>OX344847.2:16952507-19604657 GCA_947037095.2 Nycteola revayana | reverse complement strand
TCAGATGGTGAAACTAGAAACCATAATACACCGGTGACTTTATTCCTTACTAATACACAATTGGCAGGACAATTTGCCATCAGTACCACAAATGAAAGGTAACAATAATGTTTAGCAAGCGTGTTCCAGCTTAGTCCGCGACTCCGCGTCGACACTTACTTAGCTCCAGGTAGGATTGTGAACAAACGCAAGCCTATATAAAAAATGGCTTATGTTTTTGACGGATAAGATTCCAGCAATGATAAATTAACTCTTTACTTTATAAACCCGTTTACGTCGAATAGACCACCTTATGGCTTTACATGGGTGTCGTTAGAGGTAACTGAGTGATATACCACTGGTGAATTGGCAGCAGCATCTATCAGCGCAAGTTTACTTAACATCTAACTGCCAAGCGTAGTGTTAATAGAAATACCCCTTAATGATCTCGGCTCAAGGTCAATTTAAACAATGATTTATACATACGGCCACTAAATTACTTGAATTGATTAAATAGACGTAATATATATAATTAATGTATCATCTTTATGCAGGTTAAAAACTTCACGTGTGCCCATTACAAATCTAAATTAACTTTTGTTCTGATTCATTTATTCTCACAATCACACGTGTGCATCAACCTTATCGCGCGCAGTCTGTGGCATTACACGTAGGTATGTATCTTTGTTGATAATTGATAAAGCTAAAAGAAATGACTGCAGTTAATCAAGATAAAAACCTTATCAACTCGCCAAGGAGCACTGAAAGTCGTATCAATTTAAAGTTATAGTGATTTCTATTTTCTAGATGTCTTAGTTACTGACACTTGATGGGCTCGACCTCTGAGGCCAAGCGGTTTTAAGGCTCGCTTTAAGTCTCGGAGGTCGTAGGTTCGATGCCCACGCCGGACAAGAAAGCTTTGTGTAAATTTTAAGAATCCTTTCCGGGTCTGGTTGGTTGAGGGACTACCCTCTGTCCATCGAAACGCACGTTAAGCCGTTGATTCGATTTTTATAACATCATTTTTAATCATCTTTTACCTGGGAACGGGCACCAGCGTTTCCTGGTGTGTTTTGAACATAATACTGCGGTTATCAACCCGCCTGCCAAGCGTGGTGACTATTGCAAAATCCTCTTTCTGGAAAAGGCCCATGTTCAGCAGTGGACGTTACACGGACTAAATATGATGATGTTGATTATGGGCTCTAAATGCCTTTAAGAAGATTTCTAAGACTTCATGAGGTTACAGCTATTCGAAATAAGTCGTTTGGTACCGAGAATTTACTGCACAGTAGCTAATAGCCAATATATAATAATTAGGTAGGTATTGTGCCTACAGCCCTAGTTATAAACTCTTACAGTATCAATTGTCCCATTAATGCATTGCCGACTCTTTAAGTCCCCCAATGAGAAGCCTTTTTTACCTTTTTGGATATAAATGCATCTTATCAATCTATACTATCATTTCTTCTATTTATCAGCTTTATAAATTAGTATATCTATACTTATTTATAAATCTGAAGAGTTTTCTTTTTTGCTTAAAGTCGCAAATCTCAGAAACTGCTGATCCGATTTGAAAATTTCTTTCAGTGTTAGATAGCCCTTTTATGGAGGTAGGCTATGTGCTATATTTTGTTATAAAATTCCAACAGAAACGCTTTTTATATACAACAGTAACGACAACAACTCATAGTCTTTAATTTTAATAGTACTTGATTTGTATCGAAACCTTTACTAATTATATAGGCCTTTTATGTGAGAAAGATAACTTATTTTACGAGGGGCCTCAATACAATAGTCAGGGAAACCCAAGTAGCAGATACACGTCATACTCTTAAATCTATTTAATACATTGAAATTTAATTGCCATTCATAAAAACCAGGAAAATATAGCTAGTTTAATTAAGAAACACAATATTTCTTTAGTTTTTAAAACATTGTTTTGAATTCACACAAAACAACAAGTTAATAAATGTGATATTCTTCAAGATAAGTTAATTTTTCGCGTTAATTTGTAAAGTGACTACGTCTCATGGTTTATTTAGCTAAAGAACAAGAAAAGCATTTGATTATATTTGAAATATATCAACGTATTAAACTTTAGAACCATACAACTGCAGTAAAAGATTATGAAGTAAATATTTCTGCATCTGGCACAAAAGTCGACAGTTGGCTGCAATTACTAATACATACATTAAGACCAAAAGTTACACATTACTCCAGTAGTATGATAGTTATATGATCGTAGTCAGTACTAGAACGCCACTAGCCCAGCAATGGAAATAGGTACTGATGATAATGAATTAAAATACTTCTTAAAAAGGTCGTAGTGAAAATATTTTGAGAACTGCATTAGTCTTTACTATTATTACTGTCTTGTTTCCAGTTTCATCCAGTTGGAAGTTTTCGGGTTAATCCCATAGGGTTAGGCTAGTTTAAATTGCGCACAGCAATTCACACACTCGACTATATAATTTAAAATTCTGATTCGACTATTCCAGCGTCACTGCTCAAAAATGCATGGGTAGTTTGCATTTTCGTTATGTCATTCTCAGTCACTAGCCTAATTGCTTGCTGGATTACCATACTAGCATAATGTGAACCAGGTATAATTACTGCAATATGTTTGTTTATATTATCCTAGCTGACGTAAACGGTCATGTGAGTAGAACTAGCCCTGACCTCATACAACGTGGAGGTCAGTTCTATATGCGCTCTAAATACTGATTTGGAAACGTTTCATAGTACAAAATGATGCTTACGTTTGATGTGACGTCAGATTCTTGAGTAAGTTATCTAGACATTTTGAGAAACATTTGTCTATTTAATTATTGATTCTTACGAATTGGCTGTCAGTATATAAGACTGGTTTTTTACCCGGTTTCATTGCTGAAAAGTTGCTTTGCTACAGTGGGTCATTTATGTTAGATTGAGTGAAAAAATGTACCCGGACAAGACCGTTCCGATTAGCTAGTAATCGGCACAGTTTCCAGAAATCCAGGACAACAGACCAATTTTGAGGGTTTTTGTGAAACATAATTTAAATAATTTAAAAAAAAAAGAAGTTTTTTAATAAGTATACTTACAAAATTTCAACGAACCTCGTTTTGTTTTCATCAACTCATTAATTACTAAATCAATAAAGTAATGAGTCACACATGTACCTCCATGTAACTATTCAGTCGATCAATACTCTATAGCTGTCCTAATTTCGTCACGAGACATGAATAATGTCCTAACCCAAATTAATATTTGGTAGGTACTTTTTCCTTACTACGTGATGTAGCGGTATGAGGGTCACCTTAAATAGAAGAGGAAAAATATATCTGTGCAAAATCAAGGATTATTTCTGTGTTTGGTTGTTTGTGGGATTACCCTCCATGCCTCAGAAAACACGTTAAGCCGTTGGTCTTACTTACCATAACATAATCTATTACAATCTTATATCAGGTAACGGGCAACGTTCACCTGCATATATGCTGTACTATATACTGTATTACTGCGATCACCAACCAATCTGCCAAGCGTGATCCCTGGAAGGGGTGTTGCCATAACACACCTCTTCGAGGGAGGCCCATGGTCAGACGGACGTTATACGGGATGATGATTACTCTTTTCTTTAACCCAAAAACTTTCTTTCATAAAATTCCTAACAAATACCATTGTTTTTGTTTGCAGGTATGTTAATAATTCATGACCTTCCCCTATTTTTCTTGAAGAACAGGCTGTCTTGCTCTTGTCGGGTAAGTATCTTAACCTTTTTCGTCACTTAGTGCTTACAGAAAATTCTATTATCAAAAACATATCGGTAGAAAATGCGGGTAACCCGCGTTTGCTTTGATTTGATGACTTGTATAGTACTTGTAAAATGGATGCATTTATAATAATAGTTTTTTAATGTATGTTTTTTTTTTAATCTATCCTTGCTAATACATAAAGCTGAAGAGTTAGGTTGTATGCTTGAATGCGCTAATCTCACGAACTACTGGTCCGATTTGAAAAATTATTTCAGTCTTCGATAGCCCATTAATCGAGGTAGGTTATAGCCTATATTTCATCACGCTTAGACTAAAAGGACCACCTATTAAGAATGTTTCAAAATTAGGGATTGTCCAAAGTAGCTATTCCACGCAGACAAAGAGGCGCGCCCAAGCTAGTGTAAAGATAAGTTTAGGTAGATACCTACCTACTTATAGTACAATCAGCACACGGAAAGAGGAAACTCAAATAAACCTTCAACTGTATTATGTGAAAGTCTTATTATGTTTGACATCAAAACAGTTATCTAAACCCGTAGTGCGATAATCGTGACGATGCAACCACATTGTTTAAGGATTTTGATAAAAACGTGTATTTTTCCGGACATTCTTCACTTCCTGAATTACATTTCGCAAATTATTCACTTTTGTGCGATAATGTTCATTTACATATACACAATCTTCATCTTAGCATATTTCCTGGTAGATGAAGTCATCGTGATCAACCTCCAGGCGTCGATTGAACTATAGAATAATAATGGCGGTAGATCCCTGAGGTTTGAGGTTTGTCCGAAATAACTATCAAGGCACTATCTAACCGCGCGCGGTGTCGCGCGGGTAGCTTCTATATATAGCCCATTTATCGAGGAACACGCTAATTTTAGGAACTACTTAACCCCAAGACAATATTTCCACGACACCAATTTATTGACACATTCTTGGATAACACTAAAATGCTTCAAAGAACGAAGAAAATATAATTCTGCTTCCCTCCGCGGTAGAAATGAGAATACATGTCATAATATCAAAATTCCTGCCAAGTCTAATCATTACTAGATACTGGCCTCCCTAACTCCCATGAAATAGCCTATAGCCTTCCGCGATCTAACACTGAAATAATTTTTCAAATTGGACCATTACTTCAAGTCTTTTTTTATGTTTTTTTTTTTAAAGACTCAAGTCAAAAGGTTTTCTGAATACAAGAGTCTTTGAAATGATTTTAATACCAAACATCTATATATATAAAAGAAAGTCGTGTTTGTTACAACACTTATAACTCGAGATCGGCTGGATCAATTTTCATGGTTTTTGTTTCGTTCGATTTGTCGCCGCCCTGAATAGCAGAATACATTTTAAAAACAAAAGAAAGTCGTGTTAGTTACACTATTTATAACTCAAGAACGGCTGAACCGATTTGGCTGAAAATTGGTAGGGAGGTAGCTAAGAACTGGGAGAAGGACATAGGATACTTTTGGGTAGGGGTAGGGTAGGGTTGGGTAGGGTAGGGTAGGGTAGGGGTAGGGTAGGGGTAGGGTAGGAATAGGGTAGGGTAGGGGTAGGGTAGGGTAGGGGTAGGGTAGGGGTAGGGGTAGGGTAGGGGTAGGGTAGGGTAGGGGTAGGGGTAGGGTAGGGGTAGGGTAGGGTTAGGGTAGGGGTAGGGCAGGGGTAGGGTATAAAAGTCCACCCGTGCGAAGCCGGGGCGGGCCGTTAGTATTTATATAATTTAAACATTAAGAATTTTTTCAGCATAATAAATAATACTGCACAGAACTACAATGATAAACATAGTTTCACAACATAAATAAAATAGTTTACATCCGTTTGCTATCATTTCTAACAAGTCCCATTACAATGTCGTCTACCCACGCAAGCGATGTCGGTTGCAGACACTGAGTGGGCGTTCCGTTGCATTGTTATGATATGTCATGTGTATCACACGCATGTGACGCTTAGATACCTACGCGTTACGTCACACATTTAATGTTTACGTCTCCGGTGTGTCTGTGAAGTAGGTGTTTGTTTACAATTGAGATATAATGTATGGTGCTTCAAAAATATATGCCATCCTTTAATAGTATAAAGTTTTATGTATAATGTTTATATAAGTGGGGAAACTACTGTGAAATAAATTGTCATCATTCAATTAATCAAACATTCATTGAAATCAAATATTAATTTTATAATTTCAATGATCCCAACCAAAACCTATGAGGTAGGTTTATTTTTATAATTTAGTATGTTTGTAATTTTTAGTTTAGTTTACTTACGACTTATATTTTGTTAGTTTCGGTTCATTCTTTTAGTAGAAATAAATAGAAACAGCAATATTATTAACTACAAGATTCCCGCGCGCGCTTTCTCCCGTAGGCACTTCATAACTAAATATAGCCTTATAGCCTTCCTGAATAAATGGGCTATCAATCACTGCAAAAAATTTCAAATCGGCCCAGTAATTCCTGAGATTAATGCGTTCAAGCAAACAAACAAACTCTTCAGCTTTATATATTAGTAGGTATAGATAATCTGTTTTAAGCCTGTTTTGGTATATATTTTTAAAAGCACTTTTCTAAAATAATAGAAAGAAAAGAAAGAAAGAAAAAACATTTATTTATGGTACATACGAGGAAATAAAAAATGAGCAATTTCTAATTTTTACTACAGTTAGGTATATGCACCATAAATGCATTAAGCTACTTAAATAATCTCAAAGATCATTGCGACAGCGCTGGTTTTGTAGCCAGTCACAGTTTTGACGCCACGCATACCAAACATAAAAAAGTATATAGATAAATAATACAGATAAATAATACCTATTGTGGAAAAAAATAGAAAAAGAACTTAGATAAACAGGTCTGTTATCTTATACGGACAGCAACTCCCTGCGACAACAATATATAGATAGCAAGACCATTAAATCTCTCACTTCCAATAAATAAACGTTGTTTACTACTCATAAATCATGAATAATAGTGAAAGCTAAGCTAGCTAAGCCTAAGCCCAGTATTAACCTGTTTCTGTCGCCTAAATCAATACGCCTCGACCAGTGGCTCCCAATCAGTGGGACCCGTTTCCTGGGGTCCGCCATCCATCATCATCATCATCAACCCATACAACCTCCACTGCTGAATATCATACTCCTCCCGAGTGAGAGATTTGCCATAGTCACCACAATTGGCAGGCGGGTCGGTGATTACAGTATTATGTTATAATCGTGCCAATTACCTGGTATACTTTTGTAATAGATGCTGTTATAACGATAAGAACCAACAACGGCTTAACGTGCTTTTCGACGCACGGAGAGTAGTCCCTCAGCTAACCAGACACGGAAAGAAATCTCAGAATCAACACAAAGGTTTTTTTTCCGGCGTGGAGATCGAACCCAGGACCTTCGAGGTTTATAGCGAGCCAAATACCGCTACGCCACGGATATACGCTATGATTTGGTGTGACCACTCATATCGAGGAATATTGGACTTTATTCAACATTGGACGTTATAAGGCCTGATGGTGAAAGTAAAAGAAACAGCACTCGACAGGGATAAATTGAATTGGCTACACCAAGAAATTGTATTTTTGGATGATGGAGAAACATCAGGATTGGGAACCACTGGTTTAAACAAACCGAGGTAATAAATATGTTAGGAAATGTTTTATCGATTTCTATTTCATAGCAGGAAACTATTTAGCTGTTAAACAGACAGAGTTTGACAAAGATACAGCAAGCATGATTTGTTACATGTGATTGGTATCTGATTTACTGCTACTTTATGTAAATGATTATGACGTTTGTAATTTAGATTCGAGCATAGGAATTTATTGTAAACTAGATGCTGTCCGCGAATTTAGCTATCTATCTAATTTTATATCTCACCTTTTTCATTAGCTATCTTACAATGAAAGTCCCGTCTAAATCTGCACAACCGTTTTGGGGATTAAGCGTACCTAATACACGAACAAACAGCCTATATACCATATAAAATCAGCTATTAACTACAGCTACCAAATCAACAAAATCAATAACAAAACATTCATTTGCATTTTATTTGTTGTTATTTTTCCATTATTTCATACACTTCAATTTTAATTATTTAATATAGCGGCACACAGATACCTTGAACGCGGACTTAATGCAAGAGGCATTCTCTGCCAGTCAACCATTGGGTGGTGCAATGTGGTAGGTGGACTGGAGAAGAGGCTAAATAGACTAGGGAAAAGAAAATACTATCGAGGGTAAATAAAATAAATAATAATTATAAAGCACTAGCTGATCTCCATCTCCGTGGCGTATACATACCTTGGCAAGCCATAATCACCACGCTTGGTAGGCGGATTAGTGACAGCAGTAAGATGGAGAATTTTGACCCCTAGTCGCCTCTTATGACAACCATGGTGTGGTTTATTCTAAGCCGGAAACCACACGGTGCTAACATACTATACTGACTAGGTCTTAATTCATACAATAAGCTACCTACATGCATTACATAAGTTCTAGGAATTCTAACTTATGTGTCACAAATGTAAAATAAGATGAGTATAGATAATTCCCAAGAAACTCGTCCAAGTCAGAAACCTGCGCGTGCGCATTGATATAAATCAGTATAACCGACTTGAATCCACGTCAAAGGATTTTCCAACGACCTGTTTTTATAAATTGTAAGCTATTTTAATTTTTGTATTTTAATATATATGTCAGCTTTTAAAAATATAGAATTGTTTTGTTTTAGTCCCCTTTATCTTTGAACAATTACTAACTTGACATCAAATGCTTAATATTCCTTTATATTATCACTTCCGATACCCTGAAGTCCGAGAGACCCGCGTACTGTAAAATACTCGACAAGTGCACAACATCCTCCTTAAAATCTAGTCATCATTCTTCAATCGCCCCATCACCGACAGTGGGTCCACACAAGGCGCCCTCTTGCGCAGTTTGCTTAGTTAGTAGTGTATAGTTTTTAAACGATTCATTAATATTAGTGCCCTATGAAGTAGAAAAGCATTCTGGCTAAATACATAATATCCGTCCGAGAAAAAAGGAAATCAAATATTTAACTACTATTTTGTTGTCTAGAATTTGTCCTAAGACTAAACGGGTTACAATTTATAAATCTAAGCCAAGACGCATAAATCATGGCGTGCCTCAAGAAGCGTTTTAAGGCCATTATTATTTTTAATCTACATCAATGACCTTCCGAAAGCTATACATCAAAAATGGTCCTATTGGCAGATGATAGCACTGCTATAATTGAATACAATAATCCACACAATTACGAAAATGATATTAACAATTCTCTTTCTGAAATCATCAACTGGCTTAATAATAACAATTTGATTATAAACTTAAATAAGACAAAAGTCATGCACTTTCATCAAAGACGCGAAAATCCTGTTGTAAATGTATCATATGAGAGCAGTCGAATAGAAAAAGTTAGTCATGTCAAGATCCTAGGTGTTACAATTGACGATAGACTGACCTGGAAGCCTCATACAGAAGAACTGTGCAAAAGACTGAGGCAATCTGCATATGCACTCTTTCAGTTGTCAAAAAAAGTAAATGTTGAGACTTCGTTGACAGCATATCACGGACTAATGTATAAGATTAATGTGTAAAATAAAAGTAACTGATAGCTTTATACGACATTTTAAATCTTTAAGAATACTTACACTACCAGCACTATATATTTTGGAAACAGCATTATTTGTAAAAAGAAATGTACACTTATTTGTTAAGTTATCAGATGTAAAAAAAACTCCTATGCGTTCTAAATATGTCCATCAACTATGTCATGCAAAATGTACAAATCTCTGATGCACAAAAGTGTCTTTGGCATCGCTCCAAGAATTTGTAATAAAATATAAGATAAAAGAATTACCCATTCACAAATTCAAAATAACTGTACAAAAAAATTTAATTGATAAATGTTGTTACAGTGTTGATGAGTTCCTATAATTACCCATATTTGTATTTCTTACCATAGACAAAACATAGAGCACATATTTATTTATAAGATCTGCATTTATTGTATACATATGTTTTACAAAAAATAAATGATTTGTTTTGATTTGGTTGTATTGTAAGATGTTCCAAACGATACGATGTTACAAATGTAAGTTTACAAGTTCGTTGTTCTTTGACATACTTTGTTCCAGTTGATTGTAAAAAAAATAATCACATAGAATGAGAGTTTTTATATTTTATCCAAACAATACATGAAACAGTACCGTGATTGATTAATAGATAACGAACGGCTATGGCCAGCACGGAGAACAGATGGCCGTTGGGGCTGAAAAGTTCTCGAATGAAGACCGCGGATCGTCAAGCGTAGCGTAGGACTAGGTCGTCCACCAACTAGATGGACGAATGACCTGGTAAAGGCCGCGGGATAACGGTGGATGCAGGCCGCCTCCAACCGTTGTAACTGGAGATCTATGAGGGAGGCCTATGTCCAACAGTGGACGTCCTACGGCTGAAATGATGATGATGAGATATCTAGTTACTAGCTTTAGTTCACAATTTTAGAATCTACCCAGATACATAATATATGTATGTAGTTAGATTACTAAGTTATTAGTAAGATTTGTATTTTCGGAGCATCTTCATACAAACAACAAACAATGAAATTTTAATCTTTCCTCTTCATATTATTAGTACCTATAGACAAGCCTCGAATCATTACTTACGCTTCTCAGTTTAAATCCTAAACATTACACTAATGATTAAATAATAACTATAAACCTAATAGGTATCAGCTATTAATAACACGTTTTATTATATGCATTCTTATGTCCATGATAATGGATTGTGATTCAATCACGACTTATCTTGTATCAGCTGCGGTTTCCTCGTAATAAAAGATCGAGTGGCGAGTATGTAAGTAGGTGCAACTACTTGTTATTATGTTATTGCCTATCCCAAGATTAGATAATAGAGATAATCGCATGACTTACTTCAATCGTAATTGTTTGTGTTAAGCATTCAGGACATATTACTTAACTGTCTTGAGTTTATTCGTTAGATAGTAGCTAGTAGTTAGCTTAACTTGGTTGTTTTATTGGTGAAGACAGTGTTGCTATGCGTCCGGGTTAAGCCGGACAAAAGTTAGGCTTTTTGAATAATAACGGCAACAGTCTACCTGTTAGTCGCTTGAAATATTCACAGAATACTTTATAGTGGCTTGATTTTGTATATATATATGGTACGGTGGTCATTTTACGGACATGCCAACACTTGTTGTGAAAATTAAAAAACTACGGAGAAGTCGGACAAAAATTAAAACGGTGTATAGCTTGTCCGACTTTTGTCACGTGCTTACTTATGCGACTGATTTATAATAAAGTACTTTCACTTTGGCATTGGATTTAGTTTTTAGGGTTCCGTACCCGAAGCGTTAAAACGGGACCCTATTACTAAAACTTCACTGTCTGACTGTATCTCGATAACCGCGATTGATTTTTTTACAGATAATGTATTTCTATTGCCGCTATAACAACAAATACAACATTTTTTTCCCCTTTTTGCTCGATATCATTAACGGCAACAGGTAGAAGCTTGAAAATGGTTTAGAACCCTTCGTGCACGAGTCCGACTCGCACTTGACCAGTTTTTATTTATTTTAATTAGAATTAATCAACATTTATGGTAATATTTATAACTCCTTGATTTGACATAAAATTTGCTCTCGAACATAATATGGTAATATTTATAACTCCTTGATTTGACATAAAATTTGCTCTCGAACATAGAGACAGAACAAGGCACAAATCCTCAATAACGTAGTTTGGTTACCCAAATGTCCGGCTAACTGGATGGTCTGTCCGGCTTTTAAGTTTGAAGGCAACAGAAATACATCATCCGTGAAAATTTAATCTGTCTAACTATCACGTTTCATATGATACATCCTTGTCACAGAGAGAAGGACAGCGGAGTCTTTGACTGGTTCCGTTCTTACTTTTTGGAAATAGAACCCAAAAAATGTAATGATTTGTCTTTAAATAGTACCGCGATTCCAAGCTTTTTAAATATATTATGTTAGAAATTGCAAATGTTTAAAAATATATTTTTGATAAAAATGGTGTGAAAGAGATGGGTAATCGTACTGTTATTTTATTTCCTAGTTGACAGTATCGTTAATCACTATCACATGGCTCATTTAATCCAACGAAGAAATTACTTGTGCCAAACTATTATTTACATGACATTAAATACAACACAAACATTGGTAAAATTAATTACGTGTCAAGTAATAATATATGTGTCGATGCATCTATCTATATATGTTTGTATAAAAATGGATGGATCAATTTCGCTCATTATATTTTTGTTGTTATTTTTTTATTGCCATAAGAAGGTATAATCCCATTGATTAATTTCTAGTTCTATTACTGCATTTATGACTATACACAGATAGAAAAAAAATATTGTTATACTTAGATGTTTTTTTCGTGTTAAGAGAATTCAAAATTTTAACATTGTTTATTTTATAATTAGCCTTTATATCTGAGTCTCTAAATAGTAAATACCTACTGAAATCTGTCTTATATACCTTACCTTTAGTTGTATTTACTTCATCAACAGCCCGTTGACGTCCACTGCTGAACATCGACCTAATCTTAACAGACCTTGGCAAGCCAGGATCGTTGAGGGATATTGCCATAATTATCGCGCTTGGCAGACGGATTGGTGATAGCAGTAAGATGTAAACCTTAAGCTAATAGATGCTGCTGCCCGTCCATCAGCCATATGTCCCTTAGTCGCCTTTTACGACACCCAGGACATGGGATGGTCTATTCTAAGCCGGAAACCGCACGGCGTGTATTTACTTATTTACTTACCGGTTTAAAAATTGCAGATGTTTCTTAACAGTTAGCTTTCAAATCCGCCATTTGCAATTGTTGGCCATAGACTAGGACTGCCTTCTATTAATAAAACGTTGCATAATTGTTATCAGTCGCATTGCGAGAATGAATTTGAGACGCATTTACACGTGGGAATTTAAATCTCTGGCACGACTGTTTTTGTCACCCCATACACAGTACACAGAAAACTGCACTTTATGAGAAATTATATAAGGTTTACTTTCTCTTGACACAGAATTGTTTAGATTATATACAAATCTTTTAGGTATTATCAGTGCAATAGGTATCGACAGTGACGTAGCGTAACGTAATAACTACGCCCACATTTTGTTTATGTTGACATTTTATGCTTTTTTAATTAATTAAATTAGCTGCTGTGTATATGACCCATTTTTGTTGTAAGTGTTTGACGTATTAATAATATTTATCATTTATTTGACCTAATTTAGTTTATCTCTGTGAAATATAGTTAGGTAATTAAATGATGTGATTAGTACAATGTATGTGAGATGACATTACATATACCTATGTAGTTATGTTATATTAGCTGACCCGACAGTAGAGATGTGTAGTTCGCGAGTGAATCCTTCAATTGATGAATCCTTACACAATATTACTTAATGCTGTTAAATGGAAGCTACCATTTAATTAAAAAAAAAAAACTTAAAGAACTAATACCAAACAATATAATCATTCTCGTTATTAGTTCATTGCACGATCGATGATCGTTTGAAAGACCTGCGAAAATTGCTTCAAATGAATCTAGTTCATAAACTGAACTAGTGTAGTAAATGAATTCGATGATCGTTTAAAGGACATGCGAAAACTGATTCAAATTAATCTTGTTCATAAGCTGAACTAGTGAAGTAAATGAGTGATATAGTTCACTTAGTTCAAATGAAGTATATCACTCTTTTCACTTCAATGACACATATTGCGCATTTCTACCCGACAGGCATTGTTCTGAAACTAAATTAGGCGCGATAGTATTCAACTAACCGTGATGTGCATTAAGAGGAGCACGCATACTGTCACGTCAAACGTCGTTAGATTACATTAAACAGTTTATATTGCATAACTGTTTATATTTATATTGCATTTGTATAAAAAATATAATATAGTGGTTAAGTAATCTTAAATTTTCTAATTATCCGCGCAATTTTCTTATTTTTTTCCTGATGATAACAAACACAACAAAAAAAGAATTGGCGAAATGGTTCACGCGTGATGCCTAAGAGAAATAAAGTTTCTTTTTTATATACAAATTATTGTAATCACCGTGGTTTTCTTGTCGGACATTCTGCTATCAGTTTTACTATCGAAACGTAACATAAGGTACAAAAAAGTTAAGTCAAGTTAAGTCAGTACAAAAAGTTAAACAAAATTGTTTTTTTTTAATGTACTTCGAGAAATTTTACTGAAAAAAAAGGAATTAAAAACTGTACATGGCAAAATTAGCTGTAGCGAGTGAAACCGCGCGTGGGAAGCTAGTCTACTATTAATTACTATTTAGTAATAATAAAACGTGAATTATATCAATAAAAACATTTTTTAATTTCAATTCAGTACCTACTTAGATAAGTTATAATTATAAGTTCATATTTAATGCAAACAGTACCGCTGTTTCGGATCATGCATGATAAAGTTTTTGCGTTTAACGCAAAAAGTTTCAGATAAAACGTGATAACGTTACTCGGATAACTGTAGGTCAAAACCTAAACTCATTGTGTTGTTGCTTTTATGACTAAAACTCGTTTCAACTTTATTCTCATCGCATACAGCATCGATCTGTACTGTTGTATGTTTGTACTCAGATTTATACGATTGTTTTGTAGCCATATTTGTGACATTCGGACTGCAAACATCAGAAATAATGCCGTTTATTCTACCTGACACAAATATATTACCATATTTATCTCGATGTCGCTTTGAAAGTAATAGAAATAAATAAATATTTCGGCAGTAAAATACAGTTTTAATTTTTCGGAGTGAAAACAACTGAACTCTCTGCACTATTTGCCGCGTCTGCCGCTAGGAGCGGTGGCTTGCATCGTAGCGATTCAAGCGTTTGTTTCATTCGCCCTTAGCGTCACTAATGTGGCTTGATCAGTACATTTCTATGCATTTATTTTAGTCGCTAGACGCTTCGCCGTTGGCACCACGCGAATATTCGCGATTCCGAATGTCCCGTGTCCAGGCTGTTCCGTGGTTAGGTACCTGATAATCCCTCAATCTCATCGCCAGCGCACGCCCTGAGCCGAGGTCCATGGTGCACACGAGCACAGGTTGCTTAGTTTGTAGTTTTGTAAACCATTTAATTAGACTGGAGCTCCGCTCGTCTTTATGCCCGGTGAAGTAGCAAAAGCCTCGTGGCTAACTACGTATGTCTGTACAAAAGAAAAATAGTTTTATATAAATTTATTGTACAGCGAACATTACTGAATTGAAGGTGGAATACGTGAAGCACACCTTTGTCCGACCTAGTGTGTTTTAATCGTTCTAATTGGCGTAGTAAATGACGCAAATAATCTCCCAATAGGGACGCCACAAAAGTAATTCCACTAATATGCCGTAGCAATTAACTAATTGGCGATGCTAACATTCACCATGACTTTGACATGTCCATACCCTCAGAACAGCCGTATCTTTACGTGTGTGGCTAAAGGACTACCGCGGCGCAGCTCCACAAATATGTCATCATAGTTCGTTCTAACTCATCTTTAAATGCTTTTAAAAGAAGAACGAAGGAGTATTTACTGTCTCTGTAATTAAATGTATAAATACATTAGTAGTCTATTATAAAAATGTAGGTATGTGTATTTTATTTAAGTATTAGGGAGTATGCTTGGGAAGGAGTTGCTCTGAAGCAATACTGCTTTATTAAAAATTGTAAAATAAAATGTATTAAAAAAAAAAGGATTCCTCTGAATTTCTTGCCAGTTCTTCTCAGAGTTGCCCAGTCCAGAACTGGTGGTAGAAAAAGAAAGGGACGCATCATAAGAACACGATTTAAAATATTTTAAATGTGTCTATATGAATAAAGAATTTTTGACTTTGATTTTGACTTTGACTTTGATGCCCTCGGAGGGGTTATTGCCTTGTTCAGCACACTTAGCAGATGGGTTGGTGACCGCAGTATTATGTACAATATGTACCTACACAAGTAATCACGGGACACGGAGCATCAACTTGTCCCGGAAAGAAGAAAGAGATCGGAATTCGTTAAGAAGAAGTCTTTACGGGTCTAGTTGTTACAAGAATCTCGAACCCTTTGTCGGTTCGCTTCAGACAGAAGCTGCAAGCACGTGTATGAATTACTTTATTAGATCGATATGTTTTTTTTTTCTTTTGTAATAATTATGATTAAATGTAAAGTACTGAGTTGCAAAAGTGATTTACGTAACTAAAATATCTTTTATTTTAGTTCCGTAAATCACTGAAGAATTTATTTTCATGAATGTGAAAGGGAGAAAGAGAGGACCAAGGAAAGGGTACCCTTTGAACTCGTTCAAATCGGAACGTTCTTAAGAAAATCCAGGTTAAAATTACTTTTAACCGAAGAACATGCATGAGGAGATTAACTAATGTAGAAGAGGCGAAAATGGTATGTCAAGATCGTAGCAAGTGACAAGAAGTGGTCTCTCGCTATACCTATAGAAAAGAGGCGTAAATCTATGTTATTTTCATGATAAAAGAGCTATGCCATACATTCCACCTGCTTACAATCGACACAACGGACCGCAGCGTGCTCTATATACTTTTAAGACTCAAAGTAATAAACGTAATCACGTAATTTATATTGATACTTATTGTGTTATTGTAAACTAATTTGAATACAAAAGTATTATGTCTTAATTATACATAGTCATTTCTAGAAGGTTGTTCTTCGTACGTATTATCAAGACCAATAGTAGCATACCGTCACGTGTTGGGTATAACGTCCAAAACAACTGTTTCTTATATAACATGAATAAAATACATAATATAAAATTAAAGTAGCTAATTTAAAATTTATCTTATAAAATATTGTTTCTAGTTATACTTCAGAAGCAATTCGTCGTTGCCAGTTTACTGTTTACGATAAAGGAGCATACGACAGATGCTTTTTTTATAATTTACAATACCGATGTTCAATCTCTTACATTCAAGTTAACTTACATAATAAACAATTAACGATTGACTTCTACCCGATGTGAATACAGCATGCATAGTTACAAAGTGATAAAGATAGTATACAAATTAATATGAACTAAATTAAATAAGTACTTAAAATTACAAATTAGGAGTACAAGTATTGTAAGAATTAAAAAAAAATTAACAAGTTTGCTCCTAAAAGGGTCTACAGAACCAGCGAATATGTCCACATCATTGCGGATAAAGTTGGCCAATGCTAGCATGCGATATACAAGGTGTAACGGAAAGGGTATATACATAGAAAGAGCAAGGCTTTTTTGGATGATAACAAACGATATGGCAAGGGTTATTTAATCCTATCTCTACAAGTCCGGAAGTAATGTTTTTTTTTAATTCATAGATACCAGAAACCAAACTTTTCAAATTGAAATAAATACATCACTAGCACTCAATCAGCTGATCGATGTCAACGAACTATTTGCAACTAAAAATAAACCACTTACTCCTGGTATTTCTGACTAAAGGGAACCCTTTTTTTATTTTTTGTTTGCAAAATAAAAAAATCTTGGAGTATTTCATTTTGAGTTGAAACCCTTGCCATATCGTTTGTTATGATCCAAAGAAGCCTTGCTCTTTCTATGTATATACCCTTTCCGTTACACCTTGTATAGGCGAATTTTGACCTATATTCGTTTTACAATGAGGTAATGAAAATTTTGTTTCTGACATATAATGGCACATACGACCTTATGATTCTGAGCTTTAGTTATATAATGACCCCAATAACATTGTTATTGATGTCCTAATTTATTGAGGACTAGCTTCCAGTGCGTTGTTTTATCCGCGTACCTCCAGTCCCCGTGGGAACATTAACATGAAATGTAGCTTTTGTTACTCCTGTTTACCGTTACAAATCTAGTAATATAGTAATAACTTGATGTCTAATGGTAAATTTATGAAATAGATCCAGTAGTTTCGGAGGCAGTTTATAATATTTCTTCGTCCGCGTAAAACAAGGATTTTATAATATATAACTATGAAAAAAAAAAAAAAAAAAAAAAATTTAGTACTCAAGTTAGAAAGTAGTAGGTACCTACAGTTAAATATTCGATAGGCACATAAATGTTACGTGAAATGTAAGCACGCTAACTTTATATAAGTACTTAAATATTTTATTATACTATAAAACGTATATAAAATTATATCATCCATGTTACCTTGATATTCAAAGTTCAATGTACTGGAACTAAACGTATTTCCATTCAATATGGACGTCAGAAAACCTCTTTTATAAACTAACTAGCGACCCGCCCCGGCTCCGCACGGGCGCAATGCTGATGTATTATAAATTTAAACATACCTCTTGAATCACTCTATCTATTAAAAAAACCGCATCAAAATCCGTTGCGTAGTTTTAAAGATTTAAGCATACATAGGGATATACCTAGGGACAGAGAAAGCGACTTTGTTTTATACTATGTAGTGAAGATGCCTTTATATTGTTTACGAGCAAGAGAATGAGTTCAGAAAAAAAGAGAATGTGCCGTGTGGTTACGGCTTCAAATACACCACCCTATATTTCCTAATGGTCTCGTAAGAGGCAACTAAGGGACATATTCACATGATGGATGGGCAGCAGCATCTATCAGCTCAAAGATACTCCCATCTTACTGCGATCACCAATCCGGGTGCCAATCGTGGTGATAGCGGTAATATTTCTAAATGATCGTGGCTCCGTGGTCCGTGTCTCGGAAAGCACGTTAAGCCGTTGGTCCCGATTGTTATAACGTCATCTATAACAATTGTATTCCAGGGAACGGGCAGCAGCGTTTCCTTGTGTATTACAACATAATATTGCGGTCACCAACCTGCATGCCAATCGTGGTGACTATGGCACAAAGCCCGCCCTTGGGAGGAGTGGCCGTTGTACGGGTTGCCAAGTGCCAAGGTCTGTCAAAGATAAGGCCCATGTTCAGCAGTGGACGTAAACAGGCTAACAAAATAAAGTAGGTACAAGAGTATTTCAATGTCTTATGAAATAGTAGCTGGGCCCCGCGGTTTTACCCGCGTTACTCTGCTCCAGTGGGTCGGAGCGTGATTTTTTGTATCCTATATATATCCTATAAACACGGCACGGGGATAGTTATATCCCCGTGCCGTGTTTCAGCCAAATCCATTCATTAGTTTTTGCGTGAAAGAGTAACAAACATCCATCCATCCATACTCACAAACTTATGCGTTTATAATATTAATTGTAAGGATTACCTACCTAACACGTACCTAAGTCTTTGATCAGTTCTATATATATGTTGCAGTCAAAACTCTTAACCAGTCAAAAGTACTTTTGACTAGCAAAAGTAGTTTTAGGTTAGGTTAGGTGAGCTTTGACTGATTTTGCTAGTTAAAAGTATTTTTGACTGGTTAAGAGCTTTGACTGCAACATATATATAGAGCTGATCAAAGACTTAGGTACGTGACATTCCCAATTAAACTGATAGTCTCAAGCGTTGTTCTTGCGTACGGGAATTAGTTTTTGTTTTAGTATAGATTGAGTTTATCATCATCCCGAGAAAGGGTTTTGCCATTAGGTATATTGTAATACACAGGGAAACACTTCTGCCCGTTTCCTGGTATACGCCTGTTATAGATGATGTAATAGCAATCGGGACCAACGGCTTAACGTGCTTTCTGAGGCACGGCGGGTAGTCCCTCAACCAACCAGACCCGGAAAGAAATCTTAGAATTTACACAAAGATTTCTTGTCCGGCGTGGGGACTGAACCCAAGACGTCTGAGATTTAAAGCGAGCCAAATACCGCTAAGCTACGGAGGTTGTCGAGTGAGTTTATCGTATCGCCGTATTGGTAAAGTTTCGATAGGACGATGGTAGGTTGTCTGAGACCAACTCCAAGATAACGTCATCGACAAATGGGAAACCAAAATCGAGTACTTGGTATATGAATCGCTGAAATGTTTCCCCACCATTCATAAGACCTGAGCATATTCTTGGAAAGCCCAATAGTTCAAACGGGGGGTGAGCAGTTTTTTCAACGTCAGGTTCTTGCATGGGTATCTGCTGGTACGCCCTGTTCAAATCTAGTACAATGAAGATTATATATAAGTATTTTGCCGTGGAGTAAGTATGTGAAATCCTTTAATCAAGGTCCCAACCCTAGCCTCTATGCTTCTCCATCTATTGCATATACAGGTATTTTTATTATTAATTTAGTAGAAGTCAAAACGAGGTAGTCCGCTTAGCGCACCCGTACGAATCGCACCTG
Organism: Nycteola revayana; assembly: GCA_947037095.2. NCBI lineage: Eukaryota > Metazoa > Arthropoda > Insecta > Lepidoptera > Nolidae > Nycteola > Nycteola revayana. The sequence continues at coordinate 19,584,650 of OX344847.2, read as the reverse complement.
GGTGAACCGCACCTGACCGTATCCCCGAATCGCACCTAGAGGTCTCCATGTATTGCGTATTCAGGTTTTTTAAATATTAATATATGAGTAGTCAGAACGAGGTAGTCTGCTTAGCGCACCCGTACGAATCGCACCTGAGTGAACCGCACCTGACCGTATCCCCGAATCGCACCTACACATTTTAATCTTAAAATGTTTCGTAATTATGATAAACTGTAACAGCAATAACCAATCAATATTCGTTTGCATTTTTTGCTATCTAAACTAGAGAAAGGCATCCATAAGTAGACATAGTAATTATGTATTTACTTGTTTACATAATAACCTCGGGGTCATTACCCTTCATTGAGCGCAGCGCATCAAGGTTTTGCTTCGATGGTTTCCTACTGCTTTGAGGAAATTGTTTAAAAATACATCCCCTTAAAGTAAAGTCGTTTATAAATAGTACTTGAACGGAAGAAAACTGACATCTGATACGAGTTGATTGATTTAACATATTATTATTTTATTAATAATACGAGATAACTGACTTGTGACTGTCGAGCCAAGGATTTTTTTTTTTGGTTTGTACATTTTAGCGAAATTATAGGATTTTAATTAAATGTGATATATGGCGTATAAGGTGCTTAAAATGTATAATAATATGACATCCTTTTAACCGTATATAGTGAATATGTAGCTAATGTATAGTAAATATTATATTGAAAAAAATATATATATTACATTAAAATACATGTTTTCTTTGAATAAAGTCGTTCCACAATAGGTAGATACTGGCTGTATTTTGTTTCTGTTAATCTGTAAGATTTAAAAAAACATTTTAGGTAAATTAAATTTTATTAGTTATTTCACAAAATGTATTTGTGAGGTATTTACTGCACACACTTACACTATCCTGTAAGAGGACGACATATATTTTGGAAGCCTGATTTATATCTAAAACTCCCCGAAACCATATCTTTCCTAATGTATATGTTACGGCTAAAGATAGGTGTGAACATAACCTTAAGATTAGCCGGCTAAACTTAGGTTTAATATATACGTATAACCACCCCAACTTCTTTTTGTGCCATGCATAGGTATTGTTTAATTTAGAGTTGAACAGGGACTTATTGAGACCTTAACCAAAGTTTAACCGCATGTGGTCGGCTAATCCTAAGTTTAGCCGGCTAATCTTATGTTTATGTTCACACCTATCTTTAGCCGTAACATATATACTTACAAAACTAATTATTTGTAAGTGTAAGTAATTAATCAATCAATGAAAAACTCCAACCTTTTAAGACGATTGCCAAATATGTTCAATCTTCTACACGAGTAAGGCATTAACTTTATGCTTATGAAAATGGGTTGGGTTTTAAACTCAAAAATAACTACACCCACTTTATATATGTATGTATAGCCAATTAGCCATACAAACTTTGCTAACCGTTTCTATACTTTTAGGCGTAATTTGTGTAGTCCTTTTTTATCGTATGCCTACGTCATATTGAGAATATACCCTCCAAATTTAGATTTAGAGATACAATTAGAATCTACAAAGCAACCTGCGCAAGCGGCGCTCCCTTATGAGACTTGGACGGTCTGCGCTCGGGGCGGTCACTAGCGGAGTGATTAAGGAATGATGACTTTCAGGGGTTCGAGGTTTCGAGGGTTCCTAAACCTGCGATAAACGGGCCCAAAAATAAAGTGTCTGCGGTAAAAAACAGTCGCGGACATCACCGAGTGGGTCTCCGAACCTTATGTTGGTACAGTTCTTGGTGTCTTCAACACTGGCTTTTGGTAGAGCACCCGTGGTATTTTAGTGAATATCTTCTCATGGTATAATGGAGATAGATGGAGGGGAGAGTCCCGCATATCGCAATGTGTGGCAGATAGGAAACGTTATAATTTTTTTTTTTTTTGCTTTTTTATTGTAACACTTACTGCAAAACTCTGCTTGCAGTCTACTAGTAATCTTGTTAACCCCTCGTGCTAAGCTAAAAAGCTTGTGTTACGAGTGGGTTCACGTCGGTAGTGCAATGGGTGGGGTTCGAACCGGCGACCTCAAGATCACAAGTCCGACGCCCTAGCCATTGAGCTACGGCCGCTTCAATTCAAAAACAGGTGAAATTCTTAATGTTATTAAAAAAAATCAAATTTGGCATTGGTACATATAAAGCTTGAAAATAATTCTGGTAATGCCAACTGCGTACAAATAGTAGTAGGTAATAAAGAAACGATTGTGATATCACACACTTAAATATAAGCGTCGAGTAGTTTGCCAAGTGGTGTGGCACAATTACCTACGTTATTATTGAACCTAGGTCATAGTTTGTTTACCTTAAGACTAGAAATTGTGATCGATGGTGTCGAGAAACTATGATATTTTGACAATGGAAACTATTTTGTCTGCAAGTTTAAATGGCTATAGTGAAAGCTTAAAGATTTTTTAAATAAGAATCAAAAAGAGATGGAACGGGGAGAGGGGGGGGGGGGTGGCAGACTGGTGATGTAGGTCTAGGCATAGTGTGTGGGCCTCGGCGTCAATTGAAAACCAACATTTTTACGCGAATGAAACTGCTGATTATTTAAATAAGTGTGAAGTTGCCTTTTGATGTAGCAAATGCTCCGTGGCATCAAAAAATCAAGTAAAGGTATATTTTGTCTTGTTGACTCTGTATAATCTGGTGGTATGACGATCCATCACTACCGGAGACACGGTGAGATCACTGTGATCCGTTTATATTTTGCCGGTTTGGTATTCAAACCTAAGTTCCTTATTTGAGTTTCAAGATCATTAGTGCAGTGTGTACGCTAGTAGTACTAGTAGTATTTCAGTGGTGTGTGTTTGTTTATATATTCTAGACAAATTCAAAATTTGTTGGCATTGATCATCTTTTTTCGGACGGACATTGTAGTTAACACCGACGCTTTTGCTACTTCTTCGGGCAATGATTATCGATAGCTCCATAATTTTGTTAAATACAAAGATTTTATTTAGTCCAATATGCAACTAGTATCCATGATTGAATAACTTCATTATCATCATTATCACCCCGAAGGGGGACCAAGTCGTAATTATCACGCTTATTTCTTTCACGCGTAGTTTTTGGTTGATGACCGAAGTATTATGTTGTAACACACAGGGAAATACTGCTGTCAATTCTCTTGTATATACCATTGTCAAACTGCATGCCTAATTTCGTTTGTTGATATAAGAAACTGACTACCTAACTTTATTACAATGCAACAATGCTACTGATGCAGAATGCAAATTGAGCTATAAATCCCGACTTTAACCACTAAATGACAGTCGTTTACCCTTAATAGAAGTCTATTGAGTAACCTAAATAGCTCTGTAACAAGATTTATGTCTGCCCACTCTAACAACTAGCAAAACAGTTCGCAATCATGTCCAAAACATGTGTTTGCGGAAATACCGTGCTCTTTTATGATACAATTACGGTAAATGGGACAATACTCTAGTCCACTAGCTCGTAGAATAATGTTTTCTAATTTAAATCATATTTCATAGGTTAGATATAAGATATGATTTAAATTATAAACTACTTATTATATACCATCTTTCCATACCACCATACTTTCCAACCCAGAGCCGTTGTACATTTGGGGGCAACGGGCTCGCGAAAATCAAATGGGGCCGTGATCCTTGTGCTCCATAAGTTTAACTTTAACTAAACATTTAACTACGCAAATCAAACAGTTTAAAGATAACCAAAATTGTAAAATTCTTCTAAAAAATCTTTAACATTTAATTAAATTTTATTTTATTTTTTTCGCATGGACATATGTAGTTAGTACCGAGGCTTTTGCTACTTCACCGGGCGTAGCATTTTATTACACCTATTAAGTATAAACTTGATAAAGTATATGAAACATCAAACTCACTCAAATCAAACAGTCTTAAGTTAAGCAAAATTGTATAATTATTAAAAAAACATCTTTAACTATTAATTACACCGACAAAATATAAACTTAGTAACGTCTATGGAAAATCAAACTGTGAGTAGGTACAACACTTTATTTGTGATATGCAGAAATCTAATGCAGGTGAAACCGCGCCTCTGTTGGTCTGTTATATTAGAAGGAAGTTCTTATAAAGCCACGTTGTTGTCATGATGACTCTTGGGACCTCAATTTTAGTTGTAGCGACTAGTACCTAAAGGAAAAATACTAGAAGTAAACATCTCAATCAGAAACCGCGCGCTATCAGTTGAAATTGGACCACAGTGGATCAATTTGGGTTAGTCGACTGGTGATTTTTCGTAGTTTTCCATTTTAGTGTTTATTTGTCAGACATCTAAAATATACTTTACAGGTATTCAAATATGAATTAACTAATTTAAAGTAGACGTGTCCGTGTCACGGATAGAGTCTATCCGTGACCACGATTGGTGTAACCCATCTCGAAACGTCGGATTATTAAAAAGGTAATGATTTGCCTTAAAATTGTACCGCGTTTGAGACCCGCGTCTACTATAATAATTATGGTGGTAGGAAAATAAATGGACGCATCATAAAAACATGATTTATTTTTTTGAATTGTGTCTATATGAATAAAGAAATTTTGACTTTGACTATGAATGATGTGTACAAATCGCGAAAGTTTAAAAACATTAATGGATTTACTAGCTGCGTCTCGCGGTTTTACCCGCAACACTCTGCTCCAGTGGATCGCAGCGTGATATTCTGTAGCCTATATATATGTTAATCCAGCTTAGAAACTATCCGCGTGCAAACTTTCAGCCAAATCCATTCAGTAGTTTTTGCATGAAAGAATAACAAACATCCATCCATCCATCCATACTTACAAACTTTCGCGTTTATAATATTAATAAGATAATCCTGAAGAGCAGGTACCTATCTGCTATGAATGACACCATATGACACCTTTTCCGTCCTTTTCCTAAGAATACCTAAAAGAAAGAGATATCATCATTATATCATATTCCATTTTAATTTGTATGTGTTATTTTATGATTGTGGACCGTGAACCGTCTGGGAACGGACGACAATGGACTAATCTCGGTTAGGCGACAGATGATATGCGTAGTTTTTGTTATATTATCTTAAAAATGATCTAAAATATTAATTGTTTTGTATATTTGACCTTATTATCTGGAATTATAACGACTGTAAACACGATCGATAAAATGTTATTTTCAGCTGGTTATCACGTAATTAAATATATGTGTTTGATAATAACAATTAAAATTATTTGACCTCATACCAGTATCGGTTGAACACACTATGATGATTTTACGGATTTGTATTGAAAAATGCGTAATTGCATGTAACATCTATATATATAAAAGAAAGTCGTGTTTGTTACAACACTTATAACTCGAGAACGGCTGGACCGATTGCCATGGTTTTTGATTTGTTGGATTTGTTTCCGTCCCGAATAGCAGAATACATTTTAAAAACAAAAGAAAGTCGTGTTAGTTACACTATTTATAACTCAAGAACGGCTGAACCGATTTGGCTGAAAATTGGTAGGGAGGTAGCTAAGAACTGGGAGAAGGACATAGGATACTTTTGGGTAGGGGTAGGGTAGGGTAGGGTAGGGTAGGGTAGGGTAGGGTAGGGTAGGGGTAGGGGTAGGGTAGGGGTAGGGTAGGGGTAGGGTAGGGTAGGGGTAGGGTAGGGGTATGGTAGGGGTAGGGTAGGGGTAGGGTAGGGGTAGAGTAGGGGTAGGGGTAGGGTAGGGCAGGGGTAGGGTATAAAAGTCCACCCGTGCGAAGCCGGGGCGGGCCGCTAGTAATAATATAAATTTTCGCGTTTGTAGTTATATGTAGATATACATCCCATGTTCGCTAATTCCCTTTAAGAGAAAACGAGAACCGGCCACAAGTACCTATTAAATGCATACTTGTTTACAATAATTCTTTACATCTATTTATAGATATCCTTGAGACAGCGCATATCATCAATATAAAATAGCATTTGTATTGTGCAGCAGGATTTATTGACTGTTTATGCACAATACTTGCTAAGAATTGTTCATTTACCCTATTTTAAGCTAGGTAACTAGTAATATCTAGTTATATAGTTAACTAGTAATATCCAGTTATATTACCTTCTGTTTGTTTGATAGTAAGTCACATAACAATAAATAAAATTACCTTATGTATCTACATGTATAAAACACATTGCTTCTTTATGACTGACTACTACCTAAACTTTGCTGTGCTTTTTATAAATTCGATTCGAATTCGATGGTAGAGGCAGACACGCAAAATCTCCCTTTTAGTGTTTCTTTTCCGAAGGGAAAGGCACAACCCCACCGCCACGCAGTTGCGGAGATTTAGCGTTTCCACAACGGTGGCTATGGATGTAAGACTCCCCTTTCCATTGGCAATATCTATATTTTTATATTATATTATAATATATAGCAGGTATGCTAATCAGACAACCTCCGTAGCGTAACGGTATTCGCCTCGCTTCAAATCTCTGAGGCCGTGCGTTCGATCCCCTCTCCGGACAAGAAATCTTTGTGTAAATTCTAAGATTTCTTTCAGGGTGCGTACTTCGGACTTAACTTCCTGTCATAAACAATAAGCACGTTAAGTCGTTGGTCCCGATAATTATAACATCATCTATACTAATATTAGAAAGCTGCAGAGTTTGTTTGTTTGTTTGTATGTTTGTTTGTTTGTTTGTTTAAACGCGCTAATCTCAGGAACTACTGGTCCAATTTCGAAAATTCTTTCAGTGTTGGATAGTCCATTTATCGAGGAAGGTTATAGGCTATACTTTATTTTCAAAAAAATTAGGGATCCGTAAGAAAATTACGATTTTGTAACTCAAGGTGTAAAATTGAAAACCTATTTATGCGTGCGCTGCAAAAACTATTGACAATAGAACAAAATAATGTACTAAGGGTTTGTAGGTCTTATTAAGATCTACAAAAAAGTTCGCGAAAGCATATATCTAACTATCATAGTTTAGTCATAATAACCGCTTTTATGTTCATAAAAAATATTACATCGTCTGAAGAAAGAAACTACGTTAAATGTGTATTGTAGTATTAATCCTTATCCAAATTAAGCATTATGTTATCAAGGGTATTTATGTAGTAGTAAAATACTTTTTGTTTTATTCTAATCGGACATTTCGTTGAGAAATTATCACGAGTATAAAAAAGCAAAGAATTGGTACCTAATAATGAGTTATTTGCCATAATAGATAAAGCTGCAGAGTTTGTTTGTATGTTTGTTTGTTTGTTTTAACGCGCTAATCTCAGGAACTACTGGTCCAATTTCGAAAATTATTTCAGTGTTAGATAGCCCATTTATCGAGGAAGGCCCATTTATAAAGTTTCTACGGGAACGAGAGTTACGCGGGTGAAACCGCGCGCGGGAAGCTAGTCTATAATAATCGTATATCAAGGAACGGGCAGCAGCGTTTGCTTGTGTGATACAACATAAAACCGCGGTCACCAAATCGCCTGCCAAGCGTGGTGACTATGGCAAATATCCTCACGGGAGATGGCCCATGTTCAGCAGTGGACGTTATACGGGCTGATGATGATGATGCTAATCATACTACGAGAAGAGGGAATACCCACTAACACCCTTATGCTCATCCATCGCTATTTGCGAGGCTACTGAGACCTGCACCGGCATGACATATATTCAGTACTCCGTACATTCGTATTCCTACTGTTTATACTACACGTAACGAAAAGAAGAACATAATAATATAATTATGTGGAGAAAAGTACAGCATAAAGTAAGCATAATGATAATTTGATTACTAATAATATAGACGGACTTAGGATTTACGTCAAACCAGTCTTAGTGCGTCACAAGTCATATAACTAAATTTATGGTTAGGTATGGTAATATGTGTAATTATACATAAAATTATATAATATAACGTTTATCTCAAGTAACAAATGAGTCATATTTTTAGTAAAACTTAACCTATGTTAGTATGATAATATATTTTACCCTAATTATAACTTTCTGTGAGAAACAGCAGAGCCGTGGCTGATGAACGCACAGTCTATTCTGCTTCCTATTATTGCTATAATACTGTTTTAACTACCTCGCACTCTGCTCATTAGAGATGCACACAGAGATGCATACAGAGATACACACATAGATTACACTTACGCGACTGATGACATAACAATGATAAACTTTTTTTTAAAGCTTACTAGCAGAGTTTTTGCAGTCTACTAGTTATCTTGTTAACCCCTTGTGCTAAGATAAAATACTTGTGTTACGAGTGGGTTCACGTCGGTTATGCAATGGGTGGTGATCGAACCGGCGACCACATGGTCAAAAATCCGACGCCCTAGTCATTTAGCCACTATTCCACGAGGAAAGAGAATAAGTACACACTAAAACCGCCTGATGCCTCCCTCTATCGTCATCTGGTAGGGTACCAGGGGGCCGAGTCTGCTATTTTTTTTTGATATTGTGCCTATTAATCTCACTATGATGTCGGCGCTGGAATGGCAGTCGGTGTTGCTACCGCAGAAAAAGGCCGTCAACAGAAGTAGGAGGGGAGATGGTTAGGGAGATTGTAATATTTATTTAGGCGATTTCAAAACTTATAAATTTAACATTTGTAAGTTTTGAAATCAACTACGCTAATGTCGTCGTGGCGTCATAGTGACACCATTATGACGTCATTTGGATGAGTAGATTACCAAATGGGAACAAAACCGACCATTGAACTGTCATTGACAGTTCATGGACACGCCATTACGATAGTAGACTCGGGGCCCAGGATCTTAGTCATTAAGACATGCGGTACATTAAATACACCCGAAACTTTATTTCCAACTATTCGTCAATTATGATTCATGTCCTAGAACTCTTGTATCCTTACATTCCTTTGGTCTAGAAACATCCGTTTGCATAAACACCAACAAATACTTCAATACGATATTACAATTGCGCAACTCCCCAATCTATTCTAAAACTTTCCTAGAAACTTTGTTCTAATCGTGTCCTATTTACAAAACATATAATTAATTAATACGACGTTAACTCTGTTATTGACTGCAACAATACTTGTGTGATGTTATCTGTTAGTAAATTCTATTTATAAAGCTAATTAATACCACTGCGAGTCTAATATTTATTTATTATATTTATAGATAACAACATAATTAATGTTTGACATGCGAGTTTCTACCTTATTTTGATCGGATCAGGTTTTTATTTCGTTTGTTAGTGTGGAGTGCAGTTATGTTCAATATGCGTTTGATTGATAAGAAACGCATGTCCCTATATACATAGATAATACTTTATATGGATAAAATAGGTTTTGTGACATAAGTATGAAGCAATTGATAATGCCTCTATGAATATGTATTATGCTGTGCAGTTTTAGTGTATCTCGATGATAATAAAATGATTGGCGCCACAGGCCTTGAAACTGAAGTAGGTATATGATTCATTGATGTTCCCTGAAACTTATATACTCGCGAAACTTATATCAAGCGATAACTTAAATTTCAAAATTGAGATTCATAAATTTCGACCACCGATTTCTATTTCAATTCAAACCTTTAAGTATAGCCCCAGATGTCTTTACAATTCGGCCACGGTGCCACCCTACTAGTCGTCGAAATTTATTAATCTCTTTATAATTATATTTTTTCGAAATTTATCAGTCTCTAAGGCGAAGCTATCGATGGTCTAAATTTATTTATCTCAATTTTGAAATTTAGTCATTGTTAAACTATTCCGTAATAGTATTCGAAAAATTTAAAAAAGAGGCTACCTGTTGCCGATTTCTATATAGAAATAACGAGAAGAAAATCATGTTTTGTTGTATGGGAGCACCCTTAAATATATATTTTATTCTGTTTTTTTAGTATTCATTGTTGTAGCGGCAACATACATAGAAAAAATTTTACTGTCTTAATTTTCACGGTTCGGTTCGTAAAATACAGCCTAGTGACGGACATTGAATTATAAAAATGAGTGACGATTGATTATACTTTAATATTTTGTTAACTTTACAGAAACAAAAGACATTTTGCTATTGCATATGAAGGTAAATAAATATATATACAAAAACTATAGAGTTTTCACCATTTTCGTGAGCCAATTTCCAAGGCCCACAGGAATTTAAAGCATTTACACAAAAGGTTAGGTAGTTTTAAAAATATTTTATAAGGCTGAAGTTTACCTTACCCTTATATTCCTTTGAAGTAGCAATAGCCTCGTAGCTAAGTATTATCCGAAAATGGCACATTTCTCATTCCCGGGTAGGTACCGTTTGCAAAAAACTCTTTTAAGTAATTCATTTCAATTATTTTTAGCATGATATACCTTGTTTATCTGCTCTTTGAATTAGGTAGCTGCATTTATTCTGAAAATCAAATGGCTTAATTTGTATTTTACAAATTATTTAACAAGGCCTGGAGCATAGCTCTCCCTATGTCCCGTGAATTAACTAACTACGTATATCTGGCCGAAAAAGGCACATGTCCTAGTGCTGGGTAGGTATCGTTTGCACTTTTAAGTCCTAATTTCAATTATTTTTAGCATGATACATCTTTTTAACTTCTCTTTGCTCTATCTACTCATTTGTTCTGAAAACTCTAGAAATATATAATAACACGATGACAAAGCACTAGTTGTTATACAAGCGATATTAATAAACGTAATGATTATTATTCTGGGTCAGCTACATGCTTGTTAATTTAAATTAATGTGTCGGTGCAAAGATCAAGATCATTCGATCAACTCCAGCTGATAAACTTAGTGAAAGTGACCATGTAGAATGTAAGAATTTAGGTAACTTGAAGAAAATTATTTAACTGGTGTTAAGCTAATACTGCTTTAATACTATATGTATATATATATATATATATTCGGCTAAGAATAGACTACAAAGGAAGATAACACTTCCCATGAATGTTGTAAGAGGTTATTCATCAGCATCATCAGCCCGTACAACGTCCACTGCTGAACAAGGACCTCCTCCCGAGAGAGGGTATTTGCCATAGTCACCACGCTTAACAGGCGGGTTCGTGACCGCAGTATTATGTTGTACCATACAAGGAAAAGCTGCTGCGCGTTTCTTGATATACAAATATTATAGATGATGTTATAACAATCGGAACCAACGGCTTAACGTGCTTTTCGAGGCACGGAGGGAAGTCCCACAGCCAACCAGACCTGGAAAGAAATCTTAAAATTTACACAAAGATTTCCTGTCCAGCGTGGGAATCAAATCCACGACCTCTGCGACTTAAAGCGAGCCAAATACCGCTACGCTACGGAGGTTGTCACGGGGTTATCAAGATTGTAAAGAGGTTATTAACAGGACAATAAAAAAAATATGGATGAGCAGCAGTATCTATCAATATCCCTATCTCTTTAGCAATATTCCTCAAAGACAACCTCGCTTGACAATGTCTGTTCAGACGAAGCCCATGTTCGGCACTGCACGATAACAGACTGTTGAAGAAGCAGCATCTATCAGGTCAAAGTTATTCACCATCTAACTGCGATCACCCATGACAAACAAGCATGAAGAGTGGAGATAATGGCAATATCCGTCAATGACCCTTGCTTGCCAAGTTCTTTACATAGGTGGTCCATGTTCACTGTTGGAGTTGAATACTAGCCTATTCATCGCCGACAGACATTCATTTCGAAGTTGTAAACGTCATACTACGATCACCGCCAGCTAAGTGAGCATATTATAGCAGTATCCTTCAATGACCGTTGCTGGCTAAGATCTTTAAGGAGGTGGCTCATGATCAGGTGTGATCGTCAACGGACTGTTGAAGTTGAATACTAGCCTCTTTCCTGCTGACAGTTATTTTAATTTAGTTCACATGGTTAGATGCATATTTGTTCAATACTATTATTTCAAAGCTGATAAGAGGCTAGTATTGGGAGGAGGCAAAGCGAGGTTACATGGAGGCTTTTAAAAAGAGATGTCTTAATAATACAGAATAGTAATACAGGATGTGGGATATTATGTTATGCAGGTTGCACAATTCTATTATTATTATTATACACTATTGATTACAACCATGGCCTAACGGCGTTTTTTTTTTTTTTAAGATTACTTGGCAGGCTTTTTGCTATCTACTAGTATTCTTGTTAACCCCTCGTGCTAAGCTAATACGCTTGTGTTACGAGTGGGTTCACGTCGGTAGTGCAATGGGTGGGGTTCGAACCGGCGACCTCTAGATCACAAGTCCGACGCCCTAGCCATTGGGCTACGGCCGCTTCAATTGAATAGTATTTTTTTTTAATTCAATTGAAGCCTTGACACATAATTCGGTTGAACTATAATATTTTAATATACAACTGATATGCAGTTAACTTATGTTTTGCAGGTTGCACAATTTTATTATTATTATTATAATACACATAAAAATTTGGTTAAACTATACTCTAAGAGTTACCTAATTTAAATTGGACACCACTTCAATTAATCAGACTTTAGATAACATAAACATATCTATATAGGAATTCCATCAAATATAAAATTAAACAAAATGCGATATGATATAACTCGCTATTTAAATAATGACGTACTTTTGGCAAAAAAAAAATGTAGGTATTCTATAAAAGTAGGTACCTATAAAAAATGTATTCTATAAAAGTATCTATATAGAATCTGGTAGCCTGTACAGTATTTATTTGCGATTGATCTATTTTTTCGTGTTAAAATTAAATAAATAGTAGATTGTTTATCTAGGGAGCAAACAACTATTTTAAAGGCGAGAGTGTTTTTTTTAATCCTGAGCGCAGCGAGGGATTAAAAGTATGTCACTCGAGCTTAAAATAGTGTTGCTCCCGAGGTGGACACTCTACTTTTTATCACCCTCTATGAGAAAATAAGTAAGTGCAACTTATGAACAAGAATTTATTTACGTACAATGAAGAACCATAAGACAAGCATAAGACATAATAATACTTTCACTTGAGGAAGACGCACTCATTTTTTCTAATTCTAAAATCTGAATATGAATCAACTACGAACGGAAGCAGAATGCATTTAATTTCGCGCGTTGTTTATTTTTCATCAACTTTTTTTAAATTTGGCGCGCTCGCAGTTTTTCAGCCAGTCACATATTCAATACATTGTTCCCGCATGGTTTGTGATTCACCTCTTTGTTGATTGAAAAATTATTAACAATATCAACATTCCAAATTCAAATCAATTTTGGTCCCTAGGGATTAATGAGTTATTTTGGTCCCTGTTTACGTGGAATAAACTAGCTCTTTTTGAATAGATGTGATAAAAAATATATTTTATTTACGCAATGACAGGCGCTTGTACTCGTTAATAGCCAAACATTAATTGCATTTTTTTAATCCGTTAAATCGCGTAATAGATTTATATACTGGTTGGATAAGTCTATTTTACGAGGTCTTGCATCAGAATTCAGACTTTTTATGAAGTTTAATATTGTTTCAATTAAAGTTACTCATATTACTGCGGTCACCATCCCGCCTGCCAAGCTTGGTGACTATGGCAAAAACCCTACCCCGGCAGAAGACCAATGTTCAGGAATCAACAGCGTCTAAAAGATGGAACTTTTCACACGACTGAAACCGCATGTAAAACCAAGTTCCCAAAAAAGTGCGCCTAAGTAGTTTCACGTATCAATATTAGAGTGACATCTAGTGTCATAAATAACAGCTAATATACCTAATGCCAGACACTTGACAGACGACATCGCGTAATATTCACGTGATATGTATTGTATTGACTTTAGGTAGGTAACATAAGTAATTACCTATACCTACGTATGTGAGGTATATGTTCCGTGCAGGTGCTGACCGCGTCATCACAAACCGTGATGTCCCAATTGAATGTAATTTATGAAATGGCACGAATATAACGAATAAATTTATTGATTATATTTGATTGCAGCGGTTGCTCAGTTGCTTCTGAGACATGGTGTTCTGGGTTCGATTCTTACCTGGGACAATTATTTGTGTGAACCACAGATAATTGTTCTGAGTCTAGGTGTGCTTTGTGGGGGCCGGATTGCTTATGTGTGCCCGGCCCCCGCCAACGGCGGATAGAAGGAGCGTCCGGAGGATTTTAGTTGTGTAGGGTTCCTTTCCTCGTGGTATGAGTTTAGCATACCACGCTATGGAGAGGGCGAGTCTCACATATCCCACCGCCAGCGCGCGAATACGCTACAACGGCGGTGGGAAAGCGAAAATGCATTGTTCCCTTGGACAAAAAAAAAAGTTTGCTTTGTGTCCGTGAATTAAGTGTTTGTAAAGTCCACCGCGACAAACATATTAATTTTATTAATATATTTAATAAATGTAGGGAGTTGTCTTAAAAAAATACTATAACGCGTCTATTTCCAGTTGTAACCACGGATTCCTCCCTTTAGCGTAACCAGAAGTCTCGATTTTTAACGCTGGCGCTGGTCCCTACTGAGCTATAATTGAAAAATATTGCTGACTTCACACAAATGTTACGGGCTTTTTCTACCAGGGCGAATTCCATTAGGTATTTCTTAATGACGAGCAAATCCCTACTAATATTATTAATCAGAAGTAGCTCTGCCTGTTTGTCCGTTATGCTTTCACTACAAAACTGATTTTGATTAAACATTATACAGAGATATCTTTAACCTTGAGAAAGGGCATAGGATGCCTTTTTATCACTAAAGGTGCTTTAAAGGCTTGATATTCTGTCGTTTGTCAAATAAAAGTACAAAGTAAGTAACTTTATACCAGTCACAATCAGTTAACTTATTCGCGATGTTAACTTTAATCTTACATAAGACACGTTTTTCCATTTCATGCCTGACATTGGTAGAATTGTCGTTATCAGGCATATTGCCATTAAGAAGAAGAAGAATTTTATACTAGTCACTGACAGACGATATGACAACACGTGCTGTTCAGGTGCTACCTATTTAAAGTAACAATAGTATGTATTAGTTCCGTGCAGGTGTTGACCGCCTGACATCAACTGTTGTTTTTCAACCTAAATTCCCAATCGCTTTAAGTGAAATTTGGAGGTACATAAATACAACTATAAAGATAATAAATAATGATTTAATGTTTATACAGCTAAAAGTAGATCATTGAAACTAAAACTAATTGAAAAAATACTAAATATTCTAAATCTACTCTACTTGGTAACGTTCTCAGAATGCTGGCAGCATTGCGCCGTTCAATGGTAATGCTTATCTGCAGTAAAAGTAAATACCTGCTCGGGGAAAGTGCCGTATTAACGAGGCTATTAAAGGCTTACCAAATGAAATACAAACTTGTTGTAGCGACATCTACAGTAGCCGCTCAAAATTACAAGACGACGAGCAGCGCCATCTAGCACCTAGCATTCCAACTAACCTGTATCGCGCAATACAAGTTGTCAAGCCAATTAGAACATATACAAGTTCTGAATAATTATAACAATTGGCCGTCGGCCGCCGGTATGCCCGGCGGCCGACGGCCAATTGTTCCACCTCGTCCGGCAAAGGAGATCTTGATTTTCAGTGGAGGAACACCGCCAACCGTTCCTCTACATTGTCATTCATTTAAACATTAAAAAGAAAAGCTAATGCTTTTAAATTACAGGTACGCACAACATTTTTTTCTTAACACTGTTCAAGCTTATAAGTATATAAAGACATAAATCCATAAAAACAAATAAGTCAAACTATTTTCTTTTTTTATACTTGATAAGATAAACAGTGAAATTGACCGAGTTTAGCTATAAATTAATAGCTTCGCGAGCGGTTTTATCCGCGTAGGGAACGGGAGGCTCCCATGGAAACTTCATAATTAAATATAGCCTATATTATTCCTGGACTGAACTAACTAATTATAACAGAAGTTTTGAAATCGGTCCTTTATTTTAAACCTATGGAAGTTTTATAAGATAACAACAACATTCATCAACACAAGTAATGTAGGAAAGCTGTTATTATAGTATGCTGTAAAGTAGAGTTTCTTTAGGTACTAAGAGTGAATACTTCCTATCTTATAACTAATTCTTATTAATTCTGAACACGTAACTAATTGGCTGTGCAGCTTATCCGCAAGATTAATATTCTTGTCTCATGAACTTAAATGTCGGCTTTTACGATAAATGTGATATGTCAATGTATTAAAGTTATATATCTCCTTAAAGCCTTATGTGTGAAACAATCTATCCTAATATACAAAGCTGAAGAGTTTGTTTGTTTGACTTTTCGTTTGCTTGAACTCGCTAATCTCAGGCAGGTAATACTGGTCCGATTTGAAAAATGATTTAAGTGATAAAGGAAGGCTGTAAGCTATATTTACTTATGAAATTTCTACGGGAACGGAAGTTATGCGGGTGAAACCGCGCGCAGATCTTTAAAACTACGCAACAGATTTTGATGCGGTTTTTTTAAAAGATAGAGTGATTCCAGAGGAAAGTTTATATGTATGATACATCAGCATTGCACCCGTGCGAAGCCAGGGTGGGTCGCTAGTTTAAATATAATTTAGGAAATCATCAGTTAGGAATTGAACCAAAACTATAAGGAACTTAGAAGTTATGTTTACGTGCTAAATAAAACGATACTTTTATTTCTATGCAAGCGAAATAATTGGGTTCCTAAATTGTGTATAAAATGTCGAAGCAATATTCCTAGAATGTTTTGCGAAATGTGTCTGATGGTCATAACATTTTCTTACAGTATCATAGCTTGGCAACATAAAAAAAACTTAAACCGTTCATATGTTGTATTGCTAAATAACAAAATTGCTACAACCTTTAATAAAAACCAGTCAACTTTTTAAAGGCGGCGGCCTTGTTTGGTGACACATGCGACGCAAGAGCCACCCCTATTGGCGTTAGACAAGCTTCCATTTATAGCAAACATGCAGTCATCAATGCATTCTGGTTTCAGCTTAGAATAGTCTGTCTCCTTGTAAGGCAGTCATAAGAGCTGGGGTTAGCAAAATAACATCTTTATAAGACTGAAATAGATATAGTGTAATGAATATAGTCAGGATAGGCTGAGGATATGTTTATTTTTGGAATAATCGCTTATTGTGTAACGATACAATAGAGGATTATCCCAACTTTGTTCTTTGTTTATCCATTTGTTATTCTACCGAGTAGTTGCTTAGTAAATGTGTTAGCATTTACTTGTTTTATAGGTAATACTAAAGAATAACTATCTTAAATGTCTCACTCCCCAATCCTTCCGCCATGACCCGAGCCAAGGTTCAAGCCCCGCTAAGGCGCCCTCTGATGCAGGTTGCTCTGTTTGTAAAACATTTAATAAAGCTGGAACTCAACTCACCAATGAAGTTGCAAAAGCCTCATGATGAGCTACGTATATGAGACCAAAAATAATAATATTTCAAATTTACTAATGGCGTGTCACAGAGCAGCTTAATTGGTTCCATATTATTTTCTATGTGAAAACATTAATAATTCCTCAATAAATGCTGGAAAAAAGCGTATTCTGTTAAATAGGGTCTAAATGTCAATTTATGTATACACTTGTCATGACCTTACGCACTATGTTTTCAGTTAAGAATGTCTTAAAATCATCAGAACACCGAAAAATAAAAAGAAGAGTCTGAACAATAAAGGATGATTAAGTGTATAACTATATCAAAATATAACTGAAATTTAACAGTATCATAACTATATTACAACATGATGTTTACTAGAAATATATGACCCGACTAGCAGTACTCATAGTCATAAGTGGAAGGCGGTAATAAACTGCTCTAACATTTAAGTCTAAACATTGTAGCTTTATCGCCTTTGGAACAAAGCTGGCCCATAAATCACTACGAAGCAAAACAACATAGTTGACCCAGTCCCAACACAACAGACGAACATTGAAGAATCCACGCATCATGTAAATATGCTATAAAATTACACATAAATCAACGATAAATGTCTACATGTCTCTCTGAAACTATATGAATAAAACTTTATGAAATTTTATGCCACAATAAAGCGCATACTAAACTTAATATTTTCATTTATACCAATTTATAAAAATTTATACCAACGGCAGAACTTGAACCTGCATCGAAGGTAAAACTCCTAATGCTTCTACGGAATGGTCGATGAGCGGTTAGAACAGGCATGAGGAGTTTAACCTAAGAGGCAGGTTTGAGTCCTGCTGATAGTCTTAATATATCAATCGCAAATTTTAATTATTTACACATAACACTCAAAACAATAACGATCTCTTCAATTACACTACCGCGTGCTAAAGAAATACTGCCGTATTGATCCCGATTTTTGCAAGTACTTCTTTGTTGGCAGCCGTAACAATAACAGAACTTTGGCGTGGTTTCAACACCCATTAAATGGCCAAAGTCCACTCATTGTCCAATTTGGTTGTAAAGAACTTTGCGAGTGTACTGATGAACAGATTACTACAAATTTTAATAAGGATCATTGCTAATGTACTGATGAATTTAAAGTTAGAGAACAAATTCCTACTTAGAAGGATTGCGTATAATATTGAATTATACCTAGGTATATCATCATTTATTTAATACTCATGATCCAAATAATGCTAATTGTTCTAACATAACAAAGATTGAACAAGCATCGTCTCTAATAAACGTTATCTATAGACTAATATATATATTTTGCAATTTATAGCTAACAGTTTTATTTCAATCACAAATCAAATAAAATAAATTAAATTAAATAATGAATAATAAAATAAACGTAAATTTATTTAATACATAAAGAGGTTGTTTTCTTCAACCCGCTAATCTCATGAACTACTGGTCTGAATTGAAAAGGATTTTAGTAGGTATGAGATATAGTAGGGGAGCCCATGCGGGGATTTCGGGATTTACTAAAGCGCGGCAGATTAATATACAGGGGGATACCTTGTACCCGGTTAAGTACCTCCACAAAACATGAGGCCCATATATAAGGCCGCCCGTGAAGGATACAGGATCAGATTAGTAAAAAAAAATTGACCATCAGAAATTCTCGAGCGCGTCAGATTAAGGTAGGGTGAGTTAATTACATCCTAAAAAGTGTATATTCCACTAATCTGACAATTTGAGAGTGACGTAAAAAAAGGGGAGGGCAACAAAGTTGTAAAAAAAAACGTCATCTCGACATTCTCGAGCGTAGCTAATTTTTTTTTTATTTTGAAGGAAATAATTCAAGAATAATGAAAAATATATAATCTGACGATTTCCGCAAGCCGAAATAACAAAAATTCGTCGATAAAGTTAAATGCGTGCAGCTGCGTTATGCCTACATTTCCTTCTCCGCGTTTCTATTCCTCTCTCACTCTTTCTCTATCTATTACTCTCTCACTCCGTCCCCACTCTGGTTTCTGTTGCCATGACTCCATCACAGCTGATCATAAAGACTCGTTCGTGGCATACTGTTTACAACGTGTTTCCAACGTTTTGGCTTTTAAAATAATGTAAAATAATGAATTTATGCAGCACTTAGGTATTTACATACACTTGTACTTGTCAGAATCACAATGTTACACAATTATTCTTATTATATTAATTAAACTAGATACTTAATTAACCGGTAGCAAATTGTAGGATATTACAGACAAAGTAGTCCGTCCGTCAGCTGGTCATTAATTTCTCTACTCATAATAAGTTTAAGTTCATATTAATTATTTTAGACTTTAATGGATCAATATAGAAAAAATTGGAAAAAAATACATACAATTAAGTGGCACACACCTGGGGGCACCCTTAAGGGGTTAGGACCACGACCCCGTGGTACCACTGATACTGATGATTTTTTTGCTATTTTAATATTATTTGTGTGAATTAAAGTTTATAAATATTCAATATGAGTGACATTAATTTGAAATGTGTATTTTGTGGTGAAAGTACCTTACAAAAAACAATTAAATTTACGGTAGAAACATTAAAAAAATGTGTAAATATTTTGGAATATCGTCGGAGCAAGCCGGTTATCCGAAAGTCTCGAGGATCATATGATAACCTCGAATTGTCGATGGAATCATCATTAAATGATTTATATCACGCACAGTGCTATAAATTATAATTATGCTATATTTAATATTACTCGCTTATAACTTTTGAACGACTAAACCGATCGGAATCTACTAAACGGCGTTCTGAATATTTCCCTCAAAATTAGATTTCCTGTGAATTTGAACCGATTCGGACCGATAGATTTTGAGAAATGGTGAAAAATCTCAAAAAAAATAAGAAAAACATTTTTTGAAAGTGTTTTTTTTGGACTTTATCGATCAATTTCAAAAACTAATCCGCCTTTGAGCTTGAAAAACCACGTGGTATGAGGATGATAAAACTGCGTCGAATGCCGCCAACCGCGCGAAAATTGCTTGATCCATTCAAAAGTTATTGCGGTTTGAAAATTCCAAAAATAGTGTTCTATGAAACTTCTATCAGACTTTCGAGCTGGGAGAGCTCAAATGCATAGAAATATTATTTCTTTGAACTCAGCGAGCTCAAAATATCACATAAATTATATTTTGAGCTCAAAAATGTCATAAGTACAATTTTAAGCGCCCAGGAATGGAATTAGCGGGAAGTTGCAGGGATGGCCTTTAAGGTGAACCGTTTTTCTAATTTTTTTTTGTCAGATCAGGCGAATCCCTCTAGTTAATCGTCAGATTATGAGACAGTACGTTTAGAACATAAAGATGAACCATATACAGGGTGTCCAAGAACCTGGCGTCCAACTGGATTCCCACGATGCCCCAAGTTCTAACAGTACTCAGAAAAATATTTTAAAAAATCCACCCCATGTACTTACAGAATTATACTGATTTAAAAAAAAAGGGGAAATGAGCACCCTGTGACATACTTTTGAATGCTGTGACTGCTAATGCTGATAATTTCGATATTTCTTGGAGGTTTTGTAATCTAGGGTATTGCTGTGTCTAAATAGAATGTAAAAATAAAGTACTTATTGTACCATTTTAAAATAAAATATTATTTTAACTAAAGGTGATATGGAAAACTATTGAATTTCGCAACTTTGACCGACTGTAGTGTAAAAAAAATGTACCAAAATAGTATGGCAAGTGACGTCAAATTTTGACGCGTTTATTCCTCTTTTTAAAAAGGTATAATACTTACACATTAATTTGAAAAAAAAAATTTTGATAATATTTTTACTCAACAACCCAATTTTTACGATGTCTTACAGAATTCTTAGAAAGAAAAATTTACGACGAATTGAATCTAACCTCTAAAGAATTACTATTGTATGCTCATAAAAATAACAACAGGCCTCTCAAAAAACAGGTTAGACCGTAAGGGACGGTATGTGCATGCATCTCACCATAGTGATTCGTTATTACAACAGGAGGGAGCAAGACAGAAACTATCTTTGCGATTTGCTGGTTCTTCTTTATGGTACCCCATTATTCAGGTAAGAGTGAGGGAGAAAAAGGTTAGAGGTGCGAGTGAGATAGATAGTGACGCTATCTGGGATCGTGCTATTTAGGATAACAGTACGGTCAGTACGCGTCACTGCCTCCTGCCGTTACTACGCACCTCTCTCTTATTGTTACCATTGATCACGTACTACGATTTAAAGCTTTGTTTATTGGACTCGATTACTCTTTGTGCTCTGGACTTTGAAACGAACTCTTTACGACGACCTTTGCCTGTGTTTGGACAGTTTGTGTTTTGTGTGTGCTACCATGGCGACCTACACTCCGCAAGAATACGCAAATATGCACTACATTTATGGAGAATGTAGAGGTAATGGACGAGCTGCAGCGAGACTTTACAGAGAAAGGTATCCGAGGGCTACGCGATATCCCGACCATCGAGTTTTCATTAATGTGCACAGATCACTATGTGACGGGCGGTTCCCCAATCAAGTAGCTGGTGAAGGACGACCCGTAAATGACTTCATACGCGATGAAGTTTTAGAGGCGGTGTCGGCAAATCCAAGCATCTCTGTGCGAGGAATAGAAGCTGATACGGGGATACCGAAGAGCACAGCACACAGTATTCTCCAAAAAGAAGAATATCATCCGTACCACGTACAGCGAGTGCAAAGTCTTTTACCTCGAGACTATCCGAGCCGAGTCGCGTTTTGTGAAACAATCCTGCAAAAACATCGAGAAGACGAAAACTTTATCGACAAAATTTTGTGGTCAGATGAATCAACATTTAAGAAGGATGGCTACATGAACCTACACAACTTGCACGAGTGGCATGTGGAAAATCCGCACTTGATGCGAGAAGATAGATCCCAGTACCGGTTCAAAGTGAACATGTGGACCGGTATTCTCTGTGGGAATATTATTGGTCCATTTGAGATGCCCGAGAATTTGACTGGCGAATCATATTTAAATTTTCTTCAAAATGATTTGCCAAACTTACTAGAAGAGACCCCACCAGATATGTGGTTCCAACACGACGGCTGTCCAGCACATTTTCGCGTATCCGTTAGAGAGTTTTTGGACGAGCAATACCCGAACAGGTGGATTGGGCGATCAGGAACAATCCCGTGGCCAGCCCGCTCACCTGACTTAAATCCGCTGGATTTTTTTTTCTGGGGAACTATGAAGGAGCTCGTTTATGCGAAGCCCATTAATGACATCGCTGACCTTCGTGAGAAGATAACACAAGCAGTGCAGGTGATACGTCAAAAAAGTTACTCGCGAAACATAAAGCGGTCCTTTTTAAGGAGAGTGAGAGCTTGTATTGCCGCGGGTGGTCAACATTTTGAACATTTATTGTAATAAAATATCTTTAAACTAACATTCTTTGCTTTTATTCTACTGGGAACCCATCTACCTGTGTGTATTTCCTTCTTGCTCACTCTTGGAACCGAAGTAAATAATAGTAGTAACATAACAGTTTGTAAGATAAGAAAGGGTCCGACAGTTACCGTTAGTAGGTAGGCACTTCGTAAAAATTGGGTTGTTGAGTAAAAATATTATCAAAATTTTTTTTTTCAAATTAATGTGTAAGTATTATACCTTTTTAAAAAGAGGAATAAACGCGTCAAAATTTGACGTCACTTGCCATACTATTTTGGTACATTTTTTTTACACTACAGTCGGTCAAAGTTGCGAAATTCAATAGTTTTCCATATCACCTTTAGTTAAAATAATATTTTATTTTAAAATGGTACAATAAGTACTTTATTTTTACATTCTATTTAGACACAGCAATACCCTAGATTACAAAACCTCCAAGAAATATCGAAATTATCAGCATTAGCAGTCACAGCATTCAAAAGTATGTCACAGGGTGCTCATTTCCCCTTTTTTTTTTAAATCAGTATAATTCTGTAAGTACATGGGGTGGATTTTTTAATATATTTTTCTGAGTACTGTTAGAACTTGGGGCATCGTGGGAATCCAGTTGGACGCCAGGTTCTTGGACACCCTGTATATCTTAATCTGACACGCTTGAGTATTTCAAAATGGCGAATTTTTTTTGCACATTATGAAAATGGCCGCGAGTTTGCGTCCCATCGAAATCGTCAGATTAGTGAATGAGAGCTTTTTTTGGTGTACTTAACACTACCTTAGAAAATCTGACGCGCTCGATTAAATTTTTTTTTTTCATTTTCAACCCTTAAATACAACCACCCGCATCATGCAAACGATCAGATTAACATACGTACATTATTAAAAATACGTAGGTCATTGATGCTATCAATATCTGACGCGCTCGAGGATGTCCATGCAACAGTTTTTTATTACATATTTAAAAATCTATAGCCGCTTCCCCCACCGATGTAAAGGTATATATCATATAACATTTTTTTCTTCTTATCATCTAAGCTTTGCATCCCAATAGGTCTCTACGACGCTCGAGTAAATCCCCATTTAGCCTCGTCGGCTCCCTTACTAATAGGCTATATTTGATTATGTTCCTACGGGAAAAAGTTTACACGGGCAAAACCGCGCGTGAGAAGTTAGTTTTCAAATATGGCGTAGGAAAACCTCCGTTGGGGTAGCAGTAAAAGGCTTTTAATTAAATCTATCAACGAGGTAACTTTTTTATTTTTCACGTCCTTGAGCAGCTGTAATAAAAGATATAAAAACTCTACAAAGAGTCGCTGTCTAATTAAGAAAGAATTGTCCCGCCAAACGTAATGGCCACTAAATTAGTGTTTTGTCTACGTTAATGAAGAACATTTGCATAAGAAACGAAAAATTTTGTACCCTATATACGAGTACAAGTATACAACAAAACAAAAAACGTCTAAATTCGTTTTTACAGTTCTATAAGGCGCCTCGTGGCTTTTTGCCAGTTTTGGAGGCGTTCATATTTCATCATCATCATCATCATCCCATTTTATGTCCACTGCTTTCCATAGGCCTGCACCGAGGAGCATTTTTGCCATAGTCACCATGCTTGGTAAGTAGATTTGTGACCGAACTTATAACCCAATGGCTAGAGCGTTGGACTTGCTATCATGTGGTTTCCGGTTCGATCCCTATCCATTGCACTACCGACGTGAACCCACTCTTAATCCAAGCATTTTAGCTTAGCACGAGGGGTTAACAAGTATACTAGTACCAACAAATTTTAATTACATACAAAAATTACACACTGCAGCCCGTTCTAGTGTTATAGTTGATGTTATAAGAATCGGGACCAAAGGCTTAGCGTGATTTCTGAAGCACATATTACATCTACTTCGCTAATTTTATATTGTGCATATTTTTATTCGGTTTTCGAAGTATTGTGGAACTATTTATGTATTAGTATATTACTAGCCAGATGACATACTTTCAATACACAAGAGAAATACTTACTTTAATGGATGCTCCATTCTTTTGTGCATTGTACACTGGTACAAATATGAACTGGGTAACATTTTTGGAGTATTCGAAGCGCTGTAAAATATGCACAGCACTTTTTATATGTAGGTATTCTGAATACTCTAATGCAGACTGAACTAAAGAAAAGTGATGATAATCTTAACCTTAAAATGTTTTAATTTAAAGTATGTATGTTTTAGTTGTCTGGCGGACGGATCAAACTAAACCATACCATTAGCGAAACTTTAAAAAATTCCATCCCTAAGAGCAGCTGTGGCGGGTCACCCTAGGGGCAGTCGGGGCTAGTTCACAGGGCGGCAAAATTTGGGAAGACAAATATAACGTAAACGAAAATTCCAGTGATAGGGCGGCATTTCTTACAGTGCTCACGCGCGCCGACACAAGTTTAAATTTGGCACTCTCTAAGAGGATGGAAAGGAGTGATAAAGTTTGAATGGAGTAGGTTTTTTTTTTTTTTTTTTTTTGTTTACCGGGGTAAAAATGCGTATATACGTGATCCCTGCGCCAGTGAGGGGCATGTGGGGCTCATACTCTATAGAACGTGGTGCGCTGTCGCACCACAGAGAGTATGTACCCACTAAAAAAGCCCCCGGGTGTTCCTCCTTCTGTCGTTGGTGATGAGAGACCCAAGTACCGGTATAGGCCTTTGGTTATCTCTCCGACAGAGTACAACTATAACTCTCGCCCCGGTGAAGGGACTAGAGTTTCCTCCCCCTATGGCTCGATCGCGAGTGTTAAGCACCCGCGATGGATACCTTCCTACTCCTACAGGGATTGCCAGAACACAGTGGCATCCCCGACCTACTACATGAATGTGACCCTAGGGAGCAGATTCATGTTATCTGCTCCCCAGGGTCACCCCTTATGGCGGGAGGCGGCGGATTTCGGCCCTCCGCCTCCGGCCAACGCGACGTCTACGAAGCGGGTGAGAGCTGGAATCATCTTCTCTCACCCGCTCCGCGGCCTCCTTCTGTGAAACTACAGTCTCACAGAAAGAAGCCATCGACTCCCATGCTCCCTCGCTCTCGAGCATCCTCTTGATGATGGTCGAAAGCGAGAGGTCATTACCTACATGTGCGACGAGCGCACCGCGCTCGGCCGCCCAAGCCGGACACTCGACCAGTGTGTGTTGCGCCGTATCATCGGCGCAATCACAGTGGTGACAACGAGTGTCCGGCTCTCTCCTTGCCACTTTGCACAGGTAATGACCGAAGCATCCGTGCCCCGTCATGACCTGCGCAATGCGGAAGGTTATCTCGCCCCTTTTACGTCCGGCCCACTCAAGCAAGTGAGGCCGGATCGCATCTACCGTACGTAATCCGCTCAATGGCGGGTCGGTTATCAGCCGGTCTTTCCATTCACGGAGGACACGACGCCGCGATTCAATACGCCACGTCGCCATGCCCTCCGGAAACGGATCACGGCCGTTTAAGCCCCCTTTTCCCCTACCTAATGGAAACCTGTGCGGGCAACGACTAGTCAATAGTATAAACCAGTTGTATTAAAGCCTACACACATTTTCAATACCTATAATTTGAATTACTTTCAAATGCGAGAAAAGTTTAAAACATAAGTACGTAGTACCAGTACTAAAAACAAGATTTTTAATTAATTAAATATAGATTTTAAATGTTCGGCTTTGTCTGGCGATACGCCAGACGCGACATACGTTCATTAAAATTGTTCAAGTGAATATAATTATTGTCGTTGACAAGCTATTTAGGACTCTTATTGTCTTTAGCCTCGTGAAAGAATTATTTAACGGGGTTTTTATTTGAAATTGACTGTCCATATTTACTTTATATATTATGTTAAGATACTCAAAATAAAAATTGTTGAACTGGTGTCCTGTCCAGTTTCATCTGCAAATAAGTAGGCACAATGATAAAATTATTGTTACTGTAATTTATATACCTACAATGTTTTTATTCTTAAACTAGTTTCCCGCACGAGGTTTCACCCGCGTAATTCCGGTTCCCGTGGGAACCTCATAATTATATGTAGCCTATTTATAGCCTTTCTTCATAAATGGGCTATCTAACAAAAAAACTAATTTTCATTTTATTTTAAGAGTACATGCAATAAATTAGTTTTATTCAGCACTTGGATTTACATACACTTGTATGTACTTGTCAGAATTACATGTCAATAAAATAGATTAAAAACAAAGTCGCTTGCCGTTGTCTGTGCGTCCCTATGTATGCTTAAATCTTTAAAACTAGACAACAGATTTTGATGCGTTTTTTTTAAATAGATAGCGTGATTCAATACGAAGGTTTATATGTATGATACATCAGCATTGCACCCGTGTGAAGCCGGGACGGGTCGCTAGTACACTATAAAAAACAGTAGTAGGCAACAGCTAATCTTACAGATCTACAGACTACATAGTCCGTCCGTAGTCTGATAAATGAGTAGCCAATGAAATCGACCAACCGAATATGCACGACCGTGGATCTTCGTCATATTACAAAGCCGAACAATACATTATGATCGATAACCACTCAGTATTACAACCAACGCTTACTACGCGGAAACAATGTACACGCATATAGGATTTAATGTAGGGTGCATTCAAAATATATGCCATCCTTCAAGATATCCTCTTAGTGCGCGACGGACTTATTTTTGTGTTATTTATTTATTATTTTATTCTTTATTGCACACAGAAAGTTACATGACATAAATTGTATAAATTGAAAAATATGTACGAGGCGACCTTAATTCATTTATGAATTATCTTCCAGCAAACTTTTAGGCAAAATATACATGATAATGAGTGCATAGCAACTGTATAACAGATTTAATTTAAATTATTTTTACCAAATTGTTAACTACATACACATATATACACACTAATATGTAACTACATATACAACTACATACTAATATATATGCCTGCAATTTATATAAACTACATATACTAACTTATATGTCCATATTACATAATAAATTATTGAGGGAAAAAATAATCCTTTGTTCTTCTTTTGAACGCATCAAGTAACTGGCAAACGCCATAACCGCACTGCACGGAGGGTGAAAGGGTTAGGGTCATATTTGCTAGACACTTAAGGAAAGTTAGTTCTTTAAAAATAGAGAAGTGGCAGTACGACAGGCTTTGTCTCTAGGTATTAAATACTCAAAGCGTTCGCGAAGATATGTAGGGTAGATTTTCTTAAAGATATTTATTACTAGCAGATATTTTTACACACTGCTCGAGTATTCCGACCAGTGGTAGTACCTATTATGACCGGTCGGGTTCCACCGTAGCTGAATTGGTTAAGGCATTAGGGGGGCTATACCTAAGATAGTCCTGCCGATGGCCAAAATTTATTAATCTAGTAATACTAGTATTCTTGTTAACCCCTTGTGCTAAGCTAAAATGCTTGCTTGTGTTACTAGTGGCTGGTATTTTTGTAATCTTTTTTGGATAGTTCTCTAAAATAAAACTACACTTTAATTCTATTTATTTATTTGGCTTACAAACAATTGATAACACTGAGACAAACATGTGTATTTGACACTTTGTATAACCATAAAGCTTTTATAACTGATTTCCTGTCTAGTACATAGCTATAAACATACAGTGGTTCATTCAATCAGTCTGGTGGTCCAGACTATCATGTCTGAACGGAAGTCAGTTTATTTCCACGTTATAAATACATTGATAACATAGTCTATATTTTATGTTGCTCTAGTAACTTGAAGTATGTTTGTAATGGTGGCATATGATAATTATCGCCAACTAGCTATATAGCCTATATGTTTTTTGTAGCTTATAAACTATCCGCTTGCAAACTTTTAGCCAAACCCCGTTCAGTCGATTTTGCGTGAAAGAATAACAATAATAATATTCGTATTAGTAGGATAGGAGACTTCTGAAACAGCTTTAAGTTCTTTTAGCAAATTTTAAGGTTATGTTCCTCAAAATGATAAAACGATACCCTTATAGGATCACTGCGTTGTCAGTCTGTTTGTGAAACCAAAACTAATCAGGCACTTTACAGTGACATAGAATTATGGAATTTGGCAAAAATAAATGGAAGAAAAATCTGATAACCGTCATTTTTGTAATGAATCCTAAGTGTGCGTCAGACTCGCAGTTGGCCAGCTTATTATCTATAGAATCAGATTTCGGCTATGAGCCCTTTAACTAAATGCACACTTCGCATGATCGATATATTATTACGTAAAAAAAACTTAATAGACTTTTTTGTTTGTTGCAGGTATGTTTTAGCCATCTTAAAGTTCTACCAAACAACAGAAAAAGCATCAAGTAAGCTGTTTAACCGACTGCACCGGTGGCGCAAGGATTACGGTAGTTAGTTATAAACCTGGTGTTCTGGGCTGTTCTGGTTTTCAATTCCTACCAGGGATAATTATTTGTACGAACAATTTGGTGTTCTTTGTCTGGATGTGCTTTGTGTCTGTGAATGATGCGTTTCTGAAGTCTCTTCAAGTCTTTAACCTATTAAGGCGATAACAATTAAAACTACAAGGTTTAATTTCATTATTATTACTTGGTTAGCCAGATTAGCTATTGAAAGTTTTATTTATGTTGTTTTATATGAAAGAAACAAACACATACTTATACATAGTCAGCCTCGAGATAAGTTCAATGCCCTCAATCCTTCATTTGCAAAACGTGATTGTCATACATAATAATAATGTGCGAACAAAAACACAAAATGTAATCACAATATTGTATCCGAAACTGTGTTATGAGCGGCAAAAACTACACGCCTATTTGAAAATCCTTGAAGTCGGAAGAGAATGGGTCTATTTCTGTATCTGTCAAGCTTTATTTTGAGTCTTTTGTGAGTGAAAGTTGAAAATGATCAGCGCATACATACTTGTATCGACAAAATGGCGGACCGTTGACTTATTTGTCGTGTTTCAATATTAAATAAAAACGTAACGGTCGAGATGATAAATTGAATATATATTTTCAAACTTAATGCCAAAGACAGTAAAGAAAAATATATAGCCCAACAACTATACCACGAACACTGATACAATAAAATAAAAAGAAAATTACACAAAGCAAAAAGTATTTAACTCCGCAATATCCTTTAAGACAGATCTTTGAGGGTTATATTTTGCTTTGTGTAATCAAGTAGTTTAAGTCAATTTACACAAATACAGCAGCATCTATCAGCTCAATGATATTCACCATCTTACTGAGATCTTCAATCCACCTGCCAAGCGTGGCGATTATGGCAATATCCCTCAACTACCCTGGCGTGCTAAAGTCTGTTAAGAGAAGACCTGTTCAGCAGTGGACGTAAACGGAATGTTGAAGTAGTGAAGTAAAGAGTGATTCATAAGAAAGAATGAATACTTAACTTTTCGCAAAGAAATTACTGTTTTAAAGGTCATACCACAAACAGTTTCGGAATGGTACAAAGTTTACGTAAACAAATTAAAATATACTAGTATTAGAACTCTCGCAATACAGTGAACACATACTTATGCATTATCTTTATAGCCTTCCGAAGATATGTACCATATTCTTCCAAATATCTTTTAGGAAAATACACTTACAACAGTTCTCAGAAATCACATCCAATTCAAAATTTTCCATAAAACAAATAACCATAAAACTTTAATACTTATAACCCAAATATTTTTTTCCGTTACCCCTATTCCAGCCAAGTTTTCTACAATCAGGTCAAGTCCAAAATGTTCTGAGTTCAATGCTCCGTCTCCTAGCTTTTGTAAGACTATGTCAAGGACTGATGAAGGAATGGTCTAGGCAATAAATATTATTGAATAAATTTGCGTGTAACAATTTGGCAAGAATTCCGGGTATTGCAAAGCTTTTAGATGTATTTACACGATTCTATGACGTCCGTGAAAAAAAATGGTAATAATTTACTTAACATCTGCTGCGCTTTCATCTGGTTAGCTCCAGTTTCCGTAGCAATTTCTTACGTATTAATAACTTCATTTTGAAGAAGTATAGCTTTTAGTGTATCCAACAATTGAAATAATAAGTTAAATAATTAAATTTATTCAGTACTTAGGTATTTATATACACTTATACTTGTCAGAATTACAATGTGTAAGACCTAATCTATCAAAGGTATGTTACGTAGCTAAAATCAATGTTTGTAATTTTATAATCCATCCATAATTGAGAAATGGCTGCCTGAGTAGGTATATAGGTATATGAACTTAAGCTGACATTGCTAGTTATGAATACGCTAAAAATAATATTATTTCTTTATTTGCTCAGCTCTACCTAATAGTAGAAACTGCATTGAAATCTATTCAAAAACGTTCGCTATACAGGGTTATTTGTTAAACACCGGTAACCTCTCAGGACTACGTTACTAACATTATAATCAACAACTTTTGTTCTATGACTTTTAAAAATTCATCATATTTTAATTCATCAGATTTACACACAAAAATAAAAATATTTAAATTCAACGCTCTAAATGTTACGAAGTCTATGCGAAGCAAAAGAAAGCGATAGTACCGACAATAGCAAGGGGAGCGGGGAATACAGAGTTGAAATGTGTTAGATAGGTCAAATAAATATTGAAGGTTTGTTTTTGGTAAATGATGTTTTGTAAAAAGTCGTAGAACAAAAGTTGTTGTTTATGATGTTAGTAATATGGTCCTGAGAGGTTACCGGTGTTTTACAATAACCCAGTATATTCTTATTAATATGTAATTTACCTGTCCCCGTCGGTACTACTTTGAAGGGCTCGAAACTACTTATAACAAATACAGAATTATCTCTTATAAAAAATCTCTGGCGTTTGTCCAGCTTTTCGTCTCTATAACATTTAACGTCTTTTTGTATTCATATCATACCTTTGTATCAAATATACATAGAACTTACTGATGTGACTATAATGTTTCAGCAAAATTATTGTATAGGCTTACACATTTAAAAAATATCTATCCGTTCTTTGCAACAGTTTCTACAGACTTTTTTGATGTACATATTATACTGGCTTGAAAACGGTTCAGCAAACAAACAAGCAGGATGGTTTTCAACTTTACATATTCGTATAGATTATCAAATTTACATTTCACTTATTATAATATAAGTAATTCCTAGTTTAACACTCTGTAACGATCCACGATTTCATCTAAATGTAAATTAAATTATCTGTTTAAAGGACACCATTTCGTATCAGCCTCATTTGATGCCATTGTTGGTCTGTATTTATAACCGTTGTAGGTGATCAGAACCACGGGAGTTGCGTACGGCAACATTCACAGAGTTAAGTGCCAGTTTGAATTTTGTAGTAACATTCGTATATCTATACTAATATATAAAGCTGAAAGTTTGTTTATTGTCTTGAACGTGCTAATATTAGGAATTACTGTATCGATTTGAACGATTATTTAAGTGTTAGATAGTATATTATCGAGGAAGGCTAAAGGCTATATTTAATTATAAAGTTCGAACGAGAACAGGAGTTACACAGGTGAAACCACACGCGGGTTGCTAGTCATCCATAAACCAGATATTTTAGGCTTGGCAATTATGTGGGCTTATATTAGCGTGCTGTGGTGCTTTATTTGTGTAAGACTTCACATAAATGAGAAAATCGGACGGACATTATGTAATTAGCAAAAAACGCAACCTGCGCAAGAGCATCCCGTGTGGGATTGATGATATGCTCAGCACACCACGAGGTTAAGGTCAACCCACTAAAACCCCTGGTTGCTCCTTCGATACCCAATTATGGAGGCATTGGGAGCATTAGTAACTATGTTAAATTATAAATAAAAAATTAACTGTACTAAATGATTTTCCTAATTCGTTTGGCATTTCTCCCAAGTGATTGAGATTGGCTTCAAGTGTTACCTCGTTGTAATATGCGATAAAATACTCATTTTATGTTCAATAAAGCCGTATCTAAATTCTTGGGATTTTCTCACATATCATTGAAACAATGTCTAGGATAATACAACTTCATTTACATTCTGCTTATTATTATTAGGTATACTCTAGAATGAACATTATTTAGGTACCTACTTATTTTAACAATCCGTGGGATTTAGCTAAGCACTGACCGCTGCTTTAATTAAAAGAAAAATAAAAAAGAGACGCACCTATTTATGTATTGTTTATCGTGGCTAACGTCACTGGTAAAACTGCCTAAATGGAACTGGCCTGAAAACATATGCCGCATGTCAGATGTTCATTGACTTAAATGCATAACCCAAAGGGTAACACGGCATACCGCTGAAAGCTCAGACGGTGATGACGCGTTGAACTTGACTCCTTGCATTTATTGATGATGCGTCTCTTTCTTAGTACCACCAGTTCTAGACAAAATATCAAATGATTAACTAATCGATAGCGGCAGCGCGCGTCACCATGTCAACAAATACTGAAACATAAACTAATGTTTCAATTACTTACAGTATTAATTTTACTTTTGAAGCACGGCTGCTCACGTGCAATCTTGAACCGCGCCCTAGCAGAAGTAGTGCTTCTTCCCCGAAATCCATATTGGTACTTACTATATTATAAACTTCTGATCGTTGGCCCGAAGTCCGAAAGGTCTTCGGCTAACTCCATTCGATTATCGAAGTAGTGGAACAAGTCCCAAGTAGCCCTTTGCAGACTTACGTCAGTAGAGGCCCCAGTTTTAATTTTGCCTTTAGGTGAGTGTAATGTAATACACACATTATACATAATTTTATATTCCGACATAGCTTGTAATGTTCTGCCAATTCTTTTTCATTCTACCATGATTATAAAAGCATATCAATTTAATAACTTGCCATATTTTAATTACATTTACGAGCGCAATTGAGCTTTAGTAACACGCGAAGTCGCGTTTAAATACAGTTAGGTACAATAAAAATACTTTTATATGAGTGCATATCGGATAAGTTGAAGGCCAAAATGTAGCGTGTTTCACTGATATAAAAAATATATTAAAAACTAGAAAGTATGCAGAAAATAATTAAAACGTCCGGTATCCGGCTTAAAATGGACTACCTACAGGGACTTTCCATAGGCGTAGAGGTGACTAAGGGATGGCTGGCATCTATCTGCTCAAGGTTAACTATCGTCTTACAGTGATCACCAATCCGCCTGCAAAGCGTGGTGATTATGGCAATATCCCTAAATTGCCGAGGTCTGTTAAGGGGAGGCCCATGTTCAGCAGTGGATGTAAACGGGCTGCTGAATTCATTATTGTACTAGGCACTTTAGACAAATTAATAATAAAGGTCTTACCGGAAGCCTCCTGGCTGGCTAATGTCCGTCCGCAAAAATGCCCAAAGGAAGAATTTTAGATGCTCCACAGGACAGACAATCAAAATAGAACCTTAATAACTTAATCCACTAAAAACTATAAATCCCTTAACCATAATCGCGTGCCGTATGGCTTGGCCTTGACATTCAGATTAGCTATTTTTGGAACAAGGGGTAGAAACGTCGTTAAGTAACGTTTAAAGAATTTGTTGGTTACATCGTCGGTTGATACATAATTATGTATTGTATTGTTGTTTTTATTCGTATTCTTGCGTTTTATCGCAATTGTCAGTGTGGGATAATCAAAGCCTAAAAATAAGTTTGTTCGATTACGGTTGGTTGTAGGATTTTATAATTATTTACTTCTGACTTTGTAATATTTGTGGTGTTGATAACAGAGACCCTGAGTTTTGTTTCTTCTTGCTTCTTGGCTTCTTGAGAGTTAAAGTTAAATTCAATCAACAAAATGAAACGAACACTTTATTTTTTACTTACAACATAAAAATAATATTATGCCAGTAATTACAAGGTTAATATTAAAAAGAAAGCGAAGCAGCTGTAGCCCAATGGCTAGGGCGTCGGACTTGTGATCTTGAGGAGGTCGCCAGTTGGAACCCCACCCATTGCAACACCGTCGTGAACCCACTCGTAGCACAAGCATTTTAGCTTAGCACGAGGGGTTAACAAGAATACTAGTAGACTCCGATAATAATCTTTTAAAAAAAAAGAATAATATTAAAACAAAAAATGGGTCTTAACAAGGTAGATTTTTCGTGATAATGTAAGTATCTATGGCAAGTACATATTTACAAGACCTATTAATAAGATCCAAGTAATTAAAACTGCAATCTAATTTATGTATTATCAACAAAACAAACCATTAATTATAAATGTAATTTTGGCTACTCAATAGTAAACAGAACTTTATTGTTTGCATTGATGATTTAATACATTCAACAAATTGACATTGACAAGATTACGACTGATTCGCCATATTTCTAAAATACACAAGGACTTTTTAGCTAATCAGTATCATCATTGGCATCAGCCAGTATGAAGACCACTGCTGAACCGAGGGAGGATTTGCCATCACCGACAGGCGGTTTGGTGACCGCAGTATTATGTTGTAACACACAGGGAAACGCTGCTGCCCGATTCCTATACGCTTGTTATAGATTATGTTATCACAGTCGGGACCAACGGCTTAACGTGCTTGGCGAGGCAAGGAGGGTAGTCCATCAACCAACTAGACCTAGAAAGAAATGTTAGAATTAACACAAAGATTTATTTTGTGGGAGGATGAAACCCACGACCTTCAAGATTCAAAGCGAGACTTATAACGCTATTTAAGTTGTCAGAAACATTTTTTGAATTACCTCTTCAGTATTAATGATGATACTCAAAAAAGATTCTCAAATTTGTGTGGTATTCAATATTTTGACTTACAAACAAGTGTT
The DNA here is from genome assembly GCA_947037095.2 of Nycteola revayana. NCBI lineage: Eukaryota > Metazoa > Arthropoda > Insecta > Lepidoptera > Nolidae > Nycteola > Nycteola revayana. Next base: position 19,549,228 of record OX344847.2, on the reverse strand, counting down.
TGCCCTTGGCTAGACAACTGCGCGATTAACAATAAGAACTTACTACTATTACCTAACTATTATACTAAAACTGAAATGAAAACTTAATTCATTCTTACTCCTCCTATTCTCTTTCTGATTAAATTCGTTGCGGGTCCCAAGGCAGTTTAACTATTTCCCGGGATTTGGTAAGCCTCGGTGCTCATTGCCATTTCCAGTGTGTGCTACTGTTGATCCTGGCTTACAGGAGTTGCAGGTTTAGGAGTTTGGGTGGGATTAACTATTATACTTACTAACATTTTATTCAAGCGCTTCTTCTAAGTAGGTAGGTATATACCATCTCTATATTATTATATCAATAGAAATAAATACAATTAACGTGTCTGTTTGCATAGGGAAAATAACAGTTTTTTACTAAGTGCATATTATGAATGTATTATGTAGGGTACCTACTAAAAACAAAAACACATTTTGTTGAGTGTCTGTCTATCTGTCTGTATATGCGCTTGTTTGTTCCGACTAATCTCAGTACCAGCTGGACTGATTTTGACCGGAATGGCAGATACCCAATTTTATAATACTTAGCTAGATATAGACCGGAGAGGAAAGACAATGAACATACTCCGACCTAGATATATGGAATGATCCTCTCCGGGTATCGCAACGTAGATGGATAGGTTATGGGACTAATCCCTCCCACACTCCCTCCACTGTAACTCCTGTAAGCCAGAATCAACAGCGGCTCACACGGAAGAGGCTCTAAGCTTTTAGGCTCAGGCTAACAGCTTAGAGCACAGTCAGGCACCGGAACACATAAAGGGTTAAATATAGACTACTTTTTATTTTGTCTGTCTATTTGTTTGTCCGTGTATTCCTCCTTATCTCCAAAACGGTAGTACCGATTTAGACGGGACTTTGATTGTTAGATAGCTTATAAAATTGTACGCGAATGGAGTTGAGTGTAGCAGCTAGTTATTGATACAAAATCAATAGTTTCCTTTATATCACTATCGGATCTGACATGTTCAGCGTAACGTGAACACAGAGACCCGCGTTGGTAAACACGTGCCTTTGTTTATGTAATGTTAAGTATTATGTAATACTCTTTATGGATGTATTATGGTAATAAATGAGTTATGTGATTAGTGCTAATTTATGCGAGGTGTTTCTGACAAATAATTGTCCTGTGATAACTAGTAGTTTTACTAAATTGCACCGTTTAACGAAGACTGACTGGAGTAGACAAGACTGCACTGTGACTCAACTACAATATGTCATCATCATCATCAGCCCGTACAACGTCCACTGCTAAACATGGGCCTCCTCCCGAGGGAGGGTTTTGCCATAGTCACCACGCTTGGCAGGTGGATTGGTGACCGCAGTATTATGTTGTTATACTAATCTCTGGAAACGTTGCTGCCCGTTCCTTAGTATACGCTTGTTATAGATGATGTTATAACAATCGGGACCAACGGCTTAACGTGCTTTCCGAGGCGCGGAGGGTAGTCCCTCAACCAACCAGACCCGGAAAGAAATCTTATCTTTCGCAATGGACCCTCTCAGATTCCCGACTTTTATAGTGCAATGTACCTTTGGATCCGACAGAGGACTAAAGTTACTGACATAGCCGGTAGAATAATTAGGTTGAAGTGGCAATGAGGATGGCCTTGTTGCAAAACGATTGACAGCCTTTGGAGAGACGCAGCCTAGAGTGGAGACCTGATCATTAAACATTCTTCATCGGTGATCCGCTCTTATTTTTATTTTTTTGCTTGATGATATATAGCCTTAGAGCTTTCCTCGATAAATGGCTTATCTTATACTGAAATCATGTTCCTGAGTTCAAACAAACAAACAAATTCTTCAGGTTTATATAATAGAAGTATAAATTAAGGAAACGTATATAATAAATCAACCCCTACGTAGTTCAAAGAATTTAAAATTAAAAATACAACAATGATTCGACACCAATAGTTTTGACAACATCTTTAAAACCACTTACTTGCCTATATAAATACAAAAAAAACTTCAAATTTTATTAAGGCTTGAGCTCTGCTCGGCTTTATGCCCGGTGAAGTTGCAAAAGCCTCGTGGCTAACTACGTATGTCCGTCCGAAAAAAAAAGCTTGGAACTGATCATAATAATATGTTGAAATCTAAATCTAAAATCTTATAAAAACGCAACATTACCCTTGTAGGGTTTTTTTTTTTAATTTTACACATATCTCAGAATTTCTTAGATTGACTTCAGTCTATTACACAAATGAGAGTATGTTCATAATTGTTCTACTCATAGTAATGTGATACTGTCCTCGTTGAGACGCACGTGAGGCGAGGGACTTACCGATGCGAGGTCATTTTGGATTTTAGCATAATACCGTGTTTGAATTTCTACTATATGTACATATCTATCTGTCTAAGAAGTGTGTCTGTTTGTAGAGGTATCACATACCTCGAAAAACTGACGGCCGATGGAGCAGAGAGGTTCTCGAGTGGAGACCACGAACTGGCAAGCGCAGCGTAGGACGACCGCCGCACGATGGACCGACGACCTCATAAAGGTCGCAGGGAGTCCGTCGATACAGGCCGCTAGCAGTCGTTCCCGCTGGAAATCGATGGGGGAGGTCTATGTTCAGCAGTGGACTACAACAGGCTGATGATGATGATGATGATGACTAAATGCATATCAATGCACCAGCAACGGCAGCGCAGGTGGTTCAGTGGTTACGGTAGTTGCTTCTGAGACCTAGTGTTCTGGGTTCGATTCCCACCCGGGACAATTATTTATGTGAACCACAAATAGTTGTTCTGAGTATCGGCGTGCTTTATGTCCGTGAAATTAATGTTTGTAAAGTCCCCCGTGACACAGGGATTAATTTCCTTACCTCAGGATTAGTCTTAAATATAAAAAAATACATATAGTACTACACTGGCGGGTTGGTGGCAATATTATGTAGAAACACAGTCTTAGGATTTACGCAAAGATTTCTTGCCCGGCGTGGGGATCGAACCCACGACCTGCGAGACTTATGCCACTACAATAATTTAAACTTGTATGTACACAAAAATGTATTGACAGCGTGACCAAAGCTTTCACAATCAATTACACTGACTTTAATTAATGAGACAGAGCATTAAATATTAATTTTTGGCGACTAACATATTCGCAGCAGACTAAAGAACATCGCCAGATGTGTGAAGTGTCACGTGCATTTAATTCCGCGTTATCGCACTTTTAATGAACATATAAATAACTAAGGGCTTGACCGAATAGAGAGTGCACGTGCGTTTGCGCACAATCTTTGGTACTGTGTGTTGTACAAGTTGTACAATCTCCTTAGTGTTTGGGTGGGTTCTCTATTTTTACTCATACAATTTTATGTCATAATTTAACATGGCATACTGCTTGTCCTAATATTTGTTAGGCATAATACTAATGTGCCATTACTTTTTAACCACATTTTTTTAATTCATAAAATTACTACTATATGCATAATAATTATTAAGCATAATGTCCCATAGCATAAATTTACTTATGCATAATGACGTATAAGGATAACAACTATAAACCGAAAATTTACTACTAAAGTATTTTGTGGTTTTTATTTCCCCATAAAAAGCATGCAAGCAAGCATGCAGCGTATCTGTCACGGCTCCAGGGCTGCGTGGCTACGGCGGGCGGCGATACGGCAATTCGGTTCTGGCGTTGTACGCAGTTCTAACCTAACCAGGTTCGTGACAAACTCGCCGGCCGCTTTATCAATATGCCAAATAACCATTAGATGAATAAACAATATGCCTTACAAGTTTATGCATATCAAAGTTATGAATAAAAAAAATAGAATAGATAAAATATATTTATGCTTAATAAAATAGTATGCCAAAAACCAATTATGGCACATTATTATTATGCCAAAGAAAAATATGCCTAAATCATTATGACAAATTAAATTATGACAAAAAAAATTAGGTCAAAAAAAGGGACGGGCGGACATTTAATAATAAAAATAATGACATAATGTTTTAACTAGCGTATGCCGCGACTTGGTTCGCGTAGAAATATTTATCACTGGTAAATATTGGTCCACTTCTGTTGGGCTTAGCTTTTTTTTTCGGACGGACATATGTACTTATCCACGAGGCTTTTGCTACTTGCTGCTAAAGGCTAGCAGAGCTCCAGTCTAGATAAATTGGTCTTAGCGTGATGATATACAAATATAGCCTTTCTCTATAAATGGTCTATCTAACATTGAAATATTTTTTCTAATCTGATCAGTAATCCCTGAGATTAGCGTGCTCAAGCAAACAAATCTTCAGCTAGCTAACGTTACTAACTTCCGCGCGCGGTTTCACTCGCGTAACTCCCGTTTCCGTAGAAACTTCTATCATTAAATCTAGACCTCAAAAGCATAAGGTCGGATGTCTATAATACTTCAAGAGCATTTGGTCGTAAGTGCCAGCTTACGACAAAGACACATACGACGAATGCTTCTGACGTATAATGCCACATCCGACGATATGCTTCTGGGCTCTAGATATATGGCCTATATATAGCCTCGATAAATAGTTAGATAGCTTATTTAAAAAAAAACATCACTGGAAGAATTTTTCAAATCGGACCAGTAGTTCCCTGAGATAAGCTGTGTCCGGTGAAGTAGCACAAGCCTCAGGGCTAACTACATATTATTATGTCCGTACGAAAAAAAAAAAAAAAAAAACCCGAGATAAGCGCGTTCGAGCAAACAAACAAAGTCTTCAGTTGTATAATATTAATGGGTATAGATAGTGTATGTATTTCTAATTTTCCATTTTGTGTACTGCTACTGCTCTTAAACTGAAATTGGCTACAGGACATAAACCCTATATGCGGAACTAATAATGAAAAGTAAAAAATACGAGTTGTACGTATGAGTCACTGCGCACGCCGAGTAACACGTGCGTGTCCTCAAAAGGCGCCAAGCTTTGGTGATTCAGCATTAGAGAATTTTGTAACAAGTGTTTATACTTTTAATGTAGCATTTATTTAAGTTTTAAATACCTAAATAGATACTTATAATCTGGTTTGTTAGTTCATCATCATCATCAGCCCGTATAACGTCCACTGCTGAACATGGGACCAACGGCTCAAAGTCCGGCGTGGGGATCGAACCCACGACCTCCGAGATTGAAAGCGAGCCAAATACCGCTACGCTACTTAGCTTGTCGTAGTGTAATATTTTTCAGAATGTTTTTTTTTTTCGCAAGTACATTTATTTATTTATCCATGAGACTTCATCGGGCATATTTTTGGAGAGACAGCGGTACCAGCCGTATTCAATGGTTACACTAATTTAGCTCGCTCGGCTCGCGCGCTGTAGGTTTGCAGTTTAAAAACTAACCTAAACTACTTTTGTGGTAGCAATTCGTTTTTGGGAGTCACAGTTCACATCTGTGAACTCCTAACCTACTAAAGCTACACTAATTACTTACACTCCTCTATACTTTGTTCATTGTCGGAACTATTATTAACATAACGTTTTTTTTTTCCACTCACACAACTTTCTTTGACGTAGTCCATCCATATTTTTTGGCCCTCTTCCAATCATCATCAACAGCCCGTGTACGTCCACTGCTGAACATGGGCCTCCTCTTAACAGACCTTGGCAAGCCAGGATCGTTGAGGGATATTGCCATAATCACCACGCTTGGCAGACGGATTGGTGATCGCAGTAAGATGTAAACCTTAAGCTAATAGATGCTGCTGCCCATCCATCAGCCATATGTCCCTTAGTCGCCTTTTACGACAACCATTGGAAGACATGGGGTGGTCTATTCTAAGCCGGAAACCACACGGATGGATGAATACATGCTCTTCCAATGTATTCATCCATCTTCATATTTAGAACTCTTCTTGTCACATGCATGTAATTCCTATGCTAAGCGATTTGCTCTCAATAATATACGGAGTCTGAAAGAGGCACTGGCTCCACTTTCCGACTTCTTTTCAGCCGAGACATATTATTCTCCTCTTGATGGCGTAAGAAAGGCCTAATGAAATCTCTTAACTTTGTGGTGGACTGATATGTGACTTTAGCTTTAAAAACAGCAGTTCAAACTGCCTAGCGTCATTCGAGCCGCGGTAGCCAGCAGACCATTGCATTGATGCGCCGGCGCCGCTGTCTGTGGCCACGTGCGTGACCGCATGCAACACTATACACCTCTACTAATGTATCAAGCAATTAGTTTATCTGGTGTTTTATGATATGTACCTAGATAGAGAAGATATAGAGGATATTCATCACACGTGTTTCGTTCCATATATACGAGTCTAGACTTTAGGTAGGTACCCTGGCTAGTGACTACCAACGACGAGGTGAGCAATGCTGCTCCAACCAGCAGAGGCAAAAGTAATTAAATATAGACGATATAACTCTGTACCCCTCTCCCTCTACCTTAAAAATCTGAATGTCATCATTTTAAAATCCCTCCCTCCCAGTGACGACTCTGAGCTGAGGTCCAAGCCTTATAAGAGGCTTTCTCTTGTTCAGGTTTGCTTAGTTTGTAGTTTGTAAGCATTTAATAGAAAGAAAGACTGGAAATAACATATAGGGTGACTGGTAATTAGTGCCCGATACCTAAACACATGATTGTGCTCATGATAACAAACAACTTATATTATGGCACCAAACCTGAAATCGCGAAAAGAAATCAGCTGTTCCCTACATTCACATAACTCGTCAACATGGTAGGGAGCAGCTGATTTTTTTCCCCCTTTCACCCCATATAATATACAAGGGATGTATGGTTATTTTTGTAAATACTCGTATAATTTTCTGGAACCGGTTGGTTTATAAAAACGAGAATTTGCCCTATGGCACCTACACACACATTCGTCAAGAGCTGTGGGCCTTACTTTACAAGTTAATAATGATAATATATAGGTTCCCCATTGCGTTATGTATGTGAAATATGAAAAATATGGGTGTGATCAACCATTGCTACACATTTAGAGAAAAAAAGTATTCCGTTTGGAAATTAATCCAATGAAACATTTCTAGATCAGAAAGAAAGAGAAGCAAACATCTCGTAAACGTTTTACGGGATTTCTGCTGTTTAAATACAACAATAAGACAAATAAACTATATAAATACCTAATTTGTTTCCGCAATCTTAATTATTCAAGATCAAATATACCTACTTTATATAAACAACCGTTGTTCAACCTTGACTCCTCTTCATGTGAGGAAATAAATAAATAAATTATGTACTACCTGATCTTTTAACACAAATTAAAATATTGATTACTCAATGAATACAATACATTAGGTTTCTTGTAAATTTAACCGAGATACAGCTTAATAACGTTTTTAGAAAACGTTTGTATAATATATAAGACAATATATATATCGTCGCTTATCTTTCTAACAGACGTATCTGTATTTTCGTCAAAAATTACGCTTTTTATACAAATATGATTTGTTCTAAGAAATCATATTTGTATAAAAAGCTACTTACGTCTACCTGCCAAAATTTGTTTTCTCGGTAACGCTTGAAGATTCAAAATTGTTTTAACTGGTATAACTAATTTTTGACGAAAATACAGATACGTCTGTTAGAAAGATAAGCGATGATATAGTATAAGACATACTAAAAATGTTTAGCTTCACTTACTTTAACTATTTTTCATCGTTATTTTCTCTTTAAGTGCCCTACATTTAAGTGTGCTACTAACAACAATAACAGCTATATCATAAAGATTAGTTCAGCATAATAAAATTCCAATTTCATTTACTAGTAAAGATCGTAGCGGATCGATGTTAAGTTATATAGACCGTTCATTCAACTGTATTAATGGAACAATGTCTGCTAACTCGGCTTTATTTTCTCCATGAATTTTCCAATAAATCTTTGAAAACAATCTATGTATTTGACAATTACGAATACAACTAAAAAACTGCATTAAAATTTGTCCACGCGTTTAAGGCCCCTCGCCTACGGCGACTTTTTGCAGCGCTGCAGTAGCGATGCTGTCGCGCGTTTGCATCGATACAGTCGCGACGTTGTTGCGCGTTTACGAAACGCGCGATTGCATCGCTGCAAAGAGTCGCCGTGGGCGAGGGGCCTAAGAGCTACGGTGCCACAGACAGACACACAGATAAACACCAGACACACAGACACACACAGCGGTCAAACTTATAACGAGGGGTGTTATAAGTTTGACCGCTGTGTGTGTCTGTCTGTGGCACCGTAGCTCTTAGGCCCCTCGCCCACGGCGACTCTTTTTTGCGTCAGGAAATTTTAAATCCATCTAGTCATATCGCCACAAACATACAAAATTGATTTTGTTGAGCTGCATTTATAATTCTGTATTCAGATAATGTTATAACAATCGGGACTAACGGCTTATCGTGCTTTCCGTAGCACGGAAGGTAGTCCCTCAAACAACAAGACTCGGAAATAAATCTTATTTACACTGCATACGATTAGATGATCTTTACCGCCAATCGCGAGGTATTCTTCGAAGCGCTACCATTTTGAGGCGCTCCGAATGAGGCGCTCCTGTTTTATTCCTCGGAGCGCTCCTTTCAGTAGCGCCTCCCAAAAAAATATTTTAGTTACCAGTGTTAAGAGTAGTTATTCTTTAATATTTTTAATTACTATCGAGGAGGCGCTACTGAAAGGAGCGCTCCGAGGAATAAAAAAGGAGCGCCTCATTCGGAGCGCCTCAAAATGGTAGCGCTTCGAGGAATACCTCGCAATCGCGACATACAACTGAAGTGATGGGTATGATTTAATGCGAATAGACTCTTTCATCTCAACATCTATCAACCCCCTTTTATGTTAACCCCTGATGTCTGATAAGACGATCCGAAGTGCTATAAACAATATCGCCTAAGTAGAAACTAGGACACGGCCTTGACGTTTTTAGAAGACATAATCCTATTGTTGATACTACTATCAAATCGGCCAATGAGTTTTATCTCTAAAGAAAATTTTGCTTGTCGCAAATAAGATATAATACTGCCATTTAAATAATACCGTGTCAAGTTGTTTACGTTTTTTTATAAAATAATTTTCCGTTTGATAACAATAAGACAGTTGAACGCTATAGGTATGTCAAGTGCTTTACATTACAATAAACGAATTGAAATCGGTCAATGCCCCCACATCTGTTTATTAAAATAAGACTATTTTATTTTTATAAAATTTATATAAATTTGAAACTCTTTCTTTAAAAGAATTCCGCTACCATTAGAAAACTAACTATGCTTTAAAGGAGTTAGCATATAAAAGCTAGTTCATCGCCGCAGCGGTGAAGGGTATTCGTAACACATTTGAATTTGCCCCCGACAAAAAAAAGAGTAAGCATAATTAAAATCAACCAATCCATTTACAGAGAATCATTTTTTTTACAAATGCTAATAAGTATTTCACCACCACTCTACATAAACGACACCGTCAATTGCCATATGTTTACGCGTGAAAACAGCATAACGCACCACACCGTATAGAAAACGAAAAACATCTGACGCTCCGCAAGCCGCCACGCGTAACACACCGCGTAATTAAAGCATTATAATCTAGACCTGGGGTCTCCAAACTACGGCCGGGGGCCAAATCCGGCCCGCCGCGCTAGTGTCATCAAACTGGCCCGCGACAGCCAATGTTTTATTGTTGTTACTATTGCTAGAAATACGATTATAGATAAGGGCAGAAAAAAATATCTGTTTTGGCCCATGAAGCATACTGAAAATATCATTATGGCTTCAAAGTTTGGAGACCCCTGATCTAGACGGTTTCCCGCGTTATTACGAAATAGACCACCATAGTAGACGTCGCATTACCGGAGTATTATGCAAATTCATCAACGATTCCACGCAGCGTTACTACAGATCATGATCTACGATTACGCGAACTATTGTGACAAATGGTTAACGTAATTTGTGGGAAAGTGTTACGATTATATCAGTAGTACCTATTGAGTAGTACTAAAGATGACATTTGTATTGATTTCTTAGGTCATAATCTTCGTGGGCTGGATAGCTTGTGAGTACCCGGCCCCGCCAACGGCGGATCGAATGAGTGTCCGGGAGGTTTTAGTGGTGTAGGGTCTTCTCCTCGTGGTATGAGTTTAGCATACCACGCTATGGAGAGGGCGAGTCCCACATATCCCAAATATAATCTTCGTGGTTATTCATATCACTTCATAGAATGCTGCGGTTTGTAGTACTATTACGGTATGTTATTCTGTACATTATGAAAGGTTAAGCGTTTTTGGATAACAGAACGACCTTTTCTCTTACTTTAGTTGATATGAAAACGCGGACCACGGGGAAACAGTAAATGTGACAGTTTTTGTGAAAAATATCTTTTAATGCTTTTTGGTTTATTACTCTTTATAATAACTAGCTGCTGTCCGCGACTTTATCCACGTAGATTAAATAAAAATATGTTGTTTTCGGAAAAAATGCCTGAGTTATCAGCAAAGTCTCGTCTAAATAATTTACTACCGTTTTCGAAATTATTTTACTATTTCATATGCATTTAGTAAAAACTTCCTGACAAACTCCGTATTTTAGCGATATTTGGATCGCTTAAAATCTCGGAGGACGTGGGACGCCGGACAAACAAATCTTTGTGTAAATTCTAAGATTATTGGGTCTGGTTGGTTGAGGGACTACCCTCCGTGCCTTGGAAAGCACGTTAAGCCATTAAGCCATTGGCCCTGATTGTTATGATATCATCTATAACAATCGTATACCAGAGAACGGGCAGCAGAGTTTCCTTGTGTGTGACATAATACTGCGGTCACCAACCCGCCAAGCGTGGTGATTATTGCAAAAATCCTCCCTCGGGAGGAGGCCCATGTTCAGCAGTCGACGTTGTACGGGCTGATGATGATGAGGATGCATTTAGTCAAAACTTTTCATTTTTCAATTAATATTTTTACAAATTACAGTGTCTTGAACACTGCCATTTTATGTATCTGTACAAATAAGAAGCAGCTAAACCCAAGTCCCAACATGGTCGGCTGCAATCCCTAACCTAATATAAATATTAAATAAATGCATTCCTGAATAATAATCAATAACGAACATTCTCAAATACGTTGTTCGTGTCTTTCAAGGGCAACTATACCATAATTGTTAAGGTTTGTACCTACTCGGATAATATGCGGATGTTTTGACAAATTCAAGGGCTTAGCCAGCAATCTGGTTATTATCTTAAATGTAAAAATAACATAGGGGGCAAAAAAATGTGGTAACATTGAAATATGACTATATAAATATTGAAATTTTGATAGCTGGCTGATTATTTCACGTGGTCCATAATCATTTAAGCATCCGGAACAAATTAAACTAAACATTCCATACAAGTAAATTCTTAATATATAAACAAGGACTACTAGGTACATACAGCACTGTTCCTGTTTTTATTCGGAGGTAATATTTCCATCCAAGTCAATATTAATTGCATATAAGAGCTTATCGATGTTATTTTATTAGATTTTATTGCAAGACATAAGTTGTTTTCATTTTCCCATATAAATTGTGTAGGCAGCAAGATGACTACCCTCCGTGCCTCGGAAAGCACGTTAAGCCTTTGGCCCTGATTATTATAACATCATCTATAATCATCATACGATGATGATGATATGATGATACGATGATCATTGATATACATCAAGGAACGGGCAGCAGCGTTTCCTTGTGTGATACAACATAATGAGCGTGGTGACTATGGCAAAAACCCCCCTTGGGGAGGGATCAGGAGGCAGTGGACGCTATATTAACATCCATAGACCAAACTCGTGCTACAAATAAATCAATAAGACTAGACCATATGCAACATATTGCACTCAATTCAATTGTCATATATCACTTGCTAGTATTTCAATTGCATATACCCAATATATGACAACCTCCGTAGCGTAGCGGTATTTGGCTCGCTTTAAGTCTCGGAGGTCGTGGGCTCGATTCCCACGCCGGACAAGAAATCTTTGTGTAAATTCTAAGATTTCTTTCCGGGTCTGGGTGGTTGAGGGACTACCCTCTGTGCCTCGGAAAGCCGTTGGTCCCGATTGTTATAACATCATCTATAACAAGCGTATACCAAGGAACGGGCAGCAGCGTTTACCACAATACTGCAATTTATTACAATACTGCGGTCACCAATCCGCCCGCCAAGCGTGGTGACTATGGCAAATACCCTCCCTCGGGAGGAGGCCCATGATTAGCAGTGGACGTTGTACGGGCTGATGATGATGATGATACCCAATATAGTTTGCATGCAGTATAAGGTAAATGACTATATACCTACCTTGACACTTTCTGACCATGGTCAGTGCTCGTAGGTGGTCATGACAGTCAAGTTTCTTGATTTATTGTTTTAAAACACAATATAAATATCCTTATCTATGTTTATTAAATAGTCTTCATGAAACGTTATTAGAAAAATATTTAATTTTGTAACAAAGTTTTTAGCTTTCACTTTTTCTTAACTACATAGTATAATACAAAGTCGCTTGCCGTTGTCTGTCCGTCCCTATGTATGCTTAGATCTTTAAAACCATGCAACAGATTTTGAAGCGTTTTTTTTAAATGGATAGAATGATTCAAGAGAATTTTTTATATGTATGATACATCAGCATTGCACCTGTGCGAAGCCGAGGCGGGTCGCTAGTATTAAATAACTGCCCGCGCGGAATAGTGACTGGACTTATCCTGATTTTAAAACATTCTTCATTTGTGCTCCGCTCCTATTAGTCTTAGCGTGATGATATGTAGCCTATAGCCTTCCTCGATGAATGAGCACACTAAAAGATTTGTTTAAATCGGACCTGTAGTTCCTGAGATTAAAGCGTTCAAGCAAACACGAGACCTTTTTTTTGCTATATATAAAAGTACACATAGGCTAGATTCTTTCTCCAAGGTTTAATTTATGCCTAACATAAACGCTAATCCGATTGATTTGAAAAACACTGTATAGTAGTGTTCTAATTTTTAATCGGATTACCGTTAGGTACTGTGGTGTTACGAGAAGTGCATCTTTTATTATCTGCTTTAATAAAGGAAAGACCAGACATGTCTAGTTTTCCTAAGCTCGTTTCGCTTGATAAGGTTGTATACCTTCAAATTATTCTTATATCATCATCATCAACAGCCCGTTTACGTCCACTGTTGAACATGGGCCTCCTCTTAACAGACCTTGGCAAGCCAGGATCGTAGAGGGATATTGCCATAATCACCACGCTTGGCAGACGGATTGGTGATCGCAGTAAGATGTAAAGCTTGAGCGAATAGATGCTGCTGCCCATCCATCAGCTATATGTCCCTTAGTCGCCTTTTACGACACCCATGGGAGGACATGGGGTGGTTTATTCTATGCCGAAAACCACACGGCATATTCTTATATCTTTGTAGTTAAATGTCAAGCCTTATTTTTTATTTATCCACCCATATTTTCAGAATCGTTCAACGTGTCTTATCTAAATGGAGTTGGCGGTTTATGAGGCATTGTATTAGAAAATGTGGTGCCGAGTAGTGTAACAAATGGCTTCATGCTTAAATAGTTTCAGAAGACAAGGGCGTCGCCAGCCGATGGCGCAGGGGGGGGCAAGTTGACTTTACCTACTACAATTCATACTTTTCTCATTCTCTATGAATGAGAAAAGTAGGTATGAATTGTAGGTAAAGTCGACAGCACATGTCGAGCCTTACATCTACACCGATTGTAATAACAACAGTATCTTAGTACTATATACATATATATTCTGTGATAGTACAGAGTCCAATGTGTAAAGCTACACGAGCACGAGCTCTTGACTATGCAATAAAAACTTGTAAATAAGTTATAATAACATTTATTAGAAAAATAGAATAAAAAGGAGTTTGAATTTGAATAAGTGTACAACGTACAATTTTAATATTATAGTGGTTGTTGTTTGTTTATAAAAACATAATTTTCGGTTAATTAAAACATAATTTTCGGGGATTCATTGTAAACTTCTCTTATTATTAAAATCTTGTAAGTTTCCATGTATAAGTTTTCGGTGCACACTCATCATGGCCAAACCATTGAGGCGATTTTCACTCATAGTGCTTCTTAGCCAGGTTTTTAATCTCCTGCTGCTGCCCGAGGCTGCTAAACGATCGCTCTACCGTACACGTCGTGCATGGAAGAGCGATCAAAATTTTGAACGCTTTTTCCGTGTCGGGAAAGAAGGTTTTTGCTTCTTTTAGGATATCAACAACGGTTTGATCTGTTGAGTTTGGTTTATTATGCCAGAATTGCTGCCAAAGCTCGACTTCAATTTTTATGTTTGGTAAAATATAAAACTGAGCGATAGTTTCACAAGTTTCTGTGAGATTTTCGACTGACATCGTTTGCATTTGTGCGGGGTGTAATTTAGATAAAACAAATGATAGAGTATTTTCTTCAGCAAAGCGTGTTTCAAGCGATGTAATAACGGAGTCCAAGTATGGTATTATTAATGATCTTTTCCAGAATTCTGAAGGGCTTTCTGCTGGGTGATTGCTTCGATGACGTTGTTTCCCAACAATGCGCGGCATTGAAGTGATATCCTCCTCCAGGTCATTTTCGTTGCAGTCGGGAACTAAGTCCGGTTCTTTGGATGTGCTAGGTCTCGTCAGGTCACCCACGGAATCATCGCTGTCACTGCTTACTCCTTCAGGTTTCTTTCTTTTTAAAACTGCAAAACAAAATATTTGAAATAGCTACAACTTCTTCTGGTCCGCAATTCACATTGAAAGCATAAATGCGCTTCAAGACGGCGGCAGGCTCGAGCCCGCGCAAGGACGAGCGTCAACGATATTTTTTATATCAACAGTCCTAGCTATTTCGGGCGGTTTAACCGCCACGGCTATGCTCGCGCGATCTCGGGCATCCGCGCTCGAGCACTCTAGAGCGGGCACGACGACACGCAGGCTCCGGAGTCTCAAGCATACGCGAGCCAACTGTGCCGAATCGGCACTGCCGATATTCATTCATACAATTTTCTACTTTAAGCTATGGTAATACGGTCCTATTTTCGATTGAGCCATTAAATTGAGCAATTTCCTTTTGGTTTAAACTGACGACCCTTAAGAATCGGATATCGTGCCTAGAAACTGATTTTGTGCGATTTTAAAAACCGATGCAAAATCAGCATTTATAATCAAATCAATTGACGTTATTTTACGGACGGAAAATACGAAAGCTAAACGCAAGTGATACTCACCAAAAAACTTTCTGATGACCATATTGATTATGTGGTCACAGCAACTATTTAGATGTGATAATAGCGCACAAAACAAACGTAAAAGCGGGCAGTGGCAATGCTAACGCACGAATAAATGACAGACAGGCGCTTAAACAAAGGCGGCTGTGCGGGGGGCGCGGGCGCCGCGTGATTACAAGTTGCTTCCCCACTCCCCCTCTCCCTCTTCAACGATAGAGTAGAGCAGAGCGTAGTTGAGCGTACGGACTACGGTATATTAGGAGTGGAATTGGTGAATTCATTCGAGTTTCGACGTACGGGAATGACTGTTCAAGGCTTGAACTTCAAGCAAATCAACTCAAAGACTTAGGACTTTGGTTGCATTATATTTGGCAACTTTTTTAGGATCTCTAGGGGGGGGCAGCTGCCCCTCCCTGCCCCCCCTTGGCGACGCCCTTGTCAGAAGATACTAGCTTTCCGTGCGTGGTTTCACCCGCGTAATTCCCGTTCCCGTGGGAACTTCATAATTAAATATAGCCTTTCAATAAAAACTCCAGCGTGAGATTCCATTTATCAAGGAAGGCTTTTCTTGATAAATGGAATCTTACGCGATATTTTTTTTTCAAATCAGTCCAGTAGATGAGATAAACTTGTTCAAGCAAATATACAAACAAACTGATTAGCTTTATATATTAGTAAGTATAGATTAACTTACAGGACTTTTAATGCCTCTAGAACAGGGATTCCCAAAGTGGTCGATATCGACCCCTTGACGTCGATATCATTCTATTGACCTAAGTCAGAATGAAAAATAACACACTGTAGCAGCTGTTTTAAGTTAGCGGATCATTATGAATAAGGGGGTTGATCTTAAAAGTAGGTAATTTGGCTATGGGGGTCTGAGGTAACAGTTCATTTTGGAAAAGGGGTCCCTTGTCCAAAATAGTTTGGGGATCCCTGCTCTAGAATGTTTGTACAGACTGCTATTTTCAATTAAATTTTTAGGATTTGTAAACACTCTTTATTCTAATTAATAGAATCAGGCGTTACTTTGCCATAGTAATCTAAACTAAAAAGACACAAATGTCTAGTGTTAATTTCTGTTGAGGCTGCGTGGAGGTACGACACACGGGTCGGGTCTTCGGCTGGTGAATGTATTGTTGCATGTTTTTATCATCGTTCCTGCATATTGTGTAGGTATATTTTTTGCGGGCGGGAGGGCGATGCAAAAAATCTATTACAAATATAGACAAACATTTCATCATCATCATCAGCCCGTATAACGTCTACTGCTGAACATGGGCCTCCTCCCGAGGGAAGGTATTTGCCATAGTCACCGCGCTTGGCAGGCGGGTTGGTGACCGCAGTCATATTTTGTACCACACAAGGAAATGTTGCTGCCCGTTCCTTGATATACGATTATTATAGATGATGTTATAACAATAGGGACCAACGGCTTAACGTGCTTTCCGAGGAACGCAGGGTAGTTAACCCCAGATTTAAAGCGAGCCAAATACCGCTAAGCTACGATGGTTGTCAGACATGTACAAAAATTTTTGTCAAGAGTGCGGGAACTGCTAGACGAATAGAGCGTCCATATAGTAATGCAAAATATGCTGCCTATTTGCATTGATGTCGTAATATGTGACTAATTGATTATGACACTAGTGCACAAGAACAATCAAGCAGAATTCCGATCATGCATTCTAGAACATTCATTCATAAACGCCGAATTGTAAAGATTGAATCTTTAAGGTTAAGTGTCGTATTATTTTAATCACGACATTCTCGTTAGATTTTCGTGATTAAAATAATAATTCTAAAAAAATATTAATATAATATACTGTAATATCACCTCCGTAGCGTAGCGGTAATTGGCTCGCTTTAAATCTCGGAGGTCGTGGGTTCGATCTCCACATCGGAAAAGAAATCTTTGTGTAAATTCTAAGATTTCTTGTGCCTCGGAAAGCAGTTTAGGCCGTTGGTCCCGATTGTTATAACATCATCTAAAATAATCGTATATCAAGGAACGGGCAGCAGCGTTTCCTTGTGTGTTACAACATAATACTGCGGTCAACAACCCGCCTGCCAAGCGTGGTGACTATGGCAATACCCTCCCTCGGGAGGAGGCCCATGTTCAGCAGTGGACGTTATACGAGCTGATGATGTAATATAATATACTGTAAGTCGAAAGATTAAAAAAATTAGAAGTTCTTAATTCTTCTATCTTTCGACTTCGCCTCTTACAGGTCTACTGGAAGAGATTTCTTTACAAATATGTAGTACCTTCGTACATAGCTGTCTTTTTAATGTTTCTTTTTTTGTATCTTATGTGTGTACATAAATGAATAAAAAAAAAAAACCTAAACCATTGCGATTTAGATTTAGGTCAGCATGCGAGATGAATCCTGAATCCCAGTGTCTTATAAGTTACCGAATGTTAAACAAAGATGTTGGATTCACAGCGCTCAAAATAGGCTGTTGTATATATTTTGGGGAGATCTACTCTTATATTAATACTAGATTCCACGCGTGGTTCCACCCACTTAACTCCCGTTCCCCGTACGAAGTTCATAATTAAAAATAACCTATTGCCTTCCACGATAAATGGGCTATATAACACTGAAAGAATTTTCCAAATCGTAACTATTTTCAAGTCCTGTGATTATCGTGTTCAAGCAATCAAACAAAGTAGTCAGCTTTATATTAGTATATATATTGTAATAGAGGACGACTATATGATTATAAAAGTCCCCAATAACTAGGTCCCCAATGAATGATGATATGAAAGATAAAGGAGTAAATGATAGCGTGACGGCTGACAGAGGAGAATGGAAGAAAAAAACGTGTTGCGCCGACCCCAAGTAACATGGGACAAGGGCAGGAAGAAGAAGAAGAACTAGGTCCCCAATGTTACTAGTGTCTACCACCTGCGGGTTGAATTCGAGAAGAAAATTGTTAAATCTAATTCAGACCATACCTTAATTGTTAACTTGATTAATATTTTTGCAAAATATTTCCCATTCCATAAATGAAGCCGTACCAGTACTTTTATAGCAGTCGATATCATTGTTCTTTGCTTTAGAATCTAACATCCGCTGACGTTATAAACACCTGGTATCTTGAATGGCTTAATTTTCATTCATCTTGATCGTTTTTCCTGTATTTTAACTCTACATTTATGTAAAAAGGTACTCAAGGGATGGCTTTTAGGAGTAGGCAATTTACAAACACATGATTTACAGATATAAAGTACACCTAGACGCACTAGTATGGCGACTGCGACACGACAGCGATGTCGTGAAAACAAACTCATATAAACCTATGAGGGGGGCCGCAGTGCAGGAGTGATAACCAAAATTTTTTTGTTCGTAGCGTCGCCATATAGCCCAGGCCTCATAATAAATACCCGTGGATCACAGACACAGTTATCCAGAGTGAGGACTAACTAGGCGCTTATCTTTATATCCACGTCACACTAGCGCTTGTTACGCGTAGGCTACGCAACGACAACGCGGCAGATTCGTCGCGTTGTCGCGACGTCTTCTGGGGTAGTGATGAGCGTTGAATGAACGAACTAGTTAATTCGACCGTCGACGTACTGTGAACGAATCGACGGTTCACCGTTATACGATGGACTAGTCGAATCCGTAGACGCCTCAGAGGGCTAAACTGAAACTCGCAACGCGACGACCGACGACGCGCGACGGCAACGACGGCGAGACGAGACGAGCACGTAGTCGGGTGATAGAAATTCATTCGTCCGTTGAAATATCGTGCAAACAAATTTGAACTCTAAATCTAGTTGAAGGGTGTTGATATTTGTTCGGGTCGAATGATATTATTGTTGTGCTATGTGAAGAAAGGATGCCGAAGGAAAGGTCTATTTAATAAAAATAATGTAGATATATAAAATCAGTTGATGTTCTAAATACGCCAGAATAGTGAATAAAACTTTATAATTAATTCTATTCAGTATTCAGCCAGTCCTAAGCATACGACAGACTAGTCTAAGTCTACCGCCTACGTCGCCGTCGACGCCGTAGACTTCGTCCGTTCGTCGTAATGTGTACCAAGTTAACGCGTAAACTAGTCGACGAATTCAACTAGTTGATCGACTAGTCGATGAACGAAATTGGACGGTCTAGTTTCGTTGACGTCAAATACGTCGACGACCCATCACTATTCTAGGGCAATGCATGCGCCGCGTTACGCCGATGTCTTGTCCAATGAAATCAGCTACACATAACCGCCGCGACAAAGCGACGTACGCGGCGTTAGCGCTGCAAATGCCTCCGCTGAACCAACGCTAGTGTGAAGGGGCCATTATCAAGTCCTGCCTTTACCATCAGAGCTAGGTCAAGCGTATAACGTATCTCAAATATACCTATGAAACAAAAAGAAACTATATAAGACAAAACAAATGGAAGAAGTAACCCAATACAACAATGAAAATCAATCTAGTACAAGTGCCTTTTTCGGAAGCTAATATATATCTCAGAGATTGATTGATTTAACCTACTTACATTCAGACTAGACTCTAACACAATGGATATTTAGATAACCTTGACATATTAATAAATTTTTATATTGTTAGGAAGAAGGAACAATATACACACGTCAAACATCACTTTTTCTACTTCTCGTCGTTATGCTAATATATTGGGAATTTTATTAGCATCACAAAGAAATATGTTTAACCCTTTAACAGGCATTATGTAGGTTTCAAATTCATTGGTATTGTGCGTTATTATCTTTTATGGCTATCTCTATTTATCTATATATATAAAGTTACATGTCCTGACTGATTCATCAACGGCGGGGTAAAACTACTGAAGCTAGACACGTGATATTCAGACCGTGGCATCCTTTTGTGACGAAAAGGTCCACTAAGCAAGGATTTTGTAAAATTTAACTTTCAAAGGGGGAGAAAAGGGGAAAACATTTGATTATAAAGCTCTAAGGGCCGAATTGCCTCGCGTACCCGGCCCTCAACAACGGCGGACTGAGGAGTGTCCGGGGGGTTGAGTAGTGTAGGGGCATCTCCTCGTAGTATAACTAGCATACCACGTTATTGATAGGGCGAGTCCTACAGACCCTTTCGCCGGTGCAAGAAGGGCGCAGCGGCGGAGGGAATGCGTAAATGCAATTCAAAGGTATATTCGTACTGCTCTATGAAGGGGTTAAAGGTTATGAGGATTTACTTGAGTTATTAGTTACACTGCATGGAGCATGCTATCTATGTAGGATACACACTCCAAAGAAACAAAACTTCATTAACCATTATTACTTGCAACACAAAAAAAAAATGAAGAAAATAAAACGGTCGCCCTCCAACAGAAAATCACATCCACTATATGTGTTATAATGGATTTCAATATCAACGTAATTAGGATTAAATGTTGTTTCATTTTAAACTGTTTGGCACACATAATCGTGTCCATTAAATATGATAAAGTACTGTACCAATTTAGACTCGTATGACTCCATATATGTATTCGTATGATTTCTCACCGTGTGGTTTCATGCGTAGAAGAGACCATTCCATAACCTTCAATGGGTGACGTCTCTTACGACACCGACATCTACGGCGACTAAGGGACATACAGCTGATGGATAAGCAGCAGTATCTATTAGCTCAAGAATACTCTTACTGCGATCACCAATCGATCTGCCAAACGGCATTACGGCAATATACATCAACAATTCTGGCTTGCCGAGGTCTTTTAAGTGGAGGCCCATGTTCAGCAGTAGACGTGAACGGGTTGATAAAGTAAAAAAGACTCCATATACAGGGTGTCCCAAAAGATTACGTAGCTGGGAAGGGGGGTGATAGGGATGGTCACAAGGGTCACCAGAAAAATATAAAAAATTCCCTCTGGGTGTTTAAAAAAATAAATGGCATTTTTTAAAAGACTAAAAAGTTTACACCTTGTGCTAACTGTACCTACAAATATGGCTGTATTAAAAAAAAATGCTGTTATGTAATCTTCAATAACAACAAGGTCATCAACATCAACATCAAAAATAACAAGGTGTAAAATTTTAAGTTTTAAAAAAAATGCCATTTTTTTTTAAATACCCAGAACGGATTTATTTTTTATTTTTCTAGTGACCATTGTATCCACCCCTGTCACCCCCTTTCCCAGCTACTTAACCTTTTGGGACACCCTGTATGTATTAATTAACTAGAACCTAATTTAAATCATACTAGTAGCAATACTCTTTAGACTTTCACCCTGTTGCAAACCTCATAGCGTTATGTCAACGCAAGGGGTCTACGCAAAATGACATTAGTCTGGAGCGATCACTAACTTATCGCTAAATCTATGGCTCTAATCATTCCAAATCACCATAATTTATTTATAATGACTTTTTTATACGACTGCTTTTTTATAATCGACAATTCTGATAATAATTTTTACCCACCTAAAGGAAAAGATTACCGTTTATTCAATTTAAAAAAATGATAATTCTCTTACAATCGTTTTATAAAGAGATTGATACGTTTCGACTACCGGTTAGGATCCGTGAGCGAATCGACATTAGAGGTTATATTTTTTTTTATTTTTTCTACAACTCCCACACTTGGGAAATAAATCCCTGTGTCGCGGGGGACTTTACAAACATACATTTCACGGACACAAAGTACACCCAGACTCAGAACAACTATTTGTGGTTCACACAAATAATTGTCCCGGGTGGGAATCGAACCCAGAACACCAGGTCTCAGAAGCAACTACCGTAACCACTGATCCACCGGTGCAGTCATACTTAAGATGCAGGTTCACTAACGGCCGGATTCAAATTGAGTTGTCTAATTTTTTTTAAAATTTTATGAAGATCACCTACAAAACCGTGACAATTAAAATTAAAGTCACAGGTACTAGATTCATTTGGGTCGAAATAATTAAGTCTAAGTTTTTAGCTTATCTATACTAATATTATAAAGCTGCAGAGTTTGTTTGTTTGTTTGAACGCGCTAATCTCAGGAACTACAGGTCCGATTTCAAAAAATCTTTCAGTGTTGGATAGTCCATTTATTGAGGAGGGTTATAGGCTATATTTTATGACGATGTTCCCACGGGCACGGGAGCTACGCGGGTAAAACCGCGCGCGGGAAGCTAGTTAACTTTAAACAAGGCTTATTTAATATCAGCAGCTTCGGTTCAGGACTTTGTATGAAAGAGTAACAAACATCTATACCTACTTTATGCTTTCATGTAAATAATATTATTAGGATTTCAACATCGTTGGTTCTGCATTTGCAATTTAATCGGTATTTACAAGTTTATTTTTCAAACTATTCTCCGATATGTGTCTATTTCAGTTCAATCATTGTAATATCACGTTTTCAAACACGTGTTGGACATGTTTGGATAAATTGAACAATATTAAGATACGAACAGCATTCGTTATGGATGATTACTATCGACGAAACAATGTAAACGACCTCTCAGACAGTGTAACTGAAGTCAACATATTATTTGTGGTGACAAAGTCATGAAGATAGGGCGGGCCCTATGATTGTTTTAAAAAAGGCGAGAAACAAGTACCTATATTTGAACAACAATATAAATAGCTTCGCGATTTGTACACATCATTTATAGTAGACAAGGCGACAATTTGAAGGAAAATCATGTAAATTACTTTTTTTATGGGCTACACCAATGGTGGTCGTGGATATACTGATGAGTGTCAGCAACGTCTATGAACAGCGTGGGTTTCGGCAACTACCCCCAATATTTAAATATAAATATAATAAATCACGTGATACCTTTATCGCGTGATATTAAACTAGTTTTATGGTCCGCCTGAGGTTAAGTGCATACCATAGTCCGTGTACGCTTGTTATACAAGCGATATCACTGACGCGCTGCCTACGAACTTTTATTTCAAAGTTATACTATAACCTGTTGTTAATTAATATACAAATACTATTAATAAATAGACAAAGTCAGTGTTTTCCAAAAATTGTTCTGCCATGGCCCGGTAATTTTCACAATACCCCTTCTTAATACTTTTAAACCCAAGCTGGCTAAAAATGTTTCATTAAAGAACATTTACAATGCCTCGATCGATACTCTATCTATACTAATAACATAAAGAGAAAAGGTTTGATTGCTTGTTTCAGTTTGCATTTTTTTTAAAGATTACTTACTACCAGAGTTTTTGCATTCTTCATGCCTGTGTTACGAGTAGGTCTAGGTTCACGTCCTTAGAGCACAAGATAACACGTCTTCGGAATCTTTCACGATTAGAAAGATTAGTTGATTAGATTAGTAAAGTTCTTTAAGAGTAGGTAACATACCGCATTATTTTGAATGTTGGGTATCTTGCGACCTGGTATTTTATTTCGGTGGCCCGGTACCAGGTCGCGATCCGGCAAATGGAAAACGCTGGACTAAGTGATTTGGGTAGTTTTTATTTACTTTTTGTTACATCATCTTTTGTCATTAACACCCGTTATAAATTACTGTTCTGTCAAGGCATGCACTATACCAATAAATCATTACATTTAATTTCATTGGCCAACGTGAGAAGTGGCTACACTCACTCACTCACACAGTCTTGGCAAAACAATAGCGCAATAAAACAACACGTTTGACTAATTACTACACACTCAATTACGAAGCAAAACTGTACAGGAAATACGGGAGCTCATTCCGGAAATATTGAGTATTACCACATAAAGCATTGTATGACAATATTGTATGTAGCTAGTTGTACCGCGGAGTTTCACTCGCGGTTTTTTTTTATCGACATTATCATCAGCCTGTACAACGGTTCGAATGGTAAGTAATGAATGTGGAATCTTAAGTAAGACACCAATTTAGTCTTCTGGGTGGTAGTTACTGGCTGGGTGATATTAAGATACTTAAGATTCCATCTTGATCATATAAGTGATATTTCCTTGGTGATCAAGGTGGAATGAACCCGCATATCGCTAAGCCACGACTACCGAGACTTAACTACATATAATTACCTACTTCCTTCAAAAATTGTACATAACTCCTTCGTAATTTGACGATTTTGAATTTTATTTGACATATACATTATAATTAATATGACATGTAACTTATTCTATCTGATATTTACTTCATTTCATTGTACATTTATTAAAACTGTATTGATATGCATGTTTATATTACAATAATAAAACTGATGTGAGATTTATGAAGGGATAAAATATAATGACCACCAAAAATATATACTTGACACCAGAAAAATAAAGTCTAAAATTATAATAGTACTAGCTATTTTAGTCACGACTGCACTTCAAATTGTATTCGAACACCAAATGTAGTTAATGATCACCAAATCTTAGCGAGCAAATTATTGCGCTATTTCTACCTTAATAAAATCAATGAAAAATGACAATCGGTTAGGTTAGGTTAGAGCTGCGGCCATACAACGCACGAGCCGAGCGAGCGAAGCGAGCGGTGCCGCGGCAGCGGCCGGCGAGTGCCAGAACCGAATAGTAAATTAGTAAAACATTTAGGTACTTTTGGTGATCATTTACTACTTTTGGGTTAACAATGATTTATTTGGAGTCATTTTGCTTAAATACGATAGCGAAATGTTAAAACTTTGGTTACAATTTTACATTAAAATGCGGGTTTAATTTTGGTGATCATTTTTACTATATCTGATGGTAAGTTAAACATAAGCCTTTCCCGATGCCACTGTAGCGACAGACGACAAAACGTCAGATGACGTCACGAAACTTACATCGCGCAATAAAAGGTCGCACGTGACTTGGGGCTCATACATCAAGTTTTCAACACGAACTATTAGATCGCGGTCACCGGCTTTACCAACCGCCCGACCAGGAAGATCTTCCCTTTATGTGGAGAAACACCAACACAACTATCTCTTTACAGTATTACTGGCTATTTCTTATTAATTCCTCAATCCATAATAGGTTTATCATCTCATCAATAATAGTTATAAAACGACAAGTCAATAAATAGATATTATTTATAGGATTCTTGTTTATCGCAATCTTTGGGTAATAAGACTTTCTCTCTAAGTCGGCTACTTGGTCTCGTGGGCGTTGAAAACTATAATGATCATTATATCTTATTTCAGCAGCAGCAGCGTTCCCCTGGTTGTTAACATAATGTTGGGATCCTATATGTTACCTAAATGTTTTGAATCGAATATAACCAGAAAGTTCGCCGTATTATATAAATAATTGCCATTAGTATAAAACAATGTTAGCATGTAAATATTGTACATATTTCAAGATAATGAGAACCCCACGTAAGCTTGCTTCACAATCCATCAAGCCCGCTCGACGCTTTCACACTTACTTTTACTGCCTCACTGCTGATGCACTACACTGGTATAACTGGATTTGCACTGAGAAACACATAAAACAATATTGCAACGCGTTTCACTTCACTGATATTTATAGACAGACTAGCTTAAATCTTTCTTAAAATAACTAAAATCGGGTTCAGTGTGTATTTTGAAATAAACAACGACAACTGTTTATGCGATTTTTGTTACCATGGCATCGCAATAAAAATATTTTGGAGTTAGGTTTTTCCACGTTAGTTCGCACAACTCTACAACTCAGGAGCATAAGGATGAATGTACTATATACATCAGAAGCATTTGGTCCTAAGTGCCAGTATACGATAAAGGCACATACGACTAATGTTTCTGACATATAATAGCACATCCGACGTTATGCTTCTGAGCTCTAGCTCCATTTATTGATTGCAGACGAAGGTAAAACGTCATCATGAGAGCCGAAGTATATCACTGTTCTTGAACAGCGCCTTGTATTTTGTTTAAACTTAAAATAGTATTTTACGGAAAACCTACTGGAATAACAAGTATCTTTCTGTAAGTATCTTTATCAAGATTGTTGTCTATCTGTACGCTAAGTTTACAGCAGTTTGTAACAAACATCTTTAAAACATTCAAATCATAAATACATAAAACTGAATATTTTGTTTGAGCCCGCTTAGTTTTATCAGAGACTACTGCTCCGATTTAAAAAAATATGTTAGACTTTTAGTCTTGCAGCAAGACATTGTCAATGTCCGACACTACACTATGAATATTTTAGTCTTTCGTATTTTAGTCACACCCTCTGGCGCCAGCCGTGGCTGAATTGGCACCGGGGGCACTCCGGGGTCACTTGAAGAAATTAAATAATTTCGCTATTCGTGTGCAACGAGTAAAAAAATCACGGTGTGTACAAACTTATGTCATAGGTGTCACGAGTCTATTGACGATATACTGCAGTTATAAAAACAATTACTACTATTGGCGTAACTCCAATAACAGCTTTATTTGTTTTTTTTCCTATTCATAGTTGGCACTGTGCTATGCTGAAAATATTTAAGTTTAGCAAGACCGGCGAATAAAAATATAAATGCACTTAGCAACATTTTAAATTTAACGAAATGTGGTCATATTCGATGTATTCTTTTATCGGAGTACATAGGACATACGTAGTTAGCCACGAGGCTTTTGCTACTTCACCGGGCATATAGGCGAGCAGAGCTTCGGCCTTAATAAATGATTTAAAAAACTAGAAACTGGGCAACCTGAGTTAGAGGGCGCCCCCTGTGAGGCTTGGACCTCGGCTCAGGGCGGTCGCTGGCGATGAGATTAAGATTGAGATTATGACTTTTAGTATTTTAGGGGGTTTTGGGCAACTGTCGCTCTACTTAACAGTTCGCGGGCCTCTCGGACTTCGGGTCTACGAGGGCATCGGATGGTTCTTTGAAAACTAAGGATCGGGAGGACGAGGGAGGACGCGTCGCGTTTACGGGCGCACTCTTCTCCGATGGGGCATTTTCGATGTGCTCAATTAGATTGTCTCAGTAGCGATCAAGCGAAAATCATATATTATTCATTACGAAATTGCACTTACTTACTTTATTTTATCAGCTCATTTACGACCGCTGCTGAACATGGGCCTCCTTTTAACAGACGTTGGCAAGCCAGAGATGTTGAGGGATATTGCCATAATCACCACGCTTGGCAGGCGGATTGATGATCGCAGAAAGATGTTAAATATCCCTGAACTGATAAATGCTGCTGCCCATCCATCACTGTATATCCATTAATCGCCTCTTACGATACCTATGAAAAGACATAGACTATTCTAAGCCGGGAACCATACGGAATTATATATTTTTTTCTTTTTTCAATTTATGGTTATTATTTTATTCTCCGTAGCTGTCGACAAAGACTCGTATAAATAAACATAATTTAAAAGATGTACGTTGCGTCCCATTTCTTGCTAGCACTAGTTCTTGACGTCATACTTATCCTATTTATAGACGGAGATACTAATGACGTCATCTTTTCAGTAAGTCTCTCATTCGTTTCTTTAATGTTGCTTTGCCACGACAGTTGTGGGAGAAATGTGCGTTATGAAAGAATCTCAATAATATCAAGTTAACACAGCTAAGCAGAGCAAAAAGTAGAACAATATTTATTAGCAGAATGTGCCATATGACTAGAGATCAGATTTTACTTAATAAAGATCAGATAATAATGATATACTAATTTTAATACAAGGTTTTAAAAATCGTGTATATTCGACTTTTATATTGTGATTTTTTGTTGTTGCGTATATGTCTCGCTTTAAACCATAGAGGTCGTGCAATCAATCACCACGCTATGCTAGAAATCGTTTTCTAGCATAGGCTAGAAATCGTTGTATAAAATCTAATATTTTTTGTCGGTTCTTGTTATTTTTTTCGGACGGACCATATGTAGTTAACCAGGAGGCTTTTGCTACTTCACCTAAGGCCCGCCCCGTTTCAATGAGAATATTGGTGGTCGATCCTCAAAATTGTTTTATGCGATAAGAACGCCTATTGTACTGTGTCTATTATATTTTCTTTGTCCTGTTTACTTATGTGGGTACAATAAAGGGCATTCTATTCTTTTCTATCCTCAAATTGAAACTGCTTAATTTTATGTATTGATTCACCTTCCTGTATGATCTGATGACGTAAATACAGCTATACATAAATTCCAACCCGCCTTATCTTGTACAAACAGACGCACACACCTAATGACCACTGCGTCATGATGTGTTGTTAAGATAATACTTAGTCGATCATAAAATAGCATCATCAACAGTGAGATTAAAAAAAAAATTAACCAAAGAATATTTCATAAACAATTAAGTATGTTTTGAGCTGCAATTAAAAATATAGAAGGGAAACATAAAGTAGTGTTGCATTCTTCCCAGATCAACCCGTATATTAAATGTCTGGCATTTTTACGACGCCGAAAGTACTGCTGAACATTTTACACATAATTATCATTATTTGATTTATTTACTAAATGATGATCTTTTGTAAATAGCTCCAAATTAAATTAGGAAAAAGAATTTCTCAAGTCGATAAACGGTCTACGGTCTACGTTCTGCTTTTAATTTTATGGTATGCATAATCACTTGCATTCCGTGCATCCCACACATTGCCAAGCAAAGAGCCATTCTTACTGCGTCTATTATATACATTCGTCTTCATATGTGTGTTAGATATGTAGGTATAAAAAGGAAACCCTACTGACTGATGGATCAACAAACAAACCTCTGAAATTTGGAGCAATAAAGATTTTCCGACATCCAATAAAATGGCGGTCCTAAGATACATCAAATGAAACCAATGTATCTTAGGACCTCCATTTTGGAAAACACTTCTTGATTTGCGAGCAAAGCCGAGTGCTAAAGCTAATTTGTACAAATATTTGCTCAGCAGTATCTTGCTACATCGCTCAATAATGTTACAACATATCTCGCCGTTTACCAAGTTGACTTACCTCTAAAGCAAGCATTACTAAGCAAACAAAAGTCTCAATTAGTCAATGTCTTTACTTGAACAAATAAAAATGCAAGAGAACACTCAGTGACAAATACAGATCCTACGTCATGTTTTGTAATTCAATCTGCTGAAATCTTGTCGTCATACTGTCGTCTTCAATTTGTATAAAATTTGCCAAGTGTTTGACTTGTTAATTGATATTTTTAAGCAGCTCCTGCGCTTTTAGTATAAATCCTTGAGTCATTTTCGAAAGCAAAGTACACGAAGCTTCAGAACAATCAATCATCATCATCAACAGCCCGTTTACGTCCACTGCTGAACATGGGCCTCCTCTTAATAGACCTTGGCAAGCAAGGATCGTCGAGGGATATTGCCATAATCACCACGCTTGGCAGACGAATTGGTGATCACAGTAAGATGTAAACCTTGAGCTAATAGATGCTGTTGCCCATCCATCAGCTATATGTCCCTCAGTCGCCATTTAGGACACCCATGGAAGGACAAGGGGTGGTCTATTCTAAGTCGGAAACATCATGGCAATCAATACTCATATTATAAAGAGGTTAAGTTTTTGATGGTTTTGAAAATTATTTTACCAATAGAAAGCCATGTCATTTGTGGTTATATTTTATGTTAAAGTTTCCACGGGAACGGGATCTACGCGAGTGAAACCGCGTGGGACAGCTAGTTTTCTATAATAACCGGAAAAAACCGGCAAGTTAAGGGCGTACTTACATATCTTCTGTACGGGCACTAACTGTCCTTGTATTATATATGGACCCTGATCTTAGCATCAGGAGAATAGGGGTCTTTTGCCTGGACAGAAATAAAAAAAAAGGCAAATGATTTCAATATTCGTAATTCCACATACAAACTAAAATTGGAAAAAAGCCTTTAAAAGTATATCCAAGTGACTGCCGCAGTTTTCAAAGATAACTTACTCGTAAAATGAAGTTTAATACGTTCTTTACGTTGTCTTTAAAACATTCCTTATAGCATTCTTATTCAAACAGTATGAACATCTAGACTGTGATAAGGTAATAATTGTAAAGAAATGTCTGTAGTAAAAGGTATTAAAGTAAAGTACCAATAAAACCCAAATGAGCTGTGATACTGAAAAAAGCATCGAACGATCGTATTTTTCACCTAAAAGTGTCCATAAACAAATATCATTAAACAAAACACACTCGCAACCGTTTCGAACATAAATTTTAAATGTACCAATAGCTGTTCTCCGTTTGTAATTCGAACGGCTGGTTCGTTTAAATTTAAAATGGCGGTCACGTGATCGGGGGCTTGGCCGCATGAAATGTTACCGTAGTTCTATTTTTAAATGTATCTGAGTTATCCGTTATAGCTTCGCCAGTGAAAGCTGTGTCTATTTTTAAAGTTGATTTATACAAGCAGTTGGAAAGACGTTACAAAGCAGTAAACGTAAATTTTACTCAGGCATTAACCGTAAAATTTTCGCCTCAATTTCATCTTTACCTGTCTGGAACGTTTGAGTAATTATGTCGCAAAATATTGAGTATGTAGAATATTATGTTTACTTTAAAATAGAGATAGTCTATTTAACATTAAACAAATATAGTCACCACGCTTGGCAAGCGGATTGGTGAGCGCAGTATTATGTTGAAACACACAAGGAAACGCTGCTGCCTGATAGTCCCTCAAACAACCAAACCCGGAGAGAAATCATAAAACTTAGGTACACGAAGATTTCTCGTCCGGCGTGGAGAACGAACCCACAACCTCCGAGACTTAAAGCGAGCCTTTTACCGCTACGCCACAGCGATTGTAACACATAACTTAAATACAGTTGGTCTCGTTTAATTATCTGCTAGTAAACCAATAAGAAATCATGAAGAATCCACGATCATGGTTAGGCACGAAATGTCCTAGGCCAAAGTAAAGACAACACGTTGTGGTTGGAAAAATCTGAATTACACAGCAAGAACATCATGCTCATAATAAATTTAAGCGTAAATAAAAAAACAATCATTTGGCTAGAAATAACGAACAACTCGTGATCGAACTACGTCATTTGTGTGAGCCATACGTAATTTAGTTAACACGGCTATCAAGTTTGGGTGATTGATGGCGAATGCAAAAGAAAATCGTATGGAATTTCTACGTTTTTTTTGTTGTAGTTTAATGACACTGATTATGTTATTAATGTTTATTCCATTTCCATGCTACGTATTAAAGTGATATATATAAAAACTAGAGTACTTGTACATCTTTGTTGTAAGTAAAAAAGTCAAAAGTGCCCAATAGAAAGGTAACGTTTATCATGTTTATCATCTGTACTATAAATACTCAACCAATTGTAGGATAATTCAGTAAAAATGTATTGCACCATTCACAAGTAAATTAAACTACTTAAGTGTTAGGTAAACACTGTAATCACCATTACCTCCCCCTTTCGCTACCTTCTTTTATGCTCTGATTTAATACGTAAACCGATGTACTGTATCATCAACATCATCATCATCAACAGCCCGTTTACGTCCACTGCTGAACATGGGCCTCCTCTTAACAGACCTTGGCAAGCCGGGACCGTTGAGGGATATTGCCATAATCACCACGCTTGGCAGACGGATTGGTGATCGCAGTAAGATGTTAACCTGTGTACTGTATAGTTTCAGTCAACTAATCGATGGTCCACCACAGTCGATTAGCTGCTAGTCTAGAAGCTCAAAGAGCGAAAACATACTTTGCTCTTCGTAAGTTCAAATAAGCCACACAATTACTTTAAATGGCATACTCAGGAGGCTAAGTGCGGTAATCCTTTTGCCTAACTAACTTTAAATAAGGTAACTATGAAGTTTATATGAAGGTACATAAGCATAGGTAGATAGGTATGCTCCATTATAAAATTGACCAAAATTATGCATAAATTCAAGCCGTAAAGTTTAAGCAACGATTTTTTTTTAAAAGGTTACTAACAGACTTTTTCTGTCTACTAGTATTCTTGTTAACCCCCTGTGCTAAGCTTAAATGCTTGTTTTACAAGTGGGTTCACGTCGGTAGTGCAATGGGTGTGGATCGAACCGGCGACCACAAGATCACAAGTCCGCCGCCCTAGCCATTGGGCTACGGCCGCTTTAATTTGATGAGCATGATTGATTATTATCTGAAAATAATTGTATCGTAAAGCAAATACCTACATAAAGGTACGACTTAAACCGTGTAATTTTACCCAATAATTATATATTAAGACCAAATTATGTATACTCATTTACATTATTTTTGTCTTATAAGAGAAATGACTCACGGAACCAAAAGGCAAAAAAATAAAACTCAGTCACATGTGTTCGCATGCTTGAGCTGTTGCTATTAAATAGGAATGGCCAATATTCTCATCCTATCTCGAGCATAATGCGCTGAAAGAGCCAAAATGCATTTATCTATGTCATTTAATGTTGCCGCCATCTTGAGCTGCGTTGCATAGTGGATTGGCAAACAAAACAATATCTTCTTAAAGATTGATTTTAATAAGTACTACCCACACTAGAAATGGGAAATGTCTATTTATAATTTTTTTTCAGAAATCCTTCTTTTTTCAATAATCAATTTTAGTTTATCACTGTAGCACTACGAAAGTACACGGTAGACTTACTGCCTGAGGCATTTTCTCCTAGTCAACCTTAAGGAGGACCCTCTGTTTCACCCTAAGGTTGATTGGGAAAATACAAGAGAAAATGCATTGAAGAATTCTTATTTTATAAAGTGAAATATCATGAACGTTGCTTTTTTCTTCACTACAACAGTCCGTTTACTAATGGTGAACTTGAGCCTCCTCTTAACAGACCTTATCAAGCCTTCGAGGGATATAACCATAATCACCTAACTTGACGGACGGATGGGCAATAAGATGATAAGCATCCTTGAGCTGATACATGTTGCTACCGATCCATCATCATCATGTTTTGCTTTTGTTTAATTTAGATTTTCTTTAATTAAGTTATCAGTTATTATTTTTCGAGGTGAACTATTTGAAGATATTTTGGTATTAGTTACGCTACTTAAGATCTTAAACTTGAACTTATAATGAGTTTTAGTATTATTAATGATTGTGCAATCAGAAAATTATTGTTATTATAGAATGTTACTTTGATAAGTTTGAACCTTTTTATGTTTCTGATTGTTTTTTCACATTTTCTTTGTTGACAATGTTTACATTCTCGGTTAAAAGCAGTAATGCTTTAAACCGTCGCTTTTGCTACAAATTCGTTCCTCAATAACATTGTCTAGACTAACCGGCGCTATTGAAATGTTTTCTATGATTCAGCTATTTCAGCAAGCGGAGTCAGTTCTTTTATATGTAATCCCGACGTTATCATTCTATTCATAGACGGAACAGATTTCTGTGGAACTTTTTTGTTTTAACTTGACTCAAGTTTGTCTCTGCATTGTTTTCAAGTTTTGCAATTGCAATACTAAAAGTGAATAGCTTAAAATGTTTTGTTGAGAGGTTAAGGTTGCCTTTCTGTCTGTGATGTGCGAGGCAACGTAGTCATGATGTGGTCATAAGCTGGGTTAAGGCCGAACTGCGAAACTATTCAGGCGTTTGAAGTTATTTCAATACAACTAAATAGTGAAAGATTTGCTTTGAAGAGTCTTGAGTTTTTCGGTGGGACATATATAGTTGGCTTTTGCTATTTCACCGGCCAAGAGCGAACAGTGCTCCATCCATAATAAATAGTTTAAAACCTAAGCAACCTGTGCAAGAGGAACTGTAGAACTTTGACCTAAACACAGAGTGGTCACGGGTGGCGAGATTGAGAAATGATGACTTGAAGCCTTTATGGCAGTTTTGTGCAACTGACATTTTAATTCCTCTCGCACTTCAGCTCTATGAAGAGCATAGTCTGAGGTCACACGAAGATGTGCAGTGTATGTGTCAAAATATTTTACTACCTACATGTAAACTTGCTTGTCTTTTGCGCAAATCTCCAAATTATTAGGGTTGCATTTTGTTTATGTACCAAGAAAGTAGTTGTGTTGTACCAAATGAGGTTATAAAAGCTGATTTAAATTAGTGCATTAGAAAATTATGTGGCTATTTTAGACATAGTAATCTAATGTACAATAAAGTATTTATATATCTAAGTAAAAGGACAAGGTCTGGGCACCATAAAAAAAACAAAAGATTCCAAACTATCGCGGAAACTTATAATACATTTTTTTTTTTATTGCCTATTGTTACTCAAGAATCCACAAATAACCTGACTGTGCTTGTTCAGTTTTTGCGCGAACTTTTTAGCGACCATTATGTTGCGCAAACCACGCGGTGGCCAATAGACCGTGAAATTATTAAACATTATTAAATGCCCGTTTGACAATGACTATGTCTTCACCGATCCGTCTATAAGCCCTCTCCCTCTTCCTTATAAAGCGGAGGTGGCCATGGTAACGATCATTACCCACCACTAGGAGAGATGTGGTATCCGTTGAGATCATCATCAGCATTTATAACGTCCACTACTGAACATGGGCATCCCTCGAGGGGGGATTTTGCCATAGTCACCACACTTTGCATGCGGGTTGACGCTTATGTTGTAACACACAGGGAATCTCTGCTACCCGTTCCCTTAATTTACAGAACCGTGATTGGACGTTAAAATGTCGAGGAAGGCCTGCTGCCACAATATTTTAACTCTTACTGGCCCTTAGAAAGATCGACAGTTGCACAAAAAAAATAAAGTACGCCGTTTAGCGCTAACGGAATCAGGTGGAATTTACCTTCCCACTCCTATTAACTTTCTGATTAAATTCGATGGGGGAACCAAGATATTTTATACTAGCCTTACCTAACAGCTTACATCCCATCCGTGTGTATTGCTGTAAATCCTGGTGCCAGTAGTGTGTGGGGGGTGGGGGATTAGTCTCATAAAAATGGCTGGACTCCTGTTTGCATTTATACCTGACTAGCTTCCCATGCGCGGTTTCACGGATCTCCCGTTCCGATTACGTTGGAACTTCATAATTAAATACAGCCTTTTTCGATAAATGTGCTATCTAACACTGAAATATTTTTTCATATCGGATCAGTAGTTCCTGAGATAAATGCGTTCAGAAAAACAAAAAATCTTTTCAGTTTTATATATTATTAAAATAAGATAGCAAAAACCCTTGGCTTTAAGCTGTAACTACATATGTCATGCGTTACACCATTTACTACGGCTCGTAGCCGTTTCTCATAGACCGGGTTATCTTCTAATTGTCTTCATCAACATTTAGTCACTTTCAAAATGCCAGTTTAAATTAAGTGATGAACAAATTACATTATTTTCGTGTCTCGTATAATTTGTCTTCTTCACTGTAGTTTCGTGGTAGTCCGGTAATTGTTAACGTAATGAGTTGGAATTCTTCAGGCGCATGTTATTTACATTGTAATTTACTTTGAACATTATACTGTGGAAACCATTTAGCTACGTCTACAGAATTTGCGCTATTGTTAAAATAAACAAACGAAATGCTAGTTACAATTTACAAAAGAAATACTTTTATTGATTTGGTTTACGTGACTTAGTGTTTGGTACCTATTAAGTACAAATTGTGTTTGAGATGTTGGACTAAATTTTTAGGGTTCCGTAGCCAAAGGGTCAAAACGGAACCCTGTTACGAAGACTCTCGCAACTATCTTATTATTAACTATATTATAGTTGAAAATATCACAGATGATGTATTTCTGTTGTTGCTATTTACAGCAAATTTACAGCAAACAGAATAAAAATAATATTTAATTGGAGCTTCCAAGCAACATACATGAATTTTATTTTTTGCCATTTTGTGCTCTATGTTAATCACGGTAGACGCTTGAAATGTTCCTTTATTTTTTGTAGACAAACATTATTTGATCTCGCCTGATATTAATCAGTCGAATACTACGGGTATTTGATAACAATATGTTTCATGAATCACGCGTTGTACTTGTAGACCATAAGTAGCCCGAGGCACAGGAACACCCCATTAATCAATAATATTATTTGGCTTCCTATAAGGTGACACCGGTACTTCGCCATTATTTCGAAATCACTTGCTGTTATTGTGCTCCAGGATTTTACTCTCTGTCATTGCAACATGTCACTTGCCATAAATGCTCTATAATTCAAAATATACTTGCTTAGTTGCTTTGCCGATTCTTATTTGATAAAGAACCTTCCGATGCCATCCTAGACCCGAAGTCCGACAGGCCCGAACTTCCCAAAAATGTATTTATGTTCTTTCTCTTTTCCCAGGTGGTAGCCCGTCGCTCCGACTTGAAGCTGATCGTGACCTCCGCTACCATGGACTCCACCAAGTTCTCCACTTTCTTCGGGAACGTTCCGACCTTCACCATCCCTGGACGAACTTTCCCAGTGGAAACGTTCTATTCTAAGAACGTGTGTGAAGATTACGTGGATGGTGCTGTTAAACAGGTTAGTAACTTTTTGATTCTTTACAATAATATTGACTGGTAAAGGCAACCGAAGGATGGATGGGTGGCTTGGGCAACATTCAGCAAAATTCGTTGCAGGATGCAAGACATTTGGGTATCTTTGAACCAGCCTGAGTCTAACAGACTAGAGATTCTTCCTTGTGTGCTGCTGTTGATCTTGGCTAAGATGGGTTACAGTGATGTGAATGTAGTAAGTCCCACTAAAAAACGACGAGTAACTTTACAAAGTTATACGATTTCAATGAAACATATATTAAAAAGCTTTTATAGATGATTTGATCAGTCACGAAATTGTTAACTTTTACTTAAAATGTAGCAATGTTTTCATCATCATCAGCCCGTAAGTATAACGTCCACTGCTGAACATGGGCCTCCTCCCGAGGGAGGGCATTGCCATAGTCACCACGCTTGGCAGGCGGGTTGGTGACCGCAGTAACACACAAGGTAACGCTGCAGCCCGTTACTTGATATACGATCATTATTGATGATGTTATAACAATCGGCACCAACGGCTTAACGTGCTTTCCGAGGCACGGAGGGTATTCCCTCAACCAACCAGACCCGGAAAGAAATCTTAAAATTTACACAAAGATTTCTTGTCCGGTGTGGGAATCGAACCCACGACCTCCGAGATTTAAAGCGAGCCAATTACCGCTACGCTACGGAGGTTGTCATGTTTTGTTTCGTCATGTTTTCATAAGCAAGGCAAAATGCCGAGCTCTGTCTTTCCTAAAAACATAGACATGGATAAAACTATACATCGGTCTTCCTGAAATATTCTCGTTACTTTTTAAAATTATTGCGTGACAGCAAAAGTCTTATTTACTTTCTTCGTCTATTATTTCATGTCAATCATGTTACCGTTAAACGGTTGATGCGAAAATTGTCGTCAATCCCAACATCACGGTAACGTTGTATGACATTCTCACACATTGTGACATCGGTTGTCACGCGATGTGATGTGTGCATTACTTAGGATTTAAGAAACTTGCAATTTTTGCATGCTTATTACAAAGTTTTGAAATTTGTGGTTTCATTTAATCTTGCCAAAAACTGTTTATGAAGTTTTAATAATATTTAGAGGCGGGAGATTAACCTACAGCGGTTAAGAATCTTATGTACTGTGAATTTAACAGTAAATTTTGGATCTCACACCCCTTTATTTCGGCCCGCGAATCGACATGTGCCAAATGTTTTGGTTTACCTTCTTCTATCTCATTTATTGTACCAGCTTTCATTCATACATATGTTTGAAAACTGTAGCTATTTACCAATTAACAAGTTAAAATGTATAGAGCACATTTAACTAAACATGACGAACAATTAAAATACAAATAAAATGGTGTAATATTATGATAAGCTTTATTACCAGACTGAGCCAGAAGAAGGGTTATTCTTTCAACTATTATTTGGAAAAAGATAAATAATTTTAATGAAAATGTTGACCTAATATATAATGGTGTATTTAAATATTGATTTTACCATGCATAATTTATATAAGCTAGCTTAAAGTCTTCTCGATAGAAGAAAAAAGGTACAGTATTTTAATACTTGGAATAATTAATAATGCGTCTACAGTACAAAATTCTGTAAGCACAGCGGCTACCGCTGACGTGACTCAGAGCTATCAATTATCTCAACAACGTTACCGTTTGACAGATCGTACATCATCATCTTTGTACTGCATAGTTGAGTAACTTAATACTTTCATTTGTAGTTTTATATCTAACAACTGTACCTTTTCTCTTCTATTGAAAAGATAGAAGTTTATAGCTGCATGGTAGAAATAATATTTGAAGAAAAGTTTGTTGCGGTATCTCCATAAATTTTTTTTTCCAAATAATGGTTAAAAAGTTACCCCTCTTCTGGCACAGTCTGGTAAAAAAGTTCATCAAAATTACACTTACAGTTTTGTTGACTTCACACGTCCACGAGACTATGTTAATAATAAAATATTAGACATTCCGAATCTGAAGAGCACTACCCAATTCAGTTTATATCCTGACCTTCTCAATGGAAAAATGTAACCCATTCTGGAAATATTATAAAACATCTAAGATTTATTCATTTTATAACTTGGTAGGTTAACTATCAAATCCAATCGGAGATATTTTATACTAAGGGCCAAGGGTCAATTCTCACTGAACGAGGAGCGGTAGGCAGCGGCGTTTTGAAGCAAAAACTTACAAATTATTTTGAACCTTATGTACATGAAAAACCGTTCTTAGTTATTTGAAAGAAAAGGTGGTAAAAGGCAAGCAAGGCAAAAAGGAGAGCCAGCCTGCCTTCTAGCGCCTTTGCCTTTAAATTGCCATGAAAATACTCCTAGTGGTCGCTGCAATTTCAGCGGCAAATGCCCTTTTTAAACCACTACAGTAATAGGAACCTAACTCCAAGATAATACAAATATTGTATCATTGCCTCATACTGGGCACCGATCCTACTATTCTAACGTAGCAACAGCTAGTTATAAATTAAGTCTAACAAATGTCATCGGCTCGACACAATTCGCCGTGTCATAATATTTAACCTTTTCAGTTATAAATTGATTTGATTGATTTACTTGGACAAAGTTGCTATGCCGAGTGCTAGACCGTTGTCAAACTAAATTAATTGTTTGCTGTATCGGTTTATTACAATAAATATTGAATATAATTAAATTTGCTAGTGATTTCCCAGTAGTTGAAAATTTATTGTTTTTAATACAGTAGGTACTAGTAATATTTAGAATTTAGATGAAATATTAATCCGTAGCTTATGCCCTTTGAATAGTAACTTTAGGCTAACTCTTTTTGTGAAACATTTTTCATTGGTGCTCCGCTACTATTATTGCTAACCTTAGCGTGATGATATATATATCATCACGCTAAGGTGTTAGATAGCCCATTTGTTATTATATATATTTGGTATAGGTTATAACCTATACCCTTCTTTGACAAATGTGCTATCTAACATTTGAATTATTTATAAACTTTTAAACTTTCGCGTATCATAATTATAATTTATAGCACACAGATATTAACGCGATAAAATTACCTTTTTATACTACCCGACGTTTCGATCAAGTTACACTTACAAGATACAAGTTAACTTGATCGAGATAAAGATGATGAAATTATAATTTGAATTATTTTCATTATGCCAACAAACTTTTCAACTTTATATATAAGTATAGATACATTAAAAGTCATAATCCCTCAATCTCATCGCCAGCGACCGCGCAGAGCCGAGGTTTAGTGTAGTTTTTAAACCATTTATTAAGGCTGGAGATCTGCTCGCCTTTATGCCCGGTGAAGTAGCAAAAGCCTCGTGGCTAAAATTTTAAGTCCATCCGAAAAACAAAAAAAAAATGATACATTACTATAGTAAATTAAGAGACAAGATTTTTCGTATTTCACATTTAGAATACATAATTCAATAATATGCATATATTTTAAAGCAACTCAACTCTTAAACGCTGAAATACCATTTTACGAAAATACACATTGAAAAAACAAAGTTAACAAGCAACATACATAAGTTTACAAATTTAAAATGACGTATAGCATATGGTTAGAGTAATTTATACGACAAACCTGAATCATACCACAGCACAGATTATTTCGGCTTTAACCACATTATTCCACATTCCCTCCCACTATTTATTATAATGCACTGCGACGCCAATTCCTTCCATCATCCTATTTAAAAGAATTAATAAATTGGCTTAATTAATGTAATGGTAGATAATTGACCATGTTAATTGGCTCAGTAGTTACTAAATAGATGTTATTCTTCAGTCAGTTCAGTTTTGATATCATCACTTTTGGTTTAAAACTATAAACGTACATTACCTGCGCAAGAGAACGCCTCCTGTGGGTATTGGACTTTTGCTCAGGGACTTTTATCATCAGCTCGTACAACGTCCACTGCTGAACATGGACCTCATCCCAAGGAAGGGTATATGCCATTATCACCACGCTTGACGCAGACGTTGGTGACTGAATGAAGGACTTTACATGCATACAATTCACGGACACAAAACACACCCAAACTCAGAACATATCCGTGGTACCACATAGAAAGTTGTCCCGGTAGGGAATTAAACTGCTACCAACTGGTACATTGACTACTAAATGCCTACTTTACAAGACACTGCTACCATTTGCTACATCGACCATCAACTGCGTACTTAACAAGACACCTCAAAGCTCAGCTAAGACTAGTCACTCCTCCATGTAGAAATCAAGCACAAAAATAAAAAATGAAAGTCACCTATACTAAGTTTAAACAATTAAATTTTAGTTGTAAGCGGTGCTTAATTGAAAACTATAATAATGTTTTTTTATATACTTATATTATATTTTATATTTATATTGTATAAAATGCGGTGCCCTAACGGGGTTCATGTGTGTTTCTGTTACTATAATATAACATCTTTGTAAAACCCATGAAAGCAATAAATAAACCCAGAAAACCACGCCTCAGAAGAACTGCCGTAAATACTGAGCCGTGAGTTCTGTCTATTTAATTTTTTTAAATTAGTACAGTATGCCAGTCTAGTCACCTCGTATCCTCATTGACAAAATTAAAATTCCCTCCACATTTAATAAACATCAGAGTTTTATTAATAAATTACTTGTGACGTCATGAATCTTGCCATCGCCTACGCAATTATATTTGAAACAATTTATATGGGATTATCATTAAATATATATATATATATAAAGACGAATTTAATTCAGCTCACAAGAGGACTAGAATGTAAGTTCGTCTATGTCTTTCAGTTGCTCCTCATCAGTACGTATAACGTCCACTGCTGAACTGTTTTTGCCATAGTCACCACGTTTGACAAGCGGGTTGGTCGGTGGCTCGGTTAGATTAGATATAAAAATATATATTACTAGCTACCTATGCGCGGTTTCACTCGCGTAGCTCTAGTTCCCGTGGGAACTTCATAATTAAATATACCCTATGTTACTCAGGAATAATGTAGCACTCTAATGGTGAAAGAATTATCTAAATCCGTTCAGTAGTTTTTGAGTTTATTCGCAACAAACATACAAAAATAAAAACTTTTTCTCTTTATAATATAGATTACTATATACTATAGAAGTAATAATAATGAAAACCCCTTCAAATATCATACATTTAAATATCCTACTAATATTATAAATGCGAAAGTTTGTATGTGTATCCACACATACAAACTTTATGTATGTATGTTTGTTACTTAAAACTATTGAATGGATTTGGCTGAAAGTATGCACGCGGATAGTTTATGAGCTGGATTAACATATAGGCTACAAAATATCACGCTCCGACCCACTGACAGAACAGAGTGACGCGGATAAAACTATAAATTAAACTATTAAACTATAAATGTCAGCAACGCGTGACTGATATCTACGGTATCATAACATTAATTTGTCTTTAAGTTTTTCAATATAATTTCAGCAAATAATGAATCAATCTGCCCAAATTTCAGTTACCATAGTCGAATTTAAATTCCCCCCCATTTGTCACGTGGTCAATATAAACGTCATCGCTTTACTAGTAGCGTGGCTTATCGTGAATGTAGTAGATTGTTAGAATGCCACACTCACTCGGTGCACCCACATAGTGTCGCCATGAAACAGTTACAACTATGGACAAGTCTCGAACATTTTCGTAATTCGTTTTTTTTTTTTTAAATGTTGCGTATGAGGTGTTACTAGTAAATGAATCATGTTGGACTGGAGTTGACTGGACATTGCCATTTGGCGATGCAAGCGAGAGCTCTTTACAAACCACTATACAGAGACAAATCTATCTGACCCGCCGGAGTGTTGTGGGCCCAAACCAACTAAAGTTGAGTGACAGTTACCAAAACACTCCCTAAAAGTCATAATTCCTGCCAGCAGGTGCTCTATGCCTAGTTTTAAGGACTCTTGCGCAAGTTGCTTGGTTTGTAGTAAAAAAAGGCTGATGCCCTGCTCGCTTTTATACTCCTTTTTGAACTTATTCGGAATAAGTGTTCAGATTATTTATTGTGTCTATATCTGTCTGTACCTTTTCGGAAAGAAAGTGTAGGTATTTAAATATCAGTTAAGACTATTATAATACCGAAACTACTCAACATTTCCACGTTTTAAATGTTAATATAGCAATGTACATAGATCGGCACGATTCTTGAGCGCTGACCTTGACCTGCGCAGAAGTGAGTTATTGGGTCCCTTTGGTGGTATGAAGTGAGGCGTGGGGCGGGGTAAAGTGCAGTGATTGGCCCGTAGCGCATCGCGTCATAGCCATCACTCGGGATTGGTTCTTTACTCCTGTTGCACGTACCTCACGACGACGAGTACAATTCCGGCCAATTTAATTGACACCAATTTTTACAAAACATATTTTTCTTTTTTGTAAAAATGTTTTTCATTTCAATAATGAACAAATGAAATTCGAGGTCAAAAATGTTAACAAAAAAAAGTACGTAGGTACGTAGTAGTTTCTTTTAGGAATTTTTGACAAACTACAAGAACTAAGTTATGGTTTTAAATTAGAAACACTTGTTAATTACTTCTTTGATCTCAATTTAACAAATCATTATTTAATCTTTCTTTCAACCATAGAACCAGTAAGAAATTACGTAGGTAGGTAACTTAGAAAAAATAAATAATACACGTGTGTGCGTTTTATTTTGTCATAAGTGTACGATGCGATCCCCACTCTTGCGTCGAGCGCTCAAGAACCGTGCCGGTATCTGTATCAATCTTTTTTCCAAGTGAAAATGTAAAGTTCAAAAAGAGGCTGTTGCTACTTCACCGACCTTAAAGATGACCAGAGCTCTAGCCTGGCAATGGAGCTCTGCTCCCACCCCCCTGTGGGACTTGGATTTCGCTCAGGGCGGTCGCTAGTGGGAGAATTGAGGACTTATATATAACTTTAAGTTCTTTTGTGGAGTTTTGTGCAACTTTCGCTCTATTTTACCTCTTTAACTTTAGGTCTACGAGGTCTACGGGAGTATCAGAAATCAATTAGTTGACAGTAAGATCTAGAAAACAAAATGCACTGAAATAATGAACCAAATAATGGTAACCCTACTGAGTAGGTGTCAACGAACTGCGGCCCCGACCGCGATACCACTTCGATTCCCGCTCCGAGCAAGAATGCGCGGATAAACTCGCTTGTGCAATTAGTACAAATATAATACATTTTTAGCACGGCTTTCATATTGCACACTATAAATAACATATACTTAGATACTGTATCATAATACTAGCTATATCATCTTACTTTCATATTTATGAACCGAAGCCTAACCACGTATTTCAGAAATAATAATTTTTCAGGAGAGTTAAATAACTTTAAAATTTTACATAGAACAGTAATCTATACTAATATTATAAAGCTGCAGTTTTTTTGTTTGTTTGTTTGAACGCGCTAATCTCAGGAATCTCAGGTCCGATTTCAAAAATCTTTCAGTGTTGGATAGTCCATTTATCGAGAAAGGTTATAGGATAGGCATATTTTATTACAAAGTTCCCACGGGAGCTACGCGGGTGAAACCGCGCGCGGGAAGCTAGTAGTTTATATATACAAAAGTGGGACCAATTGATTATCAACCAGCATAGTTATGCAATAAGCAATATTCTACTGAGATATTTCTGCCTTTAATGGAATTTTGAGTTTATTTTAATTAAGCTGTTTTGTCCCATGACTTCGTCCCAAGAGATGTGCCATAGAATTAGAATAGCTTTTCTACAATTCCTCTTATTGGAGGAAAGGGTCGTGGGAAAAAACAGCCAATGAGTATTTACTTTAACCAATAAATTTATGGTATGTATTTGAAGTAATCTGAAGAAGGTAGGGACTTGACATTATTCCTTCGCACCTCCAATCCGAGTTCACGATCGCTTACAAACCCCTTGGCGTAGCGGTACAAGTCTCGCTTTGACTCTCGCAGGTCGTGGGTTTCATCTCCACACCGGTCAAGAAAGTATTATATAAAATCAGATGTTATTTCTCTCCGGGTATGGTTAGTTGGGAGACCTTCATATCCGTAGTCTATCAGACTAGCCTCCGGCGCACGTTAAGCCGTTGGTACAACTGTTATAACATCATCTATAGCAATTGTATACCAGGGAATAGGCAGCAGAGTTTCCCTTTGTGTGTTATTACATAATACTGCGGGCACCAGCCCGCCTGCCACGCGTAGTAATTATGGCAATAAGTGTCCCTCGGAAGGACCCCATGTTCAACAGTGGTACTGGCTGATGATGAACTTTACCACTCGTAAATCCATTATATTCCAATGACCTGAAAAGCTGACTTTCTTAAGTAAAC
This sequence comes from Nycteola revayana, assembly GCA_947037095.2. Taxonomy (NCBI): domain Eukaryota; kingdom Metazoa; phylum Arthropoda; class Insecta; order Lepidoptera; family Nolidae; genus Nycteola; species Nycteola revayana. The sequence continues at coordinate 19,504,494 of OX344847.2, read as the reverse complement.
TCGGTCAAATATGTCACCAGAGGATATATGGAACATGACCTGACTTGTCATGCCAAAGGCCCAGCCTATCGTTTGTTTGTCACTTTTATTACCATATCAACGACCTTATGTCCTCGTGAATAACACGCTATACTCGTCAATTATAATTTTATGGCCCTACATGGACGACAGTAATTATGACAGTATGTCAAATTTAGTTTAAACAGTTTATGCGGTTGGTTGGATTAATTGATGGTTGCAGGTTAAGCTTTTAGTCACGACATTAGGATCACAAACAAATGTATCTATATAGTAATACGTGAAGCAAACACTTTGTATTCTTTTTTACAATAATTGTGCGGACGGATAACGTACGGAGTTTGAAATGTATAGTTTATTAGCTGCGCCCCGCGGGTTTCCCCGCGTCACTCAGCTCCAGTGGGTCGGGGAGTGATTTTTTGGAGCCTATATGTTAATCGAGTTTATAAATTATCCGCGTGCATACTTTCAGCCAAATCCATTCAGTCGTTTTTACGTGAAAGAGTAACAAACATTCATCCATCCATACTTACAAACTTTCGCGTTTATAATATTGGTAGGATATAGAGAAGGAGTGCAGAATTTCTAATTTCAAACTCTGGAATTTGAAATTAGAAATTCTGCTATAATATTCCGCTAGTCATTAATGGACCCATGAGGTATGTAGTTCTCTCGACCGTGTTGATCGTTTTGATTTTTATAGGTACCTGTTAAAATATGACGTAATAAAAAAAGTATGCACCAGCAGCTCAGTGGTTACGGTAGTTGATTCTGAGATATGTGTCCGTGAATTTAGTGGTTGTGTTAAAAAAATCAATGACTTGTGGAGTTTCCATTTTGGGTATAAAGTTTGTGAGAGGGTTAGACTCTATTCTTTTACGTTATTCATCAGTGATTCTGAATTATAAGACATTTTATAATTCTTATATTATTTTCATAATCATCTATATTAATAACTAGCTGCGCCCGCAGTTTTATCCGCGGCACTCTGCTGTCGGAGCGTGATTTTTTCTAGCCTATATGTTAATCCAGCTTATAAACTATCCGCGTGCAAGCTTTCAGCCAAATCCGTTCAGTAGTTTTTGCGTGAAAGAGTAACAAACATACATCCATCCATCCATCCATACTCACAAACTTTCGCGCTTATAATATTAGTAAGGATGTACTATTTCAGTTTGAAATACTATTGCTAGCTCTATAACATTATCTACAACCTGTTTTCATAGTAGATATCTAAACCAACAGATATTTTTCGTTTAGATCCAAAACATAGTTATCAGTACACAACGTTAAGTAGGTCAACCACAGCCCTAAGGTGACCTACCGTCCTACCCACATCAACCTACTGTTGCCTTATGTCTGTCAAGAACTGGCAGCCAATTAATTTAAGTAAACACAAACACTGCAACAGTGTTGCCACTTGTCTTGTCTTTCATAAGAAGTTATAAAGTTATAGTTTAAAATAAGTTTTAGGACAATGATTGGGTAGAATATTCTATGATTCAAATATGTATTTTTTTTTTGTTACTTATGCCCTTTAAAAGCCTAATTCTGTTCTCGCTTCGTCTCGTCTCGCCACTCTGGTGGAAAATCAGCATTAGAATCATTTCAGCGTGTATTATGTCCATTGCTTTATATGGGCCTTTTTCCGAGAGAGGATTTCGTGACCACGATTGGCAGGTGGGTGTGTGGCTGCAGTTTTATGTAAAGCATATGCTACTATCGTACTAATATTATAAACGCGAAAGTGTGTGATGGATGAATATTTGTTACTCTTTCACGCCAAAACTACTGAACGGAATTGGCTGAAATTTTGCACCGGGATAGATTATACGCTGGATTAACATATAGGCTACAAAATATCACGTTCCGACCCACTGGGGCAGAGGAACGCGGGTAAAACCGCGGGGCGCAGTTAATTTAGTATACACAGGTAAAGGCTGTTGCCCGTTACCTGGAGTACGATTGTCAAAGAAGATGATATGACAGTCGGGACCAACGATTTAACCTGCTTTACGAGCCACGAGGATACTCATTCAATTAACCAGACCGGGAAATGAATTTTACGCAAAAAACTGATTACCCCCGAGGCTTAAAGCGACATACACTTATACTGCTACGAGACGTAACGGAGGTTGTCAACACATACTTGTAAGGTAACTAGCTTCCAAAGTGGTTTCACCCGCGAAGCACCCGTTCCCATTGGAACTTCATAATTAAATATAGCCTATAAGCCTTGCTCAATAAAGGTTATAACACTGGAAGATTTTTTCTAATCGGTTGTTCATGAGATTAGTGTACGCATTCAAGCAAATAAACGAACTCTTCAGCTTTATATATTCAATGTAATTTGAAGTTACTGGTAACTATGGTGACAAAGAAGCAAATCAATAATTAAAGTTTAACTTAAAACAAGAAAATTACATTTATTTTACTTTATTGTTGGCAACACAGTTCTATACCGAGTTGTCTGAAGCCAGGCGTGGCAATATCGACTGCCACTAATTAGATTGGTACATCACTCGCGGCCATTGAACTCGGGTGACATTGGTCCTTCGCAACATATTTTTTTATAGGGATGGATTAACAGTTCGTGCTTTGCTTTTAAAGAAGGGGATGATTCATTGAGCCACGAATAGTTTTGTTATTGGAAAAGGGACGACAGGGACTTACGAGTATTGGATTTACCGAGAAACCCTTAATGAAATGAAGCCGTATGTCTAGATTTACATTAAGTATTTATTTTGTTTAACATTCGTAAAGGTGACCTTAGCGGTTAGGGTATTGTAAGTATCTCACTTCTTGGGCTCGATTATATCGTGGTGGATTAATTTAGGCTACATAACATTAAGCTACGGCCTACTGGAACAGAATAGCAGTCCAATGCGGTTATAACCCCGAGGCGGAGCTTGTCTACAATAAACAATAAAGAATTTGTATGGGACTGTGGGACTTGGACCTCGAATTGGACCGTTTTCTGACGGTGGGATGCAACTGTTTCTCTACGTTATAGATCGCGACCCTCTCGCACTTCGGATATACTAGGGCATCGGAAAGTTCTTCGCAAGCTAAGGATCAAGAGGTTTTCTTTTTGTCGGACATATGTTATTGGCCCCGAGGCTTTTGCTACTTCACCGGGCATAAAGGCTAGCAGAGCTCCAGCCTAGATAAATGGTTTAAACACTACAAACTAAGCAACCTGCGCATGAGGGCGTCCTCTGTGGGACTTGGACCTCGGCTCAGGGCCGTCGCTGACGGGGAGATTGAGGGATTATGGCTTTTAGTTTTTGTTTTTTTTTTGGGAAGTTTTGTGCAACTGTCGCACTATTTTACAGTTTGCGGGCCTCTAGGATTTCGGGTCTACGAGGGCTTCGGAAGGTGGGATCAAGAGGGCGAAGGGGTCTCATTATTATGCTTACGGGATTTGAACCTAACAATTGATATTAAAACTAGTATTGCCACAAATAATATTTAAGATACATTTGTTACCGAATCAAAATGTTCTAAAGATAATAAGATTTTAATACTACTAGCTTACTCCGAAATTAAATGAAATCTAAAAAAGATAACCATTGGTGTCGTTAGCGGCGACTAAGGGGTTTTCAGCTGATGGATGGGCAGCAGCAACTATCAGCTCAGGTATTAGTTACCGTGTTTCTGCGATCCGTTTGCCAAGCGTGGTGATTAGGGGAATATGCCTCAACGACCTTGAATTGCTAAGGTTTGTTACGAGAGGACCGATGTTCAACAGCGGACTTCAACTGGCTGATAAAGTAATAAATAAAGATAATAATACATAATTGTTTTGTTACATAAGAGATACCTATAAGAGATACCTAGTCATTGTTTATGTGTTCTGTAGGGTTCTAGATCGATTGTCGATACGGCGTTATGGGGCCGTTCAAGTATTACGTAAGCACTATGGGGGGGCGGGGGGGTCTTTGCTTTGCTTATTTTGGATGACATGGGGGGTAGGGGAGTCTAGATGATGATTACGTCATCGGTAGTTATTTACTTTTTTACACGAATGGCAACCCTCACATTGTCTTTGCTTGAAAACGAAACGCATTTTCGGGGATTCCCTCAAATAATGCATACGTTTAGGCACTCGCTTTAGAACCGAGTAGGGGAATTACCGCGCGTTATTCACTTGTCTAAATTTCCTCTGTCAGTGTATTGTTTCGTTTGGATACTATAGCGAGTAGACGTATTGTAAGCATAGCAAAGCAAGTTAACATTTGTGTTACCATTGATTCCATTAGCCAAAGTTTAATGTTTAAATAAGATGTCGTTTCAAATAGACAAATCCAAGTTATACCAAAAACTGTTTGAAAGTTTAAAAAAAATCTCATATCAGTACGAAAGTACAAAATGTACAAAAGTTAGTTGAAAATGTTTACGTAAGCATGGGGGAGGGGGTAAGAGCTTTGCTTACTTTTGCTGACAAGGGGGATGGGGGGGTAAATAATTGTAATAAATCTGCTTACGTAATACTTGAACGGCCCCTATGTAACTGTTACGATTTAAACCTTTTTAGAACATTATTTTTTATGTGATAGTTTTTCATCTTCTCATCGTCATCATCATCATTCTTGAGGTTGTGCTTCGTGTGCATTAAGTAAAAACCGGTTATTTTTCTATTACATCATAAACTAGAGATGGGCCGACTATATTATTTGCCGACTAACCGAGTAGCCGACTAATCGGTTTTCAAAATGCCGATCATTCTTATGCCTACTTGTCGGAGGTGTTCGGGTTTTTTCGTCAACACTCGGCTTAGTCATCGCGCGGCTGCTGAGCTTAATTACTGACTGATTAATACGTTCCTATGTTGTAAAGACTGTAACTTTAGATAACTACTCTAAGTAATGTTTGGAAGTTATAAAACAAGTACAAATTATTTGTTTTATTTCATTTGTTATGCGCCGATTATAATCGGCATATTTTGCTAAACAGTCGCCGACTAGTCGCCGACTACTAACGATGCCGAATAGTCGGCGGCTAGTCGGCCCATCTCTACTATAAACGATTTACTATCCATAGGTAATTTTTAAACTTTTATAGTATAGCAAACTTTTACGCAGTGTCTAGTAAGTGCAGGTCAATGACTTTATGTTCTTCCATAGAGAGTAAATATAATATATCTGAACATGTGGATTTAATTAAATAATATACCTAGTAGTAAATGGGATCGTTGGAACCTAGTTTGGTTATTAACATTTTATATACCTAAGTTCAGGGCCCTTCTTCTAAGTTAAGGCTCAGCCATAGATTTGATTTTAGTGAAACGTCGAATAATATAAATATTTGCAATAATAAATACCTATATATCTATACTTATATTTAAGGGAGATAAGATTGGATAATTTTTTTGTTAGTTTGCATTGAATAGGCACCGGACATACTTAACCGATTCCAATTTTTTCATATTTATCTGGACTGCTGGGTACTTTTGAGGTCCTGTAATTGGATTGTTGTTTTTTTAAGATTAGTCTCTCATGATTAGGTTTTCACCAACATTATGTTAGTTTACAAGTCCTACACCACCTCCGTAGCGTAACGGTATTTGGCTCGCGTTAAAATCTCGGAGGTTGTGGGTTCGATCCCCACTCCGGACAGGAAATCTTTGTGTAAATTCTGAGATTTCTTTCCGGGTCTGGTTGGTTGAGGGATTACTCTCCGTGCCTCGGAAAGCACGTTAAGCCGTTGGTCCCGATTGTTATAACATCATCTATAATAATCGTATATCAAGGAACGGGCAGCATCGTTTCCTTGTGTGGTACATTATAATACTGCGGTCACCAACCCGCCTTCCAAGTGTGGTGACTATGGCAAAGACCGTCCCTCGGGAGGAGGCCCATGTTCAGCAGTGGACGCTATACGGGCTGATGATGATAGTCTTACTACTTACAACGATCTATTTACAAGCCAAAATCCATTAGACCGATTGGAAAGTCTATATAGAGACAAGTATAATTCATGTTGGCCGTTAGAAGTAACATGTTGGCTATGGTAAAGCACCTCGTATACGAACAATTTACGTATAATCATCATCTTCACCATAACGTCCATTGTTGAACATCAGCTTCACCGACGGTGCCATGGTTTAGCCGGTCATTTTTGGTAAAAAGACCGGACACCCAACATTATTAAATTTCATTGCTGAAATCTGAAGAGCTGATCTGAGAGGAACTTCATAATTAAATATAGCCAATAGCCTTCCTCAATATTGGGCTATTTAACAATGAAGGAAATTGTGAAATGGGACCAGCAGTTCCTGAGATAAGCGCGTTCAAGCAAACAAACTTGTCTGGATTTTGTTAGCCCCCATTGTTTAATGGGGGCTAACAAAATCCAGACAAGCTGGACCACGTAAGTTTTAGCCGGACACGCAATTAAAACGTCTGTGTCCGGCTTTAACCGGACGCCTGGCAACGCTAGTCACAACCAACCAATCACGAACCGCATAACATAGTTTCTGAGTCCACCTTTGTGTCTCGGAAACCATATTAAACCATTGGTGGTTCATTGGTTGTAACTATGGTACGTTCGGGGAGGCTCATATTCAGCACGGAAGCACGCTAAACTGTTGGTCCAGATTGTTATAACATCATCTTTAACTGTCGTAAACCAGGAAATGGGTAGCAGCGTTTCCTTGTTACGATATAATACTGCGGTCACGAATTCGACTGTCAATCGTAGTGACTATAGAGAAACCCTTCTTCGGGAAGCGGAACCCCACTGAGTTTGTTTCGCTGGGTCTTCTCAGTTGCCGCGTATTGGATCCGGCAGTAGCACTAAAGTGCGTTCGTCGAGAAACTTATGGTCTGTCTAAATAATAACATGAACACACGGCATAAATGACAGAACTTAGATTTAATCATAGATATCAAATAATATTGTATTTTCATACCTGATAGCTTTTAGGCTAAAGCTATATAAAGTATTATAATAAGTAGCAGTTATCAAATAAACATAATAAATTTAACCAAGTAAATTAAAAATAAGCCATAATATGTTTTGACTATTTACAAATACCTGTAATAGGTTTAAGTAAATAAAAACTTTTTTTTATAAAAAAAGAGGCCTATATTCACCAGTGGACGTTACAGTGGCTGATGATAATGATGATGAATTCCTATGATGAATGTACACAGTCCCGTGTATGACTACACTAATGCAGTGCCACAATATTATGATTTATAGTGATGAGTAGCGTTTCTTCAAATTGTACGAATGCATAGCGAAATGAGTTTTCCTTCATATCTGTGAAAGGAGAATATTTCAATGTCATTGTTAACGATTGTAGCGGTGATATGCACAATGCATATTCGCAAATATGCGGTATTTATAGCGGTGTTTGTAATTATGTTTTTTTAACTGTCGCGTCTTCGCAATTGTAGAGATGTGTTATATGTAACAGATCGACTGACTCGTTAGATAGATGTTTTATCATCGAATGAATTCGCGTTTTATATGACCGTTTAAGTAGTTTCACGTTTATTTTTCTTTTAGTTGTTCTATTTTTCTAGAAGAATTCTTGACCTCGGTAACATAAGGTCGGATGTGTCTTTGTTGTAAACTGGCACTTACGATCAAATGCTTCTGAAGATGAAAATGCATTCGTCCTACATGCTTCGTAGGTCTAAAATTCTTGTGATTCAAAGACCTATTCCACACTAATATAATAAACTAGTTTCTTGCGTGAGGTTTCAACCGCGTAACCCCCGTTTCCGTAGGAACTTCATAATTAAATAATGCCTATAGCCTTCCTCAATTAATGGGCTATCTAACACTGAAAGAATTTTTCAAATCGGACTACTAGTTCTTGAGATTAGCGTGTTAAATCAAACTCTTCAGCTTAAAATGACGAATTTGTTTGTTTGGATCGGGAACGGAAGCTATATATGTGTAAAATCGTGATTGTTCTTTTAGTATAAAGTGCAAACAACAACAAAAAATACAAATATATTTCACGGACATTATTATTTTCATATACTTACTAAATCAAGTGCTCGATTCTTTAGGAATAACAATGAATAGACTTTAATAAAGTGTGAATAAGTCTCTTATACATTTTTTTCAATACATTTGTGTAATTACTCTGCCAGGAAACACTGCTGCCCGTTCCCTGGTATGCAATTGTTAAAGATGATGTTATAACAATCGGGACCAACGGCTTAACGTGCTTTCACGGTGGGTAGTCTCTCAGCCAACCAGACCCGGTAAGAAATCTTACAATCTACATAAAGATTTCCTGTCCGGCGTGGGGATTGAACCCTACGCTACGCTTAAGGCTGGAGCTCTGCTCTCCTTTATGCCCGGTGAAGTAGAAAAAGCCTCGTGACTAACTACGTATTTCCATCCGAACAAAAAAACCTGCGCTACGCTACGGAACCTCCGTAGCGTAGCGTAGGGTTCAATCCCTGGCAGACTTACTTGATTTGTACTTCCACGCTTTTACGTATGAATGAGGAACAAATATTTGAATGACACACATCGCAAAGTATATTTGCACGGTGTATAATAGGGTTGGCTTATTTGTACAAATACTACATGTGACGTAAGGTGCTTAGAATCTTAAGGAGCTTGTTAATGTCCGTCCGAATAAAAAATGCGAATGCTCTTAGAAAAGTGTTTTCCGTTAAAATACCTTCAAAGGAAACATAATATTTAATCGTATTTTTTATTGTTTAAAATTTTATTTTTAACGTAACTGGGTACCCTTGACCTAACTCAATTAAGGGTATGTTGCTATGTGTTTTTCGAAAAAAGCATTTTCAAACTATTAATAGAACAAAAAAAAATATCCAGTGTGTTAAAAAGACAAACAAAATTGATCAATGATACGATCATGTTCTATGGGTTGAATAAATAATAATCTATACCTATATACCTACTTATATATAAAGCCGAAGAGTTTGTTTGTTTGGTTGAACGTGCTACTGTCAGGAACTACCTACTGGTCCAATTTGAAAAATTATTATCTATATTTCATTATGAAATTTCTACGCGCGCGGAGAGCTAGTGGTCAAATAAGAATAAAGAATGCTTTGGTATAATGTCCTTCATTGCTTCCACATTTTTGTCTAGTACAAGAATCACGTTTTCTTTATCAAATAATCGGATAGGTATACATATCTTTCTATTGTACACTACTGGGGAATCTTGTAAAGTCACCGTACATTAAACAATAAGTAGTTGAGATACTGGATATCTTAATGATGTCATTATGACGTACATATAATGTGTGCTACTAATTCGCTGCTAATATTTAATGAGATAAACTGATAAATTTGTTGTAATAAGTTGTATATTACAGTAGGTAGTTTGTTTGATTCGGTACCGCCAGATACTGAATGTCATTCTGGTATGATCAAATTAATGGCATCAGAGGTGTTTTAGTGGGATGGCCGTTTCTTCATGATATGAAAAGCATACCATTGCTAATGGGGAGGTCTAGTCCTACTTACTACATCAGCAAAGGCGGAAGTCGTGTTTTGGAACGCACTTTACTCTGTCCCTGATCTGATTAAGCGGTCTCTATGTAGTTTTAGTTTCTTGTAGTCTCTCTATTGCTAGATTGTGCGCAAAGACCTATAGTCAGTTGCTACAGCTGTGTATGGAGTACGGTACATACGCTGCACAAACACTGGTATTCCTTGCATTGGAACTCTTCTGCCAACGACGTTATTTAAATTAGGGCCACTTGCTTGCTCCTCATCATCCTTCAGCTAGCCCTTACACCTTATGCTTTTTCTAAATTAAAAAGCCAAAAAATGTCTAGTATTAGTTCCGCTAAAAAACTTTTTGCGGCCGGAAGAGCGGTGCAAAATTGCAATGTTGCAACATAATAGATACATTTTTTTGCTGAATTTACATTAGATATTGTTAGGATTTCCGCAAAGTAACGCCTGATTCGGTTAATTATATATCACTCCTTGTGGGCGGAGCGGCCATAATAAATGTACACGAGAAAATGAGCTTCAGCCCTTGTAATAAAAGCTAAAGTAAATTGTATAAACAGCACCACTAATACAGGTAAGGTTAGGTGAAATGGCACCTGTGACCCTCATTATCGGTGGTCGGAAGAGCAACCCGGAGTTTTTAGTTGATAGGTTCTCTTTAACAGAGCTTCTAAGAAGATTAGTTCCATATACCCTATGCGAATGCGTAAAACATTTCACCTAAATATCTTCACTAACATAATTGTTGTGATACTATCTCCTGTTAAAGGGATGGCATATATTTTGAGAGCACCTCATATATGTGTCTGATTAGTAAAGACAAAGACAAAAACATTCCAAGGAATCCGTTTTTTTTTCGAGTTTTGAAACTTGAAAGATCCGTAAATCTACTATAATACAATGTACTTATGTTTTATGTTACAGGCTCTCCAGATTCACCTGCAACCTGAGGAAGGAGACATCCTCATCTTCATGCCGGGTCAAGAAGACATTGAGGTTACCTGTGAGGTATGTACCATGATTTTATATACAACGTGTTAATTAAATAACGGAAAACCTCTTGGGTGGTGATTGTGCTCATGAATATGAACAACTTTTTCTAAGAGGCCAACATTGTAACTCGAAGTAAAAAATCAGCTGTTCCATACAAATTGTCAATACCTACTCGACCAAAATGTATGAAAAAGTTGTTTTTTTTTTTTCGAGTTACAAAGTTTGTCCCATATTAAAAGTTGTTCATATCCATTAGCACAATCACCACCTAAGAGGTGTTGCGTTATGTTGTATAGGTAGGTACATATATACTTCTGGATCTTCTTTTTTAATTCAGTTTCGGTTCGGTTCTTCTGTAACAAACTCAAATCAAAAGTATCGTTCGTCTATTGATTTCTTCTCCCGCAGAACAGATCAAGGAAAGGATAGTATTCTATGCTTTTTTTTCAGATGGAAATTATGTAGTTAGCCGCGAGTCTTTTTCTACTTCACCGGGCATAAACACGAGTCGAGCTCCAGCCTTATTACGCTCATCCGTCAGTAGCTTTTAAAAAAATAAATCTTAACACGTTCACTGCCATTAAGAATTTCATTTTACGCGGGTCACTCAATACGTGTAAATCTAACGAAAATGGGACCGCCCCGGCCTGCAACAATTGATCAAAGTGAGTGTGTGGTGTCGGTCACCAGTGTCAGACGCGGCTTGAATGAAACATTCACTGGCGGTCACCATTTTCCGCCATGGCGATTAACGTGTTAATTATTTGAAGTCGTGGGTTCGATTCCCGCTCCGAACGAAAATCTTTGTGAAAATCAAAGATTTCTGGCCCAGTCTGGTTGGTTGGGGGACTCGTGCCTCGGTAGTCATAACATAATCTATGACAATAAGTAACGGGTAACACCAATTACCTATGTATAGCCCGCCTGCCAAGCGTGGTGATTACGTTCACACTCCCTTGACCTCCCGTCCATGTTTAGCAGTGGATGTTATGCAGGCTAATGAACTTTATTTACAGTTTTAACCTAAGTTTAAAGGCTGTCTTAGTCTGTGCTTAACATTTTTTTCAATGTCATTTCTCCAGGTGCTAACAGAACGTCTAACCGACCTGGACAGCGCGCCTCCTCTGACCGTGCTGCCGATCTACTCGCAGCTACCCGCCGACCTTCAGGCCAAGATCTTCCAGCGGGCACCGCCGGGGCAGAGAAAGTGTATTGTTGCTACGAACATCGCTGGTAACATTTTTAATATTACACCTAGAGCTTAATTCTGCTAATTTAAATAAAATGACGTACAATTATTGTCTTAGGACGAAACTATTGAGGTTCCTTTTCGATCCACATCCATAACTCGATTCATCATCAACCCGTATAACGTTGATAGCTGATCATGGGCCCAAAGGAATGTTTTTTCATTAACCACATCCAGTCTTAAAAAACTACACGTGGATTTAACAAATATTTATTTGCCCGGGGTGTAAATAGAACCAAGACAGCAAGGTAGCAGATGCAACTATTTCAACCACTGTGATACTGGTAAATTTTTATTAATTACTGGCTAGTGCTTGCAACATCGTCCGCCTGGAATAGTAACTTTGGGCTTTTGGAACATTCGAACGAAACTAACGAACGAATCGAAAAAAAATCGAATATTAATTTCGATTTTGAAACATTCTTCATTAGTGCTCCGTTCCTATTGATCTGAGCACGATGATGCTATAGAATTCCTTGGTACATGGGCTATCTAACCTCCTGACCCTTAGTTTGCAAAGAACCATCCGATGCCCTCGTAGACCCGAAGTCCAAGAGGCCCGCGAACTGTAAAGTAGAGCGACAGTTGCACAAAACTCCCCTAAAATACTAAAAGTCATAATCCCTCAATCTCATCGCCAGCGACCGCCCTGAGCCGAGGTCCAAGCCCCACAGGGGGCGCCCTCTTGCGCAGGTTGCTTAGTTTGTAGTTTTTAAACCATTTATTAAGGCTGGAGCTCTGCTCGCCTTTATGCCCGGTGAAGTAGCAAAAGCCTCGTGGCAAGCTAGGTAAATCAAACCGAAAAAAAAAAAAACTGAAATCATTTTTCAAAGCGGACAAGCAGTTTCTGAGATAAGCGCGTTCAAGCAAACAAACAAGATAACTGCCTATATTTAATTATGAAGTTCCCACGGGAACGGGAGTTAGTATTAGTATGAACTATTCTTAGGTAAATTGAGTAATCACTTGGACAATCAAGTAGCGTATTTAATCTTAACTTTAGTTAGAATTCAATAGATGGTAAATGGGGCATATCACAATGGGTTACAGAACTGCAGCAATGCAGCGGTGGGATGCACACAAATTGATATGTCTACGTTAATCGACAATAGTAGTATCAATCAACTTAACAACTATACGGTTCACTGCACTTTGGATATGCGATTAGTACTTATGATGTTAGGTTTGTCATATCTAAGGCTGAACCCACTCGTACCACAATCATTATTTTGTTTTAATTATAAGCAGAGTTTTGCAGTTTACTAGTATTCTTGTTAACCCCTCGTGCTTAGCTAAAATGCTTGTGTTACGAGTGGGTTCACGTCGTGTCTGTAGTGCAACGTGTGGGGATCGAAATGTCGACCACAAGATCACAATTCCTATCCCCCAGCCATTAGGCTACGGCCGCCTAAATTTTAGCTCAGCACATTTATTATCACAGTTACAAGCCTATTTAATGAGGAAGGCTATAGGCTGATTAATTATGAAGCTTCTACAGGCTCGGGAGTTACATGGGTAAAACCTTGCGCGGGAATTTAGTTTTTAAGATATAAACCTTTCAACCTGTCAAGTTTCACAGAGGGCGCCCTCTTAGTCAGGTTGCAGCAGGTGGAACGAAACTCGCGAGTTAATTCTGCCCTGCTAATTGTACATGCAGTAATCGTCATTTTTGGGATTTTCACTTTTTGCGCAAATGACATTTCAGGACCCTAATCTATACATCATAAATTAAAAATCATATCTTTTTTTATGAGGAACATGTTTTTTATTCAACGGGAAACGCTTTACTTGCCCAAAAATGTGTTTACCGCGTTTATCACGAAATCGCGATTTTGCAAGTAAGTACTGCTTTTGCATTAAGGAGGGTAGAATTTATGAATAAAGAAAACTATTATTCATGATTGTAAAATAAAATGTGTTAAGTTCTAACATACTTACTTTTAAATTATTTGGAATACTTTCCGGAAAAGTTTACCAAACACTTAATTTCAAAATAGAGAGTAATAAATTTATACCACCGGCAGGACTCGAACTTGCAATTTAGGTATAGCCCCTAATGCCTAAACATTTTGGCCACGGTGGAACCCCAACCTGTCGTCGAAATTTATCAATCTCTTTATAACACGTCTCTAAACGGAACGTTAGTGCCATCTATCGGCAATGATACACATTAACGCGACAAATTTAAACATACTGTTCTATGATAACTTGTAAATATTTGATGTATTTTCCAGAAACGTCTCTGACGGTGGACGGTATTATGTACGTGATAGACTGCGGGTACTGCAAGCTGAAGGTCTACAACCCCAGGATCGGTATGGACGCGCTACAGGTAATACAACCATTTGTTAAATAAATTAATTATATCATAAGTTTCAGTTCCTTCACAATTAACCGAATGGTTTTACTTAGGAAGAGACTGAATCTCTAGTTACTACTGACAGGGTATCCTAGTGTGATATCCAGATAAACTAACTAGTAAGTTCAGCTACATAATGTTATTGCTTATTGTAATTTATGTATGTTATAATATTTTGCTAGTAACAGGCATCAGACCAATTTTTGATAACGAAAAATCTCATTCGAACTTACTCATTGTGTAGTGCGAGGATCCAAACAATTTTCCCCTGTAATGGCTACTTTTTCTTTAGTAAACGTCGACGACATAAAGGCTACAATAATCAATCAATTCAAATGTTCTTTTCCAAAAGAACACAAAGAATGACTTACCTAAGCTGCCATCGTAATAAAAAGGGAACAATCAGGTAATTTTTTTTTCGAAATGTTACAAAATATACAGACAGAGCTTCTCCTCCAAACATGTATTTTAGGTACTCAATTTTGAAATAAAAATAGTTGTGCCCCTTTTAATTATGGCGGCGGTGTATTCGTCACAAAAATGAAATATCTAAACCGGCCAGCCTTTCACAAGTGAATCGGTTACCAACTAACTATATATCATTTTAATTTTCACTTGGGTATTTTTTTTTTTACTGTAACTTTATGTCCAAAAAATACTTAATTTCTTCCAGATCTATCCAGTATCCCAAGCCAACGCCCGGCAACGTGCTGGCCGAGCGGGTCGTACAGGGCCCGGTAAAGCATTCTGCCTCTACACTGAGCGCCAGTACCAACACGAGCTACTGTCCTCCACCGTGCCCGAGATACAGAGAACTAACCTGGCTAACACCGTGCTGCTGCTTAAGAGCTTGGGAGTTGAAGATCTGCTGGCTTTCCACTTCATGGACCCACCCCCACAAGTGAGTAAATTGAAATGATTGAATATAACACATAATTATAGTACTCCTGATACACAGGCATAAACCTAGTTAGTCAAAGGCTTCATATATTTTCCTTTCTTCTGCGGGTCGTCAACCTAGGTAGCTAGTGACAGGTTGCAGGTTAGCTAGGGTAGGCTACCCCTGCGCTGTAATCCAGCGCCTGTAGGCCATGCCAACAATCAGTGGCACCTGGTGGTTGTTCTAAGTCCTTTAGTGCCCCTAAGTTTGTGTCACTTAACTGTATGTTTTTACCAAATTTTTACTCTTCACCTATAATTATTAATGTGTACGATTACGCTCCAGACTAAAGATGATGCAAAATCATTTAGGCAGATCTATAGACTTATGGCAAGGTTAGTTTAGGTTGATAGAACAGACTTAAGGTAAGACGATAGAGCTACTACTAAAACCAAGGCTCTAAAGTGTTAGCAAGAGACAAAGCCTCCTTCCTCTATTGGGCAAAGCCAGTTGACAAAGCTGAAGAAGGAGGATGGGGCAGTAACGTCCAGTAAGCCAGAGGTTTTACGGGAGATAGAGAGGTTCTATAACCAGCTGTAAGCCCCAAGAGTCAAGCCCGCTAACGGACACGCTGAAGACCCCAGAGCAAAGTTGACCCTACACTATACTAAAGATCTCCCAGATATCATCCTGTATGAGATTAGGATGGCTCTAAAACAACTTATAAACATCAAGGCGCCGGGTGATGACGGAATCACATCTGAGCTTCTTAATGCGGGTGGAACACCGATGCTTGAAGTCCTGCAGAAGCTATTTAACTCCGTCTTATTCGAGGGACAAACGCCAGAACCGTGGAGAAGAGGTGTGGTGGATCTGTTCTTCAAAAAAGGTTACAGAGGATCGAGGAGTATAATCAGCCCCTATGCTTGGCGTTTGTAGACTATGAGCAAGCCTTTGATTCGGTCGAAATTTGGGCGGTTCTAAGGTCTCTTCTGCGGTGTCGCATCGACTTTCGGTAGATTGGAGTGCTGACGTGCTTGTAAAAATACGCCACAATGTCCGCCCGAGTACAGGGACAATGTACGAAGGCAATCCCACTACGGAGAGGCGTAAGACAGGTAGATGTTATATCTCCCAAATTTTTTACTGCTGCTCTGGAGGACGCCTTTAAGCTCCTGGAATGGCAAGGATACGGCATCAACATAAATGGCGATTACATCACTCACAGAGTCGCTGGAGGACCGTGGACAGAAGCTCAATGACCTTGATGGAGTTTCCTAAGAAGTTAGGCTTAGAATGAACATGGGCAAGACGAAGTCTTGTATATCGCCCATGTGTTGTCCAACTCTATAGCCGTTGGGAACTCCATTCGCGAAGTTGTCAACGAATACGTATACCTATGTAGGTCAAACCGATCCAACTAGGTAGAACTAACTTAGAAAAGAGGTCAACTCGGCGTGGCAGCGTTTGGGAAGCTTCGATAGAACTTCTCGACCAAAATACTTCAGTGTCTGAAGACAAAAGTCTGCAATCAATGTGTGTTACCATTGATGACGTATGGATCTGAGACGTGGTCTCTTACTGTGTGCCTTACAAGAAAGCTCAAAGTGGCACAGAGAACTATGGAAAGAGCTATGCTCGGCATTTCCCTGCGTGATCAAATAAGAAATAAAGAGATCCGCATGACGAAACGAAGGTCGCTGACATAGCTCAACGGATTACCAAGCTGAAGTGGCAATGGGACACAAAGCTCAAAGAACTGTCGGCAGATGGAGCAGAAAGGTTCTTGAGTGGAGACCACGAACTGTCAGGGACGACCGCCTGCACGATGGACCGATGACCTTTTAAAGGTCGCAGGGAGTCAGTGGATGCAGGCTGCTAGCAATCGTTCCCGCTGGAAATCCCGATCCCGATGAGGGAGGCCTATGTTCCGCAGTGAACGACAACAGGCTGATGTTGACAAAGATGAATTTATGACAAAAAAAATGAATTATGGACGGAGTACATCGTCTGTTATATCCTTATCCTGTTACCTAGTTTAATTCATAGAATAAGGTTTTTTTATATGCTTGTTAATCCCTCGTGTTAAGCTAAAATGCTTGTGTTAGGAGTGGGTTCACATCATAAGTGTAATGGGTGAAATCGAACCGGCGACACCTAGTTTAATTCATAGAGTAAGGTTTTTTTTTATATGCTTGTTAACCCCTCGTGTTAAGCTGAAATGCTTGTGTAAGGAGTGGGTGTATGTAAATACCTAAGTGCTGGATAAATTAATAATGTTATTATCTCCCAGGACACGATCCTGAACTCGATGTACCAGCTGTGGATCCTGGGCGCGCTGGACGGCACGGGCGCGCTGACGGCGCTGGGGCGGCAGATGGCGGAGTTCCCGCTCGACCCGCCGCAGTGCCACATGCTCATCGTGGCCGCCGACATGGGCTGCAGCGCCGAAGTGCTCATCATTGGTAACGCAACACACATATACATACAGTAACAGTTCCCGCTCGACCCGCCGCAGTGCCACATGCTCATCGTGGCCGCCGACATGGGCTGCAGCGCCGAAGTGCTCATCATTGGTAACGCAACACACATATACATACAGTAACAGCTCCCGCTCGACCCGCCGCAGTGCCACATGCTCATCGTGGCCGCCGACATGGGCTGCAGCGCCGAAGTGCTCATCATTGGTAACGCAACACACATATACATACAGTAACAGTTCCCGCTCGACCCGCCGCAGTGCCACATGCTCATCGTGGCCGCCGACATGGGCTGCAGCGCCGAAGTGCTCATCATTGGTAACGCAACACACATATACATACAGTAACAGTTCCCGCTCGACCCGCCGCAGTGCCACATGCTCATCGTGGCCGCCGACATGGGCTGCAGCGCCGAAGTGCTCATCATTGGTAACGCAACACACATATACATACAGTAACAGTTCCCGCTCGACCCGCCGCAGTGCCACATGCTCATCGTGGCCGCCGACATGGGCTGCAGCGCCGAAGTGCTCATCATTGGTAACGCAACACACATATACATACAGTAACAGCTCCCGCTCGACCCGCCGCAGTGCCACATGCTCATCGTGGCCGCCGACATGGGCTGCAGCGCCGAAGTGCTCATCATTGGTAACGCAACACACATATACATACAGTAACAGTTCCCGCTCGACCCGCCGCAGTGCCACATGCTCATCGTGGCCGCCGACATGGGCTGCAGCGCCGAAGTGCTCATCATTGGTAACGCAACACACATATACATACAGTAACAGTTCCCGCTCGACCCGCCGCAGTGCCACATGCTCATCGTGGCCGCCGACATGGGCTGCAGCGCCGAAGTGCTCATCATTGGTAACGCAACACACATATACATACAGTAACAGTTCCCGCTCGACCCGCCGCAGTGCCACATGCTCATCGTGGCCGCCGACATGGGCTGCAGCGCCGAAGTGCTCATCATTGGTAACGCAACACACATATACATACAGTAACAGTTCCCGCTCGACCCGCCGCAGTGCCACATGCTCATCGTGGCCGCCGACATGGGCTGCAGCGCCGAAGTGCTCATCATTGGTAACGCAACACACATATACATACAGTAACAGTTCCCGCTCGACCCGCCGCAGTGCCACATGCTCATCGTGGCCGCCGACATGGGCTGCAGCGCCGAAGTGCTCATCATTGGTAACGCAACACACATATACATACAGTAACAGTTCCCGCTCGACCCGCCGCAGTGCCACATGCTCATCGTGGCCGCCGACATGGGCTGCAGCGCCGAAGTGCTCATCATTGGTAACGCAACACACATATACATACAGTAACAGTTCCCGCTCGACCCGCCGCAGTGCCACATGCTCATCGTGGCCGCCGACATGGGCTGCAGCGCCGAAGTGCTCATCATTGGTAACGCAACACACATATACATACAGTAACAGTTCCCGCTCGACCCGCCGCAGTGCCACATGCTCATCGTGGCCGCCGACATGGGCTGCAGCGCCGAAGTGCTCATCATTGGTAACGCAACACACATATACATACAGTAACAGTTCCCGCTCGACCCGCCGCAGTGCCACATGCTCATCGTGGCCGCCGACATGGGCTGCAGCGCCGAAGTGCTCATCATTGGTAACGCAACACACATATACATACAGTAACAGTTCCCGCTCGACCCGCCGCAGTGCCACATGCTCATCGTGGCCGCCGACATGGGCTGCAGCGCCGAAGTGCTCATCATTGGTAACGCAACACACATATACATACAGTAACAGTTCCCGCTCGACCCGCCGCAGTGCCACATGCTCATCGTGGCCGCCGACATGGGCTGCAGCGCCGAAGTGCTCATCATTGGTAACGCAACACACATATACATACAGTAACAGTTCCCGCTCGACCCGCCGCAGTGCCACATGCTCATCGTGGCCGCCGACATGGGCTGCAGCGCCGAAGTGCTCATCATTGGTAACGCAACACACATATACATACAGTAACAGTTCCCGCTCGACCCGCCGCAGTGCCACATGCTCATCGTGGCCGCCGACATGGGCTGCAGCGCCGAAGTGCTCATCATTGGTAACGCAACACACATATACATACAGTAACAGCTCCCGCTCGACCCGCCGCAGTGCCACATGCTCATCGTGGCCGCCGACATGGGCTGCAGCGCCGAAGTGCTCATCATTGGTAACGCAACACACATATACATACAGTAACAGTTCCCGCTCGACCCGCCGCAGTGCCACATGCTCATCGTGGCCGCCGACATGGGCTGCAGCGCCGAAGTGCTCATCATTGGTAACGCAACACACATATACATACAGTAACAGTTCCCGCTCGACCCGCCGCAGTGCCACATGCTCATCGTGGCCGCCGACATGGGCTGCAGCGCCGAAGTGCTCATCATTGGTAACGCAACACACATATACATACAGTAACAGTTCCCGCTCGACCCGCCGCAGTGCCACATGCTCATCGTGGCCGCCGACATGGGCTGCAGCGCCGAAGTGCTCATCATTGGTAACGCAACACACATATACATACAGTAACAGCTCCCGCTCGACCCGCCGCAGTGCCACATGCTCATCGTGGCCGCCGACATGGGCTGCAGCGCCGAAGTGCTCATCATTGGTAACGCAACACACATATACATACAGTAACAGCTCCCGCTCGACCCGCCGCAGTGCCACATGCTCATCGTGGCCGCCGACATGGGCTGCAGCGCCGAAGTGCTCATCATTGGTAACGCAACACACATATACATACAGTAACAGTTCCCGCTCGACCCGCCGCAGTGCCACATGCTCATCGTGGCCGCCGACATGGGCTGCAGCGCCGAAGTGCTCATCATTGGTAACGCAACACACATATACATACAGTAACAGTTCCCGCTCGACCCGCGGCAGTGCCACATGCTCATCGTGGCCGCCGACATGGGCTGCAGCGCCGAAGTGCTCATCATTGGTAACGCAACACACATATACATACAGTAACAGTTCCCGCTCGACCCGCCGCAGTGCCACATGCTCATCGTGGCCGCCGACATGGGCTGCAGCGCCGAAGTGCTCATCATTGGTAACGCAACACACATATACATACAGTAACAGTTCCCGCTCGACCCGCCGCAGTGCCACATGCTCATCGTGGCCGCCGACATGGGCTGCAGCGCCGAAGTGCTCATCATTGGTAACGCAACACACATATACATACAGTAACAGTTCCCGCTCGACCCGCCGCAGTGCCACATGCTCATCGTGGCCGCCGACATGGGCTGCAGCGCCGAAGTGCTCATCATTGGTAACGCAACACACATATACATACAGTAACAGTTCCCGCTCGACCCGCCGCAGTGCCACATGCTCATCGTGGCCGCCGACATGGGCTGCAGCGCCGAAGTGCTCATCATTGGTAACGCAACACACATATACATACAGTAACAGTTCCCGCTCGACCCGCCGCAGTGCCACATGCTCATCGTGGCCGCCGACATGGGCTGCAGCGCCGAAGTGCTCATCATTGGTAACGCAATATACATACTTATTTCCCTGATATTTTTTATCTGAGCATTGAACAATTGGCCCTAAATTGTTTAATAACTACAAAATAAGTAACATGCCTCCTGCGAAGCTGGAACCTCGGCTCAGAAAGTTGGCATGTGGCGGAAACGACGTATGATGATGTCTTTTAGATTATTTCGGGTAACAACAGCTACTTATTTTGTTTCCAGTATCGATGCTGTCAGTGCCGTCCGTGTTCTACCGGCCGCAAGGTCGCGAGGAGGAGGCGGACGCGGTCAAGGAGAAGTTCCAAGTGCCGGAGTCCGACCATCTCACGCTACTGCATCTGTACAACCAGTGGAAGTCTAACAAGTAAGTGGGATATGTAGGGATTTGTGCAGAATAGAGTTATATATGTTGAGAGTTCTCAATCTAAATAACGAAATGAATGTGTGTGATGTATTACTGTGGCAAGTTACTTACTTGCACAGAGTTATGTTAATTCTATGATGTTCTTTTATGCTATGTTAAGATTATTTCATTAGTCTTTGATATAGCAACTAGCGACCCGCCCCGCTCCGCACGGGTGCAATGCTGATGTATTGCATATTAACCTTCCTCTTGAATCACTCTATCTTTTTAAAAAAACCGCATCAATATCCGTTGTGTAGTTGTAAAGATCTAAGCATACATAGGTATACAGACAGACAGGGAAATGACTTTGTTTTATACTATGTATGTAGGGAAGACTTTGATATGTGAACCATTTTGGTATAATTACTCATAAATGAGTCTATATTCAAGAGTCGTTTTAATTACACATTTCCACGCTATGAATTAGGTGTGTAATTATATCTTTATTTCTTCTTTTTTGCTAAGATAAGTTATAATCATACCCACATGTAACACACATGGAACATTTTAATTGATTTCAGTTACTCATCCCAATGGTGCACAGAACACTTCGTGCACGGTAAGGCGATGCGTAAAGTGCGCGAAGTGAGACAACAACTGAAGGACATCCTGCAACAACAACGCCTGCCGCTGTTGTCGTGCGGGACGGACTGGGACACCGTCAGGAAGTGCATCTGTTCTGGTAAGTCGATCTGTGATGCCAAATAATCGCCAGCTGGGCTATTAATCCCGAGCGTCAGACGTGGCAAGTCCAGAAACCAAACGAGAAAAAAATTTATAACTACTGAACCTTTTTTTGGAAAATGTTTATTTATTTCCTTCTAAGAAAAATCCTGATAATTTTGATAAAATCATGTCGCTTTCTGGGTGTGTCAGTAGCCCCGTGCTGTGCGCGTTATGCACGAAATAGCAAGCACAGCTCTTTCCGCGGTTCAAACAAATATTTTTTAGAAAAATTTATTAGAAAACATAAAAAATAATTTAAATATGCATTAAAGATAGTGGTTTAAAAACTACAAACTAAGTAACCTACGCAAGTGGGCGCCCCCTGTGAGACTTGGACTTCGGATCAGAGGGCCTAGACGAGGATCACAACAACAACAACAAATCTCAATACTGTGGGGTCCAGCCTTATTCTTATTCAAAATTGTTTCAAAAACTTACCCTGATTTCACAGCAAATTTACGTCAACCGCTTTGTCCGACCTTTGAGAAACCAGTTTAATATAATATCGTTTCTTTCCAGCGTACTTCCAGCAGGCGGCCCGCCTCAAGGGCATAGGCGAGTACGTGAACTGTCGCACGGGCATGCCCTGCCACCTGCACCCCACGTCCGCGCTGTTCGGGCTGGGCTCCTCGCCCGACTACGTGGTCTACCACGAGCTCATGATGACCAGCAAGGAGTACATGCACTGCGTCACTTCAGTAGACGGACGGTGGCTGGCGGAGCTGGGACCTATGTTCTTCTCCGTTAAGGAGACTGGCAAGTCAGTATTGTAGTTTTGTGATCACCTTTTTTGAGAGTTAACCTTGTGAAGAACAGTATCATAGACATTAGAATAATAAATAATAGTTCGACTATATTTTAATAGGCTAGATGAAATTGTTTTTTGATGGTTAAGGATGGCTGTACCAGAAAAAAGGCATTTGTTGAGAGCTAGGAAGTTTTAAAATTATTATAATTTTAAAATTGACGTGGTATATAAAGACGAAAACAGTGTCAGCCATCTTGGTCTACGGATTATCTGCGCTGTGACGTCATTCCTAGAGCAATGACGTTATGACATAGAAAATCTAAAAGAAAAGTTTAATCGACAGATCCAACCGCGACAAGCGCAAAGAAGCAGCCGTCCATCTCCAACGCATGGAAGAAGAGATGAAGCAAGCCGAACAGAAGATGGCAGATGAAAGGAAGAGAAAGGACGAAGATGTGCCTGTCAAGCAAGAAATCGCTACTCCCGGACTCAGTACTCCGCGACGGACCCCACATAGGCTGGGACTTTGAGCTTCAAACGTGTTTCATTGTGTTATTTTTAACGAATAAAGAATTTGAATTTAATAAAAATATGTTTCCTTTTTAATATTGCGGGCATAGTTTTTGCGCCCTACAAGTATTCTTGTTAAACCCTCATTTAAATTTAAATGCTTGTGTTACGAGTGGTTCACGTCGTTAGTAAAGTGGGTGGGGATCGAACCGGCTACCACATGATCACAAATCCGATGTCCGAGTCCTAAGATATTTAGGTACATGCGCTACACAAAAAAAAATAGATCAATTCTTTGTTTTTTTATTGGAAGATTATACCTACCCATCTGAACGATTTCAAACACAGCCGAAAATATTCAGAAAGGTTCAGGAAACTTTACATTAGGTACTCTTCTCATCTCGGTTGCCTGGAAGAGATCACATTTTGTGGTTCGACTGCCAATTTAAACATCATCATCAGCCCGTATGACGTCCACTAGTCACGGGCTACCTGGAGGGTAGTGTTATAGTCACCATGCTTGGCAGTATGAATTTATTAACATTCAAATCATTGCAATTTTTAATGTCATCATTTTATTATTCAATTCTTCATAGTTTTTCTCTGTCATATGTTCGCTGTGAATTTTCAAACTTCAAATGATTAAAATAAAGTGTTTTCTTTAATTTTTCAAGCATGTGTGAAGTTAGTCGATTAATTTACGCACCGTGAGGAAATAGGCAACTTAGGTCACGGAAAAGCGTGCGTAAAATGCGGGTTTAGGTCACACTGTGCTATAAACGAATGTAAGTATAATCCACTACATGTTCAGTGTTCCGCCGCGACCCATCGCGTACGCTTGCGTCACGTCGTTCAGTCCTTTACATAATTTATGCCTCAAAATCAATTTCATTCAGAAAATTATATGTTCAGGAAGTTGAATAAAATATAAATACTAAAACCTTGACTCTAAAAAGCTAAATTTAGGTACGAGAAGTAAAATATGTTTATCACACACGAAAGTGTCGTGCTTTTACCTGACCAACCGGTCAGGTAAAAGTGGAAGTGATAGTGGTGTGCAGCGGTGCCAATGAATCATCAGATGGAACTTCCAGATTCTTCTGATTCACTCGTCCGTCTTCACAACGGCAAACCAACTCCAACGACGTTAAGGTATGCTGGACCGTCGCGTCTCCAGACTTGCTAGTTAGTTAATTAAATACCCCTAAAACTACCCACTGACCCAAGTTGTAACAGTTACTCGTCCCTTTTCCTTTCTCTATTCATATTGGCTGTAATTATAATAATAAATTTGTACTTATGTGTAATTTGGGTAAAGACGCGTTCCCACTATGTCGTGACGATGGATTGCCGTGTCGGTAAAAGCATAGTACCTATTCGGCATGTTTCTGTTCAGGCTACGAAGTTTTTACTTCACCTAACATATAGGCAAACACGTTGCCAGCCTTATTATGCTTTTTTTTAAAACAACACCCGCATTATGCTTATTTACCCCTGTGTTACGGGGAACTTTAAAGTGTAGACAGAGGACACGACACAAAGCACATCCAGCCTCAGAACAACTATCTGTGGTTCACACAAATAATAATTGTCCCGAGTGGGAATCGAACCCAGAACACCAGGTCTCAGAAGCAACTACCGTAACCACTGAGCCAACGGTGCAGTAAAAAAAGTCAAGGTTTAAAATCCTCAAACTAAGTATCCTGCGTAAAAATGCGACTCTGTGGCACGTCGTGGCTTGTAAAGGGAATGCATATAAGACGACACGATTAACTGCTGCCCACGACTTTTTTACACTGACGTCACGACATAGCCGGCGGATTGCGCCCTATCAGGTCAAAATAGTATATAAATTAAACAACAGTTTCGGAACAAAACTTTATTTTGTTTTTAATTAATTACAAACTTAATAGTCAAAACAACTATAATTAAGAAAGCCATTTGGCAGTTCACATTGAAATAATTTTAAGAACTTACAAATAAGGTAGATACATCTCATCATCTAACAAACTTCCACTACTGTCAAAGTCAAAGTCAAAGTCAATAATATCTTTATTCATATAGACACAATTCAAAAATAATTAAATCATGTTCTTATGATGCGTCCATTTCTTTTCCTACCACCAGTTCAAAGACGTGGCAACTCTGAGAAGAACTGGCAAGAAACTCAGAGGAATCCTTTTTTAAATAATCTAATAAACTGGATATGAACCTTCGCAGAGTAAAGAATGTCATAGTGACCATGGCTGGTAAGTTCATTGATGCCCGCTTTATGTTTCTAATACGTTCCCTTGTTCAAGGTTAGAGGCAAAGAACAGGACATGTCCTAATAAATAGATTTTGAGAGAAACGCAATTATAAGTTAAGAAGCATATCATTTTATATAGATCGTTGTTTTGGACATAAACAAAAACGATTTTGGCGCCATCTGTACCTCTGTGCTACCATAAATAAAGATTTTCTTTTAATAGAAAAAACTGTGACTAATCCCTGTTCTTTATATACCTTCATATACCTTTTTTCTTAAAGGTAATGACTATTTGCATCAATGCGAGGTTATAAGGCTCAACCAGCCAGACCTTATAATAATTGTTATCTCTGTACAATGAATTACAGAGGGAAACTTACTCATTTTGAAATTATGAACTGTTTCACGAAAATTTACACTCTGGCTACCCTCATATTTATGATTTATATTGCAACACTTTTAGACTCACCAGCGAAATTCATACCCATAACCCAATAACTTTCCTTTATCTACCTTATTCGCACCAAATTACTTACAAGTCCCAAAACGATGTTTATTTATATATATATTATAATTATATACAATTTAACAGCCAGTTATCCACTGGTAAAGATGACATTTTGCAATGAGATCTACGAATAATATATGAATATATATGTAATAAAAATTGGATCCGAATATTGAAATTTAATTATCTCTATTATTCTGCTAATACACAAGGTATATTAAGTGACGTATTTAAAGACAATTCGTTCTTCGTCCCATTCATATTTCGTCTCGCGCTGGCAGTGCTAATGTTGGTCACATTAGCACATAGTCCCAATCGCAGTTAAGAGTAGTAGTTATTAAAATTGTTTGTGAACTTTATTGCCCAAGCAATAAGAATTTCAAAATACTTATCTTTGAATTGTTATTAATTATCTCAATAAGTATATACATGAACTAAGACGGATGTACTAATATACTTCAGTACCATTTGGTGGTAAGTGCCAGTTTACGATAAAGGCACAAACGACGAATGATTCTGATGTATAATAGCACACCCGACCTTAAACTTTGAGCTTTATATATCTATTGCGTGCAAAATATGATAGTTACGGCGTGATTTTAATAAAATTATGTCATCCTTATGATTTTATGAACAGAAGAAAGTAAATATTACAAACTATAGGATCTAATAAAGAAAATTAGTAGTAAAAGTAGCCTTACTTAGAATATTATATATAATATATAAGTCGCATCCAAAATATTTGCCATCCCTTCAACAACATGTATCTTAATATCATGTTATTAATTTATTATTTCTTCTGTTATTATTTCATAGATTTTTCTTCACAGACGTCGAATAACGATACGAAGCACTATCTCCTGTTGAAAGGATAACATTTATTTTGGAACCATCTTATATACCTAGGCATGCCAACTCATCAAAGACAATTCTCCCATGTCTGTACAATGTTGAATTATAAATGGCGCGTTTATTAAACCAAAAGGCATTCGAAAAAATCGAACAGACACTACTTGAGCCTTGTAGAATGCATAATAAAATTATGTCAAGTTGTTAGTTTTATTTCAATACTAACCTATTATAACTACACCTATGAAGGACGACTAAATACACTATAATTTTTCTAGCGTTATTAATAAAAATATAAGTGAACATAAAAACATTATATGATGTAGTGATTTTTGCAAAACTATTCAAATTCTTTCTAAATATCCGAACACAATATAAATCAGTTCTATTTGCTCGTAGGCGATGCTCTAACATTTACTTAAGTTAAGATACAGACATCATTCTATGTGAGTACAATATGAAAAATAATCTATGATTTAAATTATATACGCAAATAATCTATGATTTTAATTATATATGCAAAATACTCAATTCCTATAATAGAAATTGGCATCAGTGAGAGATGGTGAAACGCTCTTGCCAAGTCGCCGCAATATATTGATTTCTATGAGCTTGTGAGGACTAGTATAACTCATAGTTTGTTCAAAAGGCATATAATTGCTGAACAATTACCTACTTTTTACTGGGGCGTCGCGTCGTAAGAACTGAACTGAAGAAATTTCTAACTGATGCCAAACTATATTCAAAATCAAGCTAAATCTACAAGTATACTAATATAACCCTATAAAAATTTAAAATTAATAATGTGTTGCCACATCTAAACCTACACGGCAATGTTGCCAAAGGAAAGAAACAAATAAAAATCAACAACCTTGAAATGTAATCACAATAAAATACAAAATATTTTTTTCATAGAATTGGCAATAATAAGTGATTGGAAATATTATTATGTTTATAGTACGACTATAGTTAACTATAAGACATTTTTTTGAAGGTACGTCACTTTGGAAGGACTCGTGTAATGACGTCACATCGATTACGTCACCCATATTACAGTTACTTAAAATTCTTTTTCCACAAATATATGATTCACCACATTTAATTTGACATAACATTAGAAATGTCAGTTGTTTTGGACAAAAAGGTAGTTTAATAAGTTACTGAGTAGTAAAAGTACAATCAAATGGGATGAATACATAACAAGGGTTGAATAGGGAAATAAATAAATTCCATATAAATTATAATATTTAACTTTAATCCACTTCCCCATTCATCCCCATTGATCCATATAAGTCGTACGTAAAGTAGTCGTAGTAAAAGTACGTAAAAAATGCGACAACGATAATTCTGCAGATGAATCACAATACGGCAAAAAGGTCACACCTTCATGAAACATTTTCATGTTCTTTTACATCGCATATTTTGCGTACTACGTTTGTAACACAAGTAATATTATTTATTCCTTATTACTTCTACGTATGCTTTTTTCAACATTTTACACTAACACACATTAATCTCACATACACAAAAGCAGACCATAATTATGGGTCAAAACTTCTTTATTGGGCAAATTTCTTCTACAATTTACTAAGTAATCATTTAATAAATTTGTAATATAACTGTAATATCGATGCGAAAGTTCCATTAATTTATGTAATCGAGCTATAGGCACTAACTATACTACTAACCCCTTTTGATATTATCATGACTTGACCACAGTTAACGAATATTTTAGTTGTTTATGTGAAATATTTTAAATTTCTCAGTAATTACCAAATCTGACAAAGCAAACAGTGATATTTTATACGTCTTCGTAAAGGTTCACCTATTTGATATATTATTGATGATTTTTAAATCGATAGATAAATGTTATCAGAGGTGTAATTTTAAAATATGACAGATTTTGTATGGACATTCCGTTAAATATCAAATTCCATAGTCCCGAGTCTTTCGTTATGGGTAACTAGCAAATGCAACACGTGTACTAGAAAGAAAAAAAGTGTCCGATGTTAAAAAAAGAAATCCATTCTAATGCATAATTAAATGCATTATTGCCTTTCAAATGAAACCAGTTTAAGGCACAACGGTTGGATGGTTTTAAACTCTATAACGGACGTATGTAGAAACATATTTTATGTTTTTATATATAGATAAATTGTCCTGTTCAGATGTTGCAGTACCGATAATTATGAGATTTTTAACGATCTTTCATTATTTTCTCTCCAATTTTCAACTTTGTGTACCTAAACTCATACAATTGCATTTCTTTAAATACAAAATAAAATCACTGAATTATAAGACGCCCTGTCCTGGTTCCACGCCTTCGTTATGTTAATAAACATACGATGGCACGACTTGAAATGTAATAAATGATTTTAAAACATTTTACCATCAGTGTAGAAACACTCAACACACAACAATACCGAACATTTGTTAGTAAAATGTATTCATGTTGTTAAATGTTTACAATCAAATTATAAGTTTGTTTTTTTTCATCTTTATTTACAATAAAAGAGGTCACGTAGTGACAAGCCACTCTTATGGGAGAAAACAAAATAATAATATAAAATTAACTGAACAATACACTTCTATCGCTTAAAGCAACTAATGCCAGAGTGTATAACATACTTGCTTCTTCCGATAACGGAGAAGCAAGCATGTTAAATTATAAGTTTATAAACATGTTTGACAGCAGTGTGGGAGCAACATTACCTCCTACCTAGTTTTCAAGTTCAACTTTAAAACTTCATCATAAACAACTAAAGTATTCACTCACTCCACTCAACAATTATTGAGCGCTACATTTAAGCCATGTTTCTCAACATACCTCCTTCTGGCATCTAGTATCATTTTAGCCTTTCTTTCTTCGAAACTAAGTTGCCTATCTCTAGCATTGCTTGGGAACACACCAGTGGGTACTGGGACTATGTACCGAGGGGCCTCACGGGATGTTGAGGCAAGGGGCTCCACTGGCTCAGGGGTGTAGGGGGTGATTCCTTCTAGAAAGTTCGTTATTGTTACGTCCACGCTGCGGGTTGTGGCTGTAAATGAAAGAATATTTTTATACTATTGAGAACAACTCTAGACCTCAGAAACATAAGGACGAATTCTATTATACTTCAGAAGCATTTGGTCGTTAGTGCCAGTGTACGATAAAGGCACATACGACGAATGATACTGGCGTATAATGGCACATCCGACCTTATACTTCTGAATTCTAGAACTGTTTATACACTATTTAGGTATTTCGTGCACTATTATTGGCTTTTTAAAAGAAAAAGTAGTCGATCTTATTAAAATACTAATGGTTAACCATCGTATATTTCACGTACTTTTATCATATCAGCGTGTATACATTACTAAGGATTTTTGCTATAGTCAATTTAGGTAGGCGGACATTTGAATTTGATTTGAATAGCGCAACATACTTTCCTAGGCAAAGACAGTAAATCCCTCAAACTTTCCAGGCATTGAAACTGGGTATGGTACCTCAAAATTACGGACGCATGATTCTTTCTTCTTCTTCAAAAGCCCGCTTACGTCCTCTGCTGAACATGGGCCTCCTCTTAATAGACCTTAGTAAGCCCTGGTCGTATATATAATCACCACGCTCGGCACTTTTTTTACTTGGCTTGGCACGGTAACTAACCTTGAGTTGATAGATGTTGCTTCTCATCCATCAGCTGTATATTTCTTAGTTGCCGTTTACCCATACCACATAGGGTGTTCTATTCTAAGCCGGAATCCACACGATTCTTTGGTAACTAAGAGATATAAATTTGAGAGTTACCCAAGTCCTTGATGATATCCTTGAGCGGCACGGTAGGCAGCACCTCCTTGACTTGTCGCGCCAGTCTGTTGACCCCCTCACCCGCTCCCGCTCCCGCGCCCGCGCCCGCGCCCGCTCGTCGAGCAGTGGGACGACGCGCGCGGATCAAATCCTCCCACTTAAACTCTGTCTTTTCAATCTGGAATGCAGAAATATTGGAATAATTGCTTTTTTTTCATTAAAATATGTGAATATTCGCACGCTTCTTCTCTCTCCCGCTCCGCGGCCTCCTTCTGAGTTCTGTGACATTATTTATCTACAGAAGGAGGCAACCGCCTCCCACGACTTCTCACTTTGGACCATCTTTGAGATGGTTGGCAGCGAGAGCCGATGTCGTCCCGCACGCTGTCGGCTCGTGTCATCACGGTGAGCGGTGTCTGTACG
This sequence comes from Nycteola revayana, assembly GCA_947037095.2. Taxonomy (NCBI): domain Eukaryota; kingdom Metazoa; phylum Arthropoda; class Insecta; order Lepidoptera; family Nolidae; genus Nycteola; species Nycteola revayana. The sequence continues at coordinate 19,473,317 of OX344847.2, read as the reverse complement.
TACCTGCAGCGCGTCCGCGATGTCGTCCCGCACGCTGTCGGCTCGTGTCAGCACGGTGAGCGGTGTCTGTACGTACCTGCAGCGCGTCCGCGATGTCGTCCCGCACGCTCTCGGCTCGTGTCAGCACGGTGAGCGGTGTCTGTACGTACCTGCAGCGCGTCCGCGATGTCGTCCCGCACGCTGTCGGCTCGTGTCAGCACGGTGAGCGGTGTCTGTACGTACCTGCAGCGCGTCCGCGATGTCGTCCCGCACGCTCTCGGCTCGTGTCAGCACGGTGAGCGGTGTCTGTACGTACCTGCAGCGCGTCCGCGATGTCGTCCCGCACGCTCTCGGCTCGTGTCAGCACGGTGAGCGGTGTCTGTACGTACCTGCAGCGCGTCCGCGATGTCGTCCCGCACGCTGTCGGCTCGTGTCAGCACGGTGAGCGGTGTCTGTACGTACCTGCAGCGCGTCCGCGATGTCGTCCCGCACGCTCTCGGCTCGTGTCAGCACGGTGAGCGGTGTCTGTACGTACCTGCAGCGCGTCCGCGATGTCGTCCCGCACGCTGTCGGCTCGTGTCAGCACGGTGAGCGGTGTCTGTACGTACCTGCAGCGCGTCCGCGATGTCGTCCCGCACGCTGTCGGCTCGTGTCAGCACGGTGAGCGGTGTCTGTACGTACCTGCAGCGCGTCCGCGATGTCGTCCCGCACGCTCTCGGCTCGTGTCAGCACGGTGAGCGGTGTCTGTACGTACCTGCAGCGCGTCCGCGATGTCGTCCCGCACGCTGTCGGCTCGTGTCAGCACGGTGAGCGGTGTCTGTACGTACCTGCAGCGCGTCCGCGATGTCGTCCCGCACGCTGTCGGCTCGTGTCAGCACGGTGAGCGGTGTCTGTACGTACCTGCAGCGCGTCCGCGATGTCGTCCCGCACGCTCTCGGCTCGTGTCAGCACGGTGAGCGGTGTCTGTACGTACCTGCAGCGCGTCCGCGATGTCGTCCCGCACGCTGTCGGCTCGTGTCAGCACGGTGAGCGGTGTCTGTACGTACATGCAGCGCGTCCGCGATGTCGTCCCGCACGCTGTCGGCTCGTGTCAGCACGGTGAGCGGTGTCTGTACGTACCTGCAGCGCGTCCGCGATGTCGTCCCGCACGCTGTCGGCTCGTGTCAGCACGGTGAGCGGTGTCTGTACGTACCTGCAGCGCGTCCGCGATGTCGTCCCGCACGCTGTCGGCTCGTGTCAGCACGGTGAGCGGTGTCTGTACGTACCTGCAGCGCGTCCGCGATGTCGTCCCGCACGCTGTCGGCTCGTGTCAGCACGGTGAGCGGTGTCTGTACGTACCTGCAGCGCGTCCGCGATGTCGTCCCGCACGCTGTCGGCTCGTGTCAGCACGGTGAGCGGTGTCTGTACGTACCTGCAGCGCGTCCGCGATGTCGTCCCGCACGCTGTCGGCTCGTGTCAGCACGGTGAGCGGTGTCTGTACGTACCTGCAGCGCGTCCGCGATGTCGTCCCGCACGCAGTGGGCGAGCGCCGCGTGGTCGTCCCGCTGGCGCGCGGGCAGCAGGCGCAGCGTGAGCACGGTGAGCGGCGCGAGCGGGAACCACAGCGCGTCGGCCCACGGGAACCCGCCGCCCGCCGCCTGCACGCACACGCGCGTGAACGGGCGCTCCACGCCTGCGGACATTCCGAACGCGTCAGTCGCGTAGGCGACGGCAATGTGACGCTCGTGCGTATGATCGCAACATATATTCGCGCCACCATCAATAGTGTAGACGCCTAATGACTTCGGCATGGATGCTGTAGTCATTTGGCTTCCAAACTATTCTACTGAAGGTATATGGTACTATAAAAAATATACTGAAACTAAATGTATAAGTTATTTTGTTAATGTAAATTTACATGTTTGCAGACTTCTTTTTCTTACTATAGATATTGTCATCTGTTATGTTATTTACTCTTTGATTTACTGTCTGCCTTTTTGTTAACAGGTGCGTTTAATAAATATTTTCTGTTTTAATCACAGAAATTAAAACTTGATATATTTTTATTGAGAACAATGTAAATACATTCATTCACACCTCTTTCCTACAGGAGTCGAAAACATCACTTCCTTCCACTTGCTACGATCTAGACATACCACTTTCACCTCTTCTCCATTTATTAATATCCTCATGCATATCCTTCGATTTAGGGTAAAAAAACTATGTATATACTGGGTGATTTTTTTACCATCTTGAAAATAATAGGGCGTGATATGTATAGGAAATAAATGTCGTAGACATACTAGTTATTTTATCATTTTTTTTTCCTGACATAGAGTGAAATAATAGTGCAAATACAACACAATAGTTTAAGTTTAATATTCAATATGAAACAGGCGTAACATCGCGCGAACTATGATAAGCGGCGTCTAACTCTAACACAAATGATGATAAAATATGCCAGCAATTAAAATAATAGAACTGTGATACACCACAGGATGTCAAACATTAGTTCTTTATAAAATATTATTAGATGACAACATATAGAAATTTAACAATTTTAAAACCTACAAACTAATCACCTACGCAAGAGGACGCCACCAGTGATGTTTGAATCACGACTTAAGGTGGTCACTGGCACGAAACTGTGCAGCTTATTTTTTTTAATTAATTATTATTAACAAGAAAAGCATTTCTAACAAATAATATTAAAAAAAGAAAACAACTCACTTATAGCTACTGGCTGTACTCTGTTGCCGAGCTGGAAGGGCCAGTCTGTGAACTTGAGTAGACCCTTGCCATTGGTCGGCCCGCCCTCTGGTTGCAACAATACTGGCTTGCTTGGACTTTCAGCAAAGTGTTGCCTGAAAATAATAATATTATATGTAGATAAAAAGCGAAAACGCAGTGCGCTACAAATGCGTTCGTAACGCAGTACGCTAAAAATGCGTTCGTAACGCAATACGCTATAAATGCGTTCGTAACGCAGTACGCTACAAATGCGTTCGTAACGCAGTGCGCTACAAATACGTTCGTAACGCAGTACGCTACAAATGCGTTCGTAACGCAGTACGCTAAAAATGCGTTCGTAACGCAGTACGCTATAAATGCGTTCGTAACGCAGTACGCTACAAATGCGTTCGTAACGCAGTACGCTACAAATGCGTTCGTAACGCAGTACGCTACAAATGTGATCGTAACTACTCAAAATACTCACTTTCTGATAAACTGAGCAGCATTCCTTATCCCAAGGGTGGATGCAAAAAATGGTGGCACCTTCCATTTTCTAAGCTGTAAATAATATTAATCAGCACGTATATAAAACGCTTACATTTTTAAATCATATTGTTTTCTAATATCCTTTGTCTAGTTTCATTAATGAGTTTGCAAAGAAGCATCCTCTTATGCAAGATGTAAAATTTCTATATAATTTAGGGCGCCTTCACACTAGCGTTTGTCCAGCGTAGGCGTTCGATAAATGTATGCGCATAAGAAGTCGCGGCGTCTGCGCTGCGCATACATTTATCGAACGCCTACGCTGGACAAACGCTAGTGTGAAGGCGCCCTTAGAGTGGAGACATGCTTGATATATATATATATATTACTAGCTGACCCGGTAGACATCGTACTGCTTCAATCTATAAATAAAAGACCTAAACTTTTGTATAAAATAAACTGGCCGGCAAGACTTCGTTTACGCGGTGTCCTTCCCCTACCCTACCCCATACCCTACCCCTACCCTACCCCTACTCTACCCCAAACCCTACTCCTACCCTACCCTACCCCTACCCTACCCTACCACTACCATTCCCCTACCCTACCCTACCCTACCCCTAACTTATTCCAAGTCATAACAAAATAAAAAAAAATCTTGCCAAAAAAATTAAAGTATTGTTAATTACAAATTAAAAATAGGGGTTGATCGTAGAAGGATGAAAATTAAGGGTTGTATGTATTTTTGTTTGCTGTATCATAAAAAAATAAAAATAAACAACATTGTCTAAAAAATTAAAATTAAATGTTAGGGGTGGACAACCCTTATCACTTAGGAGTATGAAAAAAAGATAGTAGCCGATTCTCGAACTTACTGAATATGCATATAAAATTTGATAAAAATCAGTCAAGCCGTTTCGGAGGAGTATGGTAACTAACATTGTGACACGAGAATTTTATATTATAAGAAAGATTATGTACATAAAAAGATTTTGCAAATTTTATTAAATTAATTTACAATTATACATGTAATCAAAAATAATACGACTTTAGGGTAATTTATAGATTTTGTTATTAATGAAGACAGATTTAAAATATCTATCCTTCTATACTAATATATAAAGCTGAAGAGTTTGTTTGCTTGAATGCACAAATCTCAGGAACTACAGGTCTGATTTGAAAAATTATTTCAGTCTTAGATAGCCCTGTTATCAAGGAAGGCTATATACTATACTAGCAGCACTCCGCGGTTTTACCCGCGTTACTCTGCTCCAATGGAGCGTGACGTTTTGTAGCCTATAAGTTAATCCAGCGTGTCATATGTTAATGTTGGTAGTTTATTTCTCAAGATACATTTGGTTAGTGTGAAGGTACATCTCTGCCTTAATAATTAATAAGGTTGATTATGTGGGTAGTTAGAGAACTATATGACTTCCTTACTTCTTGTACTGGCTACCTAGCTCAATACACAATTTCCATTTCACAATGTGTTAAATTTTACTTCTGGACTTAATACAGCATATAACCTATCCCGGTGCCAAAAAATTCAGTCAATTCCATTCAGTAGTTTTGGCGTGAAAAAGTAACAAACATCCATCCATCCATCCATCCATCCATACTTACAGACTTTCGCGTTTATAATATTAGTAGAATAGGATTTAATTCACGCGCACAATTTAGGAAATCACGCGCGGGGTGCTCCTGTTATAATATAGCCAACAGATAAATCTTATGTTTATTATTATTAAATATTAAGTTAAAAATGTTGCTTACACTAATAGTTCCTAGCACATGCGAGGCTGCCAGTGAGTCTAGACATGATACATAATTGGCTACCAACACACTGCAGCGCGGGTCTCGTGTGCCCTTCACTTTCACATACACACCTGAAATATAACAGCCATTAAGTGAAACATTACATTATGCATCATAAACAATTGACTTGTACAGTTGCGGCGCGAATTAGGTGCAAACTGTAAATTGAAGCAACAGTTGCATAAAATTCCCCAAAATATCTAAAGTCATCATTCCTCAATCCCCCCACCAGGAACCACTAGTAATCAAAAGGTATATCTATTTTTACAAATGATTATACAAGTGGAGTTTGATCCTCACACCGGACAAGAAATCTTTGTGTAAATGCTAAGATTTCTTTCCAGGTCTAGTTGGTTGAGGGACTTCCCTCCGTGCCTCAGAAAGCATGTTAAGCCGTTGGTCCCGATTGTTATACCACCATCTATAACAAGCATATATCAGAGAACTATCAGCAACGGCTGATGATGATGATGAGATTGTTTATGCCCACTGCGTAAGCTTTTCAACTCCTCTGAATTGAGGAATATTGCTGTATTCACCATGCTTGGTAGGACAATTAGTAATCACAGTAAGATGGCGAGTATCCTTGAGCTAATATAAGATACATTTATCACCTTTGTGTTCCTTCCCTTTTAAGACATCCATGGGAAGAAATGGGGTGGTCTATTGCAAGCTTTTATATTAGCTAATGAAAATAAGTGATTGTCTCAATAAAGTAAGATAGTATAGTATAGTGATATAATGGTTAGATTAGTATTATGATTGTTTCTCAGATAAAAAAAAAACTTTTTCTTACATAATTATGCTGCATTAAAACAAGAGTGAAATATAAAAATATTTAAAAAAATCTACTTACCAAATGTCCAACATGCTAAGGTGGACAGCATCTGTCTAAAAGCAGATTTGTTTGGTAGAATAATTGAGGCTACCCATAGCACTAATGCCAAAAACATTCTCAATATCAACAGTAATATCCCAAATGGTAGGTATATTAGGAACTGTAACACATTTTCACCACTAAATCTGAAAAATAAAAAACTCATATTGGTAACATTATTTAGGGTCACTTTGAGTATGACAGCATTTTAATTTAGGGTCACTTTGAGTATGACAGCATTTTCATTTAGGGTCACTGAGTATGACAGCATTTTCATTTAGGGTCACCTTGAGTATCACAATATTTTATGGAGGGTTGACATCTAATTCTGTAACATTGTAATCTTAATTTTAGATTTTGTGGAACTTTCACACTCAAGATCTAAATTATAGTTTTTTTTTTTTAAGAACTATTTTCTTTCCTTTTTTTGATGTGCTAAGCTAAAACTTTTCTATTGGCAAAATTGTGGAAGGATTCCCATAAAGAATTCATCAGAAGAACTAGAATTTGTATTACTTACACTTGCTTCAAGTATATAGAGTATTTTAATCTATAACTTATATTTATGTATAATTTAAAAACAGAATAGCATTGGCATTCAAATTTATGAATGTAAATTATACAATATGTCATCATATAAAACTCTGACTATAAAACCCTTGATTGTTATAAAACAAGCAAGAATCCTATAAACATTTAAATCTTTATTATATCATACCTATTATATTAAATAGAATGCAGGTTTTTTATTCAATGTGAAATATTTAACTGTATTTTTAGGTCATGGCCAAACCATACAGGCCCCAAGGAATATAACTTTTACTGTAGAAGACAGTATAATTATTTATTATGATGAATAGATATTACATCATTTAAAGTGTCTTTTGTACACTACAGACTTGCTAACATGCAGGCAGAAATTGTAAACATTGTAATATGTTGTTTCATTTGCAGCCAATCTTATTGCAACACTTAACGAACACAGGTGCACTAAAAATAATAGCTAAGTACATGTATCACTACTTTATAAAATCTATATGCAAAGTTAAAAATAAAAAGTATAAACTAAACGTCATATCAATCTAACTTTCCCTTACAAACACGTAAGTGTACAAGAGCTTAAAAAAACATATTTTCACCTGTCCTCGTTTATCAACTTGTCCACTGTTAGTGCCATAGTTGTTGTTATGGCGAAATTAACTCTATATTGCTTTATTTAATGTATTTGACTGCATGAAATTATAAATTTAGAACTTTTTCCCAATATCGTGATGTGTTCTTTGCTATCACCTACGACATTGACCATAGACTAAAATTTAATGACATTTTCAGGGTTGCCAATAAGTAATTATTTACAGGGAATTATTCTGTGAAAACATAACGTAAGCTAAAGTAGCTCTATGGATATGAGAAAAAGTTATTTAGCTATGTGATTACACTCTCCTTGACATAATTCACAATATGTCATCTAGTGAAGTTGTAGGTAACAAAATAACACAGGACATTATTTAACAAAGAAAGTTGTCGACTATATGTTTCTTATAAAATCGAACGATCACCATTGCAAATAATTTTATCTGCGAAAGTACAGCTACCACCAGGTAAAAAACACTAGTGTCCTATTTTGTTAAGTTATTGTGTATGTACTTCAATATCACCTGACTTTTGTTTATCAACGAAAATTATTTTAGAAACCATATCCATGGAGAATATCACTTCTCCAGAGGAGACGACATGTTCAGAAGGAGAGGAGGAACAAATAATACAGCAACAACCCAATCAGAGGATCCGGGAAAATAATCAAGGTACTTCCCCCCACAATGCATCGTTTCCAACAGTTAATCAAATAGAGGAAAAAATGCGTCGCAAGCTGCAGTTCTTCTTTATGAACCCAATTGAAAAGTGGAAGGCTAAAAGAAAATTTCCATACAAATTCGTCGTACAGGTGATAAAGATTGTTCTAGTTACATTTCAACTTTGTTTGTTTGCTCATAACAGATACAATCATGTCAATTACACATGGGACAATCGTATATCATTCTCTCATTTGTTCCTTCTTGGTTGGGACTCTACAAGAGAGATAAATGCTTATCCCCCTGGTGCTGGACCATTAGCCGTGTACAAAATTGAAGAATTCTACAACACACTTGACTATGCATATGAAGGATACTCAAAAGTCCTGACCAATTCAATAGGACCCTACTCTTACAATGATGAAAACAATCTGATGACAGACCCAGTGTTTTGTCAATACAACTACAAACAAGGCATCATCAATGGCTTCAATGAGAGCTATGAATTTAACTCGGAAATTATAGATACATGTATTAACTTTACGAAGAGCAATGATGCTGTATTTCATTCAGAGCCATTCATTAAAGATGCTGGTTTGAACATAAGTTTTGCATCATTAGTCAGAGCTAAATTAATGTTTTCTTTAAAAACGATTAACTTTAGAGCTGCTGGGCCCATCACACCACCGGACTGCTACAGATTTGATATAGAGATCATATTTGACAATGAAGACCATGATGGGCAAATGTCTTTGTCTTTAGAAGCCGAACCATACAAATTGACTTGCAAAGGTGACACCGAATATATAACAGACAATAAAATAGATCAAGTACTAAGAAGCATTTTGAACATTCTTGTGATTCTGATTTGTACTGCATCATTTGTTTTATGTAGCCGAGCTATCTATAGAGCTCAACTGTTGAAGGAGTTAACAGTACAGTTCTTTAGGAGAACATATAATAAAGAACTGAGTTTAGATGGACGCCTTGAATTTCTTAACATCTGGTACATCATGATAATAGTTAATGATATTTTAATAATAATGGGATCAGCGATAAAGGAACAAATTGAAAGAAATCAATTTACAAATGACCAGTGGAATGTATGTTCTCTCTTTTTGGGAACAGGCAACCTGCTTGTGTGGTTTGGAGTACTGAGATATCTTGGCTTTTTCAAGACATATAATGTAGTTATATTGACATTGAAGAAAGCGGCACCCAAGATATTCAGATTCTCAATCTGTGCTTTATTACTGTATGCAGGCTTCATGTTCTGTGGTTGGTTAATCTTAGGACCATACCACATGAAGTTCCGATCACTAGCCACTACTTCAGAGTGTCTTTTCTCACTTATAAATGGAGATGACATGTTTGCAACATTCTCGATCATGTCAAAGAAGTCACCCATGTTGTGGTGGTTCAGTCGTGTATATTTGTATTCATTTATAAGCTTGTATATCTATGTAGTTCTTAGTTTATTCATATCAGTTATCATGGATGCATATGATACAATTAAGCAATATTATAAAGATGGGTTCCCTAAAAGTGATTTGCACCAATTCATTGGAGAAACCAAAGTTGAGGAGGTTTCCTCTGGGCTTTACAGGACCCATAGCTCCACATCTCTTAATGCAATAATGAATTCGTTATGCTGCTGTAATTATTATAGAAGTGCATACTCTATAATAGGGGAGCGTGGGGGATCAAATTCCACCGTAATGTAGGCTATTACTCATTATTTTGACTCATCAGTACAATAAAGTCTGATCTGTAGAACTTTAAGTTCCACAGATTACATGTATCTATAGTATAAAGTGAGATAGTTTTGCAGGTCAGACTTATTCTACCCATGAGTTAATTTTGTATAAATGTGATTAATACATAATTAATTACTAATCATTTTTGTTCAGTTGATGTACCCTAAACTAGTAATTCATAGATATTTATGTTTTGATCATCTTATATTGCACTAAAGATTCAATTCAACAATAATTATAAATATGTGGATTTATTTCTCATGGACCCAATAGTTCAGTGATTCCCAATGTGGTCCAGGTGGACCTTCATGGGTTCACAGAAGACTTATGAGAAGAACTGGAAAGTTACTCAGAAGAATCCTTCTTTTTTAAGTAATGTTGAATATTATAATACCCTAAAATTACCCCAAGCTGTTCTTATGTAGCTGTATGATTCAGATTTTACACACATATCATAATGTAATTAATTCTATTTACCTACTAATATATGTGTTTCATGCAAAAAGATTCATATTGCATGATTAATTCCTACTTATCTCCCAGATCTTAAAGGAATGTGCAAATGGTGCCTAGATCATTTTGTCTATTAATTATGTATTAATCACTTTACACTTTATACCCTGTACCTTGCAACAATAACATGAAAATATTTTTAATCTATAAAAAAGGTCTCTGTACCATTTGGCCTTATGTTTTTTTTTATTATTTACACAAAGATAATTTGTTATATTTTAATCAAATGATCATATATGAGCATTCTGTTAGATAGTTATCGTATTTTATCTGTTTGCTTATGATAGGCAGCTAAGCAGTAGCAGCATGAACTGTGTAAATTATGATTCGAATTTTTTATAACAATTTAGAGCGCCTATCTTGAATAAGTTGTTTCGAAGATACGGGACCTCAATCTGCAAAGGTCAAAAGTGTGTGACAGTGGGCCCCTCCAACAAGTTTTGATATGGGGCCTCTCTTGAGCTTGCCATGCCACTGGTTTTACAAAAAAAAAACAAATCTTTTACTTGTATTTTGTCTTTAAAGAAATATGTACATACAATATGGAAGAATTACAGTTAAATTATTCTTTTTTAATTTAGTTAAACTTTAATGAATACTTTAAGACCTTATTCAAATAAAATCATGGTCTATATTTATTTTAATGATAAGATTCGCTCATTTTAGTAATTAGGTATTTAATAGAATTCCAGTGTTACCTTACTGACCAAAGAAGATAGGCCAAGTTTGTACTCAATTATTATAAAATGAAATAAGTTTAAGGAAAAGCATAATCATTTCTATAAAATATTTCCGTGATAAGTACCAGCAGCATAATATAAAATTAGTAAAATTATACCTACTTTTCATCTATTGTTTATCTATAAGTTACATTTATTGCATTTTTTTTAAAGAAATGTATGAATTTTATTTTTTCAAACGTTTAATTCTATTTGTTGCGTCAATATTTTGTCCTGGTGATTCAAACATTTAATGGTTTTTTTGACCACAGCTGAACATTCACAACACCTCTGTTCGTACAGGCCTAAAGTATAAAGGTAACTTTAAATATGGAATACTCAAAATATCATACTTGCCTAAGTTATAGATATCGTAAACAGCAGGACGATCCAGGGCGATCTTAGACCATGCATTAGGGCCTGGTGGACATAGCAATATAGGGCCATTTGTGGAGAAATAACTGTAGTAAATAATAAGTATGTTGTATGGTCCCTGGTCAGAGAGCAGGGCCCGCATGCCCTCGTTTCGTGCGGGTAGTGTCCCTTTTTTATCCAGAAATCGCAAACATACTCAATTTTATTTAAATTAAATTTGTAAAAAAAAACATGGAAAATTGTCTCAAAATTTTGTAGATACCTAGTTGCACATACCTACTCATCCAATAACTGTGTTTGTAACTAAGTGATATCATATGTACGTAGAAAGATATATTTTAGTATTAAAAACAAACCTATTAATTGTGAATAAAGTATTTTTTATTACAGACAAGTATTGTTTTACTCATATTTCACCGCAATCAGCGCATTGGCATTCATTGCCCGTTGAAATAAGTACGTATCGATGGCGAGGTCATTTCGGTCATATTACCTACTAATAGCATAGCAATATTGCTCAAAGTAAAATTAATTTTATTTGATATTATATTATTTACCTATTGGGCGCCACGTTGGAGATGAAATTTTTGAGATGACGTATTAAAATTAATAAAAATATTTTAAATTTTTAGAATTTATTACGGCAAAGTTTACTGCTTACTAAATTTCAAGATTACGATTAATAAATTGGTGGTCTAAATTTATTAATTTCAATTTTGAAATTTAAATAAAAGTAATTATATAATAGGTATGTTTATTGTATACATATTGTATTTTTCTATAACTTGCGCTTACAAGGCAAGCTGCGCTTGCGTTGGTCGAGTACAGCTGCTGACATTGGCGTCAAAAGGCTAACTAGCGTTAATACGCTCGACTGAGAAAGTATCTCAAAAGTAACACTATTGATTTTCTGCGTGAGTAAAGCTTACGAAGGGCTAAGGACCGGTAAGACGAGTAGGCACGTCTGGAGCTGTACATCCTACTGCATCGGCATTGGCTATCTTTGTATTAAGCCGTTTCTACCACTTAACATCAGGTGATGGGAGAATTAATGTGGTCTGATACAAAATTACTGTGCGGCTTAACATGCAGGTTATATTTTTGCGCAACACCCTAATAAAAATTCGGGAATAATAAAGTCGGATTTCGAAATTCGAACGACCACTTTCGGAGTAACGCTTTCTGGTTCCCTTTTTTAAGTGGTAAACTACAAAATGTTAAAGTGAAAAGAAAACGAACCAATCTAGTTAAAATTTTACGAAAATTCTAAGCAAGTAGGTGCTAGTTCTATAAATAACATTTATAAAATGAATATACAAGATAATAAAACACATTATTAGATAAATATTTTCACATTTATTATACCTATAAAAACTTAGACTAATAACAATATTATACATTATTCTTATTATATGCGAGACGACATAAATCAAGTTTTAACGGAAATTCCAATTTTAAATTTTAATTATCCGTTACAAACTTTCAACTTAGGAACAAATAATTTTAAAGTCAATATTGTAAACGAGAACGCAATACTGGCCTGATATGGCAATCGGATTAGCATTGGCAAGTGTAAAGGTTCCTACATTGAGTTAGTTGGCAATGTCAGCTTAATGAGAAATTTAATTTGATGCATCATAATTTTTAAAAAGCCAGTGAACTTCTGTACTTTGAATATTTTTTCTCCCCGATAAATTACTTAACTAAAGTGTTCTTGAAATTGATACTAACTCATTGTATATATGTAAACCTAAATTAAAAAAGTAGAATCTTGATCGAACGAATTTTAACGTCATTGGGATTCAAATAGCAACTCTATAAGATTAAAAAAAAAATAGATAGGTATTTGATAATTTGTGACATAAATATAAAAGTTGGCGATCCGCTTAATCAAAGCTCTATCTACTCAAATATTTTTTAAATAAAATATGATATTAAAATATTTTAAGTTATTAAAATTACAAAATATTTAACACCCCTAAATAAATGCGTCCTATAATCTGCATCTAAACATATTTTTTTACAGTTTAAAATATTCACCAACATATTTGAGCAAAACTGGCACTGAAAATTAATTTTGTACAAAATAACGCAATAAATTATATTATAACATTTTTTTTCTATTAAAACCTCGCAAATATTGCACTAGGTACTCCAAAAACATTGTTGACCAAGTATATATAAATATGTTAGCAAATATATATACACTTCATATAAAATGTAAAATAATATCAATATTATGGCATTCAGATATGATAGGCTATTACGAGGCGATAACGTACTATTGTAGTGTCTTAACCAATGATGTTATAGTAAAAATTAGGTAGATACGGTACCCGGGCTTGAAAAATGGCACCACGAAACTAAGCTGATTCGCACACTTGAATGTTTATCTGTCTCGTTTTTGCACACGCTAATTTTCATGTTGTCCTGTTTGCTCTCTAGAGATACATTTTGTCTTAAAAAACACGAGCATAACCTATCTACCTCTTTTTATCAACATCATTGATCTTAACCCAAAGGTTTGATCGTACACACATTGAAACTTTGTTAAACTTCAGTTAATTTCATCTCAGATGACATAATGAAATGATAAAAAATAGATTTAGAATTTGGCAGTGACATTTGAGTTGTAACGCAATGTATACCACTGAGTAGTACGGTTATTTACTATATTGATTAATTTTTACTTTTAACGTTAACACACATGCAACAATAAAAACACTTCAAATATGTATTCTTAATTACAACGAATTCATTCTCGAATCATTAAACTGGTTAATATGATTTCTAATTTAGAACACACATATATATATACGTAGTTTATAATTAATCTACTTAATTATTAAGACTGGTTACTTTTTAAAGGATGCTTATTTGATTTTTTTGGATCGAGTTAGATTTTCGTTAAAATTTCATTTGTCAGTTCATTATTATATTGATTTAGTTTGCAGTTTTTTTACAGGACGAAGTAGTTCAATGGACCTTTGGGGTAGTAACCCAAATTTAGATACAGCCTACATAAATTGCCATATTGTATTATTTCTAAATCACTAGTAGTACACGGCACAAATAGGCACCAATAATAAAAATTCGTACAAGCTGCTAAATAAACTTATATTATTCCAACAAAGAAATATTGTCGTTTTAAGGATACTGGCTTCAGTAGAAATATAACTCTTCTAATATAGAACACTATTACAAAACATTGTGTACATATATTTCTTCACATGCCAGAACTCCAGTTTAATTTAAATAAATAATTTACAGCGCAGCGTAATCTACACGGTCTACCTAACAGGATAACTCTTTGGTTCTATTTAATATTGCTTATACCAAGCTGTGACACCATTACAGTAACCTCTATGTGTAAGTCTTAGTACAAAAATACTATGTGATGTTCAGTCTATTTATGATTTACTTCTTTTCCTCTGCTCTTTCTGTGGGATCCGCGCCTAAAATAATTTGGATCTCCTGTACACTTTTGCCTTTCGTTTCCGGTACCACGAAGAAGATGAATACGAATCCTACAAGCATAATACCAGCGAACAGCCAGAACACTTGACCCTGACCTATCGCTGCGTTAAGAGAATTGAACGTGCTTGTAACAGTGAAACTCAACAACCAGTTGAATGTACCAGCGGTGGAACCGACGAATGCCTTGATGTCAATGAGGCAAAGCTCTCCGGCCATCATCCAGGGAATGGGACCGAAACCGAGCGAGAAAGCAATGATAAACAGAGACAAAGAGAGCAGAGGCAACCAAGCAATTGACTGGACTATGCTGTGGTCTGCGCCGTGAGTCTGTTGAAGGAAGAAGAATGTTCCTAAAGCGGTGGAGCAGAGGCACATGACCAACGCGGAGAGTAGCAGAAGGATACGTCTGCCCAACTTGTCGACAATCAGACTCGAGACAAAGGTGGCGATCACTTGCACAACACCGATGAGAATAGTGGCGATTTCGGATGGAATTTGTGCTCCAGCACTTGTGAAGATTTGAGACGTATTGAAGATAACAGCATTAATACCGGACAGTTGTTGGAACACCATCAACGCATAACAGATAAGAAGAGCTTTTAATGCTGTCTTCTTGGTGAGGGCAGCGACGTAGGAAACTTGGTTGCGCTTTGCTTCCTCCTCTTGCAATTTGAGGATATCCAATTCATGGTTTACGTCGTAAGATCTTCCGCGAAGCTTGATCAAAGCCTCTTTGGCTTCATCGTTTTTGCCTTTGACGACTAAATATTTAGGACTTTCGGGCATAAAGAAAAACGCGATTCCGAAAATGATTGGTATACAAGTACAGAGGATGTTGAATACGAAGACTGGAGTGTAGCTACCTACGACGTACGCGAAGAGGATACCTACAGTGATCATAAGTTGGAAGTAACTGCCAAGAGTTCCTCTGATAGAGTCTTGTGCGATTTCACTGGTGTACGCTGGGGCTGTGACACAGAACGCTCCTCCGGCGATACCTGTTATCAATCTTCCAGCAATAAGCATTCCAACGCTCGTTCCAAAGGTGATGAGCAACCAGCCTAACGTGAAAGGTGCCACTAGGCACAACATGGTCAGTTTGCGGCCAAATCTGTCCATGATGAGACCTATAGGGAAGCATATGACGGCGGCACCAATGTTCACGACAGAGGAAATCGAATCACCCTGTTGCTGCGTTACGGGGAAGTCGTACGTGCTGTTGCCCGCTACGAGCTTGGGTATGACTGGCGAAGACCATCCTAGTGCTGAACCAGCGGCCAGAGCTCCGAGGGTCGCTGGAATAAAAAAGAACATTATTAGTTTATATTTTAAGGAAGGTGCAGGTAATATCAGGGACTGTGAATATGTATAAATGCGCGGTCATTAGTGAGAGTTAGAAGGATTTTGTTAGGAGTTTATTGGAGAATATTAAATGTTTTTCGAAACCAGTGAGTTGAAATCAATTAGCAAAATGATCAAACAGATAGGTTGTAACAAATGCGCAGTAAACTACAATGATGCACATAATAGCACTTATACATAACAGCGTTAGCTGTTAATTAACATAATAATCAGCTCAGAAATAAATAACTGATGATGCTATATTGTCTCATTACAAAATAAATCCTAAGCTTTGGATATATGAATCTCTACACTTTGCATTTAAATTGGAGCCCATATATTTTATCTATCACATCAAATAATATTGCATCCATGTATTTTCTTTCTTAAAATCAATCCATTCCATTATGCTATAAGCTTCTTTAATTAAAAATTCCTCGATAAATGGGCAATCTAAGACTAAAACATTTTTTCAAGTAGTTCCTGAAATTAGTGCATTCGAGCAAGCAACCAAACAAACTGTTCAGCTTTATATATGAGTATTGACTATTTTTTTTTTTTTTATTAAGATTCCTAGCAGACTTTTGCCGTCTACTAGTATTCTTGTTATCCCCTCGGACTAAGCTAAATGCTTGTGTTACGAGTGGATTTTTGGGGGATAATGGGTGGGGTTCATTGCCATTGGGCTACGGCCGCTTCAATTCAATTGACAATCAAAAACTTGTGAAAAGGAACAAAGCATAACATTAGTGTGCATTTCAGTCTTTTATACTTATATTGCCAGCCATATACCAGACATACTTGGTGCTGTAACTAGGCTATTCTTGATACAAAAAAAAACCTTAGAAGGTGAACCCAAATTTACATGCATTCCAGGCACAAATGGACTGGTGGTTCAATGGTTACTTCTGAGTACTGGTAATCTCGTTATGAATCTCACTTAAGATAACTTTTTGAGCAAACCACAGATAATTGTTTTGGAGTCTTGATGTGCTTTGCGTGAGGCTTTGGTTTGCAAAGTATCTCGCGACACTAGGATATATTTCGAAAGGTTTTCGAACCGCACTTTAGAAATTCAAAGAATATATTAATGTCCACAGTTGAACTTAGGCCTACTCGTTAACAGCCATTAGCCATTGCCGTTGAGGGATATTGCCATAATCACCAGGCTCGGCAGGCGGATTGGTACTCGCAGTAAGATGGGAGTATATTTGAGCTGATAGACCATCCATTAGGTATATGTCCTTTAGTCGTCTTTTTAGACAGCCACAGAAGGGGTCTATTATAAGCCGGAAACGACACGGCAAAGTATTAAAACGGATAATATAACTTACCACATAGCGCGGCTATGTATTGAGGCACCTTGCGGCCCGAGTCGCCTCGCGGTTCCACCAGCTCCGCTTGGGATACACCGATGTCTGCCATACCGTTGCCTTCTGGACGCTGAAAAGATAAACATCATTATGTTACATAAAATACATTGTGACTATGACACAAAATAAAGCGGCCGTAGCCCAATGGCTAGGAAGTTGGACATGCGATCATGTGGTCGCGGGTTCGATCCCCACCTATTAAACTACTGACATGAACCCACTCGCAACACAAGCATTTTAGCTTAACACGAGGGCTTTGGACAATGTGAATGGGAGCTATGCAGGGGAAATCTATTAATTATATATTAACAAGCTTTAAATTTAAATCTTAGATGTGGAAATGCTTTCATCCATTTCCAAGCAAATAGATTATACATACATTTGGAATAACAATTTTTGTACCATATTCAATCAACATCATCACCATCAGCCGATATAATATCCCCTGCTGAACATGGGTCTCCCCCTGAGCGAGGGTTTTTGCCATAGTCACCATGCTTGGCAGGCAGGTGGGTCACCGCAGTATTTTGTTGTAATATACAAGGAAACGCTACTGCCCTAGTATACAATGGTTATAGATGATGTTATAACAATCAGGACCAACGGTTTAGCATGCTTTCCGAGGCACAAAATAAATCTTACAATCTAGACAAAGATTTACTGTCCCACAAGATTTACGTAATACTGCTATGCTACGGAGTATTTAATGATCTCTTAGTTATTCCCATGTTGTTATAGTATGGTATATAATGTATATCAGGTTACACAAATGTAACTTAGTAAATTACTGTAGTTTGGAATAGCACACAGAGAGTTTTAGTGGGTAAACTTGAAAAACTATCTCTTAATCACATGATAAAGGGGTAATCATATTTATCTCTTTATCATATGATACCATACAATTGCAATGGGTAGGGGTGGCACTACATCAGTGGCAATGCCGAATGCATATATTTCCTTTTTTCTATCAAAAAACGACCATACTTTGTTTGTGCCACACAAAAGCATTGGATCTGAGGGCATTGAATCCATAATATTTGGGTATTTACAGACAACCATTGAGTTGTTAGTACAGCTATAAATAATGGCTAGCCTCAACAATCAGCGATGATTTTACCTAGGCCAGTGTTTGGAGACAAAAATATCACCCCATCAACTAACATGTTATTATTCATTCTCATTGTTTGTCTAAAAGTAAGACTTATGTAAGTAATCATAAGACTGAATAGGTAATTTAATCATGTAGGTCATAACCACCAAACTAGGTCATTAGCACCATATTTCAAGTTAATAATTCATTGAATAAAGTTAATAATTCATTCAATAATTGTCAAAGCTAAAATGAGATATTTTACTGCAAAGTAGATACAACCCGCATCACTTCAAACGACCTTGGAGTCATAACTCTCAAGTAATAATTACTTTAATTAGTTTTGTAGCTATGAAAAAACACTTAGCGCAAGTCGTAAAGGTACTTATAGCTATAATTTGCTAGCATTATAATTAATGTCATTTGTAGGTCAATAACTTAAAAATATATATACTTATAATGTATACTTATATTATGTATTACCTCATCTTGGTATTGATAGTTTGTACTAAATCCAGCAGGAATAGCCGGGAGCAATGGTTCTCTCTCGGGGTCGCTACCCCTACGTCGATATAACGAGGAACGCATATTGGACCGATTCTATTATACACAACTAAAATATAAGATACAACACGACTATTCTATATTTAAAAATATTAAGTTTAATAATACATAACAGATCTTTGTTTACGGAACGCTTATACAGCTGTGAGCTGGCGTTTTGTTGACATTTTTGATTTATGAAATTATTTGACAGTATTGACATTTAATTCTTCGGTGTTACCAGTATAGAATAAATAGAAGGCGTAGAGTTAGTTAAATGAAATAATAGTATTAAAATAAGTTAAAAAAATTAAGAATTAATCCTGAGATTATATATTTCTAGTCCGTTTGAGAATTCTATGATATTGTGTTAAAATAAAAGAAAATAATGTTTTGTATTATGTTCAGTCAGGAATACGGTTTTGACAATTATTGCGTCTGCAATTTCGTTGTTTTAGTAGAAACAAAAGCAACATGAATAAGTCATGTAAGTTTGCTATTTAAAATGCTTAGGCGTTAGTAGATTATTTTAATTGTTTAAAGTTTTTAAATATAAACTGATTGCAATTAGTTAATTAAAATAATTTGTAATCAACAAATGCCAAATATTATGTTACGTTTGTTCATTAGTTCAATATGTTCTTTTACACTATAATTTCAGTTTCACAAAGTATTGAGTTAACTGACAACAGTTAACATTTATATAGTTTTAACGATTGATTGCGTTCCTAAGAACAATACTTTTATATGTAGGCACTGAATAATATTTTTATATGTAGGTAAGTAATAGGATCTAGACATGCTTAGTTACAAAATATATGGCTACCTACTATAAAACTGAAATAGGTTGGGTTTATTCGAAACATTGACGTACTATGTATTATTTAATAAGTTTATGTTTATTATATCTAAAATCGTAATAACGATAAAATATTTTTTATGAACCAAAGTAGAAACTATTCAATGATTGTACCGTTGAAATACTTTTTTAAGGTAAATTTATAGTTAACGACATCTTAAGTAATCTAATAACTAAGAACTTTGTCTTCTACAAACCTACCACCAAAAATTGTCGTCCAATTTGTAACCTCAATAATTCTCATTTAGTAAAAAATGTCTATGACTGACGAACCGAATAAAAATAAACCACTAATTAATTTTTATTCGGACATAGACTAGTAATAACTAGTAAATAAAATATCGGAACGGATAAGTGTCAAATAATTATCACCACTGCAGCAACTATTACGCTATGAAAATAATACCGCTGTTTGCAAATCATGTTTCATTATCGTAGCAAACTTAAAGGTATTTGAACGTACTTGACAATGACACTGAACTAGCTCGGCAATTATTTTAGCCGACGACGACGTCGAGAAGGTCCTATGCACCGATTCTGCTAATTTAAAAACGCTTCAAAATTGTTTTGAAGTATTTTGAAATGAGCGTTTTTAGACGTTACTCTTAAATTTATATATAAAGTAGGTACCTTAAACATATCATTCGTTTTAAATTATCATTATGGTCCTAGCCCTAGACAGGCCCAATATTAAAAGTAAAAGTTGCTGGAGAGGCCCTCTGCCACAATTTTAGGGGCTCTTATTGCCTGGGTCTCATTTGATGTGATTCCACTGATGCACCATTCTAGTCATTTTATTACTACCTACTCTCTATTTTTTTGGTTTCAGTGATTATTATTCCTTTTCGCGACGAGATTAAATACATTTAAGTATATTAAGAGGAGAAAAAGGTAAACATTTTGAACTACCTATTACTATTTGTAAGATTTAAATATCTTACACATATTTGACAAGTACATTTTTATGAAAGCAAACAGATAACAGATATTCTAGAGCTCAGAAGTATAGGGTCGTATGTGCGGCATTATACGTCAGAAACATTCGTCGTATGCCTCTATCGTAAACTGGCACTTACGACCTAATGGTTCTGAGGTATATTGTACATGCGTCCTAATGCTTTTGAGGTCTAGATATATATGTCTTTCGAGCTACATGTATATAGTTGTCAGACAAGTACCTACTGTCTACTTCACTGAACATAATTACTAATAATTAGAAATGCACAGCAAATGGAAAATCTCACTTGTTTTAAGCAAAAATAATAGCCGAGTAAAGAATGTTGGTACAGACTGCAAAAAAACGTAAACTCAATGAACGAATAAAAGCTGAATGTGAGTGTCACGGATAGTGATTAAATTAGTAAAGATTTATTGTGATACATTGAACTATTAATATTTTTGTATACAAAAAATAAAACGAATTTTAAATATATTTTATCATTTGTCCCCCAATATCTATGCCGCACCGCCCAATATATTATGAGAGGACGCCCTATATACAGGGTGTCCCAAAAGGTTAAGTAGCTGGGAAAGGGGGTGACAGGGGTGGACACAATGGTCACTAGAAAAATAAAAAATAAATCCGCTCTGGGTATTTAAAAAAAAAATGTCATTTTTTTAAAAACTTAAAATTTTACACCTTGTTATTTTTGATGTTGATGTTGATGACCTTGTTGTTATTGAAGATTACATAACAGCATTTTTTTTAAATACAGCCATATTTGTAGGTACAGTTAGCACAAGGTGTACAATTTTTAGTCTTTTAAAAAATGCCATTTATTTTTTTAAACACCCAGAGGGAATTTTTTATATTTTTCTGGTGACCCTTGTGACCATCCCTATCACCCCCCTTCCCAGCTACGTAATCTTTTGGGACACCCTGTATATAGAACTTAAACATCGGCTAAGGATGGTTGCTAGTAGTGTCCACAGACCGTGGGCTTCGCGGGCTTCGGCTCTATGAGGGCATCAAGATTCTTTGCAAGCTAAGGATCGGGGGAGAGTTTTGCTAAGGTAACAAATATCCATCAGTGTATTCGCACATAATTTGCTTAAATACAAAAGAGCCACAAATGAACAGGAAATGAAATGCAAAAATAGTATCAATGCTGGTACAAATTGGTACTATTTTAAATTTTCATTTGTTTTTGATTTATGGCTGTTTAGTGTTTAAGCAACGATATTTTCGCATTTATACAAAATTTTATGCTGACCGTACTGTACAACATCTAATCTTGGTTTAGCAGTTTTCTTAATAACTGCAATAAAAGTTTTATTGCAAATCATCTGATAGCTTCATATCGCTACGCAGTATTCATTATGGTCGTATCGTATCATTATTAATTTATTGAACAAATCATTGAACTACGGTTTCATTATTGACTAGCTTCCCCGTATTATTTTGTGCGTGGGACCTCCGCTCCCATGTTCACTTTTTCTTAAAATATAGGCTATGATATTCACCAATAAATTTACAGTCAACAAAGTAAGAAAAAATGTTATTGTTGAATGTTCACCAATAATATACAGTCAACAATAGAGGTAGTGGAACGCATGACGCAGGATACATTGTGAAACGCATTTTTAATTTATAGGAAAACGTTTATGAAAATAGTTTAATACTTTTATGTGTAAGTATATGTACCTACTACCTACACAGCTAGCAGCGATCTCCTCACCCATAAAGAACTATCGGCTGTCGTACTGATAAAACATATTTATTAAAATTTTTCATACTGACGGTGTAAACCTATCTCCTTTGTTGACTGTAGGTACCTACCTAGTTTTATATAGATGGTTGATTTTTTTTATCGAGTTCGATACAAATGTACTCAGGCTTTTAGTATGCATGTATTTTTTTTTAATGTAGCAACATTTAATATAAAGTTAATGTAGGTAGTTACCTAGCATATAGGTACATAATACCATAACATAGGAAATGTTTAACAATAACCCTACAATCATAGTCATATCGTTATGTAATTGCCCCCAGTAGGTAAGAGTGTCAAAAAAAGATTGTCAACTTCGGAATGAAAGATAATCACCATATTATTATGTTTACTGTCATGGAGATTTAATGTAGGTACAATTTGAACAACCTTGAAGTTGTTTATTGTTGCTATGTATTTGAGAATCTAATCTTTATTTTAATGCGATATGGAAAATATCGCAGGAGGTTTGATATCTGAGTAAATAACATTCTAACACTTCAATGTTATCTTAAGATTATCTTGTAAGTAGTCAAGATAGACGTTATGCAAAATAAAGGTAACAAGTTGTCCCAATTATTATAAAAATGAGAGATTTGGCAAACCTAGAGCTAGATTTTTTTTAAATGTGCCCTTATCATATTAAATTGGATTATTTTTGGCACGTAAATATTAAATGTATTTCTTATTTAGTAATAAGTGTTTCGCTTTACTTTGGCAACCGAAATTTTCAATGGTCAAATGAGAAACATCAGCCAATTATATAAACCACACATATGAATTTAAGTAAATGAGATTCATACATTCTATTGAGTCTGTAGAGATATTTTTTGATAAATTCCATATTTTAATCCAGAGATATATTTACCATAAAGCTGGTAACACCAGCAGAACGCGACGTCATTGATGCCATATTTGAAAAAATCGTTCCTGCCGCCAATCCTGGTCCTAACACTGGCACACTAAACACTGCAAACGCATTTGACCCTATATTAGGACCGAACATTTTTAAACAAAACAATATATCAATTGTTTATTCCTGTACACGTTTGTGTTGATTTATTAATGTAAATATGACAAAATTTTAGATTTGATAGAATTTATGTAGAAAATCTGTAGTGCAATCTCGTGATAAGTATTTATTATCTCTCGAGATAATATCATTTCTTTCATCTGCAGCCTCTGCAGATGTCATCTCATATAAACCAATTGCCTACATGTTAGCAAAACTAAGTAGGTAGGTACCTACATCTTATATAATAATATAGTATATACATTTAATAATAAACATAAAAAATAGCTATTGAAAGAAGTTAGTTTAAAAGTTATATAATTTTACTTGAGATTATCGTTTTGGCAATAAACAATAACATCTTTTTGTCTTTAAAAAAACATTGTTTACTTTGATTGGATTTGCTTCAAACAGAAAAAAAAAGTGACAATCACTGTCTTGTTTTTGCTTATAGGCAACCTTTATTTGATAACGCCTGATTTAAATTGTATCTAACACCCAGTTTCTGATCGTATGATCAACATTGAAATTAACATATAAGCTGGTAGTAAGACTTAGTAGGTAGGAACTTGATCAATGAGTTTTCGAAAACATGATAGCCTAATTGGATTTGATTACCGCGTTAGATATAATCTATGATTGATATTTTCATTCAGAATACAACAACAACAAACGTAGGTACCAAATTTTTGATGTATTGCTATTTTTAATAATTCATGTCTCAGACTCGGAATGTAATTTGTCAGCCTAGTTATGTTAACAAATTTTAACCACATTCCTGACGAAACCCATGAATCTGATTGTTTGTGGGACCCGTTCGAAACAACCCCTACTATAGTAGATTTTTATATTGATTTTCTTTTTAGAACCGGTAAGTAGGTATGATTATTAATTCACATAAAGTCTAAGTAGATACAAAATACGTTATAGTTAGCTTACATAGTTATTAATTTTACTTAAATAAAATACCTAGTTTTTTTTCTCCCAAGATCATATCTAGTCAGACAACTAGGCTTTGGCTAATTCGACCGGCCATAAAAGGAACCTGAGCTACAGCCTTATTTTTACTTAAACTACAAATTAAGCTGTTGCCCATGAAAACTAAAAAAAACAATTTAGTCCGTCAGTTAGATTACTTACTTAAAAATAATGGACCGGAAATAATGGACTGGACACGTATTTTTTATTTATCAAATCAACAAAAATGTACAAAGATTCAGAGCAAAAACAAATAATAAAGTTCAGGAGAGGGGGGCTTGTGACGTTACTAAGTATTAGGTAACATTGTACCTAAAAGTGACGTCACACTAAATTTCAACCCTCTGTATCTTTGTCATTTTTTGTTTGAAGAACGAAAAATTTGGTAATGTAACTGATGGACTAAATAGATTTTTTTAGTCTTCATGTCTTTTTGCCAGAGGGTGGCCCTGTAAGAATTGGAACTCGGCTTAGGACGGTCCCCGGCGCGGCGGAGGATTAAGGAATCATACATTTTGTAGGCGATTTCGTGCAAGAGTCGCTTTACTTTACAGTTCGCGGGGTTAACGATCAAACTACGTGTCAGGTAATAAAAAGTAACACCTATAACTTAATTGTTTTAGAGTTAAATATTGATTTACTATGACACTTAATTCTTCCTATGTACCTAATAGGAAATTAGTAATTAATACCTGCTTACACCGTACAGGTGGGTAATAAACAGTACATTTGCATATATATCAAGTTAGGTATGTTACTTGTGTAAGTCAGGTAGTCGACCTTTTCCGAATACATCCGGTTCCGCACGGATGCGGATGTAGAGTGGTGTTATACTTGTTCTCTTTGTGAAGAGTTTACTGTGATAGCATTTCAAGAAACCTATGTGTCACAAGAATATATATATTATGTACCTAAGATACCGTGGCCTAGCGGTACATACAAGTCTCGCTTTAAGTTTCGTAAGACGTAGGTTTCGATTCCCGCTTCGGACCAGAAAAGGTTAGTTTGTATAAGGTTTGGTTTCGGAATTAGACCACCTAGAAAAACCTTAGAATAGACCACCGCGTATGTTTTCTCGTGTGACTAAGTGACATATAGCTGATGGATTGGCATCAACATCTATCAGCGCAAAAATACTCACCATATTACAGTAATTACCAATCCGCCTGCCAAGCATAGTCATTATGACCCAGGCTTGCTGAGATCTTTAAAAGGACGCCTTTGTTCAGCAGTGGACGTAAACAGGCTGATGAAATTGTAGGTATAAAATTAATTATACCTTACCGGCAGGCTACTTTAGTTGTAAAGAATTATAAAAAAATTAAACACATTGAAATTGCCCCTATGAAATTTATTACATTTCTTTTACGATACACACGAAAATATTTATAATCGGATTATAAATGTCAATGTCGGGTCTATGCTGACCTAAGCAAATAAAAAGATAATAATAATCTTATCGTTTATTCCAATTGCAGTGTTTTTGTATTTAATAATAGCTATTTTCCAATATTTGATCATCGCTTTATTGGTTTACATATTTTGGTAACATTCTTCGATTATACTTGAATAAACATTCATAAACTACCTTCCTGTATTGAGATGATACACGTTTGATAAAGAAAATAAATTATAAGTAGGTATAACTTCATATTTAGTATGGTCAGATAACCTGACCAAAATCTAATAAATTCTAAAAAAAATCTATAACAACCAGACTAAAATAATATAGGATAATCTGACCATACTCAAGATAGCCTGACCAAAAAGCGTTAATCTCCAAAATTGACATCTAAGTAACCTGGAATTTCCAGTAGGTAATTTTATGAATTCTTTATTTCCATTCGAATTTTAATGAACTTTATTAGAAGACTAGCTTCCCGCGCGCGGTTTCACCCGCGTAACTCCCGTTCCCGTGGGAAATTCATAATAAAATATATGCCTATGTTCTTTCTCAGGCTCTAGACTATATCTGTACCAAATTTCATTTAAATCGCGTCAGTAGTTAAGGCGTGATTGCGTAACAGACAGACAGACAGACAGAAAGACAGAGTTACTGTCACATTTATAATATTAAGTAAGGAAGTAAGGATTAGTAAGGATAAGGATAGAATAGAATTCTTTGTGCGGGTTTCCTTTGTTAAAAAAAAACGATGGAAAAGCCTTTTATGAATATACCTATTTAACTTTAACATACCTAAGTACCTTAATTACGCTAAATGTTTGATTTGACTTTAACTACCTACGTCTTATAGACAATACTGTCTTTGAAACATAGATTTTAATTTCAGGTGTATTAGTATAAGTGGTTTTTATGTAAACTTCAAAAGATATTATACTAATTATCACGTTACAAATAGGTGTGTCCAACTGAATATTAGCATTATTGTTTGAAAAACAATTTGTTTGCGTGTTTTTAAAATGGCACAAATACATGTGACGTCAGTAGCATTCCTCGCCAAAATATGTAATGTAATACTTAAAGAACATACATAATCTATTCAGATTATGTTGGTATCTACTTCAATTGTAAATATCAAGTACCAAGCTAGTAGTGCATAAGTAAGCATGATGGTGTAAATACACCATCATGAGTGCGAGCAGACCCAGCCTAATTAAATGTTGTAACAACTAAGTAACTTACGCGATGGCCTCTTATAGGTAGCTTGGTATTAGGGGGTTCGAGGGATTCGACATCAGCCCAGCCCCACGAGCGCGCCCGCAAACGTGGATTGCGAAATGATGACTAAAATTTTTAGAGGTATTTTATTCAACTGTCGCTTTTTTAACACAGTTTGCTTCTCGGACTTGTGGTCTAGGAGGCATCTGAAGGCTCATTGCATTAGGTACTTTGCAATTACTTGCAATACAGTTCTAAAATACATGCATATTCGTGTAGAGGTGGTACCCAACTATTCATGTAACCTCCGCGTAGCGGTATTTGGCTCATTTTATAAATCGGAGGTCGTGGGTTCGATCCCCACGCCGGACAGAAAATCTTAGTGTTAATTCTAAGATTTATTTCTGGGTCTGGTTGTTTGAGGGACTACCCTCCATGCCTCAGAAAGCACGTTAAGCCGTTGGTCCCGATTGTTATAACATCATCTATAATAATCGTATATCAAGGAACGGGCAGCAGCGTGGTACAACATAATACTGCGGCCACCAACCAGCCTGCCAAGCGTGGTGACTATGTCAAATACCCTCCCTCGGGAGGTGGCCCATGTTCAGCAATGGATGTTATACGGGCTGATAATAATGATCATGACCCAACTATTATTCAAATTAGACAATAATTTTTTAAATGTCTGAGTACGCCATTGTACCTTCTATAATATACTAGCGGCCCGCCCCGGCTTCGCACGGGTGGACTTTTATACCCTACCCCTGCCCTACCCTACCCCTGCCCTACCCTACCCTACTCCTACCCTACCCCTACCCTACACCTACCCTACCCCTACCCTACCCCTACCATACCCCTACCCTACCCCTACCCTACCCCTACCCTACCCTACCCTACCCCTACCCAAAAGTATCCTATGTCCTTCTCCCAGTTCATAGCTACCTCCCTACCAATTTTCAGCCAAATCGGTTCAGACGTTCTTGAGTTATAAATAGTGTAACTAACACGACTTTCTTTTGTTTTTAAAATGTATTCTGCTATTCGGGACGGAAACAAATCCAACAAATCAAAAACCATGGCAATCGGTCCAGCCGTTCTCGAGTTATAAGTGTTGTAACAAACACGACTTTCTTTTATATATCTACTAGCGGCCCGCCCCGGCTTCGCACGGGTGGACTTTTATACCCTACCCCTGCCCTACCCTACCCCTACCCTAACCCTACCCTACTCCAACCCTACCCCTACCCTACCCCTACCCCTATCCTACCCTACCCCTACCCTACCCCTACCCCTACCCTACCCCTACCCTACACCTACCCTAGCCTACCCTTACCCTACCCTACCCCTGCCATACCCCTACCCTACCCCTACACTACCCCTACCCTATCCCTACCCTACCCCTACCCTAACCTACCCTACCCTACCCTACCCCTACCCTACCCTACCCTACCCTACCCCTACCCAAAAGTATCCTATGTCCTTCTCCCAGTTCTTAGCTACCTTCCTACCAATTTTCAGCCAAATCGGTTCAGCCGTTCTTGAGTTATAAATAGTGTAACTAACACGACTTTCTTTTGTTTTTAAAATGTATTCTGCTATTCAGGGCGGAGACAAATCCAACGAAACAAAAACCATGAAAATTGATCCAGCCGATCTCGAGTTATAAGTGTTGTAACAAACACGACTTTCTTTTATATATATAGATACTATACTATATACTATCATTGTTGATCTAGAGTAGGCAGTAATGTCTTGTAAGAAAGAGTCAAAATTTACCTATTAGGTATATGTGTCGCCGTTGATTTACTTGTTAAATATCAACCTATTCTTAAACTGTCAATCAATGAGATATGATAATGTAGTAGGTAGGTACGTGCCAAACGTCCGAATGATAAAATATGTTTTTCAAATCTAATCAATGATAACGTAATTTTTAATATTTCATTTGAAATGAGGAGTCAGTTATCAATCGTTATCTTGAAGTAACATTGTTTTAAATATCTAGTTGGATAAATCTAGTTACGAGTGCTATTTTTTTGCCGAATGATAATATCAGTAAACTATAATACTTAAATTAAAAAAAAATGTTATACATATTTAAAATTAGTAGGTATATTTGTGAGAAATCTTAGAAGGGACGTTTAATAGGGAATAAAAGGAAGATAATGATATGTTGCGCCGAACACAAATAAAGGCAAGGAAGGGCAGGAAGATGATGATAGTTTAAAATTGGTATATTTTAAAAGGGACCAGTGTAATTGCTTGCATTTTGCACGATCCCTATAGTGCATTTTACCATACCTGCAGTCGAGGAAACTGTTTAGGCCAAACAGTTTCTGCAACGTATGTAATAAATCAAAATACTAACAGTTATTTTATTAGTGTACTGTCAAACTGCCAGCGCCATCATTGTTTTAAGTATAACAATTGTCAATAAAAGTGTCCTTAAAATAGTATGTACAAATGGTCGGATGATCGAGCAATGCGGAACATATATACTACGTACATGGTGGTTTGATGATCTCTGAGAATAATCTTTATGTTAATACATTGTACTACTTTTTACAAAAATTGCGCTATTTACACAAAATACTCTTCGGTAGTATGACATTTCGCTCGCACACAGTTTATGGTTTATATAGAGAAGTTGGTCAAAATGCTATTTTTTTTTTAATTATGTTCTAATTTTAACCTCTGATCTACCACTAGTTAGCATATACTTACTTTTTTTTAGCGGGAAGTGCTCCCCAGCATTGAGACACATTTTTGAGCAGAATTATCAAACACTTAGATTATTATCTATATATTTCCACAAAATACTGCCTGACAATTAATTTGACTAGTTTGTAAGTTTAGTTAAAAGTTATGATTTTTTTAAATCATCAAAATTGATGTGTTTTCTTGTTGAAATCAATGTGTCATTCCTTTTTATGACGTCAATTCAAGATCACTACTAATATTATTAACGCAAAAATACCAATGTAAGAATGTATTTATGGATGCATGATAGTTAGTCTCTAACACAAAAACTATTTAACGGATTAAGATGAAAGTTTGCTCGCGGATAGTAGAACAAGAAGCACACTTTATTGCAAAATATAAAACAATACAGTAAAATTATATTATGTATTATTTTATTTTATTTTGGACCAAAAAGTAAAAGAACCTGTTTCCCGGGTTGATGTGTATGGTCGATGAATCACAATAAGTTTTTTCCTTATTCCTCGCACATTTTGACATAACGTCGCTCTAAAAAACAGTAAAGGAAAGCGCGACATATGCTGAAACAGTGGATAGCTATTGCTAGATCTTAAGTTATTTTTATACTTCTCATTCCTATAGACAAATTATGATAAGTTTAGTAAATAGTTTTGGCGGTAGTTTTTTTTTTGATAGGTACTAAAAAGATAGGTAGTAGATAAGCTGGATAAGATATAGGCCACAAAACATCACGCTTCTACCCACTGGAGGAAAGTAACGCGGGTAAAGCCGCCGGTTGCAGTATAATGTCTTATTTATCTAATCTTTTCATATATTTGTGTTATGTTTATCTGTAGGTAGGTAGGAGATGGAATGATATAACAACAGTCAAAATACGAGTACTACAATACGAGGACACTTTAGACGTCCTTGTGATACTATCTTTGAGAGAGATAAGATGTAATCGGTTGAAGCCTCAATACATATAAACATAATTATACTTTTGAAGATTTGGTTTAATGAATATGAAAAGCGATTTGTTAGTTTATTATACTGATGTCACGGAAATATAAATAAAGAATCCTGCCACTTGTGAAAGAATTTGGTTGTTATTTTCATTAGAAATGTGGCAGAATATTCCAGTAAACAAACCGTCTCACACGTTCTGAGGAGTGAGGAGTGAGCAGTACCTTGTTTTTTTTTTCTCGTGGTCGCTTTTTGTTTTTATTTAAAAAAAACCGGAATATGTGAATGTAAAATTATACATATTATAATAATTAAACACTTGTGAGCTGTGGCTTATATTTGTATAAGATATAGTAGCGACACGCAAAATAAAAAATATTTAAACAAATTGTTTTGAATACGTCATATTATGTGATACTACGAACAAAAACGTTATAATATAGGTATAGTAAGTAGATATGTTTTTAAGTTTTACCGATTTATTAAAGATAACTAATTTTAATATAATAAAAAATATATTTGAGAATATTTTAGTAAGTAAATGTTAAAAGTTGATACTTTTTTGGGAAAATAAGTTGGGAAAGTTAATCGAGATAGAATTAGAAATTAGAGATTTCCATCCGATTTATACAACTGAATGCAAACTACAAACTAAGCAAACTGTGTAAGAGGCTCCTTAGGGCTTGCTACAGCGGATTCTTAGGGGGTTTTATACAAATTTAAGGTTTATTCTAAACCATTGAAGTGTTCAATGTTTTTTAATTAGTTTGTATTTAAGAAAATATAAATATTTTCAATTTATTATTATTTGTTAGCAACTTTGCAAATCGTTTCTTATACTAAAACAATGATAGAAGATATGTAAAGTTATATAATTTAAAATAATCATTTTTATCATTATGTGTACCTTGGTACCTATCATCGATTAGTCTACATTATCAATAAACATTTTGATTGTCATGAATGAGGTTCAATTTTTGTTGTAGGTAATGGAAGCACGTATGTTTAGTATCTTTAAAAAAAATTATGACAAGCATTTTTTTTATTTCAATATCAAGAGGTTGATTTAAACGACACCATGACAGGTATTGAATTATATACTTTATGAAAGGAAAATAAAAATATATAATTCTGTATCGCCTATGGTGTTGCTTAGCTTAATTAGTATAATGGTCATGAAGACTAAAAAAATATATTTAGTCCGTCAGTTAGATTACCAAAAAATATTGGACACGTTTTTTTTCATTCCTCAAACGAAAAATGACGAAGGTACAGCGCGTTGTAATTTCGTGTCACGTCACTATTATGTACAATTTTACCTAATAGTGATGTCACATGCCCCCCTCTCCTGAAGTTTA
Source organism: Nycteola revayana (assembly GCA_947037095.2). Lineage (NCBI taxonomy): Eukaryota > Metazoa > Arthropoda > Insecta > Lepidoptera > Nolidae > Nycteola > Nycteola revayana. The sequence goes on along the minus strand of OX344847.2, from coordinate 19,441,269 downwards.
TAGTTTGTTTTTGCTCTGTATCTTTGTCAATTTTTATTGATTTGATAAATAAAAAATAAGTGTCCAATATTTTTTAGTAATCTAACTGACGGACTAAATAGATTTTTTTAGTCTTCATGTCCATTTCCGTCGATATGCTATGTTGAACAAGTTAATAAAGCCTCGTGACTTTTTTCTCTGTTTTTTTTTTTAATGAAGACATAAATCTTATCAGAAACGTGATATCAGCTCGAAAAGTCTTGGCCTACGTGCATCTAATATAAACATCAACAAAACATTTTTGTATTATTGCACATTTGCACAAAGATGCACTATTGTAGAATCGAATGTGATTAGAATCATAGATAGTGTACGGCCAATAGTACAATGTGCAATTTAGTACGTACCAAAGATTAGAATTAAAATGCGGCTGAGTTTTTAAACCAAAATGTACTTAAATACAATTTATCTAAATTTATTTGTAAAACAAAATCGTTAATGTTATTTTTATAAGCCCTTGAATTAATGACAATACTTATGAACATTTTAGAATTAGTCTGTCTCTTCAGTGTTGGTTTGACCTAAAACTAAAGAGGATGTTGGGGTGTTGCGTTGCGTTGGCTCAACGGGTGTTGAGCCAACGCAAGCACTTAACTAGGCACAAATGTATAGGAATAGAGAGTATACACTCATGGTATGGTACAATGTGTCCTGTGCTGATAGTTCTTTAAGCATTAAAAGAGAACGCGCGCCATACAAATTGCTACGTGCGTCGTCGCGGGCTTAGTTTTTAGCATTGGAGTGTATAAAATCGCTGCGGAGAACATCATAATAATCCTCAATACAAATATGAGTAAAACTTGTATTCATATAGTACAAATGTATAGAATAATAAATGATAACAGAGTAGATAATCTTACAAACCCCAGGGCACGATACGAGGATCACCCGTAGTTAGACAAAGTCGGATTAACATTTCGTAGAGATATGTTAATCCGACTTTGTCGTATCGGTTAACACTCAACGTCCTATTATTTCGAATCGTCATGTATAGATAATATTTTTTACCTACATTTTGTTTTATGATAGTATAGGTACACTTTCATGTAATAACATTTATGTAAAAATGGATGATGATTTATGCAAAATTAGTTTTTTACGAGGAATAAGTTTAAAACAACATATAATAAAAAAAATTAACACCAAAATGCAATACAAAATAATCTAGCAAGCACCCCTATCACAGGTTCGAAGTCATAAATTGACTATCTATATTTTTTATGCTTTTAAAAAAATGTACATATACAATGATAGTTGTATTAGCAATGACTAAAACTTCACGGCGTACAAAATAATTCAATATTGTATAAAGAACAATAAATATCAAAGAATCCAGTTAAAACTTATTCCCTAAACATAAATAAGCCCTAGTTTTATTATTATTTTAGTAATTGGTGACCGAACACGCTTAGCCCACATAACCGTTTATTTCCATGTTTCGCCGATGCTACGCCATTGATAATGAAAATTGCCCTAAAAATGTGCTACGCGCGTAGCAAACAATTGATTACGTTGTACATGTACTATATTTTATTTATACTATTACACCTCAAAAGTTAATATAAAAGTTAAATATGATGGTAAGTTTTAGAATGGTTTTTGCTACTTCACCGAGAATAAAGGCGAGCGAATTCAATCTTATCCAATAGTTTTAAAGCTACAACATCTTGCGCAAGAGCCCTTGTTGGACTTGGACCTCAGAGCGGTTGCTGGGGGAGAATTGAGGAATCTTTTACTTTTTTAAGGGAGTTTAGTGCAACTATCCCGCTACTATACAGTTCGCGGGAATCTCTTCGGTTCTACGAGGACATCGGGTAGAAGAGACTGCGGCCGGAGCAGGCGTCTACGCAGCGCTGACAAATGGCAATGTCAGCGCTAAACAGCTTACGTTATTCACAACACTTTTTGGGCATTTGTACATATTCGACTATCATGATCAGCGTCTTTCTAAAACTAGCCTAATATTGCATGTCATATCGGTATAACATAACATTTCATACTAGTTTGTTACTAATGTATACCAAGTTTTGTTACGATGAATTTTTATTCTTGGAAATAACTAATTCCTTACTTTAATAGGCCAAACAGGTAATTAGGCGTATAATTGAAAGCAAAACTATTTGATATGACTTCTATAGTAGAAGACAGATAAATAAATAACAAAGTCATCATGAATTACATTTAATATTATCATAGTAATAGGATTTCTTCGATATGGTGTCAAGTAAGAGTAATTAGACACGTGTTGTTTACTAATCTATATTTTTAATACGTAAAGTGTATGATATTCCTTTATCATTCATTTATATGTACCTACCTATTTACTACTGCTGTTCTACAAACACTTCACTCGATAAGTTATTTTTAATAATTCAGTATAGGCACTTGAGTGGTACTTTAGAATTGATATTAATAATGTCTCATAAGTGTGTATTTAGTGCGGTAAATGACTGATAGCTCTTGAACATTTAAAGCTCTTGTTTGTTAAAGATTATATAATTAATCCCTACTAATATAATAAATGCGAAAGTAATCCGTCTATCCGTTACGATTTCACTAAACAGACTTTGATGAAATTTAGTACAGACATAGGATATACCTTGTGAAAATAGGACTAGGCTATCTTATATCGTGAAAATCTAATCTTAGTTCATTTATATTTCACACGGTCGGAGTCGAGGACAGAAACTACTATTTACGATATACATAAAACAAAATGAAGTAGGTGTATAGTAAGATCTTAAATGCTTGAATTCTCTATTAAATATAAATCAATAATACCTATTATATACTGAAAATTTGGAGCGTACGTGCTGACCAACTTATTTATTGTTCTGCATAATTACTGAAAGAAAAGTGTATTTTCACACGAATATGACTGTAACATAAACATTACGAATGATGTATATTTACATTTATCATGCCAATAAAAATAAAAAACTTACCTATTTAACTAAAGTAGATCGAAGTAAATATTAAAAAAAAACACAACGTCGCTCGCAGGCACGGAAATATAGAAGAAAAAATTCAAAATTCGAATACCGCTAAAACTATTACTCCCGCGTGATATTTTTCAATCGAACTTTTTTTAAAAAAAACTTTCGACTTTTTTTTTCACGCACGCGTAAAGTTGTCAACGGCCTATTTCCGTCGACATCGGCACGGCACTGGCGTTTCGCCGGTAAGGGTACACCTTGTAGACTCAGCCGTAATCACACAAGCTGCAGTTACAGGAAATATGTGAATATGACGCATGCGCTGTAAACTATAAACATTATGATTGGGATGTATGGCGATTTAATATGTAGTATTTGTTTAGAATGCGCGGTGTTGATATTTTCATAATATTGTGAATGTTTAAAAAATCGAATTACAAAATATTAGTTGATTAAGTTTTCGGTCTGAAAGTAATATACGATCAAATTAAAAACGATTTTCTAATTTCGTTACGATTGTTAAGAGCATTATTTTCTACGAACCCATCTCCAATATAGGTGCTAGGTAACTATGTGGCATTTTAAAATTGTTCAACTCATTTTTATTATTTTTCAACTCATTTGATTTCATTATTGGTTAAAATTTTTGGCATATGAACATTAACAGCATAACATAGAAATGACCGTTTAAAAGAATGAAGTGATGCCGATGTGTAAGTGACTTAAGAGTTAGAATTAGCGTCTCCTGTATGTAAGAAGAAAACCTTTTTTTTCCTACGGAAGAAAATGCATAAGGTAACCCCATGGCCACAGTGAGGGTACGACTCCTCTCTCCATAGCGATTTTTTTTTGGACATATACACTTAATCAGCCTTTTTGGCTTTTGCTATTCACCGGGCATTTAAGCGACCTGTGGGACTTGACCCTTGGCTCAGGGCGGAGGGTTTGAGTACCTAGTTACTATTAGCGTAGTTTTACGCAGATTTATAATTTATTATTTCTTTGCAAACTAATGATCGGGAGAATAAATTTCATGGCTATGTAGCCAGGGTATGTATACTACGAGAAGACAGTGTACCCACTAAAACTCGGGTACTATACTTCAAACGCCAATTAAGGGAGCACCGGGAACTGCATATTCATGATTTCCGGTGCCCCTGGTAAAAAATGTATAGTCAAAATGAATTGAAATTCACAAATAAACATACCAGCTTTTGTAATACGACTCATTCTTAAATAATAACCATTATTATACATTTTCAATAATAACACAAGCTTAAGTAAACAATAAAATATATTAGTTGTTCATTTTGTTTGTAAAACCTAATAATTGCTAGTTGAAAGTTAATTAGGTTGTTATAACACTAGAGTTCAATGTCCTGTCTAAAATTTGTATAAGGTCGTAGGTATAACTTTAATCATTATTCTATAATTAACAGCTAGGCTGGACGCTGGAGCCCTGGGTTTATATCTTCCTGGCTGAAAACATTATTTCCGTCTAAAAAAAAACACTGTAATACAATGTATTTTGTACATATGGACGCACCAGTTCGTAAAATCCCTAAGTCACACTTAGGGATTTTTTCAATTATCAATACTATCGAAAAGAGCTCATTTTTGTCTATGATTTTGCCCTTGGAAGTTTTGTTTTGAAAATCTCTAAACCTGTTTTTATTTTAATAAAAAATAAAAAAATGTTTCAATTTCAGTTCGTTAAATCGCTAAGTCCTTAAAATACCTAAGTCCACGAAAAATACTGAATAAATAACTAAGTCCGGCCATGTTTGTTTTGTTTACGTCAAAATTTAACGGTTACATTTTTGTATCTTTTGCTCGTTTTGTTTTGTTTATGTTAAAGTTTTGATTTTAAGTTTCAACTACCTTCCTTTCGAGTGTAAGCAATGCCATTCTATGCTGCCAATCGATAGAGATTTTGCTCTGATTGAAAGACAAAAATTAAAACACGAGAAGATCTATTCACCAGAAACATACGTAAAGTTTGTAAAAGATAGCAAACTTTCAAATAAGTTTGAAGTAGTTTTCATAGAAAAACATTTAGGAAAGTCATCTGATGGTGAAAGAGTTATTAAGGTGAAAGATTACAAGAAAATATCCCAGGAATACATCAAACCATCTATACCAGGCATTTCTACAAATCCGCGACTAACATTCTCACGATTTTCAACTCCTCAAATGTCTGCTAGTATGAGTGGAAATAATTTTAAGGCTATTCGCTTGTATCGCAAGGGAATACAGAGATATATTAGAGAAACACCTGATGATTGTAATTCATCAATGGTGAGTGTAAAAGAGACATCAAAAAGTTGATGCAGTACATTCCAGAGAGCGAAAGGGCTTTTTACGAAGAAATTTTCCAAGGAATGGCTCTACTGGATAATATTAATAAACTGGATGATTCCTGCGATGATATTGAATAAACAAACATGCAAGAAGCAGAGCAGTCATTAAATTATGTTTTATAATACTTTCTTCAATAATTTTCTGTATACGTCGAAATATTTCATTTATGTTGTCAAAAATATTTTTTTCTCATTGTGGTTGTATGATCTCACCTAGGTTAGTTTATAAGCATAACAATAAGTTGATTTTTGAGAGATATGACTTATAGAAAAGTTGATTATAAGAGTCTTTTTATATTATTTAGTAGCTCATTAAAGTTATTATTTATTTTATTTTAAGTACTGAGCGTAGGTACATTTCAAACCTCAACAAAAATGATCATTTACAAACAAAATAAGTACTTTAGAAACATATTTTATGATTCAATAACAATGTTAGTTTTGTCATAGTCACAGTACAAACTATTCCTAAAAACTAACTAAGTCCTCATAAAACTGACAAAAAATCTCTTACTCCAAGAATTTGAGTTAAGTCCAAAAACTTTGTTGATTTTTTATTATTTCTGAGCAAAGTTTACAGTTCTGTTGATTCGGTCTAATAAATGCTTGTATTTTTTTCAATTTATGACAGTGGTTTTTTATTTCTAAAACACAAAGGGAAAATTTCAGGATTTATTTTTAACCTTAATGCGACTGTATCTTAAAGCGCAAAAACTGGACTTAGTGAATTTTATTACACAGACAGACACTTTCTAGGCAAGCGTGTATCATCTTAGGCCTTATCTTCGTCTTCTATCAAGCGAGATTATGGTCAAACGTAAGCCTAAATTTAATTAAAAAAAAAAAAACGAGATTACACAAAAAGTTTTATTTCATGACAACAAATAGTAATAATATCTACTTCTATTTTTTTTATTAAATTAATTACCTAGTTTACGGAAAATTTTAGATAACGTTTTTGATTTCTGACCATTCTACTGTGATATTATGCTTCAAAAAACTTTAAATAATATATTACAATAATAAATTTATTTAAAAAAAAGTATAAAGTACAAAGTACAGTATAAAATGACAAACTATATAAAACAATAGGCACACCGTTTAATACTCTAATACGAATCTCGCAGAGAACCTCCGGAGCGGTATTTGGCTCGCTTTAAATCTCGGAGGTCGTGGGTTCGATTCCCACTCCGGACAAAAATCTTTTGGTAAATTCTAAGATTTCTTTCCGGGGGTTTTTCTTTGAGGGACTACCCTCCGTGCCTCGATAAGCACGTTAAGGCGTTGGTCCCGATTATTATAACATCATCATCATCAAGGAAAGGGCAGCAGCATTTCCTTTTGTGGTACAATACAACATGATACTGCGGTCACCTACCCATCTGCTAAGCGTGGTGACTATGGCAAATACCCTCCCTCGGGAGGAGGCCGATGTTCAGCAGTGGGCGTTATATGGGCTGATGAGGAGGATGGTAAGAAGTATGTACTGTCCTCTAAATACACACATTCATCTCTTAATACATTTATAGCCTGTGACAAAGAAAAACAGTGCCGCAACCTCGGTGTTGTAACAAAGAATGTTTAGATCACTACTTTAATAAGTAATCAGTTTTATCAGAATTGTGTCACCGAAAACTATTAAGAATTCTTGCTAGTTAGTTGATAAACTAACAAAGCTTCGGGAGGTTAAAAAATAAATAACACAAACCAATGGAGTTTAATAGGACTTATTGAAGTTGAAGTTTTTTTGTTTGGTTACGACAGAAGCATAGTCGCTTTTGGTTAGGTTAGATCAAGTGTAATAATAATTAAGTACTTAAATAATATAATAATTATGCGCGTTCACTGAAACTGGCAACTATATTGAAGAATATGAGTGGCACGAAAGTTGATTAATTTACGATTCGTATTATTTGCCGGTGACATTTAGGTACATACAGTACATAAGCACTTTATATTATTGATACCAACACTGACACATTTGATATCGTTGCCTTCCATGTTAGAGTTTTTTTTTTCATTGATTTAGCAGATAGCCAACCCATAAGAAAATAATAATAAAAAAAGTCGAATAAAATAATTAACATAAAATCATCAATATGTATAATTAAGTAGTAATAAAAGTTATTTTTGTGATTAAATATATTTCCTAACCTAATTGGTTAGGTATTTACCCTACTCTGTGCAATAAGAGAAGGTTATGTTGCACTTGACCTAGCAGAATAGGCAACGGAAACGGAAAAAGTGTGAATCATAAATAATATTGCATATGCGCATTGTTCCTAACAAATACGGAACTTTTTTTTTAATAAAAAAAAAGAACTAGGTATTTTTGCTCTAATATTATCAATCTATGGATACTTATACATAAAGAAGAAGAGTGCGAGCCAAAGGCTCTCAGAAGGGAGCGAGAAGAAAAAAAAAAAGAAGAAGAGTTCTTTACTTGATAACGCTAATGTCAGGACTACTAGTCGATTGAAAAATAATGTTAGTGTTAGATAGCCTATTAATCGAGGAAGGCTATATTTAATTATAAAGTTTCTACGGGAATAGGAGTTGCGCGAGTAAAACCGCGCGCGGAAAGCTAAAGAAACCCTAATTTATAAGGTATCCTTCAAAAATTTGCTTTTGTTTTAGAGAGAAGAAGGAAAGTAAATACATTTATTCAGCACAACACACAAGATATTAAACAGCAAACATAAAGTTAATGTACAAAACAATAAGACACCTTGCATGTTCTGCCGAAAAAGTCGCCACCTCAGCATAGGCTAGGCGATACCTAGCGCTGGTTTTCAGTTGGCAACTCGAGTAGTGTAACGGACCTCGTTGTAACGGAGACTGAAGACGGCAAAGGATTATAATAATAGCGTCTAGAGCTAGTAAGGGGAATGCAGGGTTAAGTAGACAGTGTATTTTCATCACGTTAAAGTTTCTAACCGTAGGATTTATACTTATACAACCCACGGACGAGGGATGTTACACTTAAACAGTATTGATGCATTGATGTAGTGAAAAACAAAATTTAAAAAAATAGTAAAAAACGAATAGAATACGTATATACAGGGTCCCAAAAGGTTAAGTAGCTGGGAAAGGGGGTGACAGGGGTGGACACAATGGTCACTAGAAAAATAAAAAATAAATCCGCTCTGGGTATCTAAAAAAAAAATGGCATTTTTTTAAAAACTTAAAATTTTACACCTTGTTATTTTTGATGTTGATGACCTTGTTGTTATTGAAGATTACATAACAGCATTTTTTTTAAATACAGCCATATTTGTAGGTACAGTTAGCACAAGGTGTAAAATTTTTAGTCTTTTAAAAAATGCCATTTATTTTTTTAAACACCCAGAGGGAATTTTTTATATTTTTCTGGTGACCCTTGTGACCATCCCTATCACCCCCCTTCCCAGCTACGTAATCTTTTGGGACACCCTGTATATATAAATTAACATCAAACAAAAATAAATAGATTCAGTATATTCCTTATAAATAATAATCATAAATACGTATGTTTTGCTTTTTGTTACGGTTTCTGTTGTGGTAATGTCGTCTACGCAACGCTTTGCGTTTTATTTAATCATCTAGCTTCCCGCGCGTGGTTTCTCCCGCGTAACTCCCGTTCCCGTGGGAACTTCATAATTAAATATAGCCTATATCATCCGGGGATAGTGTGGCTTTCCAACGGTGAAAGATTTTTTCAAATCGGTCCTGTAGTTTGGGAGCCTATTCAATACAAAGAAACAATCAAATCTTTTCTCTTTATAATATTAGTAAAGATTGATTGCAATTTTATGTAAATGTTATTGTGATAAGTAAAAATATTTTCTATCTATTAAAAATCTATCGATAGACAATTGTTTGTGCTAGTAAATTTCCTTTAAGTCATGTACCTATTGTATTATCAATACGTATACCTACCTAAGTCTGTAATTTTATTGCAAAAATCAGATAAGCTGTGTTCGATAGTAAGCCGGTCCATTTTACTCTAGCTTTTATTATTTGCTAGCTGCCCGCGCGCGGTTTCACCCGCGTAACTCCCGTTCCCGTAGGATTTTGGAATGGCTATCATTAAAAGTGTAAACATTTCATACAATCATTAACACCCCTTTCTACTCGCTTAGGGATTGAACTTTGTAGAATCACGCCTAAGTGACCAGCTATGTTCGAAAAGGATAAGGAATTATTATATATACATTTGAAGCATTTGTAGTTTCTAAAATTGTGTTGAGTGAATGAATGACATGTCGCTGTTATATTTATATATAGATTATATCATATAATATATATTTATTAAAACTATGTAAATATTTAGTTGATGATTTTTAAATTAATTTACTTATCAAAACTTTAATTAAGTAACATTAATAATAAAGGAAGAACAGAAGACAATAACAATAATAAAATTTCAGAATAAATTATTCTAAAAACAAAACATACCTACTAAATAAAAATATCCAACAAGCAAAACTAAATTTTAATCAAAATGGATACTACCAATATAATATATACCTATGTAACTCAAATATTTTTTTATATTTTTTATTTCCTATATATTATTTATTGACCAGAACAAATAAGACGTAAGTTAAGTACTTATTATAATTATATTTAAACATGAAAATATATTTTTTATCACATCTATTCAAAAAGAGCTAGTTTATTCCTCGTAAACAGGGACCAAAATAGCTCATTAATCCCTTAGGGACCAAAATTGATTTGAATTTGGAGTGTGGATATTGTTAATAATTTTTCAATCAGCAAAGAGGTAAATCACAAACCATGCGGGAACAATGTATTGAATGTGTGACTGGCTGAAAAACTGCGAGCGCGCCAAATTTAAAAAAAGTTGATGAAAATTATATTTTAAGTCTTATGGTTCTTCATTGTACGTAAATAAATTCTTGTTCATAAGTTGCACTTACTTATTTTCTCATAGAGGGTGATAAAAAGTAGAGTGTCCACCTCGGGAGCAACACTATTTTAAGCTCGAGTGACATACTTTTAATCCCTCGCTGCGCTCAGGATTCTAGTTAAGAATCCCTCGCTCGGCTCGGGATTCTACTGTAGAATCCTTCGCTCCGCTCTGGATTAAAAAATACACTCTCGCCTTTAAAATAGTTGTTTGCTCCCTAGATAAACAATCTACTTTTCCGGGAAAACACAAAGTTTGCTTTTAAATAACATACAACATTATAACCTAGTTCAACAGGTATATTTTGTCCATTTTCCTCCTTAAGTAGTTGTCAAGATAGTAGATTTGTGTAGGTAGGTACTTAGTAGATAACTATCTGTGTTTCAAATTTATTGAGGAAAATCTTTTCAATCGACCACGGAAGATTTTAAATATGACTAAATGAAGTAAAACAACCTCAGTGAACAACACCGTACAGGAAATTCTCGTGTCAATTCTAAGATACCCTGTGCCCGGAAAGCACCTTTAGCCGTTGGTACCGATAAATACCTACATGAGTAAACGCTGCAGCCAGTTTACTGGCTTAGTGTGTTTTCCAAAGCACGCAATTTGGTTTTCAATTCACCAGACCCGAACCTTTAGTTTTACAAATTTTCCGGTAGATATCGAAGCTAACTTAAGCCAAGACTGATAGTAATAAAACTAGTCACTTTATTTAAGTTTTTTTTTTAGAATGAATTTGGCATTCTTAAAAATATCCTAACCAACAATAACTTACAAAACCTTAGTAGATTTTTTTTCCATTGCATGAAGATTAACCATGTTACTCACCTGAAACAATAAAAAATTATAATTAGTTTAAATCAGCAAAAACTATTCAATATGTAATCGAAAACAAATAAAAAAAAAACCATAGTGCATATCCGATGTCTTCAGGTTGCTTAGTTTGAAGTTTTTCACCAATTAAGGCTAGGCCATTCTCGCCTTTTTGCCCGTGACTTCACAAAGCACCCGAAAATAATGCCCATCGTTTTTCAATTTTATTAAATAAATCATTTAAATCGTAATAGTTTATTTATGGATACAAGCAATTAGAAATTTGGTACGCCAGACGTTAAATCAGTATTGTTACGCAGGTGTATCATTTACCTATTGAACTAGTTTAGTACTTAGGTATTGTGAATACACTAGGTCAAATATAGTAGGTACGATATTATTGTAATACTTTGCTTGGCGACTAAACTATGTAGGGTGTTAGTAGAAACCTTATTATTAAAAACAAACTTTCCGCGCGCAATTTCACCCGGTTGGAACTTGATAGAGACCTTGGCAAGCTAGGGTCGTTGAGGGATATTGCTATAATCACGACGCTTGGCATGCGGATTGGTGATCATAGTTGGTAGGTATCCTTGAGCTCATAGATGCTGCAGTCCATCCATCAACTGTATGTCCATTAGTCGCCTCTTACTACTCTCTATTCTAATATTATTAAGAGGAAAGAATTGTTTGTTTATATTGAGTAGGCTCCGAAACGAATTGACCGACAAAATCTTTCACCGTTGGGAAGCGTCACTATCCCGGAATGCCAGCTATATTTAATTAGTAAAACGGGAAGTTATTAATTAATACGTAGGTATCTTCGCTGATTCTCATTAATCGAACAATCATTTTAGGTAAACAAATGTTGCCAATTTTTTGTTGTTTTAAGCTGGCTTATCCTGATGGGGTTTCCGGCTTAGAATAGATCTACCCATATCTTGCTATATCTTGCCATATCTTGCACTGGGTGTCGCGACACCCAGTGCAAGATATGGCAAGATATCATAGAATATGGTGGATAGATTATGGATAATGGTGCATAAAATGATTGTATGATTGATGAGAATCCACAAAGATTCTACTTATTATTATAATTCATTTAATACTTTTATAACTATATTGATTATAAAAATCTATACAAATCCTACTATAATATTATAAATGCGAAGGTTTGTATGTGTGGAATGTGGATGTTTGTTACTCTTTCACGCAAAAACTACTGAATGGATTTGGCTGATAGTTTGCACGCGGATAGCTTATAAGCTGGATTAACATATAGGCTACAAAATGTCACGCTCCGACCCACTGGAGCCGAGTGACGCGGGTAAAACCGCGGGGCGCAGCTAGTCCTGCTCTAATAATATAAATGCGAAAGTTTGTATGTGTGGATGTATGTATGTTTGTTACTCTTTTACAAATGCATTGAAGCGGCCGTAGCCCAATGGCTAGGGCGTCGGACTTGTGATCTTGAGGTCGCCGGTTCGAACCCCGCCCATTGCACTACCGACGTGAACCCACTCGTAACACAAGCATTTGAGCTTAGCACGAGGAGTTAACAAGAATACTAGTAGACTGCAAAAACTCTACTAGTAATCTAATCTAAAAATAAAAAAGCAGCAGAGCGACGCGGGTAAAACCGCGGGGCGCAGCTAGTATGTACATAAAATTGGAGTGTCTATTTGTAATATTTAAATAACCCCATTTTACTACATGCATAGGAATGTACACATAACCTTTTTTTTTTTTTTTTTTTGTCTATCTGTTTCTTTTGGCTAATCTCTGGAACGGCCGGACTGATTGCAACGGGACTTTCACTGGCAGATAGCTGTACATAAGCTATCTAAAGGTAAGGAGTAACTTGGGATACTTAAAATTAAAATAAATCCACGCGGACGAAGTCGAAGTTCCTACAATACGTTAGTATATCGTAATATATACGTAAGTAATCATTTAGGTATACTATCTAAGGACTACATGTACATCATATTCTTGATCACGTGTCTATGATACCTTTAATAAAACGGTCATGTGCGAGTCGGACTCGCGCACGATGAGGTCCGTACTACCGATGGATCTCGTTTGTTCTATGGGAGTCCTGATCAAATATTTATTTTATTCAGTTTTTAGTATTTGAGTAGCGGCATCAGAATCATGTGTGAAATCTAGCACGGTTCATGAGACAGATATACAGAAAGAAGGTGGAGTCATAGTTATGACGTACCTTTTTTGTACGGAGTACGAAACCCACAAAATAATTCTTAATCCCAGATATTTATTTATTTATTTAAAACTTTAGCACTAAGATAGTACCTACATGGTGGACTTAATGCCTGAGGCATTTTATGCCAGTCTATCATAGGGTGATGCAGAGACAGTGTGGTAGGTGCACTAAGGTAAAATTTGGATGGAGAATACAAACCACTGTGGTAAATATATAGTTATAATAAGTTTACAACATACAAAAAAGTATTCTTATATATAATATACATATTATACATACAATAAATAAATATATACATATAACAGCTATACATAATTTATAAAAGTTGTTAGGATTAAGTGACATTATTAGTGATATGTTCACGAACTTTTTTCTTAAATGTAAAGCGATTCTTAGCCATTCTGATATCGAGAGGTAGGGCGTTCCAAAGTAATATGGACTGGACAAAGAAAGAGGAATGTAAAAAGTCAGAGCGGTGAGGAGGACAGTAATGAAGACGGTTGTGAGAGGAACGCAAAGTTTTATCGTGATTGGTGAAGAGAAACTGAAATTGAGAAGTTAGATAAGAGGGAGAGGAAGGGGAATCAAGTATAGAAAAGAGAGTTGTAAGTGCCCTCATGTGTCTACGCTGTCGTATGGACAGCCACTTAAGTTCGGCACGATATGAAGAGACATGATCACATGATCGTACTTGCGCAGATTGAAAATAAATCGAATGCAGTTATTCAGAAGTCTGTCCAGTTTATTGAGAAGATCTGCATTCAGGTCAAAATAGGACACATCACCATAGTCGATTAAGGGAAATATTAAAGCCTGCACCAGCATTACTTTCGTTTTGGATGGTAAGAATTTTTCATTTCTCTGATCTCCATCTGACAGATAAATGCAGCTTAAAAAACGTTAACTCATATACATATACCTACCTATATAATTTTTTTTAACGTTTATAATATAACAACTTATAAATGGGCTATCTAAAACTGAAAGATTTTTTCAAATCGGTCCAGCAATTCCTGAGATAAACGCGTTCAAACAAATAAACTCTTCAGCTCAGTGTAGATAGATAGATAAAAATTGCAAAGGTTACTACTCAAGTGATGCTCTTACAAAGTTGCAAGGTAATTAATTGAGTATGCTGGTCTATACCGGCTCTCAAAAATGTAGTTTGTCGCTCCCATATTTTTATTGGGTTTTCCCAAACAAGTTTATTTATATTACTAGAAGGAAAAAGATATATCTATCTACATATCACATAGAAACAAAAAGTTCGATACAAAGTATAAAATAAGCAATATCTATACTAATATTATAAAGCTGCAGAGTTTGTTTGAACGCGCTAATCTCAGGAACTACTGGTACGATTTCAAAAAATCTTTCAGTGTTGGATAGTCCATTTATCGAGGAAGGTTATAGACTATAATTTATTACGAAGTTCCCACGGGCACGGGAGCTACGCGGGTGAAACCGCGCGCGGGAGGCTAGTTTTTTATAAACTTCCTAATAATGTAAGAGATCTCTCTATAAACAAGTTTAAACGATATGTTAAAGATGAATAATTAAGTAAAAAGCATGTTTTATTATTTAATGTCAACACTGCTTGGGAGTGAGTTGCTCAGAGACAATACTGCTTTATTAATTATTCTAATAACAACATCTATTTAAAAAAAGAATCCTTTAAGTTTCTTGGCAGTTCTTCTCAGAGTTGCCACGTAGTACAAACTATATAAATTACTGTAGTAATAATACATGCATCAGAAGGACATTTTAATATTTTAAACGTTTCTCTATATCAGGGGTCTTCAAACTTAGAAGCCTTAGAGTCAAAATTTCTTTATTCATCTAGACACAATTCAAAAAATTAAATCATGTTCTTATGATGCGTCCATTTCTTTACCTACCACCAGTTCAAGACGTGGCAACTCTGAGATAGTGATGGGTAACTCACCATTTTTATATGAGGTTGAGGGAGTACCTCATTTTGCCTCGCGAGGTCCTCACGAAGTACCCCTCATTTGAGGCGAGGAGTCGTATGTCAGCGTATCTTACGAGCCGAGCCGAGCCCAAGCCGAACTCAGCCGAATTCAGCCGATAGTCCGAGGCAGCGGGGCGGATGGTTGCGTCGACTCATAAGTACTCACGATTCTGATTTTTACGTCTCCCTCACTCACATAATTTTCTTTCACTCATGAATTTTTGACGCGTGAATGAGTAGTGAGGTGGTTCAATGTTGAAATTCGAGTAACTCTTTCAATTTGCGATCACGAGTACCTCAAATGAGGCACCTCATGAGTGAGGGACACATCTCTACTCTGAGAAGAACTGGCAAGAAACTCAGAGGAATCCTTTATAAAAAAAAACAATTTATCGTTACTTTTACAATATTGTTTAGCAGCAGTGTCATTCCAGAGCAAGTTACTCCCATGCCATTCTGTCATTTACATAGTCTGATATTTTATAATATCCCTTTTTACATAATTTAGCTTTAACAATGGCTTTAAATTTATTAACAGGTAGTTTTCTAATATTATTTGGGAGTTTGTTATAAAGGTCCTTAGGGCCTTAATGCTTTTTTTCAGAATGTTCTAAGGCCCAAAACAGCTAATTTTTTTCTGCCATTACGTATTTCTAGACTAGTCGCTAAGTGCGCGATCGAGTAATAATTATTTTGTGTTTTCTTCTTAACTTAACTCAACAATAGGACATTGGCAGTTGCAGACCTAATTGAGACAATAATCTGAAGGTCTCGCGGGCCGAATTGATGGCACTGGCGGGCCGGATTTGGCCCGCGGGCCGTAGTTTGGAGACCCCTGCTCTATATCAATGAAGAATATATATTTTTTTATATTATTATTATTTATTTATGACTTACTAAGTAATTATCCGTGCCGTGTGGTCTCCGGCTTAGAATAGACCACCCCATGTCCTCCCATGGGTGTCGTAAAAGGCGACTAAGGGACATATAGCTGATGGATGGCATTTATTAGCTCAAGGTTTACATCTTACTGCGATCACCTATCCGTCTGCCGAGCATGGTTATTCTGGCAATATCCCTCTACGATCCTGGCTTGCCAAGGTCTGTTAAGAGGAGGCCCATGTTCAGCAGTGGACCTAAACGGGCTGTTGATGATGATGATGATATAATTTTATGACCTACTAAGTAATTTCAGAAGGAAATTTAAGAGTATTTTTGACGTCTACAGTTTGTATGTAGCAATCGACGCCTATAAAAGGGCAAAACACACACAATACATTGCCCAAATAAAAAAAAATACCTACTTGACATGTTACTCATTTGATGTATAAGGTAACATATTAATAAATATTTGTGGACCATAAACCTTGGCATCTTAATATGGATGGCGGATATGAGAGAGAAGATAGCGAACAATAAAATTATAGTTTAACAATTACGCGGGGAAAAACACTATGAAACATGTAAGGTGCGTGCAAAATATATGCCTTCTCTGTAACAGGATATAGTATCATGGATACTGATTACGTTTATACTGATATCGTATTTCTTTGTTTATTTGTTTACAAAAATGTAATGATAATGACGGCTTCACCCCCTCCGTCGTCTACAAGTGACAGACGCACTGAAGTAACGTAATCATGGATATAGATTACGTTACTTCAGTAGAGTAAGAGATATTTGTGAAATAAACACACTTTTTTTTTAATGAATTGATATAGGTACTGTGGGTAGTCCAGCACACCTAGTACTAAATCATATTTAAAAAATACTGTTTTTAACAATATTTCTATACAAAAAAAAAACATATTTTCCCAGACATTAACCCCTAACGCAGTTAGTATACATAATACCTTTTTTGTTTAAAGAGAAGGCGTATATTTTGGAAGCACCTCTCATAAATTTGTAAAGCATAAAAGAATCCTTCAATGGCCTCTGACGTATAATTACAGGAAGACAGTTTCTGTGATGGTAAATAAGTAGGTATCATAAATTTTTATTCAATAATTTCTCTGAGTAAGAAAATAAATTCATATACTTTGTGGAATTTCATTATATATAGGGTGACTGGTAATTAGTGACCGATACCTAAACACATGATTGTGCTCATGATAACAAACAACTTTTACTTACTATGGCACCAAACTTGAATTCGCGAAAAAAAATCAGCTGATCCCTACCATGTTGACGAGTTATGTGAACATGAATGTATGGAACAGCTGATTTTTTTTCGCGATTTCAGTGTTGCTGCCACAGTAAAAGTTGTTTGTTATCATGAGCACAATCATGTGTTTAGGTATCGGTCACTAATTACCAGTTACCCTATATATTACTAGCTTCCCACGCGTGGTTTTACCTGTGCAGCTCCCGTGTGAAGAATTTTCAAAATCGGTCCCGTAGATCGAGAGATCAATCCCTTACAACCATACAATCTCACATGCTTTACTAGTAAAACCATTTAAAGTCGGTTTATTAGATAAGGCACAAAAATTACCTCTTTATCAATCTTCGATATATATATAAAAGTGAAAGGTTACTCATTCACTCAATCATCACGAAATCTCAGTAATTACAAGTGTTAAGACCATAAGTGTTAAAAAAATTCAACCCTTAAGAGGGTAAAAAGGGGTGTCAAATTTCTAAGCAGTAATACCAAATAAACTAAATTAATTTAACTAAATAAATTTATAAGCCAAAATATGTTTTGACTATTCACAAATACCTGTAAAAGGTTTACTTACGTGAATAAAAACTTTTTTTATTTATTTTTAATAATTTTAGTAGTTTTCAAATTACTAGAAAATACCTCCAATGAACTCTTAAAAAGGGGTGAATTAAGGGATAAATCTTGCTTTTTTAAGACAAACACTCTTTAATAAAAATAACTAGGCATTATTTTTTTTATATTTAATAACTTTTTCTATTTGCATCAGACAGGCAATTTTTCTCATATATGCATAGGTACTTCTAAATTTTCATGCGAATGAAGTCGCGGATAACAGCTAGTAATACTATTAATTAAAGACTACTTATATACCTAATTACTTCCGATCACATGGTAGCAACCAGTTTGACACGATGACAAGTCAATCTGATTACAAACTCGTTCCTATGTCTTATGGATTATCATTTGGATATATTGTCTATGCCGTTCTTCCGACTTATTATGGCTGGACCACTGCTCGCCTTTATTTTGTAAACTAGCGCAGTTGTGTCCATATCTCAGTACCGTAAGTCATATAATACGCGTACAGATAGAACGCATTGATCGTACACTTAGGTCGCCCTTTGTTTAGAAATCTATCTACGTGGATATAGAAATCTATGCGGACGAAGTCGACAACAACAACAACAAAACAGTCTATATATTATATAAGTAAATAAAAATTAATCCCTATTTCCCTTGGTCAAGGGACCTAATTTTGTGAATTAAGAAATTAGATAGGTACCTATCTTAAAGCAATAAGTCTCACAATCTACAGACAGTGTAATTTATCTGTCGGTTGGTCTCTTATCATAATTAAGTGATTCACATTTTATATAGTATTGACGTAGGAATGTCTATATACTATGTAACGGAACGTTCGTACGTTACGTTATTTATGTTTATTTATTATTTAATTCGTTTGATTATATTTCAATCAAACTTGCTTGTTAGTTTAATTATCATTAAATTGCGGATTGTAACTAAACGTAATATCTTACTAAAGAACCCCCAAAGCCCTTTGAGGGGTGATAAAATATATCGATTAAGATCCCCTACAAACGGAAAATAATATCTACAGCTATTTATAAATAGGGTATTCAGTGACATCTAGTGATAAAATGCAAAGTTACTAAATAGTCAATTATTACATCGACCAATAATGCTAATAGTGGTGACATCTAGTCAAAAACGTTATAAACTAATTTGCATTCCATTGTTTTTATGCTACGTTAGATGGTTAAATAATCTTAAAACATTAAGTTAAAATAGACTAACATATTTATAATAATAATAATTAATAATAATTTATTTATTTCTCACAAAATTTGTTACATTTAAACTGATATATACAGGACCATTTTAAAATAAAATAAATTTAAGTAGGTTCAATAATTATTTTAGAATTTAAAGCAGTTTCATCATCATCATCAGCCCGTATAACGTCCACTGCTGAACATGGGCCTCCTCCCGAGGGAGGGTATTTGCCATAGTCACCACGCTTGGCAGGCGGGTTGGTGACCGCAGTATTATGTTGTACCAAACAAGGAAACGCTGCTGCCCGTTCCTTGATATTCGATTGTTATAGATGATGTTATAACAATCGGGACCAACGGCTTAACGTGCTTTCCGAGGCACGGAGGGTAGTCCCTCAACCAACCAGACCCGGAAAGAAATCTTAGAAATTACACAAAGATTTCATGTCCGGTGTGGGGATCGAACCCACGACCTCCGAGATTCAAGGCGAGCCAAATACCGCTACGCTACGGAGGTTGTTGTTAAAGCAGTTTACTTATTATAAATACTATAAATTAAATTAAAAATATATGTTCAATATTTTTATTTAATCTATGGTTGTAAATCAGAGATAGTTCGTATTCAATCATATTTCTTTTATGAACAATTATTTTATAATAGTTTAAATAATTGAGATAACTTAAAAAAGAAACATATTTATTTAATATTTAGATAATAATAATTTAGGATATCGTTTCAACAAATAGTTTAAACAACAAAAATATTAAGTATTGAAAAGATATTAACTTGGAATTTCGTTTGTTTTTAGATGTTGACAGCAATGATTCATACGACCAAATATAAAAGATACTTTGAATATAGAGGAATTCGAACATTAAGTAGCCTATTATAATTTGGTCAAGTTATGATTCGGACATAACACGCATGCGCGAATCCGCGATTAGGAACTTTTATTTGGAGGGAAAAATAGAAGTTTTGAGAAAGAAAGGAAGACATCTTGGTGGTTTCTTGATTTTAGCGTCTGGAGAGAGTAGGAGTGTCCTTTGGAAAAAGATTTGTTTGTACGTTTATCTCTTGCCCCTAAGGCTACCCACTGACCCTTGTATTTTCTCAGTGAATAAGTGATTTCTGTAAAACATTGTTTTGTCTTTGTAGTCATTGTTTTATTCTTTTCATCGTGAAGTTGTTCTGGTCCCGAATTTAGAAATAAATAAGGGAATAATGGCGACTTGACGGTGAACGGAGTTGATAGTGGGGTCAAGGTAGAGGCAATGTGAATGGATTTACACTTTATGAGAATGTACTGGGGAAGGTGTACAGATTATCTTTTAATTAATTTATCCAGTCATGGTGCTGGGTTAATCCGATCTAGCTGTCCGTCAGGATATCTTGTGAGGATTAACTATCCCTAACATTAGCTAGTGGTAGAACTCGGAAAGGTTAGGGCGCCTCGAGAGATTGATTTTGCCCTTGCATTGGGATCAGTCTAATTGCCCTACACATGTTCTAATTGTGTATACTGGAGTTTCGGGGATCTGTCGAAGTGGAACCATGCTTATTGTTAGCGCCGAGACTCTGTATGCATCGTTTGAATACTGTGTTCTATCTTTATATATGTATATATTCACTAAATTATAACTGTCCGGTTGGAGGAGTATTCCCGCCTAAGGTCCTGTTTCCGACCTTGAGGTGAATCTACGGATTCCTATAATACTCTTTCGTGACCCTTAGGGAAGGTTTAGGGTTTAGGTACACTGAGTTTACCAGCTCAATATAGCAAGATTAGGAATAGGCAACACATTCACGTTTAAAATATAAATGAGCCGCGACTCGATTGGTTTTGAAATGTACACATTTAGAAGTGTAGGAATGTAGGGACAGTTAAGGTATACCTAGTCGTTGTTTAAAGTGCACTAGGAGAGGTATAGATTTAGGTTTTTGTAAGATAACTTTATTTAATAATACTAATAAAGTTATTACTTACCAAATCTTAGTACATTCAAAGGTATAGCGATGATAAATTGTTGAAGGATAATTCGGAAATCAAATGTTTTTGATACACATTTAGAGGTGTGAGGAAAGTAGGGTAAAAGGTACAGTTGTTGAAGGTACAGTTGTTATTTACGACGGAATGATAGGGGAAGGTAGGAATATTAGGTATAGAAGTGTAGGAAAGTAGGGGAAGATAGGAATGATATGTACCTATAGAAATTTAGGAATGTAGGGGAGTGTAGGTAAAAGGTACAGTTTATATTTATTATATAATAGGGGAAGGTAGGACTGTAAGGTTTTTGTAATATGATTTTATTTTATAAAACTTAGTAAGTTATTTCCAAATCTTAGTAAATTTAATTTTATTCAAAGTACATATAAATAAATTATACTAGTTTTTGAAGACTGAATGAACTTAATTTATGAGTAAAGTTGTTTTAATTGAAAATTCAAAATAAATGTATGTTTTACTGTTCTCGTTTTGCCTTGGCGAGCTTCGGCAACCAAAGTGAACATAAAACTAAAAATGTGATCTTACTATGGGTAGACGGAAATACGAATGTACATTTGTTGGTAGAAATACAAATATTGACATCCGACTTATCTATTGTTATAAGTCAGTTCATTCTAGATTCAGAATCCCGGTTAAGTCAGTAAATCTTAAGTGTCACTCAATTTCTATAAAAAGCATAGACTTACTACTAATTCGTATTCTTTTCCATCAAAACTAAGATAGTAAATTATAGTAATACAAACTAAATAAGTAAATAGCAATATAAACTTTATAAATATATTTAATTTGAAATGATATATAAAGGAATGTTTACTTATCATGATTTATGGAAACGAACCTTAATCATGCCACATATCTAATAATATTTGATAAATGATCAGAAATACAATTGTTGATATTTCTTATTTGAGATGCATAAAATAGTTTCAACTAATTATATACTTTTATTAATCTTGTATATTACGTAATATTATTTCCCTTATATAAATAAAGTTATTAGTTATAATTCTGAAATCGATGAGCTCTGCAATTTAGACTAATTATTTAACTCCATAGTGTAAATATAATAGATGTATGTTTTACTGATCTTGTTTCATCCAAGGCGAGCTCCGGCAACCTCAAGTGACCATAAAGCTAAAAATGTGATCTTAAACAGGATGGGCGGATATACGAATATACATTTGTTATGTGATAAATATAGTTGACTTACTGTATAAACATTTGCTTAGCATATTCCAGTTTTGGAAGATTACTTATTTATTGTCCCATATATTTTGAACACTCTAAGGAAGTAGGTAGAGGACTACTATCACAGACTGTCTAGACCAAAGACATAGTTTTGCTAAAAGAGAATGTCCTCTTGTCCCTTAGTTTCAATGTAACAAATAAGTAATAAGGAAATGTCCCTTGTAAGACCATCTGCGGTCCAGACACGGAGGACGATTATCCAAGTCTGGAGACGAGATCGACTGAATGCCTGCGGGTGAGGGGCAGGATTCCTCAAGCCGTGTAAAAAAGGGCCCTTTATTAACATTTCCTATATTTCATAGATTTTGACTAAATTCCTTAAAACCTATATAAGTTATGACTTTTATCATGTTCACTTTACCATTCTTTACTTAAACATATTCAATAATTCTGTCTTTGAAAATACCCGAAAAATTTAGTAGTGTAACAGTTATAGTTTAAGAAGTTAGTTTAGTTTCCTCCTTTCAATGTAATCAGGGTTATCTTCGGCCACAACGTATTCCTGACCACTTGACGATTCACCAATCACGAGCCATTTCTTTAACATATTTAATCAATATAAACTCCAATACAAATCCCAATTATCGTTATTTTCCATTTAGGTAGGTTAATTTAGGGTCTTTAGGCCGTGATCCTCTAGTTAGGTTAGGACTTGGTTTAGGTAGGCGGGTGGGTTGTTACAATTATATTATCAAATAGTAATCCTACGCCCTAATAAATAAAAAATAATCTAATCTATAATACAATAGCATCTATATCTTAAAAAAAATAATATATGTGTCAATAAAGGTGAGTTTGGAAGTTAGGAGGGGGTCAAGCCCAAACTCATGACATGAGTTGCTAGAGGGGTTCAAAAAAGACGCTCCCTATGCTCAAAAGTCGAGAACAAATTTACCGATTACAGCAGTTGACTCAGTGGGTACGGTCGTTGCTTCTGAGACTTGGGTTCGAATCCCACCGGGAACAATTAGTTTTGTGAACTAGGGACAGTTTTTCGAGTCTATTTGTGTTTTATGTCCGTTTATCAAGTCTCCCGCGACTCAGGGATTTATTAATAAAATCAATCTCTTTATAAAAACTTCTAACGTCGTATCTAAGAACGTGGATGCCATCTATCGATATTAGTTAACATTACTGAACAAACAACAAGTGATATGTATGACTCTTTATTTTTAACTAGCTTCCCGCGCGCGTTTACACCCGCGTAACTCCCGTTCCCGTGGGAACTTTATAATTAAATATAGCCTGTGTCATCCGGGCATAGTGTTGCTTTCCAAGGGTGAAAGAATTTTTCCAAATCGGTCCAGTAGTTTCGGACCCTATTCAATACAAACAAACAATCAAATATTTCCTCTTTATAATATTAGTATAGATTAGAAGACAATAAGGAAGCACTAGGGAAATAAATCCGTGTCGCGGGGGACTTTACTAACACATAATTCCCGGACATAAAGTATACCCTTTTTTTTTGTCCGGGGGGAAATGCATTTACGCCTTCTCGCCCTCTCCATAGCGTAGTATGCTAAACTCATACCACGAGGAGAGGACCCTTCACCACTAAAACCTCCCGGACACTCCTTCGATCCGCCGTTGGCAGGGCCGGTTACGCATTAGCAATCCGGCCCCCCCATAAAGTATACCCTAACTCATGACAACTATTAGTGGGAATATTTCCCGGGTGGGAATCAAACCCAAAACAATTCAGACTCAGAAGACACTGCCGTAACCACTGAGCCATGAAATGATAGTTGATCCAAGTATTTTTAATTGTTATGAAAGAACAACATTTTTTTCATGCAAGTTTTTTTTTTGGTCTTTGATTTCAAAACCAAGTAATAATGAATTTTTCAACAGAAACACAAAGCCGACAAGCAATGGAATTTTCTGCAAGTTTGTTTGATGACTTCGTTACGGTACAAAAGAGCCGATAAACAAACACAAATTAGGTAGCTGATCAATATTGGATGTTGACAAACCTGATTAAATATTTGTAAAGTCCCTCGGGTGTGGCCATGCTTTCAGACCCATTGTGTTTTACCTACCATACATAATACCAAACACCGATTCAGGGGCGGCGTTAGGGTAGGGCGGGTTGGACAACTGCCCAGGGCGCCAAATATAAAGAGGCGCCGCAGGCGCCCCTTTCTTTATATTTGCTAGTGGGGAGTGGAGGTTTTCGAATGTTTATGACATTGAATTGCTGTTAGGGGGCGCCGAAAAACTCTCGCCCAGGGCGCTGGTAGTGCTAAAACCGGCACTGCACCGATTGGTGATCTTATATAGTTAAACTAGCTTCCCGCGCGCGGTTTCACCCGCGTAACTCCCATACCCGTGGGAACTTCATAATTAAATATAGCCTATGTCACTCAGGGTAAATGTAGCTTTCCAATGGTGAAAGAATTTTTGAAATCGGTACAGTAGTTTTTGATTTTATTCATTACAAACATACACACAAAAATATAAATATTTCCTCTTTATAATATTAGTATAGATAAAGCTAACGGTTAATTAATTATGTATTCTTTATGTTAATTGATTGTAAGTGCTCTGAATAGAATGTAATAATACTGCAATAGGGATGACGACTTAAAAATTCTATATTACCAAAAAAATATGGGACAAGTAATATTTTTAGGTTTCCGTACCCGGAGGGTAACAACGGGACCCTATTACTAAGACTTCGCTGTCTGTCTGTCTGTCTGTCACCAGGCTGTGTCTCACGGACCGCGATAGCTAGACAGTTGAAATTTTCACACAAATAAAATAAAATGATTTTTAAGCGGGGCAACAATCTTTTTTTCCCCCTTTTTTGCTCAATGTCAATAACGTCAACTGGTAGGCAATTGAAAATGGTACGGAACCCTTCGTGCGCGAGTCCGACTAGCACTTGGCCGATTTTTTTTCAATTCCTAAACAAAAGATAACGTAGCATATACAGCCCGTTAAAATTTCATGTGACGTCACTTTTACCTAGGTGTGACGTCACAAATCCCCCTGAACTATGTTGCTCTTTATCTTTGTAATTTTTTATAGATTTGATAAATAAAAAAATACGTGTATTTTTAATATGACTGATCATGACGGTCTAAATAGTTTTTTTTGTCGTCAACCCTATACCGTGTAAGTGGCTGTTGTTATTAAGATGTAATTTCATCTGTCATCAATTTTTTACTTTATCTAGTTTTAAAGGGCATAAACACAATTTGCTACATTCGATTTTCAACCTTGTTATCTATTGTCACGCCGTGTTGCAGTATCACGATCTATAGGTAAGTATATGCCATCATTGGTGTTGCGGCAAACTTTAATACCTACGTGCTTAAGCAGGTGAAGCCCCTTATTGTGCTTAGTAAATATGTTAAATAATATAGGTAATGAAAACATTGAAAAGTTGGGCCACAATGGCAAAATATTGTACGTAATGTCATTGAATAATAAAAATGGTATCATTCAAGGTAAGGTGGTTTTAAAATGAATGCCATCTTTATAACGGATAGTAATATACATATAAAGCTGAAAAGTTTGTTTCTATGCTTTAACACGCTTATATGTTTATATGTAATAGCTTGCATCAATATCAATACTAAGATTCGAAAGAACAGTTTGTATTTTTATATGTTTGTTTCGAATAAACTCAAAACGATTGAACGGATTTCGATATTTCTTTCACCATTAGAATGCTACATTATCCCTGAGTACTATATAAGTACTAAATAAATAAATAAGGCTATAAAATTCCAACCGTGAGAATCCGGGGCGTGCCGCTAATGTAATATAAAGTTATTGAAACAAAAAAAAAACATACCCCACCAAATACAGAATTGAGTCTTTTCATAGCCACTAACACCACACCGTCAGCAACCATTTTGAAAACTTTAAAATAGCCTTCGAAATTCAAAAATTCACCAGCATAAACAACTAAATCCAGCAAAACTCGAAAATAGAACACACGTAGTGCGCTTAATCCAAAAAAAACCGTTAAATTTATTTTAAAATATAGAACACTTATTTAAATCAAAAGTTAGTCATGTTCGAAAATTCACTTAAAAATAGGATGTATTCTTGAAGGCTGACACAGATACAATGGACACCTTTGCTTATGTATGTGCTATATATTTGCTCAGGGACATGCTATTTTCCTCCTTGGGTGTGCCTTGAATATCATTTTATTAATAAACTCGGATATACGAGTATACCTGGCTATCGAAGGCAGTGGAAGCTTATTTTATTTATTATTTAGAAAACCTGATCTTATTTTTTGAGCTAAAAATAATGTTTCGATCAAAACAGTGGCGTAAACATAGGGTGGCAGAACGGGCGAATGCCTCGGTCTGTGGCCCAAGCTGACGCAAAGTTATGAGAATTAGAAAACGTATTAACTCAATAATCTCAATTGCATTGGATCTGTCAACGTTCAATTTTATTCTGAAATTCTGTGATAATTTTTATCTGAAGATTTTATTCAACAGACTCAAAGCTAATTTTGAGTCCGGTTAGGTTAGGAAGCTTCTTTATCTTAATTTGAGCATTAAGTATTTATTTATACACTATATGTATATATATATAGGATGATGTACATAAATAAATATATAGACTGAAATATTTTTATGTAATATGAAAATAATATATATTTTAAATACGTAGTATAAGTAGGTAAATACGGTAATGAAAACCAAACTGACTTTGTTACTTTTTATCTCTGAAACAACTGAATCAATAGAATTAAAATCCATCACGTTGTAGAATCCGCGAGGCGCATATAATAAACATAATAATGTATTATTTCACGTGCAGACATAATAGTACATCATCATAGTATTATTAGTTTTAAGGTAATAAGAAGACACATAAATATATACAGACGTATAAAATAAGCCTAGAGCTACTGACCATTTTCACAAAGATTATCCTATACGATTATCATCATAAATTTAAGAAAAAAAATCAGTGGAGTAGGTATATACCAAATATTTAAGACAAGATCTAACAGTTGTTATACTTCACCGGTTGATTATAACATAATTGATTAAGTAAATTACAAAGTACTATGTTATATCAATGGTTTTAAATAAAAATCAGTACCTTCATCATTGATTTATAAAAAACCCTTTACGCAGTTATTTTTTTTTTTTCATGACAATGTCACACTATTATTTTCTACTAGCTGTAAGTGCCCGGCTTTGCCTGTCAGAAATTCCAACATTTCCCGCGATTTTTCCAAAATTTTATTTTACACTAACCTTGTCCACAGAATTACCAACACAATAAAATAATAAGCCAAATTAATCAAGTCGTTCTTTAATTTTGGTGCTTCATATTTATTTATATCTATCTATACCTTTAATGAGGATAAATCATATGAAAATATTAAAAAAGTATGCGATGAAATAAATTATAACTGTACCTTCTAGTCTATAACAGAACTTACTTACCGAAATAAGGAAATAGAGGTTTTGTTAGCGGGTTTATCCTGAACGTAAGAGCCCTCTTCGGTTCATGGACGTTTGGAAATTTAATATAAAAACTATTATTGTCTAAGTCATTTAACACAATAAAAAGTAATAATTTTTGACTTATCTATGAATTAATTAGCAAATTGTCACAATTACTTTAAAACGGTTCGGTTCACGAATGTCAATGAATAATGATTGATATTTTATATAATTAATTTAATACAACCTATTTATAATATTTACGCATTTGCCCCAATATTTTGAAGTTATTATGAATCGAGTAAACAACTACGTATTATTGTGTTATTGTTATTGAATCAGAAAATGAGTAGTCAATAGTCATACCTACAACGACAAGTCCGTGACGAAGTAAAACGTAAAAAACAAAATGATAATTCCAACTTTAAAATCGAAAAAGGAAAATGTCAAATGTAAAAAAAAAACTTAATTGAAGTATTTTTCTCTTTTTTTAATAAAGTACGGCTTATAATACATAGGTAATTTACCCACCAGTGCAGACCAACTCATACCCGTATTTCTAAACAATGCTACGAAGTGAAAATTTTACTGCTACGAGGAGAGAATTATATCTGTACGAATTACCATGTCAGGTAAATGACTAATAACACCGGTACATAAATAATTCTATTGAATTTAATCTACTGATCGATCGCGCTAATCCCTGGAACACTAATTTCCATCCAACCGGTATAAAAAAAACATTTCAAAATGTAAAACTAAATTTTATTCTATAAAATATCTCGCTGTTACTCACGGGAGCAGGTTAGAATTTAACACGATGCGAAAAAAACTTCACTTGTCTATCACATTGGCAGTAAGAAGATGACAATAAAAGCATCTTTGAATTCACTAGGAAACGGAACTATAGAGCTACGTGAGCACCATCATGCATTTTTGGAAGTTCACCTGACAAAGACCGTTCATGTCATGAATTAGTAATATACAGTACATCAACATCGTGCGTAAAGAGGAAACTTGTATTACGTCAACAATCGATCCTAAAGTATCTGAAATACTTATTTCGTCTTGAAATTTCTTTGCAGTGGTGTTTCCAATTGATTCGTTACACTTGCCAATACATAAACTACGAAAGAATTGTACAAGCGAATGCAAATATAATAGTATTATGTAACTACTTACATTATTTTGTAAGTATTAAATAATGTAATAAATAAAGTAAGTACCTACACAGAGAAAGATTGGCAATCTGGCATGGCGGAAACCGCGAAGAATCACAAGAGACGCAAATACCCTTAATAGTGGTTAGGTATCTGTCTCATGGTGTCGAAGTATTAGGGCCGTAGGTATCGGGAGCCAAATTAATTTCACCTCCCTTGGCCCTCGTTCATAAGGCACGTTTAAGTGCTATTATCTACTTAGCACTACAGATTAACGTTACCATTCAACGGGGCAATGCTGCCAGCATTCTGGGAATGCTGCATTGCAAACTCTTTATTGTACACTTTCATCAACAGCCCGTTTACGTCCACTGCTGAACATGGGCCTCCTCTTAACAGATCTTGGCAAGCCAGGATCGTAGGGGGATATTGCCATAATCACCACGGATGGCAGACGGATTGGTGATCGCAGTAAGCTGTAAATCTTGAGCTAATTGATGCTGCTGCCCATCCATCAGCCATATGTCCCTTAGTCGCCTTTTACGACACCCATGGGAGGACATGGGGTGGTCTATTCTAAGCCGGAAACCACACGGCGTATTGTCATTTCATGAAAAATAAAATACACATCTAAAACTAAACATAACAATTGGCGGCCTTATCACAAAATGTCGCTTTAGTTTTAGTTGAAATTCTTTTAGTTGTGGGTATATTTATTGTATGTATTATTGTTGCATATTAGGTGTGTATTTTTTATAATAATTGAAATATATAAATACAGCATTCTGGACAAAGCGATCGAGTAGTTTCGGCAAAAAGAAAACTAAGAATCTAATCTTTTCTTTTTTTTAATATTAGTAGGTATATGTATTATTTGTTCTTGTTTAATGTTAAGATTACGTCTCCGTAGCGTAGGATAACCTCCGTAGCGTAGCGGTATTTGGCTCGCTTTAAATGTCGGAGGTCGTGGGTTCGATCCCCACACCGGACAGGAAATCTTTGTGTAAATTCTAAGATTTTTTTCCGGGTCTGGTTGGTTGAGGGACTACCATCCGTGCCTCGGAAAGCACGTTAAGCCGTTGGCCCCGATTGTTATAATATCAACTATAATAGTCGTATATCAAGGAACGGGCAGCAGCGTTTCCTTGTGTGGTACAACATGATACTGCGGTCACCAACCCGCCTGCCAAGCTTGGTTAGTATGGCAAATACCCTCGCCCGGGAGGAGGCCCATATTCAGCAGTAGACGTTATACGGGCTGATGATGATGATGATTAATTTTAAGATTGTTAATTGTGGTGTTTTATTAACTTTTCAGTATTCAAAATGTATTTCTCTGGGATCATCACAACTTTAAAATATTGCTAGTATAAAAGCAATTTGAATTCAATTTAGAGATCCAACAAATGATTACATCTGCATATTGGACTAATAAAAGCGAAACGGTCCGTAATGCGCCAAAACAACCGGTATTACCTTATATTCCTAAAAAAAGTCAAAAATAAACCCACGATAGAGAATAAAACCTGCTTAGTAATATAATAAAAGTTAAAAATAAAAACATAAAACACACGCATTAGATAGGTACATTTACGTCCGACCGATCTTATTTTAAAAGGTCAAGTCGTATTTTTAGCTGGTGTCTGCTGGAGAAGTGTCATCAAGGTAAAAATCTAAAGCTGTCCTACAATTCCTATGTGACAGGGACGAGATATTAAATCTGCTTTCCGCGACTTCATCTTATCTTACAATGAAAGTCCCGTCAAAATTGTTTCTGGGATTACCCGAAGCTAATAAACTGTAATTTTTTTTGTAGTGCTTTGTTATTTGTTTTTTTTTATTTGTATAGTATCGAATAGATTACATTTGGAGCGTATACCTACTGGTAGATCAGATACTCTACTAACAGTTTTAATAAATTATTATTTAATTAGATAAGCTGTCTACTATCTATACTAATATTAAAGCTGAAGTTTGTTTGATTGTTTCTTTACTTGAACGCGCATATCTCAGGAACTACCTACTGCCCGCCGCCTACCGCCCTAGGCTCGGCCTTGGGGAGTGGGGCACATGGGCCCCGCTCCCTTCGAGGCTGACCCATGAGGAGTAGGGACGCCTCTACATTCCGGGCGTCTCTATAATTTGGGCAAATGGGCTACTCTAAGTATGGCCCAGGAGATCCCTCGGTGCCATATTGGCCGCGGGTGCCGTCGGGGGGTCGGATTGCTTATGCGTACCCGGCCCCCGCCAACGGCGGATCGAAGGAGTGTCCGGGGTGGTTTTAGTGGTGTAGGGTCCTCTCCTCGTGGTTAGCATACCACGCTATGGAGAGGGCGAGTCCCACATATCCCACCGCCAGCGCGCAACGCATTTCCAATGAAATAAAACCAAAAACTGTTTTTTTTATAAATAACAATATCTATCCCATTTAATTACATTAAAGTATTTAATTACTTTTATTAGCATTTTATCACTCCCATTATATATCTTAAGTAGATCTGTAAGGGTGACCCCACCGTAAACGCGTGATATGGTGACGGTTTTTCTTTTCGGACGGCCTGAATGTATTTAGCCTGGAGTGTTTGCTACTTCACCAGGCATAAAGACTAGCAGAGCTCCAGCCTATATAACTAAGTGGGACTTGGACCTCGACTCAGGGCGGTCACTGGCGGGGGATTGAGGGATTATGACTTTTAGTTTTTTAGGGCAGTTTTGTACAACTGTTGCTCTACTTTACATTTCGCGGGCCTCTCGAAAGGTTCTAAGCGGGGGCGGAGAAAGAACTCGGAGTTCGCTTACACTTTCGATAAACGCTCACGCATCTAAAGGATACGATATGTTGGTTAATGTTTTATTAGCTTGTAAATATCTCTCAATAGGCAGATTAATAATTATTGTCTTAACTTTCCACGAGTGAGCCCACGTTTAACGTACACAAAGCACTCATATCGCTATCGCCGTATATAATAATAGGTAATAAAATAATCCTCTGTAATAATGGCTTGGCAGAAGAACACACTCAAGCAGGCAGAGCCACTTAGAACATAAATTAAGGAATTATAAAAGTTACTATTACTACACATAAAGTAATGAACGAATACTGTTTGTTTGTAGGTACATGTTTATTTATTTTCTCTTAAATGTCCTATTTTTACCAAAATGCAATTATAAGAAAATAGAAAAGGGAATGTTGAGATGGTTTGGTCACGTAGAAAGAATGAATGAAGAAAGATTGACAAAACAGGTATACATGGCAAGCGTGAGTGGAACAGTCGGAAGGGGAAGACCTCGACGAACGTTCTCTGACCAAATCGGAGACATCCTCGCAAAAGGTCAAATAGGATCCACCCTAAACCGACGTGCTTGTATGAAGAATTTTATGAGAGTGAATGAAGCGAAAGATGTGTGTTGGGATCGTAGCAAGTGGAGGTCCATTGTCTCTGCCTAACCCGCAGGCGTGAGCTTATGTATGTAGAAAAGGTTTCTCAAAAAAAGTTAACATTAAAATTTATCTATGCTAAACAAGTAGGTAGACTGGCTCTTGGGTCAGTCACTGGGTTTTCAGTCATTATGGAGGGGCAGATTTCTTGGGGTGGGGTGAGCCCACGGTGTGTATGCGAGAGTTTTACACAAAAGAGGATTAAGCGATTGTGTTTCGGGTTTGTTACACACAATTGACGGCCTCATTGGTCTAGCGGTAATGTATTCGCTAGACTAGCGAGGTCCCGGGTTCGATGATCTCCTTAGATATTGTCAGCCGCGGCCGAAAATGGTCAGGAGGACTAAATTTTTACTTTTACTATTTGCCCATTTATGTGCGTATACAATAAAGTGAAAATAAGCTTCATCCGTACCGTATTGACAACCTCCGTAGCGTAGCGGTGTAAGCCTCGCTTTGAGTCTAGGAGGTCGTGGGCTCGACCCCTACGCCGGACAGGAAATCTATGTGTAAATTATAAGATTATTTCCAGATCTGGTTGGTTGATGGACTAACCTCCGTGCCTCCGTGTTTCCGTGCCGTGAAAGCTTGTTAAGCCGTTGGTCCCGATTGTTACAACATCATCTATAATAATCGTATATCTAGGAACGGGCAGCAGTGTTTCTTTTTGTGGTCCAACATATTACTGCGGTCACCAACCTGCCGGAGGAGGCCTATGTTCAGCAGTGGACGCTATACGGGCTGATGATGATGAAGCTTCATCCGAAAACAAGATGTTGTTAAACGCACTACAGTCGTTGAATGAATGGTTTTATAAGAAAAGAGACATTTTATACAGATCAAATGGAAGGAGGAAGGAGGAAACACGGAAGTTAGGAAGTAATACGATTTTTTTTCTATTACATTTGCTAATTCGAATCAAGGCAAGCCATTGTGTTCTGAGATGAGTCGTAAATACCTCTTTTCTGATAAAATTCTATCGTAGTTATTGGATACTTAACGGATAATTATAGTGATAATGTCATTTAAGTGAATGTTATAAATCAATGCATTAAAGTATTGGGAACAATCACTATAATTATCAATGTTTCGCACATTCTTACTTATGATTACATACGTGTTATTCCTTGTTAACAAACAAATAAAGAATCGTTTAGGGATATTGCCATAATGACCAAGCTTAGTAGGCGGATTGACAGTAAGATGGTAAACCAAATGTTTGTTTCATAAAAGAGCTGCTAAATGGTATTTTTTTAATCGGTTCATTGGCTCTTGAGTATATATGTTACGGCTAATAGCCGAAGTGCGACTACACCTAGTTTTAGCCGGCTACAACTAAGTGCAGCCGACCACATGCGGTTAAACTTAGATCAACTAGGTTAGAACTAGGTTTTAATTAAATTAAACAATACCTATGCACGGCAGAAAAAAGAGTTGAGGAAGTTAAAAAAAAAAAAAACAAACTATACCAATGGAGTTGAACAGGGACTAATTGAGGTTGATCTAAGTTTAACCGCATGTGGTCGGCTGCACCTAGTTGTAGCCGGCTAAAACTAGGTGTAGCCGCACTTCGGCTATTAGCCGTAACATATACATATAATACAAACATACAAACTATTTTAGATTTATAGTATTGCTATAGAAGTACATATAATATATATCGTTTAAGAAATCGGAAGCAGCAGATTTTAATACAAAAAATATATTGATACAGTTTTTTTCCAATCAGTTGAACATGGTCGTCTACAGTTGTTTTTGCAGATAGAAAAAACTCGGAAATAATAATATTGAAAATCTCAATGTAATTCAAATTGTATATCCCTATTACATACTCAACAATATTACGGTAAGCAGCTTTGCTCAATAAAATAGTTTACTTTTTTGCCAATTTCAATAATGTTGATTTGGTTGATAGGTATTTCAATAAAGCTTTACTCGACACTGGGTAGGTAGTGCTTAGTGTTTTCCTTAACATTAACGTTGTTACCATTGAATCTATAAAATAGGCCCATGCTAATTTTTTACTTTGCCTTGTGGTTTCCGGCTTAGAATAGACCACCCCATGTCTTCCCATGGGTGTCGTAAAAGGCGACTAAGGGACATATGGCTGATGGATGGGCAGCAGCATCTATTAGCTCAACGTTTAAATCTTACTGCGATCACCAATCCGTCTGCCAAGCGTGGTGATTATGGCAATATCCCTCTACGATCCTGGCTTGCCAGGGTCTGTTAAGAGGAGGCCCATGTTCAGCAGTGGACGTAAATGGGCTGTTGATGATGAATTTTTAACTAAAACATCAGTTAAGTAACATGTTGTATTAGAGTACAGAGAATACTTATATAAAATGTGTCGGAGTCAGTTTGGGGGTAGTTTCGTTTACTAACATCTCAACATGTTACAAGATATACGACAAATTTCTACTTTGTCGGTATTGAATAAGGATTTTTTTTTTTTCTTAAAATTGAAATTAACGGTTTTATCCCTGGCACGACATTTGACCCGAGACAGATAGAGATACAGTAATTTCTTGACGAATTTTAAAACATTTTTTACCTACAGAAAGCTATATTATAAACCGGAAAGCTAATATAAAATGGTGCACGTAGGTAAACGTGAAGGACGGCGTGTGCTAAAAAAACAGTAGGTCGAAACACGACGTGATAATGTCTAAGCATCATACAACTATATGTTATCAGAATTTCTCTCCCAAGGGAGAGTTTCGCCGTAGTCACACTGCTGTCCGTTCCCTGGTAAACGCTTGTTACCTATAGATGATGTTATAACAATCGGGACCAACGGTATAACGTGCTTTCTGAGGCACGGAGAATTAAATAATAGAATTTACCGAAGCTTTCTTGTCCGGTGTGAGGTTCAAACACACGACCTCCGACTCTTAAAGCGAGACATATCGCTACGCCTGGAAGGCTGTCTTCAGCACACGGAACATCATATTTGAATTCTATTATCGCATAGCGCCTAAACCCTGTACTATGTAGACTATGCCGGGTTTACAGTGGATAGCAACAAGAAGGCTTATCATATTAAAGTCATATCCTTCTTTTCTTTTTCGTAATCAGATAAAATCATCGTTCGCAATAATAACGTGTTTAGTATACGTTGCATTTGAGTGCACTACAATGCCTCTGTCAAGGCCGACTGTTGTGTGTTACGTAACGCAACGCTTTGTCATATTGTGGACATGTCCATACAAATTGTTTTGTAAAGATGTGATTATTTTAGGTGCTCTGTTTTCAATTTACACCCGGGGCTACATTTTTATGAACCATTTTTTGTAAGGGCCGGATTGCTCCCGGCCCCCGCTAACGGCGGATCGAAGGAGTGTCCGGGGGGTTTTAGTGGTGTAGGGTCCTCACCTCGTGGTATGAGTTTAGCATACCACGCTATGGAGAGTCCCACATATCCCACCGTCAGCGCGCGAATACGCTGTAGCGGCGGTGGGAATGCATAAATGCATTTGCCCCCGGACAAAAAAAAGAAAAGAAACGTGTTTTTTATGAACCATTTCTGAGTTCTGAGTTTGGGTGTGTTTTTGTTAACTACTTCTGAGTTCTGAGTCTTGGTGTGTTTTTGTGAACCAAGTCTGAGTTATGTCTCTGGGTGTGTTTTGTATCACTGAATTATATGTACTGACTGAACACTGAACACTGAATATTGTAAAGTCCCTCCAAGTATTCTTCTTAGTGCGGAAGATATCTCGAAAAGAAGTTCTTCTGCGAGCAAAATTTTTTTTATCTGTAGAATGCACCGAAGTGAATAATTGACTCTTAGTTTACATAATAAATAAATGTGAATACATATTTATGGTGACATTATAGTGTTCAAGGCTGTATGTTGTGTGCATACAATGTCTATGTCAAGGCCAATGCGCACGCTCATACATAATACATCGCGCACGTTTTTGCGATGTAAATTAGAAATATTCATTTTAAGACTTTTCGTCTCAAATTGTAAAATGAAAGTGCGATATACATTGCATAACATATAAAAAATATAACATTTTTATTAAGATGTTTGTTAAAGAAATATTAAACCTTACTCATCATCATCGTCAGCCTGTTGTAGTCCACTGCTGAACATAGGCCTCCCCCATCGATTTCCAGCGGGAACGATAGCTAGCGGCCTGCATCCACTGACTCGCTGCGACCTTTATGAGGTCGTCGGTCCATCGTGCGGGCTGTTGTAAGGAAACCTTACTTGCAACTTAGGAATATGGTATTGCTAATAACCACAAGCAGGGGCGTACCGTTACCGCCGTATGAACACGTGGCCGGGGGCTACGGGGACGGGGATGTAAGGGCAAGGGCCTCGAAAATGTCTGGTAGACGGAGATTGCAGCAACAAGTTTTGATTCGAGGCCCTTCTATGGCTCGCTACGCCACTAACCCACCTAGTTTTGCTCTTCTATCTACTCCCGCCCGGATAACAACCCGTATACGGGTAACAACCCGTCCATATTAATATCTCCCCTAGATGTTTCATTCGTTTATCAATTCTATCGATAAAATACATAATATACAACTAAAAGTAGCTAATTTAAATTAAAAATAACTTATAAAATACTACTATTCTAAATCTATTCTACTTGGCAAGGTTCCTAGAATGCTGGCAGCATTACCCCGTTGAATGGCAATGCTTAGATACCTGATTTTCTTACATATAAATCTTGTGCCCTTATTACTAATTACAATAAAGAAAAATGAACCAAATTAGTCAAGTCGTTTAAATAAGCAGCGATTTTATAATAGGCTTTTTTACAAAGTTCAATTTCGACAAAGGCTTTTAATTTATTAACTGATAGATTTGTAACATTAAAATGGCGTTTGTTTTAAAAACGTATATATACATTGATCGCTCTAATCACACTGATAGCTTAACAATATCAATATATATGTTTGTCTGTTCGTTAGCAGGCGATAAGTGTTTGCTGACAAAGTTTACACTGGATTGACACAAACAATAGGTACCTAAGTTTTTGCTACGCTTTGTTTACCGTCATAGATAAAATGGTAGATTTAATAACATGGATAGATTACGAATACATTTAACGGGATTTAGACCTGTAATTAAGTATCTAAGACTAGACTTAAATAGGTAAATTAATTTTATTTTATATTCAACTAATTTCCGAGCGCAGATTCACCCGCGAAGCTGCCGTTCCCGCGGGAACTTCGTAATAAAATATATTCTCTGGCCTTTGATTAATGGGCTATCTAACACAAAAATACACTTTCAAATCGGTCCAGAAGTTCCTGAGATAAGCGCGTTCAAGCATACCAAACAACTCTTGAGCTAAACTATATTTAGTATAAATTAAATTGTATGGCAAAAGCGATTAATTTTTTTGGAAAAATTTAACTTATATTTCACCATTCCCGAATGATTAGTAAGAAAAAAAAACTAGGCGACAGTACTTACTGATTCTAATTAACTAGTTTTCCTTAAGAAAATGAAGGACGCGAAATTAAAATAGAAATTAAAAGAGCTATTATAATATAATGAGCGTAAAATGACTATAGGTATTTTTTAATTTTTCCATCCACACTATTAAATCATTTACGTATCTATGTATTGCCAATAAGGTTGCCAGATCCTCGGGATTTGTCTGGATTGTCCAGGCTCCCTAGAAAATACAAAATGTCCCGACAAAAATCATGTAAATTTAAAATTCCTTCAAAACATTACTTGTAAAAAAGCCAAGTGTCGCAACTCAGTTTTTTTTACAATAGAAAAGCGACTGAGTCGCGAGACTTGGCCTTTTTTTACAA
Source organism: Nycteola revayana (assembly GCA_947037095.2). Classification (NCBI taxonomy): domain Eukaryota; kingdom Metazoa; phylum Arthropoda; class Insecta; order Lepidoptera; family Nolidae; genus Nycteola; species Nycteola revayana. Next base: position 19,402,978 of record OX344847.2, on the reverse strand, counting down.
TGTTTTTGAGTTAGTTGTCCCGACGATAATCCTAAAATACCGACATCACGAAATTTTGCCCCAATTTTTTTTTTCATCTTTCAACTATTTGCCAATATTATATATAATATATAGTATGTATTGTATATATTATAGCTTATAATATCTTCGTATCGTATTATGTTGTCAGAATATCGGATCAATCCATCAATATCTACGTATATAAAGTCTCATGTAATTTTATTAAGATTACAGAGGTAATCACATTTATCACGTGTAACGGAGTAATGTTATTGTGATTAGTTCACAATCTAGTTTAAAGCAGTTCTAGAAATACCTAATCATGTAGTAGTAGGTATAATTTCTGAAATATATAACTCTACGATTGACATTTTTTAAATCTTTAATATTATAACTGAACGTATTTGGCTGAAAGATAAATATATAATAGTTTATATGCTGAATTAACATAATTATAGGCTACAGAACGTCTCGCTCCGACCCACTGGAGCAGAGTAGAGTAAATGATCTTCTCATGTGCGTGGTGCGGGGTGGAGGGGCTTATAATACGATATTTAAATTAATCTTACACTTATACAGGGTGTCCCAAAAGGTTAAGTAGCTGGGAAAGGGGGTGACAGGGGTGGACACAATGGTCACTAGAAAAATAAAAAAAAAATCCGCTCTGGGTATTTAAAAAAAAAATGGCATTTTTTTAAAAACTTAAAATTTTACTCCTTGTTATTTTTGATGTTGATGTTGATGACCTTGTTGTTATTGAAGATTACATAACAGCATTTTTTTTAATACAGCCATATTTGTAGGTACAGTTAGCACAAGGTGTAAAATTTTTAGTCTTTTAAAAAATGCCATTTATTTTTTTAAACACCCAGAGGGAATTTTTTATATTTTTCTGGTGACCCTTGTGACCATCCCTATCACCCCCCTTCCCAGCTACGTAATCTTTTGGGACACCCTGTATATAAAGCTGAAGAGTTTGTTTACTTGAACGGGCTAATCTCAGAAACTACTGGTCTTATATGAAAAATTATTTCAGTGATAGATAGCCCATTTATTGAGATAGGCTATTTTATTATGAAGTTCCCACGGGAACGGGAGTTAAGTGTATAAAACCGCGCGCGGAAGCTAGTTACAATATATTATGATAGGTATGTGTTGTTAAAAGGAAGGCATATATTTTGGAAGGACTTACGAAAAAAAAATCAGCTGCTCGCTACCATGTTGACGAGTTATGCGAACACGAATGTATGGAACAGCTGATTTCTTTTTCGCGATTTCAGAGTTGGTGCCATAGTAAAAGTTGTTTGTTATCATGAGCACAATCATGTGTTTAGGTATCGGTCACTAATTACCAGTCACCCTATATATGGTTATATTCTTAAATAACTGATTCAGTTTCCTAGATTCGTTTACGTAGTAACAATTTAAAAATCACAGCGTCATTTACTTCTATCGAATAACTTAACTGTGAAAAAAAAAAATATCGACTTCTAACAAAATTACCTTGACTTACTTATATATTTAAACATTTAGCTCTAGTTTCTTATAGCCCTAGCAATGTTTTATGCAACTAAACCCTTCTGAGAAGAATATGACGTCAGTGCAAATAACATTCAAATAGAAACTTAAGGTTTTGAGAAATCCAACTCGGACGTTGAGAGACGGTGAAAAATACCTTATGCTTATATGCTTCACCTGTTCGGGAGTTACTATGCCACAGACCGACTAACATGTCAAACTTATAACACTCCTCTTTTTGCGTCGGAGGTTAAATTAACATTCAACTACTTATTGCATTTTTATACTACTACTCTTACTACTAACAAAAACAGAATGATATTTTTTTCTGTCTGTTTGTTTTGGCTTACCTCAGTAACTGCTGGACCGATTTTGACACCAATTTTGACGGGACTTTCACCACTGGTATATATAAACTATTTTATTTTGTGTGTATGTTTGTTCATTGTTAGATAGCTTATAAAATCCTTATTTTACGCGAACTAAGTCCCGGTAAGCAGCTAGTCTTTATTAAAGTTATATCTTATTATATCTTGCAAACGTTTAAAGTACTTTAAAGGCTTCAAATCATTACGCAGCTATCCACAGCAGTAAAGCAGCAACGCGGTAACGTGTAGTTAAATTAACAACCGTTCAGGTGGTGAAATTAATGACGATTATCCGTGAAATCGCGAAAAAAAAATCAGCTGTTCTATACATTTATGTTCACTTAACAGCTGATTTTGTTTTCGCAATTTCAGGGTTGGTCTCATAGTAAATGATGCTTGTAATCTTCAGTACTTTCACCACCTAAAAGGTTGTTAATGTTTTAAACCATCTTAGCTATAGATTATTATTTTGTGTATACTCGTTTTGCTCGCGACAATTTTTTATTTTATTTATTTTTTATATATCCATATATATTTTATTGATTTTAAAAATAAGATTATAACAGTAGTTTAACATAAGTGACCATACAGTTAAGTTAAGTATATATAAAGACCTGTATATAATGTTAAAAATATTGTTCTTAATTAAGTACCTATATAAAAAAAATACTTAAATGTGTTATGCATTGTAAATGACGCAACACCAGCGCGAATTAGTCATCTAAGTTACTAAATAACTATTTCATTTCATTTCTATTTCATTTCAAAAATAACCCTATATAACCGCGTACAGTATAAAATATCTAACTAAGAAAGGATTTTCCACAAGTTTATAACAAGGCAGAAAACATTTGTTTTAACATACAGTGTCTAATTAAACTCTCGTTATATGTAAAGTAAATGATAATTGGAAAACAAACATATATAACTACGCGGCTGTGACAATCAAATTCAACACCTCACAAGCATAAGTACATAATAATATTTACTATATACTTCAGAAAAAAATGGTCGTAAGTGTCAGTTTACGGTAAAGGCACATACGACGAATCCGACGTTATGCTTCTGAGCTCTTAGAATTGTAAAAATATAGGTATTTATTATTAGACGCGTACATATCAATGGATTTATTAGAGGTTTTTTAATATGTGCCTTTTTGAGTACAGGATCCGTTTCTTTGGGTATTTTTTATACTTCTACACACGTAATACAGTTAAGTTAATGAATAGTCTAGGCGGCCAATGGCTAGGGCGTCGGACTTGTGATCTTAAGGTCGCCGGTTCGAACCCCACCCATTGCACTACCGACGTGAACCCAATCGTAACACAAGTGCATTTTAGATTAGCACGAGGGGTTAACAAGAATAATAGTAGACTGCAAAACTCTGCTAGAAATATTAAAATTATAATGATAAAAGAGCATTATTAAATGGTTTAAAACTACAAACTAAGCAACAGCCCTAAAGCGCATTAAAGGAGTGAGGAGTTTGGGGAATTATGACTTTTAGGGGAGTTTCGCAACTGTCGCTCTACATTTACGGTTTATGTCATCGTGGCATCGCATGCATCGGAAGTACCTATTGAGTAATAGGCGGCTAATACGAAGAAATGATTCAATAAAAACAGAATTTCCTTTTAAATAAATCATGTATCTATGACATTTTTGGATGGATCGATTTTTAAAACTTATATAGGCAAAATTGAAACTTTACAAATTAGATTCCTAAAACTATTAGTAAACAATAAAACTAAGAACAGTTGCAAACATAATTACAAAAAACTATTTAAAATTTGTAAAATTCTCCCAGTTACTTTAAAATATAAATACTTATTATTAGTAAATCAACATGGCAATTACGAGCATAATTCATCACTTGTATCGCATACTCACAGTACCAGGTCGATAGCTAACAGTAAGTATGATGTACCTAGAGTTAATAATTACTATGGAGATAGGACATTAAGAAAACGTTTACCATATTTGTTAAATAGCTTGCCTGTGGACATCAGAAGAGAAACTAATAAAAACAGGTTTAAAAGATTATTAAAGGAACACCTATTGGATAGTATACACACACCATGAACTATAGTATACATAGTAAATTATGCATAATCACACACTATATTATTAAATTCCCAACTTAAAATATAAAAGACTCACCTGAGTCCACAGACAAACTGTTTAGAACAGTTTTGTGGACCTATATATTACACTAAGGTTAAGCACTATTATGTAATAATAATAAATAAATAATAATAATAATAATTTGACGACTGTTAGTATTTTATAAGAAAAACTATTTAAGATTACCTGCGTATAGTTTACATATAGGTATGAATGTATTATTTTTGTAATATCACTGGATTAAAATAGGTACATGTTCAACACCATAAAGCAAACTCTACTAAAAGATTAACTCCATCCGGTCCATTTAAACTACATTAGATTCTAGAACTGAAGACATAATCACAAGTAAAACGCTTAAGTAATTGCTTGTCCGACACAGTTTACGTGCAATTTATCATCTCTTCAACTACATAAACAAAAGTTGATTATGCTAAAGTAGTGGAAAATAACAGGAACAAGGTTACATTTGCCGTGTACCCTTAACAGAGTTACCCTCAACATCAGTCCGTATAATGTCCACTGTTGAACATGGGCCTCGTCTCTTGACAGGTGAGTTGGTGACCGCAGTATTATGTTGTACCCACAAGAAAACGCTGCTGCCCGTTCCTAGATATACGATTATTATAGATGATGTTATAATAATAGGGACCAACGGCTTAACGTGCTTTCCGAGGCACGGAGGGTAATCCCTCAACCAACCAGACCCGGAAAGAAATCTTAGAATTTACACAAAGATTTCCTGTCCGGAGTGGGGATCGAACCCACGACCTCCGAGATTTAAAGCGAGCCAAATACCGCTACGCTACGGAGGTTGTCGGGTAGAATTGCCCTCTACTATCCCTATATTACTGTCTTTGTTATACATCATTTTAGAATATTAAATTATATCAATTAAAATCTTTGTATAGCTTTAACTTGTCAAGCAGCCGTAGCCCAATAACTAGAGCGTCGGACTTGCCATCATGTAATCGGTTCATCCCCACCCATTGCACTACCGACGTGAACCTACTTGTAAGACAAGCATTTTAGCTTAGCACGAATACTAGTAGACTGCAAAAACTATGCAAAAAAGGACAGGTATAACTGTGACCATATGACCACGGATCAGCATGGTAATTGCGGGGGGAGAATTAGTTTTGTGCCAGTACCACCCTGAGCGTTGGTACTAACCTCTTAAGGGTGCCCTCAGGTGGATGTCGCTTAGACCTTTGCCGGTTGATTTTTAGAAGTTAATTTTGTACCTGTTGCATCCCACGATAATATGTACCTACATTTGACATTTGACAGACGGACGGATTATAAAATCTGTAAAGATCAAGTAATGTACAAATAGTTCTTAGGTACTAAGTGATACATTGTAAATCTGACAAGCACAAGTGTATGTAAATGGCTAAGTGCTGAATAAATTTCATTATTTCACTTGTCTTTTGCAACGTGTAGGTAACCATTATTTCTGCAACTGTAGTACAATGAGTCATCTTAATTATATATTTGCCGCATGATGGTGATTCAACCATGATTGTTGATCTAATGATGACCATGCTTCAGGCCATTAGCGGTACCTATACTTTTTGTCTCTGTACAAATACAACGCTGGATGTTATTATAACACTGATGAAATACAAACATGACGAGCAGTCTGCGCTAATTGTTTGTTATAAATCGAAAAGTAGGTTAGGTAGTCTGTCTATCTGTCTCACTGAAGATTTTTGACATCTGAACTACTTAACAAATTGTGATGATTATTTGGAATATGGAGAAGCACCTTTAATATTTGTCGCTGATTCTAGGGGTCGCAGTGCGTTTTTTGTTATTGACCAGGCAAATTCCCAACTGGTGTTAAGTAGCATAGGTGTCCAAATACAAGGATAGCTACTAGTAGTACAATAGTTATGTCATTGTATTGTCCTTATCCTGGCAGGCACTTTTCCCTCCCCCCCATGAGCTCGGATTTTGATGCGGTTTTTTAATAGGTAGCGAAGATTTAAGGCGAAAAGGCCACGCAACGTGTCAACACCTGTGCGTCAGCGTCAGTGCGCGCGTGGCGTCGTGTCGGGTGTTCATAGTGTGATTCTGGTCTATAGGAAACAATACATTTGATTCGACTCAACACGCGTCGCGTGTCGTCAGGTGGCGTGGCGTTTAATAATAAGTTTCCGCCTTTATATTTCTAATACATCAGCTTTGTACTCCTGCGAAGCCGGGCGTGTCGCTTGTTGTATTCTAGGTATGAGTGTATAACATTTACGAAACTTCTAAGAAACATGAATGTATGTTCTCTATATGCAGTATGTAATAATTGAAAGCATTGCTGTTGTTGGTTGACGTGGTTGACTTTAAACATTAATAAGTCCATAAAACAAAGGATTCCGTCATTGCGGAACTAACAACTTGACATAAATACAATTTTATCAGTCAATCTATTATGAAATGAAATACTTTTGCGTGAAATAAACATTCAAACTTTCTTTTACGTATGAGCAGAAAAATAATAGGTACTTAGTTATCCACTATTCATCTTGGATGAAGAGTCCAGAGACAAAGACATCTAGTGTCAGTAGGCACAGTAGCACTGTCATAGTCAAAGTCGAAATAAACGTAGCTTATTTTTGCTACGTTATTATTTATGGTCTCTCCCAATTTTTTTATGGCAGTCTTCCAACGAATTCAGTAATTTCTGCCAGTGTCATTTAATGACATATACCTACACTAAAATTTTAGCAAACAGGTTTGTATTTGTCATTTTAAGTGACAACAAAAAACTTAGGTATCGATGTGAAAAAACAAAGCTCAAGTTACATGAGATGAGTTTTGATATTGTAAAATGAGTCAGTATAATTTGTTCTGAGAACAACAGGATGCAAAACACGAACAACGCCCCGGGTAATTTAGTTCAGTGTAATAATAAATATTTTTAAACTTAAAACTAAATTATGAATGGAATATAACAAACTCCGTGGTAGTAGCGGTATAAGGGACTAATTACACTTATTCAGCTCAATTCAGCTAACGTCCATAGAAAACGCCAGCTGAACAGACGCGTACGCATCCCGAACAAAACTGGCGTTTCACTCACTCACTCTCACACTCAGGTTTGATTCCCACGCTGGAAAAATATTTGTGAATAATTTTACTTTGTTTATTCGGTTCCGCGTTTCGTGTTAATTAAAAGAACATTCTGGCAATTATTTTTGTTGTCAAGACACAAGTTATACCTACTTATTTCCAATTTAAATTAATTACCATAGTAACCTGTTAAGTCTGGGGCACGTTATCAAAATTTTCCACTTTTTCATTAGGTCAATTAATGATATTTATTATTTAAAATGTTTTATCTTATAGGTACATATATTAAAATAATAAGATAGTGAATGTTCGCAAATTTGTAATAAATGATATAACTGTATTATTATTATATAATGCTATGTATATAGCATTATACATATAATGTAAACCTTCCTCTTGAATCACTCTATTTATTAAAATCCGTTGCGTAGTTTTTAAAATCTAAGCGTACATACAGACAGCGACATTGTTTTATATAATACCTACTATGTATATACTGTGGTGACTGATAATTAGTGACCGATACCTAAACACATCATTGTGCTCATGATAACAAACAACTTTTACTATGGCACCAAACCTGAAATCGCGAAAAAAAAATCAGCTGCTCCCTACCATGTTGACGAGTTATGTGAACATGAATGTATGGAACAGCTGATTTTTTTTCGCGATTTCAGGGTTGTTGCCATAGTAAAAGTAGTTTGTTATCATGAGCACAATCATGTGTTTTAGGTATCGGTCACTAATTTCCAGTCACCCTATATAGTGATAGGTAATACTAGTCGTTGCTCACGAAATGCGCGGAAAAAGGTGTAAATAGACTTATTCAAGTCATTATGATTCGTATAGGTAGTATTCGTATTGATTGTTCATGAGCGTGCCTTTCTGATGGCTGTAATCTCAACCTTTTTTGAAAGCTGGATCCGTTTTTATTCCTGATTCTTTAATGCATTCAATATTATTATTATGTAACCTTATACCAAAAAACATCAAATGTGTTTGACATTACTCAAATTTTAAATTTTACAAAACTTTACTTTGACAAAGGCGCGTCCAAAATCAATCTCGCAATCTCGATTTACCTTGACCATGCAAATTACCTCAAACATAATTGATATTTAAGATCTTATCTAACTAATAGGCGTTGTAATTCTATGCACTCTGAATATCTAGGCTATCTTCCAATTTGCAGATTTAGAGTTTACACACTTGGTTACCGTCTTTTATTGGCTTTTTTTTTAAAGACAACTCTCCCACAAAGGACCTTATTCCCAGTGTCACTGGGGCTATTACAAACATTCAATTCACGGACAGAGAGTATACCCAGAGTCAGAACAACTATCTCAGGTTCACACAAATAGGTAATTTTGCCGGCTGGGAATCGAACCCATAAAACCAGGATCTCAGAAGCAACTGCCGTAGCCACTGAGTCACCGATTTTAATTATATACAGCTTACTTTCGAATACTACAATCCATTGTTTAATTACGATGCGGCAAAAGATAAATCGAATAAAAAAAACAAAAAAATAGAAGATTCACAAGATGTCTCTATATTTTCTACTCTCCAAAAATGTTAAATGTTGTCTTGTCTCAAATTTGGCAATTGGCAAAGATGAATAATGCAGCAATAAAAAAATAAGTTACCTAGCTCTCTAACGACTCAGTTAAATATCAAATTAATTAATTTCTTAATTTAATTACTTATTATGACGATGTAAACTATAATTTTTTTATATTCCCTATAACCAAGTCTTACATACTTATTTAATAACCATATGTTATGACTGACTATACCGGGAAATATTATTTTATTGCCGCAGGCGCACGGTAAGCTGCGCTGACGCACATGCCAAGAAAAACAAAAGTTATCGATAGCAGCCGCGTCCATGGTTCCCGTGGGACCAGCTAGCTAGTAATTAATAATGGTTGGTGATTAAGAAATGATCTTACTTTATTATTTATTTTTATAGTATAATTACATCTCAGCGAGCGATGGAGAGGGCTATGCTCGGGGTTTCTTTACGACATCGAATCAGTAATGAGCAGGTACGGAGAAGAACGCGGGTAGCCGACATAGCCCAACGGATTAGTTCGTTGAAGTGGCAGTGAGCAGGCCATATAACACGGAGATCAGATGGCTGGGATGCTGGATGGTTAAGGTCGAAAAGTTCTGGAATGGAGACCGCGGATCGTAGGACGTCCACCAACTAGATGGACGGATGACTTTGTAATAGCCGCGGGATCGCGGTGGATGCAGGCCGCTTCCAACAGTAGAAACTGGAAATCTATGAGAGATACCTAGGTCCAGCACTGGACGTCCTACGGCTGAAATGATGAATCTCTCTTATTTATAGGCAATGTTATGTAGAAGCAGGAGTGTTTTTTTCTGACGGACATACTACGCTTTACTACTTCTCCGGGCATATACGTGAGGAGGGCTCTAACCTTATTCAGTAATGTTATAATTGTAGAGGGACTGTTGGTGATTTTCCTCCACAGAAAATGAATATCTTCTTTGCCGGGCGAGGTGGTACCTATGCCCGGCGCCCGACGGCCATGTTACTGTTCAGAACTTATATATACGTAAGTATTATGTTCGAATTGGCTTCCGAACTGTATTACATGATACATGTTAGTTGGGATGCTAGATGCTAGATGGCGCTGTTCGTTGTCGTGTAGTTTGTGCGGCTACTGTAGATGTCGGTATATAAAAGGTATTTCTAAATATGAAAAATGCTTTTGAATAAATAGGTATTAACTGTCCCAAGGATTTGCCGCATCAACTGGATATCACTTCTAACGATGAAATATTTTTAAATTAGATTCTGTAGTTATTAATAATTTCTGATCAATTAAAAATCAACTACATATAAGTAACTATTAATAATTCTACACTTTAAAAAGATAAATATCAGATAAATAAATTTACTTTTAATTTTATTAAGATTCAAATATGACGAACTGCTAAATATACCTACTGCGAATAGATTGATCAAAAAACGAATCGAAAAGTATACGTAGTCTAGATATTAAAACGGAAGCGGAAAAGAGTCTTAGAATCGCTGGTGCTCCAAAAAAAGGCAAGGCGAAACTGAAAAAATTAAACAACAAAGGTGATGAACGAGTAAACTAACTAATTATACATTGCAAGTACGAAATGTTTGTAAAATTGCACAAAATAAAGATCTGCATCTTATCAAAATGAATCAGAAAAATATTAAGAACCTTGTTATTTTGTGATACAATTAACTTTCCGTTTGGTAATCTAACGTAGACTTGTATTTATGACAAGGTCAATGTCAGATACAAGGAGATTGCGTTTTTTTTATAAAAGGGCAGAGAATTTATATGACAAAATATTGTTTCGGTATAATAGTATCAACCTCCGTGGCATTGCGGTATAAGTCTAACTTTAAGTCTCAGAGGTCGTGGTTTGAACATGTCTTCATCAAGAAATTGGCCTGATTTTGACCACGCTGTTCAAGATTGGTCAACGTTTATCAGGAAATTACGGCAAGGTTTTGTGGCAAACGATGTTAACAATGAAACGGATAAAGCTGGTATTAAACGCCGGGCTATTTTATTGAGCTACATATAAATAATTTCCATATAAATCAACTATGATTACTTTATTTACCAGTTTCTACTTAATCCTCCTATTCTACAAAATATATCAACCCGAGAATGAAGCCCAGAGCACGCTTAAGCACTCAAATGTCTACGGTTACACTTAAGAGGCAGTCTTCATAAGTAGGTGAAGTTCGATAACTGCTCACTCAATGGATCCATACCCTAGTTACTTGAAAACATTTTTTCATATTACTACGGTAAATGCACTCACTTTAAAATCGATAACTTTGTATAAAGAATATGACTGTAACTGACATTTTATTTTTTATTTTTATTCTGTGTCAATCTCTATGGTTTCCGACTTAGAATACACTACACCATGTATTCCCATGGGTGGCGTAAGAAGCGACTAAGGAACTTATACCTGGATGGGCAGCAGAGTTTATAAGCTCAAGGATACTTACCATCTTATTGTGATCACCAATCCGCCTGCCAAGCGTAATGATTATAGCAATATCGCTCAACTTGCTGGTTTGCTAAAAGGAGGCTCATGTGGACCCCAAAGAAGCCTATATTGTTTATATTATATAAGCACATAATAATAGGTATCATTAAAAAGTTCTACCTAATTACAGTTGTTATCTATATTTAAACCAATATCATATTATGTTTTGTGGAAATGTATCTGTTTATTTTATTTTTTTCAATTAAAAGGAAAACACTAATAGGTACTGTACGGATGATTATCTTTCTTGGAATCGAAAGCTATAATAGCCGCGCCGGTTAGTAACATAACCTTTTTTTTTAAAATGTCTAACTTGTTCGGATCACTCTTAACTCCTTCTTTGACAATGTAAGCAAAGATGCATTTTCCCATATCGTAATTATCTACCTTACACATGTCTCTTAAAGGTCGAGGCAAAATTTCTCCCCGACTTTCTGTGCTAATCAACTATCTAACCAGTTCTCTCACGGGAAACTCAACAGGCAGTATATCGGGGACTTGTGTCCCCGATATACTGCCTGTTGAGTTCTAACACTACTAATCTAACCTATCCATTAACCACATAAATGAATTAAACATCGTACGATTAACTAGAGAAACTCAGAATCGCGAACTAGCGTTAAATCTCATGAAACGCGCAAAACGAATCTAATAGGTTTATTTACTCGACCATGGCGGCTGCTTGCGAAAAGAACGTTGTTTTTCTTTTTTTTCTGTTATCAAAGAGTTTGGAATTTAATTAGAACCATAGACTACGACCTAGTTAGATCGAAGAAACGTTTTCGCGGATTTGAAGGTTTTATATTTTATGCTTAAGGTTAATTTCCGTGCATCGCGGCCGATCGCAGTCGCACGCGATTAATCGCATGCGATTGATGCAGCGGCTGATGTGACAATAGTCAGAGACTGATGGCTGTCGATTTCCTTATCCCTACTCCGTGGTCGATAGCTACGCGCGTGTTTCGCAGACCTAAGAAACGCAACTCATACTCCGAAAATGGTCGCATCATCCGCGGGCGTCAGACACACGCCAGATCGAGATCTGTCGTAGCTACGATCGACAACGATGCACGGAAATAAAACTTTAGAGTAATAAATAATACCTGTCTTATACGATAATGTTTAATTTAGTTAAAATATAACCGTAACCTTTATGTACTTACATTAAATACAATGGAAAGAATCAGGGAAACAATCGATTATGATTGATGCATCGATAAAATAAGTTGAAAACTATTCATTTTCAATACGGTTATAGGTATAATTTTAAGAATAGGTAGTCTCAATTTTAATGTTAATTAGTTTTTTTCCTTTTAACTGATAGAAATCTATAGATACTTAATTAAAACCACCAACGTCAATATTTCTATTCAATTATTTTTTATACATTTTCCTCTCGTCATCAAATTAGCCTGATTAATAAATAATAAGACCGAAATACATAAATATTTATATGTTTTTTCGGGCCATTTGTTATTATTTTACTTTTTTTACTGACGTTTTTCAACTTACCGCATTCTGCATCTATTGAGCAAATTTCAATATTTTTGCAAAATATGGTATACCTACCTACTTTGCACATAGATTCTAATAGGTATCTTAGTACCAACAATTACTTCATTGGATGTCTTCATAGTTTGACCCAAGAAATTTGCGAATTGGTACATTTCTCGATCGAATAGAATAAATTATGTATTACTGACAATTCATTGACCTCAATGCCAAATTAGAACAAGACCAAATTAAGCAAATTCTGAATATTCCAGTAGGGTGATTCCGAGGTTCCCATTATATGGCACCACGGAAGTGGACTTGGGACATTCATTAGTTATAATCTGCCACTAATTGACCTAGAATTCGTGATATTCTCATGTTCAATGTAATTATTTTACAAAATATAGGTATACCAGCTTCTGCGCGCGGTTTCGACCCGCGTAACTACCGCTTCCTTGGGAAATTTATAATAAAATATAGCCTATAGCATTCCCCGATAAACGGGCTATGTAACAAGAAAATATTTTTTCAAATCAGACTAGTAGTTCCTGAGATTTGCTTTCAAGTAAACAAACAAACTCCTCAGCTTTATATATTAGTATAATATTAGTGACTATTACAATGTTTTCCTATCGTTCAAATTAAAAGCAAAAAATCCAAAACAACTTGTAACAGACACATCACTGAGGTTTTTGACCTCCTTCCAATATCATATTAATCTGCGGTTAAACGCATTACCTACCGCTAAATCAACGATGCCTTCTAACATTATAACAAAAATCTATTAAAAAATGATTCACTTATATTATGGAATAAGGTAGGTGGACCAGGCCACTGTAATGAATAAAAAAACAAAAATGGAATGGATAAACGAAAGAAACAACTTATTATCTAGCATTTTGTTTTATTTTGTAACTTAAACCTAAATAACTTTTTTATTTTAGATGTAACTTTAACATTATTAAACTTAAATTCTACTCTGCCTTTGCTTTTTTCGGACCAACATAACACAATGGTATATTTTTATTTTTAGGATTGTATTTTATGACATTTCCAGTAGAGACATACATTCGTGTGTCGTGGGGTCATTGCCTCGCCAGTTTTTCTCGAGAGTTGCCCACGTCCAGAACTAGAGGCAGTAAAATCAGAGCGCATCACAAGAACATGATTTAAAATAATTAATATTTGTCTATAGAAATAAATATATATTTTTTTATAAAAATAATTGAACAGAAGCATCTACCATCACCGATTTTCGTTACATTTCTATCCTTAAGCATAAACTGAAAAATAAAGATTAATAAACCGTATGAAACATTCTAACACCTACATTTACTTATATCATATATTGATAGTCTTGTTTCGGCTCGGTGACTTCCAAGGCTGAAGGTATTTAATCGCTAGCCATCCTTGTTACTAATATTTTAATTAAAAATGTAACAAGCATTGTTTATGGTTAGCGAACTAAGAAATTAATGAGTTACATTCTAACACGTGTTAAATCATTTACTGGCAGTAAAAAAACGCATTTGCATGAAATAAAACTTCTATACACTGTAATTTTTCTGTCGTTTCTAATAATTTACACGACGATTTGCCTATGCCTATTGCCTAGCCTATGAGTATTACTATCAAAACCATTCAAATGATATAAGAAGTTTTTTTACAAAAAAAGAAAACATTCCCACAAGGTAATTAATAGAATCAGGCGTTACTTTGCGGAAATCCATATTAATCTTAATTAGATTAATAGAAAGATAGAAGATAGAAGATAAAGATAGAAGTTTTTAAATTAGATTCCCACAAGGAGTCGGCAATAAATGTAAGTACCTACCTACATGGCAAAATGAGATCTAGTGCCTTGGAATGGTTCGAATTAATTTTAATCTGCAGTTTTTAATGCTTTTGATTTCCAACGTCATTTTGGATTAAGGTACTTGATACAAATAAAGCCTATGCTCAAATAAGGCCTGTAGTGCGAAAAAGTCGTTTAAAATATAATTACATCAGAAATACTTTACACTCACATATTCGACAGCTCCAGGACTCCGAAAACAGTGCGCGAGAGACCTGGCCGCGCTCACAGCGATTGTAGTGGCCAGTCATTTGTCGAGGATGCGCGTTTTCATTGCGCGTTATTAATTTGTCGTCATTTGTATCGAATTTTAATACGTTATTCATTGAAGTTTTGTTCCAAGTAATGTATGCGGATCACGGTATAACTCATCAAAAAGGTAACTATGACTTTAAATTATATTTTTGTTAATATGCGAATTAAGTACTGCTTATAACATTTATAAAGTATAATGGACTAAATAAGGCCTACTTTTTTAATAGGCCTTATTTCTGACCCTAGGCCTTAAAAGGAATTTTGCTGAATTTAACTCTTTTATTACGTTGATTTACAGATTGATCATCTTAGTATGTCTCCTCCAAGACCAAAACGTGTTACGTGGTCCAAAGAAAGCAAGACTGAAGATAGAAAACCGTGGTACTGTCTTGCATGTAAACAGGATAGAATTGCAGATATGAGACAATGCGTGGAGTATCATCAGTGGTACTAAGAGAACTGCGACGGCTTGACAAAAAGTGATTTAGATATATTTTATGTGTATTGTATGTCCTAATTGTCAGAAAAAGTGATTTTAGAGTTACCTTGAAAATCGATTGATTTTAATTTATTTTAAAGCTAGGGGTAGCTTTTTTTAAAATAAATTAAAATCAATCGATTTAAATTTTTTTAAAGTACTTATTTTCAGTAAGACTGATTAATGTTCCTAAGCAAGTTATGCGACTTTAAACGTTCCAAGGCCTTATTTAGTTACCTTGTTTAATTAAAGCCTATCAAAATATATTTCATTTTTCAATATTTAATAATATTTTTTGGAAAATATGTTAATTTGCTAATATTTGTTTGAATGGATACGATTTATTTTAAATTATTCTTTATTTGTTGTTAATATTCGACTTCAAGTCTGAATAGCAATTTAAGCACAATATTTAGTTAAATAACTTAGAAAGTTGTTCAAAGATCTCATGGAAACACTTGATAAAAGGCTCAGAAATATATATTTTATGTATTTAATACTCTAATAACAATATTCCTATAATTTAAGTACATAGGCTTTGTTAAGTCACTATATTTTTAAAAGGCCTAAGACTAAGGTTCTACAATTATCTCTTTTTAAGTGATTTTTTATAAAAAAATACAATATGTTTTCTTAAATAATTAAAATTTATAAACCAAAGAATAATGCCTTGCTTTTATTTATCACCATATTCGAATAATTTATCAAGATATGAATGTTTGAAATTAGGTAGGCCTTATTTGTATCACTTACCTTAATATTTAATTTGACATTTGATAGCAAATTTAACAGCTTTGTTAATTTAATGTCGCTTTGATTGACGTTAGAAAAAGTGAATATAAAAAACAAAATATACCTAAACCATTATGCTGAGTCGATAAAAAGTGATACCATAAATCTCTATAAATTAATATTATCTGCAAGATAATCTGTTCTGAATATAAAACAGACAATAGATAAAATTATTTTTCATGGAGGTCTTAATCACTTTAATAAATTAATTACTATTAGTAATGGGCCCGTACATTTTTTCCATGATCATATATTATAAGCCGTCAATCTAGCGTAGTAACAAGGTTGATCTAGCTTACGAGGGTCAGGGGATGCTGAAGACGCCCTTAATATTTTATGTTCCTTTAAAATGAGAGGGAAAATAGGAGACGTTCTTCAATCATACGGATGTGGACTAAAAATATTTACTTATTGAGTTCACGGTTTCAAATATAATCTATCCTGAATTGTAAACACCGCAATGTCATTCAATTTTATTTTTAGGGGATTTGTGGTCTCTCTAACCTTAAGCCGGCATTAACAATGCCGGGCTATATCTATGACGAATAACAAGCTCATTTATTTTCTGGATAGCATTGATCTCTTAGCTGTCTATTTTTACTCAAAGGAACAATATAAATTAAAATCAACAACATACCTTTTTCTCCATCCAAATACATTTTTCTGTGAGAACAAACGCCGCATTATCATAACAACACTTTTCTTTTCCCATTTTACCACTCATTGCGGACATTTAAATACTTTCACACAGTCAATTCAAACGTGCTAGTAAATAATCGTCCACACGTGTTAATAAAAACATTAACCGCGATACACTAAGAGAGTCGACTGTATATGTAGAATTATTTTGTCTTCGTCAAGTGATGGAGTAAAAAAAAATAAAAATCCCTTTCCCGCCAAAACTGTTGTCAAACCCGTTGACAGTTGCGCGGGGAAACTGCTTCTGATCCCACCAAGACGTTAACTGGCCGACGCTGAAACGCTCGACCAAATAAATACACTTAATACTTCGTAACACGCTGTTTGTTTACTTTGTCGGCAGCACATTACCATATTTCGCAGACTCAACATCAAATAAGATACCTGCTTAAGATTTATAAAATTTTCCGACGGGAAACTATTATAAATCCATTTGGATAGTGACGTTATGTAATAATATCGTGTGTGATTTTAGGTGTCAAGTTAATTGGTTATAAAACTTCGCGAAATAGCGGTACAGATTCCGATTTTCCGCCTATATAATTTTTAAGTCTTTAGATACGTGTTTAAGTAAATAATATTTTTTAACAAAAATGTTTACACAAAATAAATTAATTACGGACGTTACCGATTACCTTCGCGGTAAAATAAAACTGAGGCATTCGAGAAAATAACTATTGTACCTATATTTTAAAGAAATAGTGGAATAGAGTCTTTATCTATTAAAAGATAATTAAATACGAATAATTATAAGTAGGTACGGGCCGTTTCCGGAGTACGTTGTCATAATTAAAGTATTCCCGAAGAATTAGTGTAGGTACCTACCTCTTCAAATGTTGTTTTATTATGTAACGTGTGGTCGAAATGTAAAAACAACAACAATTAAGACATCCTATGAAAATGATCACGTTACATTTTATAAGAGAAAGCAACAATTTTCTATATTTACCAAATTTAAGCTAATATCATCACACAGTGGCCAAAACTCTGAGCCCAAATTTTAATGTTAAACTATAATTTATTGATAAAAACATTAGCAAACCACATCTAACATTATTGTTGCCTATAAATAATTAAAAATATATCAAAACAAAACAAAATAATTTACTCAGAATTTGCTTCTCATAAACATATTGACATTTTCAAAAGAAATTAATATATATATTAATACGTAAGTAATTACTTTCATCGTATGGTCAATTAAAAATTGTATTCTGAAATAAATGTCACATGATTATTTATTACTATAATATATATAATATATTATTATAATATAATAATCATACCAGTAGTTCTAGAGCATATTCAGTGCAATGTACAAACAAAAAAATTATCAAAATTTTCCACTTTACACTTTATAATTAGTAAAGTTTTTCAAAAATATAACCCAAAAACATTGTTTTTGTCTATTAATTAATCCGTTATTAATGTATTTTAATATTATAGAGAGGAAAGATTTCATTGTTAGTTTGCATTGAATAGGATCCGAAACTACATAACCGATTTCAAAAATTATTTTACTATTAGAATGCTACCTTATCCAGGTGTAACATAGACTATTATTATTGATGAAGTTCCGACGGGAACGGGAGCTACGCAGACGAAACCGCGCGCGGGTAACTAGTTAATCATATTTCTCAAAATGCATCTTGTATTATGACCAATCTAAGAACATATCAAAATTGCCCAACATTGCACCGGAGTAAAATCCCAATTGCTACATGTCCATTGTGTAATTACTACACAGAACTTTTTGCTAGTCATTATAACTATTATAGTAAACGTGATAGATTTCAACTACGCACGAGTTCATATTAAGAGTAAAAAACAAATTGCTTGAATAAAGTTACAAATCATCCGATTGTAAGAGAAGGAACAGTCATTGAGTTATGTAGGTATTACATCGCTCGATTGTATTGACCAAAATATGCGTTTATTACTCAGCCCGCGCGCGTGAAACCGCGCGGGCCATTGTAACCGCACGGGCCCTTGAAACCGCGCTGGCCCGTGAAACCGCGCTGGCCCGTGAAACCGCGCTGGCCCGTGAAACCGCGCTGGCCCCTGAAACCGCGCTGGGCTGTGAAACCGCGCGGGCCCGAGAAACCGCGGGGGCCCGTGGAAACTTCATAATCAAATATAGCCTAAAGCCTTCCTCAATAAATGAGATATCTGACACTGAAAGATTTTTTCAAATCAGACCAGTCGTTCCTAATATTAGCGCGTTCAAGCAAATAAACAAAATCTTCCGCTTTATACTTATACTAGCGACTCGTCCCCACTTCGCGCGGGTGCAATGGGGTGATGCATCACTACATAGTATAAAACAAAGTCGCTTTCTCTGTCCCTATATCCCTATGTATGCTTAAATCTTTAAAACTACGGAACGGATTTTGATGCGGTTTTTTTAATAGATAGAGGGATTCAAGAGGAAGGTTTATATGTATTAATTCATCAGCATTGTACCCGTGCGGAGCCGGGACGGGTCGCTAGTTATACATATAAACCTTTCTCTTGAATCACTCTATCTATTAAAAAAACCGTATCAAAATCCGTTGCGTAGTTTGAAATATCTAAGCATACATAAGTACAGACAGACAGCGGGACGCAACTTTGTTTTATACTATGTAATTAGTAGGTATAGATACGAAGTCATACGTACAGCGGTACAGCTAATAAACACGTTATACCTACTTTGTAAATTTCTTGTTATTACCTAAGATTGTTGAGTTTGTTAGGAATTCTAATTGCGATTGGTTATTTAACATTGTATGTACACAACCTATATACATAATTAAAAACATGCAGATCTCGCATTCCAGAAATGTGTCATTTATAGAATATGAATTAGATAGCTGCGAAGTCCAAAAAATATTTATATTACAGAAAAAATGCATAAGGATTCTGTCAAATATAGGCGCAAGAGATAGTTGCAAACCATACTTTACGGAGCTGAACATATTGACTCTAACCTCTTTATATATCTTAGAACTTTGTAAATTCGTAAGGAAAAATTCCCACCTATTCAAACAAGCTAAAGATAACTACTCTCGACCTCTAAACCTAAGACATAAAAACAGACTTGCATTACCTCAATCAAAACTAAATTTACATAAAACAGGGCCGTATGTTAGTGCGATCACCATCTATAACAAGATTCCTAAAGATATACAAGACGAAGAACTGTATACTTCTTTTATTAGGAAACTTAAGGATTATTTAATAAAAAAAAGCTTTTATACACTGCAAGAGTTTTACCTTGACAAGAAACCTAGTTAATGTAATAATGTTAGGAATGAAATTCATTAATTTTAAAGTTTATTATTTTCTATTATTATGCATGCAAATTGTAATTTATTGTATGACTGCCTATGATTTATTTAAAATATTAATACCTTTTGTCAATTATAATTTAATGATCAATATGAATTATTCTAGCATGTAATGTAACTAATTATAATAATATTGTATTTAATGTTGCTGTGCCCTAACAGGGTGTCATGTTGAAACTTATATTTTTGTTACACCATTGTCACACATGATTTGCAATAAACGAATTGAATTGAATTGAATTGATGTCATAACAGAATCGAAATACGACGATATGCATCCCATTTGATGACGGCATTGTGCCGTCGTCATCATCAGCCCGTATAACGTCCACTGCTGAACATGGGGCTCCTCCCGAGAGAGGGATCTTGCCATAGCCACCACGCTTGAAAGGCGGGTTGGTCACAGAGGGAAACGCTGCTGCTCGTTCCCTGGTATACGTTTAGTTATAGATAATGTTATAACAATCGGGACCAACGGCTTAACGTGCTTTTCGAGGTACGGAGGGTAGTCCCTCAACCATCCAGACCCGGAAATAAATTTAAGATTTTACACAAACATTTCTTGTCCGGTGTGGGGATCGAACCCACGACCTCCGAGACTCAAAGCGGGACTTATACCGCGAAGCTACGTAGGTTGATTGCTACGGGTGTAGAAATTCCATAGGAACATAACGGAAATACAATTTTATTGATATGACCTATTGATTTATGATTCTTTGTCATAGTTCCTATTGCATGTTAGTATTTTATATAAAAAAAAAAACAAACATAAGTTGATTTCATAAATTTATTGAAGTTCCTGTATCTAGAACATTGTTCTGTATACAATTACTGTTTGTTCTTATGTACCTTACCTACTTGCTAGCGATTACATGTTTCATGTTATTTATCATTGAAAGTGGATGCATACTAAGTACTTATCATTGTTTCTTAAGTATTTCTAAAGCTTCATAATCACTTTGATTGCCAATTCTCAGTGTTAAGCTTCCAACGTGACTTACGTGACGCAGTCGTTCTTATAAAAATAGCTTTGTCATCTTTATACCTAAGTATATTAATTTAAACATTTCGATTGATGTCGTCTATTTCATTTTAACCTAACCAAGTATTAAGGTATTCGTTTTCTTAAATTATTACAGAAAACCATTTTATTTTTATTTTATTTATTATGCTTAACCAACGAACACACAGTACATGATATTAGATTTAGCCAAATAGATGGGATTTCTCGTGTAACAATCACTTATAGGTTCACACAGCATGCATAGATAGAAAAAGAACAATTAATTAAATAGTTATACAATTTACACCTTAATTTGTAATTATAAATAGAATTAAATTAAGCGAAATTTTATCAAATCGATCCCAAATTCAAAATTATATTAAGCCGGAATATACTAAATTAACTTTACTTAAATTATATAAAATTAAATTGGATTAAATCAGATTAAAAACTACATAAGACCAAAATTATAATGAAAATGAAAAATGAAAATGAAAACGTTTATTGATAATGTAGACGAATCGATCGTACTTATTATAAGTCAAACACAATGAAAATGAAAAAAAAAAAATCTTAACTAATAAATTAGTTTACATTTCAACAATAATGTTATTAAATTTATTAATATTGTTATGGCATGTCGGTAATTAATCGCTTATCAGCGCGGGCTAGGATCGGGTCTGAAGCATAGAACGCGTCGCGAGCCTCGCCTTGCGAGGACGACCGGACCCTATCCTAGCTTCCTACGAGTCTTTCTCTATCTACCTACGGTGTGACACATAATATAATTATAATCATATAAAAAAGAAGCAGGAGTTAATTGGTTGGAGTAAAGTACCTAAGGCTCTTCGAGGGAGGTCCATGTTCAGCTAAGGTCTTTATACGAGCTGATAATAATAAAACAAGTAGGTTTAATTATTACATAGCCTACAAACATTAACTGCTAATATTCAGGGCTGAAAATGCTGCAGTCCAGCTGTTTTAATTTAAAATCGTTTTAAAATAGCTTCATGGTACCTGTGTAGGAATTCATTAGGTATAAGAAAAATACTTTATTACTAATAGATTAGGTAGGTCAAGCACGAGGACCTTTTTTGCAGAATAATCGATGATTTTTTGTTAAAATCATGTGGCGTAAGATGAAAATAATGAATAAAAAAGAAAAGAAACACCATTTTATGAATATGCATAAATAAAATTTAATTGCAACAAGTATAGCGTAAAAGCGGTTTCGCACTACGTCCGATCCGAATCCGATCCGAACCCGTGAAAATATTTGTCTAGAAATTTGGAAAAAAATTGGATGACGGATCTCGGATCCAGTGCATTAATTACCATAGAAATAGTTTTACGGCTACAACGGACCATATTTTCACGGATTCGGATCAGACGTAGTGCGAAACCGCTCTAACGGTATAAATCTCGCTTAAAGTCTTGGAGGTTATGGGTTCGATCCCCACTACGGACAAGAAATCTTTATGTGATTTTAAAAAAAAATCCGGTTCTCGTAGATTGAGGGACCACCTGCATAACATCAGACGGGACACTTGAATATGACATAAAAAGACAAAGTATGCTACCATTAAAAATCGTGAAACAAATCTATTAACAGAAGAATTTTCATCATCATCATCA
The DNA here is from genome assembly GCA_947037095.2 of Nycteola revayana. Lineage (NCBI taxonomy): Eukaryota > Metazoa > Arthropoda > Insecta > Lepidoptera > Nolidae > Nycteola > Nycteola revayana. The sequence goes on along the minus strand of OX344847.2, from coordinate 19,380,282 downwards.
TCAGCCCGTACGTCCACTGCTGCACACTTAATAGTCCGGCGCCGTGGGGTTTGTACCCACGACCTCCGAGACTTAAGCGATACTTATACCGTTACGCCACGGAGGTTGTCTCACAATACATAAAATAACACAACTTTAATACTAATAACATTCTTATAACAAGCGTCTGAAGGCAGTACCTAACAACTTGAGCGCCGGATGTAACCCATTTACTAGATTAGGGCATTGTGCTAAATATAGTCGTGTCTCACACAATTACTGCACTTGGTTCAGTATTTGTGTGTGGGCGATGTGACATATTTGTTTTATTGAGAGTTATAAATATTGTTACAGTTACTGGCGGTCAAGGGTGTGTTATTATTATGACTAGCCAAACAATGGTACTGCCAGTAGGTTAACTTAAGTACCTACCAAAGTTATTTTCCTAAAAAAACTGTAACCAGTGATGATCGGAGCAATAACTGTATTTTTTTCGGACGGACATATTTAGTTAGCGACGATGCTTTTGCTACTTCACCGGACGAAAGGCAAGTAGTGTTTAAGAATTAATAAATGTTTTAAACACTACAAACTAAGCTACATTCGCAAGACAACGCCTTCTATGAGATTTGGGCCCGGCGATGGAATTGAGGAATTATGATTTGCAGATATTTAGGACAGTTTGGATCGCTCTAATTTATAGTTCGTATAGCCTCTCGGACTTCAGGTCTACGAGGGCATCGACAGGTAGCAATAAAATTGACACACACTAGTGATATAAGCCTAGTGTATGTTAGTTATCTTAATATCTCAAATCGTAAAGAGTTTGGACAGAAAGAAATGTCTCATAGAACTCAAAAATTATAAAATAACGACTATTCCAGACAATTTTAAGATAAATTCACTTAAAAGAAAATAGATTGTAGTAAGTACTTTTATTTGAGTAGTTCCAAGCCTACGTAATTACCCAAAAAATATACTTGGTACTTTAATATTTATTTATTTATTGTATAATTTTAGAAATAGAGTAAAGTTAAATCTAGTGTAAATAACTGTTTGGAAGTGTAAGCTCATTCAGTAGCAACTATCAATATGATTAGAGAACGTAACACATAGAAACAGACAGGTAATTAAAAATCAATACCTAGTTCCTTGAGTCGCGGCAAGAATGCAACGATTGGATTGCACATAGCGTGTTTCTGCGTAGTGGTATTGATTTCATTAATTGAAGTTTTATAGATTACTTTAATTAGCTTAGGTTTAATAATTGGATTAAAAGGTAGTCCGAGAGTTGACTACAGTTTATTTTTTTATAACCTAAAGATTTCTATATTTAGGGCATTCTTCTATATTTAAACATTCCTATGAACCATTTATCCTAAGCGGGTTAATCTGCGTGGGTGGGCTAATTAGAAATTATATCATTATATAATCTAGTTTATACTTCAACTTTGTAAATAAGATAATTCATTGCATGTTTACATTGATAATATAATCTCATCGGATAAGTGAAGTTCCTCAGGCTATCAGCTGAAAGTAATTAGTAATTCTAATGACCCTTACGTATTTAAATGAAAGGTTACAGATTATAGAACCGAGATGATTTATTGATTTTGGTTTTATCTACCTATTAAATATCACGTTAAAATGTATTAAAAGTGTATCACTGAAGCCACGGAAACATGAGGGAAAAAATATCCTACGACATGTGTCCCCAGTGAATTTTAATTTTAAGAAGGACATGTATAGTTAGCCACGAGCCGCGAGCAGAGCTCCAGCCTCCAGCCAACAAAATGTTTTAAAAACTACAAACTATGCAACCTGCGCAAGAGGGCGTCCCGTGTGGGACTTGGACCTCGGCTCAGGGCGGTCGCTGGCTAGGGGATTGAGTGATTATGACTTTTAGTTTTTTAGCGAGTTTTGTGCAGCTGTCGCTCTACTTTATAGTTCGCGGGCCTCTCGGACTTCGGGTCTACGAAGGCATCGAAAGGTTCTGTTCAAACTAAGTATCGGGAAGGCGAGTGTCCCCAGTGACGTAGGAAACATCTGTAAGAAAGTAATAGTTGTTTTGCAAAAACTTTTTTTACTAAAAAATAATTTATATAGGTACGTTAAAATACACTACCATTGAATGCATTATCAATAAACAGTTTTTATATATACATGGCTAGTTTATTTATAATTATTGGAAATATAAAAAGACTTTTGGCCCACCCTTTATAATTAATATGAATTTTAATATAAGCTTGCATGAACGACATGTCAGATATGTCGATAAAATAATAAATAGTGTTAAACGGAGAAGTCTCGTGCACAGAAACGTGGTAAGTGTTACCAATTACCACATCATTGTGTTTCTATTACATATCACAGCTTCAGGTCCATATCTTAAATATGGGGCTTCTAAATTATATGCCATACCTATTATAGGAGATAGTGCCATGTAAAGTGATTACGTTAGTGTTACCGCATTTTATTTTCTACTGTCTTCCCGCTTTCACCCGCGTAACTACTGGTCCCGTAGGAACTTCGTAATTAAATATAGGCTATAGCCTCCCTCGATAAAAGGGCTATCTAACACTACAATATTTTTTCAAAGCGTACCAGTACTTCCTGAGATTAGCGATTTCAAGCAAACAAACAACCTCCAGTATACGCACAGTCTCACTTATACTATCAGTAACTTTATTTTAGGTAAAATTTTTTTTTTTGTATTTTAAAAAATGTAGTTCACAAAATATGATTACTATCTGCTTCTTAAGGGATAGCATATATTTTAGAAGTACTAGGTATATATATATCTACAAGGCAATAATTATTAAAAATCCATAACATGTAAATGAAATAAACGAGATTCAACAAGTCTTCATTTATAGTATGGAGCATAAAATGTTTACAGTGTATCGCAATTGAGATATTTCAGATATAACTATTTAAAACAGTTACATATAGCATGGTATTATTATAGGGATAAATAGTGGGAAGAAGATAATTTTTGGAAGCTAATAAAAGGGGTGTCAAATGGAGAAACCATTCGATTTGTCAGATTTGCAGATGATATAGCACCAATAGCCGATACTGCAAATAAATTGGAAGAACTTTTAAATTTTATGAGAACTTTTAGAGATTTTGGACTTAACATTAATATAAATAAAACTAAAACTTTTACCACATCCAAATTTCCTATAATACATAGACCAATTAAATTTAAGCTGAGCTCTTTAATTAAAGAAGAAGAAGAAATAGTGATCGTGACTTTTTAAAAACAATGCTACACCAACGGATCAATTATAGGCTGATTTAGCAGCTTTAAGTTAATCTGAAGATAAAAGTGGAGACCTTACTTCGTGTACAGAAATCTGATATTTTAAGCCATAGCATTTTAAACTATACTTTTATGTAATATGTTAATATAAATGTATAGTTTAAGCAGTGTCGAATGTCGATTTCCTTTCAATCCGTGGAGGTCCTTTTGGGTTATTTACTAACATTATTATATAACATTCAAAAGAAGTATTTTTAGTAAGATACTATATAGGTACTGGATATCTTACAAATATAAATGGACAAAATAACTCAAAAACGACTTGATGAATCGACTGATTACTTTTTTTTTTCATGTTAAATAATATTAGGGACAGAGTTTCTTAAGAAAGATAAACTTAAACCTTTGGAAAATTTGCGGAAATTCGACTCGATCGAAGATTCAGCCTTGGCTGGACACTATCAACTGCTAATAAATTAAAAATACATAAACAATATAAAGTCAGACGTGCCATAGATACCATAGACAACATTAAGTTTCTACATCCTTTTTTATCTAAACAGATGGAAACGTGATTTCCCTTTGTGTTGTCAGCTCATTACTAAATACCTATTAAGGTAAAGATATTTACGTGCAAATTACAGGCAGTTATAAGATAAAATATACTTATTAATTGTTTACAGCGACTTGATATTATATCTCACGTTTTTATACATGATAACGATTGCATTTTTGTAAATGATCTATGACTTGTCTTAAAAATAAGAAGAATAAAAAAATAAATTGTAGGTACCTATTTTGTGACGTAGCGTTAAAAATTTGTGTTTTTTGATGTTCTTTCTGTCATTGTTGTTATTTAGTAATGTGTTATAAATATAATTCTAGTAAGTATATAATTAATGTATTTAGTAGAAATAGAAGAATTTATACACTTATAAGAGTGAGTTAATGTTTTATTTGATGTTTCCAACATAGCATGGCGATCCCGCCAGGATTTTTTTTAGGTAGGTAGCGATGGGCGGGCAAGATCTGTAATTAAACTAGGGCTTCCGCCTTCCGCATTCAGTCTACTTAGGCTGCCGTTTCAAATCAGCAGCCCTGTTATGGCGCAAATATAGGAAGACGTGAGACATACGCAGCGCAGGTACGATGTCGCTTCAAAAAGTATTTTCATACAGAATGAATGCCATGATGACTCGTCGTGAATTACACTCAGGTGACGTGGCGCAGGTGTGGTGTAGGCGTACATGCGTTTCCATTCCACCTCCGTCCGTACCACGTCAGTGCCTTACGTTGTCTGTATAATTCATACCTTGGGGTCCTTGAATTAACGAATAACCTTAATTAAATTATTAGTCTCGACTTGATACCGCCGTCGTACTTGACAAATGTGCAAAAAATAACACCTAGAGCCAGTCACGCTCTGTACAATAAATGCGAGTCGAAAATTTTATTAAATGTTGGTTATAATCAAAGTAATATGCCAGTTTCCGTAGTAAACTTTGTAAATATAACACTAACTACAAGAAATAAGGACATCGGGACCACATACAATCGGTAGTGTTTAATACAGACTACAAGATTGGAGGTGCGGTACAAAGGTAGCGCGGCTACTAGACGAGCGTGCGAGACCTACTATACATCTAAGGCAAGGTAAAGTAAAAAGAAAATTCCAATTAGGTACTCAGATCACTATATTCGGGGTAAATCTATTCACCTGCAACACCCACTATTAGAAAGCTTGCGTAAGCTGTCAAAAGCAATGCCAACGTAATAACATCAGCAAAAACATACATTCCTTAATAAACCTTAACACAAGGATACAAAGTCTAAAATTATGCAATAAGCTAAGAATATTGCTGATAAGGGAAAACTGACAGTCGTATCTAATCGCGGGGGCGCGGTCAAAATAACAATTCATTAGTTCGAACTGATAATGATTATTTACGTACTGGTACTTACTGCTTACATTCGCGATGTAATTCTGGGTGGTTTGTAAGGAATATTCGTGTTATGCCTAGCGATTGCTTTTACTTTTGTAAGCAAACAAGATAAAACTCTTCTTCAGATAGCATTTAGCATAAACCAATTTGCTTACTATTCGAATGTATGATGAAAAACATAATAGTTTTTCATATTATACCAAATTAAGTCGACCAACAAGTATACAGCCCGCCTGAGGTGAAACGGTTACCGTTGCAGGTAACTACAGAGGTAAAAAGGTGAGCCTACTTTTTATTTTATTTTCGATTAGAACTCTGCAACCTTTCCAAACTCTCGCTTCTAGCGAATTAACGACCAATTGTGACATAAATTTTAAAATGTCTAGCAGATTTTAATGTGTGGTAAAAAGTGTGGCTAGTTGACTAGAAGCGTTTTAGCAAAAAACAATTAGGGTTTTAGCAAAAAAATTCAAAGAAAACAGATGAATTAAAAGACGGGCAGGACAGTTACTCGTTTTTTTTTTAGTAAAACTGTATTTAATTGTAATAAAATGAATGGTGTAGTTGACACTTGTCTGTAGCTGTGGTGACAATTAAGTCCCTTACTAACACACTTCAGCCCAACATACAGCCCCTTCGACAGGTTTCGGCCATGTCGGCCAAACAGTAAGGAGATCGGCCATCATCGCCGGATATCATTATAGCGCTCAAATGAAACTGCCAAAATCTGCATAAAATTTTCCTCGCAACTAAGCGCTGGAAAGAATTTGCCGTGCACCAAACGCACTCGTTGAAATGCATGACTGCGTATCCTGTCATGACCTAATAAGGGCCTTAATTGCTCACGTTCAAATCACTTCGACTGGTTTTTACGTCATTTCGCGTGCAGCCAGTCAAACCGGTCAGACACACCTCCGAGCAAGTAATCATAATCAGAGCTAAGGGCCAACAACATCGAGTTAAAAAAAATATTAAAATTGCAACTTAAAGTACCCGTAATTTGTTTTAAATTACTTGTGTGATATTTAAGCTTATGTTTACTGTCCATTAAGCGCATTAAGAATATACCAGCTGCTGTAATTAATTTACAAGGATGTTTTTTTTTTGTATCCGATTAAATAAAGCGATCAGTCATGAATTTTATTATTTTTAGTTATAAAACATTATAACAAAGAAAGCGCTTTATATACATAATCATCGTCATTTCCAGCCCGTATAACGTCCAGTGCTGAACCCCCTGTGCAGCAGTGAACGTTTTCGTCAGTCACCATGCTTGGCAAGCGGGTTGGTGATCGCAGTTATATTTTATATAACACATGGAATCACTGCTTCCCGTTATCTGTTTTTTTTTATAAATTATTTTATAACAATTGGTTAGGGCACTCAACCAACTAGACCCGAAAATAAATTTAAAAATTTACACAAAAACTAATCCGAGACTGAAAGCTACAGGAGCTATTTTAATTTTTTTTTTTATCAGATACCTACCTTATGCAGGAGTTCTATGTCATGATTTTCCCAAAGAACCGAGAACTAGGTACTCGACCGAAACCGCCGTCAGAAGATGATAGTTTTATAATCCAGAACTTTTGGTCCTATATGAAAAAAAAACTGTAGAGAACATTTTTCATTGCATATAATTCGCCAAAGAATCAAATCAATCTTATGCAACAAGCGAGATACAGGTGCAACGCAATGGAAATACCACTAGCATGTACCTGAAGGTACAAGTTCGTAAAGGGACAGTGAAGGACGCGCTACAGGTTTTTCCCAAGGACTCTTTTTAAGTTCGAAAACTTGAGCAGTATTTATTTTAATATTATAATTTACTAATTTGGGCTAAGAGTTAAGTATAATAGAAATTTATGCTGACAAATGCAGTTTCACAATACGCCAACGGCGTTACGTATTGTACCTATGTTGTCTGCAACGAATTAATCTGATGCAATTTTGCAACCGTGACCATTATCATATAATTATTAATATTTAAGTAATCATTTTTTACAGAAAACTTTCAAACGTAAATAACGCAACATATCTTAGGTTTAAATAAAGTCCGAATGGATTAATAATTAATAAGTCTATGTGCTGTATTGATAGCAGCTTGTTCAGCTAGTAAATAAGCACCTAATTGGGAACAATAACATTAAATTAGGTATGTTAAGGGTCATGAGTCATGATCAAATGATAATACTTTACAGTCGGACCCTTCTTCGATAATCGTATCGATTTATTATGGTGCTATTTCAAATTTTATGTCAAATAAATTTTCAATTCTTCCTTGTAACATAAGTCAATAATTTTGAAAGGAAGTTTATTCCAAGGAACAGAGAATAGAGCAATATAATGCAGAGTAAACGCTTTTACAATGCCAAATAAAATAATTAAAATAGTCTCGACTTCTGTACAATTACAATTAGGTACTTTCATTGCAAACTTGCGATATATGTACCTGCCCTACCAGGTTACCTAAATCCTAAATAATAGACATCAATAATTAATATAGCTTTCTCATTAGTGTCAAGTACTTACGTTTGATTTTAGAATAAAGGTATTTTAGACATGGTACAACATAGAGTAATTGGAGGTACTCATATATTATTATGTACTAATATCTTAATAAATAATAAATGATTCGTCTTTAAATAATTTAAAAACACAAATTGATTGTAAGGTTTATTATATTACTAAAAGAAACGAAATACATAATCAATTACTAAAGAAAATATAAGTACTGGGCAAAAAAAAAATGGAAAATACGTAGATAACCTAAAAACCTTCACGAAAATTACGTCACGATTACAATTTCCTAAAATCACCCTTAAGGACGACTTGCGTCACATAACCACCCCAAAACCGTATGACCTTAACGTGACATTTAGAAAAAAAACTCACTTTTTTCTCCAGCAGCAAGATCGTTTCTCCCGGCTCACTCACTTTTTTTTCTTCTGTCATTTTGATTTTTTCACAGAGTATTTAAATATATTTAATTATTTTGTTCTCGTTATTTGGTTCGGGAATGTTTGGTCGCCGGTCGCGTGGATGAATTCAGACTGTCAGTCACCCTGTCATAGCGCATGCGTACTAGTGATTAGTCCCCGGACCCCTATTTCGCGTGGTCAGTTACAATAGTACGCGTTGTGATAGAGTTCCGTTCGAGTTTCAGCCTTTTACTTATTGAAACAAGTTAGATTTTAATAAAATAGGGGGCGAGATAAGCTGATTCTGTGGGCATGTGTGGGTACGTAGAGACGTGACGTCAGGCATGTTTTGGAGATGAATGAACTTTTGAATATAGTGAGAGTGGAAATGTTTTCATTAACTGCCTATTATAAGATCATATGTTTTATTGGTTATAGTTATCATTATCACTTGTCATCGCTTAGAAATCTATAAACGAGGAGCACCTTGTAATAAAGGTACCTAATCTATAAATAGGTTTAATAGCTGCACCCATAGTGAGCTGCAGTCTAAACACGTCAAGACTTTTTTTAAATCTGTTTTTATTTTGTTTATTTATTTTATAGTAACCCCTCAAACGCCACTACGTACCTACATCACACACCGCGGTCTGTCTGTCCTTACGTATGTTTAGATCTATAAAACTCCGCAACGGATTTTGATGCGGTTTTTTAATAGATACAGTGATTCAAGAGGAAGGTTTATATGTACAATACTTCAGCATTGGACACGTGCAAAGCCGGGGTGGGTCACTTGATGGTGGCTGCAACATGTCTAGTGAAAACATCTACGTCGGAATTGATCACGGAAGAAGACCACCTTACCTAGTTTTATTAATTTTGTAAAATGTTAAAAACGTAGTTTGATGCACCGTAATTTCATAATGTTTTCACACTCAGTCGGACAAAGGTCGTATTAACTACGACCTACTATAAATAAGAGAAAATATTACCTTCCTATTTAGGAAATGTGTGTTGTTAACAATCAATCGAACATTAAATAATTAATGACTAACTAAAACCGTCTCATTTGAATTACTTCCTAGTTTATAGTGTTCCTATCTTCCCGCGCGCGGTTTCTAACGCCTAACTCCCGTCTCCATAGGCACTTCATAATTAAATATAGCCTATAGCCTTCCTCGATAAATTAACACTAAAATAATTTTACAAATCTGACCAGTAGTGTCTGAGAATAACGCGTTCAAGCAAACAAACAGACTTTTTAGCTTCACCTTTTAGTATAGAAGATTATCAATAAAGTAGGTATATTATGATGCGTGTTGGTCATAAGAAGTCACCATAGTTGGGACAAAAAAACAAATTATGTAAACATAGATATACTTACAAAGTCTTTGATCTATGATTACAGTAATCTAAAAAATCCAACCAGCAAGAAGGCAGTTAATTTAATAACTGCATTCACCACATTCTACCGCATTGCGCACCGCACGGACAGGTAAATGAAATCATTATGTTATTAGTTGTTGCCAGTTGTTACTCAAACCTGATTCATCGTGTAACTGGTAGGTACCTACGAGAATATGACGATGGTCACACCCTCCATGACGTGGATATTTATCCAGAAGTACGTGGTAGTAAAGAGTAAAAACAGTTATTTTTGTTTGCACACCCGCTTAAGGAAAATAAATTCCCTTCGAGGCGAGGGAATCTTTACTTGTCCAGAGAATGGAATGTATAACAGCTTATCTCAGAAGCAACTAACGTATCACCAGCAATAGCGCAGTGAAATAATAATTGATTGTGAAAATTGATTATTTTATTTGACTGCATATTGTAGAAGGACACGTCGATTTGGCCGATTTAGGCGGCCATAATTGAATTTTCAAAGTATTCCCGATAAGAAAACCAGTTATTACCTAGCCTAGCAGACAGTTCCAGGAATAATACCCTACCCCTCCCACCCATTGTATTGCGACCGATAGCGTGTACAGGTAGTCGGAAGTGGAGCGTTGCTAGTGGTGTACGTTTCTAATCTCGGTGCTCGCAGTGTAAACAACATTTTAGAAGCTAATATTTTAATTTTAGAATTAATTATTGAATAAAATAAAAATGGATTCTAGTACTTCAGGTTAGCACGTAACCATCTTTTATATACTTTTACAAAATTAGTTCCGATTTAATATATATATAGATCTTTGAAAATAGTCTTGTTATCGTATATTTTTTTGAGTAATTTTATTTTTTAAAGGTAATTTTATTATGTATCCCTGTCCGTCCCGATCATAATTTTATTACCATTAAATAACTTGACTCTTCAACTAGTATCCTCCAAAAAATTGGCCTCCGATTAGCACAGAATGTCAAAATAATCCCACTTTTACAAATTTCGGGCAAAGAAAAAAAAATAATTTGTTATTTTAATTTTTTTTTTACATTGACTTTTATTTAATTTAGGCTCATCAGACACATCGGGTGTTACAGTTGTGACACGTATACATCTGTTTGAGCAGTTGTGTGAGCAAAATCTTCCGTCGGTAAATGAGAAACTTAAAGCTTTAGAAAATAATCTCCTTTTGAGTTATGGAGACACAGAAGATAATGAAAAGCTTTTGAAGCATAGATTCTCATATTTCAAAACCAACGTAAAACAAAGATGGTCAAAAGCGCACAATAGAAAGGAGACGTTTTTGAAAAATAACGATTCATGGTTAGACGGGACTTTTGAAATACCAATAACGAAGCAAAATCACCCAGGACGACCACCTAAATCATTTGGAGAAGCGAGCGAAAGAAGTGAGAGGAGGAAGACTGAAGAACTTCGTTATAACATAGAAGAAGATGTAATAATCCATGCCGCTCAAGTGATTTTGCAAAAAGGTGGAAAAAGAAATGCGTCAAAAGTCCTAAAAGATATCACGAATTCTCCAGCCAGTGCTAGTGAATATAAAAAGAGACTTTCGGATACAAAGAAAGATGTTACTCCCCTGACCCCTCAGCAAGCGCTGTTAATGTTTGTAGAAGCAGATTTATCAAAACGTCAGTACGAAATCATAAGGGCGACAAATAAAAACTTTTTTCCGTGTTACGATCTATTGTTAAAAGCCAAACAGGAATGTTATCCTCCCAAGGAAACAATACGCGTTACTGCTGTCTGTGCTGAAAGTAACTTACAGTGCCTTATAGATCTTACTGTTAGACGTTTATCACTTTATCTCGAAGAAGTTTTACTTACAATTAACGAGGCCGAAAGAAATACTCTGCAAATAATTTGCAAATGGGGTTGTGATGGTTCGCAACAAGCACGGTTTAAGCAGAGATTTAGTAACGATGAAGAATCTGACGCAAATATATTTATAAGTTCTTTTGTGCCTTTAAAAATTGTTTGTGGAAAGGAAAAGAAAAAACTTATTTGGCAAAACCCCACGCCGTCTTCTCCACGATATTGTCACCCAATCAGATTCAGATTTGTCAAAGAACCATGGAAGAAATTAATTACGTCAATGACAGTGTAAAATCACTTTCCACCACAAAAATGGAACTACAGGGTGAAATATTAAATTTTAGCCACATTTTTAAAATGACCATGGTTGATGGTAAAGTTTGCAATGCAGCAAGCGGCACAACATCGACAAGCAAGTGCTACATATGTAGTGCCACATCAAAAGATTTCAATAATTTGTCCAAAAAGAATGAAGTTAGCGCAGAAAGTTTAGAATTTGGCATTTCCGTGCTACATGCACGTATCCGGATATTTGAAAGTATCCTTCATTTGGCTTATAAATTACCGATAAAAAAATATCGCCAAAGAAAAACAGAAGAAGAAAAAAGTATAGAAGAAAATAAAAAAAGAGAGATAATAGAAAGGTTTCGCATTGAAACAGGTCTATTGGTGGACATGCCAAAAACAAATTTTGGCAATACTAATGATGGTAACACTAGCAGACGTTTTTTTGAAAATCCGCAATTGGCTGCTGACATCACTGGGATCAGTTTTGATCTGATTTATAGGCTGAAAATAATATTAGAAACTATATCGAGTGGATACGATATAAATGTATCAAAGTACGATGAATACGCGTTAGAGACAGCAACGCTCTATGTCCAATTATATGGGTGGCATCCAATGACTCCAACCATGCATAAAGTCCTGATCCATGGTGGGGAGATCATAGAAAATGCCCTTCTGCCCATAGGACAACTTTCTGAAGAGCTGAAGCCCGAAATAAACATTTTCGGTCTTACCGCCAGAACCACGCCAGGAAATTTTCTAGGGAAGAATGCAATGCGGATATGTATAATAGATTGCTATTAAGCTCAGATCCGCTAATGAGCAGTATAAAAAGGCTAAAAAAACCATCGGTGAAGTCGTTTTCTCCAGAGACAATAGCTCTTTTAATATCTGCTCAGCCATATGACGATGACGAAGAATGATGTTTTTTTTTACATAAATATATGTGTTATAATTTTATGTAATATGTATTTTTATTTTGTATCTACTACCAAACCTTATTAGACCATAAAATAATATTGGCCGCCTAAATCGGCCAAATCGACCTATGTGGGACGGTTGGTAGTGTTCTTCCACGAAGAATAATGATCAATAGTGCCGAGCGAGGTAGTATGCCCGGCGGCTGACGGCCATTTATTTTTGTTCAGAACTTGTATATTTTATGTTAGAATTGGCTTGCGAACTTGTGTTACGCGATGCAGGTTAGTTGAGATGCTAGGTACTAGATGGCGCTACTCGTATTCTTTTAGTTTGTGTGACTACTGTAGATGTCGTTACAGATATTTAATTTGAATCCACACTGACACGCTGTGTGAGAACTTTGTGACTTGCAGTTTATTTCGGAAAAGTTGTCCAGTACACGTATACTTAATATTTAATTGATGTTTGCTATAAGATTGTAAAACTTTATTTTATTACGTACTTAGTATTTTACCTTTAATAGGTAAATGTTTAAATAGCTAGATTTTTGACATAAAACTGTACCGATATTAGGGGAATACATTGCTTCCTGTAATACACTTTTAAACTAACATAGTGATCAGTGTTTCTACCAATATTTAATCATTTTAACTTATGCCAATAAAGATTCATAATCAGCCCGTATAATGTCCACTGCTGAACAAGGGCCTCCTCCCGAGGGAGGATGTTGCCATAGTCACCACGCTTGGCAGGCGGGTTGGTGACCGCAGCATTATGTTGTACCACACAAGAAACGCTGCAGCCCGTTCCTTTGTATACGATTATTATAGATGATGTTATAACGGCTTAACGTGCTTTCCGAGTCACGGAGGGTAGTCCCTCAACCAACCAGACCCGGAAAGAAATCTTAAAATTTACACAAAGATTTCTGGTCCGGTGTGGGGATCGAACGCACAACCTCCGAGATTTCGTGTTCCCGGCGGCCGACAGCCATTTATTGATATTCAGAACTTGTATTATATTCTAATTGGCTTGAGAAATTGTATTGCGCGATATAGGTTAGTTGGGATGCTAAATGCTAGATGGCGCTGATAGTTATGTTGTGGTTTTGTGCGGCTACTGTAGATGGCGCTACACTCCTAATTTCAGCTTTAAAAAAAATATTAATTTAATTTATCTTTTCCTAAGGATCCCTAAAATTATGTAGCAAATACTCCCCTATCTGATTTTACCGCTATGTTTACAAATGTTCCATAACCTTTAGCTTTACAGATATGAATAGGTACTTCGGCATTTATTAGTTGAACTCACTGGCAAGGCGGTCCGATAACAAATAACATACGAATATATCAACATTAGGTATACATACATACTGGGTGACTTTTTAACTGTCTTGATAATAATATGGTCTGTTGTGTAAGTGACATAGAATTTATAGACCAAGTATTTGTGTACCTTCTAGTATGTAGGTTTTAAGAGTAACGAAAATCCAATAAATTACTTAAAAGAAATACACACTACATAATGCGCGCATAATAATAAAATAGGTGCCTATAGTACCTAGGCCGCAATCACACATGAATGAAAAGTGTTAGTGAAATAACGTAACTACCTAGGTACGAGTATATTATTTTTACCGCTACGATTTTCACTCATGTATGTCAGGAAAAAAATATATTGATTAATTAACTATGCCTTAGACATCTATTTCATAGCATATACATAACACACCCTATTATTTTTAAGACGGTAAAAAAAATCACCCGGTATATGTAATAGTAATAATGCTTACTTACTTACGAATAATTTGAGTTGGTTCCTATCTAAGTATTCAAATTCTATTTGCACTGGGAGATAATAATCATAGGATGGGGTCGCTCTAAGTACCTATTTTTGGTAAAATGTTATCTTTGTTGAGAACTCCCGCAGTAAGGAAATTAATCACTGTGGCGCGGTGACTTCTCAAACACAAATAAATCCCGCGCGGGAATCGAACCCAGGACACCAGGTCACAGAAGCAACTACCTTAACCACAAAGCCACCCGTGCAGTCGAATAAAATGTGTAAGTTCGTTTAAAAACGCAATATGTCTTGTTGTTTAACGTTTATATAAAACTAGCTGCGCCCCGCGGTTTTACCCGCGTTAATCTACTCCAGTGGGTCGGAGCGTGATGTTTTGTAGCCTTTAATCCAGGTAATCCAGCGTATAACCTATCCATGTGCAAAATTTCAGCCAATTCCGTTCGTAGTTTTGGCGTGAAAGAGTAACAACCATCCATCCATCCATCCATACACAAACTTTCGCGTTTATATTTTTAAGGATATTACAAAATTTACAAACGAACGGATTTTGCGAATAACACTGATCGTTGTCTGCCATTTTCAAATAAGCTCTAATCAGACTATAGGTACTTAACATAGTATTCCGCACTACAAGCATCTATACTTCTATTATATAAAGCATAAGAGTTTCTCAATCTCAAGAACTACTGGTCCGATTTGAAAAAAAACATCAGTGCTAGATAGCCCATTTATCGAGCAACACTATAGGCTATATATATAAGGTGCTATAAAAATATCTGCCACGGCTGCAATGGGAGACAGTATTGTGTTTATTTATAGATTACAATAGTGAAGAAAAAATATTGATAATTTGTCATATTTTTTTTCATACAAAAAATTGTACGTCTAAATTTGAATTGATTTATTGGCATAACACCATTCTGTAGACTTAATAAGCTGTTGCCGCACCGCACGCCCCGCACCGAATTCATACGCTGAACTGCCATTCTTATCAAACGATGCCGCCGCGCGGCGGTTGTCAAAGGACAACCCCGCGCGCCCCCACCCGCACCCGCACTACCCCGTTCGTCGCACGCGCTAGCCGATCGCCGGGCGCTCGCCAGTCGCCCCTCGGCCCCCGGCCGCGGCCGCTCGGAATATAGTTTTAGCGGTCAGCGACGGGAATATCGCACGCCTTTATTAAAATGCCTCCCAGACGACGGTATTCTAATCAAGAATACCTTGAAATGGTATTGTGCTACCGCGAGTGTAACTCCGTAACTGCACATGCCGTGAACTTATACCAGTAGAGATTTGGTGTGCGAGTTAGTCATCATACCATTCTGGATGCCGTGTACAGGTTTAGAGACCACGGCCGCTTTGACCCGCCTCCGGTTGACGCAGGCAGGCCTCCATACTAGTGTACACCGACGTAGTGTTGTGCGGCCTGACCATTTTCAGACTCGGTTTAGTGTTAATGTGTGGGCCAGCCCACACATTAACACTAGATACTAGGGAACAGAATACTAGGACCAGTGTTCTTGGACAGACTGGACGGAGAGTCGTATCTGCGTTTACTACGAACCCGTGTGAGAAGAATGTTGGAACGTATTCCTCTTGAAGAGATAAGAGGGCTGCACTTCAAACATGATGGAGCACCACCTCATTTCGCCATCAACGTACGGGAATTTTTGAACGGTGTGTGGTACGGTCGTGAAAGTTGGAAAGGCCCGGGCTGAGGAGGGCCAGTGCCGTGGCCTACTCGCTCGCCGGATTTAACCCCTCTAGACTTTTTTTTGTGGAGTCGTGTAAAGGACCTAGTGTACGGCTGAACCGGACATGATATCAGAAGTGTGGTAGAACTAATAAGGCGAATCAAACGCGCATTTAGACAATTAAAAAGTGAAACGGACACATTAAACAAAGTTAAGAAACACGTAGGTATGTAAGCGTGCCTACATTTGTGTGCAACGCGGACTAGTGCAACAGTTTTGTAGATAAGTAGGTAGGGAGTGTGTAAATAACTGTAAATACGGTGCAATTGTTGTAAATAAGATGATTAACTTGTAAACACGCCAAGTTACTGTAATTTATCGTTATTTGAAAAGAATCTAAGTACCTACCTATTGTTTAAAAATAATAAGAAAAAAATTGCGATTCTTACACTAACTTGACAGTCCAAAGCCTGTTTTAAGTGTGATGGGCAGTTTATCATCTTATTTACTTAAGTTTTTTGGAAGAATGCAGAAGCTGGTAAGTAATTGCACTTTTAAAACACTTGTTTGACAGCGTATTATTGCGTACCTACACGTACAGATAGTGATTTCAGTTTTCATTCACGGAACACATGGAAAGAGATAGCAGTTGTTTTCATTGACGATGCGACACATCGCGCGTATATTGTGAACGGCTTTATGCAGAGTATAGTCAATGTTTATTTAACTTATTTATTTTCTCAAAGTGAAATAACTGTTCCGGGGTACGAAAGCTCTTCACTATTGTAATCTTTAAACATAATACTACCTCCCATTAAAGCCGTGGCAGATATTTTTATAGCACCTTATATATATATATATATATATATATATATATAACAAACTTAAATATATATATATATATATATATATTTAAGTTTGTTATTAAGAATAATTATCAAATCCGATTTGGAGAAATCGTACGGTACGTACGATTTTCGGAAGTAAATAAGTGGCCATTGATTCTCATTTCTGTGTGGCCAACTTCCATTGGCCACACAGAAATGAGATGCTGCATGCTGAGAGCCAGAGTACGCCATTCCGCTGCTATGTTCCACTCATTATACAACACAACTCAATATACAGGGTTATTTGTAAAACACCGGTAACCTCTCAGGACTATATTACTAACATCATAAACAACAACTTTTGTTTTAAGGCTTTTTACAAAACATAATACATTTACCAAAAACAAACCTTCAATATTTTTGTGTGTAAATCTGATGAATCAAAATATAATGAATTTTTAAAAGTCATAGAACAAAAGTTGTTGATTATGATGTTAGTAACGTAGTCCTGAGAGGTAACCGGTGTTTTACAAATAACCCTGTATAATTAATTCTTATTTATACAACAATGTCCTAGCATTTCACCAAATAAATTAATTATACTACTTAGTCTCACTAACTCCGTTCACATTTGCGGGTAGTTGGAAAATATGTGTATGAAAAGTTGCAATACGAAAATAAAAATGAGACAACAATCTATAAAACTTACTAATATTATAATGAGGAAAAGTTTGTATTTTTAATATTTATGTATGTTTGTTTCGAATAAACTCAAAAACCTCTCAACGGATTTCGATAATTCTTTCACCATTAGAATGCTACATTATCCTTGAGTAACATAGGCTATATTTTTGCACGAAATGTGCACCCGTGCGGAGCCGGGACGGGCCGCTAGTATTTAATAACGGTAATTTTAGCTATCTAACAAAATCTCTACATCTATAGGTACTAATATATAAAGCTGAAGTGTTTGTTTATTTGATTGCTTAAACGCAGGACCGGATTTAGAAGTCCGGAGGCCCCGGGGCAAAAAACGAGAAGAGGCTCTCATGCCACAAGTAGTTTCCCTCTAAATGTGTAGAAAAGAAGTATGTAGGTAGGTACCTACTTTTCGAGACGATTGAATTCGGATATTTTACTGATTGTCTAATTGAAGTGAAAAAGTATAGATGAATAACCGTTACTACAATATTAAAGAACTATAACATTAATCATGATTCTACAAAGTACTGTGTTTGTTAAAGTACAACACCGAAAAAATGAAATTTGTAGAGTTTACTCGTCAGAATTTAAATCTCTATTGTGGGGGCCCCTCTATTTTGGACGCCCCAGGGCAGTTGCCCTGGATGCCCTCCCTTAAATTCGGCCCAGCTTAAACGCGCCGTTCTCAGGAACTACTGGTCCGATTTGTAAAATTCTTTAGAAAGCTGCGTAATTCAGGTCTAACACAATCTATATATAATTACTAGCGACCCACCCCGGCTTCGCACGGGTACAATACTGATACTAACACTACAGAATGTCTTAAAACCTCTAACAAACGGGCGAAATTTGGTCAAAACAAACAGAAACAAATTAATATGGGTACCTACTAAAACTCAGTGAAATAAGTAGGTGGATTTACTTTTATCGTATGAAATACCTATACTCTTCAGGACTAACAATACAACAAACACTAAATAAATAGGTATTCAAGTATGTATCCATCATAATTACAACGATCACAAAACAAAAAAATTCTTAAGGATCGAGGGCGCATAATCGCATTCGGCCTACCTAAAACACGCGCTGTTATTTTGCGATAACTTCTAAGTTATTCATTTAAAGTTTATAGTGTAAGGGTAAAATTATCTGCATGAAATGCTAAGAATATTAACTCATTTAAAATGATAAGGATAAATACTGAATCCGTCTGATTAGCTTTACAATTACCGCATTAGAAATAATCAATTTTCTAAAAGGTATATAATGGATATTTGCTATATCCATTATATACCTTTTAGAAAAATGTTAACCTTGAAAGATAGACATATGCTATCGCAGACTTTTATGTGGATCTAAAAGAGAAGAATATTTCCGCCATACATTGTTTTGTTATATCTCATAGGGTTTAATAATAATAATAATAATAAAAAACTTTTATTAAGATAACTAGGATCCAGCGTTTTCGTTGAAAGCTCCCAAATGGCTTAATTTTTTCCGACACCTCTGATAAATATCAATATATATTAGTCAAATGTACACATAAACTAAACAAATCATATACGTAAACCTTCCGGAAGAATCGTTCTATCGATTGGTAACAACCGCATGAAAATCCATGTAATAGTTTTTGAGTTTATCGCGATCAGACAGACGCGGCCGGGGACTTTGTTTTATAATATGTAGTGATGAAGTGATAGCGGTCGCCCGCGGCTCCTTGCGGATGTCGGTTACCGCTGCAAAACGCCTACCCAGGATAGACACGGTCAGCAAAATGATTCACAGACACCGACACTAACAGCGACGACGCAGTCATTATCCGCAGGCTGCACAGATTGTCTTTCTGTGGATGTTAAAGTTGTTAATGATGAAAATATTTAAATGTTATTAATAGGCATTTTAGGCATTTTCAAATGTTCAAGAAAATATTAATAGCGTGTAATATTCTAGCTCTGAAAAGAACTGTGGTTTAGCCCTGAAAATAACTGTTGTTTAGCCCTGAAAAGAACTGTTGGTTAGCCCTGAAAAGAACAGTTGTTTGGCTCTGAGAAGAACTGATGATTAGCTCTAAGAAGAACTTTTGCGTAGGTGTAGTTTTAAGAACGAAATCTAAAAAAAATCGCACGAAAATTATTAGACTTCGCAACGGGCCGTGCAGCAGAAATCGTAATATTTTAATTTCGCCATAACTTCAAAACCAAACGTCCAATTTTAATCATTCAAAGACCAAATATTATCTACATAAACTGTTCTTAGTGATGAAATAATTTATTTTGATAAGGATTAATAGCATGAGTAAAATAAACGGTTCTAAACGTAGTCCAAAAAAAAAACAAGATTTCTAAATAAAAAAATGGTTGTTGTGCCTCACTCGGCATAGATAGGTATAGTGTGTCGCGGACTTTTTTGTAGATATTTATAAGATCTACAATTAATAAGAACATTTAATGGTTCTATCTTTTATCATTTAGGCAGCGTACGCAAAATAAGTAACTTTTCTGGTTGATTTTTTACACCTTGTGTCCGAAAGAAAAACCACAATATCTTACGGAACACTATTTTTGTTAAAAAAAAAAAAATTTTGCCTATGTTACTCGTGGATAATGTAGCTTTCGAATAGTGAAAGAATTATTGAAATCGGTCCAGTACTTTTTGAGCCTATTCATTACAACCAAACAAACAAACAAACAAAGTTTTCCTCTTTATATTATAATATTAGTGTAGATGAAGTTCCTAGGGGAACGGGAGTTATGCGGGTAAAACCGCGCGCGGAAAGCTAGTATTTGATAGGATTTACAACGTAACACTTAATTATTTCGAATTTTAATTACAAATTCCATATCGAACATGCGCAGTAGTGGCTCAGTGGTTACTATAGTTGTATGTGAGGTCTTATTCGATTCCCATCCGAGACAACTTTTCTGGAATCCATGGATTATAATTTTTTTGTCTATGTCCGTGAATTATGCGTTTGTCCCGCTCGAGACATGTATTTATTTCTGTAATACGGGTTACTCAAAAGAAGCTTATTTGTGGTAACTAATGGTTAATTCAATAAAATAAATTATAGAAAATATTGTTATTTCTATTATTTCTCATAATTTCACACGAGTAACTCATGTACCCGTGGGAAAATCTCACAAAATTTAGCTTAAAGTGACTGGGGACGGTTGACTAGAAGTTTGGTTGAAAGGGGGATACACGCTGTCAATATCGCTACAGTCAAGAATATCCGCACGAGTTCACCTCCACTTTTCACACATGTGTCGGAAGCAACGTGACATTTATGTACACTACAGCGGAAGGAAATATTAATGAAAAGCAATGCGAGTACATGTTCTACTAAAGGGCAAGCGATTACCTCAATAGTCAAATACATATATCTATTTCCCTTGGTTGGCATCACACATGAAAGGCTGGCGATTTCACGGACTCTTTTTTTTGTTGGTTTTGTTATTGATAGAAGGTTCTTATAAAAGAAAAAAATAAGAAAATTGCGCAAAACCACCATATTCAATGTTCTAATGTTACCTTAACGCTTTTGACAATATAAAAGTTTTTAATGTAATCTTATGACGTTTGACATAAAATTACACACCCCGGTTAGTTCAGAGATATCACGCCTAATTAGTGCAGTCATTGAAGCTAAAAATGGGGTGTAACCTCCGAATATTTTTACTGTGAACCGATTTGCATGAAATTTTGGAATTAGGCTCATCTTACCCTTAATTTCAAACCCGCAGCAAACAGCCAAAATGCTGGAATCCATCAAACTCTTTATATTATTATTAAAGTTAATTCTAGACGGAATACGACTAATTTTAATTTTGGTGGAAATGGCACTTATGGAACCCATTGATTTTTAAGAAAAAACCATTAGATGTTCCTCTTATTTGCATTACAGCTCACTTATTTTACGTGCAAAAGACTTTTGACAGTGCTCATTTTAAAGCTTATTTCAAGAACTACAAAACTCTATTTCATTAGAATGCATAAGATGTATCTGCTCGGCGCTAGATGGCATTGAATACATCGATTAAATTTCAGACAAAAAAAAATGGCTTTGATCTTTAATATCCAGCTAATTTTGCACTTAGAACACTTTATAAAAAA
The DNA here is from genome assembly GCA_947037095.2 of Nycteola revayana. Taxonomy (NCBI): domain Eukaryota; kingdom Metazoa; phylum Arthropoda; class Insecta; order Lepidoptera; family Nolidae; genus Nycteola; species Nycteola revayana. Next base: position 19,358,606 of record OX344847.2, on the reverse strand, counting down.
CTGATTTGTTCAGATTTTTACCTGCTACAATTTGTTCATCATAAAATTTTCGTTAAAATGAATATTTTTGGAGATATTTGCAAAAAACCGATGAAAAACGTGAAAAATTCCGAATTTTCAATTGCCAATAACTTGAAATTGGGTTTTTTGAAAAACTCTATAGAACATTTTTTTCTTGAAATTAGGACGGATTCTACCGATATCCGAGGTTATTTTGAAAAAAAAATACACCAACGAGAAGGGGTGGCAACCTCCCCCAGGGTGGGTGCGGAGTTCAGATCATTGATGATGACAGATGAGCCTAATTCCAAAATTTCATGCAAATCGGTTCACAGTAAAAAAAATCGAACCAATAACGCTTCAATGACTGCACTAAATTTAGTTTCAGTTAAGACAGGACAATGTCTAATTTCTTCCCGTGGGTGTCGTAAGAAATGACTAATGGACCATGTTGATACCCTGCGTTCTAGGCACCTTGGGCCAACTGTTTCGGTGGCGGGTAGATAAATTACCAGGTACAGCATTCCCAATGATGGTTAGTGTCAGGCCGACTGTAAAACTGTTGCCAAATCTTAAAAGCAACATATTGGGTACAAATGGAACGCGGGCTAGAGCGTACCCCGCAGGGGTTGTTGCACCAGCCCAAACGGGTGCAACGTAGTAAAAGGGAGTAAGAGCGGTTTCGCAATACGTCCGATCCGAATCCGATCCGAACCCGTGAAATTAAGGTCCGTAGTAGCCGTAGAACTATTTCTATGGTAATTTACGCACTAGATCCGATGTCCGTCATCTGATTTCTTTCCAAATTTCTAGACAAATATTTTCAGGGTTCGGATCGGGTTCGGATCGGATTCGGATCGGACGTAGTGCGAAACCGTTCTAAGTGATAACGTGACGGATGACAACACAGAATGGAATAAATTCCTCAGAAGCATAAGGTCGTATGTGCCATTATTCGCCAGAAACATTCGTCGTATGTGCCTTTATCATAAGCTGGCACTTACGACCAAATGCTTCTGAAGTATAATAGTAGAATTGGGATAATGGCATGGAGATGATGATGATGATGACAGAATTGACGGACGGACTTTGCAGTCTGTAGAATTGTATGATTTGCTACTACTGTTAATTACTTAGTCGGATATCTTATAGAGTAAGAATTATTTGTTAGTTATAATTATTTATTATTTTATCTTCTTACATTGTAATTCTGACAAGTACAAGTGTATGTAAATACCTAAGTGCTGAATAATATTCATTATTTCATTATTTAATTTCTGTAAAATCTTAAATTATTCCTGTGATCATTTTGATTTGATATTTTGACGATTAAAAAAGTAGCTCTTAGGCGTCTCCATAGGATTATGAAGTGTACTAGCAGTTGTCGTTGCTCCTAATATTGTCGTTTGGATCGTTTCGTCCATATAACATCTGTTGGAGACGCTCTTCTAAACAGGAATAGATTTTTAATTTAACAGATTTTGTGTTTTATATAGAAATTCTGTCCAAATTGCTTAATCTGTCACCGACGATACGTCTGTAGAAACAAATTAAAAAAACCAATAGATTCATATAAGTTTATTTTACAATCAAATTACACAATATTCATTTTCATAGGTACAGTTGGGGCCAAATTGCATTTACACTAACAATTATTTACAATGTTAACATTACAACTATTGAGATGGCATTATTTATTCAATATAATAATATCAGTCCACATCACAACTGTCAGTTCCTAAAGCGGATACTATCTGTAACTATTGTATTAAGGCCGAGCAAGACTTTAAAATTATATCATTCATACAGATATTTCTTAGTAAATAGTCAATTTTATCAAAACCGTTCATCACTAGCTTTTGCCCGTAGCTTTGTTAGTGGAATAGCAATGTCGAATATCCATACGGACTTTGATTCCTATTAAAATTCGTTCCAGGCTTTTTTTTTAAATAAAAAATGCTATAAGAGGTATTCTATCTTTTTTCCCCAAGGCCAGGTCTATCTTTCTACTAAATTTCATCAAAATCACACTTTTAAATGTTTTGGAATACTTTACGGAAAAGTTTACCATAATTATACTATGTTTCAAAATTGAGATTAATAAAATTCGACCACCGGCAGGACTCGAACCTGCATCTAATTGGTTAAGGCATTAGGGGCTTAACCTAAGATGCAGGTTCGAATCCTGCCGGTGGTCGAATTTTATTAATCTCAATTTGGAAACATAAAATGGTTAATGGTAGAAAGCGTAATAGACAAAGTTACTTTCGCATTTACAATACTTAATAGGGATTGAAGGGACTCCCAGATTTCGTTCAATACTTAGTCGGTATAACCAAAGCATGTATTCAACAAATCGTAAAAAAAATAATAGTACTTCAAATTGTTGTTGTAATAAAAGGTACGTCTTAGGTCTTAAACGGTTTTGACTGCATTGATCATGAGAGGACACTATATAAAACGAAAACTACACTTTCAGTACCCCAATAGAATTGACATAACACATCAACATCCCGTACAATGTTGAGATGAGATGGGTTACTGACTGCTATATTATGAAAATAAGGGTGAGAAACATAATTTTTGGATCGTTTTGAGTCCTATAGTGGAAAAAGTATATATACTGATTTTAACAGGCACCAATATTCAAAATATGTTAATCCACAACATACATAATGTGTAGGATTAATTTATTTTAAACTTAACTAGCAGATTATAGAGTTCACAATATATTGGCAACATATATTGCTACTGCATATTAAAGAGTTAAACTTCTCCTGAATACTCTATATTTTATTCAAAATACACATTTCTTAGTACCTTGTTCCGTTGTTCTAATTTGTTATTAATGGCGTATACAAATAAAGTTCATTTTCCAGTGCCTAATTTAATTGAGTACAAGCAAAGTTGACATGCATTGATATATGTATCATAAATATATAATATGACGTTGTAACAATAGAACCTAGTTCGGTGGATCATGAAATTATACAAAAAAAATCTTGTATAAAACAATATTGCTTACTATAAAACAAAAAAATGTTTGTTAAAATAAATTATTGCTTATTATCGTAATCAGTATCCGACTTAAAATCCCAACGAAGTACGCACCAGCGATGCACTAGGATAAGATTTATTTACAAAATACAAAATAAATATTCACTATAAAGAGACCATGGCAATATTAGTAGACATAGCTTAATTTATAAAAAATATATATATATCGCTAGTGTGTACTCCCCTTCTTGTATTACCATACTATGCTTTTGCTTAATCGATAAAAAAAAACATATTTTTATATAGTATAAAATTATAACAAACCACTTACACATAAGTTAAATCAACAAAGTACTGTATTCTACTTTACAATCGAGATTCTTGACTAAAATTGGTAGAAAAGGATTAAATTATAGTATGTAATTTTAAATAGCTTATACAGATTAAATATATTATTATATATTTTATTTAAATCTATAAATTTATTTGCACACAATCTAAAACGAAGAAAAATAAACATTTACGATGTTATACATCGTTATAATAAAAATATAATTTTTAAATAAAATATTTTAAAAAACAATTTGAAATAATATATTTTTGACAATAGTTTTTCGAATTAAACATTTAACGAGTATGCTTATAAGATATAACTATTAAAATATGTATTAAACATAGTTTAGGTTTGTCGTGACTTTAATTATGACAGAAAATATGTAAGTTTTCTAATATTAAAGCTTTCTAACACACATATTATCCTAACAAAATATTAGCTGGACATTCAAAACACAAAGAAGTTATTTATTTTTAAAGCATGATTATAATATAATGAAGGGTTCATAAGATGTATGGTCACATTTTAAATGAAACAAATATACATACAATAAAAATACATAAATGTCTATACAAAATGGTACTATAAAAATATAAACATAGAAATTATATAAAAAAATATATTATTTTAGCATTAAAACGAATATATTCTATTGTAATATGTAATACTTAACGCTAAATTATTAATTTAATTATTAAAGTATTAATTAATATTATTTCTCGATAGATTCGATACTCGTTTCATTAACTATTAGGCCGGTTTACTACTCGTTGATAGTTCGTCGTTTTAAATATATTTTATATACAACATATTAGATAATATATAAATTACAGATGCGTGAGTATATAGCAAACTTTTGTTATATCATAAATCTATACTAATATAATAAAGACTTTTGTATTTTCGAATTATTTGTTAATAACTAATACACCCAAAACTACAAGACTGATTACAAATATTCATTCACCATTACAAAGCTATGTTCTTTAGCGGATATATTAAAGCAGGGGTCTCCAAACTTTGAAGTCTTAGGACCATAACGATGTTTTCAATATGTTCGAAGGGCCACATGTCTAGAAATAAGAGTAAAAAAAAAAACACATAAACCTATTACAGGTATTTGTAAATAGTCAAAACATATTTTGGCTTATTAAGCTTAAAGTATAGTTAAGGATTGAAACATTAAAACTAAACAGTTTTAATTTCTCAATTAACTATACTGTTATTTCTAGATTAGTCGCAAAGTGCGCGACCGAGTAATTATCATTTTGTGTTGTCTTTTTAAACTTATCACAGCAATAGTAACAACAATAAGACATTGGATGCGCGGGGCTAGATTGATGACACTAGTCTTAAGCTGTCGCGGGCCGGATTTGACCCGCGGGCCGTAGTTTTGAGACCTCAGTATTGGAGAACGAAAGGTATAAGAGTGGGAAGGCTACGTGTACATAAACTAACGGGCAACCGTAATTCAACTTCTTTAAACATTACTATTGGCCACAAATTGTAAAAAAATCGAACAGTTGATCATTTATAGTAGACTCAACTCAACCGCGTCACAATTTTAAGGCAAAACATAGTTAGCAACGAGGCTTTTGCTACTTCACCGAGCATACGTTTTGACATGTTTTGTTTTCGGATTGACATACGTAGTTAGCCACGAGACTATTGCTACTTCACCGGGCATAAAGGCGAGCAGAGCTCCAGCTTTAATAAATGGTTTAAAAACTACAAACTAAGCAACCTGCTCAAGAGGGCGCCCTGGATTGCACCAGTTATGGTGTCGTATATGGTAACGTTTAGCTTTAACATTGTGCCGCGATTGAGACCCGTGTCCCCATGTCCGTGACCCCTACTATAAATTTTGTGTACAAATCGCCAAAGTGGTACATTAATAATTATATAATTATGATTAATTAATATGTATGTAATTCCCCTGTCCCCTTATAACATTCTGCACGCTACACCACAGTTAAAATACAATATAATTGACAAGATTATCGTTATTATGATTTATTATGTACAATAATGGACTATAATTACATAAGATAAGTCCAAAGTACGAGATAAACGTTGAATTTATTATGCAGATTATAATTTGTTGAAGCATAACGTAAACTTGTATCGTTAATTATCAATATTTTGATTATTACACGATAGACTACTTTATATGAAGTTATGAAATAGTTAATATAAGGTTAAAAAATTTCCTTTGTTTTAAAAATCGTAATATGTCTTCGCTATATGTTAAGCGATACTAAACTTTAATTCTTTTGAAATAAGTTACATATTTAAATGAAAGCTATTAAGATATTTAAAAATAGATTTTCTAGAAAGTTTGATTCAATTCCCAACATGGAATCATTGGGTACAGTTTGTTTTTCGTAATAGATTGTAGTAAATAACGAAATGAAATGGATATGCGCTGAAAATATCACAAATCTATACATCTTCTTCTATACATATAATAAAACTGTAGAAGTCGAATGTCTGTACATAAAAAAACGCTAAAAGCCGAGTCAAGGGGATGTTAGAAGTAAAATAGAACACATCCAGATTTTTTGATCATTTTTGTTTCTCTGTCTGTTTAAATGAAATTTTGCATGGTGGTGCCTTACATCCCCGGTCAACATTTTAAATACTTTTAATCGCAGCAAATGAATGAGTTCCCGCGGGATAGTTAAAAACCCGAAGGAATAACAATCACCACGCGGACAAAGTCGCGGGCATCAGCTAGTACGGTATAAATCTTTAGCGTATTTATAATATTTTTTATAAAAATATGGCTTTCCGCAAAGTAACGCCCGATTCTGTTAATTATAAAAATAAAATATAGCAACATATTGATATATTTAAGATATAGGTTATTGACTTATCTATGGTATTATACCTTTAATGTAAGAAAATAATAATGCATTTAACTATGTTTTTTATGTGTGACCAAAGTAATAAATTATTTAAAGCATTTTATGCTACCATTTTTAATGTGTAGGTAATTAATAAATATTTTTTGCATTATAAAATGAATATCTTTTAGGTGGTTTTGGTGAGGATTAAAGTTTCACATGTAGGTATATTGGCACATAGTTCGTGTCTATTTAGTATAATAATTATACCTAATTATATTAAACACTAATATAGGTAATATGAATTACATCTAACAGTATCTTACTATTGTGACATATTTCTATATAATATTAATAGAATGAATGTTAAATAAACATACATGTATCCTTTTCTACCAATTTCATTAAAACATAAATAAATTGAAATATGAAATATATATTTAAATATTTAAGGATTATAGCGTATAAACGTTTCAGCGAATTTTATTCGCGATATCCAAAAAATAAATCCATGATTCAAATTGCTGTTTAATTTTCTATGTAATAATTTAGAACATTCTAATCATTAATTCACAAAACCAAGTTTGACACAATTATGGTTCAACTGAAAGTTCGAAATAAATAAAATCTATTGTTTTTTATATATAATATATATTAATATCTTATTTTTTCAATATCAATTATTATAGAACTACAAACAAATTTATTCAAACAAAGTTCTAGCACAACCATCTCGCTCGATAGAACTTCATTATGACCAATTTTCTAATGATATGTTCCGTTAACAATTAATTTGTTAAAATAATATTTACAGTGATTTCGTTATCTATAGAAAATCACAGACTATGTCGAGTTTATTTCATTATTTAAATTTATTATTTATAACGAATAAATTCGGAGACATTAGTTACTAGACAGTCTCAAAACTCGATATCTCATAATCTTGTTTGAGATTTTTTTATTTACAGTGACCAGTCTACATTATAATATATAGAAAATATTATAAATTCGACTGAATTATAAATAAAATCATAGAAATAATTGGCAATAATAATATCAAATTCAAGTTTCATTTCTAGTTTTCAAGTTGAAATAAAAAACTTTGTAAAAAACGCGACACAGACAAGAGGATTAGAATTAATCATACAAATTATAACATCGTACTATCAAAAATCTAGTAACATTGTTTATAATTCAATTAATCAAAAGTACTGCTAATTAAAAGGATATCAATTATTACTTATTCTGCACAATCGGTGAAGATATCTAATGACCTTCACTATTAATTTAATAGACAGCTCGAAACAAATTTGTTGTTTTTTTGAATTGTAACAAGCACATTTAGAATTACATTATAGATCTCAATAACAATACACGTAATTTTTGCATGGTCATTGCTTATTCACTTCTAACTTAGTAGTGAAATTCGACTTTATGGCAAGGTTATAGAATATATTTTAAGACGAAAAACGTAACGACAGAATGATGAGTGAATACGTGACTATAATTCAAACGATTGTAGGGCTGAAATTGCTTTAAGTGGACGCCCGCGTGGTTCTATACACAAGTGGTGGCTTAACGCAGTCTAAGGTGGGAGCATTTGTAGGGGTGGCCAACCGGTCGATCGTACTTTAGTCCATATAAGTCTACAAATACGTACCACAGATGCAAAAAGTTTGTATTTGTCGTATAATAATCTGAAAAAATACCCAGTAATACCAGTGTTTTATAATCTTTTAAATTTCGCGTGCTCCTTGCAGAATGAAAAAATCTGGCGACCCTCTCGTCTCCGACAAATTAATAATTATGAAAATAAGCACGATGTAAGTTTACAAAGATTTTTGCTGGCAACCCCCATGACCCCATCGGGCCCACAAATTGAAAAACACTGACCTATACGATACGTGTTTTAACGTATGTAAGCCATATGGTCGATCGCATGTTGGCCACCCCTCTTCTAACGCAAAACATCAAAAACGTCGAAGAGCACAAACCCGCTGACCTTCCTACAGTAATATCATAACCGCACGGTGATGTCCTCGTCGAAGCTGTTATCCACCTCGCAACAGGACGCCAGCTCCTCGAAGGACATGCCGTCCAGCGTCATGGACACGGACGAGATGCTCTTGAACAGCGCCTCGCAGTCCAGGTCCTCGGGCAGTTTGGTGAGGAACTGTGCGGCGGATATGAAGTCCATATCTTTCAGCTCGTCTTGGTACAGGTGGATGATTCCTGGAGATTAGAAAGCATAAGTTCGAATCAATCGTCACATGCCATTCCCTAGATGATTTTGGATAACATATCACACTTCTATGTCAGTGTAGATATATATTATATGTATATACCTTAAGTTAAGTTTTTATATCTGTACACAATGTACTAATATGAAATTTCTGATGTGAAATCTTAGATTGTTTAAATCATTGATTCCCAAAGTGGTCCGGAAGGCCCCCCGATTTTATTTAAGTAGGCATAAATAAAATCTGGTTCACAAATTGTCAGTGTGTAACTGGTTTCCGTAAATTCAGCAAAGCTTATTAAGGGGTCAAGAAGAAAAAAGTTTGAGAACTTTTGGTTTAAATAAATATTATTATTACATTACCATAATGACTGTCACTAATTACTTCAAGTCGTAACTGGGGGTCTACTCTCTAAGCACGAAATCGTAGTTACGGCCGTAATTACGGAACGTTTCCTACTACGGATCACCTACGTACATATGTTTCGTTCGGGGTCCGAACTAAGAATGAATGACCAAATGATATGACAGTTCATCCTACTCCTTATGTTTTTTCGCCCGTCCGAAAAATTGAATTTGACACTTGTTTTGTCGGAACGTTATGTCAGTTTTCGCGACAGCAAAGTTGTTATCGTTCTCGTTCACGAAAATTGTCTATGATTCCGTTCGAAACTATTCTAAGTTTCGAGCTACTTTCGGACGGGCCCGTACTTTCGTTGACGGACTTAGAGAGTAGACCCCTGGGTTCTTCAAGACGGAAAACCTAATATCATTCAATCTTAGGATGTTAAATTAATCGAGACTAAGTGTAGCAGTTGAAGGTTTGAAACCAAACCAAATTGGGACTGTAACTAACTATAAGGTTTTTCTTTTCGAACGAACATATATTTAGAATTGGCCACGACGCTTTTGCTATTTTATCGGGAATAAAGGCCAGCAGAGCTCCAGCCTTATTAAATGGCTTATAAACTACAAATTAAGCAACCTAGGCAAGAGAGCGCCCCCTGTGGTACTTGGGGTTTGGGGGATTATGACTTTTAGATGTTTAGGGGAATTTAGTGCAACCGTCGCTCTACGTGACAGTTCAAGAAAGAGACTGTTGGGTTGACTACTTTCGTAAACACTGTAGAAGTTAAGACGAAGTTATTACAAAACCGTTTTCAAAAACTTTTTAACCATTAGAAAGCTTCTTTATCCAAGAGTAACAGAGGCTATATTTAATTATAACTTCTCCACAGGAACTGGAGCTATGCAGATGAGACCGCGCAAGAAACTAGTCTCTCATAAAAGACAACCTCCGTAGCGTATTTGGCTCGCTTTAAATCTCGGAGGTCGTGGGTTCGATCCCCACGCCGGACAAGAAATCTTTGTGTAAATTCTAAGCTTTCTTTTCGGGTCTGGATGGCTGAGGGACTACCCTCCCTCGGGAGAAGGCCTTTAAACGCACCACCAGCGGCATGGCCTTGGCGAAGGAGGAGTACAAAGTGATTGTTGCGAGGTGACGTACCCAGCGCCGTGTTGAAGAGGAAGGTGTCTCCGTCGCGCAGGAACACGTCCCACACGCGGCACGCGGTGTCCAGCGGCATGGCCTTGGCGAAGGAGGAGTACAAAGTGAATGTTGCGAGGTGACGTACCCAGCGCCGTGTTGAAGAGGAAGGTGTCTCCGTCGCGCAGGAACACGTCCCACACGCGGCACGCGGTGTCCAGCGGCATGGCCTTGGCGAAGGCGGTGTAGAGCCACTCCAGCAGGTACAGCTCCGGCGCCACCTCGCACACGCGCGGCGCGTTCACCAGCACCAGCCGGCTGTACGCCTTCCACAGCCGCTGCCGGACACAACGCAACGGTTCAATATGTTATAGATACACTTATGGTTTACGCTTCGGGGCGTAGCGTAGTAGTCCCGGACATGAAATCGTTGTAAATAAAGTAACTGGTTGGCAATCCAAATAAAATAAAAATATTTATCATCATCATCATATCAGCATGTTGTCGTCCACTACTGATCATAGGCCTCCACTATGCAACGATTGCTAGTGGCCTGCAAACACTGACTCCCTGCGACCTTTATGAAGTCGTTGGTCCAAATAAAATAGATATTACACATCAATAAAAAATAAGTACACGAGACAATGAGAATACCTAATACATCTCATTGGAGAGTGATTGTTAAACATTGTACTACTGAATTTACCTGCATAGTGGCTCCATCCCTCGTGAATGCGGCTCTTAGCACGGGCCCGTCCAGCAGGTTGGCGAAACACACGAACGCTTGAGGCGCCTCCATGTTTAGTATTAACACCGCAGCTATGAACGACATGCCCTGTAATTGAACATTCACTCCATTTCAAATAATGATATTATTACGCCAATGGTACCCCCAGGGCTCGAATTTGACCTGAAATGGATCTATCGTCGAGAAAGCCTGATTATTTTTCTGTAGTCAGTAAAGTATATTTTTTTCATACAACAATACTTAACCACCATATTAAATTTTCTAATGTAACCTTTTATCACTTTTGACAATATAAACTTTTGTAATGTAACCTTTTGCCGTTAAATATAACATTGACAGAATGCGTATGCAAATATCGTGAAAGAGGATGTAAAATCGATCGAAGATTAGGGTACTTTTTCGATGTCGAGTCAAAATAGGGTGAAATAATTAATATGTTAAATGAAAAAAAAAATGTTGTTTGTAAAAGATAAAAATAAAAAACCAAAAATGTGTTTTTTGCATTTTTTTACATGGATTTTGAGGTTAAGGAGGAAATGTGTAACCTTTTTCCGATAGGACTTGTAGTTTTGCCGGAAATCGAGATTAGCCGATTTTTACCCTTAAAAACTCACCCCCTACCACATCCTAACCTCAGATCGCCCGTAATTTATTTTTCCTTTCATTTTATTGGTAGTCCCTTCCTTTTCCAATAGGTTTCATGATAGTATTTTTTTTTTGGTTTCTATAATTATCGACCCTGGTTAAAACTTGTGTCGGGTCATCTAGTAAATCATAAAATCTGTTACATTGAACAGCTTATCTCTTCGTCTAAGCACACGCAGCCACAGCGAAGCGGCCCAATGGCTAGGGCGTTGGACTTGTGATCTTGAGGTCGCAGGTTCGAACCCCACCCATTGCACTACCGACGTGAACCCACTCGTAACACAAGCATTTTAACTTAGCACGAGGGGTTAACAAGAATACTAGTAGACTGCAAAATTGTGCTAGTAATCTTTTAAACAAAAAAAAACTGTATGTTACCACAAGTTTGCTCACACATAACACAGGTAAAGCGACGGGGTAACGCTAGCTGAATAATATGTAGTAATTAAGCAAGCTAATATCCATTAATTATTGCTATGCTTCAATGGGTCGTTCTCTTCCACCAGAAACGATAATAATCTTAAACTAACATAGCTGTATACTAAAAAAGCATACCAGTGAATAGGTGAAGAGCTTTAAATATAAGTATAAGTAATATTGGTGGGACTACACTCCGTGCCTCGAAAAGCACGTTAAGCCGTTTGTGTCGATGCCTGTAACTTCCTCTATGACAATTGTATACCAGGTAATAGGTAGCAACGTCTATCATTTGAAAAATTCTTAGTGCTTGATAGCCAATTTATCGAGGAAGTTCATACGAGAACGGGATTCACGCGGGTGAAACCGCGCGCGAAGCTATTTATCACATAATCCTTTGAAAAATTCTACGGGAAACGTCAGAATAGCTGTGTTCGTACTACGAAGTATGAACACAGCAGATATAATAAACAATGTTGGCGCCAACAATGAACCATTCATGAAGGTTTTACTGTACGCAAGGAGATTGCGAACCTCTTCAGTTATATGTCACATTTTTTCCTGTTGAATATTATTATAATTGTAACTGTTAATCGAATTAAACAGAATTTTACAAATACCAATTTGAAATTTTGAAATTCTATGTTCATCACGAACACAGCTGGTTAAGTATATTAAATAACAAACATTACATATACGCATCGATACCTCATAAAGTGGGTGTAATTGATTCTCATTACACATGTAACTTTACGATGCGGGTGAACAGCGTAGATATACCGTTATGATTAACTATGCTTATTGTACTCGTAATACAGTTGTATTGGAAGAAAATAGCTTTTTGAACCAAGATTCATTATCATCATCACCATCAACCCGTATAACGTCCACTGCTAAACATAGAGAACCTCCTGAAGGAGGGTTTTGCCACTGTCCCTACACTTAGACGGGTTGGTGACCGCAGTATTATGTAACATACACAGCTGCTGCCCATTCCTTTTTTTCCGGACGGAAATATGTAGTTGTTATTATTAAGTTATCCACAAGGCTTTTGCTACTTCACCGGGCATAAAGGCGAGCAGAGCTCCAGCCTAGATAAATGGTTTAAACCAAACTGAGCAACCTGCGCAAGAGGGCGTCCCCTGTGGGACTTGGCTCAGGGCGGTCGCTGGCGATGAGATTGAGGGATTTTGACTTATGTATTTTAGGGAAGTTTTGTGCAACTGTCGCTCTACTTTACTTTGCGGGCTTCTCGGACTTCGTGTCTACGAGGGCATCGGAAGGTTCTTTACAAACTAAGGGTCGAGAGGGGCTGCCTATTCCTTGGTATACGTTTGCTATCGAGATTCGAGACGTATACGTCGGGAACAATGCTTAACGTGCTTTCTGAGGCACAATTAACCAGACCCGGACAGAAATCTTAGGTTTTATACATAGATTCCTTGTTCGGCGTGGGGATTAAACCCACCATAGAGACTTATAACGCTACGCTACAAAGATTGTGATTGTAAATTAATAATGATAATTTTTAGTTTATTTATTTAGCATTTATATTGTAGGTTTTAAATATTGAAATCGCCTGGTTTGATGGCATGCTTCAGTATCTTTTTATACGGCGAAAAAGAACATATTATTATCATCATATTTGCTATAAGTAACAATATGACGTCATTATGAGTAACGTTAAACAAAATGTTTCTATTTGAATAGAATACATATTCACTAAACAACATGTTTTAAGTAAAGTTGAGTAACAATTACATACCTGAACATATCCAATATCAGGTCTGTAACACACGTACGCCGCTAACAACTCATGGAGCACATCAAAGTACGGTCCTCCGGGCTGAAATATACACAGATGTGGGAATGTCCGCGCAATGTCTAACTGAATCAACTCCATTGAACATTCGTCACTATAATCAAGTAAATTAGGGTTTGATTTCGAACAACACTTTTTCGGTTCCACTTCGGAAGCTTGAGATTTCAAATTCTGTTCGCTATAATTTCTAGGGATGCTTAATCTAGGTTTATCTCTTTCTGTTTCATCTTCTTTACTCTTTCTCTCATCTTTGGGTAGTAGATCGTCCGTTTTTGCCAATTTTTCTTCTGATTGTTCTTTCTGACAGCCGCATGTATCGTTTCTGTTGATTTTTAATCGTTTTCTTCTGAGCTGTGCTTCGTGTAACTTCTGTTTGGCTTTCGCAACTAGTTCTTGGTAGACGTCGTGTGAGATTTTGAGTTTGTTCTCTATGGCAAGTTGCCAGACTTTGCCACGGATCGCAGGGGGGAGCCCGCTCCACCATAGTTCTAAGGTACGTTTCGAATTTTTCCTGCAAAGAAAAGTTTTTACAATTACTTTTAAATATATCAAAAGTACGAAAGTAGTTGTGAACAAATGTAGTAGAAACTTAGTTGGCAAAGGCCATGGATATTGTGAATGGGCTCGCAATATTCATAGCTATTGCCAACTAAATTGTAATTCAAAAGCACTACTGTCGCCGTCAGTATATACTGTGATCGTCTCTAATACTCAGCAAAATAATTCATTTTTGGTAGTACAATCAATCCAAGTGAATTTTTCTATTGCACTAAATAATATAGATTAAAATTACATCGAACTTGTGGGGCGCCCGTTTGTAAAGCCTACACTATGTGGTATTTCAAGACGCTAGAGCACATTTCGCTATGTACACTCAACAAAAGAGATGAGAAGGTTTACATTTCGTGAAACGCATTTTTAATTTACATGTACCCGTTTATGACAAGAGTTTACTGTTATGTGTAGTTGTACACAGCTAGCAGAGAACTACGCCATAAGACCACCCATAAAGAATAACCGACTGTCGTAGTGACATAAACATATTTCTTTACATAATGTGATACTGAGGGTGTAAACCTATCTCTTTTGTTGACTGAACTTTAATCATTGCTGAATGACGTCTCCTTGAGGGAAAGTTTATATGTAAAAAACATACGACTATTTAAACATTTAAATGTTACCTTGCGATAGGAATACTGATGGAAAAACGACCTGCCAAATATAAGCAACCACTAAAAATCACGATGCAGTCTGATGGCATACCTGAACTAAATCTGTTAACAATTGACAATAAATCTGTCTCTATGGATTCCATTACAAACCGTTAACTATTACAGATAGCACAAGTGAACTGTACCGTACAAGTAAATGAAAACGCAAGTGTCTAACTCCATAGCCGTATTGTATTCATTTAGCAATATAACAGAACACAACACATGGCGCACAAAGCAATTGTCTATCTATTCACAATCCGATTATTTTCACAGAACACAGAGAGAGATCAAACACTGTACGAACAAAAACATATCATTGTTTTGAGCAGTGCTGACCCGCATTTTGTTCTAGGAATGTTAAGTAGTGTTGCCTATCGATAGTCGACTATCGATAGTCTTTCGATAGTTGACGTCATATCAATAGTATCGATAGTCTATCGATAGTATCGATATTAGTGATACTATCGATACTATCGAGGACCAATATGTGTTTAGGAGCAATAATATCGATAGTATCGATTGTATTGCTCCTAAACATGGGTTGGTCTTCGATAGTATCGATAGTTTTACAAACTATTGATAGTTTTAATCATTTAATGCAACGATAATATCGATAGTATTACTTAAAAAATATCGATACTATCGATAGTATCGATAGTATTATAATTTAATAGTATCGATACTATTGCTTCCAATCAATAGTATTAGTTAATTTGTGAACTATCGATAGCACTATCGATATTGTTACTATTTTTCGAGGTCACCTATCGATAGCGAAACTATCGATAGTTTGGCAACTCTAATGTTAAGACATGCCGAGTGCTGACGGTATATAGATAACTGTACCTTTACCCTACAAGAGGACACGATATGGAACTATAACTCGGTGTCAATGTCAATATGATTGGTTGTTACTTTGTCGCTGGTATTTACTTAATTTACTATAGTAATAGTTGTTAGGCATAACTTGCTAAAGGCTCTAGAATCAACGCAATCAAGCACAGCATAAAATCTATGTTGTACCTACTTAAAGAAAAGAAATAGCGCCTATTTTTAATAGTTAACTCTTTAAATTAATTTGTAACTAGAACCGGAAATAAAACTATGATTGTCGTGCGTGGGAATCGTACCCACAGAGATGTAACCCGAGTCTTGTACTGGTTACATATTGTAATGTCAGAAAACATAATGGTCCTTTCGAATATAAGGTATTTCGATTTCGGCTATTTTGGGCTCATGCATTTTAAGTAAAGGCATTATGTTTTCTGACATCACAATATGTAACCCTTGTACTGCTATCCCACAAGGATTATTATTATTTATCTAGAAATAAAGTTAAAAGTAGTGCACCAAGAAATATAATAACATTATGGAGTATGCACTCACGCATATAAGCAATTACGTACTGCAAAGCCATAGTAAATCTGCTATTCAAGACCACACAGTGAGTCTCAATAACGTCTGCTAAAAACAGCTTTCAATTGAAACCTTTCGAGCAAAACTTCCTCATTGCTTTGGTGGAATAATTCGCTATGTGAGTCTCAGTTGTGGCGACAACAGTAAACTTTGTAGGTATTCGTAAATTTTACGCCAAGTCTTGTGGAATAAAGATTTTCAAGTTCTTCCTTTTCCAAAAGTACTACTGTTTTGGGCTGAAACCTTTTATTATGATTTGTTTCTATAATGCGTCCATAATATATTAAGTAGTGGTGATCTTAATCAATTCGTAATATCATCATCAACCTTAATAATATATATGTAATAAGAACCACTTTTAAATAACCGAGAAACAATTTTTGCTCCACTTATTCAAAACTGGAAAGCCCTTGCAATCTGGCAACTTATTTTAGATTGGTAATATTATGAAACGTGTGAGGAAATTAAAACGATCCTCTTAAATGTTAATTAATTGGTCATTTGGTCCCAGAATTAAGCGCCTTTCATCGGTATACAAAATGTATTGGTTGATTGAATTACTTTATCTCTTCCCAAAATGTTAGTAGCCTTTGCCTTCTACATGGTCTCGAAAATTTGGGTCATTCAGGATTTCATGGACATCTAGTTAATATGCTCTATGTGTGTAGACCTGTTATATGATACCTGTTACAACCATGCGAATAGAAGATTATCAAAGTAAGGTTTTTATTTCGATGTAGCGATAAAAGTCACATCCTTGTTAATATATGTCGTCACAGAGTGACGACCTTAGAGACAGATAAATTATCGGCTATATTTTATCAATAGATTTCAAGATTTGAATCATCGCGACTACAATCATAAAGCACAACATACAAATCATAAAGTACTTCCATCGTTTGCTAATCAGATTGGTAAATTCATTGTCCACTTTCTCTAGAATGCTATACGTTACGAAATCAGAACATGACAAAATCAGAATATGACAAAAAGTGAACTTTACAAATTCATGACCAAGGGTAGAACATGACTAAAGCCGAACATGACTTCTATCTAACAACCCGTTTTTTCAACTTTAGAGAGTGCTTTAAAACAGAATAAGTGGCTCGATCTCATATCTTTTGCCTGTCTTTATTTAAATGGTCAATATGTCCAAACCGCCTGTTAGGGTCCCACCTCGCCCTCCCGACCCTTAGTTTGCAAAAAACCTATCCATACCCTAGTAGACCCGACGCCCGAGAGGCCCGCGAACTGTAACGTACAGCGACAGTTGCACGAAATTCTTCTAAAAATCAGTCCTCGCGCCAGCAACTGCCCTTAGTCGAGGTCCAAGTCACATAGGGTCCTCTTGCTTATTTTGTAGTTTTCAAACCATTTATTAAGGTTGTTGCTCTTCTCGCCTTTATGCCCGGCGAAGTAACAAAAGCCTAATTGCATATGTTCTAAATAAAGGTCCAAAATCTCGCATGCGTTCGAATGCTTCTTTAAAAGAACTATTCGAACGCATGCGAGATATTGGACCATTGGCGCTCAGGTTTACCTGAGCGCCTCCTGCATGGAAGCAGAAATGCCCTGCTCTAATACTTACATGTTTTGCCAGTCCGGCAGAATATTCATGGTCCACTCCCTCGCGTGTCGTGCCAGCCGTTCTTCGAGCCTGAGCGACTCCTGCATCCTCGCGTGTCTAGCGGCGGCCTCCTTCTCCACCCGCCGCCTCGCAGCCTCCACCATCCTGGCGTGCTCGGCCTTGTGCCGGAGCGCTTCTTCAGTACATTTCGCGGGAAGATTTGATGGTCTGCAATGGATAAAATTAATGGTTAAGCTTCATTAGTATGTGTTACATGTATATTCAAGGCAAAGAGGTGGCTGCTAAGGGAAAGGTAATTATAGTGAATATGACGAATCACATTAGAATTAGATACAAGTGCATTTATTCACTGTTAGTTAGCAAACATGATTATGTTATTAAACCTTAGTTTGAAGTATTCAGTAATTTTCAAACTATTTTATTCATGGAAATATTAACAATAATATCTTAGATACTTAAATCTGACTGAACTGCCTTCATTGGGATATATATTCTCTCCCTTCACTTTAGCCTTAAAAATGTCCAGATTATAGCGTTCCGGAAAAACTGACGCCGGCAGAGAATTCCACTCCTTAGCCGTCCGCATTATGAAAGAAGAAGCAAATCGCTTCGTGCGTATTGAAGGAATGTCTACAACAAAAGGGTGAAACCGCTCGCCGCGCCTAGTCGTCCGGTGATGGAAGGGTGAAGGGGGTATCAGGTTATGTAGAACCTCCGCACACTCCCCGAAATGCAACCGATAAAAAACTGATAGGCAGGCCACTCGTCTACGGTGTTCGAGGCTCTGAAGACTTGCCTCCACCAGTGAGTTATTGCCTATGACTCTCTTCGCTCGGCGCTCCAATGAGTCCAGAGCATCCAGCTGATATCCAGCAGACCCCTCCCAAAGATGAGAACAGTATTCCATTGAGGAGCGAACTTGAGCTCTGTAAAGACTTAAGAGCTGCTCCGATGTGAAGTACCGCCTCACCTTGGAGAGAATGCCAAGTTTTTTGGCTGCAGTGTTTGCAATGGACTCGATGTAGTGACCGAAGTTTAGATTAGAAGAGAGGTCAAGCCCTAGGAGCTCAAGATGGACGCTGATCGGAACGGAGACATTCCGGAAAGTCGGAGTCAGTTGGAATGGACTCCGTTTCGCCGAAAAAAGACACGCCTGTGTTTTTGAGGGGTTAAACCCAACCAGGTTGGCATCACCCCATAAGGAAACAGCCTCCAAGATCGAGTTCACCCCCTCAATCATCGACTCCCTGAACGACTGGACCATTGATCCCGACTTCGCATCAGACAAGTATCTCACCGAGACTGCTGTCGTCTGCATACCCAAAGATACCGAGAGTAACTAGCAGGTCGTTTATGTGCAGCAAAAAAAGAGTCGCGGAGAGAACAGATCCCTGAGGGACACTGGCATTAATACCAAGAAGATCGGACGAGGCGCCATCAATGACAACTCGAATCGACCTTCCCCTCAAGAAATCCTGAATCCAGGTACAAAGTACGGGAGCAATACCGTAAACCGGAAGCTTACCAATGAGACTTGCGTGCCAAACCCTGTCAAAAGCCTTAGAGATATCAAGAGACACGGCAAGAGCCTCACCGTGTCTCTCAATGGCTTCGCTCCAGAAGTGAGTAGCATATACAAGAAGATCCCCAGTAGACCGGCCTCGACGGAATCCGAATTGACGGTCACTGAGGAGGTCGTTGTCTTCCAGGTATGCCAGGAGACGGTTGTTTAAAACACGCTCCATAACCTTACAGAGTATGGAGGTGATTGTGATTGGTCGGTAGTTGGCAGGGTCGGCACGACTACCTTTCTTGGGGATCGGTTGAACATTGGCAATCTTCCAGGATGCTGGAACTAGACCAGTCTTCAGGGATAAACGATAGAGGCGAGTCAAAACAGGAGACAACTCAGGCGCACATGACCGCAAGACAATGGCATGAATGCCGTCAGGCCCACTAGCCTTATTCACATCTAGAGTGCTGAGAATTTTAAGTACCACTTTTTGCCGAATGTGCACCTCAGGCATAGTGGAAGTGCAATGTGGTGCCTGGATGGACTTTTACCAGCAGCATCTAGTTGTGAATTCTTCGCAAATAGAGACGCAAACAAGTCTGCTTTCTCTTTGGCGGTGTGAGCTAATGAACCGTTCGGCTTCTGCAGTGGCGGCAAAGAGGACCGACAGAAATTGGCTTCGACCGATTTGGCAAGAGACCAAAAAGCTTTACTCCCAGATGGGTAAGATGCTAGTCTGGCTCCAATGCGGCCAATATGGTCAAAGCGGGCCTTGCGTAGGGCACGTTTGCAAGACTTGGCAGCACTATTGTAAGCGTTCTTCATGTAATTGGTAACCAATAAAACTAGATCCCTGTTCCAATACAATTTAGCCACTCTAAGTACCTACACAAAATGACGTACCTACCTAAAATTTTCCGAGTAATCGATCAGATATTCTATCATTATCCAATAATATGAACACGACAAACTTCACACAACAAATAAATAGCACTAGACGTGATTCTGTTGTAAAATGACACTCACAAAATAATAAAATAATATCAGTAGATAAACATTCAATACCTACTTAACAACAATTGAAAACGTCACGAAAAGCGCTATCTTATCAGAATTAAGAATCATGCAGTCAAATTATAATAATTATCTTTGGAATTACCAGTGTTTCTAAAAGTTGATTATAATTGCAGTGAACAATTAGATAAAACAAAGAAACACCGTATCGGATTATGCGTGTTTGAGCACAAATAAATTATTCAGTGGCATCTCCGGTTATCGTATTTTACAAAATTTGTTACACGCAATCTTTGACTTTCGATATTCTATACAACTTTATAATAATTACAGGTATATAAAGATATGAAGGGTACAGGCAGATATCAGCGAATATCCAAATAAATAGATTTTGCGAAAAATGCAATTAAAAGTTAGGAATGTAATGTGTGTATGTCGTTTTTATTGAGATTATCGTTTCGATCATAAACAAAATTTTTTTTCAGCGCTATCTATTAACTTTTTTTAAATTTGTGATTGGGTATTTAACTACCATATAGATAAAGATATATATGCTAGACACGTATACCAAACAAATTTTAAAATCTACAACTGAAATCTACAAAAGAATTGCTAAGCACAAGGAAGAATAAAATGATGAAGTAAGTAGAATAATTTTGCGAGCGACTGCTCTCCTAATATACAATTGAATATGTAGTCTGTGTTCAGGAGAAACAAAATTTCTTTATACCTGAAAATCCTGGACTAGTTCATCTGAAGAGCTATATTTAAACTTCTAAAATAAGTCATCAAATGAAAGTCTTCTGCATTTACTTCTAAAACTTAACTAAACTAAAGTTAATAACTAAATTTATGATCACTATTTTTGATAAAATTATTATTTCATACATTTAATTTTCGAATTAATATGTAGTTAGCCTTGAGGCTTTTGGTACTTCGCTGGGCATAAAGGCGAACAGTGCTCATGCCTTTTTAAATGGATACATAGACAAAAGCCTATCCTAAAAGGGCAAATACCGCTTCCGATACAATTTATGAAATGATTAGCTTTTTTAAGATCGTAGGAAGGAAGTCTTTGCCTAACCCTATGGGAAAGAGACGTGAATGCATTTATTTATAACTTCAAGTACACCGTATCTCACTGCAACATTAGCTACAGTAACAGTTAATAAATTCAATTCATACAGGTGTTGCGTGCTGCATTATGCATATGAACGCATCGCACGCATATGCATAATGCAGCATAATATAAAACTGGAACGGTGCTATACATAGTCGGATTACTGGTGACCACCAAACAAGGATTTCTGAGAAGCGGTAAATATACACATTCGGTATGTAGACATGCATGTTTATAGAACGTGATATGCGTGTCGATAATGATAATCAAAACCAGCTGAATTAAGAAGTATACTTGTATACTAATTATAATCTTTAATCCTATACTAATATATAAAGCTGAAGAGTTTGGTTACTTGAACGCGCCAAGTTCAGGAACGAATGGTCAGATTTGACAAATTCTTTCAGTATCAGATAGACCATTTATCGAGAAACGGTATAGATTATATTTAATTATGAAGTTCCTACGAGAATATGTCTATAGCAAATCCTTTTTTGCCCTTTAAAACATATATAACGGAATTATATCTCGACAGATGAAATTAAACCTTATTAGCGACTGTCATTTACGAGTGCCAAGTGTTTCTAAATCGCGATTCAATTATTAAACCAATTCATTAAAAGTTTCCATAAATTGAATCGAATAAAATCACCGGTTTTCGACTGAAATATTTAGCTATAATATATATAATTGTTCATATTTATTTTTTCATTCAATCAATAACAACTAATGAAATCAAATTAAAACCATTCTAAAACTATAAATAAAAAAATAAAAAAAGATAAATGGATATGTTATTGGATTTCAAAGTTAATAATCAATATAGCTTCTAACATTTGTAAGACAATGGATAAAGAAATATTATTGACCATAAACCTTTTAAAATTTAATCAAATCAATCCTAGCTACCTAGATAGAAACTGATCTGACCGAAACAGATGCAATTTCCTCCGGATAAACTAACTTTAATGCAATATTTCAATTACCTTCCCTGTAATTTGTATTTTACAAAATAATGAAGAAACGTCTTCAAAGTTCAATTCCAATTGAACTTTAAATAATCCATGTTATTGAGCAATTTGACCTTTAGATAAACGAGAATCGTCTATAGATATCATAATCGAAGAGTATCCGCTGTATTTTTAACTTGGGATACATCCGAAAATAATAGCATTATGTACCGGTGGATGCTATAAGGGGCTTCCAAAATATGTACCATCCTTTAACAGGATAGTATCACGTAAAGAGATTATGATAATGTTAGGATCAATTTAAACACCTAATATAAATTTTACTCTTCCATACAAAAAATTAAATGACCCAATAATAGCTATGTGCTAGCCGCAATCACCGGTGTAGTATAGGAGTAGCTCAACTAACGCTTGTATTATGTATTCTAATGTCATTTTATTTTACATAAAAATATTTTTGCAAATATAAAAATTAATTATTATTTCAAAGAATTTTTAGCATAGCGCTTTATAATACGTCATCTCATGTACAATCATCATTATTTATAAATGCGTATTCGCTACAAAAATAGAAAATCATAGACAAATAACTATGCATGTTCTACGGGTGTTACAAGATACATCATATTTGGCAATGCAATTTACAAGTAAATGGTCATCTCGATTCATATAAATGTGAAGATCGCATTAGCAAAATGTTAATTTCATCTGGCATTCCGTTAAAACCGTTCATAACGATAATTAACACACGAACGAGCTCTTGAGAATTAGCGATGAACTAGCGGAATAAATTGCTGAAAATTATATGCATTCGCGTTAATATGCTTGATGGGCTTAAAATTTGTATTGCGATAAATTATGTTACGTCATTTTCGAGAGAAAAACTTCATCGAGTGAAAGGATATTCTTCTATATTTTTTTACAGCACAAGAAAGAAAGCATTGGTTTACGAAAAAAAAACTATTAAAATCATTTTTTTTTCTATCAAATATAACATCACATCCTATAATATAAAAATAAAAATTTAAATAATTGAAAAAAAATTGTCGATAAGTCAAATTGTAATTCTTGAAAACCAATTAATAAGGCTCGAGCCCTGCTCGCCTTTATGGCCGGTGAAGTAGAAAAAACCTTGTGGCTGTTTGTGAATAAAAATGTTATTCTTGTAGACATAAACAAAAGCCAATTGGAAAAAGTTGTTAATACTCTAAGTCCTACAAGTTATTTCAACTATAATTTACCTAGAAAAAGTCAATAAACTTGCATCTGAAGACATTGTTATAACATACCACAGCAATTGTACGAGTACTACTTAACATGATAATAGAAAATTGCATGCTTCAGAAGTTTCTATCCATACAAGATTACATACCTAGTGACAAGATAATAGCAAAGGGTAATTTAAACAAGATTATGTTCGACTTGGTTTTCTTTTAACATTACTTATTCGAATTTCTGATATATTTTATACCACGATACCTTTGTAGCGGCATCTAAAGTAGCGCCTTCTAGCACCCAGCAACCCAACTGACCTGTATCACACAACACAAGTTCGCAAGCCAATTCGAACATAATACAAATTCTAAATATCAACAAAGGGCCGTCGGACGCCGGGCATACTACCTCGCTCGGCAAAGAAGATCTTCATTTACTGTGGAGGAAAACCACCAACCGTTCCTCTACACCTTTTATACAACAATGACCACGATCTAACAAAACTAACGACATTCAAGCATTCGTTTTCATGTAAACGCCAAACTGCTCAGTATCGATTTATCAAATCACCACTATACGCAATAATATTGCGAATTCAAAGTTGCTACATTTATAACAAGCCGTCTGCGATTCAGTGAATCGAAGTATTAAAAGCAGCAGGAATTCGAAATAAAATTCAGCGAATATATATTTGTAAAGAGACTCTCAAGTTCGAAATATTCCGGATTGCGTTAACCGGAGCGAGATGAGTGGCACAGATTAAATAAAGTTCGTTATTCTCGCCATTACTGGATAGGTACCAAGTAACTGAGCCCTAGAGCGGTCACGAGCGAACAAATTGCATAGGGCAAGTCTGTCATTACTGTGGTATTTCCGCTTCTGTGCCGCTTTTGTATGAAAAAAGTCTAGCAAGCTCGGCGCCTGTAACTGTACTCCACTATTATCCTAATAATGTAATGCGAGTACTCTGGTTTCAAGCTGGACTGCATTTTATTGTTCGTTAGTACAAGATTACAGTTAGGTGGAAATCTACCTTTAGTTGGTACTCATCTAGGTAGACTTACCTAGTGAGTCTGGACTCACTAGGTAAGTCTATATAGCTTTTGAGTCGCGAATAAAACATAAAAATTTAAAATGAAACATTATAAATATCTTTATTTATTTCATTTCATTGTTATACCAAAAACGAATACCAGTAGTAATTATTCCAATACAAAAAAATACCTCTGGTGTTAATTTTTGGTATTAGAACGCAATGAATCAGGATCTTGAAACTTAATATTTCATAGATCACAATAAGAGTATTTATTAGTACTACTTAAAACATTGATTTAATTTTATCATAATAAGGTGCTAATATCATACCACACGCCAATATTTAATCATTTCCGTAGCTCCGCAAAAGCAATGAAGAGCAAAATACCAATTTGGACGAAATGCCCAAATATTATACTCAAAACAGCAGGGAAATAGCGTGAATCCGGTAATTTGCCGTCTATGTCGGATATTAATTTGGCAATTTAAATTCTGAAGCACGTAGTGGAGTCGTGAGTGCAGATATAATGCGACAGAGTCACGCCCTCGTAATCGAGACTATGGGGTTCCTCACGAACGGGCCGACATACAGGAAGACTGATGTTGTAATGAATAATAGACATGAATTCGATGTTAGATGGTACTATATTGAATATAAACTATACAGTATGTACTTTACCAGTGAAGTATTAGATGTTTGTTTTCGTTTTTGGCTAAGAATTTTAGGTATCTAAAAAACGTTAACGTAAGATAGTCTTTCTCTCAAGAGGTATGTGAATTACAACCGCATTTTCTAGATATAATCATCATCAGCCCTCATCCATACTATTGGTTTTTGCGTCACCACGATTGGCAAGCAGGTATGTTATCGCAGTATTAGGTTGTAACACACAAATAAACGTCACTGATTTTGACGGATCCTGGTGTACACTTGTTATAGATGATGTTATAACAATCATCACAAACGGCTGAATGTACTGTCTGAGTCACGGAACCTAAACCAACCAAACCCGGAAATCTTAAAATACCAAAGGATTTCTTGTCCGGCGTTGGATCGAATCTGCCGACCTGATCACCTTGTACCGCTCCGCCACTACATTATTAATTATGAGAAAGATAAGAAATTGATATCTACCGGGTACAAATCCGTACTTAGACAATTATCTCTCAACTAACTTCCAACTTTCATATACTTTTGAAGTCTTCACGCATTTTACAAGATAGACCATTAACAAAGCGGTACCAGTCAGCAAAAGATCTTGAAATTCCGATAGCCTGTCGTTACAGCACTTATTATAATTATCATCATTAACTTGTGCTATTTTACTTATAGAATCTAGCATAAGGTGAACATTTACAAAACTGGCTAACTGGCATTTAAGGAAAATTCCATTGGGACTACCTTGACCGTTATGGACTGATGGGAAATAATTTTATTCTCTGAGTTGACAACAATGCTACGTACAAAATAATAATAATTAGCCTTAGACAAGATGAATAATTCCAAAATTAATTTACTGAAATTAAATGGTTATTCTATTTAAAGACTAGCTTTCTGCGCGTGGTTTCACCCGCGTAACTCACTATCCCGTGGGAACTTCATAATTAAATATAGCCTTACTCAGGGATATTGCAGTATTTCGTCGTAAATCCGTTCGGTAGTTTTTAATTTTATTTGTAACAAACATACATACAAAAACACAAACATCTCTCCTCTTTATAATATTAGTATAGAAGTATAGATATAGATATATATACTAGACTAAGGATTATATTATTTCGAAGGCTATGCTATAGAAAAGCAATATGAGATAACATAATGATCGAGTTGAAATACTCACTACAACTCGAGCCGTTATTACTCAAGCTCTATTTCATATACCGTACTCAATTTCATAGAGTCAACAAGTTTTTTCTGAGCGATTATCGCATTTGATGCACGATATGAAATGACATACTCATACATGTTTAGATCAATGCTAAAATAGGACTTATTTCGGTATTTCTTTCTGTTCAGTTTGTGCAATTTTCTTTTTCGGACGGACAAACGTAATTTGCCACGAGGCTTCGCTTCTTCACCGGGCATAAAGGCGAGCAGAGCTCCAGCATTAATAAATAATTTAATAACTATAAACTAAGCAACCTGCACAAGCGGGCGCAATCTGTGGGGCTTGGACCTCGGCTTAGGGCGGTCGGTGGCGATGAGAGATTATGACTTTTAGATTTTTTTGGGGAGTTTTGTGAACTGTCGATCTACTTTACAGTTCACGGGCCTTCGAGTCTACGAGGGTATCGGAGGGTTCTTTGCAAACTAAGGGTCGGGACTAGTCGGGAGTTTGTGCACAATGCGTGTACGAGTTGCACGAGAACGAGTTGACCAATTTTGACAAGTTTGTATTGTATGTATAAAAGTTTTGGAAAATTCGCGGGAAATGTCAGTCGGTGCGCCGAACGGGAGACGGTAAAATATTTAAAAAAAAACGAATTCACGACCAAACAAGTGAACCAAGCTGATTGTTGAGTTTTAATCTTGTGTGATGTTTACACCTTACTAAAAGAAGAAATAGATACAGCATTCGTTCTTAGAATCCTACCAAACAATTTTATTTATAACAGATGACATTATATAATATTTACACCTGCGTTATAAATGACTTGCGCAATATGTATTTAAAAATAATTACGTGTAATAAACACAAATGTACTTACCCAGATTGTGATAATTAAACTTCGAATTGATCTATAATTGATTGTCTGTAATTTAAATGCTATTAAAAAGGGTACAGGTAGATCGATTTTACTGTTGCAACTAATCATAGTATATTATTTTGTTTATGTATTATAATGTTATTTTACTAATAAATTACCGGCTGCTAAACCGATTCCAATGATCTTATATTTTCTATATTTGTCTGTCATAACATACTTAATCGGTGATTTAAACGTAGTTATTTTTTATTACTTCGTTAGCAGCGACGCCAGATTCCGCAATTGTTACATAAATTACTGATTACAACAACAATGTTAAATCAATTAGTCTCAACCATATCTAGAAAAGAAAGAAAATATCTAAATTAATATAACAAAGCCGAGCTATATCGCCAAACAGATATTTATAAATTTGTTCTGGAAATATGTAGTTTAGTAGTCTGCCCTCCTTAATGCAAACGCAGTACTTGCAAAATCGCGATTTGAAATAAACGCGGTAAACACATTTTTTATATCTAAACAAGTAGTCTATATTACATGACGTTTAAAGTGAACCTAAAAAATAAAATAAAAAACAATTTTTATGTATAGATGAGAGTCCTGAAATGTCATTTTCGCAAAAAAGGGAAAATCCCAAAAATGGGGTTAGTCACTATCTGGACAAACAAGACTGATAGTAGCCTAACGTTAAAAAATCTTCGGGGGATACTCGCCTCGTGTAAGAATAGAGGCCTCTCTATTAATTTATTTTCAGATAAGTTTCAAGTAATTTCAAGTTACACTGGTCAACAAAATTTATTTATTTTTATGTCACAGAAATATTATTTTGATTCTTTTGTAATTCAGTATAAGTTAAAAACTAAACAGGAATTAGAATTTATATATCACGTCACATTTTTGAGATATTTGCTTGTAAACATAAAACAATATGCTGATTTGGCTATATTTGAAAAAAAATTTAGAATAGTTAAACATTTTTATGATTATATTTCATATATAAAATTGATAGTCATAAATCTAATATTTTTAAACCAATTTACTTAAAGTTTTTATGATTTTCTAATGCAAAGATATTAAATATTTTGTTGAACTATATTTTTCTCATACATTTTAATAGTCATTTTGTGTGGAGTTTTTGTCTTTGACACTAAAATGTTAATATTTACATATAGAAACAGTACAGCAACAAAATCATAAATGTTAATTAGAATTTAGAATAGTCACTTGCGGTCGAAATACAATTTTACTAATCGATTTATTAATTTATTTACCTAAATTGAAACAGGTCTATACGACATTTTTGTAATGTTTATTCTCAAATATCTCCAAAATTAGACGTGATAGAATATTTTATGGTACTCTCATTTATTGACAATGCCAGATAAATGTATTTCTTTTTCTGTTGCAAAAACTTTGTCGACCAGTTTTATCAGTCTTTCGTTTTCCGTACATTGGAGATGTTTCGTTAATTCCATTTTGCTTTTTATCTAGTTGTTCTAGTGCAAGTTTAAACTTTCTTCCGTTTAGCTGATGGCTGAGGCATTTAATTTACCTAGAATAATTGCAATGAAACAAGTTAAAGTTACTATAAGTTAGAAAAAAAACGCTAAAACAAAAAGACTCTTTATTTTCTTAATGCTCTTTATTACTTGTTCAAAACTCTATAGTGGCTCTATGGACAACTATCCGCCAAAGTAAAAAGGGCAACTATCATTTTTGATATGGATACTTGCCTTTTCTATTTCCAAAATAATTTGAAACTATTCAACGATAAAACGTAACAAATAGTGTAAGTAATTGAAACAAAAAATTAGCTGAAACTGCTATTATTATTAAAAATATGAAATACAAAAGACTTGCCAATATAATTTTGACGCCCGTCAACGTTTCGCCGTGGAAGATATTTGCTCACACAGACAAAACGCGTGCCCCTACATTAATGGCTTTAATGAAAATAAGGTCTGAAGGGGGGGCACTTCCAACCATTATCAAGTTCTAACACCTCCAACATATATAACATAGAGTATTCGAAACCGAGGCATGTATCCGTCTGAGGCAACTATCCGGTTTTTGCCCTATAAGAGGGTCCACGCGGGTCGAAGTCAGCACCGTTATATATTTTGAAGCCAAAATTCCGCGTCGAATAGTGACTTAGAATACCAGTTTACATTACTAAGGCTAATTCGCACTTATTATTTTGGTAGGGATATTTTATATCTAATCAACAGACTAAACACTAAGTTTCAAGCTTCTAGATTAAAAAAATATGATACTTCCATACAATCTTCATCCCTTTCAACCCCCTACAATCATTTTTTCGCTATCAAAAGTATTGTAGAACCTGAGAAAGGTCAGTCACTTGACAAGGTTTCACTATCTGTGTACCAAATTTCATTTAAATAGGTTCAATAGCTATGGCGTGAAAGGCCGCCAGACAGACAGGCTGAGTTACTTTCGCATTAATAATATTTGTAAGCAGAAAGGATTGGTTATATTTGTTATCATTTGGACATCGCAATACCAAATTAAATTCAGTTTATGTTGACAATGCTAACTTAAGTCATCATCAGCCCGTATGACGTCCACTGCTGAACATGGGCCTCCTCCCGGGGGAGGGATATATATTTGCCATAGTCGCCACGCTTGGCAGGCGGATTGATGACCGCAGTAATATGTTGTACCACACAAGGAAACGCTGCTGCCCGTCCCTTCATAAACGATTTTTATAGATGATGTTTGTTTTTGTTGCTTTCCGAGGCACGGAGGACAGTCTTTCAACCAACTAGACCCGGAAAGGAATCTTAGAATTAACACAAAGATTTCCTGTCCGGTGTGGAGATCGACCCCACGACTTCCGAGATTTAAAGCGAGCAAAATACCGCTACGCTACGGAGGTTGTCGTAACTTAAGTATTAGCAGTCAAACATAACTACTTTTCTAGCTGTCATTGCCGTTAGCAAGTGAACAAGTATTTTAAATTTCGATGACCGGTAGGGTTCCACCGTAGCCTGATTGGTTAAGGCATTAGGGGCTTAACCTAAGATGCGGGTTCGAGTCGAAACAAAGTGAAAAATTGTTATAAAATCTGCAAACACATAACCATAATTTCCAGTATATTGAAACAATACAAACATAATGTTGCACGTGCTGTCACTAACGCGATTTATAACAATGGCTTCGTAATGCGTGACTTTCATGTGCAATACATTTGGTTGTTTATCACAGCTAGTCTAGATTGTAGCACAAAGAAAATAGAACTTTATCAGTACGAAGTAAGTTGTAGTTTGCTGTGAAACTATGTGATGAATGCCCTGGTGATACCAACAACTAACCCTCATCAAAAGAGAAGTGAATAGGCCTCGGGTGACCAAAGCTATTACGTCTAAGATTCGCGAGGTTATAAATACTAAAGTAAAGTGTAACTTTGAAGCGGCCGTAGCCCAATGGCTAGGGCGTCGGGCTTGTGATCTTGAGGTCGCCGGTTCGAACCCCACCCATTGCACTACCGACATGAACCCACTCGTCACACAAGCATTTTAGCTTAATAGCACGAGGGCTAAATAAAAATACTGGTAGACTTCAAAACTCAGCTAGGAATCTTTAAAAAAAACCTAAACATATGTATACGTACATCAATTATGATGGGTTGGTCCTGCAATCTTAAAAAGACACAGAGCACAGCCCAAACTCAGAACAGCAGAACTATCTGTGGTTCACACAAACAGTTGTACAGGGCGTGAATCTAACACAAGAAGCCAATTACCACCACTGCACTAAGCCACCTGTAAAGTCAAATCAACTTGTTTTGACTATAAATTTTTGTATGATTATTACATCCTTCCAAATATTTAACAGCATTGGCATTAAACTATTGTGGAAAACAATAAACATTTAAGATTCCTCTCTAAATTCTAGATACGAAAGTAACTGTCTGACTGTAACGTACGCACGCCTAAACCACCAATTACCACCAAAGGTAATCTAGACTGGACATTGGAATTGCGAAAAAGACTGAAACTATTCAACTTTCCAATACATTTTTATTTAAGTCACATACAGGGTGTATGTGACTTAAATAAAAAACACAGAACTTATAATTTTTTTTTTTTTTTTTAAAGACAACTCCCGCACTTAGGAAATAAATCCCTGCGTCGCGGGGGACTTTACAAACATACATTTCACGGAGACAAAAAACACCCAGACTCAGAACAACTATTTGTGGTTCACACAAATAATTGTCCCGGGTGGGAATCGAACCCGGAACACCAGGTCTCAGAGGCAACTATCGTAACCACTGAGCCACCGGTGCAGTCAGTATAAATGCGAAAGTTTGTATGTGTGGATGTATGTGTGTTTGTTACTCTTTCACGTAAAAACTACTGAATGGATTTGGCTGAAAGTATGTACGCGGATAGTTTATAATGTGGTTTAACATATAGGCTACAAAATATCACGCTCCGACTCACTATAACATCTAAGCTTTTGATAAGTCTAACTTTATACCTAAGGCCGGATATCGTTGGTACGATCCCCTCACAGAACTGCTATCAGTGTGAGCCACGGTTGATGCTCTGCGTTAATTATATAAGTATGTTCCTCGCCACAGGGCTAATAATTCGGAATGGCAAATGGTTGTAAGGGGAACGACTAACAATTACATCCTATACTTAATAATATAGATGAATCTTTTAAAGAACGGAAGTATGCATGAATGTGACTTCCACTCTCATGCTATTTCTTTCTCTAAAATCAAAGGATTTTTTTGAAATATTCTCACAGACATAGTAAACTATAGTAAGGATAGACTTAATACTAATGTTGTACAGAAATAGACCGTGATGCCCTCGTAGAGCAGAAATTCGAGAGGTCCACCATATATAAAGTAGAAGCACAGTTGTTCAAAACTGCATTAAAAAACTAAAATTCATCATTCCTCAATACCACCGCAACCAACCGCCTCGAGCCAAGGTCCAAGTCCCACAGGAGCCTCTTGAGCAGATTGTTTAGTTTGTGGTTTATAAATCATTTAATAAGGCAGCATTTATGGCCGGTGAAGTAGCAATAGCTTCGTGGCTAACTACAGTAATATTCATCCGAAAGAAAGACCATCGCATGTATGCCGTGGTCGCAGACTATATCACTTAATTTACATCGTTAATTCTAATCGTTTTCACTTAATTACTTTCTGAGAAAATAGCCTTTATGGATATAATGGAAAAATACACTGCACTCGTTTAATTGTTATCTTTAGGTACTAAGTCTTGTTAACAAATAATCTCGTTACTGACATCAATGCGCTTACAATAATAGGTATGTATATATTATTGTAAACTAGGACAATTTATATTTCTAATCATGATAGACGATTTCAAGACGTCACAGATTTATTAATTGATTAAAATCACTTAATACAAATTGTCATTTTTACTGATATCATAAATGCAATCTAGCATTATAAATCTGAAATACCATTCGCAGCTGAACAT
Source organism: Nycteola revayana (assembly GCA_947037095.2). Lineage (NCBI taxonomy): Eukaryota > Metazoa > Arthropoda > Insecta > Lepidoptera > Nolidae > Nycteola > Nycteola revayana. The sequence continues at coordinate 19,325,791 of OX344847.2, read as the reverse complement.
AAACCTCCTTCAAACTCTTAATCAGAGAATCAACGGTAAAAACCAGTTAACAATTTAGTTAAGTTTTATGAAAAGCATACACAACATAAATATGTAAAGTTATGATAAAATATCTGTAAATAACCTGGAATTCCCTAGTTTTATAGATATTTTCTACCTTTACCTACAGGTAAACGTAGGTATTTGGAAAAACCCTTAATAAATTGATTGCAGTCTACTTACAGGACTGTTTTATGTCAGTCATTCTATATGAAGTTGTAGATTAGTAATACATAAGATCTTATAGATTGTAAATCCAGGGACCGTCTCCATTGAGTGGAGTTGGACAGAGTCTCGGAGGACGACCCAGAAAGAGGTGGCGAGATAACCTCGACGAGTAGGACTGGATCGAGGTGACGCGGGAAAAGGATACCTGAAGGGTTTGGGGGAGATTTTTGCCCAACAGAGGGGCCGTATGGACTAGAAAAATAATCATGGGAAATTTAATACGTTTTCAACATAAAATATACTATATCTAACGCTTGAACGGATTGGTAAAAATGTATCAGGTCCACATTTCAATAACTATGTTAATGTGTCAAAAGTCAAGTCTATACGCCACATCAACGATATACTATTCAGGCTTTTAAACTTTACGTTCAATTGCTTCACGGAAACACCTAAAACAAAAATACTATACGCTTAACCTTATAAGCTGTCAAACGATGTCCTCGTGAACTGCTTATTTCAATTGACATTACTAGAACACGATAATGAGAACTCTGCCCTCGAGACCTAGCTACCCACCTCCCCACAACCTAACCTAACCTAAGCCCAATTACTATTTTATTGTAATAAACTCTATTATTTATTCACACCAAAATGTGAAAATACTAACAGGTATATCCTGACACGAACATGAGGTCACTGAGGTAATAATCAGTCAGTGGAGCACATCGACCCAGTCAACGACACATATTCGAAACATATTCACACGGTGTTGTTGTCTATCTTTATACAAATTACCAAAACTGGAACTCACACGTAAATTGTTGACGAATAATTACAGGCTGACAATATGAGGTTAGAATGTTAAATTATACATATTAAGGTTAACAAATAATAAATAACTTAATTATAGATAAATTTCGGAACGATGGGCTTTAGGTAGGTACCTAATATATTGAAAATACTTGAAATGAGAACAAATGTTTTCCTGGCTTTAAAGAGAATCTGATCATCAGTCTTATCCGTCAGCCAATCATCAGTTTAATTATGTAAAATGCCAAAGCAACACGATAGCAGATATTTTTCCGTAAATTTGCAGATTAATCGCAAAACGCCAGAAATGTCGCGTTTTCATAGCAATTTACCAATAGCTATTTTTGACGTTTTGCGATTAATTTGCTACCGCTAGTTGTCAAGTATGGTATCAATTTATGTTGTTGATGACAATGAAAACGTAAAAAATGTCGCGTTGGTATGACAATGCGTAATTTTTGACGCTTTGCGATGTTGATCATAAATATGTAAAATGATCGCTGTTGCAGTTATTTATTTTCCATTTCTTCATTACCTATTGTTTATTATGTTATTAGTTATATTTATTTATTATATGGTGTTTGTTTTGTTTCAATATACTAACCATCATCGTAGAAGATTCACAATAATAAATAATATATTGATGCGCGATGTTCTACTTTAATTTGATATAAGACACGTTTCTCCATTTCAAGCCTGATTTTGGCAGAATTTTTGTGATTCGGCACATTTCCATTAAATAAAAAAGGTGAAGAAGAATTAGGTCTTTTAAAATTGCCGATATTGCTTGACCGCGACGCAGTCTAGCAACATTTCTGAGTACGTAATAAAAGCATATTGCGAACATCTTTCTTCAGTCCAAACGGATATCGATTTCTATATGAAATTAATGCCTCAGTTTCAATTCAAATGTAATGAGCCAATAGACTCAGTAGTGCATGTCGGTAGAAGCGTGAACCATATTTATTAGGACAGCAGAAGTCGGTTAGATTTGCGAAAGTCGAAGCTAATGATTGGTCAGATTCTTGCAATGGTTCATAGGATTCTATACTAGAGTATACCCATCCGATTTTTTTATTATGGCAACATAAGGCATGGCATGGCATCAAGCGATAATATTGGATAGACAAAATAAATTTACCAACAGTACTGTTAGCTATAACTTTTATATTTTAACTAGCTCTTGCAAAGCTCCAGTTCTCGTGGGAACTTCATAATTAAATAGCCCATGTTTAGATTTGTTGAACGATTTCCGGAATCCAAGTCCTGTAGTTCCGGAGTTTATTCAATGCAAACAAACATTTAAATATTTTCTCTGTATGATAATAAATGCCTAATTTAATAGATTGGACAATATAAGAATATTTTACCTACATTTTAAAATACGGTAGTACTCATAACAAATATCCAGTATTTTTTTCAATTTCAAAGATTTATTTCATAAAAATGAACGCTGAAAAAATCGGACAACAGCCATGTTTGCCGAACATGATACAATCAATATGCATGAATTTTACGCGATGATTACATAAAGCAGAGTACGCACGAGCGAATAAAAACATGGTCAACCCCTACCGCGGCACCACCACCGTCGACAAAAATTTTCGTGGCAATACAAGTTGTTCGTATTCGCTCTTTCGTGCGTACACGGCTTAATATTTCTACACGCGTTTATTACCACAAATATAAGACAATCAAGTAGTATCATATTACTTTAATACAAAATGCCAGTTAAGATAATAAGATACAGGAACTGTAAAACAATAGTCAATGTCTAGGTCGACGCAACGGCGACTGTTAGAAAGTAACTAACATTGAACTAGTCTTATCCAGTGGATATCTAACACAATGCAGCGAAAATTACCTACAATTTAATAAGATTAAAATCTTAATTAGTTAGAATTTTGCAGCTGTTTATAAGTAAAATCATTTAAAGCGTAAGCGTTTTTGCGAGTATGTGTTAATTGTTGTAAACATTGGTTGTTAAATATCCTATTCAAGAGGACTGAGACAGATGAGTGAAAGAGCAGCAGTTTTTACATGAATTAGAACATTAGTATATCATTGATGTAATTTAAGTAAATTTAATTTAGAAAGAAAGAAAAATATTTATTTATAATGCACTGCATTACGAAAAAATACAAGATAAAATTACAATTACATAGAATTTATAGCGCGCACCATAAATATACACCAACTTCAGATTTATGGCACATCCACACATAAATGTGAATTTAGCGCTGGTATTCTAGTAATTGGCCCCATTGATGACGCCGCGGTTATAAACAAAAAGAAAATAAATAAATTTACAACATTTTTCAAGACAAAGTGGGCTAACTTTGATAAATAAATAAATACTGCGGTCTACAACCAGGCAAATATAAACATGGAAACTACGACAGAACTCTTTCGAGTGGGCCTTATCTTATCTCTTTATCGATTAAGTCATCTTACTCCACCACAGACGAAACAATTGGTACACTTTAGAGATAAAAATATTTTAACACTTGGTAAGGTATTTTTTGTGACCTTACTAAGTAACTTTTAAATTTAATAAAGCTTGCCGTATGCACGGTGAAGTAGAAAAACCTCGTGGCTAACGAAATTCGTCCGTACGAAAACAACCTTACTAAGATTAAGATCTAATAAGAACTTACCTATCATGTTGAATCAATGCAATGGAACTAGCCACCAGATCTTCAAACTGTTTCTCACTGGCCGAACTGCCTTGCCTCTTATGATGATGAGGAGTGTTAGCAGCCGATGAAGTTGGACTTAGGGATTTCTGTACTTCTGCGTTGATGGCTTTGGAAGACAGGTTGCCACTGGACTTGCTGCCGAAGATTCGCCATGAGACTACGGGAGCTGGGGAGTCGTGGTTTTTAGTTGAACTGCTTTTCCACGGGAAAACGCCTCTGAAACAAAGAGAAAATAAAATTAGATTCTTGGTACGTTAACTAGTATCGATAACCTATGAACTGATGTCAGTGATATGGTTTGATCACTTATTGACTATTCAGTAAGCGTAGTTTTTAGTGTTGTGCCTGCTCGGTCATTTTCAAGATCGCTCCGTACTAGTTCATTTCGGACAGTGAACTAGTTCATTCTATAAGCTCTAACAGCTCTATTCGGTCTTTGCGCTCGGTCAGCATTTCCTATAGGACAGCGCGGACCACAGAGCAAATACGTTCTCTAGGAACATTGTTAAGTACTTAGAACGTATTTGCGGACCACAGAGCAGCCACCAAATCACCACGGTGACCAAATTATGGTTACTATTGTATTAATTTAACATATTATTGATTTGCCTTCATACTTGAACTATGAATTCGTATGACGTACTTGTCAAAAACAATCAGTCAGTGATATTTCATTTTTCGTTCTCGTTCGCACTTATACGATCTCGCGGTTTACAATGTACGGAGTACGAAAAGAGCTATTTGACCTATTAGACCGATTACTAATCAGCGTTCGGAAACGTTTCTTCTAGTACAGTGCGAAGATACGGCTCCTATTCGTTCATCGTTCACGAACTACACAAGACTAGTAGTTTTCTATAGGAAGCGCCAACTCGAGCCACTTGGAAATTAGGTTTTTCCATAGTAATCCTATAAAATATAAGCGTGAACTGTACAACATCAATTTAATAAATAAGACAGCTTTCTTTATTTTCTTCAAACCAAACCGGATACAACTCTTCCTATTATTGTATGTCAGCCAAAGTAAGATAGTAAAGAGTCGAATATGAACATAACAAGTGCGCATTTATTATATATTTCATACATTAGACTTTGAGCCAACACATGAGTATCGTTGCCACAAGACGCAATAAGCCAAAGCTTTGTTAATTGAAACAGACATTTAAATCTAATGATTAATGCGTGTGTAGACAGACGCCTTTGTGGGGATATGGAAGTGGAGCGTTCAAAGGAAGTGCTTTATGGGATGCGTAACTGCGTTGTTGTGTACAGACAAGTGTGGAGACAAAGAGAAATGGACTGTACAAACGTTGCTCGTTGGTATTGAAATAAACGATAATTTTTAAGTTTGATAACGAATTATGAATGTTTGGGTGGAATAGACTATACTACGGAAAAGTTCTGCAATGTTAGTGATGGGGTTCCTTAAGCCTGTAGAAGTCGATTACAGGAGGTAAGATCACTCACTAGCAATTAGTTAGGAGGTTTCAACTATTATTACCAGCTCAAAGCTTCAATAGCTCAGGTTGCTCATTTATACAGAACGTACAACCACCAACACTTATGCCTTCACCATAAACACATTGGACAGAGAACCGGTCAATGAACAGGAACGAGCAAACAGCCACAAAGGCATAGCATAGAATTACATACAAAATGGCCTATAATTCAAAAGGGGAAGCCGTATGGGTCTTTAAGCGGATAAAAGGAAAGAAGACCATAATACACTTCGTCACGAATATCGAATTATAAAAAACATAAGAAATGAAATATTTCTATCGATCCTATCATTCATTAACTTTCTTCCTGCAAAATTAACGAAGAGTGACTAAAAGAATTTGAATGTTAATTAATTACGGTCATAATCACTTATAGCGTTTTACGGTGGGTTAAATTAATCAAGATTAATTTAACAGGTAAAAGTGTTCACGGTTTTCAGGCAAAAAATCAAAGCAGTTCATTGAACCCAGATAGTCTGAAATAAGTGGTCTAATCTTGATTTACTTAGGAGTTACTAACTTACTTGTAAGGTCATAAACTCCAACAATCAACCAAGCTTGAAGAACAAAAAAGTACGAATATATACTCAATCATAGTTCGTAATCATTCATACAGTATCTAAATACACTGATTAAGATTCTCAACAGTCTTACAATACAATGAACCAACAGTAAAATTAGAAAGATGCTTATAACATAGAACCATACCGGCTCAGATGTTTTAAATCATTCATAAGTCGATTTACAGACTAGGCACTATTGGTGTACATAATAAGGCTTAGTTTTTAAATCCTCAGATAAAAATGATCAGTGGATTAATTTTTAATTTTGACAAAATTACCATACGAAATGTGTCAAATTTAAAACTTATTATAAACTTTTAAACTTTCGCGTATCATAATTATAATACTTAGCACACAGGTATTAACGCGATAAAATTACTAATTAAGTAGTAATTTTATCGCGTTAATACCTGTGTGCTAAGTATTTAAAACTTATTTCTGTAATCGCTTTTATCTAACAGTTGAAAATTTTTCCCATACATACATACATAAGCTCACGCCTGTTTCCCAGCGGGGTAGGCAGAGACAATGGACCTCCACTTGCTACGATCCCTAAACACATCTTTCGCTTCATTCACTCTCATAACATTCTTCATACAAGCACGTCGGTTTAGGGTGGATCTTATTTGACCTTTTGCGAGGATGTCTCCGATTTGGTCAGAGAACGTTCGTCGAGGTCTTCCCCTTCCGATTGTGCCACTCACACTTGCCATGTATACCTGTTTTGTCAATCTTTCTTCATCCATTCTTTCCACGTGACCAAACCATCTCAACATTCCCTTCTCTATCTTCGTAATCACGTCCTCTTACACTCCACACCGTTCCCTTATTTTCCCATAATGTTCTTAAACTGACCTCATGCCATATTGTCAAACAATTGTTTACAATGGCATCCAACCAAACTGGAATGCACTGGTTAGGTGGTTACGATAGTGATATTTGAGACCAGGTGTTCTGGGTTCGATTCCCACCTGGTATAACAAAATTTGGGAAGTACAGAAACATAGTTGTTCTGAGTTTAGGTTTTCCCCTCCAATATTTTTGTTTAAGTCACCCGCAACAGAGATTTTCCTGGCGCGGAAGTATTTTTTTGTTGAAAAAGACATCCAATTAACAATATAATAAGCCCTACAATATCAACAGAGAGCTAAATGAAGAAGAAGAGTTTACACAATAACAGTTTTTACCAACCATTTAATTCACTTAAGCTTTCAGTTCTCAGAGTTACTTACCATTACGGTAGGAAAAAAATATGGGGACGTATTAGGAGAACATTACTTTTGAATGTGTCTATTTAAACAAAGATATATTATTGACTATTGAACAAAACATAATAAAGCGGGTAAACCCGATGATGGTTTTCCCCGCGATGGCGCTACGCCACTTATTTCGTATTCTGTTGCGCCGCTAGCAAATAAATAAACAATGTATGCTGAATTTTACAAGTTATCGATGGACAGATGATTTGTTCAACAACCTGTTATAAAACACTCAAATATTAAAAAGGAAAGCTGTATTTATAAATATATTCATTTAACATTCAATTGAAACAGGTTGATATAAAATTACCTGTTGTTAATTTTCTCTAGGACAAGTGGACAACTTCTTAGATGTTACAAAATAAAACCATACTATGTTAGAAGAAAAATGATTTCTAGATTTTAGTTTCCTATAAAATAAAATAACATATATATATATTTTGATGCGATTATATTGTTTATTGCTGCAATGCTGATGTATTATGCATATTTATCTTCCTCTCGAATCACTCTATCTATTAAAACCGCATCAAAATTCGTTGCGAAGTTTTAAAGATTTAGGCATACATGGGGACAGACGACAGCAAGAAGCGACTATGTTTTATACAATGTATTGAAGAGACCTAAAAAAAATCATTAACATTGAATATATCACTAACCCACCTACAGACAACCTACAGCGTCTTGAAACCTGACCTTTTGATTAAAATGTCAATAGCTACATTATATTTTCCGCACAATCACTCTTCACATCTAACTCAAGTATGCAAGTATATTTCAGTATCTACAAATATCAAACCAAGACCACTACACAAGTCAAAGGAGACACAGCTCTTGTTCTTAACAAAATGTCGTCAAATCCTCAATACCTCACCTTCCTATAACCTTTGCCATTTTAATAATACAATCACAAACACAACAGACAAACAATAAGTCTAGTGCTAAACACAAAGCACTTCAGCCGTCGAAACTGCGCTACGCGTACTCGTCCGGAATGTCATTGTGTGATAATTCGCAGCCGGACCCGTGTGGGATGTTGCTGATATACCTACATGATATAGTTCCACATGTATTATAATAAATAACATTATGTGTGTTACCATTTCTCTTGACAAAAATCAGATTAAGTAATGCTTATATATATATATATATCACGGCGACCATAAAGACAGAAGAAATTTTACGGTCAAAATCTGCAAGTCACAGCCACTGCGATTTTGTATTATATTATACTTTTATCGTAGAATTTATATATAAGGTGCGGATCAAGTGACGATGACAAATTAACGATCTTACTTTTGACTTAAATGCCTTATATAAAGTCCTGTGTCTTCATATTTGCATGAAGTATTTTGTTTAAAGGTTACTTGTGTGCAAAACTCTACTAGAGTTTTGCACACTAGTATTCTCGTTAAAACCTCGTGCTAATCTAACATGCTTGTGTATGACGAGAAACTAAAACGAGTGGCTTCACATCGGAGTGCAATGGGTGAGGATCGAACCGGCAACCACATGATCGCAAATCTAACGGCCTAGCTACTTGACTACGGCCACTTCAAATTCTTTTGAACATACGAATAATCTAAATGAAAATCTACTAAATGACTGCGAGCCAGTAACATATTATAATACCTAGCATAATGTGTGCCTATAGATAAATCAATCAAAGCCTAATTCCATACAGGTAATAGTCAGGCAAAACAAACCGAGCCGAACACATAAAAACGTAGCCGATTAAATGATCTATGCAACAATACAAACATATGCCCTTGTTTATTTTGGGGCAGTTGATACATTAATAATGGTAATTATATAAGGAAATATATTACTATATTAATAAATGAACATGAGACAAGACTGTAAATGATGACTGAAGAATGCAGTGTCTATGAATTAAAAGTATCCGATTTCGTAATTGAACCAGATACTACGATGAAACTCGGCACGACGCGACGACACGAATTACGAATTTATGTCGTAAATTTTAAACGAACTTTATTAAACAGACGTTTGTTCTAGTTACGAGTAGCGATAAGTTAAAACATTTAAGTTTAATGTCATAAACAAGGTTCCTCTGTATAAAATAAAATAAAGAATGATTAAATTCGGATAGCTCGGGATGCTATCGGGATCATGATTCTTCATCGGTTTTCATTAAAAACGTTGTTTCATTAGAAAGTTGGTATATCGTATATAAACTTTTATAGCTTAGTTTTATAACACCCAAGAATTTTTCTTGGAACACTTATTTTTATCCACTTACGACGTCGACGGGTCGTAAAAATAAACTCGTTGTCAAGATACCACTTACTACAAACATTGAATCACCGTGCCCTGACCTAGTATTAGTACAATCTATGATTATCTATCTATAAACAGATTATTGTTTACCAAACTATCCAATTAAACATTGCTCTATGGAAAGGGCATAAAGAATTTTATTTTGAAGTCTGTTGATGCTCTATACCTACGTGCAATTGCATTAGATGCCCTTATTGAGTGAATAAAAACATCGATATTGGTTTTTAACAAAAAAAAAAGATAAATAAACGTACAACAGGCATTTGTGTAGGTATTTTTAAAAAGCCGTTCCTTATAAAAAATACCTACATCACATAATTCATAAACTAGGTTAAATAAAACAATAGTAAACTAAAGTTAAAATTCATAAAGGCACAGCAACAAAAGCTTACACAACCACAGAAATGCGAGTTTCCTACGATTGTTTTACGACTAATCTGCGCGGAGTAAAAACTGCTAAGTACACCCGAGTCGGTGCTTGGCACAAGTTGGTACGGCGCGGCGCACGCGCATATCGACACTACAAGATGTAGTTAGTTATATGACATACCTACCATTAGGAGCGTGTGAGAAAATTCGTACATACATAAATGCTACGTAAAACTAAGTAAAAAATATTATTCTTTATATTTATATAAGTTATAAGGTACAAATTCATATTAAGATTATATGTATACTTGCAATGTCGACATAAAAAGGCTATTGAACTTACGGAAATCGATTAGTACAGAATGCAATTTTATACTTCACTTGAGATGGCAAGGTAGACATTTTTAACTTTATAAATGGAAAAGTTTACCTTATAGGTACTATATTTCAAAATTGAGATTAATAAAATTTGACCACCGACAGGATAAGATGCAGGTTAGAATCCTGTCGGTGGTCAAATGCCATGTTATAAATTCTATCAGCGATTTTGAAGGTCATTTGTGAACTGTGTCATAGTCATTTAAGCCTTTTAAGCTTATAAAACAACAGCAGCAATGACCGTACTCTAAAAGAAAGTTTGTACAATTAAGAAAGGTAATCCATTGTAAACCACAAGCAATACGTTTAAAGACGGATTTTACTTTTGTCATCATAACCTCGTTTCTACACAATATTCATCATGCAAAGCTGAATACAAAGCCCCTTGTACCTTCGGGCTATTATATTAATATCAGAAGTGGGTGTACAATGTGTTTTTTGCTTCCATTCATCTTTATTAGGCCGTACTCGGCCGTAGTTCATTCAATTTAAGCCGAGAGCACGGTGCATGGTACAGTGGGGTACGGATTGCGCGCCGTGCGCAGCGCGAGACTTCGTGACTAGATCGACGACGACCTGAACACACGCTGCTAGCTTGAGAATAATTAATAGTAATTAAATGAGAATTATTAATAGAAACGGAGATAAAGGTTATTTGAATAAAAAACCAACACCAGTTTGCATTATTTAGGTACATACTCGTATACATTTTATCAAACTTGAGTTAAGAAGGCACAGCCATTCAACGGTGAAATTTCCATTGATTGAAGTCCATACAAACACTGCCAAACTGCATCTCATCAGATACTAATAATTAATGATTCCATTCGAATGTTTTACAAAACAGCAGATTTTTTATGAAATGTGACCATATAATTAATCTATGTTTGTAATAAGTAATGACACATAAGTTCTTCTTTTAACTCGGACATATATACTGTTCCCGTGGTGGGATAGTTAAACAACTCCACTGTAGCGCAAATCCTGCAAAAGCTAGTTAAAAATGAGAAAGATAAATGAGATAGAAATCAGATTAGGCTAAAATGCCCACGTAGCCAAACAACATGTGTTGTTGTTAAAATATATGTTGTGTCCATAATAATAAATACCAGACTGGAGGAGATTAATTCTAATGAAATTGCGATGTATATCTCGAACAGAAACGGAAATGTTGTTTCAAAGTTATTTTAAACATTGACTATGTGAATAAGATAACAATATTTAGTATCAGGTAGTCGCGATACAATTAAAATAATATTCTCACGTATATTAAATTCTAAGACAGGTATTATAAATAATAGGAACTCCGTGTAATAGCTTCGTTTTATCTGTTAATTAAAATACACAACCGGTATAAAACAATCATTTCTAAGATGGACTCTACATCATCAATATCATTATTTCTATTGGTTGAAGATATTCAGCAATGAACTTCATTCGTGTTAATGTGTTATTTTGTGTCTCGAAACACGGTCAAAAGCCACCTTAACGAAGCGTTTGTAACTAGATTCAAAAGTCCGAAAAAAAAATAGACTGGCTTCCCGAGCGCGGTTTCACTCGCGTACCTCCCATTCCCGTTGGAAATTCATAATTAAATATAACCTATGTAACTACTGGATAACGTAGCTCTCTAATGCTTAAAGAATTATCGAAATCCGTCAAGTCGTTTTTGAGTTGCAAACATAGATACAAAAATACAAATCTTTCCTCATTATAATATTTGTAAAGATATATCTAGGTAAAGAAAAAAAAACTTCGTACACAGTTGTGTGTTTAACATGATAAAACGCTGCCAACAAAATTATAAGGAATACAATCATTTAATAAGACATTAAACCATTCAAGATTACCTTGTAACTATCTATTTCTCAATCATGTATATTTTACATTTTATTGTCTAAGACATGATTCCGTCCATTGGTGTGGGTTACACACATTCACTGCCTTAACAAGCAACTTGTATGACATTATACTTTTAATATATTACTGCTGAAATGCCAATAAAATAATAACAAGTTACTACCGTACAAGGACATACTTAAACCAGGGCATAATATACTGCAACAATCTATGCTGATCTCCTCACTATGATCAACAAAAACGAAAAAAATGGCCTTATAATAATGTTAAAATAATTTTGATTTATATTATAACCTTGATCCGTACATTGTTTTATATGTGATAAAAATATTTTAACATAAAATATTATTTTCTGAAATCTAATATTTCCTGAAATTAACATATCTAAATACTCCGACGCCTGTCTGTCTGTTCGCAATAAATCTAATAAATTCACACGGATTTTCATGTGGTTTTTACCAATAGATAGTGATTTTTGAGTTTTGAGGAATGATATTTACTTTAACAAGCTTTTATTTAAAGTACGCTTTTAATAGCCGGAGCGGGTGCGTTTTTTTATATCTAAGGTTCAGGCAAATTACTTTAAACCACCTGATTTAAGTGGTAGGGAGTCAATATACAAAGGGCTTCAAGGAAATAATAATAATAATAATAATAATTTATTTTCCAATAATAATTTACACAGTTTTACAAGTTATATTTTAAGTAACACCAAAGAAATATTTTAATTTATTCGAAATATTTTATAGAATTAATATTTTTCTTAAACTCGATGATTCTTCTCATATCGTTTCTACTATTGCTTCCAATTCGCTTCGAGTAACACCATAACATCTCGTTAATTGCCTCATCGTGCAAATGCTTACATTATAACATCGTGCGAACTTGAAACAAATTCAATTAACATACCATGATCACTTTGAGTAGATTGCCACGACTACTATCATTAAAAAGTCAATACAAGGAAGCAAAATTGAGAACAAAGGCTTGGTGGGAAATTCTTCTACATTAGACGGAAAAGAACAAAAATGTATTGATGATAATATTTCCCATGATTTAGCGAAAGGGTGAAGCAGGAAATTTATTGTAATCATATTATTTATTTATATTATTAAATATAACTCCACTCAACCCCAAAAATATTTTATCAAAACTACATAAACTAACTATAACTTTAAATATTAATAAAATTCGTTTGTTCCAAATAGATTTCTTATTTAGTATTGTTTATTATATATTTATGTACGTTTGATGTATTTGTGTATGTTTTTAAGTATGTAAGTATAGTAGGTATATATTTTGATGTAAGTAATAATATTTATATTGCTTCTTATCTCTCTGAATTTTATTACTTACGTCTTTGTTTGCACCGCTTAACTTAACACTTAACATTTGAACCCAAAAGTTGACTGGGAGATAATGCCTCTTGGCATTAAATCCGCCTTATGTACAAACCTGTAGAATAAAGCTTAAATAAGTAAATAACCTATGGTAGGTACTAGAAGAAATACTTAGTCTTAATCTAATGTAGTATGTAATATTTTAAACAGAGCCTGTATAGAAACTCTCGACGAAATTTAGTATTTAAAAAGTATACATTGCGATATACCCGTGCTTTTCCAATCCAAGTATATCCTGGAACTATCATATTTTTGTTATCATATTAAAATAGCAGTCTCAGGTCTAGGGATGGCGATCTGAGATCGATTAATCGAAGAATCGATTTTTGGAGCCAAAAAGATCGATTTTTTTAATCGATATGTAGTACTGAATCGATTCAGTGAATCGATATTTCACCCTTAAAAATCGACATTCGATTTTATGACAGACTGTTGTTTTTAAAAAGTTTAGAAATTAAGCATTGGGAACTATAAGCTACACTATCTATTTTCTTAACTTTGTAAACCAATACATAAAAAAATAAATGTCTTATTTTATACCTGATCTGATCTTTTGACATGGTAATAAAAATATTTTTTATCATCGAATCACCTGATTTTACTGATAAGAGATCGTTAAATTATAATATGTGTCATGTTTTTAATAAAATAGATTTATTTACAAAAAAATAATTTAATTTAACATTATAAACAAAAACTTGAAGAAAAGATCGATTTTTCAGAAATCGATCTTTTTGGCCTCGATTTTTTTGTGGATCGATTCATTAGGTCACGATTCGAATCGATTTAAAAATCGATCTTTTTAGGAAAGAATCGACATCCCTACTCAGGTCATCATAATACCGACCATTTGTTTAGGTAGTGAAAACCAAATAACAAATTGAAATCCCATTTTAATAACTAACTATATTTTTGGATCAAAAGCGTCGCAAATCATTTTCCTATGCGTATGATATGCCTCTGTGTTACCATAACAAAACCACAAATACGTACGTAACTCTAACTATCAAGTGACGTAAGTAGTTTGCAAATATCGTTGAACAAACAGTATGCCAGCTGACGACGCGCCGGTCTGTTTGTTTATAATTAATCAAATCGTGACAATGGAATATAAGTATTTTATTCTATTTTATTAGTGAATTACCTTTCTGTGGCGCAGCGGTATAATGCTCACATTAATTATCGGAGTTCGTAGATTCGATTCCCGCTCCGGACAAGAAGTCTTTGTGTAAAATCAAAGATATTTTTCCGGGTCTGGTTGGTTGAGGGCTTACCATCTGGGCCTTCGGAAAGCACGTAATGCCGTTGATCCAGATTGTATTAACAATCAGATATCAGGTAACGGGCGTACCTATCTATCCATCCCTTCCTCAACAACTTATTTACGACCACTGCGGAACATGATCCTCCTCTTAATACACCGTAAGCCAAGTTCCTTCAGGGATACTGCCATAATCACTGCTTGACAGACCAATTGGTGATCGCAGCTAAATGGTTAGTAACTTTGAGCTAATAGATGCTGCTGCCCGTTCATCAGTTGTTTATCCCTTAGCCGCCTCCCACACCTATATACATACTGTACATAATACTGCGGTCACCAACCTATTGCCATATACCGAGAAATCCGGACTTCGAGGTAGTACATAGATATTTCTCGTCAGAAACCCAAAATATTCAATTTAGTTGAAAAATTAAGCATCGCGGTCGCAATAAATAATAGAATACCGAGAAGGCATTATCAATTTTCTCATTGCAAATGTAATTAATTGTAATCTACATTATTACTACACATCTTTCATAGTTATGTTCGACACAATGGGTGTATTATATCTTGTTTATTGCTTCGGCTCACCACAAAACGTAGTAAGCGAATACATAAAAAAGTATAAGAACACATTTCTCGGTTTGAATTGAAAGTAATGACTGTCGTAAATTTACTCTGCAACATGGTTCGTTTTAATCTAGCAAGCTTCTTGTTGAAAAATAATTAAAAAGCTTAAAATATTATGAAGTTCTAACGCTTAAATTGCCAGAAACGTCTTTGGTGTAGGTAGGTATTAAGTAAGTGTTTAGTTATAAGGAAAAACTGTACAATAACAACAATTTAAACGTTATAAATATAAATACAATATACAGCTGTAAATATAATAATATAATTTATATCAATAAATTTTGATCAGGACATATATTATTATGTAAGTATATATTTTTTATTTTAAACTAATTTTAATAAGCTTTATTGAGGAAATAAATCCCTGTTTCGCGGGGAATTTAAAAACACATACCTAATTCTACAATAACACAGATTACAACCAGGCTAAGAACTCTATCTGTGGTTGCCATAAATAATTGCTAAGGGTGGTAATCGAACCTAGAACACCAAGTGTCAGAAGCATTTACCGTATCCAAAACCACGTTTTATAATTATTATGTTGCTATACAGATATAAGTACTTGTATCTACAGGTCGTTCATACTTTGTTTATAAATAAATATTCTAAATTTATATTCAATGTGCCTCCTGCGAAAATTCACCTGCTCTAATGGTTTTACCATCACGACAGGTGTATATGATGCAATAAACATACTAATACAACATTATATCTCTTTATAATATTGTATCAGTATATTTGCATCATATACGAATATACTCGAGAAGAAAAAAACAATAGATAATGCTACTTATAAAAATGTAGGTATAAAATATACGAGTTTGCGGCCGTAGCCCAATGGCTAGAGGCATCGGACTTGTGAACCCACTCGTAACACAAGCACTAGCATTTAGTGCACGAGGGCTTATCAAGAATACTAGTAGACTGCAAAAATGCTAGTAATCTTAAAAAAACAAAAATATGTTTAGAAGCGAAAGATATTCTGAATACCAACTTCTTTAAACTCTTCATAACTGAATGTATTTATATATATAAATGGAATAATCAACCTACTTATTATATAAACCCAGAATGCTAAGAATGTTAATAAGAACATCACATTTACAGTATGTGCCTTACTGGGCGCAATTATTTGAGGTCAGGGCGCAACGCATACGGTGACCCTTGAGATATGACCGACGCCGTCATCTTACGTGTGCATTCTTTTATTCAAACTAACAACGCCGAGTTTATTTGAAACACGACGTGGACGTTTTAATATAAACGGTAGACATGTACCTATGGATAGACTTACAAGGCGGTGTTATGATGTTTAAAATGGTAGCGAGGTTCAAACAATCTTTTCCCGGACTGAATTTTCCAACCCATGGAGTATTGAGTCTGGCAAAATATTGTTTTACTAGAACTTTTCTCTCAAGAAAAATCCAAAAAATAAATTACCTGTGGGTCCTCTACAGCATTTAGAGAAAGAGAGAAAGGAATAAACAGTGCACCTATGGTTTTGCCCACACTGGCGCACTAAATAATGTCTTGCACAGAACTCGTCTCGTCTCGATCTCGTTAAGAGTTAGACCGCCCAGGCCGAAATCGATCAAATTGAATAAAGGTAGATCACGGATTCATAGAATAATAACTATTCTATAGCGATTTATTGCTAGAGTGCTGACTAGTTCTGTATTATAAAACATCATAGATCATCATAATAGTACATATATCACCCAGATGAACAAGATGGAACAAACCATCAGTACTCGCACAGAAATAGCGTACCCACAATTTAAATAAATGGATATAATTGCTGCTAGATAAAATACTAATAAAATCCTATTCAGATTGTATGACTTCAATTGTCGTAAAATATGTTAACGAAGTAGAAATATAGCAATTGTACAGTGAAATAACTAGCTGGCTTAGTTGGTAGCTAATAAATGAACGACCGCCATTCACCAATAATTTATTAGCGTATGTAGGTACTATCTACCAATTAGAAGTTTAGCAATGTGACCGCGCCCTTTCCTTCATTTCTTAATTTTATTCGATTACTATGAGCTATCTACATATATCCCGTATTTCGTAGCTTCCAAATAAAATGAAACAATATATACAAAATGGTATAAGAATTGGGTAACTCGCAAACAAATCTAGAACTCAGAAGCATAATGATGAATATATTGTTATATTTCAGAAGCATGTGGTCGTAAGTGCCAGTTTACGATAAAGGCACATACGACGAATTGATTCTGACGTATAATGGCACATCCGACCTTATGGTTCTAAGCTCTAAAGCTCTAAGTATAACCAATTCAAAGATGCTGAAACATTGTATTATAGACATAACGATCGTAGTTTCGTTAAAAATTAGCTCACCTTCACAGGTTTTGGCGAGTTTGATACAAACTCCAAATTTAGTTAAACCTGCAATACATATTAAAAAAGGCAATATAACTTTACTATTAAACAGAGTACAGAATATGAGCTGCCTGAAAATGGAATAAGTTTATGACCGCGTCAACTACACGTGTAATCAAATCATATACTGCGCAGGTTAGTAATTATACAGGATAGCTCATAAAATATAAAGCTATTCTATTCCTACAGAGGATACTAAAATCTAGTGGTACTGGTATTAAATTTTGCGATTATGCCTGGCTGTTATTTATTTTGTAAGACGTGGAATAGTTACTTGTGCAGCTCTCGCGATAAGAGGAAGACCATGCCTTTTCCCAAGGTCTAGTATTTATCTGTACCGAATTTCATTGAAATCACTTCAGTGGTTTAGGCATCAATGCGTAATAGATAGAGAGACATCGTTTTTTCACATTTAAACCAGTATGTCAAGTAGGGAAGTAAGAACGTATTTTAGGTCTCATGCACTACACAAATGTCCTTCTTCAACTGCCAACTTAAAAGCAAACAGATATAATAATTCCAACACAGTACTTATGCATAGAATAACAAACAGACGTGTAAGATAAAATCAATGATAGTTATCGTGAAAAACATATTTTAGCATACGTTGAGTCTAGTTTCAAAGTCACCATAAGATAATAAATCAACAAACATGTTAGTGAGTTTATTTAAAACGATTTACTTACGTCTATGTTGATTTACTTCGTAGAAACACGTAGCATTAATATGTAAGAACTCAGTTTATTTAAATGTCATCCGATTAGAATTTATATATTTTCTTGTACCTTGCTAGTTACAATATATGTATACATATACAGATGTTGTTAATGTCGAGGTCAGTGACATATACTGGTAGATTACGCAATTATTGAGCCCTTGGAACCTAATAATCAAAATAATGAGCACAACGAGGTACTGTTTCAAAATTGCGTCCACCACAATCAGTGGTGATTTAGCAAATTCCTTACATACAAAACACGCATATTTTTAACCTAAGCATCTTATTTGTAAAACAAATGTTACAATAAAATATGGTAATTCAATTGCAAAAACGCACTTAACTCAGTAAAAAATCACAACATTGCCCACGTTCTAACTCATATCACGTTCAGGGTCATTAAATGTTGAAACTTCGAGCCTGATTTTTTTTGGTATAGCATGCACAATATGACAATACTAATAACACGAACTGCGTAACCGAAAGGTAATATATTCAAAACACGGCGAACCCATCATTGTTGGGTCGCCGCATTCCATTGTATGATCGTGACCTTCGGTTATTGTTGAAGTTCCAGAGTAATGTGAACGTGGGATTGGAATAATCAGTCTTTGGATGTTTCCAATGAAGCAGTGGCACATAACAGTGTAGAGTTGGAGGTGTTATCACTAAAGCAGAGTGGAATGGGGCGGAAAATGTATTGGCTCTAACTAACAAACAGTTCCGGTGGTTCGATGACCCGAGAGGTCTGAAAAGTAGACTGATAGCTGCACAAAAACACTACCAATATAAGTCATCATTCCTCGATCCCGCCATTTACCACACTAAAACCTAAGCCGAGCTTGCTTAATTTATAGTTTTAGGCTAGCTACGTATGTCGGTCCGAAAAAAAACTCCTACATAACTGAACAAAAGACGTATGTTGCGCCTCATCTATTCTGCTTCATTCGAAATTATGAGTATTTTAATATGAAAAATGCTGTTTCTTTGCGTAATGTCGCCAGGAAAAAAGAAGAAGGAAGAAAAAAAACATTGATTCAATCATGTCAACTGTGGTATCCATTCCTTAATTATCGGATTGCACCGAAGAATAAATACATCCATTAAAAATATTCAAATGATGTAGACATGCACCAACAATAAATCGATCAATTCGTTTAGAAACTGCAATATTAATTTATGCCAATTAAACCTCAACTTCAGAAGAGAAATCGGTTAGTTTATTACTTTAACAGGATCAAATAATCAAGTTGATACGATAACTGAACGGTGTTGTATTATAAAAAGCACAGATATACAAACATAAACATTTGACGTTGATGGGATGCAGAGAAGTAATAAAATTATTTTACTGTTGATTTACTACAACCATTTCATAGGTTGTCTTTGTTTTTGTGTCTTCACACATATACTTTAATGGTTTGTTTATAGTATTTTATAACTCAAGAAATAGTGTCTGCGAATGCTCTGATTGCTATGATACAAGTTTTATTAAAGATCATTACTTATTATATAATTTTACATTATATGCTTAAGTTTAATGAATGTGGCGTCATCGTTCACAATTTATATAAATAACAAGCCGTTATAATAATAAATTAAACTAATAAAAACTTTTATTGATCAAGAAACATATTATGATACAAAACATAGCACAGTATTTTGTGTGTTGATGATTATCTATTATTATATGATATACTAATATTATAAGGAGGAAAAGTTTGTATTTTTGTTTCGAATAAACTCAAAAACTACTGGACGGATTTCGATCATTCTTTCACGATTAGAATGCTACATTGTCCCCGAGTAACATAGGCTATACATATTGTTTTACTAGAAACGTGCACCCGTGCGGAGCCGGGACAGGCCGCTAGTAATTTTATAAAGAGGTTTAATGTTGAATTAGATAAACTAGCTTTCCAGGCGCGGTTTCACCCGCTTCCCGTAGGAACTTTATAATTAATTAGACATGTTACTCCTGGATAACGCAGATTCTTTTTTTTTCAACACAATAAAAAAAACAACTTTTATAATATTAGTATAGATTTATCTTTAAATAGAATAAAATTTATAAAATATTTGATTTCTATTGGATACGTAACATAATAGCTTGTTAATATTTATAAATAGTATAGTTTGCAAATATAACTTTAAAGTACTAGTAACTCGATCATTCTTATGAAACAGTGTCGTTATAATGATCAAATTACTCCTGATGCACCAGAATTCGATCAATTTATGAGCCTCTACTTTTTGTTACTAAATATTATATCGCCATCAGCAATTTTAATGATTGGCCGGGAGATCATTAGCGAAAATTACATCCGCGATTCGTTTACCCAGTTCATGATATAATGTACCTACTGATGTACTTATGGCTTACAGTGTACGTAGGTATGTATATTGTACAAGCTTAGCCCCGCGGTTTAACCCACATTTTGTAGTCATGATATCTTAATCCAGCTTACAAACAATCCTTGTGTAAACCAAAGCCAAACTCTCTCAGTAGTTTTTGCGTGAAAGAGTAACAAAGATCCATCCATCCGACACACATTTTAATATATTAAATTGAATATTTTATTGGCTCGCCCATCAATTTATTCATTATAACATCGACATGTTGATTATCAGGTTTGGGCAAAAAAAAATATTATGAAGTTATATTTAAATCGTAAACCTTAGTCCCGTTATTCATTAGAATTTTCCGTTTTATTAATGATCAAACTACAACCCAAATACCAGTGTCGGCATACATTTTTTAATGATTATATAAATGTGTGGAATTTCTTGCCAATTTAAAGATCAGAAGTAAATTTTAATTTTATTACATGCAGATTTTGCATAGACAATAGACATTCTAGTCAACATTTAATGTATTCCTCTGATATTTTTTATCTGATAATTGTAAAATTTACCCTTAGACAGATATTTGAAAGTTGACATGACCAAAACATAACCTACGCAACACTTCGACAAATATAAATAAACGAATCATTTTTATTTTAAATTTCAAAGTAAGGTCAGGTAGTTAATGAATGAACAACAATCAATTCAAAGAGTAATTTTCATTGTAATAATAAAGACAAAGAGGTCAAAGTGAATCTCTGCATAAATAACAATGGTTTATACTTCATTTTCTGAATGGCTCATAGCTTGTAATTAATACTTATTAAAACTGATAGCCTTATTCATCAATAAATCTTAAGCTAATTTATAAGGCTTGGTTTTTTTTATTGGAACGAAGTTCCTTATCGCGCGTTGTGAAAGGGGGCTAGACGGAAAAAAATCTTACGAAAAGTTGTCACGACACTTTTTGCTATAGCCACTCAAACGTTCAAGCCGTTTAATGTTTGTTTGAACGCGCTAATCTCAGGAACTACTGGTCCGATTTCAAAAATTCTTTCAGTGTTGGATAGCCCATTTATCGAGGAAGGTTACAGGCTATATTTTATTTTCAAAAAAAATAGGGATCCGTAAGAAAATTGCGATTTTGTAACCCAAGGTGTAAAAGCGAAAACCTATTAATGCGTGCGCTGCAAAAAATATTGACAATAGAACAAAATGATGTACTACGGGTTTGTAGGTCTTATTAAGATCTACAAAAAAGTCCGCGAGAGCATATATCTAACTATCATAGTTTAGTCACAATAACCGCTTTTATGTTCATAAAAAAATATTAAATCGTCTGAAGAAAGAAACTACGTTAAATGTATATAATAATATTTAATCCTTATCCAAATTAAGCATTTTGTTATCAAGGGTATTTATGTAGAAGTAAAATACTTTTTGTTTTATTCCAATCGGACATTTCGTTGAGAAAATATCACGAGTATAAAAACGCAAAGAATTGGTACCTAATAATGAGTTATTTGCCATCTATACTAATATTATAAAGCTGCTGAGTTTGTTTGTTTGTTTGTTTGTTTGTTTGAACGCGCTAATATCAGGAACTAGTAATAGATAAAGCTGAAGAGTTTGTTTACTTGAACGCACTAATCTCAGAAACTACTGGTACGATTTGAAAAATTCTTTCAATGTTAGATAGCCCATTTATCGAGGAAGGTTATAAGCTATATTTTATTATAAAGTTTCAACGGGAACGGGAGTTACGCGGGTGAAACAGGGCGCGGAAAGCTAGTAAATAATAAGGGGCACAATGGTGTTTACAAACAAATACTTTCGAAGGAACTTCGTTCCTACCTGGTGTCCCACGACACCTCTCAAGTTTTTTTTTATTGTTTGTTTGTTTGCTTGAACGCGCTAATGTTAGGACACTACTAGCCCGATTTGATAAAATGTTTCAGTGTTAGATAGCCCATTTATCCAGGAACCCTATAGGCTATATTTTATTATGTAGTTCCTACGGGGACGGGCGGGGAGCAAGTCTTCAATAAAATATAGAGGAAAATAATTGTTGTAACTTCTACTACCTATCTACAGTTGCTAAGTGCGAATAATCATCGCATACCATTCCCAATTGTTGATAAAACCTTATATAAACAAGTCTAAAAAACGCCATAATTATTTATATTTTTCTCATGAATTAAAGATCAAAGTCTAAGAGTCTGCGAATTCACACGGTGTGCGTTAACCTTCAAGGCAAGTTCCTTATTAACTCGTCACGGCTTAAATGCCCTTAGGCCTACCTGAGGTTACATGATATAATCAAACACTTAGAATGCAAAAAGGCGATGTTGAGTATAGGTACAGATTTAATTGAGCTAGCCGTCGTGACATCATACAAGTATGCTAAGATTTATACCGGAGCCAAATTCCGAGAACACGATCAATGCAACTTGATTGGAAGGCTGGGATTAATAAGAAGATATCGATAAGGGACCGCGGATCGGCAAGCGTAGCGTAGGACGTCCACCAACTAGATGGACGGATGATCTGGTTAAGGCCCCGGGATTACGGTGGATGCGGGCCGCTACCAACAGCAACAATTGGAGATCTATGAGTTAGGCCTATGTCCAGCAGTGGACCTCCTACGGCTGAAATAATAATACTGACCAATGCCCATCCGAATATTAGTTGTTGTGTATGTATATGCGAGCGGAGAAGAACTTAGTACATGCATTATAATGATACCAAGTACTTTAAACATTTAAGCATTAGTCAAAAGTAAATTTTGGCTAGAAAACTCTAGTAACCATTTTTACGGAAAAGACTATAATAATAATTGTAACTTAACAGTTCCTCATACCATGAAAGTCAAATTAATTTAATTGTTTGTCATTATATTGACATAAATAAATCCTTTCCACAATTGCCAAGTATTTGAAAAATTCTCTTTAAATTGCATTTCATTGCGTACGTTTTTGCATGCAAATGTGACACCGGCGATAAGTGTGTAGTAAAAACATGCAACAAACAAGCTTGTTTCTAAAATAAAACACTTCTTATTGTAATAATAATAAGGTAGAATTTCCTTCGATTATATAATCAGTCATCTTTATGTATTATAATCAATGTTAGATAATCAGTTTTATGATATGCGTTCATTCATTCGGATTTATACCACACTAGGCGTCACGCATCGTTTCACCCGAGTAGCTTCTGATTCCTGGGAATTTCTTTTTCTTTGATATTTTTCTTTGTTTACTAGGGAAGCCCAAGTTTTCGCTTCATGATTTAATAATACATAGACGCGTAAAGCCGTGATAAAAGACTTTACTTAACTTTATGTACTATATCCATGACCCACAACTAAAGCCGAAGAATCATGAATACCACGAAAACCTTTTTATGGTCAGACCTTCCATTTCATGTTACTGTTTCTAGTACTTTATTTTATTTTATGACTATAGTTATACACTGTTCGGCACTCTAACTGAATGGTCATTTACATACTTAAGAAATCGCAGATTCTTTATTCTAGACATTGCAAGTGAGTATAAAGATATTTATTTTATTTAAAACAGCACTGGAATACGAATCTTTTGCTTAAAATAGAAATGATATAGGAAAAGTAAGAAGGCACCACAGAGAAACGCGGAGAAAGTAATTTTCCTCTTTAGACATTTTCTCATATTTACTCCTTTCTTTAAGTAGGTGTAGTGTGTACCGAACAAACAGCTTACCATCCACGCTATAATATAATAGAAACTTATACCTATATATCATAAAGCATGTCGTTTAAAACTTTAGGACAAACATTGTACCGAGGTGGGCTTTAAAGCCAATAGAACCAACATGGTAGGTGCCTTACAATGTGAACAGCATAAAACAAAGGAAAAGTTTGTAAATTAAAGTATTTTTATCAGCTCGTTCACGTCCGAGCACTGCTGAATATGGGCCTCTTTGAAGGATATTACTACGCTTGGCATGTATTTGTGATCGCAGTAAGATGGTGAGCATCATTGACTTGATAGATGCTGCCCATCTATCATGTGTATAGTTAGTCACCTCATACGACACCTATAGGAAGACATGACATAGTCTATTTTAAGCCGAAACCCACACTATAATTTAAGTATATATAAATATAGTACTACAAAACATATACATGCAGCATAACATATATACAACTAAACAAAAATATACTTACCTGTATAGAAGGTATACATAATATTATCTAATAATAAATACTTTATAATTTTAATATACCTACTTACATTAATCACAGTAGCTAATAAATGAATCACTGATAATCTTCCTTTAGCTCTTCAGAATGTGTTCTTTAGCTTTAAAAGTAAAAGCATTATCTCTAATATTAAATTATTCCTTATTCAAATGACCTTCCAAGCTCCAACTAACACCACATTACTTGTCATCTCTTTTAAAATTTCTCATACAGTATATTTACTGAGTTATGCCGTACCTACTATGTTTTGCAATGGAACTTGCTTAACCTCCGGTAAGGATCTAAAGACGACACACCGTGAGAAGCAGGCCTTCGCAAGCATTGAGCGATGAATGTGTCGACAGCATATTTAGCCTTGTTATCAGTCTTATCACCAAGCAATAGCTTTCAAATTCGCTTAATAGAAGAAATAAGGACAATGCCAACGTTATTAATGTAATTAAAGAACTATAGATTAATTGGTAGTATTAGAAGACTAATAAATTGTTCAGAAGTTGAGGCTATAAAATAAGGATAGGCACACTTTTTCTTCGGACGGACATTATGTAGTTGGCCGTACTATTGCTACTTTACAGGGCATAAAGGCTAGCAGCGCTCCAGCCTAAATAAATGTCTTAATGACTACAAACTTAGCAACCTGCGCAAGAGGTCGTCCCCTGTGGGACTTGAACCTCGGCTCAGTGCGGTCGCTGGCGGGGGGGTTGAAGGATTATGACTTAGTTTTGTTAAGGGAGTTTTGTGCAACTGTCGCTCTACGAGAGGAACGCGTGGGATCAGCCTAAAGCGACTTATTTGACGAAGATTATTCTTAGTGATTAAAAAAAATGATTATTGGGACATTTTCATTTAAGAGAGTATCGTAATCTAATTGTAAAGAGTAACGTAATACATGTTATAAATTATGGCTGTCTCTTTAATCAACAAGATCTAGGTAAGTTTAATAATAGGCATCCGGTTAGACAAGATTTACGTCTATACTGTATAGGTACGTCATTAACTGCTATCTGAAATCTACAAAGTTAGTAAACAATCATTCAACTTATTATCACTCACTAGCTATTCCTTTCGGAAGTAAAGTGATGTGAATAACCTTACATTTATTTTACATTGTTTTTTAAATTTATTTGATTAATTTGTGATTTTGTCACACTTTTCACTTTTGACACTTGTACTTAACAAGTGTAAGTATGTAAATACCTAAGCGCTAAATCAAATTCATTTATTAATACTAAAGTATCGGGCATAGGTACGCAATTAATTGTCCATCACACCACCGTCACGGTTCTTTATGACAACTTGTTTCATACATGCAAGTTACATCTACACCATAATGAAATAATCACAACTCATTGCATTAAAAGCGGATGCTTCTATTACAATCTGCATGTCGGCTGACTATCATAATAATTGTATCTATGATGCTGCCACTATTACTTTTATTAGTTATAGCTTACCTATAATTATGAGATCATATCAGTGCGGTTTTAATAATACGAATTTTAGAAGCGCAGTCATTGCATTGGCTGTAATTACTATAAATAAGTGATAACAGGACTTGAAACCACTTCAGTGACTACTACTGAATATTGATATATCTTTGAGAGTTATAATATACTTTTTTAGATGAACCGACCAAGGACAAAGATAAAGAAGCAATAATAAACAACAATAATAGTCTACTACAGACTAACTGAATTCCCTAACATCAGCCCGTATAACGTCCAATGATGAGCATGGCGTCATGAAAACAACAAGATGGCTGCGATTTTATAAATATACGTTTTAATAAATAAAAGCTGTATAGACTGAGACCCCGCGTCGTGTTTACTTAAACTAATTAATTCCACTTACATAACAATATAAAAAGTTTAAATTATTTCGTTTTCATAACAACGCACATGAAACAATCAATAAAATTCGTTCAAGAATTTTTAATTACACGCCGCTCATTAAGATGACGAGGGTACATTGAATTTCAAGGTTATAGCAAAATTAAAAACTGAAATAAGAACATAACAAAGCATACTTAATTGTTTGAATAAAAAATGTTCCTATTATAAAACCCTTTAATTTTAACTGCCCGTTTACGTCCACTGCTGAACATATGGGTCTCCGCTTTACAGACCATGGCACGCCGGGGTTTAAGGAAGATGATAATTAACTCGTGAGCTGATAGATGATGCTGCCCATCCCATGGGATGACATGAAGTGATGTATTTTAAGCCGGTAACTACATGACACGACAAATGCATATTCTATTTAAAAGGAAATGCCAAAATATATTATTGAGAGATGACAGCACAATTTTAAATAAAGAATACTTGATGTCTATAAAATTGGATAAGTCTTTCTTGAGAAACGGACAAAACAAAATACATATTTTACTACGTCTGACGTCGAAATATGAGTCGGAAAACTTTTTTACGGTTTACATTCACATCGCTATAAATCATAAGACGAACATTAACCCAATATTCGGCAAAGAATGCCATAGTGGCCTTGGACTGCAAGGATAGAGGCCGAGGCATGTTTCCGTTGACAACCTAACTAAAGGCAAGCGAAAATAGTATGCAAATTTGTTAATATGAGTTTTAACGTTCATGAGATGTTTGTGAATGTACGAGTATCGAGGTAGGTGTAGGTGTGTACCACACTATACAATTGTTTTTTTTTTGGCTATCTTTATTTCTAACTACATAATGCTAGCCCTAAATAAAAAAACATAACAAAAAACAAACAAAAACAACTTTGCAAACTAAGGGTCGGGAGGGATACATTAATGTCTCATATTGTGAGGTTTATTGAGACGAGCGTTGTACAAAAAAAAAATCTGTGAAAGTGAAAAGTGAAAAGTTTGTCTGACGTTTGTGTCGAAAATTCTGCAGTATCAATTAAAACTTACATTTTTTTTAAACTACGGAATATAAGTAAGAATGGAATATCATATTACAATAACTAAATTCGATGTCTATATAAAGTAGTTCAAATGAGGAACATTCAAGTTTGACTGCACCGGTAGCTCAGTGGTTACGATAGTTGCCTCTGAGACCTGCCCCCGTATTCTAATTCATTCGAAAAGTTCCGACTGCGGAATCAACGCTGCCGATCGGAAACGTATTACATTCCGACGGAAATGAAAAAGGCTATTCATAAATCCGGACGGAATGATCTTCGGTAATCTTCGGCATTTTCCGATCGGAACCTTGGCGCAAACCGTTTACAGAGAATGCTTTATGTTGGTAGAAAACGGGATCCTTGGTAGTTATTTAAAAGAATAAAATATTGGTAATAAACTCGTTAGTAAAATAATATGTGACTTATTTTAAATTCAAGTTATAGTTTTCAAAACAATTTATGTATCTATGTTGTATTTAATTATAATACTTTACAATTAAATACAACATAGATTTATTCTTCGTAAAGCTGTCAAAATTGTCATTTACAAACAGTGTGACCATTTGTGGCAGATATCTGGCATTTGAGCAGATTTGGCTAAATTTTAACTCTGGCGGAATAAGTTAACGTTTTGAAAAAAGTGGCAGATTTAAAGAAAATCCTTATTATTACTGAAATATGAAAAAATTAACATGCAATTATGATTTATTTGGGAGGAATTTTTTATGTCCCATACAAGATAGTACTGGGATTTCCCGTTTATTCTATTTTTATGTTGCTACACCATATGTTTGTGCAAGATTAATAAGGGGCGTGCAATAATCACCGTGATATTTTTTAACAACTTTTTAACACCCCCCCCCCCCCACCTTCCCTGATGATACATGATGAGATTTGAACAATTGTGGATTACTTACGCACTGATCGTGTTGGTATTTTGATGTTAAAATTTTCAAGTAGGTCACTATCAATTGAACAATTTACAATTTTATGCAGGCTGCACAAGTCACTCATCCATCTTCCACCTTCTATTATATATAAATTATATATACATTTTTCGAATAATATCTTTAAAATAAAAAATTAATACACATGATAAATCACTCCCCCCCCTGCCCCCATGTGATATTTCGTGATTTTTTTCGAAACGCCTCCCAACCACCTTTGGGTTTGATAGATCCAGTATTGAACGATGTAGATTTAAGGCTTGGCGTCGCCGTCGTGCTCCATCACTACGGTTAATTAGGCTACGGTTAAATAGCGAGAAGGTGCTCCATCTAAAATTAATGTTTACCTATAAAAACTAACCTCAAAACATAAAACAACAATTAAACGAATGAATGTAGTTATGTATAGATTTGTGATGGACAAAAACTCTCATTAATTACTACTTACTATACACTGAAACAAGTTCTGCGACAAATTGTCTCAATTTATATTAAAAAATAATAATTTGGAATGACTTCCGACAGCAAATAGCTCACGGAAATATTTCCGAGAAAAAGCCGCTGATTATCCGATTTCAAATGTCAAAGTTTCCGCATTCGGAAATATGAATAGCGTTTTTAGATTCCGTCTCGGAAACAGCTACTTTCCGATCGGAAAGGCCATTTCGAATGAATTAGAATACGGGGGCTGGTGTTCTGGGTTCGATTCCCACCCGGGACAATTATTTGTGTGAACCACAAATAGTTGTTCTGAGTCTGGGTGTTCTTTGTGTCCGTGAAATGAATGTTTGTAAAGTCCCCCGCGACACACGGATTTATTTCCCTAGTGCGGGAGTTGTCTTTAAAAAAAAAAAAGTGTCATAAGAATCATACATGATAATATTAACAACTCCGTACACTCATAAAAAAAAATTACAATCGGTAGCGGAAGTCAAACAAAAACAGAACTTATTTATCTGTTACTAAACACTTAAAATATAGCAATAAAGCTACGCATATTTTCATGGTTGATAATACAGTCAACTAATTAAACAAAACAAAGAAATATATAAATGAACATATTAAAATAATAGAAGCACATCAGATTGTTTATAGAAGTGTCCATAAAACCCTTGAAAAAAATTTAGAACTTAATTAATAAGTACTATAATATAAAATAATCACTATTTAAAACCGGCTTTGATAAAAAAAATACATATAAAAAGTCTACTCACTCAGTCTTAGCCTCACACATGTTTCACATAACATAAAAAAAAAAAAAGTGTCATAAGAATCATACATGATAATATTAACAACTCCGTACACTCATAAAAAAAAATTACAATCGGTAGCGGAAGTCAAACAAAAACAGAACTTATTTATCTGTTACTAAACACTTAAAATATAGCAATAAAGCTACGCATATTTTCATGGTTGATAATACAGTCAACTAATTAAACAAAACAAAGAAATATATAAATGAACATATTAAAATAATAGAAGCACATCAGATTGTTTATAGAAGTGTCCATAAAACCCTTGAAAAAAATTTAGAACTTAATTAATAAGTACTATAATATAAAATAATCACTATTTAAAACCGGCTTTGATAAATAAAATACATATAAAAAGTCTACTCACTCAGTCTTAGCCTCACACATGTTTCACATAACATAATCAAACAACACTCAAGTCAGCAAATAACTTATGTAAATAGAAGAAATAAAATATTCGACACAACGCTACGTTTCCACACAAACACGGTATGTGACTGAAAAACAGATGTAGAGTTATCGATACATAAAGACTTTAATATATTTAAATAAAACATTATTATCAGCACGTTTGTGTTTAATTCCGGGATAGTCATGACAGACTTGAGTTTTTTTATTGTTTTTGCTTAACAATTTTATGTTTTATCATACACTACACGAGCTTCCCGCGCGTTTCACCCGCGTAACTTCGTTCCGTTCCTGTAGGGACTGCATAATTAAACATAGCCTATAGCCTTCCTCGATAAACAGGCTATCTAACACTGAAATATTTTTTTTAATCGGACCAATAGCTTATTTATAGCATATCGTTAATACAAACTAACAAACTCTTCAGCTTTAAATATTGGTAAGAAAGAAGGTAAAGATAAGAACTATTATCTTAAAATTATATTGTATTTTGTTTCATCACAAGCAAAATTTTCCTTTATACACGGAATTTCAAATTGTTGCTGTTAAATCAAAACTAAGGATCCTCTATTCCCCTTAACTTGATGGTATTATTTAGAGTTCAGTACTAATTAATACAAAAAGTCCCCTCCAAAAGAAGCGTTCTCCACGGACGTTCCCTCAGAATTTAAATAAAAACGTGTCATTACAAACACGTGTGTAAACCGATACTAGTTAATCTGTCGTCGTCCTCAACCACAAACACAAACAGATATTTCCTCAGCACATTACTGGGCTCAGTGCGTCATAGTAGGATTAAAGAGTGGTTCATATTTTTACTTTTTCAACACTGTACAGCGGTAAAGGAATTGGATTTGTCCCTTTGTGTGTATTATCAATGTTGTTACTAACAATAACATAAAAAATAGGCACGGAATTAACTAGATAAATCTTTTTTCTGGACAATGTTACAAGACAAGTTTGATTTGGTTGAAAAGTAGTCGATTTTGCTAATAAGTTTATGACAGAAATACAAACAGTAATCATGGCAAATGGATAGAGAAACAGTGTTGATCCAATTTAATAATAGTAGTAGGCAATATGACTTCAATTGTAAAAGTAAATTACAATATCAACATATTTAAACTTTAATTCGTGCTTATTTAAGTCACAAAATTCCGAAAGCCTGGTCAAGCATCACAAATATTTTCTCCATTAGAATCTAGCGATACCACAAATAATTATGCATGTAACGACGAACAATTGAAATTCATTTTCGTACGACTTCACAAAGCACGCACCGCCAAATTCCATGTCGCAATAGAAAGTTGTGAAAGAATACGAGAAACTATTTACGTAACATACGCAAAATTTGACCGACAATACAAGGTCCGTTTACATACGAGTGCAATACTCATTCACTTATTAATCGTAGTAATATTCGTAATAATGGAAACTTCTAGCAATTGCCTAGTAATGAACATGATATTAATACGAACAAGTGGCTAAAAGTGGCAAGCGTCGTAAAAAGGGCACTGTCTGTGTTTTAGATGTGATTGTAAATTCGTCACATGGACATTTATTAGGTACAACATCTGCCAACAGAGGTTCAGAGCGGTATGTGCAGATATTTGGCACGAATAATATCTCAGCTTTGTTAATCTGTATTAAGAATCCATGTGGACTAAAACAATTCTGTCTCAAAATGTAACAAGATGAAAATGAACATCATAAGGTCAAGAATAGCATAGTCTAACATTTGCAAAGCTTATCCTTGAATCAGTTTTAATAGCGACAAAAAGCACTGTAATTTGTTTACATGATGCACTATTCATAACGTTCAAACGTTATAAACTTGATATAATAGAGAAACGTACTAATTCCAGAAATACAAATCATATTCGTATAAGGCAAATCTGGTAGCACGGTAACGGTTGCAACCGTTGCGGCGCAATTGGATGAAGTCATGCAAATATGTATTAATGACGAATATAAGTGTTCTCGATCTTATTAATTATTTTTAATTAAAAGCAATTCTAAACATACCAGTATATGGAGTATATAACAATATGAAAGCCTGTAATTTCTCTTACGCCAATGGACTGGTTTAAATAAAGTTGGGAATGAATAATAAGCGGACCTACTAAAAGTTGTCAATGCCACATGACGTTGTAATTTCGTCAATAAAACGTTGTTATTTATACATCGACCAGCGGCCCATAATGGCGTAGCCGCACGCTTAATTAATTCCGGTTGTATTGAACTGTATACTTAACCGAGGACGGCTGTAATATTAAGATCGCTGGATCTGGAAGGAAATTGGATCGCTGCATTGCCTTATGACCTTTCATGTAACAGTTTCTAATAGTTTCCTCTGCAATGAAGCTCGATGAAAGATTTCCATTAGAAACGAAGATTGCTTTGGAAATACTATAACCTAACAATGTAACCTTTAAGCGAAGCATGATATAACTTTCCACACCAGATGCACATCTGATTAAACGTAATGTACTATGAAAGTGTCTTTTTGTTTAGAGACCTTGTAGGTTTTGGCTGTACTTAATATTGACGACCGTCTTAATTTATCATCAATTGTTAGCAGGGCAGCAGAGCAGCTGAATCGATACGACTGTCTGGCTTTTTGTTTTATAGGTCATGCATGAGACTGATGATAATGTGTCATACTTATAGACATATACATACTTAATGTTATATCATGAGACTAATATGCCAATCAAATGTAATAACTTCGTCACGTTCTAGTTTCTGGGTTCGAGCCAAAGTGTTAAATTACTTTTTTGTAGCGAGATTTAAAGTAACCCGGTTAGAAGAAAATTAAATTAACAAACAAAGGAACGATTACTATAAAATCATACATATGGCAATCACACCACGTCGACTACAGCCGCTATAAACGAAAAAGATCAATTGAATTAAAAATTCATATAGGTATGAAAACTCAACCGTAGATACAGTGCAACTTAATTAAGTATGTATACGTATAAAATTTGAATAGTCGCAAGTTTTGAGCTAAAACAGTCATAGGTTACGGAACATTTCCGTGTAATAATTAATTATATCACCACCGGTCTGACTAAACAAGGTGACCATTGAAATACGGAGCTACTTTTGCAACTCCGACTCGACGGAGTATAATTATTGGTCTATTTATGTCGGAGGATTACATTTGTATCTGTTCACACGTAACGTTTTTAGTTTAAGTATCTAATAACATAAATTCCTTTTCGAAAACTATCACGGATACAACGCAAGACACATCTCCTTAGAAGGGTCTATTTAGAGCATACATAAATCAAGGTGAAGTTAACTATAATAATATTATAAATAGGTATAGTTTGAGAGTTCGTGACGTTGTAGGGGGTATTCTCTGGATCAACAAAACGGTTTTTAAAAATTATTTTACCAATAGAAAAGTCATTTGAAAGTGTTATAGGCTTTATTTTAAGTTAATGATTCCACGGGAACGTGATCTAAGCGGGTGAAAACGCGCGGGGCAGCTAGTATCAGATTAACCAAATCGTAACATTTTGGTTTCTCATCGAACCCCCTTTTAAGGTTAAAAAAAATACTTAAATAGTATTTTTCGAGAATATTGGTTGGAGATATTTTACTTTGGTGTACTAGGAGTTGACCGACCATTTAAAAAAAAAATTAGCTTTTTATATTTTTACTTTTGGTATTATTTTAAATAATAACATCTCTGGAGTAAGTAGTTTACTCCATGACATTGACTGTCATTATTTGTTACATAATAAGATCTGTGATTGAACTCAATTGAGTTCACTTGAATCTATGAATAGGCGCATTCTTTCGTCGACATTTATGCAGATACGGGCAGTTTGTCCGATAAACGATAGTTCAAAGAATAAAAAATAGTTGCTGAGTAATAATAATTGTGTGACTTCATCACATCTGGATATATCTTCTGGATATAAACTTAGTCATATAATACGTAATAATAAACCTGAGATACATTGTAAAACGTATTGATCAATATATTTACAAAACAAAAAAAAAATAGGTACGTTTTCTTGATATATTTCTAAAATTCTATAATAACTAAGTACTTTAAATATAAACATAAAAAAACATCCAAAAAGAGGATGCATCGGCCGGGAATCGAACCCGGGCCGCCCGCGTGGCAGGCGAGCATTCTACCACTGAACCACCGATGCTACATACAAATAGGTAAAATTAGCGAACATAATATGTACGCACGTTCATTCATTCTATTCTATGTTTTATAGTAAAATGATATAAGTTCTATGCTTGCCAGTAAAACTTTTCTTATTAGCTTCTGCTAATAGATATTTAGTATTTATACTTGATTTAATAGTGTAAAGTAATGATTAGCAATGGTAAAGCCATTTCCTGTCGCTAATAAATCTTAAGACCGCAGCAAATTCTAATCTACGTAATAGGCATATTAAAGTATGATATTAAGGTAGTTTAGTTATAGGTACTGTCCATCACCATCCGTCCCGTAGTGATCAATCATGGACGTGAAACTTAGTTTCCGTTACTAAATCGTAATCAGATAACATTCAGATTATAACTCACATACCCTGTTATTCACAAAAGAAAGTCGCTGTAGAAACAAATTAAAAATCTCGTAAAACTTATTTAATAATCAAACGATGCATATTGAATGGCAGTTTGCAAAGGCATAACCGGCGTTATAGCTACAAGTAGTAAAACGCTTCGGACATATTTTTAATTAAGAGCAGAAAAAATATTATTTGAAATAAAAAAAATACTGTTATTAACTGCTGAATTACTACACGCAAAATATAAAAATGTAATTCACGATCATAACAAAAGTGGTAGTTTTACAGGCAACTTTACGGCAAGAAGGACCAACATTTTATTAAAATTGTTTAGCACAGTGGTTTTCAATCTTTTTGATTACGCAACCCCGTTACTGGGTGAAAAATACTGACGACCCCCTTGTGCCATAGAAAAACAATGAAATGATTTAAAAGACTACATAAATGTTTTTTTTTTCTTTTTGTATAACATGCATAAGTTTTGAAAATAATTACGACAAAGCTCTTTGCTGGCGACCCCCGAGTCTTGCTACGCGACCCCCCTGAGGGCCGCGACCCACAGATTGAAAAACACTATACCCTATTCATCGGGGCTTGAGACAAAGTGTAAACAAAGAAAACATTGTTTCTCAAACTTTTTTCAATGTTTTTTATTGCTATTTAATTTAATATAGGGTTTCCCATTTGTGTGTCCCATTAGCTCGGGTTAAGATAAGGTACTTAACTATGAAGATAATAAAATCATAAATCACTATTATTGAATTAATTATTCGGAGAATTAGGAGGATTTTGAAGAACTGTCGCCATCGTGAATAACGAAGCGGTCAACTATGTATATTCAACTATCAATTATTCCATTAATTTTAAGCATCTTTTGCTGTTCTTTTTCACATTGTCAATGTACTTTTGTCAAGCCTCTACTGTTATATTTTTAATTGCATCGGCTAGTAAAATTTGAACTTCACTTAACTTAAAGCTTTTGTTATTCTCAGCAATAAATCCTTTAACTTGGGCCCATATTAACTCAATAGGATTTAATTCACTATGTCCTTTTAGAACCTGTTTACAGTGGCTTGCGATATTCCCATAATTTCAGTGGTTTAACTGATACCTTTGTACGGATACGAATCCTTCGACCACGTTTCTTTTATAAGTTTGAACACATTAATAACAGCCACCTTTTCCGTTGAATGCGTTAGAGTTTTCTTTGATCGCTTTTTCTTTGGCGAAGAAAAAGTGCAAGCGTTGCTTGGTCCAGGTGCACTCATGTTTTAAGCTCGAAAACGTAAATATAACAAAAACAAAACAACCAACAAATAACTTTAAACTTCATAAAAGATATAAATTCAACGAAAATATTTATAATAATAAATAAGCAGAACTCTCGTATCAACAAGTTGATCTATAGTAAAAAGGCCGGATATAATCCGACCGATAACCAAACGTCACATTTTTATGTAAAATGTTCGGGAGTACCTGTGGTCTATAATTTAGTCGTATTAAAATGCATTCGAAGTTTGGGAATCAAGTCTTTTTTGGGTGTTTTTACATGTAAATGATTTAATAAATCATTATACTTCATAAAAGATGACATTCCTAGGGTTGTTAAGATTTAAAAAAATTTCGATAGTAATTATCGACTTTTCTTACTATTATTGACGATAATGTAACAAATAATTGGGATTAATTTAATTACAAACGTTGCTAAATTAAACAAATATTTTAATATAAGAGACATTTATACTCTCTGAAATCCAAAGTTTATTTTTAGAAATTGGATTTTATTTACTCACTCATTATTTTAGATCAAGTAGGTACGCGTACATATGTAAATTATATTATGATACTAAAATATATAATAAAATTTAATAATTTATTTATTTTTAAGTAAGTTTTATATAAAAATATCGATAGTTTATAGTCGATGGCCACGATGATTCATTGCCCATCACTTATTAGGTCGCCATGCCCATAAAATATAACATTGGCAGGTACTGTCTGTCAGTACTACTAAATTCAAAACTTCATAGGCGTGATGGTACTGACAGATGAAATAAAATATATTCACTTCATCAATCGTAACCCTTAAAGTACTCTTTTTATGGTTTGTTTACATTTAATCTCACGCCTCGATGAATACGGTATAGTTTAGCAAAATGTTAGCCAACTTATGGAAAGGCTTTTTCTTTTCAATTTAATTAAATTCCATGTAACGGTAGTCGTGTATCAAGGTTTTACATAACACTTCGATTCAATTTTATGAGTTCATAACATGCAAGTTGTACAGTCTCCGCAAACAGAGAAAATTATCTAGTTGGCTTAAGCCTTAGCCGACAATTAAATTTTAATGATATAGGTAGTGAAGGTACTTTGTATGTAATATAATTACTTTATGTTGATATGAAAGTGGAAGTGCTTTCACTGAGAATTAATTTATTATTACGAAATTCGGTAACGATAAATGGACTACTTTTAATTTATTGATACACATAAAATATTTCGCCTGGTAGATTTCATTTATTTTAGATCTATTAAACGAAGCATGCGATTAATAGATCTAAAAATAAATGAAATCAACATAAATAATTATAACAATGTTTTTAGCTACTTAAGTGATACTTTAGTGATTTAGTCTTATACAGTGTAATTTTGACAAGTACAAGTGTATGTAAATACCTAAGTGCTGAATAAATTTCATTATTTCATTATTTCATTAAACAAACAGTAAAATATGTGGCTAATCATATTTATAATATAAGAGACTATGTTCCGAGCAATATCACCCGCGTATTGTTTTATTTAAATGTCGTGCCTAATATGTAGGTAGGTAATCATTTTTCTAAAATAAAAGTCGGTTATGATTTTTAATTTTAGCCATCTCCTAGCGAACGTCCTGTAAAATGATTGCTTAAAATCGTAAAGCAAGTTGTATCGTCAAAACTTAAATGTTAGAGCTGAGATATTCGAATTCCTAAAATGTTGTAATAAAGATATCAGTAATTTCACACGCGAGTCTAACAGTTCAGCGTGAAATTTCGTAATACATCGCTTATCTTTTACGTAACCGTTTAGAGATATTAATTCTTTTCGTCAAAAGATAAAAATAATCACAGCTATCGTCCGTCTGCTGTAAACACGATGATAAATAAGAAGAACTACTGTTATCAAAAATACATTTTTGTTTCTTCTTCATTCACATACATTATAAGTTTGTATAGTGGGTGAATTTGCTATAAATAGACATTATTGAAGGTACATACAGTACTGAAGGTGAAGATCCCTTGAGGTATGTAGGTATATAACCGTGTATTTGTGTAGACACAATATGAATACGCGCATCTTGAAACTATAATAATCCTTTCCAGAATCTGAATTTTAAAAGTAAATGGTTACTTTTTAATCGGTACATTAGGCGCAGTATATGTCTCCCACATAGTACATCACTGTTTTGACAATCCAGGGGAGAATCTTTTTATATTCCGCAGCACCTACTATATATGCTTACATCAGCTGTATTCGACCGGTTCGATTTATTTTTTGACACTGCTATACGTTTCAGTATAAAATTAATAAGACTGCTAAGATAAGTTTTAAAATAAACTAAAAAGGTTTTAATTGGTATTTAGATCATACAAGTATCTCCAACACAACCTCAAATTACATGTAGGAATTATCGTCATGATTGGAATTCTTTAAATATCAGATAGCTTAAGAGATTTGGATGGAAATAATATCTAATAAAATATACATTCCGTTCCGCCATGGGCCGCTACTAAAAAAATCTATAAATATATTAAATAATCTTTCAAAGT
Source organism: Nycteola revayana (assembly GCA_947037095.2). NCBI lineage: Eukaryota > Metazoa > Arthropoda > Insecta > Lepidoptera > Nolidae > Nycteola > Nycteola revayana. The sequence goes on along the minus strand of OX344847.2, from coordinate 19,286,977 downwards.
CATCGACCTTGCTTCTGGTGTCGGGTTTTAATCAAATTTATTGATAGTATAATGTAACCAGACAGGATCGGTATGGCCACAGCTACGGCTCCGTATCGCTTGGTATGTGAGAAATTATATTTATACGTAAAATACAACACCAAAAATTAAAATCTTATATATACAGACGTATATACACTGACGTAATACCGCCGTGTGGTTTCCGACTTAGAATAGACCGCCCCAAATTTTCCTGTGGGTGTCGTAAGAAGCGAATAAGGGACCTACATCTGATGGATGGGCAGCAGCATCTGTTAGTTCAAGGACACTTCCACTTTACTTTCTTACTGTGATCACTAATCCGCCTGCCTAGCGTGGTGATCCCGGCTTGCGAAGGTCTGTTCAGTTGTAGACTTAAACGAACTGATAAAGGAAGACACTGGCGTTATAATTTACCCAGAGGCATAGTGTCAATAATATTCCGGATAAATATTTAGTCGACTTTAACAAAATAGGCGAACTACATGATTATGGGTGGGATAAACTTTATTAGGAATAATAACATATTATTAGGAATTAAAGCGTTGCATTGTTAAGTTTAACGTTCTATAAAACTAAAATTTGATATTTCTCTGTAGGTAAATGTGAACGCCTACACACCTCACTTTAAAGTGTGAATATCCTACCAACTAAGCAATACGTAGAAATCGCACAACATAATAATTTTATCTAGATTTTCTCTCGACCTTTATACTTCGACTAGTTCTAAAGCATGCAACAGGTATTCTAAGGTGAAACTGTAGTACAAAGTTAGAAACATGATATCATAACTAAACGAGGTTAAAGTTTCTTTAAAGGTTCCTTGATCACTAACTTGTGGGTAAGCTTTATTTTTGAACCAAATCCATTATACAGTATCTTACCAAATTTTACTTATATTTTGATATTGATTAAGATTAAAACACTTGACCATTTAATAGAACAGGAAACTTTTGTATCTCTATAATGGAGCTACAAAAAGTTCCAAAAAGAGAAGACAAATTTCGATTGCCGATTTTCAATTTACACCTTATTCTTTACGCACATAACTAATATCAATACGATTATCATTAAAGAGAGCACCTAAACCATATATATTATCAATATACTCGCACCACTCAAAACAAACTGTAAAAAGAAGCTTGTATAAAAGATAATGCTGAGCGTAGTTTCAGACGGTTTAATCTAAAAGCTCTCAACTATTGCGCCATCCAATCTGTTCACATGGAATATTGAACGAAAGGGAGTAAAAAAGAGTACGCGCGTGAACCTGTAATAATTTAAAACTAGGTATAAAGCCCAACTGTACTTGTAATATTTCATTCGCTGGACTGAAGATTTAACTGTGTCATTTCACAGCTATTTTTTTTTCTTTGCGGACGCTATTTGGTTTATATCTCCCTCTAAAGACATAGGTTTAAACAGAAGTGAGACTTAGTCACCATGCTCACGGGATATTGTAGGTATAACTTACAATTGAAAATAGCGCAAAATGTTGTACCATCCATAAAAAAGTACGTTTCGTAGAACTTTTTATGCTGCTATAAAAGATTATAGAATAATTATTTCGTGGAATAAATATTTTTATTTCCGCCATTATTTCGAGTTCAACCAACATACGTTCGAAACAGGTTCTACGAAGTCATAACAACGATTTGTCATGAGCTTCTTTACAAAGTCTTCCTCGTAATTTATATTTTTTTAATCATAAGTTATTGTGATCGTCGTAGAAGCCATGTCATAACACCTTTGTTTTAAGTGTGAGTCAGTATCACTTAGTCAAAGAAGACATAATAGAGCAGTATATTATAATATTATACATACGTGTTACTTAAAGATCAAAATTCGATGAGTGAGTTTTTTCACCTCCAACCAAAGTCTTCAAGTCTTTGTTCTTTGAATTGTAGATATTCAACCAATTCAAGTGTTTATTAAATTCTTTCAAAAGTTCTAAATCAACTTGCCTACATTGAAATCCACATTAATTTATGATTGACAGAAAATCCAATAACGCTTTCTATGTCTAAATTTGATATTAAATTGTCTTTTTATTTAGTTCATATTATCTTCATGTACATCTTTCAAAATGTCATTTCAATTCAACATGCATGTTTTTATTTATAGCACCTGTAGAAAGTGAATGTACAAATTTACAACCTAATTTTATCAACTCATTATTAAACCGTCGTTATTTATCAATCGTTAAAAATAAATGCAATTCCTTATAAGTTCCGACTACAACTTTGGCTTCAAAGTTGATATTTCGAAAATGTCTAAATTATTTACGCCCAACATTAACTGGATACGGAAAATATTTTCTTAATGCCGTACTTGTAAAGCCGTTCACTGGCAGCTAAATTAACTGTTGATGGATGAGACAAGACGAACATATTGTTTATATTACTTCTGTAGTCATTACTCGTGAAAATTAATTGTAGGAGCTTATTGGGAGTAGTATGATAAGTATTGTGTATAAAAGAAATCTGTGATCTTCTTACCGTGTTCTACTTCAAGCCTAAACTGCCAATTACATATATTTTTAATATAATAATAATAATAATAAATTTATTTATTTTCATTGGTGCACAAATTTATACAGTAGGTACAATACATTTAAATAATCTAGGTAATACAATATGGTGCCCGTATAGAATTAAATCTGTGCCACAGGCGCTATGGGCACTAGATTAGTATAAAATAATGATCTTATTTATGTAATTGTAACAATATTTATTATAGACATAAAACTATGCATATAATTAACTAAACATTAAATAAAAATACTTATCTACTTAAAATACTTCAAACAGTAATATGAAACCTATTTTTATTTGACGACAGTCAGCAAATCTTCCGTGCGCTCATAATTTAGAGTTTGTAAATATTCGCAAACTCGCGTTTTAGATTTTGCATAGTTTAGGTCATATATTGATGTTTAAAATGATACTAACTTAATATGATACTAACTTCCGTGCGCGGTTTTTCCACGTAGTAGCTCCCATGCCATAAAATATACATAACCTATGTTAGTCATGGATTAAGTAGCATTCGAATGGTGAAAGAATTATCAAAATCCGTCCAGAAGTTTTCGAGTTTATTCGTTTCAAAAATACATACGACAATACTAATCTATTCTCTTTATAATATTGGTATAGATAACTTTTTCCCTGATATCTGCGAGGTCAAAGATCGAGTTATTATCGTATCAGACAGACGTATTCCCGATCCGTATCCGTCCCAAATTAGTAAAATATCATTGTCTCGGGTGAGGAGAATCACCCTTCTACCATTTTATATCGAGGGCACAAATGAAACTTAACTAGAAACAACAATACAATACATCGATTGTGCATTATAAAACCGATTTAATCTTTCAAATTGGAGTCAGTATTACAAGCCACCATTGTTCGGTCAAACAGCTTATCAATATTTACAATGAATTCAAATTCAGTACATATCAAGACCTCAGAAGCATACAGACGGATGTACTATAATACTTCAGAAATATTTCGAATGTTTCTGACGTATAATGGCACATCCAACATTATGCTTTTGAGCTCTAGATATAAAGATTAACCTAGTTTTTAAAAGCGACACAGAGCATTACGTCTTAAATATTATCAGTTATATCATTAGCTGTAGTATAGTTCCGGTATAAGAAAATAAGAATCTCAAAGAAGTCATTCACAAAGGAGATGACATAATTGGAAATTCTTTAGCTTTTACAGCAAAAACGTGATTAAGTTGATGACGTAATGACCGTACAGAGACAATGCTAACAGAGTTGTAGAACAAATTCCAATATTCACAGCAATATCTTTAGTCATTAGAAAACAATGCTTGCAATTAACTCATTGCACAAAAATGCTGGATAGACTGACGTCATCCTTATATTGATTAGGTTCCTAGAGATAGACAGCAAAATTAGGAATGCACGATGTACTACCGAGTGCCGTTACACCACTGATTTTGTTTAGCGTGCTTGTAGCATTTTGAAGTAAAAAGTAATCATTAGATAATATTCTTGTTGCCAACTATTTACATAATAGTCGTTGCAAAACTTGCAAAGTTTCAAGTAATAGGCTAGTTGACACATATGAAATTATGTTACAATGATGTTTATTTCTAAAAGTATTTGTCATATGGAACCTAAATATAATCATTTCTGTTCATAAACCTTGAATATGTTTGTATAAACTCAATATGAAAATTATTTATTTTGTCTATGTCTGTAACTTCCGAAAACGCTATCAGCCATTTTGTGACGTCATACATCTTGTTAATAAACATGAACGCGATCCTTTTCTATTACACTTTCTGAGTCATGACGTCATTCCTCTTGAACACAGATAACCTATATAGATCAACATGTCTGACATCGTTTTCGTCTCCAAATGTCAAGCTAATTTTGAAATATTTATTTTAGTGCTTTCTAGATCTCAAATAAATGCCATATTTTTTTCTTAATCTAGTTAAACCATTCGTGACCATATAAAAATAATTTCAAAAGTGTCAACTAGCCTATTCAAAGCTAACATATCAAGTTTATAGAAAACTAGCGACCCGCCCTAGCTTCGCACGGATGTAATGCCGATGTATTACACATATTAACCTTCCTCTTGAATCACTCTTATCTATTGAAATCCGTTGCGTACCATTAAAGATCTAAGCATAGAAACGGACAGACAGTAGGAAGCGACTTATGTAGTAATAATATCACCAAAAGTAAACTAAAGTAAAATAACCTTCTTGGAATTGATAATGTCAATATAAATGTAGGTACATAATAAAATTTAAGAAGGCAAAGGTCAATTTAATAGTGCTAAATAAACGTCACGACCGCATACTTAATTAAAGGAAGTTCTGTCAATTCCACAGTCTACTGCAAATAATCACAATAGCCATATATATGACAAAGCGTTCGAAAAAAATTAAAGACAAAGAAATAAAGCTGTGTAATCCGAGCTGATACGGCACATTGGTATTTCAATAGGTATTTTTCTCTGCTCCAGTGGGTCGGAGCGTGATATTTTCTAGCCTTATGTTAATCCAGCTTATAAACTATCCGCGTGCATACTTTCAGCCAAATCCATTAAGTAGTTTTTGCGTGAAAGAGTAACAAACATACATCCACACATACAATTTTTCGCATTTATAATATTAGAAGGATATAAAAACTAGAAAATAGTTAGAAACTAGTTTTTGTATTTATAATGTAGAGTTCTCCTAAAACTATTTCTATAATTATCAATTGAACCCTTAAATATTGAATGTACATTTGACATATTCTCATGATTATAGGCGCAATTTCAATTCGTTCATATGTAAATTATATAAGGTAAATACATTTTGTAGCGCTTTTTAAGCGCTTTAGAAACCGGACAGCATATTTTATGTATGTAATTTCTTGTAATATTTACATAAGCCTTTATGAATCATAATAATAAAATTTGATTTTACGGGTAAGCATCGGACACAATGCCGGCTTATTATTTCAACTTTCCTTACAATTTATAGAATAAAACGATGGACGATGCAATCAATGAATTATTATTTATATATTATTGGTTAAATTTAATATGTTAATTCTATAATCTTGGACAAAATTAAGTTTCTCTTTTCTTCTAAAAGAAAAGCTCTGCGGTAAACCGGGCAATGTTATTTGCTAAAATACTGTATGTACATTTCTCTTGAAACTATGAAAGTAATATGTTTTCATATTGTAAAGAAACGGGATTACAAGAATCTGGGCGATTCCTATTTTGACATAATTAACGACTAGAATACCGAGCAATCTTTGATCTACACAAACCACTACTTAAACATGAAAGCAGAAACTTGAATTAGGTATCATAGTAAACTATTTTTCTTTAAAAAAAAGGCCATACCGTCGATTTATTTTTGTAACAAAAAGTCATCAGATCTTCAGAGTGAAGTGTCACGCATTGTGACTCACGACAAACTAAAAAAATCAACACTCATGAATGAAACCTTGGCAAACAGCTGATTGCAAACTTTTTCAATACGACATTGCCATTTTAACTCCAAGGCGAAACCGCAATACAGAAAAGACAAAAGATAGTTTTTGCAGACGCTATATCAATGAAAGATAACCTGGGAGACATGATGACTGAATTAATATAAATAGAAATTGTCTATTTTATTACATTTAAGAATGTATTTTTGAAATAAAATGTAGACCCATTCCTTTTAAGTGGCAGTCCTACATAAGTTTCCGGAGAAACAAAAAAGGTTACTGTGCATTTAAGGATCTTTCTTAGAACACGAGCATTTTTTTTGGTTCAGGATGTTTTTATTTTAACCGACAAGCTGTTAAGTAGACGTTGTTTTTTTTTCATTATGGTTCGGAGCGCAAGTATCAGGTGTCTCCAACGTGTGGTCTATACCAAATACCTTTAAAAGCTGCATACATATTTTCCTCGCTTGTCTGACTAAGCAAACACTTGCTTAACTTCTTCGATTCCACTTACCGAGTCGCTGAAGAATAATTATCGACTGTCGTTTTACAAGCCGGATAGACATTTAACTACAAGCAAGTTCTGTTCAGTACATCCGTGATTGTTGTATCAGTACATGGTGGAAGAAATATATTGTTGTTCGCTTTTGCAAAGCCGGTAGGAAGAAAGCTAGTGTTAAAATCTCCAAGGTTAGGGTCTGTGTAGCGAGTCGAGGGCAGAGCGCCTTTGAGAACAGGTTTCGCCGGTCAAGTATCGAATGCATGGGATCGTAGCCATTGTACTTTATTACGTATGCAGCGAGTTTGCTTTATGCCGTATAGTTTTTCGAACCGGATTTCGGAGAGCTTGTGTATATTATTGGTGGTAAACGCAGAAACGCTTTGTTTCAGTTTTGTTGTTTACAAAATTTTGCTATAACTCGAGAGTTTTGAATTGAACCTAAATATTAACGTGTAGAAATATTACACAATTATTTTCAAATGTTTAAATGCTAGGTCGGTATCATGACGTAATCTCAATAGAAATTTAAGAACAATGTGGTAAGCAATGGTGTGACGAATGGCTGTGACACTCACTAAATAAGCAAAGCCCATTATAACCATATGGTTTAATAGCCATGACAATTTACAACAAGAAGTATTTAAATAACGTATACTATTTCCAATATCGTGTGTTGAAAACATTATAATTTTATTAATGGTAAAATGAAGTCACACAATGATTTTCTTTGATAGTCCGAATGACCAACAGATATCCCAGCTCTCTTTACAGTGGCCAGTGTTGCGTCATAGACACGCATCATTAACGTTTAGTTCAAAGACCTCTAATTAAAACGAGAAGGAACCAACATCGTTACTAAAGGCGAGGAGAAAGATGGCAATATATCTTTGTTGCTTTCTAAACAAACTGATGCGAGATATGAGAATAAGGCAAGGTTTATCGCGGGCATGCAGTCTCGCTGGACCATTGTTCTGACTATTTCTTCGAATACGACGCGTGTTACCTGCATTGCAGATTTTAGATCGAGCAATCGTAGAATAATAGCACGAATATAGAATTGTGTTCCAAACATGGACATATTAGGTTATTTAAATTAAAAAGTAGGTACTTCTTTGTATCGCGGTACTAATATAATTATAATTGTTAAGCTCAGGCTGCTGCGGCGTCAAACTGTAAGCATGTTATATCGCTTGTGCATAAGTTTGGAGCTCATGACCTGAAATACGTCAGACGAAAGTATCGTCTGAATTGACCTGACGTGCACAAAGGTGCGGAAACAGTAATTCAACTCATAAAATGAAGCGCCAAAGATAATTTCGCAAATAATTGAATTTCATAATTTATAAGAATTGATATGAATCAAACCTTTTTTTTGAGCTCTCCATACAAAAATATATAAGCACTGTGATTGGAAAATCTTGATGGCAGAAATCTATTTAGCTACATTTTATTTTCGTCAAAGGTTTATGTCGACAAATACCTGTAACACATAGGTCTCACCCAAACCATTACGACATTACGATTACCATTATTATTCAAAATAAGAAACTATTTAGACTCTAAATAGTTTCTTATTCTTATTTCTAAATTTTAGAGCATATCGCATTATTTTAATGTTTGTAGAAAATCTATAACTAAATTAAATAAATCAGTGGAATCATTTAGTTGAAGTGAAGATCATGTAGATATTTTAAATTCAATGAGGCAGGAAAACGTTGGAGGAAAATATGTGAACAATAAAATATATACCTGAATACTTTGTCCTGTTGGTTTGCAAAATAAACAAGAGACCATTATGAAGTTGCCTTATTCAAAATAAAGTGTAAAATTTTTATGTTTCAGTTGTTTATTACAGTGCGGAGGAGACGGACCTCCAAGACACATCTGCGAAATTAAAGAAAACGAATTATATCAGTGAGTCATATATCCATTTTAATTACATATAAGTACTTGCATGAGTAATTTACTTTGTTGTTTCTGTATGTGTTTATTTAAGTACTTGAATTTTTCTTTATTTTAAATACTCATAACAATGCACATACCATGTGCAAAGTTTTCTTTATAATTTTGTATCGAATGTACAGAGCCATGACATAAATAAAACCTATGCAAGAGTAGTCTACTGACATTCAGTAACCGAGTGATTCGCCTTATTAGGTTCATTTCGTTTAGGTATGGCATGGCCCTTTTGTTTGGAAAATTCAACAGCTAGTCGAAATGCACAACTAACTTTGTCGAAATCAATTAAACATACATTATCCTTAATAAAGACAACAATAGAAGGTATGTAATACTACGAAGCTTCTAAAACTACTCTTTGTTGGGCTGCACCTTGCAGATGACATTCTACTTCACAATGGTAAGCCAATTTATTGGCCGATCGTACCGCTAAGCAACTACCAATTTGTAAGTAGTATTGTATTCCTTTCCCTTGAAATGTTACTTGGGATGTGTGTGTTTGAGAATGTAGAATTGCTATTGAATGAAAAGGGGTTCCACCTGTCACGTAAATATAAAACAGGTTGAGTGAGAGAGATAGGTAGAACGGTGGGTAGTTCTTTTTTGCCTTCAATGTATACGATTAGGCGTAAGTCCAAGACAGTGTTTCCTTTTGACATAACATGCAATCTTACATTGTAGTAAAATGACAGCTATCAGTCACGCATTAATTTATGTTACCAATCTGGCTTTAAAAAATCGGCATTCATTTAATAGTCCAAGATTTTTAGATTTTCGCTCTACATAAAATCCTTCTACGTGATTTTTCTTTGGTTTTTTTTACCAAAATATATCGGAAAATATCAACAATAGAGGGAAAAGTTTGAAATAAAAAAGATGGGTAATTTTTTCCTCTACAAAAAAGATTCCCACTGTTTTTAACGTAAAACTTACCGTTTCCGAGATATATGCAAAAAAGTTTTATACTTGGGGGGCACCCTCCGACATAATCCAATCGAAAAATCACGTAGAAGGATTTTATGCAGAGCGGACCGATTTTTGGTGCTAAAATTCCTGGACTATAAATTGAACAGGACAGTAAGTAGGAAGGTACGTCCGCGTCGTATTGATTTCGATGCGGATATGACTTAGATGAAACCGGTCATTAAAATAATAGTTCCGCTTGAAGGAAATCAGCATCGGATGGTTAAATCGAATACAGCTGTTCACAAAAATGTTCTAAATATGAAGGAAACCGCGAAAACTGCTCCACCGCGACCTGTTAATGCCATAATAGAAATCGGTCGGTACACCGATAAATACCGACACGTTCCACGCATGCGCGCGTATGGATTCGCAAAACAAACAGCTCAGTACCGCTTCAGGTGCGGTTAATAGATGGTAGCATTCCATCGGTATCATTGTGCAGTGCTGTGGAACACCCATTTGTACCCTTCTGTCACGATAGTAGTTAGCGCTTCAGTTAGTAACGCGGAGTAATTTTTTTATTGTAATGAATTGTTATTGCTACTATCACGTTGCAATTACATCATCCAGTCAGTATATCTGGAGGCCACGCATCGATAACACGCTTCAGTCTCGCTACATTAAATACCGTATTAAATATGTATTAGGTTTATTAAACCATGTTTAATTCCACAGAAGAGCCACCAGTCATACCTACGTCAAATCAGCGGTGCGACCTCAGGACTAACGGTACAGAATATACAAACATCGGATCAAGAGAAAGCGTTGAGGATTTCCATCGGAGTGAAAGCAACGGTCGGCAGTGCAACCGCAGCGCCGTGTCGTGCGGACGATAACACAGACCTCATCATGTCGCTCGCTATCGCATCAGCTTTTGTTTTATCGAGTGCTGCAGCCGTTTATTGGTACTTGAACAGGGAAAAACCACTCAAGTACATATTGAGTGAGCTCCGCTACGCGCTAGACATGCAGGGCGCCGGTGCCGGCGGCCTCATCGACGACTGGGTGAATGTCAGAAGAAACAAAGTAGTGTTGCCAGATGCCAAAAGTAAAATCGCCGTAGTTACGGGAGGGGCTCGCGGAATTGGATCCGAAGTCGTGCGAGGATTGCTCAAGGCCAATGTGATCGTCATTGCGGGTGTAAGAAGACCGGAAGCTATGAAAAAGCTGGCAGATAATATGGAAAACGGAGACAACATAATAGCCTTCCCATTGGATTTGCAATCTCTGAAGTCTGTGAAAGAATTCGCGGAAAATGTTTTGGATAAGTTCCCCGTTATTCATTTCCTAGTAAATAACGCAGGAATTATGTACGGTGATCTACATGTAACAGAAGATGGGTTTGAAAGTCAGCTGGCCACCAATCACCTCGGTCATTTTTACTTGACACATTTGTTATTGCCAGCGTTAAAAAAGGGTGGTGTTGGCGGGGATTCTGCGAGGATCGTGAACGTGACGTCATGCGCCCACTACCCTGGACACATTTACTTCGAAGATATGAATATGAAAGAGCACTACGATACTATAGCCGCCTACGCACAGTCTAAACTGGCACAGGTAACATTTTGTTCCACTTTTGATTTGTTTACGATTAAAACTGGATTCGCATTCCACTTACGTACCGACTTTTTATTACGACCTACTTTGCAGTTCAATTCCCTTTAAGACTCTTGTTTACAATTTAAAATTCCTTTTTCTTTGTTGCAGTTAATGAGTTCAAGATACATCAACAAGATGTTACAAGACGAAGGATGTCAAGTGAAGTCATATGCTGTTCACCCAGGGATTGTGGACACTGACCTATTTGAGAAGACCTTATTTAAGAAAGCCTTTCCCTGGGCCATGAAACTGTTCTTTAAAACTCCTGAAAAGGGAGCTGTTTCTATACTCTATGCTTGTTTCGAAAAGAGTTTGGAGAAGAAGGGGGGACTATACATTAGTAATTGTACTGAAGGTATTAGTAATAGGTTTTCTAAAAAATTTGATTATCAAAAGAAATTGTTTGAAATATCTTGTAAGTTAGTTAATGTTGATGAAAGTGATTTTGGTAAGGCTTACTGACTTACATTCTAGTCAACCTTTATGTATTGGGCACAAGAAATTATACTAAAGACTTATAGAATTTACATAAATTTATTTAATTACCTAAATGTTTACAAAATTTTGAAATAAAATTTTACATTACATTAATTATTAATGGTTTTTATTTTTATTCATTTTTTAATAAATATGTATGTTTTAATTATTTATAATATAGACTGCACTTGTCTATTATTTTAGTATACACAATCTATTTACACTTGAAAGTACAAAATTTGTAAAACCTCATTCAGATCATATAAAAGCTCTTTCACTAAGAAAACCTTTCTCTATTAACAGTTCATATAGCCCTTTATTGTACCTATAATTCTTTTTCCATGGCTTTGCCTTATAAATGTATGTTGAAAACTCCAAAAAACCTACTTATTTCCTCCCAAAAAATAATTTAGTTTATATTGTTATAGTCTGTTCTATATTAATATAAAATAAAAGATGTGATTTTATCAAAAGAACATACTAAAGAACCACAATAAAATACAAAACAAGTTTTAAAACAAAAACATAGTATTCTTATGGTTTCTTTAACCTGCTATACAAAATTCACTTCACTATTTGGTAGACTGGGCTAACCTGTTCTACAAGAATAATTTTAAATACAAATTGTTTGTACAACATTCATAAACAAAATATTGGAAATAGTTCTTTACATATTCAACTTTTCAGTTTACACTATGCATTACCGTTATACAAAATAATATTATTCAATATATATTTTAATATTTATAACTGTGTGGATGCTAATTCTACTTGAAGAACAGAAATATGCATATTTGAATGCTAAAGTAGGATCATGTTCAATGTGATATTCATTAAAAAAAAAGAAATGGATTGCAAATACCAATAATTAATAAAAAAATATTATTTATTTAAAGTCAGTATTATTATAAATGAGCAATGTAAATTAAATTATTCTTCATATTACACACTCCATTTAATGTATTCTTAAGTTAAGTAAGTGTACAACTTCCTTCTATTATAAGAGTCTTGCATAAACTTTGGGTGCGTTCCACTAAGCGTTCACAACGATCACGCTCACGACCGCAGTTTTTCCCGTTCCACTTGCTTGTGAGCGTTACTCTCGTAAACTCAAGTGGAATGGATTATAGAGCGTTATGAGCGTGGAGGTACCTAAATAATACAAACAGCGAGTTAATAAAAAGAATGCAAAAGATTTAAGAGGTTAGGTTATAATCTGTAAGCCTTGAAAATAAACAATTAATTATTGTTTGAATCGATTTATATTGAAAAAATTGATAATTAATTTTTTTATATTTAATATTAGTGGTGTATTTAATTAATTTACGTTTAAATGTAATTCAAATGTCTTTAAATGCAGAAACATTAACTTCTACTAAAATATCTCTTTCCGCATGAAATAACGTAAGCTTAACGGTCGCCATTTTTGATGCTTTGAGTTTTGAAAATGCCGCTCATTTTCTCAACGATCACTTCGACCCACCTTTTTAGATGGGTCATCGTGAGCTTCGCGTGAGCGTAAGTCATGACGTCATAAGTGACGTTTTCGCCGCGACCACAATGACCGCGGTCGTTATGTGGAACGACTAAAGGAGCATTTTGATCGTTGTGGGCGCTTAGTGGAACGCACCCTTTATATATGCAAAGCAATTGCTTAATACTGACATAGAGGAATACTGATCAGTGCCTAATTATAATTTAAAAGTATATTATGTCATAAAGATTATGTCAATGTGTATTGTTGTGTCAAAATCATAGAACTAGAATTTTGCTACGCTAAAAGACCAACATAGTGTGGGAGCAGTAGCATACTTGTCAAATATGCATAAGATAAAAATAGATAGTAAATAAAATGCAATCAAAATATGTTTATGTTGTTGATAAATAATTGCAGGAGATAAAGGATGTTATTTAAAAGTGTTTCTGCAGGATTGAATTTAGAAAAATATATCATTTATTTCGGAAACAATTTGTCTAGCGATACATTTTATGAAATTAAATGTATAGAACAAATGATTTGTTTCTTTTGCAGTGTGGTATCGACTACTTATATTACATTTTTTATCTCACTTTTAACTGTTATAAATGTAATGTGCAAATGCAACAAAATTATGTAAAGAAATCATGCTTTAGGATGGCATGATATAGGTATTTTGCTCTCCAACATTTAAGAGATTTTAAATTTAAAAAACCAATGCAATACATAAACCTAACTGACCAATGACCTTTTTTTATATCTACAATAAGATATAAAAAAGAAAATAACTAACATAGCTAATTTTTCAAAACAAAAATCTCAATTGTAAGACTATCATCTTACAAAAAGTTTTGAAGACAATTCATAAGTTTCAATGCAAAATGGTTGTTGTATGCAAATAAAAGTGTTTAAATTTAAAAATAAAATTAATCTTACCTGCTGAAAAATCCAGTTAATCCCTTCTTCTTCAACTTGGACTGCTCCTGATCATTAGATATAACATCAGGTACTTCATCATCCTTTGATGCAGCAGAGCCAAGAGAACACTCTGAGAGACTTGACACAGTGCTGGAGAAAGAGCCACCGTCCTTGCCTCGGTGATGACCACTCACACTACCACCCCACTGTAATGTACTCTTCGGGGAGTCACTGGTATCACTTTTCTCACAAGTTGATATCGAAAAATTGCCTTCATCACTGAAACTGCTCTTCTTAGACAACTTGTCAATATCATCAGTTGTGTCCTCTGCTGGCTTCTCCACTTTAGGACTCACAAAATGTAGTTGTTTTGTAATAGGATTGTACGCAAGTTGCATGTTATCCAACGCTTCACTGAGGCGCATCCCGCCCTTTTGGCACGGAGTGGACGACATCGCGATTTCGAAATTCGAACACTATCACATTCAAAATCCACTTCCATGTTGTTTATAATGACAACATTTATTTACGAAAGCCATCATTAACGTTATTGTTATTTGCCAATCATTCCCACGCGTGTTTAGAAAGAAACTCATGAACATTAGACATCACTAATTGTCAAATTTTACATTAATGAAACCAATTGTTTTTCTAATTTGTTTATGTTAAATTAGCAACACAACGATAAATTTAATGCCTTACGATTAAGGACCTAAGCTAACGTATATTTAGAACTGTGTTTATAAATAAACTAAATTAAATACAGTTTTGTTTTGTTAACAAAAACATTCGTATCTACCTAACAACTAAGAAATAAACACAAAGCAACACACCCATCGCCTTTTACTTTCCACTGTAAATTAAAATTGACATGTTTGGCTCGTGTTACCAGCTATCTTTATTAATTACCATACAGAAACTGCGAAATTAAATATTTTTTAATAAATAACTAATTTACTTTATTCCCTCTATTTTAAATAAATAAAATGATGTCATCGTCCTCTTAAAAATTATGATGAGATATTTAAAAGAAAAGTGATCATATCGCACCCCTTTATGAATATTTTATCCTTTTTATTTAATATTATTATTTTTATTACGTATTTATTCTATCACAGGGAATTATTTTTCATTATTACCTACATACATATAATTTATAGGTATATTCTTCAATAATAATATTAATTACCTGAGAATTACGGAAATGTTAATTTCTAATACGTATACATGGTAACATTTCTACGTAGCGTTCAGAAACTAAGGCGACTTCGATCTTTTTCGTTTAGAAATGGATTAAGAATGTTAAAGGGATTTTCCTTGTGTTGGAAGATTTTGAGATTAATCTGAATGGATTCAAACAGTATTATTGCAATTTTTTAGGTTATAATTATATACAAATCTATTTATGCTTAATCGTATGACTATTACTTTCTTTAATTATTTAAGATTTTCTTTATTAACACCTTAATACCTGAAGGAAAAGTATATTTAATAAATTAGATTAAGTTGGTAACTTTTCGGAGCTAGGTTAAGTGGTTTTAGCGGCGCTAATCGATTAAACGAAATATGAGTTGTTTTAAGTTTTATAGGTATTTTTAAAGTTACTCTGATTTAATCGATGGACAACATTTAAGTATATATGGCCTCATATGAGTGCGCAATAGACTTGACTCTTTAACAATGTTAATGGCGTTGACGGATATTATTTATAATGATTAAAATTTAATTACTGGAACAAAAAACAACAAAATACGTATATCAAAATAATTTATTTCCGAAGTCGCCCTTGCTATAATGAAAACATTTAAAAATACTTTGTGGTCTCTTCGATTGTAACAACCTCACAGGTCAAGTGAACGAATATTGCTTCTTTAACTAATGTACAAAAATATATTTGATATTATACAGTACAAATATTTACAATATGGCTTATTTATATTGAAATAGTCACTGAAAATCGAACTGTAGATAATGATTTATACATACAGACTGGACCGTCGGACATAAAAATTGTTCACCGATATTAAGCTACACATTACTTAAATTGTTAAAGACCGGTTGGTGGTGTTGCTCCACTTAAAATTAATTCATGGCCGGGCTAGGCCGGTAGCTGGTGCTCAGAACTTGTATTTGTTCTAATTGGCTTGCGACTTTTTTATTGCGAGATATAGGTTAGTTTGTATTCCAGGTTCCAGATGGCGCTGCTAGCCTGCGTGTGGTTTATAGTGCAGTTACTGTAGAATCACTATCGACAATTACATCTAACATTGTTTGTGTCATTAAATTGTTATCATAAAATCACGGAAACTCAAGATTTATACTTTTTTTATGATTTACAGAATCTTTGTATTAATTATTTGCCATCCATAGAGTGCGTCACATGCATTAAATTACTTTTTATGCACCCCTCCCCTCTCCGTCCTTGTTACATTTATGATACTCCCACTCTTTCTTGTGTGACCTCACAATTTTTGCAACATTACATCAAACAATTATTAAATTAAACAAGGAATACCGAACGAGCGGTTGGCGCGTGGCACTAGTAGAGCGAGCGCCAACAAAACTACTATTAGTTTACTTTTCACGATTAAATACCTATACTCTCTACCTCGACTTCTTCCTCCCTCCTTAATATATGACATATTTATAAAAGCATTTGCACAAATTGGCACAAAGGAGGTGAGCATGTTCTTAAGGTCCAGCCTATATTATATAAGTCATTGTGGACATGTCATTATAAAGTTACCTTGTAAATAATAAAACAGAAATGATTAGCAGTAACTTATTCAGGACAAATAAACCTTTACAATATAAATTACATTTTATTATTAAACCTGAAACAATGACAACCGTGTGTGTTGCAACATACAAAAATAAAAAATCCATCCATAGATTATAAATAAATAGTGTCTCTGCTTTATAAATAGTGTAGTCCTCAACTCTTTGGTGGTTGATTGTCATTGCCTAATTCTGGGAATAACTCCATGATGCATAAGTCAAGAAGATTGTACACCAACTGTAACAAAATTTAATTTATTTATTTATTTACAGACAGCCAAACAGCAATGTACAAAGGAACTACTTATTTCTTAAGAAGTCTCTCCCAAAAGACTTCGCGGGTCCGAAGGTAGAATACATTTTAAACGTGTAGGTTTTTAATCACTACATAGTATAAAACAAAGTCTTTTTACAAAAGCCTTTACTTTCTCTGTCCCTATATATTTATAGTAGAAGTTATATCGTCGTCAATTAGAAGTAGAATAAAAAAGAATAATTAAAATAGGTTCGCCCAGTCGACAGTTCTGTGGTAACAAACATTTTACGTCCACTGCTGAACATGACCCCCTTATCAGACTTTGGCAAAACAGGCGGATTTTTGATCGCTGTGAGATGGTGACTATCCTTGAGCTGATAGATGGTGTTGCCCATCCATTAGCTGTATGTACCTTACGACACGAATGGGAAGTCATGGAGTGGTCTATGGTAAGCTGGAAACCACACGACTCATGAAGAAGTACACATTAAGCTGTTTGTATCTGTTGTCATAACATAATCTATGACATGGAAAGCTCCGCTACAGATTTATTAGACGACCACATGCGGTTAAACTTAGATCAACCTAAATAAGTCCCTGTTCAACTCCATTGGTTTAGGTTTAGGTTTTTTTTTTAACCACCCCATCTTCTTTTTGTGCCATGCATAGGTATTGTTTAATTTAGAGTGGAACAGGGACTTATTGAGACCTTAACCTAAGTTTAACCGCATGTGGTCGGCTAGACCTAGGTTTAGCCGGCTAATCTTAAGTTTATGTTCACACCTACTTTTAGCCGTAACATATAAATATAATAAAATTGTAGAGGTCGAATGTCTGTACATAGAAAAAAACGCTTAAAATCGAGTAAGGGGAATGTAAGACGTAAAATAGAACACATCCAGATTTTTTTTCTTTCTCTGTCTGTTAGTCTGTTTGTACGGGCTAATCTCCGAAAATGTTGCACGCATTTAAATGAAATTTTGCATGCACATTTTAAATACTTTTAATCACAGAAAATGAATGAGTTCTCGTGGAATAGTTAAAAAACCGAAGGAATAACAAACACCACACGGACAAAGTCACGGGTATCAGCTAGTCCGGAATAGGAATAAATCCGGAATAACAAAGATTTCTTGTCCGGCGTAAGGATCAAACTCTCGACCTCCGAGACTTAAAGCGAGACCTATAGGCTTTAGAGATTGTGTATAATATGTAGTGATTACCAATTTTTTTAAAGCATTCAATATAATTATCATTCTTACAACGGTATCCTCACCTGTTTATTCAAATGCGGTTTCTGTATCATCTCAAACACTTCGTGTATCGAAGTATTGAGGCCGGAGCCGACCGCAAGCGTGGCGGGGGATGGTATACTGCTCATGAGTTGTGATCGAGCGAGCTCGCGCTGTCTCACAGAGTCGTTGCGAGGGGTGGACTTCTTACCAAATAATAGACCTGAAAAAAGTGAATATTCGAAATTATTTATAATAAAACCAGCCAAGTGCGAGTCGGACTCGCGCACGCCATTGGCGGATGCGTTGGCAAAAGCATGGGCGTGCGCTTTGGCATGAGCGTGAGAATTTGCATGGATCTGGGTGAGGCATGGGTGTGGGCGTTGGCATGGGCAAGGGCACTTGCAAAAGGTGTGGGCGTGGACATGGGTGTGGGCGATGGAATAGGCGTGGGCCTTGGCACGGGCGTGGCCATGAGCGTGGGTATTGGTGTGGGCGTTGGCTTGGGCAAGGGCACTTGCAAAAGGTGTGGGCGTGGACATGGGTGTGGGCGTTAGAACAGTCGTGGGCCTTGGCCCGGTCGTGGGCATGGGTGTGGGCGTTGGAACAGTCGTGGGCCTTGGCCCGGTCGTGGACATGAGCTTTGGCATGGGTGTGGGCGTTGGCTTGGGCAAGGGCACTTGCAAAAGGTGTGGTTGTGGACATGGGTGTGGGCGTTAGAACTGTCGTGGGCCTTGGCCCGGTCGTGGGCATGAGCTTGGGCATGGGTGTGGGCGTTGGAACAGTCGTGGGCCTTGGCCCAGTCGTGGGCTAGAGCTTGGGCATGGGTATGGGCGTTGGAACAGTCGTGGGCCTTGGCCCGGTCGTGGGCATGAGCTTGGGCATGGGTGTGGGCGTTGGGACGCGCGTGGGCGTTGGCACGGGCGTGGGTGATGGCATGGGCGTGGGCGTTGACATGGGCTAGGCCTAGAAACTGGCCATGTATTAACATAAAACAGCATAATGCGGACCACTAGTATGTACTATATAAGGTACTCACCATGACCTAACCTAATTAGATGTGCTAATCGCCTCTCTGACAGCACTTTCCTTAGCGTCCGATCCAAAAACACGTCGAACGCGTCGTCTACGATGTCTTTAGTGAGACTTAACAAACTGCCCACTACCACAGATATGTAACTGTGCACTCGGACTATTTTTACTACTGAAAAAATATATAATAATACATTACACAAAAAATCGACTGTAACTAAGTGCTTTGACGTCAATTTTACAGGAGACCATAAAAACTAAAAATATAAAAAAAATACAAATCATTATATTTCTAGAGCTCAAAAGCATCAGGCCGCGTCCTGGACGCCAGCGGGCGGAGCGGGCGGCGCGGGCGACGGCACGCGCGTCTTTATCAAAGTTCATAGACTTGTGTGAAGCTGTTCACGACGACAGCGGTGCGGGCGGCAGGTTTTCCTTAGGCACCGCGCGCACCGCCCGCGCCGCCCGCTGGCGTCCAGGACGCGGCCTTAGGTCGGATGTATTATTATCGTAAAGTGGCACTTACGACCAAATTATCAGCCCATTTACATATAATTATACTATAATTCTCTGTCGGGGTCAGTTTTTCAGGAACGCTATAATCTGGACATTTTTAAGACTTAAGTGAACAGACACTTTCTAGGCAAGCGTGTATCATCGTAGGCCTTATCTTCGCCTTCCATCAAGCGAGATTATGGTCGAACGTAAGCCTATATTTAATATAAAAAAAACGTCACTGCTGGCCATGTCCTCCTCTATAACACACCTTGGCAAGCTAAGGTCGTTGAGGGGTATTGCAATCACCACACTTGGCTGGCAGATTAGTGATCGAAGTAAGAAGCAGTATCTTTGACTTGACAGACGCTGCTGCCCATCCATCGGGTATATCCCTTAGCCTCTTACGTCACCCATAGGAAGATATGGTCTATTCAAAGCCGGATTTCACATAGCCGTTCTTAAGCCGAAACCACACACAGCTTGTCGTTTTGCGATTAATCAATTTTTATGTAATAGGCTAGTTGACACGTTTTTAATTATTTTTATATGGTTAAGAATGGTTTTACTAGATCAAGAAAAAAATATGGCTTTTATTTCAGATCTAGAAAGCACTAGAATAAATATTTTAAAATTGGCTTGACGTTTAGAGATAAAAACGATCTCAACCATGTTGGTCTATATACATTATCTGTGTTCAAGATCGATGACGTCATGACTCAGAAAGTGTAATAGTAAAGGATCGCGTTCATGTTTTTTAACGAGTTGTATGACGTCACAAAATGGCTGATAGCGTTTTCGAAAGTTAAAGACATGGACAAAAGAAATAATTTTCATATTGAGTTGAGACAAATACTTTTAGAAATAAACGTCATTGTAACATAATTTCATATGTGTCAACTAGCCTATTGGTAAATTACGTCGATATTATAAAGTAACTCACATAAAAACATAAGACACTGCGAGAACCCCACGACACTAGTCTGATGTTCCCTATCGCCCAACCCCAGTGCGGGTTCGACGTCCGCGTTGTTCCCGAACACTCCTCCTAAGATGTTACGTGTTTTCCTCTGTCGAGTAGCTAACTGTTCTACTTGGATTTCTTCTGATACTTCTAGTGCTTCTTCTACGTCCCGAGCCGTGCCTTGCTTTCTGAAAAAACATAAATAATTATGTTATGTATTAAGGGTAAATTTATGTAAATAAAACAAAAAATATTATTATATATTATATAGTAGTTGGAGTATTAATCCTATAGTTGGATAGTATCTTGCATGAAATTTTATACATTTCGGGAAATGGAAAGTAGAACATTTAATCCAACATAATTTTAGTATATATTATGTATATATTCTTGACAAGTCTTTTCACTTTAAGTCTCGAAGGTAGGTTCGATCATCATGCCGCCAGACAAGAAGGCTTTGTATAAAATCAAAGATTACTTTGCGGATCTGGATGGTTGGAGAGCGCCCTCCGTGCCCTCGGAAGCACGTTGATTGTATATGTGTAACAGGGAATGGGCAGCAGTGTTTTCCGTGGGTGTTATTACATAATACTGCGGTCCCTTAGAAGGAAACACAGCCCACTTTTAGCAGAAGACGTGATACGGGCTGATAATGAAAAGAAGATCTTGACTCATCAGAAACAGATCAGTATTGAAAAATTATAACCGCCAGTGAAGGCTTAGTTATGAAAGTAAGTTCATAAATACGGGTGTAAGTACTCTAATAAATAATCGAATATAATACTCACAACGCTTGATACCGCTCTATATCTGAAGACACCAACAAATTTCTCAGAAAACTCTCTAAATGTTGTCCTTTCTCCTTCCTCAACTTATGTGCTACGGACTGGTAAATATTAGCTATGTCCGTACTATTAGCGTTCAATGTCGACGCTTGAACAACTATTGAAAAATCTCCGTCCTCTGTCAGAAATATTCTGAGTAATTCGCTAGTTTGTAACAGACTCTTTTGTAATAATCGTTGGAGGAAATCTTCGTATTTGTACCGTAGAGTTTCTAGAGGACTGTTGTCTCTGAAATAGAAAATTGAATAAGTTAATTAGTAATCAGTAAGTAATGCATATCTAAAACCTTGATACATAGATAAGTATATAGAAATAAATAGTTTTGTTTTTTAGAACACAGTGTAGTCAACTGTGCGTAAGTAAACGGTTTCTACATGCTCTCTAAAGTTTAGTTTTCGGTCAAGGATTACGCCTAAGTACTTGGCTTGCTGTTCCGATGCGATTGGTTCGCCAAACATCTTGACCGGTAGAATGTCCGGTAGTCTATTAAATCTCGAGAAGAGTAGCGCGGCATTTTTTGTCGGATTTACTTCGATTCTCCACTTTCTGAACCATTTGCCTTATGCATTTGATGCGGATTGTAGAGCGTCGTGAATGGCGGCAGGAATGCGGCCAGTATAAAGCGGTATAGTCCGCGAAGAGAGCCAGATGGGCTTTCTTGGGTTTCGGGATGTCACTTATGTATAGCAAAAACAGCAGTGGCGAAAGTACTGAGTCTTGTGGCACCCCTGCTTGGATCGGGTGAGGGGAAGAGTAATCTCCTTCTACACGATACCTAAAGGTTCGCCCCGAGAGGTAGTCTCGTAAGATGTGCACGAGACGATCCGGCACTTTGAGTTCGTTAGATGTTTGAATCGCTTAATAGTTTGAATATGATCTCAATAATTGTCAACAATTAAATGTTAGTTAAAAGAGCGAAAATATTAATTATGCGTTAAAATTTATGAAGATTTTTCGTTTTTAATTTATAAATATTATAAACCAAGTAAGCCCTCATATTATCACAATTTTTCTTGATTATAGAATCGTTGTTATTTGTGGAATTTGCGGTCGCCGTGGAACTCGTGCAGCTTGCTCCGCAGCAGGTGGAAGTCGTGCTACACGGTCCACAGTATACAAGGTGTGTGATACACGTGTGGTACCTTCTGGACGGCAGCGGCAAGTCCAGCAGCAGGCGGTCGCCGTGGAACTCGTGCAGCTTGCTCCGCAGCAGGTGGAAGTCGTGCTACACGGTCCACAGTATACAAGGTGTGTGATACACGTGTGGTACCTTCTGGACGGCAGCGGCAAGTCCAGCAGCAGGCGGTCGCCGTGGAACTCGTGCAGCTTGCTCCGCAGCAGGTGGAAGTCGTGCTACACGGTCCACAGTATACAAGGTGTGTGATACACGTGTGGTACCTTCTGGACGGCAGCGGCAAGTCCAGCAGCAGGCGGTCGCCGTGGAACTCGTGCAGCTTGCTCCGCAGCAGGTGGAAGTCGTGCTACACGGTCCACAGTATACAAGGTGTGTGATACACGTGTGGTACCTTCTGGACGGCAGCGGCAAGTCCAGCAGCAGGCGGTCGCCGTGGAACTCGTGCAGCTTGCTCCGCAGCAGGTGGAAGTCGTGCTACACGGTCCACAGTATACAAGGTGTGTGATACACGTGTGGTACCTTCTGGACGGCAGCGGCAAGTCCAGCAGCAGGCGGTCGCCGTGGAACTCGTGCAGCTTGCTCCGCAGCAGGTGGAAGTCGTGCTACACGGTCCACAGTATACAAGGTGTGTGATACACGTGTGGTACCTTCTGGACGGCAGCGGCAAGTCCAGCAGCAGGCGGTCGCCGTGGAACTCGTGCAGCTTGCTCCGCAGCAGGTGGAAGTCGTGCTACACGGTCCACAGTATACAAGGTGTGTGATACACGTGTGGTACCTTCTGGACGGCAGCGGCAAGTCCAGCAGCAGGCGGTCGCCGTGGAACTCGTGCAGCTTGCTCCGCAGCAGGTGGAAGTCGTGCTACACGGTCCACAGTAGACAAGGTGTGTGATACACGTGTGGTACCTTCTGGACGGCAGCGGCAAGTCCAGCAGCAGGCGGTCGCCGTGGAACTCGTGCAGCTTGCTCCGCAGCAGGTGGAAGTCGTGCTCGCTGCGCTCGACGGTCCACAGGCTCGGCGCCGCGCGCAGCTGTGCGCGGTGCACCGTGAGCGTGAACACACGCACGGGCCCGCGCCGGGGAGGGGGTTGCTGGAACACCCACATTTTTTTAGAAAGATCGCTAAAATGTGATCGCTGGCACGGCCTACGGTCGCTGGATCACAGGGCAAGGCTAGGGGGTGCAACGTGGTCCTCGGTAGCGAGAATCCTACCTTAGCTAACCTGAAATCTTCCACTAACCTAGATGGAAGGATGCTCCCGTTTACGAGTAAAACGTGTGAGCACACAGCCATCGCCTCCCTCGCCATATAAGAGGGAAGGAGGCGACCCGACTGACATCGCCACCCCAAGCAATTACAAACAATGGTAACATGACAAGCACACTGATAGCAGTATTTGAGGAATCACATTCAAAAAGAGTTCCGAAATACATCAGTGTATGCAATAACGACTCTGATAATTGGCAATAAAAAATACATCTAATGTTGGTATATTAGGTCGGTGTACAGGTATCTAGTGTGTAAGTTTGCCCGTGTTTTACCGGCATGCAATTTTATCATTAATACATTCATTAATTGCGTAATAATCTTTAATCATAAGGTAGTCATGACCTGAGTTTTACATTTTTTAGGGGTAACTCTTGCACACTTTGGTGGTATTTTATTAAACATTCGCACACTAAGTCCTACAAATGAAGTATGGACTCTCTGCAGACGGTAGTAATCTGAACACAATTAATGTTTGTTTTTTGTATTTATTGTGAGGCGTTTCGCTTTTAATATCGATTAAGATATTTCTCTAATATGAATTAAATTTGCATAAATGTATTGAGAAGCAACCGTTAATATACACCGTGAAATTTTAATGGTTGTTTTCCCGAAGCAGACCAACTTGCCGTCGGTAGTTCTATCGAAATATATATTTTTTTTTTTTAGACATATTTTGGATTAAACATTATAAAAAAAAATATTAGACAACTCGAAAGCGTGATAAACAGTAGTAACAATAGACGGAGTGAACGGACGTAGGTACTACTCGAATCGCACGCGCTGCTGACAAAGTAAAGAACGATCCATAAACGTTCAAAGCAAAATAAGAGCTCAATGGTAGTTATACGGCATAAAATAACCTGCACGCAAGAATCACAAACGAGCCGGCTTCTTTTGTAATTCGCCGCGCGGCGCCGACGCCGGAACCCCCCGCGCTCTCCTTCGACTCCCTCCTTCCTTAGTTGTCCCGTGAACGTCGGAAGTGCAGCACGCGTTATCTTATTACTTTATTAGTATTATGGATCGACATTACAGTTTTAGTAATTTAGAGTACGTCGCTATGGTGCAACTGTACGCTAGGGCTAATTATAATTCCAATACTGCCTGGCGTCTTTACGCCGAGCTGCAACACTTGGCGTCACTCCGTCTTCGCGGAGTTCTGAACCCTCAAGTCATACAGGACCGGACGGTCGTAGCGGCGACGGCTACTCGATCATGGGCAGTTCCAAGTGCCAGCACATGCACAGGGCAGAGGTCGATCGGCCGTTCTTTCGCCAGAGCTCGACGAGGAGATCATCGAGTACTTCGAACGCGATCCTCGCCGAAGTACGCGAATGGCGGCAGCTAAGTTTGGCGTGAGCCAATACTACGTTTGGAAACTACTCAACTCAGAAGGACTGCATCCATATCATTTCCGCGGAGTTCATTTAATTTTTCATTTTTGTTACATACGCCTTAAATACTTTATTAGGTATCTAATTCAGAAAATTATTGTTCGTAGATAATAAACTTGTTTTAAGTTACGTTTTCTGTAAGTTATAGCTTAAAAGGTATTGGATAAAGCTTATTATTATGATTGGGTACTGTGTTACATTACCTAAGGTGTAGGTATCAGCTGATTGACTAGCACCCGGGTCAACGAACGCGCGACCGATCGACGCGAGCGCTAGGTATCGCGAGGTATTACTATCGGTTCGATGTCACTTTCGAGTTCGGTTTTTCACGATTGTTAATCGGCCATTTTTGGTTTATAATATTTAGTTTTTGTATAAATTGAATGTTTAACTAAGACCAAACCTTTTCGCTGCGGGAAAACAACCATTTAAATTTCAGCGTGTATAAATATTTTTATACAAATCTCTTAAGGAAGAGCGAGATTTTAGTTGGTAAATTGATCTTATTGCCCGTTTCTGTAAAATAAATATGCTTTGGATATCAGCAGATTTGCCCCAAAGTAAAATTCCATATGATAAAATGCTGTGGAAATAACTAAAATAGACCATACGTGCAGTTTCTACTTTGGTCAGTTGTCTGACTTTCCTTACAGCCTAAGCAGCAGAGGTCAACGTTTTAGCCAAATTCAATACATGGGGATTCCATTTTAAATTGTTATCTACCGTTATACCAATTAACAGGTTCAGCACTTTATTATTGATCATTAAATTAGGTCTATTATTTTTATATTTGGCGTAGTAAATTTAATACATTTAGTTTTATTCGCGTTAAGCACCAAGTAATTAACAGTACACCAATGGGTTATTTGTGTGAGTGCACAATTAATAAAATCAAAAACGTCAATATAACGTTCCACTTTAAAAATAAGTAAAGTGTCGTCAGCAAAGAGTACAAGATCACACAAATTCTATAATTAATACGGCCAATCATTGATGTATGATGTATATAGGGTGATTGGTAATTAACATAAAATCGCGACAAAAAAATCAGCTGTTCCATACATTCATGTTCACATAACTCGTCAACATGGTAGGGAGCAGCAGATTTTTTTTTTCGCGATTTCAGGTTTGGTGCCATTGTAAAAGTTGTTTGTTATCATGAGCACAATGATGTGTTTAGGTATCGGTCACTAATTACCAGTCACCCTATATATGTATACCAGGAATAAAAAAGGACCCAGAATGGAACCCTGTGGCACACCTTACTTAACAGGTAAGGATTCCGAGACTACATCGCCTACGTCCAACGTATTGAACTTTCTGCTTAAGATATGAAGATATCATATCCAGTGCACCATCGTTAACTCTATATTGACGTAATTTTAATAAAAGCGTGTCGTTCTGAACGCAGTCAAAAGCTTTTGAAAGATCGCAAAATATACCGATGGCATTTTGCGACTGCTTTTACGCATCATAATTAAGTTTTATATGAGTGACTCCAGCGTCTAAAGTTAAGTGACCTTTAGCAAAACCAAGCTGATTCGCGTGCAAGTGGTTATTTAAATTGAAATGCTTAAGGAGCTGATTAACTATTATTTTTTCAAAGACTTTACTAAATACTGGTAAAATTGAGATTGGTCTATAATTGGCTGGGTCGTATTAAGCACCTGATTTTAATAAAGGTATGATTTTCTGTTCTTCATTTTGTCAGGAAATGTTCTAGTGTCTACACATTCATTAAAAATAATCATTATATAAGGCGCTATTATATCAATTATTTCTTTAAGGATTTTAACTGATATACCCCAAAACTTCCCTATTTTTTAAATCAAAAGCTTTGACAACATTAATTACTTCCGTTACAGTAACATACTTGAATTGGAATAAAGAATTACATCCCGGCACACTTCTGCGTAAAAGTAGCTCTGCGTTACTGAAGAATTTAGAGTTTTTATTATTTAATAAATGAGCCACATCTAATTTATTACTACAATGTATACTATCGACATTTAATTCTAACTGATTAATGATAGTTCTCAGCGAGCGATTGTATATAAGTAAATATTCTGTAAGGTAAATACCAGTCAGTTCCAAAATCTCAAGCGAGATTACATAGGCTTTGCGACCAACTATCCTATCGTTATTTGACATCTGCACACCATCCAACGAGTTTTTTGTATTATTAACATAATGATTGGAGCACACAAAGACGCAATGAACAATGTACTACTGTCACTATGCGAACTACACCTTACGTTAGTCGCCCGGCGGTTGCGTTACATTGCATATTATTAAATTCCTGCGCGCGGTTTCATCCGCGTAGCTCCCATTCCCGTGGGAACTTCATAATTAAATATAGCCTATGTCATCCGGGGATAGTGTAGCTTCCCAACGGTGAATATAAACGGCGAAGCGTGGGTTGAAATGTCCTACTATCCTCCCGTGGCGCGTATACTATTGTTCATCATACCAGGACCGAAAGTTTAATGACATTGTATATAAGAAAAACGAATGAAGTTCAAATCACCAATTGACGGGGCCCGGGGAACGAAAGACGAAAAAAAAAACAAATTAATAGATTTAATTGTCTTATACTTAATAGATATTATTATCAATATTCGAGATAATTAAATATTGTTTTTTTTTAGTATAACAATATCAAATAACAACTGCACGGTTACCATGGTAATGAGTTATTTCAAATAGGTAATGGGAAGAAAATTAAAACAAAAAAGACAAAATTTTAAACTGTCACTAATTGTGAGCAGTCTGAAATATGCATCTTTCCGTCCCAAGGGAAGAAAATTTAACTTTTGGCCTCGGGTGGGTATTCTGAAATATGCATCTTTCTTCCCGCAAACAAGGGAAGAAAATCAAACTTTCGGCCTTGGGATGATGAAAATAATTTTTCAAATCAGTCAAGTAGTTTCGGGGCCTATTCAATACACACAAAAAATCTTATCTTTACTCTTTATAATATTAGTATATACTAGATAAAAAAAGACTTACCAACTTAGTCTCCACATCAGTCA
This sequence comes from Nycteola revayana, assembly GCA_947037095.2. NCBI lineage: Eukaryota > Metazoa > Arthropoda > Insecta > Lepidoptera > Nolidae > Nycteola > Nycteola revayana. Next base: position 19,258,654 of record OX344847.2, on the reverse strand, counting down.
ACACAACTTTATAGTGGCTCAAATCCTGCCCCCTCAATGATTCTTCTAATGCAAAATTATCTAAATACTTAAGTATATCCACATTGTCACAGCCATCGCTCTCCGAATCGTCGTACAAATCGTTTAGCACCTGACCGTCTATAGTCTGTGGTTTGAGGGCACCTTTTAATTTGTGTCCCAACTTTATGGCCGAGTTCAGTAGACGTTCGTGTGGCCTGGAAAGAAGATTACTAGTATAAAAAAAAGAACTAACTGAATGTAGGGGATTCATCTGGATTTAATGAAGTAGTCTGTAGTCTTGAAATATTATATATAATAGTCTGTAGATTGACAAATATTTGTGTAGTCAGCCACTAGGCTTTTGCTACTTATTATTTTATTATTTATAAATAAACTAGAAACCAAGCAAGAGCCGAGGTCCAAATCCCACAAGGGGTTGTGGGATTTGGACTTCGGCTCAGACCGGTCGCCTTGGATTTTTTAGGGGATTTTCGTGCAACAGTTCGCAGGTCTCTCAGACTTCGGGCATACGAGGTAATAGGAAGCTTTCATGGCTAATTGCATACGTCAGTCCAAAAAGAAGATGATAATGGAGCATTGTATGGAATGACAAATTCGAAAATAGTTTCAAGTAGATTTTGAATAGGTATATTCCCGACAAACAAACATACAAAAATAGATTATTTAAACTAGTCATTTAATCAAGCCAAGTTCAAGCAAAGGAACTGGCTAGCCAGTGTAATATTACACGAACCACTTGGTGCCACGTTTGACCCTTCTATAACTCAAAACCTCTTTAACGTAAACATATAAAACTACGTGTGTTTAATTATATTCATAAGGACATGTAGAAGCCCAAATTTCCAGTGGCGACTGGCCAGTTTTTATCAGAATTAAAATGCTGAATAACTTTATTAAAAGACTGATGTAATGAGAAGAACGAGTAGAAAACTAAATTAAGTAAAGCAAATTAATGAATAAAAGAATATTACAAAAAAAAAACGATTTTGGTACTCACTTTTTAGCCATTTGTTTATGATATCCTGTAGGTATCCGACTACCAAGAATTAATTTATAATACTGAAAAAAAAATGAATAAATACAAGTTTCAAATATAATTCTGATTTCATTTATCTTGGAATCAATATTTTTTTTATAATAATCAAAACATTTTTTGACCATTTATATTTTTCAACGCCGTATGCCGTGGTGTTGGCCTTCCCATTGGTGTTGTACATACTGCTGGTGGATGAGCAGCAGCATCTATAAGGTTAGCATCATGTTCAGCAGAAGACATAAACGGGCTGTCGACTGTGTTGAAGATGTTTTAGAACACATATAAATAAAGATTTTACTTGAAAACTGCCGAATACAAATAAAATTTACTACGTATGCTGTGGTCTCTGTTGAGGATTCTTTTATACAATTGTATGTATACATATACAAATAAAGGAAACATTTTATAGTATAGTATATTTAGTTATAGAATGATTTAATAGTGCGTAGGTAATATAACTACACACTGAATGTTTCCTGTATTTTCACCTATTCTTATGTCTACTTGAAGATATTTCTTTAGAAATAAGTAGTGGGTACCTTTGTACATTGCCTTTAGTTTGTATTTGTTTTTTTTTCGGTCTTCATAAATAAATATTCCAATATTAATTATAACATGATGTATTTTTACGTCCATTTATATAATCTATATATAGTATATAATCTATATATAGTATATAATCTATATATAGTATATAATCTATATGCTCACCTCTTCGCTATGTAAAAACTTAGGCAACATAACTTTCTCCAGCACGGCGTGTGACTGTCGCGCCGCCTGGTACAACGCTCTACTCGTTTGTAATCTGAAATTCATTAATATCCATGTTACTAAATAGGCATGAGGCAAGATTTTGAAATCCCCTTGCGCAACGTGGGTAGTCATTTTCTAAGTACGAAAAACACAATATTTCGGTAATAAATTTAAATTTAACGAAGTTTAAGCCATATTTCTATTAAATTTTAAATAGCAAGCGAAAAAAGGCCTCAAGTGTCATGGCGTCGGCTATGACGTCACGCTATTGTAAAAAATGTCATTGAGTCCGCCAAACCTAACGTAGTGGTTAAATTCTCTTTGATGGTTACAATATCGTGACGTCATGCGCCGTGATTGGTGTTTCAGTCAAAATGGCCGATTGCAGTATTTTAATCATTTATTTTATTAAAAATCACATTAATCTCAAGGTTATATATAAAAATAAATAAGTGTAATAATTTCTTTTTATATGTACTTTCCCCTAAAAACATTAAATCTTTAATTTTTTGATACTGTCGTCACGCCTATTATATTAATAATTAATTCCTGCTACTTCTCCGACTTAGTTTACTTTTAGTGTTAGATAGCCCATCTATCGTAGAAGGCAGACAGGTAAAAACTCGCGCGGGAAGCGAGTTTATTAAAGATTTATCACAAGAACACTAGACAGCCTTATGTTCTTGTGTCTAATAAATAACAATATTGCACGAATAATTTGGAACATTAAATAATTCAAGATTGAGCAAAGTAATATTTTAATCGTAAAAAAGCTTATCATATAATTTCTGATAATGTCGCTCTGCCAACATAATAATAATATAACCACTGTACTTACTTATAAATAGTGGTTTGGTTATTGAGCAAGTCTCTTAGTTCTACCACTAGGGTGGGGTCCAGCGGCAGTCGGTGACCTTCGGACAAGTACATGTTGTATATTGTGCGCGCTTCCTTTTGTACTGACTCCTGTTCGCGAGTGTCTAGGTCCGGGTTCAGGATTTTTGTTTGGAATGATTCTGTAAACATAATAATATTTTCTTATATTGAATTTACTACAGTTGTTATCTTTATATTAAAACTAGCTGACCCGGCGAACTCTGTTTCGCCTTAGAAGCATTAAATTTCCCGTTTTCCCGTAAGGATGAAACATTTTCCCGGAATAAAAAGTAGCCTATGTTATTCCTGTTATTGTTTTATAGTAACATTTATAATGAAAACATAACAGCTGGCGCCATCTAGTATAAAATATGTGTACTTATATTGTATGGTAGTATTGTTCACAAGAATTAAATGTCAGTCTATCAAAAGCTACTACTGTGTTTAATTAGGTTATGGGCCCAGACTCTCAAAAACCGTGTTAAGTTGAAGATTTCGCTAATAAAATTTTTCTGGTGGACAATCAGTGATCAGTGAACGCAAAGACTATAAATCTTAAGTTGAAATCGGTGTAATTGACAATATATTCTTAAAAAAAAATAACGCGTGCGTTTTAGTGCATTTTCAAAATGGCTGGCAGTTACATAGTGAACGTGCCTAAATTAAAAGGTCGCGATAATTATGACGAGTGGGCGTTTGCTGCGGAAAATTTCTTGATGTTGGATGGAGTAGATATTCATAAGCAAGAATCGTCAGATGGTGCTATTACGATTGACGAAAAAAAGGCTAAAGCCAAGCTCATCATGACGATAGATTCATCAATCTATGTTCATATCAAGAACGAGCAAACAGTACAAGGTGTATGGAAACGTTTGAAAGCCTTATACGATGATTCTGGCTTCACGCGTCGCATCAGCCTACTTCGCCAGCTAATCTCTATCCGATTAGAAGATTGTGAAACGATGGGTGCCTATGTAACGCAAATGGTGGATACAGCACAGAAGGTTAAGGGTACCGGATTTCAGATTACTGATGAGTGGATCGGCTCATTATTGTTGGCGGGGTTAACAGACAGATTTGCCCCCATGATAATGGCGATCGAGCATTCGGGATTGGTTATCAGCACGGACGTCATCAAGTCGAAATTACTTGATATGAGTTCGGAAGTTGAAATGGAACGTTCAGGAACAAATAATGCAAGCAGTGCTTTTTTGTCGAAAGGTTGGCAGCATCGAAATAAAAAGAAAACTGCACAAACGTCAAAAGTGCCATCGACGCCATCTTTGAACGTCAAATCAATCCGGTGTTATAAATGTAAACAACTCGGTCATTTCATGAATAAATGTCCAAATATTACACAATATAAACGTGAAAGCAACGCATTTAGTGCAATATTTCTAAATAAATCGTTCCAGAAATCAGATTGGTACGTAGATTCAGGCGCAAGTTCGCATATGACCTCAGATAAAAGTTGTTTACAAAATATATCGCTCAGCCACGAAGTAACAGAAATAGTAGTAGCGAATCATGAGAAAATACCTGTTGTATGCTCAGGAAATATAATGATTACGACCATAGTTGACAATTCAGAGTTTAATATTCCTGTTAATGATGTATTGTGCGTGCCTAACCTCTCAACTAATTTGCTTTCAGTAAGTCAAATGATTCGAAATGGAAACAAGGTTATCTTTGACGAAGAAGTTTGCTACATACGAAATCGCCAGAATGTCTTGGTGGGAAAAGCAAATCTAGTGAATGGAGTGTACAGACTGCAAATAAAGTCAGAACATTTGTTGGCATGTTCAGCTACAAATGTGACCAGTCAGACATGGCATCGAAGGTTGGGGCACATTAACAGTAAGAATCTGGATGCTATGAAAAATGGTGCTGTGCATGGAATATCATATGCAGATAAAGCTGATGCTGGAATGTCCAAATGTATCACATGTTGTGAGGGGAAGCAGTCTCGATTGCCTTTTCTACACAAAGGCAAACGGTGTGTAAATGTTCTTGATGTGGTCCATGCTGACGTCTGTGGACCCATGGAACATATTTCCAATGGATCGGCCAGATATTTTCTACTTTTTGTGGACGATTACAGCAGAATGGCATTTGTTTATTTCCTTAAGACCAAAAATCAAGTCTTTATGTTTTTCAAAGAGTTCAAAGCTTTAGTTGAAACTCAGACGGGCAGAAAACTAAAAGTATTGAGAACAGACAATGGTGGGGAGTTTTGTTCATTGGAGTTTGATAGTTTTTTAAAGAAAAAAGGTATTGTGCATCAAACAACAAACCCCCACACACCGGAACAAAATGGCTTGTGTGAAAGACTCAATAGAACAGTAGTGGAGAGAGCTCGGTGTCTTTTGTTTGAGGCTAACCTTGAAAAAAGGTTTTGGGCAGAAGCCGTCAATACAGCAGTTTATTTGCGTAACCGGACATTGGCTTCAGGAATAAACAAAACACCTTATGAGCTATGGAGTGGTGAAAAGCCAGATCTCAGCCATATTCGGATATTCGGCAGCCCCGTGATGGTCCATGTGCCCAAACCTAAGAGGACTAAATGGGACAGAAAAGCTGAAAAATATATCTTGGTTGGATACCCAGAAAACACAAAGGGTTATAGGCTATACAACCTGAAAACAAAGCAAGTCATCACCAGCAGAGATGTTGTCATCATGGAGAAAATTGTAGACTCTGACATGATACAAGCAGTGGTGGAGAATAAAGAAAGTGTTCCGAGTGATAAAGTTAAAGATAAGACTCTATGCAATGAAAATCTACTCTGTGATCAAATGGATGATACCTATATGTCAGATAATGTTACATATGTACCAGACTATAATGTAAGTACCTCTAGCTCAGATGAATGTGACAGTAAATTTAGCCACAGTGAGTCAGAAGATCTGCAGTCGGCAACACCATCCAAGACAGTGAAGCGTGTTAGAAAGCCAGTGGAAAGGTATGGATACAGTAACATATGTCAAAATATAGAAAATGTGTATGAGAACAGTCTTACATATGAAGATGTAATGAAAGGACCAGAACAGGCAGAATGGTGTAAAGCCATGGAAGAAGAACTTCAGTCGTTTAGTCAAAACAAAGCTTGGGAATTGGTCGACAGACCAAGTGATTGTAAAGTTGTGCAATGCAAGTGGGTGTACAAGAAAAAGCTAAATAGTGACAACACAGTGCGATATAGAGCTAGACTAGTTGCCAAAGGGTTTACCCAAAGAGAGGGTATTGACTATAAAGAAACCTTTTCCCCAGTGTTAAAATATTCAACCTTAAAATTGTTGTTTGCTATAAGTGTTAATTTAGGTCTTGAAATTACTCATTTAGATGTAACAACAGCCTTTTTAAATGGTTACTTAAATGAAACTGTTTTTATGCAATTGCCTCAAAAATTTAAATGTGACTGTGCTGGTAAAGTCCTTAAACTAAAAAAGGCCATCTACGGTCTCAAGCAATCAGCTCGTGCTTGGTATACACGAGTAGATGTTTGTTTGCAGCAATTGGGTTATAAAAAGTCCAAGTATGAACATTGTTTGTTTATAAAATCTGATGGTAATTTTAAAACATTTGTAAGTTTATTTGTTGATGATTTTTTCATATTTTCAAATTGTAATAGTGAAGTTAACAATTTAAAATGCAAACTAAATAAAGAATTTAAATTAAAAGACCTAGGTCAATTGAGACAGTGTCTAGGTATGGATATAAAAATAGAGAAAAATAAAATTTGTGTTAGCCAAGAAAAATTTATTGATAAGCTTTTATATAAATTTGGTTTGGAGAATTGTAAAGGTATAGAGACACCAATGGAAATAAATTTAAAGCTAGAAAAGGGACAAAATGTAGATTCTAGATTTCCATATCAGCAGCTGATTGGCAGCTTAATGTATCTTTCAGTTTTAACCAGGCCTGATATCTCCTATTGTGTTAGTCATTTAAGTCAGTTCAATAACTGTTTCACTGAAACTCATGTGAATCATGCTAAGCATGTCTTAAGATATTTAAATTATACAAAGTCTTTTGGATTAATGTATGTGAAAGATAAATTAGATGTAGCTGGTTATGCAGATGCTGATTGGGCATCAGATACTGTAGATCGTAAGTCATACACTGGATATTGTTTTATTTATGCAGGAAGTGTGGTGTCACACGAGAGTAGGAAACAACAGACCATCGCCTTGTCAAGCACAGAGGCAGAATATATGGCTATGTGTGAGGCATCTAAGGATGCTATTTTCTTAAAAAATCTTTTAACTGAACTTCTAGATAGGGGTAATAAACCTATTAATTTGTATAATGATAGTCAAAGTGCTAAGAAACTTTCTGAAAATTGTGTATATCATAGACGTAGTAAACATATAGATGTCAAGTTTCATTTTATTAGAGAAGCAGTTGCTAATAAATTGATTAATATAGAATATTTGGAAACTTTAGAAATGCCAGCAGATGTTTTGACTAAAAGTTTAGGTAAAAATAAACATTATTACTTTATGAAAAAGATGGGTATTGTAAAGTTAAATAATTAGTTATTTTTAAGTTTTTTTTTTTTTTTTGTTTAGTGAATTTTCATTATTTTGTTAAGTGGTGGTGTTATTGTTTTATAGTAACATTTATAATGAAAACATAACAGCTGGCGCCATCTAGTATAAAATATGTGTACTTATATTGTATGGTAGTATTGTTCACAAGAATTAAATGTCAGTCTATCAAAAGCTACTACTGTGTTTCATTAATTCCAGACTACTATCGCAAAAAAATGTGTTTATTTACGACTTTGCATTAGAAATCTTGAAATTATCAATGGTTCTCTAATTTATTAAGCATGTTATTATACATATAAACCTTCCTCTTGAATCACTCTATCTATTAAAAAAAACCGCATCCAAATCCGTTGTGTAGTTTTAAAGATCTAAGCATACATACATACAGACAGACGCGGGAAGCGACTTTGCTTTATACTATGTAGTGATGTGAAGCAAAAACATTGTACGTCTTTTTACGAAAATTGCGAATACGTATGAAATTTAGCACACTTATAGTTTATATCAGCAACCTACGTAGCGTTGCGGTATTTGGCTTTTACTTCTCCACGACCTCCGTATCGTAGAGGTATTTGGCTCGCTTTAAATCTCGGAGGTCGTGGGATCGATCCCCACTCCGGACAGGAAATCTTTGTGAAAATTCTAAGATTTCTTTCCGGGTCTGGTTGGTTGAGGGACTACCCTCCGTGCCTCGGAAAGCACGTTAAGCCGTTGGTCCCGATTATTATAACATCATCTATTATAATCGGATAACAAGAACGGGCAGCAGCGTTTCCTTGTGTGGCACAACATAATACTGCGGTCACCAATCCGCCTGCCAAGCGTGGTGACTATGGTAACTACCCTCCCTCCCCTGGGAGGAGGCCCATGTTCAGCAGTGGACGTTATACGGGCTGATGATGATAGTTTATATAGAGAAGGAGTGCAAAATGCTAATATTTTGTTGGGTATGGTTGAACCCCGACCAATAGTGAATGTTAATACTTAAAAAGGCATTATACTGTTTAAATTATTGGGACAACAATTGTAGAGTACTTTTGTAGCCAATCAGTTTAGGAATCGCTGCATTCTCCAATAAAAACTATTATGATTTTTTTATAATTTTGGAGTCTGGTTGGTTTAAAACCTATAATATATATGTTCCTTGGAAAGCTCATTACACCGTTGGCACCAGTTGTCATATAATATATTTAAGGAATAGACCATCGTTCACCTGTTCTACCAAACTGGTTAAATAAATGGATGGACAGCCAGATGAACAATATATTTAACTTTTGGATATATAATCTCTACAGATAGTTTAACTTATTTGTGCTCGCAGAGCTATGTGTGGATAAACCTTGTGTTAATATCCTATTAATATTATAAACGCGAAAGTTTGTAAGTATGAATGGATGGATGTTTATTACGCTTTCACGCCGAAACGAATGAACGGAATTGGCTGAAATTAGCACCGGGATAGGTTATACGCTGGATTAACATATAGGCTACAAAACATCACTCCAACCCACTGGAGCAGAGTAACGCGGGTAAAACCGCGGGGTGCAGCTAATACACTATTCAGGTCAAGCGTGCCCACATAGATGTGTTGAATTATCTGTACCTAACTAATTATATATTAAAAATCTAATTATTTCGTTACTTACTAATATCATTATAGAACTGCAACAAATGTATATGGCTAGTAGTCTTCATGTACTGCATGAACGAGTAGAAGTAGTCTTGTACCGATATCACGAGGTCCAACTCGATTCTGAACAGTTTTGATCGTTGTGTGTACATGGACTCGGTTTGACGTACAAACGTCTCTAGAAACTCTACCTGAGGAGGAAAATATTACACACGTTACGAAAAAAAAAACATTCAATTCCAAATCACAAATAAAATAATGTTTACCATCTAAAAATTCCAAGAAACTCAATTTAATAAAAAAGAGTCACTTTTTGAACATGGCCAAAAGGAACAATTTGGAAAAATCCAAGCTACATGTCAGAATTTTATTACCACCAACAGTATAATATAAATATTGAATTACAAATAATAATTGTCCCCGAAATGACATAATACCATGTTACATGCACATTTGTACTGTGCAAGACCGCACAACCTTTTTATATATTTATATTGTCTATGTTTTTATACCTTTTCTATTTCCTGTCATTTTGATACTTATTATTATTAGACTTTTGTTTCCAACTGAACCAACGGCTTTTTATTATTTCAGTCCTAAACATGTACTTAAATCAAACAACTAAGGAGCACCTTCCGTTTAGGCAAAGTGTGATGGATTTCAAGCAATGGGGGAAGTTATCTGGGGGTTGATTCGGAATAGTTCATCTTTAGATATATATAAAATAACTATTTAGAAAATCAATGAGCGTAATACTGCGTATTCTTGACACCCCATCAAATATTGGCACTGCGTCATTAAATGAAAAAAAAAAACAAGAACTTAAAACCATCAACTTTATCTACCATATGTATAGTTTTTTTTTAATGGCAACACTTGAAGTGATATTTAAATGGAAATGGTGGCAAGAGTTATCTATGCCAATATTTGGACGATTTTTTTCTATTTGTACAAAAAATATTCCTATATTTACTTTTAACTATTCTCTTCTCTTAAAAAGGCATATAATTTTCACAAAAAATATTTCTTTTACCGATGTCGCTTAGTACCAATAATTGGACGGTTTCCCCTATCATCTTTTTTGAATATCTTTCTTTCGGGAACATAAATACTAGAATTAAATATTAGACAGATATATGCAATTTCTGTCAGCGCATGAAGGGCACACCAAATTATTATTACATTACCTTATAATTAGGTGTGTTAGGCAGCTGCGCCATGGTCTCATCCCCCGTGGCCAGCACTATGAGCGAGTTTAGTATGTACGGGTCCGCGAGCACGTCCGTCAGCGACAGTAGCACCCAGCCAGAGAATATCTCTCTTATTATCACGCAAAATACACTGGAAATGTTATCATAATTCATATTAATCTTACAAAAAATATGTAGCATAAACTTTATTTACTAAAATGTACACAGAGCGCCGTGTGGTTTCCGGCTTAGAATAGACCACCCCATGTCCTCCCATGGGTGTCGTAAAACGCGACTAAGGGACATATTGCTGATGGATGGGCAGCAGCATCTATTAGCTCAAGGTTTACATCTTACTGCGAATACCAATCCGTCTGCCAAGCGTGGTGATTATGGCAATATCCCTCTACGATCCTGGCTTGCCAAAGTCTGTTAAGATGAGGCCCATGTTCAGCAGTGGATAAAACTTATCCGGTGGTATCTTATCTTCAAAAAGATGTATAATTTTCAGTAAATATCTACTTACGAGTTCTGCAAATCTTGTGGATGTAACAAATAAGGCATGATAGCTTTAGTGATACATTTCAGGTATTTGAGTTCGGCGGTTCTGTTGGCTGCGGCGGGGTGTAAGGGCGTGCTCACACCAGACACATGGCGTAAAGCACACGGTATCAGCCGCCACGTTATTAAACGAGCGAAGTTTACCTGTAATAGAAAAATAATATACATTATACAAATATGATCTGTACCAATAACATTGATTGTTTATATGTTTGCATGGAATAGGCTCCGAAACAACTGAATCGATTTCAAAAATACTGAAATAACTGAATTTTATTCAGCACTTAGGTATTAACAAACACTTGTACTTGTAAGAATTACAATGTAATAAGATAAATAAAAAATCTATAACTAACAGATAATAATTTTTCTATGAAATATCGGACTAGGTAACTAACAGTAGTAGGCAATAGCAAATCTTACAAATACTACGGACTACATAGTCCCTCCGTATGTCCTGTGACATTTTTTTTCTGTTATCAAATTATTATTATTAATATGAGAAATTAAAACTGCATCAAAATTGCAAGTGGTCACACTTTATCTCTGTGGGGGCCGCATGTGGCCCATCCACGATATTAGTGAAGCCCGCGGGCTAACGGTTTCTGTTGTGCGGCTGCGGCAGCACACAGTAAACATTTAAATTTTTTCCGGGTATCACGATGTGATACCCTACATTATCATATATGGCCCTTGAACAGAAAAGTGTGACGACCACTGCTCTATCTACTTATATCTACTTACTTTCTATCTAATGGTGAAATAATTTTTGAGATCGATCTAGTAGTTCAGGAGGTTTTCATTGAATACAATGCAAAATAACAAACAAATCTTTCTTCTTTATAATATTAATATAGAAAAAGATAATAAAATTCACATACAATCTGGCTTTTTTGGTCACTTTTATAATCGGCTGTTTATCTTTATTCAGCAGTGAAACATATATTGTATGTTGTCTTGCACTACCGACTTGAACTCACTCGTAACACAAGCATTTTAGCTTAGCACAAGGGGTTAACAAGAAGCGTGACACAACTTTGCTAGTATAATTCAAAAAAATATATATTACCTTGATTGCTCTTTGCAGTAAACTAGATGAAGCATACCGTAACTGGTACCTCAGCTCATCAACAAAGAACGGCTGCGGTGTTATTTTACTGTACCACACATTTATAAAATGATCAAGTATTGTGTTGTAGAACTGAAAATAATACATAAAAATAGTTATATTATGATACTGTAAAAACCGGTCAAACAAGCAAACAAAGATCTCATACATAAAATGTCTATTTACATTTAAAAATTAATTAATTTATAACTTGAAGCCTGGTCATCTGCTGGTCAGGCACCATAAACGACGTTAGTTAGACTATCACTCAAATTCAAGTTTACACCTATTTATTATAATTAAGGTGTAATTTGACTAGTCAGACAACATAAAAAACCCACACAATAAATTTTTGTTTCAAGTATCTGAGGGAATTGTGTCTCTACAATGTTAGCCTCTATAAGTTAATTACCATCTGAATAGGTTGTAGATACTAATGTTATCACTTTATTGTAAGGTTAATCAGTTTAATAGTGCTCAACATTATTTTGCTGTTACAGAGACAATGTTAAAAGGAACGAGACTATATTTCAACGAACCGTTCTTCTGCTATGCTGCACCAATGGGTTATAGGGTGATTTTTTTATAATCCTATATGTTATTATTATTATCATCAGCCCGTACTGTATGTCCACTGCTGAACATGAGCCTCCTCCCGAGGGAGGGTTGTGCCATAATCACCACGCTTGGCAGGCGGATTGGTGACCGCAGTATAATGTTGTAATACACAGAGAAACGCTGCTGCCCGTTCCCTGATATACGCTTGTTATAGATGATGTTATAACAACAAGGACCAACGGCTTAACGTGCTTTCCGAGGCACGGATATCTTCGAATTTACACAAAGATTTCTTGTCCGGTGTGGGGATCGAACCCACGACCTCCGAAACTTAAAGCAGGCCAAATACCGCTACGCTACGGAGGTTGTCAAACATCCTATATATTAATCCATCTTAAATCCAGCAATGTTAGCATTTTTAACTAAAAAAAAAACAAACTGTGTGATCTCAAGTTATCAATGAATACAGTACCTATTATTTTTTTTTATTTTCTAATGGACATTAATTTATTCAGCCACTGGCATTAGTTATTTCACCGTGCCTTAAGTTGAGCAGGGCTCCAGCGTCATTATACGGTTTATAAACTACAAACTAAACAACCTGCACATGGGGGTGCCCCCTGTGGTAATACAACCTCAGCTCAGACGATCGCTGACAGAGGAATTGAGGTTTTAAGGACTTTTAGTTTTTAAGGGGAGTTTTGTTCTACTGTCACTCTACATTACAGTTGGCTTTCAAATTATGGTTCTATGACGGCATTGGATTTTTTTTTACAGAATTAAGCACTATATTTATAATAATCTCTTAATAAATAATAGCTTAAGAAGGTATTTTTCTTTTTTTAGTTGAGCTGATACAAATGATCATTTTCATTTTTGTTAATGTTTAATATCAAACCTTTTAGTACTTTTTTTTCTTTATTATACTTACATCTTCTATAGCTTGGTCTAACTGTTTGTGTATTTGTAGCCCCGTCCAGGGCTCTGATGAAGTACTAGAGTCATGGCGCACACACTCCTTTGAACCACATGTCTCGCACCCCTGAAAATTATTTTCAGTGCATGATTCTTAATTGTTAACTATAACTATGGTCTCTGTGTAAAAGGCACACTTTATAGGTGTAAATATAATTATTAATAAATATTATTGAGTATTAATTTTCTTTTTTAATCAATATATTCTTTATTTTAAATCATGTTCTTAAGATGCATTCTTTGACTGCCAACAGTTCTTTACATATCAACTCTGAGAATAACTGACAAGAAACTCAAGAGTGTATGTCATAAAATTAAAGTAAATATTAAAGAAACTCTAGATTTAATTGTTGGTTTTTTTTTCAAATGAAAGTTGTTTTTCACTACATGGGCTTAAAGTGTTTATAGTAAATAGTATTATCAAATTTTTGTGGAATAGAAACTAGAAATCTTTCTGTGAGATAAGGCTGAACTAGATATAAACCACTTTATCAAAGTTATCTTATAACATCACACAATTGAAGTAAATATTACTAAAAGTATTTGTTACTGATAATAAAATTGTGAAGTGAATTGATGGATTATTTTAAATACATTTTAATTATAATATTTTGTGTTCTTAATATAATACATAAAGTGATTATAATGGTTGTGTAAACAAGGAAAATTAGCTGCAAACGATTGCAGTAAAGAAACCTGAAGCTGTCTGCAATTTTGTTTCATAAATAACTAATGATACCTAAACAGTAATTGTTAAGAGTTTTTGTCATTATTTGCCAGCTGCTTGCAAACAATAGTAATCACCTATTAAATACTACAGTGATGATTCAGGAGGCGTACATGACCTCAATAATAAAATAACATTTTATTGCAATAGTAAACAGTAAACAATAAAGTATGTCAACTTACTCTGACAAGCACATCCTCCTCCGGTTTGTTCGTCTCACCGACGAAATGGCACTTTAATTTATTAATATAATTGTGTAAAATAGTGGACTTGAGCCCGTAATAACAAGCCAGACATCCCAACACATAGCTAAAGGCTACTATGACAAAGTGAAATCTGAAAGAAATCACGTACAATTAACGAAACTATTATAATCTAACCATATAATTAAATGGATGTTTATTCGCTGTACCTGTAAAAATATAAAACAGCGAGTGCCGTGCATAAAATACCGAAGTAAATAATATAATTTTTATTATCAAATTTCTCGGCGAACTTCGTTTGACATCTTTCACTCATGGCTAAGCGAACAATGACGTTTGTTTTGTGTGACAATTTTGACAGAAAAAGTATTGCCATACTATACATAATCTTATCTACCATTCTTAATTATTAATTTAAAAAAAATAGGTAAGTGGCGAGCGCTGTTCTAAATGATGGTAAACCCTTTTTGATATCTATTTAATTCAGTCATCTATATTGTAGAAATTTTGATTAAGTATTCAAAGTTTAGAATTAAATAAGTAGGTTTACCTAAAGGATGCCAAAGGCATGATTCACTCTAGGCGCTTAGATGGCTAAAACAAACTCTTAACTCGTCAATTAATTAAAAAATAGCGCAATAAATATGGTAATATTCGATATTTGTAACGTAAGTGATAATTCTCTGATACAACCTTTGATATCGATGTGAAACCGCGGGATGTATTACACATACATGATGTTAAATCCAATATCTACCAAACCCACACTTTTTACGTAATTTAATTCTAATATGTCTAAATGGTTTTATGTAAAAGGTTTGTTAGTATAACAATAACAAATAAAATTAGATTTAATAAAATAATATGACATCCGTCCTCATGTACTTCATATAATTTGCGGTTCATAAATTTATATATTTCTACTAATCAATTCATATATATAATTTTGGCATCATTATTTTCGTTTAAAAATATATTTATCGTTGCACCGGATGAGATCAGCTGTCAGTATGACATTTGTAATTTTTGAACGTATTCTGATAACCTCAACTGTATGAAAAACAGAGAAATATTTTTCAAAAAAATAAAATCTCTTGTGTATGTAGTTGCGTGTGATCCGTAACCGGAGATTGTTTTTCGTGAAGTAGAAAATATTTGTGAGTATTCTGGTGCTATTTTCTCATGCAGAGTATTGTAATTATAATTATAGATTTATTATACTGTATGAAATCTTAAGTTCACTTTCAAGTTTATACATATTTTAGCGATAAATCATTACACATTTTGTTAAACGTGACATAACATTAATTCCATATATTTATATTTGGTTTCAATATTTCTAGTGTAATAGAAATTGTAGGTATGAGTTGTTATAGTCAAAAAAATATTTATTATAACTACACAAAGTAATATTCATATAATCCGCCCCTAAGACTACCCACTGACCAAATATAGCCCTTCAAAACTGTATGGTATTATTTAACTTAAGGTTTACTAATTACTTTGCAATTTACCAGACAGCATATCATAGCAAGATTGCTTATTACAGCCCTTAACAAAGCTTTATTCTAGATTTAAAAACAAAAACGAGCGTCTATTGTTTTTTTATATAAGTCATTTAAATGTCCACTCCAAAGGAAAATTCTGTTTATAAATTTGTAACAATGTTGCTTCAGGTAATGTAATATAACTCTGTAAGTTCTGATAAGAGATGTGTCTGACCTCATAATTGTGTCTTTACTGTAAACAACCCATCTATCTGTTTAGTATTGCTTATCATTATTAATAATTATGCTTATTTATTAATACTCAGAGAATATTAACTGTCTCTACTATATGTTAGTTGTTGTACTAATTATTTACTACTAGCTTCCCGCGCGCGGTTTCACCCGCGTAACTCCCGTTCCCGTGGGAAATTCATAATAAAATATAGCCTATGTTCTTTCTCAGGCTCTACACTATATCTGTACCAAATTTCATTTAAATCGCTTCAGTAGTTAAGGCGTGATTACGTAACAGACAGACAGACAGAGTTACTTTCACATTTATAATATTATATAGTAAGGATAGTAAGGATCTATGAAAATAATAATTCTATCCCCTTATGGTCCTTTTCTAAAGGCAATTTAATCCAATCTTTGTGTAATGATAGCTTTCGCGAGCGGTTCCACCCACGTAACTCCTGTTCCGTGGGAAGTTCATAATTAAATATAGCCTATAGTCTTCCTTAAAAAATAGGCTATCTGACTCTTAAATAATTTTTCAAATCAGTCCAGTAGTTCCTGCGATTAGTGCATTCAAGCAAACAAATAAACAAACTCTTCAGCTTTATATATTAGTATAAGATATGTAATTTCATGGCTACTTTTTGTAGACTTTGTAAAACTAACTTTTTTTTTATCTTATGTATTTTTTTTTATTATTTCAGTTTCAATATGACTCTGCAAAGGTGCTTGCTGCGGTTTACAAAACAATATACCACTAAACAAGGGTTTCTAAAGTCAAATATTAAACAAACATACTGTGCACTCCAACACAAATACAGTTCCGATGCACCAAGAAAATATACGGACAGACATGAATGGGTTGTAGTTAACAATGACGTTGGGACAGTTGGTATCAGCAAGTACGCCCAAGAATCTCTAGGTGATGTTGTATTCGCTCAGTTACCGGATCCAGGAACCAAAGTAGTGGCAGGCGATGAATGTGGTGCCTTAGAAAGTGTGAAAGCTGCCAGCGAAATATACTCGCCAGTCTCCGGAATTGTTACCGAGAAAAATGCTGATGTTGAAAAGAAACCAGGACTTATAAACACAAGTTGTTATGACAAGGGATGGCTTTTCAAACTAAAGCTAACAAAATCTGATGAGTTGAAAGATTTAATGAATGAAGAACAATACGAGAAATTCCTGAAATCTGATGCAGAAAAAACTGACAAGGATTAGTGGGAGAGCATTTGTTTATTTTTATGTTAGTTGTTATAGAAAGGAATAAATTATGTTATGTTATTAAATATATATATGTTTATGATTTTATTACTAACAGCTTATTTGTTTTTGCTCCTTTGATCTATTTTTACATTACATAATATAAAATACAAAACAGCTCAAATATTTTTGGCTATAAAAGTCATAATAATAATTCAAAATTTGATTTGATTTGAAATACTTTTAGAGTTCCAGACCCGAAGGATAAAAATCTGACCCTATTACTAAGACTTCACTGTCGGTCTGACACCAGGCTGTATCTTAAAAACCGCGATAGCTAGACAGTTGAGGTTTTCACAAATGATGTATTTCCGTTGTTTAAAATAAAATATGTATAAATATTTAAGGCGGGCTCCCATACAACAAACTTTGTTTTTGCCATTTTTTGCTTGTTACCAATAACGGCAGCAGGCAGGCACTTGAAAATGGTACGGAACCGTTCATGCGAGTCCAACTCGCACTTTGCTTGGTTTTTTTTGTTTTGTCCATAATATTTGTTGTTATATAATAACTAGCCCCCAGCAGCTTTATAACATTGCTGCTTTATTCCAATGTGATATATAGCCTATGCTAGCTGCGCCCCGCGGTTTTACCCGCATTACTCTGCTCCAGTGGGTCGGAGCGTGATGTTTTGTAGCCTATATGAAAAACCGCTAGATTAACATATAGGCTACAAAACATCACACCCCAACGCAGACTGAACGGAATTTGCTGAAATTTTGCACCTATCCTGGTGCTAAATTTTAGCCAATTCCGTTCAGTGGTTTTGGCGTGAAAGAGTAACAAACATCCATCCATACTTGCAACCTTTCGCGTCTATAATATTAGTAGATGTAGCTTCCCAATCCATTCAGATATTTTTGTCTGATGAAGATCTAAACTTTTATGAGAAAGATATTGCAATTGACAAGAGTGCCCAAGATTTAATAAGGCAATTGACAGGTTGTTTAAATAAAAGAATAAATGTGCGTTGTCATTTATTAGTGCAATTAACTACAAAAACGAATGGTTAACACAATTCACTACTTTGGCATCAACCTCACGCATTCACAGGCGATCAATTTATTTATCACATTCATTACAATACTTTTGACTTCGAGGAAGTAACATAATATTATCACAAATATTTCAAATTAAAATATTGTTATCACATAATTATTATTGTACAAAAATATGGCCAAATGAATTACAAAAAATATAATAAAACTAAAGCATAAATACTTGCTATCACACTTACTGAAGATTTTGATTTCAATTTACAAAAATATCTTAAAAAATTTTCATGTATTAAAAAACCCTTATGGCTACTAATCACAAATAATACCTTTCCACGCCTTACAGTTACAGGCCATGTAATAATAAAATACATAATACGAAATAAATAATATACTGCTCTTACATTTTAGGTCCAAACCAAAATAATAATGATTAAAATGGTACCAAACTAAGAAAGAAAAGATGGTTGTACACAAAAAAATGTTATGGTATTTTCCGTCAAAACATTATTTTCAATAATAATATAAATTAACATAATATATAACAACAAGATCGCAAAACGATGTGAACATTTATACTTATATAAGTGCTTACAATATTAATACTATAATATATAAAAACCATTGAATGGAGACACGCCTAAATTGTAAAATATTTATCTATTCGGGTGTATAATTGAGATAAAATGTACACACTAATAATAATATAGTTTATAATACAACAACATTAAATTTTGACGAAAGACATTGAATTATCTAATGAAATTTAACATCTGTGCTGATGCAGATTGCTGCATACAATATATGTATAACTTTTATCTTAACCAACTCTTCAAAAATGCTACAGTTGTACCAAGTAAGATAATAATTGATGACTATAACTTTTGGTCATTATCATTGAAAAATATTGCATTATCAGGACTAAAACTTATGACTAGGAGACATACATAATTATTAACAACTAGCTGTTCCGCGCGGTTTATCCCGCGTATATCCAGTTCCCGTGGAAACTTTAACTCAAAATGTAACCTATGATACTCACAAATGACGTGGCTTTCTAATGGTAAAAGAATTTTCGAAATAGGTTCAGTGGATCCAGAGATCCCTACATCATCGCAACGACACAAACTCACAAACTTTTCCTCTTTATAATATTAGTATAGATGGTCAAACCTCAGAATTTGAAAGACTTAGTTGCAACATAATTCAGAGCAATTTTCTTGCAACTTACATGTTCAGTTTTAGTATATAATTAAAATTAATTTAAACTTGAACATACGCTATAATAAATATTAACTGTCACAGATATCAAATTCCTTTCGACTATTTCTAACAACCATCTTTAATCCGGCTCGAAAATATTATACCTTATATAATACATAGTCTTAATTAAATTTACCTGGCATATATATAAGTGAGCACTATAATGTGAGACGACTGAGAAATTACATATACCTTTGGTTTTAATTTAAGTACCGAAAATGATTTATCACAATCTAATACTAAGATTCATGCTTTAAAATAATGGAAGAAGCCTGTCTTATATTACTAGGTTAGTTGCAATAATATAAAAATTAAGCATATACGACAACAGCATTATCTTTATAACAGAGAAAAATAGAGGATTATAGTTCGTTAATTATAAAATTAAACTTGCGCAGAGCGTAAGGCTGAGCCCGTGAAGGACCAGCGTGGGAGCGACCGAGCGCTGCCGCCACCTTATCCGCATTGGGTATGTGGAACCCACATACCCAATGTGGGGTACGTTTAATAGTAAAATAGGCATTTTTCCGCTTTCCATATGACAATTACGGGTAAGATTCGCTAGCATCCGTTCATAGGTCTACCTACATGGTATGCACGACTACCAAAGTTTCTAAGAGCTTGCTCTAAGCCCTGCCTTTACTCATATATTACTATTATATTGCTTGTTTTTGACATCTTTTTTAGAACATATTAGATTTTACCAGTATATACACCAACAGCACATATCATGTTTAGTAATAATGTTGATGAAGAAATTTTTGCGAATTATATTAATCTTTATCATGGAATCATAAAACATTTGATGACTTCAATATTAATAAATTTATCTGCGCAAGTTTAATTTCATAAATTCAATGATGAGCAAAGTTAGTTTATATATCAGATAGTATTAATATTTACTTATCTTTATCACTTTAACATTTATATTTGAATAAAAAACTTACACTTACGACATACATTTGTGGTAGATTAATATAGGAAGGACAAAACCTAGTTCAATACCATTAGATATTCCTACCAAATTATACCAACAATATAACATAAGTGCTATAAATTGACTTACAGTTATTTCAAAACACAAAACAAAACTTTAAAAACACAATTTTTACTATTATACTTCAGTAAACTCAATTGAATGTAGATAGAATATTAATTTTTATTCTTTGCTTGTCCATAAAACGGCATCTTATCAATATTACAAATCAAAATCTACTGCGATATAAGCACCCAATATTCCCAAATATGAATTTATGTTTACAATTGTTTTTTTTTCAATAATTAATATTGAAATAGTTTCTAGCATCTATTTTTTCATGCAAATATATTTAAACTATTTTCGATATAAAATATCAATAGGTTTAAAATTGAATTAGTTATTTGAGCATATTTTAGAGTTTTCAAGATAAGTATCTTAGATCAGTGGTTCTAAAATTCGATTGGATTGCCATAAAAAAATTGTATTTTTAAACGATATAATGTTACTTCTAAGTAGACTATTGAACTCTGAGGTACAATATGTATTAAAGGAAGATATTAACGGTCGAGAATTTGCACCAGCTAAATATAGCTTAGACGCATAAAGACGGAATATATACTTCAGAAGCATTTGGTCGTAAGCAACAGTTTACGATAAAGGCACATACGACGAATGGTTCTGATTTATAATGATACATCTGACCTTATGATTCTGAGCTTGTTTTAAATATCAGTGCTTCTTCACCGATCACATTCACAGAGTCAAATTTATCTTGGAAATAGACGTTCATTAGTACAATTCAAAGTTTGTGCTTAAACACGCATTTTCTAATACCATATTAATAACAATTGTATTTTTATCTGTTGCCATGCATACATTGAAGATGTCATGTGATCGAATATTTGTCACATATTAAATCCTCTATCTTCTTAAAAACACGAATAATTAAATCATGGTTTAGTTTCACTCATCCATTTAACATTGAACGGCTTGTCTAGCGACATATTAATGTTGATTTGTAGTACTCTAGTTTGTTGTATGTATACTGCTTCGCAGGGCTTGACGCAAGGTTGGTCGTTGATGGTGACTGACTTGACCTTGGGTTGGTTGAGGATGCTGATGATGTTGAGGGAGGGAACTCCGTAGCCCCACCACGTAACGTTGCTTTGCAGTTCTGTGTTTTCGAGGGTGAACTCGATGTGACTGTATTTCTTTTCTTCGTATGTGTCTGTGAATTTTAAAGGTTTAATGAAGTTAAAGGTAGGTAAATCAAAATCTTGTTATTGTAAATTTATGATAGAATTTTAACTTATTTTATTTTGTACATTGTATGGTATATTTATTTGTAACATTCAGTTTGTTTTTAGCAATATCCATTAACATATCATTGAAATTAATGTTTTTTTCGTAATTATCGTTTATTTTAATTTATAATAATTAATTATTTAATTTATCACAACAGTATATATTTGTCCACTGCTGAATAAAGGGCTAGGGGGCCGCTAGAGATCGATGAGGGCATCGATCTCTAGCGGGCACGGTTGCTAGCGGCCCGCCTGCGACCTCTATTAGATCGTGGGTCCATCATGCATGGTGCCGTCCCACGCTGCGATTGCCAGCGCGTGGTCGCCAATAGAGAACCTTTCTGTCCGATCTGTGGTCAGCACATAACTGGTCGCTACTCACTGAGACTGTCCCCGTCGTCCCAGTACAGTTCCCCCCGCGCCTTCGCCTGCGTGTCGGGCACCACGAGCAGCTGTAGTGGCGCGCTGCGAGTGTTGCTCGTACTCACGGGACCCTGCTCAGGCGGGTTCTGTAGCGGGATGATACCGCCGCCCTGGAACGAGTGGAATACTGTGATTAGACTAAACTGACATGATATTGAGAACCTGGTGACTTACAAATGCTTCCCATACGCCACGTACTGACATATGCATGACAAGTGTTATCAACCATGGAGATAGAATAACAGATTCGGGTATGGCACAAAAGAACCACCAACGGGTCGTAGTGCCAGAATGACATTACCCGATCAATATAAGAAACTGGTTCATAATTATATACAAATTGCTACTTCTCATCTATCAAATAATGAAAATGAAATAATGAAATAATTCAGCACTTACATTACACTTGTACTTGTCAAAATCACAATGAAAAAAAACTGTAATTAATAGGTTATTATTCTTATTCTATGAATTGAAACTACTTAGGTAATTATAACTAGCAAGTGCAACCTGTGAGTGCTGCTAATTGTAGAACATTAAAGACAATGTACTCCGTCTGTCCGTTTGTCATTAATTCCTCTACACATAATAATTGTTCATATTCATATTTACATTAATTATTATAGGTATATATTGAAAATTTATAAAAGCATACAATTAAGTGACACACATGGGGGCACGCTTACAGGGTTAGGACCACAACCCAGAGGTGCCTCTGATATCAAAGTCAGATTTATGGATATGTTACGGCTAATAGCCAAAGTGCGGCTTCACCTAGTTTTTACTAAATATAGGCTAACGCTTAATCTCGCTTGATGGAAGGCGAAGATAAGGCCTAAGATGATACACGCTTGCCTAGAAAGTGTCTGTTCACTTTAGCCTTAAAGATGTCCAGATTATAGCGTTCCGGAAAAACCGACCCCGGCAGAGAATTCCACTCCTTAGCCGTCCGCATTATGTAAGAAGAAGCAAATCGCTTCGTGCGTATTGAAGGAATGTCAACAACAAAAGGGTGAAACCGCTCGCCGCGCCTAGTCGTCCGGTGATGGAAGGGTGAAGGGGGTATCAGGTTATGTAGAACCTCCGCACACTCCCCGAAATGTAACCGATAAAAAACCGATAGACAGGCTACTCGTCTACGGTGTTCGAGGCTCTGAAGACTTGCCTCCACCAGTGAGTTATTGCCTATGACTCTCTTCGCTCGGCGCTCCAATGAGTCCAGAGCATCCAGCTGATATATAGCAGACCCATCCCAAAGATGAGAACAGTATTCCATTGAGGAGCGAACTTGAGCTCTGTAAAGACTTAAGAGCTGCTCCGATGTGAAGTACCGCCTCACCTTGGAGAGAATGCCAAGTTTTTTGGCTGCAGTGTTTGCAATGGACTCGATGTAGTGACCGAAGTTTAGATTAGAAGAGAGGTCAAGCCCTAAGAGCTCAAGATGGTCGCTGAACGGAACGGAGACATTCCGGAAAGTCGGAGTCAGTTGGAATGGACTCCGTTTCGCCGAAAAAAGACACGCCTGTGTTTTTGAGGGGTTAAACCCAACCAGGTTGGCATCACCCCATAAGGAGACAGCCTCCAAGATCGAGTTCACCCCCTCAATCATCGACTCTCTGAACGACTGGACCTTTGACCCAGACTTCGCATCAGACAAGTATCTCACCGAGACTGTGCTGTCGTCTGCATACCCAAAGATACCGGGAGTAACTAGCAGGTCGTTTATGGTGCAGCAAAAAAAGAGTCGCGGAGAGAACAGATCCCTGAGGGACACCGGCATTAATACCAAGAAGATCGGACGAGGCACCGTCAATGACAACTCGAATCGACCTTCCCCTCAAGAAATCCTGAATCCAGGTACAAAGTTCGGGAGCAATAACGTAAACCGGAAGCTTACCAATGAGGCTTGCGTGCCAAATCCTGTCAAAAGTCTTAGAGATATCAAGAGACACGGCAAGAGCCTCACCGTGTCTCTCAATGGCTTCGCTCCAGAAGTGAGTAGCATAAACAAGAAGATCCCCAGTAGACCGGCCTCGACGGAATCCGAATTGACGGTCACTGAGGTGGTCGTTGTCTTCCAGGTATGCTAGGAGACGGTTAGGTAGGGGCACAACGCGGTCCTCGCCGGCGAGAATCCTACCCTAGCTATCCTGCAACCTGCAACTAGCTACCTAGGTGGACGACTCTGAAAAGAAAGGGAGAAAGAAACTCCGGGCTTTTTTTTTCGTCATCTTTTGTTACACAGTTTATGTATGGCAATTTTTTTTAATAATAATAATAATCGTTTATTTCAGAGACTTGCTCCATAGTTTGTTAGTAATACAACTTACGTAACTATGTTAGTACTTACTTTTAATTCATAAAAACAAACAAACAGAATAAAGCCTAAATTAAACAAACTATTCAATTCATTTATTTTCCTGCAGTATCAGACCCGTAGGTATGCATACGGGTCCAATACTCCAGGAAAACGCCGTCCAACCTATCCCCAATCACCAGCAGGATGCCATTGGCACTGCCACGAATCCTGCGCAACAATGATGCCGTTCTTTTTCTCATTATTGCTGAAAAACTATCGGGAGTAGATGCAGCAAACATGGTTGACGCGCTACAGAATCGCGGCAGCCCCAACAGCACCTGGAAGGCGTTGTTGTACTGGACACGAAGAGCGTTGTAGGCCCTCTGCGTATGCTTGACCCACAGGCTGCATGTATAAAATGACTGACAATAAGCCTTGAAAAGTGTGATCTTGACTGGTCTCGTACATCTTGCAAACCTACGGGCCAACATATTGCATCGGACCGACAACGCTCTCCGTTCCCGTTCTATGTCCCGATCATCATTAAGATCCTCAACTAGAATGTGTCCAAGGTATCTAAAACACGGCACTCTGTTTAGAGCAACACCATATATGTACACCGGCGGCACTGCCCTGTGACCCTTTGCAGTAACCCCAAACACCATGAATACACTCTTCTTCACATTGTACAGTAGACCGTGAGTCAAGGCGTATCTCTCACTAACCTCCAGCAATCGTCTGAGTGCCTCAATCTAGGGACTCAGCAGCACCATGTCGTCCGCGTAAGATATGCAATTTATAATTTTACCATCTACTGAAGATCCGACCCCTGTGCTGCTGAGTTCCCCGATCAACTGATCCACATACAAGCTGAACAGCGCTGGGGAGGTCAGACCACCCTGCCTTACACCACATTCAAGACCATACGTCTCCGACAAAGCACCCCACCATCTGACCTGGTTAATCTGGTTATTATACCAATACCTGAGAAGTTCAACTATCTCCTCAGGTTGTTCCTGGTCACGCAACTTAGTCCATAGGACGTTATAATTAACCAGGTCAAACGCCTTCGAGAGGTCCAAAAATACAGCATAAACAGGTGTATTCCTGCTGGTGTAGTAAATAGTAAATGTAGTAAAAAAAAAAGTTAATATAAGTTTTGTTTACAATAATTCATTTAAAGTATATTATTAAATTACAGCATGTGCACTAATGCACGCTCTAGACGTTTTCATAGATATAGCTAAATACTGATTTAAAATCCTCAAGCACAAAGATAAACCTTTAGCACTTGAAAACGGAGGGAGCATCCACACACATTACCAAGGAACAAGCTATGTGAGAAAATAATCGTCTTAAGGTGTCAGACACTAATGTTTTAACAACTACCTCAAATGAATATGTTATTTCCTCATTCCTAAATAAGGACGTATAATCTTACTCCTCCCGAGGGACGGTTTTGTTGCCATAGCCTCTAGAATTAGGTAGGTGGGTTAGTAACCTTAGTATTATGTTGAAACACTCCAAAAAACTCTATTGCCCGTATACGCTTATTATAGCTAAAGTTATAACAATCGAGAACAACAACTTAACGCGTGCACGGAGGATATTCTCTGAACCAACCTTTCCCGAAAACTGATAAATTACATAAAGACTTCTTGATTCTCTTCTTGTGTTTCTCTTTCTTTATACGCCACAGATGTTAATATAAAATGTGAAATACCTTGACCGATACAGTCTCATTTTCGGTGAGCTGGTAGGACTTGTCTGCCGCCAGGAACTGTCCGTCCAGCACGTTGTACCAGCACTGCGGCGCAGGAAACACGCCGCGGGTCACGTTGGCCCCGGGTTCGAGGATCGGGCTGATCATTATGTAGGGGCCTATCATGAACTGGGTGTCGATGTCGTGTAGATTGGTCTGTTCCGGCGCCCTGGTGAGAAAGTTGCAAAGTTAATTTTTCGGTTTTAAATTTAGGTAAATGGTCATCATATCATATCTATAATGGCACAGGTCCAGCTCTGAGCCGTTTATCTCCATGCCTCAGTTAACATAACGCGAAAGTACAGCACGCCAACTGCCATTCGAGTTGTTCGGGTGCAGCAAGGCTCGGTTTTAAATTAAGTACCGTAGACCGGGGTTAATTTGACATTCTGGGTAACTTTGACTGTGATGGTGAAACGAAATCTGAAGGGAGACAAAACGCCAAAATGGCATGAGGAAATGTGCTCCAGAAACTAAAGCTGGTGAATTTAGTAAAGAGATCCTCCTACCATCAAATAAGAGTACATTTACACGGCTAATGTTACCCTGATTGTCAAAGAAACCCCGGTTGACTGGTAATGGATAAGATTAGGAGACAGGTACTGGTAACAGATTATGCTAATTCGTCACTGTATTGTCTACTATATTGTAGTCCAATATATAGTGTAGCACTGTCTCGGCACACACTTAGAATACACGTCCACTCTCACCCAAGGCTCTCGTGATATTGACGTGGTGCGCTTGAGACAGTGAATTGTATGTATGTATGTTTGTGCATTATAGAAAATTTATTATGAAATATAACTACATAAACTACAGTCATATCAGTCTGTTGTCGTCACAGCAGTAAGATAGGCCTCAATATTAATTCCATTGGGACCTGAATCCAGCGACTTCCTACGACCTCCATAAGGTCGTCGGTCCAGCGTGCAGTAGTCGACCCTGACCGTTCATGGTTTCCACTCGAGAAACTTTCCGCTCCATCGGAGGTCAGTTCTTCGAGGTATGTGCTTTGCTTATACATTGAACTATGTCAGCGTTCTCTTGGATCTTTTCTTCCCGGACCGTCTCTTTGCTTTTTGAGTATGAGTGTAATAACTGAATATGAATGACTTGTCTACGTACATACTACACAGGTTAAAATACTAAGTAAGCTAAGTACTGACTCAAAGAACAGTGGTCTAACGACGGTGTCCCCGAACACGTGCGCCCGCCAGAACAGCGTGTAGTAGTAGGGCAGCAGACGGTAGCGCAGACGCAGAGCCTTGCGGCTCGCGTCCACCACCTCGGGGCCCAGCGACACCGGGTCTTGTGGCTGCAAGTGTACATACATTATAATCGCTAGCTAAAATCGCCCCGCATCCTCCCTTTTAGCCTCCCTTAGTTTACTAAAAACCTTCCGTTCCGATGTCCTCGTAAAACGACGGTAACACTAAACTCTCAAAAAAAATTGTTTGTAGTTATCCAGCAAGCTTTTGCTACTTTACCGGACATAAAGGCAGGCAGAGTTCACTTAGAATTAATGGTTTAAAAACTACTGCCAGCGCCACCTGCGCTGCGGGGCGGCCGCTTGTGGGACTTGGACCTCAACTTGGGGCAGTCGCAGGGGGGCTGAGGAATCATGACTTTAGATTTGTAGGGGAATTTTGTGCAAATGTCGCTCTACTTCACAGTTCGCGGTGGGCCTCTCAGACGTAGAGTCTACGAGGACATCGGAAGATTCTTCGCAAAACTAAAAAAAATCTAAAGACATAATTTCTAGATATTGAGAAATAGAAAAATGAGAACGGACTTTCAGCTATCAGCAGCCGATGTCCAAGTAATGTGGGAGACGCTCTCTTTGGCAGATAACTTATGTTTGTAATTTATAAACCATTTAATAAGCCCGTTCGCCTTTATGCTCGGTGAACTTGCAAAAACCAGAAAAGAAACTAAATATCACCGTGCGGAAAAAAAACTCGTTCGAAACTTTAGTAAAATAAGTACGTTATTTCTTTGAGATATAATATTCAAACTAGTCGTAAATAAACTCTTGCCAAGCGTGGTAACTATGGCAAATACCCTCCTTCGGGAGTTGGCCCATGTTCAGCGGTGGACGTTTTACGGGCTGATGATGATGATGACATGACAACCATGCAGTGGCGGATTTACCAGCAGGCTGAGTAGACTGAAGCCTAGGGCGGCAAACAATTTGGGGGGCGGCAAATTTGACCAAAATTTTTCTTACAGAAAAAATAAACTTAATAACTTAAATTTCCAATTGCAAAATGTTTAGTTGTTAAATAGTAGGGGAAAATGTGTAAGTCCGCCATTGCAACAATCAGAAGACATAGAATGGTCTATTCTAAACAGAAAACCAGACGGAAATGGGTATTTTGCTGGCTCATCACATTTACCTTACTATCAGCAGTGTTGTGGTTCCTGGAGAACGGGTAGAAGGCTCCGAGCTGCATCCATCGCTTGCACAGCTCCACAGTAGTGTCTCCGTTGAACCCACAGATGTCGGCGCCCATCATTGGAATACCGAACAGACTGAAGCTCAGCAGTTCTGTGTTCATAATTAACATTTTGTAGAATTACGTAACCATTTCTAACATGTAAAACATCGACGGTCTTTGACAATCATTGTCTGATAAAATATATATTATAAAATGATACGTGCAATGGAGCGTAGTATTCTAGGCGTCAAATTGACAGATCATATTCGCAACACCACACTGCGCTCCAAAACAAGATTACTGACGTTGCTCGAAAAGCCGCTAAGCTGAAGTGGGAATGGGTCGGCCACGTCTGCCGTATGCCCAATAAGCTGTGGGCCAAAATAACCACCACGTGGAGCCCTGACACAGTAAGAAGGCGTCGCGGCAGACCCCGTAGAAGATGGCGGGACGAGCTGGACAAAACAAACGACCAGTGGCCTAGTTTAGCCCTGGATCGAGAGAGCTGGAAGTCATGGGAAGAGGCCTTTGCCCAGCAGTAGTAGCAGCAGTAACAGTAAATGATAAAGAAATATTGCACAACATCAACAGCCCGTTAACGTCCACTGCTGAACATGGGCCTCCTCTTAACAGACCTTGGCAAGCCAGGATCGTTGAGGGATGTTGCCATAATCACCACGCTTGGCAGACGGATTGGTGATCGCAGTAAGATGTAAACCTTGAGCTAATAGATGCTGCTGCCCATCTATAAGCCATATGTCCCTTAGTCGCCTTTTACGACACCCATGGGAAGACATGGGGTGGTCTATTCTAAGCCGGAAACCACACGGCAGATGGTGCTAATATATAATGGACTCAATTTTAAATACTTAGGTATAATAATATTAATAAAACCAGGCGGTATTCCTTCCTCAATAAATGGGCTATCTAACACTGAAATATTTTTTGAAATATGTCCAGTAGTTGCTGAGATTGGCGCGTCCAAGCAAACAAATAAACGAATTAAACGATATTTATTCAGCACTTAAGTATTTACATACACTTGTACTTGTCAATTATACACAATGAAATATAATTAATATAATTAAATACAAAATATCGCAACTAAAATCTATTGCGGATTAGCTAATAGTCTGTCTGCCAGTCTAGTATCACGTCATAATTATGTATAGTAATAATAATAATTAATTATATAATTAAAATCTTAATATAATTTAGCTCTATAGAAAGAGGCACGTCTTTAAACAGTATTTTTACTTATAAACGACACACGCCTGAGGGCACTCTTAATGGGCTAGGACCACGGCTCAGGGCATCGCTAATGCTATGAGAAATATTACTGTGACAATAATTATATTTAAAAAAAAGAGGGAGTGATCACTGGCACGGACTACAGGCACTGAATCATCGGATTGGCACAGGGGGCCAACGCGGTCTTCGGTCTGTCCGGCGAGGAGCCTAGCCTAGCTAACCTGCAGGTTTCTCTAGCCACCTAAGTGGACGGCCCGGAGAAGAAACTCAGAAAGATACTCCGGTTTTCAAACACTTCAGCTTTATATAACTAGTTTCCCGCGCGCGGTTTCGCCCGCGTAGCTCCCATTCCCGTAGACCTTCATAATAAAATATAGGCTATTACTGACTACATAAATGTCCATCCGATAAAAGAAAACTACGAAATTATGATACAAGTTTCCTTTTTAGATGTAATACCCTCACTCCCCGCGGACGTACCCGGTATAGTCATCTTCATGTCGTGCCAGTCGCTCGCGATGTCCCCGCTCCAGTGTCCCGCGTACTTGCCCGCGCCCACGAACGTCGAGCGGGATATTATGAAGGGACGCTTGCCTCGGATTTCTGATAGCGCACTGTTGACAAATTATACACACAAAATATAAACAAATGTCTGTATCATATGTTTGTATAGTCACCACGACTAGATTATAGGGATTTATAAGACAAGTGCAAAATTAAAAATACATTACTGTAAGTAGTATGATTAGATTATATTATTAAAGACTGTAACTGAAATTAGAGCAACTATGATATTGAATATATAGTATAAACGAGTGGACAACATAACTACAATTTTGATAAACTAAATTGAAAAATTATGAATAAAAACAAAATATATTAATATACTTACTGAATTTTAACTAAATTTAATTTACTGTAGTAAATAATACGAAAATAAATACATTAAAAAATAAAAAGTTATGTTTTAAGTATTGCAGTAAGATAGGAGTATTTTTAGATGCTGCTGCCCATCCATCAAGTGTAAGTCTCTTAGTCGCGTCTTAAGACACCCATAGCAAGATATGGGCCACGCCATATCTAAAACGGAAACCACACGACTAAAATAAAATTCGTTCTTCGTTGTTGTATAATCACTTACAAGTTAGTCGCGATAGCTTCAGCAGTGGAGTACAAGTTGTGCACGTCGTAGTGTGTCCCGATGTAATGCTTGGCGTCCATGCACAGGGTCTTGGTGGCGAGCAGCGGGTCGCGCGTGTGCGGCCGGTAGGGCACGCGCTCGGCGAGGCACGAGCCCACCAGGGTACCGTCGCGGAAGTTAGATGGCTCGTTCATGTCCTGGGAGAGAACAAAAGATTGTTGAAGTGTAGAAATACATACGCTAAGACATGGCGTACTTTATATAATAATTTTTACCATTTTTTATGCATATTGTAAAAGCATCTTGTATAATACTGCAATTTTTTAAAATATATAATAACACCATTAGAGGCGCCACTAGCATATATAAATATTCTTTTCCTGACATATTTTGTAGGGTTTCATGTATACACTTTTAAGTCTGCAATATTAAAATTATCATATAAAACCATATAAGATGTAAGAAATTAAATAAAAATTACCCAAAGTAAGCAATATTACGCAAAATTTGTTTTATCTTCAAAAATGCCATTTAGCTGGTGGCGCCATCTACAATACGCTTTGCGTTTTATGTCTTATTAGGAACTAGCGTCCCGCGCGCGGTTTCACCCGCGTAACTCCCGTTCCCGTGGGAAATTCATAATAACATATAGCCTATGTTCTTTCTCAGGCTCTAGACTATATCTGTACCAAATTTCATTTATATCGCTTCAGTAGTTAAGGCGTGATTGCGTAACAGACAGACAGACAAACAGAGTTACTTTCACATTTATAATATTATATATAAGTAAGGATTCTTTATTTGTAAAAATAAAAGAAATGAATAAGTGTTACAAACTATACATTTAAATTGAATCCTTAGAGGCTTGTAGCCCTTTTGGTTACTAAGTAAAATAATACAACTTACAATCCATGCGCCGTCGTAAGGCACCAACTTATGGAAGTTGCTCATCATCTCCAGCCAGTAAGCGGTAGAGTTAGGATGCGTGAAATCTGGGAATGCAGTTGTTCCTGCGTTCCACACCTGAAACGAATATTAGAACACGTTAAAATATATGAAATAAATAAATTATCCCTATAATCGGCTTATGTATATAGGTTAATACCTATATACATAAGCCGATGATAGGGATAATACGGCGAAGGAGTAGGAAATATCGCACACTTATAGTTTATATAGAGAGGGAGATAAAAAACACACTCAATTTAACAGGTAAATTTAACAGGTCTACGAAACCAACAACTGAATATGTCCACAAATAAAAGACAATCATTTGAAATCGATCCCGGCAACTTTAAATTCCAAATGAATTATTTGCATATATTTTTTGTACGACTTAATTAATGAATGATAAGATAAATTACCTGTCCAATTAGCACTTGGTTGGTATTGTTCTTGACAAAAATGTCCATTTCCAAGCCTCGGTCATACGGAGGATAGGTGCCCTGTTTCTCTGAAGCACCCACACCGGGATCTAAAACAAAATCATAATTTATAAAGATTCATTATTAATAAAATAGATTATCCACCACCGCATACATTCCTATGTGTGTTGTAAGATATGCAACTGATGGATGAGCAGCAGGATCTATCAGCTCAAAGTTAGTTACCATCTTTCTGCTATCACCAAGCCAAGCGTAGAATTATGGCAATATCCCTTCAATGACTATGGCTTGCCAAGATCTTTAAGAGGAGGCTGAACATGGGTTCAGCAATGGACGTAAACGGGCCGTTGAAAAGCCCTTGATAGTGGCTACGTGTTTGCGCCTTTTGGTTCCTTGGGAATCGGAGGCCAAATTAATATAATAAAAAAACACTCGCAGCGGCCAGCGGCCCTCGTTAATGCGGCACGTTCCCCGAGTGCTGCTATTTACTCTGCACAGCAGATAAGCATTGCCAATCAACGGGGCAATGCTGCCAGAATTCTGGTCAGATAGCCAAATAGCATAGATTTAGAATAGTTACTATTTTATAAGTTAGTTTTAGTTTAAATTAAATACATCTAAACAACACAATCTCCATTTTTAATACAGATCTAATAAGTAATTAAAAATATAATAGATTATAGACAAATCATATTTTGGACTAGCTGTTTTGCCCGCGTTTTATTCATACAAATTTCGACAACCATTTCATTTGTCAATTTTTAGGTTATTGACTTGCTTTTCTACGGGATTGCTAGTACTCGGTAGTAAGAGACCTGCTACATATACATACCAATAATAATGACGTAGTGCATGCCCTCATCGTGCAACTCTTTAACAAACTCTGGCAGGCCAGAGAAACGAGTTTTGTCGTATGTAAAGTCATTGTGATTGTGCATGTAGTCGATGTCATTCCATTGTACGTCCTGGGGAAAATAAATAAATATGACACTACAACATACCTACATAAAATTTATGTAAAAGAAATAGATTAAAAAAAATCGTGAGCAGAAATTAATATTTTTTGTTAATTTTATTTTTTGTAGTAGGGCTTTTCCTGATTCAAAATATGTATAAAACTCAATTACGAAAACAAGTAGTTGTAGCCTATTTTAATAACTTACAAAAGGTATGCCAGCATCTCTGTTAGATTTCCACACATGTCTGGTATTGTTCAAAGAGTTATAGTTGAATCTGAAACAATTTGTGAAATGTTATAATGTTATTATATTAGATTAATAAAAACATTTTATTTGAAAAGATCCACGAGGAACAGCACAATAATTTAAAGATTCAGCCAGAGTCAAATAAAATCGTTGTGGGACAAAGTTTTCTGTTTTTTTTAAATGACATTTATGTAGTTATTCACGAGGCCTTTGTTTGCGAGCAGGGCTCCAGCCTTATGGTAAATGGTTTATTAATTAGATATTAACCGATGCAAGAGACCATCCCCTGTGGGGTTTAGAACTGGGCTTAGGGCACGAGGTGGCTAGGGGCGTTGTTGGATGTACATAGCTTGAGTATATTCTTCCTATATAGAGATATTCGTCTCTGCGATACCAGTCCTATCGATATAACCGAACTTTCTCACACTAGGCAAACATACAATTGCTATTTTAACCTTCACAATATTTTGAAGCATTTTTATAATGGTACTAATCCCTCCCGCACTCCCGCCACTATAACCGCCATAAAGCTAGGATCAACAGCGGCACACACGGAAGAGACTCGAAGCAGTTGTTAGGCTCAGGCTGGTCAGGTGGCTCGGATCCCGCATGAAATAATAAAGTGAGCCGCACCTGCACAAGTGGAACCCGAGCGCCCAGTAGGGCGGCATGAAGGGCCTC
Source organism: Nycteola revayana (assembly GCA_947037095.2). Lineage (NCBI taxonomy): Eukaryota > Metazoa > Arthropoda > Insecta > Lepidoptera > Nolidae > Nycteola > Nycteola revayana. The sequence continues at coordinate 19,224,350 of OX344847.2, read as the reverse complement.
CCCACCAGCGCCGTGTACTGCGCCACCACGTCCGCCGGGCCGGGGCCCGTGAATACGAACAGCTCCAGCACGCCGCCCACTGTGCGGTACGTGATGCCCGGGGTCGGCTGCAGCACTATGTCTACAATGTTACACGGTACAGCTTTAGCTCTTATAATGAAACAATGCCAATGAAATTGTACATACAAATTATAAAAATAACGATAAAGCTCAATATGTCCATAAAACTAAACTTTGCACTCGGTAAAGATTTTTACTGTACAATTTCACTTCTTTTTGGTTGAGCTCTCTTGATACAGTGATCGTGGTCATGTCGATGATATACGGTGACGATGGGCGCCTACTCGTTTATGATCTCGAGGAATCTCGGGTCTGCGGCGCCTCCAGATATTTTTGGCGTTCCTCTATTATTGTCGATCATTATAAGTACCTAATACATAGCATACGTTATTATGTAAGGAAAGTTTCTTTAATCCATATATCACCCATATTTATCAACTTATTTTACACCGAGATACAATCATTTGTCGCGGTGTAAAATGATGTCGCGCGCTCGACTAGATATGTACCACTGACGTACTTTACTAATGCGACAAGATATAGTAGTGACAGGTGTGCGTGTCGAAAGCTATATTAAATGTTGGTAATTAAAACATGGATGAAAGAAGATTGCTTGTAGCGGAAATAAGGATGTTGAGATGGATGTGTGGTGTAACGAGAATAAAGTGAGAAATGAGTATATTAGAGAAAATTTGAAAGTGGCGCCAGTGACTGAAAAGTTGAAAGGGAATCGTTTATCTTGATATGGTCATGTGAACAGGAGGTATGAAATGCATTTTACTAAAAGAGTTCTAAGTATAAATTTAGATGGATGGAGAGGGAGAGGAAGGCCCAAGAAAAGATGGATAGATTATGTGAAGAGCGATATGAAAGAAAAGGGAAGTTGTAATACTGATAGTGTGATAGTGATACAGTGATAGTGATAGTGATAGGTGACAGGACAGAATGGAAGAAACAAACGTGTTGCGCCGACCCCAAGTAATATGGGATCAGGGCCGGATTTAGAAGTCCGGAGGCCCCGGGGCAACAAGTTAGAAGAGCCCCCTTGGTCCACAAATTAGTTTCCCTCTAAATGTGCAGAAATTTGGAATATATACATACTTTTCAGAACGATTCGAATTCTGATATTTTACTGATTGTCTTATTTTAGTGAAATAGATGAATAACCGTTATTACAATATTAAAGGACTATTACACTACTCATGATTCTAAAACGCCGAAACAATAAATAAAAGTAAAGCTGTAGAGTTTATTCGTTAGAATTTGAAAGATTTTAAATCTCTATTGTGGGGGTCCCTCTATTGTGGAGGCCCCGGGCAGCTGCCCTGGATGCCCTCCGTATGGGATAAAGGCAGAAAGAAGAAGAAGAAGGTTATAATCAAATAAACATGTCAGCTGGCGTAGTAACTGTGTAAAAATAACACTTCAAGAAATAAGTAGGACATCGGGATCACATACCATCGGCATAGTGTCTTATATACACTACAATATTGACTTGTTGTATTAACAGTGCTATGGTTAAGAGCAAGCGCGGTATATAATCGAGTGTAAGAGACCAATCATTTATTTAAAATTGTACAAATGATATGCTAAAATCGTACCAATTCAGCCAGCATTGGTAATATTTTTGCATTTCACTGCCTTTTGATGTGTAACTTTTTTGTTTACGATATTTTGTACCAGCAGACCAATTTTTATACGATTTACGAAAAGTAATACTATCCATGATTTTAGTAAATCGAGGTTTATTGGACATATTTTACAGCTGATCGTACTTTTTTATGTATGATTCTCTAATACTACAAAATGTGCAATAATATATACAACGTGTGCATACCCATAGCATTAGAATTGAGTAGCAACATCCCGTGGCTTTTCCCGTCGTGTTCCACCGCCAAGTAGAAAGGTTGCGTCCCGTATAGATTCACCTACCAAATATTATACGTAAATAAAAATATTACATACTAATTTACACTAAAGGAAGTGTACAGTGATAATAACTTTTATGCATGAGTCCTGCGAGAATTTTAAAGCTAGATGGATAGAAATGTCAGGGTTTTTTTCTATCATTAATATATAATAGAAGTATTAATACCACTATCAAATTGCAACTCATTGTTATTTAAAACACTATTTTACATGTTATTAACAATACTACACAAATAATTTTTACATAGACAATCGCCACCCATTGCTATATTTCATAATGAAACTATTTACACAATTAACCGTATTCATTACAAAAGGATACATTTTTCTTTTATAAAGATTACAAGCATAATTTTTGCAGTCTACTAGTATTATTGGTAACCCCTCGTTCTAAGCTAAAATGCTTGTGTTACGAGTGGGCTCACGTCGAGTTCACGTAATTAGACCGACTGTCAAATTAATTTAAATTTACTCCGATAATAACCATTATTTACGTAACGATTTTTGCGAGAACTGTTAATATTTTAAATACGTATTTCATGTATAAAGCGGCCGTAGCTCAATGGCTAGGGCCTCGGACTTTTGATCTTGTGGTCGCCGGTTCGATCCCCACATATTGCAATACCGCGGTGAACCCACCCGTAACACAAGTATTTTAGCTTAGCTCGGGGGGTTAACAAGAATACTAGTAGACTGCAAAACTCTGCTAGTAATATAAAAATAGATACATATTGGAAGGTATCTTTAAGAAAGACAAAGTCTTAACGACTTGCAAAGCTAAACTCAAAACTAGAAATTTGAACAATCTTATAAATTTGTGCGTTTGACCCCGGCCATAAACAGCAAACCTATCATAATATACATATTTACATTAAACTCACCCCCTCAGAAGGCACCCTGTCCCTGTTAAACAGTGCGAAAGTATTCCAGTTCATGTCGTTCATGAACTTCGATCTCTTCTCTCCCAACCCGAAGACATGACTAGTAGACAGCACCGCGGATATTTGTAGGAACTTGTCTGACAGGATTAGACCGCCTACGTCTTGAGTGTTTATGCTGCGTAAAAAGATAATGTATGAGGACATAAAAATTAAGAGGCTTTTGTTCTGCCCATTTGAGTATGTTTCGCCGGACCGACTCATGTGAGTGTTGTTAAAACCGGCAGTAGAATAACCCACTGAGTTGTTTCGCCGGGTCTTCTCAGTTGGGGCGTATTGGATCCGGTGATAGCATTAAAGCGCGTCCGTGATATATATTCATGGTCCGCCCAAATAATGACAATTGTTCTAACCTAATATAGATAGAACAAGCTATTGGACACAATATAGTTGAATATAAAGTTAAGACTAAAATATTAACTAAAATACCTGAAAAACTTATGAATTTCTTTAATAAACAAACATGAATAAAATACTTAACTAAAAGTAACTAATTAAAAATAAAACTAACTTATAAAATACTACTATTCTACTGAGGTTCCCAGAATGCTGGCAGCATTACCCCGTTGAAAGGCAACGCTTGCCTGCTGCGCAAAGTAACAACCAGCACTCGGAGAACGTGCCGCACTTAAGAGGGCCGCTGCGAGGTATTTAATACTGTATTAAATACCTGCCTAAAATGCTTATTTATAAAATGTTAACATTATACTAAATTATTGTTTTGACTATTTGCAAGTGCCTGTATTAGGTTTACGTAAATAAAAATGATTTGTATTTTATTTTATCATCTTAATGCGATCACCAATCCGACAGCCAAGTGTGGTGATTAAGGCAAAATACCTAAATGACCCTAGCTTGCCCAGGTCTGTTAAGAGAAAGCCCATGTTCACCATTCGACATAAAGGGGCTGTTAAAGTAAAATAAAATATAAATTATCTTACTCACATAGTAACGTTATCAGAATTCCTAATGATCTTAAACCCTATAAGCGAGCCATCCACTTGTACTCTGTACTTCATTTGGTTCAGCGGTTGTGACACCATCGCTATTTCGGGGTGCGGCGGTTCGAAGCGTTTGTGTTCTGCGTCGTATATCTGAAAAATAAACAAAAATCATATTTAAATTAAACATAATAATAGTAATAGGCTTTCGCCCGAGGTAGAGATGTGACTAATATATTCGTAATAGGTACAGGTATTATAATACAACCCATGTATATTAATATTAGGTTAGGCGAGTTTAGAGTAATAGGTTACCAGGTATCAGTCAAATAATAGGGAAGCGTAATTATGTGAATAACGTTTTAAATACGCCAACGTAATCAACGTTGACAGTCCTAAGCCTGTTAAAGCTTGAAGGAAAATTTAATCACACACACACTTCATGTAATATAATAGGCATACGTGAATAAAATAATGAAAGTGCATATTCGCGAGAATCTTGTATTTCATATTAATTATTATGGAGAATAAACGCAAGTATCAATATTAGATAGAGTAGCTAACAATGAATCGGTTCACTAATATTTGAGTAATACCCAGTAATAGGTATGGTATCATAATATACGATAACTAATATATTCAATAATAGTATTACCTAAAATTTCCCTAATATAACATCTCTAGCCCGAGGGAATGTTTTTGTTATAGTCACACCGCAGTATTGTGTATTCCCTTGTGTTATAATAATCGGGACCAATGACTACAACTTGCTTTCCGAGGCACGTAGGTTAGTCTATCAACCAACCAGACCCGGAAAGAATCTTAGGATTTGCACAAAAATTGTCCGCTGTGGAGATCGCACCCACGACATCCGATACTTAAATCTTTCTTTCGGGAAAATTTCAACCATATACTTTAACAGAAATAAACGACACATACATAGTCACTACTTTGGTTGCCAACTGAAAACTAGCTCTGGTTAAAAAATACAAGGCGTCTTATAGTTTTGTGTATTTAACTAATTGTATTCTTATTATCTTGTATTGATGATCTGTGTAACGAATCGAACCTCTTTTTTATGAACAATTTTACTTCTTTATTTGTATTTTTTTATATAATTGGTACTGTCAGTTTTTTTCCTATAAAATATACAAATCATCATAATTCTTCCCAAAACCAGCGCCTTTTTATTTTAATTTATTCCAACAATATACATATAAGTGCGTAAAAATATGAATTAAATGTATTTTCTTTCTTTTTTGAAATATTTTTATATTCATGACCTATTGACCAATTTCGACCACAGTAGCCAATATAAAAAATACAATTCCCATTTAATGGATATCATTCAAAAAAGTGAATATCCATTAATTTAAATCGTCTCTAATTGTTTATTTTTAAAAATGTTCATCATCAAACCGCAAAAGTTTGCCAACTCTCGGTTCTTGACAAATCCTTAATACTGTTACAAACCATAACCATTCCCTCACCTTAATCTGCAACACCTCATCCGACAAATACTTGAAGTCCATTCTAGCCACCTCAAAGTCCCCCGGGTACCCCGAAGGCCGGACCTTCTCCATGTAGACGCTCATGCCGTGCTTATCTTCTGTCATATTGAGAAAGCGAAAAGTGTCGTAGTGCGAAGGGTAGTAGCAGTACGGAACCCCGTGGGTATCTGTCGATTTCCAGCAACATCCTGAAAAAAAAAAGTGTAATAAAGTAAATTTTACCACATAGGTAATACATTTAAAAAACCGAGATTAATAAATTGAAACGTTCCCTTTAGAGGACCTGTTATGAAGAGAATAAATTGAAGAAGACCGTTTGGGATAACGGTTGCCAAATGGTCGGGTTTCGTCTTAACTGTCCCGACATTTCATATGATGTACGACTACCGGCAAAATACAAAATGTCCCGACAAACAGCCATAAATAACCGTCCGGCGGTCGTTATATACTCATGGTCCGCCTAAATAATGACAATTGTTCTAACTTAATTAAGACAGAACAAGCTATTGGACACAATATAGTTGAATAATAAAGTTAAGACTAAAACATTATTAAAAACAATAACTAAAATACCAGCTTAATATGCTAATTTATAAAATGTTAAAATTATACAAATAGTCAATACAATAATTAAGTATTAATCTAAATACTAAATTATTGTTTTGACTATTTGCAAGTGCCTGTATTAGGTTTACGTAAATAAAAATGATTTACCAGTAAAGTATTTCATATTCATTTATTGCACACCATATGTATTATAAGTATTAAAGGGGTCTACAAGAAAGTTCCACGACCTCTGGTCAAGGCATTAGGGGGACCTAAAGGGCAGGTTCAAATCCTATCGGCGGTCTTAAATGTAATCATCAACTTTTTTTGAAATTTATCTGTATCACCATATTTATCCCGTATATGGTTCAGTTGTTTAAGATGTTGGAGTTGTTTAAGATAAATTTACTATATATTAGATATTTATTTACTAACATAATCAGTACACGCAACCGCGTCTTTCCATTCTATACAAGGCCAGAACGCAACCATAGGAAACTGCTCGTGTATATATTGTAATGCTGTTTTGAAGTCTGTGATTACAATATATACACGAATTTTGCGTACTAATCGTGTATAGTTAGTACCGTGGATGCTTGCGTCTTCGTTCCAGACTATACTACACAACTTACTTACGATTCGTGAAGCGGGGTTCCGTCGAGCTTAGTTAGTAGACACCATATGAGGTTTATTTTAGGTTTAATTGTGAATAAAATATCTGTGTCTGCTAACTAAGCTCGACGGAGCCCCGCTTCGCGGGGCTCCTACTTGTGAGTGTTTTAAAAAAAAACCACGAAGACTAAGGCGGGAGCGAAACGAAGCGGAGCTCCCGTCTTAGTCTTCTAACCTAACTTATCCGAGTCGGGTTGCACTGACAACAAACACAACGTTTACAACGTTTCTTTTCTACACTATTGGTCCGCATGCGTACTGGCGTTTTGGAGCGCTGTACTTACTTACATCACTACAAAGTATACGCGAGTATTTGCGTACTGCTCTTGTATGTATTGGAAGAATTTAGTAAAAAAGTTATTTCCAATATGTACGTGATTAATTTCACACCCTTGCGTTCTTGTATAGAATGGAAAAACGCCACGCAACCCTATCTACTGTTAAAGGCAAGACCAGATTTAAGGGAGGGCATCCAGGGCAACTGCCCCGGGGCCTCCACAATAGAGATTTCAAATCTTTCAAATTCTGACGAGTAAACTCTACAACTTTTCTTTTTTTTTTTTTTTTTTTTTATTTATTTATTTATGTACACACATAACACATACAAACAACGAAAATATATAAAAAGAACATATGACACAAAGGTACAGCTTATTTCAATACAGAAATTTCTTCCAGCAGACCCGCAGAAGGAGAAATAGCAAAATTAAAACTGGAATTTTGCGTGTAGGTCAATAATAAACTTACATACCAATATTTACATAAATACTTATTTACAGATATATGTATATATATATATATCAACTAGAACCTAACTATAATATATTACATATCAATAAATACATTTAGGATGATAAAGAAAGGTAATGTTCTTTGACTCGTTTTTTAAATGTGAAAATTGTGTCACATTTACGGATATCAGGCGGAAGAGCGTTCCATAATCTGGCTGCGTGAACAGTAAAGGAATGGGTATAAAAATCGGTTTTATGGGGGGGGAGCTTTAAAAGGAGTTTTAAATGAGATCTGCACAGAGCATCAGATGGAAATTTAAAGGAGAATCGCTCTTGCAAATAGGATGGAGTAAGAGGATTATGGAGGATATTGTATAGGAGACACAATATGCGAGTATTCCTGCGAAGACGGATTGGGAGCCACTTGAGGTCTTTCCGAAAACTGGAGACATGATCATATTTTTTGAGCCCAAATATAAAACGGATGCAAAGGTTTTGTAGACGCTCAAGTTTATTAAGAAGCTCCTCAGTAGCATCCAAATAGCAACAGTCAGCGTAGTCCAATATGGGTTGAATCAAGGTCTGAGCAAGTGAGATTTTCGTTTTCAAGGGTAAAAAATTCTGGAGTCGTCTCAGCGAGTGGAAAGTAAAATGTACTTTCTTGCTGACTTCTGCAACCTGAGGTTTCCAAGTAAGATTGGAGTCAATAATAACACCTAGATATTTCACAGATTCAGCAAAAGGGATAGGAACACCGTTGAGGCTAACCACAGGGAGAGACGTCGTGTTAAGCGCACTACGCATGGCTCTACTGCCTATAATTAGGGCTTGGGATTTGGTAGGGTTAATCTGTAGGCCATGTGATGTTACCCAGCGGTTGATCTTTTCCAAGTCACGGTTTATGTCAGAAATCGCTGTATCTACGTCGTCACGAGCAAAAGAACGATAGATTTGCAGATCGTCTGCGTACAGATGGAAACTGGAGGAGATATCTCTAGTGACAGAGTTGATAAAAATGGAAAAAAGCAATGGAGAAAGAACGCCACCCTGGGGCACGCCTGCATCGAGCTGACACCAATCAGAGAAGGCCTCATCGAGGTGTACACGGTGCGAACGTCCCCGAAGATAAGAAGAAATCCAGGAAAGAGTAGAAGAGGAAAGGTTGATAGAGGATAGGATGCCGATCAGAATGTCAAAATCAACAGTATTAAACGCACTACTGAAATCAAGGAGGACGAGAACCGTGAGGGATTTGTTTTCCATAGCCCAGCGAATATCTTCAGTTACTTTGATAAGTGCAGTAACTGTGCTATGGCCTGGACGATATCCCGACTGGAAGGGAGAAAGGATAAGATTGCGGGAAAGTTATGAGGATAACTGGTGATGGACTAAATGCTCCAAAACTTTGGAAAGAAATGGGAGAATGGATATGGGGCGGAACTGGCAAAACGTGGAAGGATTAGAGACTTTAGGCAACGGGATGATATGTGCTTGCTTCCAAGCTGTTGGAAAGTGTGACGTAAAAAGGGAATAATTGAAAATATGAGTGAGGATAGGTAGTAGAATTGGTAGGATGGGGATAATCATTTTGGAGCAAATATAGTCATGCCCAGTAGCCGTAGAGGAAATGGATAACAGTGATTTTTTGACATCCTGTTCGGTCAACGGACTAAAGTTGAAGGGAGAGCAAGAAGGTACTGCGAGAAGCGCTAGCTCTTTGAGCGTATCAGATTTCACGCTCGGATTAAGGAAAACAGGAGAGTTGGAAAAGTGTTGGTTAAGAGCATTGTTATCCACATGGTTACAATCCAAAGTGGGGGATTTACCAATGCCGTTGGACTTAAGAAATTTCCACACGGAAGTAGGATTGCGGTTATCGAGAGATTGATGGAAATGGCGCTTTTTTGCATCACGACACAGACGATTGCATAGGTTCCGCAGGGCTTTGTAAGAGATAAGGCATACCTCTGTGCGATACCGTGTGTACCTTCTTTTTGCCTTATCCCTACGGGCCATCATAAGCTTAATACTATCAGTGATCCACGGGGCTGGGTTCCGCTTAATCCTCACTTTACGTTTGGGAGCATGACAATCATAAAGTGACAGAATATTATTGTTCAAAATGCCCACCTTGTCGTCTATGCTGATGGCATTGTAGAGGCTAGACCAGTCAATATTGTTTGTATCACGCTGAAGCGCATCCAGATCAATACCCTTGAAGTGACGAAGAAAGTGAAATTGAGTTTCACGTTTGGGGGCACGAATTTTATAAGAAAGGTAAATTAGATCATGATATGAAAAAGAAGCCGTCAGTTGTCCGTGAGTTGCAATGTGGTCAGTAGAAGAAACTATCATGAGATCTAGTAGAGATGGAGTACAGTTAGGGGCATGGTGAGTTTCAGTAAGAGGTAGAATATGAAGGTTAATGGAGGATAAGAGAGAAAGAAGTTTGAGAGAGCGACTGTCATTTTTGACGAGACAAGTATTAAAGTCTCCCATAAGAACTTCGTGATCATAATTAGGGCACAAGTTGTTCAGAACAAGGTCCAGAGAATCAAAGTAGTCGACACGCAGGTTCGGGCTATAGAATGCACCTAATAAAATTTTCGCATGACGAAAATTGATTTCAACGAAAAGATATTCTGCTGAGCCCCAGTATCTTGACGGAGATGAGCTTACAATTTTATATGATAGCTCAGCCCGCAAATATAAAGCGACGCCCCCGCCACCTTTGTCAGTTCTATCATTCCTTAATAGAACATAGCCAGGAAGGGCGAAATGAGCAGAAAGAAGAGAGGGCTTTAGAAAACTTTCTGATATAAGCAGAACGTCTATTGAGGAGTTGCTAAAGGATGCCAGAAGATCAGAGTAATGACCAGGAATACTTTGCGCATTAATGTGGGCGATGTTAAGGTTGTAATGATAGCTAGACAGGATAAGGGATAACTGATCACGCAGAGACAAGGTCACAGAAGAATCACTTACCGCACTGTTAAAACTGTCAGAAGACGAGGAACATGAGAGAAAACTGGTATCAAGGTCATCAACCAAAGTTTCATCCATAAAAATATATACTAATAAATACAGACAAAATATAAACAAGTAATAAATAAATAACAATTAACAAGTATACTAAAATTTAAATTGTTACAAAGTCACCTAACCCCTTCGCAACTGTGCTAATAGAAAAAAAAAAGTATAACAAAGGTTCTCAAAACAACATAAAATGAATGAATAAAAATATAAGAATAATAAAACTAAAACTATTTAATTTAATATAAATTATGTTCGGACGCAGTGCAACACTACTCAAATAAAAAAGCTCAAAAGGCCCACTTTGAAAGGCATGTTGACGAATTGATTATTTTTTCGGTGTACCTTACATAAGTACATAAAGTTTTTTTACATAAAGTACTTTGTAGAATCATGATTAATATAATAGTTCTAAAATATTGTAATTACGGTTATTCATCTATACTTGTTCGTACTTTAATAGACAATCAGTAAAATATCAGAATTCATATCGTCCTGAAAAGTATGTACATACTTCAAATTTTCAATTGCATGGCTATAATAAGCAAAACATAGTGAACTTATACACATTTACCTAACATCATAAAATGTAATTTACAATGTAACCACCTATATTTGCAATTAATAAATGATTGACTGGTTCTACACATTTAGAGGGAAACTAATTTGTGGCCAGGGGGGCTCTTCTTCCTTGTTGCCTCGGACCTCCGGACTTCCAAATCCGGCCCTGCTTATACATAAATACCTAAACCGCATAACCGACCTTAACCGCATAACGCATATCTACTATCAAAACGTACGTAAGCTAATAATGCATCGCATAAACAACATTAGATAACGCTTCAATACAGCAAGGTCAAACAGCTTTCCAATAACAATTACGTACACGCACACAACACGATCTTATTACATATATAGACTTCAGAAGCATACGGACCTATGTATTACTAGCTTCTACTTGCTTTCACCCGCGTAGCTCCCGTTCCCGTGGTAACTTCATAATAAATTCTAGCCTAACTAAATAGTACTTAAAATTAATAGATAACATAGAACTAATATGCGATATATTTTTAAAGAATGTTTTTATAGCACACATTCCGTTTTGTTATTGTTGATAAACAGTTAAACGAGGAAATACCTACTTAAATTAATATACAACGTGGACATAATAATATAATTGTTTTCATTCTTAACATAACTCTGATAAGTATGTATAAGTAATTTTTATGGATCACATTCCTTGAGCGCTGGAATTCATCCCAGTGTTGTATATAGTGTATCAGCCAGTGATGGGCGTAACTAGTTACTTAAGTAATCTGATTAATAATTGAATTACATAATAATTTGATTAAAATGTAATCTAATTACATAATAATTCAATTACATTGTAATTCAATTACTTTGGATGTTCTATGAAATTAATTGCAATGTATTTAATTACAAAATAATTTAATTACAATGTAACCTAATTACATAGTATTCAATTATATTGTAATTGTAAAAACGTTGAATTTGAAATGTCGCATGCTTGCATCGCATGGCTGCGATGTAGGTAGGTACTGCAAGTTAGAACCGTACGGCGCGGCGTCATCGGGAAGTAGTAAGGATATGTGCGGGGTCGCGGGGGGGGGGGGTTATTTTACTTAATTTATTATTTCCTAAAATACTGAATTTCCTAACTACTTTCCTGTACTTAAATAAAAACTAATCAGAAAAATTTAAGAGAAAAATCAAGAAAACCTACATAAAATTGAGCACGATTTTTCTTTTGCAAATTGTGTCGATTCTACATTAGCCGAAGGAACTTTGTTCCTACCTGGTGTCCCACGACACCATTAAGTTTTTTTATAAGATGCAGGTTTCCCATCACGGCCATTACTAATATAAATGTGTAATTACGTTTTATCATCTTACTTATAATATGTAGGTAATCTGTTATAATGTAATCTGTTATAATGTAATTAGATTAAGTTGCAATTAAATTACTTTGTATTTAATTACAGTAAGTACTCATTGTAATTAGTTACTTAAGTAATCTGTTCGAAAGTATTTCAATTACAAATTACAATGTAACTGTAATTTGTAATTATTAATCTAATTACTTTTTGCCCATCACTGGTATCAGCTAGTATAAAGTCCACTGTTGAACATTGGTCTCCTCCCGAGGGAAGTTTTTTGCCATAGTCACTACGCTTGGTAGGCGGGATGGTAACCGCAGTATAATGTTGCTGCTGGCTGTTTCCTGTTATACAATTTCTATAGATGATCTTATAACAATCGGCACTATCGGCTTAACGTGCTTTCCGAGACCCGGGAAGATATGACATTAAATTAGATTTGACACTAAGGTTTTTTGTCTGGCGTGGAAATCGAACCCACCACCTCTGAGACTTAAACTGCTACGCCACGGATGTTGTATCACTAAAACCAGATTTCATAAAAAACTTAATATAGAAAATTCTATCGTATTTGAGGAATTATGATTTTTTTAGAGGAGTTTTGTGCAACCGTCGGACTATTCTACAGTTAGCTAGCGAGCCTAACGGAATTCGGGTCTATGACGGCAACGAAAGCGTCATTGCTAACTCGGATCCCTCCCTACTCATAGTTAGAATTTTATCGCGATTTTTATCATATTCAGAGTATTATTTCCGTTAGGTAATTATATTCCTTGGTTAAAACTAAGTAACGATATGAAAGGATTGTTACTTAATTTTAATGCAATGGAGACCGCGGATCGGCAAGCGTAGCGTAGGACGTCCACCAACTAGATGGACGGATGACCTGGTAAAGCCCGCGGGATCAAGGTGGATGCAGGCCGCCTCCAAACATAGTAACTGAAGATCTATGAGGGAGGCCTATGTCCAGCAAGTGACGTACTATGGCTGAAATGATGATGATGATGATGAAAGTAAAATAACGTACCTCGTTTAACGCAGTCGGCTTCATTAGAGCTGCCTTGAGGGAAGCAATCGAACTTGTTGATTTCATCCACCTTCGCACACATATCTTGCAAAACCTGTCAATAGATATAAAACTAGATTAATAGCTGTTGCGCGAGACTTCCGTCCGTGCAAAAAAAAACATTAATATATATAAAAAAAAAAAATATAAGCTATATCACGAAGTCCCTTCATGCTTCTTCTTATTCATCTTCATTCCATCCAAAGGTTGTCTGGAAGAGATCGCAGTCTGCGATAAGACCGCCGATTGTACATGGCTAACCATTATGTTTTCTATTTGTATTTTGGTGTTGTTATGTTGGTGTGCAATAAAGACTAGCTTATCTTATCCCGTCTAAATCGGTACTACCGTTATGGAAATAAATAAGAATAAATAGACGAATTAAAAAGTAGCCTATGTAAGCCTTCTAAAATTAGCTATCTACACGTGAAAGTACCATCATAATTGGTACCGCAATTACTGAGATTTCGACGGTTCAGATTGTAGACGAAGTCTTAACTAAAATTCTCACGCGAGTGTTATATGCGGACGACGACGGCGCGCGGGGATAGCGTGTGACGTGACGTTCTTACGCCCAAAGAGAGCATTCGTCTTTCAGCACCAATCTTTGAGCACCAAAGGTTTGAACATCAAAACTATTTATTAACAGGAACAGTTTTGGTATTTCAACCATACATACATTCACGCCTCTTTCCCATAGGGGTAGGCAGAAACCACTTCCTTCCACCTGCTATGATCTAGAATCCAAGGCTGCTCAACCTTTTGAAGAGTCGGGCCAAACTGTGGATTCAGTCGTTAACGACGGGCCACTTACATTTCCTCTTTCAGTTACTCGCAGGACAAGCGCATTAAACACTCAATTATTAAGAAAATAAAATTGTATTATTGTTTATTAGGAACAAAGAGTATCTTATTCTAAAATCTAAATAAAGAAACAAAATTGAACTTAAATCTAGCGTAACTGGTTTATACAATCAATGTGATTTCTGCCATTGTCAATTGTCTTCAAAGAGGTTTTTGGATTTTTGGATTTGATGCGTATTTTTAAACCATACTTGAGCGGGCCACTTAAAATGCTTTAGCGGGCCTGGGGTTGAGCAGCCTTGATCTAGACATACCACTTTCGCCTCTTCTACATTCATTAATCTCCTCATGCATGTGCTTCGGTTTAGGGTAATTGATGCTGAAAGAGGAATAGTCCGCCCAAAGTGTAGACAGCCTTAACGATTCGTCACCCAACGTCCCTGATGAATATATGTATGTACATGAATATATGCCTAAACTTAAGTAAAATGTAAACCAATCTATTCCCTCACCTCTGCCGTTCTTTCCGGGTAGACATTCTTCTTGTTAAGTTCCGTCTTCTTCCTTGCGTCGGTCGCGTTGCTCTTGTTCTTGGTGCTCAGGTTGTTGTGATCGTGGTATCGGTATTCGGGTATCTGCTGAGGTAATATAAGCCATATTAGATTCACATTTTCAACTTTCATTTGTCTGCGTAAGTGTACTATTGGATCTAAGTCGAAGGGATTTTTTAAGTCATCATCAACATCATCATATATTTTATTTCATAAAAAAATCATATTTTTTTTTTGTTCATATGGCGGCGTGGCGATGTGGCGTCATCGTTGGGGCCAACAAGAATACCAGCGCTACATTCATACATAGATAGGGTATATTTTTACCATGGTCATAATATAATTGTATTTTAACCCTTAACCGATATTTTAGCTAGTATTGCCACAACACTGAAATCAATGTTTTGTTTATAAATGTGTCACCTTTTCATATGGCAATGGTGACAGTGGTTTCTTGATAGTATCAGGATGAGCCTTCTCCCATAGTTTTCTGAAATTAAAAGGGATCTATTAAATTCTGGTCCAATGACCTAATAATTGAATACTAGTATTACATTTTTTCAAGTCGCGACAGTACTTAATCTCTCAAGACCTGGCAACATTACATTGATAAGACAAAGCATTTTACAAGACAGTAAAATGTATTCAGCACATAAGTATGTAGGTATATACACATCTAGCTGTCAATATATAAATATAAAATAATACTATTAATTACAGAATAAAATAAAATCAATGTAGTACCTATCGGTAGTTGTAGGTATACGCCGGAGCGCCCACTTATGGCATTTGGACAATAGAAACTTCTTTCTTGTAATGCTACTAGCCCCAATGTCTCCCCCATTGAGATATACAGTGAAACCTGGTTAGGTGGGACGTGAATAAGTGAGAACCTCTATTATTGAGAACTACCATGAAGTCCCGGCACTTTTTCATCGAATTACCTCTGGGAATGGGAGTTTTCGTACCTGATAAATGAGATTTGATTTCTAGGAGCTCAATTCCTTTTATAAGTGAGACAATTTATCAGGTTGGGACAGTTTGGACATGATTATTTACAGTCATTTGATTTTTTTCGCACATGCTGTTTGTCAGCACAATCTCAAGTTTTGACCTCTGTAAATGATTTTTTATTTTATTTTATTGGTTGCTAGCATGCTTTTGCAGTCTACTAGTATTGTTGTTAACCCCTCGTACTAAGCTAAATGCTTGTGTTACTAGTGGGTTCCCGTCGGTAGTGCATGCATTGGGCTACGGCCGCTTCATGTTGAGAAGCCATTGACAGTACACATTCCTCACCTATAATGCTCCTCGCCCCAAGTGCCTCCCACGGCGCCGCCCACTGCCCACCAAGCGCCCACACACAGCGCACACACCAGTGCTACCCCCAACATGCCTGATCCTACACCCGGCAGCTGGTCCCACAACCGAGAGCATATATTGCGCTGCTCTGAAAATCGCTCGTAGCTGAAAACAAACGTAGGCATTTATTATGAGGCGAACAGTTGAAGTTTGTAAATGATCATCTTACTGTTGGGCATTTCTTGCAAATAACCAGTTTTTATTGGTTAATGTCAGATTTTCTGGGAGTATGACACTATGACCGTGTGGTTTCCGGCTTAGAATAGACAACCCCATGTCTTCCCATGGATGTCGTTAAAGGCGATTAAGGAACATATTTTTTTTTTTTTTTAAAGACTGGGCTGGGCTGGGAATCGAACCCAGAACACCAGGTCTCAGAAGCAACTATCGTAAACACTGAGCCACCGGTGCAGTCAACATATGGCTGATGGATGGGCAGCAGCATCTATTAGCTCAAGGTTTACATCTTACTGCGATCACCAATCCGTCTGCCATGCGTGGTGATTATGGCAATATCCATCTACGATCCTGGCTTGCCAAGGTCTGTTAAGAGGAGGCCCATGTTCAGCAGTGGACGTAAACGGGCTGATGATGATGATGACACTATGTAAGGTGTTGCCAAAATATATGCTACTAGCTTCCCACGCGCGGTTTTACCTGCGTACCGTAGAATATTCATAATTAAATATAGCCTATGTCGCTCTTGGAGAAAGCAGCTTTCTAATGGTATTTTTTTTTAAATTTGTCAATTCATTCCGGATTTTATTCAATTGCAATCAAACAATTAAATCCTTCGTCTTTTTAATATTAGTATAGATTTTTTTAATAGTAAACAATATCATGTGTATTGATTATTTAAGTCATAAAGTGCTGTCTCTGTGAAATAATAAATGTAAATTTTTCAATATTAAAAACTAAATGATATCTTTATTCAAGGGACAGTACATATTTTAGAAGCACCATATAAACTGTCAGTAAGAATTTATACAGATCATGTCAGATTAAATTTTATAATTAAACTTATTAATAAACGGGATGACACATAACATAAAAAGACACAATAAAATACTCAACCGTTTAATTTTCCCCTTCATATTAACACATAAAGTTCAAACTTGAATAATAATCAATATTGACCACACAGTAAGCCACAATACTACACAATAAAACAGAAGTTATTACTTAGTAACATTTATATCACTTTTATTGACTAAAATTATTTGCTTAGGTCTGTATGCAAACAAAGGAAATGATTAATCAATACCTAGATTATTTATTGAGGACATAAAATGTGATAGTTATATCTGTGAACTTTGAATTTGTCTTGGGTAGTACAAGTTATTGTGAAGATGACCTTTGCTATAACACACTGTTTATAGTTCAATCTATAATCTATATCTAATGTGATGTGATAAAACAAGGAGTGTTCCAATATCCTATAGTTTGAAAGCAATGGAAAACTTACAAATTTGCCGCCAGTAGGCTATACATATTTGGCTGCCCCTACAACTGAACAACAAAAAATTTTACTATTGAAAATTTTAGATGTTAAGTGTTTTATTTTTTAAGAAAAAAATATGTGGGCCTAATTTGCTGCTCCCTAAATTCCGCCGCCCTAGGCTCCAGCCTACTTAGCCTGCTGTTAAATCCAACACTGTTTCAAAGATAATTATTATACATTTCTATTAACAGAAATATAGACAAACTCTGTACACTCCTAGCAGTAAATTCCGATGCTAAGCAAAAATGCTTTTTGTTAAATTAAATGTTTGTTACAGAGTCTAGTAAGTTGAGAGATTATGTATTATGCCTTGAAAACATGTTAAGTCCACCATTGTCCTGATAGTGTAACAATGTCATTTATGACAATTGTATATCAGGAGGTTAAACATTATTTTATTTTTTTTACATTTGTATCTAAGTCACACTCTTTGTCTTTAATAAAAATGTATTTGCTAGTCATGGTAGGTATACTATGTATTATCACCAGCCCGTACAACGTCCACTGCTGAACATTGGCCTCCTCCTGAGGGAGGGTTTTGCCATAGTCATCACGCATGGCAGGGGGATTTGTGACCGCAGTATTATGTTGTAATACACAGAGAAACACTGCTGCCTGTTCCCTGGTATACGCTTCTTATAGATGATGATATAACAATCGGCACCAACGGCTTGATGTGCTTTTCGAGGCACAGAGGGTAGTCCCTCAACCAACCAGACCCAGAAAGAAATCTTAGAATTTACACAAAGATTTCTTGTCCGGTGTGGGGATCAAACCTACAACCTCCAAGATTGATATATAAGGATTATGGGGAATGTACCTATTATTAAACCCCTACAGTAATTAATACATTTTCATAGAAATCACAATCATGAAAATCTCCAGGAAATGAGCAGCAGCATTTACGAGCAACCATCAGGGGGAAATGGCAATTAATCTCAATGTTCATGTTTCATGTTTAGCCAAAAGAAAAATAAAACCTGACCTCAAAAATATTTTTTATACTGATAACTGTTACAATTAACCAAAATTAAAATACATTTTTATAAATGAAAAAATGAATTTGAAATAATAGAAAATTCTAAATTTCTTTTTGTAATTCAAATAACACACTTTACTTACAAATCACTTAAAAGAAGACTCACAGCTGGAGAGATTGTAATTAAAAAAATTGCAAATACAGGACTAACTCTTATGAAGTCTTAATCTATAATGTCTCAACTCTTATTTATATAACCATATTGTACTAAACAGTACAACTCTGGCCAAAGATATTGACCTCCATTAAGCAATAGGTATTTTGCAAAGTTGTAAACAGCATACATTACTGTGCAAATTTTATTATACCTATAACTAGATATTATTCCAGATAAAAATACTTTTTACTTTTTAAACTAGATTCTTTATCACACTTTATGCAGTAATGTATTAAACCCTTTTATATTTAGCCCGTGTGGTTTCCGGCATAGAATAGAACACCCCATGTCCTCCCATGGGTGTTGTAAAAGGCGACTAAGGGTCATATGTCTGATGGATGGGCAGCAGCATCTCTTAGCTCAAGGTTTACATCTTACTGTGATCACCAATCCGTCTGTCAAGCGTGGTGATTATGGCAATATCCCTCTACGATCCTGGCTTGCCAAGGTCTGTTAAGAGGAGGCCCATGTTCAGCAAACTTAAACGGGCTGTTGATGATGATTGATGATATATTTAGCTCTATACCGTTGATAAATATAATGTTAAAAGGCAATTAAGATAATATGATATATTTTTTGATTAAATAATGAGTTTTATCATTCAAAAAGTGATTAATATTAATAGACTGTCCAGATCCGAGATCCACACTTCACAGTCCACACTAGTTGCTAAGTTTGCAAATTATAAACCATTTAATAAGGCTGGAGCCCTGCTCATTTTTATGCATGGTGAAATGTGAAGTAGCAAGTCTCATGGCTGACTATGTAAATATCCATTTTAAAAAAAAGGTAGGTTTTTGGTAATATGGATATCTACTAACAAATACACTGGGCAGTGTTTGTTGAATGTAGGCAGTACTCTAGTATATAATCTAGCTAGTTCATACAATAATACTGATCCAGGAAGTTACTTTTTCTGGCAGGAAGTGCACTACATTTCTCATCACAGTGGCATGAGCTGTGTTTTTAGGTTGTAGATTATTTACAAGCCACTGAAATTCTTTTTTCAGACAATGTTAAATATTTGATATCATAGCTAACACTTATGGTACAAACAAGAATAACTTACCGGTGTTCTCTAGTAGTGGATTCAGCTTCATTCCTTGGCTTTGGAATCACACCACTGAAGAGAGGTGCTCTGCCTGATTTACCATTATATCTACCGAAGGGCGCAAACGAATTTGAGAGCTTTCTCTTAAATGTCACTGACTTGGGCCCGTTTAAGGAGGTCTCTGAAAGTCTATCGCCACTTTTAGAGCACTCGCCTTCCGTTTCAGCAAATTTTGATCCCTTGTCACTCTCATAACAAAGACGATAGTTGATGTTGTCATTCAGAGTTAATAAATCAGTCTTAGACCCTGGAGACTTATCACAAAAGTCTTCAAACGACACAATCTCATAATCTTCATCATCTTCCTGAGTTTTTTCGGGCTTATACGGTATTTTTGGCATTTTTCTTATATCAAATAACGACGTATTGAATCCATAAATCTAAATTTAGGACTTAGAAATAAAATAAAAATGCAATTACACGGGAGGTACTTCTTTAAATGCAATGGCACACAATTATATGATTATTACTAAGCCAACTCTGAGACACGAGCCAGGATTATTTTAATCACACGAATTAAAATAAGTAAAATCTTTTAAAAATCGGTTTGTTGTTGTTGTTGTTTTTCAATTTGTCAACTGTCGAGTCAGGCTAAGGCATTTTTCTATACAGCCAAATTATGTGCACTCTTTACAAAATTGCGGGTGATTTAAAAAAAATAATGGGGGTAGAATTTAAAATGTGTGTTAATACTTCACTAGATGCCAATGTTAAATGCGTGGGCAACATGGTGGACTATTAATCGCTAAGTAGATTTTTAATTTGTGATATTTTATAATAGTAGTACAAATGAAGTAAATGATGGATTGGAAAAATGCGAAGATGCTATTGGTGTCAACTGCAACAGTGGTCGTCGCTACACAAGTAGTGAGAAAAGTATATAAGTACTTTTTCGATTCGAAGAAGCCTTGCCAACCAAAGGCCCGCAACGAAGACACATGTAATGAAGTTTTAAGTTTTAAAAATCGCGAAATAAATGATGTTATACTATTCTCAGATGACGTTGTTCGGCATACAATTAGAGTGCCACCCAACAAGGACATAACTATTTGCGAAAGCAGAGAATTAAACTGCTTCAAACTTATCAAATACATAAAATCAGCACGTGAAACGCTGGACGTTTGTATGTACCTAATAACAAGCAGTGAAATATCTGAACAAATTATAAGGTTGGGGCAGAAGCATGTTTTGGTGAGAATAGTTGTTGACAGTGACATGGCATTTACACCTCCTTCACAAATTAAAAGATTAAAGGAATACAGTGAGTACCTTGTTTTTTAATAAAATATTATTTGTAACAAAAAAAAGCAAATTAAAGAACACATTCACAATCTTGCAAACTAACAAAGAACAATAGACTCTCTTCTCCTTAAATCATTTTTTTATGTTTACAGGTTTCATCCAAGTGCAGACAAGCAAGAAATCTATTTTAATGCACCACAAATTTTGTGTAATTGACGGGCCGAAAGCTATTAAACGTAAAAATCTATTGAAAGCACACGCGGAAAAATTAAATATACATGCACTATTCACGAAGAATATAAAACCACTATCTAAACCGAAACCAGTAAAAGGATTTGTCATGTCTGGTTCACTTAACTGGTCTACCCAGGCGATGGTTTCCAACCATGAAAGTGTTATAGTCACATCGCACACAAATATAGTGGGAAAATTTGAAAAGGAATTTGAAAGTTTATGGGTGGAAGATGAACCGGTAATTTAATTTAGAAAATGTTTTTTGTTGTAGCCTAATAAGCTTATTAAAATAGTTAACACAATGCATAATTTAATTTTAGGTATTGATGCCGACAGCGAAACAGCACAACTAATTACTACTATTGCTACATATTTACGCTAAGGTGAGTTCGCTCAGAATTTCCGTATTTTAAAGATATATATTTTTTTTTTTTTTTGTCTTGTGGTTTCCGGCTTAATAAACTAGATCACCTCATGTCTTCCCATGGGTGTCGTAAAAGGTGACTAGGGACATACAGCTGATGGATGGACAGCAGCATCTATGAGCTCCAGGATACTTACTGCGTTCACCAATCACCACACCAAGGGTGATGATTATGGCAATATCACTAAACGATCCTGGCTCGCCAAGGGCTGATAAGAGGATGCCTATCAGCACAGCACGTAAAGGGGCTAGTTGAGTAAGTAAGTTAACACGTTTTAAAAATTATAGATAAAGCATAAAAATACAATGGTACGGAAATGGTCTGACTGAAGAGAGATTCGTTGAGGGGACATTAAAAGACGCCCTCACATTCACAAGATTTTTATATATATAACTGAGAGACCTACTATTTTGGTATAGGTATATTATTATTAGCTTAAGTTTAAACATACTTTAGAACAACTACGTCTTTACAACTCGATTACTTATAAGGTTTTTTATTAGCTTTTACAATTAGCTAGTTAACACTCTTTTGTTTTTTTTTTATTTGATTCATTAACACTATATTTTTATAATTATAAATATATTGAATATAAAAATAACAATAGAAGGAACACCGCACAATACGCGCCGTCTCCAAAAGGACCACTTTCTGAACCTGGTCCTAGCGGTTGGGCATGGACCCAACCGCTTAATTTGAGCCTATTATTATTACTATACATGGTTAAGAATGCTTTTCTGAATCAGGGAAGATTTCTTTTGAGGACAAGAAAGCTCTAATGTACATATTTTAAAATCGACATGACTTAAAAAGACGGAAACGGTGCTGTTTGATCTATAGATAATCTGTGTCATGACGTAATTGCTGTAGTAAAATAATGCGTATGAATTTGGTAATTACGGGGCTGCAAGAATATATTATCAGACCCATCACAAATGGAAATTAACAGGTTCCAAGAGATAGCGAAGCAGAGCCTAAAACAGCAATTGAAGCTACAGTGAAGATTGTTTAAATACTAGATCTAAACTAAACACATGGACAAAAACATAATTTAAAATTTAATGTATATACCTAATAAATTTGAAAATTAGTTATATATCTTCCAGTTTTATGAACTGCAATGATTATTGATGAATTATATGCAGGTTCTTTATGACAAATACTTTCAGAAATAAACATAATTCTAACATATTTGATATGAGTCATCTAGCCTATTTTTTTTCCAAGCAATATTCATAATTATTAGTTTATTTTAATTAATTAATGATTCATAAATCTGGGTATTCGGTAGAATATGGTTATGTAATATATTAATTCGATTAGACTAAGGGTCTCCCTTGTTTGAACGAAAGGAATTTGACAAATATTCACTTCCCAAAAAATGTTTTGCATAATTTCATTTGCCAAATTATTACTTAGCAAAAAATCTATTTACAAAAAACTGTAACGCAAACGTTATGTTTGGGAAATGAACGCTTAAACTACAACTTGTTTACTAGTACTTTTAACTTTTTTTATTAAGTCAAATATTTCTGTTGGAATAACAGTTTTTACGCAAAATCAAATAAGCCATTTTTTTTAAAATAAGTAGTTATGCTAATCTAAATCTTTCAGTTCTGGGTAACCTACTAAAAACAATCTCTTTTTTCTATTAATGCAAGTCGTTTCTGGAAATCGCCGGCCGCTGCCGCGGTACTTTTTTACTAAACGTTTATTGTCTGAAGATTGTTTGCTGTAATAAATCATTTGGTTAAAGACCAAATGCCATAATGACATTTTACTTGGTAATATTTTGCCGAGTAAAAATTTGACCAAATAAAAATATGCGTACTAAAAAACATTCGAAATATTGCAATGGTATAAAAAAAGGTTGCTAAAATTTGTTTGGGTAATGAAATTTTGTCAAAATCTTTTCGGCAAAACGGCAGGCACCCGAGACTAACGTATAATATCAGACAGACAAATAAAATATGTTGGCGCTCATTTATGGTACTAAGGTGTGAATTTTCAGACGAGTAAATTATAAATTTGACAGATTTTGTATGGACGTTATGTCAAAATTTAATTTTATTTCTATTGTATTATTTATCTGAGGATTGAAAAATCAGCCTTAAATAAAAATGTTGCTTGTCATATACTCCTAAAAAAAGAAATAAAAGATGGAAATTGCATTAATATAAATATATCTAATATTAATGCAATTTATACATTGTACAGAATGAATTAATGAAGAGTGAATGAAAAATAATATTTCTATTGGCTTAATCAAGGAATCTATTTTTTTAAATTTATTTAATATACAAACATTAATAAAATACATAACTAAAAGTAACTAATTAAAAATAAATCTAAATAGGAATCTATTATAATTATTATATTTTCCATAATCACAGACGATGACAAAATCATTCATTCATACATTCGTTCACTTTTTTTATTTTTTACTTGTCCATTGTTATTTTAGCCCTGCCATAAAGTTTTATTATTATTTTAGGTTTATTTTGATAAAATAGACATTAATTAATTCTTGTTATTTAATTCAAAGATATTTGTAATTTATTACGACGTTTCTAAAATTCTTAAAATCAATGTGGTATAATCTATATTATTTTCCATTCCTCGCAGATGGCAGATGACAGAAGACAACCATAGACTAGTACATGTGCATTCAATTTCGATCGATCATATGTTTTCTTTGTGTAGTTTTTTCAGCCGCTGTAATTCGAATTGGTTATAAAGTTCACGTGTTTTAAAGGTTCTAAACTCTGAGTGTATGTGTAATTTAGTTAATTAGGCCGCTAGGAGCCCTCTCTCTGTCGTAACACGTGTTTTGGTGTAAAAAATATATTGTGCATAATAGGTGCATTTCAATGTGCACGTGCTTGCATTTTTCAGGCTAATTGTAAAGTTTCAGTTCAAAAGTGAGCTGCAAGGTGACCTTAGTTTCATTATAGCTGTGTTATTTATGAAACCGAGGCCGCACTAGTGCAATTTTATCGCTCATTCCTCAAAAACGTGTGTTAAAAAGTGTCTAAGTTTGAAATCATAGGTTGGAAAATACTTGGGTTGCTTTTAAATAAATTGAAGTGATAATGAATCGAGTATCTAGAAGCAGTAGTATGGTGGATGAAGTGTTTGTGGTATGTATCATACATAATTAGACTTAATAATCAGTATAAAATAAATGCGTGATTGAAAATAATTACAAATTTATAAAGGACCTGCTGAAAAGGTCATATTATTATTTTTTTCTCGTATTTTTTGTATGCACCAATGATAATCAACTAGTTCATTGTATAAACCATTGATTTTTAACATCTATGTACTTAAAACTTAGAATATAATAATTTATTTGATGTCTCTAGGCATCATCCACAATTATAAAAATGTTAACATTGGCTGAACAGTTATGACAGGTTTAACTACACAAGTGTAACTTGATGTAATAATCAATACCTTGTAGAGTTTGACACTAAGATAAATTTTCTGATGTACTTGTGGCTCATAATCTAAACATTTAAAATATGCTGTAATTATTTCCTATAAATGTTAAAACATAACTATGAAATCAGTACAGAATGTGTTAATATATAATAATCAAAATACTTACACAGTAAATCATGTATATATTATACATGACTATGATTAATAAATTCAATACTTAAAAAAGTTGATAATATGAAAATACCTAAGTCAATATATTTTAAGTTTAAGGTACACAATTATGACTGAGGCTCATATCTCAGCATCATAGGATTTATTATCTTATGCCGAACATGATATTTTTGTTAAATATTTACTAACATACAATATATACTTAATTGCTTATATATTGTAGGTCAGTACTCATAATGTGCTTGCGATGTTATTCAGCCCATCATATATTATCTTTGAAAACATGGTAATAAAATCATAAACCTTCCAATTAATTAAATAAATAATTTGAGAATGTAACAAGTTCAATTTTTATTTTGAAAAGAACCTTTGCCATTTATTTTCACATAACATTGGATCATGTTTTAAAATAACAGAAATAATTTAAATATTCCCTTATCCATACTAATATTATAAAGAAGAAAAGTTTGTATTTTTATATTTTATGTTTGTTTCGAATAAACTCAAAAACTTCTGAATGGATCTTGATAATACTTTTACCATCAGAATGCTACATTATCCCTAAGTAACATAGGCAAAAAGTCCACCTGTGCAAAGCCAGGACGGGCCGCTAGTTCTTAATATTTTTATGGTGAAAATAAAGTAAATTTTACCCTTATAGACCTTAATATAAATCTTACTTCTGTATTTTAATACTACTCAAAATGTAAATTGGAATTAACACCAAATAGTTTGACAATATTATATAGAAGAGTATGAATAACAGCTTTGTAATACATGTTCAGACCGGCGTGTACCACCGGTGGAGCACGGAGTATTGGCCTGCTCCACCGGTGGTATAAGCCGGTCTGAACATGTTAAAACTACAAAAAATGTCCTGTAAACAAATTTAGTGTTGGGCATCCATATTAACAAATTATTGGTCCTAGTTACATTTTAATGTGTGTAACAATTATTTTAAGTATAGTATGTAGCCTTATAAAAAAGTTTTTAATACTATAAATTAACAAGTCATTGAACTTTAAAAGCTGTTGGAAATCAGGAAAATGTATTTTATTCCAAATAATTACATACTTACAATCAAGAATTCATCTTTGCACATAACTGCCAATGAGTTTTTACTGTTGATATCTTGAAATTTATGAAATTAGCTGATATACCAAAAAAAATAATTCCTGGCACAGTCTAAAAGTTATATTGATTTATTGTATTCAAATATACAACATATAAAGTTGTCCACAATGTTACAAATTTTAAATATCTTTAACAGCATGTATAGTATATCTATTGTTGTAACTTGAGCCTTCTCATTACAAACCTTGGCATGGCAGGTGCATTAAGCGATATTGCCAAAATTACCATGCTTGGCAGGCAGGTTGGTGAACTCAGTAAGATACTGTTTATAACTTTGATATTGTTGGTGCTGCTGCCCATTATTTTTTTTAAATCCATCAAAATGTCCAAAAATTATTTTTGACATTTTCATGGGTTACAAAATTTTTCAGATTTGAAAAATTATGAAAAAAAATATTTTCTGCAGTAGTTACACATACACAACATTATAAAAAATCGCTATGATCTAAGTTGTAAAATAATTTCAGGAGTCTAAAATCATTATTAGGTTAAATTTAATAATTCATTTAAAATTTACATTTAAATTGCATTATTACTTTGTACTTATTCATAAAACATATGTTTTGATGTAGAAAATAAATATGTTTTTCTTTTTGTTTCAGATAAATACACCAAAAATTAAATGCCACATGTGCCAGTGTATTAGTGCTAAAATGTATTCTATCGTTAACTACATAAGAAATTGTGCAAATGACAAATATAAAACGTGATAAAATATAATAATTATGAAAGTGTATATGAAAAAGCTCAGAAAATGTATATTATTCAGTTTTTCCGAGTGTGTTTACATGTGTACATTGGATGCAGTGTTCAAAAGCTAGATG
This sequence comes from Nycteola revayana, assembly GCA_947037095.2. NCBI lineage: Eukaryota > Metazoa > Arthropoda > Insecta > Lepidoptera > Nolidae > Nycteola > Nycteola revayana. The sequence goes on along the minus strand of OX344847.2, from coordinate 19,197,026 downwards.
GCGCTGTTCGGATTATTGCTGGGCAAGTGAGGTACTAGTTCCGCCACTCGCTCAGAGATGGCGTTGAAGGTAAGCTTCACATCTATTTTATTTTGGTGTCGTGTAACAGCGACATCTAGTAGGAAGTAGCTAAATTAAACTACTTCCATTTAAACAGTGTAGATGTCGGTAAACGTATCGTGACCGAGTATTTTTAAATTTTTGTTTCAGGTAAAATTAACTATATTTTGTTTATTTTATCATAACTTGCTAACATTTTCAAACTTCTTTCAATATTCTTTACTAATGTTACTTGTAACAAATTAATTTTAATTCGAATAACTCTAAATGGGAGAAGCAACCCCGAAACAGGTGAAATAAAACAATCGAAGTTTAAGTTACTGTCTAAGTATCAGTAGGTATATTGGCCATGGATGATTATACAAATAGCCCAATTCCTATTTCAAATCGAGGTTCTCATACAAATTAATTACCTACTCAACATTATACCTACCTACTTACTGCTTAGTAATTGCCTTATTTGACGTCTTCTATCTGTGTATACCAAGACTTCATGTTTGACAAGTTTATTGTAGGTAGGTAAAGATTATAAATTTAATCCATTTAGCTAACACTTTCAATGGTCAAGGTCTGTCTGGACTCGTAGCCGTGTGAAATGTTGTGAAATAACAGGTTATGCAATTGAAATAGGAAATTTGAATAAAATAGCCTTGAACCTCGGTCATAAGGGGCCAGCCGTAAATTACGTCACGCGTTTAGGGGCGTTAGGGGTCTGGAGTTACGTAATAATGGCTGTTTGAGATCAACGAGACGGGAGTGGCTGTCATTGAATAGGTAATAGGTACCTACTTATAAGATTGCTTGGCAGACATAAGAGGAAATACATATATGAGTACAGTTTAAGTTTACTCATACACCTAGCATAAAAATGTATAAGGGTGTGTAGTGTTGGAAGGGGAAGACCAAGGCGTTTCACGTTTAAATCGAGGTCGTTCTTAAGAAAGGCTAGGTTAAAAGTATCCTCAACCGAAGGACATGTATGCGGAGATTCATTTATGTAGAAGATGCGAAAGTTGTATGTTAAGATCGAAGGAAGTGGTCTCTGCCTACCCCTTATGGGAAAGAGGCGTGAATGAATGTAGTTTTTTTTTTTATTAATGTCTTGTAAATTTCCAAAAACTGTACAAGTATGAAGTAGGTTCATGTAATTAAATTGTTTTAACTAAAGTAGGTCTACTCTAATAACGGTCAAAGGCCAAGTTCATCAGCCTACTAAAACAATGAAATTTGTGTAACGAATTTTATGGATGGCCTCTTTTAACTGCGAAGTGACTATATTATTTAGATACCTACCTTCACAGAATTCGGTTTTCGGAAAACTAATTTTCACTACTTAATATTCACTTCTTTCCTTAGGTAGATATATGTAGGAAAAAATAATTTGAATATTTATAATAGGACGGTTCTATTTACAGAGTTAGACTAGATATCGGGAAAGAAGGAAAAGGTCTGAATTAGGGGACGAAAATTTGTATGCAAGATCGCCATGGTCGAATAAGCTAATAATTAATAAAAATGGTCATAGTAACCATTCTACGCAGACAAGGTCGCAAATAAAAACTCAAAGAATTTTTTAAATCGGACCAGTAGTTCTTGAGATTAGCGCGTTCAAGCAAACAAAAAAACTCTTCAGCTTTAATATTAAGTATCGATAGATTAACCTTAAAATGGTTTATACTATCCCCCACTCCTTCGGTGTCTTTATAACAGCCGGTATCACGTTGTTCCGAAGTGATGATTTTATATGCTTTATCGTACTGTAATAAATGTAGGTAAATGTGTCATGTTATCAATTTAACATAACTTACCTACTTGCATACCTACCTAGAACTTCAAAATGTGTCTTCAAGAATATTGTTTCATTACGATAATTAAACAGCAGCGTCTAACTGTCTGTTACGATAAAATACTGCGGTCACCAACCCATCTACCAAGCGTGGTGACTGTGGCAAAACCCTCCCTCGGAGGAGGCCTTTTTTTTAAGCCAAAGACGTTATACGGGCTGATGGAGAATACGATAGCACATAGGAAAATATGCATATATGTATTATATTTGATACCAGCCAAAACATTGACTAATTAACAAATGGAAAGAGTAGCATAAAGTAGTTGAAGGAAACTGAACGAAAACAGGAATCGTTATTTTTGACACGCGACGCCTAGGTACTTGTAACTAGGCTAAGATAAAATAAACAGCACATTTTAGTCATTATTTACAACATATTATATAGGAACGTAATAATTTATAAAAGTTAAAACGGCTAGTTACTACTGATGACGAGAGATGGCGCTACTTGTATCATTAGAAAACTTGTTTGATTAGTTGGTTATTTTTGTTTGAGTTCTATTTTTTTTTATAAAATATGGTTTTATCTATAACATACCTTCATAAAATACGTTTTATTATACTTCAATTTGTTAATATTTTATAAATATTAGTTTCGCAATACGTCGATAGATGGCGTTACTTGTAACATTTGTAGTTGAGTGAAGAACTATTTCTGTTTCATTTACTCTGTACTTATTTAAGATGTAAGTACTTACCGTAATTAAAGTTAATTATATACATTACATTACTATTTAGTTTTGGATATACTGTCATCATATTGGGTTAACTATAAATTAGTTCTGTAGGTACCTAACGTTTTATGAGCATCCTAAAAACAATTGGCGTAAAAGATTGTTATTTTTCTCTTCTTTTATAAAAGACAACTTCTGTAGTAGGGAAATCAATCCTTGTGTCGCGAGGAACTTTCCAAACACTCAATTAACGGACAGAAATCATACCCATACACAGTACAACTGCTTGTGGTTCACACAAATAGTTATCCCGGATGGGAATCGTACCCAGAACGAAAAGTCTCAAGCAACTACCGTAACCACTGTGCCACCGGTGCAGTCAATTTGCGAATTATTATTTTAAAATCATTTAACCATATCAGTCGTTAGTTATCATCTTGCACTTATCGGTAACTGAACTAATACACATAAACGGAATAATTTAAGTAATACCAATACCTACTTACGAATCTTTTCCTACTTCACCGGGGATAAAGGTGAGCAGTGTTGAAGTCTTAATATTATTTTTTCCTGTTAAGTAAATTGTTAAAAAATATAGAGATTCGTTTCGACACCGACGGGACGCGAACCCTGCGTGTCCCAAAATAAAAATATTTCATACAATGTTTGAAAAATAAATTCGATCCGCCAGAATTACTTTAGATTTTAAAAACAATATTTTTTTTAGCCCTGAAACTCTTACTACTTGAAGTAGCAAAAGCCTCAAGCGAGGAATACTCCATCCTGTTAACACAATACGTAACATAGGTATTTATGGTCCTCTTAAGAATGACTCAGTGACTTTCCTGCTATACATAATCTATGCAGTATCGCAATCATGTCGTGAAGCCACTGCATTCAATAGATTTAATTAAACCGTACACGTCATTTCTGTTGATGTAGGGTAATACGGCCTATCCTTGACACCCCACCAATTATTATCACAGCTTCGTTAAATGTAAAAATACAAGAACTCACAATCATCAACTTTATCTACAAATTCTATAGATTTTTCTATGGTTATTCTTTTTAAAATGGCAACACTTGAAGTGATATTTAAATGGAAATGGTGGCAAGAGTTATCTATGCCAATCTTAGGCCAACTACCTATATAAAATTGGAGAAAATTGTATTTTGTTATTTGTACATTTATAATAAATTATTATTTTCGAACAAAACAATGTAAAAAAATATTCTTATTGTTACTTTTTACTATTCTCTTCTCTTGAAAATTTTCAAAAACGATATTTCATTACCGATTTCGCTTAAAGTGCAAATAAATGGACGTTCTCCCCTATTTACCGTGTGTAGTGTTCTCAGTAACTATAAGTCGGGACATTCCACAGTCTACCCGCATTACGTGAAATCGAATTTGCGATACCTAGTAAATCATTTCCATATGCATACACTTTGTGTTCCTGGTATTAGTCGAGCGGGAGCCGAAGGTAAATTTCTGGGTTTTAATTTTAATTAAAACTACATATTATTTGCGATAGTAATAATATGAGTTAAGTAAGTGTACTGTAAGTAGGTATAATTAGTTTCGTCGACGCCATCAGTCATATCACAATTTTGGACCAATTTGTACGATATAAGAAACAAAATACAGCTGGGATTCGTACTAGATCGACGTCTAAGTTTAATAATTTCTGTTTCCAGGACCAAATATTGGTATTTTAAATTGGTATCTTGAATCGATAGTGCCCTCTCCATCTTATTAAATACGGACTCAATATATTAAGAATATCACTTTAAAGTATTTATAAATATAAACACGTCATAACATTTGATTCATATTACTTAAGCCTTAGTACATATCTATGTATATTTAAAAGTATATGACCACTAAGTATAATATAGGAAATTATAATAAATTGCAAAGTGTAGTCAGTACCATCTTTGAATGAAATTACCTCACTTATCTATTATATGGATAAGTAATACAATTTAGATAAATTTGTAGTTTAACTAACTACGTACATAAAAAAGCATGTAGGTATCTATAAAAGTAACTTTACCATTTACCGACAACTAACCGATCGTAAAACTATGAAACTACCTTATAATAGCAGACTCGTATGGGTTTACTACGTACTTTGAATATATTTAGTGTTACCATAAATTATTCATAAATCTAGAAAAGTCGAGTTTCTGTGAAATTGTGTATAAAAATGTTTTGTTAATCTATGAATCTTGGTGGCACATTACAACTGTAGCAGGAGAATACAAATTTTTAGTTTATTAGGTTCGTTTTTTTTTGGGTCATTTTGAGTCGTGCGTGTTTAGGTTATGGACACAGTACAAGTAATAGTGCTAAGTTGTTTTATATTTGTGTATGTTATTATTTTGGAACAGATATTATATTTATTTTTTTATAAAAAAAAATAACGAAAAGTTACATTTTTAACATAGGTAGGTACCTATGTTTGGTGATGTTTTATAGCTTATTTATTATATACTAGCTTCTCCCGCGCGGCTTCACCCGCGTAACTCTAGTTCCCGTAGGAACTTCATAATTATATACCCTCGATAAATGCGCTATCTAACTTAAGAATTCTTCAATTCGGACCAATTATTCTTGAGCTGGTTTAAGCAAACAAATAAACAATCTCTTCAGATTAATAAGTAAGTATAGATTCATATAGATTATAAACTATAATTATGTAGGTTTGTTTGTTTTTCATATTTCATCAAAATAATTTCAGTATTTAGATATTTTTTTTTAATTTACAGTTATTCATACATCCATAGATCCGAACAATATAGGATTCATCTTCATATGGTACATATATATTGTGTGTTATCGGACTATTCTATCGAATAAATATTAGATTTGATAAACAGGAATCTCATAAGAAAGTAGTCTGATTGGTATCACGATATATCATTACATAGTATAAAACAAAATCGCTTCCCGCTGTCTGTCTGTCTGTACATATGTATGCTTAGATCTTTAAATCTACGCAACGGATTTTGATACGGTTTTTTTAATAGATAGAGTGATTCAAGAGGAAGGTCTGTATGTATAAAACATCAGCATTATATATATAAACGCATAGCGGGTAGCTAGTTAGCAATAAGAATCGGTTTCTGAACGAGAAACAGTTGTTGCTAAGCGATGTCATTCTAATTTAAAATGCAATCAGCCATCTATTATTAGCGGCACTAAAACGAAAGTTCGGTGAACTAAATAGTGTTCATGTTTAGAAAGTCATTAAGGTGCAACGTTTCGGGCTTTAGGTATTTAACAGAGAATTTGATTTTTAAAGGAATATTTTATTTTTATCGGTTAGTTATTTAGCTTCCCGTGCGCTGTTTTATCTGCGTATCTCACGTTCCCGTGGTAAAATCATAATAAATACGTCTATAGCCTTCCTAGATGAATTGGCTATCTAACACTGAAATAATTTTTCAAATCGTATCAGGAGTTTCTGAGATTAGCGCGTTCAAGCAGACGCTATAGGCTATATTTTATTATGAAGTTCCCAAGGAAATGGAAGTTACGCGGGTGGAACCGCGCGCAGGATGCTAGTTTTATTTTTAAATACCTAAAGTGCGAACGTGTCACCATAAGCAAAAGTTGCATCGCCCCAGGTTGTTTTTAAAATTAAAAAGTGTTTGTCTTAGAAATAGGTATCCACTTTTTAATGTACCCGTAAGGGGACGATTCGCACGATCGTGCGAATAATTTTCGTGCGAATCGACTACTAACCCGTTCGTTGTATCAAATGTCTGTCGTACAAAGTGTAGCACCCGGTGTATTCGTGTCCTAACTCACGGGTAACTTTTTAATGATTTTTTTTTATGTGTATTTATTTACAAACAAAGGGTTAACAGCCGGATGTTTTGTTCAGATATGGAATATTAGTTGTTTAAAGGTAGTGGGTGAGCTGAGGGCGCATTGGTACCCGATCGGTTATCGTTAGGCATACGATTTGAATGCTATTGACTTTTTGATACGTATTTTGAGGTCAGCAGGCGCCTACGTGGTAATTATATGTGGGAATTGTACCACAGATTGATAAAATGTGATTGTTTATGGTTTGGTAGCGTCTTGTTGGTTTGTTTTGGCGGATCAGATCTGATTCCAATTGGTTTCGTAAGTTATAATTACTATTAGAATAATGCTCACTCTTATAGAAATATATTAATCTAATCTTAATTAAAAACAGCGTTTTAGCGGAACTTAGGCAAGATATTTTCCACGTATTGTCTCGTGGCTACCGTGCTCGCCCATCCGAAAAAAAAGAAAAGCTTCCCTCAGGAACAACTAGTCCGATGTAAAAAAATCTTTTATTATTAGTTGTTGTTCCTGTATCGAGGAAGGCTATATGCTATATTTCATTATGAAGTTTCTACTTGAACGGATTATTCACGGGAGTTCAGTTATTTCATAAATTGTATGAAATTCACACAGGAAACTGTTATTAACCTATCCGTTCACTTAATAGTTGAACAGGTCATGATCAGTCGCCATTTGCTAATGATGCGGCCATCATTTATCTCGACGAAGTACCTAATAATTAGTAAAACCGCTACCTCTACTATTGTATAATGTGGCTAATGGAGTAACTACGATTGCAGGTAGAGGATACCAACAGCTCAGAAGCATTTGGTCGAATGTGACATTATACGTCGGAAACATTCGTCGTATGTGCCTTAATCTTAAAATGACACGTTCGACCAAATGCTTCTGAAGTATAATACAAGTATAATACATCTGTCCTTCTGGTTCTGAGATCTAAATTTTATTAACGGCTTTGTAAGCTATGTGGGGCAAAATTATCCTAATTTTGTTTTTTAATTGCTTAACCAATAGTATCATTAGATTGAAGATCGCTATAATGGTCATTGTGAAAATATCTACTCGTGTATCTAGTTAGTCAAGACACACAAGGTCGCCATCTTGCGCAGTTTACGTAAGATTGTACGTTTTAAACCATTTAATAACTGACAAGTTGTGTAAAACTTAAGATTTCTTTCGGGGTCTGGTTGGTTGCGAGACAAACCTCTGATAGCACGTTAAGCCGTTGGTCCCGACTGTCATAACGTCATCTATATGAATCGTATACCTTGTCACGGGTAGCAGCGTTTACCTGTGTAAATGCTGTACGTACTACGTAATACTGCGGTCACTAACCCGCATGCCTAGTGTGGTGACTATAATAAAACCTAATCGCGGGAGAAGGTCCACGTTCAGCAGTGGATGCTGATGTAGCGGCTGATGATGAATAAAGATGGAGCCCTGCTCGCCCGGTGACATAAAGGCCTTATTACCAACTACATATTGTTATGTGCGCCCGTAAAAAAACACGAAGTTAGACATTAGTCTTAACTGATAACATTCTGTAGGTATTCGTTGTAATGTTGTTTTGAAAGTATGTTTGCAATTTTCCTCAAGTATTTAGTAGGTAAGTACCTTCAGTATGTGTATGCGTTCTCATGTTCCCGACGCGACACGTGTGGCAATTGTTCGCCGTCGATGTGTTATGCTTCCATGCTGTGAATGTCCCCTGTTTATAAACTTCTGAATGATAATAAAATAATCTTACTCTCTAAAATAACAAACTATTTCTTACTATTCTAGTGGATACGAAATGTATCTAGTTTTCGTATAATCTAATATATAAAACCCAGTTTAAGTCAAATATTATAAGGTGACTTTTACTAAATTTATGGGTCAGTGGCTAGTCTTAGGGGCGGTCTGTTGAGTTTAAATTTGTATATTCACTATAGTTTTGACCCAATTTCTGAAAACTTCAAACAATAAAGCAATATAACTAATCTTCATTTATACCTATTACTGTTCACTTGAAGCGTGTACCATCTGCTTTTGTGTGGGCTGTGTTCACGAGGTCCCAAAACTGATAGTCCTTTGGTAACAATATTTGTCTCTGCGGGGGATATAAGCGACACGTTGCCACTTCAATCAAACATCGATCATTCGCATGAGAGTGATAAAAACATGATCACCATACAGCATATTAAACACCCTTGTATCTGTAACCAAAAATAAGAATAATACGTACATATTTCCTCATATTGTAATGATTTGCAGACCATCATTAATTTAAGAGTTATGCTCTTGTCAGTGAAGTGGAGAGTACTCTTCGATTGAATTCTATTTTCTTTTGTGTGTTTATATTTCTTATTCATGTGCAAGCTTATATTTAATCACATTACTCACTTAGCAATTCTACGAATACACTTAAAGAAAGTACCAAACACACTTCACACAAGGAGCTATCAAAAGGAACAGTGGCCTACGGATTACCAAAACTTTTGTGTACTCAATAAATTTTATTACTTTATGATAAAAGACGTAGCCTAAATGGTGCATATTATTCACACATCTACTTATATTTTATGAGCAATTTGCAAAAGTGCTAGTTTACGACGCTCTTAAAAGGATATTATATAATGTTATTCGTGTTTATGATGCACACGGTATTGATGACTCTAGTAGGGGACGAATAGGACAACCCAGATTGACACCGTCTGTCTCACCGTCTCGCCATAAATCCTGATTATTGAACATTCAAACTAGTTTTATTTAATTTTGATTGCCATAAACGTTGAATTCTACTATACAAATCATACCCCTATTCTTAGCAGAAATCTGATGCAACACAAAGTAAAATATAATTGTGCAAAAAAACTTTAAGCCCGGACTTTACAATGAATGTTTTAACAGCTGGTGTGCGAAAATACTTTCTTACGAAGTCTATACATTTATTTTAAAATCTTGAATTTTTTTAAGCATCCTTGATTATGGACGAAAATAAGTACCTGCCTTATCGATTCATTTGTTCTTTTTACCCTAGGTAGTATTTTTTTAAGATTACAGCTATAATTAACTGATTTAACTGCAGGTAACCTTCCTGCCACAAGTAAATTCGCAATTTTTATGACGAGCAGTGTTCCGCTACTGATTTTAGCTGTGCTACGTCCATTAAATGCGAGAAGAAATATATAATTTTGTTTTGAACAAATTATTTCTACTGCTTAGTGTCGAATAAACCTACTATTTTTTTTGTGAACGCCCGACTTAAACAACTTGAGCATAATGCCCGTCTATTATCATACAGACGATGTTGTTATAACTTTTCTTATAATCTGTGACGTTAGCGCGGCGGTTGGCGGCCTCAGGCAGGGATTGCAGCTTTCCTTACAGGCGTTGAAAAGTCTGAATGAGCTTCTCTCCGCTCCACATGGCAACAGGATTAGAAACGCTCCAAATTCTTATTGTCAATACACGAATAATTGAATTTTACCTTTTTCTATAATACGCCATCACCTGCGTTTTGTCTATGTAAAAAAAATGGATCCCCATATATTTGGCGTCTCGTTACTCAATGTCTTGTGCCTTTGTGAGCTGAAGACTATTGTCTGACGCGAATTTCGCCACGGGCAACCCTAGTTCCGTATTAAGCAATTATGCACTTATTTATAGTGGGACAATATTGATTTACGATCGTTCTGTTTTGGCGGTTGCGACCTTTCGTATTTTAAATGTCGACGTCGTCTTCCCGCCAGGTGCGAGTCGTATTTTTTTTTCTTGATAGCATTGTGGACGGTTTCGATTCAAACTACAATGGATGCGAGATTTGCACAAAAACGCGTCGTAAAAAGGGAGCTGGTAGAAAAAGCTATGGTTATGCAGAATGTCCGACGTTAGTTCATTGGACTGTAGTCGCGTGCCGGTTCTTTAATATGTTTTAGTTTTTTATAACGACTTGTCCCCAGGTGAAGGCACACCTTGACTTGTTCGAGACATTAATCAACACATACTTCTTATACTTACTCATTCGTTGTAAGACAAAGTCTGCAATCATAATGCTGACGTCACGTTATTTAGTATTATGGTTATTTTTGAACATTAACATGTAAATTAACTTCATAAACAAATTACTCTGACTACTTAATCAGCTCACCAAAAGTTGAATAGTTGCTTAACTACTTAAATAATATAAATTGTTACCACAGAAACAAAAATATACATATTAATTTAAAAGTTCGTTGCCACAACTAAGATAAACATAGACAACATATTTTCATATTACTTTTTTTTTTTGACGGATCTGTACGACAAAACACGCGTTTAAAAATACTTAAATTGATTAGGTGTGTCTATGGGTACACGATTTATATTTTATCTTTGTATTGCACCATAGTATTTCAATGTTTATTTTTAAATGCATACGCGTGGGAGTTTACTTTCTCCATTTCCTGGTTTCGTTATAAAAGTGACACAATCCGTGATAACTTTGATATCGGTACCCTTGACAATGCTTCCCGCGCTTTTACAGAATGAATGATTGATCGAGTGAATGGAACTCTGCGGGCGGTTGATGACTGACTTGTGTGCGTATTTGTGTATGACTAAATTAAATAAATATTTGTGGTATTGTGCGATGTGAATGGCTACAAAAATATTGTAGGTAACTATTTATTTGATGTTTGTTGGTAAGCGTTATTGATGAGTTTTTGATTGGTAACACGCTAATAGGTTTATACCGAAGTGTCGAGAGTTCAATGAATTATTTCGCTGTACCTTCTGCCTATAATTTAACTTCTGCAACTTTTAATTGGTCTGTATACAAAATCTTCAAGTAAAGTAGCTTTTCAAAAATATTTTAATCATATTCGTTTGGATTATGAATCAACGTTAGAAAGTGACGTTTCATTTAAAAGTCGCTTAATTCGTATATAAACTAAATAATGATATATGGATGTGATAGCCAATTGATATTGACCTACAAAAACACATATTCAGGTGAACGCGATTAAAAAAAACGCATTAAAAAGTCTTAGCAACAGCATTGGCGTCTAGCGGCGGTTTATTTATGTTGCTAGGCAACAAAAAATAACAATAACTGCCATCGTCTAGTAACCAGCGAACCGAGCACACGGACAGCCGGTAAAGTCACTTATTAGTGCTTAATCAATGCTATAGAAGCGGCGCCACTACCACACAAAGTAAAGTGTAACATACAAAAAATCCTTAATTATATCTAATTACAGGGAATTGTCTATAGATTAACATAATATAAACTCCGTGCATTATGGTAATCTAGGCACGGAACGTGTTTCCTTTTCAGATGGTAGAATGTTTGAATCCTAAATTAGTATTTTGCATTTAAATCGATTTACCATTCGTTCGATTTACATTGTTGAATAATAATGGTTAATACTAAGAATAATCACGCTGCCTTATATTGATTCCACAAAGTGGGATTTTATGGTTGAATTGTATTAAGTAAGTTCCTAATATACCATAGCTATTTTACTTTTTCATTATCTGAGAGACAGTAATATTGATAAATTGTAAGTAGGTACTTCTTTGCTAGTTTGTATTAATGTAGTTTGTAGACGTAATTATTGTGTATTGAAATCTAAAGGGATTCTTAAGTAAGAAATACTTAACACTTAAATGTTTTTAATACAAATCCAGAAACCATTAATATGGCACACAGAGCATGCCGCAATCAAACTGCATTTTTCACAGTAAACTTGTGGCGGAACTCTCCGTTAAGTTAATAATGCTACCGCGATCATAGAATATTTTAGATGTATGGTCTTGCATGCCCCGGCGCACTCGCTCAAACAATTCGTGTTGTAATTGTAATCCTCTATATTTTTTACCATTGTAATGTATACCATGGAAAAAGTTTGTAATTGCCTTGCGAAATTATTATTATTTTTTGCTTGTATTTTTGTTATGAACTATTTCGAAGAACGGACGCCAGCTGCCTTAAAATCATCTGCGGTCGTTAGACGGTGGCGGAATTAATTGTTGTAAAAAAAAACTATAAACTTTACCGGAGTACTAATTGAGTTAGTGTCTGGCTTTATTTACTAACAATGCCCATGTTTCAAACGATGTTGGAGCAATGACTTGCGTAAAAGTGTCTGGTGAATCTGAGATCCCCCTTGAATGGCACTTGTCCACAAACTCAATATAAATTCTTTAAAAATCAATCACTAAAATGCTGAGTCGGTCTGGTGCGAAAATGAGTCGGTCCAAGAAATTGGCTACAGATATTTTCAATACTTTTCCTCCCCATCTCGCAGCATATTTGGACAGTCCCTTTTCCATGACTGTGGAAGTTTTAAAAAGTACGGATATTAAAGTTAGTGTTTTAGGGGTGGTTTTCCCCCACCCATTGCAGTGTTTTATAGAGTCTAGACTAATTTACTAATGTTACTAGCGAGTTCTTCCAATAACAGGTCTAAAAACTTTGTAAATTGGTTAAGGGCCGGCTCTAACAGTTAACGCTCGTTACACTTATAGACAAATATGATATATTTTGCTGTCACTTAGTAACGTCATATATACGGTATATAATATACCCCCTAAATTCAATCTGCATTTGTTTTGTAATTCTAACTACTAAGTTTAATTTTACAATTTTGTCGACTTATTCAACAGTTTTTGCTTTGATAGCTAATACCTAATTAATTATTAAAAATATTATTATGACAATTTTAAAAGTTTTGTTAATTTCGCTAGTGTGTTGAATTTACTTTGTGCTAACGGCAAGAAATGTATATTAAATAAATAATAGACTAGAAATTGAATGAAATTTGCAACATTTTTATTATTGTTGAATATCCCCAGGTTTCCGTAAAGCAATTAATTTACGGAAGCTCGTTGCACAATATAAAAACTAGTTTCAGCGCGTTAAGTTCGCGTGCTCAGCTTTAGCTGCTATCACTATGTTACAGTTGCGGGATCCACAGAGTTCTTAACTTAAATATTTATGTTACTAACTAGTCTGTATTAAATATTAATGGGAGATCGTTAGCTTACACGCGAATGCGTCTAGACAGGAAGTTGCTTGTAAACTCGCTTTTTATGGGTTGAATAAAATCTCCAGTACAGCTTGCCCCTTAGCGCAATACTGTCGTCGGCCGAATCTCGAGGGTGACAACTTGTCTTCGGTGTTAAATTAATTTCCTGAGGCTACGGAACTACTGGGGAGAGAATGACGCAGACTTTTTAATATGTTTGGATTCTTCAGGGTTCCGTAATTCAAGAAGTGGATCAGACGTTTATCTGTGTAATATTATTTCTTTAACAGTAATTATTTTTAAATTATTTGAATGATTTTGTATGTAATATTAATAACTATGTTGTTCTTATATTCTTACATCAACGGTATATTTTTTTCTCTTCTATAATTTTCTCTACTTTAGTTCACCTACCACATTATCTCTGCACCACCCTATGGATGACTGGGAGAAAATGCCTCTGGTATTAAGTCCGCAATGTACTTTCATAGTGCTAAAGTTATTAAAATGAATAAATAATTGGTAATAAATATTTAGTACTAAATTAAAGTTAATAATCCGTAATAAACTCCGCGTGTAAACAATTTTAATGTTTCAATTGAACGCAATCAAAATATACATTCATGTTTATATTTCGAGCTTTCCAAATTAACTGGTCATAAAATATACTTACCGTCGGCTGAATACATAACGCGGCCGTTAATAAAATGAGCTTCTATGTTTACTATCGGTTTGAATTAGCAGAACCAATTTGTTTCATGCATATATTGAATTTGCCACAATATTTTGTTAGAGTAAATTAACAGAATCTATCCAAATCAATCCGAAGTTGATATTATACAAATAGGTTTTAAATTATTGGTGAAAAATTGTATGTATTAAGGTAATGAAAGTAAACTTGTGATATCTTTTAAAATATATTTTTATTTACCAAATGGAATAGGTTTAAGACGTGTCAACAATTAATCGCGTTAATTGCGATTATTTAATTAAAAAAAAATGTAATCTACACACCACCTTCTCTGTTGAATTTTATATTATTAGTCTACAAAACAACCTAAATAAAACCATTTAACAATGTAAACAACTTCGAATAAGTAATAACGCAGTTATGTCACTGTGCAACACTCACATTATCTATAGCCTATATACAAGTTATACATGTATGAAGCATACAAAATGCTTATGGACTTTCAATGTTTGCAAAAACTGTTTTTTTTTTAAATCGATGGCAGTGAATGTTTTTTGTTCTGTGTCTGCAACATTCGCGTAGGCGAGGACTTGCCAGACTGCGTGAGGTCTCTACTCCCTCAAAACCTGATGACATTAAATATCTTTATTTGTTTAATAAATTTAATGTTTAAAATTCGTGTTCTTTGACATAACACCGACGTTATACATATTTCTATTATATATCATAAAATCGAGTTAATCAATTACCCGATGCAGTCAAAAAGCGATTTATCAAATTGAATTAATCGATTTTATTAAAAGAATATTGCTACGGTTGTTATTTTGTGTTTATGGTTTAATTATTCCAATCGTGGAGAATGGTTTGAGTTAGTTAGAGAGACTGATTTACGAAGATGCTCATATATGTATTTACAACTTTTACTTAAAAATTTAATGGGAGGAGTATAATTGGTTGTCAACGTCAATGCTTCTAATATAATATTATACGGGGTTTATTGTTTCTATAAATATAAAGGTATTATATTTACAACATACATTTTATTTATGTGTAATGTACTATGTGCTGTTGTGATTACTATTACTTATTTGTGATTAGACGCGATAGTATTTAATTTTTAATTGATCTATGTTGGGCTTGTTGGACGCGGTAGGCCCAGAAGGAGATGGCGAGAAGAACTGGACTCTTTCCTGAAAGATTGGTCCCAGGTGGCTTGTGACAGGAAGAAGTGAAAAGATGAAAGGCCTTTGCCCTGCAGTGGGACACATCGGGCTAATAATAATATTGTGTTGGGCTTGATTTGGTTCTGATGTCAAATATACATATATAGTTTTTGTTTAGTTTGTTTTTACTTTAGTCGCTATAATTTGATATTCTGAATTCTAATAGGTTTATTGATTAAGCCAGTAAGTTGTTTCGTGTATTAAAATCCTACATAAGTATATTTGTGGTCAGCCTAGACGGATTACGTGTCAATGAACTACTTACTATTACCGTATTGCGGATATGATTGTGTACGATAAAAAATACGACAATTGAAACCTAATGGTGCTCCCACATTGCTGTAATTTTTTTATTAACATTTTTAAATTCTAATACATTCACTACTAAATGTAGGATTTGTTACATTATGTTAGGTATTGCTTTGAGTTGTTGTGTTTCGAGTCACTGATGGAAAACATTTGAAAACATGACATCGGTCTCCGGTTGAATTTACGTTCCGAGGCGTCTACAGGAAAATGGCTTTTATTTATTTTATATTTTTTTTAAAGAAAAAAAGTTTAAACTGGGTAGTAACCTATGTTTTATATATTTTAAAATTTGTTAACTAATAATTTTGTTTAGAACTGTTTACTAATATTATCTAACATTAATGTTTTAAACATTTTTAACAACGGTGTGGGAGCACCATAAGTGGCGATGGTTCATTACTCTAGGCCTTTTAACCTGATAAACTGTTAGATGATTGAAAATGTATCCTCCTAGCCTTTGTTGTTAGCCGTTATTGTTAATTATATAAGCGTATGTGTTGCTAAACAAATCTATTCAATCAGGACTTGGGAATACATACACTTGTATTTCTTTAATGGGTGAATATACAAAAGTTGGGTAACTTTTAGGGATATTTTGTTTATGATATTTTTTTAATAATATTCCCACAAATTTGGGCATATAAGATAAGTAATATAATAAATATATTGTATGTGTTTGGGCCAGTCACTTTTTAAAGTAGATTCTGAGATATTTAGATTTTTCTGAATTTGACTGCCAGGGGACTGATGAGGGTGACAAAGTACTGACAAAAAACACAATTTCATGAGATATGTATGTCATTTATTAATATATATAAGAAATCTCTTAGAATCTAATAATGGCACATATTCTTCGTAACTGATTTTAAATGGAATGGTTTTCAAAAACTTCTCGTGAAGATTTTTCTTGCTGTCCAGTAGACATCTTTCTTTACAAATTCTTTCTTACCTGCCACTTGACAGCTGTTAGAGTCATCTTCTAAAAATTACTGAACTAAATTTTGTACTTTAGTTTTGGCATTAATCTTTATTCTGTTTGATAGGTTATGTCCAGTTTTTTTATAAGTCACTGCTTTGTTTTTAATTCTCCATAAATTGTATTTGTCTGCTACATTTCCAGATATAGCTTGTTTGAACTTTTTTTATCTTCATCACTATTTATCTTAGTGTAGTTTTCTTCTAATTTAATTTTAATAACTTCACCAAATAGGGCTTTCTTCACGTATTCCTTTTTTTTGTAATATCTTCACTCATTTCTTCAGATCTGGTTTTTGGAGTATTGTCAACTGATCTTACAACTGGCTCCAACTGTTTTTATATCGTTTATATTTTTGACGCTGAGTATTCAGTTTAATTCTCAGTTTTGAAACCATTTCTTCCATTTTTTTAAATTGTTTATTTCTGGACTTTCTCTGCCTTTTACTTCTTTTTTGTGCCTCTTTTGCTCTTTGGTCTTCTTTAATAGTAGGTCTCATTTCTTCACCAACTACTGCTTCATTGTCTGTAGGTGACGGAGTATTCTGGCTTACAAAATAACAGTAGTATGTTTCAATTGTTGTTGTTTTTTGCCTGTACTTTAATGAATGATTTTTCAAAATTTTCTAGTTAATCGTTGCTCCCAAGTGTCATTTCTTTAACATTTTCTTTGTCCCTTCTCCTTTTTTTTAAGTACTGCAACCTTTGTTTTTCCTTGTATTCGGCTTATTTAACAGGATCGCTTTTGATTATAGCTAAGCGAACCTTTTCAGTTTCTATTTTCTTTTTTAATATGTCTTCTCTATCCTTAGACATATTTTGTTTTTTTTTTGGAAGCGGCATATTGTTTTAAATTGAAATAAGTAATAAAAAATATGCTTACACACTCTAAATATCAGTACTCTGGAAACACGTCAGTCCTTTGGCGCAATATCAGACAAAGGACTGACGCCAACGGACTGACGAACCAGACATGAATTTAAGGTTATCATTAGAACCAACGTAAACTTTGATATGTATGAATAGCAACAAGCTACATTAAAAAAAATCAAAGCTAGCCATGTATAAAATAAAATATAATCCAGGTTTACAAGAAAATAACGACTCACCATGGGACTGACATTTTGACTGGATCGGCACGTGTTTCGGTGACAAACACAGTGCTAGCACTGGCACACTAGGTGGTGGCCGTAAAATGGCGCTGCCTGCAGCTAATTTCACTACCAACGTTGAAATTTAACAGGGATTTTAATTTGAGTCGACAATATTTAGCGGGAAATTCAAATTCGAACAACACACAGCGGACTGACGAGTAAAAGTGAACACAAAGTTTTTTTATAATTTTTACAACAACGGTAAGAATATTATTTTATAAAAGTTGTAATATACATTGTTAACTACTTCATAGATTGTAATGAAACAGTAAGCTTGCTTATATTCGTGGCAATATTTAATACACAGCCACTTCATTGCGCGTTTTTGGGATTATGACATGCCAAAGTACTGACGTTTTGAGAACATATTACAGAAATTTACAAACTTGTATTTAAAATGAGTAGCTGAAATTGAGTGACCAAATTAAAGGCGGTTAATTGTTTTAAAATAATATTAAAAATATATACAAACTGTAATAACACATCGTTCTATTGTCTAATGACACTGAGTTACCCAAATTTTGTAGAATCACCCTAATCAAAATGACTTTAATATTGCTCAATATAATTCGATTGTCCGTCTGTCTTATGATAAATATGACCATCAGTTATTCATAGTATTTAAAGTATTTGTTTTTTTTTTCTTTTAAATTATTTAATCGTACTTATATAGGTACGATGGGTTTATAAAATCGGTAACTTAGTAATATAAAAATAACTTGGTATATAAATTTATTAAGAAACTTTCACAATCTTTGTACCCTTTTCCCCTAATTTATTTTTAGAACGTCTTCCCCAATTGGAAGTTGGAACATTCCTCAACAACAACAATTTTTATGTTACGTTATGTTTTGCTTAAAATATATTATTTTCATAAAGTATTACATCAGCCAAGTTAAGTTAGTCAGTCGTCTTGGTTTCTGTAAATGAAATTGATCGGAGTTACCGTGACTTTTATAAGTTAATAGGTATATCCTAATTTTATCAACAAGGGAATTGTTAGACTCTTGAATAACAACCAGCTATAGAAATGTAACAATAATTAATATATGAATTATCTGCTTGGAAATTTCCGTGAACGTACATAGTTCAAAGATAACGAGCAATAGGTGGGTACTTACTTAAGTTTTTCATTTATCATGAAATTAGTTGCCTTATATTTTTCAGCGTAGGCTTTGTTTGAAGTCGTTCATTATAAGAATATATTTTGTGTAAATATTTTTTTAAATAGAATTCTTATTTAGTAATAACATATTAATCCTGGTTCGAATTTGACAGAAATGTGTGTCAGATGTACACATCTTTGGAAACAAACACCTCATGAAACCATTATCTTCAAACTGCATCTAATTCACTCAGCTACACTGTTTGCGCAAGTAGTGTCAGTTCGATAGCCTAGATACTCCGCAAATTTCTCTTGGTAATGCATCCTCGATAGTTAACAAATTTCTCATGCTTTTCCATGAAAATGTCATAAATGTCCTAGAAATTCTTTCAGGAGGCGGATCTTACCTAGAGTTACCAAGTCCCTTACTCTTTCGCTAGGCATTACTCATAAACTAACATTATTATTATAAGTATAAGTAACTATGATTTCACGAAACTATACATGTGGTTCAAGTTTTTATATTCCATTCTTGGCACTTGTCATGTGCCAGATCAAATTAACTAACCCTATTTTCATGCAAACAACCAACACCTTTCGTATTCTTTTAAAATTATACCCGGTATCAAAATTGTCATAATAAATTATTATTAATAAAGCCTCCTTTCAAGATATTATGACACAAATCATTTTCAAAAAAAAAAAAAAAAGATTAGACTTATCTAATCCCCTTTATTTGTCTGTTCGTACATGGTGCTTTGTTTTTTTGTCCCATCGTATTGTGCCATAGCGCAACACGTGCTGTCTTGAAGAAATTACGGGGTTTCGAGACATGTATAAGTTTGTTATACCGTAGGGTACGTATGTGTATTGTGACCATGGTTCTGGAGATTAAAAGACTTGATGAGATTAAGAAATATGGATACAGTTATTCATTACCGCAGTGAGGGTACTTTTGTTTATGTGTAATCGTATTACGATGTGAAATGAAGTTAAAAAAACCCCTATAATTAACATTTTATATATTTACACCCGAAATTGTAACTAAGTACTTGAAATTTACTGCTAATTCTTAATAAAACGTATGGGTACATTGAACTCGGTAATTGCCTTCACCCTAATCTGAAACGGCGGCGTCTGATTTAACTTTTACCAGTAAAACAGCTTGAATCATAACGCCCCCTTCAGTCTTAAATTTTTACGACAAATCTCTATGTTGGGCACTTGTTAAAAATGTTGAAATTAGGACTTTAAGAGCACAATCCACGTTAATGGGATCGTTTGGTCGCAGCATCCCGCCGGGTGCGGCAGATGGCTGGTTCAGTTTCCCTTTTCAATTGGCCATCTCTGCCGAGCCCCCGTTTTTTGCCCCCAAACTGATTGTGATCACCGCTATTGTAACGCATTGTGATACACGCCATTGTTAAAGTGAAATTCAAAATTCTTACCCGATCCCCGGCTTTTCTAAGGAGAATTGCAAATTTTCTATTCCTATGAAATTCTGTGGGAACCTTTTTGCAATTTCGGATTAGGAGGGTAATGCAGGTATTGCAGATGATGTATTGTGATGGCGTCCGCCATTACATCTCTGATTTTGATGTATTGTGTTACAGTTTTAAATGCTCCCATTTTGCGCTAATGGTTACATTTGTGAAGGTTCTTATGTGTCGCAAAATGTATAGTTTTACGTTATTATTTATTTGAAATGAACGAAGTCGAACTAATATTGATTTATTGTATTTCTTTAAGTTTTAGTTAGATAATGGATTTGGTCGTTATGAGGGGATTTATATGAGTATAGGATATTATCAAAACGGCAGATTTGGAAATGATACGGTGGCAAAACACGTTATGAGTTGTAACCCGCTGGACGAGTCTTATAAGTGCGTCTGTCTCGTTGGTCTAGCGGAAATATGTTCAACTGTAACTACCGAGGTCCCGGGTTCGATCTCCGGGTTGGGCAAACATTTGTTAATAGGAATTTTCTCCCGAGAAGAGATACTTCCCGAACTTTGGTGGTGTTTCATCCGTGATACGGAGTGCACGTTTAGTTATAGGTCCTGTGCCTGATCCCATTGGCAGTGTTATTAGAACCGACCCATCGGATTTTGAGACTAAAGGAATGGAGAGTGCACCAGTGTTTGCACACATTTGTGCACCAAAATATGTCAGTCAGTATCTCGACAGCTGAAAGAATGTATAATGACCACCACAAAAATAACTAAAGGAATTTGCTTAAGTAGGTATTCACTTATTGATTGCATAGACCAAATTAAGTCCGTATATCTATAAAGTCTGTCATTGACCTACGTTATCGTTAATTGCACCCAAACATTATCGTAGTAACAAACTGTTAATCAATAAAGTGATTATGTATTATCATTCATTCTAGTGCTGACCTAAATGTGAGCGTAATGTACCTATTATTTTATAACTTGTGTAAATATCGTTAAAATCAACATGATCCTCTGAGAGAATTTGTACCTAATTGTACCTTTAAGGGTAAAACCGTAATTGAACAAGGGTGAGAGTTGCGCACAGATAAATTAATTATTTTGCCTCGCGGTTATATCTTTGGACTGCTACTCTGCTCCAGTGGGTTATACATTGTCATTGATGTTTGGTAGCCTATGTATCTATCTTATAAACTATCCCCGTGAAAAATTTCAGTCGAATCCATTCAGTAGTTACGGTCAAAGAGTAATAAACATCCATCCATCCACACATCCATCCAGCCATATAAACTTATCGCTTTTATGATATGAATGGGAATTTTTAAATAATAAGTATTTTTAATTTCGTCAGTCATTATATTCTAACTATGATTTTACAAGATAATTAAAATTAGAATTGGAATTAACTATCAACTGAAATATATATATATATATATATTCGTAATTAAGTGTGTTTACACGCCAAAAGTCTAATACGAAATTGACGGTATTATATGAATTTAAGAACTTTATGAAGTTATATTTTTGCAAATATAAATTATTATTTGATTTGTGTATCTACAGATACAAACTCACAAACCTTATTCTCAATATCTTAATTAATTTGGCAGTAGCCCAATGTCTAGTGGCGTCGGACTTGTAATCTTGTGGTGGCCGGTCCCTCCACTCATTGCACTACCGTCGTGGTACTGTAAAACAAGCATTTTAGCTTAGCACGAGGGAATAACAAGAATACTTGTAGAGTGGAAAACTCTGTTAGTAATCTTTCAAAATAAGCAGATTAACTGCAAATAATTGGACTCAAAAAGATTCTTCCCAACAAATCTAGTAGCAAGTCCACCAACCCTTCTGATCTCATCGGCGGCCTGCTGCTTGAAGTGCCAGAGTTAGCCACTTTACATCAAGTGGTATACTTATACCAATTCATGACAAGCGGTTTACTTCACAAAGTTTCTACAAAACTTACTACGCACGCCCTTGAACACTATTTAACTGTTTTTAACCCCCGACACAAAAACGACGGGGTGTTATAAGTTTGGCGTGTCCGTGTGTTGATCTTATTGTGGCATCGAAGCTACCGTCAATCTTTTGACAGATGAACAAATTTTGATTTTCTTTTTGATAGGTGAGTTTGATGAAAATCGGTCCAAGATAGCCGCTACTATAATTTGAACATTACATACTTTTTCACTATTCCTTATCAAATCAAAGGGCTCGAATACTATACACTATTTTCAAATCCAAAATGGTCTCAACCACTGAACGCCGAAATACATTCGTTTTTATTAGGGTTCCGTAGCCAAATGGCAAAAAACGGAACCCTTATAGATTCGTCATGTCTGTCTGTCTGTCTGTCTGTCTGTCCGTCCGTCCGTATGTCACAGTCACTTTTTTCCGAAACTATAAGAACTATAATGTTGAAACTTGGCAAATAGATGTATGTTGTGAACCGCATTAAGATTTTTACACAAAAATAGAAAAAAAAAAACAAAAAACAAATGGGGTTCCCCATACTTAGTACTAAAACTCAAAAAAAAATTTTCATCAAACCCATACGTGTGGGGTATCTATGGATAGGTCTTCAAAAATGATATTGAGGTTTCTAATGTAATTTTTTTATAAACTGAATAGTTTGCGCGAGAGACCCTTCCAAAGTGGTAAAATGTGTGTCCCCCCCTGTAACTTCTAAAATAAGAGAATGATAAAACTAAAAAAAATATATGATGTACATAACCATGCAAACTTCCACCGAAAATTGGTTTGAACGAGATCAAGTAAATAGTTTTTTTTATACGTCATAAACCGTAAACCGCAATTTACCTTTCATTCTAATACGTAGGCACTTGCAAGTAGTACGGAACCCTTCGTGCGAGAGTCCGACTCGCACTTGGCCGGTTTTTTTTGTAGAAATAAGTCCACGTTTATTTGAAAACTTCTATACTTTATACTTAGATGTGTTTATCTATTTTTAGTCTTGGTCTTAAATTTGCTCAATTAGATTCAAATGTATATTTTTTACACTTCAGTATAAATACAACTATAGATTAATTTAATTTACCAAACAAACCTAATTATTTCCGAATCTAGTTGAGATTAATAGGTACTTGAACTAGTTGATGTTCGTCTACTAAATATGAGACATCATACAGCCTGACGTCATAGTTAGCTCAGAACGTTCGTAGGTCATGGCAGTGCGTGGGACAAACAGGCTGACACACTTGAACTAGTAGTTAGTCAGCGAAAATGCAGTAGCTGAGATAATTACATCATTGAACTATGAAGATAGATGAAAATATTTTTGTTAATTTTAAAATTCAGTTCAGTAATTTATACTTGGGAGAAGACTATATCGTCAGTTCATCCTTCATTCTAAACCAAACCACTGATCGGCACTACTTTGTAGTAAATTGCTAGGACAAAATAAATAACATAAATGTTAATGATGACTTAACTGAAAATCTGTTTATGCAATATTTTACTATAAGCCCTTTGACTATAGGTACTTTAAGCTTCTAAATCCTCTTTTTATTACTCTTATACATATGCGACTATGAGAACCCTGTACACCAGGAATGTCAATATCTCCCACAGCTCGGTATAGCAATTTTCAACCATTACATGATGTGTAAGTACCAACAAAATGGCCAAATTGAGTTATAAATCTTGGCAACGTCTTCATTTTAAATTCGCCAGCTGTCCATTTCGTGCCTCACAAAATTAGCGGGCACTTTTTAGTAACTACAGTCGGATTCTCGTCACGTATGGGCAGTTAAGGCGTATCTAGCATTCGGAGGCACGGTTTAATCTCAGAGGAATGTCCGATGCTCGTAACGACACAGCTACGCCCTTTCTGAGTTATAGACCAATAACCCAACGGATTAGAATACTACGCGACGAGACGGCGACGACCCCCTTCCTTATGAGGTACTGTCGGATAGGGCTTTCCGGAGACTGGAATTAGGAAGTTGCTCTAGTCTAGTCAGATATTCACTAATACTCATTTGTATTCATCTGATGCTCGAATATTTCGCCTTGAAGCAAACCAACGTTGAAATATTAAATAAAGCTAACAACCTATTTATTTTTCTTAATTAAGTAAGCACATAAAATACGTAATACCTAAACAATGTAATTAACGATCTTAAATGTTATATCTACAAAAAACATAAACAAGAAACTGAAAAAGTATAATTACTTTTTTCAACAAAGTATTTTCCGGATGAATGAAATGATTGCTTTTGCTCTTTTCAAAGCTTAGATGGAAATAAAAAGAACGAGAGGTCGGAGGAGGTTACATTAAATTTCTTGGAAAAACTGACTAGCTGGTGTAACAATGGAAGCACCATGGTCACGTACATAATCGAATCTATTTTTGTAATGTTACATTTACTTGATGGCGAATAAATTTGTTTTGGCAACTGTTCAGTAGGTAGGTTCACCTATTGAATTCTAACCTACACCCACCTCCTATTACGGCCGCGATAGATCAGATAAATTAATGTTTTTATACATATTTAATTATACCTTTGAACTACTATCACCGAAACTAACATCTAGTTTCTAAAAAGATGCTCAGCGTCAAAATTTACTAATAGGCCGTCAAAACTCTGATTTCGTTTAAAATTAGTGTCTGAAAGCATATTATTTTGATTTGATTCTAGTGTTAGCGAATCTTTTATTAATGTTTTGTTGCACAACCAAATTACTATCGTATTTTTTTATTTCTGAAAATTATTCTTAATTCAGATTTCAGAAGCTAAATTTGATTTTACAGTAAATTTAATTAACTTTTATGTTAGTTAATTGTTGCTTTGTGTAACCCGGTGTAGGTGTAATAACTCGATTAGGAGTATTTTTATTAGCTGGACTACTTGCCTTAATACAACATTTTATCTAATTCTAATCATTATTCTTACTCAATTCCAACTGAAGCATTTTTTGCTAACACACTAGCAGATTACAAGTAACGTCTTTCGCGTAACCAGCCTAATCTGCGTTGAAATTCGAGCTTGCGGTACGAGATTGATAACACAATAGTTATTACACATATTTATTGTTAACAACAATAGAACCGGCGCGGCGCCGCTCGTGGTATACGTGTTGTTAAACGCTTGGTTGGTTGATGTATGAGCAATTATATTTTACCGTAGAATACCGCTTTAATTTTATAAAAGGTCTTCTAAAAGATACGCTCCAATTTCATGCCATTTTTTGTCCATAAAATCAGTAACTGACAGCGCCATGTCAATAGCCAATCTACTAAGAAATATTTTATTAGGTATCTTATGAAAGTATAAATAGATTTCCAATAAGAATCATCGTTTTCAGCGCCGTGATTAAATGAAGAAGTTTTTGTTAAAGAATTTTGAATGAGAAACATGAATTTCATAGCTATTTTATTTGATTTAAAATAGTTCGCTACTAAGTTGTGAGGCACGCTTTAAATGTCGGGGTCGTGGGTTTCCACAAAGATTTCCTGTCCATCCCCACGCCGGACAGGAAATCTTTGTGTAAATTGTAAGATTTCTTTCTGCGTCTGGTTGGTTGAGGGACTACCCTCCGTGCCTCGTAAAGCACGTTAAGCCGTTGGTCCCGATTGTTATAACATCATCTATAATACCCATTATACCTAATCGTATATCAAGGAATAATATAATACTGCGGTCACCAACCCGCGTGCCAAGCGTTGTGACTAAGACCCTCCCTCGGTAGGAGGCCCATGTTCACCAGTGGACGTTATGCGGGCTGATCATCAGCCCGTGTAACGTCCACTGTTGATGATGATGATGAAGTGGTTTGGTCATAGTTCTATAATGAAAATCCTATTACTAAACAGTTTGACAGTTTTTTAATAATTAATTTTGTAGTATTTACTAATATAATCGTAGAAAGTCATTTGTTATTGTAGTATTGCTTTACGACAAGCACTATTTCAGCTTTTATGGCAGTAATGTGTTGCTCTATTGTCTCCAGTATTACCTATATTTGTTTTTTTTTTATAAAATTACTCAGTCCTTCATTGCTTATTTGTCGTTCTCGGGCATTAAGTTATCTTCCCCCATACTTTATTACTGTAACTGCTTAATAGAGAGCGGATTACAAAATTGCTTTTTTCACCTTCGCTCCCTAATCCAAGGGCTCTTTGGGTGTCCTAAATCTTTTCTATAATTATGCAATAAACAATATTGTCGTCTAGACTGTATAAATACATCAGTTCTAGGTATAGGGGATTCAAATTTAATGGCGTTGTTTGCCTTTATGTGTTTTGTTTTTAATTTATTTTGTTGGTGGAATTGCTTCTTATGTCCTGGGGTTGCCCGTTATTGCTAGACGCTCCTGAATGTCCTCTATGACTCGTGAATGGCATCGTCTATACAGAAGCTATGTATGCAGATATATCGTAAATGTGTTTATAGAGAACATTCTCCCTTTATGGGATGCGTAATGCTCTGTAAAACGATATGCAGTTAAAGGCATTCCAGACGTTGGAATGTACATTTTAATAAAGTGAAAAGGATTATGGTGGACACATAAATATTAAGTTAGTCGAAAGAAATTGTTTACCAACTTAAAGCGCCTACCTACCGCAAATATATCATGACTTAACTATTTACCTGTTCTTATACATACCCAATTACCCAAGTCCGTTTAATTAAATGTGAGCTCTATACAGACATAATATATAAAACATTATTTGCATATTGAATTTTTTGTTTTGTTTTTTATACTGAAAATAACAATTATTTTACGTGTTGTGTAGTTGATTTCGGCGTTCTTTCCACCCGTACGTGATTATATTTGAATTGTATTTTTAAACTGTCCCGAGTTTTATTTAGCTAGCAACGACAGGCGATAAGAATGGATGTGACAGAATCAATCGTCGATTCCTGCCCGGCGGTCGATCACGCTTATCTAATTCTCAAAGCAAATATTGGACGATCGCATACCAAGTTGAACGCAGCGAAACGATGTGCGAAAGGAGAATCGCTTTAAATATTTAAAAGGGTGAATATTGGATACGGCATGGGTTCGTTTCGTACGCATTCATTCCTTGTTTAATAATAACGGGATTCTGTTTGTTTTGGGCGTACACAACCTACCAAGATACGTGTAATACACAGTAGGTACTCGGCAAATATTAAGAGTATTAGGGTGCCGTCCTAAAGCCAAAATTAAATAACTTCCAAAGTCTTTTAACATTCTATAAACAGGACATAAACATATTTTGGAAATTTGATGGTGGCATAGCATGTGTTGACGTGACGTTAACTTGTTTGAAACGGATGTGATTTATTTTACGTAGAAAAGATAAATAAAGAAAAACGTTATTCCACTTTATTTCAACTGTACACTAAATTGTACAAAATTTATTCGATCTAACAAATCCTTTGCCATTTGTATCAACGCACTTACGTCATCACGCCAATAACCCATAAAACATTTTCATGTCGAATTTAACATGCAACTATAAAACAAACGATACGTTTAATAACATTGTAGAGGGGTGGTTTACACAGTTTACGTTGCATAGTTAGTGCAGTTATCAAATCAATGGATGTATTACATTGCGTGTTTGTGTTCGCGGCCCGACGAGACGTTACATAGTTATTAAACCTTACAGTCCATAAACCGCGAGTAATTGTGTATAACGATACACTACACATCGAGGTATAATATCTATTACAAGCATGTTTATCCGAGCCTGTCTGTTAGTTCATAAATTTTATGAGAATTTATCGAAATAGATCTATCTCAGATCTGTTATGAATAGCGAAACAAAATGTTCGACGAAGAAATTCATAGTAATAGCCATTCAAAAATTCTATAGTAAAAACAACAAAGAGATGCAATGAAAACCAAACTTATTGCCACATTTTGTGATAACAAAAGAGATACGCAATATGCTTTCTTGGAAAAAGATAAGTAGAAAGTTTACTTTATCACGGTAATGGCTGAGGTTGTCCTTATTTGAATAGTCCGTCAAAATTGTGAAGAACATACGCAAGCCGCACAGGTAAGATGACCCGACAAAGCAGGTAGCGTCCATTCTCCATTCCATTTTTTAAAATATCGGAACCAATAACGCAAACAATAAAACCGCCGGACACACAGACAAACAAAATTAATAACGTTTTTGGTACTCGGCGATACGGAAAAGTCCCAGAATGTGATGAAGAAAGCTGTATTTTGTTAACAATGTGACTATCTCGGTACGTAATCTGCCGCCAAAAGAGAAATAAATACAATTGTCTCCTTGTCAAATGGCCTACCGAAAACATTGTCAAAACGGTATTCAAGCTTAAGAAATAGGGCTTTCACACAAACCTCTTAAAATTTGTATAGGATTTTAAAAAAGGCCAATCAGAACTTCTATTCTAGTAGTTATTTATTCAATACATTCCTACATACAAATAAAAACATAGGTCGTAAGATGATTTTATTTGTATCTATGTATTTGTTGTCTCGTAGTAAAATTAATGGATCCCTTATACCTACGTCTTATATTGGACATTAATTTTCAGTATAACTTATTGATTTTTTTTATCTCCTAACAACACACTGGTTAATTAAGATGTTGCATGAGAACTGACATGTGTTAAGCTTCTGAACACTTATCTTGAGATATTGTTTAAAAGTCAGTCGACTGCCGACTCTTGAACAAATGGCGGAATTATTTTTTCCCCGGTCGATAAAAGTAATCTTTTAGCAGTACTTTTATTGCCTACAACCACGCCTCTTTCTCTTTAATGCAGTTAAAATCCACAAAAAAATCGGCACTAATGATGTACAGAGTTATCTCAGACATAAATTACTTTGAACTTTAAAGTCATCATTATCGTGAAGCCCCCCCTTGTCCTTTTTTTAAAACAGTAGCAAACCTTTGTGGTTACGTGAGGATATTTTGACGTCAATTAAAAGGTGGTGCTCTATATCTGCAGAACTAAATGTGAAAGATAAAGACATGAGCGTTGTTGCGATGGACATAATACATTCAAAAAGAATAATTCTACTCGTAAAGGTTTTTACTAGTCTTGTATAATTTATTATTTAATTGTTTTGTTAACCTTTCTTTATCTTTATGACGTGTCTATGACCATCGTGTCGCAAGCTTGCAGGTGTAGCCGCACCACATTAAAACCCCCATTTAATTTTATTTGTAGTTCAGGGTTGCCTGATTAGAAAATATTTAGAAGAATCTAATGATAAAATTTAAATATTTAGAGCACAGTAGCTACAACAGAAAACAAAAAATATTTATTCCTCAATTATAGATTTAACGTTTCAAACAATATGACAGTACTAGGAATGATAAAAATTATATAATTTTCGAAGAAAAAAAATGTATTCTACCCATATTTTTTCTCCTGAAATTATGTACTTTTTTATGCACTCCTACTTTGTGTTTTCGGACGGATATTTATGTAATCAGCCAGGAGGCTTTTGCTACTTCACCGGGCATAAAGGCTCACACGGCTTTAGCTTTATTTGCACTCCTAGAAGTCACAAAGATTTAAAATTTATAATCTATAATTAAGAAATAAATTAGTTTTGTTTTCTATTGTAACTGTGTTAAAGAAACGCCTTGTGCACGAGCCTACGAGCGTTGACCGTGCAGAAGTTAGAAAATGTGATTCAAGATCCGTTAACGCCAAGTTTAACCGTTTGGTTTTATTCTTATCTAGTTTTAGAAATACAATGTTCATGAGTGTCATAATTTACGACCTGTGATACATAATTATATATGTATAACATGCTATATTTTAATTTGACCAATGACTGCACTTTATTACACAACTGTCTACAAGTTAGATAGTTAATAACCACATTTTTTTTAATAACAAATACATTGCATATACAGGGTGTCCCAAAAGATTACGTAGCTGGGAAGGGGGGTGATAGGGATGGTCACAAGGGTCACCAGAAAAATATAAAAAATTCCCTCTGGGTGTTTAAAAAAATAAATGGCATTTTTTAAAAGACTAAAAATTTTACACCTTGTGCTAAGTGTACCTACAAATATGGCTGTATTTAAAAAAAATGCTGTTATGTAATCTTCAATAACAACAAGGTCATCAACATCAACATCAAAAATAACAAGGTGTAAAATTTAAAGTTTTTAAAAAACACTACATTTTTTTTTTAAATACCCAGAGCGGATTTTTTTTTTATTTTTCTAGTGACCATTGTGTCCACCCCTGTCACCCCCTTTCCCAGCTACTTAACCTTTTGGGACACCCTGTATAAATCACCTGACAAGTTTACTATTTGAAAGCATAATGTTATAAATTTAAACATATTATTACATTATAAGTATTGTTAATTATAAAATTCTTGGATAAAGAGATATATAGTAGGTACTAATTATATCATGATATGTATGTACATTTAATTATGTATTACGACGTTCCTGTTAAGTATTCAATTTTATTACGTATACGTTTGTATATAAACACGGTCGCTACATTATATTATATACAATGAGATGTTGGTCATAAATATTTTTCCGCAAGTTGTTATTATTATAGTAAAATCTGCATCTTAAAATCTCTTATTACTTGTATATGGACCGGATGCTGCCAATACCTCCCAAGTGCTTTGACGTCTTATTTTAGTATATTTACGAACCCAAGGTTATTAAATTTACATTACTTTTATATTTGTAATGAGAAAATATTCTAACAACATTTTACGTATCAGTCAGGAAAGTTTGAGTTATCGCAACCCAATAATATTTTCTCGCAAATGGTTTAATAATGTTTTTTTTTTAAGTTTAGATTGATTTAAATATTAAGATAATGTCCAACTTGTCATTACTAACTTAAAAATATACGTATATATGCAATTTATGAAACAGAATGTTTAATTAGCAGGCGCAAGGTTTGTTAAATCATCCTGACTTTACAAAGTTTATTTATAAATTAGAGTATACGAGTTTTTTTTTGTGAAAGTATATCATTTATTTCAAACAAAATAGGATGTCCTGTATTTTTGATAGAGATTTATCTAGGGGTTTATGATTTATAATTAAAAATTACGACTTTTACGAGTCATTTAGGTTCTATGCGAGTGCTCTCGTAATATAAGATGGTAATCGGTTACTTAATCGTCCTTCACCAGCTAAATATATTAAATTTTATGAACTTGAAACTTTCACACCCCCCTCGGTCCATGTTTTTAAACGATAAGTGATAAAACTTACTACCGGCTTAAATATGTACCTGCACTATTTAACTTATCTTGTATTATAATAAAATAACAATTACATGTGATGTTTTACTATTTCATTGAAATATAATTCAAAGTATATCTTTATCAAAAAAGAAAGCGTATAATGGCTTTAAAATATTCAACGGAAACTTTAAAGTACAATGCACACTCACCAAAAGACGGTTAAACTATCACGCGAAATATATTGCAATACAATGCGCCCCATCTTTAATGCTCCAAGAAATTTATTACTGCAAACCGAACGATAAACTCAAAAATAAATTGGGTGTCGCCATAATGCCGTGTCACTTATACTAGAGCACTATTTATTTCTATATAAATATAACTTATATGGGGGGTAAACGGGAGGCGATTTCTTTACGGATTTATTGTCCGCGCGGCGTTTTCGCGTCGTATTCAAAAGAGTTATTGGTTATTGTCGATGGGTACGTTATTGTGCGACTGCAGAGGGGGCGCTTGGTTCCGTATGTTATATTTTTCAAAACGGCAATAAATTTTAAATGAATCGCCGTGTGATTGCGATGTGATTCGTTGAAGTGGTTACTGGTTATCGTTTTGAGAATGTTCCTTTGTGCGCCGGCTTATGCAGCCGACGCGTTTTATTGGTGTGCATCGTACCTTAATCGACACGGATGTTTTGATCATGGCTTTAATTAAGAAGTAAAAGGCTGCGGTGTGATTGTAGTGTCAAGGAACATGTGTTTCATTGCTTTTATTTATTTTCTTAATGTTTGGTTGTTTTGATGTTCACCGTTACGGTTCAGAAATTGTAACTGCTTAGTACGCAATTAATATGTTTTATTGCATAAGTATTTTTTTTGTATATTGTGGTTGTCTGTTTCCGGTCGATTCTGGCAGGTTTACGAGACGAATGGCCAGTAAAAAATACATATTATTAAGCTTCTTTGGAAAGGACGAGCCCTGTATTGTTTTGCCATAGTAATATAAGGAGTACTACACCTGTATTTTCTTGTGTCTTAACTTCATTCCGTGACATTTAATTGTGTTAATTATTAAGTAGTATAATTATTTTCATAACTGTGATGCATGGTGACTAAAATAAATAACCTGACATTTCCCCGTCACCTTATTTATAAATTAGTATTAAACGTAACTCCTTATTAGTCCAGCTAAATGGCTCATTTCAACTGCTAAAATGAACTATCTATAATACATGTTTTAATTATAGCTAAGTAAGTGACTTGCAATTAGTTCTTATGCAATACATCACCCTCGTCGTCTTTGCAAATTTGAAATCTCCTATGTATATAAATTCACTTAACGAGTGAAAATCGATTTAGACTCCTTCCTGAAGAGATAGGACTCTAATCATTTTTTTATTGACGAAAACTGTAGTGAAATATGCACATGGGAATATTTTCTAAGCATTAAAAATAACTTTCATATTAAATAAAATCCTCATTTTGGACAAAATGTCACGATATGTTCTTCGTCAATTACATTGGTATATTCTGGATGAAAGCTGAAAGAAAGATAAATGTTTTTACTTTAGATGTTTAACGGAAAATCGAATCATTCCTTAAAGTAATTAAAGCAATAACTCAAAGAATATCAATACAACCCTACCGGTACAAAATTTAGGCAGGAGACAAGGCCTTTTACATGATTTTGACCTAATGCCAGCTGAACATAGGTCTATTATTGCCTTTTGCATTCGCAAAATATATAATTTATATTAAATTTAAGATAAAAAATGCATTTTTGGTCAAATTGTCTGTCTAATAGGTACCTTAAGCGAAACGTGTGATTCAAAACATAAAGGCAAATTTAGGAAGTTGATGTATTAACAGTAAAGATATGATACAATAGTAGGTGTGGCCTCTATGACTAAACTTGCATACCTAAGCAGTGGCCTCAGTACATCAGCCATATTCATTGCCCTCAGTTGACACTACAATTTGCGCGGGAAGATAGCCAGCTGACAACCTTACCACTTAGTTTCCGGCACTCGAGTGACGAGGGACATGCAAATCATTTTTATTAAAGTACGGAGTTATTCAAATTAAGCTACAAATAACTTTAATTACCCAGTCTGAACGATTTTTAGGGCCCGTCTATTGCAGTTTTAGGTTCAAATTTAGAGTAATTATCAATTTTTAGCAGTTTTCATGGTGGAAGTTCTACCATCACTTAAGATATTTTTGGGCGGTTACAACATTTTGATGCTGTTTGACTGATAAAGAATCAGAAATCTTATCCGATGTCCTGAAAAGGCAGCCGGAGTACAATGGATTGCGAAGGACCGGACTGTTGTAGTGCACATTAGGAGAATCTGATGACCAGCTGTGGACAGAAATAGACTGATTGAGGGATATATAATAGCCAAAAACAAAAAAAAAGTGTAGTAATGAATTGCTGTGAATACATTCAATGTCCTTGATTGCCGAATTGGTCTTAAAGTATACATAATATTATATCGCGGATATAGCTGCGGTCCCTTGCGTTGATTGTAATCAGCTGTAATGTATGGCAAGGCGCTTTTATACTGAAAATAAATATATATATATACTAGCGGCCCGCCCCGGCTTCGCACGGGTGGACTTTTATACCCTACCCCTGCCCTACCCTACCCCTACCCTAACCCTACCCTACTCCTACCCTACCCCTACCCTACCCCTACCCTACCCCTACCCCTACCCTACACCTACCCTACCCTACCCCTACCCTACCCTACCCCTACCCTACCCCTACCATACCCCTACCCTACCCCTGCCATACCCTACCCCTACCCTAACCCTACCCTACTCCTACCCTACCCCTACCCTACCCCTACCCTACCCCTACCCCTACCCTACCCCTACCCTACACCTACCCTACCCTACCCCTACCCTACCCCTACCCTTCCCTACCCCTACCCTACCCTACCCTACCCTACCCCTACCCAAAAGTATCCTATGTCCTTCTCCCAGTTCTTAGCTACCTCCCTACCAATTTTCAGCCAAATCGGTTCAGCCGACTTTCTTTTGTTTTTAAAATGTATTCTGCTATTCGGGACGGAAACAAATCCAACAAATCAAAAACCATGGCAATCGGTCCAGCCGTTCTCGAGTTATAAGTGTTGTAACAAACACGACTTTCTTTTATATGTATAGACTAGCGGCCCGCCCCGGCTTCGCACGGGTGGACTTTTATACCCTACCCCTGCCCTACCCTACCCCTACCCTAACCCTACCCTACTCCTACCCTACCCCTACCCTACCCCTACCCCTACCCTACCCCTACCCCTACCCTACACCTACCCTACCCTACCCCTACCCTACCCTACCCCTACCCTACCCTACCCCTACCCTACCCCTACCCTACCCTACCCTACCCTACCCTACCCTACCCCTACCCAAAAGTATCCTATGTCCTTCTCCCAGTTCTTAGCTACCTCCCTACCAATTTCCAGCCAAATCGGTTCAGCCGTTCTTAAGTTATAAATAGTGTAACTAACACGACTTTCTTTTGTTTTTAAAATGTATTCTGCTATTCGGGACGGAAACAAATCCAACAAATCAAAAACCATGGCAATCGGTCCAGCCGTTCTCGAGTTATAAGTGTTGTAACAAACACAACTTTCTTTTATATATATAGATATATATAATAAAGCGTGGTGATTATGGCAATATCCCTCTACGATCCTGGCTTGCCAAGGACTGTTAAGAGGAGGCCCATGTTCAACAGTGGACGTAAACGGGCTGTTGATGATGATGATTTATTATTATTGTCTTAGTTCCGCGAATTACTTAAATCTAATTTTAATTAATGTTGCGACTTGGTACTGTTTATATTAAAATAATTATTGTCATAAAAATAAAGGGTCGCCGACATTTAGTCATATTATATATAAGGTTGCTGACACCGTGTTGGTCATACCCGTGCCAACACACTATGTAAGGGGCACTGGCTAGGTTGCTTATGTACTAATTTATACTCTACTAGAGACCTCCCCCGCTACAGACGGGTGCAATGCAGATATGTTATACATATAAACATTCCTCTTGAATCATTATATCTATTAAAAAAAAAACATCCAAGTCCATTGCGTAGTTGTAAAGATCTAAGCATACATAGGTACAGACAGACAGCGGCAGCGACTTTGTTTTATAATATGTAGTGAAGTCTAGGCACAACGAAGCGTTCCCTCGGATCATCTAACTAGTATATTATAGGCTGTAGTTATTATCTTAAGTTGAATTGAAAATAAAAAATATAACACATTCAAACAAAAACTCATTTCAACAGTTCATTACACTTGCATGCGTGACTTTCGTGTCAAACCTTACCAAATAATAGTCGTATAATAAAAGTCAGTAAAAGCGATAACAAGTTTCCTATTAAAATAACACACACCAATTACCTATTTATTAGGAACCCTCCCATATAGCCTTACCAATACCACAATACCAAAAAAATATTAATAGCTGATATAAAATATTGAAGCGTAATTCGCTCGTATTGATCAACTATTCAATTCAATGTTTACATGAAAGGGCACTCGTTCCCTATAAACAAATATGTACTATAAAAATCGCTAACACGTGCGTATTTTATTTTCTATTTTTATTACAATGCTTGTTTATTAGTGGAACGCACGCACTTCCGTACTCCTAAAGCAGACGGGCAATGTAAACAAGACGAGAAAACAATATTATTATGTTAATGTATCGTTAATGAAGTATGAAGTTATAGTGATAGTATGTGTTTGTTTGTATCAGTATACGTGGAATTAACTGTGCAGTGATCGACTGTTGGTATGGCATACCGTATAAGGGACTGCGACGGCTGTGTTTCTATGATAAGTAATTAATGTCTGGAAATGGTCTGGTTAGTTTGAAAGT
This sequence comes from Nycteola revayana, assembly GCA_947037095.2. NCBI lineage: Eukaryota > Metazoa > Arthropoda > Insecta > Lepidoptera > Nolidae > Nycteola > Nycteola revayana. The sequence continues at coordinate 19,160,629 of OX344847.2, read as the reverse complement.
CTGAGTAAGATGGCATTCTAATTGTTTCTGGTGGTTCACTGGTTATGGCAGTTGCTTTTATAACCCGGTGCTAAATTCCCACCCGACAGTTGTACCACTATTTGTGCAGACCACTGTTAGTTGTTCAGAGTCTCAGTGTGCTTTGTGTCCGTGAATTGGAAAATTCTTTTTTTTTATTACGAAAGATCTTAACTAGCATTCTCCTGCGGTTTAACTCGCATAGTTCCTATTCTCCAATGAATTGTGTGCTTATTTCTTCTGCAGCTACTAGATTTATATATATGGGTGATTCTACAAAATTTGGGTAACTCAGTGTCATTAGACAATAGAACAATGTGTTATTACAGTTTGTATATATTTTGAATATTATTTTAAAACAATTAACCGCCTCTTATTTGGTCACTCAATTTCAGCTACTCATTTTAAATACAAGTTTGTAAATTTCTGTAATATGTTCTCAAAACGTCAGTACTTTGGCATGTCATAATCCCAAAAACGCGCAATGAAGTGGCTGTGTATTAAATATTGCCATGAATATAAGCAAGCTTACTGTTTCACTACAATCTATGAAGTAGTTAACAATGTATATTACAACTTTTATAAAATAATATTCTTACCGTTGTTGTAAAAATTATAAAAAACTTTGTGTTCACTTTTACTCGTCAGTCCGCTGTGTGTTGTTCGAATTTGAATTACCCGCTAAATATTGTCGACTCAAATTAAAATCCCTGTTAAATTTCAACGTTGGTAGTGAAAATAGCTGCAGGCAGCGCCATTTTACGGCCACCACCTAGTGTGCCAGTGCTAGCACTGTGTTTGTCACCGAAACACGTGCCGATCCAGTCAAAATGTCAGTCCTATGGTGAGTCGTTATTTTCTTGTAAACCTGGATTATATTTTAATTTATACATAGCTAGCTTTGATTTTTTTAAATGTAGCTTGTTGCTATTCAAACATATCAAAGTTTACGTTGCTTCTAATGATAACCTTAAATTCATGTCTGGTTCGTCAGTCCGTTGGCGTCAGTCCTTTGTCTGATATTGCGCCAGAGGACTGACGTGTTTCCAGAGTACTGATATTTAGAGTGTGTAAGCATATTTTTTATTACTTATTTCAATTTAAAACAATATGCCGCTTCCAAAAAAAAACAAAATATGTCTAAGGATAGAGAAGATATATTAAAAAAGAAAATAGAAACCGAAAAGGTTCGCTCACCTATAATCAAAAGCGACCCTGTTAAATAAGCCGAATGCAAGTAAAAACAAAGGTTGCAGTACTTAAAAAAAAAAGGAGAAGGGACAAAGAAAATATGTTAAAGAAATGACACTTGGGAGCAACGATTAACTAGAAAAAATTTGAAAAATTATTCATTAAAGTACAGGCAAAAAACAACAACAATTGAAACATACTACTGTTATTTTGTAAGCCAGAATACTCCGTCACCTACAGACAATGAAGCAGTAGTTGGTGAAGATGAGACCTACTATTAAAGAAGACCAAAGAGCAAAAGATGCAAAAAAAAAAGAAGGCAGAGAAAGTCCAGAAATAAACAATTTAAAAAAATGGAAGAAATGGTTTCAAAACTGAGAACTAAACTGAATACTCAGCGTCAAAAATATAAACAATTTAAAAACAGTTGAAGCCAGTTGTAAGATCAGTTGACAAAACTCCAAAAACCAGAACTGAAGAAATGAGTGAAGATATTTAAAAAAAAAGGAATTAGTGAAGAAAGCCCTATTTGGTGAAGTTATTAAAATTAAATTAGAAGAAAACTACATTATGATAAATAGACATGAAGATAAAAAAAGTTCAAACAAGCTATATCTGGAAATGTAGTAGACAAATACAATTTATGGAGAATTAAAAACAAAGCAGTGACTTATAAAAAAACTGGACATAACCTATCAAACAGAATAAAGATTAATGCCAAAACTAAAGTGCAAAATTTCGTTCAGTAATTTTTAGAAGATGACTCTAACAGCCGTCAAGTGGCAGGTAAGAAAGAATTTGTAAAGAAAGATGTCTACTGGACAGCATGAAAAATCTTCACGAGAAGTTTTTGAAAACCATTCCATTTAAAATCAGTTACGAAGAATATGTGCCATTATAAGATTCTAAGAGATTTCTTCTAAATATTAATAAATGACATACATATCATGAAATTGTGTTTTTTGTCAGTACTTTGTCACCCTCATCAGTCCCCTGGCAGTCAAATTCAGAAAAATCTAAATATCTCAGAATCTACTTAAAAAAGTGACTGGCCCAAACACGTACAATATATTTATTATATTACTTATCTTATATGCGCAAATTTGTGGGAATATTATTAAAAAAATATCATAAACAAAATATCCCTAAAAGTTACCCAACTTTTGTATATTCACCCATATATAGGTAGGTAAGATACATACGTCAACGAAGACTGGGTAAATTTCTTCTGCAAGCAAATTTATTATTCATTTAATATTCATATTATAGTTTTCGTTTTTATGTAGTAACGTGCTAAAACTTGATATCATTACTGTTTAAAAATGAAGGTCCGCTCAGAAACTGATCATCCGAAAGTGTCCCACCGATTCAAAGAGCAATAGAATCAGTATACGTCCGGCTTTGACATCGTATTCACCGGATTTATAACATCAGTACAATCTGCAAAGTATTGCTCGCCACTGTATAAATTTAGCTTATAAAAAAATAATTCCACCATAAAACAGTCCGAAAATATTTTGAAGAAAAAGAAACTCAAGTCTGCTATTTATAGCGATTTGTCATTATTATATTTAAGCTGGCTACTTATATTACGTATTACGATTCACACCTAATTGGCATTCCCTGAACTGAATTAGCCCGACTTCCTGACCTCTCTTTTATTTGTTGAATTTCAAGGCTATATCCATCTTGGGTATCTTTATGTTGGTATATAAAATTAGTAGGATTCATCTGTCCTGTTGCTAGCCGACATTATCAAGTTATAGAGTATTCCGCATTCCGAGAGATTGGCTCTACAAAGATTCAGCTAATAGTCATTTCGGCCCACGTGCTCGTTTTAAGGCAAAGCTACTGGGAATTTGTGATAAATATTTTATTTTGTTTGACCTAATTTTATTTGTCGATGTGTTTTTTATAATTTTATTCTGACATATCACTTACGTGTCTATTTTATATGATTGGTTTTTGACTATAATACAGATCCAATATCGTAGTATTTCTTTATGTATTATGCTGAGTTTATTCTGTTCATATAAACTTTTGAATACAAAAAAAACAGAGTCGAGTGATTTTGAAATCCCAGACAGTGATGGTGCTCCATGAAAACTTGTTTGTTTACTATTCTTCGAAAGGGGACATAATTGAATAAGACGTGCAAATAAATTTTAATGCTTTTATATAGGTACGATTACTTTCTCTATATATTGTTAGTGATCTATAAAGTCTTTTCCGTTATTAAAAACACTATAGAATCGAGTATTGTACGTGCTCTACACGTTCTTAACCGGTTTAAAATAATATTGTTGCTAGCCAGACTTCATTTTTAATATTTGTATAGTAGGTATTTTATTTTATAATATTTAACAGAAACCAGATAGCTGTAAGGTACAGGTCTATGTTAAATGATACAATGAATCCAGTTCTGAACACCGCAGATTGTTTTATAAACATCGTCTACATGACGATATGGATTAAAGAAATTATCAATGATTGCCACATTTTTCCTCGGTACAAAAATATGTAGATAGATTATGTATCTTAGAGTTTTTTTATACAAAAAAATATATTATATCTCAAAAGTAGCAAAAAACCCTACATTTGGATTAAGTGTGCATTTGACAGTTTTATTTCAAAAGTAGTCAAAACAATACATTCACGATAAGCGTATATTTTTGAGTATGCTAAAAAATATATTCTAAAGAAGAATTTATTCCCAAAAAGACAATCAACGTCACTTGGGCATTACATCAAAAAAGGTTTTAGTCTACAGCTTCAGTTTGGTTATTTAATATCAGTTCCTAAATGGGATTCAGGAACTTAATCCACGACCTTCGAAGATATTAAAAACCAGATATTTAATAAGATTCACTTGACATTGATGAGCTGATGTTATATTACAAGTTTTTAAGTATTTAGTTAAGTCGCAATATCAATAAATTAATTAACGAACATTTGTTTGCCGTATTTTATTGCAGAAGGTGACACCAAAACTGAACTAAATTAAAAGCTAGCTTAACTTTACTTCGCTGTCATATCAAATACTATTTCTCTAATATGATTTTAAAAAAATGTATTTATCAGCCTATCTCAGTCCTAAGTCAGACGGGTGGAAATAGGCCTCCCCTTATTTGTGATATAATACTCGGTCCTCCGCAATCCGCGTCTACTTACTGGGGGGCAGATAGACGCGCTGATTTTAGTTTGCTGATTGATGTCATATACCTTCAGTATTCGTTGGAATTGATTGAGAGTAGGGTTTGTCATTGCCACGACAAAACACAGTACAAATTGGACGGAATACACAACATTGCGAGCCGATAGTTAAAGACTTTTTCCTTCTTTTTTTTGAAGTCCTACAGACTAGTACATACCAATGGTTATAAGTAAGGTATTGATCAGAATAAAGCGATGATAAACGTATGAAAAGTATATTTAAACATTGCCATCGAGAGTTTATCGATACATTGCCATTGGCCTTCTTCCTTCTTCTCCTGCATCGCCATCGAGAGCATATAACCCGGTGGCATACTCCTCCGTCGCCATCGAAATTTCGGAGTTAAGATTTTCATATGCCATCGTTTCATTCAGTCGTTCAGTCATTCCTATATGTAGATCTACAAGTTTTTATTAAATGCTTATAAATCTATACAGGGTACTAATAGCAAAAACACAATTTTTTTTTTCGTTTCTTTGTCTGCTGTTTGTTCGTTAATCTCAGTAATGGCTAGACAGATTTAGACCAGACTTTCAATGTTAGATAGCTTATAACATTTTTATTTTATGCGTACACTACATGTAGTATATTTAATAACTGAATAACGGTAATCACCAGATTAGAACTACTTAGTAGATTACGCCGCTGAATTTCAACCAGCTTGAACCACATTGATCTAGTACAGCTTCGCCTTAACTAGTGTTATATATGAAATTGGGGCAGGATGTCGGGAATAACCGGCTGACTCATACAATTACAATCTCGTGACTACGCCCACAAATGATATGCATTTACTTTGTGGATACAGCTGATGAGATCGACAGAATTTGCTTAAATCACTATTGATACTGTCAATTGGTGGTAAATCTAGATTTTATAAATAGTTTTGATACTGGACTATTGAACAGAAACGTGTGATCAGCACAAATGGTAGTCTAACACTTAGAAAAGAGTTAGGTTAACGGCCTAGAATAGGTCCTAGATCTAGACCTAGATCACCCCATAGACATAGACATACACCTGACGGATAGACAGCAGCATCTATGTCCTCAGGTTACTTACCATCTTATTACGATCACCAATCCACCTGCCAAGAGTGACACTCTACTCTGACAAAACACTACCTGGATGGATGATAAACAGGCTGTTGATGTTGATGATGAGTAGAAGTAGCAGCATACACTGTGTGTCTTAATTTAGGTTCATTTTTAGCATAATTTGTCACAATACCGTTCGACTACCAAGTTCACGGTAGAAAAAGACATCACACGTACAAGTAGGTATAACCTATCTCATATACAAAGTGATTTCTTAGTTGTTGCTAATACTCAGTGAAATTATTTATTTTTGGTACCTCAAACTGAAGGACATGCATGAGGAAATGAATGTAGAAGAGGTGAAAGTGGTATGTCAAGATAGTAGATGGAAGTGGACTCTGCCTATTCCTTTGGGAAAGAGGAGTGAATGTATGTTTGTATGGTAGTACAATCGATCGATATTTATACTTTTTTCAATAATATTAAAACTTACGGACTAAACTGATCTTCCGCCCTGTACGTACAACGTAGATTTTCTTTTATTCCAAGGTACTAGAGCTCATTTTGCCAAGATCATTTTTCATTGCCGTCTCCTTGAGGGCAATGTTTTTGGTAGAAAACATATGACTATTTTAAAATTTTAATGTTACGTTTTGATAGTAATACTGATGGAAAATAGTCCTGTCTGTGTTGTATCTATAATATCTTAGAAACATATACGTACGTTTATTCATGTTCGGACAAAAAACAAATAAATCTATACTAAAATATATAAAGCTGAAGAGTTTGGTTGCTTGAACGCGCTAATCTCAACGTGATGAACTACTGCTTTGATTTGAAAAAATATTTCAGTGTTAGATAGCCCATTTATCGAGGAAGGCTATAGGCTGTATTTTATTATGAAGTTCCCACGGAAACGGGAGGTACGCGGCTAAAACTGCGCGCGGAAAGCTAGTAGGAAATATTTTTCCTCTATATATACTAAACTAACAATATATTATCTTCAAATATTAACTTGGTCAGTCCTTGAGTGTCGTACTTTGTAGATATCTCGGTATACTTATGTGTAACCGACCTTAACCTTCACGAATTATTTAATTTTAATGAGAAACGACGGAAATCATAAACACGTGATAGTTAAATATGCTAACAGGCAGGGGGCAAGCAAAAATGTTTGAAACATGAATACAAAGGTCACATTTACGACAGGTGATATCACATAACCCTTAAAACAATAAAGATAAATATCTTTACATGTATTGTTTGCCGTGTGGTTTCCGGCTTAGAATAGGCCACCCATTTTTCCCATAGGCGTGGAAAGAGACAACTAAGGCATATAGGTACACCTGATAGATGGGCAGCAGAATCTATAACATCTTACTGCGATCACCAATCCGCCTGCTACGCGAGGCTATAATGGCAATAATCTTCAACGACATTTTTTACGCATTCACCCTGCCATGCTAATCATGATCAGAAGGCCCCTTAAAATCTTCTGAAGGTCTGCTGGTTTTTTTCGGATGGACATACGTAGGTAGCCACGAGGCTTTTGCTACTTCACAGGGCATAAAGGCGAGCAGAGTTCCGGCCTTAATAAATGGTTTTAAAACTAACAACTAAGCAACCTGCGCAAGTGGGCGCCCCCAGAGGGGCGTGGACCTCGGCTCAGGGCGGTCGCTGATAATGAGATTGAGGGATTATGGCTTTTAGTATTTTATGGGAGTTTTGTGCAACTGTCGCTCTACTTTATAGTTCGCGGGCCTCTCGGACTTCGGGTGCTAGTCAGGGCCCCAGATAAGTACTGCCTATGCAATATCCACTTTTCTGGTACCCACATCCCTGAACGACAAGGCAAGGTCTGTAAAGAGTAGCCAGATGTTCAGCTAAGGACGTAAACGGCCCGTTGAAGTGAAGAAAAAGAAGTATTATTTACTTAAATTTACATCGAAATTTCAAATCGTTATGTTTATTTATGCGTATACGCAATTGGAGGAACAATAGGTAGCATAGCTGATGAAATATTTTTAAAACATCTGTTACTACGCAGAATGTGGGTTGGGTCCACTATATTTCTACTACGTCTTAACCGGTTCTTTAAATACTATGTAATATATTATCAATTTTAGGGTTCTGTGCTTCGAATTTATGAGAAAACCTTGGATTGTTTATATTATAGCAACACAGTATATAATATTATATTGTATATGTAACAGTACATAGGTACATCCTATCCTACTAATAAATTCGGAAGTTTGTAAGAATGAATGGATGCATGGATGTATTTTTGTTATTTTTTCACGCAAATAATTCTGATCTGATTTGGCTGAAAGTTTGCACGTGGATAGTTTATAGGCTGGATTAACATTTCACACACAGCTAGAACCGCATTAACCGATGAGATGATCTATTCTGTATACTAATTCCATATGTTTTAGTCTTCAGAAGATATACCATGTGTACCGTATATATATTATTATAATAAAACATAATGTAGCCAAGAGTACATAGAAGCCAAGTTCATAATTTACATATCATATTATGTATATAAAAATCTAATTCAACAGCACTAGATTTTTATCGATACTTTTTATTTCCTGTCTTTATTCAAAACAGCTATAAAATACCTAGTTCGTGATGTACAAGAGGAATAAAATGTCCGGGTTTCTAAAGAAATGTCAACATCATCAAAATATTTTGCGTTATACCTATCTATATATTGTGTGAAATGTACAATGTTTATATACCCTGGCAAACAAATTCAAAAAATCTAAGATCATTTAAATCGGTCCAGCTGTTCTCTAGATAAATGATGTAGCTCCGACTTTTTTTTATTTGTATATAGAATTTCTGCTAAGAAAAGTATGCCGAAATTATGGGAATATTAACAGTGAAAATAAGTTGTTAAAAGGTAAAAATGAGCCTTGTACGGAACTCAAATTATGAGAAGCAGACATGTTCATAGCCGGTTGTATGTCACTCGTCCGCAACATTATTATACCTACCCACTTAATTTAAATTACCACGGCATTCGTGTATTCATTCTTAACATATTAACAGATATCTAACAAAATTTGAATTAAATTTTATAGGATTCACAAATTACTATTCTCAATGCCAAGCATCGTATATTTAGGTGGTAGGTGCCAATTTTTCAAAGATTTTACTTCAAGGTTCATTAAATGGGTGGAAAGTTACAAAATAGCTATTCTTTTCCCTTTGAAAACTGTACTGATACCGACATACTAAAAAACATATTTTATATTATTAACCCGCAACTATGTCCTGTTAAATTAAAGAAAATGTTGATTTCGGAAACAAATTGCCAGATTAAAAAAAAAAGTATCTCTACATTTTTTTTATTTTTCGGTTTGACTTACGTAGGTAACCACGAGGCTTTTGCTACTTCACCGGGCATAAAGGCGAGCAGAGCTCCAGCCTTAATAAATGGTTTTAAAACTACAAACTAAGCAACCAGGTGAAGCAACCTTCGGAACGGATTTGGATGAAATTAAGCACGGGTATAGTTTATAAGCTGTTGCAAAGTAGCAGACTAAATCAGGTTAAACCGCGGGACGCAGCTCGAATTCAAATTCAAACCAATTTCGAAAAGGACACAACTCCAATAGACAAGTCATATGAGATGTGACCTACTCAAAATTGCATATTAAATAATATATATACGATATGTCAACTTGTAAGGATTTTTATTTAGTTACAGTATAAGTACTTTGAAGTAAATATAATGTGTGTGACGTCACGGGGGCTCGGCGCTGGCGTTATTCGCGTCATTCACACGCTCGAGGAACGCTCACGCCCAATGTGGGATCAACCTAAAGTTAGCAGCTAGCGCCAGCTAGTGTTAGCAGTCTTAACGTATCGCTCAGTGCACGTCACGAATAAGAGATGGTTCCCGTTGACTCACAGCTAAATTTAGAACTGTGTGACGTTATATATGAGAAATCCTCTCCGCAATGAGTTAATTACTAATTGTAATAACATTTCAATTACATCACTTTAGCCGTGTGGTTTCCGACTGCGAATAGACAACCCCATGCCTTCCCATGGGTATGGTAAACTGTGACTAAGGGAAATAAAACTGATCGATAGGCAGCAGAATCTATCAGTTCGAGCACACTCACCATCTTACTTTGATCACCAATCTGCCTGCAAATCGTGGTCTTTATGGTAATTTCCTTAATGACCATGGCATGCCAAGATCTGTTAAGAAGAGACCCATGTTCAACAGTGGACATAAACGGACTGATAATGTACGAAGGAAATATTACAATTCATGACGTTTACTGTACTTTTATAAACATACTAGCTTCCCGAGCGCGGTTTCACCTGCGTAACTTCCGTTCCCATGGGAACTTCATAATTAAATATAGCCTATGTCACTCAGGGTGAATGTAGCTTTCCAATGGAGAAAGAATTTTTGTAAATGGGCACAGTAGTTTTTAAGTTTATTCATTATAAACATACATACAAAAATACAAATATTTCCTCTTAATAATATGAGTATAGATATAGATTAGGCATCTCCTCCTCCGCAGACTCTATGATACTGTAATAGTTTTACAATTATGCTAAAAATTCGTAAGCGCTGTCAGAAACTGTGTTTATGTTATGGCGTCTTAAGAATTTCAAAATATTGTTATTTTTACTAATTAAGAAAAAAATGGACACAGCTAAAAGAATTACTATGTTCACAGCTGTGATCCCACGCAAGTTGTAAATCTAAGGAAATGGGTCAATTATTTTTTTACTACAGAAATATCTATTGGAAATAAAAGGTCTATCGAAAAAATTCGATATCAGTTTTTTACCAGATGAATAGATACATATATTATAGGAATAAATAGATATATTAGGAATAGACATATCTGAAAATCATGACATCTCTAGATATGAAGTCAGTAAGGGCGTTTAACGCTTGGCTCGTGGGTTGTGTATTTCCATGGAGGTTAACTATTATTGCAGTCAATAGTATTAATACTATTTTTGCAGTCCATGTCGACCCTTAGTTTGCAAAGACTTATCGAAAAGTATACCCTATATATCGATACCCTCGTAGACCCGAAGTCCGAGTGGCCCGCGAACTAAAACGTAGAGCGACAGTTGTAAATAATTCCCCTAAAAATCTAAAGTATTCATTCCTCAATCTCCTCGCCAGCAACTGCCCTGAGCCACAGATTAATAAATAGGTACCATGAGCCGCGGTCCAAGTTCCACATAGGGCGCCATCGTGCGCAGATTGTTTAGTTTGTAGTTTTTAAACTTTATTTAGGCTAGGTGAAGTAGCCGAAAACATAGACAAATAATGTTCGTCCGAAAAAAAAATATTTTTACAGTGTATAATATGTATAATAAGAGCAATTAGAGACGACAGTCGTCCAACTAGAAAATAATTATTACGACGTAGTGGGAACACGCATTTACGTTGGTATAATATTATATACTTATACATACTATAATAAATATTGACAAAGGGCCAAGACTAGACTAAAATAAATGCTTAGATATCAGACGGAATCGAAACCGAGAGTGATAATCACAATCTACGTATGGTTTCACATCGCATTGTCATCTTACGTAAACAACTAGGTAGGTCTTGTTCCGCTAATGTTCAAAGGTAACTACAGTTATATCAGTGCGTTGACAATCACACATTGTATTGCATTCTTGCGTGTGCCAAGATATGTATGCGGCGGTTTTAAATAGCACTTGATTCATTGCACGCCGTTGTGCAATCGAGACGACTTTCCTTATAGGTATAGATAACAAAATTGGCTAGCTAGACAGATAGTGTAAGCGTGTGTATTTTTTAAATAAGTAATTTACCCAATATTAATATTTAGTTACATTTTGTAAGAGGATAGGGGGGTTGCTGGGACTATTCCAATTGGCATAGTAAATTTGGCGTGGTGGTAGAGTACTCGATGTTCTAGACGCAGTTCTGATGAAATAAGATAACAACACCTTGATTACAACATTCGTTGTTTTTAGATTTCCTTTTAGCAATGTATCCTTCCCCATTATTTTCTGAACATTTAATTTTTTTGTAAGTAGCACATATAACTGTCCAGAAATTAAACCCAGGGTTCTTAATGTATTCGTAATTCTTAGCATGTTTTACTCTTGAATAATGGTGGGCATTGTAAATGTGAAATATGAATGAGAACAATAATTTTGGGTCAGTAGTTTTACGTTCATCCGTCTATTTTCAGACGCTTTTGTATGTGAAAGATATTTATAGGAAAATTATACCAGCATTGCTTATGAAGTTACTTCCAGTTCGTTGCATTCAATGGTCTCTTTCTCACGATCGATCATCGTATTATTAGATATGATACGAATACATAAAATTGTACCAATACAAAATGTCTCACGAGTGTAGCTGAATATAGTTCATTTTCAAATGTATTTAATTTAAGTGATATTCTGGAGGATTCCTATTGAGTTTCTTGCCAGTTCCCTAGAGTTGCCATGTCCAGAATTGGTGGTAGTGAAAAAAGAGGACGCATAATAACATGGTTTATTAATATGTAAGCGTGTCTATATGAATGAAGGTTATTTGAATTAGAAGTAGTGTACGATGAATATTTGGCAGTATACGCAATTTTCATCGTCGGCCTATCTAATATGCAATGGCATCAAATGAAATCTCCGTATTCCAAACTATTAACGTGGTTAACACGACTGTAGATTCCTTACAAAGGGAACAAGATGCTACAATTTACGCCCTACAAAATTCCATTAGCTAATTACTTAGTTAATATGCAGCCGGTGATTTTCCTCGACCATTGTGAATTATGCTTGGACGCAGGTAATTAACGATGTTACTACTGTTTTACGGTCACGTGTAGTAGTGTAACGCTCGCCTATCGCGCGATTGGCATTCGACACTTAGTATTGCTTGTAGAGTTTAGTTTTGTAAAACAATAGTAGTTACTTGTATACGTTTTAAATTAAGTTATTTAAAAATTTGAAGTCCTAAATTACCTCGGTCTGAGCTAGAGTGAGCTACTTCAGACAACAACTTTATTCCAAAATTATATTTCATAGCTCGCAATTTAACCCGTGTAGCTCCCGACTGTGGGAGCTTTACCATTTAATATAGCCTTTGTTAATCCTGGATAACGAAGCTTTCTAATGGTTAAATATTAATTTTTAAAATCGGTTCAGTAGTTTCGGGGCCTATTCAATGCAAACCAACAAAAAATAAAATCTTAATATTAGTATAGGTGCCGAAGGATCACTTCGTTAAAGATTTTTTATACATAAGCAATGTAACTAATATCAAAATCAAATATTAATCTGATATCAGAATATGGATTGATGTCCTCATTTTAATTAGTGTCTATTTGGATTTCTTGGATACACGCGAAGATGAAATAGCGTGATAAACGTTTTTGTGTCATATATACCTATATTAATTGTGATTGAAACCGTGACCTATTTCATTAATTAATACTAATTTAGTCAGTGTTTGACATAGAAAATTATGTTTAAAGGTCACACCTTTAAACATAACTTAAATTAATATCAAATACGGGCACTAGAGATTTTATAAACTGATTGTAACATATTATTGCCAGTTGGCCCGTATCGTAGTATCATTTAATAAAACTGTATAACGGCTAGTTATGCAAATTTAACGTGTTACTAGGCAGTTTATCTCGCGAACAGACATCGCGTAGATATAGGTGCGGATAACATAATAGGTAGGTGCCCTACACGGTTGCGTCATAGTATCGTAGGCGCCAGCGGCGTTCGCGCCCGGCGCAACTCGGTCATTGTGCCACCGGCACACCCGCCTAGTCACGCGCACGGATTTACACAGATTACGCACTTTATATCTATCTAGCTACACCACCATGATAACGCATTTTTATTTTCGTCGTTTTTTTTTTCATTTTAACTGCCACATAGAATTACTTTTGTTAATACATTCAGTTGAATCGTTTCTCATTGTCACGGCGCAAGGCCGACGAATAATTGAAACTGAAAATCGTATACAGTTTGCGATTTATTTTGAGGCCACGCTTCCTGGAATTTGGGTTAGGCCTACGAAATATTGTTTTACTCTTATACATTGATTTTTCTTTATTTTTCCTTCTGTCGACTGATAGCGTTTATTATGATTTCCTTGTTTTTTTTTTCATTATAAAAACGAATCCTCCTTTATATATTATTTTAATTGTGTTTTCAGTAAATATAGCTGAAAATGGAGATGGAGATCCTGATAATAGCAAAGTTTGTTTTGTTGAGTGGAAAAACTGTATACTGACCAGCGTTGCTAGATTTTAATATGGGCAAAGCGGGATTTTATATTTTTTTAAGCAAATAAGCGGGATTCTTTCGTCGAAAGCGGGACATAGTAATAAAAGTATGTTATCAGAAGTTTTTAAATACTTATCTTGTTATTTGTGCTTAAAATTATGTTTACATGACAATTTATATAAAAAAATACCCTTAATTAATGTTTCCTAATAGGTATATTACTAATTTAACAATAACTGTCTGATTTCAATTCATATAAGTAGCGATAATGGTCAAATTAAGGCAGAAAAGCGGGACTGAGCCTGTCCCGCGCGGGACATTTAATTTTGATATAAAAATCGGGACGTCCCGCCAAAATCGGCAGGTCTAGCTACCCTGATACTGACCCACATGGAAAAACGAACAAACTTTTCTGTGTCTATTGAATTCTCGTATATTGAATTTTTTGAAGTCACACATTTTTAAATTTTCATTACCTAGAGATAGAGAGCGGCGTGCAATATAAATCTAATTTTTTTTATTTCTCACCGACAAATTCTTGATTGTAATGATAAAATATGTGTTGCAATGTACAATCGTAATAGCGGCATTAAAAACTGAAGGATTTATATTTGTGATAGGCAACACTTTTTTCTGTTTATCATTGACTTTGTTATGTGCAGCGATTGGATATAAGCCAGGACTATTTTATTATTTTAAGAATACTGAATGTACTCGATACTTCTCGATCAATCTTATATAAGGCGCTTGCAAAATATAGGTATGTCATCCTTTTAACAGTAAAGTGATTTAGTTAAGGAATTCTGATATTTATTTTTATTAAAAACATAACTACTTAATACAAACGGCTACTCTCACTCTGTTATTCACAGGAAGTTGCGACCAGAACAGCTTATATTGGGGGGATGACTTAAACATAGTAATATTAGAAAATTCTTGACTCTCGTGATCAATATAATATGTGAAACTCTCTGACATCTGCGATCTTCTTTTAGGAAGATGGCATTATATACGGAGCACCTTATATTGTAAAATAAGAGACACTTAAATTCTCGAATATTCACGGGGTTCAGTGTATTCGTTAAATCTAAATATTTTAAATCATTCTTTGTGGAATGGAATATAACATTGTATCATTTCTTTTGTTTTATTGGCACATAAATTGCACACTTTTGTTCTAACTCAACATCATTATGTACTTGTAAAATATAACTCCTACATAATTCGCACCCTTAGAAATATAGTGACCTAATTCAAAATTTCGTATGTGTGACTTTAATTCATATTACGACCCAAATTCAACATTTGCATCCAACTGTGGTGTTTTAAAACCACCGAATATTTAATTTTATTTTTACAAAATTAATGGATTCGACAATCCTTTTTCGCCATTTACTTAAAATTTGGTATTTTCAAATAGGTCACTATATTTCTAAAGGTGCGATATATTCTAATGCTAATCCATAATATGATTACATTAGAAATAGTGTTTATAAGTAGGATGTTTATAGTACGACAAAAAAAAAGGGATGTTAGTATTACAATCTAATACATTTTTGATTACAGTTAATAACTTATATGTTCTCGTCCTTTGATTTCGCATCTATCTTACATTAGATAAATATTTCCCGAACATCGTCGGTCAATAGCTATTACGCGGCGCAAGGTGGTGTGGTCGTCATTATGAAGGATAGGAGGGATTAGTACGGTGACCATGAGAATAAATCCCCATGTCGCTTGGAAATTAACAATCACATAATTTACAAAGCACACCTGGACCCTGTCACACTAGTAGTTTTTCCGGGTAAGAATCGAACCCTGAACACCGGGACTTAGTAGCAATTACCGTAATTAATCTGCCACCAGTGCAGTAAAATAAAGATGTATTATACTTCCTTACAGGATATCGTTTAATTATCTTTGTTAGAATTACAAGAACCGCGCGCGGTTTCACCCGCGTAGATCCCGTTCATGGACACTTTACAGTGGAAACCTTGACATGAAATATAGAGCCTATGACACTCACAAATATACTGGCTTTCTATTGGTAAATGTATTTGCAAATTCGGTTCAGTAAATCCAGAGATTACCCACTACGGTATCTCAAACAATTCAATAACTTTTAACTTGATAATATTATATTGAGTATAAAAAAAAGGTTAGGCCAGATACTCCTGAAACTATTTCACATCTCAGATATTGTGATTTTGGAAATAAGCTGTTAGGTATCTATAAAAATCGGAAAAGCGTGGGCGTTATGTCAGCCAGTAAGAGAAAGCCTATTGGTACGGAGAGTATAAGAAATAAAAGTTAATTAATAGAATTAGGCGTTACTTTGCGGAATTCCATAATAATCATAATTAAAGAGACAAAAATATCAAGTGTTAATTTCGCTAAAAAATGTGTATTTGTTTAGTAAATTTTTAGTTAATATGCTTAATAGCATTACACGTGTCGGGTCTTCGGCTGGTGATTGTATTTCTGAATGTTGCTACCATATCCCCTGCATATTGTGCATAATTTTTGCGGGCGGAGGGAGGTGCAATAATATCATTACAGCATATAGACACATTTTTTTTGGAAATTAACATTAGATATTTTTGTCTTTTGAAAGAAACAAATTCATTGCATGTTGCTAAGCTATCATCATCATCATCAACAGCCCGTTTACGTCCACTGCTGAACATGGGCCTCCTATTAACGGATCTTGTCAAGCCAGGATCGTAGAGGGATATTGCCATAATCACCACGCTTGGCAGACGGATTGGTGATCGCAGTAAGATGTAAACCTTGAGCCAATAGATGCTGCTGCCTATCCATCAGCCATATGTCCCTTAGTCGCCTTTTACGACACCCATGGAAATACATGTAGCTAAGCTAAAACAATGCAATTCGAATTACAGTTTTCTGGATTGTCTCAACATAATTGTTAAAAAAAAAACCAATAGAATATTCTTGTTAGGTTAGGTTAATTACTTTACTACGTAGTTTGACTTTCCAATAACCTCTCCGTTGTGAATGTTAATTACCTAAGCTAGATGAACACCACGCCTTTTAGTATTCTAGCAACAACTAAGTACCTATTTTGCCTTTGTAATGATCTTTGGATGTTAAGATTACTGCGAATTGTAGTTGCTTTTATAACTTACTAATTTTATATTTGACTGACAAAAAATTGGACAAGCTTTCGATAGCATTCATAAATTAGTAATTTCTTAGTATATAATATTATATATGTACTAAGAAATGACAAATCATGAATTATGTAGGTAACTAGCGACCTGCCCCAGTTTTGCACGGGTTAACCTGATTTATTGTTGATATCTAGACCTCAGAAGCATAAAGCCGGATGTACTATATACTTCAGAAGCATTTGGTCGTAAGTGCCAGTTTACGAGAAAGGCACGTACCATAAATGCTTCTGACGTATAATGACTCATCCGACCTTATGCTTATGAGGTCTAGATCCTTAGCCCTAGACCTTCCTCTTGAATCACTCTATCTATTAAAACTGCATCAAAATCCGTTGCTTTGTTTTAAAGATCTCAGCATACATAGGGTATACTAAATATCTTAAATACTAAGATATATCTACTATTATACAAATATCGTTTAATATTATTTATCGAAGTAAGTTACTATCTCATAAAAACATTTTATAGACCACAGTTAAATAAACACCCGGACTTTGAAATAATAAAGATTTTCTCACCTAAATCTGTCCCCATAATATCCTTATTACATTTGGTCATCCCTCAACTTGGGGCGGAAGAAAAGACGACCAATTTGCAGATCTAATATCCGTTGTCCCAAATTATACTTGCCCATAGTAAAAGAGGGTCCAATAGTCAAGGAAAGTTACAAACTTTTCCCGATTCCCTGAAGGTCGGGGGGTACATAGCCATAATATTTATTGATATTATATTCGTATAATAGTCCAATAGCCGCCCTAGTGTGAGATTTATTTAAGCCTCTTGACTTATTTTAACATTTTTAGCTATTATCTTCGGCTTTCCCAATAACGATTCGGTCGCCATAGTGTTTTCGCTCCTCAGCGATGTCATTATGTTTAGGTCCTGTGACTAAAATTTTCCATTACTTATAAAAAAGCCCGGTTTTTTCAATCAATCAGTATGACTTTAATTCTTTTACCTATGAGTATCGGCACTAATATTAAAAATAAGAAACGTTTGTATTTTTGTATGTATGTTTGTTTTGAAGAAACCCAAAAACTACTAGACAGATTACGATAATTCTTTCATGATTAGAAAGCTACATTATCGAGGAGTAACATAGGCTTTACTTTAGATTAAGTTCCCACGTAACGGGAGCTACGCGGGCTAAACCGCTTGCGGGAAACTAGTTGAATATAAAAAAATGGAAATCATTTTGACTCATTGATTAGAATTATTCTAATTATTATTATATCAGCCCATAATGTCCCACTGCTGGGCAAAGGCCTCTCCACTCTTTCCACTTCACACGGCTTTCTGCGACCGTGGTCAAGTCTTTCAAGAAGCGGTCCAAGTCATCTCGCCATCTTCGCTTGGGCCTGCCACGACGTCGAGTTCTCCCTTAAATGGAATTATACTTCAGTTAAATAATCAAATTATCATGTAAATGAGGGTTAGAGTAACATCAATAATTCAAGGTTCTATACATATGATATCTAAAATAAACACTTTGTAAAGCCAACACAGTTCATCAACAATGTTATTAGTTAATTAAGATATAGTTATCTTTTAAGTTAAAATATCATGAATACGTATACAATGTTTAACATTGATTAATTGTTATGTAATGGAGCACGTTGCGAAATATTATTATAGCTTTATATGTGAATATTATAATATTTTTATTATGTAACAGTTTCCAGATGTGTACCTATCGTGGTAGCGCTCATGTTGCATTGATGCTCTGCTCTGACAGGTTGGATAGGATGATGGTAACACATAATTATTGTTTTTATTTATATTATTTATGCACACACATTATATAATATTGATTAAGTAATTATTTCTAATAAAATAAAAAGAGAACTAAAGCGTGTAAATAGTTTAAGAGAAAAATAACGGAAACCAAAATTAAATTATAATTCTGTAGTTAGTAGGGCTCAAGCCTTATACTAGTTCTAGCTGCTCGCGCGCGGTTTCACCCGCGTATATCCCGTCCCCGTGGGAACTTCAAAATAAAATAAAGCCTAGTCTTCCTCGATAATTGGGCTATATATCACTGAAGGACTGATTAACACTGAGACACCGAATTTTCAAATCGGATCAGTATTTCCCGAGTTAAACGCGTTTAAGCAAACTCTTCAGCTTTGTTTATTAGTATAGTTTTTCTACAAACAAGCAATAACATAGTTGGACGAACAAACACACTAACATAATATTATATTATTGTACACATAAGCTCAACTATCTGTAACCTTTTTTAAGTGTTCAAGATATTATCAGAAGACGAGACGCATCTCTATCTAAAACCATTAACTGAGGGATATTATCGACAATATAAACCAATTTGTTGCTGGCTTATCAGCTGATCAGAGATCTTGGACATCTCTGTTAATGACAGTGGGCTACGATGCTTGATACAGATTGTATTGGACGTTGCTATCTTACTAATACTATTTTAGAAGGGATAAACGAATGATGATATATTTTGACCACTTTTTGTGTCAAAATATGCCATTTATTTTTATTTATTATTATTATTATTATTTAAAGAATTTGTAGTTTCTAGTGTAGTACATGTAAAATTGAGTTTGGTTTCTGTGCTTAAATGGAAACAATGTTTAAATGGTTACAGAAGGTGATTAGGTTTTTAAAATGACTTACTAGTTGTAGGGCTTTTGGAATAAAAATGAGTCTCAAATGTATGTTGACGCATAATTCGAGAATTTACACATAACTTGTTGTATTTTACAAACAATCAAATCATTTCTCTTTATAATATTAGAAGAGATAGTTTATTATAAAAATACGCCATTTACACAAAATCTAACAAATTTTAAACCATTTTACCATAATTTTTGTTGATAGTTTTACACGAGTACGCTGTCTTGTTGATTCTGATACATAAATGAAATACTTTGTCCTTATTACGATTCACCATAATTTACTATGTATACATGTTCTATTGATGCATATTTTGCATTTGTTTATAATTGTATATTACGTATAATTATGAATGATATTAATTAGCTCAGAAACAACATAATATTGTCCCTCTAGCAATCACGTGGAACAAATTATGAGCATTACTAACTAATGGATGTGATAAGGAAGTGCTTGCGTTGATATCGTCAGATTGATTAGAACATTGTACTTACTGGGTTTTGTTTTGCATTCATATAAAGTTATGTAAACAGCGGCTTTTATTTATATTTATATCCGGGATTTACGTATAAAGAAATATATTATTTCTAGTAAAACATCTTCTAGTAAAAATATTTTTCTTGTCGCGGGTCTGCTGAAAGTTAGTCACTTTCAGCAGACTCGGCAGACGAGAACTAAATTATATAAGTTTTAGAGATTTTTATTTTGCTAGTTCACCGGACATAAAATCGATTAGGACCCTTTTTTTCCGAAAGAAGTTATATTTTCTCGCGGAAGAAAGGTTACAAATCGTTTTGAAAATAAAATAGTGGTACATCACACAAATACTCTTTTTATGTGGACCCTATTCGTTTTTTAACCCCGCCCCGACGCAAAAGAGGGGTGTTATATGTTAGACCGCTCTGTGGTCTGTCCGTAGCACTGCAGATCTGAAACCGGAGAACCCATTTGGATGCGATTCTTTGGTGCTTTTTAACAGTGTATTTGTTATTAGTACCCTAACATACATGCATGTGAAATTAGTAAAAACCAATTGGTTTTTTCCATTACAAACAAACACTTCAATTTTATTTATTTGTATAAATAGCTAAGCCTTTTTTGTATCTTCATCATTGATATTATGACATCATGTTATTCGTGTCGGTAATATTAACCAATGAAACCAGAGACCTTAAAAATAAGATTATCGGTTAACCACAAGCTATCAGCTAGGGTCAGACGGCAGTTGATCCATATTATTAATTGTGTTTATCGACCATATCAGTTTATAATTAACCCAGCTTCATTATTCCAAGCGTATTGGAAAAATGTTTAATATATTTAGAAAAGTGTTTAATGACCACAAAGAGTCGTGCTCACGAACGGCCGTCCTCTTAGGTAGCTAGGGGTAGGATCCTCGACGGGCTGACCGAGGACCGCGTTGCTGCCCCTTCCCTGATTTGTGATCCCTCGCCTGTAGCCCGTACCAGGGATACACTTTTCATAAATCGACTTTTGTCTCCTGTGGCACCCTAAGGGTTGGTCCTAACCCCTTGTGTGCCCTCTGGTGGATGTCGCTTAGATCTTGCCGGATTTTTAGAAGTGAATTGTGTGTACCTGTTTCCTTTAAATCGGCGTGAATGAGTATGAATTTAAAGCGACTTAGAAATTCGTACTAGTTTTGCCTATCGATAGTCGACTATCGATAGACTATCGATAGTCTATCGATAGTATCGATATTAGTGATAGTATCGTGAACTAATATGTGTTTAGGAGCAATACTATCGATAGTATTGCTCCTAAACATGGGTTGGTCTTCGATAGTATCGATAGTTTTACAAACTATCGATAGTATTGATAGTTTTAATCATTTAATGCAACGATACTATCGATAGTATCGATAGTATTACTTTAAAAATATCGATACTATCTATAGTATTATAATGTTATAGTATCGATACTATCGATTCTATTGCTTCCAATCAATAGTATTAGTTAATTTGTAATATCGATATTGGTACTATTTTTCGAGGTCATCTATCGATAGCGAAACTATCGATAGTTGGGCAACTCTAATTCGTACACAATATTTTGGCCTCTGCTAACAGCTATCAACACCTATTGAGTCAACTTTTTGTTAGATTCAAATAACTGTTTTTCGTTCTCCCAACTGATACCAAGGCCCCACCGTCCTACTACGAGCCATATTATAAGAAGCGCTACTGTTTATATGAAACTGTTTTCGCTCTGAATATCCCTGACTTGCAAATATTTGGAGCATCGGCAAGGACATACGAGCTATCATAAGCTATGAAACATTCATGAACTTATTTATTTATGAGGCAATCTGAGCAAAAGTGACTTGTATTTTCACAATACGTTTACTTATTTGTCTTCATCACATATAATAAATATTTTATTGGACCTTTAAGCGAAATCTATACTGTATTTACTTACTTGTGTATTTAATCATTACCCCAATCTTACTTATTTATTCAGTATTTATTATGTACGTACGGAACGGAACGGAATTATGTCTGTTTGAACGGTTGTTTTACTTTTGAGGCGATGTTGGAGCAAAATTATTACTCTGAAATAATGTATTACATAATATGTGCCATATGAGATAAAAACATACATGCGGAGAAAAGCCGGGGTTTATTAAGGAAGAATTTAATGATTAATTTATTTAAAAATTGAAAAACATGGGTATAGTTTAAGTAGTGATCTACGAAGTTCGTTATATTAAAACTGATAACAAGTGTAGTTTTGTTTTATGTATTAGTATATCAATTCATTGCTAAATTTATCATTAATTTACAGACGATTTCAGATTTCAAAGGCAAATCAATTAGACATTTACTCGACGCTGCGAATGAAGCAAGTCTTTTGGGACGAAGCATTCTCGATTACTAGTCGAAAATATTGATAGTCTCTATAAACCTATAATATATAGTACTATTATCAAGAGGAAAAGTTTGTATTTTTGTTTCGAATAGACTCAAAAACTACTGGACGGATTTCAATAATTCTTTCACCATTACAATGCTACATTGTACCTTAGTAACTTAGGCTATTTTTTCCTAGAAATGCAACCATTCGGATACGGGACGGGCCCCTGTTGAAATAAAATCACTATGTATCTGGTAAATGCCAATAAAAATGCACTTGTTCGTTCAAATAATCGTTATGTATATATGTCACGGCTAATAGCCGAAGTGCGGCTACACCTAGTTTTAGCCGGCTACAACTAGGTGCAGCCGACCACATGCGGTTAAACTTAGATGTACCTATCCTACTTATCTTCGGTTAGAACTAGGTTTAAATTAAATAAACAATACCTATGCACGACACTAAAAGATGTTGGGGTGGTTAAAAAAAAAAATAACCTAAAACTAAACCAATGGAGTTGAACAGGGACTTATTGAGGTTGATCTAAGTTTAACCGCATGTAGTCGGCTAAACCTAGGTGTAGCCGCACTTCGGCTATTAGCCGTAACATATACACAACGATAAACGGACGACCACTTAGGCAGCTAGTGACAGGTTGCAGTTTCAGTTGCATGATGATTATGATGATGATGATGGTTGCTTAACTCCTACTTTCCATAAATTGTATTTTGAGTCCAGTTGCACCCTGCGTTGGTCCTAGTCGCTTAATGGATGTCGCTTAGACCTTGGCCGGATTGACAGAATTATCGTGAGTAATAATAATTATATCGTCAAACTATTACATTAGCATCTGTAGTATTTTTTTACGACTGTTTGTACAGAATTGATTTTAACATTCTCTAGTTTCACATCCTATCTATAATTACGACATACAACATTGTAGCCAACTGGGACAGTTGAATTTTATAGTTATGCGAATAATTTTAGTTTTACGATGATATGGCTATCGAGTGCCCGCATCCCGGTTGAAATGCGGCCGAAGTCGAAGGACGAATTATGTATACGCTTTTTAATGGGACTAATTATAATTGCTCGTTTGTTTCGCTGTTATTTACAAGTACTGAGGTACAGTCATCTACTTTGGTATATTTGCGTTTTGATTAAGTTTGTAAACATGCGAGTGTTATTGTGAAATCGTGTGTCATGTGTTTAAAGTTCAGAATATACACATATGTGTTACGGGCAACGTGATTAACAGGGCATTATTAATAAGGACCGGCCATTATTAATAATGCCCAAGAGCGATGGGCAAAGTGAATAATTTATCACTTTGACCGGCCATTATTAATAATGCCCGACGGCCCGTGGTCCATGTAATAAGTCAGTGTTTGAGATAGCTTGAATTTATCACTTGGACCGGGCAGTATGAATAATTCCCTACTTGTAGCCGGGCAATGTGTTAAATTGGTTTAGGTTTTAAAATACACACAATTATTATATAACCAACCTAACCAACCTTACCTTTTTTTGATAACTTTTCATGAAAAGTGTGTAAGTTTAATTTCATTTAATAAACAAAACCACTACAGTTCACCTATTTTATTACTTTGCCCAAGATCATTATTCATAATGGCCGAGAAAAGTAATTAATCAGTCTGTTTTAATCACATTGCCCAATTGAGTCGGGCATTATGAATACAGACCGGCCATTATTAATAGTGCCCGGACTTATCAAATTGCCCGTAACATATACATTACTAGGAATTTAGTTTAAAATAGATAATACTAAACAGGAAGTATTGTAAATTGTCTGTACCCTTACTAATGAATACGAATACTAATATTATAAATGCGATAGTAACTCTGTCTGTCTGTCTGTCGGCTTTTCACCGCCAAAAGTACTGCACCGATGTAAATGAAATTTGTTACACAGATAGTGTAGAACCTGAAAAAGGACAAAGGCTACTTTTTATATCGAAAAAAGGGTCTTATTTAAATAATTAAAAATGCAATTTAAAGCCACTATCCCACGCGGACGAAGACGCGGGCTCAGCTTGTAGTATATATTTTTCTTGACAAAAGATATTGAGGAATAGACTGAAAGCAGAGCCCTTAGCACCCTTTTGGTACGGATACCCTAAAAAATGGAAATTAGGAAATTGAAATGAAAGGGTGTTGTTAATATTATGCTCTGGTTAATGTGTTCGTTTCGATGTGTTTATGAAAGCAAACTCTTGAGCATATTAAATTATATATTTCAATTTTCGACAATCGACTTAAAAATTCCAACTTCAAAGGAAGTTATTCGATACGTCAAATTTTATTTTGTAATTTTTGTATTATTTGGTGTTAATCTACACAAAATCATAACTATTATTATACATCACTAGCTTTCCGTGCGAGGTTTCACCTGCGTAACTTCCGTCTCCGTAGGAACTTCATAATTAAATAAATTCCTCGATAAATGGGCTATCTAACTAACACTGAAATAATTTTTCGAATCGGACCAGTAGTTCCTGATTAGCGCGTTCATGCAAACATACAAACATGCTCTTCAGCTGTATATATAAGTATAGATAAACTAGTGTTAGAAAATTAAGCGAGGTGATATATATAATTTTAATAAAAAAACACAAAATTGAGTCTCTATATCACTTATGACAAGATATTCGTTTCCAGCTACATAGAACCTACACAAAAGCGTACTAATATCATTAATTATTATTATTGCATTACTGTTGCCTTATAATGCACTTAATAAAGCTCCCTGAACTATTCTCAAGTAATTCAGTTATGTGACTTATGAGATACCAAGATGGCATTCAGGCTCTTGGCCCCTTGTTCACTGCAGACAATTAATTGTCCCCCGTCCGGTCTAGACTTTTGGTCACTTAGGAATACTTGGGCTTGAGTGTACATCGCCATAAACTTTGTTAATGTTTAACTGTAATGACCACAGCCATAATAAAATGTATCGCTTTATTTATTTATCGTTGGTATATATAAGATAATTTCGTTAATTGATATTTTTATTTTATGATTGTTTGTTAATTAATGTCTTTAATTTTGTTTCAGGTAAGCGAGAGTTAAATCAACTTGTTAGCGTGTGACGAGGTAGAGTAAGTCATTTAAAACAATTATAATTGTTAGTGGATATTAGTAAAATTTATTTTAATTTATATATTTTTAATATTTCAACGTAATAATTACCTACAAATGACATCTAGCATTAAATATAATCAATGTATATAAGGTATATGAGATTGTAAAAAATGTTGTAATGCACTTATAACTGATGCATTTTTCTAGCTACCCTACCCTACCCTACCCCTACCCAAAAGTATCCTATGTCCTTCTCCCAGTTCTTAGCTACCTCCCTACCAATTTTCAGCCAAATCGGTTCAGCCGTTCTTGAGTTATAAATAGTGTAACTAACACGACTTTCATTTTTTTTAAAAATGTATTCTGCTATTCAGGGCGGAGACAAATCCAACGAAACAAAAACCATGAAAATTGATCCAGCCGATCTCGAGTTATAAGTGTTGTAACAAACCCGTCTTTGTTTTATATATATAGATAGATATAGATAGATTTTTGAATCAGATGTCGCTTCCTCATATTTTTTTTACGTTCTTTTGAAATTAAAAGTGTATCTGTAATAATGGCAATCTGTGGGTTTTAGATCTACTGCTTGATATGAGCTTGTAATGATTATCCATGAGGGTCGCACTCTGCGAACTGGCAGCTGGTATACTGCGGACCGTATGCTGGTATTCTGGAACTTATATATATATATATATCTTGCGAAAAAAGGTTCATTAGGGATCCCCAAATCCCCCAAGTGCGATCCCTCCCAAACACCACACTTCATTAAGGGACTTTTCGTAATGAGTTGATAGATACATTATATCTTTATAGCCTCGTTCATTAGCTATCTCGTTTTCTATGGCACTATTTAAAAATATTTGCTACACAACCATTTTCGGAGAGCTAAGCCAGGATGCAGGTGTCAGCCAAGATCAAACACTCAATTAAGTTAAACGATCGTTATGACAACATTACTGGTTATAACCAAGAACTCGTTTGAAATTAATACACTGGACCAACATTACATACATACAAAGTTGCAATTTGGTCAAGCAAGTTGTAGTTATTTGAAGATTTTTACATTAAGGAGACAACTGTTAAGCAGACACTATCAAAAACGCAGCTTTCACACGAAAAAGTTGCAGTATAAATTTGTACTATAACATTTGCCTGCTAATTACGAGAATAAAACCGATAATATTATAATTATATGAGAAGGTATTAAAGCCACAGTTTTGCAATCAGCAATTTATTTATAGCACTATCTTATACTTCAATAGCCGATATTAGTATAGATTTTGAAATGTATGTTAAATTTATAAAATGATGTATGTGTGTAGTACTCGCAACCGGCGTGCGTGTATGACCAGATGTATGAACGTGGACGAGGCAAAGGGAGTGTGTAAGGATCGTAGCAGGTGGCGTTCTGTAGTTTCTGCCTACCCCCATGGGATAAAGGCGTGATTGTATGTATGTTTGTACGTATGACGTCTGTGGGAAGAATCGTTTAATTGTTTTCTACTTGTTGATGTTAGTTAATGGATCCTCTTTATTTCGTTAGTTTAAATTTACATTTAGGTATTGACCTACTAATGTGAACGCCTTTACCTAATTATGAAGATAATTCAATTGTACATAACTAATATAACCCTAAATAGGTTTGTCATGTTCCACCGCCTAGTAAAATAACTTACTGGTTGTTATTTTGGGCGCATGAGATAAACTAGGTAATACCTACTTGTGTTTTATTTGTAGCGGCTTTGAACCGACGTACTAACATTGAATATAAACTCAGCAATAAAGTTTACGTTCAAAATATAAATAAACTAACGGTCAGATTATTTCGTTTGAATACCTACTGCAAATACCACAAAACAAAAGCATTGTGAGTGGATATTTGGATGACAGAATGGAGTAATTGATACTTAGTTGTATGTTGCGTGTGGTCTCCGTGTGGTCTCCGGCTAAGAATAGACCACCCCATGTCCTCCCATGGGTGTCGTAAAAGGCGACTAAGGGACATATATTATGGCTGATGGATGGGCAGCAGCATCTATTAGCTCAAGGTTTACATCTTACTGCGATCACCAATCCGTCCGCCAAGCGTGGTGCTTATGGCAATATCCCTCTACGATCCTGGCTTGCCAGTGTCTGTTAGGAGGAGGCCCATGTTCAGCAGTGGACGTAAACGGGCTGATGATTGATGATGATGATGATGATGTATGTTGCGTATTTTCTGTACTTGTATTATAAAATTAAATGTGAGTCACACTGACTACTATTTACTCCAGAAAGTAGGAATTTGCCAATCTGAGATATTTTCTTGTGCACTAAGCTGCTTATTGATATTACATGGGCATGTAGAAGCAATATCAATGTTCACAAAAACAGCAGTTAATTAAACAACATAAAGAATAGTATCTATTAAAACTTTTGGTATTTTAATGCTTTTTTCATACCGACAAGCGTAAAAATATCACCACCCTAGTTTATATTTAAGTACAGCAGGAACTGAGATTGATTTCTAAATTAATCTTTATATCTTTTATGTCTCAGAGAACCGAGGGCGACGTAATGGCCGGCCGGACAGTTTCCTATGATTTAAACACACGTACACTATTTTTACTCATCGTTACAACTTATGAGCTCACGTGGAATACTCTACAGGACAGTATTTTGCGTGCTCATAAAATATAATATACTATGCCATTCGTTTGACTTTATGAGTTGTGAGTCTACAATACAAACTTTTTGTAGGCGTAGGACGGTTTTAGCAGCACCTAAATTCTCAACATTTCGTATCGATGTTCGCTTTGATCTTTGGTTTGTTTGTAGAATACCTATTTTAACTGAAAGCTTTGACTGTTTCTGTTCCCATTGTAATGTAAGCTACTTACCTTGAAAATGTTTAGTGAATTATGATTTAGGTATTCAATATAGAAATGCGTGGGAATTAAGGTCAAGTACTTAATGGAGATTCATTTATTTCAGAAATTATATGAATTTTTATTCACTAGTCGAAGGAAAGATGTGTTATATAGACCAGACAGTAGTCATATATTTTTTTGGCAACATACGAAGCACACATTTCTTGTCTTGATAATACAATAATAATATCTGAACTATCGAAATTAACAATAAGAAAAGTATAAATAAAACCAGCCAGTACCTATATCATAAAAAAAGGTTGGTCGATGTGTAACAAAACAGATGGGAATAGTTACTTTGTGAAATTAACACTTAGTTCAGCTTCATGGTCAGTTAACGTGCAATTTATAAAAAAATCCTAAACAAAAGATTTGTATTTTTCTTTTTTGAAACCATAACTCTTTCAGTTTAAGGTTTTTACTTTTTCTCTTTTTACTCTTTCAGTTTAATGTACGATCATTGAGACCTTGACGTGCAACTGTTATATATAAAATTAGTTGTGCATCCGTTTTACTTCACGTGCTCTGAGTCATGTCTGGGAATACAAATTTTACAGTAAAAGTACCAAAACTATCAATTACAATTCTTACTATTTTAAATATTGATTATAACTGTATGAGTGCGTATGAATAGATTTTTTTTTATTTCAGATGATAAATATCCTTGGCGTCAGTTCATTTTGGGGAAAATTATTTACGAAATGTCCAGAACATTTGAATTTTCGTGTTTTTTTACTATTTATGGATATGGCATTATTGTTTCAGTATTTGCCGAATCAGATTTTTTATGGACTTGGCCAGTTGGAATAAAAATGCGGTTTAGCTTTCTTAAATCCTATTTTTTGTTACAAAAGATAGATTTGACTTGTCAATTCTTTAGTGAATCGACGTTTAAGAACCAAAATGAACGGTGGGCCACATTACACTTTATTGTAGTTGACGGTAAACGGTACTAAATCTAAAATAATACTGATATGTTCCATTGCAATGCGTATGTTTCAAATCAATGTTAACCCTGAATACCAGTGGGCATGTTACATCGTAAGTTAGTGTAGTACAAATCATTCATGAAACGTGTTTGATTTACTGCTGTATGTTTATTTGTTCACTATTATTGCGAGCCAAGGTGTATTTGGTTTAGACGTTGGTACTCTGGTACGTGCAACATTGCGGTCAGATACGAAACTGTGTATGTTTATTTGTGTATGATTTATTGCATTATTTATGATTTTAGTTTACAGTTTTTAATGCAGGAAATGAATGTTATATGGTACCACTTAACGCATTTTTTTGGCTGTACATCATCGAATATGAGTTTTCTTTCAGTGAATTTGGATATTATATTAAAAAATATTGTTTTTTTTTATATAATATGAATGACTTGATTAAAATGTCTTTGAAATTGTATGAACGCTTTTATTATGAAGTTTTTATAGTAAAATAACTATAGTTGTACAACGTAACAATATTAAAATTAAACTAGGTACGTTTATCGCCGCCGTCAAGTATTACGTTGGGGAAAAAGTCTTTTCGCATTATAGTATGCATGAACTTGTAATAAAATCTTTTTGGCTATACTATTTGTATCTGGCTGGTATTGGTATCATTGAAAGTTTAAATTTTAAAGAACATAATTCCAAATTCAAATTAGGAAAATGTGTGATTTTTATTTGTTTTTCGTACTGTCAAGATGAGTGAATCTAATGAAAAAATTCGATACATTTTAAAATTTTATTACAAAAAAGGTAAACATGCGACGCAAGCCGCGGAATAAATTTGCGATGTTTATGGACCTAGCAGTGTCTGTGAGACTAGCACAAATTTGGTTTAAGCGTTTTCAATCCGGAAATTTTGATGTCAAAGATGCACGTCGCTCTGGTCGCCCTATTACGGATAAAATGGATGCCATTTTGAAAAAGTGGAGCAATATCGGCATATCAGTATTTACGACGTAGCTGAAAAACTGGGAATTGACCACAAACAGTAATGGTGCATTTGAAAAAAACTGGGAACACAAAAAAGCTCGAAAATATCGAGCTTTTTTGTGTTCCCAGTTTTTTATTACCTCATTTGGGTACCTCACGAGCTCGCTGAAAGAAACCTAATGAACCGTGTACTCATTTGCGATTCTTTATTACGACGCAATGAAACCGAACCATTTTTGAAGAAGTTGATGACTGGTGATGAAAAGTGGATCATGTACGACAAGAACGTGCGAAAAAGGTCGTGGTCAAAGGCCGGTCAGGCTTCACAGACTGTGGCGAAACCCGAGTTAACTCGCAACAAGGTGATGCTGTGTGTGTGGTGGGATTGGAAGGGCATTATTCATTATGAGCTGTTACCACCAGGCAGGACCATCGATTCTGAACTCTACTGCGAACAACTGATGAGATTAAAGCAAGAAGTTGAGAGAGAGCGGCCGGTATTAATCAACAGAAGGGGTGTGGTTTCTCATCATGATAACGCTAGACCTCACACATCTTTAGCCACTCAGCAAAAATTAAGAGAGTTTGGCTGGGAGGTGTTAATGCATCCGCCGTATAGTCCTGACCTTGCACCTTGTAATTTCCACCTGTTTCGGTCTCTTCAGAATTCTTTAGGCAGTGTCAGGTTAACATAACGAGAGGACTGCCAAAACCACTTGCCGCGGTATTTTGCTCAGAAGTCTCTAAATTTCTATAGCATTGGGAGCACCTACAAGATGGCAAAAAGTTATCGAAGAAAATGGTACCTACATACTTTTTATTATTATTATTAAATGTAAATAAACTATATTAAAAAATGATTTGAATTTTCTTAAAAAATGCGAAGAAACTTTTTCTCCAACCTATTATTATAATAGCAGTTAAATGTACCCAGAATCTGTGTAATATAACTAACCCTTCACAAAACTAAACTGTTGGTTTTCAAGGGTTAAATGTTTGCAAACACGTAGGTATGTAATATAATGACTTGCGTTTGAGAAAATTTGCAATTCTGTAGCTGCGGGGTGTTTGCGTCCCGATTTACATACCTAAAGGTTTTGGTACGTTATTGCAAAATTGTCTTATATTTGATTCTGTATCTGAATTAAAATTTCAAGGACATGGACGACAATATAATAAAAAAATATTGTCAAATTAAAATTTTGTACTGAACAGGTACTAAAGTTTTATTTTTCGGACGTATAATAAATGTTAGCCAGAATAAATCTAGCCTATTTAAAAGGGGTTAAAAAACACAAACTAAGCAATCTGTGCAAGATGGTGCCCCCACTGGAGGCCTCGACTTTGGAGCAGGGTGGTTGCTGGCGGGAACATAGCGTATACTGTCGCTCTATTATATAGTACACAGTACAGTTTGCTGAACGTTCGGCTTTCGAGTTTCTGAGACGGCTCAAACAAGATACAAGTGCTTAAAATACCTATATATGTATGTAGCCATCTTGTATTAGAAAGTTAATACATAATACATTAAGGACAAATGCACTTCGTCCTGAATTCTTGGCAAATGATTTGAATCTAATGTTGTAAATATGTACCTTTGTCGTCATTTAGGTATGTGACTCTCTTAGTTCACTTTCCATGATCTGAATATGTTATCGTGCTGGTTAGATTTTCCTTAAATATATCCGTTGAGGAAATTCCATATCCTTGATATGTTTACAATAATTTTAGTATCTGCAAGAACACTTCTTATTTTTGTTTTTAGAAGGACACACACATCTAGTTATATCAAAACCCTTTGCTTACTGCATAGTTTAAAAGCTTTATTTTATTCGTTTAATTAAAATCTAGCATATCATTAAAATATTTTTTTATTTTTACATTAGTTTATTTTATTTTATAAAGATAATTTATATATCAACATTACATTTAAGAGAAAACGCTATAGCTTTTATTCATTGTTCCAGTATTTTCTTATAAAAAAAGAATTTAATGACTTCCTTCCCCGAGTAAGAGGGTTTGATAATTGTATACTTTATAACAAAATGAATAACAGAGTATTAAAAGCATTATGGTGAATAAAAAGTGTCTAATAAATCAAATTATTGTGACAGCCATATCTTTAAAGCGATGTTTTCAGGCAGGCTAACATAAAAAAACAGTAGGCGGTGTTTAAAAAGGTCATAGACTAAAATACTGTACATATTCCTACTTAGTACTGACTGTCCAAGCGGTTTCACCTATGGTTATGGTTATATTTTATTTTGTACGTACAAATTATTTTTCTGTAGTAAAATGGCATGTTTCATCCGGTTAAATTCCCGTGAAGATCGATCTAGCTGTTCTAGAGATTACCCGGAATGAATAGACAGGCAAATAAAAAAATGTTTATTTTTTCTATAACAGAAAAAAATATTGTATAGAGTAGATCCTACTAATATTATCAATGCGAAAAATTGTATGTGAGGATGTATGTATTTTTGTTACTCCTTCACATTATAGGCTACAAAATATCATGCTCCGACCCACTGGAGCAGAGTGACGCGGGTAAAACCGCGGGGCTCAGCTAGTATAAAATACATATGTAATTTAATATGACATCAAACCGTTTGAGTTTTACCAATACTCGCAAATGGAAATTTAAATTTATCTCATTTCATAGCGAGGCTGAAAGCCGAAACACGATCTTCACAAATCGCTGTAACCCGCAAACACGGAATTAGTTTCATTCACCCAATGTATGGTCCCGATTTTGCTAATTTAAAATTACTTTTAAGGAATCGTAATGGACTGGAGATTTTTTGTCATTTAATATTGTGTTTTTAAATTGAGAAATAAATCCTTCCTATGACGCTGTCTACTGTCCAATACCTATTAGGATATTGTTATTCCTATGATTCCATACGTGCTTTCTTTGCTCCACTCGTCATAATTATGTTTAGATACCATTCCAAGTACACTATAATTTTGGTAAAACTTAAGCTTAACTTAACTGATTGGACAGCCCCCTGGTGTGGAGACTCACCCAGAGGACTAAGTCCGTCGTAGTTATTAGGTACTAACATAGTTTTTAAGCTCATACTAATAATAATAAATGTAATGTTATATGAAATGGAACATTAGTTATCTGAATAAATAAATAATAATAAGCAGAATATTAAATATGTATGTTGCAGTAGCTCAGGGAATTGAAATAGAGTATTTCTGGAACGTCGATAGTACGTCACTTTAGTTCAATTAGCAGAATTAGGCCCCGGTTCGTATACATCGTTTGTGACCCTGTTTAATAAATAAACACTTGATTTTAAACCACCACAGATATCATGCAATATTCAAGTGCAGAATGCCTTGGTGTACGGACGATGGGTTGCCTTTACTAATACAACATGTGCCGATCTACCTTCATATTTAATTAAAATAACCTTTTCCGAAGCGCTGCTGAATTATTGTATGTGTTTTATGAAGGGTGGAGTTAGATTAAGGACATTCCGCCATAGTTTTAGCGACGCCTAACTCATTTTCGATTTAATTTAAAATAGTAAGCAGTACACTTAATTCGATTCCTGACGAGAAGTCAGGTAAGTGTCGTACTCGGTGGGCCGGATTGTTCATGCGTACCCGGCTCCCGCCAACGGCGGATCGAAGGAGTGTCCGGGAGGTTTTAGTGGTGTAGGGTCCTCTCCTCGTGGTATAAGTTAAGCATACCACGCTATGGAGAGGGCGAGTCAGCGGCGGCGGTGGGAATGCGTGAATGCATTTAACCCCGGACCAAAAAAAAAAAAAAAAGCTAAGTGTCGTAGCAATTATTTGTGTCGTGTTATTGAATCAAAGTAGGAGACTTTGAGAACAAATCTTAAAATCCATACTTGCAATATACTTAATATGAAATGTTGTCAAACATTAATTTATAAATTACTAGCTTTTGTCCGCGACTTCGTCCTCGTAAATCAGGTGAATTTCGTTAGAAAAGATTTCCAAAATTCATCCCGAATTTCGTAATAAACTTTTCTGATATAAAGTATAGTGGTTTGATCGGTGTAGCTTAATCAGTCACGGTTGCCTTTTGTATAGGTATTTAAGATTATATGACGAGAATAATTAAATTCATTTATGGTAAATGAATCGATAAAATATGTAACAAACATTATTAGGGAAACTATTTGTAGATTCATATAACGGTTTGCTGTTTACTGGGTTATGATAAAGGTTACTATAGTTATGGTTAGAGCCCAATTATTCGTATAGGAATTAATTAATAAGTTTGAAAACAATTGAAACAATGTTATCGAACGTATCGATAACCCAGACCTTGGGTTCAATTGAGTTGTATGGAATAACCGTAAATCTGTTGTATTTTGTTAGTTATTTTTAAAAGGAATATTGAATAATTTCCTTGTTCGCTATAAATATGCTGTAGTTGTTATGGAGCAAAAGCTTCGTGGCTAACTATTATAATATGTTAGTTAAAAAATGCAGAATGCAGTATACATAATCCATGCTTCGTAGATGTTAATTCCCGCCCCGTTTACACTTAGTGTCAACTATCCATCCATCAGCGTATCACAGTCTACTGCCAAATTTGACATAGGACTCCCTGAATTGCTTCTCTTGCAACTTGGTTGTCCGTTTCCTTCATCCAGCTACTATTTTAATGTCATCGGTCCATCTTGCTGGTGGGCGTCATATCTTACGATTCACGAGACGCGGTCTCCATTCTAGTACAGTATCTGAGGACCAAGACAAAATGCCACTTCAGCGGAGCGATTTTTAGCTACACTATCTGATTCTGTAAGGTTTATGAAATCGAAATTTGAAAAAATCGAATTGCTCGTTTTAATGAAGGATCAACCAATGAATGCCGTCATTTTTTTAATACAATCGCACGCGACGTGTATTATATACCTACCATACATTTGCCTTAGCTATTTTATGCTAGCGATAGCTCCGCTTTAGTGGCATTTTGTCTAGGCTAGCTAAGTGTAATATAAAAAGATGTATATTTTCGTCCAGTGTCTAAAATGTACAAATGACGGCTCATCAAAACAAAATGGCTTTATTACCTAAGCATCATCATCATCATCACCATCATCATCATCAACAGCCCGTTTACGTCCACTGCTGAACATGGGCCTCCTCTTAACAGACCTTGGCAAGCCAGGATCGTAGAGGGATATTGCCATAATCACCACGCTTGGCAGACGGATTGGTGATCGCAGTAAGATGTAAACCTTGAGCTAATAGATGCTGCTGCCCATCCATCAGCCATATGTCTACTCCTACCCTAGGTGGTCTATTCCTACCCTAAGCATATAACCTAAGCATGTTAAAATTAATTATTTTAACAGCATTTGGGTGTTTAAAATATTAAGGAAATGATCACACATGAACCACTCAGCTATGAAAACTGCAATCATATACAATCGGATATAAGTATTATTGTTAGCGTCGGTTCACACGTAGCATTTTGTTTAGATTTCACGCTTGGCGTTGTGCAAATTGCAGCAGATTGTCACCAGTGTGCGGCGACATTAATCATTGTAACCGCCGGGAAAATATCATAATGGTTGCTAAATCCACTACTTATCGGTTGCCGGTTGGTGGCGGTTGATCTCGTTTGGGTTGGTTTAAACTACAGACGGTAGCGGGAGCGTAAGCTTAAGCGATTTTTAGTAGATAACTTCAATCGTAACAATCCGGTTTCGTATTAGTTTCGATATGAACAATATTGTGACTTTTCCATAACTATTATCAACAGCTAGATAAAGGGCTAATTTTTTAATAGTTATGAACAAATTATCAGAGGAGAAACATTTAAAATTTGACATATTTTGTGTTAGGTTAATTCGGTCAAAATTTAAATTTATAATAGTGAGTTGTAAATATTATTATCATTATAATCGAAAAGTAAGCCTTTATAAAATTGCGGGAACGAACAAAGGGAATAGATTTCTGAGAAATTCTAAAGCCATTGCTGTAGATCATTATGGAGCGTTTACCGTTAAGATTTTAATTAAAATGAACTTAGTTTTATAGTTGTAACATGTGAAATATGCCGAAGTTTAATGCTCAACTGCAATTTAACTAGAAATCTTTAGAACAACTAAGTACGTTATGGTAATTTTGATCGTTACTTCTACTAGTTTGTGAAACTTAAAATGGTTATTGCCTGTAACATTTACTACTTAACGATTTGTACTTTGAATTTTATTGCTGTGACCTTTAAAGAATAATAAAAGTGGTAAAGAAAATTGAAAATTCTATCTCCATTGACCTTTTATTTACTCATGACTTTAAGTTTCACATATTTCACAGAGTACTACCGCATGGAATGACTAATACTACTTGAATAGACTATGTATGCCATAAAATTGTATTACAATAGTAGCTGTGCACCGTAGACTCTGCTCCAGTGGGATGGAGCGTGATGTTTTGTAGATTGTGTATTAATCCAGCTTATAACATATCCCCGTCCAAACGTTCAGACAAATCCGTTCAGTAGTTTTAGCGTGAAAGTGTAACAAAAATACATCCATACATTCTTAGAAACTTTCGCGTTTATTGAGGAATTGCTATCTCCTACACCCTGTACCATCTGCAATAATAATTTATTCTAGTTGCGACCCTCAAAAGAGGACAACTGATAAATGATCCACAATATTAGAAAAAAGTGCCCCAGACATTCCCGGACCGAAATCGATCATTGCTTATTTGTTCTTAATAGTTAACGGCTTTTTACCTATACTCAATTCATAATAACGGTCATAAATTTCCGATACCTCAGTTTCAGTGGTAATATAATGGGGTTTTGCAAATATGTGTTTTTTAAATACCAGGCTTAATTTATTCTGTTTAGGTATGGTTGGTAGCGGCCACAAAAGGATGAAATGTGTATTTTATAAATCTATTTATAGACCATTGTGGCCGCGATTATGATTCGTTCCATTTTTAATTCTATTGATACATTAAAGTTTTTGTTCGTTTTTTATGTCAATAATATTTGAATGTAGATTTTAAGGTGACTTCATGTCATTTAATATATAAAGTGACATGACGTGGGGTGCTAATGTTTAATTTCCTTTTTTTTTGTTGTGTAATAAGATGTTGTGAGCTTGTTTATAGGTTTTTGTCATATGTTCTACTTTATGGTACTAAATATGTGCCATAAAGTAGACACCTTTTTCTTAAATATTTATTATTATGTCGGTTTATTAAGAGTTAGCGGCTTCGCATGGGTGCAAATTTCTATTTAAAATATGTCCTAGGTTACTCAGGGATATTGTAGCATTCTAATCAAATAATTATCGAATTCAGTCCAGTAGTTTTTGAGTTTATTTGAAACAAAACACACAAAAACAAAACAAACATACAAAAATACAAACTTTTTCTCTTTATTGATTTGTTATTATAGAAAATAAACAAATTAGTATAATCAAAACGTGAACTAAAAAATACTTTAGTTTTGAAATAAATTCTTAGCTTACTTTTCAGTTAGGTTAAACAAAATTATTATATTATTAAACTTTCTTTACTATGACTATTTATGGGTGTGTCCGTTAGTATTGTAGAGAGCTTCTAACCTGTAGATAAGCTAATAAATCTTGTCACAGAACTGCCACCGAAACCTTTCAAGTATATTTCATTACTTAACCCACTCGAACTAACAAAAAACTCATTTGTTTAAAGATGCATTTACCGTATTCTGTTTGTAGATTTGTTAAGAAGCCGAAATGAATTTCTATATAATACGACATCTTTTGTTGACTTCATAGGCGTTTTGAGCCGGCACTATTACCATATTTATTGTCCCCTCACCGGTGATTAATCGTTTGGTCTCTCACTGTGCACGCCTGATATACCTACATAGTGACGAAATATATTTACTTTAGCAGTTATTATGCAGTTTTTCTTAATCTTTTACAAGAACAACGACCGTGATTAATGAGGTTAATATTCGTATTGGCCTCTTTTCTAAATGATGTAGCGGAAAACCTCGCAAATGTTGTTATTATTATATATTTTTTGGTTACATCCAATATTTTCATTTCAAGAGCTCTGGTTTATTTAGATGTAATGAAGTAGGCTTTTGTTTTATTTATCTTTCTAATTCAAATAACAATTCTGGGAAAATGTTATTAATAAAACTCAATTTACGATGTATCTTATCTACATAATAATTTGTCTGGCCTCGTTCTTGATCCGTTCCTGTTTCCAAAAATATTTTTGTTACAAGATTTTTCTCTATAGGAATTTGTATAAATAATGAAACATCTTAACGTACTACGAATTATAATTAAAGAAAAAAAGATAATTTTATATTTCCCGACGTTTCAATCGTTGCATTGATCTTGGGTGCGGGCAGACACCACGATCTATGCAACTTGAATTTAATTATAATTATGATAGGCGAAACTTTAAAAAGTTTGTACTATGAATTCATTCTTATAACTAATAACTAACCTTAGGGACAAAAGACAAAGAAAAATTTATTGATTTCCGCCTAATAAGCATTGATTATATAGAAAATCTTTAGATAATAGCTTTAACACAAATATTGTGCTATAATTTACAAAATTGATGTAATAAATAACTATTTAAAATGTTACCTTTCCATTTCATTTAGGTTTATCAATATAACGTCAACTATTATCGGGCCATCTTGCGCCGGCCCTATAATCATATGCCATTCGTACCCACATTTTGCGGTCATGCAACACCCGTTGCCAATTTTATCACGAGGGAGTTTTGTGACGCATATATATAATTGTGGCAAATGATTTTAATGATGTCAAAATTGAGCCCAATGATAAAGCAACAATGGAGATGCTATCATTTTAGGGCAGCACCGTGCGATATGTTTTTGCCACGATGTTTTTAAGGCGCGTTGACCTTTGGCGACGCTTCGTTGAAATATTTTTGGACTTTTTGAGTTTCCTTAAATGGTGTTGCTAAACGCAGTGGCTTCTCAAGTATCTGAATATGCCTGTATATAGTATCTATTTGTATCCGGTTCCAGGGCTGGTTGGAGGTCGCACAAAAAACAAAACAAATGTGCTCAAGATAAGTACTTGCATAATTTTTCGATTCGCAACAAATTTTATCTTATGTGAATTCCATTTAATTCGTTGAATACACGTTTAGATAACAACAAATGATTGTCTTTATTGCTGCTTATATACCGATACATTAATTCAACTAATACTAAGTGATATGTTGTCATTCGCAACTTGATATGTGAATAAATCGATTGTTTGTGAAAAAACTTTAATTTATAAATCGGTAGGTAGTTACACAATTCGAACACATTTTCCTGTTCCATTTAAAATATAGAAGTCACAAGATCACTCGGTTTTTTTAAATTAAATGAAAATAGAGAATTGCGACAGTGTATCCGGGCCCCTTACCAACGGCGGACGGGAGAGTAACCGGTGGGTTTTAGCGGTGTAGGGTCCTCTTCCCGTGTTATGATCAGCATACCACCGCTATGGAGAGGACGAGTCCTACATACTTTCCTTCGTTAAAATTATGTAGGAATGCGACAAAGTTTACAAAATCAATATTAATACATTGGTCTATACTAATATTATAAAGAGGAAAGATTTGATTGTTTGTTTGTATTGAATAGGCTACGAAACTACTGGACCGATTCGAAAAATTCTTTCACCGTTGGAGAGCTACACTATCGCCGAATGACATAGGCTATATTTAATTATGAAGTTCCCACGGGAACGGGAGTTACGCGGGTGAAACTGCGCGCGGGAAGCTAGTTCCTTATAAAATCACAGTCTTACCTCAAATATGTGGCTTTCATTGACCTAACTAAGGGTACATTCATTCGATAATCATATCAATCAACAGAAAGCATTTACCTAATTGACCACACAGTTTTTAATTGAATTAAAATGATAAAAGGGACCACCCATTTAGTCGATATCAATTTTCGAACATAAATTTAAAAAAATACTAATTATTATCCTACTACTATTGCTATGCTATTATCCTGATTTGTTTTCTAATATTATTTATCATAAATTATTTTCTAATAAAACCATAATCCTGCCTGTATCAGATTTATCACAAGTCCCGATTGCATTACGTGTAATTCGAGGAATAGGGTGTATTATGCTATCAAAGTGTAGGTATGTTTATTAAATTCGTGGTGTTAATGTAACATACAAACTTACATACTTCCGCGCGCGTTTAAGCAAGCAAGGAAGCACAAACAAACAAACTCTTTAGATTTATATATTAGTACTAGCTGCGCCCCACGGTATTACCCGCGTTACTCTTTACTAGTTACGAATATATTTATTTGCTTTTAAAAAGGAATTCGAATAAAGATTATCCTACTAATATTATAAACGCGAAAGTTTGTATGTATGTATGGATGGATGGATGGATGTTTGTTACTCTTTCACGTTAAAACTACTGTACCTAATTGGCTGAAATTTTGCACCGGGATAGGTTATACGCTGGATTAACGTATAGGCTTTAAATCATCACGCTGTCCGACCCACTGGAGCAAAGTAACGCGGGGCGCAGCTAGTTTCATTATAATTGAACATAAATAGTTTTATAAAAATAAGTATGTAGTATATTAATTTTTGTTATTATAATACATGCATTTCAAAGCAGGTGCTAATGTTTTTTTATGTTATTAAAGCTTAAATTAAATTAAAGAGGTAATTATATCCTCTATCAAAATTTGAACTCAAGAACTGTAGGTACACGCGCTCATTACCTACTCGGTAACTATATTATACTCGTAATTACCAACTGAAATTAAAATTAAACAGCAGTAAAATTACGCAATTAAATTTGAATTACTAATGCGTTAATTTAACACACGAAAAGGAATTATGATTATTAACTGTTAAAATGTGAATTGACCACATTTTAACTTTTAACTGCTTATGTTACAATGCGGGTTACTCAATACATATTTTAATGTATTGAGTACAGTCAACAAAAAAAGCTTAGACCAATAGTGACGTACCAGTCAACGCTCCCTTGGTTTGGGGAACGCGTCGTGTATACGGGATCATTCCAAACAATATGACTGGACAATTATTATTAAGTCATTAATGTATAAGTGTGTCCGTAGAATGGTA
The DNA here is from genome assembly GCA_947037095.2 of Nycteola revayana. Classification (NCBI taxonomy): domain Eukaryota; kingdom Metazoa; phylum Arthropoda; class Insecta; order Lepidoptera; family Nolidae; genus Nycteola; species Nycteola revayana. The sequence continues at coordinate 19,119,131 of OX344847.2, read as the reverse complement.
CCCGCATATGCGCACGCGTCGCTAATGAACTTTAGAGGCCCCCCTTATATGTTTTTTTTTTCGTTGCGTAACGTTGTTTATGGTCCGCCATATTTTAGCACTCAATTTATTATGTTGGAGCTAAGAGTTATATTAAATTTTTTGTCTTGATTTTATCATTTGATCCGACGGATATTTTCCTATCTTAACTATGAATATTGAATTCGTATTGGTATTGATAACTCTGACCGAAAAAAAAAAACACATTATTTTTTATATTCATTTTTTTTACATTCTCTTTGACGATATTTGCAGCACGCATTCTGTCAATGTTATCGTCGCTTATTTTTCTAACAGACGTATCTGTATTTTCAGTTAAAACAACTTTTGAAGACGAAACAATCGGTCTAATAATCGTATCTGTATCTTAAAAATTTTTTTTCTTTATAATAATCATCTTTTGATTAATAACAAATACAACACTAAAAGAATTCGTGAAATTGGTCAAGCCGTTCACGCGTAATGCCGCGACCAAGGGAAATGGGGAAACATTTTATATATAATTTATATGACAATTCGAATATATGTATATGTCAGTTGTAATAACCTGTTCCATATGTTTATTTCAGTATCTTACGGAAGGGCTCCCAACAAAATCCATTCAAAAATATTTTATCGCCTCTTAAAAACCACTGAGAGTATTTCTCTAACGATATTTTATAATATCAGACATTTATATCTTTTTTATTTCTAGCATGGGGAATTTATATCCCTCATGGGAATAACTCAACGGGATCGTGCCAAAATGTTTCAGACATATGTAAACAGAAACAAAATAAAAAAAGTTTTAAGCCGGAAACACTGACAATGTCAACATGATCCTTCTACGAAACTACAATTATCAAAAAAAGGTTAAAACTTCGAATGAGTATAAAATAAAAACACCCATAAAGGTTTACCGCTTCTGCCTCCAAGTTTTTATCGAATTTAAACTTTATTTCGTTACTGGTAGGTTTGTTTTGCAAGAAAAAATAATTTGTTTACAGAGGCGCTTACTTTAATAAGTCTTCTATTGAATTTATAAGTTGCGAAAGTTACATATTAGCTATAATATTATAAAGAAATTTGTTGTTTTTCTTTGTTTATGTTTACACATATACGGGACGGATGTACTATTATCTTCAGAAGCATTTGGTTGTAAGTGGCAGTTCACACATACGACGAATGTTTCTGACTTTATGATGCCACATCCGATCTTATGCATCTGAGGTCTAGATATGTTCATGTAGAAATTCCAAAGTGTGTAATCAGTATTTATTTAAATCGAGCTCCAAAGTGTTTCATATCACCACGAGACGTTACAAAATTTAAATAGTATCACTTTTGTCATTCTCACATTCTTGGCGATAAGCGTAAAGTTTCCACTGACGAAATGTTGAAATGTCGCGACCTCCCATAATTGTTATCTTGTACGATAGCGTTATGTGATGCGCCAACGACCGATAACCCGTTGAGTCTTCAACACAATTTATGATTTAACAGTAGGTACCAACGTTTAGGCGCCATGTCTTACAAATGCTTTATTTGCTTTATAACTCCCGTTTCCGTAGCAACTTCGTAATTAAATATAGCTTATTGTCTTCCTCGATAAATGGGCTATTAAACACTGAAATAATTTTTCAAATCGGACCAGTACATAGCCTGAGAGACCTGAGAATAGCACGTGCATGTAAACAAACTTTTCAGCTTTATATAAAATTGAGTGTTCAATCACAGATTACTGAATAGTTACTACGTTCAATTCACTTAGGTCCTACCTTGCCATAATTTTGTTTCGAACGAATTTATATGTGTGATGTTATTAGACTCGAAGAAATTACGGTAGCATTGCGTTTTTCCTAGTAGTAAGAGGCAGAGCTGTATTAAACCTTCTTTTGCTAGTAAATAATTTTGTTAAATAAAAATGTATCTTATTAAAATACGTATCTACATACAACTAAAAGTAGCTTCCTTATTTAAAATAAAAATAACTTATAAAATACTACTACATATTCTTAATCTATTCTACTTGGCAAGGTTTCCAGAATGCTGGCAGCATTACTCCGTTGAATGGCAATGCTTACCCGCTGTGCAAAGTAAAAACCAGCACTCGGAGAACGTGCCGCACTTTTGCTAGTTATATCAAAGTGTATTTTTTAAAAACTTATGTTGTTTAATTAGCTGCGCCCCGCGGTTTTATCCGCTTTACTCTGTTCCAGTGGGTTGGAACGTGATTTTTTGTAACTTCTATTATGTTAATCGAGATTATTAATCATCCCCGTGCAAACTTTCAGCCAAATCCATTCTGTTTTTTTTTTGCGTGAAACAAACATACATTCATACATTCCTTCAAACTGTCGCTTTTATAATATGAGTAGGATTTTTTTTCTCGGACGGACTTACTTAGTTATCGAGCGGCACTCCAGCCTTAATAAATGGTTAAGATAAAGAATCTCAAAATATAACTCAAGAATCTTGTAAGGTTCATACATATTACAATAATCTAATATATAAAATTCTCGTGTCAAAGTTTTCGTTGCCATACTCCTCCGAAACGGCTTAACCGATTTTGATGAAATTTTTTGTGCTTATCCGGTATCTATGAGAATCGGCCAACATCTATTTTTCATCCCCCTAAATGTTAGGGGTAGTCCACCCCTAAATTTTTATTTTTATTTTTCAGACAAAGTTAGGGGTAGATTAGAGGTAGGTGTAGGGTAGGGGTAGGGTAGAGGTAGGGGTAGTGTAGGGTAGGGGTAGTGTAGGGTAGGGGTAGTGTAGGGTAGGGGTAGTGTAGGGTAGGGGTAGTGTAGGGTAGGGGTAGTGTAGGATAGGGGTAGTGTAGGGTAGGGGTAGTGTAGGGTAGGGGTAGTGTAGCGTAGGGGTAGTGTAGGGTAGGGGTAGTGTAGGTTGGGGGTAGTGTAGGGTAGGGGTAGTGTAGGGTATGTATCGATTGAGGCAGTACGAAGTCTGCCGGGTCAGCTAGTATATATATATATTTGTCGATATATTAATAAATGGATGACTTATTCTATGTTCTCAGTGGATTACATGACACATATGAGGGTCGTTTTATAGGTGATTCCCATTTACTTGATTGAGTTAGTGATAAAATAGAAAATTATGAGTTTCGGCGACGTTGTGTAGAAGAGCCAATAAATTTATACGGTTTCTCATTTTTCAAATGGATACCGTAGCTGTAGTGGACGGTATGTCCGTTCATATAATTCTACACCTCAGAAGCATAAATACGGGTGTACTATTATACTTCAGAAGCGTTTGGTCGTAAGTGCCAGCTTACGGTAAAGGCACATACGACGAATGTTTCTGACGTATATTGGCCCATCCGACTTTATGCTTCTGAGCTCTACATATGTATTTTAGGCACCACCAAGTTTTTTAAGGGTTATCGTTTTAGTGATGAGTGGCATATAAACATTTTTATAGTTTATTTCCTGTGTAACGTTATTTAATAAATTAGGTAGGTTATGGAGTCACCCGAATAAAATTATAAAGGTCTGTGTTAACATTTGTTAAGTTTTTGCCAATCGGCTTTTTGTGCACTTATCTGGTGTCTATAGTTAACTTGAAATATCCACTATGAGAGGAGCTTCTAACCGCAACAACTCGAGATTTATGAGGGAGGCCTATGTCCAGCAGTGGACGTCCTACGGCTGAAATGATGATAATAATAAACTTGCATTAATCCCAATGATAAGTCAGTAAGGAATGTCTTTTTCTATACTTAAACAATCCATTTAGACCTAGGCTAGCCAGGGTCGTTGAAGGATATTGACTTCATCACCACGCTTGACAGGCGGGTGGGTGATCGCAGTGAGATGAACAAGTAACCTTGAGCTGATAGATGCTGCTGCCCATCCAACAGCTGTAAGTTCCATAAGGCGACGATTATTATGGAGGTGAAGAAGAAATAATATAAACCACACGGCACTAGATAGGAATGTATTAAATATGAACACGTATGGATACTTTTGATCACATTTATAAATGATTAGATTGGTGAGGTTTTCGATTCAGTAGTGTTATATTATCAACTTTCTGAATTCAAATTTTCGGTAGTAAAATTACATTTGGCCTCTCCATTTGTGCTTTATAAAAATGGAGTCAACTCCACACTTGAAATGTCTGAATAGAACAATCAGACATTTCAAGTGTGGAGTTGTCTTTATACGATGTTTTGTTGCATTGTTTAACTCCAGCCATCTCTGTTAGTAAGGTTATCATCATAACTATTACACTGAAGCTGAGTTGGGACTAAGTAACTACTGTCTCAACACATTAGAAATAGTTTTGAACTAAATATTTTCACCAAGATTTCGCCCTACTTTATAAATGTCAGCGGCTATTAGTATAACAAGCGCACCAGCAACAAAAAGATATAGGACAGTAGACTTGTAGGACGATCTGCGTAATTACTTGAGCTCTGGAAAATTTTGATTAAATTTTCTTAAGCCTACTTAAAATAAAAGCTCTCCTAAGAAACCCTTAAAGTATTTTATCAAGAAAACGTCACGAGTTATTATTCAATTTCGTGAACTAAATTACTTAGATTTTATTAAAGCATCCGTCGTTGAATTAGGCTCGTTAGGAATATTCGTGAGTTTTGGTTGTCAGACTTTACCATGTTTGGCAGAAATGAAAAAATTGAAGTGACACGTGATCTCTTAAGATGACTAGTCAGATATATTTCGAAAGTAATAGCGAGATATTACTGATTAAGCCAGATTATAATTGGAAACGCTTTTCCCAATTGAAACGTTGACGTCATAAGATGTTCTAGACCAATGAACTCACTTGTGGAAGATCACACTTTTATATTAACGAAGAATAAACACGGCGACGTAGGTACTTATCTTTAATCGGCGGTACATTGAAAACGATTCAATACATTTTCTTCAAACTGCCGATATATTCGAGGTCTTACGAGGCGGGACATTAGAAGAGCTTTCAAATTTGGAATGCCACACTTGGGACGAGCTGTCATTTATTAACGGCGTTCTAAAGCGAGGGACTGAATTGATGTTTACCTTCCATTCGGCGGAACAGTAATCACGATAAAGCAAAGAGATTTACATTGATTCTCTTTAGGATAAACCAGCCGTGTAGTATTAGCCCTCGGATCTCTTAAATCTGCTAAATGAACAGGTTTGTCTGAAGTTGTCGGGTCGATGCCAAGGGCAACAGACAATGTCACTTCTATTCGCCTTTGGTACGAGGGAGGTAAATAAACTAAACTCAAATTACTAAATGGAGCGCGGTATCGTTACGTGATATACCTAAGTTATTAATTAAAATTTCTGGCATTTGTGCGGCGTAAAAACTGACTTGAATGTTATATGTGTCAACATAGTTAATGTTGTAGCTAAAGTGTTACTTTATATTTTTTGAACATTTGGCTAAATGTTTTTGGGACTTTTAAAAATAGATAGATCCCATTAAAGATTGTAAAGAACCATTTTTAATAGCGGGAGCGTTTACCAACATTCAAGTTGAAAGACTTTGTACAGATTTTATAATCACGATGTTTGGATCACACTAAACTAATCACTCGAACATTTATTTATAGCATTTATAGTAAAGCAGCGATATTGTGAAATTCCGTCACTGTTTTACTATAAATGCATTCAATAGCATGCTTAATCCCGGATTTGATGATGAAAAGGTTTATGTAAAATATTTTTTTGCCTGTGAACAGGCAAAGAATGCTTGATTAAGAGATCGTCATAACAGCAACAACAACAACAACATGACACACATACACAACTCAGCATTTACCTGCATATTGACAGCAATGGTACTGTCAATATGCATTCTTGATAGGTAGATTTGTGTCTGTAGTATGGACTGCAAACACAAATATACCTATCAGGCGTGGTGAATATAACTGAAACCTTGCTCGGCCTTGTGAACAACGCTGTACTGTATATATTCTGATGATATAGTTTTTACATACATAGCTTTATATATACGAGGTAGTCCGCTTAGCGTACCCGTACGAATCGCACTTGGGTGAACCGCACCTGCCCGTATCCCCAAATGCGTAAATACATAGCTTCCGTATTTTGTGAAGCTTTCCTAAATATATATCGAGGAGTTTAACGCTAATTAAGCTATATGATAAACTATATACTGCGCGCGGTTTCACCCACGTAGCTTCCGTTCCAGTGGGAACCTCATAATTAAATATAGCCTGTGTTATTACTAGATAATGTAGCTTGCTAATGGTTAAAGACATTTTGAAATCGATCCGGTAGTTACCGAGCCTATTCAATGCAAACACACAATGAAATCATTCTTCTTTATAATATTAGTATAGATGATATATCATTATTTTAATAATTCACTTGCTTAAAGCCCACCTACTAGTCGTGTTCCTACGTACGCTTAGTAGCTATATTACTGATCGGAGTATAAACAAACAGACTTTAAATCATCATAATATGGTAATTGCGAGACGCAAAACGGACTTGACATTGACATCGTTCGGTCGGACGAGTCGGTCGGACGTAAGTAGGTATAGCCCCTTCTTTATTCATTGTCGCACAATTTGCCACTCGCTGCATACTATTGACCTTTAGGCTTCCCATACACTAACCACATAAAACTGTCAATAGAAATGTAATCAGACCGTTTGGTGGTTTGCAGACAGCTGGTTGTGGCTATGATGTTATGATGTAGTTGAAGTCAGTGTGAATTGGGTTATTGAGACACTTTATAGGGGATACTTACTTGTTAGGATGAATTGGTATTGGTAGAATTTATATTTATACTAGCTGACCCGGCAAATAGATGTTGGCCGATTCTCAGACCTACTCAATGTGCTCACAAAATTTCATGAGAATCGGTCAAGCCGTTTCGCAGGATTACGGGAACGAACATTGTGACACGAGAATTTTATATATAAGATTTATTTATATTTATACTTATTTTAACGATGATATTTCAAAGTTGGGTATTTTAGACTTTTGATTTTTTATGGACTACTCCGTCGCGTAGCGGTATAAGCGTCGGAGGTCGTGGGTTCGATCCTACGCCAAACAAAAAATCTTTGTGTAAACTGTAAGCTTTTTTTCGGATTAGGTTGGTTAAGGGACTACCCTCCGTTATTTGGAAAGCACAGTAAGCCGTTGGTCCCGATTTTAATTACATCATCTATCAATAACAAGTGTGTACCATGGATTGTACAGTAGCGTTTCCCTATCGTATCTGTTATTACGTTATTCTGCGGTCACCCACCCGCCTGCCAAGCGTGGTCATTATGGCAAACCCTCCCATGGGAGGAGCCCACGGGTTGATGATGATGATGATACATTTTTGGCTTAAAGAGAAATCGTTGTTTGTAAAGGCAGAACCGCATCATAGCATTAACATAATCCACAAATAAAATGTGCTCAATTGGAGAATGCCTAAGTACATTGTTGATTCAGACTTAATTCACTTGTTTATATCTAAAAAGGGAACTCGTGTTGACTAAATTATCTGTGTGAAGCTACCTAAAGTTATTCGTGCGTCATCTTGTGTGAATATTTCGACACCACCAACAATTTCCTTTTAAAATGCTAATAACACCGAAGAAACGGACGTGGTTTTAACAATCTTAACGATGATGTTTGAGATTTGTCTGCTGATATACTTTGAAAATTAATAAGAAAGCCCGGAAATTTGCACCAGGGACGTACCTGGTACCAATTTGTAAGTCATACAGTCACCATGTTAAACAATAGAATCGACTATGGCTGGAATTGGATTGTACCAAGCATCAATTAGCCTATCTCTGTCCACTGCTGGATATAGGCTTCTTTTAATTTGCGATATAAAACCCGGTCCTTCGTCTCCAGTGTATCAGGTCATCGATTCATCATTCCGGATGGCGTGTTATATTATGTTTGCCGGACCGCGGTCTCCACACTATTGTGTTTGCTCCAACGGCTGTCAATCCTTCTGCAGACAAGGCCAGCACATTGCCACTTTAATTTTGCATCTTCTGTCGGCTATGTTCAGTTCGCTGGTGAACAACCTCATTGCGAAGTTTATCTTTCAGAGAAACTCCGATCATAGGACGTTCCATAACTTGTTGAGTGGGTTTGAGATTGTCGACTAGCGCAGTTAAGTGTCCATGTGTCAGCTCCGTAGGTCATGGCGACGTATTACATAGTCATGAGTATTATTAGAACTTACGTACGTAATGATAAAATTAATAAAACAACTGCATCCAATTGAATACTATCAAAGTTTTTTGATTACCACTTTCTTTATAGAGGGCCCATGTAGAGAAGTGCGAGGGCCTGCTTATTCCCTATTCTGTCCCTGTTTAGCAACAATCCTTCCCACAATTTCATAACCACTCTGAATATCTCGGAAGCATAACTGCACTTGGACCGCCATAAAGTTGACCTTCGCTCCTTCGTTAATGGCTCCTTATCTCACGTAGTTTATTGCTGTACTTCACTACCATGTTAATATTAATACTCCATGATTTATTGTGTTTTGTTTTACAATTGCTGTACATTGTTGTTTAACATGTTTGAAGATGTAACGTTTTTTTTTTTTATTTGCTTCATTTTGTACCTCACCATATACGGAAAGAGTATCTATATCATATTTTTTTATCTATCCATAGATATATTAGCGTTGGTATGTGTAGTAATGTGTACTATCACGAGGAGAGATTTCACCCACAGAAACCCCTGCGTTCTTTTAAGAACGCTAGTAATGTGGACGTTACAGATGGTTACAGTGTTTATTTTATTTTATTTCTATTTGTAATTAAAATATGCTTCACATTGTCTTGTATCGATATTAGCATTTGTACATGTTGTTGTAACTTTCTGAGTGCAATAAAGTATGAAAATTAACAATTTATCCTTACATAATAAAAAATATTAAACCTGTATAATGTATACATAGTATGAAATTATGAATTTAATTAATTATAGGTATATGTGTTAAACGTTGTTTTATAACTATTCTTATGATTGATCTACAATAAATTTTACACGTCACGGTCATGATTAACGATGATTAATTTATAAGTTAAACACATAATGAAAACTGATTTGCATTTTAATTAGAAGCCTGTCCAGTGTAATTCCTACTTGTATGACCACAGAATAAAGTATGACTGACAATCCGTATACGATAGTTTGTTATTTACAAAGAACATATTTTTGAATGCTCATTACTATTCCATACTGTTGTAAGAACTTTAAATTAAGTTTTGTTTTAATTTTTATTTCATAACATTTTGTTTTGCGACAATTTTAAAGTTGATTCGTCCAAATCCACTTTACGTGCAATTTTCTCCAGCTAATTTTAGCCACGCAAGCTGCCAAACCGTTTTTGTCTAGTTTTTCTTAGAAAGTTCACTGCGCTCACTCGTCTCACCGACGCCCTCTGCGTAGAAAATTAGGTTTTTCAACTTTAAACGTTATAAATAAAAGTGGTGTTCGTGTTTCGAGGCTCCGTCGCAGTTAGGTGTTCTCAGCAATTTTTCGATTGTCTATTATTACACTTTGCATGCAACTTAGTTTAAATTGTGGAGTTCTTTTTTTGACAGTTTTGTTTTATGTCTGTGGTTTTTAATTATAAAAAGTTTTATTTTTAACGTGTTGCGTGGTGTAGATTAGGGCTTTGTGTATAAAAGGTATTAAATTTCAATTTAATAGCAGACTAGTTGTCTACTGATGTTTATCATTATTAATACACTAGTTGGATTTCTAGTTAGTCTTATATTTAAATATAAACAGATATTTAAACAGAATACGTTATTAAGTCCACAGGGAATAACATTTCAGACTGAAATAATTTTATGAAAATGCTTTTAAATAAACACTCGGGTCCCTCAGTTATTATACATCTTAAATTGCACCCTAACATAAATATATTAATTAAACAACTGCGTTCTAACATAACTATGTATATAAATTTCACTTAAACTGCTTGGTTTTTTTATGTGGGTCTTCATAATTTGCTCTCGGCTTTTACGTGGCAGTTCCATTGCATCCGGATACCCACTAAAACCTCTCACGTGTTACTCTTTTTGCTTATTGTGAGTGCCCCTGGTAACTAGACTACTCTGATGGGCCCCGCGACAATAATGCTTAGGGCACTCCAGGACTCTCAAAAATTTTAGTCAAGAAGGCTCAATTTTTTTAGAATGTTTGAGATTTTATCTTCTGGTAAACTATTTGAACCAGAATTGGTAAATTCGATGCTTCTGGACTATTTTTATAGACAGTTGTCCGTACCAATAATATTAAAGCTAATTATGGTATGTTTAATTAATATATATATATATATATATATATATATATATATATATATATATATATATATATATATATATATATATATATCTATTAACACATTTCTAACTGTTCAAAATATTAATTATAGATACCATTAGATTAATATAACAGCTAGATAATTCACAAACGGACAATATTCATTGGCAAACTATTGAAAACTTCGACGAAGATTACCAATTGGCTCATACATAAAAAATAACTTAAAAGAACACACGTAGGACTGCATTCGGGTCAAAATCTGTAGCCGCATTCTGCATTGCAGTGGCCGACAGTCCTAGCCTGCAAAATGGTTGTTTATGTTGGGAGCTCCGCCTTCCGCCATTACTAAAATTATATCACACGATGCATTACCGATGTTGTTTGTTACCGGGTAATGCCGGTAACCGCCGGTAACTGCCGATATGTTTGTTGAACGGCATGTAGAACGTTTGCCTACATAATGCGCGAGTTTAGACCTATTTACGGTTCGTATGTTTGGATCGATGAGACTTTATAAAGATGTGGCTTTTGATAAAACGACCGATTTTATTTGTGTAGTTGAAGCTTTATTTCAGTTTATTTCCAGCCAACTGGATAATTTTATTATAAACTAGCTGCGCCCCGCGGTTTTACCCGCGTCACTCTGCTCCAGTAGGTCGGAGCGTGATATTTTGTAATTTATATGTTAATCCAGCTTATATACTATCCGCGTGCAAACATTCAGCCAAATCCATTCAGTAGTTTTTGCGTGAAAGAGTAACAAACATTCATCCATCCATCCATCGTTACAATCTTTCGCGTTTATAATAATAGAAGAATGGAGGCGATGGAAACTGACAATTTTTATTAATAAGAATGGGAAGAAAAAATAATCATATTCAGTAATCTAGTCAGCAGGTCATGACCGAAATACGACTACATGTCTAATTAGTAATAGCTACTATCAAGAAGTTACTGACATATGTTTTGGGAAAATGTCGAATTCAGTTTCTTTTTCTTTTATTTGACACGATTTGGCAGCTCGCATTTCATTCAGTTAATCAGTAATTCTTGGCAATATAATGAAAACTTTGGTGCCTGAGAATTCTTCTAAATATCGGCAAAGCCAAGGTATTTAAAGTCATTGAGTTACGTATTAACGATATCCTTAATTTTGAAAATAGTTTCAATTATCATTAATTACTAAATTGCCTTCACGTTGATTTTGTCTAGGGTTATTACAGGTCAACGATTGATATTTTACTTTATGTTTCAATACCTACCTCAGCAAGAATGTGTTATCGATATCGTAAAAGTATATTATCGTAATTCAACAAACAGGATGTGAACAAGACATAATAATCTTGTTTATAAACATTTTTTTGGGTTATTAGACTGGTCTGTGACGAAAGGCCACACCTAGTCTGTATGCGAGCGTCTACAGGGTGCCTTGTTTATTACATACTACTTCCCACGCGCGGTTTCATCCTTGTAACGTCTCGTGCCCTTAGGAACTTCATAATTAAATATAACCTTTATACTACTGGATAATTTCCGCTTTGGCTTTCTGGTGAACATAAAAACAAACAATATTTTTTTGTCTTATGAAGAATTTTCAGTTATGTGAGGTATTTTTGGTGGTATTACGGTTAATACTTACTTCGATTTATGTTATCTCTGTGGACACATAATGGAAAAGTGTGTTTAAGATATAAATTAAACTTACCCTACATATCTCAAAAGTTGTACCAATGTGTATTGTTTTAAATATTTACTTACAATAACATCTTATAATACTTATACTACCTGTATATAGGGTGACTGGTAATTAGTGACCGATACCTAAACACATGATTGTGCTCATGATAACAAACAACTTTTACTATGGCACCAAAACTGAAATCGCGAAAAAATTCAGCTGCTCCCTACCATGTTGACGAGTTATGTGAACATGAATGTATGGAACAGCTGATTTCTTTTCGCGATTTCAGTTTTGGTGCCATAGTAAAAGTTGTTTGTTACCATGAGCACAATCATGTGTTTAGGTATCGGTCACTAATTACCAGTCACCCTATATAGGGTCATTAAACTTTTTGATAATACATACATGATAAACGTTTATCAAATTTTAACTACACGGCATAACCGACAGACTTCTTATTTGTATTGTTATGGTAATGAACACAAACAATAATGAACGACATTATAAATTCCTTAATCATTGTTAAATTTTAATAAGTCTTAAATCCTCACATACACCGTCCAATTAAGTATTTAAAATTATATCACTCAATTTAATGAATTCTTTTTTTTTGTAATTTAAACTGTAATTAATTAATTTAAAGTTGAATTTTGCTTGTGGTGGTTCGTCAAAAATGTTATAATGTAGTGTTATGGTGTAGTTGCTTACTCTGTTTGTACATCACTTGAGTTCTAATTTCGTTATGTATACTTCCCGTTATAACTTGATCTGTTATCATATATACACATGGGAAACAATTTATATGCTCGCATGGTTCGCAGTGGTCTGGTTCTTATATATCTGGAAACAGTTCTATCTTCCACTGTGTCAGGTTTGAACTGTGTGAACCTCATGTCCCGATAAGATTATGATGAGATAATTTGAAGATTAAATCGTTTATCGAAACGGATTTTTTTAAGATTTTTTTATATGTAAGCAACGATATTACTGTTTGCAGTCATTGGTACACGGATTAAACGCTGTAACAATGGATAAAACAACATAGTTTGTTGAGTTTTTGAAACTTTTATCTCTTATGGACTACGAATCAATATATTAAAAATTGTTTGAAACATTATACTTACTTCAAACAACGTTCGTAATTAAACTGTAGGTGTGTTAATTAGTCAACGTTAACTTTACTTCACTCTTAAACTTAAAATGGCATTCAACGTCTGCATTGAATTTCCTATATCTAGTATGACTATCTATTTAACTCCAGTAAGTCCATTTGAACCAAGAGGTCCGCTTTGAAGGGTATCTTAGCTACTGTACCTGGAAGGGCTCGCTGAACTCGATATTAAAAAAATGGCACGCCATGTTGAATCGGCATTTTTTTTTTGGTTCTCCTAGCCTATGTTAGAAATCTAATACGCATATAGAAAATGTCAATAAAAGTCATATCTGTGAGAGACAATGAAACATGAATCAACCAGATCAAATGTTACGACGGAGAAATCATTTAGTGACAGGGTTCAAGGACATGCCCGTGGAATAATTGAACGAAAGTTAAATCAATATACATTATTTATAATTGTGAACTAGGCAGATGGATAAAATACTATGCTTTATGAAATTTCGTTGTTACCTATACACTATTACAACTTAATTACGGGAACTTATAATAATGCCGATAATGGAAATGACATTTTCATTATTTGCAAAGACATAAATATAATTAATCCTTCGCTTTACGATACCCGAACGGTTCCGTTTTAAACAAATTTAGCATAGAGACAGACAGATACATAACTAAAAGTGCAGATATAACTATCAATAGGTAGGTACTCTGGAAGCACTCCCCCGCCGTGAGCCATTATAATCAATCCTATATTTCTAAATCATGGACATTAAAATATCCATATTTTGTGAAATCTAGGCTGCATTTCTAACCAATAACACATAAGTTTATAAAGATAATAACCGTGAACTTTATTCCTTTGAGCGTAATTTTATGCATACAGCTACACCTGGCAATTATTGCCTATTTGAATAAGTCTTCCTGCGGATTATATCTTCCCTGGAGGGCAGAAACTACTGCCCACCTTAAATTGCTTGAAAACGGTAAGCAAATCAGTTAAAACTAATAATTATTTACACCGAACGGGTAGAACTTGGAGATAGTTCGAAAGAGAAATTGGATGTACAGAAAAAATATTTTAACAGTGCGTCGTGTCGACGCACATACGAAATCTTCTAGGAATATAAAGTTACTTTTCAATAAATACGATTCAAAATCCTTCCTGAAGAGAGAGACTGTCTTTTGTGATTTTTTTATTGACGCGATTATAAATGTGAACTATTAAGGAAAAGTACATAAAAGTAAGGTATTAAAAATAATGTTCATATTATATGAAAACCACATTAGGATATTTTAAATTTGACACGAGGTAAGATTAAAATATACTTCTGAAACGGACAGTTCTGTTGTAAAAAGCGTACCAATTCTTCTTGGTGAAGTATTTTTAATTATTAAAGCAAATATAACTCAAAATTCAACAGCTGCACAAACTTGACCGTTTCGTATTTCCATATTGTGTGTTTTCACAATATTGGATTATTATTCATGGACATAGCAACAATTATCATTCTGCTGGTTTGCTGCTAAATGTTAATAACTAATAAGTAAGACCATATTTTTTTTTTTAATAAGAATAGGATATTGTTAGCACTAATACTTTTAATATAACATTAATAATCAAAATCAAGGTGACAACAGCAATCGTTACCTCCAATTTTCTCAATAACTTGGTGTTTGTCAGAATTTATAGGCACCTAATATACATTTGCATAAGACGCTTTAATCCATTTATTTGCAATGTAAACACCGTTTTCGTCGTTGAGGGGATTTTTTACGTCAAATAAATTGGTACCAACTACTGTTGCTACGACCTGATAAGAAATCGGTTATCGATCACTAACTTTACATTTGCTTGTTTCAGATTTGTGGAGTTCAGTAGCCGATAAACGTCGTTTGATAATACCGTGAGTATCAATTTAAAAAAATAAAAAAATGTTTGTTGCTACGCGTTTCAAAATATATTGTTACCAATTACATGTATGTATATATGCTACTGTAAAAGTTTGAACTACGATAAATCCTAACAGTTATAAGTATTAGGATTTACCGACATGAGTTGGTGAAAGTAAGGATTATTGAAAATGGAACGATATTCTCGGGATTTTGCCATTAGAATTTAGTACATCTTAGGTTAGGTAATGTTAAGGTTTACCAAGTGAATGGTGGTAAAAGTTCGAATCGCTAATCTGTTCGCACTTTTATCATGAATACCTAGTTGGTAAATCTAAAGTTTTACTGGAAAATCTTAGGATTTGCCGTAGTTCGAGCTTTTACAGTAACATATATACAAGTCTAAAAAGAACAACTGTTTGCATCATTATGCCTATTATTATCTGTGAAGATGACCTCTGAAGAGACTCGGGGCAATGACTTTTCTTTTGATTTTCTAATTGGTTGTGCAATATTTTTAGCTCTTTATGCGAGATACAAACTTAATTTAAACACTTCATTCTTTCTCCTTTGTTTATACTACTTTTCCACAGTTTATAAGTAATTTAAGAAAATGTTCAATCTATTTTTGTTAATTGAACAACTGGTCCGAATAATTGTAAGATTTTTGTAGGGTATGCACATCTTGTATTCTTTTATTTATTCAGTACAGTTCGTGCCAGGCTGCTGTCCAAATTTCGAAATTTATCTGTTAAAATCGTACACACCTGAATTATTTATAACTTAGTGTTAAAATAATAGGTAAACAAAGAAATCTGACCTGTCAGTTGATATTTATAGTATCTTATAATTCGCCTCTCAGACTATAAAATATATCCTTTCATATTTTGTGTCGCTTTGGAATTCAAAAAGGACAATCACGCAAAATGTCGAATTGACAATGAATATAATCAAACATTATCTAAGTATGTATTTGCTTCTGAGACTTGGGTGTTCTGGGTTCGATTACCAACCGGGGCAAATATTTGTGTGAACGTTCTGAGTCTGAGTGTGCTTTGTGTCCCTGAAGTGTGTTTGTAAAGTACCCGCGACACAGAGTTTTGATAAGATAGTGTCCGGTAGTCTTCTCACCTACATTTTTTTTTGTTGTATTTTTTGTTTTATTGGTATAATATAAATACATCATCTGTGAAGATTTCAACAGTCTAGCTATCGCGGTTCTTGTGAAACAGCCTGGTGACAGACAGGCAGACAGCGAATTCTTAGTAATAGGATCCCGTTTTAGTAATAGGGTACGGAATCCTAAGAATAAAAATGTTGTCTTCTTTACAAAATAATTACACAAGTACCACCTTCTTCTAGGCCTTATTAATTTAATAATTTTCTATCGCCGTACCAACTCGTATGTTTGCCAAATATATCTCACATATTGACACAAGGCCATATCTCCGTATCATGTTAATGCGTATGAAATCATGGCCCGACGTTAATTACATTAAGATAAGCCCATGTGACCTATTAATTACTGCCAAATTATTAACACTGGCGTTAATTGCGTAGTAACAAGTTGACAGTTTAATACCGTATTACCGTAATCACTGGGGTAATTGTGTTGATATTGCAATTATAAAAAGCTGTCCAAGTGCGACTTGGGGTCGCATACGAAGGGTTCTGTACTTCTTGTCTTGTAACTTTCTGTTTCTTGTAACTTGTTTTTGAGGTAGTACTTTTGCTTGTGATTTTCGGAGCAAAAACGACATTAAAATCACGTTTCTTGTATGGAAGATCCCCTTTAATATTTGTTTAATCTTAATTTAATTATTTATTTTAAACGTGATTATATAACTAAATATTCTGTAAATCAATATCGATAATAAAAACGAGTAAAAAAATCACGTTTTTTTATGAGAGCTCCTCTTTAGTATTTGTTTAATTACCTATGTTTTTAGTATTTTCTGTTATAGGGACAACAGAAATACGTAATTTGCGAAATATTCTCTAGTTTAGCTATCACAGCTCATGAGGTACCGCTTGATGAAAGACAGAAGGAGAGACAAACGGCGGAGTCTTAGTCATAGGGTACCGTTTTTACCCTTTGGATATAGAACCCTAAAAATCTGCTAACGGATAAAACTAGTCCGCTATCAGCAATGACGAAAATGCTTTATATAATAAATAGTAATATAATAATAGTAGGAGGTCTAAAAGACAATTCAAAGACATATTTTTACGCAAACTCCATAAATCTACTAAATTGCTATTATTTAGCTTCCGATAACTAATAACGAAGTGTCGATATTATCATAGGACACGATATATGGCGGTATAAATCAGTGGCTGCAAATTTTAGCTTCCTAGAAGCACCCATTGTGTGCGATGATCGATGCCGAGGCTAAATGCCACACGGATTTAACTTAATGGACTTAGTATTGTTTTTATTGTGTCTGTGAAACTTGTGATGTCCACGTCATTAACCTTGAAATATCCGAGTTTGCGAAATTCTTGCATTTGAATGTGGAACGAGATTGAATTCGATTGAATGTTTGTGATCAGTAGGAAATTATAAATTATAGCGGGTCTTCGTTCATAAGAGAAATAATATTGAGAAACATAATTAAGAATATAAAATAAACGTGTTTAGTTAGATTGTTAGCGCTGTCTATTTATTAATGCTTTTATCGATGGTCTAAAATAAAATCTGGGAAAATAAATTTATCTTGGAACTTGTTTGTGGTGATCTAGTTTGTTTAAACTAGCTTTTTGTCTACGATTCCCCGAGTTCGGTGTAACCCGTTATGAAACGTGTCTGTATAAAACAATGGGAATCTTTGTGCAAAATTTTTAATTGTGGGTCAAAGGGATTTAACTGGAAATAGCTGAGTCACTCACAGTTGTTTGTTTTTATTTTAATGATTTTATTAATGACTCAAATAATTACGTAGAACTTTTTTGCTGTTGTATATTTATATCGTAATAAAAAGTCGTAAATAGTTTTACATCTAATTTAGCGCTCCATACAAATTCTAAAATAAACAAAATTTTAACTGGTGTTAACAATTTGCATAAAAAAGACAACACACCCTCGACTACAATGGGGCAAATGTAGCCCTGAGCCCTTATAAATTGGCGACGTCACAAAGGCAGACGTGGGCAACAGCGTGGCGGTGCTATTAGTGCATTAAAGGGCGCTTCAGATACCACTAAACCGCTTTTCAACTACGCTACGTTAAACCCGGCGATAGTGTGAAACGGTGGAGTTGAGATTTTTGGCACGAGCTAGGAGGTGTGCTTAGTGCTTGTAGGTTATTAAGTGCCTTCTTAACTGGAATGCATTTTTATAACAACTACAAAGTTTTCGTTTAACTCTATCTTAAGTAAATGAGTTCACACTTTTTATCACTCGTTATAGGACTGGAATGTGTTTTTGAATGTGTCTTTAGAGTTTATGACCTTATTACCAGAAGTCTGCGAGACTCGGTTTAAAATTAAAGTCTATATGGCACATATCATTTTTGGTAAGCATATTACAAATTATTTTATCGAACTAGCTGTCCTGATTACACTCATATAGCCTATGTTAGTCCTGGATAACGTAGGTGAAAGCATTTTCAAAATCGGAGCAGTAGTATTTGAGATTAACCCGAACAACCTAACTCACAAACTAACATCTTTGTTAGATTAGTATAAATTATGGAATCTTAAGAGAAACTAACAGTTAAATGTAAGGAATTTTAAATTTAAACGATTGCTAAATTACCAAAACTAACTTTATAATAAAACCCAATTCGTAAACGCCTGCGGCCATATTCTGCGCCTGATATGTAGAACCGTGTGTCGTCTGTACTACCCTTAGGTGTTATCCGCACACTAGCTAGCACGGCACGCGTGTGGGGTGGCTCGGATAAGATCAGTTGCATTGGTTCCCTTTCGAGCTGTCATTTAGGGGTGGCACTGACGCTCTGACGGTTTTTGCAGGAAATTGGCATTTTTGTACGTACGTATGTTTGTACAGCCAGTTGGTGTGGTTTTTGCTGTTTGGATTCCGAGAAAGGTAAATGTTGGGGTTGTATTGTCATTTGTTTTGATGCGAATTTTGTTTTTGTTTTTGTAGGTATACGCTGCACGTGCTGACTTTCTAATGCCAGCTCTTGATTTGGTAAACAAATTGGACGGATTACATTATCACCATGGGTAAAGTGATATGATTGTTGGTTATTACTTAAGGATAATTAGCCATTGTCTCGCTTAAAAAATAGATCATTATCCTGTACCTTTCTCTTTCCTAAAGGTTTGCTAGAAGAGAATTCATAATTGAATTAAGCTCGCCTTTGTACATGTTGTTTCCAATTTATACAATTTATGTCATGTGTCTGTGTGCAATAAAGTATAAATAAAAATAAATATATATAGTAGACATAAAGAGCGTTCCACCTATTGGGCTTAAAGCCGTTAGTTATTTTAGTTTAGTAATTAACTTTGCGTCTTTAAACTAATTTTTCAAATCAAATCAAAAGAAAAAAAAATACGTTATTTGTATGGAGATTCTCTCAAAATGATAATTTATTCCTATGATATTTTTATCTGATGTTTGAAAAATTTGCCTTATGGAAAATATAAAGTTAAAGAATAGTCTGAGCTTAATTATACGTATGTGTCAAAACGTGTGTACCACTTTACACAAAATAAAGAAATTACCACACGACTATTAACTCAACGTGACCATCATAACAAACATATTTAACATTGAAAATACACTAACTATTACCATTAACACAAAATAATACGTCATTATTAACAGTTTGTAAAACATTATTGTCATCAATGCTGGTGTTGCCTCATTTTTGTAAAGCCAATGAATTATTTATTCACTTTTTGTAAGAGTTTATTGCTGGTATATGAATAAGAAGCATACAGAACGAAAGCTGCGAATACAATGCGAGGTTATTACACTTAACACAACACACCTTTAACCGAGAATTTATGAATAAAGTGTCCTGTGGTTCTTATGATCTCAGATTAATAAATAAGTAATGATATATGTTTGCTAAATTACGACTAACTCAAAAACTTAAACTAAAACACCTAAAGCAAATGCGAAATGTATATGATACCTTTTTAGAAATCATTTGACAATAATAATCACTTACCTACGTACTTTTAGTGACTTTATTAACAATATGAATCGGCCGTAGCCCAATGGGCTTCGGACTTGTGAGCTTGAGGTCGCAGGTTCGAACCCCACCTATTGCACTACCGACGTGGACCCACTCGTAACACAAGCATTTTAGCTTAGAAAAAAAAAATTGTAAATAAACATGAATTTATTATATTGATTTTACAGTATAAACGGCTAATAATACTTATACCGTTGTTTAGTTTTTTAATCCTCGATTTAAATAAATGTTTACTATTCAACATGATTTCATATTAAAACAAATGTTACTTATGTCTACTGTGTCTTATACTAATATCTGCAGTTAAAGGGATAGCATAGACTTTGGAAGCACCATATATAGCAGCACCATTGAACATGAACTTTCTGCGAGAATATATACCTGTGTTGCTTGTTCTTAGAATGTAACGCGTCATCGCCCAATGTTTTATTGAAAAGTTTCCATTGGTGCTAATGGTGCCAATGTAATTATACAATAGAAATATTACACAATTGTTCAAAGTTATTCTGTAAAGTAAATATTACCTGGCTTGGGTAATAAAAGCCATAACGGCTTGGGTGATATCGTTTGGCCATCGGTCTATTGTATTTCGAGTTAATTTACTACTACTCTTCAACATGTTTTATTTTATTACTTTTTGTATTCAGTGGAACAATACTTCCTTAAAATTCTAAAAGTCATAATTCGGCAATCTCTCTTCGTTAGCCGAAGTTGCTTAGTTGAAACATTTTTTATATTTGTTGAATGTGCTTGCTCGCTTATTTGCTCGGCGAAGAAGATTGAACTCCTAACAAGTCTCAGAACTACGAGTATCATGCTTGTTTCAACTAATTTCGTCTTACAAAATGGTTACCATTAAATACATTCTTCTAGAGCACGGTTTGTAGATATCAAACATCACACACGACATTTATTTGTGCTCGTATACCATCCAATAATCATCAAAATCATACTTTACATTGCCCTCAGCCCTATTTCAATTTACTTGAAGCACTTACATAATTTTCCCCTTGTTCATATTGTCGTGTGTGAATGGAAATGCGATCTCTGCCCATGGGGTGAATATATTCCATACATCTTAGCTAACGTATTTTTAACGGTTTCTTAAGTATTATTGCCTGTTTTTGTTATAAAATCCTGTATATGAGCATTAAATTTATATTGTTGGGGAAGGTTTTTTTTTTTATATGGATGTAATTGAGGCTTTTCAACAGTTGAATTGATAACGCTTGTGGTTGAGATTTAATGTTATTTTGATATTTATGGTTGGTAAACAATGGAGTGGAACAATTTGTATGGCAAGTGTGGATGATGTTCCGTGTCAGTTATTTTATAGTCGCAAGAGTGCGAGTTTACAATTTTTCACACCGTTTATTTGTAGTGAATACTGATTTTTTTTATCTACTTGCTACAAAATTATTTTACAAATGAAATGCTTTTTGTATGATCTCATATCATCAAATTATCATATTCCGTGTGAATAAAAAATGTCTTAGAAAAAATATAGTTTAGCTATTATAGACTTTAAACAAATAATTTGATTCTTCATTATTCTCTGCCGGGGTCAGTTTTTCCGGAACGCTATAATCTGGACATCTTTAAGGCTAAAGTGAACAGACACTTTCTAGGCAAGCGTGTATCATCTTAGGCCTTATCTTCGCCTTCCATCAAGCGAGATTATGGTCAAATGTAAGCCTATAAGAAAAAAAAAAAAATATTGCTTATATAACTTATATAAACCTTACATACAATTATTTGAAATGAAATGAAATGAAATAGTTTATTAGTAACGTAGACGAATAATTCGCGCTTGTTATACGTCATTTACAAAGCATACACATTAAAGTACATTTTTTTGATACTTAATTAAGAACAATATTTTTGTATGGTCACTAATGTTATACTACTATTATAATCTTATTTTAAAGATCAATAAAATATATATAGATATTTATAAATAAAATAAAATGAAAAATTGAAAAATTGTCGCGAGCAAAACGAGTGTACACATAATAATAATTATAAGTCGCGTGGTTTGAGAAATTAGATCAACCAACCGGGCTGGGATCAGGTCTAAAGCCAAGCCAAGAACGCGTCGCGAACCTCGCCTCGCGAGGACCACCGTCCCTATCCTAGCTTCCTACGAGTCTTTCTCTATCTACCTACGGTGTGACATCCGGAGAAGAAAGACTATAAGAAACTCCGGAATTTTTCTTTTAGTCATCTTTTAAAAAGTTAAATGTTAGTATTTCTATAGTACAGTCAATACAGTATTTATTTACTAACGCCGCGGCATGCAGTAAAAACATCGTAAACATTCTAGCGTGTCTATTGTTAAGAAACAACACTGTCTATGTTTTTATGTGTTAACGGAAACGTAGACTGGGATACATTAACATGTATACTTTTGCAAAGCCATAAATCTGGTAAGCCGATATCGAGAAAATCTATAAACAGCAGCTGTTCAGTGAAGCCTAAACATTTTGACAACTGAACGCGCTTGATCCCCACATCCAAGACTTTTTCTACAATTTCTTTCATTGTCTGCTTGTATAATTAAGATGGTGTTCAAATGCGGTAATCTTTTTATATTAACCGGCACGAGCTGTGTCGGAATATTATTTAAATTTTAATTTCATATTACTTTGTTCATTTCCTTTGTAAATTCATATACATATGGATTTTGTTTCCTAGTGAGATTTTTTCGAGCATGTACTTACTAGGTTTGTATGTGTACTAAGTTGAAATAGTTATTGTATTTGCTACTTCATTATACTAAAACTAGTTTCCGGATTAGTGATTTGACAGTCGCTAACGAGACGAGTATTGTAATCCCTTCCCATTGTTAAATATTCATACATTATAAACTGGTCATTCTTTTGAAAAGCACAAAGTTTCGGTACACGTGTCCTACGCATTGGACTACGACATTATGTGTCCAACTGTACAAATTAGTCGGTATTGCCAAATAGCGTGTGTACCTACTAACGACTTTGTGCGACTACCCTCTTCTTTAATCTTATTATTGTTTTATAGCACAACAACTAACTCTAACAATATAATTAAATAAAATGCCGCCTGTTTGATTGAATTGACTTCGTTTTTTTTTATTGAATTACATTTAACATATTACTGTAGTTATCAAACTTTTTTTTTAAGTTTTTTTTGAATGTTCATTTATGGTTTAACTATCTTCCCGCGCGCGGTATCACCCGCGTAAATCCTGTTCACGAGGAAAATTCCTAACTATATATAGCCTATAGTGTTCCTTAATAAAGGGGCTATCTTACACAGATATAATTTTTCAAATCGGGCCTGGAGATACTGAGATTAGCGCACTCAAGCAAACATGATTAAGCAAATATGATTTATTATATCAAAGGCACGATTTTCCATATATGCATAGGTACATATTTCCTAGTTCTGATAGTCCTAGTTGTTAGAAAAAACCTCGCCATTGCCAATGTTAACCAATATATTAAAGCTCTCATGTACCCCTTTGTATAAAGGTCATTCAGAATATTCCTATAAGTATATCGTTTTCCAAATAGGGGAGTCTGGGCAGGGGAAACAAACATGCGGATTTCATTACTTTGGAGGAATATATATATATTCCGACCCGTACAGTTGTTACAGATTTATATTGTTATTTGCCATTTCCCTGGATATGAGGGTACTATGTTACGATAGTAGTACTGATGGAAAATCGTCCTGTCAAGTCTTAGGTTTCCGGCTTAGAAGAGACCACTCCATGGGTGTCGTAATAGGCGACTTAGGCTAAGAACTCACGGCGCGGTTTTCACCCGCGCCCGCTGCCATTGCGGGCCCGCAGCTTTTGTAGGATGTAATAGTACAGAACACGTCACATTTTATTTTCATTAAACATTAAAATATAGACCTGTTCTATAACACGACAGACACCCGCAACCTAGGCGGGCTGCGCCCGCTCGCTCTGCGATCGCTTGACGGGCGACCACTATAGCTAGGCCGTAGTCGTTTAACCGCCTGTCTTGTAACCGCCCGTCTTGCGGGCGAAAATCTAAACCGCGACGGCTGCGAGTCAGCGCAAATCACAGGTCTCGTGAGTTTAGAAATACTTCAACGTTAGTTACCATTTTGCTTGCCAAGCATGGTGATTACGGTAATATCCCTCAATCCCTGGACCTTGGCGTGTGATCAGCAGTGGATAACCGGGCTGGTGAAGTGAAGGAAGAAGCAGTCAAGTCAATAATAAAAAATCATGGTGTATATCCGACAACCTCCGTAGCATAGCGGTATTTGGCTCGCTTTAAATCTCGAAGGTCGTGGGTTCGATCCCCACGCCGGACAGGTAATCTTTGTCTAAATTTCTTTCCGGGTCTGGCTGGTTAAAGGACTACCCTCCGTGCCTCGGAAAGCACGTTAAGCCGCTGGTCGCGATTGTTATACCATCATCTATAATAATCGTATATCAAGCAGCGTTTCCTGGTGTGGTGCAACATACTACTGCGGTCACCAATCTGCCTGCTAGGCGTGGTGACTATGGCAAATACCCTCCCCCGGGAGTAGGCCCATGTTCAGCAGTGGACGTTACACGGGCTGATGATGGTGATGATGTATGTATATCCGAATGAATCAGACAGAAATTTTCCATATTTTCAGACACAGGTTTATTGCTATCGGCTGTTTCATTTCCATGGTCGTTCTAGTCATTTAGTATAAATTTATAGGTCGTATATAATGTACACCAATAATATATGGCGCAGTCATATATACCTATGATTTATACCTACCGGTTTCGTTTATAATTTAGTTAAATGATTGTAGCATTATTGACGACGGTTTATGTCGTAATATTTGGCTTTATATTATTAAGATATTGCATCCGTTTACCTTATGTTTAATGATTTTACTATGTTTTAAAGCGATTATATGTGAATTATTGGTAGCTATTTGACTACCTCCATGAACCTTAGGGCCTATGCACACCACGTTTTTTAAACGCGCCGTCGACCCGCGATTTAGGAACGCGCGTCGACGGCGCGCTTTTATCCAACAGAGCAGTTTTTTGTTCGTGAGTACCGCGTCTGTATCGCTACAAACGCGCTTCAACGGCGCGTTTAAAAAACGTGGTGTGATAAGCTCTTATAGTCTTGAATCATTTTCGCGTAAAATCTCGAAGATAGATTTCCGGGTTAGGTTGATTGAGAGTCCGTGCATTGTTTCAGTTTTAAGTCGTTGGTCTCGATGGTCATAAAGATTGTCATAGATGATTCTATGTCAATCTTATACCAGGTATAACCGGTAGCAGCATTTATCTTTGTATGCATAATGCATGCATAAGGTAAATAGTAAATACGTAACGATAAATCTGGGACTCAACTCCAGTAATTTAAGGAAAATTAAATTAAGATCGGCCATATTTGGTATTACAAAAACATTGGCGTTCTAAAAAAATATTTACCAAAAAGCGTCGCAAGATAATTATGATTAGGAACAAAGTAAAACCTTATGGAATGATTGAAACCAAGAAATGGCAAGGGATAACATAATGCCAATAATTATCTAAACAAGCATGGTTCCGCAGAAAGATTAGGCCTTATTGACTATTACAATATTAAATCCCAAACTAGGCCACACTCCATTGCGATTTCTTTGAAGTGTTCTAAATTAGCCGAATCCGGGCCCTGATATCTCGTGAGAGTTTATTGTTGAAGACCAAATGCTGTTCTAAAAATCACAACAAATAATATAAACCCAACGAAACATACAAAGAAATATGAATATTAATATGGTTTACTTGGTTACTTTTAATTTTAATGTTGCCATGAAAAACTGCACCTACTACTTATAAAAAAAAAATGCTACCCTTCTTTTATGTACTCGTATATCCAGCATTTGCATAAAATCCATTTCTCAAGGAATTTACTTTTTACACCCACGCCTTTTAATATATTTGCCTATTCAGAAAAACACGGGAAAACAAATGAACGCATTAAAATAATATGTTAATAATGTTGGTACACTATGAATAAATGAATGGTTAATTCGCAATCCTTAAGGTCGCGGGTTCGATGCCACAAACAATGGGGATCTTGATTTATATCGTAACGAGCTTTGGCGGTAATTTCCTTTTTTATTTTATCACCGAGGTGTTAAGTTCAAGCGGGATTCTTGTGTTCTTGTGAATTTGTATGGTAAAATTCAGTATACGAAATTGAATGTTAGTCTACAGCTGAATTATGTTTACCAATATTGGTAGAACGCAATTACTTTTCCAGTCTATAAATATTAATTTTAAACATCTCTTATCTAACATTGAAAAGTGTATTTCGATGATGAAGATTTGATTGTTTGTTTATTTGCATTGCATAGGCTCAGGAACTACTGGGCCGATTAAAAAAAATCTTTCACCATTACTAAGCTACGTTATCCAAGAGTAACATAGGCTATATTTAATTATGAAGTTTCCACGGGAACGGGAGCTACGCGGTTGAAACCGCGCGCAGGAAGTTAGTATATAACAATCCAAATAGACATTAGTAATCCACATTAACATAGTCCTCACATAAGATTAAGCTTCGAACAAAACGTGACATAAAGAAACGAATTAAATTTAAATTTTAAGTTTTAATTTATCATTTATTATAGCGTTGAAATCAATATTTTCTGTCAATGAGTAACATACTTAATTTGCAAGAAATAAAAGATAAAGAGCTCGTAACATAAGCAAATTTGTCATAGATTTATTGACATTTCCTGTATAATAACTTAAAGTTATAACAATGCTAATAAATTTATGTGCTATACAAGTTGTACAACATTTGCGATTTATATAGCCGTGTAAAAACGTTCAGGTGCTCGTATAATGTACCTACCTATTATATAGTTTATATTTATGTATCATATTTTCATAGTCACTCACGTTGAAGTCAATGAAATATATAGAGAAAACCTATTACATGTATGTCAGTCGATTTTACATTACCGTTTGCTTTCTTTATTTAATAATTATACTTACCAGCTTCTGCGCGCGGCTTCAGCTCTAAAACTCTTCAGCTTTATATCTAACCTAATATATAAAGTTGAGGAGTTTATTTGTTTGCTTCAACGCGCTAATCTCAAAAACTATTGGTCCGATTTGAAAAATTATTTCAGTGTTATATAGCCCATTTATCGAGGTGGGCTTTAGGTTATATTTAATTATGAAGTTCCCACGGGAACGCGAGTTAGGTGTGTGAAACCGCGCGCGGAACCTAGATCATAAATATTACGACTATGTTTAATATGAAAATTTTGTTGATCAGGAAATCAAGAATTAAAAAAAAACGAATAAACATAACGCCTAAGAGACGTGTTATAAAGGGATTGATAAATTTCGACGACCGGTGTGGTTCCACCGTAGCCTAATTTGTTAAGGCATAAGGGGCTTTACCTAAGATGCAGGTTCGAATCCTGCCGTTGGTCGAATTTTATTAATCTCAATTTAGAAACACAGAATTAACATAATTAAATATATTAATTTCATTTTCATGTATTACAGTGTTTACCTTATGACGTCACATGATATGGGTCGTGGTCGGATAAGTGTTTTGTGCATTTCTCAGTTAATTTCACACTTATGTAGGCATCTTATCAGTATGATTGTCAGTAACTTTGACAAGTAGTACCTATTTATTCATTATGTAAGTAACAAAACAACAATACATGTCACTTGCCGAAGTACACTTGACAGTGATTGCTCACGCAGACGGTTTCAATCTGATGTTATAGTTTATGCCGTGTGGTTTCCGGCTTAGAATAGACCACACCATCTTCCCATGGGCATCGTAAGAGGCGACTAAGGTATATACAGCTGATGGATGGGCAGAAGCATCTATCAGCTCAAGGTTACCTTTTTTTTTTTTTTGTTGTCCGTGGGGAAATTCATTGCCGCTTTCCCACCGCCGCTGCAGCGTATTCGCGCGCTGGCAGTGGGATATGTGGCACTCTCCCTCTCCATAGCGTGGTATGCTAAACTAATACCATGAGGAGAGAACCCTACACCACTAAGACCCCCCGGATACTCCTTTGATCCGCCGTTGGCGGGGGCCGGGTCAAGCATAAGCAATCCGGCCCAGCTCAAGGTTACCTACCATCTTAATGCGATGCGTGGTGGTTATGACAATATATCTTAACAACCCTGACTTTTTCAGGTCAGGGCCCCGAGTCAACTATTTTTTTGTTTTTTTAAATACAACCTCCACACTAGCGAAATAAATCCCTGTGTACGGACACACAGAACACCCAGACTCAGAACAACTATTTGTGGTTCACACAAATAATTGTCCCGGGTGGGAATCGAACCCAGAACACTAGGTCTCAGAGGCAACTATCGTAACCACTGAGCCACCGGTGCAGTCAGAACCACTATCGTAATGGCGTGTCCATGAATTTTCATGACAGTTCAATGGTCAGTTTTTATCCCATTTGGTAATCTACTAATCCAAATGACGTCATAATGGTGTCACTATGACATTAGCGTAGTTGAATATAATAACAAATGATACATTTATAAGTTTTGAAATCGCCTAAATAAACATTAAAATCTCCCTAACCATCTCCCCTGCTATATCTCCCGGCGTTTTTCTGAGGTAGCAACACCGACTGTCATTCCAGCGCCGACACCATAGTGAGATTAGTAGATTACGGTTCTTGGCATGATGATATCATAATGGCCCTACGGTGGCACAATACTTAAAAAAACAGCAGACTCGGGCCCCTGTTAAGAGGAGGCTTATGTTCAACAGTGGACGTAAACTGGCTGTTGCAGTGAAGGAAAGTATAGTTTATGTGATGTGGCTGCCAGGGCGTCGGACTTGCGATCATGTGGTCGCTTGTTCGATCCTCATTGCACTACCGACGTGAACCCACTCGTAACACAAGCACTTTAGCTTAGCGCGAGGGATTAACAAGAATACTAGTAGCGTGCAAAAATTCTGCTAGTAAACATATAAAAAAAAAATTCAGCGCACCTTACAGAGTTTAAACTGTAAGCAAGGGTATGAACAGCACCGTGGTGTCTTGGCCAAGACAGTACCTACTCGTCATATTAAGTCGGCGACTTATATTTTATTTTTTGTTGGAATTCTGATGAAATGTACGATATTAAATGAATGTAAGATAAAAAGTAAAAATGATTCACAGAAGTAAAATAAAACATCGAAATAAAAATATTTATTTTTACTATGATAATACTTAAAATTACACGTGCTCTAAATCGACACAACTGAACTTTTTTCAGCACGGACATATGATTGTAGTTATCCACAAGGCTTTTGCTACTTCACTGAGCCTAAATGCGGGTAGGGATGCAGCCCTTTTAAAGCTGCGCTCCGCGGTTTTACCCGCGTTACTCAGCTCCAGTGGGTCGGAGCGTGACGTTTTGTAGCCTATATTTTAATCCAGCTTATAAGCTATCCTCGTGCAAACTTTAAGCCAAATCAGTTCAGTAGTTTTAGCGTGAAACGATAACAAACATACATCCATACATTCCTACAAACTTTCGCGTTTATAATATAATGTATGTGTTTTGTTAAGTATTGCTCTGTGTTTTGATTGTGTTCTATCTATGTATGACTCTGTTATGTAACCTGTATTAACGTGTTGTATCTTTCCTAACACCGTCACTGAACTATTATATTATATAGTTAATTTAATAGTATTGTAAAATAAAATATAAATAATATAAGGTTGGTAGCCCTAGCAGACCCAAGCACCAGAAGCCCTCAAGTTATATGTGGAGTAACAGTTTCAACTAAAAATCTAAGTCATATTTCCGCAATGGCACCGTCCAGCGTGGCTTGCAAGACATGTCTGCTTGCAAGTTTGTAGTTTTCTAAAACGTATAACAAGAATGGTGCCCTGCTATGCTCAGTTTAGTCTCAAAAGCCATGCTAACTAATTTGTCCGTCCGAAAAAATAAGAACCTAATCATCATCACCATCATCAACAGCCCGTTTACGTCCACTGCTGAACATGGACCTCCTCTTAGCAGACCTTGGCAAGCCAGGATCATAGAGGGATATTGCCATTATCACCACGCTTGGCAGACGGATTGGTGATCGCAGTAAGATGAAAACCTTGAGCTAATAGATGCTGCTGCCCATCCATCAGCCATATGTCCCTTAGTCGCCTTTTACGACACCCATGGGAAGACATGGGGTGGTCTATTCTAAGCCGGAAACCACACGGCAGAAAAAGAACCTAATATATCATCTAATTTCTGATTCCCATAAAAGTTGAAAGATTAAAAGAAAGCTTTCACATCAAGCTTATTAATTGTATAATTTAACGTATATTAGGTGCTCACGACTATGCTCGCATACGTAAGTAGCATCCGTTCCCGAGTTTATGAACTTCATAAACCTTTAATTGAATTAATTAGATACAACAATACATATGTAATTTATTATTATCTGCAATCCATCCTTACTTTTACGTGGGTATAGTTTTAGTCTTAAGTAATGACAGGTTGTAGAAATATACAAATTACTACTTTATTTCCGAAATTATGTACTATTACGTCTTAAAGACCGCTGTGGGTTCCGTAGATTAATACTTGTGGGGTGTTTGTATTAACATAAATGTTACAATGTTTTTATTGTTTTATTATCTTCATTGGGGGTTATTTTATAAAACAAACAACGTTATAAATATCTATAAAAGCTTGCGTAACAAAAATATCTTTCCCCCGTGAACATAACTACTTAACTAGAATTGTGTCAACATTAATTACCCTAATTTAATTATCGCTAGCCCATTTATGACTGAAATTATATTCTTAATAATGGGCCTATTAATTTAATTAAAGCGTAATACGACGTCAAGAAGGTCAAGTTCATTTAAGCTCTCAGCGTGCGATGGCTTCCTCCTGTTTGTGCGTACCCCTAAAACTATTCGATGGTCAGTACAAAGGGCGCACAAATTGTTATACTTAATAGAAAGCTAACGTGCGTTAACTGACGAAATTATATAACAATTGTTTATAATTATAGGCGTTACTTTTTTCACTAAAACAATCATGGAATTATACAAAATTACGAGACGTAATGTGTAGGTACTTAACTTATCATTACGTGGCGTCCGCTCCCGTACTATGTCCATAGAAAATGTTCCGGATAAAATATAATTATGAACCGTTATACAAAAAAACATGCAATAGTGAGTCTTATAAATAGCTAGATAGAGTCGTAGAAATAATATAAAAAATGCATCAAAAATTAATTTCCTTAGAGACTAACAAAGTTGCCTGATACCGAACTTGTGTTTTCAATTTAATGGCGCCGTAAATAAGGTTCAGGATCCAAGTGTTTTTTTGTCGACAGGTCAATTATCTAAGGGCACGCGCCCATACAATCGAATACAAACAAGTTTAAATTAGTGTACGTTGTAAAATTGATGTATGAGTGTGATCGGACCACAGACTATGATCATTATCAGACCACACAGTGGTCAATTATTTGTGTTTTTACACAATGAATTCTTACCTTTATGTTTGTAATAATTAGAGGGAAAGGAAACGCAGATAATAGATAGTACATTCATATCAACAATTATACCGATCTCAATATATAGATTATGTTGTCTGTAAATTAAATATGTAATAACTTCCTGTGTATACAATTTTACGCGTTTCAATGAAGGCGTGTTTTTGATCTTATGAATATCGAAAACTGATACCTAGATTTTATTCATCATCAGCCCGTTTACGTCCACTGCTGAACATGGGCCTCCTCTTAACAGACCCCGGCAAGGCAGGATCGCAGAGGGATATTGCCATAATCACCACGCTTGGCAGACGGATTGGTGATCGCAGTAAGATGTAAACCTTGAGCTAATAAACGCTGCCGCCCATCTATCAACCATATGTCCCTTAGTCGTATGGGGTGGTCTATTCTAAGCCGGAAACCACACGGCAAGATATTATTTAGCGTTATAGAAATATGCCAAAAAATAAAGTCAGGCAGTCTATGTAAAGCTTTTCGACCCAAAACAATCATAAAAATATTGGAATGCAAACATAAAAATAGTCTGTCTTTAACAAAATTAATTGCTCAAACCTTTAATTGACAAACAGCAACAAAACCACCTGCATCTGATTTACAGTCCTTCACAAAAAGGTCGAACTAGCAAAAAACACACCTACATTAAAAAGCCATTGTTGGGATATTAACAAATGCTTAGGAGTTTTAAGGACTCATTACGTACTGGGGCGGGAAGTAGGGCGTCTGATAACCATCTCATTGGGACACCTGTCACTGAATTAACCGCGATGATTGAAATCGAGGTGGATAACATTCCCTTTAATACGTAGACTAATGACGGACATTATGCGGAAATTGTTAGGACAATTTGTAAGTACACCTACCAGGTATCTTGAAGTAATTTGTCTCGATTATGTTTTTTTTTTTCCGTTTTACTGCAATTATGTGACGTTTATAGTGAATGTAGAGTTCATGGTGGATCGCATGGATATATTGCAATTTAATGGGTAAATGATAGAAAAAATGTATTTATAGTTAGTTTAGCGTTTATCTTGACATAAATTTATATCATCCATTCAAGACTGGCGCAGGAAACCTGACTATGCTTAAAAAACTGTTATTTTAATATAAGTTATAAAAATAATAATAAAAAAATTTGACCAACCTCCAACGCATTTAATTATTTTTGAGTAAAAATTCAGAAATTGTGTTTGATCTTCTCAATTTAAGCAATAATTGCAGATAAAATTAATCTGATTGTATTGCCATAGACTAATATTTAATTTTATATTAATTAAACCAAACACATTTATCTTGATAGATAGTAATCAATACACCAATCGAAATCAATTTATTTCGAAAATAATATCTGTAATTTAGTTTTATCATTTCTACGTGCATTCAATAAAACCCACACATTTACCAATGGGTCATAAAATCATATAATGATAGGTTAGACAATAATATTCTGCATAGCTACTTCAAATTAGACAGCTCACGAAACACTTGCACAAAAACTTGATCCACACCGGATGCGAATCAATCGTTCAATTATAAACACATACTAATTTGATATCGGAACCACCACCGAAATTATTAAGACCAATCCCAAACCACAATAAAAGAACACTTAACAAGGAAACGCAGCAGGTGATAGTAATTACTGATAGATACAGATGTAGGATGAAACAAAGCAATATTAAACCGGCCCACCTTACCTTGCCACCTTTGCATTTTGTACAGAACAGCTGCCATCATTAAAAAAAGGAAGTGTCATAAATGACGCCTTGGACAATGTTTGTTCTACAATGGCCAATGACAAGACAATAGTTGGGCCTTTCCGTTAAAATGTTATTACACACAAAAATGAACTCCACTAATATACCACCCATAGATTCCGATTCATGAACGCGTACCATAAAAGCTTCCATCACAATGGATGCTGTTCATCTTTTGTTCTCGAGGGTGGCTGGTGAAATAGTCGCGTCTTCCCGGTAAGAGGATTCGTTTTGTTGTTTTTTGATGAATAAATTTTTATTTACCTTGAGGGAACAACGTCGGCGCCGACAAATGTGCGTCGGCTATGACGTGATTTACCAAGATTTTTCAAGAGCCAACATTATTAAAAACTAAAATTTTTACGATTTCTGAAAAGAACCAATAACGTCTTTTACGTTGGCAATATATTGTTTACCACTACTATTAATTGATAACCTAATCAATTCGACTTCGTATTTGAAGAAAGTTGTGTGGTGCGTCAGTCTTAAAACAGGAATATACAAAATCGCGCTAACAGGATTATACTTAATATTTCTCCGAAAACTCGTATCGCAAAACAAAAATACAGTTGTCTTTAAAACGCTTGGCATTTTGAAAACAAGAAAACGATTGCTCGTGTTACTTCAATCAGATATAAAATTCGCGCCATATTTTTTTTTCTTTTCAAAAAACCTGAGGGCTTTAGGCAGGCGCCTAAAAGCCGCCTTTCTGAGAACAAGAATGAATAAAAAAAAGTCATAAAGTAAAGCTGTGCCTCACCGACAAACGGTTTCACGTGCCGATGCACCGAAATCTTTCGTTCAACAATTTAACGATAAGCTAAAATTTTGCCCTTTTGTCATTGGTTTATCTGTCCCTTTGAGGTTAACTAAGATTAAAAATATATAATTAAAAGAAATGTCATCCTTTTGATGTACGATAACATTTTAGTTAAGATGTAGGAGTTCGATTTAGGTGGGGATATGTTTATTTGTCAAGCTGACAAATTTATATTGGTTGGAAATAGATCAGTTTAGATTAAACCCATGATTTATTTATTTTGATAAGATATTTTATTTTATTTCTTCAATCTAACTTCGTAATTTTTTTAAAAAGGTTTTGATTGTTTGATCTATAGGTATATATTTATTATTAATCTTTACGCAAAAACATATGAATGGTTTTTTCACTTAGGTTATGCCCCGTATTAACATTGGAAGCATCATCAATCTACGAAAACCGGCGCTATCCGTATTTAATAACTGCAAAATTTCGCAACAACGACATCCGAATAAAAATATACTTTAAAATTAGTATCTATGTTCATCCCAACAGGACAACGCAACAACCCTTTGGGAACATCTCAAATCATTTTGCCATTTCCTTTGCGGTTAACCGCAGTGTCTTGGACCCTTTTGTGGTTTGGTCTAGAAAAGGGTGCATTATACCTAACTATTGCTCTTATTGCTATCTTATAAGAGGGGTTTTACTGCAAGCGGCTTTGTTTTAAACTCATGTTAAAATATATGGTTTATCTTATAAATTAACAACTGTAAGGTTATTGATAATGTTGCTTTTCTGTTTCTGTTTTCTGTTTAAGTCGTTTTTTGGAGCTTAAACGAAAGTATGAGAATTTTCAAAATATTTATTTTATATATCTTATCATTATTAAAAATACATTTGTATATTCTTATGCTCTTACTCTCTGTGCAGTCCAACCAGTGGCAGGTTAACATCAATCAATATTCTTTTGATTCTTTTATTCCATACACATTGATAGACTCAAACATATTTAATCGAAACGAGCTTCGCTAGATACTTACAATTTTCGCTCTCAGTGAAACCCGTACCTGTAATTGTATTATAATCGTGCTAACTCTAGCCTTATTCCCCCACATTAAGTTACCTCTATTATCATACACATACACTGTAGGTACACATATAATATGCACGCCGGTCATTCAGATTCATTCATTATTTTGATTGATACAAGAACCGCCATTTATATCGACACTCTTTAACGTATTGATGCCGAAATAATTGCACACTCCAAAATTAAAGTACAAAATTCTTTAACCTATGCACCTCTTCATCGTACAGAAGATTGGCGGCACTTTAAAAGAACCATCCTTAATTACTGCGTTGAAGTGAATGACAGCTTGATATGTTCATTCAGTGGAAAGCAATACCCGATACAACATTTATTTACTACTTTACGGCAATTAAATGATAAACTGTATTTTTAATGTAAAACCGCTATTATTTTGCAATGTTTTTCCTGTCATCGCTCACAATACTGTTTAATTATGATCGCTCGATTTTTGCTGTAATTTTGCCTCAACAATATTTTTCTCATATTGCCTAAAGATATTGTGGTGTTCGAAAATATAACTTTCGTTTCTTTTGTATAAAATGGCGTGCGTTATTCGGTAGGTTGGAACAATAAGATGATTAGCAACCCTTGGGCTAACCTCGCTCCCTTTTTAAACGATAGAATTACTTCTCGGAACTTTGTTACGATGTTTTGATAGCTAGGGTCGTTATACGCTCGAAAATCTTTCGTTTCGCCGCTCGATTTTTCGCTCAAGTTTGTTTTATTGGACCTTTTAGCGGTTATTTAAGGAATTATTATGATTTTGAGATTTCATAATCAAAGTTACAAACTTTTTGCCATTCACGAGTTATTTGTTCCGTGAATAATGGTTCTTTTAAATTACATAGACAACAATAAAGATGGAATTCGTATGTTTTGAGAATGAAAAAGAAGTTCACCCGCAATGATCCCGTTCTTTTGGGAACCTCCTCTTAAATATAATGATAATGATGTGACTTCCTATTGGTAAATAAAATAATATATTTGTCAATTGTTTCAGCAGAACGAATAAGATTACCACCTACAACCTTCTCACACTTAACACTTATGCGCGTTGTAATATTAGTAGTGGATTTGAATCTCAGTAAAGGCTAATTGTTAAGCTAAAACAGTCGACTTGGATTGCCGCGGCAGAACATGTAAAAACATTGATCTAAAATAAACTGTATAATATGTTAACACAAAAAGCTGAGTTCACTATCGGTAAATAACAAGTCCAATCAACAAAATATTTCACGGCCAACGTGCGTCCGACAGGCAGTCTAGTGAATATAAAAATTATTTATTTTGATTTCAAAATAACATTTTGTTTATTCACAACATCTAACAGTATTACGGAACGCAGCCGTGAGGTTACGCAGTCCCCCACTAAATTGACAGCCACATTTCATTGCCAATGCAAAGGTCGGTCGTTCACTGTCTACACTTTATTCCGTGTCAAGGTGATTGCATTAATTAACTAATACATTTGATTTAGCTTGCACAGATTAGGACGTCCTAAGAGGTTAATTCGGCAGTTTAAAAAGGCGAATTGGTTCGAATGCATTAAGCAGACTTCGTGGAAGACTCTTGATTGAGCGCTTGGGGAAGGTTAATTCGGTTGATTAAGGCCTATTGATGTTCAAAATACATTTTATGTATAAATAACCCTTTGATGAAATCGCCCTGTGTTGAAAGAATTGACTTCATAATGACGCTTAGTGAGGTGCAATCACTGATCCGTATACACTGAATCAGTGAGTATACGTAATTATGTAAGTTGTTTATGTTGTGTCGGTGATTGCTACTCGTGTGTTATTGTTGTCACTTTCTCACTCTCGACACACAATAAACATTTATATGTTGGTATTATCTTTTGTGTGATAAATACAGTAGTTCAGTACGTATAGGTTTTATTTTAATACATTGTTCTTAAATAATTATAAGACTTAACTGATACCCTGGAGCGGAGCAGACGCAGTATTTTAAATAAGTCTCCACTTAGATTTAAAACGGGATAAAAAAGTCATGACGATCACCAACCAACGTAATAAATCCTAAAACTAATTTTATCGAAACGGATATTAAATTAAATACTGCGCTCACAACTATCGAACGGATTTAGCAAATTAAATTGTTACGAAGAACAGTTTTAGTAAGACTAATCTAAATCTAAAATCTAATTCAACTGGGCGTACCCCCGTTGCATTCTCTAATTTACAAAACAAAGCAATTACGTAATGAACAGGTTATGATAATAAGCAATGGGTATTCCGGTCAGGAGTATGACAGGAGAAAGTTTGATTAGACGACATGGCTCTAATTGTGAAATGCCGATCATGATATTACCGACTGTCGTTTCCTAACAACAGTTATCTGGTTATCTATAACGGCTGTAGATGTGGGATTCTTCCGTTGATGGCTTTGGTGGATTGAGTACGAGAAGATAGACATATATGAAGCCTTATGACTTTTAACTGGTTATTTGTTGTCTTTGATTATGTGCCTTTAGGCCATTTATTAATAGTGCAACTCATTTTATTATCAATAGTGCCTATGTAAAACCTGTTTCAGTTCATCTTTAAATTTAATCTTATCCAATGATTTAAGTAGCAATTTATTCCCATCGTGATGATAACATATTGATAGACCTCCGTTTCTACTCACAATTAGGTCATCAGAAATTGAATAGTTGTTCCATTACTATAAACCTAAATTTACTGCCAATCCAGGACAGTTTTAGCCGCTGAAATATGGACATGTTACACTGTTGCCATCTATCCTATTGGTTTATTTATGAACTTTATTTAAAGCTGCCATCATGACACGACGTGATTGAAAGCTTAGAGTAGGTGTTTATATATGAAACAGGTTCAAAATATCTATTATTATATCTACAAAATTATAAATTCATAAGTTTTATAAATAGCGGACGAGAAGAGATGCATCTGGAACTGTATTAAAAACAAAGTTTGCCGTATAAAAATACGTCTACTTAAGGGAAAATGAAACATTCCTACATTTAGGTAGTCGACTTAGAGCACCCGTCTTATTTAGAGAAAATACTTCTCTATTTACATTTAAGCACACAATAGTTTCTATGCTCTTATTAAAATATATTTGTAAATAAATGAATTAATTGAATTTTATAACTGTAATCGTTAACCTGTAGTTGTTGTTCTTTCATTATTTTTATAGGATAAAGTTCTTGTAATAAAATAAATAATATTTTTTATTACTTTAAGTTAGTGTCATGGCCAACACAGAGGTCCGACGGTGGTCTAATTTGTCTCTCATGTGTATAATTCGCTGTCAGAACAATCACTGCTTCAATTTGTTCACCGTTTTCCTTCTTTCGGGTGGTCCTGCGCAGTATTAAGACTTTATTATTTATCAATCTGAGAATTGTGTCAATTGTATTGAGATATCCTGCTTCGAAGATCCCTATTGACAAACACATTTGCTTGAAAACTGGAACCTATTGAAGATAATAGTGTTTATTTTTTATCCCGTCTTTATCCTATTCTTCGTTCAGCGAGCTGTCCCATTCTTCCACGTACTGGAGATTAGTTCTGGGGTTTTTCTGTGTAGTTATGTTTTTGATTGTTACCTGTTACCTTCGTGCTTATTGTTGAACAATCATCCATAGTGTTATGTATTGACTCTAGTCCATCTGCAAAATGTAGTTTAATATTAGTATTGCGCTTAAAAAGAAGAACAGAAAGTAGGTAGGTACTTATATGTATTTTTTTAAATGTTTATTTATTAAAAAAAAAATCCTTGGAAATATAAATCTACAGATAAAAAAAAGGCTTTTGGAGAAGTTCAATTAACCCTAACTAATCAGGGGACGACTTAACGTGTACCCAATGCATCTACTCGTAGCATTCCAAAGTTTATAATTAGCTACAAAAATATATCATGTCCCACCATCAACATGATACCCAAACCCGAATCAAGCAAACAGAATCCCCTCAACTCCTTATATGAAATATCCACAATCACATCTCATACGTCTAAAATTGATCTCAGTCGACAATGATGTAAAGCACTTCCGCAGTTTCGTGTTACGATCGGATGACATAACTTTCTACACCATATATGTCATGTACATTGTACCGGTGTCTGTTTCGGTGAGGGGGGCAGTGGCCAGAAATATCGGGCTATTTAGCTTCGGCTGCGTTTACACAGGCGCGGTGTTTGAGGAATGTTTGACTGTCTCATGGTGAATGGCAGAACAGATTGAAGAGTATCTTTAAAGAACTGTAGGTATGTTTAAATGAAAATTTATAGAACAGAAAGTAAAAGAAAATTCTTTCAGAATGAAAAGGAAGTTGAATCTCTGAAAATTAAAAATAATGCTAAATTCGAATAAAATGGCAAAAGAAAGGATATGATACCTACACCGTTCTTTTAGCATTTCTTTCATCATTGGATTTAATTACTTAATTAAAAAAAATGCTATCAAATCACATTAATTACATATATACCTATACAAAATTACCAAAAAAATTTTTGACAAAAAGCTGTCTTTCATACAAAATTCACAGCTAGTATAATTCACCATAAATAGTAACTGTAATATATTGAATAGTGTAAGGAATGTAATATCAGAAATCAATATTATATTTTTATATAAGTTGCATTTATTTTTATTAATTAATGCACCTGTACGGTGTAACAGTCGTCCACATAAGTCGTTTAGGCGCGTCGGTTCCTATGTACTTTTTGTCCCGGAGACAATTCTAAATCGGGCCTGGTCGTTGCCGGTCTAATTCTGTACTATCCAAGACCACTATGTTATATTACTGTGACTTCCTATTGCGTAACGGCTAAGTATTATAACTGATACTGTCCACAGGAGTGAAGTTAGCAATTGGATAACATGTACTGTACTTATTGCATTCAAAGAGAATCAGTAGAAATTTCAATAATTGATTAAAAAAGAGTAATCTAATTCGTTACCATGTGTATTCACTTTACTAATAAAGTATCGGATATCCATCTGATCATCTCTTCAATTGGTAGTCATTATTATGATACGAATAAGAAATGCATTTTTCGGATAATATAGAAGTTCTTAATTCTTTCAACATATCTTCATAAGTACGTTGACCTTAAATATTTTGAAGTTAAGCCAAATTTAAAAATATTATTGCAGATATATTTCTGTGGTTTACAGCAATGGATTCAATTCTGAATGTATCTACAGACTTATAGGTCTTACAGGTTATCCTAGTTTAGGAGTCAGGGTTTCACCTTTTGTACGCCTGAACTATTGTGAACTTTAGCTATATATTAAGCATATTGTAAGGATTTGTATCAATAAAGCATTATTATAACTTATTTGTATTAATGACAGTAAATAAAAAAATAACCGTATGTTTATAAGTATAAAGATTGGTATATAATTTAAATTATCAGTCATGAAGTGTATTTTTTGTGCGTTTTCTAGTTTCAGTCAACCACAGTTTAGGACTGCTTTCTGACTCATTTCAATCTTGATCACATACTACACCTACTTACTTTTTACTATTATGCTATTAGTCATGTGACAGAACGTTGATGAGAATATATAATCACCTTTATCTGACAGTTGGTTTGATCATTTTAGCTTTTTAGTATCACAGATGTGACGATAAGATTCGTAGTTCATAATGATGACTGTAAACCCTTTTGGCGTTTCCCGCTGGACCTGACTTCTTGAATACAAATTAAACGTTTTGTCGGAAGTAAAGGATGGTGTCCTAACAATGTTTCAGTCACGTAACGAGCTGTTGAATTCAAAAACGTAATTAAAAGACTTGATGATGTAGACACTCCGTTTATGGAAACTATATCCTCTTTGATTGTTATTTGACTTGATTGTATGCCACTTTATATATTGTAACTAGCGACCCGCCCTGGCTCCGCACGGGTGCAATGCTAATGTATTATACATATAAACCTTCCTGTTGAATCACTATTTCTATTGAAAAAAAACGGCATCATAATCCGTTGCGTAGTTTTAAAGATTTAAGCATACATAGGGATATAGGGACAGAGAAAGCGACTTTGTTTTATACTATGTAGTGATAACTAATTTATAAAATCAGTCATATCAGATTATATGTCGAATATTTCCAATTGTATTTGCTAAAATTTACTATCTAAATTAGGCAATAATCACATCGAAATCTAACTGGCATTAAGTGGACTATTTGTTCCTCCCTATGGATATTTTATACTCTCAAAATTGGGACCATAGGGACGGACAGACGTACGGTGCAGGGTGAGAGAACACACATTTTATTTAAACTTAGCATGTATGTTCACGTGTAAAATACCAATGAATGTGACTTAAGAAACAATAATCAACTTCAACCACCAAATACCGACGATTACGACATAGAGCTCCCAAACATCGTTATCTAAAATCGAATCTTGAAATCAAAATAAATTGCTGCTCTGTCATTAATACGATACTAAAGCTTCCATTAAGTAAACTTATACTGTGTCCATAATACTCATAGCCCTGTATTTAACGTTTTGAACCGTATCGACTAGAATAGTTTCACTATGAATGCCGCCGACCCGCGTCTTGTAATTTTAGTAGCAGGGCTGTCACCTTGTCATGTCATGAGCTCTGAAGGCACTAGAAA
Source organism: Nycteola revayana (assembly GCA_947037095.2). NCBI lineage: Eukaryota > Metazoa > Arthropoda > Insecta > Lepidoptera > Nolidae > Nycteola > Nycteola revayana. Next base: position 19,077,186 of record OX344847.2, on the reverse strand, counting down.
ACTTTTGGGTTTTATATTTTACACTAGTTTGGAATATATTATTTAATGTGTCATCAAAATATGTAATGCATTAGGAGCCCGTAATACTTATTTATAACTTTCTTATTTATTGCATGTTTAAGATGAGCTAATACTGTTTTAACACAGTTTTATATAATAAGACACAGAAAAATGACAAATTATTTGACACACAGAATTGATGACAAATGTAAATCAAATAGGTTTTTAACAATAACCAAAAATTTGCTTTTGAATTTAGTTTAAAGGACAATTACGCTGCCTAAACTCTGGCATCTACAATTCTCGATGACAGATTAGTGCATGTTGTTATACTATTATAATTACTATCTTGCCAACCCTAGTTAACTGCGCACGCGCCACTGATTGCTGCCTAATTAATACATGCCCTTCTAGCTCTTCATTAGTGCGCAGACGCGTTTTTGTAACTATTTGCATTGAAGCTTAGTGTTTTTCGCCACCGGCTTGTACCAAGTACAATTGTAATGTTTCTCATTAAATTATATTCTATGTAATATATAATAATATATAAAGCCGGCTTTTTTATTAATATTAAGACCACCATATTTTATTATGGTGAAGTGAGGTTAAAAACTAAGTACAAATGTGGCTATCTTCAACTTAATGGAAATTTAATATTAGACATAAGAAAGAGCCATTGATTGCGTGCGAAAAAAAATCCAACTCAACTTTTTTTCGTACATAGGAATAAAATATATCTCACAATTGTCGACAACAGTTTTCATCATTCAGTTCGATTTATCTTTTCGCTGCTGCCATTTTTAGTGTTGTCACGTAATTTGTGAATTTCTTTTCAGTGCAAAATAACAGGAATACTTCTAAGACTGATTTACAGTAACTAAGTTTACTTATATACTTTAGTATATATATGTATGATATAAAAAGTTTGAATATACTCGTTTGTTTGTTGTTAAGGTTGTGTTGGGAAGGACGTATGTATTTAGCTACGCGTCTTTTGCTACTTTATCGGACATAGAAGCGAGCAAGACATATTCATTTTTTGCATCCATATTCAGTTGTCTAATCTTCCGGGCAATTCCACTCGTCATTTAAAACTTTTTTATAGCACATCATCATTGTATCAGGGCTTTATTCCAAGCCCACTTTTTTGTTTCTCTGTCGAAGGTACGCATTATTCTGAGCTAGTTCACTGACCACTACACTTTTTGCGAGCCTCTAAATCATGTATGTATGAGTTTTAATTTAACCACTTCAATTATATACTCATACATTTAAATACTAAATTAATTTTAATAAATCATATAAATAAGCTATAAATACGCGAAACGTATATGCTAGGCTATGTAATTAAAAGTTGTAATAAATTTTGATTACCTACGCTTTGTATGGAGTTTATGTTGGAAAAATATTTGATATGTTCTCGGAAGACTGCTAGGGTAATAGACAACCAAAAACATACGCCATGTAAGACTTTTTACTGTTGTAACTGATTGAAGGATTGAAGTTAAGTATATATTTTATATGTTATTGGGTTTTGAGCTCTATATTAATTTTATTAAGTTGATAATATGGTGGTAAATGTTAATATTTAGACACCAATTGAATTAGGAATTCGTATCAAATTAAGACTAACTTTAACTGTTCATTCTTATAGGAAGGATAGTAAATATTTAATTTTACTAACCATATATTGTGTGGTATTTCGTTAGGTGGCGCAATTTTCCAACCCAACACCTCATTGAGCGTACTAATTCTCTGCCCTATTAATAAAATGATAACTCGAACAATATATTATTTATTCTATTTGTATATTTCATAGTATAGTTATAAGTAATTCTGGTTATTTGTGATACTAAATTTGATTCTTATATCGCATGGTTTACAGCCGCGAAATATTATTGCTTATTTACTACGTGGTCTTGGTCTATGATTCTTCAACTACAGTGCTTTTTGTGTGATACAAGCCGGTGAGCCACGATTCCCTCAAGTGATATCTTGAACTGTAGACTTTTATACTTTTTATGTGGTTATAATATTTTTTTATTGTTTCCGGTTTTCAACCTCGGTGGTTTACTCCTATCTTTATGTTCTATTTTATTATTGTCTTGTTAAGCTTCTACATACTTTTTTTATAATTTTTGTTTAGTTTTGGGAATACCTTGGATTATCACGTTATGATTGGCTGGTCAAATTTGTGATACCAACCAACTTTATGAGCTAACTCATATCGAGCTATGAATTTTTATTGGATATATTAAGTACTTTGAATTTTTATTTGTACGTTGACTTGCTTTTTTGTTATCCTTGCAAAATGGATTTTATCGCCACAGAAAAAATGTTGCAAAAAGTACCTAAAATGTTATTATTTTGGTAGTAGGTGTTTTAATAAATAATGCTATATATTATTTGTCTATTTTTAGAATTTTTAAGCTCAGTATTTGCAAGTTGATGTATCTTAGTGTGTTGGGTGTAAGTGTGTAAGTCGACTTAAGTTATCAATGACTGTTAACGCTTTTGGATCCTACTGCTTTTGTGTAATGATGAAGCTGATGTCTTCTTCTACTTCTACTAAAGCTAAAAGCGTTATGTTCTGCTGTCATTGTGTTCTGGGGTTTTATTTTATTTTATTCTTAACCTATATTATCCCACTGCTGGGTGCAAAGGTCTCCTCCATAACCTTCCACTCTTTCTTTTGGTGTTTATAAGTATATAATAGTATAGTAGTTTTTACAGAAGAACTTAATATCTATGTATCACAAACTCGTGTTCGTTAGTTCTAAATCGGTGTTAGCTTACTGCATGGGTGTGATTTTTTTTAAATTCCATGGAATTAACAAGGATGTTTACATTTTCAAATAGACGTATGTGCTGTAAATCAAAGAGGTTCTAGCAAAAAGTTTCACTCAAAAGTCAAAATCATTTTGAACCGTATCCGGTTGTTGCGGATACGGCCGATCAAAGCAATATGTAGAACCCCTTTGAACATGCAAATATTCTGATTGATATGAATTCTTGCAAAAACAGGCACACGTGCAAACTTGGCTATCACTCGTGTCATTGACCTTCCTGATCGATCCGACAGATATCGGACCGACAATAAGACGAAATAAGAGCTTATACAGTTCACTCACGAAGACCCGCTACGTCAATGTTGTGCTTTTTTTTTCTCATTTAAGCACTGTGTGTTTGACCCTAATCTGATGTGATGGTCGGCATTAGCGCGGACAAATCAGGTAATTACTGTTGTGAACGCTGAGCTGAGATTTATATTTTTACACCGTTGTTGAACACGGCAAGACTGCTTGATAACACTCGTGAATAAAGGCTGGTGCCAAAATAAACTTATTTTTATATGAAGTTTGGCCACATATATTTGTTTTGAAGGTTGGTTGATTGGTTGAGGTAAAATATATCAAATAGAACCTCAAAAATTGCATTTGCAAGGAATAATAGGTTCTATAGTGGCGTTGAAATCACTTGGAAGTTTGAACAATATTTAGGCAAGATGTAAACAACTTATATTGCTCACTAGCTGTCCTTCGCGATTTTAGCCGAGTAGAATCCGTTTTCGTGGAAACTTTAACTTATAATATAGCCTATGACAGTCACTAATGACGTGGCTTTCTATTGGTAAAAGAATTTTCAATATCGGTTTAGTAGATTCAGAGATTACCCCCTACAACGTCACAAACTCACAAACTTTACCTCTTGATATTAGTATAGATTACTGTACGGTTATCAACTTTACATACTTTAAGCCAAATTTAAGTATTTCGAATAATAAGTTCTACAAACTTCCTTGAAAAGGGGGCTTCCTCAGTGAATATTGCTATAACAAAACTTTGCCAAGAACTGCCGCAAAGATTAAATAAGTTAACAAACGTAATAAGAAGTTTGAAAGATATTTCGACCCTATATCGTTGTTTTGATCACACATGTTCGTATTAACTTTATATCCTGCGATATAGCTCCTAAACTATTTTAGTTGTTAGATAGGTGTAGTCAGTGATAGTGTAATACCGCTTAGGTGACAATAGCTAATAAGGTTTAAGATCAAATGTAGCAAAGTGATATTTCGCCCTTTATTACATAAATAAAGAACATGTTTCTTGGTGGACGAAATTACACCTAATTTGTTCAATTAATAACTTATTTAATCTTAATTAAATTGAATAAATATCTAGAGTTAATTCCACACTCCAAAATGTGTAATGTTAATCACCAAGCAAAGACAAACTCTTCACGATTTTGCGTGTCATTCTGGAAATGGTGAAGCGTTACACAATTTTTCCTTCGTCTGCTCATTGTATTTTTGTAAATCAACTAGAATAAGTTTGCCTTAAAATTAAATACTCATTCAACATTCATTCGACTCTAGCGTTTTTTATAAAAATAACAAACAAGTTCATAGTATAATTTCCTATTACTCTTCTAAAAAATCATTGTCTCAAAATATCTCTTAACTGTAAAATTTACGAAGAGGCTTAATTATAAAGAATATTGAAATAAATAATAGTTAAAAGCTTTTAAGGGTAATCTTATAACAAAGCAGGGAAGTGACGTAGGGGATGACATCTTGTTTGCCCTTACATCCGGTTGTCCGATATGTCAAGTTACATCCGATGTCCGATTTTCTGTTAAAAGGAATAAAGATAATGTCAAGATTTGATGACGAAGGAGTACAATGTTTTTTTAACGCGGATTTGTTAACGTAAATAAAATAGACGGCTCAAGCCGATCCTAGAAATGCATTGCATTCCTAGGATCGGCGTGAATACCTAATACATGTTTTCTTAGTTTTATTAGATGTTGTAAGATTTATATATACAATGCAGCTTATGGACGCTTGCAATACAAGATGTAGAAATCGAAAGTTAATTAAAATTACGGTCGGCAATGCGTAGGTGACACTTGCTCGGTGCCAAACCTAAACATCTTCATTAACTTTCAATTTATTAAAAAAAGAACCTATACTACTGTCATTTTTCCATCTTCGATTTTTAATACCTTATACTGATCTACGATATTGGTTGCTACCTACTCAGTTTGATAATAATTATTCTGCATCGAGCTCATTCTCCGTTTCTCAGTATTTCGTCTGGCGAATAATCGATATAATGCACGTTTCCCGCACATGTAACCGAAGCCGGTACAAAAGAGGTCGTTACATCCAACCAGACTAGCCATACACAGTTCAGAGTTAGTCATAGCTTCCGACATATCAAACACTTTACTATTACGTCACGGAAGTTGGTTTCCGTCCTCCGCAAACACTACTCTATATCGCTATCCATAGAACTTATCGTCCTTCACATAGAGGTTGAAATTGTATACAAAAGCGCAATGAACTACGCCCACAAACTTAATAATACTTTGCAAAACTGAAATGTAACCCATTTTGTCGGTGTTAGAAGTGGCATTTGCATATCCGATAGCAAACATACATTGTGGGGGAACAACATTTGGCTTACCATAATGAGTGGTTTATGGCTTGTGCGGAACGTGGGCAGACTGAAGCAGGCGGCCAAGGTCACTGCGATGTCCGCCGTCCCCAAGGTCACGGGTCCGCCGCGTCTGACCCAGACCCTGCCTCACGATCTTCTGGGAAAAATGCTCCTTTGAGATGTTATCCTTTGGGTGTGGATTATGTTTCTCTTAATATTTATATTGCGTTTTATTTACGGTCCAAATGTAATGCATTCTAGTGAATTACTCTTCGATCAATAATAGTACTATTGATCGAAGGAATTACTACTAGGTCTCACTAGCTCTTATCTTATAACAAAAATTGCATTATTAAATGGGACTGTGTTCTTCATGAACTATGAAGTACTCGTATATAATAATATGTGATATAATAATGCTGGCCACATACGTAATCTATTACGTTTACAAGTTCAGGCTAGCAGGAAATATGTAAGACTATCATAACTGTATTTGCTCATTTGTGTAATATCAATACTAATATTATAAAGAGGAAAGACTTAATTGTATGTTTATTTTTATTTAATTATGAAGTTCCCACGGAAATAGGAGTTAAGCGGGTTGCTTATGATACATAGGTAGATATTTATTATGAAGATATATTAATATACTGTAATTTTGATTTCCTCTTGAACTTCTACTAGCCTAGTAGGCTAGTATACTGCTTCTTCCAAATCCGAAAATTAAAAAAACATTCTAAATTACGAGGGGAAACAGGAATTACCTTCCTCGTTAAATATGTAACTAAACGAAGTGATTTCAGAGATAATGAATCCTTAGCAAACGGGGTATTAACGGTTCACATAATACCCGACGTACAATAAAAACTGGTCAAGTGCGAGTCAGACTTGCGCACAAAGGGTTCCTTGCCATTTTCAAGCGTCTACCTGTTGCCATTATTGATATCAAGCAAAAAAGGGTAAAAAAAAGTTTGTTGTAAGGGTAAATTAAATATTTATTTTTAGTATTTGTTGTTATAGCGGCAATAGAAATACATCATCTGTGAAAATTTCAACTTTCTAGCTATCGCGGTTCTTGAAATACAGACAGACAGACAGCGAAGTCTTAAGTAGTTATAGGGTCCCGTTTTTACCCTTTGGGCACGGAACCCTAAAAAGTAAAAAAAAAGTTTTATGCACGTATTTGCGGAGACACTTCAAAGTATCAATCTGGTAGTGGAAGTACTCCGTAAACAACAATTTGCAACTATGTATCCCGCCCTACTATCAGCTGAACAATTTTTACGGTAGGAATGGTACCTATATTTTAATTCCACGCTATAATACCCACTGTTTAGTGACTACAATGTCGACGCACTGATACAGATCTACGTGAAACGTGATGATATTGTTATATCTTCATTACAACACACCATAGAAAACTCTGTGAGATACCATCTGCATGTGGAAAATGTATGGAGTCAGTGATATGCCCATAAATAACGGGAGGGTAGGGTTTAATTGTTGCAGGAAGACAGATATTATCAGTGTTTGTAGTTGTTTTATAAAGGTAAACATTATACTGCCATTTTAATGCGTACAGGGCATCAGTTTAGATTCAGATAGACATCATTTCTTTATTCAGTTATACACAATTCAAATGTTGCAAATCATGTTCTTATGATGCATTCATTTCTTTTTCTACCACCAAATCAGAATGTGGCAACTCTTGAGAAGAACTGGCAAGAAATTCAGATGCTTCTTCTGGATAACTGTTTAGATTTTTCGACGATAAGTCTAAATAAAGTAAAGAAACATATTAAATAGTATAATATTCCAAACACTCATAAAAAGTTAATCAATATTTATCTTGACTCACTATGTATCTTTATAATTATGCAGTTAGACTTACTACTTTAAAAGCTATTCATAAAATTCATTCAGTCTTCTCATCCCAATTATATTTATTCCTTTTCAATAATAAAAAAATAACACAACAACATTTGCTAGAACAATAATCATATTACTATAATATTACAATATTTAGAATTTATAACCAATTATTTTTTCTAAAATTTAAACATAACTAAGGGCTATGTTTTAATTGTCAGGAGAAAAATTTGATAATTTTTATCTGACGATTGTGAATTTCATTCATTTTGACATTCATATTCAAGTTCAAGGAATTTATTAAACAAACGGCCATAGATCTTCTATTTACGTCCGTATTTCGTATACCTTTTTTACCTTTTCAAAATCAGTCCATGTTTAGCTAAAAGAAATCTACTTAATAAATGACAAACAAAATAAAAATACAAAAATTATGAATCGATGTAACGTAACCCAGAACCGATCACTTTAAAATCGTTACAAGGAAGCATTCTATTTTCACCGCGACCTTGCTCATGAAAATATTGGTTCGTTCCAATCGATGGCTATTATAAAACCCTTTACGTATCGATCCCATCAGGTTCAAGGCAGGCCGTTTTCAATGTTATGCGTCTACATTTTTTTTGTCTTCTATATATTTTATTTTATATTAATGATTGCTTTCATCATCCTTACAAAATCCACGCTGAATTCAGTCGCCCACAAAATCTTTGAATTTGTCATCTTTTCAAGAGATGAATTTCTCACGAACCTTTTTGTCCCTTGTTATCTCAAGTCGGTGTGGTGTGCTTACTCATCAAGATTGCTGTTTAGATAACCTTGGCAGAGCTATATCTTGGTTGACATGATATAAGATCTTTTATTCATTTTACATCCGGGGTTTGTTGGATTATATGCGTCTTTACTTCTTATGTATGGCATTTTCCATTTTCTCCCCTTGTTATTATAAATTTCATGCTTTTAACAGCTGTTTAACCCTCGTATACATGACCGGTGAGGAATGTTGACGTGAAATGGAACCTAGGTAATATATGCAAAATATTCCTATAAGCTAGTGCTATTACCGCGTTTATTAACATAATAATAGCGCTATTAATTACATTATCACCCGAACGCCTGTCCGATTGCTATCTGAACAGCAACTGTCAAGGGCTTGCAAGTTGAGTCATGAATTTTGATATGATGACGGCAAAATTACACGGAATTTAATATTTTGCTTTTAATTTCCATTACTTACTTAAATATCCATTAAATTATATTTATATCAGTAATGGATATGAGTTGTTAATGTACCTACCTACATAAATGTCGTGGTGTCTGTGCCAAAACTACATCAAACACCATAGCTACATGGCGGCCCGGATGAAAGTTCAGTGACACGTGACACTAAGATGATGTGTAACGAAGGATACTTTATTTTTATTATACCAGTGGACTGTGTATATTATTTAAAGATTTTAACTTACTTAAAAAATATTTCATGAATCCTGACTCAACGTCAGAAATTCCTCTCAATCTTTTGTGGGGACTTAGTGTTCTCTCATGAATGGTGACGTAATTGCCACAGTTTCCTCCACAAATTACTTAATTGTCAAATGTCGTGATTAATTAGGAACAAAGTTATTAGCGCCAACATGCTTGGGAATACACACGTCTCTTATTATATATAGACCTTAGGATCCATGATTACGTAATTCTCATCATGATTACCCCGTTCCGGTCACAAATGTATCGTATTTTTATGAGATATGCCATGAAAAACGATCGTTTCTTCCGAAAGCACCGTTTTATCGCATCAGACACGTTGCCAACTCTCCATCATCCGTAGTTCAAGGTCGGCCATGTCACACTGAACATTCAGCTGATGTAAATACACAATGTATAATGTGATGTATCGTCCGTTTACTGCGTCTCATAAAAATGAATGCCAAAATATCTGTCTTAAGTTCGCACATGCGATGTTCTTAGCAACATCAATGTACTCTAAAAGCTGGTTACGATTACTTCGTGCATTCGGAATTTGCTCCAGTATTTTATGTATTCTGCACGAGTACTTTTGGGTGATCTTTTAAGGGATACTGGATGTCTTCAGAATATAAATTTTATAAAGCCTCTTCAACCTACATAACATTTTTCACGCTAGGAATTAGATCCTGTAGAATAATAGAAGTCCTGCAATGAAAGTACTGATAAAGAAAACATTTAGAAAACCTTAATTTGCCCTCATTGCGAATTCTGATCGCTAAGCTTTCGTCCATTCGATTTAATGATGTAATACATTCCATCACGAGCTATATCTCGCGGCGTTTCCTCTCGCTTCTAGAAGTAGTTTATGTGTTGAATGTTAAATATTGTCGTCATGTCTGTCTGTCCGGCACGTGTTCCGTAGGTTCAAGGGCGGATCACCGGTCGTTACTCTTCAGTTTTTGCGCGGTTTGCGTAACTAGCTACCTAGACTAGTAGATTGATGACTAAACTATGTAAACATATAAAAGTGCCACGAGACCGAAATCTTGTTGGCAGACTATAGCGCGCTAAATGTGATATGTACATTAAAAATATAGTTTTGTACTCTATGATACGTACGTAATATGGTAAAAGTTAATTTAGTACTTCCTTTATTTCTATCTTGAAGAAAATGTCGGTGATCAAATTCCAACAAACTGGACGTACAAAGACATTTACTTTCTAAAATGGCCAATATATAAATATCGTATACCATGCTATTCTGATATGTATGACCATGAAATTATAAAGTTCCCAGAGATTCAATAAAGAATCAATTATCAGTGTCTGCTTTTGTTATTTGAAGTAAAATTAACATCCAATTTCTAGGTACTTTTGTTTTTTGACCATCGTATTTCTCAGCGCCTCTGTCGGTTACTGTATTTACATTCAAACTTTTTTTTTATTTGGATTAGGGCTATCAACAGTCCTTTTCGTATAGAAGAATTAAAAACCACTTTTATTTATAACTTTTACTTATTAAATAAAACTCCGAATTGTATTTCTGTCGTCATCATATGTTCATGATGATGATATCCTCAGGAGCTTTAGCGTTAAGTTAAAGCTGTCTTAATTGGCTACAATGTCATGTCAGTAAAGTTCTAACACCACGTATTTTTTGACGGTTACGACATTTTGATGCCATTTGCTAGAGATTCGGAAGGCAAAGCGTTTCAGCCAATATAATGTCAAATGTAAAATGGAATCGAAACCTGTAATATAATGTAAAAAGTAAAATGGTATTGTATAAGTTAAATTCTATAGTTTTTTCACTTTCATGAAAAGTTACTTTTTTTTAATTTAAGTAGATTAGCAGTCGTAGTGGGCATCATAAAGATCGGCATCGTAACGATTACTGCTAGAAAATATATTGTAATATGTACATAATCTGTGAAACTATTGGTTTAAATTCTTTTTTATATTCCTAAGGAATTCCAACCTGTTAATATCCGGATGTTAATAAGTATAATTCTCATCTTACACCTAATCATTATTAAATTAATCTATAATTTTATTCATTAAATCTAAAAACCTATTACAACTGTTATTAGTTCAGTAAATAACGAAGTCTGATAAAATCGGCTCATAAAATTTTGCCGGTAAGTCAGTAAGTAAGTAACCTTTTTTGAAAAAAAAAAACGAAGATCAAATTTTTTAAATTGCATCCCTATTTAGGTAATATTGCTTGTTTATGTAAAATTTTATTGGTTGAATGGTTGTGTAAATTATTTTAATGAAACATTTTTTTGTATATTATTGAAAGAGGTTAATTTTTTTTTATATTCACCTTGTGTTAGTTCTACTTAGATTTCATCTGAACTCATATATATGATAAGTATATTATTGGAAAAGTGTTGTTCAATTTACTAAAAATTCTGTGAAGCTAAGACAGCCCTATTACCACATGCCCAGCGTCAGAACTCCCGAATCAAATTGGCTTTAGTAACCAGTTTTCGAAGTTATAAGCTGGAGGTCCCAAAAAACATAGTACGTGGTCTAATTTAAAAAGCACAGTAGCGGCTCTATGTTATTGCTTCGTTCACACGTTTTTATTAAGTTTCTCATATAGGTACTTACCTAATAGAGTCAGTTAGAGGACTCTATCAATTAACCTGTTGGAGGTATTTACTTCCTTTACATTATTTAAGGCTAATGAAGAAAGTCACGGTTAATTTGTTTGATTAGTTAAAATGTGTTTACAATAACTTATACAATTGTTTTTTTTTTTTTTTGGTTTCCTAACTAATACAGAACCTGTTTTGTCATGTTGCGTCTCTCTTTTGTCTATTCGTGCCTAGTTTTATTTAAATACTAGTAAGTTTTTTATTACTAGAAAACTTTAAATGACTGAGATGTCTCATCCTACTTCACTACTACACATATTGTGGTTATCATTTCTGAAGTTTAAAGTTTAACTATTTTTATTTCAATAGGAGATTTAATATTTTAACCTAACAATACTACAAATATATATAATATAATAAAAATTCAAACATTCAAAGTCAGCGTTTCTTATTTAGATTCAATGACGCACATTTTGCGGAAAACATAAAAATTTTACACGTATTCATAAGTCTGCATTTGGCGACAGATATGTCAAAATAGGCGGTGAGTATGTCAATCAGTATAGTGTGAATCGCCTTACATGCTCCCAAGGTCGATACCTACGCGGCTATCAAAATTTTATGCTCCTCCGATGTACTTGTCATTCTAAATATAGTTAATCGTTCACGACTCGCGAGGCCTTTTATGGGATTTCTTACTTCTGATGCTCTTCATGTACTTGCTAAAACATATTTCTATGTATTTTATGTATATATTCATGGAGTTGAGGCTACATCACAGTAATATGCCGTATATAATTTGAGTGTTCTGTTTATCGCAACTGTAATGTGTTAACGTTGGAGACCAGAAATTACAAGTTATTGGTTTGATTAAACTTTAATAGTTCCTGGTTATTCTTCTTGCTGGTGAAAAATGTAATAATTCAAACGATATTTATTCTGCAATTCGGTATTTACTAGAGTTGCACCGGATCCTACTTTTGCCGGGTACCCGGCAAAATTACCCGGCATGAAAAGACGTACATTCCTCTTCCCTGTTTGGGCGCGACTGAAGGTCAAGTGGAGCGGTTCGCGCCTACCATAATTTACCTCTTTTGAATTATGAGTATTAATTTTTCTGCTGATTCATGTTTCTCAAATAAATATTCGTTCTTGAAAAAAATTTATTTAAGTTTTATCCTAGACCTAATTACCCGGCAGTGCCGGGTACCTGGCGCCAATACCCGGTACCCGGCCGGATCCTGAAAAAGTGCCGGATCCGCCGGGTACCCGTCCCATCTCTAGTATTTACCTACACTTGTACTTGTTATTTATACACAATGAAATAAAAGCTACTCATCTGTTTGTCAGTTTACTATCACGTCATAGGTATAGTTATAACAATCATTCATTCTATAATTCAAATCTTAATATAATTTAGTTCTATAGAAAGGAGGCACTTTTTTAAACAATACTTTTACGTACATGTGACATTGCACAGGGTATAGCTAAAGTAAGATATCTGATAGCAGAAACCACTTGTGCAGCCTCTTCTGTTTCTTAATTATTGATTAAAGTACGTATGTATTCTGCACTAGCTTTTGCCTGCGACTTCTTCCGCTTAGATTTGGATTTCTCCATATACAATTTGGAGACCACCGTTTCATTTCCTTAGGGGTGGAATTAATTACCTTAGGATGCTTACGTCATATAGATAATACCCTCCAAGTTCCAAGTCCGTACGATCAACGGTTTAGGCTGTGCATCGATCCGTTAAAGCGTTTTATTAACATAGATAATTGGATTCTGTCCAATGATATTTGAAATATTGAAGGACATACAGAAATATCTGTTGATTCAACACGATTTTTGCTACGCAGCAGACACCTAAGGTAATAAATTAATGATTTACGTGTGTGTAGGAAGAAAAAACGCGCGTCTTGAAAATGTTGATGTTCCAATTGTTAAATTGACTATATTTCACTACAAAATATTGTTTTTCAGGAATGTTATTATTTCATCGCATCACGCGTAACCGGAGGGTAAAAATGTGCAAATTCTTAAAAAAAAAATAACGTGTTAGTAGAAGGCTCATATGAAAGAAAAAATAATTAATTTGAGCGGAACAATAGAAATTTTAAGAAAACCAAACAGCATTATTTCTTCTGACTGTCAGTTGTCAGAAATACCTGTCAACCGATGACAAAAATTCACATTATAGTGTCATAGGCTGTATTGTAAGATGAGATTCCCACTGGAACGGGATAGACGCGGGATTCATTATTTTTTAAACCATTTCGTTTCTCGATATATATAAATGTTTCTGTGCTCACAAACGAATATTTTTTTCCTTATGGCGCCAATATTGTAACTCATTTTATATTTCATAAAAATGAACGGTGTCTTAAACTTAAAATTTACGAGCAACCGTTATCGTAAATTGACAAAATGTATAACAAAAATTCAAGATCACATCATCATTCATGAATGCAGACCTACTGTTCGTTTGCAAATGATTCATAACAATCATTTTGTTTTGTAACTTTGTGCCTACATCCTTTTTACGTCTCTTAGAATATCGCATCCGTTCTGCCGCTTTATATCATCTGTCAGTGGGTTCATAGGTCTCAAGACCGCTGCGGAAACGAGGGTCACGGGTTCAAATCGGTTTACCAAAACTGTGCCGACGACCGACAGCCGAAATTCAATTTGTAGACGTTCTTTTACTGAGACTAGTTTCGGTTAATTGATTTATGAAAGTATACTGAGTGGCGTGTTGATGTTTTTACTTGTCAGTAGAGCAATAACTGCATAATTGTAAGGTATGCTTTTAAGAGGTTAACTGCTCTTAATAATGAAGCGTTATTTTTTTGTACGAATTGCTCGTTTGTACATTAAATTAATCCATATTTAGACAATGACTGTCCGTGTTGTGTAACTGTATTGGTTAGTGTCAGTGTTTGAGATGTTTTTTTCGATGGACATTTAATTATGAAGTCAATTATGAGGTTTTTGTTATTTCACGGGGCATGTAGGCGAGCAGGGCTCCAAAGTTAGTAATGGTATATGAACTACAAACTAAGTAACCGGCGCAAGAGCCCCCTGTACTGGACTAGGTCCTCGTCTCAGGGCAGCGGTCGAAGAATGAAGAGATTATGACATTTTTTTTTTTAAGGGAGTTTTGTTCATCTGTCGTTTTAAGTTACAGTTCGCGGGCCTCACGGACTTCGGGTCCACGCGAGCATGGGAAAGTTTTTTTGCAAGATAAGGAATTACTGGAGAGAAGGTACTTTTCAGAATGTTAATATTATACTGTGAGTAGGACAAGAAAAGAAGATCGTAAAGTTGATTGTTTCGGCGGTCCACCGACTGCAGCCGTTTGCACCGCCTACGATTATTTTAACTATCCGTTAAAACACTAAAGGCAATAAACCCCTGCATGATGACAGCACCCGACAGCGACAAGAATTAAAGATATCTTTCCATTTGATACAATTGAAAAGAAAAGATCCCTTAAGATAACTAAGGTACCATATATCTTGTTTAAGGGCAGATCTTAGGTATTGATTATATATCTGCGGGAAGTTTTACTAGTTATGTTTTTTGTACAAATACCTATTAATGTGTAGTCATTAAATAATGCAATAAAGATATCCGAATTACCGCACACATTTTCGTTTACAAAATATGACTAGCGATTGTATATAATATGTACTTAAAATAATCTGATGCTAGAAAATTTGGATATCTATTTGAAACAACGTTTACTACTACTATGACTAACATAAATACCTATATCTTATAGACGAGAGTAGGACTTGAAATTATTTTAATAGAACAAATCATGTTGGTAGTAACTTCTGAAGTTTTCGCATCGACACAACTTTAACGATCTATGTATGAAATAGCAGACGTTGTAAATATATTCCATTAATAAATACTCAAGGTCGAATAAACTTGTCTTGCCAATTTCCAATTTTATTCACATTATTAATGTCTATTCGGTCTACCTATTTAACAAAAAGGTTGGGAATCTCAATTTAGTTTTTTTTTATTGATTTTCCTATTGAAAATCAATCGTGATTATTAAAGCCATGAGCAATATGAGAACTCCTTAAATGTTATAGTTTTTTTTTATTCTCGTATTTTTATCAATGGTTTATCCTGTATGATTTGGTTTCCATGAACTTATTAGCATGCAGTCAGAAGCTATTAACAATCATATTCTGATTCATGTTAGAGCCATTCGCTAGGCTGACTCAATAACCACTTGTGTGATATTAATTAATTGATACCAATAAACTGATATTTAAGCTAAAACAATTTATCTGTCGACATATTAATATTATTATGGCCAATTCTTAAAATTCATTACGCATTGAATTGAGCTTGCTAATTGAATTCGTTATCCGTTGAAGCGCATATGGTTTGTGATTTTTTAATGAATGACTTGTTGGTTTTGAATAAGAATATATGTAGACGTATATGTTTGTGAAGGATGAGTTATTGGCATTCAGAAATAAATAAACTTCGATTCATGTCGCGCGTACATCTTTTTTTCTTTTACATTACTCAGTTTAACTTTAAATTCGTATTACGAATAATTTCGTCTAAGGAAAGTTTTTTTTTTGACACTTAAAGATTTAGACAGTTTACCATTAAAGCGAGCTGAGCTCCAGCCTTGTTATATGATGTCATAAAGCTACAAACTAAGCAACTAGCACCCAAAGGCGTTCCCATTGGGAGAGGTCATCGGCTCAGGGCGGTCGCTGATAGGGAATTAGAAAAGATTTTTAGGGAAACTTGGATGGAATGTACTATTCCACTAAGTACATATATGTATTTATATACGGGAAGTACCTACAATATTTTTAAACCACCCACCTTTAGGAAATCTGCAATACCATGTGAATTAATCATAGTATGATATCCTTTACAAATGGATGTTGATATTGTACCACATGTATTGTATTGGTCATTCATATATTATTACTATTTTATGTTCAGTTCATTAAATAGAAATATGACTAAGTGCCGCATAACATATTCATAGTTGACTAATAGGGAATTTTGCCGACATTTTGTATTAAAATTATTTGTATTCTCTTAATTCTTCAATTCCACATCGAGCTGTCGATACTTGAGTCCTATCACATAATGATATGAACCCCATAGGCCTTCTGGCTTAGAATATAAAACTCCATGTTTTCCCATAGTTTTCGTAAGATACAGCTGATGGATGCGAATCACTTGCCAAGGTGTAGGTAATAGGTCAGCCTAACGAATTTATGGTGAATATATATATATGCATATGGTGTTTATAGAATGGTCAACGGTGTTAATAACAAATAAAAAAAACAACAAACATTACTTATTTGGTATAATTATCTTCTATTGGTATATCTTTGGTATTCGTTGAATTTTGAATTTCGTAAATTTTGGGTTATTAGGTTAATTATAAGGTACTTATAATTTTTTTTTTATTAATAACTGATGAATACTATATTCACGATTTGCACAACAGATAAGAAATGGTCTACTAATAAATTTATATTAGCTTTATTATATTACGAGGTAATAGAGGTAACTAATGGCAAACTTGACGATTGTCGCGTCAAAAAGAACGACTGATAGTTCCAGTTCTAATTCAATCAAACTTCGCGTAAAAATAATAATATTAACTAAACTTTGCCCACGACTTTGCCGAAGTTAGTATTTTATACAAACTGTGGTAGTATTTTATAAAAACATTTCACCGCTTTATGGCTTGAATTTAAAAAAATACTTCCCTAATATTCGTACTCGTATTTGGGTACCCAGACTGTTGGTTATCTATAACTAAGTTAGTTAATAAGTCATGGTTTTATATATACAGAACATTAAACATAATATGCGTAGGGAGTTACAGGATCCATTTCACATATTTAGCTGTGGCTGATGGCTGGCCATAACACACATAATTACTGAGTATGACAAAGCACGCAGGATGGTCATAAACAACTAACCATCACGAAATTGTCGTCATGCTAATAAAATGCCTCCGTCTTAAGTGGTTTGTAACCGTTTACCTAAAAGTCAGATTAATTTGCATGTTTTTTTTTTTAGATATCCGTATAAGATCGTGATAAGTGATGTAATGTTGGACGTATACGTAACTGATTAGGCACGCTGCAGAGCGTTGCTCTCTGGTTTTTTGTTGCGTTTTTAGCACTAGCACCGCTGTTGGCTACAAAAGGATCGTGGTGCGATCATTTTTATCTTAACCGGTGTAAGTAATAGCTTAATGTGAAGTGAGAAATAAATTTATACTAATAAATATACATTTATTTGTGTGAATTCTAAGATTTCTTTCCGGGTCTGGTTGGTTGAGGGACTATCCTCCGTGCCTCGGAAAACACGTTAAACCGTTGGTCTCGATTGTTATCACATCATCTATAATAATCGTATATCAAGGAACGGGCAGTAGCTTTTCCTTGTGTGGTACAACATAATACTGCGGTCACCAACCCGCCTGCCAAGCGTGGTGACTATGGCAAATACCCGGTCAGTGGGTAGTCTTAGGGGCGATACCCTCCCCGGGAGGAGGCCCATGTTCAGCAGTGGACGCTATACGGGCTGGTGATGACGATGATGACTAATAAATAAAATAAACTAAAATACTAACCGCATACTTCTCATTCCTGTAGAAACTTCATAATGAAATAAAGCATTTCTCGATACATGGGCTTTCAATTTCTAACATTGAAAGAAATATCCAAATCAGACCAGGGGCCGAGTCTGCTTTTTTTTCAAGTATCGTGCCACCGTAATGCCATCATGATATCATTATGCCAAAACTTATAAATGTATCATTTGTTATTATATTCAACTACGCTAATATCATAGTGACACCATTATGACGTCATTTGGATTAGTAGATTACCAAATGGGAAAAAAACCGACCATTGAACTGTCATTGACAGTTTATGGACACGCCATTATGATAGAAGACTCGGGGCCCAGTTGTTAGGAGATATGAGATTAGCGATTTCAAGCAAACAAACAAACTCTTTAGCTTTATATATCAATATAGAAGTATAGATAGCGATTTATTGTTTCAATCAGTACAAAATTATTTGATCGTGCGTTTGGCTTTATCAAAAATATTCTTTTTTTTATTAAGATTACTAGCAGAGTTTCCACTCTACTAGTATTCTATTTAACCCCTCTTGCAAAGCTAAAATATGACGAGTGGGTTCTCGTCGGTACTCCAATGGGTGGGGATCGAACCGGGTACCACAAGTCCGACGCCCTAGCCACAGCCTAGCTACGGCCGCTCTGGTCTAGACATGCCAACTACAAATCCATGCTTTCCATCCATTTCATTGGACAAGTGCTGCAAAGAGGCGACCAATGCAATAAAATGAAATGAAATAGTTTATTAGTAACGTAGACGAATAATTCGTACATAACACATTAAAGTTTTTATTTTTATTTACTTAATTAAGAACAATATTTTTAACATTATATTGAGGTCTTCAGTAAATAGTATAACTTAACTGTATGGTCACTTATGTTAAACTACTATTTTATATATTATTCTTATTTTCAAAATCAATAGAATATATAAATTAAATTAAAAATTATCGCGAACAAAGCGAGTATACACAAAATAATAATAATATTAATAAGTCGCGTGGTTTGAGAAATAAGAACAACCAGCGCGGGCTGAGATCTGGTTTAAAGCCAAGAACGCGTCGCGTATCCCGCCTCGCGAGGACGTCCTTCCCTATCCTAGCTTCATACAAGTCTTTTTCTGTCTACCTACGGTGTGAAATCCGGAAAAGAAAGACTATAAGAAACTCCGGAATTATTCTTTTAGATCAATCTATTAGTCTACCCACTAGCTGGGCAGGCGATAGGCTCTCCTTTACACACAGAATACTTCTTAATTGCAATTGGATACTACGTTTATTATCCACACAGCGTGAGAACGGTGATGGCATTTAATTTTCTGTTTTACGATTGTTTTATGGTTGTTGAAATGATTTACCTTTGAGTTTCATCAGTACTGATGTTTCTATGGTTATAGCGGATATATTTTTTTCCTTTTTTTAGTTCAGAATTTTCGATCGCTGTGTTTAAGAATCGTTTATGGGACCACCGGTGGTATTGTTGATTGTTGTGTTTCGCTCGCATTCAATTTTTTTAAATATAATATAAAGTATCCTATGTTACTTAAATATTTTAATATTAGTAGGGATATACCCGGAGGTCTACAATTGCTTCGAATACTGCAGACGTTATTACACATGAGCGTACGTACTTCCTCGCGCTAACGCGCTAATCTAAGAAACTGCTGGTACGATTAGAATTATTTGAGTGTTGCATAGCTTTTAATCGAGGAAGAATATAGGCTACATTTTATTATGAAATTTCCACGGGAATTAAGTTTCGTGTTAAGTTATACGCGGGTAGAACCGCGTTTTTTTAAAATACCCTGTGTCAATGAAAACTCCTTGTGTTAGTTTACAACCAACGTTAATTTTTTTTAAAGTATTAACTAGCTGCGCCCCGCGGTTTTACCCGCGTCACTCTGCTCCAGTGCGTTGGAGCGTGATATTTTGTAGCCTATAGGTTAATTTTTTTTACTAAGTATATGCTTACGTTTGACCATAATCTCGCTTGATGGAAGGCGAAGATAAGGCCTAAGATGATACACGCTTGCCTAGAAAGTGTCTGATCACTTTCTCCACCTTATAAACTATCCGCGTGTAAACATTCAGCCAAATCCGTTCAGTAGTTTTTACGTGAAAGAACAAACATCCATCCATCCATCCATACTTACAAACTTTCGCGTTTATAATATTTGTAGGATTATATTAGCAGAGGCTGTCCGACTACGGATCTGCACTGGCATTATATTGCTTTCGTCAATGTTGCTGACCGCACTTTAAAAAAACTATAACATTTGTCCATGTCAAGTATACAAATAAAAAAGTTAGTTGTAATCAAAAATCCCAAAGCTACTAAAATAAACAAACGTTAAGTAACAACTCGCATTCAGTTTCTTTTTTAACGCCATGGAATTTTTTAAAGATCTACTTTATTATCCCTTGATAGCTATGGTGTTTTGACAGTCATGTTTATTTTGGTTTCAGATGAGGTTGACGGCTGCTGCGACACAAAACACTGTGAGTATACCCTGGCTCTTTTATTTTAAGAAGCTTTAAAACGAAATGTTGTAAGGTATCATAAATGTATAGAGGGCGGGTAACGCTGTGGACATTAATGTCGGAAAATATTTTTTATTGAATATTAATATTTATATAAACTAAATTCCTCCGTCTATAAATCTAGACTTTTGACTGCATCGGTGGCTCAGTGGTTCCGATAGTTGCCTCTGAGACCTGTTGTTCTGGGTTCGATTCCCACCCGGGACAATTATTTGCGTGAACCACAAATAGTTGTTCTGAGTCTGGGTGTTCTTTGTGTCCGTGAAATGAATGTTTGTAAAGTCCCCCGCGACACAGGGATGTATGTGCCTAGTGCAAGAGTTGTAAAAAAAAAAAGAAAAAAGATAGACTAGCTTCCCGCGCGCGGTTTCACCCGCGTAACTCCCGTCACCGTGGGAACTTCACGGGGGTTATGTCACTCAGGGTGAATGTAGCTTTTCAATGGTGAACGAATTTTTGAAATCGACACAGCATTCCTTACAAACATACACACACATCCACAAAAATACAAATCTTTCCTCTTTATAATATTATACTATAGATATAATAAATCTAGTTGAATAGAAGATATAATGAAGTATACGATTAGTTTTGTAAAAATAATACTATATTTGTATTATTTGTCGTTTATTAAGAAAATGAATCTAATCTAATCCCTATCCGCCTTCGCAGAAATACTCGGATATTATGTCTCCTTTTCAACATCCTCCACAATCCTAATTATCCTTCCTACCTACGTGACCGTTTCTCCTTTCTACATTCTCCTGACGCTCAATGTAGGTCTCATCTTAAGTCTATCCTCAGATTTCCCTCCCACAAATCCGATTTTTATTCCTACTCCTTTACTTTACATGCGGTCAGACTGTGGAATTCGCTGCCCGCTTATATCCGTAGTTGCAATACTGTTTCATCATTCAAGATTAAATTAAAAGAATATTATCTCTCCTCTTCGTAACATAATATATACGTATATAAGTATGTATTTATGTATATATGTAGTTATTGTATGTATGTATATCTACCTGCACGCTTTTAAATTTTTCTACTTCTGACATCTCCTCTCGCAGGTCTACTGGAAGAGATTTCTTAAGAAATAAGTAGTACCTTTGTACATTGCTGTTTGTATGTCTTGTTGTATTTATATCTTCTGTGTGTATGTGTACATAAATAAATAAATAAATCTCTATTTAAGTCGCTTAATAAGAAAATAAATTATTGCATATTTTCTACAATGAAGTCTGCAACTGGTTATTCAGTGAATTATAATTTGCAGTTCTCATATTTTACAATCCGTTTAAAAAAAGTAGAGAACCTAACTTATCTGGGGTCCACGGCTGACTGAGTACTGAAATTACACAGGGTTCATTGAACAGAGAAAAAATCAATCAACCGCGTTACATTGTAGTATTGTAGCTTTATGTGATAAACTGATATTAAAATGATGATCCGTCATAAAATATTATTTTAGGTCTAAAAGTCTAAACTTATTAGGAATGAAGCCTGAAATAGACATGCAATTTACATATTTATTAATTTTATTATATCAACACCGGGCAGTACATGACTACAATAAGTGTGATGTTTTATAATGTAATCCAGGTTTTATCTTGGCGCCAATTTTCACCCAAATCCCTTCAGTAATAAGACGGCCACGGCTACTATATCATTTTAACGTACAAATTGTACGTTCAGTAATTCAATAGGCGTGACGACAGTATCAAAAAATTGAAGATTTAATGTTTTTAGGGGAAAGTACATATAAAAAGAAATTATTACACTTATTTATTTTTATATATAACCTTGAGATTAATGTGATTTTTAATAAAATAAAAGATTAAAATACTGCAATCGGCCATTTTGACTGAAACACCAATCACGGCGCATGACGTCACGATATTGTAACCATCAAAGAAAATTTTACCACTACGTTAGGTTTGGCGGACTCAATGACATTTTTTACAATAGCGTGACGTCATAGCCGACGCCATGACACTTGAGGCCTTTTTTCGCGCGCTATTTAAAATTTAATAGAAATATGGCCTAAACTTCGTTAAATTTAAATTTATTACCGAAATTGTTTTTCGTACTTAGAAAATGACTACCCACGTTGCGCAAGAGGATTTCAAAATCTTGCCTCATGCCTATTGTGTGACTAAATGACAACAATCCAATCTGAAAGTTTCTTCATGTTCATAATTTAGTCGGATTTATTTATCTACGAGTATGTTTTGTTTTCTGTCTACTCATCAAGTCAAGAAGTTTAAGAATAGCTTGCTTTTCTTATTAAATGATGTCTGCCTTGGTTACAATAGCAAATAATGTAACAGATTTATTATTTAATTGTCTCCACTGTGTTGCTGACAATAATACACTGTTATTATAGTACCTTTTTTTTTTTTTTTTTTTTTTTTTTTTTTTTGTTGTCCGGGGGGAAATGCATTGACGCATTCCCACCGCCTCTGCAGCGTATTCGCGCGCTGGCGGCGGGATATGTGGGACTCGCCCTCTCCATAGCGTGGTATGCTTAACTCATACCACGAGGAGAGGACCCTACGCCACTAAAACCTCCCGGACACTCCTTCGATCCGCCGTTGGCGGGGGCCGGGTACGCATGAGCAATCCGGCCCCCCGACGGCACCCGCGGCCAATATGGTACCGCAGGATCTCCAGGGCCACACTTGCAGTGGCCCATTTGCCCAATTATAGGGACGCCCGGAGTGTAGAGGCGTCCCTACTCCTCATGGGTCAGCCTCGAAGGGAGCGGGGCCCATGTTCCCCACTCCCCAAGGCCGAGCCTAGGGCGGTAGGCGGCGGGTTTCGGCCCGCCGCCGACGGCCAACACGCCGTCTGCGAAGCGGGTGGGCAGAGGGGTTATTATAGTACCTACCGCTTCTTCTAAGACAATATTTTCAGAATTTTACGTAAGAAGCCTTCGTTGCGATCAGCTATAAATGTGTTTTACTGAAATTCAATTATTAGCACTTTGATAGAAACGTAAAGTTTATCTATTTTACTTCATTTAGTTAATATGTGTCAAATTTAATTGTAAGCTGTTATGCTTTTATTACTCACATTTATTTTATGTGTTATGTAAATAAATACAGTCAGTCGCAGTGAAAGGAAGAGTTTTATTACTAATATTACTACTACTATCGATAGTTTTTGTTTATAGTATTCGGTAAAGTGAAAAAAAATGCAGGTATGGTAGGATAAAGTCAAATTTTGTTTTTTTATTTACATAGTTTGATAAGAAGTTCACAATATTAACATTAGTCGCGCGGGTGGGTATAATAAAAGTGTCCCTAAGTATACAAATATTCTTGTTTGGACGATACTTTGCATTGTTGGTCTTGTTTTTGGATAAATATTTATTTGATAGTCCCATTTCATTGTTATTTGCCAAGTGGGAGTATAAAGGGCTATATAACACCAATGGTTTTATCACAATTGTGTGCAGAATAAACTTTGTACGTGGGCTGGTTTAGATCGACCTGACCGGTGCCACAGTTTAGAAGAGTTCGTATACTTGAAAATATGTTTCATTGTTTATTTTGAAGTCCTGAAATAAAATGTATTAGTGAAATATTATCAGAGTACTATTAAGTTGTAACAGTATTATGTGGATAAATTATTCCGTAATTATTTAGCTTTTCCGTCCCTTTTAGTGCAATCTGTGGTTCACCTAAGCATGGTTGTTTAATATTTGATATTTTTATTCGCCCATAAGTTGTTTATGGCCTATGTTGAGGCAATATTTAGCAGTATTGCTTTCCCAGAAATAACTTAATATTTTTGACTATATTTAATACAAAATAAAATAATTATCTTTACAATAACGTTTTTGCAACATGCAAACAATTTATGAAATACTTTCTGCCTCTCAACGCCTATTAGTTCCAAATCCACCAGATTCAAAGGTACAACAACCTTATCGTATTTCCGTTAGTAAGCCAACCGGATATGCCTACCCTTCATTCAGGTGACAGCAATATAATCACACGTACAAAACGTATATTTACACACGCACACATCTATAGCGCCGTGAAATACGAGGATGATGGGTGTCGCGTGAGGCACGCAAGTTTCACGAGTAGCACCTAACGAGAAGGCGGCGGGTATCAGAAGGGCCTTAAACTTTTGATACAAGTATGCTGTTGTTTGTCTCTTCAAACTTCAGTTGGTAATAGGACAATCTGTGGAGTCTTGCGGTATAACTGCGGCCTCACTTGAGTCTCTTGAGTTAGTAGGTTAGATTTCCGCGCGAAGTTATAAATCTTTATTTACTATCGAAATCTTCATATCTGATTGGCTGCCCTCCATACCTTGGAAAGTAGGACATACCATAATTTGTCATTCCTAGACCATACTTAATGGGTCAAACATCAATACCACGGTTACCAATCTGTCTGCTAAGCGTGTTGGCTTTAACAAAACTCTCTGGGACGACCTACGTCCAGCTATAGACTTTGATGATGATGAAATATAATAAATAATATTTATGGACTCTTTATATCTGCTATTATTCAACTACATTAATTACACTGTAAAGAGGGCGATGTGGCCGTATAGTTGTTCTAATTACCATTTTATTCTAGTCTTCCATGTCATCTTATAACATTCGTAGAATGTGATTCATCTTAACTTTACGACGCACTCGCGTGGTCAATGAATTGGCCAGCCCTAATCGAGGAGTTAGCAATCGTTTAACACAACATTTCTTTACTATATATACAGGGTTATTTGTAAAACACCAGTAACCTCTCAGGACTACGTTACTAACATCATAATCAACAACTTTTGTTCTATGACTTTTAAAAATTCATCATATTTTAATTCATCAGATTTACACACAAAAATAAAAATATTTAAATTCAACGCTCTAAATGTTAGGAAGTCTATGCGAAGCAAAAGAAAGCGATAGTACTGACAATAGCGAGGGGAGCGGGGAATACAGAGTAGAAATGTGTTAGATAGGACAAGGAAATATTGAAGGTTTGTTTTTGGTAAATGTATTATGTTTTGTAAAAAGTCGTAGAACAAAAGTTGTTGTTTATGATGTTAGTAATATAGTCCTGAGAGGTTACCGGTGTTTTACATATAACCCTGTATAAATATAAGTGATATAACTATCAAGTTCGATTATTTTGTCCAAGTGTTGTTTGTGTGGTAAATACACAGAAGTAGTATAGTATAGTATATACCGTATATATTATATAGTATAGGCCGTATATTATATAGTTGCAGATTTGAGACGAGTTGGGTAACTCTGAAAAGAAAACCCAACATTTATGAAAAATGGAAATTTATGCCAGTGTTGCTGGCTTCAACGTGTCATTTTTATAGCTCATGTTCTTAAGGAATTATTATTTTAGAGCCATGTAATAAACAAATCAGAGATTGTTGTGACATCTCTCTGCAAACTATTCCAACCATCAATTTACCCATAACACACCATTGATATCGTTTTTATCCTCAAAAATCCCTTCTCATGATTCGTTTATCACAAAAGTCGACATTCGACTTATAGGAGATAACCCCAACGCTTCCGCGAAGGGCCACCCTCGATAACTGCCGATAACAATGTAAATAGATAGCATTTGGTGAATGAAACACTACTAGGCGATGTCACTTCATAAATATGTATTTTTGTACCGTTTTGTATGGATCGCTTGTCGACAGTTTAGATATTTTTTTCTGTCCCTTCGATGTTTTTTTACTTTCTGAGGTCTTAACAAATGTAACAACACAATTCTGTCAAGTTGTTAACCATTTCAAAGTAGGTACAAACGAGCTTCCCGCGCGTAGTAACACCCGTTCCCGTAGGAACTTCATGATTCAATATAGCCTTCCTTAATAAATGGGCTATCTGACTGCACACTCAACACTGAGAGATTTTTTCAAATAGAACCGAAGGCAAACCTATCTGAGGCCGGAATAGAATCTTCGCCAGGTAGTTTTAGGTCAGCAGTTTCATCTCTTAACTGATTAGAAAAGTATCCCATTAACGAAATCCTTGAAAACACTTTTCAGAAATATTATGAGTAGTTCCTGAGATTAGCGCGTTCAAGCAAACAAACATACTCATCAACTTTGTATTTTAGTATAGATTACAATTTAAAGGTTTCTAATAATTTAAAAAATTAACGTACAGAATATGTGTCATCATAATCTTACTGATTTTTTTATTTAGCTACCAGCTGCTGTTGAAATAATGTTCGATCTCGGTCTCGCCTTGTTTGTCTCAATTTCCCATATATGTATATAACTTTTTTATCACATGTTACGTCATTAAACCTACCCGTCTGCCGTGTCTGGGTGGTACCTAATAAATTAAAAAGTCATCACAGTACTGTATTTTTTGTTGGCTGTGTTGTCTATAATGACGAGCGGTGATATTTTTTTGTTATTGAGCTCTTGGTTTTTGTTTCGTCAGATTTTTTTACTTGTGAGACAATTATTTTATGGCTGATTTGATTTGAATAGTCGGACGTCACCGGATACGATAGATCAATTTACTGTTTCTTATTGTATAATGTGTTGCTTCTTTTTATAAGCAAATGACACTGAAGTAATTAAATTAATAAGAAAATTTAGTTTATTACTTTTTACTCTTGTAAATATATTAAATGAATTAGAACCAGCATTATTATATCTATTAATATTATTTTACTATTTATTTCGTTTAAAATTGATAAGTGTAATTAAAATTAAATGTTGGTGAGTTCATAAATGAAAATGTATGATTTGATTTGAAACTAGTAATTTATTTGTACGTGAAATGGTACTTTATATGTGCCCCATGGTTAAATATTAATGCCATATTATAATAAATATGAGTGAGTATATAAAATAATTCACATTAAATTGCTATTCGCTCCTATGAGTAGTGGTATGGGGTTTATAGTCTATCTATATGTTAATCCAGTATATAAATTTCATGTGCACCGAATTACACCCGAACCCGTTCAGTCACTTACCCGTTCGTCACTTTACTGATATTATAAACGTGAAAGTTTATATCTGTGGATGGATGCTTGTTACTCTATCTTGCAAAAACCACTGAACGGATTTCGCTGAGATTTTTCACGGAGATAGTTTACCTACTACCCTACGACCCACTGAGCAGAGAAGTCGTCCAACGCGTTAGTTTGACATCGATAAAACTTATTTTTTTTTTATAACGGGACAATAATATTGATATTTATAAAACAAACTATCCATGTGTTGGTAGGTACAACAAAGGTTGTATTACAAAGCATATACTATTTTTACACATTACGCATTTTTTGTGCAAAGGAATTTGATATTCTATCCCTTTTCAACATTGTGCATGCCGGCAGGCAGTTCTAGTTAAAACTTTTTTTGATGTTAGTAAAAGTGCCTATTACGTATTATGATAGGTACTTTTCTCGTATAAGTGGATAGTATAAATAGTATAGTTTTATACACATAATGAGGAGCACGCGCTACTAATGTACCGCCCACAGCTAACATTTAACTTGATCATTGCAGCTTTTACGACGTACGTGGGCTTCTTCTATTAAGGGCCCTATGATTTTCTTATCTTACTTATCTTGTACTAGCTTCATCTTTAAGTATAGCCACGTTAATCCTGGATTGAGTAGCTTTTAGTAATATTTCAAATTGGACTAGTAGTATACAAAAAGTCGAAATCCCTCAATCTCATCGCCAGCGACCGCCCTGAGCCGAGGTCCAAGTCCCACAGGGGACGCCCTCTTGCGCAGGTTGCTTAGTTTGTAGTGTTTAAACCATTTATCTAGGCTGGAGCTCTGCTCGCCTTTGTGCCCGGTGAAGTAGCAAAAGCCTCGGGGCTAACTACTTACATATGTCCGCCCGAAAAAAAGGACTAGTAGTTCTTGCAAAGAAACAAACAAACAAACAAACTCTTTAGCTTTATAATGTTAGATATGTGAAAGTGTTGATGTTTGTTTCATGAGTTTGGTATTGAATTACGTAAATATGCATACATACAATATTTATGCTGAATTACATATTTAGGGCTTTCTTTCGTACGGACACATTTGTTTAGAGGACATATTTACTTTTGCTACTTTACCGGGCAAATATGAGCTTCGCGACTTTGTTTAGACTACGATATCTAATATCTAAAATTATATTTTATAAATTAACGTCTCCTACCATAGGGACTGGTCAGCACTCGCAAAAGACAGAGCTGTGTGGAAAAAGGAGAGGGAGGCCTTTGCCCTGTGCAATGGGACAACACAGACTAGTTAGAAATTAACGATGAGTCGATATATTCAAAACTTATTTGAAGTTTTCAAACTACGCATATTCAATTCAGTTCATTTTTTTAATAAACAAACATATTTATATGTTTGTTTATAAAAAATATGAACTGAATACAACTGAAACAATAACTCATTTTCCTTATAACAATAGTATAACTTGGAAAATGAATATAGTCCTACAGCAAAAAAGGTACTAAAATGTGTATTTATTACAATTATTTTATTATTCCCTTTGTTCTTAGAGGCATTGTTGCAGAGAAGGTTGCCGCTCGCCAACCTCTTAAATACTTTACTGCCCTTAAAGGCAGTTGCAGTTTATTTGTGGAATATCCGTAATAAAAGACACGTGTGTGTAGTAACATTAGTTTTATGTCAGTGGGCTTCTTATTTCTTGATTCTTGCCGCTTCTTTTTGACTTTGAACACGGCTTGCTCGTTCAGGCTAGATCAAGGGTCCAAGATTACATCGTAAGTCTAGTTTAACTGTTTTTTATGCCTTTTAAATGTATAAGACGATATACGTCTAGCACTGCAATATAATTATCGTACGATTACTGAGCTTACTTGTCCTGTTGTTAAAATTTTGTTAGGGATGCTCAAAATCGCTCAGCGAACTGTGAAAAGAGCATTTGCCTAACATTCCCAATGTAATCGAATGATGAGAGATAGATTAAGAGATCCGCAGGAGACTTAACTGAATATTTTTTTAATATATAAACTGAAGAGTTTGTTTGCTTGAACGCACATATTTTAAGGTCCGATTTGAAAAATTATGTTAGTGTTAGATAGTCCATTTATCGAGGATAGCTATAGCTATATTTAATTGTGAAGTACCAACGGGGCCGGTAGTTAAGCGAAGAAACCGCGCATGAGAAGCTAGTTACTTATATATTTCTATTCATCATCTGCGCTAAATAGTATGTACTCCTGCGTTCAATTTACGCAAGATGCCATACAAGGTTATTCCTTCACGTAGGATATCAATAATATACATAATAGTGTATCTTAAATAAAAAATGTTTTCAGCTAAATTTGTATCTTTGAAAATTAACGTCTTATTTATTATTCTCAGTGTACTAATAAAGTAGCTACCTAATGCGATGTGAGTCATCGTGGACCAGTCAAATAACCAGCGGAATGACGTCAGAGCTTTAAAGGAAATTGCGTAGCGGCACCCGCCCACGCTCTTTGCATTTAGTTATCATGCCGATGAAAACTCATCTTATTATCTGACTATTTTCCGGTAGTGCTGTTAGATAAGAAGTAGATATGAACTTTATCCTTGAACTTAGTTTCTTACATATTTTTACTTGACTACATCGTTTCGTAGTTTCTTGGTAACTGTGACTTTTTCCCACGTGAAATAAACTGTTAAAAAGATAATGCTTAACATGCTTTCCGAGGCATGCAGGGAAGTCTCACATTCAATGAAACCCGGAAATAAATTTTATAATTTAGACAAAGATTTCTTCTCCGGCTTGGGGATCGTACCCACGACCTCTGAGATTTTAAACAAGCGTAGTAGGTACCGCTACGCCACAGAGGTAACCCTTTACCTTAAATGGTCTTGATTCACCGAATTTCAAAGAAAGCATTCGGATGATTACTGAAATTAATGTGAATGAACATTGTGACTCGGTGATTTAATATTTAATATTGGTTAAAGATATCAAACGACAGTAAAAGTTATCATTTATTTCATTTTCATTTTAAAAACCTCGTGATCCATTAAGTATTTTTACTTTTTTTTACAATGCATGCATGTAATATTAAATATTGAGTGCAATACAATTGTAGTGCCTTAACATTTATACCTGAAATTAATTAAGAATATAAAAAAATACGAAACAAAAGAAAAGTAAAACACTTAAATAAGAGTTTAGGTGCATCTGGGAACAAAATAAAAGACAGTAAATAAATATCAAAAGGGGCTCGAATGATAAAAGCTCTTAAATTTCTACTTTAACCATATTTTTCTTCGTCCATAATCCAACCTAGTAATAACTTGGCCATAAAAAATGGCTCAAAAGCTGAACATTATTTTTTACCTTCATAAAACCGCACTGCCATTTCACAGTTGAAGATTACGCTTGCGGCCTGACATTTACTTTTAGAGTACACTTTTAGGATTCAGTTCGCCAAAACTAAAATTCTATATAGATCTTGTTGTATTCTTGGATTGATCATCATCACCAGCAGAGCAGAATAAACAACTAACTACAATAACTCGTACTCTAACCGCATATTAATTATAAACAAAATTATATATTATTATTAAATTATAATAATAAATAATTACATATCAAGAACTTAAGACAAGCTCCGTGACATAGCGGTATAAATCTCACATAAGACTCAGAGGTGGTGGGTTCGATCCCCACGCGACAAGAAATCTTTGTCTTAAATCTTAAATTAACGGGTCTAGTTTCTTGAGGGACTACCCTCCGACCATAGGAAAGCACGCCAAGCCGGATTGTGTCAATTCTTTAACAGCATCTTTGACAATTGTATACCAGGGCACGAACAGCATCGTTATATCGCATAGTACTGCGATTGATTGAGATGGTAAAAAAGCCTACAAACGAAGGGGAAGGCAGGAAGGGAAGGGAAGGGAGGAAGTATATGTTCAGCAGTACGGGCTGAAAATAAACAAGTACTATTACAAAGAAGTACATTTTTGATGTTTGTCATAATATATAATTCTGACGCTAAAATACTTAATATCAGTAGTCCGTTATATAGGTAAGATAATGATATAACTTGGTTTCTGTTGTTGCTTGTAAAAGAAATATCTTCAAGAATACTGTTAGAAGCATAAAATATTCCAAGGCAAATAATATTCCCAAATCTTAGAAAAATATCACCGTACACCATTCGGGTAACCCAAATATAAAATTTATTGAAATTGCTACAGAACCCCACGTAGTGCGTGACGCATACTTCGCCGGCTTTTTCCAATTATAGTTAATACTTACGGGATATTGTAACCTTAGTCCGAACAACGAAGGGCTATTATCTACCTATAGAGTTTATTATGACATTTACGAATCGAATCAAGCAACTCTTTTTTTTTTAATAACTTTGTATTGATTAAAATGTTGTCGTTGTATTTTCTTTTGTTTAGTGTGGGACTATGACATTGGAAAATAATATGCAATATAATTGTTAAATTAAGCAAAAAAAAAGTATACCTGAATCATGGATACCTAGACACAGATTGTTTTGATGTCTGTTAAAATTTCGACTATGTTACCCGGATCATGTCGAATTGATTGACACCCCATTCATCAAAATCGGATAAGTAGTTAAGCCTCTATGGTGAAATAGACTTAAATATAAACATAACTTTGATTGAAACTTCCCTTTGACATTCGAGGAACAAGAAAAGAACACAACATAGGTTTTTGCAGTTAAATTCCTGTGCTTTTTTCTTGAAAGCAGTAGCTTTAATTTAAATATTATTAAATAAATGTATTATGATACTCCTTTAAACGTTATTTCATATAAAAAACCAGGAAAATACTTCGTAATAAGTGAGTAAATTTTACTAGAAAATAGTTATAATTGTAGTCGCGTTGACTCGTGGTATATGGGCCGTATATGTGCGCAAGGTCACCCCAGCATCTGCTGTACCGGCTCGACCGGACGCCGGCTGCATTGCCTGCCCAAGCCGTTCACATCACAGTATATTTTGCCCTCCATAAATTCCTATATATTTCGATATGTATTTTCCAAAGGAAACTGAGGTAAGAAACAAAGGACGTTAACTGTATTTATTGCTCGATAAATGATGAGTTAAATCTGATTTAAGTGTGACTGATCTATGGAGATTAAAGGTTTAAAGTTTAAAAAGTTTTAAGTGAAAATCAAAATCTGATTTTGTTTGGACTCTTATGAAACTAGATTTAAACTTAAACAATTTGGTCTTTAGTGTTTACTGGATGGATTAAAATGAGATTATAAATCACATCCCAGTACGACGACGAAAAAATGGTTGTTATATCTAAGATACATTATATTTAATCCGTTTATTCTGCCTTTAAATATCTGGTTAATAATTATTATTGATTAATGAAAAAAAATTACAAACGACTCTGTCTTTAATGAAAGAAAATTCTCCTAAAATGCTCGTGATGATGAACAAATATTACGATGCCAACGCTATAGTTCTATTCAAGATAGCTAGACTGATTCATCAATCAATGTTACCCACGGTGGTAATATTCGCGCAAGTATCCCGACTAGCCTGAGACTAATGAGTTCTCATACCAATGAATAATTAACAAACAAACGATGCCGACTCGTCTCAATATTTCAGGCTTCTTCTATTTCTTACGCTTGATATCGGTAACAGATTATGAATAGAACTCGTTTGTTGGTTCAACTAAAGGTCGGTTGATTTTCGTGTGCAGCTAATTAATACATTCCGCGTCATATAACTCGGCAGTAACCCAGCGTCGGTGCGTGCGAACCGGGTCATGGGGGGGCTGTGACTCACTCCCGTTCCCAGTCTCCGCGTACCTTGCAGGGGTGATTGCTCTCCGCATAGCGACGCACACTTTTGTCGCACAACTATGCAAAAAGTACAAGTACAATGCAGGTGCGCTAAATCAACATTCACTGTGTAAATTGCACGAACCTTCGTCTACAGTCACAGAGAAATTCTAGAAATTCATCTCGATCCCACAATATAATACATGCAAGTGTGTTCGCATTTCTGGGTGCGCTTTTGAATAGAGCTGCATTATTCGAGAGATATGAAAACAAAATCTCGCGTCCTCACAGTCGGATGGACACATTGATCGCTGAACAAGTTCGAACACGCTTTTGTCAGTGTAGAAAGGCGCGATTTTCTCCGGTGCATATCTCTAAAGCGCACCGTTTATTCGTGCACATAAATCAGCCGTTTACCTTTTCATATCTGCGTAGCAGGTGTCCACGCAGTATCATCTCGTCGAGACTGCATTGTGTTTCTCGCAATTGTTCCATTTCATTCATGTCTGATTTGTCCATCCATTATTAGGCCGTCTATCGCGGCCGTCTTCTGCGCGTCCTGTAGACGTGGCCGCGTCATCCCGAAGCTCGGACGGGATCAGTAGGACAATTTAATACCTGTCGCACGATGATAAGATCGAGTATCGTCTGTCACACTCGGCAGCGTTAGACCGGATGGGAAGCCGAGATGCTGTAATTTGGCGGCACAATACCGCGCAATAATAATCGCAGCCGTTCGTAATTGCGACGACATCCGTTGTACAAGATGTACGTACATGTGCAGTTCGTGTGAAAGTTCGAAAGGGCCACTCGTTACCGGACCGAGTTGTGTTATCAAAACCGGTTTTACGCATTTTAGATATATCAGATATGCCGCTCGGCGCTCGCCTCTCGAGATCACTCTGGTTTTATTTTATTTTTTCAACGAAACCTTTTTGTGTGTTTACTTAATAAGAGATTAGACGCAGTTTCACACCTGATACTGGATTGTCAAAAACAATGACTTATGTGACAATAGAGGTCCTACCACAACACAAGGTTGATTTCGTCGGCTGCGCCGGACCGATTAATGCTTTTGTCGGTTTTTATGAGCGGAAGTTTCATTGTCGAAGCTGTCGTGTGGTCACTGTCGAATTTGATTTGTGTGTGTGTTTTGACAATCGGCGTTAGATAAATGCTCTTCTCACAATTGATTTACTGCAGTGTCCGGTTTGAGGTCCGTAAGCTTACTATTGTTGTGTGCGCCTTACACTTTGTTGCGACTTGCAAGTAAGGACTCGTTCGGAAACTTGTTTGCGTAATCCCAGGTAGATACAACTTTTTTTTTCTAAAAAAAATCAATTGTCAACTGTTTTAATTCGATAAGATCCATTTCCGACTGTCTACTATTCAGTAGATAAAAGTAGCAGAGGGTTTAATTTTGTTATGTTATCGATAAAAAAAAAATTATGTTGTGGGCGTGGGATTTACTAAAGTGCCATTAAAAAACCGGATATCCGTTTGAATTTTTGGTTAATGCTGCGTATAATGTTATGGTAGATATATCTTTTATCCGTTTAATTCAATAGAGTTAAAGGATTCTTGTATCATGTTATATCGTTTTTTATAGAAAGGTTTATTGTAATCATAGGTACGTTATTTGATTCAAGATCTTAAGTACGGTGTAATGTTGCCTATTTTTGTGGACTTTGAGATCGGAATTTGGAGAGAGTTTAAGAATGTCTTTTTATTACTTAACTTCCGGCAGCTTTATTTATTTGTGCAAGTTCTTGAACGATTTCATAAGGCCATTAAGGAATCGGGCTTAATTCATTGCTTACCGTCATTTTTATAACTATTGTACCTTTTTTTTTTTTTTTGTTGTCCGGGGGGAAATGCATTTACGCATTCCCACCGCCGCCGCTGCAGCGTATTCGCGCGCTGGCGGTGGGATATGTGGGACTCGCCCTCTCCATAGCGTGGTATGCTAAACTCATACCACGAGGAGAGGACCCTACCAACCACTAAAACCTCCCGGACACTCCTTCGATCCGCCGTTGGTGGGGGCCGGGTACGCATGAGCAATCCGGCCCCCCGACGGCACCCACGGCCAATATGGTACCGCGGGATCTCCAGGGCCACACTTACAGTGGCCCATTTGCCCAATTATAGGGACGCCCGGAGTGTAGAGGCGTCCCTACTCCTCATGGGTCAGCCTCGAAGGGAGCGGGGCCCATGTCCCCCACTCCCCGAGGCCGAGCCTAGGGTGGTAGGCGGCGGGTTTCAGCCCGCCGCCGACGGCCAACACGCCGTCTGCGAAGCGGGTGGGCGGAGGGATCTACTTCCCTCTCCCGCTCCGCGGCCTCCTTCTGTGACATTACTTGTCTACAGAAGGAGGCAACCGCCTCCCACGACCTCTCGCTTTGGACCATCTTCGAAATGATGGTCGGCAGCGAGAGGTCGTCTCCCACCACGCCAACGAGCTCCTCCCGCTCGTTGGCCCACGCCGGACACTCCACCACCGTGTGCTGTGCCGTATCGTCGGCACAGTCACAGTGGTGACAGCGAGTGTCCGGCTCTCTCTGCGCCACGTTGCACAGGTAGTGGCCGAAGCAGCCATGGCCTGTTACTACCTGTGCAACGTGGTAGGTGACGTCGCCGTGACGGCGACCGGCCCACTTTTTTAGATGGGGCCGAATCGCCTCCACCGTTCGTAATCCGCTCCGCGGCGCGGCCTCTAGCCGCTCCTGCCATTTCCGGAGGGTTTCGCGACGGACCTCAGTCCGCCACCGTGCAACACCCTCCGGGAAGGGGTCGCGGCCAGAACGCGCCCCCTCACACCTCCGCCGGTACGCGGCGGCTAAAACCTCCGCCTCCAGGTCCCACGGAGGGGACCCCGCAAGGAGGCAGGCCGCGTCAAATGCGACCGTGCGGTAGGCGCGGGACGCCCTGATGGCCATGACCCGCTGCGGACGTCGCAGCAGGGCCATGTTTCGCCTCTTCAGGGCGTCGACCCAAATGGGGGCACCGTAGAGCGCCATGGAGCGGATCACTCCGGCGTACAGTTTGCGGCAAGTGCTCCCGGGTCTGCCGAGATTCGGCAAAAGCCGGCCAAGAGCACCCGCCGCCGCCACCAGCTTCGGGGCCAGCCGCTGAAAGTGGGCCCCAAAGCTCCATCTGCTGTCGAGGACTATGCCTAGATATCGCATATTGTCCCCGACAGCAATATATTCGCCGCCCACTATGAGGTGGGCGCCTGAAGGCGGCGCTCGCCGAGGCCCATGAAAAGTAAGGGCCTCGGTTTTACCGAGCGCCACCTGCAGTCCCAAACAGCGAATACGGGCGACCATCTGTGCCACGGCTGCTGTGGCCAAGATGGCCGCACGCCGATGATCGGGCGCGCGGGCGGTCACCAGTGTGTCGTCAGCGTACGCTATCACGCTGACCCCCCGGAGACCGCGCATCCGCAGATAACTATTGTACCTACATATATTATAACCCGAGCCAAGTTTATATTTTACCTCGCTCTCCGTAAAGTTGTTGAATCATATTTCACATCCTTATAGATGCTGCTGCCCAAACATCAGGTGTATCTATGTCCTATGACCTCCATGGGAAGATATGGGTTGGTATAATTTAAGCCGGAAACCACACGACTAATGAATCATATCATTTACTCTGAATTACTAAGATTAAGACCCGTCTATTACATCACTAATTAGTATACATACGTAGTCTACTAACAATGTGTGAGTAGATTCGCTTATTGGTCACTCAGTCTATGGAAAATACCTTCGCATTAGACCGAGATGCCATAATCCGTTACTCATACACTTCACAAACCAAATATTAATATCGTGTTAATATAAAAAGTAAAAAAATATATCTAATAAGGCTCTATAAAAACTATTAAGTAACTAGGTATACATGTATCACGATGTCTGTCTGTCCGTCGGTGTCTATTCGACGCTGTTAGATGAAAGATTCAATCACGAAGCTGCACTTCTGAGAAGTCGGCACTTTTTTTAACACGCTTTATTTAAACTATAGTTCAACAGTTTTGGGTTCAGCGCGAAATGTGTCCGAACGTTATATGCCTCGTTACCTGCGGACATCTTTTATTAGAATTGTTTTAATATGTACTTATTTGTTTTTTTTTTGTAGTGGGTATGTTTTGGTACTTGTCTGTGTCTTTCTCTTCTTTATGTATAGACCGCCAAATTTGTACTGAATTGAATACGGTATTGAATTGCTTTTAAGGAAAGAATTTACAAATGTTTTTATATTCTATTCACGTATTTTATCATTAAAAATATGGTTTGAGGTAAAAAAGCATCATTTATACAAAAATAAAATCTAAAGTATTTTATACGGAACTCTTGACTTTATTTAATGCTTTGCTTTTGTCCATTTTTTTCGAGCAGCCAATCAGCCAGGAGTCGTGCTTTCCGTTTTTTATCGAGACCCGTTAGTGACCCGCACCCTACTACGCTCATCCATTACAAATTACCACAACACTTCAAATACTTACTTCGAAATACATTGACGCTATTCGAAAATAAACCTGATTTTTTTAACGTAGAAACCCAGCGAAGTGCACAAAATGGTTTGTTACACGAAACAGTCGTGTTTCAACATTGATACGTTCTTCCAATGCGTGAAGTGCACTTCGAAGTGGATTTTGAAGCTGAAAAAGATTAATTAGGTTTTTTCTTCCAGACCACCTTACATATGACAGTTTGATGATTAAGGGTTGGAGACGAGCATGTGTTGTGAATTAAATGTTATTTTTACTCTACATTGGGGTGAGACGCGACTGAGCGTGGGAAAATTACGCATGGTATGGATTGTTTTTAGTTTTTGCGATCATCTGTAGACTTTTTACACTCATTCATACCAAAATTCTAGACGTTCTATCGTACTACGAATGAGATCTTATAAGATAAGGCTGTTGTAGCATTTCAATCAATCTGAATCACAAGTTGCATACCGCATTATTTTAAACTTATTGATTTGATGTTATATCAAATCATTTGATGTGTTAAGGATGGACGAATGTATGAAAAAAAATAACAAAATTGCTGTTGCTGTTTGAGTATAGTAAGTCCCACTAACTTTAAGAAATATGAAGATATAATTGTTTTGGTAAAACTTTATTACAGCAGCGTTACGACTTTCTGAGACAACTGAAAGTCAGCTACATACATAGAAGATTCAAAATAGCGTGTAATTGTTATGGTGTTGATAATTATAAACTCATTGACTGGGTCATTATGTCATATTTAGATTCAGTTTCATATTAATTCATAGTTGCAGTGTTGCACTTTAGGTACAGTTACTTTGTACTCAATAATCCAGCACTAAACAGTTACGGTGAATTGCAGATAAGACTAATTATCATGAATGGTAATTAAATGCCATTTTACATAAAACATTTAATTTTCATAATAATATACATAATTTAAACATCGGAATTCTTTACCTTAACGTTAAGAGCGACGAGAATTATGGCTTATCGCGTCGCATTTGTCGCTCACACCGTAAACGAACGGTGTTAATCTAAATTTATATTGGAAGCAATCGGTACTGAATTATTAGTGAAAGTTTAATTAGCTATATGACTCGGGATAATTACAAGGATAATGTGGACCGCCGTTTGTGAGACTTACTGACGGTACTGTCCGATACCCTCGTAGACCTCGAAGTCAAAGAGTTGCACCAAATTCCCCTAAGAAAGTTACTACAAGTTGTAAATTCGCCTATTTGAGGTAGCTAAAGGCTAAAAAAACATAATGACGGCTAGTAATACCAAACAGGTGATGGAAATATAAACGCCTCATTCAAAACTTTGATTCATAATTGATCGTCAGGAAAGTATGTTCGATTAAAAAAGCCGTTTATGAATTTCTCATTGCGAAATGTGTGCAATACGTTTTAAATATACCAGATTTCTCGATAAAGTATACAAAATGAACACAGCTGTAACCACAATATTTGCGATTCAATAAAACTTTTATGGGTTTTGTTACGGTTTAATATTTGTCAAGAATCTTTATGAGAGTCGTCAAATCTGACGCTTATTATATCGGCTGTAAATGAGTTTTTAGGGATAAAAGCGATGATAGTTTTGGATTAAGTCATAAAAACATGTTTACATGAACCGTTTCGTATGCTAAAATAATAAGGTAATACTTGGGTTATTATGAGAAGAAATTTTTGCGAACTTATGTGCTTAAATTGTGTACTCCAAACACCAATTGTTAAAAGCGGTTTGGTGAAGAATTTTATGTCATAATCATAAAGCAAGATTGATTGGTAATAAGAAAAAGATGAAAGATATTTGTTGTTGTTTGAAGGTAATTATTTATATTTTTGTATCTTTAACCTAAATCAATCTACACGTCAAGTTGTATTCCCTTTATGGAAATACTCGGCTTTGTGACTGACTTATTTTGTAAAGATCTTGTTGAACTGTATAAATTCAGAGCGCGGTTGAATTTGCCAGTATGATATATTTAAAAAAATGTATTCATAAAAAAAAACAAAACCAAAAGTAATTTTATGAGTTTCAATTCAGCCAATGTCCTAAACAAAACATCCAATAAAATTCTTACCTCGAAGGGTCAGTGTCACCCTAACGCCAATAAACATTACACGACAAAATTGACTTATTATGGTATAAACATACACTGGTACTCGTATTATTCGGCTCATGGTAGCGTGACTTGTGTTATAGGTGAAGTGTAAGGAGTGACACCCACTTGTCAACGTGGTAGTGGTGCGGTTGTGGACACCTGACCTACTGTCATTGTATTAAATCAATCGACAACGCCGGTGTATAAGCGGGCGTAACCATGTGCGCGATTTGGGAAGTACCTATTCGGTTTTAATTAGGTTATAGTTAAAGATGATACAATTATAGTAGGAGAGCTGGTACTAATATTTTGGGTAGGTATTTGAGGCACATACCAGCCAGGTCTGCAGTTCCGTATTTGGGTAGGTATAGTAGGAGAGGTGGGTGACAAGTTTTCATTTCTCCTTAAATACCTACCCAAAAATTGGTGCCAGCTCTCAGACTATTAGAAGAAGTGCATTTTGATTTTTTAAATGATTATTTTAATTGTTGGATATAAATTAATTGACTTACTTGCTTCTCGATTATTTCTTTAGAAATGTATGATCGAACATTAATGAATAATTGACCTATAGTAAAGTTACACGGCTATACCGTAACTTTATTATAGGTCTTCATAGCGTTCAGGGGTTACAAAGACCACAACACCACAAAATTGAAAAGCCAATTTATTTTCTCGTGGTCTTGAAAATTAATCTACGTTTGAATGAAACATTCCCCTACCACCACACGTCATTTGCCGACCTGTCATAAAATGTCAACCCACTTGACGTATGAATAATTTTAATTTAGTTGGACACGGTGCGTATTCGTGTTGGCTAATGTGGTTTCACCCTTAGTTGTTGTTGCGTGTTATTATAAGTACAGGTCTCGGCACCTCGTTACACTGTCGTATGTACACCACTTATTATTAATAGTATATTTAAGACCTGTAGTACAGAAAGAACATGTTGATATACTCTTTAGAAAGAAATCTGGCCTCCATATTTATTTTACCTGTATTAACACAATAATAATCGTTTTAATTATGTCTTCATTAATAATATAGTTTCCTGTTTTTAAATTAAGTTTCGTTGTACAACAATTTTTTGTTTAAAGAAGATTTTTTAAATACTATCTGTTCATGCCGGCGTCGCCCGTGTCTGTCGGTCGTATTGAAATTTCCCTTGGATTTCCCAAAATGGTCTTGCATACAAAAAACTAATACAACAAGACTCGCTATCAAGTTATATATAGCGTACATAAATTATGGCGAATCATTTTTATTCATATAGATTTTAAACGACATTCTCTCGTTCTGCGACAATTTTCATAATTCTATATTTTCACATAAAATAGAATAGCAAATACACAGCAATAATCTTATAAACATATTCACAATTTTATTTAATACCTAAAAAAAATCGAATAACCAATACCCAGTATAACGTATTTAAGCCCCGTCTCCCACATAATTTCTTTTGCCTACAGGCTTATTAAACTTATAAAGTATTGTAATGTAATGAAAACTAAATAAAATTCTTCCAAGTATTATTCTAATGCCGTTGGTTAAAGTGCCGTCGTTATCGACACAATGCGGAAAAAGCCGCACTGCGCACCGCCTATAATATTTAAGCACAAGCCTACAAGCCTACTAGGTACTAAATTTTTTATGACTACAGATTTTCGTAGTGTATAACTCGGAGATTTGCATGACATATGAATAGTCATGGGAGAACGAATTATCGCGCTGTTTAACTGCATTGTTGCAGTAGATTTGCTTAGGGATTGATTCAGAAGTAAATTAAATTTTGTTGTGGGCATTATGTAGTTAGGAGGCTACCGAACATAAAGACGAGCAGAGCTCCACCCTCAATAAATGGTTTAAATACTACAAACTGAACAACCTGCGCAAGAGGGCGCCCACTGTGTACATTATTTTTTTGTGTTTCACTCAAGAGGTATCTGCGTATGTTTTCTGAGTATTGATCACATTTCTGTGATTATGGTGTTTAGAAAAAGCAGTTAGTATTTATCGGCATCACTACATAACATAATATTCTGAGCAATCACTAGTTTGTAACAGACTCTTTTGTAGTAATCGTTGGAGGAAATCTTCACATTTGTACCTTAAAGTTTCTAGAAGACTGTTGATTCTAGAATGGAAAAAAATGTCAAATAAGTTAATTAGCAATAAGCAAGTTGATACATGATATATAGAAATAGATAGAGCGTTAAATGGCTTATCACTACATAGTATAAAACAA
Source organism: Nycteola revayana (assembly GCA_947037095.2). Classification (NCBI taxonomy): domain Eukaryota; kingdom Metazoa; phylum Arthropoda; class Insecta; order Lepidoptera; family Nolidae; genus Nycteola; species Nycteola revayana. Next base: position 19,034,987 of record OX344847.2, on the reverse strand, counting down.
GGTCGCTCCCGCTGATCTTTAAAACGACGACGTAACAAATTTTAATAGATAGAGTGCTTCAAGAGGAGTTTTATATGTATAAAACATCAGCATTGAACCCGTGCGAAGCCGGGGCGGGTCGCTAGTAAAATTGAATTCTTCTTCATGTTTAAATATTGGTACGACGAAACCAGATTTATTTTTGTTCCAGATATTTATAATACAGAGCTGATATACTAAGCGTTAATCTGATTGCAAATATTTTTGTTATGTAACAACTCCCCTTGAATTTCATAATACGATTTAATACGTTAAGACTTCAATCTTGGATCGTAACATTAAATATATCGATTTATTTTTTGAAATGAATCTGATGTTGATGTTGTGACATCGTGACTGAGATCTTTTGTACATTTGCCGCTGTCTTTATGTAATTTATATTATATAACTACCATAAGAAAACACCGTTGTTGCTAATAATTAGCAGGATGATTAGGGAGACGGCAATAATAAATGTATGTGCTAAAATGAGCCCTAGTGCCTTGCAATAAAAGTTGATCAAGGTTGTACGAATGAGCGCAGCGCCCCCGGTACCCCGCCCATAACACAGGTTCGAAGTCATTTGATCTATTATTTTTAATGTTATTGAAAAAGTTATACAATTATATATTACATATATCATTATGAAGTTCCCACAGGAACGGGAGTTACGCGGGTAAAACCGCGCGCGGAAATCTGGTCAAACTATAAAATCGTAATCTGAATGATGAAATATTAAAATGATAAGTGCACAGTATGTTTGATTTGCCAAGTTACATTTATAGTAATAAAAATCGGGACAGACACCGTGGTTTTAGTCATCGTCAATACTTAGCGTAATTATTGATTTTTGGCAGTATATTCGATCTATTATTTTTAATGTTATTGAAAAAGTTATACAATTATATATTACATAGATCGAATATACTGCCAAAAATCAATAATTACGCTAAGTATTGACGATGACTAAAACCACGGTGTCTGTCCCGATTTTTATTACTATAAATGTAACTTGGCAAATCAAACATACTGTGCACTTATCATTTTAATATTTCATCATTCAGATTACGATTTTATAGTTTGACCAGATTTCCGCGCGCGGTTTTACCCGCGTAACTCCCGTTCCTGTGGGAACTTCATAATGAAATATAGATATTATATTAATCCTGAACATCGCAGCTTTCTGATGGTGAAAAAAGTTTTGAAATCGATCGAGTAGTTTCGGAGCCTATTCAATTTAAACAATCAAATCTAAAAAAACGGAGGCTTCTGTATGATATTGGTAAATATGAGTTTTAAAAATTGAAAACTTGTATAAAATGTTAAATGTCTGTATCCTGACGAAAGTTCCTATAATAATAGAATGTAAGGAAAAGGTGTAGTATATTTTAAATGAAGTTGTGTAATAAGCAAGCACTAATAACATAGCAATGTTGCAAAACCAGAACACTTTAGACTGACATATTATGACATCAGTGCATGATGTCAAACGGCTCCGCTCGGCCCGTGGGCAATGCACTACGCAATTAGCATATATCTGACAAACAAAATATCCTATAACATATACATGTGTAGTCTAATAAGAGAGACGTAGCTAAAATCCGTTTCTTGGAAGTACAGTTTTTGTTGCGGTATTTTGAAGTGTTGAAGTGTTCACACAAAACCGACCAAAAGCGGTAAGGATTCCATTCCATAATACCATGCCGCCTTTTTAGGGTTCCGTAGCCAAATGGCAAAAAAACGGAACCCTTATAGAATCGTCATGTCTGTCTGTCTGTCCGTCCGTATGTCACAGCCACTTTTTTCCGAAACTATAAGAACTATAATGTTGAAACTTGGCAAGTAGATGTATGTTGTGAACCGCATTAAGATTTTCACACAAAAATAGAAAAAAAAACAAAAAAAATTGGGGTTCCCCATACTTAGAACTGAAACTCAAAAATTTTTTTTTCATCGAACCCGTATGTGTGGATAGGTCTTCAAAAATGATATTGAGGTTTCTTATGTCATTTTTTTCTTAACTGAATAGTTTTCGCGAGAGACACTTCCAAAGTGGTAAAATGTGTGTCTCCCCCCCCTGTAACTTCTAAAATAAGAGAATGATAAAACTAAAAAAAATATATGATGTACATAACCATGCAAACTTCCACCGAAAATTGGTTTGAACGAGATCAAGTAAGTAGTTTTTTTTAATACGTCATAAACCGTAAACCGCAGTTTACCTTTCATTCATCCAACATCGATCAAAGTTACAACGAACTACAAGAACTTTTATACTATGTTACTTGTTGTATTCTTGATATCAAAAATAGGTACGCACTTGTACGGAACCCTTCGTGCGAGAGTCCGAATCGCACTTGGCCGGTTTTTTATTACTTTGTTTTTGAAAATGATTTGTAGTTAGGTGCAATAGTAGTTCCATTTACACATGGTTAGACAATTGTATAAAATAATATTTTTAAACTGTCGCGATTTGTTCACATAACGGGTACACGGGTCTCAATCCCGGTACAATTTTAAGGCAAATCAATACCTTTTTCATCCGCCGTTTATAAAAAAAGAAGATCACGTGGGGGTATTTGTCGAAACCCTCGCTGTTGGAAGACGCGTTTGACACTCATCAGTCTATCCGTGACGAAGACTGGCGTACCGCGTAACCCATGTCAAATGTTCGATTAATGAAAACGTAATGATTTGTCTTTAAAGTATACCGTGTTGGAGACCCGTGTCTACTACAAATTATCTGTATACATTAGTTACTTTATAGCAGTGGTGGCCAACTTAATAAGACTTACGATCGACTGATCGACCAATCGCATACATAACGTTGAATCACGTTTCGTATCTGTAGTCTCAATCACATGATAAATATGTATTTTTTCAGATTATTTTATGACAACCACTAACATTGTGCTTCCGTAGTACGTTTTAGTAAACTAAAATGGACCAAAATAGCACTTATTATAAGTTGATCGACTGTAATAGCTATCTGAATCGACAAGTCGATCGCGATCGACCGGTTGGCTACCCCCGCTTTATAGTATTCCGAAATCACCTAAGCGATTAATTGATTTATATTAACGTGTTATGTATTATTTTAGAAAATATAGTATAGTTTTGAATTGGATAGGTGCTATTGTCCAGGTCCAGAATTGGGTAGCTTCATAGTACGATGTATATAAGTGACTGTTGTATCAGAGAATAGACAATGGTACAAGTTGTATACGGTTTGTTTTGGTCCACATAATGATATGAAGTTCTCGATGTCGTCACGCCACTCTGAGAATTATAATCTGCCGTATGTAGATAGCCTGTGTTTACCGATGTATTACGTCAAATTGACGTAAATAAAAAAATATATGCAAATATTAATCGAAAACTGCTAGAATATTTAACAGTGTTTACTGTATAGATACAAACTTCGTCTGTACCTACCTATGCAGTGTAGTACCAGGAAACCGGGACATAATGGAACCTTATATTGAGTAAGGCATGTCAATCGTATTGTAGGTAAGTCCCCGAAGGTTATGTCAACGAAGATTATTTTACTAAACATAATACTTACTCAACATTGTGTATAGTTTCGTTGGCCATAGTTATAATATTTTAATAAACCTTTCAATTTGATGTTATGCATGCATTCTGCATTAAACGAGACTTTCTTTCTATCTTAATAAAAATAGATTTGTTTTTCCCCTAAATATAAAGCTAGCCCAGAATATTTATTAAAATCAGACTGTACTGGCATTAAAATAGTGATAGTTATTGACGTATTCACTTTTATCTCTGAGTACTTTCGTATTGAATGCGTCAGTTGCATATTATGAGAAATACCTCGATACAGTGACGTACAAATATCCGCTTATGCTGGAATAATGGAATGCTTACGTACTGTTCGGTTTAAGTCGACACAATTTACGCATTTCCAATGTTTATCTGATTGTTTTGTATTGTCATTAACTCGTTACTGAGATTAACGAATATCAAGCTGAACGTAAATTGAGGTAACATTTTACTTTCTTTACTGTATACTCTTCTTCTATGTAAGTCTTCAACCAGTGTGTGTTGCCAGTGATGACTTATGGATCCGAAACATGGTGCTTCACTATAGGCCTTATGAACAGACTCAGAGTCGCTCAACGAGCTATGGAGAGGGCTATGCTCGGGGTTTCTCTACGAGATCGGATTAGAAATGAGGAGATACGTAGAAGAACGCGGGTTACCGACATAGCCCAACGGATTAGTTCGTTGAAATGGCAATGGGCAGGTCGTTGAAGCCGAAAAGTTCTCGAATGGAGACCGCGGATCGGCAAGCGTAGCGTAGGACGTCCACCTACTAGATGGACGGACGATCTGGTTAAAGCCGCAGGATCACGATGGATGCAGGCCGCTTCTAACCGCAACAACTGGAGATCTATGAGGGAGGCCTATGTCCAACAGTGGACGTCCTACGGCTGAAATGATGACTGTATACTCTGCCTGAAGACCTGTTTTAATCATATTCTTTAGATCCATCCGCGATCCAATTCTAGATCTCTTATGTCTTAAACTTCCTGACTTTAGGCTTCTATAAAGTACTGTTGTAGGAAAGAAAAATGGAGCATTATAAGTACGGTATGTAATTAAGTGTAGTCTAAAAGGATATTCTTGTTATTCCTAGAATTTGTTCAAGTTTAAGTCATGATTTAGTGTCGATTCCTGTTTTAATTCCAATTTACATTACCTTCTTGTACCTACAAGGTTATATAGTCTAGTGTAAGCCAGACACTTTGTTCTGTATGACGTAACTTAAATTGTTTAATTGGTTATAACTCAATTTTAAAATTGAGATTAATAAATTTAGACTACCGGCAGGACCCGAACCTGCATTTTAGGTATAGCCTCTAATGCCATAAACCTTTGGGCCACGGTGGAACCCCAACCGGTCGTCGAAAGTTATCAGTCTCTTATATTACACGTCTCTAAGGAGAAGCAACTTCTAAATTTCTAAATTTAGTAATTGGTAAAATTTTCCGTAAAAAATTAAAAAAGAATGGTTATAACTTCACGTAATTTATGGAAAACCTTAGCAAACATCATTTTAACTGACCTTAAGATAAGTAAGTTGTATCTTTTGTCGCACATATGTATTTAAATACCGTCCTCGCGGCGGCGCTTAGCCGCAATAACGTAATGGCATGTCAGAACTAATGCCTCTTCAATTATAATAGTTAGGACACACAATGTCAGCGGATATCATTAGTGCAACAAGTAGGGCGGACAGTTGATCGGAAGGACAGTTGCATTGGGAATGAATTTCTCATAGTTATATAACCTGGTAGGTGAATGCCAAAGTAGCATAATGCATTCCAAAAAGTACAAAGTTTTTGTGTTTATGTCCATGTTGGGGAGCTAATACATAAGAAGACGCTGCTGTCCATAAAATGGCCGGAATTAGTGCAGTCATTGAAGCGAAAAATAGGAAATCGTATTCTAGCGATAAAATGGCTCAATGTCAATTTTTCCATTAAGGGGTTTTTTACACCCCTTAAAAATAATAAGCGGAGCTCAGATCATATTCACTTTTGAAGTTAAGGGTAAGATGAGCCTAATTCCAAAATTTCTTGCAAATCGGTTCACAGTAAAAAAAATCGGACCTATAACGCTTCAATGACTGCATCCATGGCAAATAAATTCCACGTATCATCTACATGCGACAATGAAATCCCATAAAATTGTCATTTTAAAGACTTGAGTCAACGGCTTCCATTCTTGGACGAATTATCTATAAAAATTGTAGGATGGATTTAATTAATGATTCGACTAAGTCTTGGATGCGGAGTTAAACACAAACTTCTTGAGCCTAGCTCAAGACAGAAGAATAGCTGAAGGCTGGAGAGCCAGAGTAATGTCATGGACGAGTAGGCGCTCATTGTCACTATGTACCTACCATCGATATGACCAGAGTATCCGACTATGGGTCCAATATAAAACATTTAATTTTATTTATAAACATTCGTACATATTATATAGCATTGCCATATTCGTAAAGCGGTACTTGCACTAAAACAAGAATATGAATTATTATTCTGCACCATTGTGAGGATAATTGAAGGGAGTATCATACAAGGTTGATAAACGATGGCCTGAGTTAACCTGTTATTACTTAGCTATGCATGATGATGTGGCGGTTGAACGGAACAAACATACAGTTTACGTATTTAAAGAACACATACATGTTAAAAATAATAGTGGAGACACATGTGAATGTTGTACTAATAGTCACCATTGTGCATTACAGCTAATGAGCATCTCGACCTATTCTAACGCAACGCACTTTACTATTTTTTCAAACAATACATTTTAATTAACTTCCATGAACATAATGTCTCAGCGCCAGGATAATTTCCGACGCATAGCTCATAGTACTAACTACTACGTATATTCAATTGACTCTCATTCGTCTAAGATTCCAAATATCTATGCCTGCCGCGGGGTCTGGCACTCGATTAGAACACCCTATCCATCGGTAAATTTTCTTCCGTTGTTAACTTGGTGTCTAATACAGTATAAAATTAATTTACTTTACACCGATCATTAAAACTACATGAATATTAATTATCTATACTTTGCTGAGATAAATGCATACCAGATACAAGGAAAATGTTCTGAATGTTAAACTGCAGGTTCATGTATTTATGTCATGTCGTATATTAGTCATGTCATCTGTAAGTAATCGTTGAGTTATATCTGTAGTGCACTTGCGTTTGCGCCACTTGTTCACTGATTATGAAGTGCCGAATGTAGGGCAGTAGTGCTAGGAGCTATCTTTGTATTGATATCGTATACATTATTTGTTTACAATATATTCGTTAATTATTTCAGTTATTTATGACTCGAATTGATTTCTTTTAGCATAAAATAAAGCAGCTGTTGTATTTAAAAGCCCTCCTTCGTGTTATCCTATCCATAGTATACAATATATTTCCCGTTCCATACAATCTGTTAAACTTTCTGTACGTAACGTTCAAACTCGCAATATTATAAAAAAAATGCGAACAGGCGTACAACTTCATCGAGAAGCCGTCTAACCACTACATAAACAATCGATTAAACTGAAACCAACAGTCGCTATGCTGGTACAACTTCACAACTGTCGAGCCGACTGCAACGCCATTAACTGCACCGAGCGCTAAACTTAATCGCAATCTCTATAAATAGACATGTCTGACTCGGCAGACGTCTCACTACCCCCTTTCTAGCTTCCTAACGTCCTATATAAACTTCACAACTGACGACAACCGACCTTATCTCTCCAACGTAAAGTTCAATTCCATTCGCCAGCTCGCGATTGTAAAATATAAAATACAGTTTTCATACTCGAGAGTTTGCCGTGCAACTTTAAATCGCATAGTACCATAATAGGGTTTAGTTTAGTTTGTCTTGTTGGTGCGGCGTTCAGATACGTAGGCTGCAAGTTAGGTCGGAAAATGAAGCGCCGTTTATAGTACTCATTATAGTACTATCGTAGTATTGTGAGAGTGTGTGAGTGAGTGTGTGTGTACTGGCGTGTGTTGTGCAAGCGGCTGCATCGGCTGCATGTGTGCGTGTAGTGGTTATACTCTGTGAATGAGATTGTATTTATGTTTTCCCGTCTGAGGTCGGAGTGCGGTTTTATTGATTTTTTTTTCATTACGTTCTATTTTACTCTGCGTTGGATGCACGGGAATGGGGAAATAGTAGTGGAGCAGTAGTTAGGTACTGACTTGTCGGTTGATTGCGATGTTTTTTTTGCTATTGAGATGAAATAATTGATGTTACTTAGATTGAATACGTAGGTTTTGTTGTAGGTGGTGAATGTTGAATGGTGGCATATAAAGACTTTGTTGTACATTTTATGAAAATTAATTAGTAAATTCTAGTTAAATACAATATCTACCGATGTATCTTTGTATCATCGATTTTGTTATATAGTAATAGTTTTCCAAGAGGGGTCATTGAGAACGTTGAACAATACATGTAAAATAAATATTGAATCAGTAGTAATTATATTTCATTGTTTACAGGTACATACACACCGGCAGACACCACTTGCAGCAATGGTAAATATTGATCAATAAATATGTGAATATATTAAATATAAGTGTCGTAATTTATTCCATAAGAAATGATCTTAAATTGACCTCTGCACTGGATGTTGCTATGACCGTTTTTGTTCTTGAACGATTATTTTAATAAACTGAAGTTGTAATAATATTGAAAAACTTTCGCGATTTGCATAATTTCTTAATCGTCTTACTCGCCTTTATTCCCGGTGAAGTAGAAAAAACCTCGCGGCTGACTAAAAAAAATGAATTCGTAGGTATCTATTATAAATTATGAAATGGCGATGTCAGGCCGGGCAGACAGATCGATACCTACTGAACAAGCAAAGTGACTCGATTAGTTAGAAATACCTAAGAAAAAATATATTATACATTTATTACTTAGAAAATGGCCCCTAGATATAGTTTTATTTCAAATGTAGGTACCTATGTTAAAGAAAAATATACCGTCAATCGGGTAATGGAGCGGTGAAGAGGCCCAAAATAAAGTTGATTGTAATAAGCTTGCATAAGCCTACCAAATGGTAGATATTTATTCCATAATATTGTATACCTACAAATATTTAATATTTTTAGAAAAAAAATGTTTTATTTGCAAATTATATTGTCGGTATATATGTATTATATACATAATCTGCGAACTGTTGGGGGCCGAAAAAAAAAACAAAATAAAATAAAATAAAAGCATTTTTATATACGTAAACCTATTACAGGCACGTGCAAATAGTCAAAACAATAATTTATTATAATCTATGTATAATTTTAACATTTATAAATTAGCATATTAAGAGGGTAGGTATTTTAGTTATTGTTTTTAATAATGTTTTAGTCTTAACTTTACTATTCAACTATATTGTGTCCAGTAGCTTTTTCTGTCTATATTAAATTATATTAAGAACAATTGTCATTATTTGGGCGGACCATAAGTATATAACGATGGACGCGCTTTAATGCTACCACCGGATCCAATACGCCCCAACTGAGAAGATCCGGCGAAACAAACTCTGTGGGTTATTCTACTGCCGGTTTTAACACGTCCCACATGAGACGGTCCGGCGAAACATACTCAAATGGGCAGAGCGATACCAAACTGATAGTATTATGTTAACTAAACTATATTTTGATATAACATACTGTGAGCGAGCTTGCTACTTCCTCTTTGTCACATCAACCTTTGAACCTTTGACATAGCTTGATCCTCGGGTCGGGCAAAAAATAGTAATGCTACAAAATTTAATACCAGCCTGAAGTCTGAATATTGATGGTGCTATACCACTGCCTCGAAGACCACGATAAGCTTCTGATCTCTTACCGGCTAAAAAATGTTTTTTTGACATTCTTGTGCCAGACGACTCCAGCGATATATTTTAGGCGAAAATTGCTTAATAAATTAAACTAAAATCTAATTGAACAAAGTTTGGCAACGTGCGTACAGTCCATAGGCTAAGTCTTATAAAAGTATGTTTCATTATTAAAGTTATCTTTTTTAATAATGAAAAGACAGAACGGTTTTTGGTTAGGTAGTTGATATTATTATTTGGAATTTAAAAAAACAGAAAACTAGCTTACAGTACCGGTTAAAAAAAAATTGAACTATCATAAACCTACGTTACCCTGTAGGTACTATGCTTTACATATTTTATAATGACATGCCTATATGCAGGAAAGCAACGCGGGAAAATCGCGTAAGAAAGCTGTAATGTATATAACCGGTGTAAATATTTATTCAGTAAAATATATAGAAAAAAAAACGAATGTCTGCGCCACTCCCGGTCGGTGGCCGCAGTAAAGATTCTTAGTACAGATATCTATGTAATCTAATGTACATGGATTAACGCGGATTAGACCAGCGATTGTTTTTTATTTACACCGATAAAAACTTAATTTCATGGTGGCGCGTAATAACAGTACTTGGTAGTGATTGAGAAAAGTAACCATGAGTTGATGTGCATTAGACAGACTGATAGACTGATGAACGAGATGATTGGGCGTTTTTTTATATATATATAAATATAATGAAATTGTTTGATGTTGTACAATGGCTGTGAAAATTATTTAAGAACTAGACGCGTTGTGAACATATATAATACGTCTATGGGTAAATCCGTGGTGGGGTAATTCCGTAATCAGGGTAATTCGATTCTATATTATGTACTTTATAATTGAAATCAATAAAACAGTGACTAAATGTTAAGGTTAGTTTCTTAAACATTTTAAATAAACGGTTTTAACCCTGGCACAGATTTACCTGATTTACCTGAAGATACTATAATAAGATCAAAGTATCACTTTTGTCAGCACGAGTTCTGTAGGTATTTTGTGGATCCTAACGTATTGTTTCATAGTACTGAATATTAATACCGGCTGTGTGGTTTCCGGCTTAGAATAGACCCCCCCATTTCATCCTATGGGTGTCGTAAGAGGCGACTCAGGGACAGATACAGCTGATAGATGGGCAGCAGCATCTATCAGCAGCAGCAGCATTTTACTGTGATCACCATACCGCGGCAATACCCCTGATTTGTTAAAGAGGAGGCCCATGTTCAGCAGTGGACGTAAATGGGCTGATAAAAGGAAAAAGAGGAGTAACTAATTGTTCTCGGGACGATATAAAACTTGCTACAACTCTCATTTGCTGTCATATGTGTTAACTGCTGAAGTCCACCTTCTATTTCTCTTGGGACACTTGTACCTACCAATTTAGGAACTTATAATAGAGTCATCAGTCACAGGGACGGAGGGGTAATACAGCTGGTGTTCGCAATTACCCACTGCTAGTAATCACCCTACTGTCCCCTAAACTAAATCAAATAATACGGCTCGAGTGTGATGCCCTATCATCAAGCTAATTTGGACTTGCTTTACTAACGAATATCTTAATACTTTCAAATTGAATCCTTGTTGTGACTACAGTAAGATTTAGTTTTGAAGAAAATCATTACGGTTGTAATGTGGCACTTAGTAGGTATTGTAATTTACTGAAATAAGTAATGATGGTCAGTTATTTTAGGGAAAATTTAGTTGTTCATTCAGCCGCATATACATATTACAGCTAACATATTTATAAATATTATATAAAATAGTGCCGTAATTGAGTGACTTGGTAATTGGTATAATATTATATATAAAGTACAGCTAAAACATACAGTTATACATACTTCCGTTATTTTGTATTTTTAAAAGGAAGCTTTTACAAAATTCTATCCCTAAAGGTAAGAAAAAATCCAGGCGTACTAAGTTGTACAAAAGCAAGTTTAATAATATTTGAGATATATGACACTGTTCAAATGGTCACATTGTAGTTTATAAAATAATAATGATATAAAATGAGATAATAGGCATTTATTTAAGAGTTTCATACAAAAGGACGCATAATCTCAAGAGATACATGTGGTCACGTGACAATACGCACAATTCAATAATTTTAATGATTTTTTCAATCACGTGAGTTCCACCATCTTATCTCTTAAATAATAATCATTTATTATTAATATTTACTCGGTTGTAGTAGATAACTACCATTTTTCGGTTTATTCTTGTTGCCGCTCACAAGGCCACAGATAATACAAATTAAACAGATAAGAAACTGTTAAACGTGATGTCTATTATTAAGTGATTTGTGAAGCAGTTTTTGGGAATATAATAATGTCCTTATCTCGGTTTTAGATATGTCAGTAAACGTGACAAATTCGTTCATCAGTAGACATGCGCAAAATGTGTCAGTAAAAAGAAATGAATGAAGTATATCTTTTGGCTCAATGAAGTAGTCCACTGATTTAGTTCAGTACTTCATTTAGTTCAGCAAATCACAACGAATCAATGAGATATAGGCATCATTTGAACTAAGTGAACTATATCACTCATTTACTTCACTAGTTCAGCTAAACGCATGTCCTTCACACGATCATCGAATTCATTTACTTCACTAGTTCAGTTTACGAACTAGATTCATTTGAATCAATTTTCGCAGGTCTTTCAAACGATCATCGATCGTGCAATGAACTAATAACTAAAATGATTATATTGTTTTGTATTAGTTCTTTATGTTTTTTTTTTAATTATAAGTACCTATAGCTTTCATTTAAAAGCATTAAGTTATATTGTGTACGTATTATATTGAATATAAGAATTTTAACACTGTGAACTAAATGGACTAAACTGAACTATTGAAGTATATGAATCTGCACTGAACGATAGAGATACAGAGTGATTCCAACTGAAGTACTTCAATTGAAGGATTCATTCGCGAACTACACATCTCTATTCATCAGTTTTTGGTTGCTCTGTAAAACTACATATTTTATTGTTGTTGTAATAAATAAGAAAATGGGTCAATGTGAACGGAAGTGTTGGAAGGGAAAGACCAAGGCAAACGTTCGACGTTTTTAAGACAGGCCAGGTTAAATTTACCCTAAACACATGCATGAGGTCATTAATTAATCTAGAAGAGGCAAAAGTGGTATGTCACGATCATAGCACGTGGAAGGAAGTAGTCGCTGTCTACCCCTATGGGAAAGAGGCTTGAATGTATGTATCGGAGAGACTTATTTGATGAAAGTCTTAATTTATCACCAATAGATAAATATTATTTAATTTTTTGATGTTTTACACCAGATAAACCCAATTAAATTGGTTATATCTGGTGTAAAATATGTATTTGATTACATTTGCCACATACACTAGTTGTCAATTGTTTTCTGTCAAATAATTATTCCCGCGCGTAAAATATTATCTTTATTTGAATATGAACTTTATGTTATAGAGCAAAAGTTTAATTTATCTTAAAACAATTTGAACTGTTTAAAAAAATGCCACATAACAAAATATGCTTTGTTGCTATGGCACAAAGTTTGTTATCCAATACAGTTATCGTAAAGTGAAAAACAGGGCAAGTGCGAGTCGGATTCGTGCACGAAGGGTTCCGTACCATTTTCAAGTGCCTACTTGTTACCGTTATTGATATCGAGCAAAAAAGAGCAACATCAAATCACGTTTGCTGTATGGGAGACCCCTTTAAATATTTATTTTATTTTGTTTTTAATATTAGCTGTTATAGCGGCAACAGAAATAGGTACGTCATTTGTGAAAATTTCACCTGTCTAGCTATCACGGTTCTTGAGATGCAGTCTGATGACACAGACAGCGCAGTCTTAGTAATAGGGTCCCGTTTTTACCCTTCGGTACAGAATTCTAAAAACGTCGTTGTGCTTACTTACTGTGTCTCACTTATTCTGTGCCACTGAGCAAGATAATCGCGACTTGGCGCCTCACATTTGCCCCTTTGTATTCATTATAATAAAATTATTTGCGTCATGTATGTACTAACAGTGCCGTCGATACTGGCGTTGTACACGATTTGTTCAGGTGCACACACGTTGCTACGGCAAATACCTAATGTACCTATTGTTCTTACAATGAAACACATTGGAATATATTAAATGTATGTCATCGGGTCAGTTTCTATGGATTAATTAAGACTGATTGCGCAATTACGTGAATGGAAGACTCGTTAGTCTACGGAATCTTGGAGTAGGTACCTACATATTCGGGTTTGACACACAATTGCATAACCACATTGTTTCAATATGCGACCCATATAAGTGACGACTGTTTTTTTTTTTGTTTTTTTTTTTGTTTAGTTATTTGATGAGCACTGTAATAGCAGGATGGAAGGTTAGGACGTGTGGTTTTTAGAAAAATATACAGTTAAGTACATTGCTATAGACTAAAAGAGTATTTGACTTATATCTATATATATAAAAGAAAGTCGTGTTTGTTACAACACTTATAACTCGAGAACGGCTGGACCGATTGCCATGGTTTTTGATTTGTTGGATTTGTTTCCGTCCCGAATAGCAGAATACATTTTAAAAACAAAAGAAAGTCGTGTTTCACTATTTATTACTCAAGAACGGCTGAACCGATTTGGCTGAAAATTGGTAGGGAGGTAGCTAAGAACTGGGAGAAGGACATAGGATACTTTTGGGTAGGGGTAGGGTAGGGTAGGGGTAGGGTAGGGGTAGGCCGGGGCGGGCCGCTAGTATAGTATAATGAGAACGATCGATTCGTCTACATTAGCAATAATCGTTTTGATATTTATTTTCATTTTCAGAATATTAATCTACATACTCCACACATTCATATTTCATTGTAGATGATTAAATTAATTAATGTCCATATAAAAAAAAAATCTTTTTATTTGTGGCTTTTTTGTATAACTACGTAGCGATTTGTTCGTATACGACTTATTCGACTAATCAATAAGTAATTCTACTTCGCAATCCCTATCAGCTTATAGAAGAAACTACCTTAACAAACTTGAATGTTTGTTTCAATACAAAATATTATTGTTAAGAAATGTTTTTTCTTAAATATTATTATTTAATAAACTGACTTCCCGCCTGCCTCTGTCACTCCTGGATAAAGTAGCTATGTAATGGTGAAAAAATTGTTCAAATGGGACCAGGAGTTCTTCAGATTAGCGCGTTCAAGCAAACAAACAAACTCTTCAGCTTTATACTATTAGTATAGAAAAAAAGATCTTCGTGACCCATAAAATATACACATAGCCTTCATAATTAATTGCTAGTGATTGGACATGTAAGTAGGTGATCCCTTATCATAATAAATTATTTTATATTCTCGTGTGATTATGTGATTTTCGTGAGTTATTTTGGTTACACGTGTAGGTAATAGGGTCGTTAACTCGTTTTAAGAGGCCGACAAATTGAATCATTGAATACAATCACAATGTTGTATATATTTATTCTATTCATGTAATAATGACTTATTTTATGTAGTTTTGTTTTGTGATTGACATGTATGTATATATACACTATACACATACTTATTTACTGCTTTACAAAATTGCTCAACAGATATAGTTAATATTAATTTCAACAACCAATAATTATAATCAATACACAAGTATTGTTTAAATTTTTATAGACATGGAGAGTAGTTTTAGTAATCGTAAATGAATATTATCAGCATTTATACAAATATAAATTTTAAATAAAAAAAACAATATTTTTTAAATTTGGTAAAGTATTTAAAAATATAATCGAATACTTTCAAACAACATTATTTCTAAATGAACTATTCAAAATTGTATGAAAACTGGAAAGCCACCGGACACTTAACGCGGAATGCGTATTTGAATAAAAATACAATTACAGATTATAAAATTAATATAATAATACTTATATTCAACCACTTATATAAATATATGTAAAGCGCGTTTTTGCACTCATTATACCATAGATAAAGATAAAACTATATTATAAAAGTACTCAGTTACTATTAGATTGTTCGGCTGATAAATAAAAGTTGAGAAATGCGCGGCTAGAGGATTTAAAACGGCAATTAAACTGTCTAGCAGTTTTGGCATACGCCTCTAGACACAAATAGATTGTGAATTTAGGCATCATATAAAATTTTATACAACAGTAGAAATATTTTTAACATTATATTACATTTCATTATAAACAAACGTACATTATTCGGTGTTATTATTGGATGAGCAGTCTATACTAGTTGCCGTCAACAGTCAGTTAAGCATAAACGCGTGTTTTGCTTTTTTACCGTCGTTTGTGTAGTTGTAGCCTCGAGGCGTTTGCTACGTAACCGCCTTCAGCCTTATAAATGGTTAAAAAACTACAAGCTAAGCAATCTGCGTAAGAGGCCGCGATCCTTCTGTGACGTGGACCTAGAATCAGGGCGGTTGGTGACGCGGGTTGCGGAATTATGATGAATTATAAATGCATCTATACCTACGTGTGGTCAATCAATGGATAGGTAATCGCCGTGATTTATAAATGATCGGATATTGATTATAATGTATTATTTTTTAAAATATTTTAAAGCTTATCATTTGCTTGATGTCCAAGTGTAGTGGCTAACCCATAATCTGACGTTTATTTAGGGGGATTATATCGATCATTTCATTCGCCACGCTCAAATCGTTTTTTTTTTAATACACACTTGACGGTCTCGAATATATATATTTATATATGCCCTGTACTATAATATTTTGACCATTGAACCACGATGAATCCTTATGTGTCTTTCTAAATGTATAATAAACGTAAATTGCCGTAAAATACTATACTAAATTACTATAAGTAATAAATGATCGTGAATTAATCGATCGATGATATATAGTGTGTAAAACAAAAGATAGGTTAAGTTTAAGCATATTGACGTCAATGTGGTCTCCAGTTTGTTTTTGTCTATTATATTCTACTATCTTTTCATTGTTCTATTATATATGATAATTATTATATACTACAATTTTACTAGAACGTGACCCGGTTTAGGATTGATAATGGTAATCACATTTCACAGCAAATTTGTTCCGCAGATAAACCTCGTAGAATAGGTATTTCGCGCTTTATTATTATTTAAATTGTGGGCAGTTCAGACCGTGATTAAGGTCATTTATTTTATGTTTTTGGGTTTGTTTCTTATCATTATTATTCTTATTTCACGACATTAAAACTAAAGATTATGTTCCGTAAAAGTATTCACATAGCCAAGTAAGCCAGAACATAGATCGTCTGCCTAAATTTCTTTTTGTACTGAACTTACTAGTTGATGTAGTACCCGTTTTCGATATAGCTACATAAAATAAATTTTGATACAACTCTACGTACGGTAACGTAACTCTACGAATTAAATTTTTTTCATTAAAAACCTAAAAATAAAATTGTTGCTCCTTCAATCAATTCCTCTATATATTTAGTAGACATCCATTATGGATTGTCTTCTCATGCTAATTTACAATGATTCATTGAACATCTTTTCAAATGTACTTATAACGTACATCGCGATTAAACTACTGATAACATAATTCCCAGGCTCATACCGAGTCAGAATTCAACAAATGTCTAAGATAATTACCATATAGATAGTATCGGGAAATATTTTATTACCAACAACGGTAAGAACTACACTATTCACAAAAATTCTAGAGTATCGACTTCTTTGGGCACAGAATATAATAATAAGATTCTCACTAGCAGTAAAGAAGTCGTTATCAGGAAGTCTATTTTTAATATTATTTTCGGCTGATATCCCAGACATTGCAGAATTAATCAAACGTAAAAACCCAGGGTTCTGGCCTAGCTGGTCACGACGACTAATCTGATAGACCCCTGTCCCGGTTCAATTCCCGTATTGCAGAAGGGTCATGTTAATTTGGAGGTAATGTAGGATTAAGAAACGGGGTAAATAGTCAAGATTACGGTGAGGCGTGGGCGAAATCGAGGCCATGACGAAACTGATTGATAACGTTTCACTATACGTATTCTGATCCACGTTCTTTGTTGCTATGCGCGATACATTTTCAGTTTTCTTTGTTTATTGTAATGCTCCTACACGTAAAAATGGGACGCGCATGAAATTCTGTGATAATGTAGCCGGTGGGTGGACTTTTAAGTGGGAAAATGTTAAAGGTATTATTTCTCAGCTAAAGTTATGATGATGGCTCGCAAACACACTACAGCCTGGAACATAAATCACTTGGAGCGGATATCTACAAAAACAATCTAGTTCCTAAATCTTTACGGCGTAGGTAGTACTTAAAAAAATGATTTTTAGATCATCTATTGCCTCGCATAGTAGACAAGGCCAACGTGTTTATCGCCTGATTAAAATAATACAAACGATTTTGTTAAACCAACTTGCTCGCTGAGAATTTAATGAATGAAATATTTATACAGGGTTATTTGTAAAACACCGGTAACCTCTCAGGACTACGTGATGATGATGATGATGATGACACACAAAAATAAAAATATTTAAATTCAACGCTCTAAATTTTACGAAGTCTATGCGAAGCAAAAGAAAGCGATAGTACCGACAATAGCGAGGGGAGCGGGGAATACAGAGTTGAATTGCGTTAGATAGGACAACGAAATATTGAAGGTTTGTTTTGGTAAATGTATTATATTTTGTAAAAAGTCGTAGAACAAAAGTTGTAGTTTATGATGTTAGTAATATAGTCCTGAGAGGTTACCGGTGTTTTACAAATAATCCTGTATATACATAATTATGTGCGTAGTCTTCCTTAAATGTCAACGCTGTCGCATCTATTTCTGGTACAAAATCTGTAGGAAACTAAATAATACTGCGCCCACTTGTTCGCCGGTCTGACAGCACATCTCAACTGACACTGAAAAACTTGCCTATAAAAATTATTTTTGAGGCAGTTAGCTTGCACGCGAGCTCACTGAATAGAAATAGTTCTGTTATTTCTAGCCTCTTTGAGTCGCGCGATCTCGACGTGTGAGGCGTCGCTCGACTCCCCCCCAATTCGACGAACGCTCATCTTAAAGCAGGAACTACATTGAACTTTAGATAATTTATATCAAAGTTTATCCTTTAATATTTGACTGTTGTTGCTGCGTCACATAAATGTCATATCAGGCTGATGCTAATAGCAATGTTCCCTGTTCGTCCGCTGTTACGTCTATATGAGTACATTGATCCAAAAAGTCTACTAAGTGCTGACTCATGCGGCCTGTATTAATCTATGTTCATTGTTCACCCCTTGCTGGATTTATTGCTGAATTCGTCACAGCATAATGCAGCCAATTTTAAAATAGCTATAGATTTTTCTAAATCGTAAAACTTTTTGTTAATGTTTAATACAATGGTGAAAGCATTATTAAATGTTAAAGCTTATGATACGTCATCACTTTTATTAGAAAGGGTGCGCAATGAAGATGTTCGAGTCACTACGCAGGTTTACATGTTTATTTTAATCGACTGTACTTACATGACAGGGGATAACAGATCCTTCGTCAAACTCTGCAGATGTTTGACTATTAGAGCGGTCTCTGCGGACCTCATTATTGTTGAGTTTGGGATCATTGTTCACCATTGTGTGTTCGATACTAAGTAACATCTGTAAAACGTCACTCTTTAAGATCGTTTATTCAGTTTGACTTTCTTTCATCATCTATTTGGTATTCATCCGTCGTATTCTTATTTCATTCATGTATCTATTCTTAGTTTTTTTTTGTTTGAAGTGCAGTTGCTATTGTCATTCGATTTATTTTAAGTTCACCTATTTTTTGTTGTTGTTTCAGATCTAACGCCGCACGACTGAAGCAGATTCCTATTTTCATCTAGCACTTAGCTCATCTAGTCCACTAGTCCGGACTTAAGCTCCTTGTGCTACAAGTGTCTTGTTATTATATTTACTCAGTCCTATGTACATCGGGAGCGTTACGATCCGTGTAGTCAACACTTATCATCGATCTTTTGTCTATTGCTTTCAATATCTGTATAACGTGATAGTGATTCACTACACTTTCGTATGTTCTTAGGTTAACACTATGTAGCACGGAGCTGTCCAGTATTGTTACAAACAAAAAAAAAGTTTTACATTACTGCCTATTATGGTAAGACCTCGAAGGAAAACGTAAGAATGCTCCTTTAGTTTATAAGTTTTATGACTTGAAACGATTTTTGTGATCTTTATTACGTTTTTCCGTTTTCCTTCGCGATTCTCACGAGTTCGCGCATTTTAATTGTTTTATTAGAAAATTTTGTGTATTTTATATTTAAATGTTTTGAATTATATTGACTAACAATTACTAAACGTTCTAACGCATGACTTTTGTTTTTAAAATATCAACTCGCGAGTATGCATGACTTCAAATGATTTTGTTTTAATATTTAATTATTCTAGTATAAATGTTTTGTTATATATTTAGACAACCTGCTACACTGACATATTGTTTTTATTTGTTATTTGATTGTTTTATATTCATATCATACATGTGAAATGTTTACTTCAACGATCTGTGAATTAATTTTGGATTTATTTATAAAAATGAGATCAATCGTATAATATATAATTGTCAACGCCTTGCTCCATAAAACTTGATTTTACGTTGAATTATAATGGTTAAACTCGAGTTTTAGTTCATGCACGGCAATACCCGGGGTTGCATTCAGTTTTTTTTGGTTATTAAAAATTTGATTATGCAATCTGTTGTTAATTTTATCAATCAATATAATGGAAGGATAATGTTTTATTGGTATTGATTTTAAATTGGTAGTAATAAAGATTTCGGCATGAATGTGTGTATTCATTCAAGTCCTCGTACCTATCGTCTGTTCCCACAGTTATTTCGCATGTCTTGTGAGCGTTGAATGCCATGTTTGAAGGTCGGACGTAAAGTCATTTTTCAATTAATCCAATGTCATCAGGACGACGCGACCTCTGCTCCGAACCGGCTAAGTACCTATATTCGACATACAATTCCTACAATATTATACCTTATAGGTATAATATTAATGATTAATTCCCTGTCTTTGTACTCGCAGATCAATATAGACTTAAGAGTAAATTTGTACAGTTGTTTCCTTCATTATGGTGAGTTAAATGTGATATAATATCGAGGTAAGGTTATGATGGTACGGCATCACTTGGCCTGTGCTATTTAGGTTTGCGGCATAAATATAAGCATATTTCAATGTATTTCTGTACTATATAGGTCACATTTGGTATGTCAGTGGCCTACCATCTGATTTACTCTGTGTTTATCCTTATAAGTCAAATTGTTTGAAATATATATGCACGTCCAAATGGAATACAAATATAAATCATTGTAGATGTTAAGGTGAAACTTTATTGCTGTAGGAAACCAGGTTTGTCTGTTGTAAATAGTTGAGTATGGAAGTCATCTCGACTCGTTGCTAGAAAAAAGTAGTTAAGAACATTTTTTGGTAAGAATTGATATTTGAATATTCGATACTAATTAATAATGTCAGGTCTGGTAAATAATTATAGTGCGATCTAGCTTAAACCTATTGGTTAAAAAAAACCCCAGAAGGCTGGACTGGCTCTTGGATAATTCACTGATGTTCTTAATATCAGTGAATTATCCAAGAGCCAGTTTCAAGATAATTATAAAGAGATAGTCTTAAGTATGTTCATTTGAGGACGCTCAGTACTAAACATACCTGTGGGTATATTTTTAGTCCCCATCAATGGCAGCAGCCTTTTACGAATACGATATGTGGATATATACAATCAATTAGCCCATCTTAGTCCACTGCTGGACATAGGCCTCCATAATTTGCGTCATAACCGGGTGTTATGGCGCAAATTATGAATGCCTTTGGTCTATGACCCTCCACCTTCCTCGCGGTACTCCGGCCACCCTTTTCAAGACATCGGTGCCAAGACGCAGTCTACACTTTAGGACGCATCTTCTCCAACGGCTGTTAGTTCTTCTGCAGACATGGCTAGCCCATTGCTACTTCAACTTGCTTATTCTGCGGTAACTTTAGTTCTCTATCAGATCAACTGAATGTTTATCTTTCAGAGATACTCCAAGCATAGCTCGCTCCATAACTCGTTGAGCCTCTTCATAATAGTCTTACTAGGCTTGCAGAGATGACGAGCCAGCGGCATACATATTATGATGAACTTCATGAAAAAGAAAAGAGTGGTAAGTTCGAAGGAAAGTAAGTAAAATACTTAAAACTTAAACATAGGGGGAGGGATAATATTAATTAAAATAATTGTATGCAAATAGAATTTACAAAAAAGGCTATAAATATAAAATACGTTTTGTTTTCATTTCACATCTACAACAGAAAATATGGCGCATTCCAAATAATTTTCAAAGAAAAGATACAAAGATAAACTTTGAAATATGTTAACGAACTAATAAAACGAAGAGTGAAAATGAATTCGTCCGTACTAATCGGCTGTCGGATCGCACTCGCCTTATCATGGCGCATCTAGACGTGCAATGACCGCACGCCAAGATTTGGACCGAATGTTTTAGTACAATTACTAATAATAATTGCTACTTTAAAAGATAAAAATGTTACAATTTAATTTCTACTTGTAATTTACAATTATTTATATGATCATGTTTCATGATTACCTATTTATAGATTTGTATCGACTTTTTATAAACGAATAATGTTGCGCATAGTTATGCGCATTACGCAATCATCTTTACATCTAGTTAGATTTAAAGATGATTACGTAATGTATATTGAATTATTGTCTTTCACTACATAAATGTTTAAGAAATATCGTTACAAAAACAATAATTTAAAAATACATGAAAGCTGACATGAATTATCATGTCATCATATCATATCAATATCATCATACATAGAACAACATTAAACGCGCTTTTAATGGCTGTAATAATATTAGGGAAAATGGTAAGTTTTCAATTAGCCTGTATGTCATGTTACTTCTGGATAACGTAGTTCTAATGTTAGGAATTTTTCGAAAAGCAATTAATTATGAAACTCTTTAGCTTTATAATAGTATTAGAGATTTAAGAAGTTGTTTCACAAAAGAAGAACAATATTGAGCGTCGGAAGGTTTACAATATTTTAGAGAAAATCGATACATTCCAGTAAATATCCGTATTTTGAGAATATAGTTCATGTCCGATGATCCCATAAGTAGGATGATTATGAAGACAGGATGAGACAGTCAATGAGTCTTTTGGAAATCTATACCTGCTAATATAATGAACAAGTTAAGTTAATATGTTTCGATGTTTGGGGTTATCTCCAGTCTCTTCTGATCCGATTTGGACAGTACTTTTACCAGAAGATATCATTGTTTGTTTGTATTGAATAGGCTCCGAACCTACATGACTGATTTGAAAAATTCTTTCACCGTTGGGTTGGTATAAAGTTCCCACAGAAACGGAAGTACGCGGAAACTGCGCGCGAGAAGCTAGTATATTATAATTATACCTACTCTAAAAATAAAGATATACTGCTACTATAAACGTATATAAAAATAATGACATGGTCCTTAATTTAATGATTCCCATTCTTAAAATAAGAAAGTGGGACTGGTCACACAAGTAATAAAGTTTATTTTATTTCAGTGACACGCAGCCAAATAACATTGACGGTAGTAAAATTAATTTGTCCTTTATTCAATTCGTTAATAATCATTTATTTTATTATATGCATTAAAAATTTGTGCATTATCAAAATAGGGGTAATAATGATAATTGGTAAATATAAAATTTGGAGAAAATTATAATGTAATGTGTAAATCGAACATGAATTTAGTATCGAAGAAAAACTTGTCGCGAGGTGCAGTTATTTTTGATAAGTATTGTGGCCCGCTGCAAGTTACTATGCTATAGGAGGCGAAAATTTATATTATTGATAAAGCTGTGTTCAAAGTTTAATTATTAATTGAATATTGTTCTAGGTTACAAAACAATGTTATAAGTGTAGCCAAAAAGCGTAGGTAAAACTAAATAGGAACTATTACAAAGAAAAAATTGACTGCTATGAAAATATATTTACAATTACATACAAGTACATATGCGTCTATGGTGTCATTGTTTGATAACAATATAATACCTGATGGTAAGCATGTCATTTTATAGAATATAACTTCAAATCTCGAAATATATTTCAGTTATCAGACCTTATAAGATGCGATATCACGAACATTTAAACAAAGAGACTTTTTATTACAAATATCTCTAAAGTAAACTGAATTTTAGACATATTTGCAATAATGCTAATGCTTTTATTTAAATTTCCTCGCTGAACACCTAGTGCTCAGTAGCTCTTGATGTACGACAGACAATCAGGCAGACATTCCATCCGACCGAACAAGAAACCCAATTAAATTGGTAAATTTTGTAACCCCAAATGTGACCAGCTGAACAACTTTTATTTATCGGTGCACACTTTCGACTGCCATAAGGGGATCACGCTAAATGCCAACAACTATAGAGATACTCACTTTAGCAGACCCTCTTCGTTTTTTATTTCTAGTGAGAAATGTGCGCCCATTATTGTGGCGTATGGTAGAATCACCTCCCTCCATCGCAACGGCATGACGCGGACGTGGAGAGAGTTTATTTGATAAAACTCCCCGGGTACTTCTCCAAACGCCAGGTTTGAGGGTACCAGGAACTGCATCTACATAATAAACGCAGTACGACCCTACTAATAAAATAATAAATCATTATAAATATTTGGGCAGGGCACATAGCCCGAAGAACTCACGGCCAGTGGGGCAGATAAATTTTCGAGTGGAGACCACGAACTGGTAAGTGCAGCGTGGGACATGATGTATCGACGACCTAATGAAGTTCGCAGGAAGTCAGTGGATGCAGGCCGCTAGCCATAGTTCCCGATGGAAATCGATGAAGAAAGGCTATGCTCAGCAGTGGACTTAGGCTTGATGATGATAATTATGAGTATTTTACTAGACGTGAACTCAAATAACCGTTATTACCAGTAGATGAGCAGATAATTTTGTTTTCCAGTGGGGCATATTACTAATCAATTTCATAAAGTACATGGTTATGAAGTAATTTAATGTGTAATGAATGATGAAAACAAATGTGTAACTCGCAACACCTATTTTTAAGTTTTCAACACATTATTCAATTAGAAATAATAAAAGAATTAAAAATCTTTATTACACAACAAAAATTTACGTAAAGCTAATAAAAATAACTAAATATTTTTACGTTAGTTAGAAAGCAAAGAATCAAGAAAGAATGTTATTATTGCACCCGTCTATACCTACTTATATATGTATCCATTCAGCAATTTTGGCGAAATCTCTCAAGGCGTGGCTTCTGTCATTATATTGCATGCTTAACTTGCGACAAACCACTTAATAAGTAGAAATGGTTTGGTCGCCGTTTTCACTGTATTTACTATTAATAATAGATATAATAAATGCGAATGTAGATAATAGTATTCACAACGGAACGATGCACATTCTGAGATACATGATATTCTGAGCTCAATTTTTTTAATTTTTATCTTTACTAATTTAAAACTAACTGTTTATTATTATTAACAAAAACGAATAGATTTTAAAATAAAATTAATCATTTAGTACCGTATCGGGTCAATTAATAATGATCAATTTCAATATTTACTTACTGTATAGTAGCAAAAGACTCGTGGCTGTCTTTCCGAAAAAAAAAAAACACAAATGTAAAACATTTAATTATAAATCAGTTAAGCGGTTCTTTCAAGGATTACATAAAATATATACTAGTTATATAAATGTCACTTTTATGTAATTGATAATTAATAAGCCTCTTTTGAATATTTGCATTAATTCAAGGAGTTTACTGGTTTGCGAGGTGACATACTTCTGTATACGGACGTACTACGTAATAATTAACAAAACAATACTATTCTTGTATTGAAAAATTGGATTTTTGTTCGTTTTTCACCATCATCATCATCACATCATTGTAGTCCACTGCTGAACATAGGCCTCCCCCATCGATTTCCAGCGGGAACGATCGGCAGCGGCCTGCATCGACCGACTCCCCGCGACCTTTATGAGGTCGTCGTTTTTGTATAAGTAAAATTATCTATGTCGATTTAGAATGTTCATCATCATCATCAGCCCGTCCACTGCTGAACATGGGCCTTCTCCCGGGCAGGGTATTTGTCATAGTCACCACGCTTGGCACGCGGATTGGTGACCGCAGTATTATGTTGTACCACACAAGGAAACGCTGCTGTCTGTTCCTTGATATAATATTATTATATATGATGTTATAACAATCGGGACTAATGGCTTAACGTGAACGGTTCTACCATTAATGGGTTTTATTGATAGGTGCAGCTCAAAAACAGAATCTCCAATTATTATATTAATGTGTTGGGTTTTGTCATTCCTACTGCTGGACACAAACATAACAGCTCACATAAAATTAGGACCCTTTATTAACATCTTGCTTATCCAATAATATATTTCTTTTTCTGAGGTTAAATAACTCATTACCTAGTTTATTTATTTCTCCCGCGTTGCGCGAATTTACTTTCCAACTCCTTCTGTAAACTTTCTGATTAAATTCGATGCGGGATTCAAGACATTTAGGTGTCCCGGGACCAGCCTAAGCCGACTAGCTTAGAACCTCTTCCGTGTGTACCGCTGTTGATCCTGGCTTACAGTAGTCACAGTGGCGGGAGGGATTAGTCCCATATTACCTTAATGTACACAGCAAACAAATATATATAACAGTTATATATTTAAATGTATTCAAACTTTCGTGATTTTTCTCAATCGCGGTACAATCACGGACCGACTGACAGTCTTGGCGTACAGAACATGGCGCCGTTGGAACAGAATGAACAGAACGGGGCGTCCAATAGGTTAAACCCAAAACCTAGTACCAGTAAATTTGTAACCACAGCCCCAAAAGGCATCGTCGCAAAATATAATTACTACTTCTCTCCCTCAGCTTACACTTAATCTGTATTTTACAATTAATTATTTAACTGCTGTTCGAAATAAAACGTCTGCAGCCGCATTGCAGATACAAACTACGGAAATTTGACTAACTAGTCGCACGGGATTTGTAGGAATATAGGATGAACTGGAGAAACTCAGTTATTCTACACCCTCCGGAGAACCTATGATGGAGATATTTACATGCAACCATAAACTATGAGCTAACAACATCGTGATTATTTACTCTATGATATATATTACTTTCTGTTTTTATTTTTGGGTTTTGGAATTTAGGATTGGAGATATGACACATAGACTGTTTTGTTTTATTTACATAGATAGTAGATAGGAGATTAACACCGGGCTTTTAAAAGGATAATCAACGTTGAAATTAAATATCGAAAATTAAAAAAAAAAATGTTATTGCATTATTTGAAAGCATGTCTTTTTAATGTTCTATTTATGTAAATTGCCTTGACATATAAATCTTAATTCTAGGACAGCTAGTAGTACCAGTAGAGTAAATATCCCCCCCCCCCCCCCCAATGAACTCTGGCGAGTTTACTCACGCACAGGTACACAATATCAATCAATTATGTGTGTTTACTTTAAAGCAGTGCTCCTACCACTCCTCTGCACCATCTAAAAGTTGACTGGCAGAGATTAAGTCCGCCAATGTACTATTTTGTGATGAAGTTGAGTTAGTTAATCTATGATTAACATTTCTTGAAGAATTGAACGACAAACGTCGTTGTGGTTGTAGGTACTAGAGGCCCTACACAGAACGAAAATACTGTGGGGTGATTATTTTCTTATCAAAAACGCTTTGGCGGCTTAAGATTTTCCAGATTGAATTTATAGTAATCGATCGGCTTTTCTATTCGATTAATATTAACTATTAATCGAATAGAAAAGTCAATCGTTATGATTTGATCGTTGATCGAAAAGGAAACGGTCGATAGTATCTTTATAATGACTAGCTTCCCGCTGTTACACCCGCTTAGTTCTCGTTCCTGTGGGAACTGCATTATTAAATATACCTAGCCAATGTTGCTCCTGGATTAGTACCTTTCTAACGATGAAAGAATTTTTGAATCGGTTCAGTAATCCCGGAGCCTATTCAATGCTAACAAACTATCAAATCTTTCCTCTTTCTTAAATCGTAACAAATAAAATTTAACTCTAGGGCAGGGGTGGCCAGCTTAATAAGACCTAAGATCGACTGTATACTGTTTGCGGTCTACCAAACATAACTTTGAATCACGTTTCGTAAATTCAATCAAATGATAAATAGTTATTTTTTCATATATTATACGACAAACACTAACTTCGTGCGAGTGTGGCACGTTTTTGTAGACTAAAATTGACTAAAATATCACTTTTTATTATATCAGTTGATCGACTATCATAGCTGCCGGGATCGGCAATTCGTTCGCGATCGACCGGTTGGCCACCGCTGCTCTAGGGAAATCGATTAAATTCGGTCGAAAACATTTAAAGAGCCACTTGTCTAGGTTAAGGCACCTAAGGTTTTCGTACTTAAGGTATATTGTTTAAGACATTCTCAAACTTAACCATGGGCTATGCTTATATATAAACTGTTTAATAATAACTGAATATGGAATTAAAATATAATTATTCCATTTTAAGCTAAATATATGTTTGATATATATTATGACTCGTTATTTATAGAAACTGCATCATTTAATTTGCTACAATCAAGTTGTCAATTAAAAACCTTTTGGTTGAAGTAATAATTGCATAGCTTTAACGTCCCACTATGTATTAACGATAATTATTATAAGTGGACATATAAAATGTAAGTTAACAGGTTACATAATTGTTGCATAGTAGCCCATGTTCGTGTGGGCTTTTCCTTGCAGATATGTATGAGAATTTTGTGGGAAAATTATTTAGTATGAATCCGACTTCGCGATCATTATCAGACCGTATAACGTCCACTGCTGAAAATGGGCTTCCATCGAATAGGGTTTTTGATATAATCACTACGCTGTGCGAACGCAGTATTAAGTACTAGCTTCTCGCTCGCGGTTTCACCCGCTTAGCTCCCGTCCCCGTGGGAACTTTGAAATAAAATATGGTGTGTAGTCTTCCTCCATAAATGGGCTGTCTAACAATCAAAGAATTTATAAGAGATTAGTTCGTTCAAGCAAACAAACAAGCTCCTCAGCTTTATATATTAGTATAGATGGTACATATTTTACTATAAGAGTTCGAACTACGATTAATACTAAGATTATCCAACTCTTAATGATAAAAGTCACTTGGTAGAAAGGCTACAGGCTATTTTATTATAAAGTTCCCTCGGGAATGGGCGCTTAGCGATACAGAGGTTAAGGTCCGCCATACACGGACTTCTTGAAGCTACGACTGCTTAGTGAACTACAGACAAAAATATAGCTCGCTAACATTGTGGCCACCGACGGCAGGCCTCTGGACACCCTTCGTGTGAATGTGGACCGTGCCTTACACTACACTTCTCCGGCTGTCGACCACAATGCTGCTGCTCACATCTTAGGCAAGCGTTCCGCTCCATTGGTGGGCGTCTGGGGCCACGCCGCGGCTATTCATGCTCCTCTGGGAGTCGCTCCCCTTGGTGTTGGACCCCTTGGGGACTTCTACGTACGCAAATGCAAATTGCAATTGCTTCGGGGCGGTTGGCAGCACGGTGAAATTTCATCATGCGGTCAAGCAGTCGCCAGGTATACACTGACTGCTCGAGCTGTCGACTGCTCTCGCGCCGCTCTCGCTCGAGCAGTTAGTTTAACTGCTCGAGCGATAGTAGTTATTAATGGCAGCCTAAAGCTGTTGACTCTAGACTGCAAGAGCGGTCCGTGTATGTTGATCAATGGCTAATAGCTCGAGCGGTCCGTGTATGGCCGGCTTAAGAAAGGCCATGATGTAAGTACACTAAACGGAAGGACATGCATGAGAAGATTAATGAATGTAGAAGAGGTGAAAGTGGTATGTCAAGACCGTAGCAAGTGGAAGGAAGTGATCTCTGCCTACCCCTATAAAGAGGCGTGAATGTATGTATGTATGTAAATTGTCCCGCAAACATTATTATAGGTACCTAATTATTCAAATATCCGTACCGTAGCGGTATTTGGCTCGCTTTAAATCTCAGAGGTCGTGGGTTCGATCCCCACACCGGACACAAGGTCTGGTTGGTTGAGGGACTACTCTCCGTGCTTCGGAAAGCACGTTAAGCCGGTCTTGATTGTTATAACATTATCTATCACAATTGTATACCAAGGAACGGACAGCAGCGTTTCCCTGTGTACGACATAATACTGCGGTCACCAACCCGTCTGCCAAACGTGGTGACTATGGCAAAAACTCTCCATCGTGAGGATGCCCAAGTTCAGCAGTAGACGTTATACGGGCTGATGATGATGATGATGATGACCAAATTATTTACATTAATAGGGGCCAATCAATAAATACGCTTTAATCACAAGTAATCACTTCGAATATAATGACTCATGATTGTGATAATGATATAATGAAACTTGACAATCCAGTGTCGAGAAAGTTAAATAACATATTTGATATATAATTTATATTAAGATAAGTGTTTCTATATCGTACTGACATTATAAATACGAAAGTTTGTGAGAAGGAATGTTGGGTTTTTGTTACTATATGCAAAACCTCCACGAATTGGGATGAAAGTTAACCATGTTTACAGATACATAATATAATATAATAAAGAAGTCAAGTTTGTGAGTTTATAAGGTTACTAGCTTCCTGCGCGCGGTTTCACCCGCGTAGCTCCCGTTCCCAGTTACCAAGGGAAACACTGCTGCCCGTTCCCTGGTATACGCTTGTTATAGATGATGTTATAACAATCGGGACCAACGGCCTAACATGCTTTCCGAGGCACGGAGGGTAGTCCCTCAACCAACCAGACCCGGAAAGAAATGTTAGAATTTACACAAAGATTTCTTTTCCGGCGTGGGGATCGATCCCACGACCTCCGAGACTTAAAGCGAGCCAAATACCGCTACACTACGGAGGTTATAATGATATATACTTAACTGTAACCTTTAAAGAATATTGTTACATAATGTACTTCGCGAAGTATTTTACAACCATTATAAGAATATAACCTGCACTTATTTTAAATCGAAAATCAAATTTCCGAATCATTAATTACATGTAGACTAATACGATAAGATAATAATATATGTTAATAATTGGTAGTTGTTTAACCTAAGATTAGTTGAAGCCTTCGATCTAAATGTCATAGCCTTGAGACAGACTTTCCAGACTACAACAGACTTCTGAGAACTGTCTACCTAAGCCCCTTGATCTAAAGGCCGCGAATCAGTCTGCCTGTATTGCTTTTGTTTATTTTTAAATGTTTGTCTATAGTTAATTAATGTGTGGCGTGATATATGTATGTCAGAGGGTCTATGGTTTTGGAAAATGCCATAAGGAGATAACTGTTCACCGTATTTAAATTAATATGCTGCCGTGAGATTTTTATTATTCATCATCATCATCAGCCCGTATAACGTCCACTGCTGAACATGGGCCTCCTCTCTCGAGAGAATGTAGTTGCCATAGTCACCACGCTTGGCAGGCGGGTTGGTGACCGCAGTATTATGATGTACCACACAAGGAAACGCTGCTGCCCGTTCCTTGATATACGATTATTATAGATGATGTTATAATAATCGGGACCAACGGTAGTCCCTCAACCAACCAGACCCGGAAAGAAATCTTAGAATTTACGCAAAGATTTTCTGTCCGGCGTGGGGATCGAACTTTGTACCCCTTTTTACGAAAGGATTATGAAATTTCGCACACTAATAGTACACTAGCCATGCCCGCGACGTTGTCCGCTTGGAATAGAGACTTTGAGTAGCAGTTTTAATTATTTGAATTTCTCTTTTTCGTTATAAAACGTAGCCTATGTCCTTTCTCACATTCTACACAATCTGTGTACCAAATTTGATATAAATCAGATCAGTACTTTTGGCGTAAGGCCGCGTCCTGGACGCCAGCGGGCGGAGCGGGCGGCGCGGGCGGTGCGGGCGGTGCCTAAGGAAAACCTGCCGCCCGCACCGCTGTCGTCGAGAACAGCTTCACACATATGCCCGGTGAAGTAGCAAAAGACTCAGGGCTAATTACCCGTAAGAAAAAAAAAAAAACTTCACACATATCCGCCCGCTGGCATCCAGGACGCGGCCTTAAAGGCTGACAGACAGAGTTACTTTTGCATTTACAATATTACTAAGGATAGCAAGTGTGTAGAGTAGGAAAGCAGAATGCTTATAAATATATTTTTTAATTATCGTTGAATTGCGACTGGTTGACAACTAATTAAATTTGATAGGCAACCGTCATATTTGGAAGGGTCAAAATTTACGAGGAAAAGAATTGGAGGATGTTAAAATCTATAATTTTCCGGGGGAGAATGCCTTAGGCATTCCCACCGCCACAGCGGCGAGGTATCTAGGACTCCCGTCAGCAAAGCAATGATATGCTAATCTCACCACGAAGAGAGAGTTCACCCACTAAAACCTCCCATAAATGCACAACTTAAAACTATATAAAACCTTGTTGAGTATTAGTTTATTAAAGTTAGAATAAACAAAAAGTCTATTATAAGTATTATACTTTCAGCTAATAAAGTGCGTTTGAACTAATCATTCGATACCAATTTAGCAAGTGTATATATCTATAATATAATTAATAGAACGAAAAAACTCCAGTGCTGTGACAAAATCGATTTACTATTTCCAAAGCGTGTTAATAGCTAAAAAGAATAATTACTTTAGTGAATTAATATTGTCAACAGGGAAATTTATATTTATGATCCGATTTATAGTAGACATTTGTCTTTGGACTCATAATGGCTTCTGTTTTGCATGAGAACCCCTCCTTTTGATGGCACTTTTTGCTTGTTAACATTTTGACACTATATTATCTAATCAGAATTAACATGTAGGTGTATGCTTTTTGACTAAGAATATAAGTTAATATTTCTACTGATATCGCTCGCTACATCTCTGATTAGCTTTGCTCCCGTTCCCACGGGAATACATATTTAAATATAGCCTCTATCTTTCTTCTATAAATGGGCTATCAAAAAATGAAAGATTTTTTCAAATCGGACCGGTTCTGAAATTAGCGCATTCAAGCAAATAAACAGACGAACTGTTCACCTTTATCTTTACTTAATATTATAAAGAGGAAATCTTTTCGAATTGTTTGTGAGGTTGTAGGGGGTAAATCAGGATCTATTAAACCGATTTCACAAATTCTTTTATACGCGTCCCTCCTCGTCCTCCTGACCCTTAGTTTGCAAAGAACCATCCGACGCCCTCATAGACCCGAAGTCCGAGAAGCTCGCTCGCTCGCGAACTGTAAAGTAGATCGACAGTTGCACAAAACTCCCCTAAAATACTAAAAGTCATAATCCCTCAATCTCATCGCCAGCGACCGCCCTGAGCCGAGATCCAAGCCCCACAGGGGGCGCCCTCTTGCGCAGGTTGCTTAGTTTGTAGTTTTTAAACCATTTTTAAGGCTGGAGCTGTGCTCGCCTTTATGCCCGGTGAAGTAGCACTACGTTCCTCCAAAAGAAACAAAAATCTTCCACTAAAAAAAAAAGCCTTATTATTTGTGAGTGTCATAAGCTATATTTTTAGTTAAGGTTTCCTCAGGAAACCTTCAGGGTGAAACCGCGGGGGATAGCTAGAGCATTAATATAGATTAAATGGCCAATGAGTATGTTTGGATTGAGTATGTTTCGCCGGATCGTCTTAATGAGGCCGCGATGAAACCGGCAGTAGAATACCCCACTGAGTTTGTTACGCCGGATCTTCTCAGTTGGGGCGTATTGGATCCGGTGGTAGCATAAAATCGCGTCCGACGATATACTTTTGGTCCATCTAAATAATAAAATACTCAAATGACAGAACTTTAGACCATTAAATTATAGATAAAAAATAATATTCTATTTTAATATCTGACAGCTTTTACGCTAAAGTTATAAAAAAATATCTAATGCAAACTATTTATGCCTTGAGCACACCGGATGCGTATGCGTAGACGTAAGCGTAGACGTGCACGTACCACTGAGTTGTAATGTATGGAACCGTATGAGACAGGTCACACCGCTTGCGTAACGTAGACGTGCGCGTAGACGTAATGCGTAGCCCTACGCAATGCAGCTCCCAAGGCACAAACTGACTGCGTGACCTACGCCGTACCTGACGCAGAGCAGAACGGCAACGTTGCATGATGACGTTGTATTCAATGGCGCGCCTTATTAGACGTCACACCGAACAATTTTGTACACGCACGTACCTTTGCTGTGCGTAGCCCTACGCACGTAACTTGCAGTCAGTTGTATATTTTTACAGATATACTGGCACGTAGTGATTTTTTGTATTGTTTTTGTAATGAATAGAGATAAGAAAGAAAAACTTATTGAAATTGTGCGTATTTATGAATGTATCTACAATCCAAAAAGTAAATTCTACAAAAATGCATCGTATAAATGTATATATTCCGCAGGATTATTCTGGCACAATAGTATTAATATTGCTTCTTCCTCGTCATTTCAGACATCGTGCACAACACAACCTTCGAAAACAGAATAAAATATGGCTGCCGCAGCCGGGTACGCAATAGGCCATGTGCGTTGCGTACTCGGCTCGTGCGGTGCGGTGCGTTGCATACGCATTTGGTGTGCTCGAGCGACAATTGGATAAATATAGTATCACAATTTAGTATAGTATGTATAATTATATATGTATTATAAGAATGTATATTACAAGCAGCCGCTGCTTAATATAGCCTCTAGCCTTCCTCGATAAATGGGTTATCTAACTCTAAAATATTTTTTCAAATTGGACTAGTAGGCTCGAGCACACCAAATGCGTATGCGTGACTACGGCGTAATCACGCCGTAGACACGCGCGTAGTTACGGCGTAAACCGATGTCACACCGGGCTACGCATACGCTTACGCATCCGAGCCGAGTACGCAACGCACATGGCCTATTGCGTACCCGGCTGCGGCAGCCATATTTTATTCTGTTTTCGAAGGTTGCACAGTGCACGATGTCTGTAATGACGAGGAAGAAGCAATATTAATACTATTGTGCCAGAATAATCCTGCGGAATATATATATTTATACGATGCATTTTTGTAGAATTTACTTTTTGGATTGTAGATACATTCATAAATACGCACAATTTCAATAAGTTTTTCTTTCTTATCTCTATTCATTACAAAAACAATACAAAACATCACTACGTGCCAGTATATCTGTAAAAATATACAACTGACTGCAAGTTACGTGCGTAGGGCTACGCACAGCAAAGGTACGTGCGTGTACACGCACGTACCTTTGCTGCTCGGTATGACGTCCAATAAGGCGCGCCATTGAATACAACGTCATCATGCAACGTTGCCGTTCTGCTCTGCGTCAGGTACGGCTTAAGTCACGCAGTCAGTTTGTGCCTTGGGAGCTGCATTGCGTAGGGCTACGCATTACGTCTACGCGCACGTCTACGTTACGCAAGCGGTGTGACCTGTCTCATACGGTTCCATACATTACAACTCAGTGGTACGTGCACGTCTACGCTTACGTCTACGCATACGCATCCGGTGTGCTCAAGGCATTATTATTATTATAACTATAATAACTAAACTAAATTAATACATGAAATATATTATATTAATGAGCCAAATATGTTTTGACTATTTTATTTAATAGGTTTACGTAAATAAAAACTTTTTTTATTTTTATTTTTTTATTTTAATGCCAATTTCGCCCCTTCTGCATAAAGTCCGTTGGTACTTATAAATTTCTACTCGTCCGCTGCGCAGTTTGTCACGCCACTCAGTATTATAAATTTGAAGTGGTACCTTTAAAAATCCGGTTTGTTTGTAATTTTTAGGCTACCTACAGGTCCAATTGAGCAATTTAGCGTACAAGTAAGTAGAGGTACATATTGTTATCTCGATCGCGTATGGTAATCAATCTTGTGGCCGTGAGAGGGCGTTCAACTCTGCTGTGCCCGAAATTTTGATCAGGTGACGCTCCATCAAGTCTCTTAATGGATGATAAGACTTTTAAATTATGTGTGAATGTTTAACATATCGGGACCTGGTTATGCCAGATGTATGCAGCTTTATCTTAGGACTTATTAAGCTCGACATTTGTTGTGTATCGGATTGTTTGCTTCGGATTAATTTATCATAAATTGTCGGCTTAAGTGAGCGACAATTGGATAAATATAGTATCACAATTTAGTATAGTATGTATAATTATATATGTATTATAAGAATGTATATTACAAGCAGCCGCTGCTTAATATAGCCTCTAGCCTTCCTCGATAAATGGGTTATCTAACTCTAAAATATTTTTTCAAATTGGACTAGTAGTTCAAGAAAACAAACTAACAATTAAAAAACCTAACTTTTCAGCATTATATTTTAGTATATATATGTTACGGCTAAAGGTAGGTGTGAACATAAACTTAAGATTAGCCGGCTAAACCTAGGTCTAGCCGACCACATGCGGTTAAACTTAGATCAACCTCTATTAATCCCTGTTCAACTCCATTGGTTTAGGTTTAGGTTATTTATTTTTTATAACCACCCCAACACCTTTTTGTGCCGTGCATAGGTATTGTTTAATTTAATTAAAACCTAGAATATCACGACGCAAACTAACATGTTATCGAACTTTAGCTGCTTCTCGAAGATAAACCTAAGTTTAGCCGGCTAATCTTAAGTTTATATTCACACCTACCTTTAGCCGTAACGTATATATGTTATTTAGCTTACCAGTACGGTAGTAATTTTTAACTATGTATTACTTATGTGCACCTACCATTTTTTCTCTGCACCACCCTGTGATTTACTGGTACAAATTGCCTATAGCATTGTGTCCACCATGTACCTACTGATTAAATAAATAAATATAACCTTTTTACAGGTTTCTAGTGCTTTTTTAAAATACCTTTTCTACTTGTATTTTAGTACGAAACTATTTGGAATTTCTGAAAACAAGTATAAACATGTTTAGTATTTATGTCGGTGAGGTTTTATAATACAGAGTGCACATTAGATACGAAACAGCAATTTCCTGAACACGTTTCTGCGCTTTTCTGAAAATGTTGCAGAATAAAGTATAAATTCTGCATGTTTTTTTACTTAAGTAGGTACCTACGTAGTTAGTCGGAGGAATAATTTTCATGATTACGCTGTACTTTAGTTGAGCGAGGTACTTGCGAAATCGGCTATGACCTTCTAGAGGTCATTTGTATCATTTGACCCTCGACACCCAGACTGTCTAATAGCCTGCAATTAAGGGTACTTAATATACTTATCTAAATTCCAAAGTATTCACTAAGTTAAAGTTTTTTTGTACACGCGACTGAGATAAGACAATGTTACAAATTTATTTAAGGCATTGGGTTAAAAAAGTAAAAAATTCTTGTTGAATAAAATTTTGTTCTGGGTCATGGTCAACATTGTAGAAGTAGGGATTATACATAATTCAGTTAAGACTAATATTTTACAAAAATAAATTGGTTGTCAATGTTTAACATATGAAAAGAAACCCAATATGTATTTTATATAAGTATTTTAGAAATTATTGTATCTGCCTATTATGTTATTGATAACTAAATTGTTCTACAAATATTTTTCTTATATTACATTAAATAACGACATAAAAAGTATAATTATAATATATTAATACTAGATTCCCCCGCGCTAGTTTCACTCGCGTAACTCACGCTCCCGTAGGAACTTCATAATAAAATATAGCCTATAGACTTCCTCGATAAATAGGCTACCTAACAATGAAAGAGTTATTCAAATCGGCTCAGTAGTTCCTGTGATTAGAGCGTTCAAGCAAACAAACAAATAGACTCTTCAGCTTTACAATATACTAGCTTCCCGCGCGCGGTTTCACCCGCGTAACTCCCGTTCCTGTGGGAACTTCATAATTAAATATAGCCCATATTAATCAGTGATAATGTAGCATTCGAAAGGTGAAAGAATTTTTAAAATCGGTCCAGCTCTTTTTGAGCCTATTCGTTACAAACATACTTACATACAAATCTTTCCTCTTTATAATATTAGTATAGATAAGTATAGATATAATATAATAGATAATTAAGGCAATTGGAAAATTTAATTACATATCGTCGGTGATGTTGCAATACCGCGTATGTGACGGTTGCTACTAAGGTGTGATTTCATATGTCAAGAAATATGTTTTTTCTTTATCTTTTAGGGCAAAAAATATAATTTGCTATGTTTGATTTCAACCTTATAAGCTATTGTCACTTACGCCGTATTGCAATATCACCGACGATATGTCCCCTTGGGTTTTTAAATTTAGAATAACAATTCGTCTTTTTAATAGCCTGTGTTAGGTTATTAGAATCTTCTTAGAGACCTTTCTATACTATATTATTGCTCAATATTTCCTGGAACATTAACATTCAGAACCCAAATCGAGCCAACTCACCACTCAAGACCAATCAATTAAGGAAAAAAGCCATTGTGTATGACCAACTCATGAATGAACAAAAATATTCGATCATTGCTCTTTCCCATCGTTCAAAATGACTCATGGTGGTTTACAAGTAAGTCCTACCTAATCTTAACACGAATATAGAACCACTGGATATGCCCGAACATGCACGAACTTGTATGATTCTAACACCCATATATATACCAAGTGATTGACATCGCCAGATGGTTAGCTGGCCGGTTTTGGTAGAGGTTTGTAAATGGATAATAGTTGGTCAGGCTATTAATATTTATTTAATACGATAGCTTTAAGTCTTATTTACTGAGCAATTTATAATGTGACATATAGCACGTATATTATTTTAATGTGAAATGACATAAATCTATCTACATTTAGGCTGCTTTTCCACCAGAGATGTGCTATACAGCTATGCTGCGAGGATGTAATAGCTAAGCTGTGAGACTGTGTGACCATTTTCACTGATACTAAGCTGTGTAGCGGCGCAAGTAAGATGTGCTATGAAAATGCGCCGCCGCAATCGCAATCGGGCATACTGTTGGTACTCTGCTCTGCACATAGCTACACCACTCGCGACTACCAATAGCAGGCATCCATAGCACGCATCCATAGAACGCATCCATAGCACGCATCCTTCCATATAAAAAACATATCTTAGTTGAATCCGTTTCCACCAGTGCTTAACTATGTGCACCAATGAATATGATTGGTGGATATCAAAAGCATCCATAGCAACGTAGCATAGCACATCTCTGGTAGAAAAGCCTAAAACTGTTTTTTTTGCTTGTCTATATGCATTCTTTGTTTATGAATTGAATAGGCTCTGGAGCTACAGGGTCGATAAAAGAAAAAACTTTTACCACTAGAAGGCTACGTTATCAAGGACTAACATAAGCTATCCTACTATATTATAAACGCGAAAGTTTGTAAGTATGGATGGATGGATGTTTGTTACTCTTTCACGTAAAAACTACTGAACAGAATTGGCTGAAATTGGCACCGGGATAGGTTATACGCTGGATTAACATATAGGCTACAAAACATAACGCTC
The DNA here is from genome assembly GCA_947037095.2 of Nycteola revayana. Taxonomy (NCBI): domain Eukaryota; kingdom Metazoa; phylum Arthropoda; class Insecta; order Lepidoptera; family Nolidae; genus Nycteola; species Nycteola revayana. The sequence goes on along the minus strand of OX344847.2, from coordinate 18,996,042 downwards.
CGACCCACTGGAGCAGAGTAACGCTGGTTAAAGTTTCCTCGGGAACGAGAGCTACGAAGGTGAAATCATGCGCGGAAAGCTTGTAACGAATAAATAACTTGACCTATTTGACAAAAATCTTTTACCATCACAAAAATTTATCGAGCGCTAACATAGGCTGTATTAAATGACGAGGTTCGTATGGGAATAGACGCGTTTAGCTTCTTAGCCGTGCTGGCTAAGTACCGATAAGTACTTTTCAAATAAATTGTTTTACCGCCATCTTTCCAAATTGACAGTTTATATCGTACACGTTTCTAGCGGCCATTTTTAACAGTTGAGTTTTGGCGGTCTAACATGTATGTTTTTTTAATATTTGTGTTGGTACATTGCAAAATAATCAGCTATAGCAACAAACTCAATATATTTTTATATGAATGAAATGTGTATTAAAGTAACCTAACTAAGCCCATTCATGTTTATCGGATAAAACAAGTAGGTCTATCAATAAAAAAGGTCGGGGTGTGGCACTCTTGTTATAAACCTGTCTACACTTGGGTTGTAACACAGTTAATTCACATTGACTTGTGTTCTTGTGTTCTAATTTGTTTAAATTTTACACACTTCTTTTATATGAACATCGTACGACTGCGGATGAGGTTATAAAATATATGGATATATATTATAATGTTTAAGTATTTTTCTGTCTGTCTGTGTGTCCGTGTGTCTAATTGTTAGATAACTTATAAAATACTTAGTTTAGCTAGTATACAGGGTTATTTTTAAAACAATAATAACCTTTTAGAGGGTGAAAGTACTGATGATTGTAAACAACTTTTACTATGGGACCAACCCTGAAATCGCGAAAATAAAATCAGCTGTGTCATACATTTTGACGAGGTAAGTAAACATAAATGTATGGAACAGCTGATTTTTTTTTCGCGATTTCAGGGTTGGTCCCATAGAAAAAGTTGTTCATAATCATGAGTAGGTACTTCTATTCCCCAAAAGGTTGTTGGTGTTTTAAAAATAACCCTGTATAGGTAATTTAATATTTAAGGTTTTGTTTATTTTTAATAAACAATTCACGGCTTATGCTACAGTCTCAGCACGTAACATTTTTTTAATTAGATCGATGTCATCTACTCGGGTAGTAAAAATGAATTAACACCAAACCTTGACAAATTATATATTTAAACCTTCCTTGACGATCAATCGATCTATTGGGGAAAACCGCTTGAAAATCCGTCCAGTAGTTTTTGAGTTTATCGTGAACAGACAGACGGGGCGGACGACTTTGTTTAGTGATCATTGTAATATGTAGGTATATAGTTTCTATCGTGTACCAAGGCTCTTCCAGTTTTTGATGTCATTGTATCTGAGTGTACGAGTATGTACAGTAGGTATCCGGTTAATCGTCCGTGTCCATCGAATGTTCTAATTAGCGAGCAGATGGATGCGTGCCCGAAACAATGACTGCGATTAGCTTACAAAATGCTTGGGGACAGTGAAGCTTAAGCTGTGGACTTTTATTGACCTTTCTTCTGTTTGTTTAAGACTGATATATGAAATTCTGCAAAGAATTAGAATAATATTATAAAATAAATATATCCATTATTTTTTACTACATTATTTTGAATAACTATCGAAAACCGAATTGCTAAATGAATAATCAAGATCAGCCGATAACTGATCAGCCGAAAGAGCTTCGATTTAGTTATTGTGTTAGTAAATCTATGATTTGCAGTTTTATCCTATCCTGAATCGATGAAAATTGATGTATGTTTTTTTTTTTTTTAATAGAAGACGGAGGCCAACGAGCAAGTGGGTCACCTGATGGTAAGTGATCACCGCCGCCCATGAGAAAGGAATAGGCTCGCTTCTTGAAGGTTGCCATGTCTCATGTGCTAGAAGAATTTCTAAAGTTATGATTCAGAAAGTGAATTTTATTTGATTTTAGTTAATATAACAGGCTATGTTAGTTAATTCTTACTTAAATTGACTTCTTAAAACAGTTGTTAACAATAACACATAATAGTGGTTTTAGAAGGATTAACAAATTTAACAGTCTGGTAATTTTTAATAACAATTCCATTTCATCAAGTTATCGGCTAGAGGGCCTTTAATGTCAGTCACCTTTATAATAAGTAAGAGGTCCAAGTCGCCGGTTTATGTCAGCCATTTTATAGTCCCAATTGTGTAAACTATACAGTCGACCTATAGAACTAAGTTTACTGCTTGCAATCAGTAATAAATTACAGTAAGTATAATTACTATATTAAGTAACAACAATAGTATGACGAGAACTGCCTTTCACTTCAAACTAACGAATAAACAAGATGGAAATTATTTCCTCTTTTACCTTAAAACATTAAAACCTGATAGTATAGAATGCTAATAAAATGATGGCATAGACTGTTTATCATTGGAGACTGTGAAAGCCACACATAATTCGTGCACCAAGACTTAAAACGACCCGTGAATCATACAAATCAATGGAAATCGAATTTAGTACATCAGGCCTCTCGTAACCACTACAGTGCAGTCAGTTAATTATTATAAAATTAAGTGTGTCCCTTCAAATAGTAATCAAGTGTCCCGAAAAATACCTAATTGATTGCTTTATTGTTTCAACGAATAGAGGTAGATTCAGTAAGACTATGATTGTAAACGATGGAAAAGTCAAAATAGGTTGACTGAAAGTTGCACCTACAAAAATACCAAAATGTTAGTATATAGAATCAAGGCTGGAACACAGCTAAGCATTCTAACTACAAACATAATCATGTCCATCCGAAAATAAATTATTTAGAATTGTATATTTAATCAAAACGTTCGTATTCTCTTTTCCCCTAGAATGTTCTTGTCGTCCTTGAATGCCTATTAGGGGCCATCCATAAAGTACGTCACACGTATTTCATGATTTTTAGACCCCCCTCCTCCTTGTCACAGATGGTCACATTTGTAAGACCCCCCTCCCTAGTGTGACGTCACAAATTGGCAGTTACATCTAAAAAAATTAAATTAAAACAACAGTTCCACGTTTAGTTTTATTTCGAAAAAAAATCATAGTCGGCACGTGCTGCGTGTGACTAGAGCGGGTATGAACTCGTCAACAAAACAATTCAAACCGTATATTTATATAGATAGAGTTGAAATTATTTTTTAGTTTTAATTAATATTTCAAATTTCGCGATTCAATTTATTAAATTTTAAAATGTGATGTCACAAAACTTAGGACCCCCCCACCCCTTGTCACACCATGTCACACTTCGTCGACCCCCTACCCCCTCCTATACATGTGACGTACTTTATGGATGGCCCCTTACATAATAGATGAAATGTCTGTAACTTTCAGCAAGTTGCTATAAAAAGTTTTGTACATTGATAACTAACTCAAATACGAAAAGCTAAAAGAATACTATAGCCAAATCTGATGCTAAAATAAACATTTTCCAAGTGTTATGAAGATGAAGAAAACCCCTCGGCTAGCTTTACACCCTTTATAGTTTAGTACATTGACAAAAGTTAGCACTTTTATACTAAAGTTGGAGTAGTTATACTTTAGGGAAGAAGAGGATAACTGAATATTCCCTTTCTAAATGTGGGAAATCCAACACCCTAAAAAACCCCTAAAACATGACAACTATTTTACAGCTTTTATTTGCAAGGGTGACGTGGAAAATTGAGAACCACTGACCCTTCTGTGAATAAAAGTTTTATTATTACGACTTACTATCTCACTTCGGTCTACTCGTGCCCGATATTGGGGTTCCGTATGCTAAGAGAATAGTGAACAAAAATGTCACTGTTTGACAATTCGTTGGTTTATCACGACGGTAGTTGATATATCTATACTAATTTTATAAAGAGGAAAGATTTGTATTTTTGTGTGTATGTTTGTGATGACTAAACTCAAAAACCACTGTGCCGGTTTAAAACAATCTTTCACCATTGGAAAACTACATTCACCCTGATTGACATGGGCTATATTTAATTGTGAATTTCCCACGCACGGGAACGGGAGTTACGCGGGTGAAACCGCGCGCGGGAAGTTAGTTATTTATAAAGTGAGGTATTGTAAGAACTTTAAATGGAAATTTTATGGTAATTTATATTAAGAAGACCATATTTCGTATCATCGCGGTGGAAGCTATTGATATTCATGATTTTTATTTTATAATTCATAATATTTCGTAAATCAATCAAATTATTTAAGGGCTGGAAACTTGGTTTCTCTACTTGCTTGAATGCTCTTTTCTCAGTAAATACTGGTCCGATTTAAAAAAAATGTTTCAGTGTAACATAGCCCTTATCAATTCTATCAATTTTACGTACTTTGTTAGCCCGTTTACGTTCACTGCTAAACATAGGCCTCATCTTAACAGACCTTGGCCAGCCAGGGTCTAGGGATATTGCCATAATCACCACGCTTAGTAAGTGGATTGGTGATCACAGTTACAGATTAAGTAACCTTGGCCAGATAGATGCTGCTCCCCATCCATCAGCTGTATATCCCTTAGTCGCCACTTATGACATCCATGGGAAGACCTGGTTGAGTCTATTCTAAGCCGGAAACCACACGGCATCTCTGGTTTTACATAGTCACAGTTCTATTCAGTGTATGTATCTGAAACCAAAGAATATAATATTAACCTAATCCGCTTTTGCATATCATATGCAAAAGCGGATGTAAATAATTTCAAATGTCATATTACTTAGTATTAATCATAGGTCTGTTATCTTTGAAATTGTCATGTGGTCTGGATCTGTGGTCCGGTTTAAATCGGCGCATTCATCCTGCGCAATAAATAATAAAGAATATCTAATGTTTAAGTGGTATTTCCATGGTTAAACAATTTTAATATACTTATTTATTTTAATATAAATTGATAAAAATATGTACAAATGAGTCGCACGAATTTTTTACTTTCCTAATTTTACTTTTGTTTTTTTTTAGGTTTTTCTTTTATTTTTGATCAAGCTACTAACGCTTAGCGAACTGATAAGGATACAAACATTTAGGCACACGGCACAGCTAGTGCCAGTTCATACGCCAATAGCCACTCATATCCTGCAGGCCCTTTTCACTGCCCCTTGGTTGACCATGGAATATTTATCCATATTTTTTAGTTTAATAAAATATTCAATTCCGCTTTATTTTTTTGGTTTAAAATGTTTACCCGTCTATGCTTTAAAAAGTCAATTAATTGTTAGTTTACAACGAGTAGAAAGCTTCCGTAAAATTGAAGATTATGAATACTTTTTGTTTGGTAGTAAAGACAACGGAATCCCCTCTTAAGGCTGATACCAATAATATCGAATATCGTAGCAAATAAAAATTGTGGCTGCATGCGCTTCCGTCACCAAATACAGGCACCTTAATGGATGCAAATACGTTTCGTGTGGCAGTTTCGTTGCGCCTGGGTGCGCCGTGCTGTGCTCCCCACCGCTGCGAGTGTGGCGCCAATGTGACCCAACTCGGTCACCACGGCCTGTGTTGTAGCAAAAGTGCTGGACGTCTGTCCCGTCATGCCACTATTAATGATATAATCCGCCGGGCCTTCAGCTCGGCAAATATGCCAGCCGTTTTAGAGCCTAATGGCCTTATGCGCGACGATGGTAAAAGGCCCGACGGAATGACTCTGGTGCCTTGGAGGATGGGACGGCCTTTGGTGTGGGACGCTACGTGCGTCGACACCCTCGCGCCGTCTCATCTTTCCGGGACTCAGGGTAGGGCTGGCATGGCGGCTGAATCCGCGGAGAATCTCAAGAGGCGCAAATATAGTACCCTTGATAGTGGTTATGTATTTGTGCCTTTTGGTGTCGAAACATTGGGGCCGTGGGGACCGGGAGCCAAATTAATTTATAAATACCTCGCAGCGGCCCTCTTAAGTGCGGCACGTTCTCCGAGTGCTGGTTTCTACTTTGCACAGCAGGTAAGCATTGCCATTCAACGTGGTAATGCTGCCAGCATTCTGGGAACCTTGCCAAGTAGTATAGATTTAGAATAGTTGTATATAAGTTAGTTTTATTTTTAATTAGTTACTTTTAGTTTGTATTTTATTCATGTTTGTTAAATAAAAATTGTTTTAATTTATTATTCTTTATGTATAAGATTTTAGCTTTCACCTAAGACATTAAGGCAGTTAAAACTAAATTATGAGATCATGGAATGCAAAAATGATAAATGTATTCAAATCATATCATTTTTGCATTCAATCCTTGGCTTTAATTACTTACTTGATCCTTTTTTACTACTACTAAGGATTCATTGTTGTAGATGCGGAGCGCCGCGCGCGTCGTGGCGGCGCGTCGCGTGTGGCGTTGGCGGCGAGTAACGCGTTAAATTCCAACATATGGCGTTGTTTGAGTGTGATTACGAAGAAGTGATTTTATTTACATTAAGAATACAGATGTGTTTAAGTAAATACGAGCGTTTTAGGCAAGGACTGTGCATTAGTAAACGTTTACAGGCTAAAATATTAACTTAGATATATATTAAGCTTTAGAATAGAGATGCCCGGGCTGCAGTGAATGCGCGGGTCAATCCCGTGGCCCGGATGAAAGAAGATGCAGACCAAAGAAAACTTCGGCATTTTAGTAGTGACATCTCATAACCACGGCGCAGTCCTTAGAGCCACGCGGCATTATCTGAAGGGATGTCCCTCCCTAAATATATCTATTTAATTATCTGGTTAAAAATAAAAAGTTACAGGTTATTTAAAAGAAAGTAATTTGTTTCTGCAGATATTTTTTAAATTCATCATCATCATCATCATCAGCCCGTACAACGTCCACTGCTGAACATGGGCCTCCTCCCGAGGGAGGGTATTTGCCATAGTCACCACGCTTGGCAGGCGGATTGGTGACCGCAGTATTATGTTGTAACCACACAAGAAAACACTGCTGCATGTTCCCTGATATACGATCATTATAGATGATGTTATAACAATCGGTACCAACGGCTTAACGTGCTTTCCGAGGCACGGAGGGTAGTCTCTCAACCACCCAGACCCGGAAAGAAATCTTAGAATTTACACAAAGATTTCTTGTCCGAGACTTAAAGCGAGCCAAATACCGCTACGCTACGGAGGTTGTGTTTTTAAATTACTTAAATTTAATACACAAATAGTCTTTGTTTATTAATTATTTATAATGTAAGCATAATTATTATACAACATACCAACATACTAACATATACCATGTGATCATATTATATATGTACCGCTCGAGCCAGATTCTTCGCTCTAAACTTGTTCACTTATAATTTAATTCAATCGCATTTTTTATGACATCTGACATTTATAGATCATTGATTTATAACCTTTAACTAAGAAATATTAACACAAAAGTTTTTTTCGTGAAATTCTACATTCAGATAAAGTAATTAATATAAAAACAGATATAAAGATAATAGAGGTATACTTATACATACTTAATGTAAAAATATTTATGTTTCAAAATTGAGATTAATAAAATTCGACCACCGGCAGGACTCGAACCTGCATCTTAGGTGAAGCCCCTTCTGCCTTATCCAATTTAGTTACTGTGGAATCCTACCGGTCATCGAAATTTATTAATTTAAATAATAAATAAATAAAAAAGTTTTAATTCTAAACGTATTACAGTTTCTTCTATAACATGTCGCTAAGGTGAAGTTAATCTCAATTTTAAAACATAGTATATGGTAAACTTGCCGTAAAGTGTTTAAAAACATTTATATTTCGATAAGGTGATTCTATCTAACCCTTTTGATATAAAATCGTCACCCTATGTTGTTTATGTACGTTGAATATAATTAACATAGGTACAACTTTGTCCTCCAAATACAAAATACAACGTTAATAAGCAGGCAATAAGAAATGTGCTGCCCAAATATTCTGGTCAGCCAAATGTAATAAGAAATTGTTTAGTTTCACATATAGTGGAAATAAATTGTAGTTAATAGTAACGATTGAGTTGTATTATTTTTGGTATGCGAATATCTGGTTTCTGTAGAACAATGTAGCGTAGCATTATGTTCTAGATTTATGTATGTATTAATACGTGAAGCAAAAACCCCTTTTTAACCCCTTTTGGACCCCTTTTTAAGGCAATTTCGGACACTTACCTATACTTAATATTATAAAGAGGAAAGATTTGTATTTTTGTGTGTATTTTTGTAATGAATAAACACAAAAATTACTGTACTGTTTTCAAAAATTCTTTCACCATTGGAAAGCGACATTCATCTTTAGTGACATAGTCTTTATTTAATGATGAAGTTCCCACGGGAACGGGAGTTAAGCGAGTGAAACCGCGCGCGGGAAGCTAGTAGTTTATATAGCGAAGGAGTACAGAATGCTAATATTTTTTTAAATTATGGTGGAATTTCGACCACTGTGTTACCACTAGTTATGGTAAATGTCCTAAAAAGCACAATTCTTAATTGTTAGGTGGCTCAGTGGTTATAGTAGTTACTTCTGATACCGGGTATTCTAGGTTCCATTCCCACCTGGTCATTTATTTGTGCGAACTACGGAGAGTTGTTCTGAGTCTGGGTGTGCTTGGTGGTATTTCATCCATTGATTCGCGTCCATGGGAAGATATGGAGTTGTCTATTCTAAACGGGAACCCACAAAGCACAGCTATTTCAATATATTTTTAATATTTCTTTAGACAAAATAATATTATAATACGTATTATATATATTATGTATTATAAATAACTTTATAATACTGAATATCATACTCACATTCTCCATAGAAAGTGCACCTACCATGATTTTCTCTGCATCACCCAATGTTTGACTGGTAGAAAATGCCTTTGGCATTAAGTCCGTCACTGTTCAACTTTGTGCAAGAAGTTTTAAATAAAAAAAAAAATAACAAAAATGTTTATAATAGTGATTGAGTACATGTAAAGTAACCTTTGTAGTAATTGAGTGACTGCAGAAGTATCTTACAAATCTTCCACCTTTCAGAATACCGCAGCCAAATAACATTGTTTGTTATCCGTATGCATGAGTAAACTATATGACTAAGCTATATAATGACGAACCGATCTAATAGTTTTATAGAACAATATGTAGAGAGTCGCCTACAGATCATTGTCGCTGCTCAGAATAAATCACTTTCCATGCCAACCGGTTAGTGTGGGTAATAGATTAGGAACAACGCTCATTGAGCCATCTCAACGAGCGGCAAATTTATTAACAACTGGTTGTGCGGTGTCTGGCTTTGAATAGACCACCCCATGGCCTCCCATGGGTGTCGTATGAGGCGACTTAGAGACATAAACCTGATGGGTGGGCAGCAGTATCTATCAGCTCAAGGATACTTACCACTCTTACTGCTGATCATCAATCTGCCTGCCAAGCGTGGTGACTATGGCAAAAACCCTCCCCGGGAGGAGGCCCATGTTCAGCAGTGGACGTTGTACGGGTTGATGATGCTGATGATCTATATGTGTTTATTCTAATAGTTGCTTATAAATGTTCGCCACCCCTGTTATAGATGATGCAAGATGTTTCTAGAGCTCAGAAGCATAAGGTTGGATGTGCCATTATACGTCAGAAACATTCGTCGTATGTGCCTTTATACCGTACACTGGCACTTACGACCAAATGCTTCTGAAGAGCAGTACATCCGTCTTTACGTTTCTGAGGTAGCTAGATTTGTTTGCGAAGGCGTATTGTGTAAATTCAGAGTTAATTACTGAGCAAGATTCCGGCGAAGCTGTTAGCTATCATATTTCCCCCCTAATTCTACCATTACTGTACTACAAAGGCGTAGGCGTTCACGATCTAATTATGACAGCTCAAGTGATAAGACGAAAATGGTGTAGTGCTAATTGCACAATGGGCTGCAGTTCACCTGTCAAGTCAGGGGAAATCTTGGAAAACTAATTTGTTTAACTCTTATGCTCCGTACTCACATTCGGTATTACTCGATAGTTTTACTTCAAAACGAGTAAATATTAACGTGTGGACCGCAAAACTCACAGTTCACACTCACGGCTCGATGGAATTAAATAAAAGTAATTTCCTTCGCACCTACTCGAAGCGAACCGTCGAGCTTGACTCAAGCGTGTGTACGTGGCCGCGAGTGGAGAAATAGATTTGTGAGGATAAATAGAGAGTGTCTTTTTTTTGTTAATAGGGTAATCATAGAATGTAATTCTTCATATAGCACTTCAGGCATCCTTAAATAATTGTTATAATCTTCGGGACACAGCTCTTTAAACCGTCTCCTTTGTTAAACCGACATGTTTTGGCTCGAACGGTTCGGTGAATACTGAACGGTGCGCTTCGCTCGATAGATTAATGCTGAATGTGTGGACGAAAGCCCATGCCATGGCTTTTACTCGACATGATAGCTCGATCGAGTAAAACCGTATGTGAGTACGGAGCTTAAGGTTATTTTGTATTCAGTCATGTTAAGTACAGTGTTTCTTGTTAAGCTGGATTGTTTGTAATATCGTTAAGTAATTATTGGAGATTTGGAGTACTTTGCTTGATTTAGTATGCTTTGTAGCCATATTAGTTTGAGCTCAGTTGAATGCGCATGCTTTTGCTTCATTCTTCATATTTATTCACAAGACATTTATAATGTAAGAGATGCAGTGCATTTAATAAAAAGAAGAATAGAATTTAATAAATGAAAACCGTAGGCATTTTTAGGACTCCGTACCTAATGGCTAAAAACGGAACCTTATTACCAAAACTCACCTCTCACTCACTCACCAGGCTGTATCTCATGAACCGTGATATCAAAACAGTTGAAAATTTTACACATGATAACTATAATAACAAATAAAAAAATTATTTAAGTAGAGCTCCCATACAACAAACATGCTTTTTACATTGAAATGTGAAACTAAAAGAATATAGTGTCAAATGTTATATTGATGGTACGGAACCCTTCGTGAGAGTGTCAGACTCGCACTTGACCGGCTTTTTATTCTTCTATGGTATTTCCGGTCCTATTGTGGTTTTAGTGGCACTGCGTCCATCGTGTCGTATCGTCATCATCAATCATGCTCCCAGCTCGCCGTTGCTACTGTCTCAGCCTGGAACAGAAAAAATAATATATGACAGGACTAAAGTGACGTCATTTAAGTAGGTAATCATAGCCCATGTTATCTATTGCCAAGGTGGAGCCATGAACTTACAAACATACACAAATATTTAATATTGTGATATTGTATTCGAATTGTTTTGAATAATCTCAAAAACTACTGGATGGATTGCGATATTTCTTTCACCATTAGAATGCTACATTATCCCTGAATAACATAGGCGATATTTTATACTAGAAATGTGCACCCGTGCGAAGCCGGGACGGGCCTCTAGTATATAATAAACGCTAAACCTTGATCATTAAATACATAGATGGATGTATGTAAAAAAGATGGATGCAAAAACTAGATACTTAATTAAATGGATGTTACTGATGGATTTTTGTCACTTTGGCACGCAAATTCTACTAAATTGATTGATATTTTGCACAGGCATAGCTTATAAGCTAAATTGATATGTAGACTATGAGGTAGCATTATGATTCATAGTCGTTATTATACCTACTAGAACAGAGAAGCAGTCTAACGCGGTTACTACCGCGAGGTTCAGCAAGTGCATAAAATTATTATCACAAGTAATATTACTGCAATTAACCTCATAAATGAAAGCTTAAATTATTTAAAAGCGTTAAATAAATAAATTAGTTCCCATCCCATTTCATCTCAGTGTACGCTTCGCTTAAAGCGTAGGTGCGCCCGCGCACACCGAGTGAAGCTGCGCTGAAATAGTTAGCGTGCTTTGAGCAGTGGGTGGTATTCGAGCATTTCCTTGATTGACGCGCTTGCCTTTATTTACTTAATATTGGGATCAATGATCTTGTTGGCAGACTTTTCTGTCACGTGCGAGATACAAATTAAGAAACTGTGAGAAAAAATATAACAGCTGTCGTGGTCATACAGTCGAGGTAGGTATATAGAAATATAGTATCTTGGGTTTAATCCGTGCCAGGGGTAAAACCGTTTAGTTAAAATAATAGGCATAAAGACAAAAAAAAACTATTTAGTCCGTCAGTTAGATTACCAAAAAATATTGGACAAGTATTTCGTTCCTCAAACAAAAAATTACGAAGATACAGCGCGTTGAAATTTCATGTGACGTCACTTCTATGTTCAATTTTACGTAATAACGTCACAAGCCCCCCATTTCTGAACTTTATAGTTTGTTGTTGTCGGGGTATCTTTGTCAAACTTTACTGATTTGATTTAAAAAAAAAAAGTGTTCAATATTTTTTGGTAATCTAACTGACGGACTAAATACATTTTTTAGTCTTTATGCCTATTAAGAATCTAGCTTTAACTTTGGTTTTATTTTGTTTTATAAATTGTTTGTATAGTAACTAGTACTATCGTTTATTTTAGTTTATTTTTATAAGTCAACTAGTATTGTATCTTTATTTTTAATTTAGATAATTTGTAATTGTTATTGATTACAAAATAAAAGTAATTTACTTAATACCTGTAGACGTACCTATAATTCTATAACTAAAACCTTAAGTTTTAATTATTGATTTTATGGCTTCGATTAAAAAAGCATTTAATATATTTTTAAGCATTTAAATGAATTTCATAAGTTAGTTTTAACCTTTTAACTTAAATTTGCTACTTTTAATTGTACCAATACATTATAATTACGCCTTAATGTATCCTCTAATAACCTTCCGATGCCCTCGTAGACCCGAAGTCCGAGAGGCCCGCGAATTGTAAAGTAGAGCGACAGTTGAACAAAACCCCCTAAAATACTAAAAGTCATAATCCCTCAATCTCATCGCCAGCAATCGCCCTGAGCCGAGGTCCTAGTCCCACAGTAGTGTTTAAACCCCTTATCCAGGCTGGAGCTCTGCTCGCCTTTATTTCCGGTGACGTAGCAAAAGCCTTGGGGCTAACTACATATGTCCGTTCGAAAGAATAAAAACCTTAATGTAGGTATCCGATGTAGTTATATAAATGACAGTCGTAGATTACAATAATCGATAAAAAAAATATTAATATCTTATATTTAATATGTTATTAGTTGAGTGATATTCGTGTATCACAAATAGGTTTTTATACGTTATTTTTATACTAAGCTTACGTAATGTAAGTGATATTTGTGGACTTCAACGTAGCTTGATTTTCACGGACGACATAACTCCCCTCATTAATCCAATGGGCGGCAAAAGTGAAACCATTCAAACACATATCCCGCCTTTAAAAAATACGTTCTAAAAAAAGATCAAAGGTTGCATCCGTAATACCTACGCTAAGACGCCAATTCCACGCAATCAGATAAGGTAACTAATTATGGATTAACAAAAGAAGATGGAGGGAAACGGGAGAAAAATCAACAATTTGAATTTGGAATGGGGAAAAAATCGCGCTGGTTTATTTAAGTTATTTTACGGATGCATTTTAAGCTTGGGGTTCCGGAGCAAGAATCAGTGGAGCTATAGTAATTAAGTGAAAATTAGATTTTATTTTTAAAATGTGGTGTCACGACCGATTTTCTGTGTAGTTGTCGTAGGGCGATTTTTATTTAAGTATATATTATTTTGTGCGCACAGAGGCACAATAAATGAACATTATACACAGGACACTAAGACTAACGGTAGCTAATGCTTTAGTTCAAATTCCAATATTAAGTGTTTTTTTTTTAAAGCGCTCAGACACTTTCTTGTATTTTTAAATTAACGCGCCAATATTATTATTGGTAGGATTTAATTTACTTAACATACTTTTTCTACGTATTAATTTAAATTTTGCTACTATGTTACTGCATTCTGTTTTTAAAACGAATTTTCCTAGTTTTTTTGAAATGATGGTGTGCAACCTACTGTAGTAACAGTTTACCGGCAATAATAAAATCGTTTACGTTAAATGACACCTCCTTCAATCTGTCATTATATAGAATAAAAAACGATAATCCGATGGTGTTTGTCGTAATCTTACACTTAAATAAACATTTGTCATCATCAAATTAGTAAAGCCGGTAGTAACAGTTTAGAGATCCGTAGTAAATAATAAAAATGGACCACTTAAGTGATTCTAAGATCTTCATATTGTGTTTATAGAATATTTTTGATTTGTTTCTTTGAGTGTCGGATTGGTTTGTTTATTTTGACGGCAATGGGAGCGAAGAACTGAAGGTTAGAAGGGTAGGCTGACCCTACATTTGGCATGCGCGTTCTTCGAGCGAGTAAACGATGCAAACAACACAAGTCCCGAGCTACTGACCCAGACATCCCGCTACTCCGCCTTCATCGTCCGCATGAGACACATGTTTTAGGAACGTGCCTAACGTGGATTCAGCCTTACACGGGACAACTATACAATGTGAACCAGTGCCGGATTAGTCAAAAAAAAGCTCCGTTGAACGACTGTGAGTCACAAAGAGGGGGCTCCGGACAAAAAAACAAATGCTTCAGGCCCCGTGCTGTCTTAATCCGGAACTGGTGTGAACCACAGAGAAATTGTTGTGAATCTGGGTGAACTACGTACGAAAATCCGATCAGTATTTTGTAAGCTTATCGCAAACAAACAGATAGACAGACAAAGCGGAGGACTTTTTTACTATACCTACTATTATTATAAAGAGAATTAATTGTAAGATTTGATTGTTTGTTTGTTTGCATTGAATAAGCTCCAGACCGACTGAACCAATTACAAAAAATCTTTCGTATTAGAAAGACTCAAGTGAACAGACACTTTCTAGGCAAGCGTGTATCATCTTAGGCCTTAACTTCGCCTTCCATCAAGCGAGATTAAGGTCAAAAGAAAGCCTATATTTAATTTTAAAAAAAACCACGTAATCTATGCTATTTTTAATTCTGAAGTAGGTACCCACGGAAACGGGAACTACGAGGGCGAAACCACGCGCGGGAACCTAGTATAATAATATAGTGATTAACACATCATTATAAAAAATTGGTACGTCCATTGCTCCCGATAACTATTGCGATTCAAATGGCCAATTCATCATTCACAAGAAATGTTCAGTAAAAAATTGGCCAAGAAAAACATTCCCGCGACCTATCGGGTTCTGTGAATTAGTGCTACAGATAATTCGAAATATTTCATACCGTATTGTGCCTTCGATTACTACGAACTGTAGCTATAAATAGTCGGAAGGCTTTGTGAAATGCCATAAATTGAAGTTATTCGACAGGTAACTATGAATGAATGAATGATTCCGAGTGGATGGGATTGTCAGCCATTGAGTCATTTTAACTAACCGACAGATGAATGACAGTTTGGTAATGTTGTTTAAAATTGTGTTTACCATTAAATTTGTGGCATACTTTAGTGTTTTGATAAATAGTATTTAGAAATAAGATATATTAAACTAGCAGTGCATGCGACGTCGTCTGCGTGAAATAGCGACTTTGAGAAGCATATTTTATTTAAGGCTTAAAAATAACGATACTTCCATACAATCTTCACCCCACCCTTTCAACCCCCTTGACCCCTTTATTCGCTTTAAAAATAGCTTATGTTCTTTCTCAGGTTCTAAACTATCTGTGTACCAAATTTCATTTAAATCGGTTCAGTCCGACAGACAGACAGAGTTACTTTCGAATTTATAATATTAGTAAGATTTAGTGGGGTTTTCTCTCGTTAAAGCCACTTTCTGTGGTTTTTAAATGAATTTGATTTTTTGAATCTATTTATTTAGAACAAAGCAAGCCTGTAGTTTTTTTATAGTGTATTTTATTCACTGATGTATACTAAAGCATTTCAAAGTAAAAGAAATGAAGTCAATTATAAACAATGAAATTATATTAATTATCACAATTAAAAACAAAATATTGCAACTAAAATCTATTGCGGATTAGTCATCTAATTGTTCATCATCCGTCTGTCAGTCTAAGTACGGAAGTAAAATAACTAATCTAGAATTTTAGCGACGTAATAACTAGCGTCTAATTTAAAAAGACAAAATATCTAGTGTTAATTTCGTTAAAAATGTGTCTATATGCTGTAACGCTATTTTTCCACCGCCCCCTCGCCCGCAAAAATTATGCACAAGCAGGAAGGAAAAATAAAACGAGCAATAATACAATCACCAGCCGAAGACGTAATAACCTTAACTATTAATACCACTAGTTCTGTCTCAATATCATTCAATCTTATTGAGCAAAAATAAACAAATAATAACAAGACAACCGTTAGGGCAATAAATGTGTGTACCTACTAAAATATAAATTAAAATAACTGGAACTAAACCCCGCGTAATTGCCCATTTGAGTATGTTTCGCCGGACCGCCTCATGTGGGCCGCGTTGAAACCGGTGGCAGAGTAACCCACTGAGTTTGTTTCGCCGGATCTTCTCAGTTGGGGCGCATTGGATCCGGTGGTAACATTAAAGCGCGTCCGTCGTTATATGCTCATGGTCCACCCAAATAATGACAATTGTTTTGGCATAACATAGACAGAACAAGCATTTTGCCTCCTAGCGATAATAAACATTAATTATAATAATTAATTTAATTCTAAATAAGTAATTTGAATAGGTTTATAAATAGACAGCAAATGTAATTTAAGATAAATAATAATTAATTTTCAAATAATGTTTGACGATTTACAAGTGCCTGTAATTGGTTTACGTAAATAAAAATGATTTTTATTTTATTTTATTTATTTATTTACTACCATTCTTTCCAACTGAACTCTAAAAACGAAAATATGACTCTCATGATTGCGTATGTGTGCGTGTGGGTGTGTAGTTCTTTGAACCGCGAACATTGACAAATGATCCTAGATCAAAAACTTAGCTTCTAATTGTATAAATATAAGGTTGGTATTCGAATGGCACGCTGAGACCACCTGTGCTAAAGTCTAGTTATTCCGTTTGCTAATTTTTGCTCCACTTGTCTAGTCATCTAGTTTTTTGTTTTATTACACGATTAGATCTTAGCTTTTATTATTTTTCGTCTTTAGCGCACCGTTTCAAAGACGTATTGTGCTCCAAAATGTAATGGCATTTGCGAATCATATCGTGTGTAAGGGATAGCTTGAAGACCTATTTAACATTAAGATTTTTAGCACTAGACGCAAGTATTTAGCAATATTTTTATAAGGTCATCCTCAGCACGTTGACGTCCACTGCTGAACATGGGCCTCCTCCCGAGGCAGGGTTTTTGCCATAGTCACCACGCTTGGCAGGCGGATTGGTGACCGCAGTATTATGTTGTACCACACAAGGAAACGCTGCTGCCCGTTTCTTGATAGATGATGATGTTATTACAATCGGGACCAACGGCTTAACATGCTTTCCGAGGCACGGAGGTTACTCCCTCAGCCAACCAGACCCGGAAATAAATCTTAGAATTTACACAAAGATTTCTTGTCCGGTGTAGGGATCGAACCCACGACCTCCGAAATGCAACGCCACAGAGACTGAGGCTATTATACATTGTCTCAATCCTATATAAAAATTCATCGTTAGTTGACAGAAATGAGTAAATATTTTCTGTACAAGGCTAAAAAAACAATCAGCATAGTTTGCCTGCAGTCTATTATATTATGGCGTAATAATTTAGTTTGCCTCTTGCTCCATACAGTTAACTATTCATACTACTGGCGACGTGCCAATGTCACCAAGGAGTCACCAATTCTATCTCAGTTCTGTAGACCCTACCTACCGCGTACCTACTTCTTTTTAACTTCTACTGGGTGAGAGCTCACGTAGGGATTAATGGTAACGAGGTAGCACATTCCGCAGCTAAAGCTGCATCTATATCCCACAGCGACACACCACCTATCTATGACAATATTCCTATTATAAGTTACATTAAACATAATAATAAAACCATCTCCATCGAAGCCCGCGAAACACTTTACCAACAGCCAAATCTATGCAACGACACCAAAGCAATGTTTCCAAATTACACTGACTAAAAACTTCCTTAACAAAATAGAACCGGACTTCGCAATAACTCAATTCAAAAATAAAAGAACATATTTTAACGATAGGTCTAGAAATACCATCTGGAAGAGGCTGGGCTGTATCTGTACCAAGTATCTGTTTATAAATTAGGCAGAAGTTACAATCCTTCTTCTCCATTATTTTGTTATTGTATTGATATTTAGATTTTCCAAAAATACCTAACCCGAAATATTGATGCGAGCCGCGCTTTTTAATAACAAAATTTAAATACAAAACATAAATATTCGCTGTAGTTCATGTCGGAAATTTGGCAACATTTCATAAAAGGGTTGTACCATGTTTAGTTGAATATTAATACCTATTTATATATTGTATTTGAAGTAAAATCCATACTAATAATAATATAAATTACTAGCTTCCCGCGCGCGGTTTCTCCCGCGCAACTCCCGTTCCCGTGGAAACTTCATAATTAAATATAGCCTATGTCATCCGGGGATAGTATAGCTTTCCAATGGTGAAAGAATTTTTGAAATCGGCACAGTAGCTTTTGTGTTTATTCATTACAAACATACACACACAAAAATACAAAGCTTTCCTCTTTATAATATTAGTATAGTAAAGATGATTTTCAAACTCAACAGTGACAATTTTATGTTCACAGTCAGTATAAATTTTGCGTAAGTCTGTCTTTTACACACGTGTTTTAATAAAATTTCGATTATTGATGAGTGCCTAAGTATTTCGTTTTGTTTCATAAATATTGGTTTTTTATTTATTTTTAAGCCCGTGGCAATGAATAACGTCGATTCTCATACTTTAGTGAGATCAGTAGGTAACAAAAAAATATATTTATAAAGTGATTTTACCATACACCATAATTATCAGCCCTTATAACATCCACTGCTGAACATGGGTCTCCTGAGTGAGGGTTTTGTGAGTCACCACGCTTGGCAGGCATAGCAATGCATAGCCGCCGTAACACACAGGATATTCAAGAAGAAGATAAAGATGTTTGTTCACGCTAAAACTACTGAACAGCTGAAATTTTGCACGGCGATAGTTAAGAAGTTGAATTGACATAGGCTACAAAACATCACGCCACGATCTAGTGGAGCAGAGTAGCAGTCAATCGCATCTAGTAGCAGTCAAACACATTTATTACTAACTGCATAATAGCAGATAGGTTTTTCAACTATTGCATTATTGTGCCCCGCCGTTTTACCCGCGTTACTCTGCTCCAGTGGGAGCGGAACGTGATGTTTTGTAGCCTTTTTGTTAATCCAGCGTATAACCTATACCGGTGCAAAATTTCAGCCATTTACGTTCAGTAGTTTTGGCGTTAAAGAGTAACAAACATCCATCTATCCATCCATCCATCCATCCATACTTACAAACTTTTGCGTATATAATGTTAGTAGGTTAAACATAAAAAACAAGCAAAACATAACAAACTAACAAGACAACATCTATCAATGGCGTTAAATATACAATATATCCAATATCATAAAAATTAAGCCTTGAAAATTCACAAATGTTCACTCAAATCCCTTCAAACGTAATATACCTAAACAATTACCTACATTCAATATGTAACTCAGGACTGTTGCGAATGTAAACACTTGTTCAAAAATAAGGTCATTCAATCAATCATTCGTCAATCCGTTCACTCATTGCAGACTAGTTCAAGTTCAATAGGTGAATGATTGTCATCGGTTCAATCATTCATATTGACCGACTTAATGGATGTAATCGACTCGCCTGGTATTTTATTACACAATATTGGTAGAAACATTTTAATTCAGTAGGTTATTTTAATTTTAATTTAAGTACCTAAATGTTTTTTGTTTTTTTTTATTTCGGAAGGACGTTCACGTGAAATAATTTTTCAAATCGGACCCAAGTAGTCAGATTTGAGTTCTTTTTTCGCCTGATATTATCGAGTTCAAGCAACATCTAGTAAAGATGTCACAATTTTTTTCAATTCGTTCTTTGTTTTGTTTTTAAGAAAACTAAATAAACTCATATTATTATGTGAATAAATCCCAGTATCATAGTGGATTTTGCAAACTCTTCATTCACCGACACGAAGCACGTTCATACAAAAACTATCCATGGATCACGCAAATAATTGTTCCGGTAGGAAATCGAACTTAGAAAACCAAGGAATTCAGAGGCCATTTACCATAAACACTGAGCCACCGGTGCAGTCATACATGAAACTAATAGGATAGAGGTTAACCTTACAAAAGGACGTGTATTTTTTTACTCGGATAAAATCTAAAATAAGAAAAATATCATCATCATCATCATCAGCCCGTTCAACGTCCACTGCTGAACATGGACCTCCTCCCGAGGGATAGTCACCCCGCTTGGCAGGCGGGTTGGTGACCGCAGTATTATGTTGTACAACACAAGGAAACGCTGCTGCCCGTTCCTTGTTATACGATTATTATAGACGATGTTATTAACAATCGGGACCAACGGGTTAAAGAAATCTTAGAATTTACACAAAGATTTTCTGTTCCGGTATAGGGATCGAACCCACGACCTCCGAGATTTAAAGCGAGCCAAATACCGCTACGAATATATGCACTACATTTTAAAAACTAATACCTACCACGTATTTCATGTGCCACTTAAAAACACATACTCAATTTATTCGTCGTCATTAAAAAGAACAAGACCATATTAAAATATGAAGCAGGTATCTCTTGCCCATCTAGACCATACATTTCATACAACGCGCCTGGTAATCTTGTATGGGTGTGGTCACTGCCTCTGGCGGTCCATCAAAATTAGGACCCGACAAGAACACGCCGCAACAATCAAGATTTGCGTACAAAATTGTTACTCTCTGTTTAAAAGCTTTATATTTTATTAACTTTGAACCTTAAGACGGAGGGATAAAGTCTCAAATATACTTGCAGATGTAATTTAAATACCAAAATATGTGTTAATGTGTTGAAAGGTATTGGATGTATAGATTACCTCCGTTTTGGACAGGAAGGAATATTATAGTTAGTACTTCCTAGATATACGGTTAACAGATGGCCGTTGGGGCCGAGAAGTTATCGAATTGAGACCGCGAATAGGCAAGCGCAGCGTGGGACGTCCACCAACTAGATGGACCGATGATCTGGTTTAGGCCGCGGGATCACGATGTATTTAAGGGAGTGTGCAAGGATCGTAGCAGGTGGCGTTCTGTAGTTTCTGCCTATCCCCATGGGAGAAAGGCGTGATTATATGTATGTATGTATGTATTTTAGTACCTATTTTTGTTTGTACAAAAATAAAAATCTCTCTTTATAATATTAGTACAGAAGTATAAACGTTACGATTTATTGTATAAGCTTTTATGGCTTTTTCTAGATTTATAATTAAGTAGCTGCGCCCCGCGGTTTTACTCGCGTTACTCTGCTCTTTAGGGTCGGAGCGTCATTTTTTGTAGCCCATATGTTAATCGAGCTTATTAACTATCCCCGTGCAAAGATTCAGCCAAATCCATTCAGTAGTTTTAGCGTCAAAGAGTAACAAACATCCATCCATCCATACTCACAAACTTTCACGTTTATAATATTAGTAAGGACTCGCTGCTGCCTGCGACTTTGTCCACGTAGAATAGGAATATTATGAGCTAACTAACAAAATCCCGTAATCTAAATCTGTACCTACTACGGATTTGGATATTTGGCGGAATATACAGACAAACAACACATAGACAAAACAAAGCCTACCTTAAGTTATACCTTATGAAATCAGTGATAATCGGTCCAGCCATTACTAAGATTAGCCAAAAAAATAGACAGACATTTTTATTTTCAATTGAGTTTTATATAAGTACCATGGACACATTAATATACCCTTGATACATTCATATGCATTAAGTAAAACCTTTTATTTTGTCAGTACAAACACACATAATTTCAGACTTCATTTTTATTTATTTATATAAATTTTATGGATTGTCGAATTTCAGTGGTTTATCGACAATGCGTGGGTATAACTAATGTTAGTTATATTCAACGAATCTAAACTCAAAAGTGATCGATGATCTTATTTAGTTTATATGGCTATTTTATTATGGTATTGGATTTTAATAGAAGTATTAAATTTTCTATTGAATCATAAATAAAGAGTGAGTTGTCGTTTTATGTTTTATGTAAATATATACCTATATATATATATATATATATATATATATATATAGATAAATCAGTTCAGTATTTAGTTTGGTCGATTCTTCGTCAGCCAAATTGGTTTTTGTGTTTTCATTTCAATACTATGTGTGTTTCTAGGTGGTATATTCAATGTGGACCATGTCGGGCACAGCAAAGTTGAAGTAGTAGAGTGGGAGGCTTTTAATTATTCTAGGCAAGCGTATATCATCTCAGGCCTTATCTTCGCCTTCCATCAAGCGAGATTATGGTCAAACGTAATATTTAATTAAAAAAAATTAAAAAAACATAACATTAAATAAATTAAATCAATTGAAATGATTAAATAAAAAAATCTTGTGTAAAAGCTAAGATTTCCTTACTGGTTTGGTTTGTTGAGGGACCCTCCGTGCCTTGGAAAGCACTTGCGGTTGCCAACCCGTCTGCCAAGTGCGGTAACTATGACAAAACTCCCTTGGTAGAAGACCCGTGATCAGCAGTGGACGTTATACGGGTTGAAGATCATGATGATTCGTAATTGGATAATTGGTTTCTGAATATAGAACATAATATTAACCAAATGCTAGAATATTTTTACACAAGCATTAAAATATAATTGAGCCTTCGTCATACGAATAGCGGGAACCGACAGTCGATTTAATACAGCACAAACTGGTTTGAAACAGAACTAATCATAACTTAGCTAAATTGTTAACATAAAATACATTATAGACACTTCAATTGCCGAGCAATTTACAATCAAATGCCTTATAGCAATACTGATCTGTTTTTAGTAATATAAACAATATTTACCAGACCATCAATAAACAGAGAAAACACTAATATAATAATATATTGGAAAAAGAAATGAAAATGACTAGATGTGTTCGTTTTAAGGACACAGATGTGTCCGTTTTCACGACACATCTACTAGATGTGTTGTTTTCAGAATACATCTATAAGATGTGTTGTTTTCAGAATACATCTACTAGATGTGTTGTTTACAGAATACTTCTATTAGATGTTTTCAGAATACATCTATTAGATGTGTTGTTTTCAGAATACATCTATTAGATGTGCTGTTACAAGGACACATCTAGTAATTTCGTTTCTTTCAGATTACAATGAACAATGTAAACTTTTAAGTACTAAATAATACTCACAATAATATTGTGTATTACCTACACTACATATTACATTTATAAATGAAATTGCGTCACCTATCAAATATGAAAAAAAAATCTATAAACCTTTTATAACAGGAATGTTGCAAAGTGTAACATTTCCAACTAAATAGAAAGAATTAAATTACACACAACCTTTTCGCAACAATATCACAATAAAGCAGTAACACGATCCAAAAATCCGCTAAAACTAACAAAAACTAACGGAAATTGTTGGTATCAAACAAAATTGCTCACTACACAAGTGGCGAGGAATATGACACTTGACACACACACACACTCACGATCAACGCACACATACACACGAGTTTAATACATTATACATAGTACAGACGCATTGTCCAAATACCTGCTCCGGTTATTGACCTCAGGGCTTAAAAACTGGTACCTGTGTCTTTTCAGAAACGTCGAGCAGAGAGCACCCACACCGCCGGCTCGTGTGAACCAAATACATTATATGTAGGCATCTTAACTAACTACCATATTCGTCTGTCTGGCCACTCGCAAAAACTTGGTTTCGAGTTCGATACCCGGGTGAGGCTTAAATAATTTTAATTGATTTTGACACCGCGATTGTCCAGAGATGCTTGCGAGAATGCAGGGAACCTTTGAGTGGGGACATTGGGAAAATCTTGTGTACCTAAAATCAGAGATTTTTCTGCGCGTGTGGTTGTTTGAAAGCCTTTCCCTCCGTGTCTTAGGCTGCACGTTAAACATTGAATCTCAGTTATCATGATATCATAATTTTGCGTCACTTATCTGTAGTATATCGTTCCATGGCATGGTAATAAAGACTGTGATCACCAATTTACCTGCTATGAACCTCATACGCTCGACTATACTATACTAGCTTTCCTCTCGCGGTTTCACCCGCGTCACTGCCGTTCCCGTAGAAACTTCACAATTAAATATAACTTATAGCTTTTATTTTTATTTTGGTCCGTGGGAGGACGGCTAAGAATAAAATACTTCCTCCCCGCACGTTGGGAAAAAACGCGTGGCGTAAAAGTCGACAAAACCCAGCACGCTTGATGGTAGGATTTAATTATCCGCCTTGCTAGCAACCATCCTCACATGTAAGTCCTGCGCCAAACAGTTTTACTGTGTTTCGTAGTGAGTATGTGAGAGCCAGAGCCCGAAAGGGTGTCACTTGAATTGCGTGTTCCATCTAGGACCCTGTCTGTGCTTACCATCAGGCAAGACTAGGGTCAAATGCAATCAAGAAAAAAAAAAAAAAAAAAAAATCTAACACTGACTTTTTTTTTTATTGTTCCTGAGTTTCTGACAAACAATGAAACAAACTCTTCGGCTTTATATATTAGTATAGATTTTCTGTAGATTTGGCTGAGTGTTCGGCCAAGAGAGTATTGTCCGACTTTTGTTAGGAATTTTTCGTAACCAAAGTCGGACAACGTTGCCGGACACTAGTAAAAAAAATCCGATAATTCTAAATCTGACTTTATCCGGACGCCTAGAGACGGTACCCACGCTACTATAACAAGTAGGTACTTACAAGTTACTTTAATAATAATAAATTTATCATTTTATTACAAAACATATTGGATATTATAACATAGAATTAGTTTTCCTTCTAACGGTCACGTTGAGGAAAACCGCTGCAACAGGAATATTATTATTATTCACAAAGGTATGTGATAAAATTGCGGGTCACGTGTTTGCACATAACGAACTTCGAAGAAATCGAATTTCGATTTTTTAAATTTAGTTTCCCACTATTGACTCTTGAGGGATGAAACTTTAAACTACAATAAAACACTATGAATGGCAGACATCTATACTCTTTTTTTTTATTATCCTATATTGCACCACTTTTTTAGGGTTCCGTAGCCAAATGGCAAAAAACGGAACCCTTATAGATTCGTCATGTCTGTCTGTCTGTCCGTCCGTACGTCACAGCCACTTTTTTCCGAAACTATAAGAACTATAATGTTGAAACTTGGCAAGTAGATGTATATTGTGAACCGCATTATGATTTTCACACAAAAATATAAAAAAAACAAAAAAATTGGGGTTCCCCATAATTAGAACTGAAAATCAAAAAAAATTTTTTCATCGAACCCGTACGTGTGGTGTATCTATGGATAGGTCTGCAAAAATGATAATGAGGTTTCTTATATCATTTTTTCTAAACTGAATAGTTTTCGCGAGAGACACTTCCAAAGTGGTAAAATGTGTGTCCCCCCCCTGTAACTTCTAAAATAAGAGAATGATAAAACTAAAAAAAATATATGATGAACATAACCATGCAAACTTCCACCGAAAATTGGTTTGAACGAGATCAACTAAGTTGTTTTTTTTAATACGTCATAAACCGTAAACCGCAGTTTACCTTTCATTCATTCAACATTGATCAAAGTTACAACGAACTACAAGAACTTTTATACTATGTTACTTGTTGTATTCTTGATATCAAAAATAGGTACGCACTTGTACGGAACCCTTCGTGCGAGAGTCCGACTCGCACTTGGCCGGTTTTTTTTTTTTTTTGTAGTCCGGGGGGAAATGGTTTGACGCATTCCCACCACCGCTGCAGCGTATTCGCGCGCTGGCGGTGGGCTATGTGGGACTCGCCCTCTCCATAGTGTGGTATGCTAAAGTCAGACCACGAGGAGAGGACCCTACACCACTAAAACCTCCCGGACACTCCTTCGATCCGCCGTTGGCGCGGGTCGGATACGCATGAGCAATCCGGCCCCTATATTGTCCCACTGCTGGGCAAGGTCCCCACCATAACCTTCCACTCTTCCCTTTGTCCAATCTCTCATGAATGCGTCTAGACCGTTACGCCAGCGTTTTCTAGGCCCCCTCGGCAACGACGCCCATCATCTATATCGCCCTATACTCATTATTTATTAAATTTTATCTATCCTAGTACTACTATTATACAGCTAAAAAGATTGTTTATTTGTTTACTTTACCGCGCTAATCTCAGGAACTGCTGGTACGATTTGCAAAATTATTTCACAATAAAAATATTAAAAGCAGAAAGCTACATTGTCCAGGTGTACCGTAGGCTGTATTTAATTATGCAGTTCCTACGGGAAAGGAAGTTACGCGGGTGAAACCGCGCGCGGTAATTAATTAATTATATACTATGCACGTTCAAGCAAACAAACTATTAATTTTTGTATATTAGTATAGACTAGTTGCGCTCCGCGGTTTTACGCGCGTTACTCTGCTTCAGTGGGTCGGAGCGTGATGCTTTATAGTCTATATGTTAATCCAGCGTATATCTTATCCCGGTGCAAAATTTCAGCCAATTCCGTTCAATAGTTTTGGCGTGAAAGAGTAACAAACATCCATCCATTCATCCATCCATACTTACAAACTTTCGCGTTTATAATATTAGTGGGATTACATGACAACCTCCGTAGCGGTATTTGGCTCGCTTTAAATCTCGGAGGTAGTGTAAATTCTAAGATTTATTTCTGGTCTGGTCTAGTTGGTTGAGGGACTACCCTCCGTGCCTCGGAAAACACGTTAATCCGTTGGTCCCGATTGTTATAACATCATCTATAATAATCATATATCAAGAAACGGGCAGCAGCGTTTCCTTGTGTTGTACTGCGGTCACCAATCCGCCAGCTAAGCATGGTGACTATGGCAAATACCCTCCCCCGGGAGGAGGCCCATGTTCAGCAGTGGAACTCGTGGTCAACTTACGGGCTGATGATGATGATGATGATAGATTACATATAAAATGTATTGACTTGGAGGGATATAATGCCTTTTAACATAAACTTCACCTTATGTTAATAACTGCAGCATAAAATTTAAATAAATAATTAAAATGTCATATTATTAGACATTTAATTTGCTCGCGAATATGTAATAGTAGGGTCATCGTGACTTTTAAAGGTTAATGCAAATATGTTGAAATGGTAAGATGCTTAATGGAATCCGTCTGCCCTTCGAATAGACAATAGACACAGGAAGATGTTTTTGTCTTACTTGTCTATGAATGTGAATATTCAACGGCGCAGTATTCAAGTTATTTTATTTAATTTAAACATAAAAACTTATTACAAAGGCGGACTAAACGCCAAACGGAGCTCTAACAGTCTACTAATGGGTATGAATATTATGTCAAAATTAAATTTTATTACCCTGATAATTTTATCTGAGGATTGGAAAATTAGACCTTATAAAAAAAAACAACGACATAGTTATACAAATTATTATATTGCATTATATATTTAGCATGAATGATTGCCACAAAGGTATGTTAGTAAGCTATGTTAATTCATGCAAAAAATATCGGATCCTAATTTTTTTTGCTAAAAAGCAGTTAAGTTCGATTTAAAGCCGTAGCCCAATGGCTAGGGCGTCGGAATTGTGATCTTGTGGTCGCCGGTTCGATTCCCACCCATTGCACTACCGACGTGAACCCACTCGTAACACAAGCATTTTAGCTTAGCACGAGGGGTTAACAAGAATACTAGAAGACTGCAAAACTCTGCTAGAATAATAAAAATAAATACATATTTTTAAATATTTCAGTTGTGTTCTTTATCCTTTTTCTAGGTCAACGAAAATCTTATTCCAATTATGCGAGATGATTGGCAGTATCTATAATATAATAATTATATTATCTTTAACATAAACCATCCCACCGATTCTGGGAAACCCTACTGATAACGAGATGTTTGGATTTAATTTAAATTTAAAGTTAAAACAACTTTTTTATAATATACAGTTTATTCTAGGCACAAATACATTTATACTTCGATTACACAGAGCAAATTTTTTTTTCTTATGGCGGCACGCGTACTCTTAATGAGTTTCCAAAAGCTTTTGACAAATTCATAGACAATATTTTTTGTGTGAAAAAAAAAAGTTGAAGCCAAATCTATGACATAATATATTAACAGTTTATTTGTTTTTAGAGTGACAAAGGTTTGGCGCCCTTTTCACAGTTGCCAATAGGTATTTAACGAGTTTGGAATGCGGTCATAATTGTTATCTTGGCGCCCTTTTATTTTTAATTATGTATTTTTGCTTAGCAACAGTTTTGTTTTAAAAGGTGAATGTTCACATAATTAGCTTGGTATTTATAAATTGTATTATATGAAAATAGAAAGTGTTTTCAGTTGAACTATATTTAAAACTGTTTACATATATTATAATTAGTTCTCTTGAGTTCAGTAATTCTATCTAACCCTGAACCTGCTACCTATCCTAAAAGGTTAGAGGATGGTGGTAGAAAAAGAAAGGGACGCATCATAAGAACATGATTTAAAATATTTTAAATGTGTCTATATGAATAAAGAATTTTTGACTTTGATGGGTAGCAAAGGTGAGTAATACAATTGCAGCTTTTTTATGGGAGTGTTGTGTTTTAGGGGAGTTTTGTGCAACTTTCGCTCTACTTTGCAGTTCGCGGGCTTTTCGGACTTCGGGTCTACGAGGGCATCGGATGGTCCTTTGCAAACTAAGGGTCAGGAGGACGAGGGGGGACGCGTCGCGTTCGCGGGCGCACTCTTCTCCGGCGGGTCGGTCTCTGTGTACTGGTGCTAGTTTCTTGCAGTATTTTTACTGCTAGTTGGTAAGTTGTTATCTCGTCGTCCGGGTCATCTAGGACGCCCCAAGGCCGACAATTACAGCTACGGTGGTCAACAACTATGGAGATTAGCCTAAAAATGTACAGACACACAGGACAGATTGGTTTTGGTGATTATATTATGTCGCTTTACAGTCTATTGGGTGGGCGATCACGTGCCCGAAAAAAACTTTTTTTAAATTATTTTTTTGGATATTTTTTATGCTCCCTTCAGACTACCTAATGATGGCTCCAGACAAGAAAAGTTATGACTGTTTACGGAAAAATAATTTTATCACCAGTCGTACGTCACAGTTGAGATGCGTCTAAGTAGTGCTCTCTTACTTCCAAATGTAAAGGCAATGAACTATTTCTGTGTTTCCTTCCTGTTCATCACATCATTAGCAGAATAGGAAATGCACTGATGAACACACACAACATTGGAAATAAGATGGTCATCTGAATTCTTTTTTATATTTTAATTCTTGACCAGGCAAATGACCTAATGTTATGTGGCATAGGGGTCGAAATATGGTGACCTTACCCACCACAGGATCAATAATGTAATTTGGCTAAGTTTTCTGTAAGGGTTAATATTTAGAAAGTAATTCATGAGTTCAGAGTCCTTAGATACTAAAAAACTGAGTTTTCCGCTACGTCACATCATAATGACAAGAAAATAATGCCAACGAAAGCTTTAATCGAACTCGTGTAAATTGATAGATTTTTATATAAACAATTTATTTTGATTAACTACCCTTTTTTCTCAGCATTTAAACACATTTTTAAACGCAATGAATACTTAATATTATGTTATTCTAATCTGATTCTGCAACCGTTCTCCGACAGTCGTGTCTCCGTTGGACTGATCACCGACAGGACGTTTCGTTTTTGACAGATTCGTCGATAGAACGTTTCACCTATGGAAAATTCGCCGTCAGATCGTTTCGTCTACGATTGTTTCGACATAGTTTTTTGAATATTTAACTACAAAGCCAAAAGACCTCCTTTACTTCTAGATAAGTAAGAAATTCAACATAGTAACACTTGATTCGTATTCGCAGGCTCAATCTAGTTATGTTATTATTAAACTGTAGCAATAACATGCTACTATACACTAATATTATATATACTAATATTATAAATGCGAAAGGTTTTATGTGTTGATGTGTGTACGTTTGTTAGTCCTTTACACAAAACGACTGAATGGATTTGCACGCGGATGAAAGTTTGCACGCGGATAGTTTATAAGCTGGATTAACATATAGACTACAAAATATCACGCTCCGACCCATTGGAGCAGAACGACGCGGGTAAAGCCGAGGGGCGCACAACACATTTTATTTGTATAAAGAATATAATAAACAATTAATCATAAGTGGCTTGATGAAAATATTAAGCAATCACAAAAATAAGAGATTATGATTTATGAAAAAAATATGTTAACAATGAGACATGAGCGTGAAAAACTATTTTATTGTATTACAATATATCGTGTGAAGCCGGTTTACTTCAGTCAATTCACAGATAGTAAAATATTCAAATACATATAAAAAATAATAGTCTCATAAATAATGTAATACAAAGATTTTATCCACGATTTTGCTTATGTCTAAAGTCATTTAAAAAGTGGGTATATAGTTCACTGTGCATAGTCTGTTCCTTAAATAGCAAAAAAATCTAAATGATGTATAGTTAATAATATGTTACTGTAAAAGCTCGAACTACGGCAAATAAGATGCACCAATTATTATTGATAAAAGTCCGAACAGATTAGCGATTCGAACTTTTACCACCATGCACTTGGTAAATCTTAAAATAACATAACCTGAATTATCTAGGATGTACTAAATTCTAATGGCAAAAGCCCGAGAATATTATTCCATTTTCATTCATTCTTACTTTTACCAAAGGAGTTCGACAATTTTCAAAAACAAAAGTTAATAGTAACTTCGAAAATTGTATATTGTTATGACATTACGTTTACGATTTGGGTCTAATTTTGAAGTGTATCTTAAGCCCATGTTCCAAACCGCCCAAAAGTTCGGCAACTGCTCTAAACTATAGTAACTCATTTTGCACACGTCACTCTATTCCGTTTTGGTTAGAGATTGCCACAAAAACTTTCCAAGTCCGCACTATGCAGCGTCCGGCATATACTAACGCTACCACCCACGGCTTAGGTTAAAGAACTCGGCTGTTTCACAAATGTATCTATCTACAGACATCCCAATTGTGATCTCATCACCGCGATGATCTATTTCTGGATGTGGACATATTCGGAACCGCGTACGTTTGTTGTGAGCAGTCAGCTGTTACTTAAATAACAATTTCGATGTTGGATGTTGGATATAGTATTTTATGAGTTCTGAATGAATTTGCCACTAGGAGTCAAATGTACGCAGTGAATACGCTTCGTATAGTTTTTGTAATTTAAAGGAACATTTTATGTTTTTTTGGCATTCAAAAAGGGTTTACTCTGCATTATATTACTCTTAGAGAATAGAGTAATATAATGCAGAGTAAACCCAGTAGTTACACGAAATAAAAAAATAAATAAAAAAAAAGTTATCCTGTTAGCGAGAATTAAAAACAACTGTGCCCTTGTCTAACCGAATATTCGATATTTCTCAAACACATTTATCCTCTAGTGCAGGGGTCTCAAACTTTGAAGCCTTCCAGCCTTAACATAGATTATTTTTTTCTCCCCTTATCGCAATAGTAACAACAATAAAACATTGGCTGTCGCGGGCCAGTTTGATGACACTGGCGGGTCGGATTATGCCCGCAGGCCGTAGTTTGGAGATCCCTGCTCTAGTGCATCGCTGGCTGAGAAATCGAGTTGTTTCCAGTTCTGGTTGGTTAAGGGACTACCCCTCGTGCCTTGGAAAGCTCGTTAAGCCG
Organism: Nycteola revayana; assembly: GCA_947037095.2. Classification (NCBI taxonomy): domain Eukaryota; kingdom Metazoa; phylum Arthropoda; class Insecta; order Lepidoptera; family Nolidae; genus Nycteola; species Nycteola revayana. Next base: position 18,964,338 of record OX344847.2, on the reverse strand, counting down.
ATGGTCCTGGTTGTTATCATCTATAACAATCGTGTACCAGGGAACGAGCAGCGGCATTTAGCATAATACTGCGGACACCAACCCGCCTGCAAAGCATGGAGACTATGGCAAAATCTCTCCCTCGGGAGGGGGCCCATGTTCAAAGAAGATAAGACTGTAAAATACACAACAACACACTAGAAACTAAAATAAATAAGACCTAAAAAAGCTAGTTTATATTATATTTGTATAGTCTATTCTTTCACATCCGCATTCCGATACTCTAGTGTTGACCATTCATAATCGCTTTATAGAATCTCCAATTCGATCAAATCGGTCACTATGACAGCTAACTGACAACCCTAGATTTTAGTGTTGCCTGTCACTGATGTCGTCTTTATTTTTTGCAACAATAAAAAAAGGAGTTACAAATGGTAAAATACTTTTTTAAGACGACCTTTAATTATATCTACGTTTTTGTTTTTTAGCGCCCTTCTTTAGTTAGCCACGAGGTTTTTACTATTTTACTGGATGCTAAGGTGAGTAGGGCTGCAGCCTTGTTAAAAACTACACGCTAAGTAATCTCCTTTTCGGACTCGGTTAAGGCTGGGCGAAGAGTATGCCATATGATGAATGTGTGGCTCAACTTAACAGTCTGCGAGTCTCTTAAACTTGGAATTAACAAGGACATCGGAAGATTAATTGCAAACGCAATCATCGGTCGGACATGGAAATGACCCAATCTATAAAGCTGAATTATTTGTTTGATTGCTTGAACGCGCTAATCTCAGGAACTACTGGACCGATTTGAAAAAATATTTCAGTGTTAGATAGCCCATTTATCAAGGAAGGCTATAGGGTATATTTAATTATGAAGTTCCAACGTCAATGGGAGTTACGCGGGTAAAACCGCGGACGTATCTATTTATCTATTTTTTTAGAATATAATTATTATATTTTTACATCCGTGAGCCATTAATATGTTAAATTAACGACAATATTAGTCTATAAATACATGCTATCTCTCAAATCTTCATTTGTAGTAATTAATTGGTTTGCAATCGGCGAACGCTTTCAATCAGAGAACGGTATTTAGAAGTCACGCCAATCATGACGGATGCGAATTCGCCATTCAAAACTTGATCTCCTATCGTATAGCTGTCTCTTTTTGCATTGATAATAAAAATGAGAAAGGTATATTTTATTACGCGAAAGTTTTTGCTCAAAATTGAGTACAATATCACAGGAATGCAAAATTACAGAGGAAATTAAGCTTGAATACTTGACAAAGATCTGCCTGTAATAAGTCCACCGCTGGACTAAGGTCTTCCCAAAAAGAGAGTGACTGCAGTATTTTGTATTAACTCAACCAGTCCTTTAATTACTTTAATTTTTTTTTCAGTCTTACTTTTATTTTGACGATGTACAAACGACATACAAACCTAGATCCCATTTCAAACCCATTAAAGATTTTTTTTAACAATAAAAGGTGACATTTTTTCTATGTATCTAATCTGTTTCTTTACCAAATTTTATCGAAATCAGTTCAATTGTTTAGGCGTCAAAGTGTTCGTATTTATATTTAACTAGCTGTGCTCGCCACCTTGTCCTTGTGAAAAAGTGACTTTGGTAATCGTCATCCCCCACTTTCAACCCCCTAGAATCCTTATTTTCTATAAAAAGCTAGCTTATGTAATTTCTCAGGTTCTACTCTATCTTTGAGCCAAATTTCATTCAAATCAGTTCAGTAGTTTTGGCTTAAAAAGGGTGACAGACATACAGACCAATAGACAGACAGTTACTTTCGTATTTATAATATTAGTTAGGAAGTTAGGATTGAAAGTCAACACTGGCTTAAAAGTAAATTCTCTATATTTTTCTGTTCTCTTCAACAAAGCCGTTGGAATGCAATATTCAGTTGAATATAAAAATAAAATGGGCCGGATCGAGGTGATGTTATCGGAACGGTCGGCCAATTAGGTATTTGATCCGTCGCGGTTGCCATGGCAACGGTCGCTTGTTTCGCCGATCGATTTTTCGGTCATTAAATAAGTTTGTGGCATTCTTTTTTTTTAATGAAATGCTCATAAACTTGTGAGTTATGCGACTTGAGTATTTGGGTTACGTATACGTTACAATGTTATGTAACAATATTGTTATTTATTGCATTTTCTTCCGTATTTAAGGTTCCGTACCGGAAGGTAATAACGGGACCCTATACTAAGACTTCGCTGTCTGTCTAACTGTCACCAGGCGGTATCTCAAGAACCGCGATAGCTAGACAGGTGAAATTTTCGCAGATGATATATTTCTATTGCCGCTATGACAACAAATACTAAAAATATAATAAAATATTTTTTTAAGGGGTGCTCCCATACAACAAACTTCTTTTTTTGCCCTTTTTTGCTCGATGTCAATAATGTCAACAGTCCGACTCGCACTCAGCCGGTTTTTTTATTATACATGTCCGAGTTAGAGGTCTATCTTTAATCTGTAACAGTGAAATACATATTTGTTTGTTTGCATTGGATAACTTCCGTAAGTACTGGAGCGATTTCAAAAAAACACCATTAGACAGCTAAGGTAGCTGTCTATCCAGGAGTAACATAGCCTATATTTAATTACTAGCGACGCCCCGCGGTTTTACTCTGCTCCAGTAGGTCGGAGCGTGATGTTTTATAGCCTATGTGTTAATCCAGCGTATACCCTATCCCGGTGCAAAATTTCAGCCAATTCCGTTCTGTAGTTTTGGCGTGAAAGAGTAACAAACATCCATCCATCCATCCGTCCATACTTACAAACTTTCGCGTTTATAATATACGTAGGATTAATTATGATGATGTATATATACAATATTATAAAAAGACTAGCTGACCCGGCAAATAGATGTTGGCCGATTCTCAGACCTACTCAATATGCTCCCAAAATTTCATGAGAATCGGTCAAGCCGTTTCGGAGAGAGGAGTACGGGAACGAACATTGTGACACGAGAATTTTATATACATACTAGCTGACCCGGCAAATAGATGTTGGCCGATTCTCAGACCTACTCAATATGCTCACAAAATTTCATGAGGATCGGTCAAGCCGTTTCGGAGGAGTACGGGAACGAACATTGTGACACGAGAAATTTATATATAAGACTAGCTGACCCGGCAAATAGATGTTGGCTGATTCTCAGACCTACTCAATATGCTCACAAAATTTCATGAGAATCGGTCAAGCCGTTTCGGAGGAGTACGGGAACGAACATTGTGACACGAGAATTTTATATATAAGATTCATGTTTGTGAGTATCTTAGGTTCTGGAAGTAATCTGGAACTATATAGGTAATATAGTAACTCTGTCCCCCTCTATCTAGACTAACCCTCCCGACCCTTCGTTAGCAAAGATCCTTCTGATGCCCTCGTAGACCCAACGTCCGAGAGGACCGCGAACTGTAAATCTGAAGTCATAAATTCTCAACCTTTAGGAAGGACTAATACATAAGAAACATGAGTTGGTAAAACCACTTATATGATGTAAAAGTACAGCTTAAACTGAATTTTGTATTATCTGCTGACTACTTACATGATATTTTATCTTAAAATCTTTTGCTTAATTAATATTTTTATTTTAAACACAAGTTTTGAAAAATATAATGGTATTGTACATATTATTATCACCTTCCCGTCAAACTGTTAAGTTTAATGGTAGTAAACGTGCTATTTATTTTGTACATAACTTATTAATATTTTAATATCTTATTGATATTAACAAACATAAGCTCTTAAAATGAACAGACTTATCTTTTATTCACACAAATGAAAGGTGATCTTAAAAGAAAGCACAGGTGATGAAGCATGGCGGTGATGAAAAAACTTCACCCAGAACACATTGGAACATAAAAACTATATATTCATTACGCCTTGAGTCTATGAGACATGCCGACTTGTACCGTTAGCAAAAAAATAAGAAAACATTAGTTTAAAAAAAACAAAAATATTACGTATTGAGTGATATATATATTGGATATATTACGTATTGAGTGTAAAGTATGACATAAAAATATATGATTAAATGACCCCCCCCATTGTAGGGTCTTTCCTTTCACACATGTCACATAAATACACTTCATTTATTCAGTTATAACGAACTAGCTGTCCCACGCGGTTTCACCGAAGTTCTCGTTGGAACCTCGTCTTATAATAATAACCTTTGACACTAAAACATAAGGTGGACCTACAGGTAAAAGAATTTCTAAAATCGGTTTGGTAGATCCAGAAATTAACCTCAATAACTTCACAAACTCACAAAATTTCTAGTACCTAACGCATTGTTTTTTCTATTTGCTTTATTTCTTTTACTATTCCTTTAATATAATACTATAAGAAGCTCCTTGGCGTTTGATCCGCAAGTCAGACATAAAATCTTTGTGTAAAATCTAATATTTCCTTCCAGGTCTCTTCCCCCGCCGCCATACATTGAACATTGAAAGCAGGCCCTGTTCAGCAATGAACGTTATACGGGCTTATGATAATTAAGATATATTATTTTAATTTTGTAGCCCATAGGGTCAGCTAAGTTTTTTCTGCTGTCGGTACTCCCCTGGCTTGCGGCCACTGGACCAGAACGCGTGGCGAGTGGTCCTCTGCAGGAAGTTGATTTTACATCATTATATTTTTATGCTTTTTAATGAGTATACTAACAACATTATTGTACAACCTTCTTCTGAATTCTTTACTATTCGGACTGGTAATTAAAACATCCATCACTTGAAAAATGTACACAAATATTCTAAACATCCATACTCACTTAAAACTGAGGCATTCTTAAAATTATTAGAATAAAATATTTTACTAGCTGTACCGCGTACATACCGTTCCCGTGGGAACTTCGTCTTAAAAGATAGCCTTGTAGGCTTTTTTTTAATGTGGCTCCTATTGGTAACAGAATCTTCAAAATCAGTTTAGTTGCTCCAGGGACTGCCTACTGCCTAGTCCTTGGATCTCACAAACTCACAAACTTTTCCTCTTTATAAAATACATAAGACAATCGACGTAGCGGTATGGATTCGATTCACTGGCTGGACATAAAATGTGTAAAATAAAGATAGAGGACTACCAGTCAGTGCCTCAGAAAGCATGTTGAGCCGTTTATTTATTGATTTATTTATCAAATGCATACACAATTGTCTTGATAGGTATTAAATATACTCTTTAAAAACTTATGGTTCTGATTTTCATAATATCATCTATGATAAGCGTATACCAGGTGACAGGTAACAACGATAACCTGTACAAATCCTATACATCATAATGCGGTCAAACAGCCCGCCCAGCATGGTTACTATGCCAGAAACTCCCGACAATAGCAGTAAGTTACTGTCTCAGAATACCCCGAGACAATGAAGCGTGATTCAAAATACCTTGGTGTCGTATTGATAATGAGGTTTTGTTTCATAATAATAAATCAAAATCAAATGACAGCCTCCGTGGCATGGGTTTGATCCCCACGCTGGACAAGAAATCTTTATGTAGATTCTAAGATTTCTTTCCGGGTCTGGTTGGTTGAAGGACTTCTCTCCGTGCCTCGAGAAGCATGCTAAGCAGTTGTTCCCGATTGTTATACCATTCTCTTAAACAAGCGTATATCAGGGACCGGGCAGCAGTGTTTATTTGGTTGTTATAAAATAATTTGACTCTGGAAAAAATCCTCCCTCGAGACAGCATTGGACATATATTTCTCTGTGATGGCTGATGATGATGACGACACGTTTAGAGTTGGTATTTTTGTTATTTTTTTGAAAGACATCAATATAGAATGTACTAGAAAAAAATATAAAGAAAAAACACAATGCTTGTGTATAAATCTTGTGAAATAGCTAATAAAGGCTTAACCTCAAGAAAAGGGGTAAAACTCCTGTTATTTCGGAGATAAAATCATCGTATTAAAAACAAAAACGATATTGATTAAAACACACATAAATCATGATATACAAAATGTATTTATGCTTCCATATAAAAAATTATGGAGTCGAAATAAAAAGCTCGTTACGAGGTAAAACGAAGTTACATTGTAGCGGCGTGAATAATTACAAGATAGTTAAACTGCGACTTAACATGAAGCGCCGTAGCCTTCGATGGTCTGGCTTTAAATTGAGCTGTGGTTTAAACCGATTGTGAACGTTTGAGTTATGCCACAGAACACATGTTATTACTAAGACATTTAAGATTTTAATCGTTGCTTCTGTAGTCGCAGATACAAAGTTTTTGGATTAATGTCACAAAACAACTATTTTATTTAAAACATAAAATGGCATAGTTGGACCGACTTTAATGAAAATTTGTATATATTTCCGAAGCATCCAATTCGAAAAGCCTCAGAAGATTGCACCCACGAATGTGACCAGTCCAATCTCGAACTCCCGATCCTAAGTATAAACTCGTAAAGTACCTAGCTATAATTGTAAAAATCTCCCCAAAAAACTCAGATTCCGCAAACTCCCCCAGCGACTGCCCAGAGTCGAGATCTAAGCACCACAGGGCATCCTCTTGCGCGGATAGCTTAATTTAGAACCATTTCATGAGACGCAGCAGAAGCACGCATTTATGCCTGAAGGTGTACTTCACCAGCAGGCATAAATGCGGGCTGAGTATGAGCAAAGGCTTGAAAATAATAAAATAATTACGTTAATCCATCCTTTTGCTATTTACATACACTTGTATTATTCGGAATTTATTCGTGGCTAACTACATATGTCCGTTCGAAAAAAACAGAATGACTTTCCAAATTTTGGGGTTAATCTAATTATTTATGCCATATAACGATGGTGTATTCATGATTTTACAATTTGCGATAAGTATAAGTACTTTTAGCGACTCTCGACGCTTTCTTGTGCTATTTTTTCATGCTAATGAAATATAGTGGTTTGCTAATAAATTGCACGCACCATTTGTTCATGGTATGCTTTAAATCATTAGCCTGGTTTTTATCAGATATTATAATTTTGTGAAAAGATAATTTGATGTAAGTTATTGGTCTCGTTAAATTTTGTTTTAATGAAATATTTGCACAATGCTATATGCTATATTTTATTATGAAGTTCCTATGGACACAGTAGCTATGCAGGTGAAACTGTTTGATAAAACTACATAGTTAGATATAAAACCTCTTTGTCAGTAACCCTTGAATAGATCACGTCTCTAGATTAACTTTACTAATCATTAACGGTCTAATGTTAGTTCAGTCTTTTCTACCATTGTATTAATAACATTCAGGTTTATTGTATGTTTTTATATATATTTATCGGCTTATGTTCGGTTGCGTGTATCAATACTTCATTAACTCCGTAAATTTTTTTTGTTATCGAAATGCAACTCAGTAAAAAAACAATTTTAAGTTAAACTGCGTTAACCTTTAAGGGATGTGTGTATGGACTATGAAATTAATATGGTAAAGCATGCTAATAAGCCCATCTTGATTACCATTTGGATTAGCCGACGTACCGGAAATTGTGTATTCGACTGTCACGGTGAAGCTTATAAGTTGTTTTTTTTTCGTTGGATTTTTTAACGATTATTTATTTTAATACTGGGAATATTAATTCTGTAAGACTCGCCTCAGTAGTTTTAGGGTTAAGAAGTTAAAAGAGCAGTGGCGTAGCTATCGTAGGGCCAGGTGGTGCAATGCACCAGGGCCCCGGACTTTAGGGGGCCTTCCAACCTAAGCTTTGAAAAGAGCGGGTCAGCCAACTCGCCAGCTCTTGAAGCTATGCACCGGGCCCTTGCCCACCTAGCTATGCCACTGTAGAAGAGGCTAATAATAGTCTAAATTATGCAAAGTTATTTCTAGTTTCTCAGTAGTCTTGTAGCAGTAAATACAGTCATCATCATCATCATCATCAGCCCGTATAACGTCCACTGCTGAACATGGGCCTCCTCCCGAGGGAGGGTCTTTGCCATAGTCACCACGCTTGGCAGGCGGATTGGTGACCGCAGTGTTGTGTTATAATACACAGGGGAAACGCTGCTGCCCGTTCCCTGGTTCGTTTGTTATAGATGATGTTATAACAATCGGGACCAACGGCTTAACGTGCTTTCCGAGGCACGGAGGGAGTCCCTCAACCAACCAGACCCGGAAAGAAATCTTAGAATTTACACAAAGATTTCTTGTCCGGTGTGGGAATCGAACCCACGACCTCCGAGATTTAAAGCGAGCCAATTACCGCTACGCTACGGAGGTTAATACAGTACCTACCCTTGATAGTGGATATGTTCGTAAATTTTTATGTCAACATATTGGAGCCGTAGGAACTAGGAGCCAAATCTATATAAATATATAAAGCTGAAGAGTATGTTTGTTTGATTGAACGCGCTAATCTTAGAAAAAAGTTTCTTAACCTATCAGACATGGAGAGAAATTTAAGGTTTAAAAAAAATATTTCTAGTGTCGGTGTGTGGTCCGAACCCACGTCCTTCGAGACTTATAACGCTACGCCACATGCGTAATCATTCATAAATTTAACACTAAATTTGACAGTTAACACGAGTTTTGATTGCTGTTTAGTTAATTTTAACGTTAATCATACTTTCAGTAGTATTAACCAAGTTAAAGATTATTCGATCAAAAAAAATGAATAAGCTAAACAGCTTAAGGTGCCAAGATTTTTTGTGTTTGTTTTGGTTTCGTGTACTTTTACTCCCCTCTCCCTTCCCCCTGTCATGCCCAAATCATGTTGCTTTTTTATGTTTTCTTTGTGATTAAATTCGTGGCGGAATCTAAGGTAATGTAAATCTCTTTAATTAAACAATTTCGCAATATTAGGCTTGTACTGAATTTAATTTTTGAGAATAATTAATTAAGGATATTTCTTGCCATTTTATTTTAAGGAATTTGTTGAAGGAGAAAAATAATAGCAAAGTATGGCGAACTGTTAAGTAGAGCGAGAGGTGCACAAAAACTCGTGGCTAACTACATATGTGTCAAATTCTCGTGGCTAACTACATATGTTGTAAATTTCCCGTAGGTAACTAAATATGTCCGAAAAAGTTACCATAGAACATTAGGGTTAGGGGGGCGTAGACATTTTCCGAAATTGTCTTAGATTGCAGGTGACATTGTTTGTATGTAACATATTATGATAAGGCCGTAGCCCCGCTAGGCTTTCTGCTCTTTGAGGCTTTAGCCTCAAACGACATTTTTTATGTCCTAAAAACCATGTATCAGTGATAGGTTTAAAAATAATAAATACCTTCACATTTTTGTTGGGAAATGAAATACATAAGACAGTTATAAAAATAGCTGAAATAATACGAAATTAAATTTATTGTGATTTTGTTTTTGTCTCAAATGAAATCGTTCTTACTCTACTCGTAACTTACTCGATAACACCGGTAAATTAAGATCGATTAATATTATTATTTATGACACCTTTATACGAGGTTTTATTTATCGTATATTATTTGATAACGGTAGTAAGTAATAGTTATCAACCAATAAAAAGTGTGCCGTAACACTCGTTCAATAACATTAAAAAAGCAAGATTGAATTTCATTTGAAACGTGTAATTGGCTTTTTATTAATCGTTTAATGAATGGCATGAAATTAGCTGCTTCTATTTCGTAGGAATTACAAACGAAAATTACCCAATTAACACTTTATTACAAGTTTTAATCATTAAATGTTTTTTTGTGCTTTAATACATTTATATTCGTACGTAGTGGCATAATGAGTGCTTAAATATGAGTGCTTGGTAGAAATAGCTGCTAATGTTATTTTTTCATTCGAAAGAGTATTCATTATTGTTGTTATCGATCACACAAACACGGATGAACGTTATGATGTTAATCACTGATTTATCGACACACAATGCAAACCACAGAATGGATATAAATTTGGCACGTAAATAGTAATAAGGTAGGTACGACGTAGACTCTTCCCTATGAATGGACTTTTCAAAATTGTACCTTTAAGGCGGATGAAACAAGGCCTTATCTTTCTCTTGAGAAATCGAAATCCATGCGGTCGAAGTCACTGACAAAAGTTGTTGAAAGTTAAGAACTAAAATTTAACTAAAACTAGTAACTAAAAGGTATCCAAATCAAATTTTACCGAAGAAATATCGTCGGTGGTAGTACAATACCGCACAAGGTTTAATTTCATCTGTCAAGAAATATTTTCTTATTTCTTAATTCAAGACAAAGTATAAATTTGCTACATTTGATCTTAAACCTTAGAACAAAACCTTAAACCTTATACAAATAATTCTTTTGGAACGGACACGTAAAGTCATATCCATCATCCATCAATCTCCCCCCCCCCCCCCCCCGTGACCGCCATGAGCCGAGGTCCAAGTCCCACAGGGGACCAGTCTTGTGGCTATAAAGGCTATCAGGTAAACTAGCAAAAGCCTCGTGGCTAACTAAATATTATTTAAAAAAAAAAGGACGGACATAATATGTTGTTAGCGACGAGGTTTTTCCTACTTCACCGGGCATTTATGCCCTAAACCATGGAGAACTAGCCTTAATAGATGATTTAAAAGCTACAAACTAAGCTCTTCCGCAAGTCCAGGGACCTACCGCCACGGCTCAGGGCCACTGGCGGGGGCCGGATTGCTCATGCGTACCCGACCCCCGCCAACGGCGGATCGAAGGAGTGTCCGGCAGGTTTTAGTGGTGTAGGGTCCTCTCCTCGTGGTATGACTTTAGCATACCACGCTATGGAGCGGGCGAGTCTCACACATCCCACCGCTAGCGCGCGAATACGCTGCAGCGGTGGTGCGTCAATGCAATTACCACCGGACCAAAAAAAAAAAAAGGCCGCTAGCGGGCCTCTCTATATAATTTTATACTTACAATATAGATTATATCAATGCATACCTTCTGTAAAATGGTCTTAAAGTCAAAGTTCACAAGACAGCAGTCAGCAACTGCCTAGCTACCCAATTTCAATACCTTACACTGAAGACATTAAATCAAAATAAATTAATCGTATTTAAGACATCTAAACATTGCCTTTCGCTTCAATTAATCATTTCTTGTTTCAGTTTGACGAGACGAATAAGGAGTTACAACAGATAAAGCTACAAGGTAATTTCGATCGTATGTTAATGAGTTACGGTTTGATTTTGGTTGCAAGAAAAATGACGTCATTGGAAAGGAGATACTGATTAAAAAGATATCGATATTTTTAAGAATCTAAGCACTCCGTTATTGTAATGTAGCATAGGCAACATATACTCGTAAAATATAAAATAGAATTCGATAAACATTCTAAATATGTAACTATTTTAAGATTTATGCTGTGGTTATAAAAAAAATTAATACTATTGGTAATTGTTCCAAAATACATCTGTAATCACCTCAAAAATTACAACAATTAATACATAAAACACATTATGTGTATGTATTTTATGTATTATATGTCATAATTTTACATGCACTTATTATAAGATTATACATATATATATATGTGCCTATGTTTATATAGTTGTATGTATGTTATAGCTTATTAATTATCATTTAATAATAATATAATTAATAAATAATAGTTAAATGAAGTCTATTTTTTTATCCATTCTAAACTACAGCGCACCACACCATGTTGTTTCATCACCACCCTCCTGCCAGGTCGACTGGCAGATAATGCCTAGTACGTTAAGTTTTAAATAAAATAAAAATATATATAAGATACAATTTATCACGCATATGCGACTGCGCCTTTAGTATTTGGTAGAACTAGTTCTTTAGAATCTAGCAAGTTTTGGAGCCGGAACTGCGATCGTGACTCTTGCTATAGTTATAAATGTATGGTCATTGTTTTCAAACGGTCGGTGGAGCTGCTAATTTTTGATTCCTCACAAATATATAAGTGCTACACTTTTTACCCGACAACGCTGCAACGGTAGAAAGTATGGTTATTAAGTTATTTTTCTATTGTTCTGAAACTACATTATTAATAATTGTTAAATAAATAATTATTAGAAAAAAGGATTCCCCTGTATTCATTCCCAATTCTTCTTAAAGTCGCCACGTCGCGCACTGTTGGCAGTAAAAGATCATAATCTAAAAATTAAAAACTAATCTTATTAAATGAATTTTTGTATTGAAGTATGTTCTCAGTAGTGACGTTGCATTGTATGCGTAAGAGTTGCTCTCAACGTTTACGTGTATCAGTATAGTCTGTTGTGATAAGTTTTCCGACTCCACCAGGCCATCAAGGGTAGTGAGATGAAGTTTAGAATAGGCTGTGTAACTTGTGGCCCATCATATGGTAGCCGGCTCAATCCCCACCTATAGCACTATTGATGTGAACCCACTCGTAACATAATCATTTTAGCTTAGCACGAGGGGTTAACAAAAATACTAGATGTGTGCAAAAATCATATTAGTAATCTTGAAAATCAAAATAAGTTTTTCTGAGGTAAAATTATAAGTACCTGCTAATAAAACATTTACTACGAGAAAATTGTGAAATAAATGTAGACCATTTATTTAACAACCTGGAATTCGAACCCGAGACGCTAACTGCGGTAGAGCACATAAACCAAACCATAGCAGTACAATTACAACCCATCTCACACATCTCAGTATACTAACAACATAGTAATTTCGCATATCTTATAACTGTTCTGTTAATTCGCGAGTTTCAAAAGCGAATTAACAAATTATAGCTTACTACGACTGATACCTTCATCTCACTTAGGACATTAATGACGTCGGTCTCACTCAAAGGTTTAGCTCTTTTTTCTGCCAAAACTCTGAGCGGTTTTTTTCGACAGTTGATATGGTGTGGGACTAATGGGATCTCACGTTTGGCCAATGTTTTTTTAGTATGATGTATCATTTTTTTTCTTTTTGGTGGTTCGAATGCTAGATTTGCATGTCTGTCTATGTTATGTCCAACGCTGGAGCAGCACAAAAAGGATTTAGTGGCCAAACATTCTCTTTCTAGTATAATTAGTATACCATCGCTTTGGAGGATGGGAGTCTTACATACTGCGGAGAGGGAGCGATGCAACGTATTTTTTACTACTATTTATTTAGAAGAATATAAGAGAGAGACTTAAGTATTTCAAACGAACATCTAGCTTCTATACCACTGAATATAGAGTACATACAGCTGAAGAGTTTGTTGGTTTATTTACTCTCTCTAATCTCAGAAAATAATGGTCCGATTTGAAAATTAATTTCAGTTATCGAGGAAGATTATAAGCTATATTTAATTATGAATTTCCGTTTTGTACTTTTTATTCGATCTGAGGTTCCCAATTTCTGTTTAATTCAAATATTGAAAAACATAAGTGCGCACACGCACAATATTAGCCCCTACCTAAACCACAGACAAACAATCACAGTAAGCTAAACCAATCGCTAAATAACTTAATATAGTTCACGTGCAAACTGCATAACTGTAGTATAATAAAAAAATAAGTGTAATCGTGTGAGTGTGCTGTTATGTAGCAGTGGGAGTAAAAAGTTGCAGCCCGAAGCGAACTCATTAAGCTAATATAAACGAAACACCGACCGACTGAATGCCGGCGTGGTTCGGGGAAATGCAACACACAGATTAAACTTATCAGTAAGATGGATGATTCGAATTGCGGCTTCGCAATATATAAGGCAGGTTTGATTAGGCCGCCATTAAGGATTAAATAATAATTAGTCTTTTTTGGGTGTGTTGACATTTTAATGTTATCTGTTGGGGACAAAATTTAATTTGTCTTTTGTGTTTCTGATAGCATAAGGATACATTTTCGTTTAACGGTCACAAGTAGAAGCTTCCTAATTAAAGTAATTTGAGGTTTAAATTATGTTGGTATGTGATTTAGATTCTTTTTACTATGATACTAGTCGTAAATTGCCGTTAATTTAATAATGGAGTTTGATAAGGATCCGCGGATACCGTTCAATTTACCACATTATGTATAAAAGTATATTATATAGGTACATTCGTTTTTTAGGTATTATACACCTAAAAAAACGAATGCTACAAAATTTAGTTATGTAAATATTAATTATTATTTTAAAATATATTACTATTTTTTTTTAATTCATAACAAGTCGCTTGGTGACGATGGTATTTATAAGTTATATTTTTTCATTTTTTTTTAAAGTAACAACTTCCTTACTGATCATTTTACTCTGTGCCTATGCCCAACTACGGTGGTACTCGAGATTTATAACCCGACAGAATTGAATCAACTTATAACGAATGTAGTGCCCATATCTCTATCGGCCAACACGTTTCGTTGGCGAACAAATTGACAAGTTTATCCTGTCGAATCGAGAAGGACATTTAAAACATTATCTGAAGATATACGATCGGTACTTTTTGATTTCAATGGGGTATAAAAGAATACACTTTAGGGTCCCACGAAAAAGAATGCGGCTGCAAAAAATGCACTCGTTACATAATTTTTGGAATCAGCAAGCGACGTTCATTGACTTTCTAAAGTACGGATATAAAAAAACGTGTTTGCAAGCGAAATTCGGGCAAACTTTTTTTTTACTTTTGCTTAATTTTATTCAAATATTGACCATGTTGATGTGTATCAATTTCCGATTGCGGCTTTCTTATATTGTACACGGCTTAGCAAAATCTTCCTGTCGTGCATTTTTGGGTTTCCATCGTAAGCTTTATTCACCTCTGAAGGATCCTTGTTGGTGTGCGAGTTTTATAGTTGATTTTATATATCTGACGTTAATAATTTCAAATAAAATAATGCCTAGATAAGTATATTTGTCATGTTTTGTAACAATTCCATCTCAAGAGGTTTTTGTTTTATAAATTGAAGCTTTCTAACTATAGGGTTCATTTTCTTTTAATAATAGTAAACATTCAGACCTTTTATTTATTTGATAACTGTCATTTCATATTGTAGTTAGGTATATACTTTTAGAAATATTTAGAAAGCAGTCATTATGACGGTACAAGATTTCTGATGTCAAATCAACTATCATTACAACGTTTGCTCACAAAATACCCTCACATAGAAAAAAAATCACAGCAGGCCAATCGCCAAATCGTGCGTTTCGCCCCTGGCAACTCCTTAACGATTTCCATCATTGGACAACGCAGTGATCCAATTAATAATAATAATGGTGGACGCAAAAAGAACGTGCGATTTTGGAGCCGAAATCAGCTCAAATACCTGAGGTCCAGAGCTCCGGGCGATGGAGGTCAACGTACTGAAGAACTGGTTCCGAATTATTTGCCCAAAAAAGCCCTTGATCGTGGGATGGCAAGGGTTAGTGCGAGCCATAGGATAGGATCGTGTAGAAAAGACCTATGGCGTAGGACATATTGTAATCCGTGTTTGGATCATTGTAATATGGACTTGAGGATCACCATTGCCAGAATTCTTTATCCGCGTTGGATTCACATTCCACTGTAATGTTTTTTTATTTATATTTTACTAGCTGTTACCCGTGGCTGTGCTCGCTTTTAAACCAATATCAATATGTTACTTCTACTACCTTCAAGGATATGTGTACTAAGTTTCATGATGATCGGTTAAGTAGTTTTTGCGTGTTGAAAGCGTAACAAACAAACTTACATTTTCATTTATAATATTAGTAGGGATACCCTATCAGTTATATAGATTATAAATATGTGTTTATTGCCAAACACATACCAACCGTTGTCTTGCCACTTAATAACGAGCACACTTTCGGACAATGAATTTGAGCAAAACTGCTTTTTCAACTCAAGCAAAACTAGACAATATGCCTATGAAATTAACATCTCCCGGTGAAATAGCCTAGTGGCTATAACTAAAATTAAATTAAATTAACAATTTCAAAGGTTCGAGTAACATATTTTTGTTTTTTTTGTCAGCCCCAACGCAAGTATTTATCAATTACTTACTCAGGATGTCTCATATATTATTGATGTACCTTTTTTTTTTGTTGTCCACGGGGAAATGCCTTTACGCTTTCCCACCGCTGCGGCGCTGGCGATGGGATATGTGGGACTCGCCCTCTCCATAGCGTGGTATGCTAAACTCATACCACGAGGAGAGGACCCTACACCACTAAAACCGCCCGGACACTCCTTCACTCCATCATTATTGATGTACCTATTTAGAGAAAAATAACCATTTATTTTTCAGCTATGGCGTCATAGTTATCATAGTTATGGGTAACTAATAAAAAAGCTCCTCAGTTTGATTCCCAACAACTGCAAACGACACTAATACAATGTGTCACTTCTGCTATCTCGTACATTCTGTGGCGCCGCAAGATTTTGGCGAGTTCCTTAACATTCTTGCGCTCAGTGCAATGATAGAGCGCGGAACCTGTTTCACTTTGAGAACTTCAACGAATTATCATGGCTTTGATTTATGGTGGCACATTTTATACAGCAGCCTGCTAAATATAAAGAAAGAAAAATACATTTCTTTCAGCACAACACACAAGATAATAACGTCACATAAATAGTTAATAGAAATATATAAAAAAAAAATATATAATAATCCGTTCGGGAAAATAATGTGTATGCCAAATAAATGATAAAAGTAACTGGACCAAAACCTACGCTCTGTCCATTTGAGTATGTTTACTATGTTTTGCCGAACCGTCTCATGTGGGTCGTGTTAAAACCGGCAGTAGAATAACCCACTGAGTTTGTTTTGCCGGATCTTCTCAGTTGGGGCGTATTGGATCCTGTGGTAGCATAAAAGCGCGTCCGTTGTTATAAACTCATGGTCCGCCCAAATAATGACAATTGTTCTTAATATAATTTAATATAGACAGAACAAGCTATTGGACACAATATAGTAAAATAATAGATTTAAGACTAAAATTATTAAAAACAATTACTAAAATACCTGCTTAATATGCTAATTTATAAATGTTAAAATTATACATAGATTAATAATAAATTATTGTTTTCACTATTTGAAAGTGCCTGTAATAGGTTTACGTAAATAAAAATGATTTTTATTTATTTTTTTAATTTATTTAATTGGGCGGGTCACGTTATCCCCATGCACAATAGTCAACTATCGTTACAATAAGACGACGCCGCCAAGGCTAGCCCGAAAAGAGGTGGTCACGATGTAGACGCGTACCTTGATGGCTGGTCCGAAGTTGCACTAGAATAGAGCACTTGGAAAGATATGGGGGAGGCCTTTGCCAAGCAGTTGGACATAATCGGCTAATAAAAAAAAATAAAAAGAAAAAAAACTAGCTTCCCGCGCGTGGTTTCTACGGCATTCCCGTGGGAACTTTATGATTCAATATAACATATAACGTAACATTCTAATGATGAAAGGATTTTGAAATCGATCCAGACGTTCCTGAGTTTATTCAATGAAAACAAACAATCAAATATTTCCTCGATATAATGTTAGTATAGTGTTTTTTTTCTTTTTTTAATATACTAGCAGAATATTGCAGTCTACGAGTATTCTTATTAACCCCCCGCGCTAAGCTGAAATGCGGGTGAGGATCGAACCAGCGACCATAAGATCACAAGTCCGACATCCCTAACCATTAGGCTGACTGCCGCTTAGATTGGTACCATTGTTTAATAAAGATAAAAAAAATCTCGCAAATACCAGCTACAAACCCCATCCTTTGTTAAGATAAAAACTTTAATAATAACTAACAAGTTTTATCAGATACCGGTTAATTAAGATAATTTAATATTTAAGGTAACTTTGATTATCGGTGGTATCTTGTAAATTCGCGCACCCATCAGCTTGCATACCGAAGAGAACGTTGCAACCAACCACCCAGGTAGTATGTACTCATTTGGTTGCAATTAGGTAAATTGAGGTAAACATCTTAACTGCCAATGTCTGCAAAGGTATCTACACTATAATTTAATTTGAAATTGGTCGGTCTACTTATAATGTATCAATCGGTGTACCATAATAAATTCATGGTGTGTTCTGACGAAAACGACTTCTGAATTTCAATCGATAATATAATTATAAGACATTGAAATAATATTGTAGGTATGGATGGATGGATGTTTGTTACTCTTTCATGCAAAAACTACTGAATGGATTTGCCTGAAACTACGCACGCGGATAGTTTATAAGCTGGATTAACATATAGGCTACAAAATATCACGCTCCGACCTACTGGAGCAGAGTGATGCGGATAAAACCGCGGGGCGCTTATTGTAATAAATAAGTTAACGTAATAAGGTAATTTTTATTTTAAGTAACAACACTAACTTTAATAAAATACGTATTTTGCCACTAACAAACATTTTTAATTTTGACCATTCATTAATAATAATTTAATATTATAATAAAAATATAATTAAGTCATTTTATGATCATTTCTAGCCAAATTCATATTATTTTCTAGGAGGTAACACTAAATAAATAGCCACAATAAATTTGGTGTTTTAATTAATTTTTCATTTTGCACTTTAACTTTGTATTTTTAAATCTGTTGTTTTTGTCCTCATCTATAACATCCTTACAAGAATTCGTCACGTCACATTTCCAGTAACCCTGTATTATGCAGTTAGTTTTTAATGAACCCTCAAAAAATGACATTCGTAATACTTTTCATTCAATCATAACTTAAAACAAAATATGACACATTTTACTCAATCGTCATAATTCAAACTTACAATGATCTGACAAAACTGATTAACCAAACATCAAAGGTGAATGCAGTTTGCCTTTAATTACCCTTAAGGCAAAAATTATCCGTTTTAATTTCCTACATTATAAATTATAATTTAATTATGTCTTCATAATTAAAATGTCGTGAACATAGCTGTAATAGCTCACATGCTGTTTTTATTCACGGATAAAAGATATTCTGGATGCTACTAATCGGATACTTTGAGTGAAGGAATTTCTATTTATTTTAAGCATTATGAGTTGATACTATTTTTGGATAATTAATTAAATAGTAGCTTCTGCGCGCGGCTTCACCCGCGTAACTCCCATTCCCTTAGAAAGCCTTCTTTGATGAATGGGCTATCTAACATAATAAGATTTTTTTAAATCTGACGAATAGTTGCTGATATGATATGATGCGTTCAAGCAAACAAACTCTGCAGCATTATAAAATATGTATAACGTCCACTACTGAACATGGGCCTCCTCCCGAGGGAGAATATTTGCAATAGTCACCACGCTTGGCAGGCGGGTTGGTGACCGCAGTATTGTACCACACAAGGAAACGCTGCTGCCCGTTCCCTGATATACGATTATTATAGATTGTGTTATAACAATCGGGACCAACGGCTTAACGTGCTTTCCGAGGCACGCAGGGTAGCCCCTCAACTAACCAGACCCGGAAATAAATCTTAGAATTTACACAAAGATTTACTATCCAGCATGGGGATCGAATCCACAACCTCCGAGATTTAAAGCGAGCCAAATACGTTGTGAGTTTGCTTTATACATATATAAGTATCGATTGTTAATTTATCCATCGTAATAGTATTCATTTTAGATATTTGATATAGCTATAAATATTTTAGTGCTATCAATAATTCTACGCGCTGTCACTATTATGATACATAAATCACAAACTGAGTGTCTATTATTTTTTAGAATTTCTCATTCCAAAATGTCAAGAGTAAATTAACAATATATTTTAACATTTTATAAACCAAATATCTTAAAATTTATACTAATTAATAACTATATTGATTAGTTTTGTATTTAAAGCGTGTATTTATATTCCTATAAATTTCATGGTGCAAAAAACTATAATAAATTGGAACAATCACTACATAGTATAAAACAAAGTCGCTTGCCGCTGTCTGTCCGTCCCTATGTATGCTAGATCTTTAAAACTACGCAACAGATTTTGATGCGGTTTTTTTTAAAAGATAGAGTGATTCAAGAGGAACGTTTATGGGTATGATACATCAGCATTGCACCCGTGCGAAGCCGGGGCGGGTCGCTAGTCTATAAATAAGATGTAGATAAAAATAAACCGCCATCACCTTTTTTTTTCGGACAGGCATACGTTATTTGCCACGAGGCTTTTGCTACTTCACCGGGCCGTCAACACCAAAATAATAACTAAATGCTTTAAAAAATTAAACCATTCTTTTACTATCACATAGTATGGATATAAAAATGCTCTCTTGCGCAGGTTGCTTAGTTTGTAGTTTTTGAACCACTAGCGACCCGCCCCGGCTGCGCACGGCTGTAATGCTGATGTATACATATAAACATTCCTCGTGAATCACTCTATCTACTAAAAGAAACCACATCAAAATCCGTTGCGTAGTTTTAAAGATCTAAGCATACATAGGTACGAACAGACAGTGGGAAGCGACTTTGTTTTATACTATGTAGTGATTTACTAAGGCTGGAGCTTGGTTCGCCCTTATATGCCCGGTAAAGTAGCAAAAGGCATGGCTAACTATATATGTCCGTCCGAAAAAAAGGACATACCTAATTGGGACTGATTCTGTATTGAACATTGATAGCGATGGCTTTTCACCAAATCTTTCAGTCTTGATACATTTTTTTTTGTTTAAAAGATTACTATCAGAGTTTTGCAGTCTACTAGTATTCTTGTTAACCCCTAAGCTAAAATGCTTGTGTTACGAGTGGGTTCGCGTCGGTAGTGCAACCGGTGGCGATCGAACAGGCGACCACAAGATCACAAGTCCGACGCCCCTAGACATTGGGCTATGGCCGTTTATATTTCTTCAACTACATTGGCTATTAACGACATGTCACTAAACTCGGTGTCTAAGGTTCTTAGTAGTGTTGCGCGTACGCAGGTAAACCAAGCCTGTAACCGCAGCCACGCGTGGGAACGAACAATATACCGCTTGTGACAATTTCCTCATTGTCTGCTTTAGTTAGTGTCACAATCCGTTTGTTTACCAATAGTGTTAATCTATACTAATATATAAAGCAGAGTTTGTTTGTTTGCTTGAACGCGCTAATCTAAAGAACTACTGATCCGATTTCGCGTAGTATCGCGTATCACTACTTAGTATAATACAAAGTCGCTTGCCGCTGTCTGTCCGTCCCTAAGTATACTTAAATCTTTAAAACTACGCAACGGATTTTGATGTGGTTTTTTTTAATAGATAGAGGGATTCAAGAGGAAGGTTCATATGTATGATACATCAGCATTGCACCCGTGCGGAGCCAGGGTGGGTCGCTAGTTATACATATAATAAGAATCGACCAGCGCGGGCTGGGATTAGATCAGAAGCATAGAACGCGTCGCGAGCCTAGCCTTGCAAGGACGACCGGACCCTATCCTAGCTTACTAGTCTTTCTCTATCTACCTACGTTGTGACACCCATTTGAATTGTTCAGAGTGAAAGCCTTATCGAGGAAGGCTATTGCTATCTTTAATTTTAAAGTTCGGGACCGGGAGATAAGCGGATGAAACCGCGCTCGATAAGTTTCCATATTGCCGATATAGCTTCTTTAAAAAAAATCTAGACATATTTTTTGCCCGCCGAGACTCCACTCCCGTTAAACCGACGAGTCAGTCTTTAGTCAACTTATTACTTCATGAGAAAACCCTGTAGCGCATAATAGTATTTCTCTTTTAAATTAATGCAATACATTGGCAAATTACAGAACGTTATAATACCCGTTATTGGAAAACATCAGAAGAAAATTACTTATTTCAGTAATAATGTGCAATCTACATAAATTGCACCTAAATATCATTGGGATACGGGTCATCATTGAGTGTAAATTTCTTTGCCATTTACGATGAAAAAATTACTTTAAACTTACAACAATTGACATTCACCATCTAATTTATTGGCATAACATTCGACCAAATGAACGCTATAATAGCATAATATTTAACGTAAATAAACAAAAAATTGAAAATTATTTTCGACAGTACCAAAAGCAGATATTGGGTATATAGTAATTTATTGTCATGATGACTGTAATATTTACATCTTAAGTACTAACTTGTCATTCTTTATCTGATATTAGTAGCTGTTTAGTGATATCCACCAAATTTCCATTACCGTAAAATGACATTTCATATGCTGTAAGCCTTGGAGACAACCTCTGTAGCGTAGCGATATTTGGCTCGCTTTAAAAGTTGTGCGTTCGATTGGAGATTGAAACCGCCGGAAAAGAAAAAAAAAAGATTTCTTTCCGGGTCTGGTTGGTTGAAGGACTGCCTTCCGTGCCTCGGAAAGCACGTTAAGCCGTTGGTACCGATTGCTATTACATCATCTATAATAATCTTATATCATGGAATGGGCAGCAGCGTTTCTTTGTGTGTAACAACACTTACAACATAATACTGCGATCACCAACCCGCCTGCCAAGCGTGGCGACTATGGCGAATACTCTCCCTCGGGAGGAGGCCCATATTCAGCAGTAGACGTTATATAGGCTGATGATGATGATGATGAAGCCGCTTGATACACTCGGAAGCCGGGTAATTTCCTTCGACATGTCCGGCAACATCGCGCGACATATGTCGTCGCGACGGATATAAGGCGCGTATAACAACGTCTCAAAGTGACATTTGACGTCGATGGTAACACGTGTCCTAGTCGAGAACCAATAGCACTCATGTCATTGATGGCACACAACGCAGTATTTTCGGCAAGCAATAATATTAAGAACGAACATAAGTGATCATGGAACTAAGTAATTACAGTAAGTCTACATTATTTCACTACTGCAGCTTCTACGTTCTATAGCTTCTTTTAACATAAAAAAGGGCACTGCACTATGGGACAAATAATATCCTACAACACGTGTTATCATCAACGTCGGGTGAGGTGTCGCAAAGTTGTTGTACATCGCTGCGATTCATGTCTACGTCAACGAAACATGTTGTCCGACATGTCGAGCAAAATCACTCAGCTATCGTCGCCAGGTCGAGTAACATTTGTTGCTCAGTATATCCCTGGCTTTATGCTTTAAATGTCGCCGAAATCACTTCAAAATATACCGAGCATAATTTCTGTTACGAACTGAAATTGGGTATAAAATTTCACCTGTCTCGCGTCAGGCTAAAAGTTGAACGAGTGTAGATATCGGTGTAAACCAGTTCTGATTTTGCATCAATAGGCAGGTTCGTGGGCCGAACGCTCTGCGGACGTAAATTTCTTTCGCATTAAACACGTTATTAAAAAGCAATGTATGTATAGAGTAGTTAATAAACAGAGGTGCTGTTTGTAAACTCAATAAAGTCACTTGTTAATGCTTATTATAAGAAAGATAATGATCATTAATAATAGCAGTATGTGAATTTGTTGGTGTGATTTAAGGCTGGAGTTTTTCTCACTTACCTCGCCCGGTGTAGTAGCAAAAGCCTCGTGGCTAACTACATACGACCGCCGGAATAATAAAGTGGTTCAATATTGGATGTATTGATTTTACTTTTAAATGAGAAAACGGTTGTTTGATATGCATTATTAGTATATTATTGCGTTCAATAGGACATTTTTTTTAGTTAAAATTCAGTTATTAGTAGATATTTAATACACGGACAGCGTAGCAGTGTACTTGAGCCCTGCGATGGTTTAACTAAAAACTTGATCGGCCCAGTCAGTTATAAACAAGAATAATATTAACAATTGTTAAAGATTATCTTTTAAATTTACACGTATAAAAACTATTGTAAACTAATTTGCATATTGCTAACATAATTCAAATAAAGAAATTAGAAATTAATTCATAACAAAACATCCAAATTCGTTTTAGTATGCCGGATATTCGCAACATTTTCGAGAATGCCGACCAGTCATAATCTATCCCAGTAGATTTCCGAAATACCGGTAAAGCCTTCGAATCGGACATCAATCTCTTGATAAACCATCGATTTAACTCAATAAAGCTAAAACCAGAGGGGTCAGCTTTGAGCCGGGGATTGTTTGTTTGAGAAATAATTAAGGGACTAGTATTCTGTCTTTATTCTTCCGAGTGTAGTTTGATAGCCACTGTTTTACGAGTTACTGATGTAAGGTATAGAAAATTGTTCTTTGTGGCCGTAAAAATATAAAAATTAAAATAACATGAAAAAAAACCGTTATATTTTGAATTGAAATATTTTGTAATACCTTTTTGCTAAATTCAATACAGTATGTGAAAGTTATTCATTCCTTTACCAATACAATATATTTTTGCAATTATTTAACGCAAAAGTTTCCACGATATTCATTAAATTACTTAAAACACGTAGATTTATTAAAATACAAAACCTGTTATATATTTATTAGATTCAAAATTAAAACAACACTATTAATAAGCCAAATAATTGTACAAACTTAGCACAAATTACCATTTTAATTTATTTAAGAAACAACAATCTATCTAAGAACAAATATTATAAGGTCAATCTATGTTTTACGATACTCTGTGGGCGGGAACCATCACATTAGATCTGGAGCGGATCGCGAAGGTTTTTTGGAGCTCGGAGCAAGTTTCGGTGGGCTCGGTGAGCTTTGAGTTTGAAGGCTTAAGATGTATAGGACAATGGAAGAGACAATGTGGCTTCTACAACTAAAATTGAAATGCCAAAATTCGGGAGAGGGTGGATATTCGTTACTGTTTTTTTAATGTAATTAATAGAATCAGAAGTTACTTTACGGAAATCCATCCTAATCTAGATTAAAAAATAAAATTAATTAATTAATCTTTTTTTCGGATAAGCAACATCCATATGGCTTAGTAAACAAAAAATGATAACTTATATTTATGTTGGTAAACTTATGTATCTATTTGGAGACCAGGCTGTTGTCCAAAAGGCATCTTTGACATCACCTAACAAAGGGGAATCGTACCTCCCCGCTGTGGTCTTCCTCCCCGCTATGATTAGAATGTTGAAACAATTGGCAGCGTACGCTACCGTTAATTCGACTTAAATATGTCTAAACGCTGGGATGAAGATCAACAAGTTGACGAGTCAAACGCGAAAGGAACTTTTGATCCGATTTGAAAAAAACTTTCAATGTTAGATAGTCCATTTATTAAGAGAGGCTAATGCTATATTTAATTATGATGTCCCTACGGTTACGGGAGTAACACGGGTGAAACCACGTGGAATAAAGAAAAATAATGTTAATTATGTAATAAGATTAATAAAATATTGCGAAATATTTTTCAAAGGGCAGTGTTTCTCAGTAACCACGACCTCACGCACTGCACGGTAGGGGTAAAAATACGGCGATTCCAAATAAAATTAGCCATTTTTTACCCGATCGTCAAAATTAAATATCATAAATATCGTCAACGCAGCTATTTACTCGCTGTATTACATTACGGCTAGCCGTATTGAAAAACGTATGATGTCGAGTGTGTTCCGGCGGATTTTCATTCAGCCGCATTAAATCCGGCTAATTATTGAACCGCCGCATTTTAAAACGGCCCTGTTGGATAACGGCTAGCCGTAATATAACACGGCGGACTACATGATCCGGCTCTGACAGATGCATACACAGATATACATCTCTGACATCCGTAACACACACTTTTCCCAACTAATTATATGATGTCACTGTCACTTCTAGCAATTAAATCGCTCCGTGTTTTACCACCTACATATACACTTTGCAATTTCGTGCAGCAAGTAATTGCGTTGCGTTTCAACTCAAAATTTTTATGTTAAGTATTTAATGTTTTCTTAAAATAATGAGTAGGTACGCCGAATGTAATTGGTCGCTGTAGAGAAACCGGTCGATTTTTATCAAGAACATACGCTTTGGTATGCTCAAAGTAGCTTAAATGCTCCTGAAATACTGTTATAAGAGGTACCGCCAAAATATAAATGGGTGTTTTACTTTAGTTTTGTTATCCGTCATCTTTCAACTTTTTTGTTATACAAATGACTGAATTATAATGCGAATATGAGAGCCATAAAATCACTACATAGTAGGTATAAAACGAAGACGCTTCCCGCTGTCGGTCTGTCCTTATGTATGCTTAGATCCTTAAAACTAGTCAACTTTAGATAGAGTGATTCAAGAGAAAGGTATATGTATTTGCGGTTTTACCCGCTTTACTCTGCTTCAGTGGGTCGGAGCGTGATGTTTTGAAGCCTATATGTTAATGCAGCGTATAAACTATCCCCGTGCAAAATGTCAGCCAGTTCCATTCAGTAGTTTTTGCGTAAAAGATTAACAAACTTCCTTCCATCCATCCATCCATACTTACAAACTTTCGCGTTTATAATATTAGTAGGATATTGACCAGTGAAATGTTATGTAATTATCAAAATACATTATAATCATTTATGGTCTTACGATAAAATTGTTTAAAATTAATCTTTATAGAAAGTATAAAATTCAGACTGCCATGACAGCATGACAGACACCTTCGCGGTTGCCAAGTGCTCTGGAATGTGAAATGTTCCGAATTTAAATCTGGACCTCAGAAACATAACGAAAGTACTGATACTTCAGAAGTATTTGGTCGTAAGTACCAGTTTACGATAAAGACACAAGCGGATTATAAAATCTGTAAGATCAAATATTGTAAAGATTCTTCAGGGTTCCGCTCCCGAAGGATTAAATCGGGACCCTATTACTAGGACTTCGCTATCTGTATCTGTAGGCTGTATCTCAAGAACCGCGATAGGTAGACAGGTGAAATTTTCACAAATGATGTATTTCTGTGAATTCTATAACAACAAATACAAAAAATATAAAATAAATATTTAGGGGGGGCTCCCATACAACTTTTTTTTCTTTTTTTTGCTCGATATCAATAACGGCAAAAGGACGGAACCCTTCGTGTGCGAGTCCGAAACGCATTTGGCCGGTTTTTTTTAGCTACTTAAGTGATACTTTTGTTAGATTTAGTCTTACACATTTTAATTATGACAAGTACAAGTGTATGTAAATATCTAAGTGCTGAATAAACATTTTAATTTCCATCACTTACGACTATTGATTCTGACGCATAATGGCACATCCGACATTATGCTTCTGAACTTTACAACTGATAGGCAGTAATTTTTTTTTTTTTTTTTACTGTACAGGTTCTTTTATTGAATCATGCCGGATTAACGGTGAAAATAATTAAGGTATGTCTAAATAAGTAACTTTATACATATAGTACCCGCGTTACTCTGCTCCAGTGGGTCGGAGCGCGATTTTTTAGCCTATTTGTTATCTCGGTGCAAACCTTCAGCCAAATCCACTCAGTAGGTTTTGCGTGAAAGAGTAATAAACATACATCCATACATTCGTACATACTTTCGCGCTTACAATATTAGTAGAATTAAGGCTTTGTGGCGTATGGCTATGAGTCTCGTTTTTAGTCTCTGAGGTAGTGGATTCTTTACCGGTCTGGTTGAGGGACCGAATGTTATAATATCGTCTACAACAAGCGTATACCAGGGAACGGGCAGCAACGTTTAATTGTGTGTTACAACATAATACTGCGATCACCAATTTACCTAACACCACATGCATTCCGTTGAACCAAAACACAAAACAACTTTCATCATATCTGTAGCTTTCAAAAATAGTGGTCTCACATGGGAATCGAACCCACAACTAGTCTTAAAAGAAACCACTGTAACCACTATAATGCAGTCAAAAATATTAATATTTTAAATAGACTCCGCCACCCCCTACAGAAAAGGATAACTGATAATTACTTAATAATCTAGTACCTTTGATTTACCATTACTTTTACAAGGGGTGCTAACTCCCCTATAGTGATTAATGAATAAATAAAAAGCAAACTTCCAATTTTCGTACAACTTTCCTTTCACTTAGAGAACAGGATATCATTTTCCCATAGTATGATTATAAGAAGTGTCAAAGTGACATTTAAATTGGCCTTTGCCGGGACATAAAACTATCACCTTGATACTATAATTGACAGCTGTCGAAATACCACAAACACGACCATTAAAATGATTATTGCTCTGTACATTTTGAGTTCAACATTAATAATAGTAATTAGTTTTCAATTCCTAGCATAAAGATAGTTAATTGAAAACTGGCATTTTTTAAACCAATAATTATTTACGTAGGAGATGGCGGGACGAACTGGATAGGTCCCAACAAAACTGGAAGGAGGACGCGCGGTTATGCCAAAAACGGCAGTCGGTGTTGCTACCGCAGAAAAAGGCCGTCAACAGAAGTAGCAGGGGAGATGGTTAGGGAGATTGTAATGTTTATTTAGACGATTTCAAAACTTATAAATGTATCATTTGTTATTATATTCAACTACGCTAATGTCATCGTGGCGTCATAGTGACACCATTATAAGGTCAGTTGGATTAGTAAATTACCAAATGGGAAAAAAACCGACCATTGAACTGTCATTGACAGTACATGGACACGGGGCCCAGGAGTGGGACAGCATAGGCTAGTAAAAAATAATAATAATAATTAAGCGACTAACTAAAACGCCCCGGCTTCGCAGGGGGCAATATTGATATATTATACTATTAGCTTCAGAAGTTGTATAACATTAAAAAAAAACAATAATGATCGACCGTTAGGCCTTTTATTTGAATTAACAAAATCAACAATTTACAAAAAGGAACAAATCAACCTATAAAGCTACACCATTAAAATTACACACAAAATCACAGGTGATAGGTAACGAAATAATGGCTCACGTGACCGGGGGTCGATACCAGGGATCAGCGACGTATATAATCCGGAGTGACAACGATGGTGGCGGCGCGTGAGCAAGTAAACACGGTGGCGTTTACCACCGCTTTATATAGGGTGGGCGGCGTTAGAGGGGTGGCGCGGCTAACACGGCCTCTCCTGACGGAGACACTTGCATCGGCTGCAGAGTCGCTATCCAACGACGGCATCGATAATCCAACGATGGGATTGAGTGCGGAGTCCGACGACTCAGCTTCAGGTTCGGATTCTAGTAGCAGCGTCGATAATGTGGCGCCACCGGCGTCAGGCGCAGCAGTTGATGTGCCGGCCGCGGGGTCAGCATCCGGTGAAAGCAGTGGCGGATCAATGCCGGTGCTGGTTTCAGATCCTAACGGATCTAAGTTATCTGAAATCAATACATGGTTTAAGGAATGGATTCACATTAATAACGCATACGTCATCAATCATTCCCCTTTCAACAATCATTCGCTTTTTGCGCTCACTTTCAAGCACGCGTTTTATCTCATGCGTCACTCATACTTCTCCGCCTAACGAGACGTCTCGGGGGGACTACATAAGTAAACAAACAAGGCCTTTTTAACGCTTTAGTCTTCATTTCGACAGCAAACAGCCCCTCGGTGGCCGCCACTCAGGTCCGCAAGGCTCACTGCAGACTCGTCAGGCTTCCCGTGCCCTGCAACATTACGCGACACACGCGTCCGCTCGTCCAGCGCCACCGCGCTCCGAGCAGCCCGACTTGCGACACACGCTAACACAGGCTTATAGGCACTCACTTGTTGCGAGCACCTACACTACGTGGCGACCCAACGCCAACCGTCAATCGCCTTGGTCCAACCTCGACTAGCAATCTTAATGCTACGGGTTACCAATAGACGGCGAATTCATGACACGACAACGTTTTGGGGCCAACCTCGACTAGCAATCTTAATGCTACGGGTTAGGTACCAAACGTCGTCCTCATAGTATACTCACTGTCGAAAAACGCGGCACACGTCTCCGGGCACCACTCGCCTCGCCACGGCACCATAAACTGCGCAGCTGCCTGCGTCGTCTTGCCGTAGCCGCCACTCAACAGCTTGAGTTCGTAGCGGTCGCTCGGCAAGATGTTTACCACCTTGTAGGGCCCACGCATTCCCGAGTCCAATTTCCCTGTTGACTGAGAATATTTAATCACGAAAACAAGGTCATCCAGTCCGTATTTGCGTGGAGCGTGCCTCTGCCGATTAACCCGTTCATCTTGATTGACTTTATTTCGAATCAGGAGCTCACGGGCCCTGCCCCTAGTAACCTCACGCAATGCCTCCCGATTTGAGCTCGCACTTTCAACTGCTACATCTCGAATCAAAGCTCGAATCACAGGTGTTGTCCCATCAGTGCCTATCAAGAGTTTAAGTGCGGATGTTTGCGTCGTCTTTTGTTTGGTGATGTTAAGAACCAACTGGAGTTTCCATAACACTTCCGACCAGGATGCTCCTTTTTGATTGACTTCTATGCGGATCATGTTTAGAACGGTTCGAACGTACCTCTCAACTTGGCCGTTCGCATGGTGCATCTCTGGGGTTATGTAATGCAACTGACAACCAAGGTCGTTGATCCAACTGACGAATTCCCTAGATTCAAACATACGGCCCTTGTCCGTAACCATCAGTTTCGGCACTCCAAATAACGAAACGGCTTGTATTAGAACCCGTTTCAACTCACCTGCGTCCTGTCGGTAGATAGGATACAGAAGACAGTACTTGGTGAACGCATCGATCACGACGAGTACGAACTTGAAACCTTCCGAAGCCGGCAGAGGTCCCAAGGCGTCCACGTGCACGGTATTGAAGGGCACGTCTGGTTTTTCCCAGGACGTGATGGGTTGCAGGGGGGCTCGTGGTACTCGCTTTTTAGAGATACATACCAGGCAATGTGCGACGTATTTACTGACAAACTGCCGAAGTCCGGGAAACCAGAAATGTTTGAGGATGAGATCCATCGTTTTTTCAGCCCCGATGTGGTCGTGCTCGTCGTGGAATACTCTCAGGAGACTTAGTCGATGACCTTTGGGGATGTAAGCGAGTAACCTCTGTTCCTCACCTATCGGATTATATCGGTAGTAGAGAATGTCGTTTTGTGACACGTACTGGTTCGGGTCCAGAGTACCATCCTGGAGTTTCTGGAGAAGGTCTTGGGTCTCCTCGTCAGCCGCCTGAGCTATCTGTGCCCAGTTACGAGGCTTGGTCACTTGGTTTACCTGAGCTGGGGGATTGCGGCTAAGGTAGTCGGCATGTGGCATCATTGTTCCCTTCCGATACTCGATGGTGAAGTCGAAATCTTGGAGGTATATCCACCATCGGGCTACTCGAGGTAGTAGGTCCTTTTTCCGCTCAGTCGACTTTAGGGCGTTGCAGTCCGTCACAACCACGAACTTCAGACCTACCAGATACTGCCGAAAATGCTGGAGAGCCTTCACCACTGCGAGAGTCTCAAGCTCGTAAGAGTGATACTTACTTTCGGCGCCCTGAGTGACCTTGCTGAAGTATGCGACCACATGCTTCTTCTTGTCTGGGTGTACTTGGAGAAGTACTGCTCCATAACCAGCACTGCTTGCGTCTGTATGGACTTCTGTTGGGAGCGCTGGGTCAAAAATAGCAAGAACTGGTTCGGATGTTAGGCGACGTATAAGCTCTCGACGAACCTCTTCATGCTCCGGGCCCCAACAAAAGTCCACATCCTTTCTAGTAAGACGAGCGATGCAGGCTGTTTTAGTTGCGTAGTTTTCGATATATCGTCGAAAATATCCGGCAAGGCCGAGGAGTTGCCTAACCTGCTTGACGTTTTCGGGTGGTGAAGTGTTAGAAAGAGCATCTACTTTTCGCGGACTCGGCCTCACCTGACCTTGACTTATAACCCTGCCTAAATATTCGACCTCGGTGGTGAGAAATGTACATTTGCGTAGGTTAATAGAGAAACCCGCTTGGGTGAGTGTCAGTAGAACTTTTCGTAATAACTCAACGCCATCTGCTATGGTGTTACTCAAAAGTAAAACGTCGTCTACATAGACCAAGACGTCTCCGCTATCAACAAAGCCACGCAGCGTGTTGTTGATAATGCGTTGGTATACGATGGGAGAGTTAGCTAGACCATACGGCATTTTCAAGTACTCGAAGTGTTCTTCGGGGGTTACGAATCCGGTTAAATGAATGCACTCCTCTTTGATCGGAATTTGATGAAACCCTGTGGCCATGTCGAGACTAGAAAAGAATGTGTGAGTCCCCAGCCTGTCGATGTGGTCATCAATCAAGGGAAGCGGGTATCTATCCTTCACCGTAACCCTGTTGAGGGCTCTGAAGTCGACACAAAGCCTATCCGAACCATCGCGCTTCTTAACGAGTATTATTGGACTCGCGTACTCGGACTGAGATTTTCGTATGACGCCTTTCTCTAACAGATCCGCTGTTATCTCCCTAACTTTAAGCTTTTCCTGATAAGAGAGCTTGTACGGCCTATACACGATTGGGGTGGAGCTAGTGAGCCTAATGTCCATTTCACCGGTCGTTACAGTGGACGCAGCCGTACCCGAAATTAAGGATCCCGAAAATTCCTCGATGACTGCCATTAAGGCTTCGCGCTCGGCGCCATGTAGGGGAGTGTTGATTACGGCTTGCTTTTTTACATCAACCGTGTTAACACTAACAGGTATCTCCGACGAGTGAGCAAGATATTGCTTATCTTTGGTGCGAACGTAAATAACTCCGTCACGATTCAGCACGTCGGTGCCGATTATAACTGGGGTGCTCATGCAGGAAGATGGTACGACGACTAAATCTGCCTCGATAGAGATATCTTTAAATTCCAAGACGACCGTTATGTACGTTGTGGACACTATCTCCCTGTCGCTGATCCCTTTTAACACGCAACGTCTTGGTTTTGGTTTACATGAGAGGTGGTTTAAAACATCTGATGATATTAAAGAGATGTTTAAAGCTCCACTATCGATAAGAACATCTACTGGAATGCCCTCAACCACGGCTGTAGTGATGTCACTAGAGGAGTCACTTAGTCGGTCTGAACACAGATTCACATTCCGTGGGTTACGAGATTCGGTACGAGCCTTGGTAAAGCAAGTGTCCTCTCCGTGGCCAGGCTTTTTACAGAACGTACAAGTCAGACTACTGGGTGTTGGTGGTAGTGAGGGGTTTGAGGTAGGCTTTGATTTCTTAGTGCAGTTCCTACTTAGATGACCTATTTCGTTACATGTAAAACACTTCGAATTCAGACGATTGTTTGGTTTAGGAGGAAAATGTCTCTTAGCTGCTGTGTTTGGACGTGCGTCTTGTTTATTACGGTTTGGCTTCGTGTAAATGGACAAAAACGACACGAGCGTTTCGGGCGTGAGGGCTGCGTTTGCCGCAGCTGCGCGTACTTGAGGGCTATCAATTCCGCGGATGACTATTAGCGTTCTTAAATCGTCACTAATGCCTTGAACAATTTTTAGGCGGAGTAACGTGCGTCGCGCATACTCGGCGTAAGTAGAATAGTTATCGGATGTGGTTTTCATTGCATCGAACAAGATGTTGGCAAAGTCTAATTTACTTGGACAAAGTGGCTTAAACTCTCGTTTGAAGTTGGTCCAAGTTCGGTCATTGGAAACCCATTCCGATAGCCAAACCTTGGCATCACCCTTAAGACACGACGCGACGCGAGATAAGCACTCCGGATCGGTCCAGTTGTTGGCGACCTTAGCGCGATCTACTTCGTCACACCATGCGTCGATATTATGGGTCGACGGATCAAAGTTAGAAACATAGTACGAAAAGGACCTAGCTGGTTGTGCGGATTTAATTGCTTCAACTAGGGCCTGAGCGAGGGATGACGCCTCAGATCGCTGAATTGTCGATCCCATAGAAGGACCACGGTGATCGATTTTAGCCGTTCTATTAATTTCGGATGGTCGCGGGGGTGTGGACGGTTCATTACATGCATTGCTAGGCGCGGATGCGGTGATCACCGGGGCAGACGGTTCGTGCACCTGCCGATGACGTTTCACGGTTTTCGTGCGTCGCGACCGTTCAACTGACGAACGACTAGAACTGCTAAGATAGTGCCTACGTCGTCGTCTGCGAATTAAATACGAACTACGACGATTGCGTGAGCGCGATACGAGTGAATCACTCCGTGACCTTGAGCGTGACCGTGACGTGGTAATCGTAGCGCGCCGGGAACGTCGGCGGTCCCGGGACACGCACCGCGAGCGAGACCGCACCGATCGACGCGAGCCATTCCGCGAACGACGATGTCTCGATCGGCCTCGAGATCTACTACGCGACATATCTCACGACAATACACCGGGTTACACAAAAATAGGAACGAAAAACAACAATAATAGTCACGCAAAAATAATCAAAACAATGTGGGTAGTTTTGTTCCTTTTATATCGCGGGCTACTTTTGTTCTTTATCCCACTTCTGATATTAGCTTCAGAAGTTGTATAACATTAAAAAAAAACAATAATGATCGACCGTTAGGCCTTTTATTTGAATTAACAAAATCAACAATTTACAAAAAGGAACAAATCAACCTATAAAGCTACACCATTAAAATTACACACAAAATCACAGGTGATAGGTAACGAAATAATGGCTCACGTGACCGGGGGTCGATACCAGGGATCAGCGACGTATATAATCCGGAGTGACAACGATGGTGGCGGCGCGTGAGCAAGTAAACACGGTGGCGTTTACCACCGCTTTATATAGGGTGGGCGGCGTTAGAGGGGTGGCGCGGCTAACAATACATATAAACCTTCCTCTTGAATCACTATATCTATTAAAAAAAACTACATCCAAATCCGTTGTGTAGTTTTAAAGATAGCATACCTGCATAGGGACAGACAGACAGCGGGACAGACTTTGCTTTATACTATGTAGTGATAAGCATCCGATTTTAAATCTGACGGTATTTCAAAGACTGTGTAAATATGAACTGCTTATGCGTATGCGCGTGCGATAAAATACTTGTCATCGCATACAAATTTTTCAAACCTAAATCCACACGGAAGAAGGAGAAAACCAAAATAACACAGTCCAAATGACAGATAGGCGACGATCACTGCCCCAAGTTAACGTATTACTTGGGCATAGTTCTTTCAAACTTATGTCCAATAATGGAAGACCTTATTTCAATATTGATAGAGATCATTTTTGTATTCCGTCATCTTTGGTCTAGGTATTCACTGACCAATTTTAGAAGACCTCTCTTACCGAATAATTTGGTTCCAGCGATAGGTCAAAATATTGGTTATTAGCAGTGTCCCCGTAAATCGGATGTGCCAATTAATTACGTAGGTTTTCTTTTACGATCCGTCGTGGAATTTATAACAAATTGTTTCAGAGCTATATCAGGACAGTTTCGAACCTAATTGAATATAAATTCATTCATGGATGCAGCCAGTTCTTTCAAACGGTTTTAAAATAGATATTCGTAAAAATAGCGGCCATTGTATAACGGTACCGGTTTTAACAGTGAAATGTATACACGGATTTTGGAGTTCTATCGTAAATATTGCAATGCAAAATGAATACTAGTAAATAAGATTTAAGATTCTTAATAAAACATTTGATTAATGCATCTTTATATTAATGTATCTATCCGATCACCGATCTACCTGCCAAGCGTAGTGATTACGGCATGACCCTCAACCCTGGCTTGCCAAGGTATGTTAAAGAGTGCCATGTTCAGCAGTGGACCCGTTTTTCGATAAAGTGAAAAACGGGTTCCCGTCGGTAGTGCAATGAGTGGGCATCGAACCGGCGACCACAAGATGACAAGTCTGATGCCCTAGTTATTGGGCTACGACCGTTTCAATCCTGCGAAAGACATGCAAATAAAGTAACACAAGCAGCTAATATAAATATATAAGGGTTCTTCCCACACCTAATCAAAATTATAACTCTGATGTTAAAAAATTTTATATTATTATTCTATGAAGAATGGTATGATAATGAATATTTTAATTAAATTTAAAGCAAAACCTTTCAAAGCGATGTCTAAAACTAATATAGTCTGTATACTAAGGTTATTAATTATTTCGTTGCCATATACCGATTGACATGAGTTACTACTCTATGGTATAGAGTTGACGCTCAATTACGTGCTCAATCACGGTGTGATCGATATTTATGGTAAACCTGTTTGTACGAGATAAAATAAACATACCAAGATTATTCTACAATAGGTGTTCCATGCCGTCTCGTCGCCTACGTTTATTAAAAATGCTGGATCGAATTTATCTTGAAATAAAAAATTGCTCTTGTTTAATTCGAAAAATGCACTCGAAAAACTGTCCAATTCATTTAGTCTGTAACATAAATATAAAAAAATTGTTTCTAACCCACAACTAAATCGCGGCGCCACGTGTAACCGCTTTCCTATCAGTACAGTTAAATACATACTTAGAACTAGCTTCTCGTGCGCGATTTTACCCGCGTAACTTCCGTTCCCGTGGGAACTACATAATTAAATATAGCCTATAACCTCCCTTGGTAAATGGGGTATCTAAAACTGGAAGAATTTATCAAAACGGACCCGTAGTTCCTGAGATTGGCGCGTTCAAACAAACAAACAAACTCTTCAGCTTTATAAACTATATCAGCCCTTCCCTAGATGACTCCCCTTTTACGTCTATTCATCGTCCACATATACTTTAAGAGTGGATAACCACAACTCCCTAGGTCCCGGATTGCAAAAACCTTTCGATGCTCTCGTAATCCTTAAGCCCTAGAGGCCCTCGAAATGCTCGTAGAGCAACAGTTGCACGAAACTTACCTACAAA
The DNA here is from genome assembly GCA_947037095.2 of Nycteola revayana. Taxonomy (NCBI): domain Eukaryota; kingdom Metazoa; phylum Arthropoda; class Insecta; order Lepidoptera; family Nolidae; genus Nycteola; species Nycteola revayana. The sequence continues at coordinate 18,928,021 of OX344847.2, read as the reverse complement.
AATCTAAGTCACTTTCCCCCCTCCAGAGACCAACCTGAGCCCAGGTCTAAGCTCTTGCACAGGTTGCTCAGTTTGAAGTTTTTACACCATATAATAATACAGGATCCCCGCTCAGCATGCTCGCAGAAGTAGCAAAAGCCTCGTGGCTTTTCACGTCCAAAGAAAGACATAAGCAGATCATTTTATTTGGTCCACAATAAATGTACATGAAAAATTTCCATTGATCTTCGCCGCCGCCGTGGCCGAAACCGTTTAGGTAAGTAAACCTTATTTATAATTTCAGTATTGGCATCTAACACACTTAGTTCCTTTAAAATGATCACGAAAACATATTTATCACGTGATAGTTTAAAACCGTGGCTTTTTTAGCCATGTTACATGTTGCAAACTAAGGGAAATCGTTTATAAAACGTGCGTTAACTGTTAACACTAGGCATTTTTTATTTACACGCCAATTACTCTTTGAATAGAAGACACTGACCTTATTTGGTAAGACTTAGGACTTGATGTGACGTTTCACAATGAGGTTTCTATGCGCTAATTGCTCTGTGGTTTGATTGATAATAAGTATTAATTATATTAAGTATTTTTATCACACACGACTACACACCGTGCCTCGGAAAGCACGTTAACGTTAGTCCCGATTGTTGTCATTACCTACTTAATACCTGCCAAACATGGTGACAAAAACCTACCTCAAGGCCCTTGCCCAGCGGTTGACGTTATATGATAATGTTAACCTCCTTGACGTAGCGCTATGAGTCTTCTTTTAAGTCTCGGAAGTTTGGGTATGGGTTCGATCCCCTCGCTGGTCCCGACTGTTATTACATCATCTATAGCAATTGTATACCAAAAAACTGGCAGAAGCGTTTCATTGTATTTGTTATTATGTAATACTGCGGACACCAACACGCCTGGCAAGCGTGATGACTATGGCGAAATCCTCTCTCGGGATAGTGGAAATTATACGAGCTGATGATGATGATGATGTTGAAAAAAAATATCATACTCGAGCAGAAGAGTATGACTGCTTTTACGGAGAAGCGACTTTAGTTTTGATTCCGAAATTTTGATCAGATTCAGAACATGATTATTTAAAGCTTGTAGAACCTCATATAAAAACTGCAAATAGCCATTACATTGTTACAAATCAAAGAACGTTGATGATGATATATATAACACTTAATAAATATAAGAAACCAGTATTACCATGATTTGCACATTGATTTGGCATGAACTTGGCTATCGCATTTATAGATAGATTCATCGACGGCGTGTATCGCAATAAATCCCTTTGTTTGCTTCATTGTTTATTACGTTTTCGTATGAAATATTATTACGCATTTTGCATTATAAATACCCTCAAGACGATAAGCGAATAATTTTATATTAAACATTCTTCCATACGTGTGAATGTCACTGAATTTTTGACAGTTTCTTAACGGTCGGTCTGGTTTGGGATCACTTTTTTTTATTATTGCCACTCAAGTCGAAGACGAGCAAACGGACATGGACTTAGCAGTGTCAAGGGCCTCGAGCTAATACTAGCGTAATACTTCATCGGGCATAAAGGCGAGCAGGTTCCAGCCTTAATCTAAGCCGATGCCTACCGCTACGAGTACTGGCAAATTGTATGTTTGTATTACCTATATGAAATCTTTTTTTTTGGTGTCGATCCTTATCATGTCCCTAAAGCCACTTATGAAAATTATATAAAAAAATCGGGGATCGCGCGGCAGATGCTGGCCGCTTCCAACCTCAACAACTGGAGATCTCTGAGATATCTGGATAATAAAGAGACATGATTTGTGATTTCCTGACCAAAGCTTCTCCAATTTTTAAAATCTTTTCACCATTACAAACCTATAATATTTAGGATAAACATAAGCTTATATTTTAGGACGAGGTTGTTACGGTAACCACGCGTTAAACCTAGTGAAAAAAATCATCCTTCAGAAACATTTCGGCTCCTAGGATATTTCGATGTAATTTATAACGGTATGATAAAGGCAATTGCCGACTTTAACATTGTCAACACAGTTTTAATCAATACATCTAGATTAGGCCAATGGAGTAATTATTGGCAATTACAACCCAAGAGTTCGCTGACAAGCACCAGTTCATTGACACCCATCCCAAACTCCTGCCAAAACCGCCATCATTCCAACGTGTCGGAATCGCACGGAACAGTGTAATATGAATAAAATCTATAAATAATATTCCGTGTTGCTATTAACAAAGGTTTGCCTATCGCTACCTACTTTTGGCAACGGTTATACCTAACTGGGCAATAAAAATGACGTCACATGTATAGTTATTTCTCAGAAATAGTGGTGTGTTGCCAGTTGGCAAGCCCTGTGAATTCGTTGACCACTTTCTAACCAAACTCACGCACGATCTTACAGTAACTGGCATGGTGGGTATAAATAGGTATGGCCGAATATTATTGTCTGTTTAGTCTATTTTAGTTTTTAACTGGTCGTTGAAAAATTGGAAGTTCAAACATACTTTTCTGCAGAAAACTTTTTGTATGACATAAGGGTCTAGTATGTATTGCATTAACATTTAGCTAGTAGACTCTCCAGAATCCAAGAATGCCTGGGGGCCCTCACCAAATTGGGAAATTTGAGGGATCACCCGTGGGATATTAGTACACTCTAATACAATTTACAGCATACCATAGCTATGGGAGAGGTTTAATGTGTGCGTACGTGCGTTTTTGAGGCGTGGAGGGTAGTCCGTCAACCAACCTGGCCTGAATAGAAATCTTAGATTTTACCCAAAGATTTTTTGTCTGGCGATGGGATCAAACATACATACTCCTGCGCCGCCGCGCCGTTGCGTAATGCCCCCGCTAACAATTTAATTTTAATGGTTTTCCCCAAAGGATTTGCCTTAGTCAACAACTCAACATTTTTACTATGCGGAACCCCACAGTTTCATGATAACGCTGCTGCTCGTTCCCTGGTATACGATTGTCTTTGACAATGTTACGACAATGGCATGGAGTTGAAGTCCCTCAACCAACATACGATTGGATGGCAAAATTCAGGATTTATGTATTTATAGCGGCATTCAGAGATAAGAATAGTAGTGGAGAATGATTTGGGATACATAGATTACGAGTCTGAACGATGACAAAGTTCTTTGGCATTCTATAGTTAGTTTTGGCTCGAAACCCAGACGGTAGAGAGTTTAATTTTGAAGATGTGAGTAATTTGGAAGCCGAGGAGTGACGTGAAATATTTCTTGCTCATCGGAATGTTTGTTTTATTAAGAGGAAAAAAAATCAAGTGCTTAGAGGACAAGCGTTTTGTCAGCAATATGAGTAAACACGAAATAATGGCTTGTACTCCTTAACGCTCTATCCATATTTATTAACTTGTCCGGAGGTGACAGGGCTGTGTCCGTGCATCCTTGATTCTTCAGATGGCTTCTGTTTGCGATGTAAATGTAATTTTTTTAAGGTGATTCGAAAATGTCGGTACCTATTATCCATAATGCTAATAAGTTTCTCGCGCGGTTTCTCAGCGTCGATCGCGTTTCTGTGACAATCTCGTCAAAAAATATAGCCTATAACATACTTACATTCACAAATAATGTGGCATTCTATGGTAACAAAATGTTGAAAATCGGTTCAGTAGATCGCTTTTTTTTTGCCGGGGCGGAAATGCTCTTACGTATTCCCACCGCCGCTGCAGTGTATTCCCCATAGCGTGGTATGCTAAACTCATACCACGAGGAGAGGACCCTATACCACTAAAACCTCCCGGACACTCCTTCGATCCGCCGTTGGCGGGGGCCGGGTACGCATGAGCAATCTGACCCCCCGACGACACCAGCGGCCAATATGGTACCGCGGGATCTCCGGGGCCGGTTCAGTAGACCCTGCAACCTCACAATTTTTTTTATTTATTTATACTTCTTGCACAAGAATGTACAAAGGCAGACTTAATGCCGCAACTTCCCCTCTTAATAATAGACATGGCGAAAAGACTTGACATCAAACACTGTTTGACCAAATAAATCAATGAAGTTTTTTGAACTTTGGTGTTGTTTACAAGGTATTGGTCTCAATTGCGATACAATTTTAAAGCAAAACCATTTTATTAAGCCGATAATTCGACATGGGCTACCCTAGTCGTGGTCACGGATAGAATGATGGGTGTCAGCAACAGCGACTTGGAAGAATTATATGTGGTTAACACAAATATTCATTGTTCCTGGTAAGAATCGAACCCAGGACACCATGTAGTGCAACTACTGTAACCACTGAGCCACCGGTGCAGTCAAACTTGTTTTTTTTTAATATTACTGGCAGATTTTTGGAATCTACTAGTATTCTTGTTAACCCCTCGTGCTAAGCTAAAATGAGTATTACGAGTGGGTTCACGTCGGTAGTATCGAACCGGCGACCACATGATCGCAAGTCCGACGCCCTAGCCATTGCTTAAAACTGATACAAACTAAAAATACGTCGGTATTATCATAAAATATGTCCAGTAAAAGGGTCTCAATCTCACAGATAATTTTTCATCATTACATCCATTTAAGAATTACATGAAAACTCTTTTAATAAAACAGAACAGTGAACAATGGTGATCTATCTCTTTCTTGCCCGTTACGTGTAGTTTTAAATTCACCTGTCACTGATACATCAACTCCCGCGCAGCAACGATGAAAGAAAAGACCAAAGGAAAGCTCACGGCTTGACTATGGCTATTGCGACACCCGTATTAGCTTTTACCATTCTATTTGTCAGAGGTTTTTAATCGGTGGATCTAGTGACGAAGCTTGGGGTATTAATCCTGTTCATGAGGATGTGAAAGAGTGATTGGTTCTCATATAATAATATCCGTGGACTAGGGGTTTTGCCCGGTAAAGTAGCAAAAGCCTTCTGGCTAACTACATAATGTCCGTAAAGGCCTAGTTTCAGAAGTTCGATTCAGAGTGATCGATTCTCCGGTCAAGAAATCTGTGGATACATACAACATACATACATTTACGCATTTTCCTCATAGGGTTAGGCAGAGACCACTTCCTTCCACTTGCTACGATCTTGACATACCACTTTCGACTCTTCAATATTAATCTGCTCATGCATGTCCTTCGGTTTAGGGTACTTGGCCTTTTAAGGGTTTCTGAATTTTCTTTTCTCAAAGTCTGGTTGGAAAGATTAAAGAACAATATTTAAATGTTTTGAACACTTTATGGAAAAGTTTACCTTTTAATTCGAACACCGGCAGGATTCGAACCTGCATCTTAGGGAAAGCCCCTAATGCCTTAACCAATAAGGCTACGGTGGAACCACAGTCGGTTATCGAAATGTATTAATCTCTTTGTAACACGACTCTAAGGGGGACGTTAGATTAAATAACTACCCTACGCACCTCGCGTGAAAAGAACGTTAAGACGTTAAGCAGTTGGAAACCATGGTATTAGAGACATAGTCGACGAAATTAAGCATACATTTTCAATTTTATTTCTTTCAATTAAATGAAAATAACTCTCCACTGTGGCACTAATTCCACGTTCAAAGCTGAAATGAAAAAGTTTGGGAAGCCTTGATCTTTACTTTAAAAAACAAAAAAGTACAAGCTGCCGACTTTTCTGGTATCGTAGGTTAATGACCTGAAAATGAAACAGAACTATTTGGCATCCGCCTCTATTTGTTACGTGGCGTTTCCTTCATGTCCCTTCTATGTTTCCGTAATACATATTTATTGTAAGACAATGATTTTGTTCCTAATTTTGCGCTATCGATACCTCAGATTATTTAATTAGCAAATGCTTAGTTTAAATTAGTTACGCATTTACCACTTCATCATCATTATCATCAGCCCGTACAACGTCCACTGCTGAACAAGGGCCTTCTCCCGAGACAGGGTTTTTGCAATAGTTACCACGCTTAGCAGCCGGGTTGGTGACCGCAGTATTATGTTGTAATACAGTTTCCACTTAGTTGTACCTATAAATATTTTTTTATGAACTTAGAAAATATCAAATCCTACTTATATTATAAACGCGAAAGTTTGTAAGAATCAGTAGTTCTCAAACAAACTCTTTAGCTTTATATCTGTATATATATAATACTCTACTGTACGAGTGTATGTCACTGAACTCCTCCAAAACGGCTGGACCGATTTGTATTAATTTTTTGTATGAGTTTGGGTGGCGCCTTGGACGGTTCAGATTCAATCATATATAATATAGGACAACGTCTGTCGGGTCCGCAAGTATTAGTATAGATAATAAGGACAAATGAAATTTTAATAATATACGTTAAATAATAAATCTTTGGTCTTAAAAAAAGTATTTAATTAATAATAAAGAGCTAGGCTACATTAAACAAAAGGTGAACATTTCAAAAAAAAAAATTCCACTCAAAATTACCAAATTGTAACCCTTCAAAGGCCCTAAAAGACTAATTTACTCGACACAGCAAATTATTTCCTTCACCAAAGCGACACAAAGTCTTTGCAACACAAATGTATGAATGGTTGTAAGTGACCATTCATTAGTAAGCCCCCATTAATTACTCGGATAGACAGACACACGTATTTTGCTTTATTTATAATAAGATAACATCCTGTAGGCGGGACGACAGCAAATTAATTGTATGTTTCGTGATATCTTGAGAAATTGAGTCGTTATGTTTGTGCAGATTGAATTGTTCTGGTTTTCGCTTTTAATTAGTTGTGTTACTTTATACTATACTGTAGCTGTCCCGGATTTACCCGCGTAGATCCCGTTCCTGTGGAAACTTCATAATTAAATATAGCCTATGTTAATCAGTGATAATGTAGCATTCAAACGGTGAAAGAATTTTTAAAATCGGTCCAGTACTTTTTGAGCCAATTCGTTACAAACATACTCACATACAAATCTTTCCTCTTTATAATATTAGTATACATGACACTCACAAATAACGAGGCTTTCTATTGTTAAAAGAATTATCTAAATCGGTTTAATAAATCCAGAGATTACCTCCTATAACCTCACAAAACTTACCTCTAATATTAATAACGCGAAAGTTTGTGAGTATGGATGGATGGATGTTTGTTACTCTTTTACGCAAAAACTACTGAATGGATTTGGCTGAAAGTTTGCACGCGTATAGTTCATAAGCTGGATTATCATACAGGCTACAATATATCACGCTGCGACCCACTCGAGCAGAGTGACGCGGGTTAAACGAGTATAGATCAGCCCGCTTACAACCACCTCTGAACATGGGCCTCCTCTTACCAGACCTTGGCAGGCCAATCACCATGCTTGGTTGCCAGATAGTTGATCGCAGTAATCGCCCATCCATCAGGTGTATCTCCCTTAGTCGCCTATTTCGACATCCATGGTAAGACATGGGTTAGTCTATTCTAAGCCGGTAATCACAAGGTTAGTTGTGTTGCAGGGTATAATAGCTGTGCCACATTGAGCGTCGCGATCCTTAGGCTGTACCCACATGGCTGTGTGTGTGTATCGGGCGTGAAAAAATTGCGACATTTGCACAAAACTCCCCCAAAATTGCCGATCTGGACCCGTGAAAATATGGTCCGTAGTAGCCGTAGAACTATTTCTATAATAATTAACGCACTAGATCTGATCTCCGTCATGTGATTTCTTTCCAAATTTCTAGACCAATATTTTCAGTTTTTCACGGGTTCGGATCGGATTCGGATCGTACATAGTGCGAAACCGCTCTTAAGTTAACTCAAAAACGGAAATAAAATAACGATTTTCACACAATTCTGCAGACAGTACACATCGTAATGTGTGGGAAAAGTGCGCAGGCGTCGCGTCATCGCTAATTTAGTGCAAACATGCACATGGGCGCCATCTTCTTGTTTTTGACAAGTGCCTGCGATCACACACTATTGTGTCTTATGCAACGCATCCGGTTTCTTATTGTCTATAGGATGTATAACAATTAGCAAAAGCTTGGTTTTAGCAAAAACAAAAAGGTTTATTGCCAATAAATATGTATTGTAAACATAAACCTTCAAAATAGGTTTTTTTTATATATTTTTATTTTTTATTTAATTTGACTTGTGATATTTGATTAAACCTGTTTCGGTTATTATGTTAATAAAATTATATTATCACTTTGAGTTACTTCATAATTTTACTTAGATCGTCCCTTAACCACAGAGTTTTTTCGAAAGGACTTACGAGTACGTAGTTAGCCACGAGGCTTTTGCTACTTCACCGGGCATATCTTAACCACTAATATTTTATCCTCCCGACTTGCAAAGAAACTTGTTTTGTTTGCAAAGAACCTTCCGATACTCTTGTAGACCCGAAGTCTGAGAGGCCCGCGAATTGTCAAATCTTCAATTTTATTGTCCTTAGCGGCCGCCCCCTGAGCCGTGGTCCAAGTCTCAGAAGGGGCTTTCTTGCGCAGGCTGGAGCCCTGCTCGCCTTTATGCCCGGTAAAGTAGCAGAAGCCTCGTAGCTGACTATACAGGGTTATTTGTAAAACACCAACAACCTCTAACGAAGTCATTGTACTCATCATTATAAACAACTTTTACTATGGGAGCAAACCTGGAATCCCAAAAAAAACATCAGCATTTTAACGAGTTAAACGAACATAAATGTAGGGAAAAGCTGATTTTTTTTTCGCGATTTCAGATGTTTTCCCATATTTAATAATAGACTAGTTGAGGCTTTTTTGAAATTATTTTTATATGATTAAGAATGGTTTTACTAGACCAAGAAAAATATATGGAATTTATTTGAGATCTCGATAGCACTAAAATAAATATTTTAAAATTGGCTTGACATTCAAATGAAAATGATGTCAGCGATGTTGGTCTATATACATTAACTGTGTTTCAGATCGATGACGTCTTGACTTAGAAAGTGTAATAGTAAAGTATCGCGTTCATGTTTTTAAACGAGATGTATGACGTCAAAAAATGGCTGATAGCGTTTTCGGAAGTTAAAGACATAGAATAAAAGAAATAATTTTCATATTGAGTTTAGGTATGTACAAATTTTTTGAACATAAATTTTTATATTTACGTTCCATATGACAAATACTTTTAGAAATAAACATCATTGTAACATAATTTCATATGTGTCAACTAGCCTATTATAATTACAATGGCCTCTTAAGAGGTTGTTGGTGTTTTACAAATAACCCTGTATAATTGTCCGTCCGAAAATCTTACACCTCATCTTGATCCTAAACTTCTGATACAAACAAGGGAACAGTAAGTAACTACACCGAGTCTGTCTAATCCTATTTCCTAAACTTCAAACTAAACCAACCTTACATTGAAGGTATCAAACCTACTATCACATTACCAAGTTGTCAACAAACTAACTCACTCACCGACGTCGCTCAAGTTAGCGCATTGTGCGATGTTCAATTAAATTAGTTTATCAATTAAAAGTATGACAATACAGCGTGACTTGCACCGGGGATGGAGGGTAACCATGAAGCTACTAAAATATTCAGGACTGAATGCTATTTAGTTTTGTCCACGTAGATCGTTATCCTGTGGTTTCTTCTCTGCAGAATATAACCTGCTGGATGTTAATCCTGAATAGACAATCTCCGTAGCGTAGCCAAATACCTTACGTATTTGCCCTCGAAATCTCGGAGGTTGTGGCTTTGATCCCCACGCCGGACAAGAAATCTTTGTGTAAATTCTAAGATTTCTTACCGGGTCTGGTTGGTTGTGGGTCTACCCTCCATGCCTCGGAAAGCACGTTAAGCCGTTGGTCCCGATTGTTATAGTATCATTAATAATAATCGTATATCTAGGAATGGGCAGCAGCGTTTCCTTGTGTGGTACAACATAATAAAACTAAGGCAAATACTCTACCCGGGAGGAGGCCCATGTTCAGCAGTGGATACGGGCTGATGATGATAATCCTGACTAACGTAGCTTTTTTATATTTAAATATGAGATCATACATTGAGATCTTACCATTTACAATGCTATTAATTAATATTAGACTATCGCCGAGTGCGCGATTGCACCCGCCTTACCGTTGCAAATTAATAATGAAATACAGTTAATCATTAATAATTAATTCTAGATAACGTACCTTTTTAAAGGTAAAATAATTATCGAAATCCGTTCAGTCCATTTTGAGTTTATTAGTAACAAATATACATTCAAAACTACAAATCTTTTCTTTTTATTATAATATAAGTACATAGGTACTTATATTATAAAAAGACAACATAACTAGATTAGATTAACTATAGAGTTAATCTAATCTAGTTATGTTGTCCTCTTGCTTAAACTCCGTTTAATATTATCCTCTAAGAAATCCAAAAATATGGTTAACCTAAGCGATCTGATTTATCTGGAAACTTCTTTGTGTACAGTTGTGCAACTGAATTTGTTTGCATTTGGTACATACCTAAATAACATTTCTTAAATCTATCTCCATTCTACTTGAGCCATCTGATGTCTTTGTGATTTAAAAAAAAAAGGATTAAAGTACAGCTTAGCTTGTGCCTGCGACATCGTCTGTGTGAAATAGTTACTTTGCACTAACCTCGATTTTGAAATATTCTTCATTGATGCTCCGCTCCTATTGGTCTTAGCTTAGCGAGATGATAGTCTATCCTTCCTGGATAATTTTTCAAATCGAACCAGTAGCTCCTTAGATAATCGCGTTCAAACGAAAAAACTCTTTAGCTTAATAATATTGTTATACATGATGTTATAACAATCGGGACGCCCTAATCTCAGAAACTACTGGTCCAATTTGTAAAATTCTTCTATTGTTAGGTAGCTCATTTATCGAGTAAGGCCATAGGCTATATATAATTATAAAGTTCTCCGGGAACGGGAGTTACGCGGGTGAAACCGCGCGCGGGAATCTAGTAACCAATAAAACATCACGCTGCGATGAAAAAACCGCAGGGCGCGACTAGTCCCAGGAGATCCCGCGGCGCCATATTGGCCGCGGGTGCCGTCGGGGGGCCGGATTGCTTCGTGCGTACCCGGCCCCCGCTAACGACGGATCGAAGGAGTGTCCGTGGGGTTTAGTGGTGTAGGGTCCTCTCCTCGTGGTATAAGTAAGCATACCACTGCTATGGAGAGGGCGAGTCCCACATATCCCGCCGCCAGCGCGCGTATACGCTGCAGCGCCGGTGGGAAGGTGTAAATGCATTTCTCCCCGGACAAAAAAATGGGCACATCTAGTTCCCACATATAGGTGCTGGTGTTTAGCCACTATTTATCGTCAATTCAGACCGTAGTACTCGTCATAGATACCTAATACAAATTTAGCGTCACCCTTCAATGCAACGGCCGGGGCGCACGCATTGCGTGATATCAAACATCTCGGTTTTACAGCCGCTCGTAATGTCCGTGACTGTACTCACTGAACATTACGTTCAACATGAAACGTATAGGATGTAGCATTTATATTAATCCATTTGAATTAGGCTGATGGCGCACGCAATGTTCAATGATGGATTTGACATATTTTGAGGGGGTTTTTTTAAGTTCTTTTGGTGGAACCAAAAAATTTAAGACGGCTTTTCGTCTTTTTGACAGACATATCGCGCCCAACAAACATTTTAGAGCTTACGGCAGCCTTTTTTAGAGCTCTTAGTATTATATATGGTATATAAGGACTCCGATAGTAACATTCGACTCTACAGTAGGGTTAGTTATAAATAATTAAAACTTCCAGAGGAATAACAGTAATAAATTAAAAAAATATAAATCAAGACGGTAGTATGGAGTTTATCGAAACCATTGTATAACTTATTCTTATAGCTTTAAGATGTACAAATCTATAAAAGCAATTGTAAGGTGTCTATTAACACTTACTAACGGCTGATATTCTACTACTGAGGTAGTAAAAGGTCTTGTAACACCTTAAGGCTTACCCTAATAGCTTCAAGAATTATTAAGCGCTGTGAGTGATGCTCAGGTGTGTACTAACACTTACTATCAACTAGTATTCTTAAAAAGAGTTAGACAAATACTTTGTACCACCTAACAAGTTTAGTCGAGCCTTAAGAGTTAGTAAAAAAGCTATAAGGATCTAAGAAGTGTTCATTATAAGTCCTATAGAGCTAATTTCTGCAAGAGTTAGAATCCACCTTTAAATCATTGCAGGCTACATAATGCAGTTTATAGGTCAACCATAAGTAATATTGAGGTTTTTATAAAAACTTTTATATAGCAGCAAACACTATGTGCAAATTTTATAACTCTTCATTATCACTTTAAGTTGAGAAATAGCATTTGATTCACTTAACCTAACCTAACCTCAAAAATTATAGTTAGCTACGTTTGCAATGCGGCGTTTATTTTGAAATATTTAATTGTTTCACGGGTCTTCACCCGTTTCACATTCTTTCAAAAGAAAGGCTTTGAGAGAAAATGAAAATATAATTAGATTATCGCAAGTCCAATTCGACGAGCCTATATCAGATGTGGAAAAAAATTATGACACTGTGACTAGAGAAGCGTTGCATATAATGGAGAAACAGTGTACCTATCCTAAATCAGAATCCAGAAAAAGACTTTTATGTTATCCCAGGCTTATTTCTGATATCAATAGAAGTATACAATACAAATCCAGTGAACTCGATAACTATTCATATCAAGAGCAATCAACTAAAATACAACAGGGTTCCGTACAACAGCAAATTATCTTCTTTTTTTTTTTTAATTTAGTAAACCTTTATTATAATTAACAAACATGAATAAAATACAAACTAAAAGTAACTAATTAAAAATACAACTAACGTATATACTACTATTCAAATTATCTCCGATGTAGAATATCCTATAATCTGTGACGATCTATTCCTCAGTAGTTCAAACAACTGGGATGACGAACAAGAAAGTAAATATATAAAAAATATAAATTTTAAAAATGGTTTATGAACATGGGCTCTTCAAAAAAATATAAGGCAAGCCTATTTAAAAGATTTGCTTTTAATTTTAAATAAGAGATTCACGGATATTTTACCGTCCGATCCTCGAACGATTTTACAAACGCCAACAGCAATTTGTCTTAAAACAATCGAAGGTGGTGAATATTGGCATCATGGGATTATTATTGCCTTAATCAAATATAGGTACTTAGAAATTTTGTACCACTGCCAAACAACATTCTTCTGAATATAAATCTTGATGGCTTACCTATATTTAAAAGCTCTTAATATGAATTCTGGCCTATTTGGCTAACATTTATCAAGGTGACACTAGTGATCCTTTCATTATTGGCATTTATTATGGGAAAGGTAAACCAAAAACCTAACTTAATTCCTAGAAGATTTTGGAGCAAGGAGGTTCGTGTTAAGGGTTTCAATGTGAAATTATATTATATCCTAAAGAAGTAAAAAGTAAAAATAGTTTTTATTAAAAAAGTAGATTTCTGTACTTCTTACCTCTTTTACACACACACAATTTGAAAATAAAAGATTGTTATTTCAAGGAATCGTGTTTTATTTAAGATATGTTTCACATTAGGCTCAAAAGAATTGTTTGATTCTATGACACAATATTCATTACCTTTTTGATCATATTTGATGTTTTTATCTGTTTTTAAATATTTTTCATTCATGTCGCTTTCTTCATCATTGGAAGAATTGTTTGAGTAAGCTTTATTCTCTTCGTCAATGTCTCTTTCTTTCTCCGCTACTTGATAATTTTCTTCAGGGTCATTTTCGGTAATTGTCAAGTAAGTATCAACTACTTACAACATTGCCTTTTTTATGCGACTTATTTACTGAAATAACAGGGATCGTTTTGTTAATAATGAAAAAATACTCACTCTAAGTTCGTGAAATTAATTAACTTAATAAATAAAAGGAAAATTAGTAGGTATTAGTGCAAAGTATAAGAACGTTTTTCATATAAATAGGTAACAATACGTACTATTATTTCAACATTATAAAGAATTCTTTGTACGTGCCATTTTTTTTTTCAACTTTTTTGTATTTAGAAAATATGTTGATAGCTAATATTATTATTACAAAATTATAGTCAGTCAGTCAGTCAGGCGTGTGATTTATAAAGGGTTTTCTTCAAACGATAACAGAACCCTAAAAAATATCAGCTTACAGCTCCGCGTAGAACTATTCAACAAGTTAAACCTATAAACTCTATGTTTTTTCACTTTTATAAACATGTTTTAGAACTTCAAGTGCCATGGAAGTGCTTAGTTTCAGTATTTAATGACTACGGGAGGAATAACAGAGTTATCAGGATCCTTAAGTAATCAGAACTAAGACGCCATTTAATAAAGATAATCTATAAAAAAATGTAAAAGAAAAAACTAATTGAAATGTTCCTAGTCCAATTATTTACTTACATTGTTCATAATTTTTAATTAAAATGTCTTAAGGAGCAACCAGGAATTGATAAATAAGACAAATAAAGAAAAAAAAAATTCTGGCTGTATTTTTCACATCATTTTATCATCAAAAGTAGTTATATTTTAAGGCGCTTCAAAAATGAGATGAAAACTAGTATATATTGTTACCGTAAACTTACCTCCGCATGAGATTTAATATCTATAACAACCAGTAATTTTAAACACTAGACTTACCTTAATTATTTTATTAAAATACAACACCACCATGAAATGAATGCGTACTTAAAATATTATCACTATTGGCTTTAACAAGAACGTCAATCTGTACGTAAACAGTTTAAATATTTAGCGCTTTCTGTGATATTTATTGCTACTAAATAAGTCCGGTATATTCTTAAGTTATATATTGGTTAAAAGAAGTAACCATGTATAACCAAAAAAGTCATTAAAGTTGTTTCTATAACTTGCTTACTATTTTAGCTTGCAGTTATACCCTGTGTATAGCTTATTAAACACTTGAAGTCGTAATCACTGCTACAATAGCACTGTTCTTACTCTTAATAATCACTCATTTATCACTACTGTATAACCATTAAGTCGCTTCAAGCTCTAACATGAACAGGCCCAAACCAGGGTTATAAGAGAGATACAGAACGCTGTATTACCTAATTGTTAGTGCCTTTACAGAACCTTGGGTTCTAAAAATTCTCTTAAGCGGCGCATGTAGCACTTATTTTTATAACCAAAATGTTAGTTGGGCGGGTATCAAAATAGAGGGGCGTAGAAAATATTTGTATTTGCGTGTATTTTTTTAAATAGGCTAGTTTGTTGGTTTGAATGTTTGATTGTTTGTTTGCTTGAACGCTCTAATCTCAGTAACTACAGGTCCGCATTTCAGTATGAATCTATACTAATATTATAAAGTTGCAGAGTTTGTTTGTTTGTTTGAACGCGCAAATCTCAGGAACTACTGGTCCGATTTCAAAAAATATTTCAGTGTTGGATAGTCCATTTATCGAGGAAGGTTATAGGCTATATTTTATTACGAAGTTCGCCACGGACACGGGAGCTACGCGGGTGAAACCGCGCGCGGGAAGCTAGTTTAAATATAAGTTGAAATATTATGTAGTTCCTACGGGAACGGTAGTTACGCGAGTAAACCGCGCGCGGGAATTTGGTTTATTTATATCATCATCATCATCAGCCCGTACAACGTCCACTGCTGAACATGGGCCTCCTCCCGAGGGAGGGTATTGTTGTAGTCACCACGCTTGGCAGGCAGATTGGTGACCGCAGTATTATGTTGTAATACGCAGGTAAACGCTGCTGCCCGTTCCCTGATATACGCTTGTTATAGATGATGTTATAACAATCGGGACCAACGACTTAACGTGCTTTCCGAGGCACGGAGGGTAGTCCCTCAACCACCCAGATCCGGAAAGAAATCTTAGAATTTACACAAAGATTTTTTGTCCGGCGTGGGAATCGAACCCAAGACGTTGTGTTATTTATATAAATAATTATGTATTATTAATAACAGATAATAATACATTTAAATTATAACGCACGTTGTTTAACTTTTTTGTTGAGTTGAGTTAAAACTCCTAGAAAAAATAGAATACCCAAAAGATTGTCATCTTGACGTCCCCATCAACATATCAACATATTGTATACATACAATTTGACAGGAAACCAACATGGCTGCTGATTAAATAACTATATCAAATATCAATTAATTTTTTTGAGGATTACCTTCTAGTAAATTGTATTAGCTATGTATATGTTATGATACAGTTTGTCATCGACCCGTACTATTGAACATGGGCCTCCTCCCGAGGGAGGGGTTTCGCCGCAGTCACCACGCTTACCAGGCGGGTTGGTGACCGCAGTATTATGTAATAACAAACACAGGGAAATGCCGCTCCCCGTTTCCTGGCATGCAATTACTATAGGTGATGTTAACAATCGCCACCAACGGCTTAACGTGCTGTTCGAGGCACGGAGGGTAGTCCCTTCAATCAACGGCAGCGGTACAAGTCTAGTTTTAGCCTCGGATGTCAAGGGTTTGATTCTAATACTGGACAAAAAATCTTTGACGAAAATACAAGATTTCTTTCCGGTACTGGTTGGTTGACGGACTACCCTCCGTGTCTTGGAAAGCACGTGAAGCGATTAGTAAAAACCATACAAATACAATAAAAAGTTACTTTGACTTTGACAAAATTAACAAATGGAATTCAATAACGTATTACTGAGACTCAATTCTGCTAATTAAGTAAATTGACGCACTATCGACTTTCCCGCGATATTCTATCGAGATTTCCTTTGATTGTGACGTAATTTGATTATTTGATCTTTAATGTATCCACAACGCTCTGTGTTGTATCTCGGTTTTAAAACGAGAAAACTTCGAGAAGAACGTAAGGAATCACTCAAATCAAGAAATTATAATTCAACAAATCACTACATAGTATAAAACAAAGTCTTTCTTCTCTTTCTCTACTCTACTTTCTCTGTCCCTATATCCCTATGTCTGCTTAAATCTTTAAAAGTACGCAACGGATTTTGATGCGGTTTTAATAGATAGAGTGATTCAAGAGGAAGGTTTATATAATACATCAGCATTGCGCCCGTGCGGAACCGGGGCGCGTCACTAGTATATTATAAATGCGAAACTTTATATGCATGGATATGAATGTATGGATGGATGGATGGATGGATGTTTGTTATTCTTTCACGCAAAACCTACTGCCTGGATGTGGCTGAAATTGGCAACGAAATCTACCTATGTCAATACTACTCGTAATTTTATACATAGGTATTATTTTTTTAGATTTGTATGTCACCAATAAACTCAAAAACTATTGGACGGATTTCAATAATTCTTTTACTTTTATAATGCTTCATTATTCCTGAGTAACATAGACTACATATACATATTGAATTATGAAGGTCCCACGGGAACGATCATTGCGAGTCCTCAGTATTATTTTTAGATTAGCAGAATCGGGACTTGTTTTAGCATAGTTAATATAAATAGTTCAGAACCGTTTCGATATTAAAACGAACCCCAAACGACATCCCAACGATATATGCTCCGTAATAAAACTCTTATTATTTTCTTATCATATCAAGTCGAGGTTATGATTCAGGAAACGGTTTCGTTATCATCATACGATTTTAGTTAGGAAGCTTGACTTTGATAGTGGTTTGATTAAACATGTCGCAGTATTATAAGGCTGACCACACATTGGTCGTGCGCGTTTCTTGAGCGTCCGGACAATCAATAATAATAAGTGTTTTAACAGTATACTGGTACCAATTATGAAACCTGTCGGCCACAGCAACATAGTTAGATATAGGACACGACGACGCGAGCGTCCGCATGTGACGCCCACTCGAGAAACGCAAAAGCCCAATGTGAGGTCAGCCTTAAGATGAACTCCATATTACAAGAAATTAAGGGAACAATTGTTTATATTGTAAATTATAATATTCGTTTTTTTGTATAATACTTCACTTAATCAAAAATAATTATTGTCGTCACAGTAGCGGCCGTAGCCCAATGGCTAGGGCTTCGGACTTGTGATCTTGTGGTCGCCAGTTCGAGCCCCACCCATTGCACTACCGACGTGAACCCACTCTTAATACAAGCATTTTAGCTTATCACGAGGGGTTAACAAGAATACAAAAATACTATAAAACTCTGCTAGTAATCTTTAAAATAATAATAATATATTTTATTAATTATCAGTCACTACGACACATTATACCTAATTACATAATATTCTACTATAAAACTTAAGACATGCTGTTATCTCCATGCCCGATAACTTAGGATCAGCAAATCGTATTCGATACAGAAGGCCATAGATAGATAACATATTTTATCTTTTGATAGCTATGTCGCCAATCGAAGGTTTCTATAATCTCTTTGTCTTTCTATCAGTTTATGGAGTTTTTAGGTCATCGATAAATAGTATTATAGCTATAAATTACCTATGTTGATTTAACTAGATTTTTTCCAATTTAAGAATTGAAGAGAAACTAATAGAATGTTATACTGTGTTCGGTTCGACTGAGTTATATATTGTCATGTTTATATGATGACGATTTAGTTATTGTAGTTAAATCAATCTGTGTACATAGGTACTTAATAAAAAAGAACACGTTGTATTTGTCGCAGCTAGATCGTACAATCCGCCGGATTACATACGTCTAGCCGTTTTGAAATGCGGCGGCTCAATAATTAGCCGGATTGAATGTGGCTGAATAAAATGCCATATGTTTTTCATCACGGCTAGCCGTAATGTAATACAGCGAGTGAGTAGCTGCGTAGAACATAAGGTTTAGGTTTTTCTTTTACCAACCAATAAATCTGCCGTTATAAAAAACGGCTTTTTTAAAAACGTATGGCATTTTATTCAGCCGCATTAATTCCGGCTAATTATTGAGCCGCCGCATTTAAAACGGCTAGGTAGACGTATGTAATGAGGCGGATTATCCGATCTGGCAGCGACATATACACACACGCAGATGCCGTACCCATATATTAGAGTACGTAAACCATTATTTATAAAGAAATAATGTAACGCGAATGGTACATAAAATCTTTAATTTATATAAGTAGTAGTATTTCGTTATGCCAACCCTACGAATAATATCAGTAATAACTTTTATTAAGACTTCTAAAATTATAAAAGATTAGCTGCAAACGTGTATTTTATCGGCGCCGGCGCCGCCTGAAAGGAAATCGCAATAATCCTAATGTCCTTCGTGATAAGGGATGCCTTCCATTCTCTTCATATTTTAACCTCAGTTATAAGCTAAATAGATTGCTATCATAAAACGATAATGATATTTTATCAGCCCCGTGTACGTCCACTGCTGAACGTGGGCCTCCTCTTTGGGACCTTGGTAAGCCATAGTTGGTGAAGAATATTGCAGTAATCACCACGCTTGGATGGCAGATCGGTGATCGCAGTAAGATGAGTTTCTTTGAGATAGTAGATGCTGCTGTCTATCCATCAGCTGTATGATCGCGATAATCTCAGGAACTACAGGTCCGATTTGAGAAATTCTTGAAGTGTTAAATAGCCCATTTATTGAGGAAGGCTTTAGGCTTAATTTAATTAAAAATTTCTTACGGGAACAGGTGTTACGCGGGTGAAACCGCGCCAGAAAGCTAGTTCGTCTAATAAGTAGCAGTACAACAATGATTTCACTTCAACAGCTTGTTTCCGTCCACTGCTGAACAATACTGAACCTGGGCCTCCTCATAACTACCCTTGGCAAGCTAGGGTCAGTGAGAGATATTACCATAATCCCCACGCTTGGCAGGCGGATTGATGATCGCAGTAAGATGTATAAAATTTCTGATTATGTCAATGACAAAACTGCTTGGGAGTGAGTTGCTCTGAAACAATACTGCTTAATGAATAATTGTAAAATAAAATTTATTTAAAAAAAGGATTCCTCTGAGTTTCTTGCCAGTTCTTCTCAGAGTTGCCACGTCCAGAACTGGTGATAGTAAAAGAAAGGGACGCATCATAAGAACATGATTTAAAATATTTTAAATGTGTCTATATGAATAAAGAATTTTTGACTTCGACTTTGACTTTTGACTTTGATGTTAAGTCTATCTTTAGTTGATAGACGCTGCTACCTATCCATCAAGTAAGTGTATGTCCCTTATTCGCCTTTTACGACACCCATGGGAAGACATCTATTCTAAGCCGGAAACCACACGGCAATTTTTAAAAACTGCTCCCATACCTAAGGTTTTCCATCATAATCAGTCGGTTATGTTGGATTAACGTCCATTATCTCTCGCGGCGCCTCGACGGGCTGTTATCTTGATTTCTTAGATATAGCTGGCGCTAACGTTTATCAATGCAATATGTGCCTGGAATTTAGTGGGTAAAAAGTCGCGTTTGTTGTTGTGTTTATTATTTATCTCATCTAGGTATCTTTTTCAGGAAGTAAACGACTGAAACGATATTTATTCAGCAATTGTCAATGATATACAATGAAATATGATTAATATAATTAAATATCGCAACTAAAATCTATTACGGATTAGCTAATGATTTTTCTGTCAGTCTAGTATCACGTCATAATATGCAGGTATAGTAATAACAATAAATAATTCTATCATTAAAATCTTAATATAATTTAGCTCTATAGAAAGAGGCATGTCTATAAACAATATTTTAACGTATAAGCGACACACGCCTGAGGGCACCCTTAATGAGCTATGAGAAATATTAATGTAACAATAATTATATAAAAAAGAGGGAGTGATCACTGGCACGGGCTACAGGCACTGGATCATTGGATTGGGACAGGGGGCCGGTCCTCGGTCTGTCCGGCGAGCTAAGTGGACGGCCCGGAGAAGAAACTCAGAATGAAACTCCGGTTTTCTTTTTTCCGTCTTATTTTGCTTGTTTTATCTTTTTTTTTAAATACAGAAAAATATGGAATCATCCACGTAAAGATTACAAAAGAAAAGTTATTAAGTGTTGTTTCTGTATACGTTCTATAAATTAGTTCAGTTCTTTTTTCCTATTGAGGTTTGGAAGAGTACACCGGTGCGGTGGCTTAATTATTACGGTAGTTGCTTCTGAGCTCTGATGTTCTGTGTTCGATTCCCACCCGGAACAATTATTTTTGTGAACCTTGGCTAGTTGTTTTTAGTTTTATTGTATTTTGTGTCCTTAAATTTTCTGTTTGTAAAATCCCCCGTGACATATGGAGAAGTCCTGTTGAACTCCATTGGTTTCATCATCAACAGCCCGTTGACGTGCACTGCTGAACATGGGCCTCCTCTTAACAGACCTTGGCAAGCCAGGATCGTTGAGGGATATTGCCATAATCACTACGCTTGGCAGACGGATTGGTGATCGCAGTAAGATGTAAACCTTGAGCTAATAGATACTACTGCCCATCAATCAGCCATATGTCCCTTAGTCGCCTTTTAAGACACCCATGGGAGGACATGGGGTGGTCTATTCTAAGCCGGAAACCACACGGCAATTGGTTTAGGTTTAAGTTTTTTTTTTTAACCACCCGAAGCCTCGTTAGTTTATCAACTAACTAGACGGTTGATCAAATTACGATTCTTATTATTTTCCTTTGACATATATGTATACGAACAATCATACAGAATCTAATCTTTTCTATTTAGAATGTTGACATAGATTTCTCCATTATTAATCTGTTTGCTGTTATTTTTACACATCGCAAGATATCAATGTACGGTATGTCCCGCAATTAGTTCCATACGTAATTACTGGACATACCACAGTTTTGCAACAATGTAACAGCCGAGGAAAAGCAGTTATCAACTACTAATGTGTATTAACCATCAACTGTGTCCTAGCGAAACCTGCACTACCACTAATTTATAAATTAAAACCTTTTGTTTTATAATAATAGGTGTTAAATTTGGGTGATTTTTTATGGATGATAGGTCGCTTTGTAATTGGATAGGGTTAGATTTGACTGGCACTCGTCCAAATGCAATGTTGAGACGTGACTTAATTAATTATCACACGAATCGTTTACATTTGGGGCCGACCTATCAACGTATTTGAATTCATTCATCACCATATCAAATTATATTAGGATTAGATCTGAAATCTGGTGTTAAAATGCACGCCCTTTATAACATGAGCGATCCTAACTGCCGCCGTGACAATTTTTTTTTTGCTTTTTTTATTATCATTTCTACAAAGTGGTAAATGCAACAAAAAAACCAATAAAGTTTAAACCGACCTACACGTATGTGTATCATAGATATACACATAAATGTTAAAATTTTATCTAAAAAATCATTCAAATACAACACAATATTGTTACAATAATTATGTGTTTAGCAAATGAGTTCAATGACTTTAAATGTATTTAATAAGACATTCTTCAACTCGTAAATGCTTCATACACTAATTCTATTAGACGTTATTTAAAAAAGGGATAAAATATAATGACCACCAAAAATATATACTTGACACCAGAAAAATAAAGTCTAAAATTATAATAGTACTAGCTATTTTAGTCACGACTGCACTTCAAATTGTATTCGAACACCAAATGTAGTAAATGATCACCAAATCTTAGCGAGCAAATGATTGCGCTATTCTACCTTAATAAAATCAATGAAAAATGACAATCGGTTAGGTTAGGTTAGAGCTGCGGCCATACAACGCACGAGCCGAGCGAGCGAAGCGAGCGGTGCCGCGGTAGCGGCCGGCGAGTGCCAGAACCGAATAGTAAATTAGTAAAACATTTAGGTACTTTTGGTGATCATTTACTACTTTTGGTGATCATTTACTACTTTTGGTGATCATTTACTACTTTTGGTGATCATTTACTACTTTTGGTGATCATTTACTACTTTTGGGTTAACAATGATTTATTTGGAGTCATTTTGCTTAAATACGATAGCGAAATGTTAAAACTTTGGTTACCATTTTACATTAAAATGCGGGTTTAATTTTGGTGATCATTTTTACTATATCTGATGGTAAGTTAAACATAAGCCTTTAAAAAATATTGTTCTAGTTTAATTTTTTTGCTGTTATTAATAATACTCCATATATAAACTTGGTCCGCGAGTTTCCTACTGGAGAAATTCAAAGAGACTAATATTCTTACAGTCGCATCACAATATGTATATAAAAACCTTTTATATGTTCATAAGAATATTGATAGTTAATATTAGAACTAAGCATAATCTTGTTTTGCATGCTACACGTCTACACAAAATAAGCAATTATTTTATGGGGCAATATATACGCTTCTACAACAAACTTCCTAATAATGTTAGAGATCTTTCTACAAACAAGTTTAAACGATATGTGAAAGATAAATTATGTAAAAAAGCTTATTATAAAATTTCTGATTATGTCAATGACAAAACAGCTTGGGAGTGAGTCGCTCTGAAACAATATTGCTTTATTAACAATTGTAACATCAAATTTATTTAAAGAAGGATTCCTCTGAGTTTCTGACATTTCTTCTCAGAGTTGCCACGTCCAGAACTGGTGGTAGTAAAAGAATGGGATGCATCATAAGAACATGATTTAAAATATTTTAAATGTGTCTATATGAATAAAGAAGTTTTGACTTTGACTTTACTATTACATACATCTGAGGGTAGACTATTGATAATATTATTCATATATGAAGAGACTGAAGTCTCTAGTTTTTCCTATTATATAGCTTATTTGTCTATTCCATAGAATCTTTTAGCCACGACGATTTAGACGATGCTATAATTTGTCATCAAAACAAAGTGGGACACGGCACGAGTGTAGGCGGGTCCTACACTCGTGCTTCGAAATTTAAAACAAAAAAAAAACAAAATGTTGTCCTTTCTTTAAGACACAACTTGACTAGGACAAAACAACTGTGTCGTGGGGGGTTTTACAAAACATACCCAGACTAGTAACAAACATCCGTGGTTGTTCCCAGGTGGTATAATCGAATAAATCGAAGCAGTAAAGAGCATAGACTAAACTAATATGACTTACATACAAATATTTTGTTGATAAATAATATAATCTATGGTAAGGCGGGACTTAACCTAGCTCGTAATCGAAATCAAACAAGCTGATTCGTATCAACACAAACATCGAAACACAAATACTATCGATTCCACAGAACATAATCTATAATCGATAACGATTATATCGAGCATTCGATTATTCGGCGAATAGCGTGAATCGCTCGTTTGTTCGGTACCGATATCTTCATAGTTAAAATGGCGTAACGACCATTCTAATTTAATTTCAATTTTCGTTTTAATTTAATGAGTATTCGTTATAATTTTGAAGAGTTTTTAAATGCTTCATAGTTACTTATATAAATCTTGAAGCTGGCGATTCCCTAGTATTGATTGAATGCACTACTATTTTTCGTTGACACTGCAATGACGTAAAGAGGTGCAAATAGAATAGAAAAGTTTATTTCAACTTTTCTATTCTCACATGATTTTAACAATATTTCTCTTAATCGTAATAAGTTCTTAAATAATGTATTGTATAATGGTATTTTTTTTAAACATTACTAGCATTCTTGTTAACCTCTCGTCCGAAGCTATAATGCCTTGTGTTACGAGGGGGTTCACGTCGGTAGTGATGACAAGATCACAAGTCGGACGCCGTAACCATCGGGCTACGGTCGCTTTGATTGTAATAAGTTCTTAATATTAATGCTATTAAGTATTTTCTATGTTTTTTTAAAAATAAAGAATATTAGAGATTATAAATAGATAAAAATAATTTAAAAAAAATGTATAATAGCGTTCCCGAGTTCCTCTCCATCCATCCATGCTTCCACTACATACAAGTAATACATCCAAGTTCATACAAAACACATGTATATCGGTACATACAACTTATCTCTTCCCGGACGCAAACTAAAACACGGGAGTTGTCAATAAAAGCGTGTGTTTTATGGACTTTGTCGTAAAAATACGATTTCCTGGAACGGTTTTGGCAAACGCCCGAAGTCCGAGGTTCGTTACCGGCATGTGACTATGTGATATTTTTAATTCATGAACCGCCACCGACTATTGAGCTCATTGCAGCTGTATAAAAAAAGGTTAAGAGCGTGTCGGACAACAAAACCGCTCTTACAATAGTTAAATATCCTTGGATTTTTATTTAAATAATATTTTATGTGACATTAATACTGAATAAGTGTATTAATATTATAAACTAGTTTCCTGATCCCGGTTTCGCCCGCGTAATTATTATTCTCGTAGGAACTTCATTCATCATGCCTTTTTCGATAAATAGGCTATATCTATATCCATACTAATATTATAAAGAGGAAAAGTTTGTATTTTTATATTTTTGTATGGTTGTTTCGAATAAACTCAAAAACTACTGAATGGATTTCGATAATTCTTTCACCATTTTTTTTATTTATTTTTTCAGACGGACATATGTATTTATCCCTGAGGCTTTTGCTACTTCACCGGGCAAAAAGGCGAGCAGAGCTCCAGCCTAGATAAATGGTTTAAACACTACAAACTAAGCGACCTGCGCAAGAGGGCGTCCCCTGTGGGTCTTGGACCTCGGCTCAGGGCGGTCGCTGACAGGGAGATTGAGAGATTATGGCTTTTAGTTACTTTATTTCACCATTGGAATGCTCAACACAACAGGCTATAATTTTACACGAAATATACACCCGTGCGGGGCCGGGACGGGCCGCTAGTAATAATATAACACTGAAAGAGATCTTCAAATCAGACCAGTAGTATCCGAGATTAGCGCGTTCAAACAAATAAACAAATAAACTCTTTAGCTTTATATATTATTATAGATAGTATAACGTAATAAGTCTTGCCGTTTGGTTCCCGGCTTAGAATAGACCACCCCATGTCTTCCCATGGGTGTCGTAAAAGGCGACTAAGGGACATATGGCTGATGGATGGGCAGCCGCATCTATTAGCTCAAGGTTTACATCTTACTGCGATCACCAATCCGTCTGCCAAGAGTGGTGATTATAGTTGATGATGATAGATAGTATAACATTTCATCCTTAAACTTCTGGATGTAAGATGGGAGTAATTTTGATCTGATAGATACTGCCCATCCATTAGATGTACGTTTCTTAGTCGCCTTTAAATACACTCGCAGGGCGATATGGGGTGGTCTACTTTAAGCCGTAAACACAACCAACATATTCATCATCATCAGCTGCATCATGCTTAACATGGGCCTCCTCCCGAGGAAGGGTTTTGTCATAGTCACCACGCTTGGCAGAGGCAGAGGCAGAGGCCCATGTTTAGCAGTGGACGTTATACGGGCTGATGATGATGATGCAAGTCACAAATACCTTTGTATTTCCCTACTACAATCATAATCTTAAAGACAGGTAACTTGCTTAATTTTATCTATCACTAGCTGATACCCGCGACTCTGTCCGCGTTTTGTTGTCTCCGGTTTTTTACTATGCCACGCAAACTCATTACTTTCTGTGATTTAAAATACTTAAAATGTTGACCGGCGATGTAAGGCACCATCGTGTTAAATTTCATTAAAATCGGTGCAACAGTTTCGGAGATTTGCCCGTATAAACAGACAGAGAAACTAAAATATATAAAAAAATCTGGATATATTCTATTTTACTTCTAACATCCCCCTGACTGGGTTTTAAGCGTTTTTTTTCTATGTACAGACATTCAACCTCTACAGTTTTATTATATGTATATGTATGTATATATAGATAATACTACGATAACATAATCCCAATTTTAGCTAATCATTTTCTTTCTATGCCACGTGTAAAATGTGAAAGAATCTAGGTTTTCTTATCAATGACGCGTAATAAAACACACAAACGTACATACACTTTAATATAATAACGTGACTTGTCATAATAAATGAGGTTAAAGATAGTTAAACTACACGTCAGACTGGATTACGCAAGTCCGTCTGTCACCATCATCTCGGGAACGGCTGTGTCGTAAAACTGCCTCGGAATTTTCCCGTCCATTGAGAAACTTTCGTCTGGTTGTGTTAATTTTAACTTGTTAATGTATGGTGGAAAGTAGGTACTACGATGCTCTGATATTTGGGTTTATGAGATGTCGTATTAAATTCCTGTAGCTATGAATGTATTCATAAATTTTCTTTAGATATGAACGAAATAATAAATTAAAATCCTGAAATTATTTGTATTTTATATATTCACTAGCTTCCCGCGTCCGGTTTCACCCGTGTAACTCCCGTTCCCGTGGGAACTTTATAATTAAATAGCCTATATTAATCAGTGATAATGTAGCATTCAAATGGAGAAAGAATTTTTAAAATCGGTCTTGTACTTTTTGAGATTTTGCGGTTTCATCCGCGTATCGGGCCAGTACCTTTTGAGCCAATTCGTTACAAACATACTTACATACAAATTTCTTTATAATATTAGTATAGATAAATCTATATTAATATCATAATGTTTGTAGCGAATTGGCTCAAAAAGTACTGGCCCGATACGCGGATGAAACCGCGCGCGGGAAGCTAGTGTTGAACTATAAATAATAATCCGGTTTCTGTAATTTATATTGGGTAATACTAACTTCCCGCCCGCGGTTTTACCCAATTAGATCCCGTTCCCGTCGAAACTTCATTATAAAATATAACTATAGATTATACCACTCGTAGAAATAGGCATTTTGTATATTTATAAGAAAAAAATATATATTAACATCTACCTACAGCTTCTGGAGTACTTCTGTCCGTTCTTTCTAGGAAAAGGACGCAATAAAATGCACAGATTTATTTTATTAAGTAAGCTATTTTTTAAAAGTGTTTTGGTATTTGTGATAACCCCTTTTTTTGTCCGGGGGGAAATGCATTTATGCATTCCCACCGCCGCTGCAGCGTATTCGCGCGCCAGCGGTGGGTTATGTGGGTCTCGCCGTCTCCATAGCGTGGTATGCTAAACTCATACCACGAGGAGAGGACCCTACGCCACTAAAACCCCCCGGACACTCCTTCGATCCGCCGCCGTACAAACCTCATACGAATGAATAGGTATTTCCATAAAATGTGTGTTGTTGGATAAAGTGGTGTGTCGCAGTGTTACCTGTTGTGATTCAATGCACTCCCCGTCGTAAGTACTTTAAAAAAGTCAGGCATTTGGCATAACAGCATATAATCAACCTTACCACACGGGGATCCCTATGTTCCACTTTAATTTTCCGATTATCTCGTAGACTAGTCCGAAAGTCCCCTAAAACCTAAAAGTCACAATTGCTCAATTCCCGCCAGCGACTGCCCTGAGCCGAGGTCCATGACCCACTAAGGGCTTACTCTTCGGCAGGTTGCTTAGTTTGTAGTTTTTAAACCATCTAATTGAGCCTTTCTCGATTGGTAGGAGTTCTTGTCAATTATATTTAATGACCATTCCGACCCTTAGTTTGCTTAGAACCTTCCGATGCCCTCGTAGACCCGAAGTCCGAGAGGCCCGCGAACAGTAATGTAGAACGACAGTTGCACAAAACTCACCTAAAAAAAAACTACTAAAACGTCAGCGACCGCCCTGAGCCGAGGTCCAAGTCCTACAAGGGACGCCCTCTTGTTGCTTAGTTTGTAGTGTTTAAACTATTTATCTAGGCAGGAGCTCTGCTCGCCTTTATGCCCGGTGAAGTAGCAAAAGCCTCGGGGCTAACTTCATATCAAATATATGTATATATATATTTTTTTATGACTTAGTCCTGCATCTCGCAAGCAAAATGTCGTATACCTAGTATGTCTCAATTTTCTTATTTTACGTCCGGTGAACTAGCAAACGCGTCAATGCTACATATGGCCGTCCGAATAAAAAAAGATGCTACTAATCTACCTAAATTCAGGCCATTTCAACTATTCGGTCAATGACAGTTTGCAAACACAATTAGGTTTCTAGTCCTTTCATTACTTGCGACCATATATCATTGTCATGCGTACCCCATTGATAATATAACGTAGTTCATTATAAACTAGATCCGTCAAATATCAGTGATAAGATGTTGGCAAGTCTCTAGTTTAATGAATAATGTCTTCTTAAACAATTTTAACACACTTGTTGCTAAATAGGTTAAGTTTTGTAGGTCATTGTCAACTATTACTAATTACACTTCGGGTACGGAACCCTTAAACTGGGACCCTATTACTAAGACTTCGCTGTCTGTCACCAGGTTGTATCTCAAGAACCGCGACCGACAGTTGAAGTTTTCACAAATGATGTATTTGTTGCCGCTGTAGCAACAAAGATTAAAAATTCAATAAAATAAATATAAAAGGGGGGTTCCAAACAAAAAACATGTTTTTTTTACTCGATATCAATAACGGCAATCGGTAGGTACTTTAAAATGTTACGGAACCCATCGTGCGTGAGTCTGACTCGCACTTTGCCGGTTTCTCCAATTTTCCTGTCCTTTTTCATGATAATCTAATATTGTTTTGCATTAATGCTTGGTGAATGGTCAAAGCATCGAGGCTTAATCCTTCCATCCAAAACAAAAAAAAATAGATAATAAGCTCCGAGCATAACAAGTAACACTCGAAAAGTCTGCACCCAGCTTTAAACTGCGCATTTTGGCCATCACGTAAGACTAGGATTAAGGGACCCTTCTCACTAGCTTTGGTCCAGCTTAGGCGCCTCGATAACATGACACGTACGTTGCGTTGTCGCGGCGTTTCTATTGTTGTTAATGTGATTGTACATAACACCTAGTAACACAGCGCATGTGTCACGCACTCACAACGCTAGCGTATTCATGTCCCCGAGATGTAACGCCGCACGCCGACTCCCGTCTGCGCTATGCATACGTTCGTCAACAAACGCTAGTGTAAACGGGCTCTAAACATTGGGCATTGATTCTAAATAAACAATAAAAAACGCCGGCGGTCACTAAGTACAAACAAGAGAGAAATATAATGCTTTGCCAAACAATAGCTGATCAAATATTCCACGGTGGGAGATTGGCGGAAATCCTTTGATTCACCGGACAGCGGTGCAATGACTGCAGACGTGATATGAGCTTACAAGATGTTAGAGTAATTATTGTAATGTATGTATTGACTTATGCGTACTTTGCGAGTATAGGCTCCTAAAAACCGCGCGGTTTTGCCTTTTGAATTGAACTTACCGAGAGACCTCTTAAAAAAATTTGCAAACCTAGCTTTTGCCCTTCTTTCGACTTTTCCCGGATTGTGGTGACGATTTTATACTTATATACAAACTATCATCATTTATTTCAAGCCGTAATTTCGCAATAAAGGTATGCTTATTTCTTTTCTAAGGAATAGTCTCTCTGTACCAAATTTTGGTCTGAATCTTTGAAAATGGATCAAATAAAAATACAAAAATATCTTTATAGTATTTTTATAGATTCAAGAAGTATAGAACAGGTCAGAGATTGTTGATATCGAAATCCATCGATATTAACTCGATACTATCGATTCATTTTAGTTTCGAGTGCTAAAGACCCAAATAAGGTTGCAATTCGTTGGAAAAAAAAACAATAAATTTTCTTTTTTTTTACAGGAACTCAATATTATCTCGGCTTTATAAATAATGAGGAAGTAATGAAACTATTTTCCATTGCGAATCTCGAATAACATTTGCCAAAATTACTGAAGAATTAAGAAAACCAACTCGGCGTTAATTAATTTCGAATGCTTTCTTAATGAACTCTCGGGAATCAGCTCGTTTATTTTAGAGGGAAAGTATGGGATGTCTTTTTACATTCGCGGGAGCTCTTGTCAATTACAATTGGCATTGTTATTTCCTTTAGTTGCTACTGTAATTGTGCAAAAGGTTGTATTTAAGATACGTAATGACTAGGTCCTGAATCACGCCAACAAAATTTCAATTTACATTCGTAACCTATAAAGGTAAGGCTTGAGTAAATTTTCTTTATCCTTAACGGTAACTGACAATTGCAAAATTATATGAAGATGTCTTTATGCTTGTTAATGTGTGTATTTTGATTTAGATTTTATGCCCATCAGAGGGTTTGGCATTGCATAGTCATATAGCCGTGTCGTTTCCGGCTTAGAATAGACCACCCCATGTCTTCCCATGGGTGTCGTAAAGGGCGACTAAGGGACATATGGCTAATGGATGGGCAGCAGCATCTATTAGCACAAGGTTTAACATCTTACTGCGATCACCAATCCGTCTGCCAAGCGTGGTGATTATGGCAATATCCCTCTACGGTCCTGGCTTGCCAAGGTCTGTTAAGAGGAGGACCATGTTCAGCAGTGGACGTAAACGGGCTGTTGTTGATGATGATGATGATAGACATGAAATGGAACCTAATTTTTTAGCAAAAGTTGTATCAAACACAGCAAACTTTTTAATTTGTTTTTTTGAATCAAACCTAAACTAAAATCATCCATATTCAACTTCTGATCTAAACGATACAAAAAACCTCACTACCTCAAACCAATATAAGTACCTATTTATATTCTCTAAGATCAACCTCCAATTCATCACTTGCCACACCATTTAACACTTACAAGGTAAAATAAGCCACTAAACTGCTAATTTCTGCTAGTACAGTACTTAAATTACCATTGAAATGTTTTCATCGTCCCTATACGAAAGAATGGCTCATTGGTTCCATAAAAAAACGACGTCACACGGCGTAGATAGTTCAACCATTTTTATTGCATAGTAAAAGATGGGGAATGTTACAGCGAATGATAAAACATGCCGGTTGACTTGCGCTATCACTTTGTTGTAGCAATAACGTTAAAGCCTATAAGAATAAAAATATCCTACTAATAATATAAACGCGAAAGTTTGTAAGGTATGGATGGATTAGTGGATGGATGTTTGTTACTCTTTCACGTAAAAACTACTGAATGGATTTGGCTGAAACTTTGCACGGGGTTTGTGTATTAGCTTAATTAACATATAGGCTACCAAAAATCACGCTCCGACCCACTGGAGCAGAGTAATGGGGGTAAAACCGCGGAGCGCAGCTAGTAAATACATATTATTGTATGGAAGCACCGAATTACTTTTATTCATTTAAAGGTTCTATTGGCAGAGACGATGCTGCTTTAAGGGTTGCGGAACATAAATCTTTGTCTATTCTAATATTACAAAGAGAAAAATGTTAAGATCGTAGCAGGCGGAAGGAAGTGATATCGGCCTACCCCTGTTGGAAAGAGGCGTGAATGTATGTATGTATGTATAAAGAGGAAAGATTGGTACCTATATAATAATATGTTTGTTACGAACCAATTCATCATGGTTCATCATCATCATCATGATGATGATGATGATGAACCAATTCAAAAACTACTGGACGGATTTCGATTATCCTTTCACCATTAGTATGCTACATTATCCCTGAATAATGGCTTTATTTAATTTATGAAACCTCGCACGGAAATTGGTGAATTAAATATTCTAAATCTAAAACACAGAGAGTCAATTCTACAATAAAATACGGTAGAGGTCTTAAAAAAATAAGTTTGTAATAATATTATGTTTGAAGAGCCTCTACAGGTGGCACTAGCAACCTTCGGAAGCATTATCGACATCTTCTAACCTTCGTTGATTTAACGTTGTAAATATGAGTTGCTTCCAAAATACATATATGGCATCCGTTTATCAATTTATAATACAAGCGCGTAAGACTTATTATACAAAAGTGACATTGTATTATCATCATCATCAGCTCGTATAACGTCCACTGCTGAACATATCCCGAAGGAGGGCTTGCCATAGTCACCACGCTTGACATACAGGTAGGTGACCGTAGTATTGTCGTAAATAAAATGAGATACATGTATTATTTCCTTGCGTGTGGTTTCCGGCTTAGAATAGATCACCCCATGTCCTCCCATGGGTGTCGTGAAAGGCGACTAAGGGACACATGGCTGATGGATGGGCAGCAGCATCTATTAGCTTAAGGTTTACATCCTACTGCGATCACCAATCCAGTCTGCCAAGCGTGGTGATTATGGCAATATCCCTCAACGATCCTGGCTTGCCAAGGTATTTTAGGTTGAGGCCCATGTTCAGCAGTGGACGTAAGCGGGCTGTTGAAGAAGAAGGAGATTTTTTCCTTACTAACATTTAATTCCAATTTTCATCAACATCGATTTAATGGTTTTGGCGTGAAAGCATAACAGAGCTACTTTCGTTTTTGTATAATTATTAGGGATTAAGTTACATTTATTGAGAACGAAAAATAAACAAACTTAAATGCAAATTTTGCTTAATTAATATATATGGAAAAAGTTTCGTAAAGGTCCATAATTATTTTAAAAACAAAATGAGAAAAGTAACTATAAATCCATACTGGCCTCTGTACCTCAATCCCCCAGTCAGCGCCCGTCCTGAGCCGAGGTCCAAGTGTCATAAGGAGCGCCCTCTTGTGCAGGTTGCTTAGTTTGTAGTTTTTAAACCACTTAATAAGATTGGAAAGGGCTGTTAGTGATAACTGGTAATGCCCGGTGAAGTAGCTAAAGCCTCGTGTCTAACTACATATGTTCGTCCGAAAAAAAACCGTACTGTGTAAACAGTTCGTGTGTTACACATAAATGGGTAAAATTAATTCTCTTGGCGTAAATGAATTATGGACATCGGACAGGGATGATTGCCTCGCACTTGCTGGTAAAGTTAATCATATTTTTTGCTGAATATATTAAGCATACGTTGTATTACGATAATTAATGAAGTAAGAAGAACTTTTAACATGACAGAACATATGGTGTGAATGCTAAAAAAATGTAATGACCATGACAAATATGAGTCTACTAGCTGACCCGACAGACGTTGCCCTGTCCTTATTAAGAATCTATATTAAATTGAACTTTTAATATTAGGCGTGATATGCACTAAGAAATTCAGTTTTGTGTAAACAAATAATAAGGTTTTTTTATGTAAAGATTACTTGCAGATATTAGTATTCTTGTTAACCCCTCGTGCTAAGCTAAACTGCTTGTGTTACGAGTGGGTTCACGTCGGTAGTGCAATGGGTGGGGTTCGAACCGGCGACCTCAAGATCACAAGTCCGACGCCCTAGTCATTAGGCTACGGCCACTTCTAATTATTTTTATGTATGTATTTTATCAATATAACTCTGTATTTTATCAATATAATTCCGACCGAAGCATCTGTTTTAATTTTTTTATTTATTTAAAAACTTCTTGCACAAAATAGTACATTGGCGGACTTAATGCCAAAGGCGTTCTCTACCAATCTACCATTTTTAATTGTATTTTTTTTTTCATTCTCTTTGATGACATTTGCAGCACGCATTCTGTTTATGTTTTGTCAAACGCCAAAAGATTACATTAAAAAGTTTACATTGTCAAAATCGCTAAGGTTAAGGTGGTTAAGTATTCTTAAATTTTTAATTTTCCGAGAAATTTTCTTATTTTTTTCTTTCATAAGAAACTTCCCCTCTCAAATACAAACACAACAAAGAAATAATTAGCGAAATGAGTTTATCCATCACGCGTGATGACCAACGGAAATAGAGACACATTTTTATATATGTATACAGATTGCGTCTTTATAGAAACAATAGAGTTGTAGCCGTGTGGTGTGTTAGAATAGATGACCCTACGTCTTCCCATGGGTGTCGTCGAGGCGACAAAGGGACATATACCTGATGGATGTGTAGCAACTTCTATTAACTCAAGGTTAATTAACATCTTACTGCGATTACGAATCCGCCTGTGAAGCGTGGTGATTGCGACAATAGCCCTCGACCCTGACTTGCCAAGGTCTGTTAAAGACACGGTCCAAGTTCAGCACTGGACAAAAATATTATCATAAATGGGCTGATAAAATAAAGTAAAAAAAGTGTCTTTATAGACCGTATAGACTATTAAAACAGCCTTCGTTAGTTCTTACGACAAACTCCGTAGCGTAGCGATCCCCACGCTGTTAATTCTAAGATTTATTTCCTGGTCTGGTTGGGTGAGGGACCCTCCGTGCCTCGGAAAGCACGTTACGCCGTTGGTCCCGCTATATCAAGGAATGGGCAGCAGCGTTTCCTTGTGTGGTACAACGTAATACTGAGGTCACCAACCCGCCTGCCAAGCATGATGACTATGGAAAATATGCTCCCTCGGAAGGCCCATGTTCAGCAGTGGACGTTATACGGGCTGATGATGACGATTGTAAGTTCTGGATAACATAACTGGGATTTTACCGAACATCCAAACTCAACCTTTACCTCATTACAATATTAGTATTGATAAATCACGGCTGCCCGGTCCCTGGTATACGATTGTTATAGATGACGTAAAAATGATAGGGACCAACTGCTTAGCTTATAGTTTTCGAGGCATGGAGGATAGTCCCAGACCGGGAAAAAAATCTTGGAATTGACTCAGATTTGTTGTCCGGCGTGGTGATCGATCCCACAACCTCCAAGACTTAACTTTAACTTTAACTTAATAAAAATCAACAACGGTGAAGGTAGCCAGACCACCAACAAGCTATAAACTAAAAAAGCTAATTGAAATGTTTCAAATTCACTTAATTTCGGAGCTTTTTAATATGGCAGCGTTACCAATAACGGCTGACATACCAAACCTGACGCGGTAAAAAACCCGAGCTTTCGTCGAGGTGCGAATTTCACACAAAAATGTGAGATCCTCATGAAGTGGTCGGGAATGTTCTGTTTAATTTTACCATAATGTTGTATTGCAATTATGGGTAACATGCAAACTTGGTTGAGCAACCTTCTTTGTTTTGGATACACTTGCAAACTTTTTGAGAACATACGGTGTTGTATGTATTAAGATTCTTGGAAAACTCAACCGTCGATGTTTATTTGGATGATTATGTTTCGATTATTATTTAACTAGAGACCCGGTTTCGCACGAGTGCAATGTTGATGTTTTATACATATGTATAAAGCTTCCTCTTGAATCACTCTATTTATTTAAAAAAAGGCGCTCAAATACGTTCCGTGGTTAACAAGATCTAATTATAGGTCATAGGGACCGACAGACATCGGAAGACAAAGTATGACCGTACCCCTTACCGGTTCGCTTACTAGTTGAGTAAACATTCGATGCCCTCGTAGACCCGAAGTCTGAGATGCCCGCGAACTGTAAAGTAGAGCGACAGTTGCACTAAACCCCCTAAAATACTAAAAGACATAATCCCTCAATCTCATTGCCAGCGACCGCCCTGAGCGGAGGTCCAAGCCCCACCGGGGGCGCCCTCTTGCGCAGGTTGCTTAGTTTGTAGTTTTTAAACCATTTATTAAGGCTGGAGCACTGCTCGCCTTAATGCCCGGTGAAGTAGCAAAAGCCTCGTGGCTAACTACGTATGTCAGTCCGAAAAAAAAAGAAATTACTAGTTGAGCGGCGAAGCATCCCTTAGCAATATTTATACTAATATCTCTCGTAGCTATTTCATGAAGCCTGTTTTTATTCCGATGCCCACGTAAGGCTAGTTTTCTGCTCACCTTTATGCCCGGTGAAGTAGCAAAAGCTCCGTCGCTGACTTCATAAATGTCCGTCAGAAAAATTCCCTCGTAGGCCCACAGTCCGTGATGCCCATGAACTGTACCGCAGTGCTACAGGTGCCGTCTTGCGCAAATTGCTCGGGTTTAAACCATCTATATGACTAATTATATAAAGCTAAAAGCTACGCACTAATCTAAGAAAATACTGTTATTATACTCTTATTTTACTATACTCTTATTTTAAAATTTGTTTCATTGTTAAATAGCCCATTTATCGAGGAAGGCTATAGGCGGTAGCGGTAGCGGCGCGGGAAGCTAGCTAATTAAGCTGGAGCTGTTGTCGCTCCTCTAGAAAACAAAATCATATTTTTTTACATTATAGCTGCTCTACTATGCCGTGCCTCTTAGTCTTAACTTTCGTATTAATCTGAAACCACACTATTAAAAATATGCAGGTAACCACTTGAAAAATTCATCATTCCGTTTATCATAATAACACCTTTTATTGCCCACAATAATTGGCCATTTAGATAAAAAAATATAATTAATAAACCCATAATAGATAAAAATAGTTTATTAACTTTTTTAAATTTGGAACCATAAAGGGTAAAATAGGAAGCCATCTGTCATCTGCAAGACCCTTAAGAAACTCTGGTCGGCTTATCAAGTTTAGTTTAATATTATTATATACTAAGTTCCGTTCCTATTGTAATATTTCATGTAGATAATAGATGAAGTGCCTTTTTTCTATATAGGTACATTAACAAATAATACATGTTGATAATCGCAGAAGTCACGGCTCGATCAATTCGACTATTCTTTTTTTTTGAATATTTTTGCTTAAATGTTAAGGAAGCAACGCAATTATAACGAAATAAGTTAAAAAAACTTATTTTTTTAAGATATGATAGAAACTTTTAAAGATGTAATTCGGATTTGGTTGAAATTTTACTAAAGTAAAGCTGAAACATCTATAAAAATTAATAAAACATTTTATTTTGGAAAAACAAACCCCGTCACCCGCAACCCCCGCCGTCGTCATCTGCTTGTGACACACGCTCGAGGAACGAGGAACACACCCATTGTGGGGTCAGCGTTATATTTACCGACCTGCTACGAAATTTAAACTATACCTAATGAATGAAGTTAACGAAACAAAAGTGTGTCGATGACGCAGATTACGTTTCAATTACAATAATTTCCAGTTGTTTAACAATATAAGGTGCTTCCAAAAACTATGCCTTCCCTTTAACAGTAGAAAGTATCAAATAGTAAATACAAAAGCCTGGAAAATGTTATTTTTTACGCATAATAAAAATATACATATATATCACACATAATATAATCCAGAGGTTAGGCCATCAAAACCCAATACACCAATGAGGGCGGCCAACATTGGCCAAACTCTTTATTGAAAATAATATAAGTACTATTTTTTTTTTTATATCTACCCATAGAAAAATCTAATGTATTATTTTACTTGCTGATGGTTAAGGTTTCCTTTACTTTACTCACGTCAACAAATATGCTTACAGTCGCATCACAGAATGTATTTGAATATAGATAATTATAAGAAAAAATGTGACACTCACAGTATAAAGTAGTATAAACTCCAGAAATCAGGATAATGTGGTTTTACATGGGTAACATGTCTGTCATGGGTTTCCACAAAATAATCAATTATTTTATAGGGGAATGCCTTTTAAATGTAAGAAATTTAATAAATTTAAAACCATATTTGACAAACTGTGTAACAAAGTATAACTACTATCAAATTGTTGATTTGTAAACGACAAAACGGCTTGGTACTGACTTGCTTCGATCAATAACTGCTTAAATTATTATAATATACAACATAATAATATAAAAAAAGGATTACTCTTATTTTATTGCCAGTTTTTCTCAGAGTTGCCACGTCCAGAAATTTTTAATTTATGAATAAAGATATATTGAATGTATTACATAATTATTTTGACTTTATAACTATACATACTAGTCTACAGTTACTGTTAAAGGAAAGGCGTATCTTTTGTAAGTACCTCATTTAATATTTACACTCAATGAATCGACTGATTTCATGAAGGTTTCCAGACATCAGCTGTGGCCTTCAAGCATTTATTATTATTCAGACAATTTCGGGCTTTTGAAAAATATTCGACCTACTCCGTATTTACGCGGTGCTTACGCACGACACCATATTGTATGCACACAAAGGATTTAATTAATATTTGTATAGACTTATAGAATTTATTTGCGGTGGCAGACAACTTATACAAACAGTACTATGTTTTGATTATGTCCCACTGACCCATTTCGAAATTATGATTACAACCTCCATAGCGCATCGGTCTCAGAGGATGTGGGTTTGATCCCTCGCCAGACAAGAACTCTTTTAGTAAAATCTATTATTTATTTTCGGGCCTAGTTGATTGAGGCTATCTTCCATACCTCGAAAAGGACGTTAAGCCGTCGGTCCCGATTGTCGTAACATCACAATCGTATAAAAGGCAACGGGCAGCGGCGTTTCCCTGTGTGTTACAACATAATACTGCGGTCACCAACACACCTGCCAAGCGTGGTGGTTATGGCAAAACCCTTCCTCGAAAGGAAACCCATGTTCAGCAGTGGACATTTAACGAAGATGCAATTATTTTGCTACTTTTACTATTCCTTTTGCTACGTCAACGGTCATAAAGGCAAGCAGAGAAGGGGAGGGTAGGCATGGGCGCAGTATGGGGGGGGATAGGCATGGTCGTAGCTACGATACGTATGGGCTTAGGTCGTAAGACGTGGTCTACATCCTTACGCGGCTTATACCGCAGACATAGGGAATACTGCGATAAATAACATGACTAGCTGAGTCCCGCCGTGTTACCCGCGTTACTCTGCTCCAGTGACTCGGAGCGTGATGTTCTGTAGTCTATATATTAATCTAGCTTATAAATTATACCCGTGCAAACTTTCAGCCAAATTCGTTCAGTAGTTTTTGCGTGAAAGAGAAACAAACTTTTATCAGCATATACTCACAAACTTACGCGTTTATAATATTAGTAACTATAAGGATATACCTACATATACAAGTGAACTGTCAAATAAGAATTCTCAGTTTTACCTCGTCTTTTTTCGAGGACAGTCGTATATAAACAAACCCATCAACATTAAAATTAGCACCCTGTCCTCTTTGTAACGACTACCAATAAAAGGAAAAAAATCAAAACACATTTAGCCCCGAAAAAAGGACATCTTTAATTATAATGTACCCACCAGTTTCAATGGTACTTTGCGTTTGTTATCCAATTTATTATAGCAGTTTTTAGGGATGTCTCGACACCCGGGCCGACATGGAGTCGCGGCGCGTCGCGCTTGGCGGTGAGCGTTGAGATTTCAAGCATACGGCGTTGTATGAGTGTGTTTACGGTGAAGCTAATTTATTTTCATACATGGTTCCTGTGCGCGGTTTCACCCGTGTAACTCCCTTTCCCCTGGAAATCTCATAATAAAATATAGCTTATAGCCTTTCTCGATAAATATACTATCTAATACTGAAAGATTATTTAAATCGATCTAGTAGTTACTGAGATTCGCGAGTTTAAGTAAACGAACTCTTCAACTTTATACATTACCTCCTAAAGATGTCAAATGTTGTGAGTATATAACAAAAAATATTTATTATCGTAAATAATTCTGAATATTAAAAAAAAAATGTGGGTTTATCTATTGGAGTTCCTTAGTTCACGGTTGAACCGACGCTTCACAAATCCGATAACATATTGATAACAATATTTTATTCTAATTAATGTTTGACTTGATTTGAGCATCCCGTTAACGTCCACTGCTGAACATGGGCCTCCTCTTAACAGACCTCGGCAAGCCAGGGTCGTTGCCATAATTACCACGCTAAGCAGGCCGCCAGGGCGGCAATGCTGCAGCGGCGGTGGAAAAGAAAATAAAAAGAAAAAATCCGGATGGTGATTTCAGAACGGTGCTAACTAGCCTTGAGCTGATCGACCATCCGATGCCCTCGTAGACCCGAAGTAGGTAATACCCGAAAATACTAAAAGTCAAAATCCCTATATGTGTAAAATAATAATTTTCAGTATAAAGAAAAGGCAGTATAAAAGATAACTCTCATCATCATCGTCATCATCAGCCCGTACAAGTCCACTGCTGAACATGGGCCTCCTCCCGAGAGAGGGTTTTGCCATAGTCACGAGGCAGGCGGATTGGTGACCGCAGTATTATGTTGTAAGTACCAAACAATGACACGCTACTGCCCGTTCCTTGATATACGATAATTATAGATGATGTTATAACAATCGGGACCAACGGATTAACGTGCTTTCGGAGGCACGGAGGGTAGTCCCTCAACAAACCAGACCCGGAAAGAAATCTTAGGATCGAACCCACGTCCCGAGATTTAAAGCGAGCCAAATACCGCTACGCTACGGAGATTATACATATAAATATTACATAAATATATAATATTTAATTTTATATCATAAATACAAGAACTTTGTTTACTTTTTAATGCATGTATTGTATATACTTATGTATATACAATACATGCATTAAACACACAGGGAAACGCTGCTACCCATTCCCTGATATACGCTTGTTATAGATGATGTTATAACAATCGGGACCAACGGCTTAACGTGCTTTATGAGGCACGGAGGGTAGTCAACCAACCAGACCCGGAAAGAAATCTTAGAATTTACACAAAGATTTCTTGTCCGGTATGGGGATCGAACCCACGACCTCCGAGACTTAAAGCGAGCCAAATACCGCTACGCTACGGTGGTTGTCTAACATTGTAGATAACTCTACAATATTAAATTATTTAAGTAGGTACCTACAATTGACAGTTTTACATAATATATGTAATTGATAATAATCTATGTTATAACATTAATTATAATTATACTTTTGAATACATCTCTGTAAGTTTTTTGGGTGTGTTTCTCATAAAACGACAAATGATTCCGATAAAATTTTACAGTTATAATATTTTCAGCAATGATTTATTACATGAACAATGGTATTTTTTTATAGACAGGTTCCCATGGGATCGAGTGCTATGCGGATATAACTGCTTGAAAAAGCTAGTTTGAAATAAAACCGTAAGAGCGGTTTCGCACTACGTCCGATCCGATCCGAACCCGTTCCGAACCCGTGAAAATATTTGTCTAGAAATTTGGAAAGAAATCAGATGACGGACATCGGATCTAGTGCGTAAATTACCATAGAAATAGTTCTACCGCTACTACGGACCATATTTTCACGGGTTTGGATCGGACGTAGTGCGAAACCGCTCTTAGTATTTAATTGTTCATTAAGTAACACATCCCATTTATATAACACTGATTCTAAACATAATGTTAATTTTGATGCACTTTTCAATAACTTCGTCCATAACTTGCCATGGCTTTAGACATAAGTATATATGTTACGGCTAATAGCCGAAGTGCGGCTACACCTAGTTTTAGCCGGCTACAACTAGGTGCAGCCGACAACTTGCGGTTAAACTTAGGTCAACCTTAATAAGTTCCTATAAGTTCCTCTAAGTTAACTCTAAATTAAACAATACCTATGCAAGGGACAAAAAGGTGTTGGGGTGGTTAAAAAAAAATAACCTAAACCTAAACCAATGGAGTCGAACAGGGACTTATAAACGCATGTGGCCGACTGCACCTAGTTGTAGCCGGCTAAAACTAGGTGTAGCCGCACTTCGGCTATTAGCCGTAACATATACAATACATGCATTAAAAGTAAACAAAGTTCTTGTATTTATGATATAAAATTAAATATTTATATTTATGTAATATTTATA
This sequence comes from Nycteola revayana, assembly GCA_947037095.2. NCBI lineage: Eukaryota > Metazoa > Arthropoda > Insecta > Lepidoptera > Nolidae > Nycteola > Nycteola revayana. The sequence goes on along the minus strand of OX344847.2, from coordinate 18,885,935 downwards.
TGTATAATCTCCGTAGCGTAGCGGTATTTGGCTCGCTTTAAATCTCGGAGGTCGTGGGTTCGATCCTAAGATTTCTTTCCGGGTCTGGTTTGTTGAGGGACTACCCTCCGTGCCTCCGAAAGCACGTTAAGCCGTTGGTCCCGATTGTTATAACATCATCTATAATTATCGTATATCAAGGAACGGGCAGTAGCGTTTCATTGTTTGGTACAACTTAATACTGCGGTCACCAACCCGGCCCGCCAAGCGTGGTGACTATGGCAACTACCCTCTCTCGCGAGGAGGCCCATGTTCAGCAGTGGACGTTATACGGGCTGATGATGATGATTTATATAATATTATATATTTATGTACAAACAACACACAACTGAAATTATAAAAATGAAACTTGTAGGACTGCAAGTAGACTGCTTGTATAAAACTTAAAATTAATTAAATTATAATAGGTATTTAACGCCTATATTATAATTAAATTACCTTTGAGCCCTTTTTAATTATTCTTATTATAAAGTAAGAACTCTATGAAGAAATTATGAGAGTAGCCACTTGATTTTGATCACCGCGTTTAACATAATAACACCTTTTATTGGCCATAATAGTTGGTCATTAAGATAAAAAATATAATTAGTAAACCCATAATAGATAAATAGTTTATGAGCTTTTTCGGTTTTTAGGGTTCCGTAGCTTAAAAGGAAAATAATTAAAACATATGTTTCAAGATCATACATAGTTTACCATTGTCTCGACTTTGAATGTTATTTTTCTTATTGGCCTTGATCTAAAATAGGTAGGTATTATAAAAACCAACCCCAAAGATATGTAATTTTTCAAAATTTCTATAAAATAATTATATTTAAGTACAAATAGCTTTGTAGCTAGGTGTACTGTTATATGGGCCGGATTGCTTATGCGTGCCCGGGTCCCGCCAACGGCGGATCAAAGGAGGTTTAAGTGGTATAGGGTCCTATCCTCATGGTACGAGTTAGCATACCACGTGGCGGGCATGCGTAAAACCATATAAACTAGGACAAAAAAAAATCGTAATATATTAATATTAAGTTCAGAACCCTAGCTGCACCCTAGTTCAACTGGCACCTGGCCTGTTTAATAGTTTTATTTTATGTTGACAGATTAGTTAGTCAAACTATCTAAATAGGCAATTAAAGATTAGGGTTCTTATTATTTTTTGTAGGGTCATAATAATTTTTATATATTTTTTTATTGTTACTCTAATAAATCTGTGGGCGAAGATGTAATTCTGAAACTGATAATAAGGCTATAAAATTAGCTCTAATTGCATTCCAAGAATTATATAATTTAAAATATGCACATAATTTAATGTACGGTCCAGTTATTAAATTAAAGTAATCCCTCTGTTTCAAAAATACTTCTTTTTATTTTTTATTGTCCGGGGGGAAATAAATTTACGCATTCCCACCGCCGCTGCAGCGCATTCGCGCGCTGGCGGTGGGATATGTGGGACTCGCCCTCTCCATAGCGTGGTATGCTAAACTCATACCACGAGGAGAGGACCCTACACCACTAAAACCCCCCGGACACTCCTTCTATCCGCCGTTGGCGGGGGCCGGGCACGCACAAGCAATCCGGCTGTCTCATATTTACTAGCTGTTCCTGTACGGCGTTACCCAAATCGTGTCATTTTCTGTAGGTATTTCTATATTTCTAGAATTTTCTTTTATTAAAAAAACTTTTCGTCATTACGACCTTTCGTCATAACTACGACCACTTTTTTCTTAAATCATTTTGGTACAAACTATCTATCAAGTTATATTAATGTAATTTTTTTTTTAATATCGCACATGGCATAATGGTATGGAAGCACATTTAAAAAATACATCCTTATTAATATTATAAACGCGTAAGTTTGTGGGTATGGATGGATGGATATTTGTTACTCTTTCACGCAAAAACTACTGAATGGATTTGGCTGAAACTTTGCACGGGGATAGTTAATAAGCTCGATTATCATATAGGCTACAAAAAATCACTTTCGACCCACTGGAGCAGAGTAACGCGGGAAAACCGCGGGGCGCAGCTAGTACTAATATAAAGCTAACAAGTTTGTTTGTTAACGCGCTAATCTAAGAAACTACTGGTGTGATTAAAAATCTTTCAATTAACGTGACAAAATGTTGCCATTTTAATAAAATCCCATATATTTTTTTAACATGTTCAAACATTGTAGGTAGCAAAGATTCAAATCCATTAAATAAAAAAAAAGCAAAACAAACCCTACGTATGTCCGAATACTTTGCGCATTACTTAAACCCTCAAAATAAACTAAAATAAATTCAAATTGTAATCTTCGGCACCAAATAATATATATAACTAAAACACCTAATTCCTAATTGATCGAACTCATCAAACTCAGGTCAGGGTCCGATTTATGGTCATTTTACGATATAAAGGCTTATGATAGGGACTGATGGAAAAAGTCACCCGGTAATATTCCAGACCTCAGAACCATAACGACGGATGTATTATCTTCAGAAGCATTTGGTCGTAAGTGCCAGCTTACGGTAAAGGCGCATACGACGAATGCTTCTGGCTTAATGACACATCCGACCTTATACTTCTGAGATGTAGTATTGCTTTTCGGATGCTGTGGTATTTATATTACATCTGGATTAGCTTCGCAAGTATTAGCCATAATGTATGGTATCATCATCATCAGGTCGTATAACGTCTGATGCTGTATATGGGCCTACCGCGAAGGAGTACTGCGACCTTTCGTATTTACTAGCGACCCGCCCCGGCTTCGCACGGGTGCAATGCTGATTTATCATACATATAAACCGTCCTCTAAAATCACTCTATCTATTAAAAAAAACCGCATCAAAATCTGTTGCGTTGTTTTAAAGATCGAAGCATACATAGGGACGGACGGAAGCGGCAAGTGACTTTGTTTTATACTAGGTATGTAGTGACTTGCTGCGCCCCGCAGTTTTACCCGCGTTACTCTGCTCCAGTGGGTTAAAGCGTGATGTCTGGTAGTCTATATGTTAATCCAGCGTATAATCTATCCCGGTACAAAATTTCAGCCAATTCCGTTCAGTAGTTTTGGCGTGAAAGAGTGACAAACATCCACCCATCCATCCATACTTACAAACATTTACGTTTATAATTATAGTAGGATATACTTGCTTCCCGTGTTTCACCCGCGAAACTCCCGTTCCCGTGGGAACTTTATTTAATAGTATAAATATGAAGCTGAAGAGTTTCTTTGGCAGTTTTCTTGAACGCGCAAATCACTTTTGCGACTTTATAACAAAATTGCTTTCCGAAGACTAGGATTAATTATCACTTAATAAACCTACCGCGAGAACATAATCTGTAGTTCAGTATCTTTTGTCATATAACTGCAAATTTTCAAGATTTATTTACTTAAATAAGAACGTACTTAACATAAATTTACAAACAATGCAGCTCATCTGAAATTCGTTATCAAACAGATGCTTACAATAATTGTTATTTCATTTCAATGCATATATTAAATAGACAAGAATAGTCACACTATTGTTTGTCTATTCAAATAAAACATATACAACATCAATATCACGTATTAATTATCTGCTTAACAATTACATAATTTTAATTCGTAATATATTTGTAATTTTATTAAATATATTAATAATACATAATTAAAATTTAAATTTACTATTTAACCTACACTACACTGACAACTTCCTTATGGTAGCAGAATAAGTCACGCTTAGTCTTGGAAGTCGTGGGTTCGATCCCCACACCGGACAAGAAAGATGTGTAAATACTAAGATTTCTTTCCGGGTCTGGTTGGTTGAGGGACAACCCTCCGTGCCTCGGAAAGCACGTTAAGCCGTTGGTCCCGATTGTTATAACATCATCTACACTAATATCATAAAGAGGAAAGATTTGTACGTAAGTATGTTTGTAACGAATTGGCTCAAAAAGTACTGGACCGATTTTAAAAATTCTTTCACCATTTTAATGCTACGTTATCACTGATTACTGATTAGGCTATATTTACTTATGAAGTTCCCACGGGAACGGGAGTTACGCGGGTAAATCCGCGCGAGGGAAGCTAATCTATAATAGTAGTAGTCTATAATAATCGGGGATCAGGGAAACGGGCGGAGCGTTTTCTTGTAGGTTACAACTTATACTGCGGTCACCAACCCGCCTACCAAGCGTTGTGACTACGGCAAATACCCTCCCTCGGGAGGAGGCCCATGTTCAGCAGTGGACGTTGTACGGGCTGATGATGATGATGATTTAACCTACTAATGGTAACCAACGCGTCTGCTGCATTGATGTCGAAAATATCGAGTACTACTTTCCGCGCGCGGCTTTTCTAGCGTAATTCCTGTTCCCGTTGGAACATCATAATTAAATAAAGCAAATGCTTAGACGGGAACCATGACGAAACTTGTTGGGCGGGCCCTTTACCACACACTTTCAGGGGGCCGAGTCTGCTACTTTTTTAAGTTATTTAGTTAAGTTTGTGACACCGTAGTGCCATCATGATATCATTATGCCAAAAACGGTAATCTGCTAATCTCTGGAATGGCAGTCGGTGTTGCTGACGCAGAAATAGGCCGTCAACAGAAGTAGCTGAGGAGATGGTTAGGGAGATTGTAATGTTTATTTAGGCGATTTCAAAACTTATAAATGTATCATTTGTTATTATATTCAACTACGCTTATGTCATCGTGGGGTCATCGTGACACTATTATGACGTCATTTGGATTCGTAGATTACCAAATGGGAAAAACCAACCATTGAACTATCAACGACAGTTCATGGACACGCCATTACGGTAGTAGACTCGGGGCCCAGGGCTCTTGCCCTTTACCACACAAATATACTTCCTCGATAAATGGGTTATCTAACACTAGAATAATTTTTCAAGTCGGACCAGTAGCTGCTGAGATTAGCGCATTCAAGCAAACAAACTCTTCAGCGTTATATATTAGTATAGATAACTAAACCCATATGAAATTATGACTTTTTTTAACATCTGTGTAGTCAGCCATGAGGTTTTTGCTACTTCGTCGAGCATAAAAGCGGGCTGGGCTCCAGCTTTATTAAAGTATGGACCATAAGGTCAACGCTGTTCGGCTCTCGCCCTTAAAATCTTAGGTATATACCTATAATATGAAATATAACTCCCATACTAGAAAAATATTTATTTTCCCTGTGTCACGGGGGACTTTACCAACACATTCAAAGACACAACACAACCAGAACACCTATCTGTGGTTGTTATGTAAATCATAATTCACAATATGTCATCCAGTGACAGGTTGTGTGGTTTCCGGCTTAGAATAGACCACTCCATGTCTTCCCATGGGTGTCGTAAAAGGGACTAAGGGAAATATGGCTGATGGATGGGCAGCAGCATCTATTAGCTCAAGGTTTACATCTTACTGCGATCACCAATCCGTCTGCCAAGCGTGGTGATTATGGCAATATCCCTCTACGATCCTGGTTTGCCAAGGTCTGTTAAGAGGAGGCCCATGTTCAGCAGTGGACGTAAACGGGCTGTTGTTGATGATGATGATGATGATGATCCAGTGAAGTTGTAACAAAATAACACAGGACATTAATTAATATTTAACAAAGAAAGTTGTCGAGTATACTTTCTACCATTGCAAATAATTTTATCTGCAAAAGTACAGCTACAACCAGGTAAAAAACACAAGAGTCCTATTTTTTAAAGTTATTGTGTATGTACTTCAACATCACCTGACGTTTGTTTATCAACGAAAATTATTTTAGAAACCATATCCATGGAGAATATCACTTCTCCAGAGGAGACGACATATTCAGAAGGAGAGGAGGAACAAATAATACAGCACCACCCCAATCAGAGGATCCGGTAAAATAATCAAGTTACTTCCCCTCACAATGCATCGTTTCCAACAGTAAATCAAATAGAGGAAAAAAGTTATTTAAATTGTCTCTAGTGGAAATTGCACCCAACACACCAGATCTTAAAAGCAACCACCATAACCACTGAGCTACCAATTAATTTAACTTAATCTCAAATAGACATAGTGAAATAAAATTCAAATCTAGCTTAGCTCAAACGTAGGGCTAGAATAAAAACATAATAGGTTTTAGGCAGTTCCCAGGCCTTCGGTCGCACGGCCCCGTCTGAAGGTTACCTTAGTGACATACTGTGTGCCAATTAGGGTCATATCTGCTTAATTTAGGACCCATTGGATGCATCAGTGTAGTCTCACGGTTAAATTTGGTTAAGTTTTTGGAAGGATCTAAGATGGAGATGAGAATCTTGTTTGTTTGGAGCGGTGTACTGGTTTGTAAGCTATAATGCTTAAGTAATATTACTATCATATTTTGATAGGTATATGACTTCAACAGTCCATTAACGTATTCTGAAACAAAGAAAGAAAGAAAATACATTTAAATTAACACAACACAAAATATATTGTACAGCTAACATTTTGTTAAAAGTACAAAACAATAATTTTAACAAAATGTTTGCCGCGGATCTGCAACCGTAGCGTAGGACGTCCACCAACTAGATGGGAAAATGACCTGGTAAAGGCCGCGGGATCACGGTGGATGCAGGCCGCCTCCAATCGTAGCAACTGGAAACCTATGAGCGAGGCCTATGTTCAGCAGTGGACGTCCTATGGCTGAAATGATGACAAAACAATAAGACGCCTTGCATGTTCTGCCGAAAAAGTCGCCACCTCATTGCCGAGTAGGGGCCTCCTCCTAACAGACTTTAGCAAGCCAGGGATTGGTGATCGCAGTAAGAAGGTAAGTAAACATGAGCTGATAATTGCTGCTGTCCATCGATTAGCGCCCATTTTGTATCTGCGCAATGGCATGTCCTTCTGTGATCTCCTTAGCCATCCTCAGCCTCAAACGAGGCTTAAAGAGAAAACTCCTTACGGAAACCAACGGCTTGGCTGTGCACAGTAAGTCCTTGGGCAGCGGTTAACACTTACCATCAGGTATGCCACTTGCTTGTCTGCCACTTATATGAATTAAATAATAATGTCCCACCGAACATCGGTCCAGCCGATATTGAGATTAGGCAACAGGAAATGACAACATTTTTTTTTATTGTGTTTTTGTTTTATTACTCTATTTACATTCATATGTAGTTTGTAGAAACCTGAGTTATTTTCATTGCAAACAGACACTGCAATTTTTATATATTTGTATTTTTTATATATTTGTATAGATATATAAGGTAAAATGAAATGTTTTTTTTTTCAAGTAAAATATGGAAATGTTAAGAAATGGCTACCGTTTCATTATAATTAACCCAACTACAGAACATTTCCATTTTTCAAAACAACGGCCGCTATAAATTAATATATACGTTGCAGTCTAACTAACAGTGCAAGGAAGTACAAATTACAATAATGACGCCCTTTAATTGTTGTGACGTCACGCGAGGTGACATAATTATTTAAGTTGCTATGGATCAATTGTAGAGTTATTACTTAAACAGAGGTAAAGTTGAATAAATAAACCGGCGAAATTGTGGTAGCCAAACTAAACAAGGTTTAGACAAGATCCGAAGTTGTTTAAATAGAAAACACAAAATGTTACATCGTGTTAATTCTGCTCAAAAATGAGTTTTAATGAAAATTTTGCGCCGCCCTATCGCCCGCAATAATATGCACATTATATAGGAAGGACAAGAAAATACATTTTTGAGCGGAATTAAAACTAGATATTTTGTGTTTTCAATTAAGATATTACTTTACATTTTAAAATATAGTTAATTTATACATTTTCGCGAAACTATTAAGAGAACGTGAAAGTTTATGTAGGTATGTTGATTAATCTGACACTTTTTAATTATCTCTTGGCCATAACTGACTTTTTCTATCAAACCCTTGTATGTATTTGCACTAAATGGTCATATAACGCCCTAAAATCAATTTGAAAAATACGCTTTTATATTTTTTATTATTATTAATATTTTATTAATAATAAAACTCTGTATTTCTGGGTATTTGTTCCGAGCTTTCACTCTGTGCGTTTTTATAACATATGCTAGGGCTTCTGTAATTGTAGCAATTAAATTGCTCACTGTTACCTGAAGTTTGATAAAGCAACAGAGATAGTTGCTACCAAGGGCTTCAATCAGGATTATGAATGACCGACAAAATATTTTGTAATTACAAACAATTTCATGCAATAATTGACCAATAATTATCCAGTTGTGGGGCAGATTGTGTCAAAATACACATTGAATCACGAATTAGGTTTCCAACATAGGTCATCCAACATTTCTTAACATACACCTTGTATGTTACTGAAAATGTGATTACGATGTTAAACCAACCAACTTTGTCAAATAATGATGTGCCCTAATCTTTTAATAACAATCCAGATTGGACCTCGGTAAATACAAAATTTACTTAAATACCATAATATTATACGCTATTTCGATATATCATTATAGTAAACAATCTTTTCAATCAAGATGAATAATAATATGGCCAGAAACTATAGCACAATTTTAGTAGTGAACCTTAATTGAAACCATTTAATTTAGTATAGAAATATCCGACTAGGCAACTACTTAACAATAGGAAGCAACAGCAAATCTTACAAATCTACAGGCTACACAGTCCTTCTGTCTTGTTACATTTATTTTTCTTAACTTTTTATTAGGTATATTAAGATGGAAGTAGAAATTTAAAACCGCATTAAAATTACAAATGTGACTATATCTAAACGACACACAGCTGAGAGACACCCTTTAGGACCACCAATTTTGATAAGAATTTAACTGTAATTACGTTTATTTACTCACACTTTCATTACAACTAGACGTGAGGCATAAATATTAGAATAGGTTAGTGTATTAGGTATTTTTCGATCCGAATCCGTACCTAATCAAAAGCGTCGAGGATTAGGTATGGTACAAAATATTCGTTACATAGAGTACAATTTACATTCCTTATTTTTTTTTAATACTCTGACATTGCTAGAGGCGTAAATAATATGACATATATCTAATTTAGTATCGATATCAAAATTAGTAAAATAAAAGTGAATTACAATATTCTTTTCGACTAATTCTAAATTCTACCATGAATGGAATAGTTAATAAAAATCTACCTAGAATATTAATTGCTATAAATTTTATTTTGAAAGTACTTCAATTTCAACCATAATTTATGATTAGTACGAGTGAAAACATATTATAAACTTTTCATATGCCAACTTCCCGATTACTTAACAGGAACGATCATGCTGAATATTTCCTACGTAATCCACATACGATACCTACATAATATTGGTAACAGGCCAGCTATATTGAATAAATATTAGGGTTAGGTAAATGGAATAGGTATTTTAAAATATTAGGATTAGGTGGATTAGGTATCATTTTTAACTAATCCAACCCATCTCTAATTACAACTCATACACCGCATACTAAGCCTATTAAAAGGGCAAAACTAACATCAAGATACTATTTGAGTACCGTTAAATCTCTTACCAAATTTACCAACTAGAATAAGGTGTTAAACGACGTAAAGAACTCAAAGGTTTCTGGGCGCTAAGTTGTTATGTCAATATGAAACAGCCTCTAATATGACCCCGAACTAAAGGTATTCACGTGCGTAGACAATATTGTCATAGCAACTCACGCATTATTCTCTGTCACTACGAATTTTTTTTCAGACGGCATATTTTAGTGTCACGGCGCAAAAACCTCGCAGCGGCCCTCTTTAGTGTGACACATTCTCAAAGTGCTGGTTTTTACTTTACACAGCTGATAAGCATTGATATTCAACTGGGTGAATTTAATGCTGCCAGCTTTCTGGGAACCTTACCAAGTAGAATAGATTTAGAATAGTATTATTTTATAAGTGAGTTATATATTTAATTATCTACTTTAAGTTGTATATATGTACTTTATTAATGTAAAATGTTATTTAATAAATGATTTCGACAGTCCCGAGGTTTTTGCTACTTTACTGGGCATCAAACGATCAGGGCTCCAGCCTTTACACATAGTATTTAACTGCACTAACCAACCAGAGATCCAAGACAAAGTGCCACAACAGCGGAGCAATCGCACAAAGTCGCCAACGCAAATGTATGGTTGATCCTTCTTTGAAACAAGCGATTAGATCGTTCGAATTTCTGTTTCATAAATCTTGTAGATAGGAAATTTCAATCGTAAACTTTATTCATATCCTATTAATATAATAAATACAAAAGTTTGTATGTGTATATGTATATATGTTTGTTACTCTTTCACAAAAACTCTTTTTGCAAAAACTACTGAATGAATTTGGCTGAAAGTTTGCTCGCGGATAGTTTATAAGCTGTATTAACAAATAGGCTACAAAATATCCCTCTCTGACCCACTGGAGCAGAGTGACGCGGATAATAGACGTAGTTTAGCCAAATTTTACCCAAACCTACCATATAAATATTGCGTAAAAGAATAACTTAAGTCCCTACACATTTATGTTTACCTTTGTAACTGTGCATTGACAAGATTTTTGTATTACGGAAACGAGTTGTAAGGTCAATAACTACGGGAGAAATTCAAGGAGACAAATATTCTTGCAGACGCATCACAATATGTCTTTAAAAACCTCTTGTTTGTTCATAAGAATATTGATAGTTTGAAGAAAAAAAGCGACGCTCATAATGTTAACCCTAGGACTAAGCATGTTCTGGTTCTATATGCTACCCATTTACCCACAAAATTAGCAATTCTTTTATTCACTCATTCTTTTTTATGGGGCATACGCTTCTACAACAATCTTACTATAATATAAGAAATCCTTCTACAAATAAGTTTAAACGATATGTCTCTAAAAGCTTATTATATGAGATGCTCTGAAACGATACTGCTTTATTAATCATTGTAACATACAATTTATTAAAAAAATGGATTTTTCTTAGTTTCTTGCTAGTTCTTCTCAGAGTGGCCACGTCCAGAACTGGTAGTATAAAAAAATACGGACGCATCATAAGTAGATAATTAAAAATATTTTAAACGTGTACGACTGAAGAATATTTTGATTTGATTGATTGATTTGACTTTGGCGACGACGCTATACTTGCCGTATATATTTAATTAAATTAATTTACCTAATTTGTTTACCAAACTTTTTTATAACCTTAAAATAGCATATAAAATAAATAAATCTACACTGAAAAGTGAACGTAAATTATGCTTCATGAAAGAGTTTTCCAATGATTTGTGTGGCTGTTTACGTTATAACACTTGATATTGTGACATTCAATATATTTAAAAATAAATTGTCTAAATTAATGGACGAATTTACTTGTAGGTGTTGTAACATCAAAGATGTTTGGAAAATATACATAATTGGTTTTGATGCATTTGACGATACCAATTACCGAAGCAGCCGTAGCCCAATGGCTAAGGCGTCGGACTTGTGATCTTGAGGTCGCAGGTTCAAACCCTGACATTGCACTACTGACGTGAACCCACTCGTAACACAAGCATTTTAGCTTAGCACGAGGGGTTAATAAGAATTCTAGTAGATTGCAAAACTCTGCTAGTAACCTTATTAATAAAAAATAAAAAAACTATTTCATATATTGATTACACGTAATTCCCAACCATGGAACAAGCAATAGCTATAGCCAGTATTTCAGAACATTATACTGCGGTCGCCAATACGCTTACTTAGACTACTCAATCCGATCCGCGGAGAAGAGTACACCTCCCGACCCTTAGTTTGCAAGGCTCTTTTAGCTGCTCTTGTGAGTCTGAAAGACCGTCCTGAGCCGAGGTCCAAGTCCCACAGATGGCGCCCGCTTGCCCAGGTTGCTAAGTTTGTAGTTAATAAACTATTTAATAAGGTCTTACTAGCTTGCTTTACGTCCTGTGACCTGTGTGTAGCAAAGCCTGACTTTTTGTTCAAAGACCAACACTTACTTCGTGGTCCTGTTGTCGATGTTATATACTGATGATGATAGAATTTAACTCAGTTTAGAATTGACCACCCCATGGGTATTGTAAGAGACTAAAGGACATACACCTGATGGGCACCAGCATCTATCTGCTCAAGGATACTCACCATCTCACTGCGATCACAAATCCGCCTGCCAAGCGTGGTGATCATGACAATATGACAACGACCCTGGCTTGCCAAAGTCTGTTAAGACGAGTCTCATGTTCAGCAGTGGACGGAAACGGAATGATAAATTAAAAACTTATTTACTATTGTACATGCTATCTCTAAGGGCTTTAGAACACCACGTTTTTTTAACGCGCCGTCGATGCGCGTTTTAGAAAAGAAGTACTGACTTGCGTACGTATCGCGCCTGTATGGGTACAAAAGTCACTAAGTACTTTGTTTCTAAAACGCGCGTCGACGGCGCGTTAAAAAAACGTGATGTGCTAAGGCCCTTAGAGATAGCATGTACAATAGCAAATAAGTTTTTAATTTATCATTCCGTTTCCGTCCACTGCTGAACATGAGACTCATCTTAACAGACCTTAGCAAGCCAGGGTCGTTTTCATAGTGTGGTGTGCTTAGGCCCTAAGGTTCCTCGCTCACGGCGTTTTTTTGCAGCTATGTAGTAGCGATGCTGTCGCGCGTTTGCTTCGATACAGTCGCGATGCTGTATAGCGTTAGTAGCGCGTTTGCATCGCTTCTATAGCGCGTTGCAAATGCGACGAAAGCGCGTTAGTAGCGATACTGTTGCGCGTTTACGAAACGCGCGACTACATCACTGCAAAAAGGCGTCGTGGGCGAGGGGCCTAAAACAAAGAGCAGTTCACACGTGCACATTATATAATTTAATATCATTCATCAATTTAATAATTTTGGCGCCACGACCAGTCTTATCTCCAGCCGGCACGGATCATATGTTTTATTTAGCATTTCCAATGTTTTTATCAATTTGATAGTCCAATAATGATAACAATAACGAAATAACGCGCATATTTAAATTAAAATGCGTTTTATACATATAGGCTGAAGCAAGTAGTCGCGAACATCGCAAGCGTCAAGCTTCCGACCCCGTCACCCGCTACCTCCGCGCTCGGCCGCATGAAACACGCTCGAGGTACGCGCCTACCCAATGTGGGTTCAGCCTAACTCTCAGAAATTGTTTGTCCTACCATCAGCGTTTGTAACTATGACAACGTATCTTTCAGATCATCTCTTTGTATATTGTATGGATTAATTTCAATGACAAAACTGCTTAGGAGTAAGTTGCTCTGAAACAATACTGTTTTATTAATAACTAACTGCGCCCCGCGGTTTTACCCGCATTTCCTTGCTTCAGTTGGTCGTTGCATGATATTTTGTAGCCTATATGTTAATTCAGCTTATAACCTATCCGCGTGCAAACTTTCAGCCAAATCCGTTCAATAGTTTTAGCGTGAATGAGTAACAAACAACCTTCCGTACCAACTCACAAACGTTCGTGTTTCACGTAACAAAAACATTTGTATCAATAAAAGGATTCCTCTGATTTTCTTGCCAGTTCTTGTCAAAATTGCCACGTCTAGAACTAGTACTAAAAGGGATGCATGATAAGAACATGATTAAAAAAAAAATTTGCCACACTTTATCTAATCAAATCAAATGAAAAATATTCCTAATTCATTCAGAATTGATGATTGAGCAGATAGATTCTCTAGTGGAGACCACGAACTGGCAAGCGCAGCGTAGGTCGACCGCCTGAACGATGGACCGACGACCTCATAAAGGTCATCCCGCTGGAAACCCATGAGGGAGCGACACGGGCTGATGATGATGAAGATGAATTAAAAGTTGCTTCAATATTATAAGGCGTTACGTAACATAATTCTAGAGCTCGGAAGCATAAGGTCGGATGTGTCATTATACGTCAGAAACATTTGTATCTGCCTTTATTATAAACTGGGACTTACGACAAAATGCTTCTGAAGATTAATAGTACATGCTTCTTAGGTCTATAATTATTTAGATTACTACAAAATGTACTCGTTTACTACAAATCCAATAAATAAATAGCAATTAGTTATATTGTTTGATAAAATCGCGTGATATGTGAGGAGCCGTAATGTATATTTGTTCAGCAGTTATTGCTATAGTTCCTACATAATATTGTACGTATTATTTTTAGGGTTCCATATTCAAATATTAAAAATGGGACCCTATTACTAAAACTTCGCTATATGTCACCTTATACGTATCTTATGAACCGTGATAGGTAGTTAGGTACCAAACCGTTAAAAAAATTGTCTTTTTGCCCGTTTGGGCCAGTTTGAACTTGTGTATATGATATGTGTATTGGAGATGACTTAAAACACCGCTTGATTAAATTATTAATTTTATTGATTGACTGATACAACTGAGACCGACAATGTTCAATGAGTGACTACTTAATGTTTCTAATTATAAATATTATTAGTACAACAAGTATCACGTATTATTGTGCAATGAAGGTGGCACATCTTAGCAGAGTGCATATTTTTATAGGTGATTTCTGTCACCATGTTTAAAAATTGTCTCAAACAAACAAACAGGTAAAGCTAAACATAAACAAAATTTAACATATTTAAGGCGAGCTCCAATAAATGTGATTTTTATGCTCGAGAAATAATACCTACCATCAACAGGTATATGGTTGAAATATTCACAGAATATTTAATAGTGTCTCACGTTCTTAGATGGATACGGAACCCTTCGTGCACAACTTCGGCTCGCACTTGCCCTATTTTTATACTTACTCATATTTTATATACAAACGAATTATGATTCATTTTCTTTTGTTTGTATATGAATGAAACGATATTTTAACTGAATCGGCAAATTTAAAATTTAACTATGTATCCTTGAAGTAATAATTATGGTAAAATGGGTGACGTCACAGTCACAATTGCTGGTCTATTACAATAAGTCCCATAATTATGTTTTAATGAAGTGTTGATGGAAAAGTTTGAGCCAAATTTGATATAGGTAGGTAATCCTGTAAAGTAATTACTGAGCGAATGTGATTGGGTATGGACAGTTTAGCGGCAACGCTGGGCTTCTAAATCTAGACACGCGGTAGCGTGTTAAGCCAAGTTCACTTTAACTTAGTTAACTTTAACAGTTAAATAATAATAATCAAACAATGATTTAATCAGAATCGGAATACTTACAATGTGCAAATCTATACAAATATATAAGCTGAAGTGTTTGTTTGTTTGCTTGAACGCGCTAATTTCAGGAACACTGAAAAACATTTTCTAATCGTACCAATACGTGCGATTTGACAAAAAAATCTTTCTATTTTAGAATCCCCATTTATCGAGGAAGGCTATAGGATATGTTTTATTTATTATGAAGTGCCCACGGGAACGGGAGATACGCGGGTGAAACCGCGCGCGGGAAGCTAGTTAGGGTATAAGGACACAGCGCCATAACACTTCAAATGAAGCTTGAAGAAGCCTTTCTGTACATCTACAACATTAACCTGAATGTAGACCTGAAGTCCGAAAGGCCCGCGTACTGCAAAAATTCCCCTAAAAATCTAAAATTATTATGATTCTAAACTGAGCCGAGGTCCAAGTCCCACAGGTAGCGCCCTCTTGCGCAGGTTGCTTAGTGTTGGGACTGACTGGAGCTCTGTTCGCCTTTATGCCCGGTGATGTAGCGAAAGCCTCCTGGCACAAACATAATTTCCATCCGACACCGATATCTTCTTCTTACCATCAGGTGGATAGTATGCAAATTACCAAGAACAGGATGCCAGCTTAAATTTCAAAATCAAATATGGAACAAAATTTTGATAAAAATCGTTGCGATTCACTTTGTCGGTTTTTTAACGGTTCCTTATACGTACCATCTTTGTATCGAGTGAAATTATATTCAGTTCGTTCTAATCAGTCCATTCACTCACTCAGTGTTCAATGTCTGTCATTGCCGAAACTTCCTCTACCTACGTGATCAGAATTTTGCACATTACATTGTCGTCTTAGATGTGAATGAGACCAGAATTATGATTTTTTTGAGTTATACTTTGGCAGGTGATATGTTATTTTCTTGTTTTATTTTAGGGTTGGCGCTATATTTAATTAAATTCCATTTTGTGCTTTTAAAAGAGAGACAGGAAGGGCTAAATAATAACTGCTGATTCATTGTCGTTATAGACGCCAAACAAAGAGAATATTTTAAATGTTCAAAAGGTGTTACATAGTGGCAGACACAAAACGCCTTCACCCGAAGCTCCAAATGGCTAATAAGTAGTTTGCTGAAGGACTTGAGGACCTCTTATGATCGGTGAAGGCAGAACTACCTTCAAATCATACAAACTACTTACGAACAGTGCAGTTTGCCAAAGAAGTTAGGTTAGATAAAGTTTGTTTAAGAGAATTCGAACTCGAACTACTACTTACAGAATACCACAGCCAAATAGCATTATTGAATAATGTTGTGTTTCGTTAAGGTCGCTAGAACTCATGGACTGAAGGGGTAGGGGGATAACGGTGGCTATTGCTGTTCATATCTACTGGACTGTCACTAGGTGACCTTGAATTTGCACCTCTATGCCACTTAACATCAGGATCAAGGCTCATTTGTCTGGTCAGGAATAAAAATCAAGGTTTGTCCTTGCCTGTCAGCACTGTTGCACATCAGTGGCCTGTACAGTTGAACTACTAAACTATCTCCACCACTAATTCTAGATAAACAATCTTAGTAGTACGACGTATCCAATCGGCACCGTTCCTCAGCAATCACGTTGGATATCCGCCAATTAGTAACAATTACGGTATCTTCTCGTGGCGTTGTAGGAGCGTAAACAGACTGCATCAGTCGCAATCTGGTAACTTGCGATGGTCCATTATTCTATTGCTTGACTTTTCGCCTTAGTTTTGTTTCAATAAGCTATTTGACCCATATTAAATTATGTAACAACGATGTTTATTTCTGAAAGTATTTGTCTTAAGGGACCTAAATATAACAATTTCAGTTATTAAAACTTAAAGATGACTTTATTAATTACATTTGATAATTGTTTTATTTTTAGTCCGATTCGCCGAAAACGCTTTCAGCCATTTTGAGACGGCAGATCAATAAAAAACACGCTATACTTTATATAGCATCGATCGATTCGATATCTTTATCATTTATCAATGTATTTCTGCATTCCCGAAGAATTGAAATATTGTGATTTTAAATGTAGCACACCTCTTAACCAAATTTTTTATCAAAATATTCTTTGTTACACCATTAGATTATAACGTAAGTAATCTTAAACGTGACAAATCATCGTAACTCTCAAAACACTCTAAATTAAAAAAAAAAAAAATTATTTAGTTTACCTCTAACTAACCTACAGCCCTGAAGGAAAATGATTTGAATATTATCTTATTTCTAATATTCAAATAAAAATAATATACTTGGACTTTGCAAAAAATATTCCCATATTACAAAGCAATTTACCTATATTAAATGACAATCAATTATTCTTTTATATACCTAATCTTACTACGTACATAAAAATATAGAAAGTCTTATCATATCACAAATATATCGCAAAAATTCTTCAGTATAAAGATACGCCTACACTCTATATATTGGTGTTACACTAGCCCAATAACCTATTATCACATATTATATGATATGTAAGTCGTATATTGTTGCGGGTTTATATATCTTGTTGAGTAACCAAGTGAACATAGTTTCCTCTTGGGGCCTCCAATATCATTGATAACATTGAAGGCCATTTGTACGAAATAATCAAATGTACACGAGGAAATATAGGCATCACACTTCTGTAGAATTAAACTAAAGCCGTAATCACGTTCACGTTATGATAAAATATAATGTACATTATACATTTCATTTACCTAATGAATTTGTCGGTGAAACGGTCATAGATACAGGGTTGAGGCTTGTTGTATCATGATGACAAATAGGCAGAATAAATTGGCTTAAAAAATTATTACAGTGAAACCTGATTAAGTGGGACCTGGATAAGTGAAAAACCTCTATTATTGAGAACTACAATGAGGTCCCTGCACTTTTTCATTGAACTATCTCTGTTAATTGGTCTTTTCGAACCTGGTTAATGATTTCGATGTTTACCTCTATAGTTGGGACTCTGTAGCTCAATTCCCTTTATAAGTGAGACAAATTAATAGGTTGGGACACAATTGTTTACAAACATTTGAATTTCTTTCGCACAGGCTTTGTTTGTCAGTACTATCTCAAATTTTGACGTCTGTAAATGAGACACCTAAATTTTAAACCTGTCTAATTGGACTGGATAAATGAAAACCTCTTTAAATGGTACAAAATCATTGGTCCTTTGAGATCCTAATTAACCAGGTTTCACTGTATTACCTTGTATTGGGACAAAAATAATACCGTTTTTTTTCGGACGGACTTTTTTAAAGTCCACGAGGCTTTTGCTTCATCGCGCATAAAAACGAGCAGAACTCGTTAAATGGTTTTTAATCTACAAACTAAGCAACCTGCGCAAGATAACGCCTCCTGTGGGACATGGATCTCAGAGCAGTTGCTGATGAAAGGATTGAGGAATTATGACTTTTCACCTTTTAAGGGAGTTTCGTGCTGTCGCTTAAAGTTACATTTCGCGGACTCTCGGAGGAGGGCATCGGAAAGTTCTTTGTACCTATATCAAGGGTCGGGAGGGCGAGGACAAACGTAATACCGATGATAACAATGCAATAATAACATAGAAATATTTTATTTTTTCTAATTAATCGTGGGCAAGGAGCAGAACGAAAATCGCCCCTTTAGAATTTGAACCTAGGTTATGACTGCCACTGCTCTAATTACGCTGAAGTCAATTTCTATAATTATAATTGCTCTCATAAATCATCTAGTAAACTCCCTTCCAGGGCCTACAATAAGTTCGTTCCGCCTGGATCGCATACTTAACTTGGTCGCTGATAATATACCCAACGATACCCCAAATACGGCGCTAATCACACATTATGACTTGACGCACAAAACTGGTCGATTTGATTCTTCAAAAATGCCAGTAGCCTTTCTATGAAGTGTTTCGTGACAATCTGCTTAGATAACTATTTACAAGGCTACGTTTACTAACGCTATTTATCAAAAAGATATGAATGTAGCACGCAGATATGATATCTCATTTACAAATTAGATATTTGGTGCCTTCTTTGGCTGCTACCGTCGTCATTTTTATTCTTGGTGCCGGAAATAGAATTAGGTATCTTTGCAGATAAGAATTTTATAGGTTTGACGAATAATAGTGTGAGCGAGCGAGGGGAATGTATTTGAAGGCGATGTGAAATCAAAAGATGAATGAATTATATTATTATAATTATTTGGAAGCAAAATCACAAGTTTCATCCATAAATACGTTTCCCATTTATAATATCATAGTATGGATCCCTTAACGACCATGACTTACTAAGGTCTGTTAAGAGAAGAGCCATGTTCAGCAGTGGACGCATACAGGCAGTAGTAATAGTTATGTATAGGAAGAAGCAACTAATAGTAAAATCTAATTTCTGACCAATCTACAACCTGTCCCTATGGTCCATAACGGCCAACGACAAAGAAAGACTCACCTTTTTAATTTTTCAAAAGATACCTTAAACTTACCTACTTTACCCATTTTGCCAACGGAAATGAAAACGGTCGAGTCGGTTCCCGTGAAAAATATGAAGAATCGTATCATATGTCATCTCAATCAGAATTCATAAAACATTTCTATTATTGTCATCTCGTGTTTACATTAAAATCTCGCTGCACTATATCAGTTGTCAACCAACCAGAAAACCAACGTAACCAGATACCATGTAAACAGAAGTGTCGCAACAATAGTTTAGCAACTTTCGTCCGACTTGCCAGCCCTGGAAGAAGGGAAGCTATTTAAAAATGGCGCTTACGTCTGCGCGTTGTCTGCGCAGTGCCGTATTCCGTGCGCATCCCGTCTTTCCGCCGGCGGCGCATGCGCAAGTCAACAAACTCCGCTCCTCCGGAATGCAACGCGGTGCATTGTACCTGTAAAGTCACGCTATGTGGAATATGAATAGGATGTACCCTTTTTATTGTAGGAGCAGTTCCTTTAGTGACGTCAGCGTGTGTCATCTCATTACACGTATGGGAGTAAGTACTGCCATTACGAACGTTAAGAAATGATGTGATAATGAAACGTGACCTAACACTGGTATCAATTGTCACAGTTGTAATTTGTGTATTGATTTAAATGAAATAGGAATTAATGGTACTGCCAATGTAACTTTAGTTTTCGCGATTATACCTGCTGAATATTTAACGATCAGGTGGATTAAGGTCACGCCAATTGCTACGTGAAAATGTCGCGTATATAACCAAGTCACCCACATAAAATTACAATTTTAATTTATCTACACTGTGTCTCTTAACAAATATTGACGTAAGGTCAATATCACTTGTTACCAGCGAGAGCGCCTGCGCACTTGTACAAACTGCGCCTTGACAGTAAGTAAATCATTAATTCTTTTGTTTTAACGAACCTACATTTTAATATGACGCATATTTCTTCTATTATTTCGAAAAGAATATGTTACATAATTGATGTATATTTGTTGAGAGACCGCATTGCAATGTGAAGGCATTTGTATAATGGAATTGGAATCCTTCTCGATGTAATAATTACTATAAAGAAAACTGACAAATCAAATCTATAAATTCAGATACGATAATTTTCATTTAATTTAATTTAATTTCAAACACGCCCAAATAAAACAGTTTTTAGTAAAATATACTTACCCAATTTGAATCGTTGAATCTCTGCCGGGGCTGCGACACCACAGATAGACGCGACCCATTCGGAAGTATTAAAATAAATTATGTAGCCTAAAATCTACCTCATAAAAATACACTAGTAAAATAACTGATAATTGTGTGTATTTTGTGCAGCTGGCATAAAAAAACGCCAATTCTGCAAATGGATGAAAAATGTACAAGACCAATTTCCTCAAATTGTCTTTTTCCCACGAGAAAAAGAAACGTGAATCTACATTAAATCTAAATATATGATGGATCACCTGACTTAGGCACATTTGTTATCAATTCAAATTTTTGTAAACATTTTGCAGAGTGCAATGTTCGATTTCACAATCACACGTAAATCATCAAATGCATCGATAACTGATAAAGCACATCTTATCTATATTACGTTTTGACACAACACCACTAACTTATTGATCGTGACAATCGTATTTGAAATTGAATTCTATTTCTGAAGTGATAAAACTGAATACGGAACTACGAAGATTGGTTAATAATACGTTACAAAATTACAGTTTTCAGTATAACACGTGAATGATGCAGTAAAATGTAGGTCGCTCTAATTCCGTTGCACTGTTTTTGTTTTTTTTTCATATTACGCTATCTATTTCAAGAAAACACGATTCTTGTAGCGTATTTTTGAGGAATGCGATACAACTGAATGAATTTGAGGAACTTGGCAGTTGACGATAGTGTTGTTCCATTATTCATTCAACATTAAATATTTTTTTTATGTTATATTGAAGCAGCCGTAAATTTAATAATAGGAAGATATAAGAATACTTTGGACTCCTACATAGTGATCGCTGAACTCAATTTACGCAAAACAGCTAAAATCATGCAGGTATACCAAATATCTTCTTTGTTCTTGCTTGTTCTTTTCAGAGCGGCTACGTCCTAATTCCCCGGTCAGCGACCGCCCTGAACCGAGTTCCAAGTCCAACAGGGGGCGCCCTCTGGCGCAGTTTGCTTAGTTTTTAACCCATCTATTTAAACTTAGCCCCTCGAAAATTATGCTAAAATGCTTGTGTTACGAGTTTCACGTCGGTAATGCAACAGGTGGAAATTGAACCGGCAACCACAAAATCGCAAGTGCGACGCCCTAGCCATTGGGTAACGGCCGCTTCAATATTTGTCGCGTTAAATCCCATAATTATATTTTTATAATAGGCATGAATACTAAAAAAAACTATTTAGTCCGTCAGTTCGATTGATGTTGATACCAACAAGTATTTTTTTCGTTCCTCAAACCAAGAATGGCGAAGATACTACGCGTTGAAATTTCATGTGACGTCACTTTTAGGTCCAATTTTACCCAGTAGTGACGTCACAAGCCCCCCTCACCTGAACTTAATAGTTTGTTGTTACTCTGTTGTATCTATGTCATTTTTATTGATTTGATAAAAAAAAATACGTATCCAATATTTTTTTGTAATCTTACCGACGGACTAAACAGGTCTTTTTAGTCTTCAACCCTATTATATTTTATAATTATGATACACCTATACGCGAATGTTAAAAAAAGTATAATAGTAAGATCATATCTAACAATCTGTTCGGAATAAAATTCCATGTTATTATTATTGAACTTTCTACAAGGAACTCTATAAATCTGATGATGCTACCCCAGAATCATACACCATGCCATCATAACTCATTCGTTGGCGCCTCGTGATTTAAAGATATTCTGTACAGCTTGCCGCAAAGTAAAGAGTTAATCATATTAAGGTTTACCGATTCAGATACGGTGTTGCCAGGTGGAAATAACAATGAATTCTTTATTTCTAATTTGCGAATAATATAATTAGACCACCGACAGTAGTCGAACCAGCATCTCAGAGTCGTGTTATAAAAGAGTTTAATTAATACATTTTGACGACCGGTTGGGATTCCACCGTTGCCTAATGGTTAAGGCATTAGGGGCCGATAGTCTTTTTATTAATCTCAAATTTGAAATTTAGTAATCGATAAACTATTCCGTATAGTATTCAAAAATGTTAAAATTAATGCTTTAATTTAGAAAAAATATAGTCAAGTAATTAAAAATAAATTGTTACGAATGGACATTAAGGACCTGAGTTAAATGTTCATTGTATATTGTACTAGATGAACCTCGCGGTTTTACCCGCGGCACTCTTCTCCGTTGTGTTATATCGTGATGTTTTGTAGCCTATATTTTAATCCAGATTATAAACTATTTTGATGCAAGTTGTCAGCCAAATCCGTTCAATAGTTTTTGCGTAAAATAGTGCCAGACATCCATCCACTCATACTCACATGCTTTCGCGATTTAAGGATCTTCTGTAAATGTATTTTATAATTGCTCAATGTTCTCATTTTGACCAATATGACTGACTGATATGTATTGTAACCCTTATAGTAAAGGCACAACAGCAATAAAACAGAACAATGCGAAACAAATTGAATGTCATTCATTGATAACTCCCACGTTTATTTCGGCACAAAAAATATTTTATGTCAGTGAATAATTATTGTTACTATATTATTCTTATATCTATATGTTAATACGTGAAGCGAGAAAGAGTAGGTATGAATTTTTGCACTTTTTTTCCGACGGACATTAATTAGTAAGCCAGGAAGCTTTTGCTACTTCACCGGGCATAGAGTTTTCGAAAACTTATTGTTTATATATATAGAGAAGTATTATCCATTATGTTAAATACCTTAAGTTATAGGTACTTACTGTTTCTTATTTGTAAATTGATACTTACTTTATCTGATTTTTTTATTATGTTCGAATTTTGACCACTGAGCGACCACTAGTTATGCTTATTTTACATTTATTTTGTCGTCTAATCCCTTCCGCACTCCCGCCACTGTAACTCCTGTAAGCCAGGATCAACAGCGGCACACACGAAAGAGGCTCTAAGCTGTTAGGCTTAGGCTGGTCCCGGGACACCTAAATGTCTTGGATCAGTCATCAGTTTTTTTATATTATCTTCGAATTTCGACCACTGGGCGACCACTAGTTATGCTTAATTTAAATTATTAAATGTTTCAATTATTTTACATAAAAAAATATTCTTTTAAATATTATAAAAAAATAACAATATCAGTTAATTTTTTTATTATGATCGAATATCGACCACTGGGCGACCACCAGTTGTTCTTATTTTACACTAGCTGATGCCCGCGACTTTGTCCGCGTGGTGTTTGTTAATCTTTCTATAAACATTTTAACGTGTAGGTACAAACATAAATACTGTGATTAAAAGTATAATGTTGACCGCGGATGTAAGGTTGCAACCATGCAAAATTTCATTTAAATCGGTCCAACAGTCCCTTTACTTCTAACATCCCCCTGGCTCGGTTTTATGCGTTTTTATTCTAGATACAGACATGCGACCTCTACAGTTTAATTACGTATATTATGTATAGATTTATTGTCGTCTGACTATTCGTACTTTTTAATTGTAAGAAAGTTACCTGTTGCAGCGGCAACACTATTCAGTGCCTACATAATTTCCTTGTGTATCTTCGGTCTAATCTTAATTAAGCTCGTCACGGAGTATTATTACGATTAATGGTTACTACCACGTTTCCAAGCTGTTTGTTGGCTCGTTGACTTTCAGATGGCGCCACTGTCGCGTGTTAACCTGGACCCAGGACCTTTTTTTAAAGTTTACACCTAGTTATTATAGGTATTAACTTTTATTATCTTATTGTTATGGTGTTATAATAGTCTGTGGGGGAATAATATTATTTTTAAATACGAGCCAAGTATCTATCGCGTTTTTTTATGAGATAGAAAGCACAATTTAATTAACCCCTTTTTCAAACGGCTAGGTGTATTGAACACGGAGGAGGTGTTATCATGGTTAGCGATCGGATGGTAACCACATTATTGCAATTCCATCTCCCATTAGCTGGTATACCTACAAGTATCAAAGATTATCCAGAGCCAGAAGATATTCCAGCTATGTCTTTTTTTTCGGATGGACATACCTAGGCAGCTAGGTAGCCACGAGGCTTTTGCTACTTCACCGGGCATAAAGGCAAGCAGAGCTACAGCCTTAATAAATGGTTTTAAAACTAGAAACTAAGCAACCTGCGCTAGAGGGCGCCCCCTGTGGGGCTTAGACGTCGGCTCAGGGCCGTCTGGCGATGAGATTGAGGGATTTTGACTTTTAGTATTTTAGGGGATTTTTTTGCAACCGTCGCTCTACTTTACAGTTCGCGGGCCTCTCGGACTTCGGAGGGCATCGGATAGTTGGTTATTCCAGCCGGGACCATCGGCGTCATGTGCTATCCAAGGTTCAGAGGTTGAACCAACCAATCAGAAATCTTAGATTTTTGTAAAATGAAGAAATTAAATCCATATACATCGATACTTACACGACAAAATTATGTCAAAAGGCTGAAAAGGAAGGACATACTACAAGTACATACAACAAACTAAATTAAGTTTTCAACCTGCGGAGTAGATGTCTTCACTGGGAGGCACACTCGACATGACATTTCGCGCTTCATCAAATCTGCTTATAGCTTGGAACTGATTGCAGATGAAAAAAAGGAACACAAAAAAAAAATACATCGATACCAAATGCAAATGCAGACTTCAAGGTAATTATCGGCAGAAATACTTGAATCCCACCGGCGGCCGTTTGGATATATGTATACTTAACGATTAGATATCCGATCGCAATTTAATATTTATGCATCGTCTAACGAGTGATTTGTATTCTCAACCTAACGAGTGAAGCGTACAAAATACGCATTGAACAACTAGCAACTGTATGTCACATTGCGATTCTATTGCTGGTGGCTAAGCATACGTAATTATCCGCCAAGTTCTCGAGTGTGAAGCCATCCGCTTACCAATACGCCAAGACGATATCTTATAAAACTTTTAGCAATTGTAAATCAATAATTTTATATATTGTTTTAACATTTTTATATCCAGTAATAAACTACAATATTCTCACTACTTGACTACATGTAGAAATAAAAATGGTTAACCTTTAATTGCAATAAAATATCGGCACGATTACGAGCCCTTGCTAGAACACAATTGCTGCGCGCTCACGCGATCATATAATAATATTGAAATATCTTGAATAAACCCTTTAGCACAGCACTACCTTAAAGTTGCTACTTATTTTAAACCATTAATTTGCCCATGAGGGAGGGTTTTGCCATAGTCATCACACTTGGCAAAAGGTTGGTGACCGCAGTAATTCGTAATAACACACACAAACAAGGAAATGATTTTGCCCATTCTCTGATATACAATTGCTATAGATGATTTTACAACAATCTGGACTAACAGCTTAACATACTTTTCGAGACACGGAGGGTAGTTCCTCAACCAACCAGACCCGAAAAGTCCAGTTGTCCAGCGTGACAATCAAACCCACGACCTTCGATACTTAAAGCGAGACTTATACTGGCTTAAATTACTACAACCTCCGTGGCGTAGGTTAGGTTATGCTTAGTAACTCTGTTCCTCAAACACGTTAATTCCGTAAAGCACAATTTTTTGGCGCATTTCATTGCATAATAATTCACATCGGTACACAGACCTTTAACTTACTACTCAATACTTCTGTCATACGACCGGAACTCGTCATGTCTCGCATGGAGTTCATCGGTTCTCTCTAATGATTCAGGTGTCATAGGCAAACACAATAAACACTTCAAAATACCAGACATTTATCTAATTCACAAGAAGAAATCAATAAAACGACTCACAAAAGAAACCAATAAAACTTTGTGTTCATCTTATTACTGTACATGTACCCAACCTAACTTTCATGCTATATGTACTTAATCATTTTGTTTTGAACCCCTGAAAAAAAACTTCGAAGTAAATTAAAAGAGAAACCTCCTGGCGATGAACTGTTTTAAACAGGTACATAAAAGAAAATTCCTGTTACTAAAATGCCTTCACAATATGTTGCAGTATCTACAAACCGGCTTTGTGCTAAAGTTATTATCATTTTAGGAACAATCACAGAATTCCCAATATCAAAAGCATTGACTCTAAAAAACTAAACGACACAAGGACTGCTGCACAAATAACACTTGCTCACTTGACTTTGCTAACATAAATCATGCATATTCGCTGTCTAATAAATCTTCGGTAAAACTACCATCCTTTTTATTCCTTGAGAGCGATGATTCTATAAATTACAACAAGTGGACATGTGTTTTATAAGTTGCAATTTTTGTTTTCTTGGAAGTAGGTATGTACTCGGTTGTAGCATGGCTGTGGCAACAATAATAAAACTTAATTTACGATAGAAAGAGGCAGAACTATATAAGGAAATCAATATTATTTTCAAAAGAAGGTAGGAAGACAACAGTGTATTCTACAATAATATCTTTAGATTGATATGATTAATGTATTTCATGTCTTAGTTTGAAGAATTAAGTACTAGATTTGGTTGATTTTTAACCCGACATGATATATATGGCAATATAAATACCTTTCAATATCACTCAAAAACCCATGAACATAAGTACATATATCCATAATCTGAAATCCGAGAGCATGGCTAACATAGCAACAAATAACGCTACAGTAATAATACAATAAAAAACTGGTAACAACATTCAAATACCATATCAACAACAACAACAAAGTGTTGCCATAAAACAAAACAAGTGCACTTCTACATTCTGTCAAAACATACAAATTAATTAATCATCTTCGAAGTTTTTTGTAGTTTTAATTGCGAAACAATTAGTACAGTTTGACCTATTTTCGTAAACTAGGAAACATTTAACGATGCATTGCACAATTCGTAACAGACATAACAATGGAGACGTCTAAAATTAAAACTAACAGCTAAAAAATTCCGCTGTCAAAATTCTTCTTTCATTTACCATTGATGCATTTATTCCAACTCAAAATAGATGTTCTAGTGTAAATGACGCAATGGAAAACGTGTGTTGCGTTTTGTTTTGTTTTTAGTAGGTGGTATTAAAGACATTATGGCCTACTTGGCACCGTATCCATACACCCACGACTGTCGCGAGGAATTAAAAAAAAATATTGTATTCGCCGGCAACAGAAATATATCGTCTGTGTAAATGTTTAAGTATATAATATGCCGGAATTGTTAGAAATAGCATCTTTTCAGTATGTTTTAATTAAGTGGAAGCGAGTTAGAGTTATGTAGGGACAGATGCTGAAATTGTATAGACAGAAGATTAGGGCACACGAGGAATATGGTAACAAAATTTGTAGTTTTTAAACCATTTATTATGGCTGGAGCTCGCGTTTATGCCCGGTGAAGTAGCAAAAGCCTTGCAGCTAAACACGTATGTCAGTCTGAAAAAAAAAACCATAATAGACCACATTGTCATAATTGTGGTCTTATTTATTTATCTAAAGATTTTTATATAATAATCTTCATATAAAAGGTATTATAGGCTAACAATACAGGCAAAAAACCGATCAAAATATTGACAGCTGGAAGAACGACAACATAGACCAGGATTGCGGCATTTAATTCAATTTATTAAATTAGACAAATCTTTAATACTAAACACACTTGATCAGTGCTGGAATATCCCAGCAATTTATGCCCGGTGAAGTTGCAAAAGCCTCAGGGCTAACTAAATATGTCCGTCCGAAAAAAAGAAATCCAAGCAATAACTAGCCAACCTACATAAAAGTTATTATTATTAAATTCAACATTTGTTCATGTATATTTAATATATTATTTTTTTCAATTATAATTTGGCGTGGGGGACTTTGCGTCACACATGATTCTCGGGCACAAACACCCCCAGACTAAGAACAAAACCATCCGTCTGCCCTCGGAGACCCGCAGACTGAGAGGCCCGCGAACTCTAAAGTAGCTCGAGCGACACCTGCATAAAACTTTCTGAAAAATCTAAAAGTCATCACACGGTTGTGATTAGCTGCAATATAAATTATCTATGAAAACCTATTTATCATTAGATTGTAGAAATAAAGGTGCGAATGCACTCACATCTCGTAGCACTTATTGATCGGCGCCGTGAATAGACGAGATAAATTATTGACGGACTAGTCTGCAGACCGATTACAGATTCTGTGATGTCACGTCGAATCCACGTTAATGTCAGTTTTATCGTAATATTATTATTAATGCTGGCTATCCACTAAAAAAGGGTAATGAGCGGAAACGGACCTAGCGAACTGAGCGGAGCGGAGGAAATTAGCTGTGCACTTCCACTAAAAAAGAGTTTCGGCATTTGCCTTCCACTGCCGGCGAGTAGCGGTGCGAGCTCGACTCTTCGACCACTTTTGTGACTCTTTGAACTCGTTTTGTCCGCTCCGCTCATTTTTAATCAGTGGAAGCACTTATATGCCATTCGCCTTTGCGAGTTAAACGGACTCTAAACGGAGTCCGTGCCGCTCGCAGTGGAAGGCACAACTTAAATTCATACCCTTATGCCCATAAGGGTATGAATTTAACTTGTATTGTTGTATTTGATGCAAAAATAAATCATGC
This sequence comes from Nycteola revayana, assembly GCA_947037095.2. Classification (NCBI taxonomy): domain Eukaryota; kingdom Metazoa; phylum Arthropoda; class Insecta; order Lepidoptera; family Nolidae; genus Nycteola; species Nycteola revayana. Next base: position 18,856,717 of record OX344847.2, on the reverse strand, counting down.
GAGGGCAATAATATTAGTTAATTATGTTATTTTATACTAAAATTTTCTTACTGTACACATTTTTATATTAACAAGCTTAGTCATTTCTATTTTTAGTTTTATAAGTCGTTTTTGTCATAATTAACTTAACATAAAGATTTTACTGTAGTTAATTATACTATTGATTAGGTATTCATAGTTCGTAAAAAATCGACCAATAACTATTATTAGTACTTACTAATAATCTTGGCATTAAATAAAACAATGACATAAATTCTAGTATTTCACAGAAAATCCGTATTTTTTTTATTTTGTCTTAATCCGGATCTAAATATATCTAATATAACCTCATAAACTATACAAAATCTTTTATTTAATGAGGACAACTGGTCATGTATTAAATATGTACTAGTAATCTAGATAAGTAGCAAAAATAGCACAAATGATATGATATACTTAACTTACAAGCACTGCCTCACCTCCGTAGCGTAGCGGTATATGTCTCGGAGGTCGTGGCTTCGATCCTTACTCCGGACAAGAAATCTTTGTGTAAATTCTAAGATACGTTTGCGGGTCTGGTTGGTTGAAGGACTACCCTTTGTGCCTCGGAAAGCACGTTAAGCCGTTCGTCCCGATTGTTATAACATCATCTATAACAAGCGTATACCAGGGAACGGGCAGCAGCGTTTTCCTGTGTATTACATCATAATACTGAGGTCAACAAGCCGCCTGGCAAGCGTGGTGACTATGGCAAAACCCTCCCTCGTGAGGGGGCCTATGTTCAGCAGTGGACGTTGTACGGGCTGATGATGATGATAATGATGATGACATGCACTGCACATAACTAAATTAGCTAAGCGTTATAATTTTACTCAGAAAATCCGTCTTTTTTTTCCGGATCCAACTAGGTTTATAATAAAATTATACAATACCCAATTGGATCCGGATACCTATATATTTACAAAAATTGCATGAAGATTGCTGGTCGTGTTTTTAAATGTACCTAATTGTTATCATTACTGCATTATAAACACTTTATCACTTCAAAATATTTACCTGTAAACTAGATGAGTAACGATAAATAACACAACTGATATAATTACTTACATACAATGCACATGACTAAGATCGCCAATCATCCTATGTTTTCCAGAAAATCCGTTTGTTTTTTGTCTTAATCTGGATCAAAACAGTTTTGTTAGTTAAATGAAGCAACCTACCTAATTTATTTTTCTACCTATAACCCACGATTTGTCATTTTAATTCAAGTAAAATTATCAAATTTATTTAGCATTTGTTTTTACATTACACACCGTGTACTTTCCTACTCCCGACCCTGAGTTTGCAAAGAACCATCCGATGCCCTCGTAGACCCGAAGTCTGAGAGGCCCGCGAACTGTAAAGTAGAGCGACAGTTGCACAAAACCCCCTAAAATTTGTAAAGTCATAATCCTTCAATCTCATCGTCAGCGACCGCCCTGAGCCGAGGTCCAAGCCCCATAGGGGGCGCCCTCTTGCGCAGGATGCTTTATTAAGGCTGGATCTCTGCTCACCTTTATACCCGGTGAAGTAGCAAAAGCGTCGTGGCTAAATACGTATGTCCATCCGAAAAAAAAAAGCCGTCTTTCCGGCTTAGAATAGACCACACCACATCTACGTCCACCTGTCGGATGAGGCGACTAAGACACATGCATCTGATGGATGGACAGTAGCGTTTATCAGGTCAATGATATTCCTATCTTACTGCAATCAGCAATACGCCTACCAAGCGTGGTGAATCCTTCAACGACCTTCTTTATTTTGTTTTTTGTTATCCGGGGTCAAATGCATAAACGCATTCCCACCGTCGCTGCAGCGTATTCGCGCGCTGGCGGTGGGATATGTGGGACTCGCCCTCTCTATAGCGTGGTATGCTAAACTCATACCACGAGGAGAGGACCCTACCAACCACTAAAACCTTCACATCCTCCTTCGATCCGCCGTTGTCGGGGTCCGGGTACGCATGAGCAATCCGGCCCAAATCCCTCAACGCCCCTGCCACAGTCTGTTAAAGAGGAGCCCATGTTCAGCAGAAGAACGGGCTGATAAAGTAGCCGTAGCCCAAAGGCTAGGTCGCCGGTTCGATCCCCACCCATTGCACTACCGTCGTGAGCCCACTCGTAACACAAGCATTTTAGCTTAGCACGAGGGGTTAACAAGAATACTAGCAGACTGCAAAACAGTACTAGTAATCTTTTAAAAAAAAAAAAGTATTTACATACGTTTCTTAGAATCACAATATATAAGAATAACCATGTAAAAATTACCTGTTTTTACAGATGTCATTATCCGTTCATAAAATTGACTTCTAAGAATCTGGCTGTAGTCTACCTGAGAATCTTTGAGAGGTTAAGATTATGGCTCAAAGTTTCCCTAGAACCTTTTATTTACTAATAGCTTTCTTTTCAATATTATTAAAACGTTCTCGTATAATGGAAATAAGTCTTTGTTCATGTCGGGGGATTTCACAAACACAATTTATGGACACAAAGCGTACCGAGAATCGAATAATTCCTCTTCGGACCCTTAGATTGCAAAGCACCACCCGATGCCCTTGTAGACCCGAAGTCATAGAAGCCAGCGAACTATAAAGAAGATTTCCCTAAAAATCGAAGTCATCATTCTTCTGTCCCCCCGTCAGCGACCGCCCGGAGCCGAGGTACATGCCCCACAGGTTCTCTTGCGCAGGTTGCTTAGTTTGTACTTTTTAAACCATTTATTGAGGCTAGAGTTCTGCTCTCCTTTATGCCCGGTGAAGTAACAGAAGCCTCCTGGCTAGCTACAAAATGCCCGTCCGAAGAAAAATACACGAATAATTTTGTCTTGAATGAGAATCGAATCCAGAAAACCAAGTCTCAGAATCAACTACTGTCACCTCTAAGCCGGTGTAATCAAGCTTTCGCCTGACGTGTTGATATGGTTTTATCTCTAAAACCGTTGCATAAAGGTGTCCTACAAGATGCATGCGGAAGCTAGAGTGAATGAACATAACCCAGTTGTCAGTACCAACTGAATCAACACTACATATTCTAATAAAGACGTGCATTCGTAGCTTCGTGTCTCATATCTCCGTGGCTCTACTGTAACTACTTGAGCCTTGACATAGATTATGTAGACAGACGGAAACAATACTAAGAATCTCTGAAACTCTTTAAATACTAGATGTCATGTGATGAGAGTAATTTTAGAAAAAAAAAGTACATAAAAGAAGACGTAGTCGTTATGAGTGGACTACCTCCGTAGCGTAGCGGTATTTGGATCGCTTCACTTTCCGGATCTGGTTGGTTGAGGGGCTACCCTCCGTGCCTCGGAATGCACGTTAAGCCGTTGGGCCCGATTATTATAATATCTATCGTCAATAATAATGGTTATGTCAAGGAACGGACTGTTGACTATACTGTGGGACTGGGACTGGCAAAATACCCTCCCTCGGGAGGAGACCCATGTTCAGCAGTGGACGTTATACGGGCTGATGATGATGAATGAGTATACCAACTACTGATCGATTCTCGTCCTGATGACTTCTTCTCCTTGATCAAAAGTAAATTAAATATACCAATACTTTAATTAAATATTTACGTATTTCTATATTTATTTCTAGCGAAATCCTTAGTTTTTGTCCTTTACCTAGTATAGAAATCTAATTGATTATTTTAAAGAAATTTCTTGACTTATGTAATCACTAGGTACACATATTCGTATCTACTGTTAAGAGGATGGCATATATTTGGGAAGCACCTGTTATCTCGTGAGGATATATAGATGTCAAAAGCCTCACAGCGCCACGTTGGCTTGAAGCTGGTCTCTCTGGACTCAACTGTAAATATAATAACCCCTCTGCAATTACTTCCTCTGGGATATAAACCTCAGTGTAGTGAATGTACACAACTCGCCTTTTTTTTTCAGATTGACATATATTTTTAGCCCCGAGGCTTTTGCTACTTCACCGGGCATAAAGGCGAGCAGAGCTCCAGCCTAATCACTACAAACTAAGCAACTTACGTAAGAGGGCGTCCCCTGTGGGACTTGGACCTCGGCTCAGGGCGTTCGCTGACGGGGAGATTGAGGGATTATGGCTTTGTTTTTTTTTTGTGGAGTTTTGTGCAACTGCCGCTCTACTTTACAGTTCGCGGGCCTCTCGGACTTCGGGTCTACGAGGGCAACGGAAGGTTAACACACAACTGGACGCAGCACATATGTTTAATAATATGTTTGTTTGGAGTATTCCTCTTTCAGCACCAATTTTTTGAGCACCAATGTTTAGAGCTCCAAAACTATTCTTGTTTAAAAAAAAGCTTTGATGCTTGATCAATTGGCGCTGAAAGATAAATACTCTGTTTGTTTTGTTTACAAGTTGCGACAAAGAAATTTTAATTAGGCTTTATTTTACGTCACGTTGCGTCAGATACGCTTGTCACGTAGGCTGCAAAAAGATAATTATATACAATATAACTATGGTAGACTTACTATGATAAGATAATAAGAAATATAACATTTTTAAAATGTAATAATAAATTAATTATTTCTACGTTTACGTGGTCACCCGGTAAGAAATCTTAGAATTTACACAAAGATTTTCTTGTCCGACGTGGGAATCGAACCCACGACCACCGAGATTTAAAGCGAGTCGAATACAGCTACACCATGGAGGTTGTCAATATGTAGTTAAAGAAAAAAACTGGTCAAGTGCGAGTCGGACTCGCTCACGAAGGGTTTCGTACCATTTTCAAGCGTCTACCTGTTGCCGTAATTGTTGTCGAGCAAAAATGAGCATAAAAAAATATTGTTGAAAGGGCCCCCTTATGTATTTATTATATTTTTATTTTTAGGATTTGTTGTTATAAATACATCCTGTGAAAACGTCACCTGTCTAGCTATCACAGTTCTTGAGATCAGCCTGGTGACAGACAGACAGACAGCGAAGTCTTAGTAATAGGGTCCCGTTTTTATCCTTTGGGTACGGAACCCAAAAATGTAATCATAGTGACAAATCCGACGTTTCTTGAACAGTAAGTACACGATAGATAAGCCTACACACAATATTTGTATTAAACGGAAATCGAAGGCGCGCCCGCAAACTAAAAGCCGATGATCACAGATTAAATAAATTTATCGCACGTTTATAGCTTACTACATAAACAGTGATGATAACGGATCTATAGACACGTATTTGATATTAAAATGTTATATATAATACAGTTAATAAATAAAACTATATATTTTAAAAGATCTATACTAATATTATAAAGCTGCAGAGTTTGTTTGTTTGAACGCGCTAACCTCAGAAACTAATGGTCCGATTTCAAAAAATCTTTCAGTGTAGGAAAGTCCATTTATCGAGGAAGGTTATAGGCTATATTTTATTACGAAGTTCCCACGGGAACGGGAGCTACGCGGGTGAAACCGCGCGCGGCAAGCTAGTTGCATATATAAATGGACCTCTACGACGGCGAAGGGACTTAGGAATGATGACTTTAGATTTTTAGGGCAATTTAGTGCAAATATCGCTATTCTACTTTAGAATTGCCAACCGTCCTGTTTTTTCAGGACATGTCCTAGTTTTATTAATGTCCTGGGAAGTCCTGGATAGTTTTCAAGCAGCGTCCTGGGTTTTTAAAACGCCCTTATATGGTTATATTATTATAAAATCTGCGCGTTAACATTGTTATTTGAATTTAAATTACTTAGACAATAATTGAAATTTTGCTACACTATTACTGCATTCTGTTTTTAAAACGGTTGTCCTGGTATTTACAACCTCAAGTCCTAGTATTTTGAAATTGTGGTTGACAACCCTACTCTGCTTTACAGTTTTCGGACCTCTCGGACTTCCCGTCTACGAACGCATCGGAAAGTTCTTTGGAAAATAAGAGCGAGGGAGCACGCATCCCGTTCGCGGGCGCACTCTTCTGCTGTAAGTCGGATAAAGCGGCCTCTGTGTAGAGTAGATAAACTCATGTGTATCCTCAAGTATGTGAAAGTATTATCGAATAAAATAAACATTTATATACCTAATCCTATTATTAATTTCCGATAAATAAACCCAATTTTAAACTTTTACATACCTATCGATAATAATTATTATAGATAAAATAATACCTACTTAATTTATTAGAAATTGGGTTAAATTTGATAAAGTGCTTATTTGATAAGAGCTTTATTTCACTTATATTGGAATTAACATTCAAAAATATAAAAATCTTATTAATGTGCCGTGTGGTTTCCGGCTTAGAATAGATCACCCCATGTCCTCCCATGGGTGTCGTAAAAGGCAACTAAGGGACATACCTATGGCTGATGGATGGGCAGCAGCATCTATTAGCTCAAGGTTAACATCTTACTGCGATCACCAATCCGTTTGCCAAGCGTGGTGATTATGGCAATATCCCTCAACGACAACGACGAAGGCCCATGTTTAGCAGTGGGCTTAAACGGGCTGTTGATGATTAATGTTTAATTTTATTTTATTTAATGAGCATTTGTTACACATATAGCACCTGCGCCTGGGCAAAGTCAATTGGGTGAACAAAGAGGAATGATTGACGGATGGCGAGCAAAAGTTGTACAAACATATCAAAAAATGGCATTGACTGTGTTTTACATTACTGTGATCTAAGTAATGTAAAACACAGTCCCATTTCAAAATTGAGATTTATAAACCACCGGCAGGATTTAAATCAGCATCTTAAGTATTGCCCCTGGTGTCTGCATATTTTTTTTTATTTTTTGCATGGACTTACGTGGTTAGCCACGAGGCTTTTGCTACTTCACCGGGCATAAAGGCGAGCAGAGCTACAGCCTTAATAACATTCGTCTACGGTGGATCCAAACCGGTAGTCGAAATGTATCAAGATTTCTTAGATCTCCATTGCAATATTTCCCACTTGTAATACCTTGGTTCCTGTCGATTGATCTCTTCATAATAGGCATGAAAAATAAAAAAACCTATTTAGTCCGTCAGTTAGATTATTATTAAAAATACACGCTTTTTTTTCGCCACTGTCACTTCTAGCTACAATTTTACCTAGTAGTGCCGTCACCTGAACTTTATAATTTGTTGCGGCTCTGTATTTTTGTAAATTTTTATTGATTTGATAAATAAAAAATGCGTTAATTTCTTCGCTAACGCCATCACTTCACATGATAGGATCTTCTGTTAAAAGGATGGCATATATTTTGGAAGCACCTGATATAACTTCTCTTTATATAGTGATTATGTTTGCGAAGAAATTACCGTGAAATGATTAAGTACCCAATATTTATTTGTAAATTATAGATTATCAAGTATACCTAAATATAAATTCATGCAAAAAAAATTTGGAAATATTCGTTATACAAACATAGGTAGCATCACTTTGTTGAACAAAATTCCAATTTTATATTTACAAATGGACTTCTTTCATATCTGATTGTTAACGCCCGATAAGTGCAGGTTCAAATTTGTCATCGTGACATCACATACTGATTCCCGTTAATATTTGATTTAAAAAAAAAGTTGACAATTAATATGTCAATCAGTGTTTTTTTTTGTGTAAACATAGCAATGACATTAGAATACAGCCTAAGTGCGAGTCGGACTTTTTGGTAGTGATTTTCAGATCAAAAAACGTCAAAAAACTTCACTGTAAAGTTGTTGTATTATAAAGCCCTTTTATGGGGCTAATGAAGAAATAGTAACTTTTCAAAAGAGTGAAAAAATTATCTTAGTAATATACTAATACATAACGCTAAAGAGTTTGTTTAAAATAAATATCAGGAACTACAGGTCCGATTTCAAAAATTCTTCCAGTATTAGATTGCCTATTAATCGAGGAAGGCTATATGTTATATTTTATAATAAAGTTCCCACGGGAACGGGAGTTATCGGGAGAAACCGCGCGCGGGATCTAGTAACATTATACAGTATAGATTGAACTTACAGCTTGACCAACAAGGCTATTAAAACCCCAACTTACTTACATTGTACGTTTTCCGTGCGCTATTAACCTACCCACCCTGGGCCCCGAGTCTACTATAGTAATGGCGTGTCCATGAACTGTCAATGAAAGTTCAATGGTCGGTTTTTTTCCCATTTGGTAATCTCCTAATCCAAATGACGTCATAAAGGTGTCACTATGACGCCACGAGGACATTAGCGTAGTTGAATATAATAACAAATGATAAATTTATACGTTTTGAAATCGCCTAAATATACATTACAATCTCCCTAACCATCTCCCCTGCTACTTCTGTTGACGGCCTTTTTCTGCGGTAGCAACACCGACTGCCATTTCAGCGCCGACACCATAGTGAGATTAGTAAATTAAAATTACCGTTTTTGGCATAATGATATCATGAAGGCACTACGGTGGCACAATACTTAAAAAAATAGCAGACTCGGCCCCCAGGCCGCCAACGAAGTCTGTAAATCTATAAATCTAGAGCTGAGAAGCATAAGGACGGATGTTTATTATACTTCAGAAACATTTGATGGTAAGTGCAAGTTTACGATAAGCGTGCCAGTCCATGTCATACTTTTTGTAGGGCCGAATATCGGGCAGATTTTTCCTCCGATTTTTTTGACCGATTTTGTGACGAGTGCCCTTGCAAGTGCAAGCGGCCGACTGTCGCAACAGTGTGCGTTAACGCATACATTTCCGGACATTCCATTTTCACCGAATATCGGATCGGTCGGGATGCACCGATTTTATTCCTAACCGACTTTTAGAAGGACGTATGCGTTATACTATTGCAATCAGTACGTTTTATTTTCCTCCTACAAAAAGTCGGTCACCGATTGTGTCCGACAATCGGTGACCGACTTTTTAGGCGGTAGGCGGGCACCCTAAAGGCACATACGACGAATATTTCTTGTTCGTAGTCACTAGTACCATTAACAGTTCCATGATGGAACCATTGTTGTCTATTTTTAATCACTAGTTCCATTTTCAAGAAATCTGAAAATAATGGAACTAATGTTGACCATTTTATATAATTCGTTGCCACTAGACGTTTATTGGCACATCATAAATATAGACTTAAATCAACCGACCCCATGGGTTCTGATTGAACTGTCACAGACAGGTGACTAGCTGGCTTTATAACTGTAACGTTGGCTAATTTACTCTGTGAAAAAAACAATCAAGCTCAATATAAAAACAAAGAAATAAGTCAACCCCGACCGTTTAATAGAATTGAAATATATCACGTCTTAGGGATAAACGGGCCAACGTATTTGAGTACCGAAATTGTTTAAAAAATAGAGCGTATTGCAGAATGCACTCCTAATATTTTTCTTTGATGAATTCAGTATACCCAAAATGCAGGTTTTTTTAAAGAAATAAAATAAAATATGTCTGTATATATCTATCTGTCACACGACACTAGCTGCTGCTCTAAAATTCATTAATACTCTATCCCCCCGCCAGAGACCGCCCTGAACCGAGGTCCAAGGCTCACAGGGGGCGCTCTCTTGCGCAGGTTGGTTAGTTTGTAGTTTTCAAACCATTTATTAAGGCTGGCAAAAAAAAATGCTACTCCACCGGGTGTAAAGGCGAGCCGTAGCCTTTACAACCGGTGGAGTAGTAGTAAAATTTTTTGGTAAAATTCTTGTTTTTTTCAATTATTAATGTAACAGTGTATTAGCTATTTAAAAGTTATTTTTTTTATTGATTTTTTTTTCTATACCTACCATTCTTTATAAAAGATAGAAAGAAAATATCTTTCTAGCTTTTTTAGTATCTAATAAATAATTATTTAATTTGACGTAATAGGTACCTTTTGCAGATGTTTATAAGCACGGAAATACACAAGGCCACGGATTTGAAATTATCTCATTACAGGCCAAAAATTAGACGCCCGTCTTCATAAAAGAAATTAAAATATATTACGATAGCAATATAATTATCATAAGAGCCATAATTAACATTTGCACTGGTTAAAATAAACATAATAAGCGTCCATGACGGAAGATAATAATAGAACAGTAACGGTTAAGTTTGGTTGCCGGCTCAGCCTAATTTATATGATAAAAAAAAATACAGGGCGTAAATATAATTCTATATTTAAAAATGCAAGATTAAATGTCACCTTAGATGTCAATCTACTTTCAGTCCTATCTTTTTTTTTTGACTACGCAGAGTTGTCAATGTAACAAAAAAGGTAGGTTTAGTGTTAAAGGTATTTACAATATGTGTCTATTATTTATTCGTTATCATTTTAATTATATTCTATTATTTTATTACACTATTAGAAAAATACAACTTGTACAGGAATAAGGTCACAAACATTTCTATGGCGATATAAAGAAATTAATAAAATAAACCCAGTTTTGAAGCAAAAAAACAAAAAAAAAAAAAAAAAAAATTTTTTTTCAACGCCACCTAATTTTTTTTTTATCTGTGAACGACTATTAAATTTTCAAACGTAACAAATTAAAAATCTCACTTGTACACTAAAAGGTACCAAAAGCCTCTTCAATGTAAACTTCGGCCTCATATATGCATTTGAAATACCGACACAATGATAAAAAAGTTAGTTTTATAAAATATATTTTAAAAAGCACATTCCTTAAAATCCCACATTCCATTAAAAACGAACTCTATGATATCCATCAATTTATTAAAAACAAACGGTCGACACGGCTCATATCTCCACCACAACGAAGTCAAAAAATGACGTTACCAAGACAGTGTTAATTTACGAACATCAATTCTGTCGACAATGGCCTACACACTGAATCTAAACTTTTAACTACACATGTTCAAAATAACTATATATATTAGTATAAAATTATGCTTATAATTAGTTACGCCCCCTGACTTAGGTATATATTTAATTAATAGTGAGCCAACCTTTAAGTTCTCAAGTTTAATTGTCCTTAACCACATTAGTGGGTATGGCACGCCATATCACACAATTACAAGTAAAAACAATGTTTGAACAGGAAACAGTTAATCCTATTCAAATTTAATTGAGTATATCGATGTTAGGAACTGAGGAAAACTAATAATATTTGAGCAAGTTATCGATAAGAGTACCTAATAAATAATGTTATAATTAATTCTTATTACATCAAGTTCATTAAAATACTTATTAGGACGACGCGTTTTTTTATGAAGCTTTTAGTACATAGTACCTACTTAATTTGGTATATAACGCCTATAATGCGATCTATATTTTCTCTAATTAATTCGTTTTGTAAATATGTCACTTTTTAACTGTATTTTTTATTTAGCTTATATTAAGTAGGTACCTACTTAATTTGGTAAATACTTACTTTTTGATAAAAAAAAATACTTCGCAAATATAACTTTGATTTTGATAAAAATATACTTTTTGTAAATGAACTGATTTAGTTTTCATAGCTTGATATTATATACGTAACATTTCGACTGTGTCAACAAAAAACAGATTTCAAATTAAAAAAAAACATTATTATTATCAACTCTTCAACAACCAATGTAAAGTAAAATACTTTTTATTAAACACCATACCATAAAGCTTAATTATAAAAGGCGGTACGTTGCTTTTGCTATGCCAGCTTGGTCAACAAATAGTAGTAGTAAAACAAAAAGTAATTGTATTTAAATCCCCATTTAAAAATCATTTCCTTGAAGTTTTCGTTCATACAAACGAGTACAAAAACAACAAATCTACCTGGAAGATAATAGATTTGTAGATAATAACAGCTTAGCCGTTCGAAATTTCTTAGAAAATATAAACAATAACTGAAATATTTTTATTATTTAGCAACAAGTAATATAAGACAATAGGTGCATTCCAGAATTATTGAGGTAAGAAGGCGTTAAGTAAGATAAAAGTATTGTAGACAGTTAGGCGGCAGGATTTTGAGTATTGTCTGTTGCAATAAACCTTACAAGATTCTTCTTAATAGTACATTTTAAATTAACTTTACAATTCTTGTAAAATGCCAATAGGCTTTGTATTTTGTTTCAATTGTCGGCACATTATTATTTATTAGACATAAACTTAGCATTGTGGCAATGTTTTTCAGATCAAACATGTTTTTTATAACATTAAATATATCCGTGAAAGGGATGCGTATACATACATTATACACTAGTCGAAACGCGATATATTTTAGCCTATATTTTAATCCAGCTTATAAACTACTCTCATGCAAATTTTCAGCTAAATCCATTCAGAAGTTTTCGTGTGAAAGAGTAACAAACATCCATCCGTCCATCCATACTTAAAAACTTTCGCGTTTATAATATTAGATGGATAATACTGCGGTAATCAACCGCCTGTTAAGCGTAGTGACTATAGCAAAACCCCCATCTGGATCTTAAGTACGAGTTACTAACCGAACAAAATACTGTTTATCTGTGACCTGATTAGTCAGACAGGTTTAGTATTTAAGAGTGAATTTTTCAACCCCCACATAAACATTATTAGAGGAATAAATTTTGACAGGAATCTGACAAAATAAGTCAAATTTAAAATTAATTCATCTGGTAATTTGAAGGATTCAAAAATTTGTCCTTAATGTTGCATAATCAATTTAAAAAAGTATTCTATGTCTGACAGGTTTCACTATTTCATTTAAGTGACATACAACCTTAAAAGCGTGACAAGAGACAAAAAGCTATCGCTAATATTGTGAAATGTGCTAATTTGAAGCGAACGCCAGCGCCCAAAATATAAAAAAAAGGTTTATAACGTTACCATGTATCAAATTACTTTTCATTCACGAATCTTCTACATTTGAAAACGAAAATATGAATGAAAACGAACATGTTACGTTTAGAGAAATTAACTTTTTAGAAGTGTGTGATCATTTTTACTTACTTAAATTTTTCGTCTTGCATTTATACGTTGACAACCTCCGTAGCGTAGCGGTAATTGGCTCGCTTTAAATCTCGGAGGTCGTGGGTTCGATTCCCACACCGGACAAGAAATCTTTGTGTAAATTCTTAGATTTCTTTCCGGGTCTGGTTGGTTGAAGGACTACCCTCCGTGCCTCGGAAAGCACGTTAAGCCGTTGATCCCGATTGTTATAACATCATCTATAATAATTGTATATCAAGGAACGGGCAGCAGCGTTACCTTGTGTGTTACAACATAATACTGCGGTCACGAACCCGCCTGCCAAGCGTGGTGACTAGGGAATGCAATCCCGCAGCAAAATTTCAATTGCTGGATCCCGCGGGATTGCAAGGTTCGATCCCGCGGGATCCAGGTATTTGCGGGATCCCGCATGTTTTTTGAAAGTCATTGAAAAAAGAGAGGAATCCTGTATCATAAACGAGTCTATAGAACTTAAAATGAAACTACAAATATTATTGCAATATTTATTAAGAAATCAAATAATTAATCAGAAATAACAGTTTCAAACAAAGGACAAAAACTATATGACAAAGCTGTAGAAGTATGAGCGTCTTCTGAATACTCGTCCTGTGTAGGTTGGTGGCTTCGGGGAGTAAGTGGTGGTGCCGAAGAATTAGAGGTAGAAGAGGCCGACGTCACAATATTTGAATCTGGTCGTAATGCCTCTTCTGGCGTTGCAGAGTCATTTTGTTTACTGCTGTCGATTTGATGTTTTGATTTTAAATGCACATGTAAGCCTTTAGTTGATCGACCTGTAGTTTTAATGATTGATTTTCACAACTTGCATTTAGCCGACTGGGAATCTTCGGCCTTCAAGAAGTACTTCCACACAATAACTGGACTGACAAACTCTTTAAAAACAATGTTCGAATTGTTCGACATAACTGAAAAGTTTTCTTTCTGTTTATAGATCAAATAAAACCAAGTATTAGGTTACTTCAAAACGTCCTGATTAGTTCACTCAAACAAATAGAACCAAGCATGTTTTTAGATTATGTCCATTATGTCAAATCGTCCTAATTCAATCACTAAAACAATTAAAACTATGCACGTTATTAGATTACGTTACGTCACAGAACAATTGCTAATTACAACTGACAAAAAATAGGTAAACAAACAGTTCGCGCGCTTCTGCGTGCCGAACAACACATGCCGAATGTCGCTGCGCAGTCCCGCAAATCCCGCGGGATCCCGCACGATTTAGGCGCGGGACTGGTCCCGCAAAAATGGTGCGGGATCCCGGTATTTCGGGATCCCGGTATTGCATTCCCTAGTGGTGACTATGGCAATGCCCTCCCTCGGGAGGAGGCCCATGTTCAGCAGTGGACGTTATACGGGCTGATGATGATGATGATTTATTCGTTGAGAAGCTTGCCAGCAACAACTGAAGCTATGACCACGTCCCCTTATGCCCGGGGAAGTAAGCCTCGTGTCTTACTTCAATCATCAAGAGATGTCCGTCCGAAAAAAAAAATGTCCTCGTCCCCTCTGTGAAGAGCAATGCCGATAAAGAAGGAGGATAAAGGAAAAATACGAGCCCTCTGGTTAGCACTGACGTCAGTAGTAAATAGCGACCAATGTTAACCCTTATGGTTCATGGATCATACTTTTACTCTCCTAAAAATTAAACTAAAAGTCATAATCCCTCAATCTCCCCGTCAGCGACCGCCCTGAGCCGAGGTCCAAGTGCCACAGGGGACGACCTCTTACGCAGAGGTTGTTTAATTTGTAGTGTTTAAACCATTTATCTAGGCTGGAGCTCTGCTCGCCTTTATGCCCGGTGAAGTAGCAAAAGCCTTGTCGCTAAATAGGTATGCTCAGTCCGAAAAAAAGACAACATACTTACTTTGAATTACCAAAACCGAGGCTTGTACTGATACATTGACTTCAACTCAATATTACGTCCACCTACTAAGTATTATTTATTTGCCGATCCTTAAAAACATCTTCCAATATCATACAATGTTCTACCTGAAATTCTAGTAATTACCTATAACAATAGACAAGCAACAACAAATTTGGTAAGCTCTACGTTCTAAATTCAACATCCTCTTTGACATTAAAAACATTGAAACTTCAACTAGAAAGTTTGTGAATACATTTTATTATTAGCCAGGTTTTATACTTTACCTGATTTGTTCAAAATGGCAGCTGCGATCACACGATAGTTTTGTAGTTTGATATTCGTAATTTTAGATATCTTTTCTGTCATTTGTTATCGTGGGAATGTACGCAAGGTGTATTACTTTACACTTGAAAGGGTTGTGTCGGAAATATTGATTAATTTTATACGTGTTTCGGAAATAGACGTGATCAAGAAAATTAATAGGTATTAACTGAAATTAATATCAGGACTTAAAAACTAATTGGTATCCTGGTCACTTTCCAATTAAAAGTAATTTTCGGTTCGGTTATAACTGTTTATAAGCTAATTTTACTTTCACTCATCTCAAATCAAACATAGTTAATAAAAGACTGAAACGTACTTTTTTTTTCACACAACAGGCAAGTATACAACTTTTAACTCATTCATAGAATAAGTAAAATTAACGAGTACCTATACCTAAAATAGATCCGTGGTCATTTAAAGAATTTCCACGTCAATCTAAAAACCGCAATATCAACAAATAAAATAACGGGGAAGCCATAATAATAGTCCAATTAATATTTCATATAAATGTTTTTCCTTCTAAATAATAATGTTAATTGTTTCTTCCGTTGCCATTTACCGCCTCATTTGACGCCCCAAAACCGTTCACCATAGATAATTTTGACACATAATTTGACATTTAATGAGCTGTCAATCTAGTTACCCAGAAAAGCAAAACAAATCTACACACGCTTGATTGATGGCTGCACATCAAGAATATAAATTAGAGATAATTTTTAACCAAATAAAAAGGGGATTAACAACACTTTTAAAAATATAATGAGGATAATCCCTTTTCCTGTTTGTTCGTTGTGACAAATAGTTGCCACCCTAAGTGTATGCGTGTATGAAAGTTTTATTAGGATTGACATTTGTATTGTAGTTGCGATTTATTTTTATAACAAGCCTCGTTAAGGGTGTTAAGCGTCTTAAGAAATATTTTTTATGGCTTATTCGTTTATTGTGTAAACGACATTGCTGGAGAGTGCATTTCGACATAAATACTAAATTATTAGTAATCTATTGTCAAGTTCTGGGTAAGTAAGGATAAGATTAGCAAATATTGAAAAAACTAAATTTCTTAATGTATTATGTCTGTTCATATGATCACATATTAATTATAACTTTAGTTTTATATTAATTAGTATACTAGTTGCGACCCGCGTTACTCTGCTCTAGTGGGTCGGAGCGTGATATTTTGAAGCATATATGTTAATTGAGCTTATTAACCTCCGTGCAAACTTTCAGCCAAATCCATTTGTCAGATTTTGCGTGTAAGAGTAACAAACATACTTCTTGTCATCCATACATTCTTACCAACTTTCGCGTTCCTTTATATATTAGAAGGATTATTTGATTAAAATTTATACAATTAATATCGTAGTTCCTATTTTGATGTATTTGAGTGACATATATTAATGATTAGAAATGACAAAAATGCTCTATTCAATTAAAATTTTAACATCATCTTAACTACAAAACGGGCATGTTCAGCATTATGAAATGCCCATAATTTATTCAAAAATAACTTGGAAGTCACATAATAAAACGAAATAAATTCTATAACCTGTCGCACTTTGATCACACTGCTTCACTTGTCAAAATAATGAAGTGATATGTCGTAAAAACGTGACAGTTTTACCATAGACAAATGAGTTTGACTGAGGACTGGCCGGGATTATAACGGGTTTTGGCGTTACCCTTTTAAAAAAAGAAAAAGGGTTAACGAATATGTTTTATTGTAACCTACGTAGAGTAGAGATTTCTATATTTTTATTACAAGTGAAACTGTAAAATTGTGGGTTAAGTGGCATTGTTTGACATCCCTTACTCAGAAGTATCTTTTTTTTTTAAACTTCCTGGATCCGGCTTATCTATTTTTACGAAAAGGAATGAATGAATGTGATATTAATTGAAGGGTTATACGCGTTAAGGGTTGCAGTTATTGGGGTGCGCGTGATCAAATTAAATATATGTATACCGTAATTATTATGCAATGGGAACCATATTTTTTTTTGTATCGCTGCTGATGGTTTTTTTTTATTGTAATTTTTATCGGATCTGAAGTTTTTTTTTTGACAATAATATTTCCGTGTTGTATACATACTTAAGTATTATTTGATAACTGCACCAAGACTTGCAGGAAAAGCTTAAGGGAATTTTTAAAGCCAACAATTCGCGGAATACAACACCTCTGATTTCTACAAAACAGTGATTGTTGTAAAACGAAAGAAGGTGCTTCAAAAATATATGCCATCCGTTTAACAGTAGATATAGTATCATGTTTTTTTTTCGGACGGACATATGTACGTAGTTAGCCCCAAGGCTTTTGATACTTCACCCGGCATACAGGCGAGAAGAGCTCCAGCCTAGATAAATGGTTAAGACACTACAAACTAAGCAATCTGCGCAAGAGGGCGTCCCTGTGGGACTTGGACCTCGGCTCAGGGCGGTCGCTGACGAGGAGATTGAGGGATTATGGCTTTTAGTTTGTTTTAAGGAAGTTTTGGCAACTGTCGCTCTACTTTATAGTTCGCGGGCCTCTCGGACTTCGAGTCTACGAGGGCATGGGAAGGATCATAAACATACTATACAATATTTTATTTTACAAATAATACTACATAAAAATATATAATACAACCGCGAGAGTAGGCTTCTCTAACTTAGCAATACACTGGAAGGTGTAACCAGCACAGCAATGTATTGATGGATCACTATTACTAAAAGAAACATTTAGATACCTAACTATTTAAGAAAATTTTATCATTTATCTGGAAGAATCAACTTATTATTATAATATGAATAATGATCAACGGGTTTTCCGTTTAATTGTATTCACAATATTTTATTCTAAATATCAATGTACAATATAAATGTACACAACTGCAATAAAGGTACATAATTATATATACCTATGGGCATGAAGATAAAAAAAAACTATTTAGTTCGTCAGTTAGATTACTAAAAAATATTGGACACGTATTTTTTTATTTATCAAATCAATAAAAATTGACAGAGATACAGCAAAAATAAACTATAACTAAGTTCAAGAGAGGGGGGCTTGTGACGTCACTATTAGGTAAAATTGTACCTCAAAGTGACGTCACACGAAATTTCAACGCGCTGTATCTTCGTCTTTTTTTTGTTTGAGGAACGAAAAAAAAAATACGTGTCCAATATTTTTTGGTAATCTAACTGACGGACTAAATAGTTTTTTTTTGTCAACATGCCTATTGACAAAGATACGGATCAAAAACTAACTATAAACTTTTGGAGAGGGGGGCTTCTGACGTCACTATTAGGTAAAATCGTACCTAAAAGTGACGTCAAACGAAATTTCAACGCGCTATATCTTTGTCATTTTTAGTTTGAGGAATAAAAAAAAAAAACAATATTTTTTTGGTAATCTAACTGACGGACTTAATAGATTTTTTTAGTCTTCAGTACCTGTATATGTTACGGCTAATAGCCGAAGTGCGGCTACACCTAGTTTTAGCCGGCTACAACTAGGTGCAGCCGACAACTTGCGGTTAAACTTAGGTCAACCTTAATAAGTTCCTATAAGTTCCTCTAAGTTAACTCTAAATTAAACAATACCTATGCAAGGGACAAAAAGGTGTTGGGGTGGTTAAAAAAAAAAAATAACCTAAACCTAAACCAATGGAGTCGAACAGGGACTTATAAACGCATGTGGCCGACTGCACCTAGTTGTAGCCGGCTAAAACTAGGTGTAGCCGCACTTCGGCTATTAGCCGTAACATATACATCGGATGTTGCTGTTTTAACACAAAGTAATAAATTATGTATAGATACATATTATAATAATATTATAGATACATATTATTATAATAATATCCTCTAGTGATCTATATAATAATGAAGCCAGCAATTTCGCTTTAACGGATGAACCTATTGAGAAAATCGGCTATAAAACCGAATCAAATTAAAATCCAACCGCATTTTATGGTGTAATTTATTATATAGAAAAGAAACACTGAAAAATAACACATTTTATTAGTTGCGATCCATACTTAACTATTTTTTTTTATGAGCATGCACTGTCCGGAATGTAAGGTCATTGAACTTGCCGCGATAGGGTAAAAAGGGATAACCTATTTGTACCGAATGTACTAACAATAGGTATAAGTATATAACAAAACATTTTGCACACCCCTTTAGCCCTTGTAGGGAAGAACCCTAGGTTTTTTTTAATCGTTGACCTTTTTCCACCAGTTGTGGGGCGAGCTTAACTGAGAGGGACAGAGATAAAACATAAATATATGTGTACTAGCCCTGCGGTTTTACCCGCGTTACTCTGCTCCAGTGGGTCGGAGCGTGATGTTTTGTAGCCTATATGTTAATCCAGCGTATAACCTATCCCGGTGCAAAATTTCAGCCAATTCCGTTCTGTAGTTTTGGCGTGAAAGAGAAACAAACATCCATCCATCCATACTTACAAACTTTCGCGTTTATAATATTAGTGGGATTTTCGTTTGCATCTGAGTTAGTACTACCTATGTGAATACTATCTACCGAACTATAAGTACACAGGTATGTTCAGGTTCCAATAAGTATCTTAGTAAGTAACTACGAATTTGAGATACGGCGACGCTAAACCTTCTAACAAAATTGATTTTGGCATATTTATCAAGGCTGGAGCTCTGCTCGTCTTTATGCGAAGTAAGAAAAGCCTTCTGGCTAAATATATAATGTATGTCCAAAAAAAGAGCATAAACCTATCCTACCTCCGTGGCGTAGCGGTATAAGTGTAGCTTTAAGACTTGAAGGTTTTAGATTAAATCCCCGAAGACGAAATCCTCGTGTAAATCTAAGATATCTTTCCGGGTCTTGAAAAGCAAGTTAAATCGTTGATTTGTATATGTTACCGGATATGTATGAAATCTAGGAATTGTACACAATTCCTAGGAAATATATACCCTTCCGAGCCTACTTAGGAAATGTGTAAAATAATGTTTCAAAGATTCCTTAATACACACATTTCCTGTGAAATGTATGTATTTCCTAGGAATTGTATGTATTTCCTAGGAATTGTATATAATTCCAATATCTTATCAGGAAATGTATAAAAAGAATGCTTTCTGTAATAAAACATGTTGCTTCAACGAGAATAATATTTTTTATTAATACAATTAGGTAACAATCATACCGTAAAATATGATTAATGTTATCTTACCAATAAAAGCTTCAAAAATCAACTAGGTATCTATTAACTTTTCAGGTGCATTTATCGGAAAATCACTGTTACCAGAAATTAATAAGAATCATATGTTGATCAACCTAGTTAGTTGATAAACGAGGTTTCGGGTGGTTATAAAAAAAAATAACCTAAACCTACCCATTGATATTTCCGATTGCTATTTAGGAAATGTATAGATTTCCTAGGAAATATGTCTAATATAATTTATTTCACACATTTCCGGGCGATTTTAGGAATTACATACATTTCCTAGGAATTGCATACAATGACGGATTACATACATTTCCGTTAACATATACATTATCTATTAAAACCGTATACCAAGGAATAGGCAGTATCGTCGCCTCTTGCCTCATAAACTCAAAAACTACTGAACAGATTTCGATATTTCTTTCACCATTTAAATGCTACCTTATCAAAATTCAACCTGTGCAAAGCCGGGACAACCTGAAAATATTTTATTATTATGTGTGTGACCATTCGTTGCTTGCGGTTTAGAGCCAATATTGATGTGTCCAAGACAACCTGAATGACCGGCGTTGTGGCTAAGCTTTAGCCTACATAAGGATTATGCTCCGACACATTAGACACATAGATTTACTGTCCGGCGTGGGGATCGAACCCACGACCTCCGAGATTTAAGGCAAGCCAAATACCGCTACGCTACGGAGGTTGTCAATTCTAATATTTCTTTCCGGGTCTGTTTGGTTGAGGGACTACCCTCCGTTCCTCGGAAAGCACGAAGCTGTTGATTGTTATAATATCATCTATAATAGTCGTACCTATATCAAGGAACGGGCAGAAGCGTTTCCTTGTGTGGTACAACATGTTACTGCGGTCACCAGCCCGCCGGCCCAGCGCGGTGACTATGGCAAACACCCTCCCTCGGGAGGAGGCCCATCCTCAGCAGTAGACGTTGTACTGGCTGATGATAATGATGATGACATTAGACATCGTAGGAATATAATGTTTAACTTGCGGAAACACAGGTACCTATACAAACCTAGCTACTAAGTACCTACTATATGTACAACATACCTCCTACCTAGTGGTATGTTTATTTTAAGCTACAGCCTGCAGGTAAACATTTTTAGGTCCCATCCGGTGCGCATTACCTGCGCTTATGCATTTACATACCTACCTGCTAGATATAGTTAAAATTCCTACGTACCTAATTATTACCTGCCTGTTTCCTACTTAACTCGTCTTTTTAACAAAGGTAACTACCTAGGTATAATCGCTATAAACCTTACTGTCTGCATAACGCAAGCCCCCTTAAGAACTAATTGTTTGGTTCGTAGACGACTCGTAAATAATACGCGGCAATTCATCATAACCGCCAAAGTATTTTTGCTTCGCGCCATAATCCGCGGTCTCTGGAATGTCGACCGTCTGGCTTCGACATCAGCAGCTGTTTACCGGCGACACAATCACCCCGCGCCGAGGCCGCCGGCCGAATAGTGAGGCTTTGCCGTAATCTAGCCCATGTTTCGCCTCTTCGATATTCTACTCGACGCGACGCGCCATACACGCACACAAGCACACCGCATTTACTAACACATCCCTACTTTCGTATTCTTTGAATGCCGGTGCGCTGATTTCCTTCTTCGAGCGACCCCTCCACCCCCCGCACCCCAAGACGCCATTTGCGGATACCGAAATATTTATCGTGTTTCTAGCTAAAATTCGCTAGATTAACGCTGCAAACTGTATAGATTGGACTCAATATGAACACATGCAATAGTATAGGTGATCATTAAATAAGCAGAAAGCGTATTTTCAGAGAATTTGGTGAATGACATCGCATTAGCCGGGACGCGGAGGGCGGGAGGGGCGCCACCGCGTCACAGCGCCGAGCGCGAAGCGGCGACCGGCAACGGCGACCGCTAGTCGCTACTCGCAGCGCGGTTCGAGCGATCATCTTTAGTCGTGTCCACGGCGTCCAACGAATCGCACGCGCGGCTCTCATTAGAACCGGCCGGCTCCCGAATAATGTTTCAGTGTTTGACAAACTCAATCGGAGGTCTCGGAAGAAGTATCGTATTTAATAATTTACACTGTATAACCGATCGCATATTCTCAGTGAGTGTTACGCAGTGTGTACGGAAAAAACTTTGTCGAAGATTCTGAAGAATCTTGTGTAAAATTGTGTAATACTCCGGCTGCGGCCGGATTGCGTTTTGCACAAAACTTTCTGGTGAGTGTTTGATTAATTACAATTAAAGAAAAATGAGTGAACAGTGTACAGTGTAAAAATAAAATTTCGATATTTTAAGTGTGGGTACTATGTATGAGCGCGCGGGGCGTTGCCGGCTTTGGCTAACCCAGAGCTGTATAGGTACTAAGTTACTATAGGTTTAATGAGTTTTTCCTCGAACTGGCGGCGCCCGAATTATTTACTGTATTGTGAGAACTAAATTGGAGAATTTCCGATAAATATATAGTTGTATACATTTTGAAGCTTTAGAATAGTTTTGAATTGTTATTGACATTAGAAATATTTTAAGTGGCCGAGGGTAGATTTAGAGGGAATTTAAAATGATGTCTTCTTGTGAAGTGTAATAATAGGACAGAGTATAAAAGTATTTTGTGATTAACAAACAAAATTAATTAAAAATAATTGTGAATAAATTTTCTCTCAGGTCTTTTAATATAATTTTCTACCAAAGTGGAAATAATTCACAACAACATAGGTAAATATTGACAAAAATTAATGTCCGTAAAATATACCTACCATATTTATGATAAATACATTACAGTTGAAGATATATTTAATTATATCTATTAAGTGTAATTAAATAAGTGGTTGACGATTCGGGACTTTTGATTTTTACAGAAATAATATTAATTTTAAATTAATGTTTTCTTTTTATTTAGCTAATTTCATTATGTACCTACGACACAATTTAACTACTGCAGAAATTTTATAAGTTAATTTTTCTTGCTCATAATATTCATCGATTTTAGTAATTACGAAAAGTGTTTTCTTGCGGATGATTTTTAAAAATCTCAATTAGAAAAATAAAAATTGTAATCTAATATTTGTAATTAGTGCTGACAAAAAGCCGCGAAAGATTAATTAAATGTATTTCTTTATGTAAACATGAACTAACTACCCACAATTTTAATGTGTAAAATGTATAAATGTATGTATAACATAAGTAACAAAAAAGTTACCAAGACTATCACTAAATCATCGAGGGTATGTAAAATCACTGATCTTTTTCTACTAGTATACCCACAAAAAATACAACTTAATACAAAAAACTTGCTTTAGAGACGAGCATTAATAAATAAATTATCGGTAACATATTTGAGACATATCGATACCTAAATCGCGCGTCGAAAAAATTACGAAATTTCGAATCCGTAGCGTTGGTTTGACGCTCATTGTATGCATTCATAAATTAGCGGGAAATGGATCGTTGATTTTCATACTATTAGTAAACACTAAGTTCGCGCCATTCTTAGCTTGTAAACAAAAACAATTTTACGGAAATCTTACCTGGTACGGTACGCGCAAAAACTTGGCGGGATTAATATTGTGGGGCTGCTCACTTTCAGGTAAAGATGATTGCAAGAGAAAAATAGCGGGGGAGATTGACAGGACAATGACTAATTGTTATTACTTTAAAAGTGGGATAGGGCCCAAGGCCAATGTACTCTTTATAAAATTGTTGGGATTCGCATCCAGAATTCAGTCTAGTTTCGGGCACCGAAGTGAACACTTCCTCCTTACGTACCGACAGTTAACGTGTGGTATTCAATCGGGATTGTTTGTAAATAAAAGGAGTTAATAGTGTTCAAACAGTTTTATAATTTTTAATAGTTTTATTTTTTAATTAAAATATATTTACAAATATTTTTTATAAACTTTAAACGATGTTAAATGTTTATGTGATTGGTATTGCGTAATACGAAGTTTACTTTATTGAGGTACTTTTTCAAATTTAATGTTAACTTAAATAATTTGAAGAAATTACAATAAAATTTATTTTTGATTTTTAATAAACAAATTCATGTTTACTTTTTGGATTTTAAATTTTTTTCAAACTACCTTTAAAATTTGGAAGTTAAAAATTTATTTTTGTATTGTTGCAGACTGCGTGCGTTGTACCCATCGCGCGCATCATCCCTGTGATAAGAGGGTCCTGTGATATCGACGAGTTCGACTTAGCTTTAAATCTAGTTAGTCTTTAGTTATATATAAAAATGTCGCCACCGTTCGACTCCTTGGAACAGTTTGACATGTCATTGGGATCGTGGGAATTAGACGAGGAATCCCGTAGATGGACTCAGACATCCGAATTTTGGACACAAATCCAATATGATGCAGAAAGAATGGACTTGGCTCCGCCTGCTAATTTGGCGGTACCACTTCAGGACAGCGATGAAGACTGGAGAGTAGTAGCACCAGAAGAACCACATAAAGAAAACATAGTACACCACGATTGTATGTGGGCTGGCTCTTGCGCTGATTCAGTACATCCAGGCAACACATTCGTCCCATCCGATCCGATAACAACACCAACAACACCTGGACAGAGTCTGCTTCGAAGAGATATGTCACCATCCAGACCTGAAACTCCACCATCAATAGACGGCGATGAACCACCACAATTTCGTCATTCGGTTGATGTTGCTGGTACAGCTCTTCGTCTCTTGAGGGACTCTGCCGTGGTAGCAGCAGACCATTCATATACCTTGGACAGGCGACACTTGGATTATCTCGGCGTTCAGACACCTTCTGACTCCTGCGAATCAGGTCAGTACCTACACCATTTTATTATCGCCTTTTTATTAAAAAAAAATAAAATTGCATCGTAAGCTTTTGTAGACTAAGTAAAAACAAACCTATCAGAACCAAGCAATATTTTAAATAAGCCTTTACATTTCTTGGTAAAGTGTCGTCAGAATAATTTGAATTTCAAATGCTCAATGTTAAGGCCTCTTTGGCTTTTTGGAAGCAGTTAATAGTATTGAACAACGGTGACCTTTGATTACAATTCATAATAATGTTAGTTTGGTTAACTAATTGTCTATAATATAGATAAACATTAAAACCACCTTTCATGAAACGGTTTACCTAATGTTTAGTGGTCTAAACAATCAATCTTAATAAATCGAGGTTCTAACTCCCCAAGTAATTCGTCAAGTTGGCCTAGCCGGGAATGTCGTGAGGACGCAGGCGCTGACTGTGAGCGCGGGAAACTGCGCATATCGACCGCTATCCCGCGTCCCCCGCTGCGTCTAGACGCACCCGCTTTTCCGCTCTTCCGGAACCTTCGCCTATTGCGACCTTGAACGTTACAACCTTTCTTAATGTCAGATTGCGCAATGTTCGCACCCGGCTTCTCATCTCAGGGGGATTGATGTGCTTAATTATATTGTGATTCTAACTCGTACTGCGTGAAAGGGCTCAGTGCGTGTGAGGGGCTTAGACGCAACTAAGGTCATAAGTACGTCGACCGAAACGTCCCGACCTTGGTATATCCTCCAATTGAAACCGGCGCTTCCCGCCGCCAGGGATGTCAAATCCAATAAATGATCACGAACGTATCTTATTTATATTAAAATGTTTTTTTTTTTAAATATTATTCTTAATCTTGAATAATGTAATAAGTGGTATCGGAAACTCAAATTCAAATTATTGTTTAAAGCAATTACGAGACAATGTTGCGTGAATTGATATCACACGTGTCTTCTTATAGATATGTATAGATAGTAGTATGCAACACTAGGTACAATGTTTATGTTATACATATATATGTATAGTAGCAATTTAGTTATCATCGATAGTAGTGGGTAAGGTCGCGATGGGCATGTGTTTGATTTGAACGGCCGCGAACGTGTGTTTACATTTTAACTTGTTGCGCAGCTTTTAGCTCAAAATAACGACGTTGTCGGAACTTTCAATTAAATCTAAAATCCATCGTTTCTATTTAAGAAACACGACTCGCACTTAGCAGACTCGTGTCTAGTCCGTTACTTGTTTAAGAATGCAGCGGAATGAAATGGAATCTCATTGAAGTGTAGGTTGCTCGGCTCGCTGGACCGGTTTAAAAAGCGGTATCCCATGTCCAGCTTGACCCGATGACAATTTGATGGACAATGTCTCGGCAATTGTAATCGAACATTATTCAGATAATCCCCTATCACAGTAATAATGAAACAATTATATTATTACTATATTTTATAGTAGAGCCTAAATCGATTAACAATAAAAATATAGTGTCACATCACTAGTCGCGGTCGCGGCAATGGCGGAGTGAAGAATTTACGACGCACATGCGCAGTTTTATCGCTATGTACACACATCAAGTTGTACAGTCTAGTGCCAATTTCGCGCCAAATTATTTGTTTAAAAAAAATTATATTGTTCGCTATCAGGCATTTTAAATATCAATCTAATATAATCTACCTAGATGTTTTATCGTAAATCGTAATCTTTCTTGTCGCGTAAATTTATCTAACGGAGCGATGAATGAGATGGATATTTTTGACCAGAAGTCACTATCTTGACAGATTGCATTTTCGATTTATTAGGTATGTACTACTAAAATGTAGTTAAGTAGGTCAACATTTTAGCTTTGAATTGTAAGTTCCTTTAGAGCCAATTTAGGGCACTTAAATCCGGTTTGCACGGCTGCCCTAAACATTTTAGTATCAATCTGTGAGCCAAGGCTGCGTGCCAGTTACCAAGTGGCTAAAATATCTTTCACATATTTTTCGCTGTTTTATAGTAAAACACGTAACATAATTTAGTCCGACTCCAACATAGACAACATTGAAATAGACAAGGAAATTTAAATTAATTAATTATTGCAAGACGCTGGAAATGTATATTTATAAGATAATTTGTCAGACATCTTGAATCTGAGCGTGTTATCGTAACGTCGTCGCCATTTTGATAACTCGCATATTTTTCTCCGAATAAGTTGTTAAGCCTAATAATAATTGTGTTGCTATACAGTATTGATAAGAATAATTTAAATGGCTTTGGACGCGTAGTAAAGTAATTTGCACGGTTAAAAATACCTACCTAAGTATTCATATTTATTAAATATAGCAATATTTTAAGTTCATTTCTAACGTTATTAATATCGAATTATGATTTTGAATTCCTTCATAAAAATCTCGATGAACAAATATGATTTAAACCTACATTTATTGAGTGGATAGTTGATATCCTTATATATGTCCGAAATACTATGACTAGTGAATATAAGTTGTAGAACCTAGCATTGCTTAGTACGTGTACTCACCTAGTTACGGACACTGGCCCACATTTGATGTCCATAAAACATTTTAAATGTCCCTACATATCTACAATTTATTATGACCTTTAACACTGTTAAATTAAATCAAATGCAAAATATACCTACTTCGCTACATTAACTCAATGTCGCAATAATTGTAATTAATTACGATAATAATGATGTTAATAAACTATAATATAAAGCTTAAATTGATAAATTAGAAAACTTATTAGAACGTACCTATTTCTAATTATATTCAGATTCCTATTAGACTCAGACTATACAAGTATGAAAAATAATGTGCCCGAAACGGAAGATTAACTATTTAGAAAGGTTATCATTGTTTGTAAATACCACTTCAGAAAGTAGGTCATATTTCTGAAAGTACTAAGTACGTATCTTACCTAGTAGGTATTTTATTTAATCAGCGATAACTCATTTCGCCGGTCGATCGGCGTGCATGCACGGCCGTAGTGGAAAGAACCTTGGGCCTTATCGCCGTAGAATATTTACTAAGATATTTAAACAATCGATTTATGACATGTTGATGCCTACCTTTCATTACTTACAACATCGCGAAGGTAGTCGCGCCATCTTGTCGATCCGTGCGATCGTAGAATTATCAATGGCGATAACAATAGTACGAAATTATTACAACGTGACACCCTAACATAAATTTGTATTGTCTTATCACGAAAAATACTAAAGCCACGCTGACGACTGATAAACGACGTCGCAACAAGATAATTTATTTTATGCCTATTCGACTCTGATCTCGGCAATAAAAATATAAATTCGAATAAAGAACGTATTCCGTATTCTTGTGGGGCTTTTGAATGTTTCTAGAGAATTCCATATTTAAATGAATTTAGACTTCCAATTTCTGCGTCTGCCGCGGTTATCGGGTCGCTAAATTGACCCCGAAAATATATCTGTGAACACGTGGGCCGTGAAACACGTGACTTTACGCATAAACAGTACCTACATAGTACGATATCTAGTTTCATTGCGATTCTATAGCGTAGATAATTTAAATTTTAATAGCTTATTCTAATAGGATGGCCCTGCCAAATTCGCGAGACGACAACGTTATGAAAAGTACCTAGTTGGGTACGCCTTCTGAATAAATATTTGCTTTTAATTATTTGTACTTGTTTGACGTACATTACGGTGACAATAATTATTACAGTAACCGTTGCTGCGTTGAATTCTCTCGGCCACATAATAATAATAAATAATTAAGTATCTATTACGATCCGGTTTCTTATTTGGTCGCAGATGGGCGTGGTGGTTGCCCAGCAACGAATGAACATCTGATAAAAATTACGTAACGATCGGCCATTAGAATGCTAATCACTAAGGAAGTGTCAACTATATCTTTTTATTAGTACGAGTTAAGTTGTGACATAGTATTATAATTATGATTACCGCGCGGCGTATAATTTTTTAATAGTTTAGCCTCTTTCGGAAAAAAAATATTAGTTGATTTGATTTGTGACTGTTTAATAATAAATCATTAAACTGTGAGCATTTTCAACGTTCACAGCATTCCTAGGGCAGTCTGTTTACATTTTATTCGAAGCATAATTCTTATGTCAAGATAACATAACAAAATTTGAAACAGCTTTACGTTAAAATTCCTATGCAAATTAACTAAAAGACCAAGCCTAATTTAGTAATTAGTCGTGTTATAAAGCAATAAAATAATGTTGTATGAGTTACGATATTTTTTAATGTAAGTAAGTAGGTACATTTATAACGTAGGTACGTCCATGAACTTCTGACCGTGCGAACAGTATTCAAGGCCGCGAAGCTGGATCGATACCGCCATACGCGATAAATTACAAATGGTCTATTTTAGCCCGCTTCAAGTGGATACCAGTAAACCAGATGACCGAGTTTTCCCAGTTGCGTAACCTAACCGAAATAGTTTGTATTACTCCGCGTATTGATAGCCACATGATACATGTACTAGCTGTGTATATATGACGTATAAATCAATTTGCAGACGGCTAGCGGAGTCTATAACTAGACGAATCTTTTTCTAGTAGCCGCTGATTCTAAATTCAAATTGATAAAGATAATTTGCTACATTATAATATGCGGAATTTAGGTGTTCATGTTACATAACTACGGACGGTGATAAGAATGAGTTATCATTACCTAAAGTTCCACGTAATTATAATTTATAGTATCCGCTACACCTGTACAACTTTACATTAGGACGACATAAGACGTTAGTAGGTGATGACATCGATTTTAATATTTAATTTATCCAAATTTTTAAATATTAACACTTTGTATGTTTACCTTTAGCGTAACTTTATTTTTTATCACACGATTAAATCTTTGTTATAAATAATGTATAGCACGAACATGTAAATAATCGCAAAGCTAAATAAACCAATAATGTATCGCTAGAATACCTTGGCATTACGCTGAAAAAACCTTTATTTATTTTTTAATTAAGCCGGCATAACCACGCTATGTAAGATGGCGTGCGCCGCGTGCGCGTCACGATAATTTTTAATTATCGCGCTCAAATGCCAGTGAACTTGGCCTCGAGCCGTGCCCAGCCAAGCGTGCGGGCCCCCGCACCAGGTCACACTTGACGACACCATTGTGCCGATTGCATTCCATTTTCAAACTTTCAAACTTGTTTGTTTTGACACCTGTACCTTCTTAGAACTTTTTTAATTTTCAAACTTCGAATTACCAAAATTATCAGTTCTATAATTAACAAATTAACTACAAGTTTAACAATTCCGTCAAGCAAGATCCGAGGCAGTGACGAAACCTATAGGTACTATTTATCATAATTGTCTGCAAACTCAGTCGGCGATTAATATGTTGGTCTACAGATCTATGAGTCATTGTTTTCTCACGATAGTGTTCAGACCTACCTAGAAACTGTGACTAATCAGCCTCCGCAAAGTATCCGAGAACGTTTGTGCATTCACTATCATCCCATATTAAAATGTGGTTGAGATTAAATTTTCTTGCAAGTAAAACAAATTTCGTCCTGAACGGACACAAAAGAAAGCTGCTGGCAACAATAATAAAAAGCGGATTATCTCTAAAGTAAAATTAAACAGCGGTGGATTTGAAAATCGCGTCTCGAGTGATGGAGATATAATAGATATGCACTAGACCGGATCCAGGCGGACGGCGCACCGCGACAATACCGCCGTATCGTATTTACACGCAGACCTGAAACAAATACTCTCCGCCGACCGTTAATCGCACTGGCGCCATGCGCCGGGAGAAAATTGTCACGTGAAAATTGACTCCCGCACAATGGGCACCCACGCCTCACGCTCACGTTATTTTCCGCTCACCGCTCTTCCTGCGATGGCATTCCCTCTCGATTAGACCTAATCTCATGATCTACTTTTGCACACCCTTACCGTCGAATAAAACGATTAGCTGCTAATACAGGTTCGATGTTTTTGTTATGGCCTATGGTGTTCCAAAAATTTGGGTGTGTCTATGTGGCCCGATATAGCGCCGGCAATCTTATCCACGCCTAGATTTAGACGTAAGCGATGCGTGTTTGACGACAGGGCCGATCCTCGAATTAGATCGACGCGTGAGCGATAAGCGGCCGCGTAACTATGCGGAAATGTAGTAAAAAGATCGCGTTCGTGTATAAATTTATCGTCGCGCCGTTCGATAAATGTGTCTGATGCGCATTTTTTTCGCGGCAAAATCGCGCGTTTTAATGAGCCTATTTAGCGGCGTCCCTGACTCGATGTTTCGTAATCGTATCGTCCAGCTGCCCACGTAACTTGTTTCTATTTCTAGTGCTTAAGCACTGAAGATTTATACGGAAACTCTCGTCCTTGTTGTACACGTAAATAGCGCCGCAAGCAACACGTTTTAACGCGGAGCCGGTTAACCTTTAATCACAATGAACCGCTGACATAATTATTTGTTGGTGTAACCGGATAGTACGGGCGAACGGATTCCGAGAAACATGCACTACGGCTTATACTCGATCGCACAACGGTCACATCCGCACTCAGATGCAATGCGATCGTGAAATGGACGCCCGCACCTCTACCTACTGCATGTAATATACTACATAGCTAGCTCATTCATACAAGTCGACAATGCACTCTCAGCACTCCTATCCGCAGTGCACGCCTGACCGGAATTTAGGTCGTTTCCGCTACAATCTCGGATCATGTCTAACAGCATAACTTAATTTTAAGTTCAGTTAATCTAGTCTAGGACTTTGAACATCCTGTACATTTGGGAGCCGTATTGCCAACATGGTTGCGGTTCTAGAAAAAGCAGGTACATTATATCAGAGAGACGCCCGTGTTGAGGCGGTCTCGATTGACGCCATGCAACTCCGTACGTCTCTCACATTAGAACTAACGTGATCGATAGTGTGGCTTTAGCTCACCGACTTAACCGGTCTGGCCGGTATGTACGAGTAAGTTAGAATGTGTAAGCCAGCCGTCGTTATCGTGCTACTCTCACGTGACAGTTAATTTCGATCGATGCAGTGTTAAATGGCAGCGGTGGAGGCCGGAAAGCGTGTCCACCGCTCGGTAATCCGGACTCCATTGAGTGCGGACGTTGCGGCAGAGCGTCGCGCACGCGCTCTCGTTTTGGCGCGAATAGGGCGCCGTGACGTCAGGCGTCTGGATCGATGGCGGCAGACGCTGCGGTAGTACGACGGGGTCGACGCCCTCCCCTCCCGCCGTACTCCGCCCCCAACCTTCCCGCTCACCTGACCACTGCAGTCGCAACTCCACGACTAGACCTAGGCCCTCGCGATACTATAGAGATGTAGCTACGACAATCGACGCCCGCCTTTTATGGTGATGAATGTAATCGGCAGTATGAATGAAAGTATGCGAGCGATGAAACGGTACATAGCGGCGCGGCTTCAATAACTAGTCATTTAACTATTTTCCCTACTAAACTTTTTTCTCCATTGTTGCAGAGGAGGAAATCGACGTGGTGTCCTTGGGTACGCAACAACCGTTAGCGACGACACCGTCACACGTGCGTACGGACTCACTGCCGCGCGTGCCGTCGGCTCAGGAACGCCAGCACATCCAGCGTACTGTGGAGACTGCCATCACGCCGCGCTCACCGCGCCCGGCTGCCAGGAAGCGCCTAGTGCCGCCGCCCAGTATCGCGGCTGCGTCACGTAGACGCACGCGTGGGCCCGGCAGGCGCGGGCGTCGTTCCAACACAGACACCGACTCGGAGGCCGAGTCTCCCGAGATCGAACGCCGCTCCATACACAACGACATGGAGAGACTCCGGCGTATTGGTCTCAAAAATCTTTTTGACGAGCTCAAAAAGCAAATCCCCGCGACGAGAGACAAAGAGCGAGCTCCAAAAGTGGTCATACTGAGAGAGGCCGCCGCGTTGTGTAGAAAGCTCAGCCAAGAAGACATAGAGAGAGAAAAGTTGAAAAAGAAACAGCATCAGTTAGTTACAAAATTGAAAAAGCTCCGCACGATGCTGTCGGCGCGTTATCGCTCATACTGAGCGCCTTGCACTACCTGACTGGTAATCGATTTGTTCCGACCGAGGAACTATGGAGTCTACTCGACTGGACACTTATGGACTGGTAACTTTTTATGTAAGTCGCTTTCGAACGCTCTAGTGAACGTTAGAACCGTTTATTTATGACGCAGTGGCGCATCGGAGTCTCGTCCGACGGTACCTTCCTCGTCGTTTTGATTGCGAAATCGAAAAAAGATGTCTTCAGTCGAGTCGGTAGTTGGGTGTTTGTTATTTCAATGAAATTCAGCTTTTACGGCTTACTCTGCTTCTGGCAATGTTTCGAGAGTAATGTAATAATGAAAAGAAAACCGCGGGTTTATTTTGCTCAAAACTATAGTTTGCAGTGCCAAAGTGAGCCATAAAACTGTTGTTAACGACGAAATCCCAGGTCTTCAGTAAAATATCTTAATAGTTACAGACTGCTTCGTGAACTAGTAGACTGGTTATACCTCTAAAATGTTTTTTGAATTTATCATTAAAGTATACATAGTTGAAATAGCACATACAGATTTACTCCGTGTTGACAGATCGAAAATGATATGATGTTTGTTAAAATATTGTTTCGAGACGTTGATTTAAAGATTTTTTACTGGACCTTCCATTAAATAGTTAAGTATTGCGATATCGCATTTTTACAAAAACATGAATTTGTCAGTGCTGTAAATATATGGACAGAGTGCAGTTAGTTGAGATGCTGAAGTGTCAGAGGTGGTCAAGCGCTTGGTGAGCAGATCGGTGATGTGTGGCCACTATATATGTTTTCGGCCCGATTTGCACTAATTAAAATTTAACCCCTGACTTGTCAGAACGGGGTTGTAAAGTGATACATCAAATTACTATTACTTTTAATTGCTTTAAGTAAACTATTATTTTAACTGCTTTAAGTAAATTGCATTTTAGGATAGCGTGCTTGTTTCATTCGTTTTTTGTTATTTTGTAAATTTTTAACATTTTGTTTTTTTTACATTCTAGACGCTCAATTAACTCGGTACCAATGGTCCTCGATCATTTTAAATCATTTTATAGATTTGGAGTCGGTTTAATGCGATCTAGTTGTTCATCCAGTGAATTGTTTTACGTACAGATTCTATATGAACTGCTTCATAAAGATTTGTTTATAAAATATCTGTGCAATTTTATCATGTGAAATTTCATGATTCGATTAGCATGCGACTGTGATAATATTGGTATTTTACAACGATTCAGCAATAGACTGCGACTGTCAGGCTTCTTTATTCATAAAATAGATTGAGTAATTGTCTATGATTTATGGTCAATGGATGGATGCATTGTTAAATAAATCAGGCCTAGTGATTTTGATTTTAGAATTAGGCTTTTTATTTCACAGACGCACGTTAGTCGGATAATCGACGTACATTCATACTTTTTACGATCATCGTACCTTATTATAATTAGACATTATTATATTGTTAAGTCGTTTAGTGTATTGAAATCGATATTTAATTCATTCACATGTTGGGATTACAATGGATATTGTTACATGCCACTTTCATATGATTTATGACATTAAGGTAAATAAAATAAAATAAAAGTTTTTACACAAATTGTATAATCTCAATAACAGTCACTGATTCATTAGAAAAATTGACTGTGTATTTTGATAATAACATCAAGTCTTATACCATATTGTAATGGTCTGAAAATTGGACCGATATAAAAATAACCAAGAAATAGTTCCTCATAGTACCTACTAATAGTAAATTTTGCATTTTTTTTCTTTATAATAGTTTTATTAATGCTGGTAAGTTAGTACTCGCAATAGTTATGTGTTAAATTGAAATTAACCTGATCAGAAAAATAAAATAAAAAAAAATATTACAAAAAAAAAAATACAGAATAAAAAACGGGCCGGTCTTCTAGTTGACATGTTTTTCGATTGAGCCAAATATTTTTATTCTACTGATCAGGTTTGCAGAAGGTTGATGTTATATCAAGCACATGGTCAGAGTTTGTGAGTGTGAAGGCTTTAATTGTGTGAGGAATGTGCCTTGCTATGTTCATGTACATTATTATATTAGATTTATACTCGAATTAGTTGCAAGACATATTTTTTGTAAAGGATGTCTACGGTTAGATTATAGCGCTGTTCTTAGTAGTGTACATACACGAAACAAGAGAAGTTATTGATATTAAAGATGTTTATCTTATCTTCCAGTAGGTGTTTAATTGTAAATACAGATATAATGATAATTCTAAGTATAATTATACTTTGAACAATCTTTTTTACTTACGAGTTTTTTTCCTAGTGATTGTTTAGTTTTCTTTTACTGGAGAGTTACGGATCCTCGATTTTTGTACCTGCATTTATTTTTTTTGTTAATCATATCTTGACATAAATAAAATAAAGATAATAATGGTTTTAGTTATCCAAAATGTAACCGGTTGCTTTGGTTATGACGACCAGTGTAATTAGACACATAAGAAAAAGTCAGTAGTTAAATGTTTAATGGTAAGAAATGACAGCTTTATAAATCTGAAGACGAAGAGTGAAAGTGTTAAAGTCGTATAAAATTATGCACATTATTATACCCACTATTGTGACAAGGCACATTTCAACCACTGCCAAAATGGGAAAGGAATTAATTACGATAATAAGTTTTAGATCGAACTGTATATAGTTAAGGTCGGGTTATAAAATTATAAGTCCTGTTATATATAAAAGATTTCCTTTTATTCTTTGTATAGTATCCGTAGGTATGTAACACCTAGTCGCCAGCGGCCTGCCGGCTGGAGGTGTAATTATTGCGAAGCCGGGCCGCTGGCGTTGCGCGAGCGCCGCTACAGCGAGTGCAGGGCGCAACATAGATTCCGCCTAATATTAATATTGCACTCTGCAATCTTTGAAGCGACGCCTTTAAGTCTAAGGACCTTTGTACTTACATTTGTGGCAATTTTTTGGATACTATTGTAAAACAGAGAAAGCAGTTTTTTTTTTGGTTTTGTTCCTCTATGTTTATGGATACACTGATACATTGTATTGCATTGACTATACATATTAAACGCTTAAGTCGGAACCGGACAGAGCTGGGAAAGGTGGGTTAATTATTGTGATTTTTATACTTATTCGCTGTAATTTGGATAAATAAAATCATTGTATAGTATAGATTCTGTGATTATGTACCTGCCGGTACGTTTTGGTTTCCACAGCCCTATCTGGTCTGACTAAAAAAAAATACTACTGGAGTTTTGTTTCTATTACCTTGTTTACCACCCCTACACATTTGAAAATTACACATAACACATTTCAATATTAAAATAACAGTAAAGCTATACACCATTACCCAAAGTCATACATTTGTATGTAAGACCTCCAAAAAAGAGTGACTTCGCAATGATTTTGAGACGAATTCGTAGTAATTTAAGCGATGTTTTGACCATCATTTATATTGTTAATTGAGTAACTCATGAACTCACATCGATTCATGGCGAAGTCCCCTCTTTCTGGAGTCTTATATCTAATGATAACAAGCAAAAATCTTTATCTACCAATATTTTCACGAAAGGAAAATCTTTCAGAAAAACAAAAAATCAGGCACACATAAGCTACGCAGTGTTAGGTGTTAGGTAGACGTCGGCAAACTGTTCTATCGATCAAAAGCAAAAACTCACGTCATGTCGTCATGGCATGGTGATAAAGGCAAAACCCCTCTCGCGGGAAACCCATGATCAGCTGCTAATGTTAATACTGGCTGATGAGGATCATATTGTAAAGAGTATTCTTTGGAAGTCTACGTCATTCAGTACCTACCCAGAGTGGACACAAATGAAACTGAAACTATGTTTTGTGGTCTTACAATAAAAATAAACGCTGACAAATTGTATGACAACTAACATTCATATCGCTGCCTCATAATAAAGAGTACGAACTAAGCTAAAGTTCATGCTCTCATAGTGGTACAGTAGATGATGTCGTCAATAATGTTGAGACTAAGTCCAAGATCATAGACGATTAGTGGCGTAGTGTCCCTTTACCGCATTCTTTCAGGGTCCTTGTAGCCCGGGGCCCCGTATAAATGCTACGATAGCTACGCTTCTAAATGAGATAATCCAGGAGACCCAAGCAGAGGAGCAATAAAGCGTGGGCGATATGGGCCACCGCCTACGGCCTCGCGGCCTCTGGGTCTCGCACCTAAAAGGCATACCTTATAAATCAACTACTTGCAGCAATACCTAGGCTCTACACACACAGCGACCACTCTCTATCCAAACTGAGTATTCAAAGGCGAAAAAAAAAATTACGAGGGAGCCTCGTAAAAAGTATTACGTCGACATACCACTAGACCCAAGGTCAAATTCTGAAACAGGTGGAACGGTCGAATAAGTTACCTATGGTTAGTAGATAAATTTATGTAAGTATTTGAAATCTACTAAATAAATCTAATAACGATAACGGTAGTCAGTACAGATACCGTTGGATCAACCCTTTCTAAAAACGAGGGTAGTTTCGATATTTCAATTTGATAAGAAAATACTTATCCAGGCCGTCTGTCCCATTAATGGTAAGGCTTTGATATCTTAATAAAGCCATGACCTATATTTTTGAACCTATAATACCTAACTATCATAAATTTATCCAATAGAATCTCAAAATATCTTTGCCCCGGTAAACATATTATGAAAATTAAAACATAGCACGTAGCAAAGTAATAATACCGACAATCAGTGTGAATATGTCGTAAACACTTTCACAATAATTAATAGATGTTTACTAATACATAATAATGCTATATCTCATCTCCGTTAATGTTATCAATAAAACAATAAACATGCACCTATTACCCACTTAACATTATGGCTGTAAATATCTTTTCTTTGCCTCATTCAACCGGTGCGAAATGAGTTGCACACGAACGTCATAACAACAGTGAAGTTCGCGCGGGTTGTTATTACCATGGCTTTTCGTGCCGTGATGAATTCAAAGGTGCCAATGGTGATTATTTTAGGTGCTACAGGTACAGGAAAGACTAAATTGGGCGTGGAATTAGCCCAGAAGTTTGGTACAGAGATCATCAGCGCGGATTCTATGCAGGTTTGTTGGTAAACTCTTATTTAAATAAGAATTTCATAACCTCAAAAATGTTCGCAGTATTTCGATGAAAAAGCATTGAACTATCATTATTTTGTAATAAGTATTATTTGTAGACCTGTATATAGTTAGTTATATGAAAATATATCCATTTTAAACCTAGATTTTTTGAGGTATATTTCATAACCTAGAACTTTGTTGTTATTGATAGCTGTTGTACCTACTACTACTGAATGTAGGTCACGGAACTGTGAACCCAATCCAATAAGTATTTGAGGAAATACATATTTTAATATATTACATATACTACCACTAAATTACATAATTTGAACAAAACTCCCATGTTTCAAGTAAGTACATTAACTCTTTAAATTTCTGTACTTGAACCACATTACAGAAAATTGATACTGAGGAATTATAATGATGAGGCAGTGGAAGCCTATAGTTCATAATACCATCATATAATTCTTATCACCTCATTCTTATTAAGCTCACTATTGATTTTATTATATTCATTTTTATATATATGCTTCTCTTTCTCTCAACACATTTAAAAAGAAATACTATTAGATACTTCCTTTAGTAAACTCTTACTTAAACGGCACTAGAGTAGAAAATGAGTTGTATAACGGTTAACTTTTTATTAATTCTTTGTTGAATTTTAAACATAAAGGCCCTCCAAACTTAAGAACCTCTGTATGTTGGATCATGTGGATGTAGAAGTCAACCAAGAGTACAATGGCAATGAATAATTTTCTCAATATATGCTTTCTTATTCATCTATTAATGGCTTGCCATTACAATCATCAACTCATTACAATCAATTGTGGTATACAAATTTGCCCATATCAGAGTTTAAACTTTTTAAATATCTTGGTAAAAAGTCTTGTATATAACAGTTACAGGACTTATATATTTTTGTGCAAAGGGAAGAAGTATATTATTGAAATTGAACTTCATTTCTTAATTCTTAATGAGTTATTTATGCATCTGTGTTATTACTTATAAATAATATCATTTACACAACCTCCATGGCATAGCGGTAGTGTCTTGCTTTACATCTCTGAGGTCATGGGTTTGATCCCCGTAAAATTACCCATTACCAGACAAGATATTATATTTTATCTAGAACTAGTTGTTTAAATACTACCCTTCATACTTCTGAAAGCATGTTCAGACATCATCCATTCCAATGGTATACCAATAAAATGGCAGCTGTATTATTACCCTGTATGTATAATTATCTACATAAAACTTTCATCATCAACCTGCCTGCCCATCAGTGACTATGTCAAAATACCTCCCTCAGAAGGAGCCCACATTCAACAGTGGCCACTATATACAGGTTGATGATGCTATTCATTTACAATTTCTCATCATATTATTTGATTTTACTAATATAAGGCATACTTAATGCACAAAAGATATTCAACCTTATGATGATGAAGAAAAAAAGAAATGTGGTAGTTAGACTTTGTGTAATGAAATATGTCAAAAGAAGCAAAGCTTAGTTTCAGAATTTTATTGAACCAACTTTTGAATTTGGAATAAAAATAATTTCTCCAGAAAATAAACTTGACAGGTTCAATTCTATACCTATAAGTATGTGTACAAATTAAGTTTAGAATATAATTTTTTACCCTTAGGCTACCTAGCATAGGGTTACCAATTTTGATTTCTAATTGAACTATTAGAATAGTATTTTTACCAAATAAATACAATATTATATTTACTATATAATATTTTCATTTTTTTTTCAATCTCAAAATATGTGTGATATTTAACTTTTGTATCTCACATATTTGTTCCATTTTATAAAAATGGAAAGAAGATTTAAATTTCAAATTCAATTATTTAAATTTAATCTGTCAGATATTTTTTTTATCAATGTTTAAAATGTAATGTACCTACATAGTTCGCAATTCAAACTTATTCGAATTTACTTCTTTTGAAATTGATGACATTTATGGTTGGCAGGCAATTGTTTTCCTAGACTGCTATCTTTGTAGAAGTTTATTGGTGACTGATACGACAACATTGTTTTAGTATAAATAAATATTTTAATAATTAATACGGTGTTGTTATTGGCGAGGAACTCCAGGGAACCAAATTATACAATCAATTTGTATAAAAAATTAACAAAAAGTACCTAAAAATTTCAAAGGTAGCTAAGTATTAAATGTTATTAAATTTAATTTATTAAAGAAGAATTTCAATACGTATATTAAATATAAAATAAAAAAAACTTTTTTTTACATCTCGTTTGTAGGCTCTCGTACATGCCGGATTGCTCATGGATACCCGGCCCCAGCCAACGTCGGACCGAAGGAGTGTCCGGGAGGTTTTATTGGTATAGGGTCCTCTCCTCGTGGTATGAGTTTAGCATACCACGCTTTGGAGAGGGCGAGTCCATCGTGACAAAAAAAAAAAGTCTCTCGTACATACTCCTACTATTGTGGCAGGACCTTTTGTCCATTAAATTGTGACCTTTACTTAAGTGCGGCATAAATTTAATTTACTTTATTTCACTCGATGCGACAGGTTGGTCGTAAACTGAAACCGATTGAGGGCCACGTAGGGTTGCCCATATTCCTAGGGTTCATTGTAGGCAGCTGTAAAAGATAGGTGAGATGACGCAATTAAATAATATTATGTCTTTTACTTTCTTTTCTTTTGAAAATACAATATCCTCTCTGGAGAAATTAATTCCTGTGTCGCAGGGGACTTTACAGACACTTAATCGACGGAGAAAAAGCACAACCAGACTTAGAACAACTTTCTGTGGATCACACAAATAATTTTCCCAGTTGAGAATCGAACCCAGAACCCCAGGTCTAAGAAACAATTACCGTAACCACTGAGTCACCGGTGCAGTCATGTATCTGTATTTATAAAATTAATCTGTATGTTTTCGTCTCGTAATGGTCACAAATGTTCTCGTAACGATCTTTTTGAATAGCGGAGTTAGTAGTATATGGAGTGTACAGATAGTTCGAGTCATCTATGCGCGCTGCGCTGTCGGTATACTTACCTTGTGAAGGTAGGTAGACAAAGTTTACCCCTACATAGCCCCGCGCACATAGATGTGTGTAACTATATGTATCCCTCTTTAAGTATGTATCGATTTGCTCTTAGTGTGTGTTACAAAATATATAATGAACTTTTTTTTTTTTTTTGTATTGACATACGTATGTTGCCACGAGTCTTTTGCTACTTCACCGGGCACAAAGGCGAGCAGAGCTCCAGCCTTAATAAATGGTTTAAAAACTACAAACTAAGCAACCTGCGCAAGAGGGCGCCCCCTGTGGACCTCGGCTCAGGGCGGTCGCTGGCGATGAGATTGAGGGATTATGACTTTTAGTATTTTAGGGGAGTTTTGTGCAACTGTCGCTCTACTTAACAGTTCGCGGGCCTCTCGGACTTCGGGTCTGCGAGAGCATCGGATGGTTCTTTGCAAGCTAAGGGTCAGGAGGACGAGGGGGGATATAATGGACTGTTATTTTTATATATTCATTTGAAATAAATATTTCTATAAGTAAGTGAGTGGTGCTAGTGCAATAAACAAATAACTATTAAACTAGGTTGCCGACCTTTTCTTTTTTACCGGGGTAAAATGCACAACCGGTGCTCGCCTTTACGACCGGTGAAGTAGCAAGCTACGAAGCTGAAGTACGAAGCATTCGTGGCAAAAGTATGTCCAACCAATAAAAAATACATACCTATTATGTAGATAGACAGTAAGTTCGGTTGACAGCCCTATCGCACGCTATGGGTTTGGTGTGTTATATCGTGTGAATGTTTAAAATGCTATTCTTCGCTTCTAGGATTTCTAGGTACACAAATATATTTCCATATACAATTTCTGAGTAATAATATTATATGACAAAATGCCGTACATATAGGAACAGGTGTGTTGTATTTATGAGTGCCTACATCTTGCATAGATTTTATAAGTGCATTAAAGTAATTGAGTCTCAGGAGTAGCGTTGTTGCGTCCGGATAAAGCAGGACATCATAATTAGCCAGTATAAAGTGTGATTGATGTTTAACATAGGCCTCCTCCCTTTGTTAAAATTTGTAGTTGTGAAACCATTTGTTTAGACTAGGGCACTGCTCGTCTTTATGCCCAGTAAAGTAGCAAAAGCCTCGTGGCTTTATAAAGGTTCATCCGTAAGCTGCAACACAGAAACTCTGGGGGGCCAGGGGCCAATATGCGGGAAATAAATGCCAGTTTATGGGAAACATCCGATGCCCTCGTAGACCCGAAGTCCGAGAGGCCCGCGAACTTTAGTAGAGCGACAGTTGCACAAAACCCCCTAAAATACCAAAATTCATAATCCCTCAATCTCATCGCTAGCGACCGCCCTGAGCCAAGGTCCAAGACTCTCAGGGGGCGCCCTCTTGCGCAAGTTGCAAGTAGCTTTTAAACCATTTATTAAGGCTGGAGGCCCTGCTCGCCTAGTCCGAAAAAAAATCAGGGAAGGGGAACACAAAATGCCTAACTAAATAACATTCTATCGACTTCTTCGGTAAGGATAGCACAATGGCGGCCTGAATATATACTAGATGGAAATTAAACTAAATGTTCTAAACAAAAATGTCATACAACTATTAACATATCTCACATACAAAGTTTACAAACAACACATAGGTACTTATTTGTATAAGTAAACAGGATTGTTCTTGCATCTCGCCTCGCTCTTCCCAATTTACGTGTAGACACAAAATTGTCGTGTTAGCGGTCGCGTGTTACTTTTGAGTAAGAGAAATGTTCATCTATACTAATATTATAAAGAGGTAAAGTTTGTAACGTTGCGTTGTAGAGGGTGTTGAGCAGGAGTCTCCAGGGGTTTGCCGTCGGGGGGCCGGATTGCTCATGCGTACCCGACCCCCGCCAACGGCGGATCGAAGGAGTGTCCGGGAGGTTTTAGTAGTGTAGGGTCCTCTCCTCGTGGTATGACTTTAGCATACCACGCTATGGAGAGGGCGAGTCCCACATATCCCACTGCCAGCGCGCAAATACGCTGCAACGGTGGTGGGAATGTGTCAATGCATTTCCCCCCGGACAACAAAAATAAAAAAAGGAGTCTCCAGGGGTTTATTTGACGCCTTGGGGCCATAACGATTTTTTCAATACGTTTGAAGGGCCAAAACAGTTTTAATTATTCTATCCTTAACTAGTAATACCCCGGACTTACGCGATAGGTGGGACCACGGGATAGCCGTGTAAGTCGAATTCGCGTAAGTCGGGGTTAAACTTTCCCTATAAATACATATAATGTTTGTGTAATTGGGACCAGAGTCTAAAAAAAAGCAATAGATCAAAAGAAACATGGTTACTATAATACGTTAAATTATAATTGATCTTTACATTATCACACCATAATTCTAACATGGTGTCCATCTAAGCGATAATACCGTGACGTCTGAATTAAATTGAAAGATTTTCACTTATTATTTGGCTCGATCTAATATCTTTGCTAATTCTTTTTTTTTTATTTTAGATTAAAAGTTCTCTTAAGGTTATAATGATAATATTTAGATTATACTCCAAAAGACAGTGTTTTTCATTTCATGTTAGCAGTTTAACTTGCTGATGCGCGTGGTGATCAAAAATAAAAACAGCGTATCTCCGAATTCGCGTAAGTCGGGGTAGGGTATTACTGACCGAGTAATTATCATTTTGTGTTGTCTTTTTCATCTTATCACAGCAATAGTAACAACAATAAGACATTGGGTGTCGCGGGCCAGATTGATGACACTAGTCTTTAAGGTGTCGCGGGCCGGCTTGTTGACACTGGCGGGCCGGACTTGGCCCGCGGGCCATAGTTTGGAGACCTCTGGTGTAGAGGATCGGTTTCTTCTAATTTTCGCATCTTTGTTCGCGAAAATAAGCATTTTATGTGCTATTTTACATTGAAAGCTCTGTCGGAATCTGTACTACTGTTTTAGAGATTAGACGGAATAAAAGGACAAACAAATTAAAAATGTAGCCGTATAATTGAAGTTTGTTTGTTTGTTTGCGCCAAATCTTAGGAACTATTGGTCCGATTTGAACAATGATTTCTGATGAGTTATGAAGTTCCTACGGGAACAGGACTTACGCGGGTGAAGCTGAAATCATTTATGAAATCGAACTAGTAGTTCCTGAGATTAGCGCTTTCAAGCAAACAAACAACTTCATATATTAGTATAGATATGTCTTCTATCTAGATATCGTAGGCTAATGATAATTAGCAGCTAAAATATTGCTGACGTTTATGTAACTTTTTTTACTAGAATTAAGCATACATAATCCTACGATTACGGATTACGAGTAAAAGCATATATTTTACTTCCCCCTCGCAATATAGAATAAATAACATGGTTCTTCTAAACGGAAATATTTATGGAAAGTAAAAAATGTAACTACCCTCTTTATTATACGAAATATAATACATATTTCGTATAATAAAGAGGGTAGTTACATTTTTTACTTTACAAGAATAAGGAATGGGCTTATAAAATATTACTAGATATTCAAGTTTTTAGATTATCCTTACCTTAAATATATATTCTGGAGCTCAGAAGCATAAGGTCGGATGTGCCATTATACGTCAGAAACATTCGTCGTATGTGCCTTTACCGTACACTGGCACTTACGTTTAGGCTGGAGCTCTGATTCTAGGCTGGATCTCTGCTCGCCTTTATGCCCGGTGAAGTAGCAAAAGCC
The DNA here is from genome assembly GCA_947037095.2 of Nycteola revayana. Classification (NCBI taxonomy): domain Eukaryota; kingdom Metazoa; phylum Arthropoda; class Insecta; order Lepidoptera; family Nolidae; genus Nycteola; species Nycteola revayana. Next base: position 18,811,951 of record OX344847.2, on the reverse strand, counting down.
TTAGGACAAATTACAAATGTCCTTCCGAAAAAAATACTGGCATTAACGGCTAAATGCTTCTGAGGTACATCCGTCCGTACATGCTTCTGAGGGTTAGATATGTTCGAACTACGGTAAATCCTAAAATGTATGATATCTTAGTATTTTCCGTCATGAGTTGTAAAAGTAAGGATTTATGAAAATGGAACGATATTCTTCGGCTTTTACCATTAGAAATTAGTACATCCTAGATAAGTTAGGTTATGTTAAGATTTACCAAGTGAATGGTGGTAAAAGTTCGGAATTTTATTAGTAATAGTAGGTAACTCTTAGGTTTTACTGGAAAATCATAGGGTTACGTTAAGATTTACCAAGTAAATGTTGGTAAAAGTTCGAATCGCATATCGGACTTTTATCATTAATAGTTGATAAATCTTAGGTTTGACTTACTTAGGTAGGATCTTAGGTAGCAAGCAACAAAACATATATATATTTTACTGTATAATAACATATATATATATATATGTTTAGTTATAAATCAACAACAAGTATACATTTTATATCTTAGAACTTACAGTTTTAGATACTTATATTTATTATTTTTATTTTTATTCGCCATGCAACGGAGCGTTTAATGCAAAGGTGAGATTGTCTGTCTGTTATATGTCTGTGGAATATCTCCAAAACACATAAAAATCGGTTCAGTAAACCGCAATTCATGTAACTAACGTAAGAAACTGACTATAATTTACTACATGTATTTAACTTATGAGTATGTATCGAACAAGCAACTACTAAACGACTGGACTTATGTTGTTGAATCTTGAATATGATTGTTTAAGTCTCGATTTAAAGTAAAATAAATAATTTGATTGACAGCCTCCGTGGCTTATCGGTATAACTCTCGCCTTGAGTATCGGAGATCGTGGGTTTGATCTGCACACCGGACAATAAATCTTTGTGTAAATTCTAAGATTTCAATCCGGGTCTGATTGGTTGTGGGTCTACCCTCCGTGCCTCGGAAAGCATGTAAAGCCGTTTGTCCCGATCGTTATAACATCATCTATAACAATTGTTTACCAAGGAACGGGCAGCAGCGTTTCCCTGGTATTAAGACAAAATAGAAAATCTTGAGTGTAAAATCTGAGAACCCCTTCCTGTTCTGGTTTGTTTAGACTGACCCTACAACGCTGATTTCTCGAGCGTGTGTCACATATGGACAACGATGGGGTCGAGAGTTCTGTGCTGGCATCATTCATACATTGAAGGAATGCCCAAGCTCAATGTGGGTACTTAAGCCGATCACTTAAAAATTGTATACCAATCATCCAGCGACCAACGGCTTGAATGAACCGTTCAGACTCAGAATGTCCCTTTCCCAAAATCTCCCTTGGTTTCAAAATGTCCCCTCCCCATAATGTCCATTTCCCTCAATCTCCCTTTCCCGAAACGTCCATTTCCCAAAATACCCTCTTCCAGAAATGTCCCTTTCTCAAAATGTCCATTTCCCGAAATGACCCTTTCTCAATATTTTCCCAATGTAAATTCCTAATCTATGACATACATTCACGCCTCTTCTCCATAGGTAGGGGTAGGCAGAGACCATTTTCTTCCATTTGCTACGATCTTGACATACAACTTTCGCGTCTTCTACATTCATTAATCTCCTCATGTATGTCCTTCGGTTTAAGGTACTTTTAACCTGGTCTTAAGATTGTCCTCGTTTTGAATTAATTAATCTATAACATCACTGATACTATTCAGGCCAATCGTAAAAAGACCCTTATATTTACGTAATTAAGCATGAGAACGCCTAAATTAAATGAGCGCTAATTATTTTATAGCTGCCTCTGTTACTGTTTCATTAACTGGACTGTATATGTTCAGGGTTAGATGGAATATGCTTCAATGGGTATCCTATTTTAGTTGCGCCCGTGGTTTTACCCGCGTTGGACTGTTACTAGGCTCTTTTTTTTCGGACGGACATACGTAGTTGGCCACGAGGCTTTTGCTACTTCACCGGGCATAAAGGCAAGCAGAGCCTTAATAAATGGTTTAATAAACTACAAATTAAGCAACCAGCGCAAGAGGGCTTTACAGTTCGCGGGCCTCTCGGACTTCGGGTGTACCGGATGGTTCTTTGCAAACTAAGGGCCGGGAGGAGTTACTCTGCTCGTAACGTGATATGCCTGTATCATATATCTAGTGCCGTGGTCGACAAACTGCGGCCCGCGGGCTGCATGTAACCCGTGGTCGATATTAGTGCGGCCCGCGGGCTAACGGTTTCTGTAATGCATCTAAATCAGCACACGGTATTCAATAACATTTTGCCGGCCCGCTGTGATACCCTACATTAGCATATATGGCCCTTGAACGTAGTGTGACGATTCCTGGTCTAGTGCCTATATGCCTAGCCTATATAAGGCTACAAAACATCACTTACTGACCCACTAATGACAAGATGACAATATTTAATTACAAGTTTGAATGAATAATTAGTATCGATAGTTTATAAATGGAGTTGGAAATATAGATGAAGATGGCTTGACGAACTAGATGGATTCCAGCTGGGGTGAAAGGAAGAGGCACAAAATAAGGAAACGTGGAAACAAAATAAGTTAAATAAAAAAAAGTTTATTAATAATTATTAATCATTTCACATCCACACATATTGACGTCTATTCCATAGTATCTTTCTTTAGGGTTCTGTACCCGAAGTGTATAAACGGGACCCTGTTACTCTGTCTTTCAAAAGACTGTATCACAAGAACCGCGATAGCAAGACAGTTGAAATTTTTCACAAATGATTTTTTTCTGTTGCCGTTTTAACAAAAAATATTAAAAACAAAATAAAATAAAAATAAGGGCAAAAAAAACTCTTTTGTTTAAGGCAACAAAAGAGTTTTTTTTGCCCTTGAAATATTCACAAAAATACTTTGTTATAATTATACTTTAATAATAATATAAATATTTAGGAGGGGCTCTTAAAAAAAGGTTATAACACATTGTAATGTTGTTTACCTAGTCAATGGTACGGAACCTTTCGTGCGCGAGTCGGACTCGCACTTGGCCGGTTTTTTTACTTTTACTTGACATCAGCGCACGCCTCTCGCTGATGAATTTGGCGCGTCGGTTTGGTCATGTTTGCATTCCGTTCTGAGTTCGACGTTTCGTTCAAGGCCATAGCCGCGGCATTTTCCGCCTCCCAATGGTGCCTCCATAGTACTGGCACACTATAAAACCATTTTATATATATATGTCATGTGTTTCATTTGACGAATAAAAGTGTATATAGTGGTATAATACGTTTGGGGGAAATTAAGTTAAAATTATTAGTATTAAAAGAAACGCCCATAAACATGCCACTGTTAAAAAAATTTAAAATATGTTTATCTATAAAACAGATTACTTAAAAACATAACATCATAAATGATATAGAATTAATTAGATAATACATACCTACCATATACGAAAACTCTCTCGTTTTTTTTAAAGATTACTAGCCGATTTTTTTCAGTCTTCTTGACTTATTTTATTATTTTACGAGTGGGTTCACGTCGTGATATGGGTGGGGATCGAACCGGCGATCACAAGTCCGACATACAAGCCATTGGTCTACAGCTGCTTTCAATTTTATCAATTTTATCATTATAAGTATGTTTATAATTTTAATTTGCAGTACTGTTTTTATTTTTAGAATAACATAACGCACTTTTTACTAAGCGTGGTTATTTGATTTATATTATAACAACGATTATCGAGATAAAACCATTTTTAGTTAAAAAAGGAATAGGCTATTTTGATTAGCAAGTTATAAATACACTATTAAGGCGAAAACATATTGTTAAAACGCCACGCCTCCTGACGACACGCGACGCGTGTTGAGTCGAATCAAATGTATTGACCATGTATTACCAGAATCACACTATGACCACCCGACACGACGCCACGCACGGCGTGGCGTGGCGTTTTAATAATGTGTTTTCGCCTTTACACACACCATATAGTGTGGTTTTAGGTTTAAGGCGGAAACATATTATTAAAACGCCACGCCACCCGACGACACGCCACGCGTGTTGAGTCGAATCAAATGTATTGTTTTCTATAGACCAGAAACACACTATGAGCACCCGACACGACGCCACGCGCATACTGATTTACAGGTGTTGACACGTAGCGTGGCGTTTTAATAATATGTTTTCGCCTTTAGAATGGACCATCCCATGTTTTTCCATAGGTGTCGTAAGCGGCGACTAAGGGCAAACAGCTGATGGAGGCGAAGCAGAATCTATCACCACAAGAATTCTCACCATCCGTCTGCTAAGTATGGTGATTATGGCAATATTTCTCAAGGACTATGGCATATCAAAGTTTGTTAAGAGAAGACCCTTGTTCAGCAGTGGACGTAAAGGGGCGATATAAATGCAGATGCGCAGCCGCAGCATTAGGGGTTTTTTATGTCAGGCTCTTGCTACTTCACTAGTAGCTGGGCTTAGAAGAGTACGGGAGCCATATAAAGGAAGGGAAATCGTATTTTTTGGTGCATTATAAACCCCAAGCAGTCATGCTCCTCACTTCCCTAGGGCTGCTATCGACAGGGACCCATCTTAGAAAAAACATTCATTTTTGTTTCTAAAATCTTATATTACTTTGACCCACCTTATCTAACCTTTTAGTAACCGCAAACAAGTTTCATTAAAATAGAGCAAGAATTCAAGATTTTTGATTCTGTTGTTCTTGTTTTTTTAGTGTGCCACAATATATATACATCCATGTATACGTGTTTCCTGTTCTCGTAGAAAAATAATTTTTGATATCGATCCTGTAGTTTCCGAGCTTATTCAACGCAAACAAACAATCAAATCTTTTCTCTTTATAATATTAATATTAGATCTTATTCTGTCATATTTGACCAACAAATCCATCCAAAGTTACATAATTAATTTGAACTTATATTTAAATGACAACCTCCGTAGCGTAGCGGTATTTGGCTCGCTTTAAATGTCGGAGGTTGTGGGTTCGATACCCAGAAAATCTTTGTGTACATTCTATGATTTCTTTCCGGGTCTGGTTGGTTGAAGGACTACCCTCCGTGCCTCATAAAGCACGTTAAGCCGTTGGTCCCGATTGACATGATAACATAATCTATACTAATATTATAAAGCTGCAGAGTTTGTTTGTTTGTTTGAACGCGCCAATCTCAGGAACTACAGGTCCGATTTAAAAAATCTTTCAGTGTTGGATAGTCCATTTATCGAGGAAGGCTAGAAGCTATATTTTATTATAAAGTTTTTACGGGAACGGGAGTTACGCGGGTGAAACCGCGCGCGAAAAGCTAGTCTATAATAATCGTATATATATAACAAGGAACGGGCAGCAGCGTTTCCTTGTGTGGTACAACATAATAATGCGGTCACCAACCCACCTGCCAAGTGGTGACTATGAAAAAAACTCTTCCTCGGGAGGAGGCCCATGTTCAGCAGTGGATGGTACGGGCTGATGATGATGATGATGATGATGATATTTTAAGAGGTAAAGTCTGTATGTTTTCGGGATAATCTTCCGTAATACTGAACCGATTTTGAATATTCTTTCTTCATTAGAAAGCTACGTTTTTTAGGACTAGCATAGCATCTTAGGAAGAGGTTCCCACGGGACTGGGTTCTACAAGGGTGAAACCGTGCGGTATAGCTGTTCATGTTCCGTAGCTTCATACGCACTAAATACTATACCTACTTACGTAGTATACGCAATCCAAGGTATTCTAGTTTAGATGGTGTTAGTATGTTTTGATCTGGTTCTATTAAGTGACTAATTGGGTTTCTAATTGGAAAATGTTATTTCGATTGCTATAAATCATTTGTTGGATTTAGTTTTTTTTTTTTTTTTATAGGAAGGGGTTTTTGTTTTTGTATTCCACTAGTATTCTTGTGGTTAACAAGCATTTTAGCTTAGCACGAGGGTTCTTCGTGCTAAGCTAAAATGCTTGTAAGTATTACGACTGCGTTCACGTCGGTAGTGCAATGGGTGAAATGGGTGGGGTTTGAACCGGCGACCATAAGATCACAAGTCCGACGCCTTAGCCATTGGGCTACGGCCTCTTCTTAATGTTAATTTCTATGAAATAATTGAGTTATTATTTCATAGAAATTTAAATTGTTTTTTAAAGGACAACTTTCGCACTAGGGGCCGTCCATTAATCAAGTGATCATTTTTTTAAGCATTTTTTGACCCCCCCTCCCCCTTGGTGATACATGGTGCGGTTTAAGACTACCCCCCCACTTCAACCCAACATCACGTGTATTTTTAGTATCTACAAAAATCTTAACTTTTTTAGAATATTATCTTAAATATAATTTTCCCGTTGCTTAGTTGTAATGAGAAGTTTGATCACGTGGCCGTGAAGAAATGTATGGCTAGACTTATAATTTCCAAAAAATTTTCTGAGACCTGAGTTTGAGACTTGGTGCTCTTGTTTCAATTGACCCGGGACAATTATTTGTATGTTCCAAGGATTGTTGTTCTGAGTCTGTATGTGCTTTGTGTTTTTGTGTGTTTTTAAAGCCCCGCGACATACAGATTCATTTCCCACATCCCACTAGGGTTGTCGCTTAAAAATAAAATAAATAAAAAATATTGAAGTCTGTCGGGGGCTCTACAGGTGGCCCTAGCAACCTTCGGAAGCATTATCGGTACCTTCAAACGGTGTTAACCTTCGTTGATTGAACGTAGTAAATATAAGGTGCTTATAAAATATATGCCATCTCTTCAACAGTTGATACTATCGTACACCTTAGTTAAGATTTTTATATAAATAAAAAATATAAAAAATTCTTAAAGTAAAAAAAAAAGGTTAAATATTACCAATATTTGTCAGAACCATCCGATGCCCTCGTAGACCCGAAGTCCGAGAGGCCCGCGAACTGTAAAGTAGAGCGACAGTTGAACAAAAACCCCCTAAAATACTAAAAGTCATAATCCTTCAATCTCATCGCCAGCTACCGCCCTGAGCCGAGGTCCAAGCCCCACAGGGGGCGCCCTCTTGCGCAGGTTGCTTAGTTTGTAGTTTTTAAACAATTTATTAAATTTATTAAGGCTGGAGCTCTGCCCGCCCTAATGCCCGGTGAAGTAGCAAAAGTCTCGTGGCTTCGAACGCAAGTCCTGTCTGCCTGACACATGTGCTCTTTCACACAGTCCAACCAATTTCTTTTTGGTCTTCCTCTTCCTTCTAGTTCCGCATTCTTTTCGTCACATGCATGTAATCCCTACGCATGACGTGCCCATACCATGCTAAGTGATTTCCTCTCAATTATTCTGTCACTGGCGCCACTTTCAAATTTCCTCTTATATACTCATTTCGAATTTAATACATTCTAGTTCATCAATTCACATCCATCTCAGCACTAGCTCCTGTTAATGGAAAGGCATATATTTAGGTAGCACCTTATGTAGTACTATGGCTTTTATGTGTAACCGTCTCTCGACACGAACATTTTTCTCGATGTTCTTTTAATAATTATTATCAATAAAATTCAATTTATTAACCGTATCATTTTAATTACCCTTTGCTTTGCACGACATTTGCGCGCCGTTAAAAAGCGTAACCCTGAGCACTGAGAGACACCGTGGCGTAGTGGTATATATAAGTCTCGCAGGTCGTAGGTACGAATTTGCATTTTTTTTTTCGCACGGACATATTATATAGTTAGCCTTGAGGCTTTTGCTACTTCGCGGAGCATAAAGGCGAGCAGAGCTCCAGCCGCTACAGGTTTAAACACTAGGGGAGTTTAGTGCAACTGTCGCTCTACTTTACAGTTCGCGAGCCTCTCGGACTTCGGGTCTACGTTGGCATCGGAAGGTTCTTAGCAAACTAAGGGTTGGAAGGGCGCTGAACAGACCTTAACAACTCCGTGTTGAGGGATATTGGCATAATCACCACGCTTGGAAGGCGGATTGGTGACCGCAGTAAAATTGTAAAACATGTTGTGAGCTGTTAAGTCGGTAATACTTAGTAATAAATCTTATTTTTAATAAATTGTATTTACAGTTTGAAGTCGGCTGTAAAGCTTCGGAAACATAAATTAATCTCTGCCGTAAACAATTATGTAAATGGTTTTTTAGGGTTCCGTACCAAAAAGGTAAAAATAGGACCCTAATAATAGTAACACTGACAGATAGACAGACAGACAGCCATACTCCGCTGTTCGTCTGTCTGTCTGTCACCAGGCTGTATCTCATGCACTGTGATAGCTAAACAGTTGAAATTTCCACAAGCTGTGTATTGGCAGATATAGTCCCTGGTAATGGTGATGACATAACAACAATGCCACAATAAAATAAATATTTTAAGGGGGCTCCAATACAACAAACGTGTTATTAATGCCGTTTTTCGCTCGATATTAATAACGTCAACGGGTAGACACTTGAAATGGTGTTTTTATTTAAAAAAACTCAAATTGTATAGACGACCGCCTTAGCGTAGCGGAATTTGGCTCGTTTTAAAATCTCGGAGGTCCTGGGTTCGATCCCCACGCCGGACAGGAAATCTTTGTCTGGTTGGTTGAGGGACTACCCTCCGTGCCTCGGAAAGCACGTTAAGCCATTGGTCCCGATTGTTATAACATCATCTAAAAATCATATATGAAGGAATGGGCCGCAGCGTTTCCTTGTATCGTACATCATAACGACGTAATACTGCGGTCATCAACCCGCCTGCAAAGCGTGTTGACTATGGCAAATATCCTCCCTCGGGAAGAGGCCCATGTGCAGCAATGGACGTTATACGGGTTGATGATGATGATGATGATGAAGATTTGTCCGTTGTACACTAGCTATGCACTTTTCACCAAATACATCTTTCATAAAGGTTTGCTGGAAGAAAATTCATTATTGAATCAAGCACATTCGTACATGTTGTTTCCTTTGTATAAACATTATGTTAAGTATTTACTGTGTGCAATAAAGGATAAATAAATAAACCCTTCGTGCTAGAGTCCGACTCGGACTTCGCCGGTTTTGTATTCTGTACTCCAGTTAGTTAAAGCCTCTGTATGTAACGGTCTATTGTCCGCCGAGAGACTTTTCCAACGTGTAGGTATGTATGGTCGGTGCAATACCGCGTAATTGACAGTTGCGAATAAGGTGTAATTTCATCTGTCAAGAAATATTCCAAATGCAAAAACCATTTACACATTTAAAAAGTTATAAACCACATTTTAAAAAGAAACAAACCATAGAGCCAACGGAAAAGCGCGCGAAACGAAAATTAAGAAGAAAACAAATGAAGAGAGAATCGTCTGTCCCGACCGCGTGCAACACTTTTTCTATATTTTAAATGATTATATATGTAGTACCGGCAATAAACCTATTATATATATAGTCCAATATTTCTTTCCACCTGGGCCTTAACACATATTTTCTTTGTATATACTTGAACGGCAAAAAATCTATTACCTACATTTGATTTTCTTCTCTACGAGATCGAATCAGAAATGAGGATATACGTAGAAGAACGCGGGTTACCGACATAGCCCTACGGATTAGTTCGATGAAGTGGCAATATGGGCAGGCCATATAGCACGGAGAACGGATGGCCATTGGGGCCAAAAGTTCTCGAATGGAGACCGCGGATCGGCAAGCGTAGCGTAGAACGTCCACCTACTAGATGGACGGATGATCTGGTTAAGGCTGCGGGATCACGGTGAATGCAGGCCGCTTCAAACCGTAACAACTGAAGACCTATGAGTGAGGCCTATGTCCAGCAGTGGACGTCCTATGGCTGAAATTATGAATGATGATGACATTTGATTTTTAACCCTAACATCTATTGTTACTTTCGCGGTTTTGCAGTATCAACAATGATGTCCGTTTTGCTTACAAGTTTAGACCTCAGAAGCAAAAGGACGAATGATATTTAAATGAGTCATTCGTCGTAAGTGCCGATAAAGGCACATACGACGAATGATTCCGACGTACAATGGCACATGCGATCCTATGCTTCTGAGCTATAGAATTGTAGAAGTGGCTCATGATCATGTTGATGCCCATGTGCAGCAGTAGACGGGCTGATAAACCTCAAGGGTTTAGGAAAGGTTGAATTGTCCACTTACATATTACTGTATTTATTTATCGAAGTATATATTTAAGTGTCTATAAATCAAGAATTTTAAAAATGATTTTTAATTACGTTATCCGTGTACACCGTGATCAAATCGTTAGAATTAAAATTAAAATTAAATTAAATTTAACATGAACATAATCTTTTTACAAATACGATCAGATCAAGGGAATTTGAATGACAATTTTCCTCGGAAAGTGGAACGTATTAAAGGTTAGAAGTCATTTTAATTTTTGTTAATAATGCAATATAATTTAGGTGTATTAGTAACCATTAAACGGTGTATATATATTTTTAATTAATACCTGGTTTTTATTTTACTTAAATAAGTACCCAAAGTTCGATGATTTTGCGTTGAATTAACGAATAGCAAATACGTCAATCATACAGTCAGTACGCGTTTGACACCTCGTGCGTCGTATTGTGACATGACATCATTTGTACGCCCATGCTGAACTGGCTCTGTTATTCTTTGAATGAATTGCCATTAAATTAATTTATGTATTAGACAATGTTACTCAGCATTAACATTAAACATTCTTTGCATTTTTGCTTTGTGGAAAGTCCTAAAATTCCTGATTAAATTATGTAGTAACCTGTTATTTCAGATAAAAATTGTTTAACGGGTCACGGGATCGATAAATGACAGTGTGAGTTCACTAAACTTTCTAATTTTAGTGCCTCCTTTGAAGATCTAGAAAAAAATGTTGGCATCGTGCTGGAAAACTAGGTTGACGGATTGGATCTGCTAATTATTTGGTCGTGGACCTAGGTTAGGGCTGGCTGTTTAGAGTCTAGGTTTGCTGCCAGACTTGTTGTTAAAATAGTCTCAAAATATAGACTAAATAGTGTTGACAAATAAATCACGAGTCTTCTAGCTGGTTTCAAATAGAAATAGGCTACTTTCTATTTTTACTAGATATTTAACAAACAAGTCATTAAAATTGACGTTTCTTACGTTTTTAGTGGACGTTGTAGTTAGAAATTAGCTTCCATACAACGACCCCTAAGACTGAATGTAGACTCTGTGTGTACATCGGCTATAAATTGTGCAACAATAATTAATTTTAGCTGAAACATCTCGAAAGATTGTTTGTATGATAACTGTTAAAACTGTCACAGAAGATTTCTAATTAAGTACCAAACCTATTTGATTGATTAAAGATTTTCTGATTAGAATTATATTTTAACATTCCATTAAACGGTCTAAGTTTATACTATAATATCTTATTGTACTTACTAATACTAGTTTGGGTCAATTTATATATATGTAGTCAATTTATTCGAACTTATATTAGGACTTGTTCAAATATTATGAAAGGTCTGACATCGTGTCGGCTGTTCTTTACAACGATTGGAAATATTTTTCAAACTTCCTTAAGAAGCCATTCTCTTATTGTTAAACATTAAAGCTAAGAATAGTTTTATTTCACATACAGTTCTGACTCTAACTATTAATTAGTTTCTGATAAGAATACGAAAATAAATCATCCAGTTCCGTAAAACTTACAGAGCGTAGCTTTACGTACCTGTGATCATAGGAAATTATAATTATGCCATACGTAATTCCGCACACATAAAATCAAGGCTTGCAAACACGCTTGCAGCTTTGCAAATATTTCGTGGAAACTTGTAATTTAAAAAAAGAACATGAACTCATATTATGTAAATGGAAAAAGACTAATTTTAATTATTCACATGTTTTTTCACGTCTAGAAAGCTCTGACTAAAATATTTATTTTCTTCCGGTTATGGAAAAAATAAAATAAAAAAACTAAAATTCTTATCGGATGCCTACGTCATATAGAGAATACAATATCCAAGAACCTGGTCTTTACGTACAGCGATTTAGGCTGTGCGTTGATCTGTCGGTCAGACAGGAAAAAGCATTTTATTAATAAAGATAAGCTTATCAACGAATAAATTCCCGCGCGCGGTTTCAGCCGCGTAATTCCCGTTTCTGTGGAAACTTCATAATTAAATATAACTGATAATTGGGCTATATAACAATGTAAGATTTTTTCAAATCGGTCCAGTAGTTCCTGAGATTGCCGCGTTCAAGCAAACAAACAAACAAACTCTTCAGCTTTAATATAAGCTTATCAACGATATAAAACATTACGCTACAACTCACTGGAGCAGAGTAGCATTTCAACGCAGGCAAAACCTCGTGTTGTAGCTATATTCACACGGTATAGGACAGCCCTAGTCTAGTTAACACCATACTGATGTTCTATTTAAAACTCTTGTATAACGGATACATTTCAGCTATTGAGGGCGTTTGCGTCTACATTTTCTTTCTATTAACGAAAATCACGATTTAACAGATGTAAATTGGCCATTACAAATGATCGCTATTTAAGGAATGATTAATTTTATCTGAGTTTTTTGCATGGTCTGTCGTTTTAGGTTTAGATTTAAAAATACAATTTGAAATTCAGCGTATTTAATTGGATTTAAAAGTCGTATGAGAATTTGTCTCATTTAAACTAAAAGCATGAATGTCAGTGTCATTTGTTGGATTTTTAAGATATTTGACCTTCAACTGATTTTGATGACGCAGCGGTGGCCATACAGAGATTAGTCATCTGCGCAGATCATAATAAGACTTGTAATCGTTTTTTTTTTTTTTTAAATACGGCTTGTTATCAATTGTCACAGATTATAATATTTAATTTAAATTCATTAAGATATGACTTTTCGTTCGAAAATCAAAAGAAACCCGAGAGTCCCTCAGCGAACCATACCCTGGAACAATAATCTTAAAATTGACACATACTATTTCTTTTCCGGCGGCGTGGCGATTGAACCCACGCCCGATCTGAGATCTAGTGCGGACCAAATACCGCTACGCCACGGAGGCAGGGCCGGATTTAGAAGTCCGTAGACCCCGGGGCAACAAAGGAGAAGAGGCCCCCTTGCCACAAATTAGTTTATCTCTGAATGTGTAGAAAATTTGAATGAGTATGTACCTATTTTTCAGGACGATTTGAATTCTGATATTTTACTGATTGTTTAATTTGAGTGAACAAGTATAGATGAATAACCGTTATAACAAAATTAAAGAACTATACCATTAATCATGATTCTACAAGCTACTGTATGCAAAGGTATTACACCGAAAAAATAAATAAAAAAAAAGTTGCAGAGTTTACTCGTCAGAATATGAAAGATTTTAAATCTCTATTGTGGGGGCCCCTCTATTGTGGAGGCCCCGGGGCCCTCCCTTAAATCCGGCCTTGCACGGAGGTTGTCAATATATATACTAACGCCAATATACTACAGACAAGTTCGATATATAACTTGTCAAATGTGTACATATATACTAACAAATACACATATTGGTTCACGGAATTGTATGTTGTCATCTTTAATAGAGATTGTCTCAATGCATAAGAGACAAGTTTATGGAGTATAGTGGCCTCACAGATTGTTGACATTGGCTGGCCTTGGGTTTGCATAGGGTTGCCATTGGTCCTTTTAACCGGATTGGTCCTAATTTAGAGAGAATCCTGATAGCGTATGGGCGAGTTAATTTGTATTCTGGGTATTATTGATAGAACTCTAGTTAATATAAGGTTCTCGAAATATAAATATAATGTTAAAATTAACAGACATTCATACATACTTATGTATGTATCTGCTCACGCCTGTTTCCCAGCGGGGTAGGCAGAGACAATGGACCTCCGCTTGCTATGATCCCTACACACATCTTTCGCTTCATTCACTCTCATAACATTCTTCATACAAGCACGTCGGTTTAGGGTGGATCTTATTTGACCTTTAGCGAGGATGTCTCCGATGTTAAAATTAACTCGGAAAAAATGACTTTCTTAGGTAAAACGGGCGGGACCCTATTACTAAAATCCACTGTATGTCTTGCGATCACCAGGCTGTATCATGTCATGGGCCGAGATTAGTTAGTTTTTTTTTTGGACGGATGTACGTAGTTAGCCTCGAGGCTTTTGCTACTTCACCGGGCATAAAGGCGAGCAGAGCTCCAGCTTAAATAAATGGTTTGAAAACTACAAACTAAGCAAACTGCGCGTGAGTGCGCCCCCTGTGGGGCTTGGACCTCGGCTCAGGACGGTCGCTGGTACTGAGCAAGATTAGCTAGCACGGATCATGAGATATAGAAGACAGTTAAAATTTTCACAGATGACGTATTTCTGTTGCATCTATATCAAGGAACTAAATACAGAATAAAATAAATATTTATGTGGGGTTCCCATACAACAAACGTGATATTGAAATTTTCAAAGGGATAGGTGAAACTAAAATATATCTTGTCTAATGCTGTATTGGCAACGGCAATCGGCAACGGAACCCTTCGTGCGAGTTTGACTCGACTGGCTGGTTTTTTTTAAACCAAAAGTATTCCATTCCAATTGCATTGATTCGGATGCAAAAGGTCCAACTTGGATCAAAACTCTGGGATATAAAAAATTTTTTTTTTTTTATTTCCCATGTAACCAATACCGATTTATTATGATGTTGAACAAACTGCTACAATTATTGATCACAATTTTAAAAGTAGGTATGTACTTAGTCTAAAATTGGATCAAAATTAATTTTTTTTTTTTTTTTCTGCCAAATTTTTATTTCAAACTATATTTCAAAAGCTCAAGAATCCGGTGCTTTTACTCTTCTTTTCTTAGTTACAAGATTTTTTGGTGGATGTGTTAACCTTAGGCATGTAGAATAAGCTGTGTGAATTGATAGTCTTGTTAGATTTAAGGGATGACGTAACTGAAAATAATGTTCTGGGACTTAATGTACAATGACGTGTATTTATGTCATGTTGACATTTTAGAATTATATTTTGGATATAATATCCTAAGATATAAATCTACATATATTAATATTATAAAGCAGATGAGTTTATTTGTTGTCTAATCTCTGGGCGATTTGAAAAATTCTTTCTAAGTTAGAAAGCACGTTTTCCAGGAGTAACATCATCATCATCATCAGCCCGTATAACGTCCACTGCTGAAAATGGGCCTCCTCCCGGGGGAGGTATTTGCCATAGTCACCACGTTTGGCAGGCGGATTGGTAACCGCAGTATTATTTTGTACCACACAAGGAAACGCTGCTGCCCGTTCCTTGATATACGATTATTATAGATGATGTTATAACAATCGGGACCAACGGCTTAACGTGCTTTCCGAGGCACGGAGGGTAGTCCCTCAACCAACCAGACCCGGAAAGAAGTCTTAGAATTAACACAAAGATTTCTTGTCCGGCGTGGGAATCGAACCCACGACCTCCGAGATTTAAAGCGAGCCAAATACCGCTACGCTAGGAGTAACAGACTATATTTAATTATGAAGTTCCTATGGGAACCATAATCATCGAATCAAACAAATCCATAAAAAGGGTTCCTGGTAAATTTGTTTATGAGAACTGGATTTGAATAAAACGATACCAAAGCCTGCTGCCATATCCCTATATACAGGGTGTCCCAAAAGATTACGTAGCTGGGAAGGGGGGTGATAGGGATGGTCACAAGGGTCACCAGAAAAATATAAAAAATTCCCTCTGGGTGTTTAAAAAAATAAATGGCATTTTTTAAAAGACTAAAAATTTTACACCTTGTGCTAACTGTACCTACAAATATGGCTGTATTTAAAAAAAATGCTGTTATGTAATCTTCAATAACAACAAGGTCATCAACATCAACATCAAAAATAACAAGGTGTAAAATTTTAAGTTTTTAAAAAAATGCCATTTTTTTTTTAATACCCAGAGCGGATTTTTTTTTTATTTTTCTAGTGACCATTGTGTCCACCCCTGTCACCCCCTTTCCCAGCTACTTAACCTTTTGGGACACCCTGTATAGTATGGAATGAGTTAGTTCTTTTTGCAATAAATAAAATAAAAGTAAAAGTATCTAGACACTTATAACTTCAAAAAGTCTGTTGACTTTTAATTTGTATAGCTTATCAAGAACAGTCAGTCTTTATAAGCCTTATTGGGGAATTTGTGGCCTCTATGAGTACTTATTCATATCATCACCAATAATTTTAAATACCTACTCCAGCAATTAACGAACGGTTTAATTATTCCTAAAACCTTGACAATGTGTAATAAAACGAAGTCGTGCCGAATGTTCTATAGTAAGTACCTAAATTATTGTACCAACATTAAATATGTATTTGTTTTATTCGATTCAACACAAAAATGAATAGAAAACCTCGTTTCCCATATTTTAATAGCATTAAAGCGGAAAATTTTACAGTTTCCGCGTTATTTTTATTCAATAGCCTGTTACATCCACTGTCCTGAACATGGGCTTCCCCTTAAAAGGCAAGGCAGGGTTGTTGAGGGATATTGTCATAACCACCACGCTTGGCAGGTGATTTTTTGATCCCTGGAGATCCCGCGGTACCATATCGGCCGCGGGTGCCGTCGGGGGGCCGGATTGCTCATGCGTACCCGACCCCCGCCAACGGCGGATCGAAGGAGTGTCCGGGAGGTTTTAGTGGTGTAGGGTCCTCTCCTCGTGGTATGACTTTAGCATACCACGCTATGGAGAGGGCGAGTCCCACATATCCCACCGCCAGCGGGCGAATACGCTGCAGCGGTGGTGGGAATGCGTCAATGCATTTCCTCCCGGATAAAAAAAAAAAAAAAAAAAAGTTGATTTTTTGATCGCAGTAAGATTGTAACTAACCTCGAGCTGAAAGATACTGCTTCACAACTTTGTGCTTTACAACTGGCTACTTGTTTCTTAGTATTTTATTTTCCTTTTTGCTGTCTCCCGCTTTGCTATGGAGTGAAGTGAAAACATAAGTCTTTCTTACTCCTAATCTCTTTATGATTAAATTCGTTGCGGGTCCCAAGGCAGTTTAACTTTTTTCCGGGACTTGGAGAGCCTCGGTGCTCATTGCCATTACCAGTGTGTGCCACTGTTGATCCTGGCTTGCAGGAGTTGCAGTGGTGGGTACGAGGGTGGGATTAGAAAAAGAGACGCTGCTTCCCATTCATCAGCTCTATATCCCGTCGCCTCTTACGATACCCATCTGAAGATATAGAGTAGTCTATTCTGAGCCGAAAGCTATTTTAATTTATATCGCGTCCATTTTGTCGACACCGCCGCGCTGTCACTTGAACGTAATTTTCGAATTAAAATTTACATGAGTAACATCTATAATACAATAGAAATTAATTATGTGTTACAATATAAGGTCATGTAACTATATGTAATGGATTAACATAATTAGGCGTCCATATTCGCTACACAGTTTGATTTATCGTTAATTTATTCTGTAATGGCGCCTAGTTTTAATCTGTTACCGTTTTTGGCGCGTAATTTGAGCGGGAACGTTTGACAACTGGTTGCTGTACATTGTAATTACATGTGTGACAACTTAACGGGAACTGAAGAACGGTTTTTTATGGAGAGTTTAAATAAATGGTTTTGGAATTCATCGTTGGTTTGTAATAAGTTTCCCGCGCGCGGTCATCAGCGTGCCTTTCGTTCCTATATATTTTTTTAATCGGTTCATTAATTCCAGAGCCTATTCAATCCACAAAATATTTTCTCTGCGTAATATTATTATAGACTACTTCAATTCATTTGGGGGATTCTTCATAAAGTATAAATATATAGCCTATTATTATTAATATTGGTTAACGTTGCTGACTCTATGTTCCTCTCGATCCGTAATTAGCATTGGCCCATCCGATGTGAACCTGACTTGAAATCCGTGAACTGGAAAAAAAATCTCTAGACCTCCAGATGCAATAATTGTTATAGATCTTGAAAGTAATTATTAAGCATTATTACGACACAGCATCCTGAAAGATGTCATATCTCCGTCCAGCGACCACCCTACAGAGCCTAAGCAAGAACCAGGGTCTAAGCCTACTCTTGCACAGGTTGCTTAGTTTGTAGTATTTAATTTAATATGGCTGAAACCCTGCACGCCTGTTAAAGTAAATAAAAAAACTGTGTGTATCAACTTATTTTATGTATCAATGATGTTTAGTGTGCATGTTTCCCAATGTATGTAATTAATTTAGGTGTACTAAATAACATTAATTGAGTTAGCTAGATTTAGTAAGGTTTCGGTTACGTTAGACGATTACCTAGACAAAAGGTGCTATTCTTGACCTATAGTCGTACCAATAAGTTAAGTTACTTTGTCATGAAATATTGATACAAAATGTACCTAAATTTATTACGTTTTGTAAGAGAATTACTAAGTAAGAGCAAATCTTTCAAGTTTTTCTTGTTAAAAATGATTTTTTTATGAGAGTAAAATAATGTATTTTAATAAACTAAGTTTGTTTTAACATCATTTATAACAAGCATAACACTGTTATAACTTAATACTACGGCTACCAACCCGCCTGCCAAGCCTGGTGACTATGAAGACTATCCCTCGGGAGAAGGGCCATGTTCAGTTGTGGACTGCTTGGGGATGAAAAAATATGCTGTATTTAGTGGCTTATACTTATATATTTGTTCTTGTAGAAAAGTATTTTCTAAAACAAACAAAAAACAGGGCTTCAATTTTATTTACTATCGTAAAGTAACGTATCATTATTTGCTCGTAAAGAGCATAATATATATTAAACACATTAAGTTTTCTTTTTTTTTTAATGGTCATTACCGCACTAGGGAATTTAATTCCTATGTCGCGGGACACACACATATTCACTCCCAGACTCAGAATGTCATTCGTGGTTCACAGAAATAATTTTCCCAGGCGGGAATCGAACCCTGAACACCAGGTCTCAGAAGCCTCCACCGTAACCACTGAACCACCAGTGCAGTCATTATTGGTGCTTATGTATTGCAAAGATCATTACATCGTTCGGTTTTCTTACCGTCTTCACTGAAATAAACGCAATTTCAGATTTTTGATGTTCCATAATCATATGATAAATATGGGTCATTCCGAGCCATCATTAAAAACTTATAATTAATTTCAGTTCAATCCGTATCGAATATCATTGCTATGCATAATTTGCTATAAATTCCATAACTACTAGTCATAGCCATTTTAATTTATCATTTCATACAACTTCTTTCTTTCTTTAATATTACAGACTATTACATGTTACTATAGTATTTACATTAAATGAAATATTATTTGTATTTAAGTAATAAATTTGCATATGTATCTGAACACATATTTATACAAGTGATTCTCGGTCTAGTCTAGACGCCATTACGATAAACTATAGTATAATATTAAACTTATAGTAACCGTAACGTTTTATAAAACAGCTGATAAGCTATGACTGTTGTTCGCAAAAAGTTTCAAACAAAAATAGTTTTAATTGTTCGTAATTTGAAACTAAAGTAACCGGTAATACGAGATTTTATCATGCGTATTGTATCGTTTTGGTTTGGCCTTCGCGACCAGACTGTTTAATATCAAACATTTAGACAAAGCTATGGCAAAAACGTGGTACGGAGGCGAGGTACATTACGACGTTTTTGGTAGTGTTGCCGATTGTTTGGCGGTAAAACGAACAGAATCTGCTATTTAAAAATGGAATGTATACGAGAATTTTGTATATTTTGTTGTCTATGTCATTTATTTAAGATTTGACATGATATTATTAGTAAAATAATGTCTCTTTGAGCGACTTAATAGAGTTTTATGCAACTTTCATAAAGTATTTAAGCAGATATGGATTTATCTTTTATAGCTTTAAAGTCTTTAGCTTTCAAGCAGTGCGTTACAATTATTCCTACGTTGACTTATTGAAGTTTAACTTGGAAGGTATTTGTCGCCTCTTCTAAATTAATAAAGATTGGGTGTCTGAACATACAATGTATGTAATTATTGTTGCTTTGATTAGACCTCCAATTCTCTTCAGTTCTCGTCTTAAAACTGCAGCACTTGTTAATTTCTATTGTTTTCAAGTAAAGTCGACGGTTCAAAAGGACGAAATCCGAACGGAAATCGGTCGAATTTCAGTAAAATCCGCCCAACTAGGATCTGGTAACACCCGGCACAGGTGAGTCGAGGCCCCTGAGTATCTAAGCGGAATGTTTCGCGTCTCTGACATCATGTGCCACTGACCTAGCGAGGCCGTCGAATCTATTAGATTACACTACAACAACGCAATTGGCCGTGCTATTGATCTTAGAGAACAAGTCTAAAGTCTAACTTGGTCTGTGATATCTTGTCATCGTAGTTTAGGGTTATGACTGAAAATATGGACGGGATGGAACGTCTGCTAGTTTATGCTTTATTGCTTTTGATACAGTTTTCGTTTTAAAAACTTTATTAAGTTTATGGAATAAAGCGTTTTAAATTTTTTCTTGTTCTAATATGCGCAGTATTATGAGACGGAAAAAAATGCTTGAAGAATTGTATTCTTCGAAGTTTTGTGGGGTTGATAATTTAGAAAAAGAAAGAGGTTTCAGCGAGGAAAAGGTAATACGCCAAAAATCTATTTTATGAGTTGATTATTAGTGTAGTTAAAATAATTGATTATTATTGAAGTTAAAATGCGTTATCGATTTCATGGGTTCAATGCCATAGTTTAAGTGCTTATTAAACAAAACCATGTATCCATGGCCGTAGATAACAATGCTGACCTTTTGCACTTTTCGTATATACGTGTTTGTCATAATAAAACGTTGGAGTAACTTAAATCTTCAGTTTCCGATCTTCCCGAGTTCTATTCAAAGAGTTATTGCGCCCGAAAAGTCTTTGAAAAAGGACCCTCTATGAGTCCAAAACAATAACGGACGTAAATTTGATAATAAAATGTGTTACACTTAGTGTCGTCTGCTTATATGATATTGTAATACAAGCTGCTACCTGCAGCTACTCTGCTCCAATAGGTAGTGGCGTGATATTTTCATGCCTGAAACTAAACAACCAGACGCCATAAAATGCAAAAAGATTTTTTTCAAATCCGACTTACAGTTTTTTAGATGCATTTAAACAAACTATTGCGTCTTATTGTGGTCTGTCTACTCATCGTTCTCAGAAAAACTCAAACGAAAACTTAGAATGCTGTAAATATCACGGAAAATGTTATGGATTCCAGTTTTCGTCGTCCTTATTTGACCGGTTCTGTAGACTTTTAAATTAATTTATTTCAAACGACAATTTTTCTAGAATTCGTAAGGAAATCCAATGTTTATTTTCCACGACTATTTAATATTAAATTGTTAACATATCAAACAGGAAAATCAATAAATCATTTGGCAATGGTAATATTTGTTGTGTTAGTATTATATTTGGCTTCATTCTCACGTTTGTCTGAGTAGTTTCTATGAATGAACGAACCAAACAAAAGACCGTGATCCCACGAGACTGGATACTTAATTGTTTTACGCGAATATAATACACTTGAGAGCAATAAAATCGCACACGTTGACTTTTTGTTGTTAAAGCAGTTTTTTTCATGAATGTGAATACATATTAAAATAAAACTTACACTATTTGAATGTTTACTTCAGTACCTTTCTAATGATATCAAATACAGTGTAAAAAAAGTACCCATAGGGAGTTTTAGGGCACAAAACCCAACATACGGATAAAATTACCCAATTTAGCTTAAGAAAGAATAAAAATAAAACTCAAAATGCTTGATCAAATTGTTTTTTAATAAGGTGTATTCCCTCCCCTAGCCTTGATTACAGCTCTTAATCGGTTTTTCATGGACCGTATTAATTTCACCATGAAATCTTGTGGTATGGCGTTCCACTCCTCTTCAATGGCAAGTTGAAGCTCTTGGAGGCGCGTAGGAGCAGGGCTTCTTGCTCGAACTCTTCTTTTTAGCTCATCCCAGACATGCTCAATCGGATTGAGATCAGGACTACGAGCTGGCCACTCCATCGCGGTGATTCCAACGTCTTCCATGTAGTCGCAAACTGTTCTAGCGACATGCGGTCTGGCGTTGTCGTGCATTAAGAGAAAATCTTCTCCCATAAGCCACGCAAGCGGCCTCACATGTTCTTCGAGCACTTCTTCGACGTATCGTGCAGCCGTCAAACTTCTCGATCTCGGGCCGGTATTCGCCGTAGTGATGAATACAATGTCAGTTTTAGTGTCCAACATTATGCCACCCCAAAACATACACGATCCACCTCCAAAAGCCACACGTTCGCTTATGCAGCATTGTGAAAATCGCTCTGATGACCTTCTGTAGACCCTAGAGCGTCCATCATGACCATGTAAAGTCATTCTGCACTCATCAGAGAACATAACAGCCCGCCATTGGTCATACGTCCAATTTAAATGTTCCCTAGCAAATTGTAGCCGGGCTTGTCGGTGAGCTGTGGTCAATTTGGGACCATTTGCTGGGCGATGTGAAGTCATTCCTGCTTCACCTAGTCTTCTTCGAACTGTCCACCGACTTATACTGACATTGCGAACTTCTCGAAGCTGTTGTCCCAGTTGAACCGCGTTCAGTTGCCGATTTCTCAAAGACCTTGTCACAAGAAAGCGGTCATCACGCTCTGATGTTGTGCGTCGCCGGCCAGATCCTGGTCGCCGAATGTAGCCACCGGTCTCTTGGAACCTCTAGTATACACGACGAACAGAGTAGCGGCTCAAATTTAGCCGTCGAGCAACTTCACTTTGGTTATGGCCTGCTTCGAGCAAGGCAATAACTTGAGCGGCTTCTGCGGGCGTGGTATCCATATTTTTCCAGTAAATCCGTATGCTTCCAGTAGAGATGTTATCACGTTGACCTTCGGCATGCAACTGATTAAAAATTCCAATAAACCGACCTTTTTATACCTGCGGCTAAGGGTGCAAGTAGTGACAACGCAAACGCGTGAATTTGGGGAATTCGGTGTACGGTCGGTTTTTGTAAGTTACGTAAAGGTCAATGATTTTAATTTTATGTTTTTGTAAAGCTAAGCTTGTATGCTTTAATTTTGTCTAATGATTTTTACTCAATATCTTTAGATTTTAGAAAACAATCAGTAATAAACCAAATTACAAGGGGTGTGCGATTTTATTGCTCTCAAGTGTATTAATACGGGAAATTTTATGTGTAAATTGCCAAGTCTAGCAAGTTATGACTTTTTTCTTTTGTTTGGTTTAAAAAATCATTTTTTATTATACCTAACATTTTATCAGCCGTCTATTGTGTATTTGTGTCTAGGTTTTTGAGTCTTAATAAATATAGGTTAGGAATTGTTGAGTTATTATATAGAAAGTTACAGTTTCATATTTACATTATTATAGGGCATCCAATGAGAAGGGTTAACTAGCCTCCGAATTACTTATTTATAGAGATAATAGAAGAAATAGTTTCTATCTACTTTTGCATCTTAATTATGATATGCTAAAACAATAGCCGCAACAACCGCATTTCGATTTAACAATTTAATGATCTCTTTACTTTTCTTTAATATAAAGGCATTCGGAATGCGGTCTTGAAGTTTTAAAAACCTAAATATTACCTTCAATGTTGTTACGTTAAATTATAATTATGGCATGGCTTTTTAAAGAACCTACATATTATACATGATAGGTAACTTTTAAAACTTGTGATCTTGAGTTCGCCGGTTCGAACCCCACCCATTGCACTACTGTGAACCCAGTCGTAAAACAAGCATTTTAGCTTAGCACGAATTGGGGTTAACAAGAATACTAGTAGATTGCAAAAATAAGCTAGTAATTAAAAAAAGAATAACGATGGTAAAAAACTTTGCCAAATACATAAAATAATCTTTATAGAAAGGCATCCGCAATGAGGTCTGGGGGCGTTTGCAATGAAAACATGACCTTACATTTTGTTGCTTCAAATTATGGTATGGATATTTTTAATTCTAGAGGTAAAATATCTCACGATTGAAAGCACTCATTACTGTTTGTTTTTTAGTATGAGTAAGTAGTAGTTATATTAGTTTTTTTGAGATAACTCTGTCCAGTTCCAGTGATTTTAGAAATACTTAATTCACAGATATAAAGCACAACACCATGAATAGTTTTTCTGAGTTAGAAGTTTTGTACTTGTTACTTCCAAGGCATCTTACGATATTTATGTACATTTGTCATATATCGCAGGACAGACTGACGATTATAAAATCAGTAAAGATCAAACAATGTATACATTGGTTTTAGCTACTTAAGTGTTACTTTTGTTAGATTAAGTCTTACACGTTGTAATTCTCACAAGTACAAGTGTATGGCAATATATATGTGCTGAATAAATTTTGATAATTTAGGCTTCGAACACAGAAAACCAGGTTATAGAAGCAATTTCGTCACCTGATCTACTGGAAATTTAGATAAAACTTTATGAAAATATAGTTTTACTTATATCATCATCATCACATCAGCACGTCCATTGCAGAACATGGGCCTCGTCCCGTGGGAGGGTAGTTGCCATAGTCACCACGCTTGGCAGGCGGGTTGGTGACCGCAGTATTATGTTGTTGTAACAAAAGGAAACGCTGCTGCCCGTTCCTTGATATACGATTATTATAGATGATGTTATAATAATCGGGACCAACGGCTTAACGTGCTTTCCGAGGCACGGAGGGTAGTCCCTCAACCAACCAGACCCGGAAAGAAATCTTAGAATTTACACAAAGATTTTCTCTCCGGCGTGGGGATCGAACCCGTCGTGGGTTCGATCCCCACGCCGGAGAGAAAATCTCCGAGATTTAAAGCGAGCCAAATACCGCTACGCTACGGAGGTTGTCATACTTGTATAGTTGGTATTAACAGTGCACAACTGCTGTGCATATGTCAACGTGCTTTTGACCGTCGCCATATTCAAATTTGTCTAAATAAATATTCAGTGATGATTCTACATCGCCGAAATGTTTAATTTTGGCGGAATATTAACTACTTATTTTATGTTGATCACATTCAGTTGTAAGTATTTATGTGTTTTAAAATAGCAATAGCATATAATAAATATATATGTTTATTATTCTTGTCTGCTACTTTAGAGAGTCTAGCGATTTATTTGGAGATAATGAGGTCCAGAAATATAGCCCCGAGTTTAGTCAAAATCATGAACCGGAGGTCAAAATGAATTGGGTACAAAGTGTAGAGCACCGTAGCGAGCTCAAGCCTTGGTCTATAGGTAAAAACGACTCTGTTATGAATCCGACACTTTCTGACCAGAAAATTTTTACATCAGACTGAGCGAAGCGATGGAGATGGTGGTGTCTCACTCACCTAAACTTCGTAGAGCAAGTAAAGTGGTCAGTCTTGTCTTATCTCTTACGTTATTTGCAACTTTAATCCTTTCTGGTCTATGGGTGCGTTTAACCACAGATTACAAAGTCCCGAGTTGGAATTATCCGGACAAAAAAGCTCTAGTTTTGCGTAGAGAATCAAAACGCACGAAGCCTTAAAGCAGTAAAGGATTAAACAAACGAAATATCTTGAACAGTATCCTGACACACGGTGGATTGCAGCACATAATTTAACCAGATCAACAATTTCATCTAATTGTAATGTAAATTTAAAATAAAATCAAGTGTTGTAGTAGTATGTGTCTAGTGTTGATTCAGCTCAAAAATGTGTCTAAATGCAGAGGAATACAATCATTAGTCGAAGACCCTTCTTCGGCTGATGATTGTATTTTTTTAAATTTCGATTAGAATGGATTTCCGCAAAATAACGTAAGATTTTTTCACCTATTTACTTACTTTATCACATTAACGTTCACTGTTATGATGAATATGTCCATTTTTTTTTCGGTTTGACTTACGTGTGTAGCCATGAGACTTTTGCTACTTCACCGGGCATAAAGGCGAGCAGAGCTCCAGCCTTAATAAATGGTTTAAAAACGACAAACTAAGCAACCTGCGATGGCGATGAGATTTAGGGGTTATGACTTTTAGTATTTTAGGGGAGTGTTGTGCAACTGTCGCTCTACTTTACAGTTCGCGAGCCTCTCGGACTTCGGGTCCACGAGGGCATCAAATGGTTCTTTGCAAACTAAGGGTCAGGAGGAGGAGGGGGGACGGGTCGCGTTCGCGGGCGCACCCTTCTCCCGCGGGTCGGATACAGAATATGTCCATATTAAGTAGTCGTTGAGAGACATTGCCGTAATCACCGCGCTTAGCAGGTGGATTGTTGTTTGCAGTAAGATGGTAGTATCTTTGAGTTAATACGATGCTGCTGCCAATCCATCATGTCTACCCTTAGTCGCTTTTTATGTCACTCATATGAAGATATGGAATGGTCTGTTCTAAGCCGGAAATAAGACAGCTTATTCTATTATTACATCTAATTCGTGTCTCTAGTGCTTAGACAGTTAAACATTCTATCAAGTTTTTCATTGTAACTACGTCTCGTACTATTTTATTTATGTACATAGTTTTTGCTAGGTACATTGACACTTTGAGGTCATTCGCGTTATTCGACTGTCGATAGTCTAAATGCATAAAAAGTGTTGCTATTGTACAGTCTGTTAGTTTGATTGGTTCCTGCAAGCCGGAAAATGATATGGTATTTGAATGTTAGAAGTTGCAAAGACTTTTTCCTCTTTTTAGTTCGATTTAGCGTCTAGTCTGGGCCATCTATGTTTTTGTTAAGAAGAAAATCTTTTTATATTTAAATATTATCGTGTATTCATTCCTGTTTTTTATTTTAATATTAATATGCTTGATGTAGGTTGTCCTTTAATGTAAATGGCTGTAATTTATGTCACCTAATTTTGAATATTACAGACATTTCTTGCCTTTTATAAATATTTGAAACGCTTTTTGACGTATAAAAATTTATGTGGCACAAAATTGTATGAAATATTTTTTTCTCTACAGCTGCGACTCGATCAGAAGTCATATAAAAACCAATGGTCCACCCATTGCTTTTTATTTCTTGGCCGATATTTGAGTGACTGCGATTTCGTAACATTCGCTTTACTTTCTTTTGAATTAAATCTAGTTATGATAATATTAAACAATTATGTTTTACTACATACATAATTGTTTAATATTAAAAGGTAGTTTAAAACAAAGTCGCTTCTCGCTGTATGTCTGTCCCTATGTATGCTTAGATCTTTAAAACTATGCAACGGATATTGTTGCGGTTTTTTTTTAAAGATTTAAGATTTAAGAGGAAGGTTTAATTATATATATTAAACATGAGCATTACACCCGTGCGAAACCGGGGCGGGTGTCAACTAAATTTTTTTACGGAATTGTTTTACATAAAGTACTTCTATAATGATGCTGACATATTCATTTTTAATGAAATTAAAAAAAAAAAACTATTCGAATTTTAAAAATAAGTAATTTGAATTATTATTCAATTCTTGTATTATTTTTAATTAGTTCTATTTTTTTTTTCATTTACGCTTACCTTTAAAAAGTTTTTTTTATAAGTGCCTGAAGTGAGAGGTCTTTTTGGTTTAGTACATGCAAAAAAAAAAGAACATTAGGAAGCAGTCCATGTTCTGCCAGTTAATGTTAATTTTTAATTAAATGGTTTTTTAATTGAGTAAGTTTCTACGGGGTCTTTTTACATATAATGGAATAGATTAAATTTATCAGTCTGTTACGCTTTTACGCATTAACTACTGAATCTATTTGTCATAGAGACTATAGACCTTGGGAAATCACATAGGCAACATTTTATTTCCTTAAATTTTAAATCCTTCCCAACCTAACTTCCATGCGAATCAAGTCGCGGGTTAAAGCTAGATGTTTTACTATATATTTAACTTAACTAATACCTATTGTATAAACTTTTAATTTTAGAATCCTACTATTATTATAAACGCGTAAGTTTGTAAGTATAGATGAATGGATGGATGGATGGATGTTTGGTACTCTTTCACGCCAAAACATATGCATTAACATATAGGCTTCAAAACATCACGCTCTGACCCACTGGAGCAGAGTAACGCGGGTAAAATTGCGAGGCGCAGCTAGTATCAAAGTTTAACAACCGTTACGTAATAGATTTGCGATAAACTTGTAATAAAAGACATGATATTTCCCTCATATTCTGTGAAACGTCAGAAATCCAAGCATAGAGTCGCCTTCCGGACGCGTGTTAAAAATGACAGACATAAAGTTCTATATATAGAGACCATAGACTAGGAATATCTGTGTTATCACAGCGCTGCTGTGAATTACGAGCGAAAATTCCGATAAACTGATTTTTTTTATTCGTTTTGGGCTGTTACAGTACGGGCGCTGTCTGACTCGGCAAAAGCCATTTGCCGTAAGATAGTTAAAAAAAAAACTTTGCTCTCATTAATTCTGCTGGCTACACCTTCAGATGTCACGCGGACCTCACCTGGCGCTTATATGATGTATATTAATATAAAAATTTCATTTTAAGTATTAAAAAAATCACTGAAATTTATTCACTTACGTAATCACTACACATGACTCTAACTACTGTTAAAGGCATGGCATATATTTTAGAAGCATCTAATAATGCTAAGACTACAGTCAAGTAGACATTATTGTCAGTTAAAACGTTTTTTAAGTACAATATAGTTTTATTCGAAAAAAAAAAAGATGATTTCATTTTATTGTCTTTTGTTTGACGTAAATTCCAACCATCGTCACACCGGCACCGTTCTCAATTCAAACCCAATATAAAACAAATTCAAATTTAGAAGACTACAATAGGCCTGTCAACTGTTTATACCTTAAACTGGAATTCTGCGTTCAGTTACCTACTATAATGTAGGTATTTGTATGAAAGTGAAAATGTTTGCCTTCCATGACCTGCCATTGTAATGTCTGGCCTGACACGGCCTTGATAGGTCATCCTTTCACGCATGGGGATTGTAAACAAAATTATGGTGTTTGTGTGGGTGTGCTATTGTTTCGTGGGAGTTTGAATGTGGAAGTCTTTTTTGGATCTGGGGGAAGTGAAAAGCGATGGTTTGTTGGGAAATGATGCAAGCCCTTTGTATGTCTAATAGTGTAGTATTGATGTTGTAGGTCACAAAGATGGCGATATTAGGTTGTAATTCATAGCTGTTGACACTCCATTCAATCAATAAATGAATCAGCAATTTAATCTATATCAATATATTTTTTTCTTTTTTTTATTGTTGGTAATTCTGGGGAAAGGTTACTTACTTCCTTTCTAATATTTTAAATGCGAAAGTTACTCTGTCTGTCTGTCGGCCTTTCACGCCAAAACTGCAAAACCGATTTAAATGAAATTTGGTACACAGATAGTTTAGAACCTGAGAAAGCACGTACGCTACTTTTTATAGCCAAGAAAGAGTTGTAGGGATTTGAAAGGGGGGATGAAGATAGGTATGGAAGTATCGTCATTTCTTAAGCATAAATAATTAAAACTGCGACTCAGTCACTATTCCACGCGGGCGAAGTCGCGGGCGGAGCTAGTTTAATATAGAGTTTTAGTTAAGACAGGACAACGTCTGTCGGGTCAGTTAGCTTACCTATCTAATGTCGGACTTGCAATCATGTGGTCGCCGGTTCGATCCCCCTCATTGTACTATCGACGTGAACCCACTCGTAACACAAGCATTTTAGCTAAGCAGGAGGGGTTAACAAGAATCCTAGTAGACTGCAAAACTCTGATACAAGAATGCTAGTAGATTGCAAAACTCTGATACAAGAATGCTAGTAGACTGCAAAACTGATACAAGAATGCTAGTAGACTGCAAAACTCTGATAGTAATCTATAATAATATATTAACAAAGCTGTTAACTAAACGTTTGGAGACAATGAGGAAATAGACCGTCGTTGCGACGTAGTAACATTTAAATTTGTTAATACGACCTGTTTCGCTATTAACATACACTTATTAAAATTCTATTCCGATGTTTTCTGCTATAACTTGGTACGTCTACGGTAGGGTTGCCATACGTCCCGGTACGCCGGGACATGTCCCGCTTTCGAGCGTCATGTCCCGGTGTCCCGGCCAACTAGGCTATGGTCCCGGTGAGCGCGCTAACCAAAAAAAATAAGAACCCTGCTTCGTTTGCAATACGCTCTTCTGTTTGTCTTATCGTCCTGCGTGCGCAATGAGAGAATCCCCTCGGCTCTGGGTGATGTGTAAGTTTCATTTTCCCCCCTCTCTCCGCTCTGAGTATTGTCCTGGTCAGCTCCGTAACATTAATGGCAACCCTAGTCAACGGTGACGTTCTTATATTATATATATGTTACGGCTAATAGCCGAAGTGCGGCTACACCTAGGTTTAGCCGGCTACAACTAGGTGCAGCCGACAACTTGCGGTTAAACTTAGGTCAACCTTAATAAGTTCCTATAAGTTCCTCTAAGTTAACTCTAAATTAAACAATACCTATGCAAGGGACAAAAAGGTGTTGGGGTGGTTAAAAAAAAAATAACCTAAACCTAAACCAATGGAGTTGAACAGGGGCTTATTGAGGTTGATCTAAGTTTAACCGCATGTAGCCGGCTAAACCTAGGTGTAGCCGCACTTCGGCTATTAGCCGTAACATATATATAAGGAAGAAGTTACTGCCTACGACTTCATCCGCTTAAATAAGGCTTTTAAGAGCTATCTAACAATCAAACAACCTCCGTAGTGTAGCGGTATTTGGCTCAATTTCAATCGCGGAGGTCGTGGAATCGATCCCCACACCGGACAAGAAATCTTTGTGATAATTCTAAGATTTGTACCCGGGTCTGGTTGGTTGAGGAATACCTTCCGTGCCTCGGAAAGCACGTTAAGCCGTTGGTCCCGATTGTTATAACATCATCTATAATAATCGTATATCAAGGAAACGCTGCTTTTCCTTGTGTGGTACAACATATTACTGCTGTCACCAACGCGCCTGCCAATCGTGGTGACTATGGCAAATACCCCCCCTCGAGAGGAGGCCCATGTTCAGCAGTGGACGTTATACGGGCCATCCATACATAGAGTCGCCTTCCGGACGCGTGTTAAAAATAACAGACATAAAGTTCTATATACCATAGACTAGGAATATCTGTATTATCACAGCGCTGCTGTGAATGATGCTTCTGTCCTTTGCGCTAGGATTTACTTTCGCACTAGGAGAGTAAATCCTATCGCAAAAAAATAATCTTCCTTCAAAATTTTGAAGGAGGATTATTACATTTTGAAGGGCCAGAATGGAACGTAGCTAATTGGCTATGTTTCATTCTGGCCCTAATAAAACAAAATAATTAACACAATATTTTAGACTCGGTATTATTGTTTTGTATTAAATTTGAAAGCTATTAGTTTTTAAGCCTACTGCCTTTTAAAAGGTTAAGGTCATCATCATCAGTATTATTAACTTCTATGTTAGGCTTCTCTGATGTGGGTTTTTCCTTCAATCTGCTTGCCGGAGTAAAAACGATACATATATAACTATATACAAAAGAATACTAGTGCTCTATTATGTATAGGCGACAAAGCGATATCCGACACGTTAAATTAAATCTATATCTTATACTTATATATAAAGCTGAAGAGTATGTTTGCTTGCACACGCTAATCTCAGGAACTACTAGACTGGTTTGATTCAAAATTCTTTCAGTGTTATATAGCCCATTTATCAAGGAAGGCGTTCGGCTATATTTCATTATGAAGTTCCCACGGGAACGGGAGTTACGCGGTTGAAACCGTACGCGGGAATCGAGCTACCTTCGAGACTTATAGGCACGGCTCGGTTACAGAAGCTGTCTTAATCTAATTGACGTTAATGATATTTATTTAGCACTGAGATTTTTACATACAATTGTAATTGTCAATTATATACAATTATATAAATTAATATTTATGTAATTAAATACATAATATGGCACCTAAAATCTATTGCGGATTAGCTGATCATCTGTCTGTCTATGTAGGTGTACCTAGTAGGTACATAGGAATAGTAATAACAATAATTAATTATATGAATTAAATGTTAATATAATTTAGTCTCTCTTTCTTTTAATAGAAAGGTTAATTGCAATATTTTTACGTATAAGCGACACACGGGTGAGGGCACCCGTAATGGTCTAGGACCGCGGCTCAGGGCATCGCTATCATCTATAGCTTATCTTGGATTAAGGCTGCTGGAATATAGAGAAGCCTCAACCATGAATATAATATTATCTGCTAGCAATTTCACATCCAAAAATGACACGGCATATTACCAAATTAGCTGGTATAATTAGTATTTTATGCGTAATGTATTTACATCTATTGTGGAGTCTTGTTCGTTAGTTTAAATCACATTATATGTTAATTAGGTATTCGATAATATAAATACTGACACACCTGTAAAAATATGGTGGTACGCCTAAAAAGTATTGAAGGGACCCGGAGCGAAACGCGGTTACTATGCGAGGTTTTTCGGTACCTAATGAATGGTATGCCAATAAAACACATTCTGGAAAAAAAGTTGAAATTGAAAATGAAAATGAATACGTTTATTGATAATGTAGACCTTCATGTAGATTCAATCGTACTTATTGTAAGTCCAACACATACCTACAGTCTGATCAGTTGTCGTATGTATAGATTAAAAGTTAGAAATTTATAAATTACATAGAGACTTTTAATTTAGTTGCTAATTCGGTGTGATATCTAAAAGGTGCCAGTCTGCCGCAATGTAACCGATGGACTCATCCGCCAAACATATCCATCATCCATGTATTCTTTGATATTGTAATATCCTCGAGTCATGAGGACCTTTTTTACATATTTTTTGAATTTATGGTCCGGCAAAGCTGCCTCATTTAAAGGAAGTTTATTATAGAATCTTATACAATCCCTATAAATTCCCATAAAAGACTGTTGGCCACTTATTAATCCAGCATCTGCTGGTTTTTATAGATTATTCCTTAGACTGTAAAGCTTAACCATTACGCGAATGGGGATCGACAACAGAAATTAAAAAAAAAACTGGTACCGCAAAATTTTGTTCTATTTGTGTACGAAAGAAAGATTTAAAACTTTCCGTTATTCAAAACGTTAAAGTAACTGAACCAAAACCTACGTTCTGCCCATTTGAATATGTTTCGCCGGACCGTCTCATGTAGGACGTGTTAAAACCGGCAGTAGAATAACCAACTAGGTTTGTTTCGCCGGGTCTTCTCTTTTGGGGCGTATTGGATCCGGTGGTAGCATTAAAGCGCGTCCGTCGTTATATACTCATGGACCACCGAAATAATGACGATTGTTCTAACCTAATAAAGAAAGAGAAAGCTATTGGACACAATATCGTTAAAAAATAAACTAAGACGTTGAGACTTAAATATAATTAAAAATAATTACTTAAAAAGCTGCTTAATTTTTAAAATGTTATCATTATAGATTAATAAGTAATAATTGATACTAAATTATTGTTGTAACTATTTCCAAGTGCTACAGGCACTTGGTTACGTAAATAAAAATGATTTTTATTTATTTATTTTATTTTATACAATATTACTTAATACTTTAAGTAATATTCACTTCTTCTCATATATAATCCTCGATGGAACTTAAAACACTTTTATGACCATTCGCATTCTGCTATGCCAAATTATACTTAATATTACATTTGTCAAATGTATTTAATTATCACAAAAGTTATACGGGCGGGCAATTTAATCCCATGTCTTTCGTGGGTTGGAGTACAAACGAATTAATGGCCCCAATGAGCCCCCTGTACTGCGTGCCAACAAGTCCTTGGGGGAGGCCAGTTGAATGTTTAAATATCATGTGTATGTCCATTATTCATGGGCCAATTAGGAAATGATTAAGGTGCATCTTTGATATGAAGAATAAAGTGTTAAATATTTTAAAATTTACGACATGTATTGTAGTTTTGAAGCTTTTAGCATATTTGTTCTGTTTTACCACAAGAATCTAATTTTGTTTTGCAAAACCTGATTTTTGGTTATCAAATGTGTGCTATTCAAATTATGTACTTTATATAATAGCACATATTTGATAATCAAAAATAAATCTTTCATGTAAATTGTTATCGTCATGTTACCCTGTTTCCACAACGCATCACCGCATTAAAGTTCATAGTACTCAAACATGATGTGTGTTCTTTGTAATAAACCGGCTGAAGAAAGTAGGTGTCTCTCAAAAACTATTTGCCTTAAATCTGTTGACGTCACCGACACCAAACGATTAACAATCTAGACTTAACCTAGGTAAATGACTGATATCATACAAGGTTTACAAGTTAAGTATTTTAGTCAATTGCGCAACGTATGAATCATTGCACTCTTACCCCCACCAGTCTAAAGTCTGCCAACGTCGAAACTAAACGCATCACGTCAATTTTACGCCGGCCAGCCGCCGGCGCAAAGCGCAACTTGTACATTTCACATTCCTGTTTTAGCGCAATACATCGCAAAGTTTCGGGAAGCGTCCTATATTCACAGCCTTGAAAATTTCAAGCGTGCCGTGCTCAGTTGCCTAGCGTGTTCGTCTGACGTCAAGACCTAGGAGGCGGCAATGACCGAACAAGGCCAAACTCGAGCCGACCGTTTACGACGTTATAGGAGTTTTATTGGAATGACGCGGCGCCGAGTTTTTTTACAATATCAAGGTCAGCTCAGGTGGTAGACGAGTTGTTTCCATTAGTTTTCCGGTTTGGTTGGTTTTGGTAAGATTTTCCGGGGCCCTTTTCTTGAGTTGAAACGATCTACCCACACAAAATAAGGTTGAACGGGCCAGTGTAGAAAACCTTTAATGGCTAGTGGGCTGTCCGCATCATTTCCATATGTGGAACACGATTAACTAAGAACCAATGTAAGTGGTACAGATGATATTTTATGTACTCCTGTGCTGGTAAAGCCCAGATGTTTGGTCTTCAAAGTTGGACGATCGATGGTTTTTATATGGCTGCTCTTTTGTGGATTATAGGGATTAGTTTTAGATTGTGTAAAAAGCTACACAATCTAAAACTATAAATGAAAATGCTTCTATGCCTGTATTGTTGGAGAAAACATTTAATTTCAGCTATTCTATTCGGCAATAATAATTTTTCTTTATATTGCAAATGTTTCAGAAACAAATTGTCTTGACATTCGTGTGACCTGAAATTTAAAACTGTATCAAATTCCATAGTACCGCATGTAGGTTGCATTAGTAAATATAACAAAGTTTCAACCCGTCAGTATTTCTTATGACCGATATGGTCATCCATCATTTTTGTTGTAGCATATTAACTTGTCCATTGTTTACATTAGGTACGTGGGTGGTTACAGCCTCAATAGGCTATTCGTTGACTTGTTGAGTCGTTATACTTTGCTGGTTTTTGTTTAAAGTTTTATTAGTGAAATCGATTGCTTCATTAGGGTAGCGGTAATATTTTCGAACGCGATTAGAGAGGTCTCGGGCCCCACCCATCCGATCATGGGGATCATGGATTAGATGAAGTTAAAGGGATTAGGTTAGTATACCAAAGTTTTCATGCAAAATAATTAATACACCTTGACGAAATACTAATTGATTAGGTCCTATTAATATTGTGTATTGTACTCCTTGGGCTAGGGTGACTCTGTCTCATTAAAAATGATCTCTATAAGGTATATCACAATATAGTTGCGCGCACCTTTTATATTATGTACTTGCACTACCGAATTACTAAGCATTATAGTTCTTTTGTTTAGATCATTGCAATGTGAAACTGTCTCTTTTTCGTCTTTTAAGGTCAGACTTAGCTTAGCTTCTTCTTAATTCTTCTCTTAGCTTAATATCGAATTGGTTCTCAGCTAATAACCTTTTGTTAAATGCTGGGAAAACGAAGTGTGTTAAATTTCCACTTCCAAATGTAAATAATGTCACACCTACCATTTCACTCAATAATGAAACGTTGGATCTTGTTCCTTCCACGGTATTTTTGGGTGTAGGTAACATTAGATTCTAAATAACAGTGGGGTCCTCACATTGAGAAATTATCGGGTAAATTAAGTTCTGCTTCTTATGCCGTATGGAAAATAAAACAATTGTCGGATGAAGCCACGGCTAGGTTAGTATACTTTGCTTACTTCCATAGCATCATGTCTTATGGCATCCTGCTCTGGGGGTCAGCTGCTGATATTAATACTATCTTCATTCAACAAAAGAGAGCGGTCAGGGCTATTTATGGACTAGGTAGCCGCGATTCTCTGCGAACCTTATTTAAAGATATAAATATATTAACTGTGCCATCTGAGTATATCTACCAGAATATTTTATTTGTTCGAAAAAATATAGATACTTTTAGTAAGAAAAGTGACTTTCACAATATAAATACTAGAAATAAGGACAAACTAGCTATGCCGTGCTTTAGGGTTAGCAAAGTTAGTAAGTCATTCATGGGAAATTGCATTCGATTTTACAACAAGCTTCCTTCTTATATTACTGACATGCCTGATTCATTATTTAAGGCGCACGTCAAACGAATCCTAATGACTAGAGGCTACTATAGTATTAAAGAGTATGTAGATGATAAAGATGTATGGGAAGTTATACCTCCTTGCACTAGATCGTAACCCTATAGCTGTTGAAGCATTGAAAGACCAAGATAATGTATTCTGTATAAAGCTATTCTGTGTACTATCTGTAATAATAAAATAATACCACCAAATATATTTATTCAGTTCTGTCTTTAAATAAATTATTTAATCTGTTTTTTAATGAAAATGTAAATAAAATTCGTATAAAGACAACCGATTGGTAAATTGTGAATGCCAACTAAATAATAAAAGTAACTGGACCTAAACTTCTTGGACATGCCCATCTGAGTATGTTTCGCCGGATCGTCTCGATGAGGCCGCGCTGAAACCGGCAGTAGGATAACCCCACTGAGTTTGTTTCGCCGGATCTTCTCAGTTGGGGCGTATTGGATCCGGTGGTAGCACTAAAGCGCGTTCGTCGAGATACTTATGGTCCGTCTAAATAATAACATACTCAAAGGACAGAACTTAGATATAATCATAGATATAAAATAATAAAATAATATTGTACTTTCATACCTGACAGCTTTTAGGCTAAAGTTATATAAACTATTATTATACGTAGCAATAAACAAATAAAATTGATTAATTAAATCGAAAATAAGCCAAATATGTTTTGACTATTTACAAATGCCTGTAATAGGTTTACGTGAATAAAAACTTTTTTTTTTTTTTTTTTTTTTTTTTTTTTTTTTTTTAGACGCTGCTATAGTAGCAACCCTGGAAACATTTACATTTTAAATATGTGATTTAGTGATTATATTACCTTGACTTGATTTGAAACAAGGCCTTTTATCATCTTTAGCGTTGTATACTAAAATCCGTCTAATTTTAATTTTATAACATAGTCTAAAGATTTTACGTCCGTATTCAGTGTAAAGATCTATATATTTTTTTTTATATATTCCTATGGGAAACTATATAATGAAAATTAAATTCAGTCGGTTATGATACTGACTACTTTCTCAATACAAATATGAGGAATGATCCAAGTTTTGTTAATTCTTTATCATCTAGAAATCAACCATTATTATTAAAACTTCTTTCATTCTTAGGAATTTTATTAGCAAGGTTTGATTGCTTAATTTATTCTTGAATGAATGATTTCAGATCTTAACTTAACAATAGTTAGTTTTCTAGACAATTCGCTGTATTATGCAAATTTTAATAATTTATTATACCTTTTATACAATATAATGACAAATTCCTGGAATACAGTTTGCCAATATCTTATACCTGCTGATCTATGGGGCAATTTGATAATTCCGCTCCTACGCATCTACAATTTATCGTGCGTAACTAATTATTTTAAACCCTTTTCTGATGATTGGGCGTAAGGTTTTTTTTTTAACCGTTTATTTAATTTCCAGACTGTTGTAATAGCGTAACGTTTTCCGTATTAGTATTTTAACCTCGTCTGGGTAGGCTGGTTTATTTCGCTGGTTTTAGAGGCCGCGACCGCGGAAATATAGGGCCTTCGTGTTGCTAGGTTTATTGCCCTCAACAACAAATAATAGAAAAGAAGGACAAATGTGGATACAAATCATGACCACCTTTTTAAACTAAGATGTAGTCGTAGAGTAGATAGTAGATGACGAAGCGACGACGGTAGGTTTCATAAAATAAAGTGTCAAAAATGTATTTTTTTAAATTTAATTGTCACAATTGTTTTTTTTTGTACCTAACTAAAGCCCCTTAACTAATTAGGCTACGGTGGAGCCACAGCCGGTCATCGAAATTTATTAATCTCTTTGTAACACGTCTCAAAGGGGGACGCTACTTATTTTCTTCAAAATCAGTAAATATGTTTTTATTTTATATAATTATATTTTGTTTATACAGGCTAATATTATAGGTATGTGTGAAGGTTTGAATAAATTTGATTAACTATTTTAAATATATTGCTGAGTGTTAATACTTATAATGTATTCCGATAATCCTTGGTATAAATTATATTTATGTTTACAAAATCAGATATAAACATAATTGATTCATTGTGATTCCTGGCGCGAACTTGTTATTTTATGTAAAAAAATATTTTTACGACCCTAATCCGATATTAATATTCAATTTTTGAATGATTTTGAATATATAAGTATTCTTCTTGTGAATTTACTTATTGTTTTGGTGGCACTTGGTATTTTCGACATGCGGAAGATGTAACAAATAAATAAAACAATGCAATAATGATATATGATATTCCATTTCCTTCTAACTAGTTTTATAAAGTAAAGATTAGCATATGAAGACGAAACTTGATACTTGTATGTTAATTATACGATTATAATAGTTTTAGACTACATTTAGATACAAGACTAATAGTAAATATCATGGACGAATTATGAATTAAATTGATTTAAGTCAAATGGATGCTATTATGCGAAATAAAACCAAACAATATTTACGAGAAAGCTGTATAGATCTGTCAAGCAAAGGAAGTTTTCAAAAGTTTATTTTATTATCTATTATTAAATATTTTATATACTTAAAAAAACACACGACTTTTAACCGTACCGCACTTAATTCAATTCGACCAAAGTTGTGGCTTGGTTCTGTTTCGCATAATTAGGTACAAATATAAATGACCTGATCTAGTTTTTATTTTATTTCCCTTACTTTGGGTTGCCAGATTCTATGTATCGTTATAATCTTTGTGTAAAAATCTAAGATCGTTACTACGATACATCATCATCTGCCCGTATAACGTCCACTGCGAACATGGACCTCCTTCCTCCCGAGTGTTTTAGTCGTAGTCACCACGCATGGCGGGCGGGAAAAAAGGGGGGTTCTATTATGTCGTAATACACTGAGAAGCTTTCTTGCCCGTTCCCTGATACAATGTTAGAGATGTTGTTATAAAAATCGGGACCAATTACCGTGTTTTCCGAGTCACGACATTCCCTGAAACAACCAGACCCGGAATGAAATCTTAAATTTTACATAAAAAAATCTTGTCGGCGTGAGGATGGAACCCACAACCTCCGAACCGGAAAAAAGAGACTTCAGGAAAAATAGAGACGGAGGCTGTAGGCAAAATAGGCTTTCTTGCCTCTTTTTTTTTTGGGTATACTCCGTTTTTTGTTGCGTTAACCTCATCATATGATGTTCATATCAATATTCTTGAACGACCATATCAAAATTCACGATTTCATGTTCAGCCTTCATAATAAGCTTTTAAAAACAATAGACCATCCTCAACGAGTACCCATGTGGACGCAACAAGGCAAGAGATAAGTAATTCACTTTACGTACGAAAATATTTTCAAGTTACAGAACCCTTCCGTTAACCAACCACATTATTGACCCTAGCGGTTGTACAAAGTGTGCATGTTTACGATCTTTGTGCCTAACGTGCACAAAATAAGGCACATTCAGACCTCCAACAAAGGGAGGGCTTAACTCAGTTACGATGTTCTAAACTCACAACATGATTATTTTTCCTGGCATAAAAAGTAATGGATTTTTGCAATGTACCTGGTTAACCCACTTTTGATTCAACTGCCTGGTCTTAAGTGCTTTTTTTGATTGGCCGCTAATGAAATTAGAATCTGTTATTGGTGTTACTACGGCGCATAGGTGTTTTGCTAATATTTGAAGGGCTATTTTTGTGTGGGTCCTTAAAAATGCTCTAATGGCGGCAATTAACCGAAATATGTCTGTTATAATCGGGAAGTCGAATCGTTCGCTGAATCGTCACTACCCCTTTTTTATGGATGCTTACGTATACGCGTCTACGCGTCTACTTGCAACTGGAAATTTCATGTAGATTTTTATTTTATTAAGAGAAGGATTATTATTTATATGTTATATGGTAAATAGATAGTAGGTATATATGAATAACTGATCATAAACTGTAAAAATTGCGTGGTTACGGCTAAAAATAGACCAGTCCATATCTTCATATAGGTGTCGTAAAAGCCGACTAAGGGATATACAGCTGATGGATGGGTAGCCGCATCTATCAGCTGAAGATTAGTTGCCATCTCACTGCGATCCACCTGCCTGTGATGATTATATCGCTCAACGACCCTGGCTTGCCTAGGACTGTTGAGAGGTGGTGAACCATGATCAGTTGTAGACCTAACGATCTGTGGAGTAGAGGTAAGATACCTTCAATAAAAATGGAAAACTGTTAAGCAATCAGCTGTTAGGTAATTTTCAATCTAAATTGTATATCAAATATTTGGATCATTTTTTTTCCACTTTATAAATTTTTTAAAATGTTTGTATCCATATTTAAGTGACTTTTTAAATAGAAAAAGATTTAGCATTTTTTTTTTTTTTTTTTTTTTTTTTATTGAACATGTTATTTAGAGAAGGAATTTAATGCAAGGTGCAAGGTTTGTATCAATTAGATGTACTTAAATACAACGCAGGACATGTTTTAATTATTATAAAGTTGTAAAGTTGAACATCCTAATATAAAATATTATTTTCCTGTGGAAAATTATAAAACAACGACATTTTAATTAATACATAATAATTATTTACATTAATTTAGTATGTAATTATTATGACTATGACAATATTATATGGGGCAATATATTATGGGGGCAAAACTAAAATTGTAGCTAAGTGAGTGAGTTTAATTTATTTATTTACATTTATTTTGTGTAAATGTAAATTAATAAGTTCCCTTGTCCGTGATAACTTCATAACTAAATATAGCCTATGTCATTCGGTGATAGTGTAGCTATCCGACGGTGAAAGAAGTTTTCAAATCGGTCCAGTAGTTTAAGAGCCTATTAAATACAAACAAACAAATCTTTCCTCTTTAT
The DNA here is from genome assembly GCA_947037095.2 of Nycteola revayana. Lineage (NCBI taxonomy): Eukaryota > Metazoa > Arthropoda > Insecta > Lepidoptera > Nolidae > Nycteola > Nycteola revayana. The sequence goes on along the minus strand of OX344847.2, from coordinate 18,770,775 downwards.
AATATTAGTATAGACTAGCTGTCCTTTCCCGTGGCAACTTTAACTTAAAATGCAATAGTAAACATATATAAATATAGCTTATAACACTCACAATTAACGTGGCTAGAATTTTTCGAAATCGGTCCAGTAGATCCAGAGATTACAACACAAACTTTACCTCTTTATAATATTAGTATAGTAGATGTTAATTTCCTGAAATTTCTACATAGTTGTAATGTTAATCAATGCCTAGTTTGTTGGGTCATTACCGTGGCTTTTCGGCCATTGTTAGCTGTAGTTGGTGTCGTAAGAATACTAAGTGCTCGGTGGTTGTGACCTTCTTGCCTTGAAGTGTTATAATGTACTTACCGAAATTACGATACGGAATTGTTTCAGATGGACTGGAACTAGCTGATGGGTGTGTTGTGGTACATGTTTGTCCATAACACACCCATTTACTCATCTATACTACCCGCGTTACTCTGTTCCAGTGAGTCGGAGCGTGATGTTTTGTAGCCTATATGTTAATAGAGCTTATTAACTGTCCCCGTGCAAAGTTTCAGCCAACTCCATTCATTATTTTTTACGTGAAAGAGTAACAAACATCCATCCATCCATCCATACTTACAAACTTTCGCGTTTATAATATTAGTACGATGAAGATTCTTGGGGAACGGAACGGACCTTAAAAGCTACAAATAAGTTACCTGCGCAGGAGCTGTGGTCGTTGGGACTGTCTCGAGGCTTGAAATGATTTCATAGAAATAAAATGGATTAAATCCTTGAGTCGACTTATTCGTAGATTTGTAATATCAATGGTGAAGTGTTCTTTATTATTTACTTCTGTCGGAGACCTGTACTAAGGAATTTTGGTAGCAGGGAAGGTCCATGACGCATTCAGAGCTATTAACTTAAGGGCTAATTTTTCAAACCTCAGATAAAAACAAATCAGAGGAATAAATTAGAATTTCTACAGAATTTCCATTTTAATTCCTGTAAAATAGACCTTAAGAACTCGCTAAAATATAGGCCTAGATCAGTCTTACGCAACGCTGGCATTCGATCAACAACATAATAATCAAAATATTGCATCATAACTGCAAATTTGTTACTTTTCGATTGCAATTACGGGTTATGATTACATCAGTAGTGCAGTTGCAGCGAAGGGCCTGCTCCACAAGGTTATCCTAACCTATTATAGCGAAACAAGACTTTTGGGTCACGGACTGGGCAGCAAGAAACAATTGTGATCGTTAAGTAAATATGAATGAACGTCAATTTGTCATATTAATGACTGTAATTGAGGAGCTATTGGTGTTGCCCCCACGTTTTTTTATGTCATAACACTGGATTATTTAGTTAGATTGTTATAGTGTTATTTTGGTTTGTGATATTGTGATATATTCAATTTATTAACCAAGAAGCTCTTGTTTCAATGACTGTAATTGATGAGCTATTGGTGTTGCCCCACGTTTTTTATGTAATAACACTGGAATTTTTAGTAAGGTGCTGATAGCTGTTGTTTGTTTTACATACGTATATACATTCACGCCTCTTTCCCAAAGAGGTTGGCAGAGATCAATTCCATCAGATCTAAACATACTTCTTTCGCCTTTTCTTCATTTATTCATCTCCTTATGCATGTCCTTCGGTTGAGGGTACTTCTAACCTGGCCTTTCTTAAGAACGTCTTCGATTTGAACGTGGAACGTCCGCCTTGGTCTTCCCGCTATGGTTTTGGTTTGTGATATTGTAAATTGTTTGATTTTTTACAGACATGTGTTGTTAGCCAAGAATATCTTGCTTCTACATGCGGCATAATAGCATAAATGGTCTCCAGGCTTGCTAAATGGTTCGCAAACTACAAACTAAGTCATCTGTGTAAGATGATACACCCTGATGGGCTTGTCACAGGACCGTAGTAGGATACAATTGCGGTGTTATGACTTTAGAATCTTAGGTCTTCTTAGAATCTAAAGTAAGTTATTGTTCAACTCTAGCTCTGCTATGCCAAAGGAAGGCAATTTTTTCAATACCCAGGAATAATTGAGATACAATTTTGTAATGTCAAGCGTTGGCTTATTTATAAGTAACACTATCTTCAGATTCAATTTTGGTGACAATTAGCAAAATATTTTATTAATACGTGATGCAAATACTTTGTTACCCTTTTTATAAAATGTTTAGTCGTCCGCCCGACACTTATAGTTTATACAAAGAAGTAGTGCAAATTACTAATATTTTTCAAAATTATGGTCGAATTTTGACAATAGGTTTTTTTCGGTTTGACTGAAATAATAACTGGTTTAAAAACTACAAACTAAGCAACCTGCGCAAAAGACCTCGGCTCAGGGCGGTCGCTGGCGATGAGATTGAGGGATTATGACTTTTAGTATTTTAGGGGAGTTTTGTGTAACTGTCGCTCTACTTTACAGTTCGCGGGCCTCTCGGACTTCGGGTCTACGAGGGCATCGGATGGTTCATAGGTCTACCAATACCATATTTTATGTAGTTATGCTTAAAAAAAGATTTAAAATTAAACCATAAGAACCGTGTTCTTACTAGATATAGGTACTACAATCCAGTTTGTTCGGTATAAACTGGTTTGTATTCACGTGAATAGTGAAATAAATTATCTAATTATTATTATTAGATAATTTATTTTACTATTTACGTGAATACAAACCAGTACCATCCAATAATTTACGCGATTGATGTGTATTGCTAGTTATCGCAACGATGTCGATGAACTACTTCATTCATCATTATCAGTTCGCCCACTGCTGAACATGGGCTTCCCTCAAAGGGGGTGAGGTGATACCTACGCTTGACAGACGGGTTGGTGACCGCAGTATTGTGCACTTTGTACAGCATATAGACAAGTAAAACTTGACGATTGTCATAGATGATGATATAACAATCGGGACGAACAGCTCAACGTGCGGGTTGAGAGACTACCCTCCGTGCCTCGGCTTTCCGAGGTCCCGATTGTTATAACATCATCTATAATAATAGTATATCAAGGAACGGGCAGCAGCGTTTCCTTGAGTGGTACAACATGATACTGCGGTCACCAACCTGCCTGCCAAGCGTGATGACTATGGCAAATACCCTCTCTCGGGAGGAGGCCCATGTTCAGCAGTGGACGTTTACGGGCTGATAATGAAGATAATAAGATATTAATACTACACACACTATACTAAATAACTAATAATTTAGTTCAGTTATTAGCAGAACTAATTTACGCAAGTAAATTACAATTAGGTAATATCCTTACAAGTATCAAGTATCTAACATTGTTTACCTGACAAAGTGTTTAGTTAATTATAATGACTGTATGCAAAACTATTAGAGCTGAAGTTTTGCAAATCTATATTAACACCAATGCAGTTACTAGCTGTGCTCTTCAATACATTTTTCCCTTATAGGGCGCGTTTCCACTATGTCGTGACGACTTATGACTACGAATTTAAGCTGCTGTAGCCCAATGGCTTGGGCGACGAACTTGTGATATTGTGGTCGCCGTTTCATCACCCATTGCACTGCCGACGTGAACTCGTAACACAAGCATTTTAGCTTAGCACGAGGAATTAACAAAAATACTAGTAGACTGCAAAACTTTGCTGTAATCTTAAAAGAAAACGTTGGACGACTATCGTCTATAGCCTAGTCCAGGGATTCCCAAAGTGGTCGATATGGTGTTACAGTACAGGTCCCCATGAGGTTACAGTTCATTTTGGAAAAGGGGTCACTTGTCCACAATAGTTTGGGGATCCCTGGCCTAGTCTCTAGTCGTTACCATTAAATCACAAAAAAAAAGGATAATGTAGCATTGTAATGGTGAAAGAATTATCGAAATCCGTCGAGTAGTTTTTGAGTTTTGTCGAAACAAACATACAAAAATAAAAACTTGTACTCTTTATTATATTAATATAGACTAGCTTCCCGCGCGCAGAATCACCCGCCTAACCCCGTTACCGTAGGAACATCATGATTAAATATATCCTATAGCCTATAATATATAGCAGATAGTTAATCGTATCGTTCTATATGTGTATTTTCCGTTTAAATGCAACAGCCAAGATATTTTACTACAGCCACGATAATCGGTCGTCATAGTGGGAACGCGCCCTTAGTTTACACATTATTAAAATACTGAACATTTCGCTTTAACTGACAGGTCTGAAGTCATACACGTTTCACTGAAAACTGAACTGTATCAGATTTGAATAAAGTTTGATTTTCATTGACATTGTTCATAACTATTTTCTGCATTACAATTCAGACGTTATTTTCTGAAAATAAAGTCTAATTTCAATAAATAGTGACATAATGCAGTATGCACAATTATATCACGTGTGTCAACATGAAGCGTTCAATGTATAATTGATTTTCTTTCGATAAAAACGTAGTAAACTCACATTCCATCTATATTTATCGTTTACGATTTGATTGCTTCGCACCTTATGATAATCATTACTTTAAAAAAATTATCTTTCAATCATATGAGCAATCAATCAATCAATCATACAATCAATTATGTAAACACTGAGAAAATAGAAATAGGCAGAATGATGAAAATTTTAGGTATGCTTTTGTGGAATAAATGATACATATTTTATTTAGGAACAAAAACTCGATTTTTTAAAAGGTTCGCAGATAGATGTCGCTCTTACTCGGAATTATATGATTAGGCAGAACATCATAGGAATGTAGTTTCTATGAGCAGTGTAATAAAAATCAAAAGTATAAGACCATACAGGTTCGTATCCTGTAAACCTAACTCCTATGTAACAGTTTAAGACTTTTATATCCATATAATTCATTTTATCTGCGTAATACAATGAAGATCCGATACGAGGAGAGATCAGGTGCAAAATTAAAGGTTTTACGTGCTCCTCGAGGCATTAGGGTGAAACTCTACCCTCCGAGATACTAGAGGACGTCTGTGGTTTTATTTTTCATTTGCTTTCTTTTCATAGTATAATTTTTCAGGCTGACACGTTAGTTTTGGCCCCAGAAACAAACCTTGCGGGATGCCCTAGTTGTGGTTTTATAGATGCAGATGCTTCTAGGCATCGTAGAATGTTAGAAGTGTGTTTCATTTATTTATTTTTTATTTTTGGCCCAGAAAGAGATGGCGAGATGAATTGTACTCTTGTTTGAAGGATTGCAGCCAGGTGGCTTGTGATAGGGAAAGAAGGAAGGGAGGTGTTTGCCCTGCAGTGGAACGCTCAGGACTCATTATGATAATATTTTATTTGCTAGCAGTCATCCTTTTGACTTTTCTTTTAAATTGACAACTTTGGCCCTAAAAACAAACCTTGGGTATGACCTGAATTGTGGTTTTATAAATGCAATTCCTTCTACAGATTTTTTAATGTTAGAAGTACTTAAGTTATTTATATTTTATTCATCAGCATCAGCAGGGAATCCTCGATATGCTGTGTAATTAATCTTCTACTTATTTAAAAACAATTCGTAGTTAGATCACGACCTACCAGCCGCAGATATTATCAATCAGTTTATTGCTCTCAATGGCTTTTTTGCTGACCACAAACTTAAAAACTACATCGTGAAGATTTTTTGATCCAATAAAATCTACACTGTTTTTGTTTGGGTTTTTGTTGGAGATGCTTCTAGAATCATTTAATTGGTACTATTTAGGTGTTGCCTTCCCAAAATGTAGGGTAACATCATTTGTTGGGAGATTTTTGACGTCGTTTTAACAAGCAATTGTTGTGTTTTCTGGGTTTATAAATAGTCTTCTTGACTTTTATATAAATTTACTATGTCATTCAATAATTTTTGTGTAGTTTCCGGCTCAGAATAGACACCCAAATTCTTCCTATGGTTGTAAGAGCCGACTAAGAGATTCATAGATGGGCAGCAGTACCTATCTTTTGCTCAAAAGTAAAAGTTAAGCTAAGTTACCATCGTTACCATCGTATTGCGCTCAATAATTTGTCTTGGCAGGCAAATTGTGTGTATGTGGCAAAGCACAAAGTAACTATGACAATATCATGGTCAATCATGGCTTTTCATGGTCTATTAAAAGGAGCCCCATGTTCAGCAGTGGACTAAAATAAAACAATTAAATAATACCAGTCATAAAAATGCGGGTATAGAGAGGATCTTTCGCTTCAATGAAGACTATTTTTACAGAATAAATGAAAATAAATTATAAACAATCCAATTCATTAAACAATATTTATAATATTTGCTTTTTTAACATCACATAGGTTACTTCGCTATCCGCTCATTTTATTTCGGTTTTACTATGTTTTAATTTCCCTCATACTGCATCAAACAGTCATCAAACCGGAACTATATTAAAATTTAAATTATTTTCGTATTGTCTGCACGTAAAGTTTAATTATGCAGCTCTCCGTTCTCTCCCCCGAGTAATCCGTAGAAATACTTAGGTAGTGTGACCAACATTTAAAATTACCACTGATTTAAATGAGAAAAACGTAAGGAGAAATTATTTATAAGGGATACAAGTGAAACTGGCGAATACCGGTATGAACTGAAGTTTATTGACTAATAGCCTCCCGCCCCGGCTTCGCATGAGTGCAATGCTTATATTATACATATAAACCTTCCTCTTGAATCACTCTATCTTTAACAAAATTCATCACAATATATCTAAGAATACATAGCGACAAACATACAGCGGGAATCGACTTTGTTTTTTACTATGTATAATATAGTCAACTAGCTGCGCCCGCGGTTTTACCCGTGTCACTCTACTCCAGTGGGTCGGAGCGTGATATTTTTTAGCCTATATGTTTATTCAGCTTATAAACTATCCGCGTGCAAAATCTCAGCCAAATCCATTCAGAAGTTTTTGCGTAAAAGATTAACAAACATACGTACATCCACACTTACAAACTTTTAGACTGTTTAAACTTGCAAAAAGTATTAACCTTTATTTTACGCAGCTAGTTTAGCTGCGTCAAAAAAAGGTTTTATGAGTTATCTAACAATGGACGTCTCGTCGAAATTGGAACAACCGTTTTGTTAATTAGTCGGCAAACAAGGTCAAACAAACAGACAAACAAAATACAAAAGTTGCCTATATTATACGTCATAAAATTATCTATCTACCAAAATCACGTCAAAATCAGAAATGCCGTTACAAAGATTAGCGGATAGACAGACATTTTTTTAAATTTGTGTTTGGTTATTAGTACATTATATACATTCATAAGTTTTTAGTAAAACCCTGTTGTTTTACCATTTTAAACATACACTTCGATTTTATCTATGTGTAATTATGTGTGTGTGTATATGTGAGTGTAGATGACAATTCACTACGTATCGCTTAAACAGCTTTTTCTGCATAATTGTAAACAGGAAACCGTCCCGCTCTGTGCATTGTTGTTGGTTCCCCTAGGGGCACACATTTCAGATGTTTTTATGTCAAAGCATGCAAAGGGGAGTTGTCTAGTGGGAAACGGCGGAAAATTTAGGGGTAACTTTTTTATCGATATAACGTTGAAGTACATGTTTACGTACAGTTCTGGGGTGAAGTGTCGCTTAGGTTGTTCTGCTAAAACGCTATCCCTGTTCTGTAAATATAGAAGTTTTGAGGATAAATGATAGTGTTGATGTATGTATGTTAATCTTTCATGCATCGGTTTACAGGTTTTGGTACAAGCTTTTATGTCTGTCTGTCTGTGTGAAATGAGATCGTGCAAGTTGTATTTGATGTCTTTCTCGGTTATTGTTATCAGTATGGCATTTGGGACATCATCCTCATCATATCAGCTTTTTGTCACCCAATGCTGAACATAGCGTCCCTCATCGATTTGCAGCGAGAAAGATTGCGGCCTGCATCCACTGGCTCGCTGCGACCTTTATTAGGTCGTCAGTCCATTGTGCAGACGGTGGTCCCACGCCCCCTCACCGCCAATCTAAAAAAGCTACAAAACAAATGTAATTCAATGGAACCGAAAACATAAGTCTTTCTTACTCCTCCTAATCTCTTTCTGATTAAATTCGTTGAAGGTCCCAAGGCAGTTTAACTTTTTTCCGGGACTTGGTGCACTTCGGTGCTTATTGCTATTTCCAGTGTACGCCATTTTGGCTTTTGCTATTTCACCGGGCATAGGTGTGTCACTGTTGTTCCTGGCTTACAGATGATGCAGTGGTGGGTGTGAGGGTGGAATTAGTCCCATTAATAAAACAAACAAAAAAATATTACAAATGGAAAAGGCGCTAAGGGACATCTATCAACTCAGACGTGATATATTATATAGTCTACCATGAATAACGTTTGCGGTTCACGGAGGCGGGGTGGGGGCCGAAATCTCCATAATCAAAGAGTTAGACCGATGACGATATCAGACATGGTGGGCCGATTACACTCGTTGGACGCAGAACCTTATATAGACAAGTAAGTGCGTCGAATTTGGCGCAACCTTGACATTGAAATAGTACCTTTATTGAGAGGGATTGCTAAGGACATTCGAATATACAAAAAATATTATGTTTATTGGTTCGTTTTTGTCGCGTAAGGATTGTCGTATTAAATAAGGTGATGGTTGGGTTACACTGGCCCACGGGGCCAAGAAGTGGCCTGCATGAAAGCATTTGAATTCTACGACTCTCGCGTTAATCGGCATTGCTTCATTTTCGTGTTCTGATTTCTTCTTCAGTGATTAATTTCAGTATGTTAATATAAAAGCAGTGGAACGCCGACAATTCAGACTTAAAAATAATCGCAAATAGAAAAAGTAGTTAGTCTAGTTCTCAATATCTGATGTAGCTATATCAAATAAGTCTCGCGTTAAGTCTCTGAGGCTGTGGGCTCGCTCGCTCGCTTGCTTTTTTCCGGGTCTGTTTGGTTGAGGGACTATCCTTCATGTCTCGGAAAGTACGACAGTGCCTGATTGCTGCCCCTATAGCATTATCTACAAGTAGCGTATACCACAACATTATACTACGGCCACCAACTCGTATACCAAGCGGCAGACTGGCAAAATCCTGCTTCGCAAGGACGCCCATGTGCAGCAATGGACGTTATACGGGCTGTTGATGAATATCAACCATGACCCCGGTCAACGGTTGTATTGATCTCTCAATAATTAATTTACCAATTTAAAAGTCAAACTCTCAAAGACAACTTCAATAAAAAAGCTAAACAATATGTTTAGCTTTTTTTGGCTATTATATCTAATTTCGCATTCTTTTTTGTCTGAAATCGGTAGGTATATAATTATTTCGGCTGTGGGAAGTGCTACGAAAATGTCGATTTTGGATTTTGTAGGTTTTGGTGTTGTGCGAGGAAAGCGAAACTGATCTTCAGGCTGAGGCTGAGGCGGCCCTCCCGACTCTCCGTGGCGTAGCGTTAAAGTCTCGGAGGACGTGTTTCGATCCCACCCCGGACAAGAAATCTTTGTCTGAAATCTAAGATTTCTTTCCGGATCTGGTTGATTGACCACCCTTCGCATCTCGGAAAGCACGTTAAGCAGTTGGACCCGATTGTTCTAACATTATACATAACTAATGTATACCGAGGGCCGTTTCACTACGTATTAAGTGACATAATACTGCGGTCATAAACCGGCCTGCCAGGCGTGGTGACTATGGAAAAAAACTCTCCCTCGGAAGGAGGTCCTTGTTCAGCAGTGGACGCTATACGCGCTGATGATGATGATTAATTATGAAGTTTCCACGGTAACGGGAACTACCCGGATGGAAGCTAGTAATGAACAAATATTAGTCATTTAGTCTATACCCTTGAACAAAGTGCGCGATTTTATCTTTGTATTCGTACCTACTCCCTTTAACCTCCCAAAAATGGAATGAAACGATTCGTAGGTGGAAAACATTTTTCTAAGGCCCGTCATATTATACAATATGTATTCATCAATTTACATCAGATTAAAATCAGATTAATAATACTAGTTCGCGTTCTTGATTTATTTGTAAACAATTCTAGTGGGTGACTAATTGTGAATTTGAACTGAAAAAGATTTATTATTTTTAAAGCCCGTTTACACTGTAAAGCAGAGCAGACTAGCTTATTTTAATGGGCTTTGTGTAGAGCAACAGTTGCACGAAACTCCCCTTAAAAAGTAAAATTAGTAATCCTTTAATATTATCGCCAGCGTCTGTTCTGGGCCCAGGTCCAAGGTTCTCTTACGCAAGTTGCTTAGTTTGAAGTAGAAGTATCAAAAGCCTCGTGGCTAACTACGTATCATCAGTATGTATGACGTCCACTGTTGGACGATAGGTTAGGCGCCACTGTTGGGCGTGCGCATTCTTCGAACGTAGCTGTGTCCGTCTTAGAAACGACCATGAGTGGTGACTATCTTCCTTCACGACACCCAATGTCGTAAGGACAAAGGACCAAGGGACATATAGCTGATAGGTTATCTATCCGCCTGCATGGTTACGGCAAAATCCTTCAATGACCCTGGTTTGCTAACGTCTGTAAAGAGGAGGCGCATGTACAGTAGTTCCTCGAGCGATCGACTCTGTTACCCTTTACCCCCACATGTGACACACGCTCGAGGTCGCATATGCTCGGGGTCAGCTATAGGCCTATGTTACTGTTCCCATCTGTCTCCAATTTTCGACACACATAATCCCCATAGATAACTTTATACAATTAGTTTATAAATTGTGAATATGATACCTACGCACAATTCTGAACGTATTTAACTTGCGTACTACCTGCGTTGGACTGCTACTCTGCTCCAATATGTTATAGCGTGTTGTTTTGTAGCCTATAAGTTAATCCAGCTTATAAACTATCTTTATGAAAAATGTCAGCCAAATCCGTTGAGTAGTATTTGCGTGAAAGATTAACAAACATTCATACTAACTTTTGCATTTATAATAATAGTAGGATAAAGTAATGCCAAATGTATAATTAGATATAACTGAGTATAAATTAAAGTTATTAATCACATTTTTATTTTGTATAAAAGTAATATTTTTATTAAGTTTATTTAATTGTGTGACTAGCTTTGCATGTCGGTTTACTGGCAAAAAATGAAGGACTATTTAAATACGACTGACAATTTATGTATGTAGGTACTCACCAGCTGTCCATATTTGCCAAGAAATAATTTTCTTGAATTGAGAAAACTTATGAGCACTACTAAGTTATTATTATTATATACAATTTATACTTTCGCGTATCATATTAAAATATTATTTAGGAAATCATTGTTTGTGAAAATAATTTAAAAAATTCTTTTACCATTTCTTATGGTGGTCATGTGTGGAAAAAACCGGGTAGTTAATCATCAACTTCGTATGTTTCCATGTTTTTCTTGAGGTTCCGTCCCCGAAAGGTAAAGAGGGGACTCGTAGGTTGTATCTCAAGAACCGCGATAGCTAGACAGTTGCAATTTTTTACAAAAGATGGATTTCTGTTGCCACTTTAACAAAAAATAAAATAAAAATAAAGTGGGGCTCCCATACAACAAAGTGTTTTTTGCCCTTTTTTTCTCGTTATCAATACGGCAATATCGATATCAATAGGCACTTGAAAATGGTACGGAACCCTTCGTCCGACTCGCACTTGGCCGGTTTTTTGTATAGAGCACGACCATTTTGAACAAATCTACATCCGTAACTTAAACTTTTAAATTTCATTAGAATTGTTAACTTAACATCCATTTGCGATGCTTATATCGTATCGCCTGTCCACTATACCGTATACTTAAGTACTAGGAATAACTAAATTACTTTTAAAACAATTGTTCGATACAACACCCAATCTGCAAGGCATCTAACATCTTAGAAAACATTTTCATTAAGCAATCGCAAAGCGTGTAGTATAATCAGACAGGTGAATGATCTAGCCGAATTGAAGGCCGACTATCGTTTGGTCAGTTTTTTTTTTATTATTATATTAATAGTACCTACCTACTTACTTATAGCATGTGTCTGTTTGCACGGCCAACGATCTGGGTACAAAAAAATGTGTGTACCTATAATATGTAGTGCGTTATAATATCGCAGTGTTTTGGGGCCTTTTGAGGTAAAGCGGTCGGTTTATTTGTTTAGATGACAGATGGTAGATATGTGTTTGATACTGCTAATCGTTGCGGAATTGTTCCGTGGTTGTATTTTGTGTAATGATGACGTATAAGGAGTTCAGAACTGAATGATAGAATAGATCTTTGTTATATTATCAGCTGGTTTTATAGCGGAAATGCGTAGTTTGTGATTTTGTTTCTCGCGCTAGGATTTATAATACCTTTTTAAAGTCGGAGCGTTCTTTCCGGGTTTGATAAGTAGGTACATTATTTATCTGTATCAAAGGCGGTTGTAATACTTAAAACCCTAGTCATGTTATAAACGCGAAAGTTTGTAGGATTGTATGTATGTAAATTTGTGACAACCTCCGTAGCGTAGCGGTATTTGGCTCGCTTTAGGTCTCGGAGGTCGTGGGTTCGATCCCCACACCGGACAAGAAATCTTTGTGAAAATTCTAAGATTTCTTTCCGGGTCTGGTTGGTTAAGGGACTACCCTCCGTGCCTCGGAAAGCACGTTAAGCCGTTGGTCCCGATTGTTATAACATCATCTATATCAAGCGTATACCAGGGAACGGGCAGCAGCGTTTCCCGGTGTATTACAACATAATACTGCGGTCACCAATCCGCCTGCCAAGCGTGGTGACTATGGCAAAAACCCTCCCTAGGGAAGAGGCCCCTGTTCAGCAGTGGACGTTGTACGGGCTGATGATGATGATGATGATGAAATTTGTTACTCTTTCACGCTAAAACTACTGACCGGATAAGGGTGAATCTTTGCAAAACAAAACATTACGCTCCTACCCACTGGAGCAGAGTATTTAATATTTAAATAAATTACGACTAAAAGGGACAACTTGCATTAATGAATGTTCGATTTTATATTAATTGTTGTTATTTTAATTACTTTATGATTTGTTAAGCGGCTTTTTTTAGGAATCAATACTTTTTAGGCAGGGCATATTGTGAAGTAAGCCTCATGGCTAACTACTGGTCACTGACTCGTGATGGCTGTTCAGCCCGTATAACGTCCACTGCTGAAAATGGGCCTCCTTCCGGGGAGGGTATTTGCCATACTCACTACGCATGGCAAGCGGGTTGGTGACCGCAGTATTATGTTTTACTACAAGGAAACGCTGCTGCCCGTTCTTTGATATACGATTATTATAGATGATGTTATAACAAACGGGACCAACGGCTTAACGTGCTTTCCGAGGCACGGATGGTAGTCCCTCAACCAACCGGACCCGGAAAGAAATCTTAGAATTTACACAAAGATTTCCTGTCCGGCGGCGTGGGGATCGAACCCACGACCTGCAAGATTTAAAGCGAGTCAAATACCGCTACGCTACGGAGATTGTAGATCATTTATTTTTTATCTATCCACTCCTGCTCCTAAAGAATACTACAGTTTTATAATTCGTTAAATAACGTGTCGAGTAGAAATTTCTGTCAATTATTTCCAAATTGATATAAGTGATTACTCAGTTGTATAATTAGGTTAATTTTGCTTCGCTTTAATTGTATTTGGAAGCTAAATTTGAGCTGTCCTCTAAATAATTCCGTGCCCATATTTTATTGATTTTACAATTTCAAGGCGGTGTGGTTAAGGTTTTAAACTGTACGCCCTTCCAATTTGGCAGTTTAAGGTAATAAATCCGATAAAACATGTTTTTTTTGTTAAGAATACCTAATTAATTAAATATTGGTGTGTACTCTTTCTATTCATAATGAATTTATTCAGCACTTAGGTATTTACATACACATGTACTTGTCAGAATCACAATGTTACACAGTTATTCTTATTCTATTAATTAAACTAGATACTTAACTAACAGGTAGCAAATTGTAAGGATATTACAGACAAAGTAGTCGGTCCGTCAGCCTGTCATTAATTGTTTTATGGTCCTTATATGTATTCTATATACAGGGTTATTTTTAAAACACCAATAACCTTTTAGAGGGTGAAAGTGCTGATGATTGTAAACAACTTTAATTATGGGACCAACCCTGAAATCGCGAAAATAAAATCAGCTGTTCCATACATTTTGTCGGGGTAAGTAAACATACATTTATGGAACAGCTGATTTTTTTTTCGCGATTTCGTGGTTGTTCCCATAGTAAAAGTTGTTCATAATCATGAGTACTTCTATTCCCCAAAAGGTGGTTGGTGTTTTAAAAATAACCCTGTATAAGTAGGTACGATAAAGAATTATTATTATTATTTCTTGTTGTGATAATAGATAAAGACAGGGCTAAAAGTTACCTAAAAGACTCCGGGGTTTTTGAGAAGTTTGAGCGTTGAAGATCCGTTCCTATATTCTATCAGGATAAGTGTTCTAGAATTACATGGATAAATTTCATTCTGAGTTTCTTTTCTATGTTGTTTTGTTCAAAGAAGACAATAGGCGAGACGACAGTATCAAAATATTAAAGATTTAATGTTTTTAGGGGAAAGTACATATACAAAGAAATTATTACACTTATTTATTTTTATATAAAACCTTGAGATTAATGTGATTTTTAATAAAATAAAAGATTAAAATACTGCAATCGGCCATTTTGACTGAAACACCAATCACGGCGCATGACGTCACGATATTGTAACCATCAAAGAGAATTTAACCACTACATTAGGTTTGGCGGACTCAATGACATTTTTTACAATAGCGTGACGTCATAGCCGACGCCATGACTTGAGGCCTTTTTTCGCGCGCTATTTAAAATTTAATAGAAATATGGCTTAAACTTCGTTAAATTTAAATTTATTACCGAAATATTGTGTTTTTTGTACTTAGAAATTGACTACCCACGTTGCGCAAGAGGATTTCAAAATCTTGCCTCATGCCTATTGTCATCCATTGCGGTTTTTAATCAAGTTAATAAAAAAAAATCTGACAGGCACCTCTATTATTCACTTGTCTGAGACAGAAAATAAATAATTAAGAACAATGCCGCATTTTCGCTTTACATTTGTCGATTTGTGATTCTTTAATATCCGACCCGTCGGAGGAGAGTGCGCCTGCTCGCCCTCTCAACCTTTAGTTAGCGACAGCTTAGGGCAGAGCACAGAACTCTCTTAAACAACTTAAAGTAATAACTTCTCAATTCCTCCGTCAGCGGCCGCCCTGAGCCGAGGTCCAAGTCCCAAAAGAGGTGCACTCTTGCACAGGGGGCTTAGTTTGTATTTTAAAGACCATTTAATAAAGCTGGAGCTCTGCTTTATATCCATTGTAATAACAAAAGCCTTGTAGCTAACTATATGAAAATTCTTAACTCAAGCGTTAACCAAAGATGTACCACCATGGCTATCAATAACATCTTACTAGTGATGTAACGAATGCTGGATTTTTCACATTCCCGAATGCGAATGCGATTGCGAATTAAAAAGCGCGCGCACAATGTTTGACAGGTTTGACGTTTCGTGTCGACCATGTTTAAATTGAACATAGCCGAGCCGAATGAATTTAGTCACAGAAAGTTCATTCTAAAAGTTTTGTTTTGTTTTGAGTTGAGGTTAGTTTTATATTATTTTTCAAATTTAACTAATATTTAAGGGACAAAGTGGCATAAAAGCATGAGTAAAGCACACATCAGCGAAGTTTGGACTTATTTTACAATATGTCATGCTGAAAATGTTAATTGCAAGTTGTATTGTATTATTATTTCATATGCATGCATATAATAATTTCCTTTTTGTTTATTAAAAACATTCGCTAAATATTCGCATAATTTTTGCGAATACGAATGCGAATGCGAATATTGAAAAATACGCGGATATTCGCGAATTCGAATGCGAATGCGAATATCCGTTACATCACTACTAGGTTCTACTTAAACGAAATTACTTATTGGTAAACATCCAACATCGAGCGTCGAATTCTTTCCAATGGCCATCTCCTTTTTTAAACGTACGTCCAAAAAACGAAAACCTGCTATTAATCCAATGCCGTTTTTCGGCTCATTCGCTTCTTGCTTCGGTTCGGAAGCGGCACATTCCGTAGCCAGGAATCCGCATATTACAGAACCAACTGAATACAAAATAGGGAGGCGGGTACCCTCTGAATTTCAATCGTATTACGCGTTTGACGTTTCTATATCAATGTTTTGCCGCGTTTTTATTGTTGTAACAGGTGGCAGGGGTGGGTTAGGACAGCTTTTTATTTTGTACGGAACGGAGAAAGTGACGTGAATGTCTAGTTTTATTTTTAGCTGGGCTTTATCTAGTTTGGTGGTTGCGGAGGAAATAAAAGAGTACGATTTTATTGAAGAGTCTGAATATTTTATCGGGAATCGCATGTTTTGTTCGGTTATTGACCCGTAACCAGAAAAATTTGGAATACCAGTTATTTCGTAAATTATTTAGGTATTATTCTTATCTGACCATCATATAGGTATCATCACATTTAAATATGGCCTATGAAGGTATCTGACGCTGAAAAAAATTAAAAACATACAAACTCTTCAGCTTTATATATTATTATATGCATATAAATTGTATAGGTACGTTCAATTTCACGACAACCTCCGTAGCGTAGCGGTATTTGGTTCGCTTTAAATTTCGAAGGACTTGGATTCGATCCCCACGCCGGACAGAAAATCTTTGTGTAAATTCTAAGATTTATTTCCGGGTTTGGTTGGTTGAGGGACTATATACCTTCCGTGCGTTGGAAATCACGTTAAGCTGTTGGTGCCGATTGTTATAAAATCATCTATAATAATCGTATATCAAGGAACGGGCAGCAGCGTTTCCCTGTGTGGTACAACATAATACTGCGGTCACCAACCCGCCTGCCAAGCGTGGTGACTATGGCAAGTACCCTCTCTCGGGAGGAGACTCATGTTCAGCAGTAGACGTTATACAGGCTGATGATGATACGTTAACTTATGTATCTATTTTATAACCCCTTACTTAGAAATGAACATGAGAGTTTGTATAAAGTTATTATTATTCACTATAATACCCGTAATACGGAATTACTCCACCCTAGTCTACGGTAGAACAGGTTTTCTAATAACATAATTATCATCAGCCCTTATATATCCAACGGGGGACGCCCTATTGCGCAGGTTGCTTAGTTTGTAGTTTTTAAACCCTTTACCTTGGCTGGAGCTCCGCTCGGGTCCCACATATCCCAACGCCAGCGCGCGAATATACGCTGCGGCGGCGGTGGGAATGTGTAAATGCATGTCCCACCGGACAACAAAAAAAAAAAGTTGGAGCTCCGCTCGCCTTTATGCTCGATGAAGTAGCAAAAGCATCGTGGCTAAGTACATGTCCGTGTCCCACTACATAATTATGTGAAAAAACCTCTTAATATCATCCACTGCTAAACGTGGGCCTCTTAAAGGGGGGTAAATTGGTGGTATTAACTTCACCTGGAAGAGAATCATATTATATGATAGTTGTACCTATCTAATTTTAAGTTTAGTTTTAAGTCCATTTCTGTATTTTTCTCTTTGTAAAGGGTACAATAAAGAGTTTATCTATCTATCTAGTTATTATAAAAGCAAGCTGTAGAGAGCGCGCCTTACAGAGTATGAACTGTTGGCACGGGTATGAACAACACCGTGGTGTTCTGGCCAAAATAATAATCGAATTATATTTTACATGTTTTGTGATTACTTTGATGACACTTACAGTATCAAGTCGCAAAAGTGATTCGTAGAACCAAAATAAAGTAAATAAAAATATTTATTTTTACCATAAAAGCGCCATGACCTACATTACATCTGATTATAATTAACGCAACGGACTTAAGTAGGTAAAAGAAAACTAGGTATTGGATCGATTTCCAAAATCACGTCGTCACAAAGACCCATTATTAAATATATCTGGTTTTATTTTATATAGAGGTTTGTACATGAAAATGCGATATACCAATTAAAACACGCCAATTTTAGTTGTTCTACTTGTTTTCCGGTTACTTATGGTGTTTAATGTATCTCAAATCTAACCACAATCGTTTAAGGTCACCATTAACACGTTAGGGCCTACATTAATGATGATGATCGCAATTACTCCAATAAATTGCCACAAAAAACATTTAAGTCTGTGCGTGCTATCGGCGTCTGTGAGATCACACCAAAATCACGTATCGGGCGGCGGTGAATTAATTCTAATTGCGACGAAATAGTCGTGCGTGCGATTATCAGACGCTTTTTTGGCAATCGCCTTACCGGCGGTTAAGGTTTGGTTTTGACACGCAATTGTGATCAATTTTGTTTTTAATGTGATGTGTGAATTGAGTTAGGTGATTATGGATTTGATGCTGGGAGCAACAATTGTTTTTGATTATGCTTTGAAGCGAAGAATTATGCAGAGTATTAAATTGTTTATTTACTGAATATGAAGCGTTTTAAAGTAAGTCGATTTAAAGCATACAGAGATGTGATAACGTCGGTGATACTGGACCTCCGCGTAAGTGTCGGTTGGTAATAAGGTTTAATTTCATCTATCAAGTAATAATTTCGTTATATATGTTTTATAGGGCAAGGAATGAATTTAATACATTAAATTTTCAACTTTATTATCTATTGTCACTTACGTGGTATTTCAGTATGTCCGACGATAAGATTTGTGAAATCTTAATACTTTTTATTACTTGTTACTTAAATAAATAAAGCTTTTATCATTTTAAAATTGAACACATTTGTTAATTTACTGTGATGACATGTCTGACCTGCTAAATGAAAAAAAAAGTTTAATATAAATTGTTTTTTTAAGCCAAAATAACAATCCTTGACAAATTCAATACTAACCTTACATAGATAGATAACCCTAATCAAAAATAATAATGATGATCACAAAAAATCGAATCAATTCTTATCAAAATTAGTTGATGTTCATTAATATAAATTATTTTCAAATGGAAATTACTAGAAACGTGTTAATATGACTGACGAGTTTTTACAAATTTCCGGTAAACGACAATGTAAATTTATTCCGCGAGTCGTTTGAATTGGCTATTGACATATTAACATACGCGAATAATGAATATCATTGATTAATACGTAATTCTAAATCGTTAGTTTTAATTTTAAAAGTAATACGTAGAAAAAATATCACGCAATTTATCCAAGAATAAATAAAAAAGGTATTTTTAGTGTCTTATGTAATGTTAGATTAAACCGGTGGTTACGGCAGTTGTTTCTGAGACGTAGTATTCTGGGATCGATTTCTACCAGCGAAAAATATTTGAGTAAATGTGTCTTAGTGTAATTTGTGTTCCCCGTGACACGGGGATTAGTTTTACAAGAGTGAGTTTTTAGAAAAAAAACTTTCTTTTGCTGCGAATCATTTGGTCACCAGTTTTTTTCTAGACAACCTATGGCTTTGCGGCATGTCCCGCTTCAATGCCCATGTTCAACTGAGGGCTGATAATGATAATGATTCGTCTAGAATAAAAATATTACATATACGTAGTGACTAGATAACATCTCTTTTTGGCAGTTTAATCTCTTTTGCCAAATGTCAAAAAGCCAAAATAATTGCTTCATTTATTGTAAAATAATTCACGTTCTCATACAGCGCCGCTAACAAAACTTTCAAAAACCAAAAATTAAAAAAAGAAATCGGGTCTAACTAGAAAGAATTGGAGCGGTCTCATCATCTTATCTTTACAAAACATTTTGATGATTCAAATCTAATTCCTTACAATTAGATAAGTACCTCCTCAACCAAATTCAAACATCCAAGGCCATTCATACAACCAAACAAAACAACGATTTACAAAACCAAACAATATTATCATGAAAACATGTGGGGCATTTAGTCCCCTAGCCTTTGTGCCACCACGTCTTGTTATTTTCAACTGTCAAGATAAAAGCAACCCAAGAATCTCAACCTTATCCCATTAAAAATAAGGTTTAGAACTTTCGGTTGCTATCGATTCGACAAAGAAAGTTGCAAAAATGTATTTCAGAATATACGCTGCTTACTCGCTGATTTCAAAACATCGAGTATAATATCGAGATTTTATACAAAAACAAAATACTGCTACTCAAATAGAATTTTCCGCAAATATTACTAATATTACTAATACTATAATGCCATAACGTGATGTCTGCACGGCGCGGGCGCACTGAAATGAAATGAAAAGTTGTTTTCAGTGGTTTTTATGCTTAATTTTAAATGTTTGCAGAATGAAGCCGGTTTGACGATTGAATAAGCCGATATACGGGATTGACTAGTTTTCTCACGTTTTTGGTGAATATATTAATATTGTTGTGTTTTGGATAATGTTTTATGTATTTAGTATTAGAATCTAGTTAAAGGTGAGAGGACGGATCAGAGGAATTATCTGAATTTGAGTTCATTTCATTTGATTTGAACTCAAAATTTTAATGACTTCTGCCGTAAACTGCCAATAACTCCTAAGTGCATTGACGATTTTTTCAGGAGACCATAAAAACTAAAAATATAAAGAATTCATGAAATCAAAATCCAAGCTTATTAATTTTAGATTAATTAAATATTTGCAAGAAAATATTGAAATCAACTTTGATTAAGGCTGTAGATAAGTTAGAAGAATTGCAGCACAACACGATTTCTTTGTGAAAATAAGTCATTTCATATTGTTCTTTTTTTAATGTTGAGTGTTTTGAGAGGTATGATAGTTTGTTTAGAATTACGATATAATTTATAACGCCACCAGATAGGTAGCGTAAATAACAATATGTTGGTACAACAAATATTAGTTAGGACTTAGGAGGTATTGGCAGCATCAATATGTAGTTAGCCACAAAGACGAACTTTATCGGGCGAGTAAGGCTCCAGCGATATTAGATAATTTCTGCCCAGTTATTGCAAGACAGGGCAGTAAGTAAGTATCTTTTAGAGGCGGTAGGTCAGACTCTGGACCCGAAACCTTATTTCAACTAGGTTTATTCTCACCAAAACCATAATCATCAAACTCGTTTAAAAATGCCTTAATAAATTTATATTACCCCAAGTTCTATTTCTGAATCCAATTTTCTTCAAATCCATTAGTTACGACGTGATTTGGCTATAAAAATTCATGATTATGTTACTCCTAGAAATATAACTAAGTATTTATTAAAACAGGTTTCTTGGGAACAATCTCGAGTTATCCATATTTGAAATTAAGTTAGTCTTATCTATATATATAAATGAATACCTATTTCCCTTGGTCACGGTATCACGCCTGAACGATATGACCGATTTCGCTAATTCTTTTTTTGTCGTGTTCGTTATTGTCAGGAAAAGGTTCTTATGAAAAAAAAAATAAGAAAATTGTGCGCAAAATTAGAAAATTTAACCACCATACAAAATTGTCTAATGTAACATAAGCTCTTTTGAAAATATAAACTTTTTAATGTAATCTTATGGCGTTTGACATAACATTGACAGAATGCGTGCTGCTTTTGTATACACCACGGTTAGTTCGGAGCTATTACGCCTAATATTAAAAGTTAAATCCTTACTAATGTCCTAATCCTGTATGTTTGTCTGTCTGTCTGTTGCGCAATCACGCCTTAACTACTGAAGCGATTTGAATGATATTTGGTACAGATATAGTCTAGAGCCTGAGAAAGAACATAGGCTATATTTTATTATGAATTTCCCACAGGAGTTACGCGGGTGAAACCGCGCGCGGGAAGCTAGTTTTAGTTACGACGGGTCAACGTCTGTCGGGTCAGCTAGTCTTAAATAAGATCTTGTAGCTATTTACCTAAGTTACTTGATGTATGGAAAAGTTACTGATGCTTTGATTTCGAAGGATTCATAGGTTTATTATCTACCAAATAATACAAACAACTATGAAATAATTTTAGTATTTAAGGTCAGATGTATCATATTGATGTTGTTTCCGTGTGGTTTCCGGCTAAGAATAGACCACCCCTTGTCTTCCCATGGGTGTCGTAAAAGGCGACTAAGGGACACATGGCTGATGGATGGGCAGCAGCATCTATTAGCTCAAGGTTTACATCTTACTGCGATCACCAATTCGTCTGCCAAGCGTGTTGCTTATGACAATATCCCTCTACGATCCTGGCTTGACAAGATCCGTTAAGAGCTCCCATGTTCAGCAGTGGACGTAAACGGGCTGCTGATGATGATGATGATGTATCATATTGCTTACGGCACATCCGCCATTTGACGATTAGAATGATTAATACAAAATTTCTGGAAATTAATCAAATCAACTAAACAGCTGTCAAAATTCATGTTAAGTGTCAAATTAGTTTTTAATTTGATTTGATTATCGTGATAGATAAATAATATACATTTTCGTTTAGATTTGAATGCCTAACGTCGTCTTGGATGAAGCTGCAGGCTACAGGATGTTTTTGTATATTCATGTTTCATGACAACTTCCGTAGCGTAGCGGTATTTGGCTCGCTTTAAATCTTGGAGGTCGTGGGTTCGATCCCCACGCCGGACAAAAAATCTTTGTGTAAATTATAAGGTTTCTTTCCGGGCCTGGTTGGTTGAGGGACTACCCTCCGTGCCTCGGAAAGCACGTTAAGCCGTTGGTCCTGATTGTTATAGCATCATCTATACTAATCGTATATCAAGGAACGGGCAGGAGCATTTCCTGGTGTGGTAGGTACAACATAATACTGCGATCACCAATCCGCCTGCCAAGCGTGGTGACTATGGCAAAAAAATACCTTCCCTCAGGGAGGAGGCCCATGTTAAGCAGTGGATGTTATACGGGCTGATGATGATGATGATGATGTTTTATGAGCTGAATTTGATTTGACACTTAAGTTAACAGTTATATTAGTTGCCTGTTACTTTGATTGATGTTTAAGAAACAAGTTGTATTTATATCAATGCTTATCAACTTTTATCTTAAAATAAATCTTACTCCTCGCTCGTAATAAGTGGAAAATTAGCTTAAAGTTAAAACCGCATTAATTATTCTTAAAATATCCGCCATTGACATAAACCATAAATAATTCTTATAATAGCGATGACAACATTATTAAAACTAAATTAATGAACTGGTCTGGTATTGATTCAATTTATAACCCGAATGATTTTGTATGACAGATCGTAAAACCTATAAGTATTGATATTAATGTTGTAGCCAAATAATATTATGTCCGGTTTTAATCTCTCAAGGTCGGTTTAATTCAGTTCTTCAGGCAGTGGCGAATTTACCAGCATGCTAAGTAGGCTGGAGCCTAGGGCGGCAAAATTTTGGGGGTGGCAAATTTGTCTAACATTTTTTCCTAATAGAAAAATAAACTTAACGTCTAAAATTTTAAATAGTACAATTTTCAGCAGTTCAATTGTTGGGGCGGCAAATTTTGAATAGCCTACTTGCGGCAAATGTATAAGTCTGCCTCTGTCTTCAGGTGTGGCTTTTGTGGAGTCCTACTTAATTAGTTATAAGTTAATTGATAATGAAGAAAAATCTTTAGGTTTTATTTAATTTTGAGGAGTAGGGACGCCTCTACACTCCGGGCGTCCCTATAATTGGGCAAATGGGCCACTGTAAGTGTGGCCCTGGAGATCCTGCGGTACCATATTGGCCGCGGGTGCCGTCGGGGGGCCGGATTGCTCATGCGTACCCGACCCCGCCAACGGCGGATCGAAGGAGTGTCCGGGAGGTTTTAGTGGTGTAGGGTCCTCTCCTCGTGGTATGACTTTAGCATACCACGCTATGGAGAGGGCGAGTCCCACATATCCCACCGCCAGCGCGCAATTACGCTGCAACGGTGGTGGGAATGCGTCAATGCATTTCCCCCCGGACAACAAAAAAAAAAAAAAAGGTTTTATTTAATTTTATCGATCTTTTATAGGGAAAAGAGACTTAAATGTGATACATCGTTTCTGTTCCATTTACATCCTACTAATGTTATTAACGCGAAAGTTTGTAAGTATGGATTGATGGATGTTTGTTACTCTTTTACGCAAAAACTAGTGAACGGAATTACCTGAAATTTTGCACCGGGATAGGTTATACGCTGGATTAACATATAGGCTACAAAACATAACGCTCCGACAAACTGGAGCAGAGTAACGCGGGTAAAACCGCGGAGCACAGCTAGTTTATAGACACATTTGATTCCCGCGCGCGGTTTTACAAGCATAACTCCTGGCCTCATAGGAACGTTATAATTAAATATAGCCTTTAACCTTCCTCGATAAATGGACTATCCAACACTGAAAGATTTTTTGAAATCGGACCATTAGTTCCTGAGATTAGCGCGTTCAAACAAACAAACTCTGCAGCTTTATAATAATAGTATAGAAATACTCCACGGAACTGCTCCTTAAACACGTGCAATGTGTCATTCTAGCCCCTTAAGGTACGTCCATGACATTGATCCACTTAATGGGCCCTAGTATGGACGTTAACAATAGCACGTAATGTACCCGATTATGGTAACAATTCTTATAGTATTTTGACCCTCCGTGTGTTGCTTCGACTTATAGATAGATTTAGTTATGCAGGTGTAGCATCGTGTTCATTGCTGTTTGAATATTATTTTTCTTTTATAAAAAAGACAACTTTTTTTTTCTTTTAAAAAAGACAACTCCCGCACTAGGGAAATAAATCCCTGTTTCGCGGGGGACTTTACAAACATTCATTTCACGGACACAAAGAACACCCAGACTCAGAATAACTATTTGTGGTTCACACAAATAATTGTCCCGGGTGGGAATCGAACCCAGAACACCAGGTCTCAGAAGCAACTACCGTAACCACTGAGCCACCGGTGCAGTCAATATTGGTTGAAAGGATTATTCTATGGCTGAAATGAGCTAGTTTATTGACTTTAATGAACTATTTCATCATCGTTAGCCTGTTTAATGTCCATTTCTGAACATGGTGTTCTTCCGAGAGAATTTTGCCATAGTCATTTCGTTTGACAGGCAGGTTGGTGAACGCATTACATGACCATCATTGACGAACCATCGTCTTAACATGCTTTCCGACGTATGGAGGGAAGTCTTTCAACCTACTGAACCTGAAATAAATCTTCTATTTTTTACAATAAAGTCCGGTGCGAAGATCGATCTCACGACCTCCGAGACTTAAAGCTAGATTTACTCATATACCGCTAGCCCACTGACATTGGATACCCTCCCGACCCTTAGTATGCAAAGAACCCTCCGATGCCCTCATAAATCCGATGTCCGAGAGGTCCACGAACTGTAAAGTAGAGCGACAGTTGCACAAAACTCCCCGTAATCTAAATCTAAAAGTCATAATCCCTCAATCTCATCGCCAGCGACCGCCCTGAGCCGAGGTCCAAGTCTTACAGGGGACACCCTCTTGCGCAGGTTGCTTAGTTTGTAGTCTTTAAACCATTTTTTTAAGGCTGGAGCTAAAAAAATGGTGAAATAATGCAGAGTTTGTTTGTATAGATTAATGAAACAACATACTACGATATAATCCTGTTAGAGCAGAGTAAAGCAGCTGGAAACTTTATAAAATAAATTATCAACATACAAAAGGAAGATATTTGACAACATACGCAATGTTTTATACTGCTTCATTTTGGCATTGAAAGTGACTCGTCACTCGCTGCCTCATTCAAAGTGCGTTAAGCCTAAGTTTATATTATGTAAACTTGTTTCATTGCCTTTGTACTTACCGAAAGGTCAATAACCAAGAGCTCATACAT
Source organism: Nycteola revayana (assembly GCA_947037095.2). Classification (NCBI taxonomy): domain Eukaryota; kingdom Metazoa; phylum Arthropoda; class Insecta; order Lepidoptera; family Nolidae; genus Nycteola; species Nycteola revayana. The sequence goes on along the minus strand of OX344847.2, from coordinate 18,745,186 downwards.
AAAATATGATGACCAGACAGTTTTATTCCCCTAGCACAAAACGTACATAGCTACATTTCTTCAGATTTTTTCTTGGTACTATAAAAACTGTAGTTGATCGTATATCAACAGGTACAACGCGGTGTACTACGCCTAATTTTTAAAACGGTCAGTTAACTCTGATGCGGAAGTGTCTCTGTGTAATAAAATAGTAAATGAGGATTCAGAAGAACCAAGGTAACCGATACAGTGCAAAGGATTAGTATTTATAACCTTTTAGTGTGGAACCCGTCGACACAGTATTGCTTGAAAAATCGTTTTTTTGGAGGAACATATTATTATGTAGTAAGTTAGCTTAGCCTTCTTCACCTGGCATAAGAGCAAGCCAAGCCAAGCTCCAGCCTTATTAAATGGTTTAAAATACTTTTAGGTCAAGGATTTTTTGAAGTCATGTGGCGCCTGATACCCTACTTTAAAAGGTACTATGTACTAAAATTAAACCCGGAAAATGAAGATTGGAAGAGCGACGTTCTTGGCCGCAATTCGCAGGTCTAATGTCTTGGCGGGCCACTTCTTGGATCGCAGGCCTGTGTATGACCGGCCTTAGCTTAAAGCTATAAATTGAGCAATCTACCCAAGAGTGCGCCTCCTGTGGAACTTGAATCTTGGTGTAGGGCGGTCGCTTGCGGGAAGAATTGTTAAATGAAACTAATAAGATTTTAGAGTTTTGTGCCCCTGTTGATAGCAAAACAAGTGGATTATTATATACGGAAGCCTACCAAGATATTAGTTAACAAACATTTGAGTTGACGCTTTATGATCACAGAACACTCTCAAACGTGCAATACATATAAAATACGTAGTACTTATAACTTGACAAAGTTTTGGCGGCCGCGAAGTTTGACTGAGTTCACTTGTGCTTCTTGCCGTTACTTAATTTTAGGTGTGCCAAGACACTTCTTGGCACCTCTCGGTCTTCTTTAAATTGCTTTGAAAATTAACGATAAATTTTCTAGTATATTGATAATGCATGTAGGAGGAGATCGAGCAGTTAGCCCTCGTATTTAGCCTAGCTTTTCATGTTAGCAATTTTGTTGGTACTGTTTCTGGTCTGATCCTACGATAGGTTCCTGACGCCACAAGCTCTTTTTTAAGTACGATTGTGGACTAGCTAACGACCTTTTTCTACTTCAAAGAATTTGCGAAAGTCTCGTGAGCAAGTGAGCAGTACTCCTGCTTTAATAAATGGTTTAAAAACCACAAACAAAGCAACCTGCAACCTTTGCAACTTAGATCTCGGCTCAAAGCGGTCGCTGGGGATTGAGGAATTATAACTTATCGTCTTTTAGGGAAGCTTTGTGCATTTGTCGCTATGCGTTCGTGGGTTCTTGGACTTCGGGTCCAAGAGGGCGTCGTGAAGTTGTTTACAATTTAAGGGTCATGAGGAAGAGGGACGAGTCGCGGTCACGGACATGCCCTACACGATTGTCTAATATGCTTATGGGTTATCGCAGTCACCGATTCGTAACGTAGGCTCAGAACCAAGCGACGGTGGTTTAGAATTATGTGATTACTAGCTGACCCGGCAGACTTCGTACTGCCTCAATCGATACATAAAAGACCTAAACATTTGTATAAAATAAACTGGGCCGTAGAGACTTCGTTTATGCGGTACTCCTACCCCTACCCTACCCCTACCCTACCCCTACCCTACCCCTACCCTACCCCTACCCTACCCCTACCCTACCCCTACCCTACCCCTACCCTACACTACCCCTACCCTACACTACCCCTACCCTACACTACCCCTACCCTACACTACCCCTACCCTACACTACCCCTACCCTACACTACCCCTACCCTACACTACCCCTACCCTAAAAAATCTTGGCAAAAAAATTCAAGTTTTTAATTAACAAAATAAAGCTCAAATTGACTCTACATTTTAGTTAGAAAACGTTTGTATGGGAAAAAGAAAAAGGCTGTTTTAAGGGGTTTTCAGGCAATTATTCGAATTTTTCTCGCCGTAAAAACCATCCTTGAACTTCGACGAACATTAAAAAAAAAGAATTGGCCAAATTGGTCCAGGCTTTGTAGAGTTATGCGCTTACCAACACATTTTGCGATTCATTTTTATATTATAGATTATTTATCTAGTCTGGCAGAACTCTTAAAATATAAATTGAGACTAACCTTTATTGTATGGTCTTGTTCTTCAAAGAGGTATTTGCATGAAAAAATCCAATACAACATTCAGCATACCCTCAGTATACCCCAAGGATGTTTCAAATAGAATGTTATGAGGCGACGCCGCGACGTCTAGCAAATTTGTTTTTTTATTGTAATGACTGAGGAACATATTATAATAATACGTAACGCGACATCTGAAGCATAATTATCTTACATCTCTGTCAAGGTCACATCCCTTATTCGAAGGGCGTCAAAATCGTCCACAGAATACATAAGACCATTTCCGATGACGCAACTTCCGTCCTACCTACGTACTTGAATTGTATGGTGTATGATATGAATTTTTATGGAGCATCTTGTGTTTTTATGTAATGCTGTATGCATGAATTGGTACTTAGATGTTTAACATAAAATTCTATGGGTAGTTTATTAAAGTTTTAGTAAAATTGTCTATGTCGATGTTGGTGTGGAATAATTTTTAATTTATCTATATCTATAAGTACAACACGTCAGTATAAGTAAGACAACCTCCGTAGCATAGCGGTAATTGGCTCGCTTTAAATCTCGGAGGCCGTGGGTTCGATCCCCACACCGGACAAGAAATCTTTGTGTAAATTCTTTCCGGGTCTGGTTGGTTGAGGGACTACCCTCCGTGCCTCGGAAAGCACGTTAAGCCGTTGGTCCCGATTGTTATAACATCATCTTTATTAATCGTATATCAAGGAACGGGCAACACTATTATAGATGATGTTATAACAATCTAGACCAACGGCTTAACGTGCTTTCCGAGGCACGGAGGGTAGTCCCTCAACCAACCAGACCCGGAAACACAAAGATTTCTTGTCCGGTGTGGGGATCGAACCCACGACCTCCTAGACTTTATATGAAAATGAAATTGAGTTTTGGGTGTAGTGTAATCAATTATTGCCCGTCATAGGTGAGCGATGTAATAAAACTTTGGTCGCATGTTGTACTGTTTTGCTGAAATTACGACAGGCTTCGACAACTTTGGGAGTAATGGACTAAGAGCTGACAACCGAAAAGGCAAGGTAATTTGATCATTCATAAAAATGATTTATCAGCTTACCTGGAGCATTCTAAGACAAGACTAAGCATTAAAGACGTCGACCTGGCAGGATTCGCGTGGTGGATGTGAGAGTTATGGGGTGGGAAAAAAATAAAAAAAAAAGGTAATGTGATCAGGATTACTTTTTATGCCAAATGGTTTGCCCACCTCCCCAAAGCACACAAAAAAAATCTGGCGTCATTTGGTTGGTGGAAAGGTAGCGCCAGGCTTAATTAAAGAGAGGAAAAAAAAAAAAAAATTTTTAGGTAATAAGAACAAGGCTGGCTTTTTTTGTGCTTATATGGCTTTTTTTTCCTAGCCTCTGGGAATAATATATTATGACCCAACTAACGACCCGCCCTGGCTTCGCACGGGTCCAATGCTGATGTATCTATATATATAAAACAAAGACGGGTTTGTTACAACACTTATAACTCGAGATCGGCTGGATCAATTTTCATGGTTTTTGTTTCGTTGGATTTGTCTCCGCCCTGAATAGCAGAATACATTTTAAAAACAAAAGAAAGTCGTGTTAGTTACACTATTTATAACTCAAGAACGGCTGAACCGAATTGGCTGAAAATTGGTAGGGAGGTAGCTAAGAACTGGGAGAAGGACATAGGATACTTTTGGGTAGGGGTAGGGTAGGGGTAGGGGTAGGGTAGGGTAGGTTGGCGTAACGTGGCCCTGCTGCGCAGGCCGCAGCGGGTCATAGCCGCCAGGGCGGCCCGGACCTACCGCACGGTGTCGTTCGACGCGGCCTGTCTTCTCTCCGGTTCCCCTCCGTGGGAACTGGAGGCGGAAGAGTTGGCCGCGGCGTACCGGCGGAGGTGCGATGGGGCGTTAAACAACCGGGATCCGTTTCCGGAGGGCATGGCGACGTGGCGTACTGAATCGCGGCGTCGTGTTCTCCGTGAATGGAAACACCGGTTGAACAAAACAAGTGAGGCCGGATCGCGCACGGTGGATGCGATCCGGCCTCACTTGTTTGAGTGGGCCGGACGCAAGGGGGGGGAGGTTACCTTCCGCCTTGCACAGGTAATGACGGGGCACGGATGCTTCGGTCATTACTTGTGCAAGGTGGCAAGGAGAGAGCCGGACACTCGTTGCCACCACTGTGATTGCGCCGATGATACGGCGCATCACACGTTGGTCGAGTGTCCGGCTTGGGCGACCGAGCGCAGTGCGCTCGTCGCTCAGGTAGGTGACGATCTCTCGCTTTCGAACATCACACAGAAGATGCTCGAGAGCGAGGGATCGTGGGAGTCGATGGCCTCTTTCTGTGAGACGGTAGTTTCGCAGAAGGAGGCCGCGGAGCGGGTGAGAGAACAAGATCCCAGCTCTCATCCGCTTCATAGACGTCGCGTTGGCGGGAGGCGGAGGGCGGAGCTCCGTCGTCTCCCGCCATAAGGGGTGACCCTGGGGAGCAGAGTGCATGGCTTTGCTCCCTAGGGTCACATTCATGAGTAGGTCGGGGAGCGCCTTGCGTCCGGGCGCCCCTGTAGGAGTAGGACGGTACCCATCGCGGGTGCTTAACACTCGCGATGGGGCCAAGGGGGAGGGAAACTCTCGCCCTTTTACCGGGGCGAGAGTTGTTGAAGAACTCTGCCGTGGGGGGAACACCAAAGGCCCATATGGTTCTTGGGTCCCCTCACACTAAACGGCAGACGGAGGAACGCCCGGGGGCTTTTTTAGTGGGTATGTCCTCTCTGCGGTGCGACAGCGCACCGCGTTCTATAGAGGAAGAGCCCCACATGCCCCTCGCTGGCGCAAGAATCACATAATAGTGATTCTTGCGCTAGCGAGGAAGTGCGATCACGCATTTTTACCCCGGAAAACAAAAAAAAAAAAAAAAAAAAAAGGGTAGGGTAGGTTAGGGTAGGGTAGGGTAGGGGTAGGGTTAGGGTAGGGGTAGGGTAGGGGTAGGGTAGGGGTAGGGTAGGGGTAGGGTAGGGGTAGGGTAGGGGTAGGGTTGGGGTAGGGTAGGGGTAGGGTAGGGGTAGGGTAGGGGTAGGGTAGGGGTAGAGTAGGGGTAGCGTAGGGGTAGGGGTAGGGGTAGGGTAGGGTTAGGGTAGGGGTAGGGTAGGGTTAGGGTAGGGGTAGGGTAGGGCAGGGGTAGGGTAAAAAAGTCCACCCGTGCGAAGCCGGGGCGGGCCGCTAGTTATATATAAAAACCTCCCCAACCAGCAAAACAGTCTCAGAACTCGCACTTTTTAAGAGTGGTAGGCTTAAAGCGCTCTTATATTTGTTTTAGAACATACCATCGATCCTATATTACTTTTAGACAAGCTGGTATGGCCTCAAGAACGCTCAGTCTCATAACCAAATCTCATATATGTATATAAGAGCATTTACTAAGACTGGTTGCACTTGAGAAAAACTTGCTCTTATATGGGTATTTTCTAAGCTCGTTTGATTTTATATTAGACTTTTTAAATGCTAATGTAAGATGTCGGACTAATATCAGCATAGCATAAGAGTACTGTGAGTACGTGCATTTCTGATCTTATTTGAAACTAATATAAGATCAATAGCACTGGATAAGTATGATATTAGAGTGATTTTGGACAACATATTTACAATACAAAAGACAAGACCTATTTAAGAGCGTTTGATCTTAGATCGATTTTGGGAATAACTAATTTTAATAGTTTTAAGAGTAATTTTGCAAACGCGCGGGCACTGCTAGACTGGTGCGCACCGCGCACCATTCCTACGTACGCCGCTCCCCGCGCGTTTTTTTTTCTCTCTGTCGATTTAAAGTTTTATGTAAAATTGCGAGGAACCCTAATTTATTCCAATATGGTGTTATCTTTAGTAGTTATACCGAATGCTAAAATTAGAGTAAACAATCTTACATTAGTCTAATAGTGCATTTGTAAAATGCAGCTGTACTAATGGCGACACTATCAATACAAATTAACAAATAAAATAATTAAACGAGAACACGAAATACCTTATTTAACAAGGCGCATGAATTTTGAAGCGTAAAACGAGGTCTAATTAACAGTAAATAATAAATTCCAATATGATTACTTACCGTAAAACTACTTAAACTCGTACTTTTATACTTTTAATATAGTATAAACATTAACTTCACGCAACTTTAATTTGTTTTCTTTTAATTTCCAACACTCACATGAACTTTTAAGTTGGATCTGACGTAAAATTCTCAAAATATTCTAACTTTAGACCAATATAAGCCTATGCAGGCTTATAAGATACTTACGTAAAAGCAATATTAGCTTAAGTCGGCTTAAATTAATTTTGGCTACATTTCAGTAAGTGCAAACAGCATTCAATTAGACTGATATTAGATCGATATTAAACTAAATATGCTTATAATGAGTGCCCAAACCCAGGCTTATATTATTATATAGGAGCGATATAAGAGCAAAAAAACAGTAGTCTTGAGATTGTTGTAAGCCTAGTTTTTGCTGGTTGGGTCTTGAATCACTATTAAAACCGAATCAAAATCCGGTGCATAGTCTTAAAGATAGGGAAGTGACTTTGTTTTCCCTCCTCTTCCCTCGGGAGGAGGCCTATGTTCAGCAGTGGACATTGATGATGATATATATGCATTCATATGTGTTTAGTACAAACCTGTTTCAATTATAAACAGAGATTTAATATGTTGTCACGATTCTCCCGCGCGCTGTTTCACTTGCGGATCTCCCGTTGCCGTAAGAACTTCATACGCGGCTTTACCTGCGTATTTCCCGTTGGCGTGGAAACTTTATAATAAAATATAGCCCATAGCCTTCCGCGGGTAATGGGTAACACTAAAATAAATTTTCAGATTCAGTCGGTCCATTAGTTTCTGAGATAAGTGCGATCAAGCGAACAAACAAACTCTTCAGCTTTATATATTAGTATAGATTTACATTATCACGAAGGAAACATGAATCCTGTTACAATTTATTTTTATAAATCAATGTCACTAATATCTTTATAATGACTTAGTTCTAAGTTTATTAGGGTTCCGTAACCCGAAGGGTAAAATCGGGACCCTATTAGGTACCTACTAAGACTTCGCTGTCTGTCTGTCTGTCACCAGGCTGTATCTCAAGAACCGCGACAGCTAGACAGGTGAAATTTTCACAAATGTTGTATTTCTGTTGCCGCTATGACAACAAATACATATTAAAAAAAAAACGCTCGATTGCTCGATATCAATAACAGCAACAGGTAGGCACTTGAAAATGGTACGGAACCCTTCGTGCGCGATTCCGGCTCGCACTTGGCCGGTTTTTTTATGTCTTCATCATCACAAAACTTGATATTTAACTACCAATCTAAATCTGTAAGTTTATCGCTCAATCAATTCGAGTTTCAAGTTATGACTTGTGCTTTAATGGTAAATGGACTTAAGTGCAAAAAAACTCCGTTAGACCCGGACCTGTTGTCATGGCACCGCCTTGTAAACGTGTAGCATAAATAAATGAATCTTGTTTATATAATGTTTACTAACATTTATGAAAAAATACTACATGTATTTTGCAACGAAAAGTAGCTTATATTTAAATATATAAAGAGGAAAGACTTGTATTTTTATGTGTTTGTTTGTAATCAATAAACGCAAAAACTACTGTGCCGATTTCAAAATTTTTAATGTGACCTAATGGCGATGCGATTGCCAGAATGCGTGCTGCAAATATCGTCGCATGTAAAAAAAACTGATTGTCTTGTGCACATCATGGTTATACACTACGTGTTGCATTTATTAAGGCCGGAGCTCTGCTCGCCTTTATGCCCGGTGAAGTAACAAAAGCCTCGTAGCTAACTACGTAAGACCATCCGAAAAACAAAACTACGTATTGCAGTAGTTTTAATCTAGTTTTACTCCTAAAATAATAATAGGCCATATTCTGTATACATACACAAACTCAACTAAAAATGTGGGTTATTCTAAGGTCCCCTCGCACCACGGGTAGGAAATAAATTACATGGCACAGATGTTTTTCTCCAATAGTAGATATCTATAGCAAAATAACTATTTGTGTGTTTGTCCTAATGTTGAGTCGTTTGAGTGCTCCTTTTAGGCACGTTCGTCCCCTTGGTGTTGGTTTACATATCGATGGGTGAAGGGCTAATTGAGCACCGTGGGTAATATCCTACTATTTTGTAAACTGTATGGATGGATGGGATGTTTGCTACTCTTTCACCCGAAAACTACTGAACGGAATTGGCTGAAATTTTGCACCGGTATAGGTTATACGCTGGATTAACATTTAGGCTACAAAACATCTATAAAGGCTATAAAACTGTCCGAAACAAAAAAATCCCTTCATATTTTTTGTTTCGGACGGACATCTGTTTTTAACCACGAGGCTTTTGCGACTTCACCGGACATAAAATAAATCCTTAATCTATTCTAATATTATAAAAAGGAAATATTTAAAGTTTGTTTGCAATGTAGGCTTTGAAACTACTGGACCGATTTCAAAAATTCTTACACCATTAGAAAGCTAACTTAATCAAGTAACATAGGCTGTATTGAAATATCAAAGTGCCCACTAGGACTTACAAGTACTACGTACATGTGGAAGGTTCACTGTTTCCGATATGGGAGCTGCCCCAGAAGTGCACTGTGTTGCGTCGGCGCAAGGGATCTACGCTTTGAATCTTTTATTTTAGGTGTGGACAGACTATGGACCTTAGTATAAGTTCACTTTTCCGTCACACATACTATTTCAACGATAAATAACATAACTAAAAAATGTATATGTTACAGTCAAAACTTACAATCGGTCAAACCACTTTTGACTGCAAAAATCAGGCAAATAATTAATAATTTGTATGGAATTTGGATCTGGCACTTCGCCGTCTGCTGCGGCTGTACCCTCGCATCACGTGCGTTGTGGTCACATTCTAACCTAACCTAACCTACAGAAGTTGGAATCCTAGGGGTTTTTAAACCTTTTATGTGAGCCAATATGGACCCGACAAAACTACTTTTACCTGATTTTTGCAGTCAAAAGTGATTTTGACCGATTATAAGTTTTGACTGTAGCAAATATATATAATAACGCAACGCGCACCTTCTACAGCTTCACAGACAAGGGATGCAAAAATACTAACCTATTAAGTATGTCGATTTTTCGTGGTCGTACTACTAACAGTACTAACACCTATTTGGTGGCTATGGTAACTGCCTAACTTGACAAGTGCCGAGAGGGACAGCGTAAGACAATTTAGTTCTCTTTCGGCCCGCCTTTTTAGATATTCTTGTATGTCTAAATCAGACCTTTGGCTTGTGGAATGGAGTTGAATTTCATTTGTCACGGTTTTGCAGGTTAAGCTTCCAGATGTTTGCTTATACTTGTAAATTCCTTGATATCAATATTTGCTTATACCTGTTTTTCAATGACAAGACAACATTTTTTTTTATTAATAATATTTATTTAATATTATTTTGTTTTTTTATTTATTGAAAAGTAATTAAAAGCTCTCCGGTAAAAAGCGTTTAAGGAAATATACGTTACGCTATGTGATTTATTATAAATTAAAAATAAATTTATGTAAAATATTTCAATTTTAAAAGTACAATTCAAAAGCTATTAAATCTTTGTTTATGGCCTAGTTGTGAAGCCTTAGTACGAGTTCTGTTCGAAACATTCTAGTATTATTTTTCTACCACAAATTATATTATTATCTTACGGTCATTAATTATAAACGAGTTTATTATGAAATATCAAAATAAACAAGAAATAAATATATTATGTAAGTCATAAAATTGTTTTTATTTACAAAAAACTTGGGTAGGTACGTGAAAAAATTATAAGTTAAGTTGTACTAGTCGTTCTGCGCGGTTTCATTTGCGAAGTTACTTGTCAGATAGTTTTTTAACCGTTTTTAGTTTTTAATCTGTTTCAGTGGCATTATATTATAAATATGTGGATTATATTAATGCGTAAAGAAACTTCTAGAAAAGTACGGATGAGTGTAAAAAATAATTAGTGGTGGACGATTGAAGAGGTTAAGGAAGCTTAATTTGTGATTTAATAACCATTCCGTTTGGTTTCGCAAGTCCCGTTCCGGTGGAATCTATACAAATAAATACAATTGGAGTGTCCGTTTGTATTATTAAAATAACCACCTTTTACTACATGCATAGCCATATATATACGGTACCTACATATTCCAAAACAATTATAATTTTTTGTCTGTCTGTCTCATTGTTCCAGCAATTTCTGGAAGGGCTAGACCGATAGAATATTGGTGATACAGGTATTTTGATATTTTTTTTTAATTACTCGCAGAGTTTTGCAGTCTACTAGTATTCTTGTTAACACCTCGTGCTAAGCTAAACTGCTTTTGTTACGAGTGGGTTCACGTTGGTAGGGCAATGGTTCGGGTCCGAACCGGCGGCCTCAAGATCACAAGTCCGACGCCCCAGCCATTGGGCTACGGCGGCTTCGCTATAGTATTGATTTTGAATCTATCAGTAATTTTGAGTAAGTACTTTGCAAATACAAATGTAAATGTGATTATTAATCTCTTTTAGACTGTAAAAATTTCTTAATAATTATAATTAAATGTTCCAATTAATTATCAATTACATTTCCACACGCCTACCTTAAATAAATTTGTATGACACTAAAAATAGCGGTTCCTAAATCAACAATACGCGTCATTTTTATCTAAAACATACACACAATTCATCACTCATACAAAATTAGGCCGACAGAAAATTTCCATTATAAGCCCTTAGCGACGTTTACGAAACTTAAGCATAGTAGAGCCAACATGAGTTAACTGTCGACATGTGTTTGATATTAACTCGATGACGTCTTTTTCAATTTTTATTTTTTTAGTCTATTATTATTTATTTACATGAATAAAATACATAATATACAACTAAAAGTAGCTAATTTAAAATAAAACATTATTAGTGCTGTGTTTTTCATAAACTTTCGTTTTGACAGAAAAATACTTGAAAATCGTTGTTACTTAATCCAATAGTAACAAATTTTGGATTCAGTTATAAGGGTGATTCTAGAGATGTGTTGTTTTTATGTGGATAATAGATCATTATAAAAATAATATACTTCATTTTCACCTATTTAATTTATTTCTTTGTCTAAATAATACGTTCTTTATTTTGACAGATATCTTTTCCTTTTATTATTTATGTTCATATACATTACATAAATTATAAAGACTAAAAAAGCTATGCATACTCGAAGATTTAGACAAACAGTACTGTTTATTTCAAATGAAATCTTTCCCAACAGACCCGCAAGAAGAAATGTGAAAAATTTTATTTTTTTATTTTGTTTATATCTCAAATAAACATATTAACTAACTTTAACATAGATATATGACATTATTTTGTTAAATATGACAATAAACCAATTACCAAATTAAAAATTTTCTAAATCTAAAAGAATTATTACCATATTTATCCAGAGGGATAGCCAAGCTTATTATGGTAGAGGAGACCCAGCCCTTCGGTCAACCGAATCTATCATCAGCCGTCTTTACAGCTCTTTTAAGAAATGTCGGGCGTCTGGGCTTGACCCAAAGAAAATTTACCTTAAACATATGAGACACTTAGGCAGAAGACATTCAAAATTCAGCGTTTGGAACACCTTAAACCATAGTCAAAATGGATATGTGTCTGGACTTTAAACTCCGGGTAGAGCCACAGTTATCCCTTCATACATTTCTTCGCAATGCTCCCCTACACACAAATGGCAATGTCTTTGAGGCAATGCCTCGAATACTTTCGACATCAAGGTTTGTGTACAAACATACATACAATTACATAATTTCATAGTGTAGGCATGAAATAACTGATTAAGATGAATTATGATTCGGGATACCATAGTTTGGGTGTAGATATGTCTCAATTAAAATTAAATTTCAACAACTTATTTCGGGTTAGTGCATTATAAGCTGAGTTTTGAACGTAAAATGTAGTATAATATTAACAAAATATTGATAAATTTTATCGTATATCAAGAATCGCGCAGCAGCGTTTGCTTGTGTGGTAGAACATAATACTGGGGTCGCCAACCCGCCTGCCAAGTGTAGTGACTATGGTAAATACCCTCTCTCGGGAGGAGGCCCATGTTCAGCAGTGGATGTTATACGGGCTGATGATGATGAATTATTACAATTAGACACCTTTGCACATGCGCCGGGAGTGAATAAAGACTGTAACAATCTTTATAACACTAGGTTTTTATTTAATTTGGGGGGGGGGGGCGTATTGCTCATGCGTAACCGGCCTTCGCCGATCTGATCGAAGGAGTGTCCGGGGGGTTTTAGTGGTGTGGGGTCCTCTACTCGTGGTATGAGTTTAGCATACCACGCTATGGAGAGGGCGAGTCCCACATATTTCATCGCCAGCGCGCGAATACGCTGCAGCAGCGGTGGGAATGCGTAAATGCATTTCCCTCCGAACAACAAAAAAAAAAGGTTTTTATATAATATTATTATTTTTTACTTTAAAACGTCAGTATCTTGTCATGAAATGATCATTAATCACGGCCCAGGAATTTTATTGCAATATTTAAATCGATATTCGATATTCAATAAATTTTCGTTGGAATGCCCACACGAATGTTTTTGATTGCATAATAAAAGTGTAGTGTAGTACGACGTAGAGACTGATTGAGACGGATTAACGTTAGAGTAGCCAGTAATTCATGTGTTTTGTAGGATAGTCTCTCTAATACATGTATAGATAGGTGAAAGGCTAATTTACTAAAGCCACACTCAGAGTCGTATTTAGTTATATATTTTACGAAGGGATTATTATAAGTATATATTTTTTTTAATGATTACTAGCAGAATTTTCGCTGTCTACTAGTATTCTTGTTAACCCCTCGTGCTAAGCAAAAATGCTTGTGTTACGAGTGGGTTCACGTCGGTAGTGTAATGGGTGAGGTTTGAACCGGCGACCTTAAGATCACAAGTCCGACGCCTTAGCCATTGGGCTACGGCGGTATTTAATTCAATATCGCCCATTGTTTCGCTTATGTCTATTTGCCTTTCACCCCTTAATAATGAATTCAGCTTATTTGATTCATGGCTTATATTCAACATATTCATCAGTAAAAGTAGGGTTAAAAATATGCAGGTAGAATTGATATGAAATATTAATATGTATAACTATTAACTTTTTCATCGTATTTCTTGTACATATTTGAGTTTGTTTCAGTTTCTCATTTCTAATAAGGCTCATATTTGAAATATAATTAATTAAAATTAAATTTTAGTTAAGACACATTTGTAAATATTCGATTTAAAATCTTAACAAGTGTAATCAGTTTCCATCCAATCATAACACGATGGCCTCAGGCTAATCTGATAATAATGATATCAAAAGGTGAATAGCATTACTAGTTATAGATTAGTCTATGAATTTAGGTCTTTGAACTCTAGTTTTTATGTATCTTAAGACTGTTTACTTTTTTATTTCACATTGTACGTTACTTTTAATAATAAATAACGCTTGTTTTTCGGTACAACAAAGGATTCGAATTTTTTTATTTTATTTTGGAACTTTTTCGTGGTTTTTCTTTTACATTTATAATATTTTATGACTTATTTACACGTGCATTCATGTTTCAATTACCATGCCTTAAAGCATTACACTTTCAATAATCCACACTGCTTAAATTTGTACCTTCTAACTTCTCTCGCAGCTAACTCTTATTACTTAAGAAAGAGGGTTTCACTGTTTGTCAGTCTTATTGTATTTTGATATCTTTGATTATGTATGTGTACACTACAAGACTTATAGAAGCTAAATAATATAATAAATAATATATTTCTTTATTGTTTATAATCATGTCTTGAATTCGTAAGTTTAAAATCGTCTTTCTTGTACAGTGCCTGTTTCTTGTTACTATATTCTTATTTTAACACAATTTTTGACTAATCGACATAAAATAAATTCCTATTTCCCAGGGACTGTACAGACTCATACTTCACAGTCACAAAGCATAACCAGATTCAGAACAACTATCTAAATTTCACTCAAATAGTAGTTGTTCCATGTGAGGATCATAATCAGAACACCAAGTATCAGAAGGAACTAACATAATCACTGGTGCAGTAAATGATTAAAACACATACCTACACGAATAATCTATAGTAGACACGGGTCTCAATCGCAGTATAACTCAGTCTATACATGACCATGACTGGACCCGACCCGACCTTTTTTTTAACGATTACTAGCAGACGTTTGCAGTCAACTAGTATTCTTTCTAACCCCTCGTACTAAGCTAAATGCTTGTGTTACGAGTGGGCTCACGTCGGCAGTGCAATGGGTGGGGTTCGAACCGGCGACCTCAAGATCACAAGTTCGACGCCCGAGCCATTGGGTTTCGGCCGCTTTTGTATTTTTTTTTTGTTTCATAATTTGCCTTAAAATTGTACCGTAATTGTTACGCACTAATATAATGTTGAATTAAAAGGCGCTGTTCTTAGTTAAGCTAACAAATAGTAGTTATAAAATATGACAGGTACACTAAAATTTTAAGAGAGACAAGGTTCAAAATAGTTTTGATTCGTTAAAGTGATAGAGTCGTGTATCTTCTATGAATTATGTGTTGAAATCGCGAAAGTTTAAAACCTTACAAGAATATTGTGGGACTTATCCGTAGTTATTATTTCGTGTGGTGGCCGTCGCTTGCACAACGGTCATCGACTCGTTACCTTGGCATTGACTACTTGATCTCACCGTATGGCAGAACGATCGAACAATTATATATACTTATTATTAATGTATAAATAACTTCATTATATTTGGCAGGTTTTTTGACCGTGGGATTGTTTTGTGTGTGAGGTATAGTATTTACGTTGTTTGGATTTGTAATAGTCATTATCAGCCCGTATAACGTCTACTGCTGAACATGGGTTTCCTTCCGAGGGAGTTTTGTCATAGTCACCACGCTTTGCAGGCGGGTTGGTGACCGCAGTATTATGTAATAACACACACACGCTGCGCCCCGTGCTCTGGTATACGAATGTTGTAGATGATGGTAGATGATATGTTATAACAATCGGGACCAACGGCTAAACCTGCTTTCCGAGGCACGGAGGGTAGTAGTCCCTCTAACAATTTAGACCCGGAAAAAAATCTAAGAATTTACAGTTTTTTTTTGTCCGGCGTGGGGATCGAACCCACGATCTTTGAGATTTAAATGTTCTAATGGAACAATAATATTGTCTAGCATTGGTAACATTATCCGGCTAGAAAGCATTAGGATTAATATTTCCAATGTCCTTTCAAAGAAAGGTCCCGCCTTAGGGAAATAATTCCCTATCTAAGTGAGTTTGAGTATAAGACTGAGTCTACGTGTGTTTTCTATTTTTGTTTTGTTTGTAAACATACACAAGTATGTTTACAAACAATGAATTGAACATAAACATTTACACTCAGAACATCTAATAGTGCTTCAGATATTCAACCTCTACTTACATAGGTGTTTAATTTAAGATTATATCTACCTCTATAGACTGTGTGTAGTTTCTCAGACCGTGTTCCGAGTTCAAATCCCACTCGGGACAGTTATTTGTATGAAGCACTAATAGATGTTCTAAGTGTAAATGTGTATGTTGAATTCATTGCATGTAAACATACGTGAAGAGCGAGGAACGTAAGACAGAAACAGCAGAGGGATCATTTTTCCTCTCTCTATCCGCGGCCTCCTTCTGGGACATGACGCGCCCGCAGAAGGAGGCCACCGCCTCCCACGACCTCTTACTATCGACCATCTTTCCGCGCAGTTTCCTACTTTTTTTCTTTTATAAGAACCTTCTTCTGATAATATTTTATATTTTAACAAACACAACAAAACAGTCCAGCCGTTCACGCTTGATGCCATGACCAAGGAAAATAGGGATTCATTTTTATATATATAATATAGAAGATTCATAACCTACTTAACTCCAGAATGTCATATCTCAATTCTGTGATCTTTATTGATACTGCAATAAGAACTATCAAAGTGACTTATAACATTCTCAAAGGTAATTCTTAGGATTAAAATAGTTTTTCACGTGTGTCGTTATATCAGCGCCTTTACTACAAGCGTTCATAAGCTACGGCTGCCACTAATATGCTGACCTTATGACATACATCTAAAAACTAAATATTAATATAATTTAACCCTGGAAACGTACCGAGTACTTAGCATACATAATATAAAGATAGTAATGTATGTTTACGAAGATGTTGTAACATATAAATACAATTTTAATGTCCTCATTTATAAGAATTAAACGGCAACCAAATTAGATTATTAGTTTTTGTTTACGTAAATGTTTATTATGAAATATTCACGTTTTGTTCATTATTCAGGCTTATTGTTGACGAATGAAGCCTACAGAATAATATAAACATGAGATAGTTGGTGTTTGTTATGATGTAAAAAGTAAAAACAGCTGGAGTTGTTGTAGTTAATCTGTGTATGTTTCGCCACCATAATTGATCGATCGATCTTTGATGCGGTAAACTTCTAAAGCCCTCGTATAAGAGGCCAAAGTATGTGAGGCATGTGAACTGTAAAGTATAGCGACAGTTGCTCAAAACACCTAAAAATCTAAAAGAGGCACACAGAAGCTGAGAGGGTTCTCCCATTGCGTACGCAGGACAAACAGGAGCGCGTATGGTGAAGGAAGCATGTCCTTATTTTTTTGCGCGCCCAGTGGGACCATTGCCTTGTTGGCCGGGACACCAGGACATGACGCTCGAAACTGGGACATGTCCCGGCGTACCGGGACTTATGGCAACTGTACCGTAGCATAACCTCGTGTAGTCACCGTAGATTAGCGAATTAACAATGTGCTGAAAATCCGTAGCATTTTGGTGAAGTTTGTTTAGACCTGCGAAATTGTAGCAGTTACGTAGTGTTCGTAGATTTTTCTAAACTTTTACTACGGATAAAAAGTTCAATCGTTGACATTTTAATGGCATATGCTAAATGCCCGTTGTCATTGAATCAAACTAATAATTATTATTATAAAACTTAAGCATACTAGTACACATGTTATTCCTCACTCGTTCCGTAATAAAACTAGATCTTCGTCGAAATTTGTCAACAATTCTAAAGGCCAACTGTCGAAGTATATTTATTTATTTATTTTAGAAAAGGCAATGTACAAAAGTACTACTTATTTCTATCGAAATCTCTTCCAGTAGACCTGTGAAAGAAGATATGAAAAAAAAAAATAGTGTTTAGGTACTTAAATACATACATACAATGATAAATAGTTATAATACATACACTAATATAAATATTATTACGAAGAGGACAGATAGTGTTCTTTGACTCATTTTTTGAAAAGAGAAAGTGTATGGCAGTTACGGATATAAGCGGGTAGCGAATTCCACAATACTCGGGGAGTGTGCGGACGACTAGGCGCGGCGAGCGGTTTCACCCTTTTGTTATAGACATTCCTTCAATACGCACGAAGCGATTTGCTTATTCCTTCATTATGTGGACGGCTAAGGAGTGTAATTCTCTGCCGGGGTCGGTTTTTCCGGAACGCTATAATCTGGACATCTTTAAGGCTACAGTGAACAGACACTTTCTAGGCAAGCGTGTATCATCTTAGGCCTTATCTTCGCCTTCCATCAAGCGAGATTATGGTCAAACGTAAGCCTATATTTAGTAAAAAAAAAAAAAAAAACTCATGCTTTGATTAAAATTTTGACTATTCTAACATTTTTTGCGTACAAAATGTTTTCTTTGTACAAAAACTTAGGCATACTAGACATAGTACACATGTTATTCCTCACTCGTTCCGTAATAAAACTAGATCTTCGTCGAAATGTTTCAACATTTCTAAAGGCCAAATAAAAAATATTCATCGATACGTGTAGGTAATAATAATTAATCATTCGGTCAATCAACTCGTTTGTAATGTTTACTTAATCATTGTGAGTAGGTATATGAAAGTGTTTAATAATATTAAGATAAGTATAACATTTTAAATAGTTTTGTTGATAAACTTTCATTAAGAAAATATTTTTTACACAGACCATTGTAGATTGTGGTTGATTGTATTATTCAAGACAGGAGTTCGGAGGTTCCCTTTGCGTAATAACCTTAAAGATTTCTTGATATCCATAAGCCTATCCTAACATGGGGCGTACGCGTTGTTCAAGCGTTTGAACGACGCGTCGCAAGCGCCGAGCTCCAGAACCCATCACCGGCCGCGCCGCCGCGCCGCCCCCACTGTCGTCCTCATCTGTGTAAATTCGACGATTTCTTTCCGGGTCTGGTTGACGTGGTGACTGAGGGAAACCTCTGCCTTGGGAGGAGGCCCCTGTTCGGCTGTGGACGTTATGCGGGTGGTGATGATGAACAATTCACGGTGTATATTCATGTTTTAATCGTACCACTGAAAAAATAAACATATATTTATCTTTATTATAATTATTTTTAAAATATTACTACCAGAACTTTTGCAGTCTACTAGTATTCTTGTTAACCCCTCGTGCTAAGCTTAAATGCTTGTGTTACGAGTGGGCTCACGTCGGTAGTGCAATGGGTGGGGATCGGACCGGCGACCCCAAGATCACGCTCTAGCCATTGGGCTGCGGCCGCTTTTGTATATCGTGTCACTGAAAAAATGCATGTTTATTCATGTTTAAATCGTACGCAAGAAATCAGAGTCATCACTTTTGTATACAGATATCAATTAACGTTGTATTAATCGGCATTCCCTTTGTTGCAGGTATTCGATTGTCACCACACGTGCCGGTTGCCACACATCGTAATATGATTACAGCACGTTCGCAGAATCAACAGAAATGTATGAAAAACACTTATTAATAACAAAAATAACACTTTTTATGGAAAATGTGAAGCGTTGGTAGCTCGTCGGTCAGATACTTGAAGTTGCGGAATTCTTGGGTTTAAAAATCTTTATGGTGTTAGGTTTTAAAGCTAGCTATATTTAAAGTTTTATTATGAGGCTTCCTGCGCGCGGTTTTACCCGCATAGATGTCCGGACATTTCATATGATGTCCAGACTCCCGACGAAATGCAAAATGTCCCGACAAACAGCTTCTTGTAAATTTTAAATGCTATCAAAACTGCCGAAGATAGGCTCCCCCCATCGATTTCCAGCGGGAACGATCGCTACCGGCCTGCAACCACTGACTGCCTGCAAACTCAGTTCTTTTACCGTAAAAAAATATTGATTGAGTTGCGAGACTTGGCTTTTTTTACAAGATATGTTTTTGATTAAGTTGTCCCGACAAAAATCGTAAAATGCCGATTTCACGGAGTTTTGCCCCGATGTTTTAGTTTTTTTATCTTGCAACCCTAACCAAATGATTGTAAGTCCGACGCCCTAGCGTAATAGGGTACGGCCGCTTAATCTATACTTCTATACTAATATTATAAAGCTGCAGAGTTTGTTTGTTTGTATGAACGCGCAAATCTCAGGAACTACAGTTCCGATTTCAAAAAATCTTTCAGTGTTGGATAGTCCATTTATCGAGGAAGGTTATAGGCTATATTTTATTACGAAGTTCCCACGGGCACGGGAGCTACGCGGGTGAAACCGCGCGCGGGAAACTAGTTTTATATAGCCTATATTAATCAGTGATAATGTAGCATTCAAATGGTGAAAGAATTTTTTAAATCGGTCCAATACTTTTTGAGCCAATTCGTTACAAACATACTTACATACAAAACTGCCCTCTTTATAATATTAGTATAGATTATAATAAGTATCTATTAATAATAAAATAAACTTAATTAATTTAATACGGTAAATTGATAACCTGTAATAGGTTTACGTGAATGAAAACTTTATTTATTAATTTATTTCAATAATAAATCTACGAGACCGAGATTGTTAATTCATAAAGCGGCGTATGTTCTGGCCTTACTTTTATGACATTATGATATATTTTTTTAATTGTTACAAACATGTTTTTAATTTGTAAATATGTAGGTACAAATAAGCCTACTTTTTGCATATTTTATTGATGATGCAAATAATAATTTTCGCTGATTAGCTGCAATACGTCGCGCCACTTAACTGTAAATATTATTAAAATTAAATTCTAGGACACGTTGTGTAGTAACAAGATATAAAATAATCTAGATGTTTTTATTTTGGAACAATTTGAAATTATTCCGTTTAAACTGACCGCATTTTGTTAGTATTGTAGGTCACTTTTTGCTTGGGTTCAAATTTTTCATTGTTTGACATGAAATGTATACGAGCTTTTGATCTCAAATAAATTACCATTTTGTATAGTTATGTATCATTTAATTTTATGGGAACTTTTATAAATCACAAAAGTCAAATATTTCGGCGAGGCCTTAATACAACGCTTACAATTTTCGCTGTACTTAGTAATTCTGGATATTTTTTTGTACATATCCTCAAATATATATGCATTATTAATATTAAGGCTATTAATTGCCAAGGTATAGGCAGCCATAGTATATCACTTTTTTTTCAACCATCTATACTAAGTATCGAAGATTTTACTATACAGGGTGTCCCAAAAGGTTAAGTAGCTGGGAAAGGGGGTGACAGGGGTGGACACAATGGTCACTAGAAAAATAAAAAAAAATCCGCTCTGGGTATTTAAAAAAAAATGGCATTTTTTTAAAAACTTAAAATTTTACACCTTGTTATTTTTGATGTTGATGTTGATGACCTTGTTGTTATTGAAGATTACATAACAGCATTTTTTTTAAATACAGCTATATTTGTAGGTACAGTTAGCACAAGGTGTAAAATTTTTAGTCTTTTAAAAAATGCCATTTATTTTTTTAAACACCCAGAGGGAATTTTTTATATTTTTCTGGTGACCCTTGTGACCATCCCTATCACCCCCCTTCCCAGCTACGTAATCTTTTGGGACATCCTGTATACAGGCGAGCAGGGCAATGCACCTAAGCAAAGTAGCAGACAAATGGAAAGCAAAACTATGAAAATGATTCGGTATTAAGAAAGAAAATTCTTTTCTTTATAAGAAGACATTAATTAGTTAATAGTTAATTATAACATGTATAGTATTATAATATTAATAATTAATAAATTATAAGTATGAATAGTATTATTTATATATGTATTATTAGAATGTAGGTATTGATATTTCATGTAAGAATTTATCACTTCTGTACACCTAACATTTTTTCTCTGCACCATCCTATGGTTGACTGGCAGATAATGCCAACGGCATTAAGTCCACCATGTACTTCTTTGTACAGAGTTGAAATAAAATAAATTATCATCATAATCATTATCAGCCCGTATAACGTCCTCTGCTGAACATGGGCCTCCTCCCGAGGGAGGGTATTGCCATAGTCACCACGCTTGGCAGCCAGGTTGGTGACCGCAGTATTATGTTGTAGGAACACAAGGAAACGCTGCTGCCCGCTCCTTGATATACGATTATTATAGATAATGTTATAACAATCGGGAACAGCGGCTTAACGTGCTTTCTGAGGCACGGAGGGTGGTCCCTCAACCAACCAGACCCGGAAAGAAATCTTAGAATTTACACAAAGATTTTTGTCCGGTGTTGGGATCGAACCCACGACCTCCGAGATAAATAAAAGTATATCTCAATATTTATATACGTTTATATAGGTGTGAATTGAATAGGCATGAAGAATAAAATAAGGCTTATGTTTAACTTACCATCAGATATAGTAACATATAACAGAAAAAAATTGAAAATGATCACCAAAATTAAACCCGCATTTTAATGTAAAATTGTAACCAAAGTTTTAACATTTCGCTATCGTATTTAAGCAAAATGACTCCAAATAAATCATTTTTAACCAAAAAGTAGTAAATGATCACCAAAAGTACCTAAATGTTTTACTAATTTACTATTCGGTTCTGGCACTCGCCGGCCGCTGCCGCGGCACCGCTCGCTTCGCTCGCTCGGCTCGTGCGTTGTATGGCCGCAGCTCTAACCTAACCTAACCGATTGTCATTTTTCATTGATTTTATTAAGGTAGAAATAGCGCAATAATTTGCTCGCTAAGATTTGGTGATCATTAACTACATTTGGTGTTCGAATACAATTTGAAGTGCAGTCGTGAGTAAAATAGCTAGTACTATTATAATTTTAGACTTTATTTTTCTGGTGTCAAGTATATATTTTTGGTGGTCATTATATTTTATCCCATAAAATAATATATTTAGTCCGTCAGTTAGATTACCAAAAAATATTGGTCATGTCTTTTTTTTTCGTTCTTCAAACAAAAAAGACGAAGACCTAACCTTTTACCTAATGGCGACGTCACAAGCCGTCTCCTGAACGATAGTTTGTTGTTGCTCTGTGTCTTTGTAAATTTTTATTGATTTGATAAATAAAAAAATACGTCTCCAATATTTTTTAGTAACACAAAACCAAATGTGTAACTTAACGATAATGCATTTTAGTCGCATGATATTACGGATCAATTTGTGTTGAATCATAACCTTATTTTGTGTCACTATTACATTAAAGCTGCGGTATTCCGTTAGTTCCGTTATTATAATTTTTAAGTCTACATGCCTATTATCTGCAGTTGCTACCGGACTTTTTATCGTATGTATTTTATGTATCACATAATGTATATCCTCCATTTTTCTTATAGCTGAGGTCATTGGGACTATCGGTATCACGTTTTTTTTATATAAAATTTGGACACATATTTTAAATATTATTTACATTACTGACCAGATGACGTTATGTACCCATAAGAGTGAAGCTGTGCTTGAATTATGATGGTTCTGTATCTTTATAAAAACCGAATTCATTGTGCATTTATGCCGGGTTGTTTCCGGCCCAGAATAAACTACCCCACGTGTTGCTAAGAGTGTCGTAAGAGCTGATTAAGGGATGTACAGCTGAGGGATGGGCAACAGCATGGATCAGCTCAAAATTACGTACCATCTTACTGCTATCACCAAACCGCCTGCCAAGCTACCTAGCTTGGCAGGCGGTTTGCTACAATCACCTGACTGTGGCAATATTCCGCAATGAATTTGGCTAGCCAAGGTCTGTAACGAGTAGGCCCATGTCCAGCAGTGGACGTAAACGGGCTGGTGAAGTGATGAAGAAAATGAAGAACTCGCTGTAGTAATTTTTAAATAGTGTTTTTCTGGCGGTAGAAAGCAGATGTATGTGACATTGAACCCTTAAAAAATGAGAAATCTGATATACCGTTCTATGAAACAACATCTCGATCGAACCACTAGGTAGAACTAGCAAAATATATTTATTCAAAATTTACACAAACATGTTCAAAGGAAAAACAAGTTTTCCAGCTTACAAACAATAAATTTCCAAAATCATTACGGAACCCCATACAACATTGTTGCCGGCCGTTGCCAACGGGATCTAGTCGCAGATAATGCAGGTCAAGCTTAATTCAGAGGTTAAGCTTATCTGAGCTCTGAGCCTACTGAGATCTGTACAATACCTACCTACTGTTCTGTAACGGTTAATATTAGTTTGAAGGCTGTGGGGGGCCTGATCTGTACTAACGGTCCAACATTGGACACCAGTATACCCTCCGTGCCTCAGAAAATACGTTGGTCTCGATTGTCACAACATCAAATGGCAACAGCGCTTACTGTGTACATATCTAGACCGCAGAAGTATAAAGACAGATGTCTATTGTACTTTAGAAGCATTTGGTCGTAAGTGCCAGTTTACGTTAAAGGCACATATGACGTATGTTTCTGACGTGTAATGGCACATCCGACATCCGACGTTATGCTTCTGAGCGCTTGATAACTTTTCATAATAGTGCGGTCGCTCACCCGTCAGCTGCTTCCAGTAGAGGGCGTTATATGGGCTGATAGAACATCACTGATTAAAGAAGTAGAATGTTATTATGTTGTCTAGGAGCATCAAATTTTATGAATAGGAAACGGTACCATGTTTCCTCGATGAGACAGAGGTCGTCCGCGGTGACATTTCATTTCGATCGTTTTCGAACTCCGCGGTTTATGTTGCTTCATGCTCTTCCCCCGTCCGACCTTTTGTTTGCAAATATCTTCCGATGCCCTCGTAATCTTCAAGTCCGAAACGCCCACAAACTGTAAACTAGATCGATAGTTGCTTAAAACTCCGCTATAAAACTGAAAGTAATAATTCATCAATCCCGCCAGTGACCACCCTGAACCGAGGTCCAAGCATACTCTGCTCGCCTCTATGTCCGGTGAAGTTACAAAAGCATCGTGGTATGAAATACCACCTACATAGGTCCATTTGAAAAAAACAACTCGATGTCCTCCCGTCGTGGACCGTCGCGTCACCCAGCACCGTGCCAGATGTATGTTTGGAACGGCCACGCATTCCTTAGTGGTTCCAATTCATTGTCAGTTATATAGATGAAGTTCGAATATGCAATATGTACCTAAAGTGCCGCCTAATGAACCGATCTATTTATATAGGCACCACGCTGGTTTGGGAATTGGTGACCGCAGCGTAATGACTTCTTAGACACAGGTAATCGCCGCTTGTTTTCTTGGTATGATTGGTAACGAGGTCTGAAAACCTTCAAATAATTGCATTCGTTTCTTTAGTCATACAACAGAGGCGGGAATCGAACCCGGACCTCTCTCACTGATAACCTACAACTTATTCTCCTAGCTAACTAAGTCGTTAGATTGTTGGCATATTTTATATTCTTATTTTACACAACTTTAATCACTGAACTGTTTGCACTGGACTTTAGAACACAATTTATAAACGATAGTATAACATAGGCATCCGCTAAGAATGGATTTTCCCAATTGCTACCCCTAAGGTGTTCAAAGTTTGTATTATTACACTTCTGAATTCTTCTATCTTTTAACTTCTCCTCTTGCAGGTCTACTGGAAGAGATTTCTTTAGAAATAAGTAGTACCTTTGTACATAGTTGTCTTTTGTTGTTTCCTGTTTTTGTATCTTGTGTGTGTACAAAAAAAAAGAGGAATCTAAATTTACGCAGACTACCTCGCGGACAAACGCTAGAAGTTACTCGTAAGTCACTAGAATAGGGGCTGATAAAAAATTCATTGGATTTCTGGAATGTTCCAACAATCTTTGTTACTCTACAGTTGGAAAATATATAATGAAAGTTTGTTAGGAAGTTGATCAGTGTTGAATGCAAGAGTTGGGCGTTTTGTTGTTCACAACTTACCCTGGGGACAGATAATAGTTATAAGGGTTAAGTGAGATGAGAATATCGTTGTCTTTAAGAATATTTTTTAACAACTTTTAATGTTTTAAACTGGCTGTAGCTGTTTCCGTGAGGACCTCGTCTTCAAGCATAGTCTATGCCAGTCCTGGATAACGGTGCTATCTAATGCTGATGGTTTTTTTCTAAATTACATAAGTAGTACTGCACATAGGGTTGCCAGGTCACGAAAGCTTACAGCCGGACATACCAGCCAGTCCGGTCGGACATTTGGGTAAAAAGGCCGGACACCCTATTTTATTGAGCTTTTTAATCATTGCGACATTCAAATCGCATGCACTCGGCTATGCTCAGCACTTGCTGGGTTACGATATGTAAAAACGTAACAAAAGCCGGACAAGCCGGACACCGTCTATTTTGGCCGGACACGCAATCAAAAAGCCTAACAACTGTGTCCGGCTTTGTCCGGACTCCTGGGAACGCTAACTGCACGAACGTTCAAACTCACAAACTACTTTTTTTTAAATATTAGTCTAGATGATAATGAATACGAACCAATTATTTGCGACTCAACTAATATAAAACAAAGGACATGAACACTCCATGCCTGACCATGTTTTACTATATTAATCCTTAGTAATTATGTTTGTTTGTTGTCCACGACCTGGGAGCTTTCGGCTAGCACTTTGTCTATTAAATATTTAACTATGAAGCTTTTAGCTCGTACTTTTGTATTCAAGTATTTTGGACATTTTTCAATCCATAAGCTGTCGTTATATCGGACTTTAATTTGATTGATGTATTAGTTTATTTTAATTATGTAACTGCCGTGGTTTCCGGCTTAAAATAGACCACCCCATGTCCTCCCATCGGTGTCGTAAAAGGCCACTAAGGGACATATGGCTGATGGATGGGCAGCAGCATCGATTAGCTCAAGGTTTACATCTTACTGCAATCACCAATCCGTCTGCCAAGCGTGGTGATTATGGCAATATCCCTTTACGATCCTGTTTTTCCAAGGTCTGATGAGAGGAGGCCCATGTTCAGCAGTGGACGTAAACGGGCTGTTGATGATGATGATGATGATTTTAATTATAACTAAGTTAGACATAGAAAACGAACGCTTTAAACTGAATTTAAATTTGTCAAAGTAAAATCAGTCACGGAAAAGACAAAAAAAAATCTTTTCAATTCTTTTGATGTTTGAGGGCACTGCGAAGATAACCTCTGTGTTTAATATAACTGTCAAGTTAAACATTCCTAGATAAAGAACACTGATGGTAAATTTATCGTATAAATAATTGAATAAGATCTAACGCTTTAAATTGTCATTATTAATTCAGTTATTTTCATAATGCGCCGCCACCCGCCATTCAGGTCGTTTTGCCCCTCTGAAAGTGCAATTTTAAATAACTAAGTACCGTTGTCGTGAATTATTTTATGACCCTGTTAATGTTAATGTAATGACCCTTTGTAGGTACGTAATATAGGCAGAAAGTAGAGGAATATACAAAACTAGAGTATATAATGTATAAAAAAATACAAATTGCGGTCTTATCGCTGCTGCGATCTCTTCCAGAAAACCTTAGCATGTACTTGTTAGAGATAGAATGAAACCTAAAAATTTACTTAAGTTGAATCAGTGGTGCCAACTTAGGGTAATTTACCCTAGATTTAGTATAAAAATGATCCAGCAGGGTAATTTTCAGGGTATATTTCTAGGGTATTTTTTAGAGTAATTTATTTTCAGAAAAATAATAACTCACTTTGGTGTTTTCGAACGCGACCATATGGATTTCGTTTCGTGAACGCATCGATTGCTATTGCTCCTTTTTCTACGTGTGAGAGGCGTTTCATAATTCTTGTTTTAACTTTATTCCTACAAAAATAATGCTAGATATGTTTAATATATAGGTCATGTATTACAAAAAAGATAGTGATGCAGAGAATACTTTCATTGTTACGTGCCAAAAATAAATAATAAAACATATTTCTGTTATTTTATTTGCAATTTAAATATATAGGGTATTTTTTCAAAATTATACAGAATCTAGGGTAAATTGAGTTCAAGCTTAGAGTAATGTAAAATTCTGACCAGGCAACACTGAGTTGAATACCGACATGTATAGCACATAGCAGGTAGACTGTCTTAGGTGATTATTCGATCATATCCAGGTTATGCAAAATAATAAATAGATGTAGTCATCGGTTAGATGAAAAAAAGAAAGACAACAACATTTTAAAGTATCATACTTGAAGTGTCTATCCATTTAGCTATTCATTTAAATTATTATATTCTATGACTTAATTTATTATTATTTTGTTTTAATGTAATAAGTTTTAATTATGATGGTTTTAATGCTTTTTCTCTCTTTTTTTTCGTGTTATCAGAATTTAATTAAGTCCTAAACAACTTTACCAAAATTGTGCATGTGGTGTTAGCCTGAAAGAAATTATTATACTTAACTAATGTATCCACAACCTCACAATGTTTAAAGACTGGTGTAATAATTGTTGGTTAACCTAAATAAATAAATATACAAAATTTAACGTTTCCCGTTAAAGTCATCGTCGATCATTCGCCGGCAGTCACTGTGGCCTAATATGATCTAGGCTAGGGTATAGATTAGATGCAGGTTCGAATCCTACCGGTAGTCTTATTAATATATATTTTTTAGTATGACATATATTTTGCAATCGTCCATCCGTTATAAATCGGAAGAGGTATTTTCTTCTATTTTATTACATGACTTTGTATACAGAATACTTTTCTTTTACCTTATTCAATTTATTTTGTTTTATCCCTGCTAAGTTTTATAAATGTGAATGTAAGTTTTTTTACGCGAAAACTACTTAACTGATCATCATGAAAGATAGGGAGCATTAACTTTAATGCGACCGAAGCCGCGGATAAAAGCTAGTATTTTATACACTTACTTAAATTTTAATTAAAAAAAAAACGTAAGTAAAACTATATTGAAGTACCGACAAACCTATCGCTACTCGAATCGCCGAAATAATTCGGTCATGCGTATATCGGAGCAGGGGTTAATTACTTTTACAGTACCGACTGAGATAACACTTAACTAGTTCTTAAATGACCAACTAGCCGTCTCAATTCTGTTCCAAAGTGTGTTGTATATTTATAACTATATGGTTCTTTTTTTTAATTTGCAGATTTGGTTGATACGCCGTTTAAGAATGGAGGCTTTGATAACGCATCTGTATCTTTGGTCGCCATCTTACTTTCTATCGTCCTTTAATTAACAGTAACACGTTGAAATTGGATAGCGTTCAAAGTTAGTGAAGTTTTTACTTAAGATCAGTTTAATAATTAAGTTTATAAAACTGTTTTTAATCGTCTGAGTTAAAGGATGTAATTGGTAATTGTTCGTTTGGACGGCTCTTGCCGAAAAGGTGATTATGATCATCAGCTCGTATAAAGTCTAGTGCTGGGCCTCCGTTGAAGGTTTGCTGCGATAGTCACCTCTTTTTTTATCTAGCTTGGTATCCCATGGCCTCCTAGACCCAAACCGAGTCTAGCCGCCGCCGCTAGGCCTCAGACTGTGTTTGTGATGTTTCTAGCTAGCTCTAAATGAAAAGGTGACTGCCCTTTCCTAATCATAATTAATGTCAAGGAAGTAAAATACTTGATGTTGTTTCAAAAAAAAATATAAGTATGCTGAGTTATCATAAGTATAAAGTTGGCAAACAAGAATACAATCCTGATAGTAAGCGGATACCGAAGCCTATTAACATTTGCGATACAAGACAGGTTGCTAACGAGAGTGGGAGAGTTTTTAACGCGTTGCCGACCCGTGCTAGAACTAAGGAATATATTTTATGTTTACCATGTTTTTGGGTTCTTGACTAGCCATTAATAATAATTATTGTTCAATACAATATTGATTACATTGTAATCTCACTAACAGTTGTA
Source organism: Nycteola revayana (assembly GCA_947037095.2). Lineage (NCBI taxonomy): Eukaryota > Metazoa > Arthropoda > Insecta > Lepidoptera > Nolidae > Nycteola > Nycteola revayana. The sequence continues at coordinate 18,715,886 of OX344847.2, read as the reverse complement.
ATAAGCTCGTTAACAAAGCGGAAAACTATATAGTGATAAGCTTTATCGCTTTATTTTTAATTAGGAAACTAAAAATTATCCTTATGGAGTTCCCCAATACCCCGGCAGTAGGTATCCAGGAATTGAGTGAACCAATAATTTGATAAAGTAACTATACCAGATAATAATAGAAATATACAACTAATTCCGCCGTTAAAGCCTCCGTAGGCCAATGGCTATGGTGTCGGACTTGTGAATCTAAGGTCGCCAGTTCGCACCCCACCCATTGCACTACCGCAGCTTAGCACGAGGGGGATTTGGTTAACAAGAATACTAGTAGACTGCAAAACTCTGCTCGTAATCTTTTTTTAGAAAAAAAGAAAAAAATTTAAAACCGGGTCCTTGAAGACCAAGTGAAAAGTAATAGTAGAATCAAATCAAATCAAATTGTTTATTTGCATAATACAGGCTATAAAATATTACAGCAATTATTATTGATACACAGAATCACTGTGTTAGGCCACAGGGGTACCTACAAAATATAACCTATTACAATATTTTTATCAATTTTCAGATAATAATATTTATATTACACGTTACATTATAAACGCAATGTCAATTAAAATTAAGAATTCTCAAGAAATGAAATAGAAGAGGAAACTGGGATAATATTTCTTAGGTACACCTTGACTTTTTATTCGTTGCTAGTACTCATCGAAATTATTTACTTTTCAATCGATTTACTTTTTCAATTGTATTAAATATAACATATTAAAATGACTTTGATTATCTAGTATTGCAAGGCACTAGAAGTCATTTTGCCATCTACTCACGCGCATTAGAATGTCGCTTCGAAAAATATGTGCAAACAGTTTTAGAACTACATTACATCATTCGTCATATGTCGGGGAATTCGGAAGTTGCTTCATATTTAACGTGTGTTTGTTTGTCTGTTTAAATGACTGCTTAGTCATTCGATGCATTAAGAAGTCTATGGATTAGCATCGCCCGACGGTTTCTTTCTTTCTTATTATTGCTCTTCTACCATGTGTTATGTGATCAGCGCGATATGTGATTGCAAAATTTAATTAATTAGGATAAATTACATAAGATGTTATTAAATTAACTGTATTGTTTAATATTTTGCAATAAATTGTACTTCTTCTTCTTCAAGTATGACTCAAGCATGAACGACTTGACTTTGATTATTTTCTACTAGCTTTTCGCGCGCGGTTTCACCCGCGTAACTCCCGTTCCCGTGGGAACTTCATTATTAAATATAGCCTATGTCACTCAGGGTGAATGTAGCTTTACAATGTTGAAAGAATTTTTGAAATCGGCACAATAGTTTTTGAGTTTATTCATTACAAACATACACACACACACACACACACAAAAATACAAATCTTTCCTCTTTATAATATTAGTATAGATTTGCCGTGCAAAACTGAGACAGAGACAAAACGTCACATAAGTCTATTAGAGTTGTGAGTATCCCCATCGTGCCCAAAGCAGTGGATCTGCCCTTGGTACTGATGATAACTAATGATAACTGCTTGCATGGTGGATTTAATGCCGCGGCGTGGGGATCGAACTTACGATCTCTGAGACTTATGTATACGTTACGCCACGGTGGTGTCCTAAATGATATAAAAAACATTGAATTAATCAATTTTATAAAATATTCTTGCATTTTTATCTACATACAAAAGACAACCCCGCACTAGAGAAATTTATCCCTGTGTCGCAGGGGACTTTACAAACATTCAATTTACGGAAAACAAAACCCAGAATATGTGGTTCACACGAATAATTGTTCCGGGTGGGAATCGAACCCCAACCAGGTCTGAGAAGCAACTGCCGTACCACTGAGTCACCGGTGGTTAATAAACTATTTGTAGAATGTATAAATAGACCAAGTCAAAATCACGCACGTTACCCACGCAAGTAGTTTTACGTGGGTTTTCAGGAGAATCTCCTTTCAAATGGAAAATTTCCTGACAATCTACGTAGGTATATCATTTATACATTATTATATTTATTTATACACGTGGGTTAATAGGAAATCAATGATTATTATTAGTACCACACGAAATGCCAAAAGGGTGGCACCTATCATAATGAACAGCGTTCTTCTGCATTCATGACATCATGAATACTTTTCGCGCCAGTTGATGTCCATTGCTGAATATGGGCATGGTCTTAGAAGACAAAGCAAGGCAGGGTCGTTGAGGGATCTTGCCACACTCGGCAAGCGGATTGGAGATAGCAGTAAAATAGTGAATATATATGAGCTGTTAGATAGAAAGAAAATGCATTTATTTACGGCACATACAAAGAAATGGGCTGTTGATAATAACTGTATAGTAGTTATATGCACCATAAATGGGCACTGGCTTCAGCATAAAGTAACATCAATAATCTAAAACTGGGGTCGCCAAATTTTGAAGCCTTAAGGCCATAATTATTTTTTCAGTATGTTCCAAGGGCCAAAGCAGTTTAATTTTTTTCGGCCTTAACTATACTCGTATTTATAGCAATAGTAACGACAATAAAACATTGTCTGTCGCAAGCCAGAATTATCTTAAGCTGTCGCGGGCTGGATTGATGGCACTAGCGGGCCGGATTTGACCGGATCATTGCGGCGGCGCTGGTATTCTAGCCAGCCCCAGTTTTGATAGTGCTGCTGAAGAACTTTAAGGAGAACAATCTACAAAGATCTATCTCCTGATTTCCTCATCCAAATTGTTCCTGCCATCTTTTTGATATCATTGTCCCAACGACTGTCTTTCTTTACTTCTCACCATTCAGTCACTTCTATAACCCATTTTTCATCTGCTTATTACTAGATGAATTCTAATATTTATTCATTATATTATGAATACTTAATAAACTATTAATAACTCATCTAAGAATTAGGAGAGAATTACTTCTATAAAACTACCACTTTTTCTTTGATCCCATGATTTACTGGTAAAAAATGACAAGAAATCTTTGTATAAAACCATAGATTCCATTCCCTCCGTGCCTCGTTAAGCACGTTAAGCGGTTGGTGCCGGTACAAACCTTATTCTAAATATATAAATTAATTAAGCATTTGTAGCTCGATTTTGTTACTTAAGTTAAGCCTATTTAACGTTTCAAAACTATACAAAATATTAAGCTTCAAAATTTAAATAAATTTGTTGTTATTTATCTGTCTATGGCACGAAGGTGTCTCCAGAATTATTCAACCTGTAAGGCCGGGACTCCACCAAAGCGGATATGTGTGCGGTGTGCAGTGTGCTGTGCGAGAAGAGATTTTCAGCTAGGGTGAATCCACCGAAGCTGTGCGGAAATGCGTAGTGTAGCAGATATGTGTGCTGGCTAGCCTTGCGAGCGTGCGAGGCATTGAGTGCTCGCGCGCGGGGCCTTGGGGATTGCTGGTAGGTTGGAGGGCGTCCGCCGTGCGTCGTCCGCGCACAGCTCACATCTCCACTTCCATCGCGCCATACAAATATTACGTATCTCCGCACAGCGATCTCCACTGAAGCTGAGCGGAGAGGAGATGCCTCAATAACGCAATTCTATTGGTTGTCTCCTCTCCGCTCGTCTCGTCTCCGCTTTGGTGGAGTCCCGGCCTAAATAAGGGACGCGAAATCAAAAAGAATTGAGAAACACTGCTTTAAACATATTTGTTGAACTTTCTCATAACTGCATTAGTATTTATATTATATTAACCTTATCGAAAGTATGGCAATGCCCACGTAGTGTCTGCCTGTATGATGTAGGAGCCTTCCCACGCGCTTTCCCAACATAGCTTCAGGTCCCGTGGGGGTCTATTAATAACATTGTGTGTCTTGGTCTTTTTTAGTTTGACTTTTAAAATGAAATGAAAATAGAAACACGATATGTCATCGATATTTATATATATATACTAGAAAAAAAAATGTCAACCTCCGTACCATAGCGGTATTTGGCTCGCTTTAAGTAAGAAATCCTTGGTTGCGGGACTAGCCTCCGTGCCTCGGAAAGCACGTTAAGCCGTTGGTCCCGACTGTTATAACACCATCTATAACAAGCGTATACCAGGGAGCGGGCAGCAGCGTTTCCCTGTGTATTACAACATAATACTATGGCAAAACCCTCCCTCAGGAGGAGGCCCATGTTCAGCAGTGGACGTTGTACGGGCTGATGATGATGATGATTAGAAAAAAAAAACTGGGATGGGGATATCCAGTCCAATCCACTGGATATTCAGATCCAAGTTCACGCAATTTTTTAACCGAAATGAGGATCGAATTTGGGTCTCAAATACCTTTCTTACTACTAAGGGACTTCTCAATGGTAAGGAGTGTCTTTGAAATAAAAATCTGTGTGTCTGAACAACCTGTAGTTAACACAAGTAATTGTCTCGGGTGAGAATCGAACTCAGCACTACGGGTCTTAAAAATCACTACATTCATACATTAATTAGTACCACTACATACTCTTCATCATTTTTTATAATGTTAATATAGATAGTTTAACATTTCCTCATGGCAAAATCACCTCTGATTGGGGTGGCAGGCCATTTATTCAATAACTTATCGAACTTTAGTCTTATGTTACTTACTTCTAACCGCTGTACCACCGGGGTACCACGGAGCTAGCCGCCTATGACTACCGCCCACACAGTACAGAGGAAGCCGGTTGTTTACACCGCGACTTTAACTGCAGTTACTAAAACAACTGTTAAACGATCGCTTTATTGTTTATAGGTTATAATTAAACTAAGATTAAAATGGACTGGTGATCGGAATAGTCTGTTTTTAGCTTTATGTTTTTCGCGGTTTTGGAATGGAATGTGACGAAAATTTGGATTATTTTGAACATCTATTTCTAATAATAATCCAAACGTGTGACCTAACATTTAAAAATAATTTCGAATGAAGACCATTTTTGACTTTTTAAATGTTCGCTTTTTAGCGTTGCAATTTTTTTACGGTTAGAAACTCAACAATTTAAAGAACATTAATCAAAACATTACTTGTAATCAATGGGAAACAGTCGCGTGCGCATCTTTTACGCACTGCTAGCTAATAATTCTGTAATATAAGAAACTTGATTCCACTGACTGATTGCTATTTCTAGGTTATGTTATTTTTTTAAAAGTACAGTCTGTCAAGTAAACTTGTTAAAGTAGGATTGGGGACATAAATATAGTTCGACTAATTTCGGTCACGCCAATCTCTAAGGAGATTCACACAGGACGTATATTCAGAGGACGCGACTCTTGCGCATGAGACTTTGTTTTTAGTTTTAAACCCATTTAATAATGCCCAGTGCTAATTTTTATGTCCAGTGAAGTAGTAAAAGCCTCATGGTTTATTAATACTGTCAGAAAAAAAATGAAGTGACCATTTTATGATACAGGACTTTATACTTATTTTGCTGACTGTCCCCACACAATAGGCTGTCTGTACTTGACTATAACCTATTGTTACGATCGTTTGACATATAAAAAACGTTAGATATTATTTAAGGGGCTTCCTAAATATATGCCATCCCTTTAACAATAAATATTATAATGTGCAGTGATAACGTTAGTGAAGAAATTTCTGTGTATGAAAAATTTAAATGATTATATACGCAGAAATTTCGTTTAAAAATGCATAATCATTTTATTTTTTTATGCAAAAATTTATGTTACCTATGCATGTTTTACTTTTAATAAATTTGTCTACAATATATAAAAATAATAATAGCTATTATTACTATAAAGCCAGACTCACATTCGAGCCTAAATATTACAAATTCCGCACCTCGTATATTATGGAGTGAGAGTGGAATCATATCGCGCTATTATATACTTAAATGTTAATTTATTTATAGAAAATCTAATTAAATTTTGGTAATTTTACAGAAATTTCATTATTAATAATGAAATAATGAATTTATTCAGCACTTAGGTATTTACATACACTTGTACTTGTCAGAATCACAATGTTACTCAATTATTCTTATTCTATGAATTAAACTAGATACTTAACTAACAGGTAGCAAATTGTAGGATATTACAGACAAAGTAGTCCGTCCGTCAGCTTGTCATTAATTCCTTTACTCATAATAAGTTTAAGTTCACATTCAATATTATAGGTTTTATTGGATCAATATAGAAGTTTGGTAAAAACATACAATAAAGTGACGCACACCTGGGGATACCCTTAAGGGGTTAGAACCACGACCTAGTGCAGTGGTACCACTGATAATCACACATATGATACTATTGACTGTTATAGGGATGGCGTATATTTCAAAAGCAACCTATCTATATAGCTCATGCGAATACCACACATTTTATTGTCATTTCATATTCAAATGGTACGATGTTCCCCCAGCGATAAGTTTGATGACATGACTATTACAATTACAAGGCAATGTGAATCTATGAGTTTTTCTTTTACTATGTTTTTATGAGTTATTTTTATTATTATATGGTAGATATATTGAGTTCGCTAGCAGATAACTAGTATGGAAAGAAAATATAATCGCTCATTTTAACGTAATATTTATTCAAAAGGGTTTTTATTGTAAATTATTCGTGCCCGGCATTGCCTGAAAAACCTTGTCCTTAACAAACGAAATGATTATAATAAAAAGTAATCAGCCAAATTGTTCAAGTTATTTTCACATTGCATAGGTACATCATCATCATCAGCCCGTATAACGTCCACTGCTGAACATAGACCTCCTCGCGAGGGAGGTTATTTGCCATAGTCACCACGCTTGCCAGACGGGTTGGTGACCGCAGTATTATGTTGTGCCACACAAGGAAACTGCTGCGCTGCCCGTTCCTCGATAAACGATCATTATAGATGATGTTATAACAATCGGTACCAACGGCTTAACGTGCTTTCCAAAGAAAGAAATCATAGAATTTACACAAAGATTTTCTGTCCGCCGTGGGGATCGAAGCCACGACCTCCGAGATTTAAAGCGAGCCAAATACACATAAAAAGTTTTGGAACAAAGTTTGGTTCTAAGCTGTGAGTTTTAATAATGATCGCATTAATCATAGATTATAGTTATCGATAGACTTGGCTTGGTTATGACCTGAATGCAATATGTAGGAGTGTGTTGCGACACATCCGGTGTTGTGTTGCACCGCCTACTATTTGTGTTTACGTGTGTACATGATAATGTCAAATCAACCTTATTTACTGTTGATCGCGTGATATAATTCGTCGGTGTTGTTAATAAGGTGGAATTTCATCTGTCAAGAAATATTTTCGTTATATATATTTTTTGGAGCAAAAAATCTATTTGCTTCATTTGATTTTCAACCTTATTAAACTGTTGTCACTTGCGTGGTATTATTGTATCGCCGACGATATATTATTTATATGTTTATTGGATTTGCTTTTATGTGGCCGGTTTTATATTATTGCAAGGATTTAAGTATTTCTATACTAACTACCTAATTAAATTATTTGTTGTACTAATATTATAACAACCTCCGTAGCGTAGCGGTATTTGGCTCGCTTTAAATCTCGGAGGTCGTGGCTTTGATCCCCACGCCGGACTAGAAATCTTTGTGTAGATACTAAGATTTATTTCCGGGTCTAGTTGGCTGAGGGACTACGTAGCCCTCCATGCCTCGGAAAGCACGTTAAGCTGTTAGTCTAGATTGTAATAATAATGAAATAATGAACTTTATCCAGCACTTAGGTATTTACATACACTTGTACTTGTCAAAATTACACTCTAACAAAAGTATCACTTAAGTAGCTAAATGTGTAATAACATCATCTATAACAATTGCATACCAGGGAACGGGCAGCAGCGTTTCCTTATAAGTTACGACATAATACTGCGGTCACCAACCCGCCTGTCAGGCGTGGTGTCTATGGCAAAAACCGTCCCTCGGGAGGAGAGCCTTGTTCAGCAATGGACGTTGTGCAGGCTGATGATGATGATGATTATAAAGAGGTAAAGTTTTTGAGGTTGTAGGGGGTAATATCTGGATCTGATGAACCGATTTTGAAATTTTTTTTACCAACCCTACCAATATTATGAATATTAATGTTAATGTAAGTTTGTTTGATAGGATTTTACGCGAAAACCAATCATCATGAAGCTGTGTTCACTTATTCTTGGAGGTATGAGAAGTAAGAAAGGGATATTAGCTTCAATGCGAGCGAAGCAATAAAATCTAGTATTGTAAGAGGAAAGATTTGCATTTTTGTATGAATGTTTGTTACGAATGAACTCAAAAACTACTGGACGGATTACGATAATTCTTTAACCATTGTAATGCTACATTATCCCTGAGTAAAATAGTATTTAGTTTATTTATGGTTTTAAATAAATGTAGGTAGTACTTTATTATTTGATATTTTCGTTTCTGAAAGGTTCATTGTTGAAATTAACTAACTGACCATATACTCAAACCCAGAACCTCATTAGTTATGGTTGCGCTTGTAACCGCTAAACTAAAGAGGCAATCCATAACATTATCCAATCATAACACCCTTTGAATAAGCTCAAGTTTGAAACTAAATCATAAAAACTTTTCCCTCTCTATAAATAGCTGCCATTCACACCGAAGGTTCTACACGTACTCGCAGCCATCTTGCTTACGTCACAATGACGTCACAACATCATTCATCCTGAAGCAGAAATGTTTAAAATATTAAACACCCTTATACAACACTTTGTTTTTATTTTTCAGAAGTAATTAAGCAATTTGTTTGATAATCGAATAGCCTTAGAGATTACGAGAAACAAGCACTTGATTTTGTTTTCATCATCATCATCAGCCCGTATAACTCCCACTGCTGAACATGGGCCTCCTCCCGAGAGAGGGTATTTGCCAGTCACCACGCTTGGCCGGTGGGTTTGTGACTGCAGTAATATGTTGCACCATACAAGGAAACGTTGCTGCCCGTTCCTTGATATACGATTATTATAGATGATGTTATAACAATCGGGAACGACGGCTTAACGTGCTTTCCGAAGCATGGAGGGTAATCCCTCAACCAACCAAACCCGGAAATAAATCTAAGAATCTACACAAAGATTTCCTGTCCGGCGTGGAGATCGGACCCACCTCCGAGATTTAAAGCGAGCCAAATACCGCTACGCTACGGTTGTTGGTTTTAGTTGAAGGTTGTCTGAAGCCCGATGGCTAGGGCGTCGGACTTGCGATCATGTGGTCGCCTGTTCGATCGCCACCCATTGCAATAACAACGTGAACCCACTCGTAACACAAGCATTTTAGCTTAGTACGAGAAGTTAACAAGAATACCAGTAGGTATACTGCTAAATCTCTGCTAGTAATCTTTAATTAAAAAAATGGTATATGGTGTAATGGAATCCTCTGTTTGCAAGTCCGACTCGCACTTGGCTAGTTTTTTTATCTTTTCCCATAGTTATTGAATGATTCACAACTACCCACATACAGGCATGTACTATCAGCTTTCCGTGTGACACCTTCGCTGCGGTACGATTTCCTGATAAAACGCATATTGCATATTTACTATTTGCATATTACGGTATAGGGGAAATCCGTCGGTTCTAGGAAATATGCGGTATGCAAATATTGCGTTGCTAACAAAATTAGCTGCAATGTTTTCTTGATTTAAATTTAGATTATGGAATTGATGCCTGATAGTAGGTCTGTAGAATTTTGTATGTATTGCATCTATCTATATGTTTGCTATGATATTAAAAACTATTGAGAAGTTATCTATAGAGGAATTCATGGAAAAGGTTTATAAGTATACCGCGTATATCTCATACGCGTGTAATGTCAAGCAGTACATGATCAAGTACACAGTAAGTATTTATCCTACTAATATTATAAACGCGAAAGTTTGTAAGTATGGATGGATGTTTGTTACTTTTTCACGCAAAAACTACTAAATGGATTCGGCTGAAAATTTGCACGCGGATAGTTTATAAGCTGGATTAACATATAGGCTACAAAATATCATGCTTCGACCCACTGGAGCAGAGTTACGCGGGTAAAACTGCGGGGCGAAGCTAGTTTTTAATATTTTTTCCGTGTTAGGTTAAATTACTTATTTAAATAATGTATTGTTGTTTGATTTTAATGTACAGAAGAATTTTAAAATTATTATCTTGAAGATTTCAATAACTATTTATTCCTTCATATTTAAATACATTTACAACTCGAAGTTTACTTATCTTAAACAACTATCTACTAAAAACTATTTATTACAATAATACATCAGTTATATTGAAATGAATGCTTATGGTGTAACTGTAAATTATCAATTAATAAATGAATACGGCTTAATGATTAAAAAAAAACATTAATTATATTAATCACTATCATAACCCGTTTGTTGAATTGTACGTTTTATAAGTAATTTTGGAAAGGGCTCATGTCATTTGAAAATCCATATGAATTGTGCCCTTTTCTAATATTAGGCATTTAATTGTTATTTTATTCGCGTCGAGCAGCTATTTTTGTTACAAGAGATATTTTCAGCCACCCTACCTGTTAATGTACTGCGTATGATAATAGTCTCGTAAATTTGCATAATATTGGTATAGCAATAAGTGGCAAATGTGATTGTTATATTAGGCGTATGTATTTAGGACTAAAAGGTAATAAGTCACTGTAGTAGAGACGATTTTTTCTTTAATGTTAATGCACTTAATACGTTTAGTAATTCATTATTATGTCAAGCAACTATCTAGTGATATCACTACTATCTATACTTATATACAAAGCTGAAGAGTTTGTTTGTATGATTGGACGCGCAAATCTCAGGAACTGCGGATCCGATTTCAATTTTTTTTTTGAGTGTTCTAATAAATAAATTTGAAGTGTATTTACTAAATGAATGTGTATGTAGATATATTGGGTACTAATAACATAAAGACAAATTAAAGAAATCCCCTTTACTACACAAATAAGCTTTTTTTTTCTTTTAAAAAAGATTACTAGCAGAGTTTTGCAGTCTACTAGTATTCTTATTAACCCCTCGTGCTAAGCTAAAATGCTTGTGTTACGAGTGGGTTCACGTCGGTAGTGCAATGGGCGGGGATCGAACCGGCGACCACAAGATCACAAGTCCGACGCCCTAGCCATTGGGCTACGGCCACTTTTTTAAGTTTTTTATTTTTCGACGGATGAACTTACACCTTATAAGCCACTATACAATTATTACTTTACTAGTGACCCGCTCCGACTTCGTACGGGTACAATGCTAATGTATTACACAAATAAATCTTCCTCTTGAATCCCTCTGTCTATTAAAAAAAGCCCGCATCAAAATCCGTTGCGTAGTTTTAAAGATTTAAGCATACATAGGGATATAGGGACAGAGAAAGCGACTTTGTTTTATACTATGTAGTGATCATGTATGTATCAATGAAACAAGTCGTATCGTTGTATGTAAACAGGTCTGAATTCATGTTACCTTTGCCAATAAACAAACGGACGTATTAAAACGCAAAAATTGACCTTTGATTCCGACCATTTCCGGTCCCACCGGAAATTCTTACCATAACCTTTGTCGGCCGTCGAACCATAGACTTATGGTAAAAACGTTGCACCTCCATAAAGAAACAGGTTTCGAGTATTGCCAATGAGGAAAAAAGGCAGGTTTTTAATACTTATAGTTTTTTTTCTGACAACACTTTAACTTAAGTTTGTGTTTAATGAGATTAACTTTATTTGAAACCTTTTAACATTGTTGGATTACAGTGGTAGCTTAGTGCTAACCGTTATAGCTTTTATGACTGTGGTTGGGGGTTCGATTTCCATTCTGAACATCTATTTGTGTGAACTACGAATAGTGTTTGGAGTCTGGATGTATTTTGAAATCAATAATTATGTGTTTATTAATGGAAAATCTTAATGATTTCGAATGTTAAAACACTTCTGAGCACTGATATTAAGCTTGATCATCGATCCGTAAAACGTCCATTTTGTAATAGTCACCGCTTGGCTAGCGCATTGGTGACGGCAGTATTATGTAACACACAAAAACGCTCCTGCGCGTTCCCTATATGCTGTTATGATGATGTTATGACTATCAATGGGATCAATGGCTTTACGTGCTTTCCGAGGTGCAGAGGGTAGTCCTTCAATCAACCAGTTAATATCAACGTAATAGAAAAAAACAAAAACAAATTTTATAATAAAAAAACATTCTAAAAACGAATTATATTTATAATAACAAAATTTTATTTAACTATCCCAAAGGACCAAAGGCGTGTGGTCTTAATACATAAACCATAGACATAACATCTAGATGCACTATGGACGGAAGTATGACAAAGACGGAAGGAAGGACAGAAAAGGACTCGTCCAGGATATAATCGGACCCACTTAGTCATTGAGAGTATATACGAAGTTATATATCGTCTGTGGGGCAAAGTTTGAGCGCATATTCAACAACGCTCTCAACGACCATGGCTTGCTTCACACGCCTTGGTTGAAGAGGCTCATGTTCAGCAATGAACGTAAACGGGCTGTTTGAAAAGTGAAGATTCTGTAATGGCGTACTTCCCCATCGAGCAGCTTATTGGAGTTAGCTGGCTACCTAAGGTGAAGGTTACAACATTCCTACACCTCATCACAATTGCAATCACCAAAGAATTTCTAGTAAGCATTGGTATTTCTAGTGTGGTAGTGTGGTCGCAGATATCGATTACAGCTCGGTATCGGTTCGCAGAAAAACCGTTGGAAAAACGATATTCAATCAGAATTTTGCATTCAAACAGGATTCGATACCTCGCAAGAATAACTGCACTATGTCCGTTACACATATTTAATATTGCAAGGTATAAATCTAAATTTTATTAGCAGCACTAAATCATAACTTGAATTAACGACTTTTCCTATTGTAAACATTAATACATCTCATTTCCTCTTCAGAATAAAACGGCGTGAAATTAATTCGGTTTAAAAGCAATGAATCCTTTCTTCGCTTTCACCACCTTACCATATCCAGGACTTTTAATCTAAAACCCAAGTCACGAATGCATTTTAAATAAAGATCAAATGATGAGTCATCGCCGTCAGAATCGAATAGTTTCCCGCGTAAAGTCTACCATTTGCAAACTTAATCTATGACTCGAGAAATAACCGGCAAAAGATTTATCACTTTAAGTCTGGGGTCATAAGGTCGAGATTGAAAATGTTTTATGAGAAAGCAACACAAGCGTATTGATTGTCGATGTATAAATAGTGCAACGGTGCGTTCCGCGAATTTGTTGAGTTCATTTTCCTCTTAGAATGGAATGCGAATTTTGACGTCATTTCGAACGCACCCACGTATAATGCGGTAGATTTAAATTGACTTCGTACTATGTTTAAATTTGAAATAACCGGCCACTTTTGAAATTAGACGGATGTTAACAAATCGAATTAAGAAGTAATGCTATTGTATGGTAATGTGGTTGATGTAAGAACTATATCGTTTTGTCGGATAATAGGGTCAGGATAGCGGTTTATTGGGTCGTTAGGTACGACTGATCTAGTAATGTTTGTATTAGCTTTTCTAACAATAATATTATGTCCGTTTTATTGCTTATTGGTTGGAAAACCTTATTGTGTCTATAGTGTGGTTGACATTATTGAATTCCATGTAACTAAGTACTTATTATTAGGTAGGTATTTACTATTTATATTTGTACTTTTAGCATTACATTTAACAGTAGATAGGAAATTTCTTTGAAATATAAGCATTTTTTACTTTAGATTACTTATATACAATTATTATTTAGGTACATAACATAAAACATAGATCCTCACCTAGCAGTATACCACAGCTAGTATTGACTTCATTTATACCTAATAACATCAATTTTAATATCGTTTTATGGAGAACTAAACAATATTTTTCACAGAAATTTCTTCAATCATTTGAAATAGAGGCACGTATAATAATCTATACCGATACTATAACGCTGAAAACTCCGTTTGGTTGAATGCAATCCTACTAGGAACTACTGATGCGATATGAAAAAATGTTTCACCATTAGAAAGCTACGTTCATCATCATCATCATCAGCCCGTACAACGTCCACTGGTCATGGGCCTCCTCCCGTGGGAGGGTTTTGCCATAGTCACCACGCTTGGCAGGCGGATTGGTAACCGCAGCATTATGTTGTAATACACAGGGAAACGCTGCTGCCCGTTCTCTGATATACGCTTGTTAAAGATGATGTTAGTTATAACATCATCTTTAACAAGCGTTAAGCCGTTGGTCCCGATTGTTATATCGGACCAACGGCTTAACGTGCTTTCCGAGGCACGGAGAGTAGTCCCTCAACCAACCAGACCCGAAAAGAAATCTTAGCATTAACACAAAGATTTCTTGTCCGGTGTAGGGATCGAACCCACGACCTCCTAGACTTAAAGCGAGCCAAATACCGCTACGCTACGGAGTTTGTCTACATTATCGAAAAGTAACATTGGCTAGGAGTAGGAAAGGTTTCCGTAGGACATTCATCACTTAAAGATGGGCGGGGGAAGCAAGTCACTATGCAATTTTACTCTATGTATCTAATAAGCGTGGCTGAGCCATTACAAACATTTTTTCATTAAAAAGCTATCCAATAGTAATCGTTTGTCAGGAAATTTTATGTATAAATTCCCACAGGAACGAGAAACTATGACTGCGGAAAATACTAACCCGTACATCACTAAGTGCCAAAGAACGGTAAAACCATTTAGACGTAATTCGTTAACAAAGGACAGCGTTTGTCAGCTAGACACAATCCCACACAATAGGAATAACGTAAGAAACACTAAATACAAATTATACTTATAATTATTTCTAAATCATTTGTGATTTGAAAAGAAACTCGTAACGAAACGGATAGCTAATAATTAGGCGCCATTCTGAAGACCAAACAATGCATTCTAAAACAGAAAGTTTACCATTTCAAATGAATTTCAAATGACAAGCTTGTAACTGACATTACTGAATGATAAATTTATGCAATTTTCAACCTTATTATCAACCACTTAAGGTACTTTATTTTCTTTTGGTACGATAAAAGTATTTATGTTCAATCAACTTTGGCGACAAAAATTGACATTACAAGAAGATTTAATTTTGTCTATGGTTTACGATATCGCCATCTTTTTCTGTTTATTGTTTTTGTAAAAATAAAACTGGTTGAAAATAAATTTCTATTTTTTTAAATGGATTCCAAAGGAGCTTTTGGTAGTTTAAAGTATTTGGGTTGTTTTTGTTAAATTTAATAAATTCAGAAAAAAAAATGTTTGTAATAAGTTAAGCGGGCTTCGGTATAAGGTTTCATAGTTCTTATTGGTATTTAGTGCACATAATCCAAAGTATTAACCAGGCTAACCTCGTATGTGATTGTTTTCCACATAAAGAAGTGTGTCAAGAAAATCGTTTGCTCTGCAATTTGGTTCCGGATGTCTTGCATCTCCAGTTCCCCATGACCCCACTACATGTACTGGTGTTCGGAGGAGCACAGCTTTATTGATTAAGCTATGTTTAGCAGGGCTATTCCGGCTGAGAATAGACCACCGGCTTAGAGAAGACCTGGGGTCTTCTCATAGGTGTCGTAAGATGCGATTAAGGGTCATACAGCTGATGGATGGGCAACAACAGCTCAATGATATTCACCATCTTACTTGTGATCACCAATCTACATGACAAGCGTGGTGATTACAGCAGTATCCCTCAACTACCCGTGCGTGGCGTGAATAAGGTCGCTAGAACTCACGGAAGGAATTGGAACGAACCGGTAGAATAAGAGTGCTAAACCTCTACTGTACGGCCTATCCTTGTATTTTGATCTCCATGCCACGTAACTTCGAGTGCATGGATCATTTGACTGTTAAGGAATAAAAAAAAACACATCTTACATTCATCATCATCAGCCCGTACAACGTCCACTGCTGAACATGGGCCTCCTCCCGAGGGAGGGTTTTGCCATAATCACCGCGCTTGGCAGGCGGATTGGTGACCGCAGTATTATGTTGTAATACACAGGGAAACGCTGTTGCCCGTGCCCTGGTATACGCTTGTTATAGATGATGTTATAACAATCGGGACCAACGGCTTAACGTGCTTTCCGAGGCACGGAGGGCAGTCCCTCAACCAACCAGACCCGGAAAGCGATCTTAGCATTTACACAAAGATTTCTTGTCCGGTGTATGGATCGAACCCATGACCTCCGAGACTTAAAGCGAGCCAAATACCGTCACGCTACGGTGGTTGTACTAATCTTACATTAAATGTTGTCAAACAAAAAAGGCATAGTCTTGTCAGAAGCGGGTTTTGAGGTAGCCCGTGTTAACGAGCTTCCACTATCGGATTATTCCACACGCCATTAATACGTTCCGGTTTTGAGTTGGCCGTTTTCGATAATTTAGGGTACCGCGAATAATTTGGCTGCAGGTTTTTTTTTTTTTTTTTTGTAAAAAGACAACTCCCGCTCTAGGGAAATAAATCCCTGTGTCGCGGGGGACTTTACAAACATACATTTCACGGAGACAAAGAACACCCAGACTCAGAACAACTATTTGTGGTTCACACAAATAATTGTCCCGGGTGGGAATCGAACCCAGAACACCAGGTCTCAGAGGCAACTATCGTAACCACTGAGCCACCGGTGCAGTCAAAAACAGAACAGGCAGGGTAAATTTAAAGTCTGTTTTGATGTGACAGTTCTTTTTACATAGGTAAAATTGTTAGAGAAGATGGTACAACAAAGTTTTTTTATAGATATTGATATGTTCTTTAATATTGTACAACTGTTGTTTATTCTATCATTCATAGTTTCAAATAAAAGACAATTTATGGCAGTTTTTCATTTTTTTAACCAAGGTTGGTTGACATTATTTAAGTTTTTGTAGGGATCCCTAATTGTTTATAGTAAAATATATAGCCTATGTTACTCAAGGATAATGTAGCATTCTAATGGGGAAAGAATTATCGAAATCCGTTCGGTAGTTTTTGAGTTTATTTGAATCAAACATACAAAAATACAAACGTTTTCTATTTATAATATTAGAATAGACATAGATTCCGATGCCCTCGTAGAAAGAAGTCCGTGAGGTCCACGAACTGTAGTGACAGTTGCACAAAACTCCGCTAAAAAACTTAAAGGCATAATTTTACAATATTCTCGCCAGCGACCGCTCTGAGCCGAGGTCGAAGCCTCACTGGGGTTGACCTTTTGTTCAGCTAGTTGGTACTTCTTTAACCATTTAATAAGCCAGGAACCGTTTTTTTTGTCCGTGGGGAAATGCATTGACGCATTCCCACCGCCGCTGTAGCGTATTCGCGCGCTGGCGGTAGGATATGTGGGACTCGCCCTCTCCATAGAGTGGTATACTAAACTCATACCACGAGGAGAGGACCCTACACCACTAAAACCTCCCGGACACTTCTTGGATCCGCCGTTGGCGGGGGCCGGGTACGCATGAGCAATCCGACCAAGCCAGGACCCCCAGGACTCGACTTTATATCCGGAAAAGTAGTATATGTCCCTCCGAAAAATAAAATAACTTTCCCAAGTTTTATTATATTTATATTTTAGTATGTAAATAGTGGCATACTCGGTAGCGTAGCGGTAGTTGGCTCGCTTTAAATCTCGGAGGTCGTGGGTTCGATCCCGACATCTTTGTGTAAATTATAAGATTTCTTTCCGGGTCTGGTTGGTTGAGGGATTACTCTCCGTGCCTCAGAAAGCACTTTAAACCGTTGGTCCCCGTGTTATAACAACATCTATAATAATCGTATATCAAGGGACGGATAGCAGCATTTCCTTGTGTGGTACAACATAATACTGCAGTCACCAATCCAAGGTCAGAAATCCAATTTGATACGTAGCTTTAAAGATAGAAGATTATAATGAAAACTTTGTACAGAGGGACAAACAGACGCTGGAAACAGCTTTATTTCATTTTAAACTATGTAGAGCAGTGCTTGATACATTTTTATATTCAGGTGAATTAACTACATCATTGAAATATTTTTGTTGAATATAAATTTAATTAAGAATATTCAGATGCTTTATAGTACTGTATGGAGTTGTTGGGAGTTCTGTAAGTTTAATTAAAATACCATCAACATGTAGCTTCATGGTTACGTATGTCTAGATAGGTAGACCATAGCGTACTCGACTGGGAAAGTACCTGTTTATTTGGGTGTCCAATTTAAATATCAATACGTATGTAAAAGATTGCATCCTGTTTTTTTTTTATTTCATTAAATGATTTTAATCTCAACTTGAAGAGTTTTTTTTATTGTTTCTTTGTTTGCTTGAACGCGCTAATCTCAGGAACTACTGGTCCTCTCTTTCTCTTTCTCCACCCCTCTTCCCAGTTTGGCTGGGGTCGGGTCTTTATGTTCATTTGCGCCAGGGAACGAATAGGCCGATTTAAAAAAAAACAGTGTTAAATGAAGTTCCCACGGGAACTGGAGTTACGCGACTGAAACCGCGCGTGTTAAGCTAGTTGAGAATAAAGTTTGTTGAAGATGTGATGTAGACAATAAACTGGGGGCCAAGTCTGCTATTTTTTTAAGTATTGTGCCACCGTAGTGCCATCGTCATATCATTATGCCAAAAACGGTAATCTACTAATCTCACTTTGGTGTCGGCGCTGGAATGGCAGTCGGTGTTGCTACCGCAGAAAAAGGCCGCCAACATAATAATATGTAGCAGGGGAGATGGTTAAGGAGATTGTAATGTTTATTTAGGCGATTTCAAAACTTATAAATGTATCATTTGTTATTATATTCAACTACGCTAATGTCATCGTGGCGTCATTGCGACTATTGAACTGTCATTGATAGTTCATGGACACGCCATTACGATAGTAGACTCGGGGCCCTGATGAGGTGGCTGATGGGGAACGGTAGGGGTTTCGAAAGTTGCACATCACTTACAAAGCAGCCGTAGCCCAATGGCTAGGTCGGACTTGTGATTTTATGGTCGTCGGTTCGATCCCCACCCATTGCACTACCGACGTGAACCCACTCGTCACACAAGCATTTTAGCTTAGCACGAGCGGTTAACAAGAATACTAGCAGAATGCGAAAACTCTGCTAGTTATATTAAAGAAAAAAAAAACATACCTATACCTAATACCGCTATGTTAAGAATGTAGTTCTTAAACTCAGCTGTAATACAATCTTCCAACTCCTTACTTAAGTAAGTTAAGTAACAAAAGCCACGTGGTCGCTTTCAGAGCTATGGTGTAGGTAGACGATTCGAACCCCATCAGGACTTACAATTAAATGTCCATCGTTACTTGGCAACTCTTTTTGTTACAAAAAAATTTGCACCACTTCATAAAACAGACCGCGAAAGCACTCTGGTTGGTCTGCATTAGAGATGTTATATTAGGGAAATTTTAGGTAATCCTATTATTTAATATATTA
Organism: Nycteola revayana; assembly: GCA_947037095.2. Classification (NCBI taxonomy): domain Eukaryota; kingdom Metazoa; phylum Arthropoda; class Insecta; order Lepidoptera; family Nolidae; genus Nycteola; species Nycteola revayana. Next base: position 18,696,531 of record OX344847.2, on the reverse strand, counting down.
GTTATCGTATAAAATATTATGATACCACACCTATTACTGGGTATGAGTCAAATATTAGTGAACCGATTCATTATTAGCTACTCTATCTAATATTGATACCTGCGTTTATTCTCCATAATAATTAATATGAAATACAAGATTCTCGCGAATATGCACTTTCATTATTTTATTCACGTATGCCTATTACAAGTAGTGAATCGGTGATTCGAATCTAGTCATCTCGCTCACTCGTCGGCGAGTGAGTGCGATATAGATTAGCGAGGCGAGTCACCTATTACGCTTCCCTATTATTTGACTGATACCTGGTAACCTATTACTCTAAACTCGCCTAACCTAATATTAATATACATGGGTTGTATTATAATACCTGTACCTATTACGAATATATTAGTCACATCTCTAGTCTGCATCTGTCATGATATAAGATTTATTCACTTAACCAACCTAAGATAATGTTAACAGTTTTAATTAGACTTGCCGCTCGCACTTGTCCGCGTTTTTTGCCGCCCCTACCCAAAATACCAGTTGCCAAGTATTCCAAAAATTCGGACTTGTTTTCTGAAGACATGAGCGGCATAATATATAAGGGGCTAATAAAAAATATGCCATCCTAATAACAGTAGGTAGTGTAATCGATCGAGTATGTTCAATTACGAATACTTTAATTATCAGCCCGTATGATGTCCACTGATGAACATGGACCTACTCTCGAGTGAGGGTTTTGCCATAGTCACCACACTAGGCAAGACATTCTCAAGGAAACGCTGCGCTGCTGCCCGTTTCTTGGTCTATGCTTGTTATAGATGATGTTATAACAATCGGGACCAATGGCTTAGCTCGCTTTTCGAGGCACTGAGGGTCGTCCCTCACCCAACAGACCCAGTATAAAATCTTAGAATTTACAAAAAAGATATCTTGACCGACGTAGGGATCGAACTCACGACCTCCGAGAATGATAACAAGAGCAATATTTATTTAATATTTTAGGTGCTTTAAATAAAATTTGAATTAAATACATTAAAAGGTGCGATATGATTCACTCCGTAATACACTGATAGGTGTGGGCAGATTAACTAGTATTAGAGGGGGAGGGGGGTACTCTATTCAAAGAGAACCTGATATTTTTGTGGAGATTTTTTTTTTACAGAAATGTTTTTCTGGCCTAATCTCTATGGTATGGCATATACTTCGAAAGCACCTTACATATGTGGTTATTACTCAATACCTAGGTCGTTGGCCTACCTGTATTTGGCCTGTTGTGATTGGAGGCACTTAGCATTCTATGTCCAATTGTTTTTGTGTTTTTGTTTTACTGGAATTGTTCTTTGATGACTGTGTGTTACGTTAAATATGTCTCAAATGAGGCCTGAATACGAAAGGGATTGTTTTGATAAAGATTTATTGATGAAACACTATTTATGGTCGGATAAAGGTTGTGTTTGTTTTGGGTTCGTCATTTTGTAATGTCCCGATCTACAAAACCATTTATTTATTCAAGAAATATCCTTGCTAATATTATAAATGTGAAAGTAACTCTGTCTGTCTGTCTGTTACGCAATCACGCCTAAACTACTGAAGCGATTTAAATGAAATTTGGTACAGATATAGTCTAGAGCCAGAGAAAGAACATAGGCTATATTTTATTATGAATTTCCCACATGAACGGGAATTACGCGGGTGAAACCGCGCCCGGGAAGCTAGTAGTAAATAAAATGCAAAGAAAAGGCAATGTGGTAATGGTACTACTTATTTCTAACGAAATCTCTTCCAATAGACCTGCGAAAGAAAATATGAAAATAAAGAAATAAATAATAGTGTGTTGGTAGATACATACATACAATAACTACACATATACTTAAATACCATGTCATTTTTTTTATTTACTAGCATAGTTTTGCATTCTACTAGTATTCTTGTTAACCCCTCGTGCTAAGCTACAATGCTTGTGTTACGGGTAGGTTCATGTCGGTAGTGCAATGGGTGGGGTTCGAAATGACGACGTCAAGATCACAAGTCCGACGCCTTAGCCATTGGGCTTAAGCCGCTTCAAAGCTTTAATATGCATTTATGGCTTCATTAATGCGTGGTTAACTGAACCTACTACACTTTATAGTACAAATTAAGCACGCAACTCTTATCTCAAAGGGGGTTAGAACTTAACAAATTGTAATCGCCCTCAATTTTCCTCATAGTTACAGTTTAATCACCACACACTGTAAGGGACAGCCTACTCAATGGTTACATGCATATTCGCAAAGTGTAATACGGGGCAATTCCTTAGCTATCACCGGTGATATTGCAATAAAAGTTTGAAAATCGAATGTAGAAAATTGATTATAATTATCTTTTAAAACATACACAGTAGAAATTCGATTAACCATACTAAAATTGTTGTCGTTAGGCATCCGGCTAATCGAATATACGAAGAAAACTGGACTCTCTTGGACCCTCGCCCCCGTAAAAGGCCGAGAATCCTAGGAATTAAATACCTACTGAACCTGCGCAAGAGACCGCCTTCTGTGGGAACTTGGGAAGGCCGCCTTCGGATCGGTTGTTGTAAATCACGATAAGCACTTGAGCGTGTACAGAAATCAAAGTTAAAAGAAATCTCTATTCCTAGATTTCGCCGACATTTCGCCGAAAACTTTGTTGATAGAAAACATTGTTCGTAGATATCTCGGTCCATAGGAAGCACTGCGAACAGATATCTCTGCTCATAGATATCACTTCCTGCCGTAAAACTTTATTCACAGAAACCACGACCCCAGATATCTTGGTTCACAGTAATGAAACTAGTATTTTGATTCGGTCGGCTGTCCCCGGTATCACACCATATCACATGTGAGTCCTAATGAGCGTATATAACAAGGTTCAAAACTTCCAATTAGCGTTATCAGAGGAAGCGATACAAAACCACAACCTTCCGCCCAACGATCCCATGATTGTTTTGACTGTTGCGTCTATTGATATCGGAATTAATCTTTACAACTTGTTATTTAACTAGTTTCCCGCGCGCGGTTTCACCCGCGTAGCTTCCGTGCCCGTGGGAACTTCGTAATAAAATATAGCCTATAACCTTCCTCGATAAATGGACTATCTAACACTGAAAGCTTTTTTGAAATCGGACCAGTAGTTACTGAGTTTAGCGCGTTCCAACAAACAAACTCTGCAGCTTTATAATATAAGTATAGATTTGATACTATGTTATTATAGTGTGCTAGATTCCTGCGCGTTGTTTCACCCCTGTAAATCTAGTTACTGCAGGAACTTCATAATTTAATATAGTCTATAGAATTCCTCGATGAATAGGCTATCTAACACTGAAAGAATTGTTCAAATCGGACCAGTAGTTACAGACATTAGTGCATTCAAGCTAACAAAGGCCCGTGTAGGTATAGTCCTGGCACTGCTTAAGTCCATGAGCAGCGGTATCACCTACTAACAGGTGACTTGCTAGATAATTTGCTGCCGTTGGTAAAAAAAAAACAATAATGCTTTTTAGGGTCCGTAGCCAAATGGCAAAACACGGAAACCTTATAGATTCGTCATGTCTGTCTGTCTGTCTGTCCGTCCGTATGTCACAGCCACTTTTTTCCGAAACAATAAGAACTATAATGTTGAAACTTGGCAACTAGATGTATATTGTGAACCGCATTAAAATTTTCACACAAAAATAGAAAAAAAACAAAAAATTTTGGGGTTCCCCATACATAGAACTAAAAAAATTTTTTTCTTCGAACCCGTACGTGTGGGAAATCTATGGATAGGTCTTCAAAAATAATATTGAGGTTTCAATTGTCATTTTTTTCTAAACTGAATAGTTTTCGCGAGATACACTTCCAAAGTGGTAAAATGTGTGTCCCCCCCCCTGTAACTTCTAAAATAAGAGAATGATAAAACTAAAAAAAATATATGATGTACATAACTATGCAAACTTCCACCGAAAATTGGTTTGAACGAGATCAAGTAAGTAGTTTTTTTTTAATACGTCATAAACCGTAAACCGCAGTTTACCTTTCATTCATTCAACATCGATCAAAGTTACAACGAAATACAAGAACTTTTATACTATGTTACTTGTTGTATTCTTGATATCAAACATAGGTACGCATTTGTACAGAACCCTTCGTGCGAGAGTCCGACTCGCACTTGGCCGGTTTTTTTAAATTATTCCCTTAGAAACAGATAGATATTATAAATTGTATTAATTAATTATCTATAGGCTCTCCCTGTAACAACACTATTGAACACAGCTGATTTTGAATTGTCCCAATTTTTTTATCGAAATTAATTTAAATTTTACATTTAATTAACCCGAATATCAATAAATCACCGATTAATAGTAAATGTAGTATGTTTATCGTATTAAATTTGTGTTTGAAGTGTGAAATTTTCGTAAATTCAAGGTTCAATAACATGTGTGTTTGACAGTTAGTAACCGGTACTCGTGAACGGATTTTAAAGGTAATTTCACTGTATTTACTTATAATTTCACATCAAAACATCATAATATTGAAATAATACTGCTTTGCCTGTAGTATTATTTGTGTTTTACTAGTTTTTATTGCATATCGTTGCACGAATTAATACGTAAACATAACCTCAAGTTGACTGTTCACACAATTATTTCTGTATCAATCTGACTATATTTATAAATAATAATTATGTCTGGCGTTACTACCCGTGGAGCTTTGGCTCGCCAAGCGGAGGACAAACTTCAAAAGGTCTTGAAAGAACTCCAAGCCGCCAAACAATTGTGTGATCAGTATGACAATGAACGGGAAGAGAACGAAAAAGTGTTGTCAGAGTCTATAGATCATGTAAAACTATTAAAAAGTCAGATGGCAGAATTATATGTCCAATACACTGATGCCATTGAGTCTAGGGATAAGCTACAAAACATTATAAATAGGTTTGATGATTGCCACCTAGAATATGACTCTCTGCTAAAAAAGAATAATTTGTTAGAACAAGAACTTTGTAATGCACATATTCAAATAACATCCTTAAAGTCACAGTTGGAAACATCCAATCATACTTTGCTGACCTCGCAGAACCAAACCCTTTATGATGAGTTGATGGCGGTTGCCCCTAATAACAAACACACTGTCACTACCAAGCCTTCTACTGATATTCAAAATAAATCTTTGATAGTTAATGGCTGTAGCAAAAGTAAAATTAAGAAGTATAAAAAAACATGCAAATTTATTAAAAAGTCCCAAAAAATGATTAAAAAACACAAATTCTTCTTTAAATATGAAAATCAAAATAGGGAAAGGTTAGATTTAATACAAAAAATGAAATTTTATTCTATAAAAAGTAAAAATGCATACTTAAAACATGTAACTGAAATAGAATCTCAACAAAATGAAATAGACCGACTGCAAAATTCTCTCCGTTCCCTAACAAATAAATATAGATTGTCTGAAAAACAAATTCAGGAGTACATACTAGCTATGGACAAGCTAATTGACATTGGAAATTATAATAATGAACGGTTTAATTCATTTACAAACAATAATACTTGTTTATCATGTAATCGTTCTCTTGACCGTTCCTCGCTTAAAATTTGTAATTCTTTAAATGAATGTAAAATTAATGAAAAAAGTATGGTTAATAAAAGTGTAACAATAAACCAAACTCACAACACTATTAGTGAATGCCAAGAATCTGTAAAAATAGATATTAAATCCCAAATTGTGATATTCGGTGATGAAATTGGTAAAAACTTAGGGTCATTATTAACTACAATGGGACATTCAAATGTCAACTTTTGTATGCCTGGTGCTTCTCACTGCCACATAATTAGAAAAGCTATTGAATACAGATATAATAATGAGAACAGTTCTTTAATAATTTTTATGGGAAATAGGGGCAATATGAACAAAAAACTATTATTGGAATATTTTAATGGTCTTAATTGTTTAAATGTAAAAAAAATTGTAATGTTCACATTCCCCTATAGTAATAGTTTGTCACAGGAGGAAAACAATATTAGATATAATTTAAATTTGAACTTGCACACTATTTGTGCTCATAATAAGGAGAAGTTCCATATTATTGACACTAACAATCTTGTTAGTAAAACTTTTTATTTGACCAAAGATAATTATTATTATCTTTCTAAATATGTAAAAAGACAGATAGCATGTTCGCTATCCTATTTATTTAATATTTTAGCCAAAAATTTGGCTACAAATGTTGCTTCTATTGAGCAATGTACTGTTGACACATACAATATCAGTAATATTGCTACTGATCATGACATTAATAATATTGAAGATAATTATTTAAATACTGACATTTCTCAGAATAATTATTTAAATTAAATAATAGGACAAAAGAGGACTTCTCTTGCATTATGATTACGATGAGTGCTTCAAATCAACAAGTAAATAATTGTGATTTAGCATATGTACACAAAAGCGTGAATAAAAATGTTAACCCATCAAGTATAAATCGTAAAAATAAATCAACAAAAAAATGTATCAACCTGGTGCATCAGAATATTCAAGGCTTGATGGGAAAAGAGTTAGAATTGGAGTTGTTCTTGAATTGTTGTAATATTGATATTTTATGTTTAACTGAGCACTGGCTAAAGCGCCATCGATTCATTTTCAGCTTCAATAATCACCAGGTTGCAAGCTCGTTCATCAGAGAAAAGCATATACATGGTGGCTCTTTAATACTAATAAATAAATCTTTAAAATTCAAAGAGAGAAATGACATTACGAGCCTCTCCGTTGAGCGAGTTATAGAGATTTCATGCATTGAGTTGGAGCGATTCGTTGTTGTGTGCCTATACAAACCTCCTTGCGCGCCATTTGAGGCTTTTTCAGATATAGTGGAGGATGCCTTGACTAAATTATCCAATAACCATAAAACAGTTGTAATTTGTGGAGACTTTAATGTAAATATCTTAGAAAATAACTCAATGAGCATCAACTTTTTAAATTTATTTAAATCATACAATTTTCATAATATTTTTAAGGAACCCACTAGAGTAACTGCAACGACTGCTACCTGTATTGATAATATATTCAGCACCGTAAAACCTTTACATAAATCTATTATTAACAAAATTCAGTCAGATCATTCAGGTCAACTGGTTTCTTTTGAAAATTTTGTAGCTACACAGAAAAAAATAATAAATTATGTACCATTTAGTGAAAGCCGTATGGAAAGATTTAAAGCGAATATGTTAGAAAAAATTGTTATGTTGCCCTATCACGGTACTCCGGATCACATGTACAACTCTCTATTCAACTTAATAAGTAGTGAGTTTAGATCAATTTTTACGCCCAAACAATTAACTATAAGTGACCGTATGACGTTCAGTGATTGGGCAACACCTGATATTTACAAAAGTCGGAACAAATTGTATGAACTTTATGAAGAAAAGACTTATAACCATAATCCGACTTTTCAGGCTCATGTTAAAAATTACTCAAAGTTATTCAGAGAAGCCTGTTCCAATGCTAGGTCCATGTATATAAGAAATAAAATTAAAAATTCAACTAACATTATTAAGTCCACTTGGAATATGATTAATAGTGAGACTGGTAGAGCAAAAGTACGTAGTCGTGACTTTCATTTGAAAATAAATGATGTAGATGTTAAAAAAGATATAGATGTGGCAACGGAGTTCGAATTATATTTTTCTAACATTCCTATTATTGCAACAAGAACTCTTTCGTCTTCTTCTGTATCTGCTGAGCTGCTCCTCAAGCAAAGTGTACTTGAATGTGATACTTTCTTTGAATTTATAGAAGTAAGCCCTAAAGATATTTTAAATGCCTTTAAATCAATAAACATGAAAAATACTAAGGATTTATGGGGTATATCTGTAAAGACAATCGCATCAATAATTGCGCTGATAGCTCCACACCTAGCTAGCTTATTTAATTGTTGTGTTGCAACTGGTGAGTTTCCTGACTTGATGAAACACAGTAAAATTATTCCATTATTTAAATCAGGTGATAGTTCAAATCCTTCCAATTTTCGCCCTGTTTCTGTACTTCCCACTATTAGCAAGATATTCGAAAAAATTATGCTTAGCCAGTTGCTCAGTCATTTTAATAGACATAATTTGCTTCACAAGAAGCAATTTGGATTCACGAAGGGATGCTCAACTATAGATGCGGGAATAGATTTATTGAAAAGTATATTCGCGGCTTGGGAGGAATCGCAGGATGCCTTAGGAATTTTCTGCGATTTGTCCAAAGCATTCGATTGCGTGAACCATGAGACTCTTGTCAGGAAACTACATCACTATGGCGTTAGGAATAAGGCTCTCGAACTTCTGACCTCTTATCTGGGCAATAGAATTCAGAAGGTCGATATTAATGGTAAATTGTCTTCGGGATCACCAGTTGTTATGGGAGTTCCACAGGGATCAATCCTGGGTCCATTTCTGTTTTTAATATACGTTAATGACTTACCTTACTACGTAAGGGATAAACATGAGATTGTATTGTTCGCGGATGACACTTCCTTGACGTTCAAAATTAATAGACAATTGCGTGATTATGACGAAGTTAATGATGCACTCTCAAAAGTAGTTCATTGGTTTAGTGTCAATAACCTGTGTTTAAACGATAAAAAGACTAAAGTGATCAAGTTTTCTACACCTAATGTTAGACAGGTTTCCACCAATGTGAATATTAATGGAAATGGCTTGGACCCTGTGGAAACCACTGTGTTCTTAGGTATCACCATTGACTCCAAACTGCAATGGGGACCACACATTGAGAAATTGTCAGGAAAATTAAGTTCTGCAGCATATGCTGTAAAAACAATTAGACGACTCACTGATGTTGATACGGCTAGAATAGTTTATTTCAGTTACTTTCACAGCATAATGTCGTACGGGATTCTTCTTTGGGGTAGCTCCGCGGATATTAACAGCATTTTTATATTGCAAAAGAGAGCCGTTAGGGCTATTTATAAGCTTGGTCCCCGTGAGAGCTTGAAAGAAAAATTTAAAGAAATAAATATTCTAACCGTTGCATCGCAATATATTTTCGAAAATTTATTATATGTACATAAAAATATTGATTTATTTAGTAAAAAAAGTGATACACACAACATTAATACTAGATATAAGAATAATCTTGTGCTACATGCTAGTCGTCTCTGCAAAATAAGTAACTCTTTTATGGGGCTGTGTATACGGTTCTACAACAAACTTCCTCATAATATAAGAGTATTGTCAATAAATAAATTTAAAACAACTATAAAAGCCAAATTGTGTAGCAGGGCTTATTATAAAATATCTGATTATATTAGTGACAAAAATGCTTGGGATTGAGTCGCTCCAATTACAATGTAAAATAGAAAATTATGTATAAATTTAATAAAATATTATTATAAAAAAAGAGGGTTCTACTGAGTTTTTTGGCAGTGTTTCTCAGTAGTCTCCACGTCACGCACTGCACGGTAGGGGAAAAAATATGACGATTCCAAATAAATGTAACCATTTTTACGGAATAAATGATATTTGACTTTGACTTTGACTTTGAATATAGTCGGCGGTCATATTTCTTGGCGCTGCAAATTCCATACCGATGTAAACGAACACTGATCGTCATATAATATCCTTTTACGTAAATTCCACTAAACTGCCGTTTTATTTCAAACAAAGTTATTATAATCAAATAATTTTATAACTTATTACACAACATAGTGTACAAACAATATTAGTCCGTAAGTATACTAACTGAGAGTTATTTTTCGCTCGCCGCTGGCTGGAGATAGGTCGTTTAGTTTAGTATTGATGTTGTAACATTAGTTTTTATGAAATATGTAAAAATTACGCGTACGTCATCAAAATACTTGACGACTGTATGTACCTACTGATTAGGCATATTTCGTGCTAAAAATCCTTGGCTCGGTCATTTACCTTATGAGAACAAAAATGTATCATAGATTTGATACTTTATCATCATCACTTGCCTGTAAAAGGAACCTTTGCTCGAGACTTGAGACTTGGGATTCTTCTTCTATGTTCTGGGTGCATATCAAAAAAGCGGCCGTAGCGCAATGGCTAGAGCGTCGGACTTACGATCTTGTGGTCGCCGGTTCGATCCCCACCTATTGCACTACCAACGTGAACCCACTCGTAACACAAGCATTTTAGCTTGCACGAGGGGTTAATAAGAATACGAGTAGACTTCAAAAACCTGCTAGTAGATTTTAGCTTTCAATGGAGGCCCACTTTAAACACAGCAAAAAAAGCAACCTGCGCAAGAGGGCGTCCCCTGTGGTACTTAAAGGGATTATAACTTTTAGTTTTTTAGGGGAGTCTTGTGCAACAGTTGCTCTACTTTACAAAGGGTAGCAGTAGACGTTATACGGACCGAAGATGAATATGCATATAATAACAGAGAATGCATAACAAATTTGATTTTCCCTTTATTATACTTATCGACAGTTAAAAGGTTTATGAGCTAAGTGATATCATGGTCGATATTGAATTATATATTTTATATACTCCATCCATAAGGTATATAATTCAATAAAGCTCACGGTGTCGCTTAGCTCAATTAGACTTTTACCCCTCGATATAAAGCAAATAATAAAATAAATATTATTTTATGTTATACGTCGCCTTGAAATAATTTATGTAAATATAATAATATTTCTGAGAATATTGTAACAAGCTTTGACTAGTAATCTTAGAACGTTAATACTAAGAAATCTCAGGTTAGGTAAATATGGCACAGCTTTTAGCACTTATGCACTGTCTACCTAAAACATAATGCTAATATATATAATAGGTATAATATAATTATACATTACTTTGTGGAATTCCATAGTTTCTTCTTCTTAAACTTCAGCAGCCCTTTTACTTCCACTGCCGAACATGGGCCCTCCTTCTTGGCAAGCCCTCACCAACGGCGGACGGGGGATTGTCCGGGGGGTTTTAGTGGTGTAGGTGCTCATCTCGTGGTATGACTGGCATACCACGCTATGGAGAGGGCGAGTCCCACATACCCCTTCGCCGGCGCGGGAACGCTGCATCGGCGGAGAGGATGCGTAAATGCATTGCCCCTGGAAAAAAATGTCGTTGACGAATGTCGCCTCATAGGTGGATAGGTGATTAATAATAATAATATCTAATAATAATAATATCTAGGGACAATGTCACACAGATCATCCTAGCCCCAAACTAAGCAAAGCTTGTACTATGGGTACCAGGCGACGATATACATACTTATATAGATAGATAAATACTTAAATACATAGAAACCATCCATGACTCAGACACAAATATTCGTGCTCATCACACAAATATTTGCACTTACCGGGATTCGAACCCAGGACCACCAGCTTCGTAGGCAGGAGCACTACCAACTAGGCTACGGTGACCGTCGTAATTGCAGTAAGATGGTAAATAACCTTGAACTGATAGATATTGCTGCCAATCCATCAGCTGTATGCCTTTAATTGTCACCTATGGGCAGATATGGGATGGTCTATTCTAAGCCGGAAACTACACGAGACGGAATTCCACAGTAGTTTTAATTAAAAACACAAATTATCTAGTGCTAATTTCCCTTCAAAATGCATTTGCGTATCAGCAGTTGGAGTCGTCAACCCCACATTCGTTGAGCGTATGAAGAACGCTCAGGAAAATGTGGGGTGAACCTATCATCATAATCAGCCCGTATAACGTCCACTGCTGAACATGGGCCTCCTCCTGAGGGAAGGTTTTGCCATATTCACCACGCTTTGCAGGCGGGTTGGTGACCGCAGTATTATTTAGTACACACAGGGAAACTGCTGCCCGTTCCCTGATATACGCTTGTTATATATATGTATAGACATAGATGATGTTATAACAAACGGGACCAACGGCTTAACGTGCTTTCCGAGGCACGGAGGGTAGTTCCTCAACTAACCAGACCCGGAAAGTTATCTAAGAATTTACACAAAGATTTATTGTCCAGCTTGGCGATCGAACCCAAGACCTCCGAGATTTAAAGCGAGCGAAATACGTTTACGCTACAGAGTTGTCACACAAATGTAAATTAAAAACACAAATTATGTAGTGTCAATTTCGCGTAAAAATGTATTTGGGTATCAACAGTTGGAGTCGTCAACCCCACATTCGTTGAGCGTATGAAAAACACGCGCCGAGGAACCGTCTCGTTAAATGTTGGGTCAGCCTTTTTTTTATTTTTGTCCGGGGGATATGCCTTTAAGCTTTCCCACCGCCGCTGCAGCATATGTGGGACTCGCCCTCCCCATAGCGTGGTATGCTAAACTTATACCACGAGGAGAGGACCCTACACCACTAAAACCCCCCGGACACTCCTTCGATCCGCCGTTGGCGGGGGCCGGGTACGCATGAGCAATCCGGCCCCCCGACGGCACCCGCGGCCAATATGGTACCGCGGGATCTCCTGGGCCACACTTACAGTGAACCATATGTTGGGTCAGCCTAAGTTATTATCACGTAGAAAAACTTCTAAGACAGGATTTTCCGAAAGACACTTCCTAAGAGGATGAAGTTATGATGTTGACAACCGCCGTAACGTAGCGGTATTTGGCTCGCTGTAAGTCTCGGAGGTCTTGGGTTCGATCCCCTCACCGGACAAGAAATCTTTGTGTAAATTCTAAGATCTCTTTCCGGGTCTGGTTGGTTGAGGGACTACCCTCCGTGCCTCGGACAGCAGTTACGCTGGTCTCGATTGTTATAACATCATCTATAACAAGCGTATATCCGGGAACGGGCAGCAGCGTTTCCCTCTGTATTACAACAAAATACTGCGGTCACAAATCTGCCTGCCAAGCGTGGAGGCCCATGTTCAGCAGTGGTCGTTGTACGGGCTGATGATGAAGAGGGTGAAGTTGGAAGGCAGGAAGTTGGTGATATTACAACCGTGCTTCGTAGATCAGGTTAAGCTAGCGGTCCTGCGCTTAACCGCTCATAATAATATCGGTATAACGGTCCCATTGGATTTTAAGATTAACGGAATAGTGCACCTGTTTCTGCGAACACACTTTTCCTTTGAGATTGGTTGCCGTAGCTGAAATTCGGTGACGGTGGCCAATCTCTCAAAACTATCTATGATCCGAATTTTCTAAATATGTTTCAAAGTATTAATTATTATTACTAAGAAAGTAGGATTTCCTTAAAAACCTTATCTATACAAATATAATAAAGAGGAAAGATTTGTATTTTTGTGTGTTTTGTGTGTTTGTAATGAACAAACTCAAAAACTAATGTGCCGATTTCAAAAATTATTTCACCATTGGAAAGCTACTTTCACCCTGTGACGATCATTGCTCATTTGTCACGGGATTAGCGTGCTACTATTTCTACCGCCGCCATTTTATAAGTGACGTCACTAATACTGCTTATTGAACTAATTATGAAGTCCCCACGGGAGCGGGAGTTACGCTGGTAACTGCCGCGCGCGGGAAGCTTGTCTATACTAATAATATGATAATCCTGTAGAAATTGTTTATTTGTTTGCTTGAACGTGCTAATCTCAGGAACTAGTGCTCCGATTTGAAAAATTATCTCAGTGTTATATAGCTCATTTATCGAGGAAGACTATAAGATATATTTTATTATAATGTTCTCGCGGGGACGGGAGCTATGCAGATAAATCCGCGGGCGGGAAGCTAGTTCGATATAGCTAGAATTGTCTAAAATACTTATAATTTAAGCGATGTGACGGTCATTGCTCATTTGTCACGGGATTAGCATGCTACTGTTTCAACCGCCGCCATTTTATATGTGACGTCACAAATACCGCTTATTGTATTTGTTAAAATATTCTAAAGTCTGCGACTTTGACAATGTCAAGGACTAAGAATGTTTAATGCAAGGATCATGTTTATTTTTGGATATGTGTAACGTAATTTTGAGAGGACACTGCATAATATAAACTTACAGCGACACTTGAAGCTCCTACTGCTACGTCTAATAGGTTATATTAGGCGTAGCAGTAGGAGTCTCGCTTTGTGTCTCGAAAGGTCGTGGGTTCGATCTCCTTATGTCCGGTGAAGTAGCCTAACTAGATATCCCCGTCCGAAAAAATGAGTGTCGATTTCCACACCAGACAGTAAATCATTGTGTAAATTTTAAGATTTCTTTTCGGGTCTAGTTGGTTGTGAGACTACCCTCCGTGCCTTGGAAAGCACGTTAAGCCGTTTGTCTCGATAGTTATAACATCATCCATAGCAATTGTATACCAGGGAACGAGCAGTAGCGGTACCTTAAGTACAACATAATACTTCGGTCAGCATCCCACTTGCCAAGCGTGGTGACTATGGAAACACTTTAAAGGGAGGTCAATTTTAATAGGCTAATACCCTGACTAAATCATACCTGGACTTCTTAGTTAGAATTTTATTTATTTTTATTTAATATCATTACAATAGATTATTTATTTTTAATTACAATTATAAGTGTTGCATAAAACAGCATTGATTTTTCAAGTCGTTGTCACCGGATGTGCGAATAACAGGTCAAACTTCCAAATAAATATATTATATATTTATGCATCGATTCTAAATTCGATTTAGACATTTAGACTGACTTGATGGCATCTGACAGGATTTTACAAAAAAAAAAAACAACACTTTAAAAAATAAACAAATCCTTTTGGACGCTTAGGTTCATATTCCTGACACATTTACATTCCACGGAATCTGAATCTTTCTGAAATGTCGCGTCCACAGTATTTTTTCATCCAAATTTCTTTAATATGTCTTCACTTAATATACATACATCCTTCTTGACAGTCTAGCCTAGCGGTATAAGTCTCGCCCTTAAATCTTGGAGGTCGCATGCGCTCGGTTCCCGCTCCGGTGTCGAAATTTTGTTTACAATAAATTACCAGATCTGGTTGCTTGTAGGAAGCTTAAAAAATACCTGAAGACATTGACTGAACAAAAAAAAAAAAGTTGTAGATTTAATAGTTGAAATAAAAATACGATGCACATACATATATAGGTATAATATAATCACGTTAACATTAATAACTTTATACAGAATCATCATCAGCCCGTATAACTACCACTGCTGAACATCTCACAGACAACACAACACAACACTGCTGAACACTCTTCCCGCGAGAGGGTAGTTGCCATAGTCACCGCGCTTGGCAGAGGCGGGTTGGTGACCGCAGTATTATGTTGTACTACACAAGGAAACGCTGCTGCCCGTTCCCTGGTTTACGTTTGTTATAGATGAAGAAAATGATGTTATAACAAACGGGACCAATGGCTTAACGTGCTTTCCGAGGCACGGAGTCCCTCAACTGACCAGAACCGGAAAGGAATCTTAGAATTTGCACAAAGATTTATTGTCCGGCGTGGCGATCGAACCCACGACCTCCGAGATTAAAAGCGAGCTAAATACTGCTACGCTACGGAGGATGTGGAAAAATACGATATACATACATATATATAATATGATCACGTTAACATTAATAACTTAATACAGAATCGTTGTAAGATAAAAACCTAAACGTTACATTATAGAATTGCGAATAAAATTTCACGTTTCCTCAAAAAATTACGATGTGAAGTAACGTCACGTACATTTTTATTTGAGAAATTCTACATTTATTTTTACTTTCAAATTAATCTAATAACGAATGGACAGAATTTATTTTCTCTAAAAATATTTTTTTGGGTATTTTTCTAAAATATTTTTGATGCTTTTGCAAATAAAACATAATTTGTGAAAAGTAAATTTACCTGTGATCTACTTTAGTAGCGTTGTATAAAATGTGTTTAGGTATTCTCTTTTACTATGTTTTCCTTTCTGTTTATCCATCTCTCACTGTATTCTATGGGTGGGGATTGAACCAGTGACCACATGATCACAAGTCCGACGCCTTAGCCATTGGGCTAAGACTTTAAAAAAGAAAAAGATTTTACATCTATTTTTCCAAATTTAAAATTCACCGTGATATTTAAATTGTTGGTAATAACTACGAAAGTATTTATTTTTTTGTAGAAAAATTCATCAATGTATAAATTAATAATAATTAAAACTTTTTTAACGTTCGTCTGAGCCGTACGTCTTAATTATCGTGTAGTGCAAATGACTGAGTTCATTTTGACATAATAGGTATACATAAGCTGTCTGCCTGAGGGAGACTTTGTGTGTAAAAGACATGTTCCTATTTTATTTTATTTTTAAATACAATTCATTTTTGTTCCCCCAATCTTTCTACCAAGTAATAGCAACGGCTCAAAATAACGATGTATAATGTATCAAAGAGAAGCGGTAAACACGATATATAACAAAAAAAAAACAATTTATTTCCTCTCACCATTCATAAAAATAATTATTTACGGTAACCAAACCGCCAAATCCATCATTTAATCACCGAATGACAACCCTAGCAATTCAAGATGGCTGCCGTCTGGAGGTCAAGTAGACTGGTTGTCGTCTCTTTGTTCTGTTTTTGCCATTCCCTGACCTACCTTTGTGATTTACTGGTATTACTGGGGCCCATACAACATTTTGTTGCTAAGCCCTAAGGAAATATTTTGCAGATTTGTCAAGTGCGGTTAATAAGGGCCGCGCGGTTCCCCGACTGTGAAGAAAGCAGTATTGTATTATTTGTTTACATCTGTGTTTGAAGCTCGATTTAATATGTAGATACATGTCATACGTTACTGTTTGAATAAATAAATTTCTTATACTTTTAAAAAGTCAATGTCGCAATTCGCGAACTATATTTGAATATAAATCGTTACAAATTTCATAGTTGTTTACATTTCTCCCAAAAATAATATGGAAAATTTGATAATCAAATCGTTTGTTTCCGTTTATCTTAACACGATTTTCAGGGTCATAGGTCATTGTTTATTTTTTTAAAAGCTCTCCAATATCAAATCTTTATTAAATTATTTATCGTATATCAAAAACAATAAAGGGTTTAAATCTAAAATGTTTTTAGTCCAGTGTTAAATTCAATATAAAATAAAATAATTTATCTGCTCTGCTGGTCAAATGCCTCTCTGAATTTGGGCAATAACACCTAATCCTCAATTTTGCCTTTCTACGACCGGCTTTAAATCAAAATCGACCCTTGAATGATGTCAAACTCCCCCAAAAAACTACTACCACCCTGAGCCCAGGTCCTAGTCCCACAGGGGGCCTTGATGGGGGCCTTGCGGAGCCCTTATACTAATTGAAGTGAAGTAGGAAAAGCCTCGTGGCTGACTACATAATAATCTTATAAATAAAACATTACCCACATTAAAAAAACAAATGTTAATAGCAATCAAACAAAAATTACACTAACAACAAAATAACAATTAAAAAATAGCTAAAATCGAGTATGAAATGGGCAGAGGAAAATGACCGAGTCCAGGCAGGCATCTTCCTTTTATACTCTTGGCCGCGCTGGTGAGGGCGGCCAGTGTTGTCATCTAACATATATATATATATATATATATATATATATATATATATATATATATATATATATATATATATATATATATATATATATATATGTTACATATATCCTCCAACAAAAAACCTTGAATGATGTAAATCCAGTGTCTATAACTATATCATCTGTATGATTTATTGATCTTTGCTAATCCTCACAAAAAGACAGGAATCAGGATATTAATACAAGACTCTTTGACGGCACCGAGGGAAAGGGAACCAAGGGAGATAAAGTACCTACATATCTATTATTGCAATTGTTGTGATATAATGATGATGTACTTAGGTATTTGGACTGATTTTGAAAATGAATATTCATGTCTCTATCATTTAGGTTGGGGAAAATTGTAGGAATATCTCTACCTACAATATACAAAAATAAATCTCTATTTTACTTGGCCATAATTGAGAGCGACTTTACCTTTTAAAATGTTGTACCAATATTTTAAGACGAGTTTCTGTAGAGAATGGGAATTAATGGGATCCTTGTGCTATATAAAAAAGGGGTTAGTATAGTGTTAGTTTTTTTAGTTTTTATTTTACCCGCGTCACTCTGCTCCAGTGGGTCGGAGCGTGATATTTTTGATCTTTATGTTAATCCAGCTTATAAACTATCCGCGTGCAAACTTTCAGTCAAATCCATTAAGTAGTTTTTGCGTGAAAGAGTAAAAAACATACATCATCATCCACACATACAAACTTTCGCATTTATAATACCTACCTATTAGTAAGATAAATGAATAAAATACAAAATATACAAATGTAAGTTCCTAATTTAAATAAGAATTAAGTTATAAAATACTAACTATTCTCAATGCATACTACATGGCAAGGTTGCCAGAATGCTGGCGGCAAGGAAATGGGATCCTTGCGGGATATAAAAAAAAAATGGTTTAGTATAGTGTATTTGGTGTGTTAAGTTTTTTATTTTACATAAATGAATAAAACACATATACAAAAATAAGTTTCTAATTTTAATTAGAATTAATTTATAAAATACTTCATGGCAAGGTTGCCAGAATGCTGGCGGCAGTGCCCCGTTGGATGGCAATGCTTATCTGCTGTGCTAAGTCGGGATCTCGGGGAACGTGTAATAGTAAAGAGGGCCGCCGTCCCCGCGTGGTTTTTATAAATTAAATTGGATTTTAATGTTGTATTTATAAATTATTTAATAAATCTCAGTGTATATAGTATATAATCTATAAGTAAGATAGCATAACATTATCCATTTTCTTAATATAGATAGGTTCTTCCATCGTTCCGATACCGTTCTTTACCTACACAATAAATTAAATGATTTATGAATGAAACCAATATGGACGTTTTGGTATGTATATTTTTCCATACATACACGTTCATTATGTATGAATCATTGACTTGACAATCTGATTCATTAACACTTGGTAGGTAGTCAAATAATTACATTTTATTGTTCATCTTTAGGTATTTACCTACACTTTGGTACAACTAATTGTTGCTATGATAATAAATAATGAAATTTATTCAGCACTTAGGTATACTTATATTTGCATACACTTGTACTTGTTAGAATCACAAAGTATAAGACTAAATCTAATAAAAGGTTAACTTAAGTAACTAATAACAATGTATAAATTATCTACAGATACTAATATTATAAAAAGGAAAGATTTGACTGTTTATTTGCATTGAATAGGATTATGAATAACTGGACCGATTTCAACATTTTCTTTTAAACTTAATTTTTTCATTCGACGCGGAATCGAACTCATGTCCTCCGTGCCTTCCACCGCCGAACACAAGAAGCTAGGAGGTTTAACTTATACAATGAATTGGAAGAGTTTGTTTGTTTAAAGGAACTAATTACAGTCATATTTTTTTAATTACTAATTCATTTTTATTAGAGTAGTACTTACGATCGATGATAAATTGTCATAGTATAGTTAATTATTTAAAAAAAACAATAAAGTTGACGTAAAATAATAAATTAAAAAGCTACGATGTTTAAAGCCAGCTATAAATACATAGATACATAGCTTCCTTATTACAACCGCCTCTTAGATCTTATATTCTATTGTTAGAAGTACATACGGAAACTCTAAAAGATCTTCATAAAGCATACTTACTCTAGCAGATTACATATAAGAAGTCTTATTAAAGCCTATAAGTTAAAAACACGTCATATCCTGACGTCAATCTGTCATCGTTACGGAAGTGCGTGCGATAAAACTTTCATCTTTCAAAGTTTTAAGTGTAATGAAAGTTAAAGACAAGTTGGTTTGAAGTTACTAAGCGGTTTTGTTTTAACGGGTAATCTTCGTATGTTAGGGTGGCAATACTTGATGAAAGTGACACATGTCAAACCTATCAAAAGAGGTTTAAATTGATAAAGTATTTTAAAATAAACCCGTCGCTGTGGACACTAGTTTATTTTTGTATATTTTAGTTTAAGATCAACGAGGATTTACGGTTTTCTCTTAAGCAATCCGGTGACGTCCACTGCTGAACATGGACCTCTTGGAGAGTCAGAGTCATTGCCATAATCACCAGTCCACATAATCAGAAAGATGGAAGAAAAGATATGAAGAAAATTTTAAAAAAAAGATCATACAGTTTTTTTCTATTGTTATGCTATCTATAAATAATGATTATAGTTATACACTGATTTAAGATTTATAAACTAATTAATAAACTTAACTAGCACTTTTACGTCCACATGTGAACATGGGCCTCCACTTTACAGACCTTGACGGGCCACGGTTGTGGTGGGATATTGCCATATAATCACCACGGTTGGTAGACAGACGCTTGCTGCTGCCTATCCATCATTTGTATGTCCCTTAGTCGTCGTACGATATTCAGGGATAATGTAGCATTCTAATGGTTAAAGAATTGTTAATATCGGACCATCGTTTTCAGTATTACTTGTTATCGTTACTAATATGCCAACATACATATCTTTCCTAAAAGAAAACTTAGTTATATGTCATCGGAAAATAATACGAATCGTAAGTTGATCAACAGTTGAAGCGGCCGTAGCTCAATGGCTAAGGGCGTCGGACTTGTGATCTCGAGGTCGCCGGTTCGAACCCCACCCATTGCACTACCGACGTGAACGCACTCGTAACACAAGCATTTAAGCTTAGCTAACCCCTCGTGCTAAGCTAACAAGAGTACTAGTAGACTTAAAAACTCTGCTAGTAATATTTAAAAAAAAAAAACTTCCGTGAGTTCCGTGCCACTCATATTGTTAAATTTAGTTGCCAGTTTCAGTGAACGCGCATAATTATTATATTATTTACTTAATTATTATAACACTTAACCTAACCTAACCAAACGAGATTATGGTACTGTTGTAACAAAACAAAAAAGGACTTCAATAAGTCCTATTGAACTCCATTGAGAGGTTTAGGTTATAATTTATTCTTTTAATCACCAGAAACCTGGTTAGTTTATCAACTCAATAGAAAGTTGATCAACTAACGATTCTTATTATTTTCCGTTGACATATATTTGAACCACATTTAACTTTTCCCAACACTTTGGAATCGTTCCAATTAAATAATTAAGCGATTCCCGAACTGATTAAATGTGAAAATGACAGCTGTTTGATTTGTCCAAAGTTCACGGCGGGAGGTGACGTGTTATTTAGTTTGACAACCTACAATTAAATTAATAATTAAATAGATGACAACCTATTTATGAAAATGTACTTGGTCATAAATATAACTAACAAAATCAATTTTAATCACCAAAATATGAACATCAACGCCGTGTTACGTAATTCCAGCGTATTAATTAAATATAGATTATGTTACTTGCTTATAATTTAGCTTTCTGTAGGTAAAGAAAGTTTAAAATCGGTCAGCAGAGTTTATTTAATAGGTATAAAATACAATCATTTTCGAATTGCAATATTAGTGTAGATATCACTTGCTCGTTAAAGTAACTGTTTAATAGTCTTAAATTATTTATAAAGAATTAATTTTTGATCGTTAGATAAAATTTTTCAAAAGAATAAATTTTAATTTTTAATACAAATAAAATTGTCGATTGTTAAAAATACACTCTAGCACAGTTTACACTAGTACCTACCTAGTCGTCGAATTGTCTTATCACATGTAAAATTAACATCATGTTTATTGCTTAATTTTTTTCATGAAAAAATATGATGAAATAAACTACTCTTTCCTATTCTAACTGAAGCCGGTATCTGGCTTAGAAACATGATGTGGTATACCACTCCATGTCTTCCGGATGTCGTGAGGGACATACACTTGATTGATGGGCAGCGACATCTTTTAGCTCAAATATACTCCCATCTCACTGTGATCACCAATACGCCTTTTTTTTTTCTTTTTGTTTTCCGAGGGGAAATGCCTTGACGCATTCCCAACGCCGCTGCAGCGTATTCGCGCGCTGGCGGTGGGATATGTGGGACTCGCCCTCTCCATAGCGTGGTATGCTAAACTCATACCACGAGGAGAGGACCCTACACCACTAAAATCCGGCCCCCCGACGGCACCCGCGGCCAATATGGTACCGCGGGATCTCCAGGGCCACACTTACAGTGGCCCATTTGCCCAATTATAGGGACGCCCGGAGTGTAGAGGCGTCCCTACTCCTCATGGGTATCACCAATACGCCTGGGGTCTACTAGCCCATGTTCAGCTATGGATATAAAGAATAAATACTTAAGTAATTTTTTTTATATTACTAAGTACAACCTATATGGGGGACCGGCAGAGCCCACCCCGAAGTCAAGAAAAAAAAGTGGCATAAATAATGTAATTATAATAATTACATTATTTTTCTAATTAAATAATATACATATAATAATCTTCTTCTTAATATATCCTGTTGCTAGGCAACGGCATTAATACCTATTGAAGTTAACTACATATTCCAGTAACCTAAATACTAAATTAATATTACCATTTTCCTCCTTTAACAACTTACACTTATCTCAGTACCAACCTACTTATATAAACAATACAGGAAAACCTCATAGTTATCTTGACAAAATGCGCGAAACAAAAAACCCTGTTTATTTTTAGATGTATTAATTAAAAGTTAACTAAATAACCTTCCATGAACTCTTGAGAAAAACCTTGGCTGTGAATGGAGGCTGTATTGCTAAATTTCCATTTCTTTGTTTAGTGGCACGTGAAAAAAAAAAAAACTCCGGACGAACTCCGTAGCGTAGCGGTATTTGGCTCGCTTTAAATCTCCGGGGTTCGATCCCCACGCTGGACAATAAATCTTTGTGTAAATTCTAAGATTTCTTTCCGGGTTTGCTTGGTTGAGGGACTACCCTCCATGCCTCGGAAAGGACGTTAAGCAGTTGGTCCCAATTTTTATAAAATCATCTATAATAATTGTATTAAAGAACGGGCAGCAGCGTTTCCTTCTGTGTTCATAATAATACTGTGGTCAACAACCCGTGTGCCAAGCGTGGTGACTATGACAGATACCCTCCCCGGGAGGAGACCCATGATACGGGCTCATGATGATGATGATGTTATAGCCTGTCCATAAGCCATAAAAATGAAATCCCAGTAAACAATTTAAGAGGGAGATCATTCCCAAGGACTTCTTTATGTTTTTGCCCTAATTATTGTTAAACATATTATTATAAACATTATCTACCTTTTACATTCGCTAAATAAATAATCAATTATTTAACAAATAAGTTTCTCGTTAAGAAGTTCTTTTCTTAATCAAACAGACGGATGATGGGCTAATCCGCAATAGATTTTAATTGCCATACTTTGTATTTAATTATATTAATATTATTTCATCTTAACTTATATCAGGAGGAAAAGTTTGTATTTTGATATTTTTGTATGTTTGTTTCCAATATACTCGAAAAATATTGAATGGATTTCGATATGTCTTTTACCATTAGAATGCTACATTATCCTTTAGTAACATAGGCTATAATTGTGTATAATTGACAAGTACAAGTGTATGTTAATAACTAAGTGCTGAACAAATGTCGTTTAATTCGTTTTTATTACTTTTTTTATTTATTTTTTTATTAAATTTAGGCTTACGTTTGACCATAATTTCGCCTGATGGAAGGCGAAGATAAGGCCTAAGATGATACACGCTTGCCTAGAAAGTGTTTTTTAGTCTCACAATTGTGAATCTCATAAGTAAAAGCGTATGTTAATACGTAAGTTTCTATATGAAGTCCAATACAATCCAATGCCTACGCAGTAAAAAGCTGGTTCCTCGTAAATGGTGATCCCAATGTGGGAACCGCGTCCGATGACGTCATAACTGATAGATATGTTATAATTATAGATAAGCAGACATTGTGACATTCAACTTGAATGGAGATTTATTTTCATTGATATTTATAGTTCACTAACTGTTGCCCAGTCTTCTTGCTAATATTTTTGTATGTATGGATGTATGGACGTTTGTTACGCTTTCAACTACTGGATCGATACCGAACCGTTTATAAGGTGGAGTAACATATCTTTATTAACAAAATGCTTTGTCGTGGATGACTGTCTGTCTCGTCAGTCAACACATCGCACAGCTCCAACCGTTGGTCTTGGAGATCTGAAACTTTTTGAATTGACTGCACCGGTGGCTCAGTGGTTACGATAGTTGCCTCTGAGACCTGGTGTTCTGGGTTCGATTCCCACCCGGGACAATTATTTGTGTGAACCACAAATAGTTGTTCTGAGTCTGGGTGTTCTTTGTGTCCGTGAAATGAATGTTTGTAAAGTCCCCCGCGACACAGGGATTTATTTCCCTAGTGCGGGAGCTGTCTTTTTCCAAAAAAAAAAAAACAATTATTTTTTGGTGAACTGACCGGTCACCCAGTAACATACATAACAAGTTTAGTTTCCAAATTTCCCCGCAACACAAGGATTTATTTCCAAGTGGTATTTTTTGCGTTTATAATCAAAATTGACACGGGCAATAAAACATCTCGCTACCATTAATTGGAACCGAGCAGATATCCAACGCATGTAAGTTAATAATCTAGCATGTATGCATAACATTTTAGACATCCGAGTAGGTATTGAAAAATCTCCGTGGCAAAGCGCAATAAGTCTCGGAGGTCGCGAGTCCGATCCCCGCGCCGGACAATAAATCTTTGTGTAAAATTTAAGATGGTTAAGAAGGACCCTCCGTGCCTCGGAAAGCACGTTAAGCGGTTGGGCCTGATTCCTATAATCTCATGTGTGTGTTATCCAACACAATACTATGGTCACCAACCCGGCTACTAAGCGTGGTGACTATGGCAAAACTCCCAGCAGTGGACGTTATATGGACTGATGATGGTGAAGAAGTAGGTATTAACATATTCCAAGTAACTATACATCGATAAAATAAAACAATGAGTTAGAATGGCGTGACCATAACGAATGCATACCATTCATCAATACGACCAGTCGTTTTGGTGTTATCGTGGGAAATACATACTGACGGGTAGGATGTAGGTAATCGGTGTGAATTATTAGATGAATTATTTATGATGTACACGACGCGACTTATTGTGTGTTTTTGTTGTAGTGTAGTATGTTGGTTACTCAAGAAAAATATTAAATCTGCAGTTAAGTTTTATTTATGGGCCATTGTTATAAATAAGTTACTTTTATAAGGGGGATACCCTTTCCGGGGTTCCGTATCCTAAGCTGTTTGTCTGTATGTCTGTTTGTCCGTTTCCGTCCATCCGTCTGTCTGTCATCAGGCTGTATCACACACCGTGATAGCTAGACAGTTGTAATTTACACAAATATATGATGTATTTCTGTTGCTTCTATAACAACAAATACTAAAAAAGATACTTTTTTGCTCGACATTTATGTTGGCAACAGGTGATCGCTTGAAATTTTCGCAGAATATTGAAAAAATGAATTTAAACAAGCAAATATTTGAGTGATTTTCCCGAACAATAAATGTGATTTTTTTGCCAGTTTTTTTGATCGATATTTAAAACGGCAACAGCAAAGCTTGAAATGGTTCTTTTTTTCAAAATGTAATAATAATATATTTAGTTCCCTTCATGTCCGAGTCCGATTGCACTTGGCCGGTTTTAATAATATTTTATGAAACTTATGTATTAGTATTAAGGTAATGTATGTAGTTTTAAAATAAAATCAGAGTTAACGAAAACCCAATCCACCTAATGTTACGGTCCGTAGGGATCCAAATACAATTTAAACCGCCGTAGCCCAACGGCTAGGGCGTCAAACTTCATGTGGTCGCCGGTTTAATCCCCACCATTGTGCATTGCCGATGTGAACCCACTCGTAACACAAACATTTTAGTTTAGCACGAGGTGTTCACAAAAATACTAGTTGTGTGCAAGATCTCTACTATATACTATATATGTAATTTAAAAGGTTGCCTGTGCAGTCAATATGTACAAGAATTAGCACAGCCACCCTTCTCCTGCTGATAATATGAAAAGTGTTTCGACCATAAACCATTTAACGTAAATCTATACAGGGTTATTTGTAAAACACCGGTAACCTCTCAGGACTATATTACTAACATCATAAACAACAACTTTTGTTCTACGACTTTTTACAAAACATAATACATTTACCAAAAACAAACCTTCAATATTTCGTTGTCCTATCTAACACATTTCAACTCTGTATTCCCCGCTCCCGTCGCTATTGTCGGTACTATCGCTTTCTTTTGCTTCGCATAGACTTCGTAACATTTAGAGCGTTAAATTTAAATATTTTTATTTTTGTGTGTAAATCTGATGAATTAAAACATGATGAATTTTTAAAAGTCATAGAACAAAAGTTGTTGATTATGATGTTAGTAACGTAGTCCTGAGAGGTTACCGGTGTTTTACAAATAACCCTGTATATTACTGACTCATCAACGCCGAGGCTAAACAACTGAAGCTAGACACGTGATATTTGGACCGTCGCTTACTATTGTGACTTATAGGTAGACTAAGAAAGTATTTTTTTAATTCAAACCCTAAGGAGGTGAAAAAGAGAGGCATTTAATTATAAAGCTCAAAATAAAACTTCTACGGGAACGGGAGGTACGCGGGCACATACACACTCGTAGGGTGATAATAAACCTATAGTCTTCCTCGATACAGAACGAACATTGAAATCGTTTTACAAATCGGACGATCAGACAAACTCTTCAGCTTTATCTTTGTATAGATTTTATGAAAAGCTTGGCTCCATAACGGTAGCTACGCGGCTTAACCGTGGGAAAGCTAGTCTATAACAAACTGAATTGTTATTCATAATACCTACAAGCCACGGTTGTAAGCCAGCGTAGTCACTGAATGAATAAACTGTCGGTAGTTGAATGAAAGATAGTTTTATCGAAATGTTTTCTTTTTCATTCACGTTTATCTATGTGTTGTGTAAATGTATGTAGTGTAATAGTGTAATGGAAATGTAAAATGTGAACTTTAAAATGCGACTTTATTAAGAAAAGTAATGTGTATTTTTTAGGCTATGCGACCCTCGAGGAATAGTCACGCCTAAAGTGGGTAGGCGTGACTATTCCTCGAGCGTCGCATCATATCCTAATACTAATATTATAAACGCGAAAGTTTGTAAAATTGTATAGACGTGTAGATGTATGTTTGTACGCGGATATTTTATTACCTCGATTAACATATAGGCTGCGATCAGAGTAAATCGCGTGGCTAGTCCAATTCATAATTTCTTTATTCACGACGGAAACCTATTAATATTTATATTATATATTAAGAGCCTACTTTGTCCCACTGCAGGGCAAAGGCCTCCCTTCCCTCCTTCCATCTCTTGCGATGTGCTGCGATTGTAGGCCAATCCTTTAAAAATGAGTCCAGCTTATCTCGCCATCTTCTTCTGGGCCTGCTGCGTTGACGCTTCCTGCCAGTTGGGCTCCATAGAGTGGATATTTTAGCCCAGTGCTCCTCCGGCATGCGGCAGATATGGCCAGTCCAGTTCCACTTCAGTGTTGCAGCTGTGAGGCCAACATCAGCTATTTGGGTTTTGGAGCGAAGCATGGAATTTATATTTACATTTATATTTATAATTTGAAATAAAATATGCTGGTCTCAGAAAAA
Source organism: Nycteola revayana (assembly GCA_947037095.2). Lineage (NCBI taxonomy): Eukaryota > Metazoa > Arthropoda > Insecta > Lepidoptera > Nolidae > Nycteola > Nycteola revayana. The sequence continues at coordinate 18,669,055 of OX344847.2, read as the reverse complement.
CTATGGCAAATATATTTGTTTTAAAATTTGAAAATGATAAAAATAATATATTATACGATTGGTAAACTAAAATCTAGAATATACAAAGTTCCTAATAGATTCGACTCGTTAAAAATCATAACCCTTGTTCATTCATCAATTGAATATAATCTATCTATCCGTGTCTTAATTAAAAACATCAATTCAAATACTTTATTCCGATAGTATTATGACGTGAAACCTATTTGGCCAAATTTTGTGGAATCCACAAATCCGGGACAGGCCAGTTATCATTCGGCCCTCTGAGAACAAGCTATTAATAAAATTAATGAGGTACTGCTATTAGTGATAAGTTCTGGTGGCTTTAGCAGATTGAGCTAATCGAGCGAATTTTAAACATGTATGATATCAGCAAATAGGTGTTTGGTCCAAGTTGCATTTCGTAAATAATTTCTATAACTAAATATCCAACTTACAGCGATTTGTAAATGTAGAAGTAAATGATGACAATAGGAAGTCTTAAAACTTTAATTCAAGTATAGTTTACAGCTAAATGTTATCACACTTCCCTTTTTTTTTCGGGTGAAATGCATTTACCCATTCACACCGCCGCTGCAGCGTATTCGCGCGCTTGCGGTGGGATATGTGGGAGTCGCCCTCTCCATAGCGTGGTATGCTAACTCATACTACGAGGAGACACCTACCTACCCCACACCACTAAAACCCCCGGACACTCCTTCGATCCGATCCTTTGGCCGGGGCCGGGTACGCATAAGCAATCCGGCCCTTATCACACATGCCTTCCTGATCAAAGTTCTTCCATAGTATAAATGTTATTCTATTTTCAAACTTTGTGACTTTTTATCCTCTTAGAGGTGGATTTTTTTAAATTTATCCTATGTTTACTTCATATATAGAATACACTTTTCAAGTTATAAGTATCTACAATCCGCTCTTTGTGGATATATACAAAGTCATAATCCTCATCGCCAGCGACCGCCCTGAGCCAGGGTCCAAGCCCCACAGGGGCGCCTTCTTGCGCAGGTTACTTAGTTTGTAGTTTTTAAACCATTTATTAAGGCTGGAGCTCTGCTCACCTTTATGCCCGGTGAAATAGCAAAAGCCTCGTGGCTAGCTAAGTATGACCATCCGAAAAAAAAACTTTGTTGATATGTCGGTTGAAAAGCGCTTAGTTATAATAAATCATTATATGGAAAATGTATGGGGAAACCGTGTTTAATATTTAATGGCATCATATCTTACAGAAGATAGAATGCTGCGATAAAATGTATAAAATAAATTGTAGTTATTACTATATTGCTTTATAAATTCTTATATTTTTATTTACGAAGTCATCCTCTGCATGAAATAATAGTAGTAAAAACTTTAATTGAAATTAATATAATAAAAATCGCTTCTCTAATCGCTTAAGCTTATGAATTAAAATGGGCGTAGCAACATATTTTCATGTATTTACATTAAATTGTGTGGTTGATACCGATAACTGTCTGCAGCCTGCACTTAACTACATTTTATACAGGGTGTTTATTAAGGCATCAAAGTACTTTAATAAAACAATTCCTAGTAATTTAGCTTGGTAGCAAACAGTTCGGAATTGTTCGTATTGATGATTCGATAGTGAATCGTTTAAAGGCTTTTTATCGAGAATATAAACGATAGCACTCTTTTATTCTCTAAATAGAAATCATCATCAGCCCGTATAACGTCCACTGCTGAACATGGGCCTGCTCCCGAGAGAGGGTAGTTGCCATAGTCACCACGCTTGGAATGCAGTGTTGTGACCGCAGTATTGTTTTGTACCACACAAGGAAACGCTGCTGGCCGTTCCTTGATATTATACTTGATATCATACGATTATTATAGATGGTGTTATAACAATGGGGACCAACGGCTTAACGTGCTTTCCGAAGCACGGAAGGTAGTCCCTCAACCGACGATATGAAGGTTACAAGGATACACTTTGGTAAGACAGAAATCAAGTCCAATTTATGAGTAACTTACTGTTTTAATATCCACTTCTATAGCTATTAGTGTCGGTGTGAGTCCCGGTGTTTAACTTTTGGAGGTCGTCAGTTTGATTCCCGCACCAGCAAAACGTTATACTGCGGTTGTTAACACTTTTGTCAAGCGTGGTAACTATGCAAACCTCCCACTTAGTGGATGTGGCCCATGTTGGGTGATGACTTTTAATGTTAATGTAATTTACCAATTAACGTAACGTTTTGTGCAACAGCCTGTACATTATGCGTTAAAAAAATTATGCATACTTAATAATTTACAAGTGTAAACGTAAATTATTGAAACTATTCTTTAAATTTTATTTCAATGAAAAGTGTATTGTAAGTATTTATTGAAACATTTGTATTTAACTTTGTCTAGACAGTCCAAGGTTTATTCAACTTCAAAATGCATAATGACAAACTCTATTTGTTCACTTGCATTTACACCAAAAAAGTTGTATTTGGAGATAATATACGTGAATAAGTGTCATCGTTATTTGACAGTACATCTAAAAATGATAGATTCATCATTATCAGCTTGTATTAATTCCACTGCTGATCATGTACCTCCTCCTGAGGAAGCATTTGTTGCCATAGTCACGTTTGGGTGGCGCATTACGACCGCCACTGTAAGTGTTGCCCTGGAGATCCCGCGGTGCCATACTGGCCGCGGGTGCCGTAGGGGGGCCGGATTGCTTATACGTACCCGGCCTCCGCCAACGGCGGATCCGAGTGTCCGGGGGTGTATGGTCCTCTCCTCGTGGTATGAGTTTAGCATACCACGCTATGGAGTGGGCGAGTCCCACATATTCCACCGCCAGCGCGAGAATACGCTGCAGCGGCGGTGGGAATGCGTAAATGCATTTCCTCCTGGACGACAAAGAAAGGTAAATGCTGTTGCCCATTCCTTGGTAAACAATTGTTAAAGATGGTGTTATAACTATAGGGACGAACGCAACGGTTTTATCGTTAGTTCCAAGCCACGGAGGTTAGTCTCTCAACCAACCATATCACTACATAGTATAAAACAAAGTCGCTTTCTCTGTCCCTATATCCCTATGTCCCTTTGTATGCTTAAATCTTTAAAACTACGCAACGGATTTTGATGCAGTTTTTTTAATAGATAGAGGGATTCAAGAGGAAGGTTTATATGTATAATACATTAGCATTGTACCCGTGCGGAGCCGGGGCAGGTCGCTAATCCGTAATAAATCTTAGATTCAAACAGAAAAATAGAAAGATGGCGAGCGCGCTTTTACCCGCGTATTTCCCGTTACCGTAAGAACTTCAAAAATATAGCCTTGGTAAGCCTGGATAAAGAAGCATACTAATGGATAAAGAAATATTGAAGTCAGCCCAGCATTTTTGACGTCTATTCAATGCAAACAAACTATCGATTCTTCCCAGTATATCTTATATATAAAATTCTCGTGTCACAATGTTCGTTCCCGTACTCCTCCGAAACGGCTTGACTGATTCTCATGAAATTTTGTGAGCATATTGAGTAGGTCTGAGAATCGGCCAACATCTATTTGCCGGGTCAGCTAGTATAAAATAATACTAGTGATAACTTTGCTCAAATATGTGTCTAAATTCTGGAAAGCAATTTTTGCACCACAATATGCGCAACTTCAGGGTGGTGTTGACGAAAGTTTCACTCGCAAAGTAATTCTATTAATTTGCGAGTGAAATCCTGATTCTATTAATTTCAAAGACATTTTTTCCGATGTAGGGACATATACCGATCTGCCTATTTATTAACTTCTTTAGACACTTTTGGAAAAATATTATATTAATGAACTTACTTATACTATAGACTTAATTAGTTAAAAAATAATACTCATCACTACATAGTATAAAACAAAGTCGCTTTCTCTGTCCCTATATCCCTATGTATGCTTAAATCTTTAAAACAACGCAACGGATTTTGATGCGGTTTTTTTTTAATAGATAGAGGGATTCAAGAGGAAGGTTTATATGTATAATACATCAGCATTGAACCCGTGCGGAGCCGGGGCGGGTCGCTAGTATGAATATATATCGGTTGTACTCGATGAGTTGAAATTATTATTAGTCAAACTGTAGACTCCCGGATTTGAAGTACTTATTAAAAGTTAGGTTTTGAACTTTTGGCCAAGCGTTATCATAATATAAATATTCTGGAGTTGACGTAAGAACTTAGGTCAACTCCAGAATATTTCGTTCAGATAAATGAAATATATACATTACCTTACTTAATAAAAATGGAATTAAAATTTCGATGGAAAATTTATAATTATTGTGTAATCATATCACTTATTCTAACAATTACTAAAACTAAATAAAAGTGCTATTTAGATATTCCTAGTAAGACAAAGGCCAACAGTATTTCACGTCCAATTACTTCTCAACTGTGGAGACGAAAAATGTACGTCGATTTAGGGTCATCTGTGGTTCAAAGTCCCGATTGATAACACCAGTATTGTTAATCGTATACCAAGAAACGGGCAGAAGTGGTTTTTTGTTGTCCGAGGGGGAAATGCATTTACGCATTCCCACCGCCGCTGCAGCGTATTCGCGCGCTGGCGGTGGGATATGTGGGAGTCGCCCTCTCCATAGTGTGGTATGCTAAACTCATATCACCAGGAGATGACGCTACACCACTAAAACCCCCCAGACACTCCTTCGATCCGCCGTTGGCGGGGGCGGGTACGCAAAACCCACCCGACCCATTTGTATATATATACCTTCTTCTTTAATTTAAGAGCTCAGCAAAAGGAGAAGAACTTGGTGACTATGGACAAAATATCCATGGTTTAGTTTAGTTTATTTAAAAAGACAACTCCCGCACTAGGGAAATAAATCCCTGTGTCGCGGGGGACTTAACAAACATTCATTTCACGGACACAAAGAACACCCAGACTCAGAACAACTATTTGTGGTTCACACAAATAATTGCCCCGAGTGGGAATCGAACCCAGAACACCAGGTCTCAGAAGCAACTTCCGTAACCACTGAGCCACCGGTGCAGTCAAGTTTATGGAGTTATATACATGTTTAGTAGTGGACGTTATACGGGCTGTTGAAAAATTATAGGCAGGAAAGGATTCAAAACTGAAATATGCATTTTTCTGTCCGGGGCGATGCATTTACGCATCCCTCCGCCGCTGCAGCGTTCCCGCGCCGGCGAAGGGGTATGTGGGACTCGCTCTCTCCATATCGTGGATTGCTAGTCACACCACGAGGAGAGGACCCTACACTTAAAACCCCCCGGACACTCCTCCGTCCGCCGTTGGTGAGGGCCGGGCACGCCGGCAATCCGGCTCCATGCCTTCTATGTCCTGACAAATGGCTAATTAAGAGTATACAAACGTTGATTTCAAATTTAATAACGTCATTCAGAGTGCTTTGCCTAATATCTGGGGCATGTATTCTAATGACAATGACCAGATGTCAGGGTTGTAACCGATACGGTTGGACTTTGTGCCTGGCCTACCACAATATTAAATAAATTATACGTATCCTATACTTACTAATACTCGTATTATGTACTAGTTGATGTTAAAATGCCCTGTGGTTTCCGGCTTAGAATAGACCACCCCATGTCTTCCCATGGGTGTCGTAAAAGGCGACTAAGGGACATATGGCTGATGGATGGGAAGCAGCATCTATTAGCTCAACATTTGCATCTTACTGCGATCACCAATCCGTCTGCCAAGCGTGGTGATTATGGCAATATCCCTCAACGATCCTGGCTTGCCAAGGTCTGTTAAGAGGAGGCCCATGTTCAGCAGTGGACGTCAACGGGCTGTTGATGATGATGTTAAAATTATTGAGTAGCTATTAGTAGCTAATCATTTTAATTAGATCTTTTTTTCGCTGTTAAAAGCCAGTCTATGTCCTTTCTCAGGTTCTACACTATCTGTGTACCAAATTTCATTTAAATCGGTTCAGTACTTTTATGTGAAAGGCCGACAGACAGACAGACAGAGTTACTATCGCATTTATAATATTAATATACCTGTAGTTAGGATGTGAAAATAACTTTGTCTTTCTGTTTGTTTGTTATTGTATTGCATCAAAACTACTATTTCACCGTTTCAATGTTACAACTATTTGGTTTTTTTGCACAGCCATTTTGACCAATGATTGGCCATACTGATGTTATTAGAAGAAACCAACCATCAAGTCCTCCTAGTCCTCCTAGTGTAGGTATCAGGACATGACGGGCCACCGAGCACATGCGGCATAGATTGCAACTGGGCACAGAAACACTGCGTGTGATTATTGCCAATCATGCCCCACTTATGCTGATTTGGCTTGCAGTGACCCACTTGCATTCACAGCGGTCTGAGTGCTTTCCACAAAACTACTAAAAAAAATTTAATGATTCTACAATAAATACCAAATATTTTAATTTGAATACCGAATGCTAATATTGTTGGGTCGGGAGTTTTTGAAATTTCTAATTTAAGTGTTGTTTTACTTACAAACTTATTTATGCCATTTATGTTCCCTTAGAGATAATGAGAAGTCTTTTCGCCCGAGAGCCAGAGAAACCTAATATTGTATTCGCAGGTTAAAATTTTGTGTAGTCAATACTCAAGTTAAAATGATGTCTATCCATGAATAATTTCATCAGATCCCAAAAAAGTGCGGTATAACTGCGCCTTAGAGGTTAATGATAACAATGTTCTTGCGATTATGATTATTATTTTTGCATTAAATAAGCATATTTACTAACGAACATATCTACGTATAGTAATAATCAGTATAACCTACAGTTCTAAAAACACATATACACACCTAAGTATACAAGTGCCCATTTAACTTATAAATTCAAAAGATTTAATGGAACCAGGCCGTGGTTTCCGGCTTAGAATAGACCACCCCATGTCTTCCCATGGGTGTCGCAAAAGGCGACTAAGGGACATATGGCTGATGGATGGGCAGCAGCATCTATTAGCTCAAGATTTACATCTTACTGCGATCACCAATCCGTCTGCCAAGCGTGGTGATTATGGCAATATCTCTCTACCATCCTGGCTTGTCAAGGTCTGTTTGTGCCCGGTGAAGTAGCAAAAGCCTCAGGGCTAACTATATAAGTCCGTCGGAAAAAAAAAAAAACCAAGGTCTGTTAAGAGGAGGCCTATATTCAGCAGTGGACGTAAACGGGCTGTTCTCGGGTTGTGCTCGGGGGAGGGTTTTTGCCATAGTCACCACGGTTGGCAGGTGGATTGGTGACCGCAGTATAATGTTGTGATACACTGGGAAACGCTGCTGCCCGTTTTCTAATATACGTTTGTTATAAATGATGTTATAACAATCGGGACAAACGGCTTAACGTGCTTTCCGAGGCACGGAGGGTAGTCCCTCAACCAACCAGACCCGGAAAGAAATCTTAGAATTTACATAAAGATTTCTTATCCGGCGTGGGGATAGAACCCACGACCTCCGCGCCGTAAAGCGAGCCAAATACCGCTACGTTACGGAGGCTGTGTGTGATACAGGATATTTCATAACAACTATGGATGAATTCGTGAGGAAGATATTTAACGTCTCATATCTTTTAACTTACTTTAAAGAGATTCAGTCTGTCCATACAATTTTATCTATTGACCTAAATAGATAAATTGGTATATAATTTAAGTATATTTTTATTACTGTGATTATAAGATTTAATGTTCCTGTGCGTGATACCAATCGTAAAACGTGATGCGTACGTGACAATTGTATGAATCAATTGATCATCTTCACATTAAAACAAAGTTTAAAGTATTTTTAAAGACCTGTGTAGTTTCTTTTTTCTGACGTATATACGTAGTTACTGCTACTTCACTAGTGATAAAGGCGAGCAGAGCTCCAGCCTTAATAAATGGTTTGAAAACTACAAACTAAGCAACCTGCGCAAGAGAGCGTCCTCTGTGGGGCTTGGACCTCGGCTCAGGGCGGTCGCTGGCGATGAGATTGAGAGATTATGACTTTTAGTATTTAAGGGGGTTTTGTGCAACTGTCGATCTGTGTAGCGTGAGCGCAAATTTCGTTATCATCATTTAGGATTATTTCCCATTTTAAATGTTTTTTTTTTTCCTGGCAAATGGCCCCTATCCACCTTATGCTCAATGGTCAGAGACTTCAAATACAAGTACAGTTAGTATCAGTACCATAGATATGAACAGCATTAGCCACTCTTAACCTACCCGCCCTTTCCGGTTCCACCCGTAAGTTTTGGTGACTTACCCACGCATAGGAACTCAATTTTTTTATTTTTTTATTTTTTTTTATTTATTTATTTAAATGCACAAAACACATAACAATCAGTATAAATCACATTTAACAGATACATTTTTTAAACTGGATTGCAACGTAATAGTATGTGCACAAAACAAAACATTATAACTAGACAAGTAACAGCTCTATTCAATGAAATGATTAAAAAGAATAACACTTAAATTAAATTTGGATGGTCCTTAGGTTATTCAGAACCTTCCAAGATAAATTTACTATGGAGGATGTCTTTCACCATTTTAATATATGCATTAATATTATGAACAAAGATATCTAGGGAATCATTATATTTTACCATATCGTTATACTGACGGGCCATCCGTGTTAATGGGTTGTAGTAAGAAATATTATTTTTGTATATATGAAGGGCGAATAGATTCGTATGTTTAGCTCTACGAGCACTAAATTTAATATTGAAACTAATTTGAGAGAGAAGCTCTGGTGAATCAATGATGTAATGAATAATTTTGTAAAAGTAGACTAAATCAAAATATATTCGTCGACTTTCAAGAGATTCTACTTTAAACTTGGAGAGTCTGTCATGGTAATTTAAACATGATCTACCGGGATTTTGACGATAGCCAAGAATTTTAAGAAATTTTCTTTGAATACGCTCGATGTCCCCAACATGAACTTTATAATATGGTGACCATACGGTACTACCGTATTCTAATATAGTTCTCACCAGAGCAAAGTAAAGATATATGACACTGCGGGGTTTTCTAAAATCTTTTGTAGTTCTCAGAACAAAGCCCAAGAGTTGATTGCCTTTGCATATAATATGACCATAATGAGCACGAAATGAAAGTTTTTCGTCAAATACGACGCCTAAGTCTTTTACTGTTTGCGTTCGATTTAGTGCTTGGTCATCAATGCTATAGTCCCAGGTGATTTTATTTCGTTTTTGTGTAAACGATATAACATAACACTTGCCGATGTTTAGGTACATGCGATTAGATTTACACCACTGGGATATATAATTAAGATCCCGCTGAAGGGCCAAGCAATCATCTGTTTTAGTTACTAATTTAAATACCTTCAGATCGTCAGCATACAAGAGGCAGTTGCAGGATAGTTGTTGGATTAAATCATTAATGAAAATGACAAAGAAAAGAGGTCCTAAGTGCGATCCCTGGGGAACTCCAGATGTCACTGTAGTAGGTGTAGAAACAAAACCCTTTAATGCAACCAACTGAGTTCTTTTTTCAAGATACGAACAAATCCATCTGTATAAGTTTCCATGGATACCAAAGGCTGCTATTTTACGACAAAGCAAGCTATGATTAACCTTATCAAAGGCCTTGGAGAAATCTGTATACACAGCATCCACTTGACCACCGATAGAGAATGCCTGGCAAAGATATTTTTTGTATTCTAACAAGTTAGTAACTGTTGACCTTCCCCTAATAAAACCATGTTGTTTATCTGAAAGAAATGGTTTCATATGACTATATAGAGGAATATAGACCAGTGATTCGAATATTTTAGCGAAGCATGACAGAATGCTTATAGGCCGATAATTTTCACAATTTGACTTGTCACCACTCTTATATATGGGGATGATGTGTGCGGTTTTCCAACGGTTGGGAAAGATGCCGCTAGATAATGATTTATTATAAATAATAGATAGAGGAGTGGATAACTCCTCACCGCAACGCTTTATGAAAGAAGGTGGTAACAGGTCAGGGCCTGCCCCCTTATTAACATCTAATTTATTTATTAACACTGTTATGTCTCTTGGCTCGACTGATATATAAGACAACGCATTAATAAAGCGTTCGCTTTCACAATCTAATTGACTAGAATTTCTATTATTACCTTCAACATCACCATTAAAAACGGAGGCAAAATAACGTGAAAAGAGATCACAAACCCCTTGACCACTAGATGATGACGAACCTTCAAAATTCATAGTATTAGGCACCGAACTTTGACCTTTTCGGTTGTTAACAAATCTCCAGAAAGATTTTATATCCTTTTCTAAGGAATCTTCTGTAACTGAGACATATTTATCGTAGCATAATTTAGTAAGAATTTTACACCTATGTCTAAGCAATGAAAAAGTATCGTAGTCGCGAGGATTGTCGTATTTTTTAAATAGTGTGTGAAATTTATTTTTTTCTTCGTTACATTTTATTAAGGCTTTACTATACCAGATAGGATATGTCGAGGGTCTATATGACATGGTTGGTGTGTGTTTATTAATTATATTAAATAATGTATCGTAGAAGGCTTCAATGCACTGATTGATGTCTGTTATAGATAAAATATCGTGCCAATTCGTGGAGCTTAAGTCAGACTTAATGTTTTCAAAATTACATTTCTTAAAATTTAACCTTTTAGATTGAGATCGTTGGAGCCCTTTAGAAATATGGGGTAAAAGTAAAGTTATTAAAATTGCAGGATGGTGTTTATCTAGCAAGCTTAGTGCATGTGTTTCACTGACAGTTACATTTTCAATGTTTGAGAGAACTAAATCCAGTAAGCGACTATTGATATTGACCACATTGTTGTATTGCTTAAGATTGCATAGCGATAAAAGCTCGTTTAACAAATAAAGCTTTCTGTTCTGCGTTAGCGGTATTGCGGAACCTGACGAGCTATCAAAGCAAGTCGAGAAATAGTCAGGGGTATTAAAATCACCCACCAGTAAGAAGGTGTCAGTAGGTACACAATTAAGTATTAAATTTTGACAGTGGTTATAAAAGCCTTCTAGGTTATTAGTGCTTATATCAGGTGGTAAATAGCAAACGCATATATTTAGGCTCGGGCTATCTCTCGAATTAGTTGACATTGTTACCCAGACATCCTCAATATTTGATAACATTAATAATAAAAGGTGGAGTTACTTTCATCGCATTCTTATTCTTCTTTCGTGTCGTTGTTTCTTATCAGGATGTATATTTTACATCTATTCAATTTTTCTTTTAACATACATTCACGCCTCTTTCCTATAGGGGTAGGCATTGATCACTGCCTTTCACTTGCTATGATTTTGACATACCACTTTCGACTCTTCTACGTTCATTAATCTCCTCATGCATGTCCTTCAGTTTAGTATACTTTTAACCTGTCTATTCTCAAGAAAGTCCTCGATTCGAATTTCTTATAAATGCTTTACAAAGGCCTTGATCACACAACGTTATAAGGATATTCCAGCCAGCAAGAAATCGCGGATTTAAACTCGTGAAGCTGTCAGTTATCTCACAAAGGCACTTGCGTTCAAACGGATCATGGTTGAGTCACAAGTGTACACGACAACTTTATTGGGAGCATTACGGTGTTTTATGCGATTGTGGAATTTACTTTTTAAATTTAAAGGAGGTGATACTAAAATATAAAGTTACTTGATACACAAAAGGTTTAATGAAATATGTTTATTTTTAAAATGTTATTATGAAGTGCAACTAACTGATAGATTTCACATTAACTTACTGATGTTCAGTGGTATCAGAGACCTGGTGTTCGAATCCCGTCTGGGACAAGTATTTGTGCTTGTGAATGTTATGTTTATACGATATATGGTTTTATTTCCCTGAATTTATGAAGCTATTTTTTATTTTCCTGTGTGTTAGGACGTATTGATATGCTGCGGTTACTAATCCACCGCAGCATATCAGTTTAAGGCTAAACGTGCTTTTTGAGACTCAATATTCCCTCAACCAACCAAGATAGTATTAGATTTTACAGGAAAAAATATTTGAGGTTTTTTTTTTTAAGTTTTCTAGCAGAGTTTTGCAGTCTACTAGTATTCTTGTTAACCCCTCTTGCTGCTAAAATGCTTGTTACAAGTGGGTTCACGTCGCGTCGGTAGAGCAATGGTTGGGGTTCGAACCTGCAACCCCAAGATCACAAGTCCGACGCCCTAGTCATTGGGTTAGGCCGCTTTAACCCAAGGTGCACAATGTCCCTAAATATAGTCCCGCAATAATCCCTCAACAACCCGATCCGGAAAAACATATTAGATTTCCGTCGTGTGTTGTGCTTTCTGTCAGTCGTGGTGACTATGGCTTAACCTTACCACGGAAGGACTTACCATGTTCAACAGTGGACGTTGTACGGCCGTATTCTCCAAAATGAAATAGCTACAACCAAAACGAATTGAGATGCAACAGGTTAAGCAGCGCTAGTTTAGTTTTTGGTAAGTTGCATTGAATTAGAAAGTAGTCAATCCTTTCGACTGATGACATTTAAGTAATTACGAAACGAGTGCAACTTGCCTGTCAAGTTGACAAGTGACCTGATGTATGTACAGTCGGAAATATTACAGTCTGGCAGAAATTCGTGAAAAGTCGGCAGATTGCCATATATTAGAAAAAAAAGTATATATATTATCTACGGTCAGATCCAGATTTTTGCATTGTTAAACAAATTTGGTATTTTTACGATTGTGAGAAGAGTTGACTGTTACCTACGTGTATTTAGCCACGAAGCTTTTGCTACTTTACTGGGCATAAAGGTAAATACATGATTTTTGACTAGAGAGTTCAAGTTAGTATCTATGGCAATTTTTATGTCACTAGTTCTGTTTTATATCAATTATTTAATAGGAGAACAAAAAATAGCAGTACACTTTTTAGTAGACCCGTTAGTTCATCGAGTCGTTCTACTATCGAACTAGTTAAAATATTGCTACTAGTTCTACTTTTGTATGATAGGTACTTTAAATTATGGAACTAATTTAAATAAAAGACATTTTAATTTATTTTTTGCCTTGCAGAATGTAGATAACACTAGCGGACCCGACAAACAACAATGTCTGTCGGATCCTGCATGATAAAATATTAATACATATATTATATATGATTTGTGAATCTAAACCATCCAGGGCTCCACCCAGACTTAAACAAAAAAATCATTCAAATCGGTCGAGCCATTTAGGAGGAGTTCAGTGACATACACACGTTCAATAGAATTATATATATAAATATAGCAAATTTTTCCAATATAAAGAATAAGTGACTGTCATACTGACATAAATCCATTAATTTAAGTTAATTGATACCCACGGTGTAAACCTTAATCTGTGTTCGACTGTACCGACTGTACATATGCTAAAATAATCAGTTTGGAAAGCCAATTTATGTCAGTAGTGACAATTCTCTTCTGTCACCTAAGTTACGTCACACGGATGCAGATCTGCTTAATTTAAGGATAGGTTGTTGCACATTATAACCACTCGAAATTAACAACTTGCAAATTATAAATGCAATTAAATTGCCTTACTTTTATAACTGCTAATTTGTTATATGTTTTTTTATGCCAAACAGAATAATTTGTTAAAAATATGTAACTCAAATATAGTTGATACACCTATGCATTGTAGGTATATACGTATCTTGCCAAACTGACTGAATCTGTACTAATAGGTATTATAAAGCTGAAGCGTTTGTTTGCTTGAACGCGCTAATCTAAGGAAGTACTGGTCCGATTTGAAAAACTCTTCTTTAGAAAGCTACGTTATTCAGGAGTGAAAAAATATAATGAGTCAGTCAGTCAGATTACTAAAAAATATTGGTCCCGTATTTTTTTATTTATCAAATCAATACAAAAATACAGAGAAACAACAAACTATAAAGTCCAGGAGAGAGAGACGTCATTACTAGGTAAAATTGTACCTTGAAGTGACGTCACACGAAATTTCAACGCGCTGTATCTTCGTCAATTTTTGTTAAAAGAACGAAAAAAAAAGACGTGTCCAATATTTTTTGGTAATCTAACTGACGGACTAAATAGATTTTTTTATTCTTCACGCCTATTATGAAGTTCTTAATGGAACGGAAGCTACGCGGGTTAAACATTTTTTTTTCCGACGGACTTATGTAATTAGCTTCGAGTCTTTTGCTACTTCACTGGGCATAAAGGCGATCAGAGCTCCAGCCTAGATAAGTGGTTTAAACACTACGAACTAAGCAACCTGCGCAAGAGGGCGTCCCCTGTGGGACTTGGACGTCGGCTCATTGCGGTAGCTGACGGGGCGATTGAGGGATTATGGCTTTTAGTTTTTTTAGGGGAGTTTTGTGCAACTGTCGCTCTACCTTACAGTTCGCGGGCCTCACGGACTTCGGGTCTACGAGGGCATCGGATGGATCTTTGCAAACTAAGGGTCAGGAGGACGTGGGGGGACGCGTCGCGTTCGCGGGCGCTCTCTTCTCCGACGGGTCGGATAGAGTGGTCTCTGTGTAGTGGTGCGAATTAAACCGCGCACGGGAAGTTATTATTAAAATGAATAAAATGGCACCTAGCCATAATATTAATTATTCACCAAAATATATATGACACAATTTTCATAACATATAACACTAAGATATCACAATGTGACTTTGATCTTGTGAATGAAGTCGGAAGGGCGTTAAAGCGATACCCTTTGACACAATATAATATAATTTTTGTATATCTCATATTTATTTGGTTCATTTGCGCATGTTCAAATGAGATAAAATATCGCTCTTTGATTCCTATATCGTGTTGCTTATTATTATTATACGATGTTAATAAAAGTGGAATACTTACCTTTGTAAGAGCAATAACTTTTGTTCCGGTAAAACGTTAGCACTTAGGTATTTAACAGACTGCTTTACCGTATAAGATTTTCTCCATTAAATAATACTAGCATCCCGCGCGCGGTTTCACCCGGATATATCCCGTCCCCGCGGGAACTTCATGATCAAATATAGTCTATAGCCTTCCTTGATAAATGGGCTATCTAAAACTGTAAGATTTTTTCAAATCGGTTCAGTATTTCATGATATTAGCGCGTACAAACAAACACACTCTTTAGCTTTATATATTAGTATTAGCGACCCGCCCCGGCTTCGCACACATAAACCATCCTCTTGAATCACTCTAACTATTAAAAAAAAACAGCATCAAAATCTGTTGCGTAGTTTTAAAGGTCTAAGCATACATAGGGACGGACAGACAGCGGCAAGCGACTTTGTTTTATAAATACTATGTAGTGATAGATTTCTAGTAACACAATTTTTGAGAGACCCGGGGATCGAACGGGGGTCCTTACTAGTTTACGAACACCTTACTGCTAGACCAACGAGGCAAATGAGGCAATCCTATTATTATAAATATACTAGTCATTCACCCTGACTTCGCTCGCAAGTCCCTTCCTCGCGTGGTCTTTAAGAACTTACATTTAAATTCGTCGATGTATTTAGGGTATGTAAATATAGAAGGGGTACCCTCTCTTATAATAGCTTCCACTCATATGGAATTATGTTAATAGGAGTAAAACAGTATGAAATATATGTAAGCGGGGCGTAGCAGTCATCTGTGTAATTTACCTGGCAGCCTTCAGGATACATTACGTATAGGAGGTTAAAAGTTGCTTTTATTTATAGCTCGGGTTATATTTAAGTACCTCACAACCTCCGTGGCGTAGTCATATATGATATTGTCTCGCTTTGAGTTTAGGAGGTCGTAGGTTCGTTCCCAGACAAGAAAATCTCCATAGTCTACGCCCTGTGCCTGAGCACCGGTGGCACCGCCCTATTTACGGCACTGTTGATGAAATGGGCAACAAACTAAGATAAATGACTGATCTCGTGCGCTAGAGACGCGGTATCTACCCGTAGATATCATACCGCGCTTGCTTAAAACCATAGCTTTATCGAAATTTCGAAGTGTTAGCAGCATATCCTGCGTTTTGTGCTGAATTAAACGTATTTTCTTTATTTCTTTCCAGTGTGTATGTAGACATTGAAATTGAAATAATTATACACTTGTTTTTTATGTTGTTATTATGTAAAAGATTACTTAGTGTAAAAGATCCTGATGTCCTTCTTATTTCTTGTATTTTACACACAGTATTAATACGCAAACTGTCATATAACTGCGGATTATAATCAAAATTTGATAAAACTTTCGATACGTAGGCAAGAAATACCTACGCATCGAAAGTTTTATCTACTTTGGCACTGGCTGGCTCGGGTACGCCGCTTTCGGCGTAGTATTTTGTGCCGCATTTTTCAAGTAGGTATAACAGTTGTTATCTAGTCGAGTGCGTGACACCGATTGTTTATCTAAGGAAACAAAATTATTATCTCCACATCCAACATGCGCACTTACATTGTAAATCCAATGCATTTTAATAATAAAATCATGATAAAAGTTCAATAGGTTATAAAAACGTCTGTAGCTGGAAAAAAAACTTTAATAATGAATAGTAAACGCATCTGAGATTATCTTAACATAAACAAGTCACAAAAGAATTACGCATTAAATTCACATGCAATTTATTGCGAAAGATAATATGTGGACAAAAATATTATTAGCGTATGTTATACTTCACATCCTCCTTGGTTTCATCATCATCATCATCATCATCAGCTCGTATAACGTCCATTACTGAACATGGGCCTCCTCCCGGGAAGGGTATTTGCCATAGTCACCACGCTTGGCAGGCGGATTGGTGACTGCAGTATTATGTTGTAGCGTATTCGCGCGCTGGCGGTGGGTTATGTGGGACTCGCCCTCTCCATAGCGTGGTATGCTAACTCATACCACGAGGAAAAGACTCTACACCACTAAAACCCCCCGGACACTCCTTCGATCCGCCGTTGGCGGGGGCCGGGTACGCATGACCAATTCTTCTCTTGAGGGACTACCTTCCGTGATTCGGAAAGCCTTACAGATATATAAACTGGTGGTTACGTGATTAGCCTCCAGTTCTTATAAATAATATCCATAACCACTGAACCACAAGTTAAATCATTAATTTAAATAAATATTTTTCCATATTGTTCACAGATCTACAAAGGCCTCGACGTGGTGACTGCAAAGGCCAGTCCCAAGGAGCGGGAGATGGCGCGTCACCACCTCCTGGACATCCTGGAACCCCACCAGATGTTCACCGTGGTGGACTTCAGGAACAGAGCACTGAAACTTGTATCCTTTCATACATAAGCAATAATTATTTATTAGTACACACCCGCGTAACTCCCGTTCCCGTGGGAACTTCATAATTAAATATAGCCTATGTCATCCGAAGATAATGTAGCTTTCCAACGGTGAAATAATTTTTCAAATCGGTCCAGTATTTTCGAGCCTATTCAATACAAACAAACAATCAAATCTTTACTTTTTATAATATTAGTATAGACTAGCTGTCCCGCGCAGTTTCACCAACGCAGATCCCGTTCCCGTGGAAATCTTGATTAAAAATATAGCCTATGACACTCAAAAATAATATGGCTTTCTAGTATAATAATAACTAGCGACCCGCTCCGGCTTCGCACAGATGCAATGCGGATGTATCATACATAAACCTTCCTCTTTAATCACTCTATCTATTTAAAAATACCGCATCATAATCCGTTGCGTAGTTTTAAAGATTTAAGCATACATAGGGATATAGGGACAGAGAAAGCGACTTTGTTGTATACGTCTACTATGTAGTGATAATAATCCTTTATTGACATAAAATGGTTGTAATCCATTTTTTAAGAGTCATCTGTGCTAGTTAAAAACTGTGTTGCAGTGCTAGTGTCTTCCCTTAATACATTGACAATATCTTTACATCAAATAGAACATCAGGTCATCAGGAACATCAGGTCTCCAAACTTGAAAGCCTCAGGGGCCATAACGATTTTTTCAATGTTTTCGAAGAGCCAAAACAGTTTTAATTTTTATATCCTTAACTATACTCTTATTTCTAGACTAGTCGCAAAGTGCGCGACCGAGTAATTATCATTTTGTGCTTTCTTTTTCAACTAATCACATTAATAGTAACAACAATAAGACATTGGGTGTCGCGGGCCAGATTGATGACACACTTAAGCTGTCCCTTGGCACTGGCGGGCCGGATATGGCCCGAGGGCCGGCCGTAGGAGTAGGAGTAGGCCGTTTGGAGACCTCATAGAACGTTATAAAATATCTTTATTTTTATTTTTTTATTAGTACCTCACAGAACCTCCGTAGCTTAGCGGTATTTGGCTCGCTTTAAATCTCGGAGGTAAATTCTTTGTGTAAATTCTAAGATTTCTTGCCGGGTCTGGTTGGTTGAGGGTAGTCCCTCAACCAACCAGACAACCAACGTAGTCCCTACGTGCCTCGGAAAGCACGTTAAGCCGTTGGTCCCGATTGTTATAACATCATCTATGATAATCGTATATCAAGGAACGGGCAGCAGCGTCTCCTAGTGTGTGCGTAACCAAGTCACCACGCTTGGCATGCGGGTTGGTGACCGCAGTATTTTGTTGTAACACACAAGGAAACGCTGCTGCCCGTTTCTTGATAAACGATGATCATAAATGATGTCATAACAATCGGGACCAACGTCTTAACCTGTTTTCTGAGGCACGGAGGGTAGTCCCTCAATCAACCATGTCAGTCCGTGACATAGTTATGTAGTTAGCCACGAGGCTAAAGGAACAGTTTTGAAACGAATATTATTTTTGTATAGTTTTATGTAGTAACTATGTCATTATATCTGTATCTTAAATGTATGTGTATATTATAAAATGTATATCAAACCAGAAAACACAATTTTAACCATTATATGTATAGATAAGACACCAATTGACGTAATCGTTAAACAAAATACAACGCAGACTTAAAACATATCTAAAGCTCAGAAGCATAATGTCGTATGTGCCTTCACCGTACACTGGCGCTTACGACCAAATGCTTCTGAAGAGAATAGTACATCCGACTTGTTGTTTCTGTGCTATGATACTATGTAAGTTATACTCATTAGATGATGTTAACTACAAACTTGTTATACAAATATCAATTAGGAAGACATCAATGGAGTACTTTATCTTTAGGTATTTTATAGCTCAATTGGTTATTTATCTTGGTTAAGGGAATATCTATCATTTAATTATTATGTTTTTTTTTAATATCTATACAGGGTTATTTGTAAAACACCGGTAACCTCTCAGGACTATATTACTAACATCATAAACAACAACTTTTATTCTACGACTTTTTACAAAACTTAATACATTTACCAAAAACAAACCTTCAATATTTCGTTGTCCTATCTAAGACATTTCAACTCTGTATTCCCGGCTCCCCTCGCTATTGTCGGTACTATCGCTTTCTTTTGCTTCGCATAGACTTCGTAACATTTAGAGCGTTGAATTTAAATATTTTTATTTTTGTATGTAAATCTGATGAATTAAATTATGATGATTTTTTAAAAGTCATAGAACATAAGTTGTTGATTATGATGTTAGTAACGTAGTCCTGAGAGGTTACCGGTGTTTTACAAATAACCCTGTATAAGACAATAATTATTGACTTGACAGGAATTTGCATTAAACGAATGCGTTGCTCTGCAAAACAAAGGTTTTTATTTATTATTCACGTGCACACAATAATAACTGTTCTACTTAATCCCTAGGTATTATCTTACCTGTAAAACAAAGAAACGACCTTTAAAGGTTATTCCTTAATTTGTCAATTCCTTTTCACGTTTCTTTTATAATAATAACTTAATAAAATAATCTAGAATATGATCAGTCACGGCGAGATCTGGCAACACCGAAAAACTTCATCTGCTTTATCTGCCGTGTTGGCCGCCGATACTCATAGAGCCATCTATATGTTACATAGGTACATGTTCACTGTTTTACCAATACTAGGACGCTATACAAAAATACCAATTAAAGAAATATATAAATATATTCTTAATAACTATAGTTTTTTTTTTCGGTTTGACTTTCGTCTGTAGCCACGAGGCTTTTGCTACTTCACCGGGCATAAAGGCGAGCAGAGCTCCAGCCTTAAGCCTTATATCTATACTCTATACTTATATTATAAAGAGGAAAAGTTTGTATTTTTATATGTTTGTTTTGAATAAACTCAAAAACTACTTTACGGATTTCGATAATTCTTTCACCATTGGAATGCTACATTATCCCTGAGTAACATAGGCTATAAAAGTTCACCCGTGCGAAGGCGGGGCGGGCCGCTAGTTTAAAAGAATAATAGTAGGTACTAACAAAAAAATCAACTCCCTCACTTATATAAATACGTGAAGGTGAACTTTGTACCCCTTTTTACGAAAATTGCGCGGATGGATGTATGACATTTCGCACACTTATTTATACTAATATTATAAAGAGGAAAGATTTTTATTTTTGTGTGTATTATTGTAAAGAATAAACTCAAAAACTACTGTGCCGATTTCAAAAATTCTTTCACCATTGGCAAGCTACTCATTCACCCTGAGTGACATAAGCTAAGCTATATTTCTAGACCTCAGAAGCATAACGTCGGATGAACTATTATCTTCAGAAGCTTAGTGTCGCCGCACACGAGCCACGGGCCACAGCCACAAAACGCCGCCACCGGCATATTTCCTGTAGTTAACAAGAAGCGAGCAGTGTAGCGTGCGGCGGCCACCGGCATCAACCGTGTGCGGCGAGTCCATATAAAATGTATGAAAACTACAGAAAATATGCCGGTGGCGGCGTTTAGTGGTTGTGGCCGGTGGCCCGTGTGCGGGAGCCCTTATAGTCATAAGCGCCAGTTTACGGCAAAGGCACATACGACGAATGTCTCTGACGTATATGACACATCCGACCTTATGCTACTGAGCTCTAGATTTAATTATGAAGTTCCCACGGGAACGGGAGTTACGCGGGTGAAACCGCGCGCGGGAAGCTAGTAGTTTAGATACAGAAGGAGTGCAGAATGCTAATTGAATAGGGATAATTTGGCCCCTGGCCGACCATTAGTTCATTTAAATCTGTATTTCGCGGTGACTTCACATACACATATTTTACAGACACTAATTTCACCCAGATTGAGAAAAAAATATTGTTCAAAAAGTCCCGGGTGGGAATCAAATCCAGGAATCATGTATGTTCTGGATTTGATTCCCACCCGGGACTTTCAAATGTAACTGACGGCGCGACTGAGCAGGTATTTAGTAGAGTTGCCCAACTATCGATAGTTTCCTTAGGTGACCTCGAAAAATAGTAACAATATCGATAGTGCTATCGATAGTATCGGTGCTATCGATAGTATCGGTACTATCGATAGTATCGATACTATCGATATCACAAATTAACTAATACTATTGATTGGAAGCAATAGTATCGATAGTATCGATACTATTACATTATAATACTATCGATAGTATCGATAGTATCAATATTTTTTAAGTAATACTATCGATATTATCGATTGTATCGTTGCATTAAATGATCAAAACTATCAATACTATCGATAGTTTGTAAAGCTATCGATACTATCGAAGACCAACCCATGTTTAAGAGCAATACTATCGATACTATCGATAGTATTGCTCCTAAACACACATTGGTCCTCGATAGTATCGATACTATCACTAATATCGATACTATCGATAGACTATCGATACTATTGATATGACGTCAACTATCGATAGACTATCGATAGTATATCGATAGTCGACTATCGATAGGCAACACTAGTATTTAGGTATTTCGAGCCAACGACGAATCGGAAGCGAAAGGTACAGAAAATATCTAAATAATAACATACTCAAAGGACAGAACTTTAGACTATAAAATAAAAGACAAAAAATTAAATTGTATTTTAATACCTGACAGGTATATCAGGAGTTTCGTAATAGTAATTACTCAATTTTAATTAATAAAACGTGAGTACTATTGTAATTTGAATTCTTACGCAGTTAAGTTATTTTTGGGGACGTTTTTGGAGCACAGGTGTTCAAACATTAGTTAGAGTAGATTATTTCAGTGATTTTAGTCATTGTTAGAGTATAATGGGTCATTAGTTCAATTGTTCAAAATTTAATCATCATTAGAGTATGTACCTTTAACTCTGGACATTGACCTCCCCATAACACGTTGCTTCCTATTCTCGCTTAAATAATACTATGGCAACCGACCAACTGCTGATCATCGACACTTGACTTAGAAAAACTCGTTGGATGACCAGAAACCTCCGTAGCTTAGCGGTGTTAGGCTCGCTTTAACTCTCGGAGGTCGTGGGTTCGATCCCCACGCCGGACAGGAAATCTTTGTGTAAATTCTAAGATTTCTTTCCGGGTCTGGTTGGTTGAGGGACTACCCTCCGTGCCTCGGAAAGCACGTTAAGCCGTTGGTCCCGATTGTTATAACATCATCTATAATAATCGTATATCAAGGAACGGGCAGCAGCGTTTCCTTGTGTGGAACAACATAATACTGCGGTCACCAATCCGCCTGCCAAGCGTGGTGACTATGGCAAATACCCTCCCCGGGAGGAGGCTCATGTTCAGTAGTGGACGTAATACGGGCTGATGATGATGATGAACAGAAACCAGCTACCAACCAGCTAACCCTTTCTTTTTTGTTGTCCGGGGAGAAATGCATTCTCGCACTCCCTCCGCCGCGTATTCGCGCGCTGGCGGTGGGATATGTAGGACTCACCTACTCCATAGCGTAGTATGCTTACTCATACCACGAGGAGAGGACCCTACATCACTAAAACCCTCCGGACATTCCTTCGATGCGCCGTTGGCGGGGGCCGGGTACGCATAAGCAATCCGTCCCCCAACCAGCTCACCCTTCTCTAACTCTATCGCAAGATCAGTAATACTGCGCAATAGCAGAGAAAGATTATAGCTTATATATTTTTTCAATTTATCATCATCATTATAATCTGAACATGAGATTCCGAGGAAGAGTTACCAGACCCACGCTTAACAGACCGATTGGTGCCGAAATATTATGTAATACACAGGGAAACGCTGCTTCACCGTTTCATGGTATCAATTATTATTATAGATGATGTTATAACGATCAAGACCAACAGCTTAACGTGCTTACCGAAGACCGGAGGGTAGGCCCTCAATCAACCAAACCCGAAAACAAATCTTTGAATCTACACGAAACTTTCTTGTCCGGCGTTGGGGTTGAACCTACGACCTCCCGAGACTTTACTTTTGTTGTAAAAACTGTAATTTATCATTCATCATCAGCCCGTACAACGTCCACTGCTGAACATGGGCCTCCTCCCAAGAGAGGGTATTTGCCATAGTCACCACGCTTGGCAGGCGGATTGGTGACCGCAGTGTTATTTTGTAATACACAGGGGAAACGCTGCTGCTCGTTCCCTGGTTCGTTTGCTATAGATGATGTTATAACAGTCGGGACCAACGGCGTAACGCGCTTACCGAAGACCGGAGGGTAGGCCCTCAATCAACCAAACCCGAAAACAAATCTTTGAATCTACACAAAGCTTTCTTGTCCGGCGTTGGGATTGAACCTACGATCTCCGAGATTTTATTTAGTTGTAAAAACTGTAATTTATGATTAGTTCTTTCGTATTATAATAAAATGTCAGTGCTATAAGACGAACTTTTAACTACGAAAATTTCCAACTTAATACTTTACCTATGAATGATGTCTTAATATTTCACAGTTATCAAAAACATCCGTTATTTCACAAAACAAACGGAATATAAAGCGGCCTCGTCTCCTAATTAGTACTACTTTCTTCAATTTTCGTTAACTATGTTCTCCAGTCACCTTTGACAAGCACCTATTTGAAAGATTTACTTGCTTCCATCGGTCGTTCACTGTTTAATCCTCTTAGTAGCAAAGTAGCTTACTGGTATGCCGCCTATCATTATTCTTTTGAATAACTTTATTAGTAGTTAAATGTTGAGACATCTGTTTGTGTGTTGGAGGAACTAATTAGTTTTGGTGAAGTATGAGTTAGCTAGATTACAAGCCAATCGATGACGGTTCATTGATTAACTTTAATCGATGCTACCACGAAAGTGCTGTAATGTTAACGTTTTATTACTGGTTTTCTAACTCTCAAAGGTATTAACCGATTTAATTATGGGTTAATTTAGGATCTTAAGCAGTGGTTTCCAACATTTAGGCGATAAAAGACCATTACACAACTTGAACTTCAGGTTTACTTCCTGTGCTTCAGGGACCACCGGTTGGGAACCACTGATCTAAAGGAACCCTTTAAACCTAAAGTTTAGATTAAGGCTGACTCAATGAGGCTTTTAGGGTCTTCTTGTATGGGTTTTTTTAAATGTATTTTACAAGTAAGTAGGTTAAATGCGCCCTAGAGCGAAAGATATGCATGAGGGGATTAATGAATGTGTAGGTGCCGAAAATGGTATGTCAAAATCGTAGCAAGTGGCTATGGGAAAGAGACATGTGTATGTAAAATTAGAAATTACTTCGTCAGCTCTGTATAGATTTTCAAACGCTTATAATTTACATTAAAAGTATATTATTCTATAATAGCCTCAAAACATGAAGCATATTTTTTTTTTATAGATGACCAAAGTATTCCGTAAATTGTATGTAGTTTATTTCTGAAATTATATTAGTAAAGCCGCTAGGTATTAATCTTATTTGATCCACTGTTAACAACCAGTCACACTGAAAGTGAGCAATTGGATGCTCATACATAAACTTAAAAAGTTTTCCATTCATAGATTGTTCTAATAGGTAGGTTTAAACTAATCTTGAAATTGCAATGGTAAATGTTTAATCATCGATAGCTAGATATATTCAATATTTTATTAAATTGACTATTTTGTATTAAAATTCGTAGTTATTAAAATGAGGGCAATTTTTTCAATCATCTAAAAATATACTGGGCCGATAAAATTTCCTTAAATGCAACAATATTGGATGATAGCGTCCACGCGTCCATTTTTGCTGCCATTTACTGTAATATTAATAAAAAATAGTTTTGCATTTATTATATATCCTTAACAAAAATTCAGATTGACAATTTAATTGAGCAAAAGAAAATACCAATAATAGTTGGAGGAACAAACTATTATATAGAATCAATAGTTTACAAAATATTAGTTGAAGACATGGACGATAATGAGGCTTTATTGTGGGAGAAAAGTAGGAGGAAAAGAGATTTAGATGATACTGAACTCACCGAAGAAAGTAAACCAAAGAAACAAGCCAGAGATACTGAAATCGTTGAAGTACTAACAGATGATGTCCCGACAACGTCTAATATTGAAATAGATAACGAAAAAGAATTACAAGTAATAAATAAAGAACAACTAAAAGCAGACATTGATAATGAGAAAAAGTTTACTAATGAAGAAATACACGAGAAATTGAAAGCAGTAGATCCTGTAATGGCGGAGAGATTGCACCCGAATAACAGGAGAAAAGTATTAAGGTGAGTACATAGTGATTATTAAGTTAATTTCCTTGTTAAATTTGTTTATTATTTAGGTATTTTGATTTCCTTAAACCGGCTGCTTGCTGATGTATATAGGATTACGGAAATCGTACATCGAACATCCAGCTGTCTCATAAAACGTTTTTCCATGTTTCTCCGACTGTCATAAGACTGTCATCCTTAACTGAGAAAAGTCTATGTGATTGAGTCTTGAGATTTATATATATTTGTATGAATTTAGACCTCGAACCAGCAATGTTATCCTGGACTCTTTAATATAGCATAGCAATAAAACACTGTAATGTATAAAAGCGCGTCATCAATATGTTAATTTAAATTTATTGTCTGCAAACATTAATATAATATGAAATGTCAATTCGTCTCTGAAGATTTATTATAGATAATTTAATATGCACAATTGTGACACTATAAGCATTTATTAATCTAAACCAAAATTGTTCATTGCTTTAACATCTTATACCTTATATGCGTCATATACTTCATAAATAGAAAATAAGAACATTAATATTTTGGTAGCATTCAACCGAATACTAAAACATTTCAAGAAATACCTACGGTGCGACGCGACGCAACAGTTTGCGCGCTAACCGTTTTTATGAATGAAATCCGTCAGATATTTGTTAGACGCCTATCAATAATATTATTTATATTTCAATCATTTGTTTGCCAAACAATTCTCGGCCTTATTCCATAATTTTAATGGTTATATTAGAAGCAACCATGTAGTATGTTTTGACAAAGTTATCTAATAATGTCGGAGTTCAAACGCATTGTGTCAAATTGATCAATCTGGCGCTTGGTCATGCGATATCGTGGACCTTGGGCTGTGATAATAGAGGTCACATTGGTATATCAGGAACGTTGAAGTTTAAAAAACAAAATAGCCTTCTTCATTTTTAGAGCCATTTTTGTCTAAATATTTACGAAATTATATAATGAAAACAGTACTTACACATTATTACATCAGAATTGATTTTTTTTAGCTACATCTACGCTATCATCAAATTATCTCAAATTAGCTATTTTATGAAAACAGCGAACTAAAGATATATAATTTGTGGGAACGCTCTTTGCCATTAAATAAGAGTTTTATCTTAACTAAAAAATCTCGTTTGTAGTACAACTTAGCATTAATCTAACGCATCCGTTAGATTTTAGAAAGAAAGAAAACGATTTAAATTTATTTTGATATTCTTTAGTGTCTTCTCTACCTATTGTTTAACCTTAGCTCATATCTACTTGCTTATACTAAATTAAGGGGTTCCGTCTATCTGGCAGAATTTTAATGCTCCGAATTTTATTTGGCATAACACACTTGGCATAATCTTCTTTAAACGAATATTTTTAAGGCATAAAACTTATTATTGTATAATTATTGTTTGGTCGAATGTTTAAAGGACCGAATTAACAATGGCATACTTTTAAGGTGGCAGATTTTTTTTTAGCATAATTACCTTTGGCCATGTTAAAATTCCGCATAATTTACTATGAAAATAGTAGAATTTCATTTAGAATAATTTTAATAGGTTGATTTGACAGATAATTCTTCCTGAGATAGTTCTGCCTTGTAATGACTATCGATATGAAATTTATATCAAGACGATTCTAACTACGAACTGTCTGCAACACGATGGTTCTACTCCTTAATTATTATGGATATGAAGTTTATGCCAAACCATGGTACTGAATTTAAAAATTATGCGTTTGAATGTATGATGAATGAGTGACTGCCAAATTATTTTCTGCGAAATAAAGTGTATGCTATTCGTCGTTATGCAAAATAAAATTATGACTAAAAAAAAAGGGTAGACCCTTAAGTCAGTCATTTTCGCTAGTGAATGTCGTTAATAGAATTACAATATTCGTGTTAAACACGTAACTGTCTCGTTTGGTATACATTACAATCTCGTTTTTATACAATTCATTATAGTTAATAGCCTTGAACGAATAATCAATTTTATTCACTTTTTATAGTTGTAGATAGTCGGTTTCCTATGTTTTATGTTATATGAAGATATCTCGTTCAACTTCATCAACTTTTGGTGTTTCCTTTTCATTATAATTACTTCGTGTTTCTATGATTTCAAGGATTTTTTTATTTCTTACGAATCTCATTATCGCTTAGGTGCTTTCGTGTAATATAAGGGTTTTCGGCTCTATATTGGAATATTTTTTGGAATTATTTAGATTAACGCTGACATCTGAGAAATATTTCAATAAATGTACCTCCATTTAATTATTTACTTCTCGAGTAACTAGGTCAATGGAGTTTTATGTGAAACCCGGAAATTTTGCAATAGAATTCCCGGAATTTTTCGGAATTATGCTAATTAAACAATTGTAATTTGTTCTTCTCAATATTACGGTTTCAGAAATTGTAAATAGCTTAGTCAAAACTTGAGTATTTGGTATTGTATCTTTTCTATTCTCAGTTAAGAATAAATGCATTACATTTATCTGTCTACGCACAAATATACGCACAACGTCTTCCTCGCATACAGCACAAAGACAATATATCTATTACCGAATAAGACGTAGCAAAAAATTCCGCGCTTCCCCCCGGCAACACGAGCCGCGAAACTTGTTCACGCGGTTTACATAAACATCGGAATTGAAGGCCGCATGACATGATGACATAAAACCTACGGACCAGATAAATAGAGCCCCCTCCTTGACCGTACTTGGTAGTGGGAACAGGGAAGTACGTCGTCGGCTGGGGATCAATTTACGTTAGACGTAACGACTTCCGTAGGTCTTTAACCGCTGTCAAGGATTTCGTAGATGTTGCGAATGTGTGTGTGTGACCTTGGCTCTACTACCCGCTGTGTGACCATGCTTCACTCAGTTCTTGGACTGATGTGGGTCGCTCTAATTGGCTGCTTTATTAGGACGTATGATTAATTTGCAATTCTAACTTTAAATTTCGAATGTTTTCTTAATTGACGTGTGGTGATGATTTTCAATTTACTTACGATTTGACGTTCGATTTAATTGAATATGCATGCTTGAATTTAGTATATCGACCACTCATCGATATTGGTAGGTAAATATTTAGTTGGTATGTACTTTGCTATTCTATATACCAAAATAAACTTGTAATATGGATAGGTATACGTGTATTAAACTATGTAACGAAGCAATTGCGATTTAAGTAGAATAGAATAAGTTTTTATTTGACTTAAAAAGGGAAAATTATATAGTATCTGGGTTACAAGCAATTTCAAACCTTTGTGAGGGTTCGGGACCTGTAGAACAGATCTCCAGGCTCACACCTTTTAAAATTACACTATTTACTTACGCTTACGTACTCTTACCCTATAAGAAAATTCAAGTACAAAGCACATTTTATAAATAAGCCACTTTTAGCTAAATACGCATTGACACTCATTTTTGTTCTTAGTTACACACACAAACGTCTCGCATTTATAGAATCGGACATTCCGTCATAACTCAAGGCTCATGGCCATCCTACTCGCGAATAAGGCCTGCGATAACTCAGAATTTATCGGCACAAAGCGCCTTCTCTTATTAAATGTAAAATCATCATATTAGGCAAATAAAGTAGGATGGCGTTGGGCGCCAACTCTTGGCCTACTTGGGTGACATTAGACTAATAATAATATTAATTTTACAAGAACTGTACATACGATCTGAGGTGCAATTTTTTTTATTATAAATTATTTATTTTTCTCCTCACAATGTTTTGTTTATAGATAAAACGGTACTATTACTCAAACTAGTATGTGTTACATATGTGAGGAGCTGGTGTCCGTGAAAGGCATGAGATGCCTGTGTTACGGATCACCATTATTAAGCTTAGTTTCTAAACAATTTACAATAATTTTAAATTATACACGGTTTGAAATTAATTAGATTAGGAGTCACAATTTATAAAAATACAATTCAATGCAATGTTATAAAAGGTGGGTCATAAGTAGGGCTGCCACCTTTTTTTTTTGTTTTAAATAGTACTTTTTACAGAAAGGTGCTAAATATATAACGCTTTTGGGAAATTCAGGAAAAAAATAGTACACATTTATTTTAAATATTTTTTTTATGTGTATTTGTTATTACGTGTATTCGGATTCTATCAGGAGGCCCCTCTTAATTGGGATCGATATTAAAATAAATCAACAATTCATTGTTTTCATACCCCGCGGTGAGGGTGTGGTCAACATTTTTAAATGGGGTGAATTTTGATTTAGCAAAAAATATAGTATTTTTTCTACTATTTTTTTTTATAATATATAGTACATTTGACTGAAATATAGTCTCTTCTAAGTCGTACACTCTTGACAGAGTGGTCATGTCAAAGTCGATGCGACACAGCAGCTCTCGCGACCTGTCACCATGTGTCTATGTTTCTGGTGGAGTGGGAACAATCGTTGATCGTATTAAACGAGAAATATAGTACGATACTATAAAATATAGTAAGGGTGGCAACCCTAGTCATAAAGTTAGTTATTTTAAGAATTACCAGTAGAATACAATAATTGTATTATACTGGTTATTAAGTTTTTGATTTTTAATATAACTCTGATTATGTCGTATTTATTCGTATGACCGACCTATTATGGTGTTTAAATGGATGTTATATATAGTAATGTACTTTATAATAATTAGTTTTACAATCGCAATACTTGAATAATCCTAATTATATTATAAACGCGGAAGTTTGTAAGTATGGATGGATGGATGGATGTTTGTTAATCTTTCACGCCAAAACTACTGAACGGAATTGACTGAAATTTTGCACCGGGATAGGTTATACGCTGGATTAACATATAGGCTACAAAACATCACACTCCGACCAACTGGAGCAGAGTGAAGCGGGTAAAACCGCGGGGCGAAGCAAGTATTTTATAAATATGTATAACAAATATTATTTCAATGAATATCATAGATAAGATTTCGTAAAAAAAAATGTAATTTGTATTAAATAAATTAAAAATGTTTTTTTATGTTTTTAATGTATTTTTATGACTAAGTAGCATTTATAAATAAATTTATTTCTGTATGAAATTTAACCTTGAGTAAAGTTATTGACAGCCTTGTGAATTCATACATCTATCCGGTTGTTGAATGGATGTTCTAACTATAGAAATTAATTTTGACTGTTCGTTAAGGAACTAGCGATCTCTAGATACCAATATTATTAATGCGAAAGTAACTGTTTTTGTCTGTTACGTTTGCACGTCTAAACCACTTAACCGGATTTGATGTAATATGGTACCAAGATAAATAATAGCTTGGGAAAGGATATAGGCAACCTTTTGTCGCGACAAAAACCATATCATTGTAAATATATCGTAAAAACATGGTGACAAAGTCATGGCCTAGTTAAGTATTGAAAGAGGACAGAATGAGACATGGATTACTTTTGTTAAGGAAAATTAATTCATACCGAGAAAAAAGCTGCAGATTATAGAAAGAGATCTTAGAATTTACACAAAGATTTCCTGTCCGGCGTGGGGATCGAACCCACGACCTCCCAGATTAAAAGCGAGCCAAATACCTCCTTACTGTATCAACAATCAGTTATTTGCAATTAATTTCTTTAGAACATAACAATTGCGCACTTATTTTAGGCCGAATCTCCTTTACTAAATCCTTCATAATTTCGCGAAAAGTAAATAATTGGTGGTTTCCGGCTTAGAATAGACCACCCCATGTCTTCCCATGGGTGTCGTAAAAGGCGACTAAGGGACATATGGCTGATTAATTGGCAGCAGCATCTATTAGCTCAAGGTTTACATCTTACTGCGATCACCAATCCGTCTGCCAAGCGTGGTGATTATGGCAATATCCCTCTACGATCCTGGCTTGCCAAGTTCTGTTAAGAGGAGGCCTATGTTCAGCAGTGGACGTAAACGGGCTGATGATGATGATGAAATAATTTGGTACACTATAAAATTATTTCACACTTAATCATTTAAAGAAGCTTTATATTAATTAATTATTTGCGTTACTATTATGCCATCAAAAATATAATTTAAAAAAAGCAAGTCTTGCAGCTTAGTTCTTTTACTATTTGATCCATGTAATACCAAGTCAGTTCATTTATTAAGGCACTGTACTTAGTCAAAATAGGCTTCACAAAACAGTTTTTTAGCCAAATGTTTACATTTTAGAGCAGCTAAAAAATACATGTTAATCTTGATCATATTTATGGGGGGACCATTGTGTTCAAAACACGTTTTCGTTAAATTTTCTCGATAAAAAAAAAAGCATAAAATAACCATTTAAATTGAAATTGTAGCAATTGTAACTGTATTATTTATAAACAAATCTTGATAATATTAATAACAGTGATGTAATATATAATAATAAAGGGAACTGTTGTTTTTATTTATCGATTGGAATAAGATATTTGCAAGGATTAATGTATTAAATAATTTGAACGAGTCGAACGAAACGTTGCGCCATCGCGGCGTCTCTTCGCTTCTCTTTCATTTCTACGCGGAGCAACAGTGACAAAACTAATACGTAAAAGTCTTCTATTCACCGCGCCTTAAGTCCCTTCTGTCTCTCTATTACGAAATTAGCTGACCTAACTACATCTTATTGTGACCATATCAATATTAAAAATGTTTTATGTTTTTAATACAAAGATTGCCTTGGCAGTCGCACTAAAGAATCTAATATAATATGTACTACTTGTGAGATTTGATTTGATTTGCTTTAAAATTATGCTTTTATACGATGGTTTATGTAAAACATAAAAGGTTTTATATTGATATGGTCACGATAAGATGTTATTATGTTAGCTTATTGCGTTATAATTAAATACAGAAGAGAAGAATCCCTTAAGAAGTCACTAAATAAATTAACCGACTTGGTATTTATTGCATGGATCTCACAACTTTCTACGGTAAAAGAACCTTTTTTTTTTGAAGATTTCTAGCAGAGTTTTGCAGTCTACTAGTATTCTTGTTAACCCCTCGTGCTAAGCTAACATGCTTGTGTTACGAGTGGGTTCACGTCGGTAGTGCAATGGGTGGAGATCGAACCGGACGCCGCCTAAATCACACACTGATAAAAAGAAAACTTTGCCTCAACTTGGTTTCAGTTATGTCAAATACGCCACGTATTTAAATACGGCGAAGTACGGTACGACTTAGGTTTAGGTACCGCACGTACTTGAAGGGAATCGTTCCCTCAAATACACGGTGTACTTACAATGATTAAGGTTGTATTTAACGAAACTTCTTATGCAACTAAGTCAACACAATATACCTGATTGAGTTAATATAATAAAGATTTGTCTTGCTTACTGATATTTTTCTCACATCAACAATTCAATTCAATTGAAAAATACAGACATGTTTACTTACATCAACTTAATATAGTATTTATTTAAAGTTTATATTTTTTTCTGATAAATACATGGACGTACTTAGCCCCATCTCTTATTTGCCTGAACGAACCTTAGATTTCTTTCATTCAAAAACACGGTTATTGACTAAAATATTTCTACCCTAAACTGAACCTCGTACCTACCTCTACTCAAATTTTTTAATGTAATTGTCTCGAAAACTGTCTTTTTGACTTAATCGACTTTCAATTGACCCAAATGCCTACAGGCTAAATATATGGCGTATTTGGTAAAAAAACATTATTTTTATCAGTGCAAGTTTGACGCCATTGGGCTAAGGCCGCTTTATATTGTGTTGTGAGACTTGTTTTTTTTTTTAAGTTTTTTTAATAGAATCAAATTGGTCTTTAATCTTTGGTATCATAGACCACGGGGCATTTTCAATCTTTGTAACTATATTGACGTAAAGACAATCTTATGTTTATGTTGTTATGATGGTTATGACAGCTTTAGTGTCACAGCGGTCATGGTAATCAGCATTATGTCCTCGTGCTATGGATTCAATTCTTACGTAGAAAATCTATTTGTGCGGTTTATCTATACTAATATTATAACGAGGAAAGATTTTTAGGTAAGTATGTTTGTAACAAATTGTCTCAAAAAGTACTGGACCGACTTTAAAAATTATTTCACCATTTGAATACCTACTACATTATCACTGATTAATATAGGCTATATTTAATTATGAAGTTCCCACGGGAACGGGAGTTACGCGGGTAAAACCGCGCGCGGGAAGCTGGTATATGCTGTGTGGTGTGTCCTTTTGTTGTCTTCGGAGACATTAAACTAGCTTTTCCCGTGATTTCGTTCGCACGTTATCCTTCACAATAAATGGTGGCCTATAATATGCTTTCCAAAGGTCAAGTCTTTCTCTGATCCAAATTTCAACATAGTCTGTTCTGTAGTTTAGGATGTGAAAGCGTAACAGAGAAAGCTAGTTTCACATTTTATTATTATGGTTGGGATTAAAACTGTAATCTGTATACAAATAACGATAAATTGTTGAAAATGTACATACATATGCGTAATGGGCGCTATATCGTATCCTGTTTCTCTTACATACAACCTTTGGATGGTATAAGACTCATAAAAAAAGCAACTCAATGAATCAACTTTTCAAATATACTATTTTTAAATTAAAATGACAGTTTTAATTATAGAAATAATATAATTTCCCTCATTAATAACTTAATTATCACGTTTCTTATTATTTACTTTTATTTTTTACATCGCCCATGTTTATTCAAATAATAATTTTAGTAGAAAAAAATAACAGTAAGTAGGTATCTCGAAAAAAATATACTGGGTTATTATTAGTAATAAGAATTTAATAAATAATATATATATAATTAGATATTCGTCGAATCAACGTATTTATGTGGATACAGCATAAATAGTGGTTTTTTCTTACAAATATTATAAATGTATACGTATAAACGACTATAAATTGTGCGTATATACCATTCGTAATAATCTGACGTAATTTGTCGCTATGCGTGTGCGCACGTTGGAGTGTTGACCTAAAATGTCGTATGAGGCGACACCGCTTATAGTATTGTGTGGCGAATTCTGTCTATTGTATATTTTTTTGGTAAATTCTTTGAAGACTAGACTATTTAATAGTACCTACTTTTTGGGGTTTTCCAGTTTTTTTTTTGTGTGCGCTAATGCGCAGTGTGTTATGTAAAACTATTGCTCGCATTTGTTTGTTTGGTTTTAGAACGTTTTTTTTTTTGTATTGTTGCTACTTAAATGTCAATTTAAGTACCAGAGACAATAGTTTATAGATATAAAAATTATATTGTATGATGGTATGTGGTTTTAGTAAGTATTTTCTTATGTTTTTGCACTGTGGTGATTGTCGTTTATGATATGTGGAGAACTAGGTACGATTCCCGTCTAAGGTTATATGAATAAACCACAGATATGTGAATCTGGGTGCTTTATCTCCGTGAAACTGAAAAGTCAACTGAATTACTTACTTAATACGACAATTTTATTAAAAAATAAAAAATAACTTTATAGTACGAGAATTGTATTAAAAATCTACTATTGCTGCGTGATACACGTGCGCACCAACATAACAACAATAATGTAATGCTTTCTTATAATTATTTTTTTCGGCCTGATTCAGTTCATATAAATAGCAAGTCTGGTTACTATATTATTTTGACCTAGGAACACTACTGTTTTTTTTAGTTTGCAGCGTTGTAAATTTATACTCATTATTATGCTGTTTTTTCCGCAATAGACTGGATTCCTTTTTTTTTTAAACAAGCTTGTTCCTCTTTTGGACTGCTATCAATTATTCAATTATATTCAAAGTAATTATTTTATTTATTGTGAAAGATTGAAATAAAATTAATAAGTATTTAAATACAGTCACTGGGTCGCCTACACCCTGTTCGTCACAAACCATAAATAGGACTAAATACATTCAAGATTCATGCAAATACTAAACAATTTGACCTAAATATCAATCAGGAAACTCACACAGAAAGCTTATAACTTATTGTAGTACGTAGCAACACAGAAAATTGTCTATATTTACAGATTATATCCCCCTCTGACCTAAATAAAAGCTAGAATGTTCTATGGGGCGATAAGAAACAGTTTCAATATGTAGGCCGCAGATGTATTCGAAGTCTTCGCCTCACTATTGGGTATTTAAAAAAAAATGTGTTTGCTTTTCTCACGAGATTATGCCCATGAATTACGAATGAAGAACGGAAAACTTTTGACTATATAAAGGTATTTAAAATAATTTAATTTTAACAATATATTTGTATGTTTCAATTACATTTGGATTTTCGATAAAGAAGATTAATATATTTTTGTATACATTAGCTTTTACATACGACTTGTGGGTAGTCGGAGATTTTTTTCTTTAAAGACATGTGCATAACCTCATTGCTGATCATACTATTTTTTTTTTCACAACTAAACATACTTTTATGGCTCTTTGACTAGGAAAGTCGTGGAGACAGTATAGGTTTTTAACTTTTCCGAGGGTATGACGAATTTTCCCTTCTTTAAATAATAGCCAACATAATACTCCATTTTAATTTAACTACTTAGTACAAAGAAACATAATTACACAACACTTTTATATTGTAACATTACTATGAGTGTTTATTTAATTGACCACGAATAACTTTGTAAATTCTTTTGTGTGTAACATGAAATCAAATAAATAAACCAGTTTTATGGTTTTTAAACGTGTTAAAATTTATTGTTATTCGTTTGTTAATGGATACACCAGAAGTGTACCTACGTGTTGAGACCCCATAACCACAAAGCTATTGTCGATATTTACTAAAGTCCTGCTCGCGGTTTCACCTGTGTTACTCCAGTTCCCGTGGAAACTTTATAAAATGTTATAGCCTTTCTCGATAAATGAGATATCTAAGTATCTATCACTGAAACAATTTTTCAAATCGGACTAGTAGTATCTGAGTTCAAGCGAACAAACTCTTTAACTTTATATATTAGTATAGATTTAAAAAGTTGTATGAGTCGATTATTTTATTCGAAAATACGTTTTAATTAATATAAAAATGTAAGTACCTATCCTGTATATATGTATGTGAATTGTTTGTATGTAGTTGAATAACATATATTTCTGCAGCTCACTATACTCGCTTATGTAATATGAATACATTAGACTGTTATTATTAGGCCTAGACAAACTAGCAGAATAAATATGTCTGTCTAGTCTACAAGGCCATGTATACGTACAAATCATCGGTAAATAAGCAAATTGGTGTCCAAATCTATCGTTTGTTAATAGATTTTCGCAAGATTTACTTTTTTTGTTATGGCAATTCTCGCTCAGTCGCCAATAACTCTCTTGTAGATATTGCCAAGTTAATAAAATTAATTCTGTCATTTATTTTTATTTCATCATTATCAGCCTGTTGTAGTCCACTGCTGAACATAGGCCTCCCCCATCGATTTCCAGCGGGAACGATCGCTGGCGGCCTGCATCCACCGACTCCCCGCGACCATTATGAGGTCGTCGGTCCATCGTGCAGGCGGTCGTCTTACGCTGCGCTTGCCAATTCGTGGTCTCTACTCGAGAATCTTTTTGCTCCATCGGCCGTCAGTTCTTCGAGCTATGTGTCCTGCCCATTGCCACTTCGGCTTGCTATGTGGTCTCTTACTATGTGCCTCATAAGAAAGCTCAAAGTCGCTTAGCGAGCTATGGAAAGAGCTATGCTCGGCGTTTCCCTGCGTGATCGAATCAGAAATGAAGAGATCCGCAGGAGAACGAAGGTCACTGACATAGCTCAGCGGATATTTTTATTTATCAATCAGTTATTTAATATTTTGTTAACTTTAAAAATATTTCTCATGGCAACATCGCAGTTTTTAAACAAACTTTTTTTATGGCTATGTATAATGTAAGTTCTGTGGTATTTTCACATTTTCTTTATGAATATAAAAACATTTTATTGTATTCTAATTTAAATCAGAAAGTATATTGCATCCTTAAGTATAAAGTATTTTATTGTTATGTTGGCATCGTGTAAGTAAGTACCTATTTACATATTATGTAACACCGGAACCAATTGAGTCGAACGATAATAATAAATATAATGTGTGTGAAGAATACAAAAATGTTCCATTTGATTAGATCTTAGAAGGAATTCAGTGAATAATATAATATGTATGTAGATTTTTCTGTTCATGTAAGTGATATGCAGTTCTCTTCTGGAATCATTCATGAACCAAATGAAATATACGGAAGAAAACTGTAACTACGTAACTATATACTACGTATACTAGGCTTAGCAGTACCGAGGGAGAAGGGTAAAGTACGTTATCTGCCTCCTCTACTATATCTTGCCTACGATCTAGTAATTAACTATAGTAGGTAGTATTCTAGGCTTAGGAGCACCAAAGGTGGAGGTAAGGTACGATAGCTACCTTCACTATATCATATCGTGCGGGTATGATACTTAAGATCAACGGCTGTTGATCTTAAGTTCGTAATAAGCAGGCCCTGATTTTGAAGTCCGAAGGCCCCGGGGCAACAAAGGAAAAGACGCCTCCTGGCCACAAATTAGTTTTCCTCTAAATGTGTAGAAAATTTGAAGTATGTACCTACTTTTCAGTTTTACCTAATTGAAGTGAACAAGTATAAATAAATTACCGTAAGTAGATTTTTAATACAACTGTATGTAAAGGTACAACAACACCGAAACAAGATAAAAGAAAAGTTGTAGAGTTTACTGGTCAAAATTTGAAAGATTTGAAATCTCTATTGTGGGGGCCCTCTATTGTGGAGGCCCCGGGGCAGTTGCCCTGGATGCCCTCCCTTAAATCCGGCCTTGGTAATAAGTAAGGTAAGTGTTATAATATCAGCAGTTAAAACATCAACACTGTAAGACCAACGATTCAAAATCTCAATACTTCAGAATTTCAGCAGCTTAGTAAGTCAACAGTTCACCAGACCAAAGTTACAAATCTGATACTGGGTACTTTATATTTAGTTTTTTTAGGCTTTATGAATGCTTCGGAACAAAAAAAACAAAGTAACTACGGTATTCACCTAAATGAAATAAAATAAAACATCGAAAAAAACAAATTTAGAACAGAGTGATTTTACAGAGATAAAAGCAGTTTTATTGGCTTATTTTTATTTTCTGCAATGTTTCCTAAAACATTTCAGATTCAATAAGAATATTTTGATGAAAGCGCCATCTTTTGCTTAAAGGGGGAAACATTTACTCCAATAACCTTGACCTTAACACCATCAATGCGTTTGTGTTGTAATCAGACCTTCATTATTCGTCAAGTGGTAATGGAAAACTCTCGGTTATGAGGGAAAGTCATTCCGAGTTCGATATTCAAGTAAGAAAAAGTATTATTTGAAATTGAGGTACTTACTTATACCTAGAGCCGTCGATTTGATTTTTTTTATTTAAGGCCTCAATGGTAGAGCGTTATCGACGGCGCTACGAAGAAAAAAAATCGCTTGTCGTTCCTGCAGTGCGGCCGCCTACATATGTTTAAATGAATTTGTTTTCACGAAATCAAACGCTGCTGCCCGTTCCCTGGTATACGCTGGTTATAGCTGATGTTATAACAATCGGGACTAACGCCTTAACGTGCTTCCCGAGGCACGGAGGGTACCTCAAAAATAAAACTTAAAATGTACACAAAGATTTTCTAGTCCGGCGTGGGGATCGAACCCACGACCTACGAGACTTATATCGTTACGCCATGGACCGAGTCATTATCAATGTGTGTTCAAATATGGCTCCTTTTTTACATTTCCTGTAGCCACAGTATTGTTCGTTCTCCTGTTGACCTTACCCTCTTTGCACGCGCTTCCGTATTGATTTCCCAACGCCCAGTTACAGCCATAGCTATGGTAATAGAACAACATATATATAATATACAGGGTGAAATTTTAATCACCAGCCAAATTTTGATATGTTAATCTTTAGTAAAAATCATTGAATACGTGTTTTTTCATTTAGTATCACTCAATACAAAAATATTGAGAAATCACGTCACAAAGGCCCGCGAAGGGGTGCGCGTGGCCGACTAGATCATAGGTAGTGCCGCTCAGGGGTAGTGGGGGCGGGGGTAACGACGTGCGCTCTCATTGATGTTCGCGCGGCACGTAGTATTATTAACATTTTACTTGGTGACCACGCAGAGCGGATAATTCCTTCGAGTAAATTATAAATTATGAAAATTTTAGGTATCGTTTTTTTTTCAAAATTGGTGTTAGTGAATGATACCTAATGCCTAGAAAAAATTTGGCTGGTGACTAACATTTCACCCTGTATATATTACTCCAGGATGTAATGTCTTCCTATTTGGGATCTTCCTGTTTAGCGTGACCTTGGAGACTTGTTTAAACGAAGTTGGAGGATGTTATGTCCTTGAAATTTGGGTTCGAAGTTCGAGACATTGAGCTCTTTTTTAAGTGGGTGATTAGGATGGAAAAATATGTCGCGGCTTCAATTTTATAGTGACACAAAACTTTATGAGTAACTTAACGATAATGAGCTATATTTACATGGTATTAGTGATCAATTTTTGTTGAATTTAAACATTATTTTGTGGCACTATCAAATTGAAGTTGTGATATTGTAGTAGATATTTTTCCTTATTATAGTTTGAATTCGATTACTACTGTAGTTGTAATTCCTGCCGTGTGGATTTCGGCTAAGAAAATACCATCCCATTTTTCCGATGGGTTTCTTAAAAGGCGATTAAGCGATATACAGCTGAGGGATGGGCTCAAGGTTACTGACTATCTTTCTGCGATAATCAACGCGACTGCCAAGCATGGTAATTATGGCAATATAGACTCCCTCAATGAGTCTGGCTAGCCATGGTCTGAAAGAGGAGGTTTAGCAGTGGACGCTAACGATTTTTTTTTTCGGACGCACATATGTAGTTAGCCCTGAGGCTTTTGCTACTTCACCGGGCATAAGGACGCAAACGGTTGGTTGTATTGAAAGTCAAGTGGTTCTAAGAGTCGTATCGTTTTTCATCAGTTTCGTATTGATCGCCATATCATTTCGACTACTTATCACGATGACATACATAGAATAAAAGCAAGTTGTTTCCCGCTGTCTGTCTGTCTGTGATAGATAGTACCTATAATACATCAGTATTGCACCCGTGCGAAGCCGGGGCGGGTCGCTAGTTGTCAATAAATACGTTAATATTTATTGACAACTAGCTGACCCGGCAGACTTCGTACTGCCCCAATCGATACATAAAAGACCTAAACATTTGTATAAAATAAACTGGGCCGTAGAGACTTCGTTTATGCGGTACTCCTACCCTTACACTACCCCTACCCTACACTACCCCAACCCTACACTACCCCTACCTTACACTACCCCTACCCTAAAAAATCTTGGCAAAAAAATTCAAGTTTTTAATTAACAAAATAAAGCTCAAATTGACTCTACATTTTAGTTAGAAAACGTTTGTATGGGAAAAAGAAAAAGGGCTGTTTTAAGGGGTTTCAGGCAATTATTCGAATTTTTCTCGCCGTAAAAACCATCCTTGAACTTCCACGAACATAAAAAAAAAGAATTGGCCAAATTGGTCCAGGCTTTGTAGAGTTATGCGCTTAGCAACACATTTTGCGATTCATTTTTATATTATAGATTGTCATCGTATAACGTACCTTATTGTCCTTATACTGTGCTAATTCTCATACTAAAGGCAATAATCAAATCCATCCGGTAACATGGCTGAAGATGAAAATACAATTGCGAATTTTTCAAATCGTTAATTAATCAATTGTTATATCAAAGCAGCATCCTGTATGGTGATCCATGGCTGATGGCCGTGAGAACGCCATAGGTCCTGTCATAAAAACTGTCCTAATTACGAGTTCCATGGTCACCGGCAATTTCTCAGGCGGTGTCACGCGACCTATATAGTTAAGTTCCAGATGTATAGTCCAGGAGCCAGGGGCCGTCACCCGACGATGACGCAAGCCCTACAATAAGGAAGTGGGTTCAATTGTCCGTGCGTAGATGGGCCATTCTGCAACGTAAGCGAATTAGTGTGGCGGTTTGTTGCTCATTTTTTTACAATGCTATATTTTGCTGCTTTAATTGTATAGTGTCACAAAACCAAATGTTTAACTTTACAATAATGAGTTTTAGTGACATGATATTTAAGATCAATTTTTATTGAATTAACACATTACTTTTTGACACTGTCCAATTATAGCAACGATATACGAGAACATAAAAATTGTAAATTCATTTTATTTTCGTAATATTTTTTGTGCTGGTTGTTACGAATCGAACATTTTTACATTTTTATTTATCATGTTTTTATTTTATTTATATTGTCAGTTTTTTTGCTATCAAAAATATATATCACAACAGTTATTCATAAAATAGAGCATTTTATTCCATGTACCATCACTACATAATATAAAACAAAGTCGCTTTCTCTGTCCCTATATCCCAATGTATGCTTAAATCTTTAAAACTACGCAACAGATTTTGATGCGGTTTTTTAATAGATAGGGTAATAGATAGGATTAATTTAGGGAATGTTTATATGTATAATACATCAGCATTGCACCCATGCGGAGCCGGGGCGGGTTGCTAGTAGAATATATAATATCAGAATATACACACTGGTGACAATGGCAAAAACATTTATGGAAGGATGCCCTACGGTACGCGGTACGGTTTATCAGTGGACGTTATACGGGCTGATGACATTTTTTTTGTGGCTATACATTCTGAAACTTTTGATATAATGATGAGGATTGGAGATTGATAAACATAGAGCCTTTACACCCGAATATGAGTGCTAAAATAATATCGAGAGGACCAGCACAGGCTATTTAAAATTGTTTTGAAGACACATTGCTTCTATTTTTAAGTGACAAACAGATATCTCATTAAAGCTCTTAAGTCTTAAATTGTAGACTAAACATTGCCTTTTTTTAGCTTATGACATTTAAAGTGTGTTCCACAGATGGGTAGTATTTTTATAAATATTGATTTTTATGACATGTAATTAAAAGTGTGTGTTAGTTAAATTTGCCAAGTTGAATTATTATGTTTTTTTTTTTTGTCACAGCCATAGGTAAACATCAAATTTATATATTTTAACCTGTATGTTATAGTTTGTGTGGATTTGCAACTCTTTCAAGCTAAAACTGCGGAACCGATATAATATAATAATAATAAGATAATGCCTATTTCGCTTCCGCAAATGTATAGTTTATAAATGATGCCAGTAAAAGATGGATTTATATTGTTTGTTTGCATTGTATAGGCACGGGAACAACTGGACCGATTTCAAAAATTCATTCATCAATGATGAAAGAATTTAAAAGCTACACTATCCAGGTGTAACAAAGGCTCTATTTAATTATGAAGTTCCCACGGAAATGGGATCTACGCGGTCGAAACCGCGCGTGGTGGTAGGCTATAGTTTATAAATTACGCTACAACCAACTTGATCAGACTCGCAGTCCTACGCGGGTAATACCAGAGGAGCTAGTCCTATTTTTTCATTAACATAAATGTCAAAATTATATATGCACTACTCTATGTTGCAACCATAGACTAGTTTATAATAGAACCATAGAGTCTACAACGTTATTATTTTAAATCATGACTGAGTTTAGAATGACCCAGCGCGGTGGAATGTGGCGTGTATTGACTGATTTATTGTAATGTAATGTACCACATCACGTGTATGAAAAAATATGGTTAATACATACAAAATTATATTAGCGGAATTAACGCGTCGTGTCAACTACCTTAGTAATGGAATATCGAATGTTGGTAGGTACTCTACTATTTAGTGTGTATTGTCAAAATGGTTGGCAAACTAACTAACTAATTAGGTTACACGTACTTATAAGTTATATTTGCTGTATATATATATGGATAGGATTTATGTTTATCTTTGTGTGTATATAAATATTTTAAGTCACGATGCGTCGCGACGCTCGCGCTTGCTAATTTCCGAATATTTGACCGGTTTCATTGAGTTTTTGCAAATGTAAGTAAAATATAGGTTGCTATTAGGTATTCGCAACGATATGCACCCAGAATTGTTGGTTGTATTTTAATATTAGTAAAGTTTTTATATTTCATATTTATTAAAGTTAATCTGATTCCGTTCAGTTTTTTTGCGATTCAGTAACTAACATCTTAACTTAAACATTTACGTT
Organism: Nycteola revayana; assembly: GCA_947037095.2. Lineage (NCBI taxonomy): Eukaryota > Metazoa > Arthropoda > Insecta > Lepidoptera > Nolidae > Nycteola > Nycteola revayana. The sequence continues at coordinate 18,625,566 of OX344847.2, read as the reverse complement.
TTACGGGGCAAATAATAACGCAGTATCCATACATAAAAGACGGAGGTGTCAGCTCATTCGGGACTTCAAAATCCGCTAGAATATTTTTCAAAAAGTACGACAGCGATTATTTAGCCGACATATCCCAAAATGTAAAAAAGCCACATTGCTTAAGCAACCAACAACAACCGATTGCTTTGGCAAAAAGGTATTTTTGACATTTTGCGATTCATCTGAAAGAAAGAAAGAAAAGACTTTTAATTCAGCACAACACAAGATATTAAAAACCAACATTCCGTTAAATACATACAACAACAAATCTTGCATGTTCCGCCGAGACGGCCACCTCAGCATAGGCTAAGCGATACCTAGCGTGATTATTAGGGCGATAATTTACCTATCTGGTAAATTAACTCCCAAATTAAACCCCGCCCAGACACTTTTTGGATGCTGTCCATAGAAGTACCAATCCGGGTAAAACTATCCGGATAGAGACTATAGCCGTCGGGATACGAGTAGGTCATCCCCTAAAGCAGGGGTCTCCAAACTTTGAAGCGTTAGATCCATAACGATTTTTTCAATACGTTCAAAGGGCCAAAACAGTTTAAAATTTTCTATCCTTAACTATACTCTTATTTCTAGACAAGTCGTAACGTGTGCTACCGAGTAATTATTATCTTTTGTTGTCTTTTTCAACTAATCACAGCAATATTAACAACAATAAGACATTGGGTGTTGCGGGGCCGTAGTTTGGAGACCTCTGTCCTAAAGTAATGCGTTCTCAAATTACCCAACGTAAATATGTATGACAAATGATCAGTGTCAAATAAACACCGCAGTACACACTATAAATTTAATTATAACGCAACCTATTACTACATAATATATTTAGTATTAAAGTTATGGGAATGTTTCAAAATGTTTGTGTCCCACGAACCGTCGCCATAGAACTTCATAATGCCCCTATTAAGATAACATTCAATAATTATTTTAATTTATATGAAGTTCTTTGTACGGGAAACACGCATAGTACTACATTTTGTACCAATAATGAAATAAAGTATTGTTTGTTTTATATTCGTGTATATTTATTCGCCTCGCAGCAGGCCCGGATTTAGAAGTCTGGAGGCCCCGGGGCAACTAAGGAGAAGAGGCCCCCTGGCCACAAATTAGATTCCCTCTAAATGTGTAAAAAATTTAAAGTATGTAGGTACCTACTTTTCTAGAAGTATGTAGGTCTAATTTAAGTGAACAAATACAGATGAATAATCGTTATTACAATTAAGAACTTTGACGTTAATCATGATTTTACAAAGTACTGTATGTAAAGGTACAAGACCGAAAACATTAATAAAAGAAAAGTTATTGAGTTTACTTGTCAGAATTTTAATCTATATTGTGGGGGCCCCTCTATTGTGGAGGCCCCGGGGCAGTTGCCCTGGTTGCCCTCCCTTAAATCGGGCCTTGCCTCGCAGTTTCACGCGTTGGACTGCTACTCTTCGGCAGTAGGTCGTAGGGTGTACTTCTAGGCAATAGTCTAGCTGATTGCGCAGTTTTTTGAAATTATTTGTATTTCTAATATAAAAGTACCTAGTTGATGTTATCATGTCAATTGTAGCTTAGATACCAGGGTACCGGTTGACAAATACCCTCCCTCGGAAGGAGGCCCACGTTCAGCAGTGGACGTTATACGGCCTGATGATGATGATGATTAGTTAGCCCACTTATCGAGGAAGACTATATATAATTATGAAGTTCCCACAAGAACGAGAGACAAGCGGGTGAATCTGCGCGCGGAATCTAGTAATAATATTTAGGATAGTATTTAAGCAGGTACTACTTAAATTAACAGTGTAATTACTAATTAAGTTGTCATCACAGAGATTTACACAGTTACCAGCAATCTACAACTTTCGTTCTGCAATCCAAATTGCTATTTCCAACTGTCATTGTGAATATCACGGCGGCGCAATAAAAAGGCGGAAGCATCGATCTAATGATAACGCGATAAAGTGGACGGGTTTACACCTACAGATTAGATACCGCACTATTTACTATGCGAGTACCTCTCATCTCACGTGAATTGAGGTGTGACTGATGTACGCATGTGATATGCTCGATGAAACTGTCCTGCAATACTAAGATGCTGTGATCTTAACTAAAATTATTAAAAGAAAATAATCCTACATATTTTGTCGGATTGTGTTGCAGGCTGAAGTCCTGGCCCTTAGTTTCCAAAAGACTGTCCTGTGCTCTCGTAGACCCGAAGTTGGAGGGGCCCGCGAACAGTAACACAAAATTCCCCAAAAACCTAAGAGTCACAATTCCTTAATCCCATCCAGCGACCGCCCTGAGCTAAGTCTTACAGGACCACTCTCTTGCTCAGGTTGCTTAGTTTGTAGTTTTTAAACCATTTAATAAGAAGTTAATGATGATGGAGCAGAAAGTCTCGAGTGGAGACGACAGCTGGCAAGCGCAGCGTGGTACGACCGCCTGCACGATGGACCGACGACCTCATAAAGATCGCAGGGAGCAAGATGTTATATTTCCTTAATCTTGTAGTTATGTCCGTCATATGATGCCACAGCTTCCGTCCGACCTCGTAACGAGAACTATATTAAATGTTTCTAACAATATTATTAATCATGGATTAATTCGCGTTGGATAAAACCTCGGGTTTCCCCGCACGTGGCCGCCCTGAGCCGAGGTCCCACAGGGACGCCCTTTGGCGCAGGTTGCTTAGTTTGTAGGTTTAAAGCCATTTATTAAAGCCTTAATAAATGGTTGCTCATCTCGCCATTATGTCCGGTGAGGTAGCAGAAGCATTTAGTGGGACTGAAAACATTTAAAAACACCGGTTCTATGCAGTTTTCTTATGGTTTAGGCCTCAGGTGTGTATTGCTTAGCGAAAAAACGGCCTCTAGATAAGCATCTATTCTTAAAATAAAATCACAATCAAAAACAATATCACATTGGTTGTTACTTATCTATATCTCATACATTATAAAAATTTATATGTTTGACTACGTAAATGTATCTAAGTATAATAAAATCATATCATAATATATTAATAATACCTTAATTTTCCAGTCATATAATTGAAGTAAGAAGGAATAAAATTGAGTAAAATTATAATACCTATCTACGTAATTTAGCATGTTTTATATATTTAAAATGCGTACTCATATTAATATTATACCAAAATTCTTCATCATTAAGTCCAGAAGTAATTAACAATGTATTAATTTCGTTTAATTCGGAACATGTGCCCATACATATCCTGCGTTTTACGATCTAGGATATCAGATATATTTTATAGTGCAAAAAATATTATTATGACACCTATCTTTTAAACTAAATTGTACTCTAACGTTTACATTATAAGGTTAATATTCCTCTGTGTCGTTGTAATGTTGCGAGATTCATGAATGAACGTCTCGGCATGAATGGCGGGCGGATATGACGTCACGCAAAGTCAGCGAGGCGCCGCCGACGCGTACGCACCCTACACGTAATAATAATAACCAGTAGGTATATCAAACGAGATTGTATCTTACAAATATTCTAAGTATTTTATTGAATAATATTATTTTACATAACAATTTTTGTATGAAGCCATTGAAATTGTTTGAGTAATTAATGTTAGGTGTAGTATAAAAATTTGTTTATTTTACAAAATGCTTGAGTATGTATGAATATTTTTACTTCGTTATGAATATGAAATATGAAGTAGGAACGGTTTTAAGTTTTGTTCAATCCAATGCAACAGGTAACCTTTAAATAGTTTTTAACGATATAGCTACTGATTGCAGACATGGTTATGTTAAATAAATTATTTCCATAATTTCTTTGAAGACTACTAGCAGAGATTTTTCATACTACTAGAGTAGTCTTGTTAACCCCTCGTGCTAAGCTAAAATGCTTGTGCCACGAGTGGATTCACCTCGGTAGTGCAATGGGTGGGGATCGAATCCGACCACATGATCGCAACCTCCGTAGCGTAGCGGTAATTGGCTCGCTTTAAATATCGGAGGTCGTGGGTTCGATCCTCACACCGGCAGGAAATCTTTGAGTAAATTATAAGATTTCTTTCCGGGTCTGGTTGGTTGAGGGACGGTTCCCTATCCATTTGCATAAAATTTTAAGACCTAATATAATTTACCATAATTTTGTTTGGCATAATTATATTTTCGCATAATATAATTACGCATAACAGCTTACGCATAATTTTTTTAAACATAATTTGATTAAGCATAATATTCTAAAGCATAAATTTATTATGCTTTAGAATAACCCACTCGCCGGCCGCTGCCGCGGCACCGCTCGCTTCGCTCGCTCGGCTCGTGCGTTGTATGGCCGCAGTTCTAACCTAACCTAACCGAAGGCCTACCCTAACCTAACCGAAGGCCTACTAACGTTATGCGTATCAAATTTATGCCTACACAAATTAGTCTTTAAGATGATTATGCCAACATAAAACGTATGCCTAAAAAAATTATGCCGAAGTATTATTATGCCAATACAAATTGTGCCAAAATCGTTATGCCGAAGTATATTAGGACAAAGAACATTATGCGAAAAGAAGGGATCCCTTGAGGACTACCCTCCGTGCCTCGGAAAGCACGTTAAGCCGTTGGTCCCGATTGTTATAACATCATCTATAATAATCGTATATCAAGGAACGGGCAGCAGCGTTTCCTTGTGTGTTACAACATAATACTGCGGTCACCAACCCGCCTGCCAAGCGTGGTGACTATGGCAATACCCTCCCTGGGGAGGAGGCCCATGTTCAGCAGTGGTCGTTATACGGGCTGATGATGATGATGACATGATCGCAACTCCGACGCCCTAGTCATTGGGCTACGGCCGCTTCATTTCATTTTATATGCCGCTCAACGCCACGCGCGAGGCCCGCGTCTTTGTGAACGAGGCCTTTGTCTCTATTTAAAAACAATAATTATTGTTTACTACTAGTACATATATACTATAAAATAGAGTAGGTTGTAGTGACCGCTAAAACACAATTTAATTGCCTATTGGACAGACACCATTAAAATTTATATTCCAAATGGTTGTTTCAAACGCAAGTTAGAATATAAATTGATGGTCAGTTTCCTCATGTATTTTCCTGCACATTGGTCGCCCATTGAGAGAATCATCCATTGATAAATTGCAAATATTTTTGGCGTATGTCCTTATAAAGCTCATTGACATTAGAAGTCAATCGTTGTACCATTTTTGAAGTGGTACGGACAGCAGAAGCGGCGAAATTATTGCCGCTTATTTACTTCGTTTTTTTTCAAATACATATTTGTAGTATTTTTATTTTTATAATAAATAGATATTTAAAGTATTTTTATAATTTTGATATAGAAGGATATTAAGTCTGGTCCGTCAATTTCATTACAAAGTATTGGAAACGTATTTTTTTATTTATCACACAAATTTACAGAGAAACCAAGTTTAATTTTACTTAGGAATTATTTCACACGAAATTTCAACGCTTAAGTCCGGTGAAGTAGCAAAAGCTTCGTGGCTAAGTACATGTCCGTCTGATATACGTTTTTGGGCCAAAAATGTGTAGTTACTTGATATGTGTTTTTTTGGCTACCGCGACACCGGAGCGTGAACATGATCAAGAAATGGACATAATAGCTTAACGCAACTAAGACCGGACTATAATAGTGATAAATATATACGTTTGTTACACTAACTATTTTCCAGACCCGATCCCAGCCCGCGCTGGTTGATTTTAACTGTAACTATCATATGACATAACCAGATTGCTCAATTTGTATTAATCATATTATGATTGAAATGTTACTAATTTATTAGTCAAGATTATTTTGTCAATGCCATTGTATTTGACTTATAATTAGTACGATCGATTTGTCTACATTATCCATAAACGTTTTCATTTTCATTTGTTGTTTTTTTGCTATCAGTACCTACTACATCCACAATGTGGCCGGCGAGTGGGTATACCTAAACCATATGTGTGCCCTTGTTAAACATATTAATATCAGTCATTGACGGAATAATCCTTCCACAGTTGGTTAATACTCTAATAACACGCAGCCGTAATGTTGTAATAATATCTAAGACTATTAACGGAAAGAATCAAGTTATCTCAATAAAATCTATGTACCAAATGAATAGTGAATTTGGATAAAATTTCGGTTACGGTACGAAAAATTGATCTAATTAGTTCGGTTTCTCGAGTTTGCTTTCCCAAAGCATTTGAGGCAGGTCGTCAACATATTGGGCCGGATTGCTTATGCGTACCCGGCCCCCGCCAACGGCGGATAGAAGGAGTGTCCGGGAGGTTTTAGTGGTGTAGTCTTCTCCTCGTGGTATGAGTTTAGCATACCACGCTATGGAGAGGGCGTGTCCGACATATCCCACCGCGCGCGAATACGCTGCAGCAGCGGGGTGGGAATTTGTAAATGTATATGTTACGGCTAAAGGTAGATGTGAACATAAACTTAAGATTAGCCGGCTAAACTTAGGTTTATCTTCGAGAAGCAGCTAAAGTTCGATAACATGTAAGTTTGCGTCGTGATATACTAGGTTTTAATTAAATAAAACAATACCTATGCACGGCACAAAAAGGTGTTGGGGTGGTTAAAAAAAAAATAACCTAAACCTAAACCAATGGAGTTGAACAGGGACTTATTGAGGTTGATCTAAGTTTAACCGCATGTGGTCGGCTAGACCTAGGTTTAGCCGGCTAATCTTAAGTTTATGTTCACACCTACCTTTAGCCGTAACATATATACCATATACCGTCTCATGTCAGTACCCATATTCAGAATGTATATTTACGCTTTTATAGCTCATATTGTTTGACTGCAGTTTTTACTGCAAATATCTTTAGTAAGGATTTTTATGTCTTTATGAATGAGTCTTGTAAACAAACGGTCGGGTCACTTAGTAAAAGATCGTAAGGCGGCGAGTGTTGAATTGAATCCCACGTCTTTTTGTCCCGGGACTAGACTGGACTGGACGAATATCCATTATGAACACGACGCATTATTAATTTATTATACAGTGTCAGAATTAAATCGAAAATAGTATGGTTCAATCGAATATTTAATTCAACTTCAATAGTTATATTATCTAATGGGTGAACAAAATTTTTCATTCTAGTGACGAACATTATACAAAAGCGTAAGTGATAAAATGGGGCTACATTTTACTACCTTCTATCGTATACTTTACTTTAAAATCATGTAAACGTATTTTAAATGTTAAATCTACAACATTTAAGTAACAGAAATATACCACATTTATAAAACTTTCAGTCCCGGGATTTTCAGTACCGAAAAATCCCGCAAATGTCAGTCCCGGGATATCGGCCGCGAGCTTTCCACATGTTGTATTGTATGCAAATAAACTTTGATGGGAACTTATTTCAGCTCGTCTCGGAATGATGGCCGTTTCCGTTATAGCGTACCGGCAGACTACGTAATGTAGAAATTAAGCGATGTTTAGTGCAAATTCATAGACAGTCATTGTTGGTAGTAGGTCGTTATGTGGATGGTACTTCTTTGTCACTTGGCACACCGTTCATGGAAGAAACACCGGGCGAATATATTAGTTTAATAAGTTTTGACGTGGTCAAGTGCGAGTTCAAAATGCTTGTGTCTTGAACTCTGACTATCAAGGAAAATTATATTGTATCTTCGCGGTTTAGTTGTGCCATATACACAACATAAATTAAATATTACATTTCAAAATAATTTGTTAGTTTTTGGTTAATCTAATACATAGTTTCGACAGTTTTTCTTTAGAAGAAACAGTTTAGGCTAAAAATAAGTTTTCGCTGGTGCTTAACTACCTAACTATCTATTGGTTATGTTAATGGTATTCAACTTGATTAAATTCCTTTTATTCTTATAATTACAACAATAAAATAATAACTATATATCCGATTGAATATAAATGAAATATAATATTTTGCGTTTGAGGCTAGTAAATTTAAAACTGTGCTATAATTTCTAAAACAGGACCAAGATTCTTAAGGCTGTAGAGTAAGTAATTAGCAGCAGCTGCTAAAAATGCCTTTATTGGCATATTGTGCGACCAAGTAATGCCAATTTTCAATAGATGGTTATATGAAAATAGAGTAAAACCTTAGTGTTCGGAATGCTGATGATTATAAAACGAGTCTTAATTGCGCAGAACATCCATAGGTAAGTCAAGTTTTGCGCAATTGTTACTGGCATTCCTTGTGGCAGAAAAACGCAATAACGCCTTCAGAATTGAGCTTAGACCTCATACACTACCGTCAACACTAAATACAGTAATACCACAGTTTTATATGGGCTAGAGCTTTGTTCCCCTTTAAGCCCGGTGAAGTGGCAATATGCAGCTTATTGGTATTAATTATTAAATACTGCTAATTTAATCAAGTGACTTTAATGCCCATAGAAAAAAAAAACGGAAAGACGTATGGGTCTATTCACCTTTACATACTTTTTTTCTGACTGACATAGGTATTTAGGTATTTAGCCACGAGGCATTTGCTACTTCACCGAACTTATAGGCGAGCAGGGCTCCAGCATTATTAAGTGGCGTACAGCCTACAAGCTAAGCAACTTTTAATTCACTTTAACAGCCCGTTTATGTCCACTGCTGAACATGGGCTACCTCGTAATGGACCATAATCGCTTCGGTTGGCGCAGAACGATGGCATGTTACCTTTAGCTGATAGATGCTGCTGCCCATCCGTCAGATGTATGCCTCTAAGTCGCTTGTTAAAACTACTTTTTAACTGATATTTTTCCACTCGCAAGGTCTTCCGCTGTGGGACTTGTACCTCGGCTTAGGGCGATCGCTGGCGCGTCTCCTTAAAAAATCGTCATTAGTTAAATATAACTGAATAAGTGTAAGTAGTCCCTTACGCAATAGCTCACATGAAATTCGACGTGATGGGTCACCACATGAGTCACTCTAGGTACACGAAAAGTTATGTACCTACACAATAAAAAACAAAACAATAGAGAAATTTAAGGACGTTGCTTGAATTTGAACTAACTTCATACACGTAGGTACCTAATACTTTCGCATAAGAGACATTAATATGGACTGCGACTCAAAACGGATAGTTTGATAGAGGCCTGATTCAGCTAATTAAATAACCTAATTAAAAAAAGGTATCTAACTAGCTCGGTATCGTCTGTTCATAAGGCCTATAGTGGTGCTTCACTATAGATCTTATTAATAGACTCAGAGTATATATGCTCGGGGTTCGAATCAGAAATGAGGACATAGGTAGAAAAACGCGGGTTACCGACATAGCCCAACGGATTAGTTCGTTGAAGTGGCAAAGGGCAGGCCATATAGCACGGGGGAACAGATGGCCGTTGGGGCCGAAAAGTTCTAGAATGGAGACCGCGGATCAGTAAGCGAAGCGTAGGACGTCCACCAACTAGTTGGATGGATGACCTGGTAAAGGCCGCGGGATCACGGTGAATGCAGGCCGCCTCCAACCGTAGCAACATCATCATCATCATCAGCCCGTATAACGTCCATTGCTGAACATGGGCCTCCTCCCGGGAGGGAGGGTATTTGCCATAGTCACCACGCTTGGCAGGCGGGTTGGTGACCGCAGTATTATGTTGTACCTCACAAGGAAACACTGCTGCCCGTTTAAATTAGAAACATATTTTTTATTAAACGAGAAACGCCGTACTTGCCCTTTTTGTGCAACTACGGCGTTTCAAGTGAATATCCCAAAAATGACGATTACTGCAAGTAGAATAGGCAGGGCAGTATTATAGTACACTGTCGTAGGTACCACAGTTAACAATTTCGCGTCGACACTATCACTTTCAATCGAGAGTCACGCCCGTCATCGAGCCGGGTCACTTTACATAACGAGTTCAACTTTAACCTACCTATCGATATAATTAACTGTACCATTCACTGTCGTGTAACTGCATAAATAATTACTCGTGTAAAGTATTCGATTTATCTGAGTGTATTTATCTTAATTAATTTACACGTCAACTTGTGGATTGACCAATGTTTTATATGAGCTATAAATATCATAAGTAGCCCCCTGAACAAGGGCCTTTTCCCAAGGGTATTTGCCATAGTCACCACGCTTGGCAGGCGGATTGGTGACCGCAGTATTATGTTATATCACACAAGGAAACGCTGCTGCCAGTTCCCGGGTATACAATAGGCACGGAGGGTAGTCAACCAGACCATTTTTTTTTTTGTTTTCCAGGTGTAATTTCATTTACGCTGCACGTATTCGCGCGCTGGCGGTGGGATATGTGGGACTCGCCCTCTCCATAGCGTGGTATGCTAAACTCATACCACGAGGAGAGGACCCTACACCACGAAAACCTCCCGGACACTCATTCGATCCGCCGTTGGCGGGGGCCGGGTAAGCATAAGCAATCCGGCCTAGTCAACCAGACCTGGAAATAAATTTTAGAATCTACACAAAGATTTATTGCGTGCGTTTTGCGTACAAGTAATATTCATTACTCGCTCCCGTTCCCGTGGGAATTTTATAATAATATATAGCCTAAAGCCTTCCTCGATAAATGAGCTATCTTAAACTGAAAGATTTTTTCAAATCGGGCCAGTAGTTATCTCGGCGCGTTTAAGCAAACAGACAAACTCTTTAGCTTTATTTATTAGTATAACATCATCATCATCAGACTGTTGCCGTCCACTGCTCAACATAGGCTGCTATAATTTCCAGCGGGAACTATTGCTAGCGGCCTGCATCCACTGACTCCCTGCGACGTTTAAGAGGTCGTCGGTCCATCGTGCAGGCGGTAGTCCCACGCTGCGCTTGCCAGTTCGTGGTCTCCACTCGGGAACCTTTCTGTCACTTCAGCTTGCTAATCCGTTGCTTCGTTCTCCTGCGGATCTTTTCATTTCTGATTCGATTTATTAGTAATAGCAATTGACATAACATTTAACTTCTTCGCGATTCGCCCTTCAAAGTTAATCGCATTTAAGGCCGTTCAATACTAGTAGGTAAATTAGAATATATTTCCATATATTCTATATTAGCATACTAATATTATAAGGAGGATAGAGTTCTGATTGTTTGTTTGTTTGCATTGAATAGGCTTCGGAAGTAGGTACTGGCCCGATTTCAATTCTTTTATTATTACAAAGCAATGATCCAATCAAAATATGATCTATGTTCCAGGCCATATTTAAGTATGGAATTTCTACAGGAAAGGGAGATACGCGGGTAAATCCGCGCGCTCAGCTAGTTTGCTTTATTTTACGATTTCGTAATAAATGAAATGTGTAAATTACAAACGTCACAAATGTGTAAATTAAGGTTTCTCTTGTCAACATTTTTTATGTGGGTGGGATTCGCCCTCTCCATAGCGTGGTATGCTAAACTCATACCACGAGGAGAGTACCCAACATCACTAAAACCCCCCGGACACTCCTTCGATCCGCCGTTTGTTCGGGGCCGGGTATATAAGCAATCCGACCCTCTGATGAATAGGCCTCCTTCATTGATTTCAGCGGGAACGATTGCAACGACCTGCATCCACTGGCTACCTGCGACTTTCATGACGACGCGACGTCGGTCCACCGTGCAAGAAGCCGTCCCACGCTACGCTTGCCAATTCATGGTCTCCACTCGTCTACCATTCTGCTTCATCGGCCTAAATAAAACGAACGAAACTATTTAAATATAAAGATAGAAATAAACACTAAATATGAATTATCTCTATATTTTCTTATACAAAGTATCGAAGCCCACGCCCATGATGTATCGGATGATAGCAAGTACTTAATATATTAAAATGAGACGCCAATCGCCATATACACGTGCTTTGCGTATACCAGACCCTATTATAGATATAACATAATCATATCAATCATTGACATACAATTTTACATGTATGTATGGCACCCTTCAAGTTTAATCATTTATAGGGCTGGCTAACATCGTTTAAGAAATGTTTTTTTTTTTTTGATAATTTGTTGTGACACATACTTTAAATGTGGCAAGAGTGGTGGTATGAAAAGAATTGGATGCATCATAAGATAAAAAGATAAGAAAAAGTGTCTACATGAATGGTTGACTGGTAGTGAATTTCTTTCACAAAAAAGAAAGTGAAACTTTCTTTTTTGTGAAAGAAATTATAATTAAGACTATAAATAATTATCGCTGTAATAAATATATGTTTTAAGTATGTAGCATGTTGTTATGGGAAATAAAACATGATGCAGATGCAGTATCCTATGTTACTTGTTATACTCGAAGAAATATGGGTACAGAGTTTCATGATGATAGGTTAAGTAGTTTTCACGTAAAAGCGTAACAAACAAACTAACATCCACATTTATAACATTAGTAGGCATTTTCTCCGTAGAACATAATATATTTTTTTAAAACCATCGTTTTCTTAGCTTTTCCGTCATTTCAGCCTATCAACATTTGCAATTTATGGTTCAAACAATGTTGCCAGCATTCCCACAAATAAATAAACTGTCACTAAAGGATAGTCAATAAATTCTTTATTTTGCGTGTTAAGAGCTGTCCGCAAGAAACGAACCAACATCCTTCATGTCTGATGACCCTATTTATTGCCCTTGAAACTTTTGACAATAGAGCAAACGACCGAATAAGTAATCCTGTCCATCTCCACAAATTAAAATTAACCTTATTTGATGCTTATAGGGCTCAATTTTCTTTAACACGAATTAGTGACTTACATAATTTAGGACGCTTAAGTACATGGCTACAAGTATGAGTATTTTTTATACTTCCGTTTTACTTCGTGAGTATTTTATTAGTGAGTTAATCGGTCCTGGATGGTTCCGTACGTTTGTTTTACTAATATTTGAATATTTTTATATGTTAATGACCATTGTCAGGAAGTAAAGTTTGTATAATCAATAGGTATCTATTATATACGATGGTACCTACTTTATTAAGACTGGTTTTGGAAGTTATTTAACTACGAACAATAACATGGATAGGTATTCTTATTCTTTGTTTTACAAAAGCAATATTTACACATATGTTTGATTTATACATTCTGAATTCAAAATGTAAACTGAATCAACCTCAATTCTGTAAAGTTGTTATCACAAGTGTCGGTAAAGCAGTGGCCGCAATAGACTTGGCGGTAGGCGATGTCGGCAACGAGCTACGACGCGCGACGGCTTGTGACACTATCCTTGTAGCTTATATTATGAAGCTTGGGAAAAAATATTCAGCAAACAATTTTATCAATTAAGAAACAAGTGTTTACATAGGAAGGATAAGGGTGTTCTTGACAATAGTTGACAAAAAACATTCCTTAAATACAGAATTCGATGACTTAAATCTAAAAAATCAAAGTATAATACATTAGATATCTGTTTTGAAATAAAATCGTTAAGTAACACAGAAATAAGTATGTAATTAGATATCTTTTCCTTCACGAAAGTCAAAGAAAACGAACTGGCCATCAATAAAAAAAAATCCTTTGCAATAGGTACATGAAGTCTATCAGCACTGGCCCGAAATAAACTAGTGTAAGCTTAATTTCCATGAAACTATACCAATATATAAATCTGAAGAGTTTGTTTGCTTGCTTGGACGTCCTAATCCCTTGAACTACTGGTTCTTTTAGAGTTAAATACTCATTTATCGAGGTTCTTTTTTTTTCGGACGGATATACGTTTAGCCACGAGGCTTTTGCTACTTCACCGAGCATAAAAGCGAGCAGAGCTCCAGCTTTAATAAATGATTTAAAAACTACAAACTAAGCAACCTGCGCAAGAGGGCGCCCCCTAGGCATCGGATGGTCCATTTATCGAGGAAGGCTATATTTTATTACGAAGTTCTAATAGGAACGGGAGATACCCGTGTGAAACCGCGCGTGGATGTTAGTATCAACATATTTGACTCAAGTAAATCCGCGAGGCACAGCAACTACAACCCTAAGGGCACATAAGTACCCGACTGACCCCAGCTCACCGCTAGTTTATTCAATCAATATCACTTAAGTTACTTACTCTCGTCCGGCTCAGCCAAGTCATAACTTATACTTAGTTCTTCGTTCTGTGCCGTGTTATATAAATAATATGTATCTTTTATCTATACTTATATTATAAAGAAGAAAAGGTAATTTTTGTATGTTTCTCAAAAAAAAACTGAACAGATTTCGATAATTCTTTCACAATTTAAGCGGCCGTAGCACAATGGCTAGGGCGACGTTTGCACTACCGTCGTGAATGAAAATTATCCCTGAGGGACATATCACTGTTTTAATTTTATAGTGTTACAAACATTTTTTTGATTCAGCAGAAATTAATTTGTAATATCATGTACCTAAGACTCATCATCATAAAGCTACACATTTGGTGTTGTGTCACTATAAAATTAAAGCAGCGATATATAGCCTGAAATGCTATTGTTACTGATTGACTCCTCGGTCATCTTTTAATAGAAATAATATTTTTATAGAATTAAATCCGTTGCGTAGTTTTAAAGATCTAAGCATAGGTACATTATGGACAGACAGATAGCGGGAAGTGAGTTGGTTTTATACTATGTAGTGATTATCACAATTCAAAAATTGACCAGACAGTATTGTGAATCATTGATAATGCACAACTAATAAAACGTTGCCTATTAAAGGCCAGACTGTCACGCCCCCAAAAAAAAGCATTAAACAACATATACAATGCCTCTAGCAATAAAATACTTGTAATTTAATATTAGTTGCAACAAGCCTAAGATTCTCACCACATGACCTTCATTCTACGCAATCGAGTCACGTGACGTCACAGCTAGTATGCAAAAGAGGCGCAGCGTAGAGTAATGACCTAATGATTCATTCATAGTATTTTATACTATAGGTACAGTGCATTCTGGGTTGCCAGCTCTAAAAATTCAGTCATACTTGGATAATAATTTTTAAGTGCATTGAAAAAACTTTAGATAGCTATTAAAAGAAAATAGCTATTATGATAATAAATACTTTTAATTATTTATATATCTATAAAAGAAGAAATCGTCGAGGGGGTCAGAGTAGATGTCCACAGCTGAATATAGACCATGTTCAGCTATGGACAACTTCAGGCTCTCACCGTAAATGCAAGCGCTTCTCAGCGATACCCGGTGGCCCTCACACTCATGGCGGAAGAAGGAGTACCCGGGGGGTTTTAGTGGCGGTAGGGTCCTCTCCTCGTGGTATGAGCAGCATATCACGCACTGGAGAGGGCGAGTCCCCACATATCCCACCGCCGGTTTCATAACGGCGGTGGTTGAATGCGTCAGAGAATTTAGGCCTGGTAAAAAAAAAAAAATTGACAGCTTCAGGCTTATATGAGGATGAATATAGATATATTGTTATGCCACTCCAGTCATGCTTATATAATTAATGAGAAAGTTAGTCTGTCTCTTACGAATAAACTACTTTTATTCGTAAGAGTTTGTTTCAATAAAGCTCAAACTTTCGTAGAGTATTTGGCTCGCTTTAAATGTCGGATGTCGTGGGTTCGATCCCCACACCGGACAAGAAATCTTTGTGTAAATTCTAATATTTATTTCCGGGTCTGGTTGGTCGAGGGACTACCCTCCCGCTTATGTCATTACATTATCTATAACAATTGTATACCAAGGAACGGGTAGCAGCGTTACCCTGTATACGACATAATACTGCGGTCACCAACCCGTCTGCCAAGCGTGGTGAGTAAGGCACAAACCCTCCCTCGAGAGGAGGCCCATGTTCAGCAGTGGACGTTATACGGGCTGATGATGAAAGCTAAAATTTATTTAGCATGTATTTCCCAAAATTCTAACAGTATCAAAATCACTCCAACTTTTAGTATCAGTACACAAGTCTGTAGTAACACCATTTTAAATTTTCCGTTAAATTAAAAATAATATCTTTTTTATATCTGCCAACACTAACCGATCTCCGATTAATTCACACAGATTAGGTTGCACAAGGTCGCGGCGTCCATTCCCGGCAGTTTCATTATAATTCCCATAAAATTATGCTGTTAACCAAACTTGGTAAGGCAGACATATGTTTCAAATTATTATAATCGCAACCATGGGCTCTTGACCGAGTTCGTTACATTATGAAGTTACTGCTACTCGTACTTGAACTTTGAAGTTTTTAAGATTACTAAACAGCCGTAGCGTAGCGGTATTTGGCTCGTTTTTAGTCGCGGAGGTCGTGGGTTCGATCCCCACACCGGACAAAAAAACTTTGTGTAAATTTTAAGATATATATATATTGTTTCCGGGTCTGGTTGGCTGAGGGATTACCCTCTGTGCCTCGGAAAGCACGTTAAACCGTTGGTCCCGATTGTTATAACACCATCTTTAACAAGCGTAAATCAGGGAACGGGAGGCAGCGTTTTCCTGTGCACCTATTACAACAAAATACTGCAGTCACCAATCCGCCTGCGAAGCGTGGTGACTATGGCAAAACCCTCCATCGGGAGGAGGCCCATGTTCAGCAGTGGACGTTATACGGGCTGATGATGATGATGATGAAGATTACTAGCAGTTTTTGCATGGTACTAATATTCTTGTTAACCCCTGGTGCTAAGCTAAAACGCTTGTTACGAGTGGGAACCCACTCTTAACACAAGCATTTTAGCTTAGCTTAATTGTCAGGAGGACTATAATCTAGTATCTGTTTTTAGTATTTAGACTTAACTGTGTTATTTACGTAGACGCTGAGAGAAGCGCGTCGCGTTGGGCGGCGCGGTTCGCGCTAAATTCTAAAATATGGCGTTGTATACGGCGAAGGGATTTTATTTACGTTTTTTTTATCTCTTTAAAAAATATTACTAGCGGTGTACAAGTATTCTTGTTTACCCCTCGTGCTAAGCTAAAATGCTATGTAACTCTGTCTGTCTGTCTATTTTTTTCGCTTTCACGTGTAGTCACGGGTAAAAACTAATTCGCGGTATAAACTATAACGCTATAACACGTTCAGGCGAAGCAGCAAAGTAAAAAGTTACCATTCCAAACTACAGCCGTTCAAAGAATTACAAATTATTATTCTGGCCAGTAAAATTTCTAATTAAAATTTGACATGGGTCACATAGTAAACGCTACTGTCACACATACGTTTAACAGTATGTTAATATCCTATTGTTTGGCTGCGGCTTAATGTGGCAGCAATTAATGGTGACCGCGCTCCCACGCGGTGCTCATTCCTGACGTACCGATGGCAAAAAAAGTCCTACATATTTATGAATTACACCCGGTAATTTCACCCGACAACCTCCGTGTCGTAGGATGACCTCCGTGGCGTAGCGGTGAAAGTCTCGCATTGAGACTAGGAGGTCGGGTTCGATCCCCACACCGAACAAGAAATATTTATGTAAATTCAAAGTTATCTTTCCGGGTCTGGTTCGTTGAGGGGCTATTCTGTACATCGGAAAGCACGTTAAGCCGTTGTTGGCCGCCGTTCTCGATTGTGTTACAACATAAAACTGCGGTCACCAACTACTAACCACCAACACCAAAACACTAAACAAAACACCAATTATGGCAAAAACCGTCCCTCGGGAGGAGACCCATGTTCAGCAATGGACGTTTGAACGGGTTGATCTCCCACGAATATATTGTGCCATTCATTTATTTTACATGATAAATTATATTATGTTTAAATTATATTATGATAATATAATTTATCATGTAAATGTTATATTGTGGTGTGAAAATAAATAATAATTATTATTTTATATAAACTACACTGTACTGTAGCCATTAGCAAAACGGTTTTGTTTGACACTTCTTTATCGTGACGTAGTTACAACAAAATATTTTGTTTCAGTTAAAATTTAAATCTTTGTTATGATTGTATAGATATAATACTGTTATTATTAAAGCAAAGGGAATTATGTTCCGGGTGACAATAAATAGGTTTAAGTTTGCTCTGTTGCTCTTTAACGTAAAAGATAACTTTGAAATAAAATTGATTTCAAATTCGATACATTGTTGGTAATAAGCATTTTCAAAATTTACATCTGTAACGTGATTCAATTTACTTATGCTTAGTTCTAAAAATAGCGAATTTACGAAAAGTTGGATCTTTTTGCGTATAAATATCTTGACTGTTTGTTTTCCTATTTGGTCATTCAATTTCAATTAAATTTATTTAAAGTCTAATTTAGGTTTTTTTGTGGACGCTACATTTACTCATCGGTAAGGATGTCGATGTTCTGATAGGTAATTTATTAAGTAGTTCCAAAAAATACCTGATTATTTTGTTAAATTCTTGTATTTTCTAATTGGGACAATACTTTCTATATTTGTTAATAAATATTTAAGAATATAAATAAGTACTAAATACAAGTATAATCACAGAAACAAATCAAATCTAATATTTCATTTGAACGAACTTGTAAAATAAAACCTGTTCTAAATCGATTATACTGGGTAACGTTCCCTGTTGGTTAAACTTGCACATGAATGTCAATGCGTAAATACAAAAGAGTCTATAATATTTTTTCTAGTTATACGTTTCTGAAGTAGGACTGTAGTCCTACTTCAGAAACGTATAACTAGAGAAATTATTATCTAAGAATAATATATGTATTTAAGTATAATTATATAACAATGAATTAAATTAATATAAAATGGCTCACTGAATAGACAGTCGATTTAATTTCTTATAAAAAAAATGAAATTTTCAGTCTATTATATCTAGATGAAAATAACATATTTTTCGTGGGAAATATCTAAAAGGTAGGGTTCCAGGAAGTGAACATTAAAATTAATTTACGAAACATCAAAGATTTTTATTCATAATGTAACAGCAATGTAATTACTTTTTATATAGCTATTATTATTAATTAATAAAAATATAATCTTTATTTACTTTTCACATAAAACTTGCAATTTCTGAGTGGTATGTGGTACATTTATAGCTTCTGAATACCGTTTTCGTTCGAAGCTACATTGGTGTTTAAATAATATATCTTAGTTATTTTGTAAATACGTTATAGATAAAAATTTTATGATTTTAAAATCTAATGTCTTTTCTAAGTACACTTTGTAAAATATATAAAAAAATAATCTTGTAATTATTTTATAGCAATAAATGTTTTATTTTATTTTATTTTATTAAAAAATCATAGTTCTATAAGAACAAAAAGGCAAAAAGAGAAGCTCACATTGCTTCATGAGAGGTAGGCCCCGACGAGATTCGAACTCGTGATCTCCTGTTTACTAGACAGGCGCTTTAACCAACTAAGCCACGGCGCCGTTGATATGTGAGGCGAAATAGTAGGCAGCGTTCAACTCAAGTGTGTGAACAAAGATGATGTCATCGTTTCTTAATGTAACTGATAATTATGTGGCTTGGTTATTACTTTATTAATATTTATTTTATTAGAAAAGGAAGGTATTTGTGAATATAATACATGTATTTTATTACTGCTGGAATATAAATCGCTACGAAAGTGATGTGAAAGTTACCTACCTACATAAAATAATAAATCAAATATTTTTTACTCGGGGGCCTATTACGCCTACTTTCAATTTATTGCGTGGATCAGGGTTGACGAATATTTGTTTATCTTTTCTATGAGACTTTTGTTATATTATTTAGATTTCTTTTGCTTCAGCTCCTCGCCCTAGAATCTGGTTTGTGAAAAATATTTTCTTTAAAAACCACTTCAGAGAAAGATTACGTTAGATTGATTTTTCTAAAAAAAAGTAAAGATTATGATAAGTTTTCACTGTCAATTATATAACTATTATTCCTGTTAAAATACTTTGAAAACATGAATAGAATTCCAAAATGATTTCGTAACTAGAAAGTTACCTTACCCTGAGTAAAAATTAGTTATATTTTATAAATCCCTATGTAAATCTTATTGGGACGAGACCTACTCGAAAGGAGCTTGAGAATTTATCTTATAAAATCAGTAATAATTATATATTAAGTTGAAGAGCTTCTTTTATATATCTACCATTTATCGAGGAAGGCTGTAACCTAATACTTTGAATTATGTAGTTTAACTAACTCCCTTTCCCGTAGTTACTCCATAATTATATGTCTATAGGCTTCCTCGATAAATGGGCTATCTAACACTGAAAGATTTTTTCAATTCGGACCAGTAATTGCTGAGTTTACCGCGTTCAAGAAAACAAACAAACTCTTCAGCTTTATATATTAATAAGTACTGATCTTTTTTTTTCTTTTTATTATTAGAAAAAGGTTAGCATTTGACTACACCCTGCCTGATGTTAAGCATCGGAATAGTCTAGGATGGAGCTCGCTTACCTAGAAGGAACCGGTTTACTCTTGATTTGAAGAGACCCATATCGTACATATCGGGAAATATAGACCCCGGCAAGGAGATCCACATCTTCGCAGTACGTACAAACAACGTGGACTCGAAGCGCTTTGTACGTATTTTGGGAATATCGACCATGTACTGATGGCGCCTCTCCGAGTGTCTTGTTGTCCGATAGAAAAAAGGGGAAGGCAGAACTAAGTTGTGCAGTTCCTCAGCACACTATCCGAAATGTATCCGATAAAAAACCTGAACTGAACTGTAGATATTCATCAATTTTTATAAGTCTCTTTATATACGGTCTTCTTTTGAACATACTGTACTGTTAGCCTGCATCATCCCACTACTGGGTAAAGACCTCTCCCCATGACGTCCAGCTCTTTCGATCCAGGGCTAAAGTAGGCGTTTTTTTGTCCGACAACGGGGTCTGCCGCGACGCCTTCTAGCTGTGTCACGGCTCCACGTGGTGGTTATTTTGGCCCACAGCTTATTGGTCATACGGCAGACGTGGGCAACGGAAAACTTTCTTCAAAGGAAGGCCCTTAATATGAGTTTTCCATAGTCACAACGCTTCGTCGTCTTCTTCTTAGTTGTACACTCTTGACAGAGTGGTCGTGGTCATGTCAAAGTCGATGTTTGCGACACAACAGCTCTTGCGACCCGTCGCCATGTGTCTCTGTTTCTGGTGGAGTGGGAACAATCGTTGATCGTATTCCCTGTGATGGACTTAATAAGGTCTGTCCATCTTTTGCCCTCAACTTTACCTGGCACCACTAAAAGTTCCATGGAGTCCTCGTTGCGAGTGATGTGCCCAAAGAATTTGAGCAGTTGTAAACGGGTAGGCGACTGCAATATATGTATAGTAAAATGTAATATAATTTTTGATCGAAGATATAACGAAATCCTTTAAAATAGTAAACTAAGTTAATTTAAATCTTATTACTACCTATTATTAAGATCAACAGATACGTATCAGCCCTATTGAGACGCACGCGCACCCTTTCTATCCCGAAGCTGCCATTGTTTTCAGACAATGTCCGTTCTTGACCCTCTGACATATACAGTTGGTGCCTTGTAGCTATCTGTCTGTTGAGGAATTCTAGTTTATGTTATAATGTATTGATAAATAGCTTCGACCTCTGGTTTTACTTGTGGATTGCTAGTATTGTTACTCGGCTTCACTGGAAGGGCTAACGGGTTTACTCGCTATAGACTCATCTGCAGGTGATAGACTGGTCGTGTGGGTAGTGATAAAATACTTTTAAATAAACTTTGTTTGTAAAAAGTATTTTTTTTCTCTTTTATGTAAAAAATAATTGACACCTTCCATATTATCACACAAAGATTTCTAGTCCGACGTGGGTATCGAACCCACGGTCTCCGTAGATTAAAAACGGGCCACGTCACGGAGGGGGGCTAATGAAGCTTAACGTGATTGTATATTTTTTATATTACAAATTGATACCAATGGAATAAAGCACTATCTCATAGAACACATAAAATTGTTATATTTCAAAATTGAGATTAATAAAATTAATCAAACTTAGAGACGTGACCGACTGTGGTTCCACCGTAGCAATGGCATTAGGGGCTTTACCTAAGATGCAGGTTCGAATCCTGTCTGAGGTCAAATTTTAATAATCTGAATTTTGAAATATAATATAAGGTAAACTTTTCCATTAAGTTTTCTAAACATCTAAAAATATAAAATTGTTTCCTAATCCTAAACAAACAAATAAATAATTATTTTGTCATCATACGAAAATGTTTTTTTTTTCAAAATATTCGTTACACTTGCTCAGGTGTGAAATGACAAGTTTTAGGTAACACTTTCTAATCTAATTAATTAACGGACTTAAGCATCGGCTAATTAAGCCTTGTTTAACGGAAGTTGATAGTTACCACTTAACTAAAAAATTGTCATAGATTCGTAGATGCGATAATCTAAAATAAAATATAAGAAAAAAATAATAATAAGCCAAGTGCGAGTCGGGCTCGCACACAAAACGATTATTAATATTAGACACTTTTAAAGTGAATATTAAACGTAACATAAAAATATGTTTACTTTAAAAGGTTATTGAAATTATTATCATTTTTAGCGTTTAGAACCATAAGGTCGCTTGGGCCATTATTCGTCAGAATCATTAAAGTGGCACATAAGACCAAATTCTTCTGAATTGTAATAAAACATCCGTCCTATGCTTCTGAGGTCAAGATTTTTATACGAATGGTTAGTATATAACCGCTTGCTTTTAGAAACGGTATCATAATCATAATTACGGATAGCTCTCCACAACATGTCTTTAAAGCCACAACTATTTCCTTCCTGTCACTACTTCTAGTCCATAGCAAATATGTCTCAAGTATATTTATAGAAATTGGTATTTAGAATAATATCATCATCATTATTTCAGCCGTAGGACGTCCACTGCTGGACATAAGCCTCCCTCATAGATCTCCAGTAGTTGCGGTTAGAAGCGGCCTGCATCCACCACCGTGATCCGCGGCCTTAAACAGATCATCCGTCCATCTAGTAGGTAGACGTTCTACGCTACGCTTGCTGATCCGCGGTCTCCATTCGAGAGCTTTTCGTCCCCAACGGCCATCTGTTATCCGTGCTATAAGGCCTGCACATTGCCACTTAAACGAACTAATCCGTTGGGCTATGTCGGTAACCCGCGTTCTTCTACGTATCTCCAAATTTCTGATAATATAATGCCTATGAATAATATCATGGCTTTTTATCCTTGAAAAGCTTCCCTCACCCGCGGTTTCACTAGATTATCTCCCGTTCCCGTAGGAACTTAATAATGAATCTAAGTGTATATTCCTGGTACAAAAAAATTAATATATAAAAAATTAAGTAAGTTTTCACGCGCGGTTTTATTCGCGTAACTCCCGTTCCCGTGGGAATTACATAATTAAATATTACTCTTGATTAAAGTATCTCCTCTCTATCTAAAGCCTCTGGCATTAAGTCCGCCCATGTACAGCAAAATTATTTACTGGAGTTAATAAATAAATTAAAAATACATAAAGAGCTCTATAATGGTGAAATAATTTTTTAAATAGTTTTGAAACCTATTCATTCATTCATATTACAGAAGACTGCAGAATGGGTTCCGTGAAGTGAGTTAATTGATAGAGATCTTCCTGAAGAAAGGTGCTATGTGACTCAAAAAGATTTATATCGGATCTTAAATGATTATAAAATTAATTTAAATATCGACCACCATTTAATTATCGTTTGTATTCAGTTCCTGTTTGCGACTAAGTACACATTTTGAAATCCATCTTATCATTCCCAAACGATCAGTAACTTCATTATTTCAAATATTAATTTATCCTCCCTCAAACAGCCCTTGAACTTGAACCGTACAAATTACGTGCCATCAACAAGTAGGTTCATTTCAACAAACATAATTTGGGGTCACCCTACATTCGAAGCGCGCCGTAGAACTGATTAATCTTTGAGGATGTTACAGTCATGAACACCAGCGTAAGTAGACCCTTTAGTCGGTCAAACGTTACCGTATTAATGTCCCACTAGTGGTAACAAAACATAGATTTTTCGTGTATTTTTCTTTTGCTTTTCTGATACACGCACATCTCACATCAATTATGAATACGACAAAGAAAGAATCAGCCAAATCGGTCGTATCGTTCTTAAGTTATGCGCGGATTAACGCACATTTAGCTATTCATTAGTAATAGCTATAGATAGAACAAGCTCAGAGCTCAATATAAACTGGTCATTTAATTATTGTTATAAATATTTTGAATTTGGAATATTGTTTAATCATAATTTGGATGCTCAGTGAAGAATTTTATACTTTTAATTGACGTGAGAATGTCCCAATTAATTATTTATGGTGTGGTTATCTTTTGTTAGGGGAACTCTCGCCATGGTATTCATGGTTTGTAGGCTTTGGGATAAACGGGAGGAAAATATTTTGAACGTTCTACTTATGAGTGTTGAGAGATAGCTACGCATTTCTCACGGTTATTTGTTTTTGTTATAACAGTATGTATTATTTGACACATAGTAGCAGATTTTAGTAAGTAAATAGGAGTAATAAATGTTTCGCTATTTGAAATAATTATTGGAACCTGTAGAATTACATATAAATTAATAAAATGAAGTGACTGTTTGAAATGAAAAAAAAATCAGTTTTCTTTTAGGTACTTTCTAGAGCTCAAAAGCATAACGTCGGATGTGCCATTATACCTACTTCAGAAACATTCGTCGTATGTGCCTTTATCGTGAACTGCCACTTACGACCAAATGCTTCTGAAGTATAATGTACATCCGTCCTTGTGCTTCTTAATATGTAATAACGCCTAGCTCCCGATGGAACTTCATAATTAAATACAGCCTATTTTACTAAGGGATACTGTAATTCTAAGGCCTCGTCCTGGACGCCAGCGGGCGGAGCGAGCGGCGCGGGCGACGGCACGCGCGTCTTTATCAAAGTTCATAGATTTGTGTGAAGCTGTTCACAACAGCGAGAGGTGCGGGCGGCGGGTTTTCCTTAGGCACCGCCCGCTTCGCCCGCTGACGTCCAGGACGAGGCCTAATGGTGAAAGAATTAGCGTAATCCATCTAGTAGTTATTCAGCTTATTCGTTACTATCAAACAATTTTTATTTGTTAAGCTTAGTTTTAGAATTATTCTGTAGCATTAATTCGTGTAGTACAATAATAATATGTGAATTAAATTTCGTTTACAAAATACAAATGTAGAAAATGAAGAGAAAAATTTAGATAATGTACTAAAAATAATGTTTTTATTTTATTATTATTTCAATATTTCAACGAAATACAATAAATAGTGAGTTTATTTTATTAACAAACATAACAAAATCCTGGTTAATATTATCTGTTATAACTTTCCTCTAAAAATATTGCACAACACAATATCTTATAATATTTTATTTTAAAGGTTTGTTTTTTTTTTGTAAATAAGCGAAATTTGTAATCTAAGCGATAGGTGACGCCATCTATCAGTATCATTGCAGAATCAAAGCTAGTTAACATTAAAATTTACGGTCTCCGTAACGAGCACTAGTGGAAATTTAATTAAAATCAATCAATTATTCAATCAATAGTTACGTAACTATGTTAGGCGTAAAACGTGGTAGTATAACAACCTTCCACGTCAGTTCATTCAAGCTGTACTTTTATTATGTTAGTTTCCTTTATTTTTTCCCACATTAGGCAAATCATTGCGACGAAAAGAATGCTGAATATAAAGATGGAAGGATATGTTTGAAGAGGACGGCCAAAAAAAGATAGATGGACTGTGTGAAAGATGATATGTCTAAGAAAGGTGTGAGTATGGAAGAGACGTCTAATAGGGAAAAAAGGAAGAGGATGACATATTGTGCCGACCCCAAATAATGGGAGCAGGGCAGGAAGATGATCCCCTCCCTTCGAGGCTGACCCACGAGGAGTAGGAACGCCTCTCCACTCCGGGCGTCCTTATAATTGGGCAAATGGGCCACTGTAAGCGTGGCCCCGGAGATCCCGCGGTACCATATTGGCCGCGGGTGAAGGAGGTCCGGGAGGATTTAGTGGTACTAGGGTCCTCTCCTCGTGGTATGAGTTTAGCATATTACGCTATGGAGAGGGCGAGGCCCACATACCGCTTTGCCGGCGCAGAAATGCTGCACCGGCGGAGGGGAGGGGAAAATGCATTTCCCCGGGAAAAAACAGGCTCCAGTCTCCCCGTTTGTTACATAAAATGTTTGTATGTATTTTGCCAGCCAGGATTGGGTGAATTTCCATAATCACAACGCTTACCAGGCGGATTGGTGTTCGCAGTAAAATGATTTAGTTGCCTTGCGCTGATAGCCATCCATGCTGTTTATTCCTTATTTGCCCTTTATGACACCTATTGGTAGACATGGGGTGGTCTGTTCATCGATCCACACATACAAAGTTTCGCATTTATAATATTACTAGCCGGGGCAGGTCCCCGGCTTTGCACGGGTGCAATGCTGATGACATATAAACACTCAATCTGCCTCTTAAATCACTCAATCTATTAAAAACCGATCATTAAAATACGTCAATCATTTAAAGATGTATGTGTACCGACTTTGTTTTATACTATGTTGTAATGATTTGTGTTTGTATATAATACACAGTATATGCATAACGCCTTAAAATTTATAAATTAATTCGATAAGAAAATAATAGTTTCTGAAAGGGTCCCGGGACATCTAAGTGTCTTGGATCCCGCATCAAATTTAATCAGAAAGTTTATAGGAGAGCCACCAGCGCAAAGCGGTGTGATGTTATTTGGCTGTGGTATTCTGTTAGTAAGAGGTAGGTACTACTCCAGTCAAGCAGTTCATTAAAAGTACAAACTCTACTCTGCCTCTTTAAAACTTTACCATAAGTATCGATAGTGGCTCCCTTTGTTACTCTAATGTCGAAGTCAAAGTCAATATATCTTTATTCACATAGACACATTTAAAAATATTTTTAAATTATGCGTCCTTAGTTTTTATTTTCACTACCACCATTTCTGGGCGTTGTAACTCTAAGAACTGGCAAGGAACTCGGAGGTTTTTTTTTTATATATAACTAGCGGCCCGCCCCGGCTTCGCACGGGTGGACTTTTATACCCTACCCCTGCCCTACCCTACCCCCACCCTAACCCTACCCTACCCCTACCCTACCCCTACCCTACCCCTGCCCTACCCTACCCTACCCCTACCCTAACCCTACCCTAACCCTACCCTACCCCTACCCTACCCCTACCCTACCCCTACCCTACCCCTACCCCTACCCCTACCCTACCCCTACCCTACCCCTACCCTACCCCTACCCTACCCCTACCCTACCCTACCCCTACCCTACCCTACCCTACCCTACCCTACCCTACCCTACCCCTACCCAAAAGTATCCTATGTCCTTCTCCCAGTTCTTAGCTACCTCCCTACCAATTTTCAGCCAAATCGGTTCAGCCGTTCTTGAGTTATAAATAGTGTAACTAACACGACTTTCTTTTGTTTTTAAAATGTATTCTGCTATTCAGGGCGGAGACAAATCCAACGAAACAAAAACCATGAAAATTGATCCAGCCGATCTCGAGTTATAAGTGTTGTAACAAACCCGACTTTGTTTTATATATATAGATAGATGGACACTAACCCAACAATTATCAAGTTTCTTGTCAGATAGCTTAAGGAATTAATAGTTTCTGAGGAAATTATCGCGTTTATAATCACACTTCGTTTATCGTTCTAATACCTGAGTTAGTATTTTATATAAAAGACTAGAAGTTGGGCATTTAAGAGATCGCGGTGCGTAATATGATAAGATATGATAAGACTAAGCACTAATATCGCAATAAAAATAATAACATGATTTATTAGTATTGTAAGTGTTAAAAATTTGTATCATAATAGTGTGTTAAAGCTGTGTGACTAATGTAAGAGTAATCTATAATAATATATGAAGGTGGAGAGTTTGCTTGTTTGCTGGTTCGCTAATCTCAGGAACTAACGGTCCGATTAGAAACAATATTTCTATGTTAGATATCCCATTTATCGAGGAACGCTATAGGCTACATTTTCATGTCCTCCACGACGTTTCTGTCGATGGCGAATTTCTGCTATGTATTTCTATGATAAGTGGCTTGGACATGGCTTGCAAATAGGTTTGCCACCATTTTTTTTGCTTTATATAGTACTTTTTACAAAAAGTTGCTTTCAAAATTACGGGAAATTCACGATATTTTTTTTAGGCCTCCACGTTTTGTGAATTAGCATTTTCTATTTGTTTTTACATGCTGCGCTGAGGGTACGGTTGAAATGATTTAAAGGGGTGAATATTAGTTTAGCAAAAAAATATAGTACTTTTTGTAATATATTATTTTTGTATAGTACGGGTAACAACACTTTTTTTTTTTGTTGTCCTGGGGGAAATGCATTCACCCACCGCCGCTGCAGCGTATTCGCGCGCTGGCGGTGGGATATGTGGGACTCGCCCTCTCCATAGCGTGGTATGCTTAACTCATACCACGAGGAGAGGACCCTACACCACTAAAACCTCCCGGACACTCCTTCGATCCGCCGTTGGCGGGGGCCGGGTACGCATGAGCAATCCGGCCCCCCGACGGTACGGGTGACAACTCTACTTGCAAACCCAAATTTTGTCATAAATACTCTGTCACATGACACGCAATATAGTTGGTTACAGGCCACATTTTATTGTGAAGCTAGTACTACAATAAGTGTATTGAACACAGGACCATAGTGTACTTCTGTGTCTTGTCGAGTATAGTCGGGATTTGCGCACAGGGCACGCTTACTTTTGTTGAGTATGGCCGACATTTACGTTCAAAATACATTGGTGACCGTTGCCGAATGGTCTAGGCATTCAAGAGTATGCCTAAGATGCAGGTTCGTGTCCTGCCGGTAGTCAACATTTTTAGTATAAGGACGGACGATTAGGTAATAACTAATCGTACGCGTCGTACGATGTCCCCTCCAATCTAATCTACACTTCCTATACTCAATGATAAAACTAATAAATATTTATCTTTTGTACACACTATAAAGTTACTTAACAAGATAATCAAATCATTAATAATAATTCCCTCGACTTCCACATTACGAAATATTGCGCGTTAATTCAATATTTTGTTATACTGTTATTATTTAATCGATATATAATACAAACGAATTACGAATCGAGTTTTGGGAATGGTGGTTAAAAATAGACTTTAAGCTTCTAACAAAAGCTATTGTAACTTGCTCGAAGGATTCTTTGTTCAATTAGTTTTCTGTTCGTCTACTTTGCGGAAAAAAGATAAGTCGTAGGCAGTAGTGTAGCTAGGTGACCAAGGGTCCTGGGGCAAAGAACTGCTGCCCTATACCGTTTAGGTTTTATCAATTAGATACATATTTTAAAAACGCGGATTGCTAATTAGTTTTTGGGGCCCTCCCAGGCTTGGGGGCCCCGGGGCACTGCCCCGCCCAGCCCTTTTGTAGCTACACCAGTGGTCGTAGGTAAGAAAAAATAGATCATATGTCTACAACTAATTTAAATAATATGTACATATACTAGTCAAATAATTTAAATGTGCCAAAACGAACACTTGTCGATAAACACACAATTTTCGCTAGTGCAAACTGAGAGCTGTACGGTTTTTAATGTGCCTTACCAGAAGGGTAAAAACGGGACCCTATTTTTAAGACTTCGCTGTCTGCCTGTCAGGCTGTATCTCAAGAACCGCGATAGCTAGATAGTTGAAATTCTCACAAATGTTCTGATGCCGCTATAACAACAGCTACTAAAAATAAAATAAATATTTAAGGGGGGCTCCCATACAACAAACGTTTTATTTTTACTCGATATCAATAACGGCAACAGGTAGGCACTTGAAATTGGTACGGAACCCTTCGTGCGCGAGTCTGACTCTGACTTGGCCGGTTTTTCATTATTATTTTATTTGTATATGTGGTATCCTTAATTCATAATTAGCACGCTGTAGTTTTATATTGAGTTTAAATTGTTGGACAAATTTAAACATTTATTCTCATACTAATTTATGAATGCTAATATAAAATTTTGCGTTTTATTGCATTTCTATAGATATCATGAATATTGTCAAATTTATCAGTTGTTTATTTAAGCGCCAGTTTCACGTGAGGCGCGCACGTGATCTGAGCATATTATTATTATCTAGTAGGTATATTATGAACTTTTTTTATTTTTCGGGGGGAAATGCATTTACGTATTCCCATCGCCGCTGCAGCGTATTCGCGCGCTGGCAATGGGATGTGTGGGACTCGCCCTCTCCATAGCGTGGTATGCTAAACTCATACCACGAGGAATGGACCCTACTACCACTAAAACCCTCCGGACACTCCTTCGATCCGCCGTTGGCGGGGGCCGGGTACGCATGAGCAATCCGGCCCCAGGTATATTATGACCTACTTCCGAAATTACGACGAAGAATAGGTATGAAGACTAAAAAATTATAATTAGTCCGTCAGTTAGATTACTAACAAAATATTGGACACGTATTTTTTAGGAATGAAATCAATAAAAATTTACAAACATACGGGGCAATAACAAACAATAAAGTTCAGGAGATGGGGGCTTGTGACGTCACTACTAGGTAAAATTGTACCTAGAAGTGACGTCACACGAAATTTCAACGCGCTGTATCTTCGTCATTTTTTGTTTGAGGAACGAAAAATACGTTACCAATATTTTTTGGTAATCTGACTGATGGACTAAATAGATTTTTTTATTGTTAATGCCTATTGTAATATAATATGTATAAATTAATACGTGAAGAGAAAACTTTGTACCCCATTTTACGCAAATTGCGCGGACGGAGGAGAATGAAATTTCGCACACTTGTAGTTTACATAGTGAGGTAGTGCAGAATGCTAATAATTTTTCATTTTGGTCCAATTTCGACGACAATTAGCGACCACTTATTTTGTTCATTGTTCAATTCCAATCGAAATCGGTAGTTCCGGAGCCTAATCAATGCAAACCAACAAACAAATGATGAAAACACTATTTTACCTTCAAATATAGGTTCTATAAAACATAACTCCTCAAATATCTCAAGTGATTTGAAAAGTTTATTTTCAAAACTGAATTTTCTTCCAGCAAACCTTATGAAAGAAGCATTTGATTAAAAGTGTATAGCTAACATCGGACGAGTTACTATGTATTGTATTGAGAAAACATCTTTAAACTACATATTTACATATAATACAAACACTGATGTAACAATTCGCAGTATTGTATAAATCGTTTAATAAGATCTCAGATAGTGTGGCCTTGATACTCTAACGTAGGCTTGTATCTATAGACATAGGCTGTCAAATTTACTGTGCCACCGAAATGTAGGGCACGCCGCCAACTACTATTAGTCATGATTAGAAAAAAACTAAATCAGCTGCGCTATCTGTTTCTGTGTAATTCAACGGTTAAAGTACCTACGAGAATTTTATCATTTAACTATGAAATCTATTTATATTCTTATATGTATAGCTCGGCAAACTATCATATGAGCTTGACTTTTGAGCGGTTACTATAGCCTCTTTTTCATTTCACAGCGATGATATGATAATCATACTGAGTTTGTTTCGCTGGGTCTTCTCTGTTGGGGCGCGTTGGATCCGGTGGTAGAATTTGAGGTCCGTCGTTATACTTAGGTATACTCTGATCAATTAATGACAATTGTTCTTACAAAACATAGACAAAACAAGCTATTTGACGCATTTTCACTACTTCACCGGGCATAAAAGCGAGCAGAGCTCCAGCCTAGATAATGGGACTTGGGCCTCGGTCAGGGCGGTCGCTGACGGAGAGATTGAGGGATTATGGCTTTTAGTTTTTAGGGGAGTTTTGTGCAACTGTCCCTGTACTTTACAGTTCGCTGGCCTCTCAGACTTCGGGTCTACGAGGGCATCGGAAGGTTGCTATTTTACACAATTTAGTTAAATAATAACGTTGAAACAAAAATATTTTTAAAACTTATTATTCATAAGGTTGCTCAGATAAAAAAAATATATAACATGTAGTGAAATTATAGATAAATTAAAACACTGCTTTGTTTGAGTTTTATTCATATACATCGCTTCTCCCACCAAATAAAATGGATACTGTAAAAAGTAAATTTTACAGGAATAATAAAAAACTGCTTTTTGGGTATATCTGAGAACTGAAAAGTCGTAAGATGGACTTTAATATATCAAAACAAAGAAATATTTTGCTTTATTTATTTTTTGATCTACGGAAAATAACACTATGATTTGACGGGCGGCATCGGACAAGAATGGCTCGTATCCTAAAGTATTCAAGTACAAATATCTTATCAATTAAACTACGAAATAAAATATATAATGCGTAGTTATCCATCTCATATTTATTTATGTCACACACGTGATTGTCGCTGATATGGTATCAACGTTAAATGTTGCTTTATAGCGATCAAAGAAGTAATTTTCAATGGTTTAGTAAACATTAGTCCAAGATACGATCGATGGATTGTGTGAAAGACAATATGGCAAAAGAGATAATGAATAAAAATCATTTTTATTTACATTTAACGTAGACGTAACTAAAGGTTTAAGTAGACTAAATATTAAAAAAAAATTACATTGAAGTTATTTTTATTAGGCCAGACTTTTGCAGTCTTCTAGTATTTTTGGTAACCCCACGTGCTAAGCTTAAATGCTTGTGTTACGAGTGGGTTCACGTCAGTAGTGCCATGTGGGGATCGAACCGGCGACCACAATATCACAAGTCCGACGCCCCTAACCATTTAGCCTTAATAACTTTTATACAAAGTGAAGAAGCAAAAGCCTCTTGGCAAAATATACATTAAAAAAAACACAATGTCCTCCAAAGAAACGGTGAGCATTACGTAGTCAACTAAAACATTTCACTACGCACAACATACGTAATAAAAACGCTGGAAATTTTAAACTGGGTTAGGATGCTACGTAGCGACAAGCCAGTTGCTAGGCTCATACCCCACCTCCACTGGTTATATCGTTAGATAACTCAGATAAGATACGGCTCCGTCGTTAGAAATCTAGAGCTCAAAAGCATAAAGACGGATGTACCACATACTTCAGAAGCATTTGGTCGTAAGTGCCAGTTTACGATAAAGGCACAAATTATAACGAATGTTTCTGACATGCGACTTTACGCTTTTGAGCTCTAGAAATATACACGTGTTTTATTAATTCCTACTTTTACACGAGTATGAGTGCTAGCTGTTGTTACGACTATTTCCGTGAAGGTTTCGATGACACTATACAAAATTTGACAACCCTTTTCATTTAAGATGCTTACGACATACAAAGAATATACCCTCCAAGTCTCTACGGTCATTCTGATAGCCTTTTTGCCCGGTGAAGTAGCTTTTTTTGGACGGACATATATGTATTTATCGCCGAGGCTTTTTCACCGGGCGAAAAGGCGAGCAGAGCTGCCTAGATAAATGGTTTAAACACTACAAACTAAGCAACCTGCGCAAGAGGGCATCCCTGTGGGACTTGGACCTCGGCTCAGGGCGGTCGCTGACCAGGGAGATGAAGGGATTATGGCTTTAAGTTTCATTTAGGGGAGTTTTGCGCAACTGTCCCTCTACTTTACAGTTCGCGGGTCACTAGGACTTCGGGTCTACGAGGGCATCGGAAAGTTCTTAGCAAACTAAGGGTTGGGAGGGCGAGGGGGGGGGGTTAAGTAGCAAAAGCCTTGTGGCTGAATACAAAAATATCCGTCCGAAATAAAAGTGGTAAACTCGAAAACTGCTGTATTGGTTTTTCATACGGTTTGCAGTTCAAAGAATTCATGAGAAAATATATGTATGAAGCATTCATGAGAAAGGTTAAAGTGCATAATTACCTCAAAGATATTAGCTGTGAACTAGAGAACTAGAGCTACCTATATATTGTTGGTGATACTGCAACACTGAGTAAGTGACAGTGGCTGATAAGGAATAATTTCATCTGTCGAAGATTTATTTATTTATTTATGTATTAAGGGCCGCAATATCAATTTGGTACATTCGATTTACAACCTTATTAGCTATGTCTCTTACGCAATATAGCACTGTCTCTCATCAGCGATATATAAACTAAGGGATAAAATATAATGACCACCAAAAATATATACTTGACACCAGAAAAATAAAGTCTAAAATTATAATAGTACTAGGCTATTTTAATCACGACTGCACTTCAAATTGTATTCGAACACCAAATGTAGTTAATGATCACCAAATCTTAGCGAGCAAATTATTGCGCTATTTCTACCTTAATAAAATCAATGAAAAATGACAATCGGTTAGGTTAGGTTAGAGCTGCGGCCATACAACGGCCAGAGCCGAATAGTAAATTAGTAAAACATTTAGGTACTTTTGGTGATCATTTACTACTTTTGGGTTAACAATGATTTATTTGGAGTCATTTTGCTTAAATACGATAGCGAAATGTTAAAACTTTGGTTACAATTTTACATTAAAATGCGGGTTTAATTTTGGTGATCATTTTTACTATATCTGATGGTAAGTTAAACATAAGCCATAAACTAATCATCATCATCCCGTATAAGGTCCTCTGCTGCAATAGTCACCACGCTTGGCAGGCGGGTTGGTGACACAGGTTAACGTAGCTGATCTTTACCTAGTATACGATTGTCATAGATGATGTAATGATAGTCAAGACCGACGGCTTATCCAATGCACGGAGGATAGTACCTCAACC
Source organism: Nycteola revayana (assembly GCA_947037095.2). NCBI lineage: Eukaryota > Metazoa > Arthropoda > Insecta > Lepidoptera > Nolidae > Nycteola > Nycteola revayana. The sequence continues at coordinate 18,591,061 of OX344847.2, read as the reverse complement.
AACCAGACTAGGAAAAAAAAATATTTAACACAAAGACTTTTTTGTATTAAATGAGAATTGAATCCACGATCTCCGAAATTAACAGAGAAACTCATATCACTACCCACGTAGCTTAACACATTAAATTATCTATTTTTGCATAAATACATAAAGCTGGTCAGATATAGGTCATATTAATGCTACTACAACAATGTATTTATCTGTGGTTTCCTTATTTCCTGAAGATAATAGGAGTTTCCGTATTTTTTGTCGATCCTCTAACCATTTATATTGGCGTCATTTCGTAAGCGCGGCGAATCAACTTCCACATTCATACTCATTAGTTAATCATCATTTTTCATATTCATTTCAGCCGTAGGCCTCCCTCCTTGATCTCCAGTTATAACGTGATCCCGCGGCCTTTACCAGATCATCTGTCCATCTAGTTGGTGGACGTCCTACGCTTGCCGGTCCGCGTTCTCCATTCGAGGACTTTTCGCCCCAAACGGCCATCTGTTCTCCGTGCTATATAACCTACCCATTGCCATTTCAACGAACTAATCAACATAATAATAATAATATGGCTAAGGCTTTCGGTATACAGCCAACCTGTCAGTCACATATGTTACAGCTTCACAGCAAAAAGGCGAGAAAATTAATTTATTTCCCGTAATATTCGACCAGCTAAGTGATTATGAATCCATTTTATATTATTTCACATTAATTATGTTAATTTGTTTTGTGGCCCTTGATCTTGCGTTGATTAAGATTTTATTTATATACGCAAATTTGTTCTTTGTTTACTGTGCTCTGTATACCTTTTTCCGATTTTAATATTAACCTACATAGTTAATAGAATTACAAAATATCTCTAGTTAATTTGCTCAAAAATGTATGGCGGGAGGTCGGGGCAAAAATCGCATCCCATCTTTGGATGCAATTTTTGCACCTACCTGCCCCCGCAAAAATTGTGCACAATATGGAAGCACAGTAAATAAACATGCAATAATACAATCCCTAGCCAGACTTAGACTTAGGCTAAGCCAGAGGAATCATCCCAGGACTTCGAGACATTTTTAAGGGAAATCAAGTCTAGATATTTGGATGGTTAAATTTAAATAGTACCTACAACATCTTTGGGGACACTAAAGAACATTAGAGCAATATTCTGACTAAAGTTAACAATACAGTTGTGTAAGTAATATTGCTCGTGGTCTGTTATTGGCATCGGTCATTCCTTAAGAAACCTAGAGTAGGTTTGATCCCCATTCTGGACAAGTATTTGTCCGTGAATTATATAAATTTAAGTCCTCGCAACATAGGTATGCATTGAATTACTGCTGGAGTTTTCAAATAAGTTGATACGATCCCTACGCCACTATCAAAGCCCAAAATTCGCTTACACCTCTGATATTCACAACAAAATTCACACGTGAAAAAATAGCAGCTATTAATCAATTTAAAAATATAACTAGAACTGGGTTACTGTTTCTGTTCGCAGATTTAATGCGTTTACATCTGTTACACATTGTTTCAACTCTTATCTCGCCCCGTAGTTCAAGGTTTACACGCGGAAAATTTCATGGTCATTCGCTCTAACTGATAATTTGAGTAGAGTTATGTAATTATATGAAATTATATTGCGAATGCTATACCTAATTGGGCGATTGAGAGAGTTTTTAGGTTTAAATTTACTTATTTTTTTCCCCATTTACAGCCATTTTGACCAGTGATTGGCCACACTGATGGCATTAGTGGTACCTACAATCAAGTCCTCCATAGTGCAGGTATCAGGGCATGACGGGCACGCGACCACAAATTGAGTTGATATTTTCTTACAAGAGTAAATATATTTCAACTTAAAAAAAAAATAGGAACTTCGGCGAGCAATAAAGATCGCGAGTCTTATCATTTATCTAAGATGTGAAACCTATAATAAGCTTGTCAATGTGAGGAGAAATTAAGAATTGATCATTTTATTATTATAACTTAACAATAGGTTTCGTTTTCTAGAACAAAAAACGTCCCGACGTTATATCCCGATATTATTTTGCTCCCTTACATTTTTATATTTCATTATTTGAAGACTAACATTGGCGAAACGACCCGAATGCGGTGGCAGGACATTGATTAAAGAAGAATTAGGTTTCACTTCCGTGTGGTGTTCGGGTTAGAATATATCGTCCTATGGGTGTTGTAAAAGGCTAATAAGGGAAATATCTACAGCTGATATATTTGGCCACAGCATCTAAAATCGAGCAATATATTCTTTTTTCAACGTTATATGATTGCGCTGCAACTTGGCAGGCTCATAGTTATTTTTGCTTAAGCTAACAGCTAAGACTCTGGAAACGGAGGCTTAAAGTATGCGTAAAAGTCGCTGTTGACAGCTAGTCTTCGGTATGAATACAAAATATGATATTCGATTGTAATCTTTATGTCCCTAAAGGTTATAGTTTTACGAGTGTCCAAACAGTCCTACAAAACGTGGCTCAGCTTGTAAACGGTAACCGTCCTTCGCACGTAGTCACACATATATATTATCCATTCAACAAGTCACTATGTTATAAAATCGTCTATGATTATTCTTAAGCCTCTGTTTTTGGACGGACATACATTCCACGAGGCTTTTGCTACTTCACCGGGCATAAAGGAGATCAGTGCTTCAGTCCTATTAAAGGGTTTAAAAACTACAAATTACTACTACAGAAGAGTGTATTACCGCTGAAATTTTGTGGGACTGCTTTTGAATGCTACTGTACACAAGCTTCCTAATTATGACCTTTTTTGTGTTTTTCCTGGTTATGTGGGTGAAATTGCGCGGGAATTCTAGTTAGGCATTAAAACTAGAAATAGTGAAAGTTCCAAATTTCATTGACATAGATATTTTACTAATGAACTTAAAACTGCTTTTTGAACTTATGAAATTCTATTGTAGACATAAGTTTCGTCACATATTATATAAAAATATTTCGTCTGTGTGTTCCCATGCTGTGTGCGAATTTGAACCTTGACCTACTCCTTGGTATGCCTACTTCGAGCCGATGCTCTTAAAACTCGATAGTTTTGTATACCTAGAGTGGCAAATCCATTCACATGACAACAAAAAAAGTGGTAACACTGACCATCAATGAGCTGTATCGTGTTTAGGTAATATCTTGCGTCCTTGTCTCTCGACGTATGTGAAAGAGAGAAGGAATGATGTGTCTAGTGTTAACACATAAATCTATGACACAGATTAGAAAACTGCTATGGTGTCCTTACACGGCAATTAATTTTGCCATATAAGTGTGTAATATCTTAATTGATAATCGAATTAATAATTGGTTGATTACCTTTGATGTTTTCTTGATTATTTAACAGATGCACAACATTCTTGTGAGAATGGTTTGATAATCGAATGCTAAACCTTAAAACTAATTACTAATGGTTATTGAAGCCTGGAACCTAAGGTTATCTTGAAATTCTTTGTATTATGTACTTGAACCAACCTCCGTAGCGTATCGGTATTAGGCTCGCTTTAAATCTCGAAGGTCGTGAGTTCGATCCCCACGCCAGACAAGACATGTTTGTGTAGATTCTATGATTCCTTTTTGGGTGTGGCTGGTTGTGTAAGCTCGTTTAGCCGTTGGTGCCGATTTCTATAACAATTGTATACTAGGGAACGGGAAGCAGAGTTTCTTTGTGTGTTACAATACAATACGGCGGCACCAACCCGCCTGCAAGGTGTGGTGACTATGGCAAAAGTCTACTTTGGGAGGAAGCCCATGTTCAGCAGTGGATGTTGTACGGGCTGAGGATGATGATGTATTGGAAGATTTGATGGGGTTTTTTCTCTTGGGGGGACTATTGAGGTTGGATGAGGTTTTAACTACTTCGGACTTAAAAGTAGTTTGGCTTGATTTTTTATATTTTTGGTATCTACGAAACTGTCGATTGTCGATGTCGATGTAGATTTTAAGATTTCTTCATTTTGCATGCTACTAGTATTCTTAGTTACCCCCCGTGCAAAGCTTAAATGCTTGTGTTACGAGTCACGTCGGTACTGCAATAGGATTCGTACCGGCGACCACAAGATCACAAGTCCGACGCCTTAGCCTTTGGGCTACAGCCGCTTTATAACTGAGTCGGTTAACCAGTAAATTGGTCAATGTGTTTTTATTATAAACAAAAGCGGTACCTTTAATTTTACGAGCTTGTTCCATAAGTACTTGTGTAGGTACTTAAGAAACGTTGCCCCAGTAGCCTTGGGTCCCTTCCTGGACACGTACGATTCATTCATGAGACGTACTATTATTTGCATATGGTGTTTCTTTGTTTCATTTTAGTCCTGATTGCAGAGTTGCTTTATGAAAATTAGAACTGTACTTATTATAAGTCAAATACAATGATAATGACAAAAAAACAAATCTTGACTTAATGAATTAGTTTACATTTTAACGATAATATTATTAAATAAAGTTTACCAATTGTGTTATAATTAACCAGGTTCTTTTTTTTCGGATGGACATTTATGTATTTAGCCCCGAAGCTTTTGTTACTTCACCGGGCATAAATCAACCAGCGCATGGGATTAGGTCAGAAGCATAGAACGCGTAGGGAGCCTCGCCTTGCGAGGAGAACCGGACCCTATTCTTGTTACGAGTCTTTTTCTATCTACCTACGTTGTGCCACCCGGAGAAGAAAGACTAAAAGAAACTCCGAGATCATTATTTTTGCTTGAGAACGTATCAGACATAGGTTGTTTTGAAGCGTGCTTTATCAGACCAGTCTATAGAGATGATGTTACCGCAGTAAATTATAACCCGAAGTAGAATTTTTTCATAGTCACCACGCCTGGCAGGGGGTTGGTGACCGCAGTATTTCCGCACAGACATACAGGGAAACGCTGCTGCCCGTTTGCAATTTGTATAGATAATGTTATAACAATCGAGACCAACGGCTTAACTTGCTTCCCGAGGAATGAAGGGTCCTTGAACCAACCAGATTTTTGACTTAAACTAAAATCAAAATATCAAAGTATTTATGGTATTTACTTTGAAGCTCAACGAGGCAATGTTTCTTTAGTTAAACTTAAGCCTTAACCTATCCATACTAATATTATAAAGAAGTAAAGTTGGTGAGTAAGTCATTGCGAGCTTGTTATCATCATCAGCTCATATAATGTCCACTGCTGAACATGGGCTTCCTCCAGAGGGAGGGTTTTGCCATAGTCACCACGCTTGGCAGGCGGGTTGGTGACCGCAGTATTATGTTGTAAAACACAAGGAAACGCTGCTGCCCGTTCCTTGATATACGATTATTATAGATGATATTACAACAATCGGGTAAAACGGCTTAACGTGCTTTCCGAGGAACGGATGGCAGTCCATAGTCCCCGAAAAGAAATCTTATAATTTACACAAAGATTTCTTGTCCGGTGTGGGGATTGAACCCACGACATCCGAGATTTAAAGCGAGCTTGATACCCCTACGCTACGGAGGCTGTCGTTAAACACACAAAGGTACTTTTAACTTTACACAAAGATAAAGTTAAAAGGTACATACTTGCAATAACGAACTCCCTGATAAAGAAGCAAGGAGGTCTGAAGAGCAATTAAATTTTATTGCAACCTTTTGTTTGTCGACAAGTAATTCCGACAGAGCTATTAATGGTTATATAAAACCCTTTTCTGAGAACCTCCAAGCGTAGTGATCGCATTAAGTACCGGAGGTTGCGGGTTCAATCCCCAAGCTGGACAAAAAATCTCTATGAAAAATCTACGCTATATTTCCGTGTCTAGTTGGTTGAGGGACTACCCTTCGTGCTTCGAAAAGCACGTTAAGCCGTTGTTTCCAAATGTTAAAACATCAACTATAACAATTTTATAACAGGGACCGGACAACATCGTTTCTCTGTGTGTGTTATTGCATAATACTGCGGCAAACCGCCTGCCAAGCGTGGTGACTTTGGCAAATATCCTCGCTCGGGAGGAGGCTCATTTTCAAAAGTCCAGCCCGTAGTTACAGCCCGTATAACATTATAAGGTCTGATGATGATAATCAAAAATGCACAAAATAACTTAAAAACTTTTTGGTTATCAAAGTACAATTTACAATATTTTCGATAGATTTGATATTTGTTTTTTTTTTATTGATGTTGTGCGTTAAAGTGCCGTTCAAAAATGCTGTAATAATAGATTTAAATGCCTCTAAAAACATAGGCATCTCTTAATAGTAACGTCGCTGTATCCTTACACTAGGTTCTCGCGCGCGGTCTCGTGTAGCTCCCGTCCCCATGGGAACTTCGTAATCAAATATAGTCCATAGCCTTCCTCGATAAATGGACTATCTAACACTGTAAGATTTTTTTCAAATCGGACTAGTAGTTCTGAGATTATTCAAGCAAACAAAGAGACAAACTTTTCAGCTTTATAAATTACTATAGAACTATAAATATATTTATTATCTATACTTCTATACTAATATAAAAACTGAAAAGTTTGTCTTCAGTGTTAGATATTTTGCATTTATCGAGGGAGGCTATACTAAATATTTAAATTCCTATCACTAGCATGTCGCAACCATCAGACGGCACCAAAACTTTTCCATATATCGAACATATTTCGCAATACGTTTGTCCATTAATAACCTTAATATATTCTATAGTGGACTTGCTAAACATCTTTAAGGTCGCTTCTTCAAACTTTGCATACACAAGGTTGGAATATAAATTTAACATAGCAACAAGCTGTTGCTAACTCACGTATGAGCTTAGAGCAGGCCTATGAAATAGGGTATCAGCAATCAGTATAGATGTGTTCACTTGTACAGTTCTGGGTGATGTGTGTGTGTGTGTGTAAGAGAGACATGTACGATGTCAAAGAGCAAAGTGTATATGTAGAAATATTTGCAGTTACTAAGGGAAAGGTTTATATTCGAAAATTATATGTTTAGTTGTTAAAAATCAAGGATTTTACTGATTTGTTTAAATGTTCCTAGATTTTCTTCAATATTGATTGGTAAAATATATTTTTAAATAAATGGGAGGATTGCAACGTTTTACTCTATTTCTGAATACGAAACACTTTTACAGTTTTCGAGTATAGTTTATTCAGTAAATGTTAACGTGATAAAAATTTACTATCATTAAAAACGTACAAATTTGTTTAGGTGTCTAATACTTATTTTTATTAACTATTCGGTTGTACTCACGATTTGTCATCATCGAATATGTCCGACTAGTTTCGAGACCATCCCGAGGTCCATTCTCAAGGAGTAGTCTGGCGCGGCGCCGGGCAACTAACGTGTCTAACACTGTTTCACAATGTTAAGTTCATAAGCTAGATTAACACTTAGGCTATAAAACATCACAATATGACCCACTGGATCAGAGTAGCAGCCCGACGAGGGAAAAACCAAGGGGCATAGATAGTGACTTAACTGTTAAGTTACGTTTACATAATTATCGTTAATTTATTACAGTAATATTAACTACAAAATTTGCTTAAATCATGATAAAATGGCAAGTGTCATGTCTGAATTCTGTGGACAAATGGCCGTAAGTTTGGAAGGGACAGACTTCATGAGTAAATACATCGATACCAACGTAGTTAACAATAAACGTATATTAAAGTATTGCGAAATTTTGTGTGCAAGAATAGTAATATCAAGTTCAGGACAGTTTTGGTCATTGAAATGTATTTGGTGTTGTTAAATCGTGATTTCCTGTAGGCCTATTTCACTCGATATAAGTTTCTTTTATTAATGTAACCATATTGGGTACGTATAAATGAGGTCAATCGCTCAAGGGAACATTCGATGCTTCAGTAAATAACCTTTGGAATTGAACACTTTTAGAAGTCTTAAATATTCTTGATGGTGCCAAAAATTATAATTAATTAATAAATTTAGAAACGCGAAAGTTTGTAAGTATGGATGGATGGATCGATGGGTGTTTGTTACTCTTTCACGTAAAAACTACAAGATGGATTTGGCTGAAAGTTTGCACGCGGATAGTTTATAAGCTGGATTAACATATAGGCTACAAAATATCACGCTCCGACCCAACGGAGCAGAGTGACGCGGGTAAAACTGCGGTGGGCAGCGAGTAATTAACAAAATGTGAAAATTGATTAACTGATATTAATAATGTGTGTGGGTTCCGACTAGAATAGATCACCTTATATCTTCCTATGGGTGTCATAAGAGGCGACTGAAGGACATACAGCTGATGGATGGGCAGCAGTATCTATCAGCTCAAAGATACTATCTGATTGCAATCACCAATCCACTTTTTTTCCATTCCATTCCCACCGCCGCTGCAGCGTATTCACGCGCTGGCGGTGGGATATGTGGGACTCGCCCTCTCCATAGCGTGGTATGCTTGCTCATACCACGAGGAGAGGACCATACACCACTAAAACCCCTTGGACACTTCTTCGATCCGCCGTTGGCGGGGGCCGGGTACGCATAAGCAATCCGACCCTATCACCAATCCACCTGCCAAGCGTTATGTTACGGCAATATCCCTGAAGGACTCTGGGTTCCCAAGGTCTGATAAAAAGAAGGTTCAGCTGTGAAGATAAAGTGAAAAATAAATATAAAAATTAATTAAATCACGCTATAAGCAAATTTTACACAAATCCGTTCAGTAGTTGAACGAACGAATTTAGGTATAGATTGCATGGAGGAAATTTGACGGAGTTTGATGAAATTGCGGAGCATTGTTAGTCCATACTAATATAATATTGTGGTAAAGTTTGTGAGCTCGGATGTTTGGGGTATAATCTCCATTAATACTTGTTCGTTTTCGGAATTTCCTTTACCATTAGATACGTTATTAAACTCACATCTATATCTATACTAATATAAAGAGACAAGATTTGATTAAAAGCCGTAATCCCTCAATGCTTCTGCAACCGCCCTGAGCACAGGTCCAAGTCCCACAGGGGATGCCCTCTTGCGCAGGTTGCTTAGTTTGTAGTGTTTTAACCATTTATTTAGGCTGGAGCTCTGCTCGCCTTTATGCCCGGTGAAGTAGCAAAAGCCTTAGGGTAAAGGAAATATTTATTTATTTATTTATTTATGTACAAACACACAAAAGAAACAAAAAGAAAAAAATTATACATAAGGAAAGAAATTGTACAAAGGTACTGCTTATTTCAAAAGAAATCTCTTCCAGCAGACCCGCAAGAGGAAATGTGAAAAAGAAAAGACGAATAGTGTGCGTAGGTCTCAAATAAACATACATACTAATAATTACACATATACTTAGATACATACATATAAATATAAACCACATAATATGCTACGTTATATATTATATAAACTTAAGAAATATGTCCGAGTCCGAAAAAAAAATGAAAATTCTTTCACCGCTGGAAAGCTACACTGTCCCCGGATGACATAGGCTATATTTAATTATGAAGTTCCCACGGGAACTGGAGTAACGCGGGTGAAACCGCGCGCGGGAAGCTAGTATACTATATTTTAAAACGAGGTTTCAGGGAATGGCTCCTACGTCGCCAGTGAAATCGTGCGGACAACCATCGGGTGCTCAATATATTATAAACTTGCTTCTCGCGTGCGGTTTCACCCGCGTAGCCCCCGTGCCCTCGGGAACTTCTTAATAAAATATAGCTTATAGCCTTCCTCGATAAATGGACTATCCAACACTGAAAGAATTATTGAAATCGGACCTGTATTTCCTGAGATTAGCGCGTTCAAACAAACAAACAAACTCTGCAGCTTTATAATATTAGTATAGACTAGCTTTCCGCGCGCGGTTTCACCCGCGTAACTCCCGTTCCCGTAGAAACTTTATAATAAAATATAGCTTATAGCCTTCCTCGATAAATGGACTATCCAACACTGAAATATTTTTTGAAATCAGACCAGTAGTTCATGAGATTAGCGCGTTCAAACAAACAAACTCTGCAGCTTTATAATATTAGTATAGATATAAATATGAAAGCTCACATTTGGTCACCTATTTTACCGTTGTGACTCTGGCAACTCGACTTCAAGTGGCATACAAGTTTAGTTGTTTGTTTCATCATCCGTTAATAATATTTAACGGTTTTAAATAAAACTAGGCACAGATATTTAAAACGTACTTTACGTCTTCAGGTTAACTGCGGAGATAGCGGTTTGACAATTTTTCAAAGACAACTCCAAATATTTTCTTCCAACTTTCTGCAAATGAACAATACAAACATTTGTCAAACTACCTCAAAAGTATTTAAAGAAGGGCTATTTAAATCAAATCGTTATTTCCTGGAAGGTGATGTAGGGACATTTGTCGATTAAATTTGGGACATACGCAGACAGAAAAGAAATATTATCGAATACCGTAGCCAACGTTGTGGGTAGTTATAATTCAGAGATGGTACGTCATTTATTAGTCGGCAAGTTAAGTGTCTTCCTAGTATTTGAAGGTTATAGGTTGATTTATAAAATACTAGCTTCTCGCAGTTTCACCCGCGTAGAATAAGATATAGCCTATAGCTTTCCTCGGGCTATCTAACACTGAAAAAACTTTTCAAATCGGACCAGGTGTTCCTGAGATTAGCGCGTAGAGTCCTGAGAGTAGCGAACAAACAAACTTTACCTCTTTATAATATTAGTATAGATACGTATCTATCACTACATAGTATAAAACAAAGTCGCTTTCCGCTATCTGTCTGCCTCTTTAAAACGACGCAACATATTATGATTTTTTTAAATATATGATTGAGATAATGATATAGGAAGGTTTAAATGTATAATGGCTGGAGCTATGCGGTTAAAACTGTGCGCGGGAAGCTAGTAATATTATAGAGTATTTTTATATTTGCTTGTTTAAATAATAATGGAATTTTATCTCTTTGTTTCTATACTTTTATAAGAAATACAAAACTTTAGATAGATAGGTGCATGGATGGATGAAGCATGGATGTCTGTTACTGAACCAAGTCTCTTTTAATATTTGGTGTGATCTTCGTTTGTATATAATAAGTTGCTACCTGGATTTTATCTTCAATTATTATCATCCCGCAGGTATAACGTTCACAGAACAGCTGATTTTTTATTTGCGATTTCAGGATTGGTCCCATAGTAAAAGTTGCTTATAATCATCAGTACATTCACCCCCTTAAAGGTTGTTAATGTTTTGAAAATAACCTTGTACAAAGCTGAACAGTTTGTTTGCATGAACATGCTAAACTCAGGAACTATAGGTCTGATTTGAAAAATTTTTTCGTTGTTAGATAGCTCATTTATCGAGAAAGCTTATAGGCTATATTTTATAATGAATTTCCCACGGGAACGGGAATTACGCGGGTAAAACGCGATGATTATAAACGTCTGAACGCGATGGGAAATTTATCAACCAGAAAAACCCAGAAAGAAATTGACTTTACAAAGATTTATATTCCGGCACGGAGATCGAACCGACGATGTCCAAGCGAGTTTTATACCGCTAGGCCATGGAGGTTACAACTACCTTTACTATCCATTCAAATAGTTGGCACTCGTTTCAGAATCAACATGGAAGTTATTTTGTATGCTGGCGGGATTTTATAGCGTGAATTATACGCCATATTTTATGTCACTTTATTATGGTGACGACAATGGGTTTTCGTATGTTTAATATAGAGTGAGGTTAAATTTAAATTATATTGGTGTTGAGACGGCGGTAAACGTTTGACGGTTCTCTTGAAAGAGATCGTCTTGTTTCTGAAGTAGGCTTGCCAGATGGCCGGGAAATCCGGGATTGTCCCCGTATTTTGCGTCTTGTCCCGTGTCCAGTAATTAGACCGTATTGTCCCGGATTACAATATTGATAAGCTAAGTTCTCAATTTTATACATATTTAACGAGTTGGTTTACTAGTTACTACCTAAGTTTTAAGTCTAATAACTGACGTTCATTACCTGCTAAGTGCGTAGGTTTATAAACGTACGTATCTAATAAAAGTATTATTTAAAAATAAATGGCATTTTCTTTTTTAAATACAAATATATTTAATAAATCCTTTGAAAAAAAAAAACAAAATACTTTTTACCAAGGGCACGACCTGACACCGTTGTCCTAGAATTGTCCCGCATTTGATAAGTAATCTATCTGGCAAGCCTATATTCTGAAGTCGCAACGCCATTTACTTGTGTATGTTTTTTAGGACATATGTAGTTAGCCACAAGGCTTTGGGATTTCACTGGACACAAAGGAGAGTAAGACTCTTAATAGATGGTTTTAAAACTACAAACTAAGCAACCTGCGCAAGAGAGCTCTGGGAGAGGGTCGCAGCACGGTGACGGAAGTAGATATAGTTAAATTTTGAATATTAATATTGTAAGGGGAGTTTTTTGATACTGTCACTAAAGTTTGTAGGCCCATCGGACTTCAGGTCTAGAAAGGCATCAAAAGTTTGATAGCAAACCTCAGTTTGCAATGAAACTTACGATGCCTAATGGTTAATTCCCTACCGACGATAAGAGAAAGTTTTAGAAGAATTGACCATTACAATCATTAAAATTAGACCACTTTAGGTAATCGTGGTAGTGAAACTGGTTCCAGCTATTTTGGAGACATAGACATAAATTAAAATATCGAGGGGTGAAAGGCTATTTGTTTGAAGCGACATTTTGGACGATATGGAGTTATATACATATTCGGATTCAGCGAATTTTTCTGCTTCGTCTGAGCCGGGTTTCGTACAATTCTGAGCACTTTTATGGCGCTTAAAACAATGCCATTTTAGTACATAATTCTCAAACATGATGTATGATCAGACTTCAAATTTGCCATATTTTTTTAGTATATCATTTAAGCTGTATACAAAAACAGAGAATCGGATCATAAGCCGTTATTCCCTTCCTAAAATTTTAGTTCGATGGCAGATAAATCGTTTTTCGATGTAGCTATCTTTAGATGAAAAGTCCCTTCAAACATTTTGCTTACGACTACTTACTCTGTGCAATGTCGCTTCAACCAATTTGCCGTCAGCCAAATTCATTAAGACATGTCGTCGGTTCAACCCTTTCGCTACAACTGTTTTTCACTCTGTTTAGAACAACCAAGTTATATAACTCCTTTCAAAATCTGAGACATCAAACAACTCTTTAAGAATGTTCATCGTTGCTTAAGCCAACTTTCCTGAATCGTTAACAAAACCCAAAACCCAAACCCAAATTGGTAGTAAAACAAAATAGCCTATTCCTATTATTATTGAGTAACGTCGATTCAATCATTTTGCTTTCTCCTGCATAAGTACTGTAAAGTCACTTAAACCATTTTGCCTGCTGCTGATTAGTGACAATGTTGGAAGTTGAATCATTTTTCTTTACTCTAAAAATAAGGCGATACAGATCATTTTGTATTAAGCGACAATTTATCTTATACTCATAACTGTTTTTTAATTGAAAATTATACCAAAACATTCAGGGATTTTTTTTCAATAAAAATTTGCGATCCCCATTATAGAAAGAGCACTAGTTTTTTCATAACGATTTTTTTTCCAAATTTTGAATCTTTAAATGGCTCTCCTGTAAAGTTCGTAAAATGTCGCTTCAAACAGCCTTTCACCCCTCGATATAATAATAAAACTGGCTTTAATAAAGCATTTATACTGTAATTGAGTTATTTTCATATCACAAACATACACTTCAATTTTATATACATGTATATATAGATTGGCCTATATATTCGATTTTATAATAAAAACTTTCCACGACGCCATTGGGACAGCAATAAAAATAAATAAGTACGTATGTATCCACCTACCTTCTAAACAAATCGACTATTAACATTAGATATATTAACCCGGATATATTGAGTGCGAGATTTAACAGCGGAATTAATAAATGTCGCCTTGTGTTTTGTAAATAAACTTGGAAATGTTGAAAAATTTGAATACTCACTATTGAACGTAGGTATTGGATTATTTTATTTTTAAATTGAGCTGGTGTTTACAATCCGATGAATGAGGTTTGAATGAGTGTGATGAAACTATGAGTAGGGTTGTCATTATTGTTGAGAGCTGATACGGGACTTATTAGTGGCAAATAAATAAAAACTAACAATAAGGGTAGTAACGGTTTATTATATGTATTAAAAAATCAATGGAAAACAACGACTCCTCGCAACCGCGCGCCCCTGCGCCTCTCTTGCCTGCCGTCGGCTTCCTTTAGTACGTGTATATTGATATACCGGACAAAAACGGGACAATACGAGACGTGATATTTAAATACGGTGACAGTACCGTATATACGGGACGTATATATGGCAGCCCTAACTGTGAGTGAGGGAGCAGACAATAGTGGAAATGTGGAATGAGGAAAATACGGTATTGTAGAGGATTTGATATGATATTAGATATAGTTATAAAAACAAAAAAAAATAACAATTGTATGTCAAGTTGTATCCAAACAACAAACGCACTTCAAACTATTTCAATGTTATACGGAGCGGGCCTATCACCTCTGCCATAGTGAACACGTACAGTCAACAAAAGAGAAAGGTATACACCGTCAGTATCAAATAATGTAAATGAATATTTTTTGTCAGTACATCAGCCGGTAATTCTTTTTGGGTGAAGAGTTCGCTGCTAGCTGTTTACAAAGATATATAATAGTGAACTATTATCTTAAACGTGTACATATAAATTGTAAATGCGTTTCACAGGGTGTAAACCTATCTCTTTTGCTGACTGTACATAGATATTCGGTTATGCAGTCTAGCCGATCACCAAGCTTCGAAGGCTGAACCTGCGATAAATTTCCTAACTAATATATGTCACGGCCAATGTGATTAACGAAAAAAATATTCAGACTAACCGGTTGCTATTTACATTTTTTCGTTGTTCGCCTAACTGGATGTTATTCACGACGTTTGACAAGATTTTGTATCTATTAGCAAACCCTGGAATTTTTGAGACAAACATTCGAGGCTTAGATCTGCTAATTAAGGTAAAATGACGTATAATTATTGTGGCAGCGATACTCTTTTTAGATTCACTTGTGATTATGATACACTAGGTGCGTTCCGCAATTTTTCCCGCGTTATTCTGCTCCAGTGGGTCGGAGCGTGATGTTTTGTAGCCTATATTTTAATCCAGATTATCTTCTATCCGCGAGCAAACTCTCAGCCAAATCCGTTGAGTAGTTTTTGCGTGAAAGAGTAACAAACATACATCCATAAATTCTTGCTAAATTTCGATTTCCTTGAAGCGTTACACTTACACTTAAGGTGGCGAAGATACATAATAGAATTCACCAACTATTTACCCTGTTGAGTTTGGTTAGTATATTTATTTATTCACAAAAGTATAGGGATGACAGCCAAAATATGATATTAGATCCGTCAGTCAGATTACTAAAACATATTGTAGGTACACGTATTTGTTTTTTTTCGTTCCGTCAACAAACAATGACAAAGATACAACGCGTTCAAATTTTATTTGACGCCACTTCTAGGTACAGTTTTACCTAAGAGTGACGTCACAAGCCCCCCTCCTCAAAACTTTGTTGCTCTGTATATGTATCAATTTTTATTGAAATAATAATGAAATAATTTATTTATTCAGCGCTTAGGTATTGACATACACTTGTACTTGTCAGAATCACAATTTTAAACAATTATTCTTAGTCTATGAATTAAACTAGATACTTAACTAACAGGTAGCAAATTGTAGGATATTACAGACAAAGTAGTCCGTCCGTCAGCTTGTCATTAATTCCTCTACTCATAATAAATTTAAGTTCACATTAATTATTATAGGTTTTAGTGGATCAATATAGAAGTTTGTTAAAAACATACAATAAAGTGACACACACCTGGGGGCACCCTTTGATTGATGATTGATTTGATAAATCAGAAAATAGGTATCCAATATTTATCAGCAATCTTACTGATAGACCAAAATATAGAATTACTAGTCGTATCGTAATCCCTATTACCTGAAAAACTACTGTATTTATTTTATAAAAAGGCTCTCATTAAAACAGGAACAACTTAAGCTAAACTACAACTGTAGTGGTCGTGTAGTAGATTCAATCCAAATTCATGAAATAGCAATACATATTCATTAAATAAAAACGAGTTATACCAACATTTTGCATATTAATAGGAGAACAAGGCAGACAAAAATGTTACCATTCGAACCTTGGACCCCGGGCACCTTATAACCACACATGACCTCGGTTAGTAGCAGGCGTCATCGCCGTGACGCGAATTCGCACAACATTGACGAAAAATTTACTTTTATTTTACACCCATCGTAAATCTCTTTACGACATTTCAACATACATATATAATAGTGAATATAAAGAACACAAAAATAAATATATGTTTTATATACAAGTGTTATAAAATGATTCAACCGTGAGACGAACGACTGACCTGAATAGAACAGCTGAGATCTGCAAATAAAAATATACCTATTGGTTCACCATGGGGCCCAGGGAAATAGTCTGTTGAATTTATGGCACTGGTTGCCATAGCGATAGTAATAGCACGGAAACACGTGCCATTTAGCAACGACCCGTGCCAAATTTGACATAGTTTCGGGATTAAGTAATTCACACGAGATTGTTAATTAGAAGTATATTTGGATTTGAATGAGATATCATATGAGATGGTTCTTCAACTTCACTTCGACAGCCGGTTTGCGTCTACTTCTGAACATTGCCATGTTCTTAACAGACGGAGGAAGAGAGTGAAATTTATCTATTAGTTGGCAAAAACGTAGGCCAGAGGGCGCCCTTGTGGGAGTTCTGCTGAAATTTCTGGCAACACTAAACTTTGGTAACACCATAGCACTCGTTAAATTGAGGAAGAGTGTGAAATTTTTTTATAAGTTGGCGAGAACCTAGGCTTGTGGGCGCCTTTGTGGGAGTTTCGCTAAAATTGCTGGCAACAATTAACTATGGTAACACCATAGCACTCGTTAAATTGAGGAAGAGTGTCAAATTTATTTATTAGTTGGCGAAGAATAAATCACCCCATATCTTCTTAACGGTTTCGTAAGAGGCGACTAAGTTACAGACAACTGATGAATAGACAGCAGCCAAGCAAGCGCCAACCCGACTGCCAAGCGTGGTGACTATAGCAAATACCCTCCCTCGGGAGAAGCCCATGTTTAGCAGTGGACGGTATACGGGCTGATGATGATGATGATGAAGCAGTGTCTTTCCATTCTATACAAGGCCAGAACGCAACCATAGGAAACTGCTCGTGTATATATTGTAATGCTGTTTTGAAGTCTGTGATTACAATATATACACGAATTTTGCGTACTAATCGTGTATAGTTTGTACCGTGGATGCTTGCGTCTTCGTTCCAGACTATACTATACAACTTACTTACGATTCGCGAAGCGGGGCTCCGTCGAGCTTAGTTAGTAGACGCCGTAGAAAAAATTGGTGTCTGCTAACTAGGCTTGACGGAGCCCCGCTGCGCGGGGCTCCTACTTCTGAGTGGTTAAAAAAAAACCACGAAGACTAAGGCGGGAGCTCCACTTCGCTTCACTCCCGCCTTAGTCTTCTAACCTAACTTATCCGAGTCGGGTTGCACTGACAACAAACACAAGGTTTACAACGTTTCTTTTCTACACTATTGGTCCGCATGCGTACTGGCGCTGTACGTTTTGGAGCGCTGTACTTACTTACATCACTACAAAGTATACGCGAGTATTTGCGTACTGCTCTTGTATATATTGGAAGAATTTAGTAAAAAAGTTATTTCCAATCTGTACGTGATTAGTTTCACACCCTTGCGTTCTGGCCTTGTATAGAATGGAAAAACGCGATGAAGCAAGCGTAGTAATAACGGTAATATCCCTCTACGACCCTTGCTTGCCAAAGTCTGTTAAAGAGGAGGCTCATGTTCAGCAGTGGACGCAGACGGGCTAATGAAGAAGAAGAAGAAACTACGCAAGAGAGACGCGTCTGCGAGAGTTCCGCTGAAATTGCTGCCAAGAATGTACTCTGGTAACACCATAGCATTTGTTATATTGCGGAAGAGTGTGAAATTTATCTGTTAGTTGGCGACAAATTTATATTAGTAACTGATATTAATATAGGAAACGTTACCAAGGCCACCACTGTGACGCATTAACGAATAGGCGTCGAATTATAGTCTCATGATAACGCACTAGTACGAATTTTTGGCGATTGTTGTATCATAATTATAATATTTGTTTAATAAAAATGAATAAACAAAATGAGATCATATAATTTGAGAACGATTTAACTAATTTGACAGATTCTTATTTAATTACGTTCAAAATTGTGAAGAAAAAGTTTATATAAATGTCAGAGTGTTATGACGCCAGGACACCAGGCACAGTATTTATAATAATAATAATTTAGTAATAGTAGAAGATCCGACCCTACATCGACCTTCACCGAGCTGATAATAGAATGGAACATGTTTTATAATAAATTAAGTATATTAGAAAATATATTAAAAATGCGTTGGCTAAAGTAATCCTGGACAGACTTCTTTTTAATGATTTGAATTAAATTAATTAATTTTAATTAAATTAAATCATTAAAAAAAAAATAGGATAATAAGTAAATTTTATTATTACTAAAATTATTAAACGTACCTATAGAACGTTCAGCTGTTAGGTTGGACCTGGACGAACTACTGGGTTACTAGGTACAAAAAGGTGTGTAGATGACAGTTACTTTCACTTGATTGGATAATTACAAAATTATAATAACAAACAAGCGCTGATTTTGCGTTAATTTAATTTAATCTTTTTAAATTTTCATTAAAATATTTTTTTAAATAATAATTAAAAATAGTCTGCCCAGGATTTTTTTAGCCAACCCATTTTTAATATATTTTCTAATATACTTAATTTATTATAAAACATGTTTCATTCTATTATCACCTCGGTGAAGGTCGATGTAGGTTCGGATCTTAGACTATAAGCTAATGAAGAAATTTCTGGAATTGAATTTTTTTTAACAAAAAATTACATGTTTTGTTTGTGTTCGTGAATTATATTATGTTCATTAGTAACACGTGACACAGCAATTTATTTCCTTAGTGCGGAAGTTGTCAATAGAAAATAACACAGTCATCTTACTATACAAGATGTACTAGCCACACCCTCTGGTGTAAAGTGTAAAGTCAGCATGTGGTTAAGAATACGGAACTGCAATCGCTTTTTATACAAATAGTATTTATAGTAGGTACTATGACAAGGTAGTCCTCATGAAAATTCCACAAATATTTTTCATCATTATCAGCCCGTATAACGTCCACTACTGAACATGGGCCTCCTCCCGAGGGAGGGTATTTGCCATAGTCACCACGCTTGGCAGGCGGGTTGGTGACCGCAGTGATATGTTGTACCACACAAGGAAACGCTGCTGCCCGTTCCTTGATATACGATTATTATAGATGATGTTATGACAATCGGGACCAACGGCTTAACGTGCTTTTCCAGGCACGGAGGGTAGTCCCTAAACCAACCAAACCCGGAAAGAAATTTTATAATTTACACAAAAATTTCTGTCCGGCATGGGGATCGAACCCACGACCTCCGAGATTTAAAGCGAGCCAAATACCGCTACGCTACGGAGGTTGTCGTAACAAATATTTTTGTGTACTGCAAATTGTATTCTTTTTTTTTCAAATTAACGTAAAAGCGAGACATATAAGCGAGCAGCATAATTAAATAGTTTATAAACTACAAACAAAGCAGCCGTGCAAGAGGCGCCCGCTGTGGGACTTGGTGCTTGGTGCACAGGGTGGTTGCTGGTGGATACTTGGACTATATAAGTTGTATTTTTCAAGTATCTGTTGACGTATGTTTATAGAAATAACGAATTGAGATAATGACGCCAATTAGAAGAATGTTCCTAGATAGGAACCAGTGTCAGTGATATCAGATTACCTATTAAGAAATGATAAAAAATATGAAAAGAATTTTTTGTCCTCGTTAACTCGGATCTCGGTGTGTATTATGCTATATAGCTGACTATATCGTTGCAATTTTCCAATTTTATTCGAAAAATATGAAAGTATTTATAAGGTACATCTTGTTATAATTACTTAATAATCAATAATGAAAAATACTTAATCTCTTTAGGAAAACACTTTCCTAGTGCTATCAACGAATGCCACGTATTTAAAAGCTAGTACAATAAAATATATATTCGACCAGTTACAATAGAAACCATGACACAATTAATTTATTTAGGTATTTTAAATTACGCTATTCCGCAAATACTTAAACGCCGTTATAGAGCGTAATTTGTTACGTAAAAATGTATTCTACACTACAGGAATAAAGTAGCATTTAGAATGATAGCTACATATACATGTGTAAGTTATTACGTACATGTGGGCAGTCCAAATATTTCGTTTAGTAAAAAGTGCTAAATATAGAGTCAGTTACTATGGAAAGTGCGCGGGAGACGGTTTGTGCCATGTGAATTGAACTAGATCTTAATCTAATTAATATAATTTGGTACACGTGACTTAGTTAAGAGCACATTATCTGTTCCTGAGCTATTTAACTCTTATTGGTAGTTACGTCAACATAATAAATTAACATAATCAAATGAGTTTTTATTTGAATAATTTGATTGAGAAAAATCTTGATTTTTCTTCGCTTCATAACGTATCGTATTGTTTCGGATGGACGTATATGTAGTTATCGTCGAGGCATTTGCTTCTACGTGGCAAAAAGCGGAAAAAGGTCCTTTTTAAAACTACAGTCTAATAAAGCAACCTGCGCAAGAGTACTCCCCCTGTCGTGGCTTGGACTCGGCTCAAGCCGGTCGCTGACGTAGGGGGATTGCAAAAATGGATAAAAAAGGCAACGTGATTTGAAAAAGTCACTTCACGATTCCCTCCACAAGCAAGTGACTGAGGTCCAAGGCTCACAGGGCTCGCTCTCTTGCGCAGGTTGCTTTATTTATGGTTTTCAAAACATCAACCATTTCATTAAGTTGGACCACTGCTTACCAGGTGAAGAAGTAAACGCATAACTACATAAAATACTTCCTCCCCGCACGTTGGGAAAAAACGCGTGGCGTAAAAGTCGCCAAAACCCAGCAAGCTTGATGGTAGGATTTAATTATCCGCCTGGCTAGCAACCACCCTCACATGTAAGGCCTGCGCCAAACAGTTTTACTGTGTTTCGTAGTGAGTATGTGAGAGCCAGAGCCCGAAAGGGTGTCACTTGAATTGCGTGTTCCATCTAGGACCCTGTCTGTGCTTACCATCAGGCAAGACTAGGGTCAAACGCAATCAAGAAAATAATAAAAAAATAAAAAAAAATCCATAAAAAAAACCTCACAAGTACGGTTACGTGATCAAAAGTATATGATTATCAAGTGTAGCGTGTTACGTGCATTACGTAAAATACGCGACCATTGATAATAACAGGACAGTCGTTCAAGGCTGATGTTTATCTGGTACGAGTAAATACAAAAGTAATAATAATTAGTGCTACTGACGTACAGTAAGTCCCGCCATAATGACTCTTTTAAACCATAGAAAATATGACAGACATCTAGTGGACCGTATGGTCTCCAGCTTAGAATAATAGACCACCCCACGTCTTCCCATGGGTGTCGTAAAAGGCGACTAAGGGACATATGGCTGATGGATGGGCAGCAGCATCTATTAGCTCAAGGTTTACATCTTACTGCGATTAGCAATGCGTCTGCCAAGCGTGGTGATTATGGCAATATCCCTCTATGATCCTGGCTTGCCAAGGTTTGTTAGGAGGAGGCCCATGTTCAGCAGCGGATTCATCATCATCATAAACGGGCTGTTGATGATGATGATGATTATCTAGTGGACTGAATATGAAACTAGGATTTAGTTATTTTGTGCAAATACATTGTTTGCGTACACTGTTGAATTCACTTCACCAGCTCGTTTACTACCACTGCTGAACATGGGCCTCCTCTTAAGTAGGGTCTTAGAGCGTTAAGGGATATTGGCATAATCATCTGATAAATCCTGCTGCCCATCCATCAGCTATATGTCCCATAGTCACCTCGTACGACATCCATTGGAAAACATGGGTGGTCTTTTCTAAGCCGCAAACCATACACAATGTACGCACAAAGTTGGATTAGCAAGTAATAACTTGTAACTAACTAAACTTTTATTGCATCGTTTTCTCCAGTAGGCGAATCGCATAGTCTCATTTTCACCTTGGTATGTCAGCAGTGTTTACCTGTTTATACGACAAAGGTTTGATGACCTTTCCATGGTATACAAGTGACATCTACAACGGACAAAATAAAGCAAATACACATCCAAAAAGTTAGATGGCGTTATGATTCCTACATCCTACATCGCGCAATAGCAGTTCGCACGCCAAGACTAAATGCAAGTTCTTCACGTTCACTTTCAGTTCAAGTTCACAATGCCACAAAACTTTGTCAAAACAACAAAACAGTTTTATCCACTTTATAATAGAATTTAAAACAACTATTTTAGACTGCACTAACTTCATGGTATTTTGGTAACTCTAGTAGTTAATTTTATGTAATTGTTTTCATTATATTCTGTGTGTAGATCAAGTATAGTGGTTCAAATTTGTTAAGTATGTTGCAAAAATTTAGGTCAGAATTAGCACTTTTATTTACTTAAGTCTGAACAAATCGAATTTTAAATATAAATTTCGAATTTTAAAGTTGTATTTCGTGTGTTGTTCTTGCGCGGACGCATTATCATAGACTTTTGATCTTTGAATCGCTTACACTATTAATATAAGTAATTACCGCTGTTTCTTTAGAAAGCATATTTTATTATCTTTCTCCCAATTGTGTCTGAATGTAGGTCGTAATACAAGTATTTCAAGATTTTCAAGTATTTTCCTACGATTTATATTTCCTGTAATATTAATTCATCTGCGAATTGACGCAGTTTTTTTTAAATAAATATTAATCATATTGTTATAGATCTCTTTATAACCAATCTGTTGGAAATCTGTGTGAAAAAATTAGTTTAATATGTTTGAGCCCAATTTCATTTGTTTCAACTATTATTATTTTAAAACAAAAATATTTGGCAACCTATTTCTTTTTATTATCTAAACCAGCTATACTCAAACCGCGGGCCGCAAGTGGCCCACCAGGCCTTTTGAGTTGGCCCACCTAGGGTTATAATAATTTTACGTGATTTTTGTCAATTGAATATTTTGAGCTTTTATTTAGTATTTAAGTTCACCTTTTTCATTACCTCGTAATTTTTATTTTATTTTTAGACTTCCGGTTCTTATTACCACTTAAATATTTTGTGTTTGTGGCCCGCGACAACAAGACTGAAACGTGAATGTGGCCCCTATAAAAAAAAGGTTGAATACAACTGATCTAAACTATAAATCAAGCATATCATAGTATAATAATATATACTATAAAAATAATAATATAGACATACCACAAAAATCCCATTTCAACACACGCCTACTACCCATTTTATTAATAAAACTACGACATAATCTCATTTTCACTTTCGTATGTTACGTTTAAAAATGGAATCGAGTAGAAACGTGTAATTTTATTATTTGGCACAATTCATAGTCTGGTCCGTATTTAGTAAAATCGACATGATGACGTATGACGCGTGATGGGAATGTGTGGGTGTGTGTGGGTGTCGATAAAACCCATTTAAAGGTATGAGGAAGCGATTCGCATCACTAGCAATGGCGTTTATTGCTATCTGTATTTTACGTCGTGATGGGAATGTTAATTCTGGCACCGATCCCTTGGGGCACCCCAGATTTATTGGTGAAACCTGTAGACCATTGTGTACAGATTAGGTAATAGATGTCGAGGGTTTACGTATGTTTGACTTCATAAATATTGGGTATCATCATTTAGTATGTTATTATATTAAGTATATTCTATTGAACTTTCGTAGCGGTATTTCGGCTCGCTTTCAACCTCGGAGGTCGAGGGTTCCCATGCCGGACAATCTTTGTTTAAATTCTAAGATTTCTTTCCGGGTCTCGATGGTTGAGGGATTACCCGCCGTGCCTAGGAAAGCACGTTAAGCCGTTGGTCCCGATTGTTATAACAATCGTATACCAGGGACTGGACAGCAGCGTTTCCTTGTGCGTTACAACATTATACTGCGGTCACCAACCCACCTGCCAAGCGTGGTGACTATGGCAAAAAACCCTCCCGAGGCAGGAGGTCCATTTTCAGCATTTCTGCTGATGAATAAGATATTGTTTCAGGGAAATTGCAACATAGTACAGGTTACGAGTGTAGGTTTTCTCACCGCACCGCGATCCGTCACGTAACGAAAATGGCCAACATTCCAGATAGGTACTTAAATATTTAATGAAATAATTGTATCCAAATAAATGTCTACTTACTAGGAAATATAAACTAACTGTACGAATTATAAACTTTATAAAAGTACCTTTTTAAAATGTTGTAAGTGGTAAACAATTCATTAAAGTTAAAAAAATAAATATAAATAGTAGTTTCTGATGGACATATCGCTGCTACATATCGATGGACATATCTAGTATATGTCCATCGAAATATAAACTAACTATACGAATTATAAACTTTATAAAAATACCTTTTTAAAATGTTGTAAGTGGTAAACAATTCACTAAAGTTAAAAAAATAAATATAAATGGTAGTTTCTGATGGACATATCGCTGCTACATATCGATGGACATATCTAGTATATGTCCATCGAAATATAAACTAACTGTACGAATTATAAACTTTATAAAAGTATCTTTTTAAAATGTTGTAAGTGGTAAAAAATTCACTAAAGTTAAAAAAAAAAATATAAATAGTAGTTTCTGATGGACATATCGCTGCTACATATCGATGGACATATCTAGTATATGTCCATCGAAATATAAACTAACTGTACGAATTATAAACTTTATAAAAGTATCTTTTTAAAATGTTGTAAGTGGTAAACAATTCACTAAAGTTAAAAAAATAAATATAAATAGTAGTTTCTGATGGACATATCGCTGCTACATATCGATGGACATATCTAGTATATGTCCATCGAAATATAAACTAACTGTACGAATTATAAACTTTATAAAAGTATCTTTTTAAAATGTTGTAAGTGGTAAACAATTCACTAAAGTTAAAAAAATAAATATAAATAGTAGTTTCTGATGGACATATCGCTGCTACATATCGATGGACACATCTAGTATATGTCCATCGAAATATAAACTAACTGTACGAATTATAAACTTTATAAAAGTATCTTTTTAAAATGTTGTAAGTGGTAAACAATTCACTAAAGTTAAAAAAATAAATATAAATAGTAGTTTCTGATGGACATATCGCTGCTACATATCGATGGACATATCTAGTATATGTCCATCGAAATATAAACTAACTGTACGAATTATAAACTTTATAAAAGTATCTTTTTAAAATGTTGTAAGTGGTAAACAATTCACTAAAGTTAAAAAAATAAATATAAATAGTAGTTTCTGATGGACATATCGCTGCTACATATCGATGGACATATCTAGTATATGTCCATCGAAATATAAACTAACTGTACGAATTATAAACTTTATAAAAGTATCTTTTTCAAATTTTGTAAGTGGTAATAAAAATAGTAGTTTCTGATGGACATATCGCTGCTACATATCGATAGACATATACTAGGTGCCTAAAACTGATTATTGAACAGTGATATATTTTGATTAATGCCATTGTCAAATTAAAGCAACGAAATGTAGTTAGCCACGAGGCTTTTGCTACTTAACCGGGCAAAAAAGTAGTATAAGGGTTAAGAAGTATAACTATTGTTTATCGAAATGATGTATAAACCTTTGTACATTACTAGTTTCTTATTTTTCCAAATACCTATAATTGAAAGGTTACACCTTACAGACGGAACTCAGTCAATATTGAACCTTATTCTTAAATGGACAAGCTTTGATTTTGAATACATCGAACTAAGTCGTTTCCTTTAAAGGTGCACCAGGGGAGTAGAAGGTCCGATATTTGCTACTATATCACATTCCATCACTCGTTCCCACCAACGCACTGGCCTCACAAAATAAACTATACTATCCTTATTTGATTTCGTCGCGTCCATTTCTCCAGAATAGCTAAGGATTTGATAGAAAAGGGTGAGGGCATCATTCATAAGCCCTGTGAGGTCTTTCACATGTATTTCGATTTTGGCAAACCTCATTTATTGGGGATCAAATATGTTTTTCAACACGGGATTGCTATATGAGGTGCTTTAAAAGTATATGCCTTCCATTCAAAAGTATCAATGCAATCCATGCCGAGAAATATCTGTTTCTCTGTAGCCTAAATGGCTACAGAGAAACAGATATTTCTCAAACGATTATATACCCAATATTAATTGTAAATGTTCGAGAATAGATACTACATTTGAAAACACAGAGTAAATAGTGATTTCGTTAGTGAAGAAATTTCTATAAAATCTACACTTTGCCCAAAAATAATATTATATTATAAGAATCCTTCAATTCATAACACAGGGAGGTATGGCTAGCACGTCTACTTTTAGGTGATGACTTTATTCTAAATAAACAAGATATAAATATCATTTAATTTATCGTCAAAAAAAGTCCCAAATATAATTCTTGAAATTATGTTCATCATCATCATCATTTCAGCCGTAGGACGTCCACTGCTGGACATAGGCCTCCTTCATAGATCTCCAGTTGTTGCGGTTAGAAGCGGCCTGCATCCACCGTGATCCCGCGGCCTTAACCAGAATATCATCCGTCCTTCTAATAGGTGGACGTCCTACGCTACACTTGCTGATCCGCGGTCTCCCTTCGAGAACTTTTCGGCCCCAACGGCTATCTGTTCTCCGTCCTATATGGCCTGCCCATTGCCACTTCAACGAACTAATCCGTTGGGCTATGTCGGTAACCCGCGTTCTTCTACGTATCTCCTAATTTCTGATTCGATCTCGTAGAGAAACCCCGAGCATAGCCCTCTCCATAGCTCGTTGATGAAATTATGTTACGAATTTATTTTAAATTATAAATACAAAATATCTTGTGCTAATTCCGCTCAACAAATTGTCGAATGAATTTTGAGCGAAATTAACACGTCAAGAAATGTTGTGTTTTAAAATTATATTACAGAAATGTCATTACGAGCATAATCACTATACTTGAAACTGTCTGTTGTTAAAGGAAAGGCATATATTTTGGAATCACCTTATATTATCTAGCTTCTAGGGAATATAAATAGTGCGATGAAAATGATTATGCTAGGGTAATGAGGGTTATTTTAAGATCAAAATGTTCAGTCGCTGGATAGCAGTGGAATATATTGGAATGCTTCCAAATCAAAATTCCCTGATAGTTCAGCGGTTAATGTTGTCTTTGTGCTGAGGTATTGTGGATCCCAAATTGTCGGACCAAAACAAAACCAAGTATGGGCGGGTTTTATACCTGACAATATCGTTGAATAGCAATTATTTTTTATTTTTTTTAAGCACTAGTTACAAACAAATATAATTGTATTATACATAATATCATCTTCCCGCCAAACTGTTACGTTTAACGGCGGAATACGCGCTCATTACCCTGTACATAAACTGACTACTAATTTAAATATGTATTATAATCATTACATAGTATAAAACAAAGTCGCTTGCCGCTGTCTGTCCGTCCCTTTGTATGCTTAGATCTTTAAAACTACGCAACAGATTTTGATACGGTTTTTTTAATAGATAGAGTGATTCAAGAGGACGGTTTGTAAGTATGATACATCAGCATTGCACCCGTGCGAAGCCGGGCGGGTCGCTAGTATCTTAATATAATGTTTATATTTATATGTAGGTATCTTTTTATATATGTTTTTTTATAGTATATTTTTGTAATTTAACTTTATACATTAATATTATGAGCTAACACCGAACATGGGCTTATTCTTTAACAGATTTTGGCAAGCCAAGGTCGTTGAGAGATATTGCCATTTTATCAACACTCTTGGCAGACGGATTGGTGATCACAGTAAGTTGGGAGTATCTTTGAGATGATAGATGCGTCTGTGCATTCATCAGGTGTATGTATTAATCATGTGTATTATCATGTGTAGGTGTGATTTAAGGGAGGGCATCCAGGGCAACTGCCCCGGGTCTCCACTATAGAGGGGCCCCCACAATAGAGATTTAAAATTCTGACGAGTAAACTCTACAACTTTTCTTTTATTTATTTTTTCGGTGTAGTACCTTTGCATACAATAGTTTGTAGAATCATGATTAATGTAATAGTTATTAAATATTGTAATAACGGTTATTCATCTCTACTTGTTTACTTAAATAAGACAATCAGTAAAATATCAGAATTCAAATCATCCTCAAAATTAGGTACATACTTCAAATTTTCTACACATTTAGAAATAAACTAATTTGTGGCTAGGGGGCCTCTTCGACTTTGTTGCCCCGGGGCTTCCGGACTTCTAAATTCGGCCCTGCCCTTAGTCGCTCGATACCGATAGGAAGACAAATCTTAAGCTTAAAAGCATAAAGTCCGATGTGCCATTATACGTCAGAAACATATTTGTCGTATGTGCCTTTATCGTAAACTGGCACTTACGACCAATTAGAGATGGGCCGACTATAGTATTTGCCGACTAACCGACTAGCTGACTAATCGGTTTTCAAAATGCCGATTAGTCGGCCGACTAATCGGCAATGCCGATCATTCTAATACCTACTTGTCGGAGGTTTTCAGGCTTTTTCGTCATCACTCGACTTAGTCATCGCGCGGCCGCTGAGCTTAATTACTGACTGATTAATACTTTCCTATGTTGTAAAGACTGTAACTTTAGATAACTACTCTAAGTAATGTTTATAAATTATAAAACAAGACAAATTACTTGTTTTATTTCATTTGTTATGTGCCGATCATAATCGGCATATTTTGCCGAATAGTCGCCGACTACAAACGATGCCGAATAGTCGGCTTTCCCGACTAGTCGGCGGCTAGTCGGCCCATCTCTACTTTTAATGTATCATCCGTCATTATGCATCTGAGCTCTAGATATCGTCCGGCTAAGACTGAGAGGCTAGACTCCCTTCTAAGCTTTATCTGAACAAAGAATATTTGATAAACATACTTAATTCTGCCCTTAACACAATGTATTTCGTCCGTCATTCTTAAATAAATATGATTCTCGCCAATCAGTGCCCCCATGTAGGGTTCGTAATACATGTTGTGTTACGTATTGTGTCAATTCATATTAAGCGATGTCCCCCTTACGACAGTACGAAGGGTACGTACTACACATAAATAATAATATCTTCAAGTATAAGTAATTTTGTTGCCGAGCTTGTTTAACTAATCCTACTATTATAATATATATATTATAAACGCGAAAGTTTGTACGTATGGATGGATGGATGTTTGTAGTAGTAGTTAATTACAATAACATCATAAATAATCTATTTATGTACCAGATATAAATGCAATTTCTCTGAAATACTTAGTGTCAACTTTGCACTCTAACAATAGTGCCACCGGATCTATTGAGAATAGCTGTCAATCCAAATAACCCACCACCCAGAACATGATATTACAAAAGTAATCCTTAATTCACATTGATCTGAAGCGAGCAATAAATCTAAAATGACATAAATCAAAATCTTCATCAAACCGTCGTATTTAAATCTCCCTAACAAAACTTAATTGGTTTAAAATCTCGAAAGCAATCGATAATTTGGCACTTTCACTTCCGAAGTAGAACGCCGTAAGTCGAAAACCATTCAAGATTAATTCCCCCAAAATTTAAATTCTATTCGCACATTAAATAATATCTCAATGCGATATAGCAGCCCTAAGGTTCTTTCGTTTTGATCACGCAGCGGACCCCTAATCCGCGGGGCGTGAAGATATTTCGCGGCATTGTTTAGGGCTACGAAAACGGCGGGTGAGAATTACGTACTTCATTTTTGCGTATGCTTAGATGATTTTTTGGCAATTCTAAAAGTGTGAGCGCGTGAACTGTTCTATTCTACAGAACTAATAATATATTTTAATTAAACTGTGGGGTTCCAAAAAAGAAGAAAAATAAGTTACGTGGTATTTGTTATCGGCATGTATTTTACGCGGCGACAAACTAATCTGATTTAGGGTTTTAAAAATAAAATGGGTAGCAAAAATAATAGGTTGGCAGCTACAGTAAATTAGCAGCTTTATTTTGAGTTGTAAGCTTTGTGTACATTTAATTTGGCAGTGATTTTTTAGTGTGGCAACTGAATTTGTGGTTAGCCGACAAGTTGACGGCGGATAAAAAATAGAAAATAGGTTTTCATAAATTATTCGACGAGTTTGTTTATTAAATTAACTGTCTAACCTAACCTAACCAATAGTTGCCAATAATACAATGTTTGATATCCCACTGTAAATATTAGCCGCGGAGTCATTATTTTTAATACCTCACCTATTATTTCATTGGCCCTGTTTGATATATTTGCTATCTTATAGTAGCAGCCACTATTTATTTATTTATTTATTGAGGCACATCAACAACATTCATTGATAGGTATTACATATACAAAAAAATAGGGCTAGGTGTTTACATTTAGTTTAAATAGACCCTTGCCTTTTGTAGGTCACATCATGTAATTGTAAAATATTTAATTTATTTATCAATTTATTTTTTGTAACCAACTAGTTAGTCGCCTAATAAGTTGTTATTCGCCTCAAAAATAATTAGCCTTTGTTATCGTTTATCGATCAAAAGTTTAGTCGCTTTGTCGTTTATCGAGTAAAAAATCTGTCGCACTTACGTTTGTCGAGCTTATGTGCTTTCGCTTCACTGATGGTCAACATATTGCACTGTCGACCTAACATGTGTCGCACGTTTTATCGCAACCATGAGACAGAGTCCCAATATCATCGGAAAATACTCGTAGTTCGCTAGCCCAGTCATTATTTAATTCAACATGTCAGCGTCAGGTCACCATCTAATAGATATTAGCTCGTCAATTAATGTGACCAACGCTAATAGTTTAATAGCCAACTAAGATAGTTGCAGTTGACGTAACGTGAGATGAAATAATTTATTCTGAAAATCACGTGGAAACCTGCGGGTCATTTCTATAATGAAATAATGAATTTTATTCAGCACTTAGGTATTTACATACACTTGTTCTTGTCAGAATTACAATGTAAGAAGATAAAATAATAAATAATAAAAAATTATAACTAACAAATAATTCTTACTCTATAAGATATCCGACTAAGTAATTAACAGTATAGATTATTCTATTAATAATAATAAAGTTTCGACGAGAAACAGGTTGTCGCCTTCTGGACAAAACAAGTTTTCAGCCTGACGCAGCATACTTAGATAGGTATTTATTCTTCTTCATGGTTTTGAATAAGACGGCGTATAAAAATCTTTTCTGGAATTATAATTGTGAATATTATACATACGCTTGCATAATTATCGGAGAATATAGTGCACGTCTACAGGTAGAACAAAAACGCCTGACAAAATTCTACTAATAACAATATTTTTTGGACCGTATACAGTTATTAGTGTTATGTACGAGAAGGAAGGAAAAAGGGCCGGCAGAATAAAGGTGGATTAACCCTTATACTACCAGCCCTTTATCAAATTTAGTATACTAGTAGTAGGTGTCCTTGTATTTGTTTGATAGTTTTTTTTGAATAGATTACTAGCAGAGTTTTGCATTCTAGTAGTATTCTTGCTAAGCTAAAATGCTTGTGTTACGAGCGGGTTCACGTCGGTAGTGCAATGGGTGGGGAACCGGCGACTACAAGATCACAAGTCCGACGCACGAGCCATTGGAACGATATTGATATCATTTAACATCAGGTATCAGTCATTTGACTGGCCAAAAAGAAACAAAGTATATCGATCTGAAAATGAATGAATTCCGCTCTTGCTCTACGCCGTTTCTATAGCCACACATGAACAAGGAATCGATTCAACCATAAATCGACGAGCCATAAGGACATGACACGAATAATATTATAACTCGTATTTATTCTGGATTAGACCACCGCGGGGACACCGAAATATGTAGCATTTTATATTTCTTGATTTACACGTTATAGCACTATGATGGGGAGACATTTTTTATATATAGATACGCCTACTTAGATATGAAGGTTTGATTTCAGTAAGTTTTTTTGCATAGACGTAATCTATACTATCCATACTAATATTATAAAGGCGAAATTTGTATGTATGTATGGATGGGTGGATGGATGTTTGTTACTCTTTCACGCAAAAACTACTGAACGGATTTGGCTAAAAGTTTGCACGGAGATAGTTTATAAGCTGGATTAGCATATAGACTACAAAATTTCACGATCCGACCCACTGGAGTAGAGTGACGCGGGTAAAACCGCGGGGCGCAGCTAGTAATATTATAAAGCTGGAGAATTTGTCTGCTTGAACGCGCTAATCTCAGGAACTACTGGTTCGATTCGAAAAATTATTTAATCATCACCTTCTTTTACTATTTGGGTATATGTTCAATGCGGTATTTATCGAGGAAGGCTATAGGCTATATTTAATTATGAAGTTTCAACGGGAACAGGAGTTATGCGAGTGAAACCGCGCGTGGGAAGCTAGTGTAAAATATAGAGATATCACTATGATATCGACTTTCCCGTGGGAATTTTGAAAACCTGACCTCATTCCTCGTATGTATATATTAAAGGGCACATCTGTGCCAAATTTCATCTTTCTAGGTCTAAGGGATCGGTCACGACAGATGGCAGATGTGTCAATCAATTTAAGGATGTATACCTACATAAATATAAATTTAAAAAGCCGCAAGATTTTATCTAGTAGATGTAAATTACGATATCCTAGGGAAAAACTTATTATATCTGAAAAATATATTTTGCCGTACAAATGTGTCGAACATTTTCAGAAAACTTATAAAAGGCTTTCAAAATATTTGTTAACTTTAGGTAGATGGTTTCCTTGTGGTTTCCGGTTTATAGACCACCCCATCTGGCGTAGCTATGTGGACAAAGGCCCCAGTGCGTACCTTCAAGAGCTGGCGAGTTGGCTGACCCGCTCTTTTCAAAGCTTAAGTTAGAGGGCCCCCTGAGGTCTGGGGCCCTGGTGCACTGCACCACCTGGCCCTGCCATAGCTACGCCACTGCACCCCATATCTTCTCATGGGTGTAGAGGCGGGTAAGGGACATACAGCTGATTTGACAAAGTTACTTACCATCTTACTGCGATCACCATTCCGCCTGCCAAGCGTAGTGATTATAGCAATAACCCTCACCAAACCTGACTTGCTAAGGTCTATTAAGAAGAGGCCCATTTTCAGCAGTGGACGTAAACAGGCTGTGTAAGAGAAGAAGGGAAGTAAATTTAGAAAGTGCCACGTAATGTATAAAAAGTTTTTTTGTATATCATTATTATATGTATACAAAAAAAACTGAATACTAAAGTTTTTGTGACTTTTCCTTACAAGAATGTTGTTTTTTTTTATAAATTATTTTTTTCGGCTCTTAAGCTCCTGATTTCCTAGGACATACTCGTAGCTATAAATAATTATATTAATTATTTAGTTCTCCTCGGATTGACTGGCTTATTCTAGGTTTCACATATCATTAGTGTTTTATTTTTAGCAATGTGAGTGTGCTGGTGTCTGTAATTGGCGTAAAATTACAAAAAAAAAGATTTTGTAATTGAACACTATAATTTAAGTAAAATATCGTATAAAACTATTATATAAGTTCCTCACTAACGACATTAACTAACTAAAACTTAGATCTCAATATCACTCAATGACTAGAACATGATCAGTTTCGCAGATGACAAAGGTTTGAAATATAAATTTAAAACAATGCAGTCTACAAAAGAAGTACCCATTTATAACGACATCAGTATATCGTGCTTCTACACCTGCCTTACATTTACACCCTATAAAAATAAAACAAACCCAACGGAGACAAAAGCCACAGCCATTTTTCTTGCTTTAAGCAAAAATTTTACTACCCACGTTTCTCTCTCGTCTAAACAAATGAGCAAGCATTTTTTCTAATATAAAAAATGCAGTAGAAATCGTGTCTGTAGTACCTAGACTGTGTCTAATGTAAGACAGGGCTTATGTAGAAATGAGCAGTTTGTTTTTTTATTATAGTTGTCGTGTCTTTAAAATAGGTACGCGCAAATCGCATATTTACCGCGCCAGTGGTTCAGCGCTGCTGGTTTCTGTGTTATTCTGGGTTCAAGAACAGATTAAAAAATAGTTACTAGTTCAAGTCTCACCGTTAACTATTATTCATGTAAATCAACTATCCTATTTTTTTCTTAAACATTCTTACATTTAAGTTTTTATTTACCTAATCTTGTTTAAATGTCAGAAGAAAAAAAAAATTAAAAACTTAAAATTCTACCAAAGTATCATCTATAGGTGTGTGGATTGGCTTAGTTTTTCAATACATTTAACCAGTCTTATAAAATGTGAAAAACGTAAAATCAATTTTCCAAAAAAATTAGGAAATGGTCAAGTGCCAGTCAAATTTAATACAACTATTTGTGTTCTAAACTTTGTGTTCGTGTAAGCCAAATTTGTTAAGTCACTACATATGAATTTATCAAACAAAATTAAATGGTAGTCGTAGCTTACAAAATACCATTATTTTATAAGTAGTTATTAGCTTTATATGGTTAAAATGACCTTGTTAAGCGGACAAGCAGACAGACGCGTCCTTCAACGTTCCCAACATTTCCTTTCGTGGTTCCTCTAATGCAGTTTTCACTACTATATCGTAAGCAGACGGTCACTGACCTACCTGTAGCAAATTCATTTCTATGATACAGCTCTTTGTTGTCTGGTCTCCATAATACTAAGAGAGCGATCCGATCGAGATCTCACAACCGACCGATAGTAAACAAAGGATTGTTTTGTTCTACCGATTTATGTACCACCGATTAGGTTAGCTACGATGTAGATAGAAATTGTGACGATTGATGATTTTACGTGGAGCCTTTAGTAGTGGGTACTTACTGAGTTTGTTTGGTTGTTTTGCGCAATTGTGGGGGTTGACAATAGGAATAAAACCTAAAAAATTACATTTAGTCCGTCAATGAAGACGTGAGTGGATGAAGGTGATAAGTCACAAAATCACAATTTCGAGTAAATCGAGTTTAAAGTTTCACTTTTATTTTTTAAGATAAGTCGCTACGAAACAGATGTTTTAATAAAACTATGATGCCAAGTTGTGTAAACAACCTGAAATATTAATGGTACGTAAGCAATTACACAAATTAATATTTTTTATTATATAACTTCTAAAAAAACTACACATAACTCCTTCTTCCATAAACAAAAGTCAACTTTTCTGCACGTTTAGTTAGGTATTAAAGTAGGAATGTAAGTTGTACTGTCTTAATTATAATATAAATATTATATTTTACTTTACATATATAATATTATATTGTTTTAGACACTATTTCGTATATCCCACAAATGTTCGAAATTTCTTTAGTGATTCCTCCGTTTTTTACGTTGCACTTATTAGCGTTACTGCGTATTTCTAAGGTGTTTTTTCGTTTTTTTTGGTTTTTTATATATTAATATCTCAGAATCTTCACGTTCGTGTTGGTTACTAGTAGAAAGAATAATAAGGTAATTTTGCCTTGTACTGCTTGCTCACTTACATTACAAGAACTACAGATCGAAAGGCATTCCGCAAATAAAATATCATCACTACCCAAAGGAATGTTCTAGCATGACCAAATGGTTAAGGTATTAGGGGCTATACATAAGATGCAGGCTCGAATCCTGTCGGTAGTCTAAATATATTAGGCTCAATTCAAAATATTCTAAAATTTAAAAATATATATACGAGGGCGGTGTCATCGTTTAAAAATGTAATTCCAAATGCAACTTTGGACATGTTTATCTTGTTAACTATTATCAATAGATGGCATCTGATCTACGTGTTACCGTGTTAGACGTGTTACAAAGAGGTTGATAAATTTCAACTATGTTCTAGGCATTAGAGGCTAAGTATACCTAACATGCAAGTTCAACTCCTGTACTACTCCTGGTCGTGTAAATTTACTAATGTTTTAACTTTTAATTTTAACTTAAAGAAACTAACACTTAACGCCATGTTTTTTAAGCTTATCCTTGTAATCATCATTGATTTTTTTTCCGTTAGGTACTGGGTGACCATCAGCAGTATTTTAACAATATTTTTTAGTATTTTTTGTTAAAGCGGCAACAGTAATACATCATTTCTTAAAAATTCAACTGTCTAGCTATCGCGGTTCTTGAGATACAGCCTTGTGACAGACAAATAGACAGCGAAGTCTTAGAAACAGGGTCCCGTTTTTACCCTTCGGGTACGGAACCCTAAACATGCGCGATAATGTGACAGAATGAGAATTAAAATAACTAAATGTCGTGAATAAATGTATGTGATATGCATGTCACATAACACCTTCATTCACGAAAAAGTGACATCGCGTATTTCAATCATCGTAAGCTGAGTGGAAGAAGGTGTTATGTACGTACATATCACTTTCTTCCACGAAAGAAAAACAACGTCTTTACTTTATTTATCTGGAAGAGGGTGATATGGGCCCATATCTCTTTCATCCAGTGCCATTTTCAAAGTTAACTGTACATAACACCTTTTACAACATATTATTTTGAAAAATAAGC
Source organism: Nycteola revayana (assembly GCA_947037095.2). Classification (NCBI taxonomy): domain Eukaryota; kingdom Metazoa; phylum Arthropoda; class Insecta; order Lepidoptera; family Nolidae; genus Nycteola; species Nycteola revayana. The sequence continues at coordinate 18,554,462 of OX344847.2, read as the reverse complement.
CTTAAATCGACGGTTTAAGGCCAGTAGTCTGTAGTCACCGACATTTCAAGCTCATCTATGCAAAAAAACACAAAACCTCAAAAATGCGACATATCACCTTCATCAACTCACGTCTTTAATTAACTTTTAAAAAAAATATTGGACACGTATTTTTTTTTTGTTACTCAACTAAAAAATGAAGAAGATAAAGCACGTTGAAATTGTATGTTACGTCACATCTAGGTACAATTTTACCTAGTAGTGACGTCACACGCCCCCCTCTCCTGATTTTTATAGTTTGTTGTTGCTCTGAATCTTTGTCAATTATTATTGATTTGATACATAAATACGTCCAATATTTTTTAGTAATCTAACTGACGGACTAAATTGATTTTTTTGTCTACATGCCTATTGTAATAGGGTTGGTATTTGAGGAAAGTAGATAAGAGTCACAGGGAGACCATCCACACCTTAAATAATACATTAATCCAATCCAATAGCGTTACATAACTCAATCGGGGGTTAGCTTAGCTGACTTGTGAGTGCTAGCTACTTGTATCGGAAGCGTTCATAGGCTACGGTTACCGCTTTGCATCAGACGGGCCGTATGCTTGTTTTCGGAAGTGTAGTGCTGTAAGCAGTATATAGTTGTTTCTGTATGCTACAAGTTCAAGGTTACGTTTTGTGACTGGCTTAACCAACTTTTTTTTAAAGTTCACCATAATTGAAGGCCTTATTAAATTTAGCATTATAATAAATGTAACTTACCTAATAAAATCATACAAACTTTTTGTTCTGTTTGTTTCAGGTACGTACAGAATTCACACAATTATGTACGGCGGGAGTGATAATACGTTCTAGACATTGGTCTATTAAAAAAAAATCAAAGCGAAAGGTACATAACATTTTTTAAATTGGCACTTGTTATTCTTGGAATAACCCTTGTGTACTCGCGAAAGTTTGCGAGTATGTGTGGCTGTGTGGATGGATTGATGTTTGTTACTGTTTCCCGCGAAAACTACTGAACGAAATCCGTTCAGTAGTTTTAGCTGAAATTTTGCACGGGGATAGTTTATATTATGGATTAACATATAGGCTCAATACATCATCCTACGACCCACTGGAGCAGAATAGCAGTGAAATGCAGGTGAAACCGCAGGGCGCACCTAGTACTTTATATTTCAACGTAAAAGATCAACAAACTGCATTACTTACATACATTTTTTTATATATAGATTACTAGCAGATTTTTGAGGTCTACTAGTATTCTTGTTGCCCTCGTGCTAAGCTAAAATGCTTGTGTTACGAATGGGTTCACGTCGGTAGTGCAAGGGGTGGGGTTCGAACCTGCGACCTCAAGATCACAAGTTCGACGCCCTAGCCATTGGGTTACAGCCAATTAAGCTTAATATATGTAAATTACTCTCTCGTTAATAATTTAGTATTTCATCATGAAATGACATCGATATTTCATTCTTCTCCAGCATCCAGACAAAAACACGTTATCTTAAACAGCTTTGAAACTATATATTGATTAAATGGAAAAAAAAAATTTATTCATCTCGTCTGAGAAAAGTCATTGCCTCCTTGTGATAAGATGAAATATTTAATTTTATGTGTATGTCTTTGAAACGTTACTTTTTTTTAAATTCATTTAAAATTGATGAAGAGCCGTGTTATCTAAAAGTTGTGTTTTATATATTTATCTATACTTACATATAAAATGCTTTGTCCTAAATGAGTGACTGACTGACAGTCTCACAGCCATAACCAAAGGCGTATTCTCACAGCGTCGGCTAGTAGACAGGCCTTTCATCTTCTTAGGGTGTTTTTTTTTATATTTCCTCATCAAACGATAAGGAAAGATTTAAAAAAAATCACCCTCTGTCTACTAGCCGACGCTGTGAGAATACGCCCTCGGTTATGGCTGTGACACTGTCAGTCAGTCACTCATTTAGGACAAAGCATTTTATATGCTGCGTTCTGCACCCGCGTAGTTTTTATACTAAAGTTGGACCGAGATCACTTTACCGCGCCTTAGGAAAGTGCGGCGAGGTGGGGGCAAGGTAGGTGAGAGCACGACGTGAGCGTTGACGGCGTAGTGATGAAACGGAATTTATCGCCGCAGTATATCGACATAGCCAAACTATTTATGTATAAAAATTGGCACATACAATTTTGACTGCACCGGTGGCTCAGTGGTTACGGTTGTTGCTTCTAAGACCGGATATATTGGTTTCGATACCCTTCCGGGACAATTATTTGTGAGAAACACGGATAGTTGTTTTCAGTCTGGGTGTGCTTTGTGTCCATGAATGATGTTTTTGTAAAGTCTTTTGCGTCCCAGAGGTTATATTGCTCTAGCGCGGGGTTGTCTTTTTTAAAAACAAAACAAACAAGTTTAAAACTTCACTAACTACAGAAAAGCATTCTAACGCTGGTAAAACTGGGGCGTAGCCACTATATAGATAAATGGATTTGACCTTGTGCCTGAATTCATTATACTATTCTGTAAATTCGTTGATATTTCACACATCACGTGAGACGGCCTATTTTTAAGACAGTAATTATTTAGTTTTATAGCCAACGGGCCTTTTGTTTGAAGGCATATCATAATTATTATAGTCAGCTATGAAAACTTAATGGCCAATTAAAATACATCCTAAAACCATTACAAAAATATAATTTGCATACACATAGATACATGTATATTCACGCCTGTATTCAATGGGGGAGACAGAGACAACATGATTTTCAGTTATAAAAGGAGCTGAAGGGTTCGTTGTCTTTTTCTTTCTTTGCTTATACTATTTTCTACTCCCAGTATTTTTTTCCGATTACATCTTGTGGCTAGAGTGTATCTGATTCTGCTTTACACCACCATCACCCTGCCAGCTCAAATCTCAATATAAGCTCTCGTTAATCCCTATTGATATAAGATCATTTAATATAATAATCGTATATTACATAACGGACAACAGTGCTTACCTGTGTTTACATGCCTAATAGTCCGGTCAACAACCCGCCTGCCAAGCGTGATTGTTATTGCAAAATTCGAGATAGTCGACATACCCTCATCCTGACCTCGAACCATCCGATGCCCTCGTAGACTCGAAGTCCGAAAGCCCGCGAACCGTAAGATTGTTTTTCCGGACGGACATATTTAGTTAGACACAAGGCTTTTGCTACTTCACGGGGCATAAACGAACGGTATGCCAAAGCGAGAGTTGCAAAACTCCACTATATAACAAAAAGTAATTCCTTCATCCCTCGCCAGCGACCGCCCTGAGCCGAAGTTATAAACCTTTTATTAAAGCTGGAACACCGCTCGCCTTTATGCCCGGTGAAGAAGCGTGGCCAGTGTGGCTAACAACATTATGTCCGAAAAACCATAGTCAACGCTCAGACACACGGTGAACTTAACACCCCTTTGGACATCAACTGGCTGAAAATAAGCTAATTTACATTATTTTAATTTAGCCTTTTTAATTTTAGAAATGATGTCTTTTATTCATGGTAAAAATACTGAAGGGCAAAATTAATGGAGCAAAATGTTTTCAATTCGCCAGAGCAATGTTGGTAGGTGGTTGTAGCACAAACTATCAGATTGCGCGGGAAATTGGTTGTTATGGTAACCAACCAAACGCCCATACCATTATTTTTCAAACAATTTTAGTTTTCTATTTCTTTTTTCAAACGGTATAGCTTTTTATGTCCATTATATGAACATTCCACTAGAGGTATATAAATAAAAATGGATCGCTAAAATGTGTGTACACGCATAACTAGAGAACGACTTGACAGATTTGGCTGATTCGTTTTTTATTGTGTTGATAATTATAAAGACAGGAAAAAATTTTGAAAAAAATTACGGGAAATTTCAGAATATTTGGCAAATGTAGCTTTAATAGCTATGCCTGCCCGTACCTAGTACCTAGGTATATACATTTAATGTAATGATAATAATACGTATCACGTTGGTGATGATTTGTTGACGGTAAAAGTAACTTGAAGATAAAGGTCCTGTTGAAGATAGGTGTGGTTTTAATAAATGCGAACAACCGATGGAGGCAATTATTCGTTTAATACTTAATTTTACAATAATGACAATTTTAGTTACGGTGCGCGGGTTTTTAAATACAATTTTTTTCTAGTAAGTTTTTTTATGTTGGTAGCTTGACACGGCCGCGAAGAACGTCAACCAATCAGCGTCGCCGACTCGTTGGTTTTATTATGTTGTTAGTGTTCGTTTGTAGGGTCAGCTTTAGATGTGTGTTTGAACATGCCCCCGGCCTTGGAAGCACTAGCATCCAACGTGATTTCCATTTCATCGCTGAACAGAGGGCATATCTTCGAAAATGCGCGTCGAATTACACCACTCTGGGTTTGAATGTCTGCCACCCTGGAAACACCGTCACTGCCTGGTACTGTTGACCTAATACGTCCTAGCCGCCAATTCAGTGGTGGAGTTTTATCTTCTTTGATGACGACTAAGGTATTAGGCTTTATGTCACCTTTATTATCCTTCCATTTTGTTCGCAACTGCATTTCAGAAATATACTCTTTGTGCCATCGGATCCAGAAATGTTGTCTTATTTGCTCTAACTGTTGATAGCGTGATAGTCGATGAACCGGTACTTCACTCAACTGTTCTGTGGCAGGCGCTGTTAGCGGACGGCCAACCAGAAAATGACCAGGACACAATGGAAGGAAATCATGGGGGTCAGTGGACATGGGACTAATAGGACGAGAATTCAGGATAGCCTCTATCTGTGATAATACCGTACTTAGCTCTTCAAAAGTTAAATGTGCACTACCAACAACTCGCAATAAGTGGTATTTGCATGACTTTACGCCAGCTTCCCACAATCCACCAAAATGAGGCGCGTAAGGTGGTATAAATGAAAATTTTATATTTTGTTCTGTCGCATAACCTACTATATCATCAGAGCATTCCTTTAAAAATTGACAAAATTCATTAGCTAAACCAACGAAATTCCTACCGTTGTCTGAAATAATTTCAGCAGGTTTGCCGCGCCGAGAAATAAATCGTTTCACTGCTAACAAATAAGCGTCAGTCGTAAGATCACTTACTAGTTCTAAATGAACTGCACGAGTGACAAAGCAAATAAATAAACAAATATAAGATTTAGTTAACTTCGAACCCCTACCCTTGCGGTTCAAAATAAGCAATGGCCCGGCGTAGTCAACGCCACTGCGATAAAATGGAAAGGTTTGAGTAATTCTTTCGTGCGGTAAGTTGCCCATAATAGGTGATAAAGATTTACCTCTCAATCGTGTACATACAACGCAATTATGGACGACGTGCTTAGCAAGATTCCTGCCCCCTACTGGCCAATAGGATTCTCTAATGTTATATAGAAGCGCTTGCGGTGCTGCGTGGTACAGTCGCTTGTGTTCGTGCCGAAATAATAATGTTGAGAACCAATGTTTCGATGATATTAAATAGGGATGCTTCTTACTAAACGTAAAATGAGGAGAATTCTTTAGCCTACCACCTACTCGTATTGTTTTATCATCATCCATGAACAAAGCTAAATTACTAAATTTATTATTACATTTTAAATTACGATGATTAAATAAAATATTATATTCTTCAACAAATGCTTCCCTTTGACTGATCCTAATTAAAATAATATTTGCACGAATCAATTCTTCTACAGTCAAAGGTCCACGGCGACCATTGCGACTATGACGTGCATTATGAATAAAGCGTAAAACATATGCACAAGTTCGTTGCATACGATTGTATTGTGAAAATCTTTCAAAAGGAAATAGTGAAGGCAAATTTGAGATTAGACATGAATTAACCACCTTTGTTTGTTTTATTTCAGGTAATTCAGTCTCTAATATATTATTTTTGTTAATAGTTATTTGATCACAACTAAACTGGGGGTCCCGAAGGAACGCTGGGCCCTCCCACCATAAAGTACAGCAGTTAATGTCTTCCAATTTAGCTCCACGAGATACTAAGTCAGCTGGGTTTTCTTTACCGCTTACATGATACCACGGATGTTCTTTAGTAATTTCATGAATTTCGGCTACACGGTTTTGGACGAACGTTTTTAATAAATTAGGTGCCATGCGTAACCAACCTAAAACTATGGTGGAGTCACACCAAAAAACTGTTTTGCTAAAGTTGCAATGTAACGATTCGCGTACCTTATGATATAGTTTCGCGCCTAACAGCGCACCGCATAATTCTAATCGCGGTATGCTCACAGGATTTAAAGGCGCAACTCGTCCCTTCGACACGTATAGTCTAACCGATACAGATGAGTCACGATTTATAGTGCGCACATAAATGCACGAACCGTACGCAGACTCCGACGCGTCTGTAAATATGTGTAATTCTAATTCTAAAGGCTCATTACCTACAACACAACGCGGTACGCGTATTTCATTGAGGAAACGCAAAGAATTAGCAAATCGTTCCCAAGTTTGTTGAACATCAATAGGCAATGAATCATCCCAACTTATTTCTAACAGCCATAATTTTTGAAGTAAGATTTTTGCTACCATTATAACCGGGCTCAACAATCCTAAAGGGTCAAATATTTGAGCTACCTTTGACATGATATGCCGTTTTGTTATAACTGTACTGTCGTTGCTACATTGAGTTTTAAAATGAAATTCATCACTTAAATTATACCAACTTACACCTAGGGTTTTCGCGTGCACGTTGTCACCTAATGATAATTCTTTAAATAAATGATTATTCACGTTTGATTCATTTAAATTGAAATTAAATAACCACTTTCGAAGCGAAAAGCAACCCGATTTTAAGACATCCGCGACTTCGCGACATATTTCTAATAAGTTATCTTTGTCGTCAGAACCCGTTAATAAGTCGTCGACATAAAAATCTTCGTTTATTATTCTTTTGACATCACAATCAGTGCAGTCATCTGCTAGTTGTTTAAGACACCTACAACTTAAAAAGGGTGCGGACGCTGTGCCGTATGTTACAGTATTTAGTCTGTATACCTTGATAGGCTGCTTCGAATGATCACGCCACAAAATTAATTGAAGGTCGCGCTGATCTTTGTGAACTAAGCATTGGCGATACATTTTTTCGATATCTGCACATGCTATGTACTTGTGTTGTCTAAATCTTAATAAAATCGCAACGAGGTCACCTTGTATTGGTGGCCCTACCATCTGTAATTCATTAAGGGAAACATTAGTACTAGACGCGACGCTCGCATCAAACACGACGCGCAGTTTAGTACTCGTGCTGTGTTCGCGAAGTACATCGTGATGCGGTAAAATATAATGAGGCTTTGAATAGTTATCGATAAGGGTCATATGACCTAATCGAATATATTCTTGAATAAAATCACTGTAAAGTTTTTTGTAATCTGGATTTAATGATAATCGTCTTTCCAATGCGAAGAATCGCCGTTCTGCCATTAAATAAGTTTCGCCTAATAAATTAGGGGACTGTTTAAACGGTATACGTACACAAAATCGGCCATCATCGTCGCGTGTAGTGCTATCAACGAAATGTTGTTCACAGGCACGCTCCTCGTCAGTGTACGTATCCCTACGCGTGGTTACTTCTTCAAGTTCCCAAAACATTCGCAACTGTGTTTCGACTGACTGCGAAAAATTACACTGGATGTAACTACTTTGTTGTGAAATTGAATAACTGGGGCCAGAAATGACCCAACCCAATTTAGTATCTAATAAGTAAGGCCCATTAGCTAATCTTATTTTATTATTATTTATTAAATTCCAGAAGACATCCGCGCCGATTAAAATATCTATATTTCTAGGTTGATTAAACTGCGGGTCAGCCAACTGAATGTGTTTAGGTATAAATTGTGCGCATTGTTTAGGTATCGCAGGTAACGTGGATGTAATGTTAGGCAAAACAAAACATTGTAAAGTAATACTATATGCGTTGGCGCGGGATTTAATTTGGATGTCACATATTTGCGTAGATTTAGTGACCGTATTACCAACACCGCGTATTTCTTGAGTGGACTGTAATAGTTGTAATTGGAGTATATCGCATAATGTACTTGTAATAAAACACCGTTCGCTTCCGCTATCAAGAAGTGCGCGCGCTAAATGAAAGTTATTATATTTATCAGCTACCTCGACTAACGCAGTTGACAATAGAACAGGTTTATAAACAGCTGATTGCATATATTCACTATCTACGAGCGCCTTGTTTGCGTGGATTATAGGTTTTTGTATTGATGACGTAGGTACGGGTGAGCGACGGAGAGGTGCATATGATCCAGGAGTGGGGCGCAACTCGGCGGTCGGCGGCGCCGGCGACGCCTCCTGTATTACGTTATCTATAGCATTATAAGTGTGCGACGCGTTTAGCGATACAAATTGATTACTTTCCTTATTAGGTTTGTTATTAATGTTGTGATCTACCGGGTGAAGTAATGAATTGTGCTTTTTATTACATAACCGACACGGCCCAAACCTACAAAGGTCTGACGTGTGACCAGAACGTAAACAGTTAATGCACAGTTTGTTGTTATTCACAAGTTTCATTTTATTTTCTAATTCATAGTCAAGGAACTTTTGACAAGAGTATAGTGGATGGTTTAACTTACATAGTAAACACGGTTTTTTAACAAAGTCACGCGAATATTTTTCTAGCGGCCTCTTAGATGAAACATTAGAAACGTTACAGTGAATTTTCGAGTGGTTTTGGAGATTATTGTGCTTTGTACTATGAACTTTATTATGTGACATTTGTAATGTTTCCAACATATCGGCCCTACCTTTAAGGAATTGTATTAAATCATTTACTTTAAGATGCGTCTTTGAGCTATCGTCTTGTGAGAATAACGAGCCTTTGTGTTGTTCCCACTCGCGCTCCGTGGCTTGATCTAACTTAGCGACTACTATATATATAACTAATGTGTCCCACGAGTCCGTAGGCTCACCTAATATCTTTAATGCACGTAAATTCTTTAAGACAGTGTCCACCAACTTCCTAATGAGTACTGGCGATTCCTTATTTATATTTTGCATATTGAATAAAGATTTGACATGATTATGCACCAATAATCTACTGTTATTGTAACGATTAAGAAGTAATTCCCAGGCAACACAATAATTACTACTACAAAATTCTACGGAATCTATAACTAGTGACGCGCTTCCTTTGAGTGATGACTTGAGATAATGGTACTTTTCTATGTTACTAAGTTCTTTAGAATCATGCACTAGTGACAAAAAGGTGTCTCTAAATTCCAACCACTGCTCATATGAACCGTCAAACGTAGGCATCGAAATAGTAGGTAATTTTATAGAATTTCGTTGGTGAACTTTGCTAGAATTATCAGTTACCCGACCATTGTCTAATAGATGCTCAGCTTGAGACAATATAGAATAAAATTTATTCTCAAAGATTTCTCGTTGCGTTAATTGCTCATCTACGTCTAATACTATTTCCTCAATCTGACTTTGAATCACATTAAACTCACTAAATAAGTTAGTAGCTCCTTGAATGCGTAATTTAAGATCTATTTGTTGTTGACTCGATAAAATTCCACTTTCTATAGTAGATAAATAATTTTCAAACTTTGTGAATCTACCCTTTACAATACCGCGTTTTTTAATTAATTCTTTGATAAGACTACTCTCACTACCTTCATAGGGAGACTTATCACGAATTGTAGTTGTTAATTCGTCTTTACCATTTTTTTTACTCATTTTGGCGGAATGCAGTAAACGTGAAGTAGGTATAGACAATTCTAATAATATGACCGGCGCTGATCGTAAGTAGGTAGGTACGTAACAAGTATACGAATACTGAACGAATTGAGCACGGTATCACACAGTGGAAAGGGATATGGAAGAGGAATAGGAGGATGGCTGGCCGTACCTGTTATGCGCGTTTTCAGGTCCGGTACCGTTCTTTCCCGTAATTTGCGACTTCGTAGTATTCCTCCTCTTTGGCGCCTCCTTTGTGTTCCAAACTGCATACGCTGCACTCAATCGTCAGTCCCAGTTAGATAGCGATATATTAGCATTTCATTATTTGAAATCGGCCATGCGCGGCGTGGCGTATAGCATCACCTCCAACGGTCGCTAATGGCTGGCAGCTGGTGTTAAAATTGTTGAATATCCAGCGACGAAGGTCCAATATGTTGAAGATAGGTGTGGTTTTAATAAATGCGAACAACCGATGGAGGCAATTATTCGTTTAATACTTAATTTTACAATAATGACAATTTTAGTTACGGTGCGCGGGTTTTTAAATACAATTTTTTTCTAGTAAGTTTTTTTATGTTGGTAGCTTGACACGGCCGCGAAGAACGTCAACCAATCAGCGTCGCCGACTCGTTGGTTTTATTATGTTGTTAGTGTTCGTTTGTAGGGTCAGCTTTAGATGTGTGTTTGAACAGGTCCAATCATATTTTATCCATACATATTTATTATATACATTATTTATTTTTGTACACAATCAAACACACATACAGGAAATAAAACACAAACTAGACACACATCTACAAAGGTGCTATTTTGTACATAAGTAGGACCTTTTTTCTAAGTAATTATATCATCGTTAAGTTCCGCTCGTAGGTCGATTTAATTGATGATATAGCCGTTTGGAATAAACGTATGATTTATTTTATAGTACCTACTTAATTTCTTAGTAGCACGACTCAGGCCAAATTCTACAAATTTTGATCTCAAAAGCATAGGATCCTATGTCCTATTATCACCAAAAGTCATATACGTCCAAATGCTTTGAAGTATAATGGTACATACGACCTTTTACTTCTAGGTTCTAGAAGTATGTGTATAACTAATAAACTCTGGCTTTCCCTTATTGAATAATATAAAAGCTATCTCTACTTATTGACATAGTAATTTGTACTGTCGAGAAGTTGGGACGTGAGCCCGTTATTAATTTATTGTGATAGTAAAATGTGTTGTGTGTTTATGTGTTAATTCTAATATAAAGTTATAAAATTCAATCTACACTTTGATAGCTAGAGTAATTCAAATTAAAACAGTTTTCTTAATCTAAAACAATTATCAATGTAAAAAATAAACAATTAATACAACTCGCACTTATCCTGTCTTTCCTATATCTTATCAAAACAATCACTAACACACAAATCGGCGATCAGTTTATAATAATCATTCAGCTTATAATATTACCTCTATTTTATCAGCGTTTATTTTCTTCTACACCTACAAGAAACAAAATAAGGCAATCATTTCCCAAAAAGACATAAATAAAGAATATTACCAACTTTTAATTCCCTTCAAATTGTAAGTAGGTGCGCAGTTTGGTATTCGATTAGAATAGAGCGGTGGGGACAGACGCCTCCCTGTCTGCGTCCTAGCCCTGGCCCACGGCGCCCTTCGCCCTTTGCCAAAGATCAACAGATTATATTACAGGTTGGACAAGATATTTATCGCTTAAGATGCATGGTGCGAACCAGTGTCAACTTAAGAGTGACATCGAGTAGTTAAACAGACGTTTAATGTTGAAATTGAACTGTTGTCAAGTAACAGCTGGTTAACCTCTTGTTAAGTGCAAAATACACGATAAGCTAATTTAACTGAATTTGATTATCGTGTTATTTTGATGCATTATGATGCGTAGTGTAGACAAATAAAATGCTGCATTATGAAGATTGATGTGGATATGTTGGAAGAGGGAGGCCAAAAAAGATATGGATAGCATATATCCTATGCCATTTGATCATCATCATCATCAGCCCGTACAACGTCCACAATTGAACACGGGCCTCCTCCCAAGGGAGGACATTTTGCCATAGTCAGTACGCTTGGCAGGCGGGTTGGTAACCGCAGTATTATGTTGTAACACACAAGGAAACGCCGCTTCCCGTTCCCTGGTGTACCATTGTTATGGATGCTGTTATTTCAGGGACCAACAGCTGAACGTGCTTTCTGAGTCATGGAGGGTAGTCCCTCAATCATCCAGATCTGGAAAAAATATTTAGAATTTACACAAAGATTTCTAGTCCGGCGTGGGGATCGACCCCACGACCTCCGAGATTTTTTAAAGCGAGGCAAATACCTCTGCCCTACGGAGTTTGTCTATGGTCTATGCCTTAAATAAGCTAATATATAATATTTCCAATCTTTTTTACTTAAATATCACCATAGATACACATACTCCAAAGTTAGTTTTACAATACCAGAAGAAATCAAGTAATATTTAGTACACTGTCTGTTAAATGTATTCTTTGTCGATCGTCTCGCCGGCTCAGTACAGGCGCACCGAGCGATCCCGGCGCCCTTACCCTGCCCTTTCCAGGATACCAGAATCCTATTTAATTTTATTCTAGGAACAGAACAAATTAATTTTAGCGACCAATCATGGATAAACAAAGCATTACCTCTTATATAAAAACTGTCGAAAAAAAAAGGACAATATTTACGAAAAATAATTGTAGATAATTTTGGTAGGCATACCAAAATTTGAGCGGTGACTTTCGCCTTTGATGTACGCCGAGTACACGTGTACTGAAATGTAGGTGTACTGAGACGTCCTTCCACTGATACCAATGAATACAATATTTTATATGTATATATCTTTGTACTATATTTTGAATATTTTGGTATCTTGTTGAAGAATATTGAGCATTTATATGTTAGGGTTTTTATATTTCGCTGCTTTAATTTGATAGTGACATAAAATAAGATTATGATTCAACGTGATTTGATTTGTAATATAATATGCCTAAAACTAATTATCGTAAAGTTACACATTTGGTTTTGTGTCACTTTTAAATTGAAGCAGCGATTTGTTTAGCGTGGGTGTTTCGTAAATAAAGATGGTGTAAGTATCGTATTGTTTTGTGTTTGAGGTAGGTTAGTTCGTGTTATTGTCTTGTTTATATAGGGTGACTGGTAATTAGTGACCGATACCTAAACACATAATTGTGCTCATGATAACAAACAGCTTTTACTATGGCACCAAACCTGAAATCGCGAAAAAAAAAATCAGCTGCTCCCTACAATGTTGACGAGTTATGTGAACATGAATGTATGGAACAGCTGATTTCTTTTCGCGATTTCAGGGTTGGTGCCATAGTAAAAGTTGTTTGTTATCATGAGCACAATCATGTGTTTAGGTATCGGTCACTAATTACCAGTCACCCTATATAGTGTGAGCATGTATTGTCTGTTTGTTTATATGGATTTACTGACTTACTATTACGCGATGTAGGTACATACCTACACTAGCTGGTCATCATAATCATCATCATCATCATCAGCATCAGCATCAGCCCTTATAACGTCCACTGCTGAACATGGGCCTCCTCCCAAAGGGAGGGTATTTGCCATAGTCACCACGCTTGGCAGGCGGATTGGTGATCGCAGTGTTATGTTGTACCACACAAGGAAACGCTGCTGCCCGTTCCTTGATATACGATTATTATAGATGATGTTATAACAATCGGGACCAACGGCTTAACGTGCTTCCGTAGCACGGAGAGTTTTATAGTCCCTCAACCACCCGACCAACCGGAAATAAATCTTAGAATTCACACAAAGATTTCTTGTCTGGAGTGGGGATCGAACCCACGACCTCCGTGATTTAAAGCGAGCCAAATACCGCTACGCTACGGAGGTTCAGGCTAATTAAAGTTTTTTTTTTTGAAAGAAAAGTCTTAAGTTAATTTTATACTATTTCAATAGAACGTTTACATCCGCTGCTGAAAATGGGTAGGTATCCTCTAAGACCTTAGCGAACCAAGGTCAATGAGAGAGATTGCCGTAATCAACTCGCTTCGCAGACGAATGATCGCAGTAAGATGTTATTTACCTTGAGCTGATAGAAGCTGCTACCCAACCATGCCAGTCTACATAACATCGGAGGTTCTACATAACCTGATACCCCCTTCACCCTTCCATCACCGGACGACAAGGCGCGGCGAGCGGTTTCACCCTTTTGTGGTTAACATTCCTTCAATACGCACAAAGCGATTTGCTTCTTCTTACATAATGCGGACGGCTAAGGAGTGGAATTCTCTGCCGGGGTCAGTTTTTCCGGAACGCTATAATCTGGACATCTTTAAGGCTAAAGTGAACAGACACTTTCTAGGCCAGCGTGTATCACCTTAGGCCTTATCTTCGCCTTCCATCAAGCGAGATTATGGTCAAACGCAAGCCTATATTTAATAAAATAAAATAAAAAAGTCTATGACAGTAGCGTAGCGGTATTGGGACGCTTTATATCACGGAGGCCGTGGATTCAATCCCCCGCGCCGGACAGGAAATCTTTGATTTCTTTCCGGGTCTGGTTGGTTAAGGGGCTACCCACCGTGCCTCGGAAAACACGTTAAGCCGTTGGTCCTGATTATTATATCATTATCTATAATAATCGTATAGCAAGGAACGGGCAGCAGGGTTTCCTTGTGTGGTACAATATAATACTGCGGTCACCAAACCGCCTGCCAAGCGTGGCGATTATGGCAAATACTCTCCCTCGGGAGGAGGCCCAGGTTCAGCAGAGGACGTTATACGGGCTGATGATGACCCATCCATCCGGATATACCTGCCTAACTTAGTCGCCTCTTACGACACCACCCTATTTCTAAAAGAAGAAATATGGTGTGGGGCTAACTATTTATAGCCTCCGTAGCTACGCTACGGAGGTTAAAAGTTCCGCTAGGTCCCGGAGGATCCATCTTTGTGTAAAATCTAATATTCCCTATTTGTTTGGTTGAGTGACTCCCCTGGCTGGCTTGGAAAACACTTTAAGCTATTGGTTCCAATTGTTATAAACTCATCGATACTAATCGTATACCAGGCAACGGTCACCAACCACATTGATGACGAAGACAGGGGGAAATGCATTTACACATTCCCACTGCCGCTGCAGCGTATTCGCGCGCTGCCCTCTCCATAGCGCTAAACTCATACCACGAGGAGAGGACCCTACACCACTAAAACCCCCCGGACCCTCCTTCGATCCGCCGTTGGCGGGGGCCGGGCACGCATAAGCAATCCGGCCCACGAAGACAAACCCCTATATCGTACAATGTAAACAAGCCCTACGAACAATCACAAAGACGTAACCACAGTTTGAACTTTGAACTTTTAAACCCTAATAGTTTTACTATTTGCGTATAAATAACGTTCTGGCTGTGACCTTTGAAGATTCAAGACTTATCTACACATCAACTCTGACTTGTTTGACCGACCTTATATGAAGTCACGTACATTTTGTTAGATATAATGTAAGTATGTATGATATGAGATAATGAGATTGTTACTACATATTGAACGTAAGCCAATATCTTAACTGTTTTGCCGCCATTTTTATAGGAGAATATAAAAACTAAAAATGTTAGGAATTATAAAATGTTTCAAATTTAAAAAAAAGCATAAAATTACTGCTTCTTAAACTACGCGACTTATATTATATTATTATGTGTAGGTATACTTACTCATTTTGTTCTCGAATATTTCCGATGCCCTCTTAGACCCGAAGTCCGAGAGGCCCGCGGACTGTAAATTAGAGCGACAGTTGCACAAAACTCCCCTAAAATATTAAAAGTCATAATGCCTCAATCTAATCGCCAGCGACCGCCCTGAGCCGAGGTCCAACCCCACAGGGGGCGCCCTCTTGCGCAGGTTGCTTAGTTTATAGTTTTTAAACCAATTATTAAGGCTGGAGCTCGCCTTTATGCCCGGTGAAATAGCAAAAGCCTCGTGGCTAACTAAGTATGTCTGTCCGAAAAAAGAAAATCTAGACAATTTTTTTCCCGTTTTTTAATAATACTCACGGGCTACGCCAAGTTTATTATTATTAATTAGTTTAAAAGAATTATTGTTAATTAGTTTATAAGATTATAAAAAAAGTTTTAGTTTAACATATTGTTTGTATGAACAATATGTTAAACACACAAAATACACATACAGTTAACTCATACCATCTATTAATGACTTTCTGTATAATTATAATAAAATATGAAATATTGTTCTTAATTTAAGCAAATAAAAATAATGTACTTTAATGTCTTAATGCATTGTAAATGACGTATAACAAGCGCGAATTATTCGTCTACGTTACTAATAATCTATTTCATTTCATTTCACCGCACCGGTGCCTCAGTGGTTACGACTTCTAAGACCAGGTCTTAGAAGGACTGACGGACGTTCTGGGACAATCCCAGGACAATTTAAGAATATGAAATGTCGTTCTGTGTGTTCTTGGTGTGAATTAGTGCGTCGTAAAAAATACTTCGAAATACCCTTCTCCGTCTGTTATTATATTGCCTTATCCCTTTAGGAAATGCCAAAATTATTTTTACCAAAAAAGTTGACCTTACAAAGAAGCTCTGTCTAATATATTTTTTCTGTCTAGTCCGGGAGCTGAAACGTTTCGGTCGACCTCTAATTCTTTTAAGCCGTGTACGCACGAACGAACAAAACATGTTGAATACGACAAATTTGTATTACCCCTGTGTTGGATATTCATTAGAGGTACGCACGTGCGAACCCGGCTTTACAGCCTATCAGTTTAGCACTGGAATATACAACGTGTGTTAACAATAATATTATCTATTTTAAACTCCTTCCTTGGTTGCCTGGAAGAGATCACAAAAATATGTGATAAGGCCGCCAATAATAATTGTACCTACCAAATTTTGAGTTTAGTTTTTAAGTCGCTTTCTCTATTTTCCTCTTTTTGAAAGTAAAGAGTTTATCTATCTATCTATTTTCACGCTGTATCAATCACAGTGGCGTAGCTAGGTGGGCAAGGGCCCCGGTGTATAGCTTCAAGAGCTGGCGAGTTCGCTGACCCGCTCTTTTCAAAGCTTAGGTTAGACGCCCCCCTGCGGTCCGGGGCCTTGGTGCACTGCACCACCTGGCCCTACGAAAGCTACGCCACTGAATTCATCTACATATATACCTATATATCCGCGTTCTAGTGAGATCTTTATATTTAAATATAACCAATGTTAATCCTGAATAACGTAGCTTTCTAATGGTAAATGTTTAAATCGGATCCAGTCGTTCCTGAGATTAGCGCGCTCAAGCCAACAAACTAACTTCTCAGCTTTATAATAGCTAAAGATATTGTTCTAGTTATTTGAATCAGGAAAAAGGTACCAAATTAGTTCATAAAACAAAATAAGCCTGAAGCTACCATAAAGAAGATACTAAGAAGATTATTATTATTTATTATTTATTATTATTACATAATAGTGCTTAACCATAGTGTAATATATAGGTCCACAAAACTGTTCTAAACAGTTTGTCTGTGGACTCAGGTGAGTCTTTTATATTTTAAGTTGAGAATTTAATAATATAGTGTGTGATTATGCATAATTTACTATGTATACTATAGTTCATGGTGTGTGTATACTATCCAATAGGTGTTCCTTTAATAATCTTTTAAACCTGTTTTTATTAGTTTCTCTTCTGATGTCCACAGGCAAGCTATTTAACAAATATGGTAAACGTTTTCTTAATGTCCTATCTAAACAATCTAAACAATCTATATAAACAATGTTTCATTTCCATTCGGAATCTAATGCCACAATCCCCAAATCCCACAGTCGCTAAGGGAACTACCCCTTAGGTTATTCAAACTTAGGTAAGTTGAAGACATGGCTTACAGATAAATGTTTTTATCATCATCATCAACAGCCCGTTGACGTCCACTGCTGAACATGGGCCTCCTCTTAACAGACCTTGGCAAGCCGGGATCGTAGAGGGATTTTGTATAATAACCACGCTTGGCAGACGGATTGGTGATCGCAGTAAGATGTAAACCTTGAGCTTATAGATGCTGCTGCCCATCCATCAGCCATATGTCCCTTAGTCGCCTTTTACGACACCGATGGGAGGACATGGGGTGGTCTATTCTAAGCCGGAAACCACACGGCAAATGTTTTTATACAGTTCAGGAATTTTTTAACAATAAGGGATATTAATAATAATTTTGATTTGTACCTATTTGTATATTTTGTGTTTACTGACATTTTACGATTGTGTGTGTACCCACTTACTAACTTCTTGACTTTATCTAAATAATATATAATTTTATTTTTTTCTTTTCTTTAAAAAAGACAACTCCCGCACTAGGGAAATAAATCCCTGTGTCACGGGGGACTTTACAAACATTCATTTCACGGACACAAAGAACACCCAGACTCAGAACAACTATTTGTGGTTTACACAAATAATTGTCCCGGGTGGGAATCGAACCCAGAACACCAGGTCTCAGAAGCAACTTCCGTAACCACTGAGCCACCGGTGCAGAATTGTAATTCGCTAGTGGACATAAAATAATTTAAAGTGATATAGCATAATTAACTGTTTAATATTTGTATACCAGTATATCTGGTTAGACATGTGGACCCTATTTTAGTTCTAAGACCTGTATAATTACCATGTTTAATACAAATAAAATTATCTTATCTCTTATCTTATCTTATCTAATGAAATCAAATCTAATTCTCTATGTCCAGCACATCACAGTTTCATCGGTTTTTTATAATTCATTATTTGACAGCGAAATAAAAATAATAGTGATATAGACAAAAAAAACTATTTATACCGTCAGTTAGATTACTAAAAAATATTGGACAAGTATTTTGTGATTTATCAAATCAATAAAAAATTATAAAGAAGGGTTTATGACGTCACTCCTAGGTAAAATTGTAACTAAGTGACGTCATATGAAATTTCAAATACGTGTCCAATATTTTTTGGTAATCTAACTGACGGACTAAATAGATTTATTTAGTCTACATCCCTATTATATTATTCTAGATTCCCGCACGCGGTTTCGCCCGCGTAACTCCCATTCCCGTGGGAACTTCATAATTAAATATAACTTAAATTAATCAGAGACAATGTAGCATACAAATGGTGAAAGAATTTTTAAAATCGGTCCCGTACTTTTTGAGCCAATTCGTTACAAACATACTTACATACAAATATTTCCTCTTTATAATATTAGTATACAGATTTAAAAAATTCTAATCTTAGATTACATTTAAATGAACCCGATTTAGTCTACTTGTTTTTGTTACACCTACAATTTACCCAGCCCATAAATTACTATAGTTAAATTGTACAACAATATTTATGGGCAGGGAAAATTTACAAAATTTCAAATACAAAGTGCTTAGCGTATAGCCGAAACGAAATTACGAACATTAAATTATTTCAATGAAAATTACTTTGATGGGTCTAAATTACTTAGAATTTTGAAAAATAAAATGAATTTACTTGTTTTTATACCATTATAATGATTATGATGAGTTTGTTTGTTAGGGTTCCGCACCCAAGTGGTCTAAGTGAACCCCCTGCTCGTCCCTTTGTCACAAGAAGCAACGCGCCGTATAGATTTATCATTGCGGTGTGTCTCCGAGCGAAACGATTTTGAGAAAAATATATTTCTATTAAAAAACATGTTATGGACCGTTATACTTAGCGATGGCAAATTGTCCTGCTAATTATTTGTAATAATTAAATCACGGTGCTTAAAACAAAAGAACCACAATAAAAAGAAAAACATTTTTAAAGCCATCTTTGCATTAAAAACGATAAGGTGAGGATAACATAAAAATAGAATCCCTAAATAAGCAATACGCGGACGAAACCCAATTAAAAGTGCGAGTCAACAAATATTATGGAAGAAAAAAGGAAACTTAAAAAAGAAAATATTGACATTGGTATGCAAGAATTATAGTTGGCTTTGATTATTTACTTGAGTACCTACATTGTGTCTCACTGTCGTGGTCGTTGCTAAAGTAATAGAAATCATCAAAGTGACACTTGACATTCCCAAGTGTATGTGTGAAACATAGTCGCAGGTGTTGTTCTTGCATACAGAATTTAGTAAATAAGCTTAATCTAAACTAGTGATTCTTAAAGTGATCCAGCACCCTGAGGGGTCAACGGGAGACTCGACAGGGCATGTTGGCGTTAAAAAAAGTTCACAAGTTGTAAGTGTGTAATATAACACAAATAAATCAACAGGCCCTCCACAGAATCCAGTTAGTTTAAATGGACGAGGAAATATGTTTCGGAGCCTCCGATCAAATTTTTCCATTCATTTATTTATTTATAAAACCTCATTAAACGAGTTCAGTAGTTCCAAGGTTTAATATCGTTGTACAATCATAAAACGTACAAAAATACGTGGCGAAACACATAACGATAACACGACACCTAATTGTATCATTAATTTCTATCAAATTAAATGAAAAACACAGTGAAATAAAACTGAACAAAATACAGCCATTTATCACGTTCGCGCTTTTGATTTTCCGCCTCTTGAATAACGGTAAAGAATTCATATCTTTCAACGATATACTTAAAATGATCCATTGAGATGTCGTCTCTATACTAGTATCAGAAGCCTCAGTATCAGAAGGACAGATGTCTATTATACTTCAGAAGCATTTGGTCGTAAGTGCCAGTGTAAAGGCACATACGACGAATGTTTCTGACGTATAATGCCACATACGACTTTATGCTTCTGAGCTCTTGATTTAAAAATAGAAGTCTGTCTGTACAACTGTTTTAATATACAGGTGAAGGCGGGAAAACCACTGCCGCTTGCTGGTTTCTAGACTGTACTCGTGGCTCATTGAAAATGGTAGTTGCTTCTAAGAACTGGAGTTCGATTCCCAACCGGGATAATTTATGTAAACCACAGATAGTTGTTTTGATGTCCCTTGCGACATTATGATTTTGGCCCACTATGACACAGGTTATTTATTCGTATATCTTGTAAAATTTAAATATGTAACATACGCATGTTTGTAAATATGTATTGATGATGATTTCTTATATTATATTATTTTAACCTCAAATCTTTTTTCGACAATCTTATATATCTTTACATACAATAACATCTAAAAAGTTTGAGGTCTTAAATCAATTCTAAATTTAAAAAAGCACTACTCTTTAACACTTAACTCTTACATCATTGTAAAAAAAATGTGCGAAAATTTAAGCGGAGAAATAAATTTGAACGTTCGTCAGCGGTAGTTGATAAAAAAATATTTTATTTATTCTTTATTGCACACAGTAAATACATAACATAAAGTTTATACAACGAAAACAACATGTACAAAGGCGAGCATAATTCAATAATGAATTCACTTCCATCAAACTTATGAAAGATTCAAACTTCACTCTTGGCTTACAGAAATAATCGACGTACAACTGTATCTGGTTCATTATAAGGTATAATGAATCAGATAAAGTTGATCTAGACCTCAGAAGCATGAGGTCGGATGTGCTGATTAGCTTCAGAAGTATTTGGACGTAAGTTCCAGTTCACGATAAATGCACATACGACGAATGTTTCTTACACATAATGGCATATCCGATCTTATGCTACTGCGCTCTAGATATTAATAAAACTGACTGACTGATCAACGCACAACCTAAACCGCTTATCATAGAGGCCTGAATTCTTCTCCTAAGAGGATGGTTGACGACAAAAATTGTATGGGGAAATCGTACTACTAATACTATTTATACAAAATCTTGATATTTTTCCCACCTGGCGAGAAATAATGTGTTTTATTTTAAATATATTCGTACATTTAAACGTAAATTATAGTGTTTTAATGTCATATTCGACCACCGTCGAGTCGCCAATCCTCGCAGACAGAGCTAGGGGGCGTAGCTAGTATGTCTATATTTAACCCTTATGTCTGCCGCGTGCCGAGTAATCGGGTCAAACTATTAGGTTCTAGCATAGAAATTAAAATATGTAGATATGCTATTAGCGATCATACAGTTAATTGTTATAAAAATGGTTTTCTCTCATCTGTGCGGTGCAATGTTGGGTACAGATACAGATGAGTTAAACTATCTGTAACCATTGCTGCTTTTTTCGCATTAGAAAACTGTAAATATTCTTTAATTCTTAATTCTTAAAGAATAAATATATTATATTATATGCAAAGATTTTCTGTTGCGGGAACCAATGAAATCAACTAACTATGAAAAATATGAATTTATTGACACTCTCGTTCTGTTGTGTGTAGAACATAGTAGATTGAAACCTTACTATGCTCATATTAATATTTATAACGTTATTTACAGATACGAGTGGAAAGACAAACGGGAAGTTATATTGTTTAATACAATGAAGAGATTCCAAATTGTCTTATCTCAATAAATAAGGCAATTTGGAATCTTTTATAAGCTTATTTTTTAAGTCTTAGTCAATATGTATATGATGTCTATGTATTTAAGTATTTATCTATCTATATAAGTATGTATATCGTCGCCTGGTACCCATAGTACAAGCTTTGCTTAGTTTGGGGCTAGGATGATCTGTGTGTCAATAAAAAAAAAAAAAATACTAAGACTTAAAAAATAAGCTTATAAAAGCCTCTATCGTCGTCCGCCCCCCGATGTTAGCTCATAATATATACAAAAATATTATGTAACAAAAAAAAACATACCTTCATATAAAAAAATATATAAACCTTATATTAACATAAAATATTATAATATTTAAATTAGTAGTAAGTTGATGTACAAAGAAATGAGCGCGTATCCCGCCATTAAACCTAACAGTTTGGCGGGAAGATGATATTATGTATAATACAATTGTATTTTTTTGTAACTTGTGTTTCTAAATAAAAAGATATAAAAAAAATATTATAAATACACCAACTGTGAGTTGCAGTTTCAGGATAAAATAACAATCGGTTCTGTATATTTTTATGTTCTTTGTAAATCTATACAGACGGGAAGACAGAAGACATTTCTTTGATATAAAATTAGATAAGCTTTGGGAGCTTTGGACCGTAACATTAGACAATTATTGCGTTGAAACATAGTATGAAAGCGTTGACGTAAAAATATATTAATTTTGATAGATACAACGGGAAATACTGAATACTAATGGATTTTGTTTGAGAATTTGTTCATTATTCCTCAATGTCCCCGCCAGCGACCGCCCTGAGCCGAAGTCCATGTCCCACAGAGAGCGCCCTCTTGCGTAGGTGGCTGGGTTTGTAGTTTTACGTGGTTATTTACATATGTCCATCATAAAAAAACACACACAATTGGACCTACATGTCAGAATCACAAAGCAAAGACTAAAAATCATGGTGTATAATCTAAACTGAATTAACCCAGCTATGATAAATTACACTGACTAACTGGAACTGTGGACGGATGTATAATATTAGCAAAAATGACTTTTTTATAAGTTGTGACAGAATCAAAAAGTGTAATTCCATTTTTGAATAAAATGATTTATTTACAACAACACTAAAATATTTACACAATTGTTATACAACTTACGCTAGGAATATACAAAAAAATAAATATATACATACATATACTGGAAAAAAGAAAACCCTTACAAAAATTTAAAATCTAATCTCTAATGTTTGGTAACGTGCCCAAAAATGCTGGCCGCATTGCCTCGCTGGATAGTAATGCTCACCTTTTGTCCGAAGTACAGGCCAGCCGTCTGGTCATGCGTGCATTCTTTTAACCTCCCCGACAAATCTTTAAAAATTTCAAGTGCACCAGATCCCCAAGGCCCGAAAGTTTCCACCCCAAACGGAATAAATAAATAAATTTAAATTATAGCAAAGATGCAATTATCCTACTTATATAATAAATGCGAAAGTTTGTATGTATGGATGTATGTTTGTTTGTTACTCTTTCACACAAAAACTACTGAATGGATTTGACTGAAAATTTGCACGCAGATAGTTTATAAGCTTGATTAACATGTTAGCTACAAAATATCACGCTCCGACCCACTGGAGCAGAGTGACGCGGGTAAAACCGGCGGCCGGAGCTAGTATGAAATAATAGTTCAGTAGTAGTACAGGCACAACTTCTATACTTTCAAATATTATAATAAACTATACATACATGGTTATGTTTACTTGTCGTGTTCACATCGATAAGCAGTAACCAATTAATGGGATGTTTGTGTGGAGATAGCCCAAGGGCTGGGAGTGACATGAGCTATTATTACTCGATTTTGACAAACCGGCAGACCAATTACGTAAATAAAGCGACAGCGATAATATTGCAGGTTAATCGCAAAACGTAAAAAAATACGGATTGTCATAGTGACTGTACTTTTTTTCGTCATAGCCAACCAACAACACAAATAATATACGAAATTGGTATTTAAAAAACTAATTTATAGTCAATTAATAGTATAACGTTCACTTATCGACATAGGCTTCCTCTCGAGGTTAGTACCTACGCTTGGAAGGTGGATTGGTGAACGCAATATTATGTTGTAACACACAAGGAAACGTTGCTGCCCGTTTTCTGGTATACGCTTGGCATAGTTGATGCTATAACAATCGGGACCAACTGGTTAACGCGCTTTCTTAAGGGACGGAGATTAGTGCCTTATTTCGACCCGTAAGCCCAACCTACCAGTAAGAAAATATTAAAATTCACACAAAGATTTCTTGTCCGGCATGGAGATCGAATCCACGACCTCCGAGACGTATACCGCTAGGTCACGGAGTTGTGAAATTAATAGTAGGTACCTAACATTTTTTTAGTCTAGATATAAAGTATAGGTATCTGGTCAAATGACACTTTCGTTCCCACCATTGTAGTTGCCGACAAAGAGATATTGGGTTGCACCCACTTTTGCGTTAAACGTATATTCATTACATTTAGCACAATACGATATCAATTGCTTGTTTAATGACATGCAAAGAATTGGCGAGCGGTGGTTTCGATTCGTTAATTCTATATAAATATATGTTACTAGCTTCCCGCGCGCGGTTTCACCCGCGCAACTCCCGTTCCCGTGGGAAATTCATAATAAAATATAGCCTATGTTCTTTCTCGGGCTCTAGACTATATCTGTACCAAATTTCATTCAAATCGCTTCATTAGTTAAGGCGTGATTGCGTAACAGACAGACAGACAGAGTTACTTTCACATTTATAATATTAGTAAGGATTAGTAAGGATTGTAAAATCTCGAACTACGATAAATGCTAACATTTTAGAATAGGTAAGTCTTAGGATTTACCGACATAGTCGGAAAGGGAAGACCTCGACGAACGTTCTCTGACCAAATCGGAGACATCCTCGCAAAAGGTCAAATAAGATCCAACCTAAACCGACGTGCTTGTATGAAGAATGTTATGAGAGTGAATGAAGCGAAAGATGTGTGTAGGGATCGTAGCAAATGGAGGTCCATTGTCTCTGCCTACCCCGCTGGGAAACAGGCGGGAGCTTATGTATGTATGTATGTAAGTCTCAGGATTTACCGACATAGTTGAAAATGTAAGGATTTATGAAAATAGGACTATTTTTTCGAGCTTTTACCATTAGAATTTAGTACATGCTTGGTTAGACTAGGTTATGTTAAGATTAACCATGTGAATGGTGGTTGTAACTTTCATTCATAAGTTGAAATTAACATCTATTTGCTTTCAAATAGGAACTAATTATAAAATTAGATATTTACTGACAACTTACGTAGGTAGAAAATATTCAAATGATTAATTAGTCACGAAAATCCTAATTACGGAGATTATAAACCAAACATAACGGCGATAAAGAAATTAAACCTAACTACGAGTAAGTTTCAGGAACTAAAAAATTCAACAAAATAAATAAGATTTTAATCGCCATTACACAGCCCTAAACGGTGGAAAATATCAATCTTATACTATCGCATGATTGAAATAATTAAATTAAAGTTGGACTGAAACGCCTACTGCAACATTGAGTCACTATTTTTATTTGTCTAGTTCCTTATAAAGTGAGTAATACGAAAAACCTCAAATTAGTCCAGAACATTCCGTGACTCACAAAAGCTTAAATGTCAGAAAAGTATGTATGGCAACCTTCTTTGCGAATATGTATATGTTTCGCTTTTTGACTCGAAGGTTTCATCCCCACGCCGGCCAAAAAATGTTTGTGTGAAATCTAAGTCGAAGGTCGTGGGTTCGATCCTCACGTCGAACAAGGAATCTTTGGGTGAAATCTTAGATTCCGGGTCTAGTTAGTTACTATTCTCCGTGCTTAGGAAAGCACGTTAAGCCGTTGATTCCGACCGTTATACTCGTACATACGAATACGTAATACAGAAGTTATCAAACCACCTGCCAAGCGTGGTGAATATGGCAAAACCCTCCCTTGGCAACTTTGGCAGACGGCTTATTGAATGTTATACATGGTAGAGAAGAAACCCCTTATAATTATGCTGCTAAAGCCTTATTATCTCAACTAGCTTCCCGCGCGCAGTTTCACACGCGTAACTCCCGTTCCCGTGGGAACTTCATAACAGCCTTCCGCGATAAATTGTCTATCTAGCACTTAACAACATTTTTAAAATCGAACCAGCACTTCCTGAGATTAGCACGTTCAAGCAAACAGTCAAACAAACAATCAATCAAAGAAACTCTTCAGCTTTATATATTAGTACTAGCTTCCCGCGCGCGGTTTAAGCTGCGTAACTCTCGTTCCCGTGGGGACTTCATAATTAAATATAGCCTATGTTACTCAGGGTGAATGTAGCCTTCTAATAATGAAAGAAATGAGGTTTAAAGATAGCACTCTTATCACGGTAGGCAGCGGCTTGTGCAATGACAGTCTGCTTCCCTGGCATTGCTTGTGTCCATGAGCAGCGGTTAACACTTACCATCATGTGTGCCGCTTGCGCGTCAACCACTGAAGGCAATAAAAAAATAATCTCAAGCATAATTATGAATACTTGTTGATACAATAATATCAAATGTTGAAGATGCATTTTCTTTAAACGCTACATCTCACTATCAGTTTCTTAAAAACTTTTTAATTGCTTAGTTGAGGAAAAATGTTGCGCTTGCGCCACCTGGAACTGTACAGATATAACATTAGCAAACTTTTCCCATATTACTACAGAAAGTGTGTTAAATATTCAAAATGTCCTACCGATGGTAATTTTTATGTTAATTACGAGTTTTCATGGGGGTTCCTCACAATTGGTATTTACGTGGAAAACTGGGGAAAACTGTTTTGAAATTAAGTGAATCTAGTTAACTCAAATAGATTATTTTCCTATATCAATATGAGGAATAATTATTTTTATATTTTGAAAGGACTTTTCTGAAATTGTTCGCGGGCCTCGTGGACTTCGGGTCTACGACGGTATAGGAAGGTGTAATATAGGCAGATAAATACCGTATTCTTATCCTGTTATCATATTAATATCATGAGAAATAATTATAAGGTTGTTTTTGCACAACAAGTCGCAGGTGACATCAAATAATTTTATACATTAACGCCCTTTCTATAATGACGAACTCTAACGACTTATATTTTAATACTGGGGCTCAATTCTGCTGTTTTAAACACTCTTTAAATGAATCACCATTGAGTGCCAGTGGACGGTTGGGCAGTAATTCTGGTAGATAATCAGGTATAGTGTATTTACATTTATTTATATATGTTACGGCTAAAGGTAGATGTGAACTTAAACTTAAGATTAGCCGGCTAAACTTAGGTTTATCTTCGAGAAGCAGCTAAAGTTCGATAACATGTTAGATTACGTCGTGATATTCTAGGTTTTAATTAAATTAAACAATACCTATGCACAGCATAAAAGGTGTTGGGGTTGTTGAAAAAAAAAGAAAAAAAACAACTTGTAAAAACTACAAGCAACCTATTCAAGGAAGCGTCGCTGACGGTGTATTAAGGAATAATTAAGTATATATTTTCAAAGGACTTTTCTGGTTTAGTTCGCGGGCCTCTTGGACTTCGGGTCTACGAGGGTATAGGAAAGTGTAATAAAGGCAGATAAATCTAGACACGCAATCTAGCAGCACCGTGTGTAATATTACACGAACCATTTGGAGCCACTTTTGACCCTCTCATAACTCAAAAACTATTTCACATAAACGTCTCAAATTCGGCTCATATATTGAGACTTGCGAGATACATATGTGATCAATTCAAATTCGTATGTGATGCACTAGCCAAGTCAGACCTAAGCCTGCAATATATTATCCTAAGATATAAGAAGAAATTATATTTTATCTTGTTATAAATCAATTTTAGGACCAACCATTGAACTTGGCACCCATTTAGATCTCACTTCTTTTGTCGTTGAAGTCAACAACCAAGGCATATATCATCATATTGAACTTGGCTCTTATTACACATTTATGTTTTTGATGGGATACCGTATTCTCATCTTGTAATTATATTAATATCATGAGAAACAATAATAAGGTTGCTTTCGCACAAGAAGTCGCAGGTGACCAATCTAATAGTATTACACAGCAACCCCATTTTTATAATGACAAACTATAACGACTTATACATTATACAATAATATAGCGTACCCAATTCTGCTATTTTAAAAACGCTCTATAGGAAGGAATCTGTTCTTATTTAAAAAAAAGATTATCAGCAGAGTATTTGCACACTACTAGTATTCATTTTAACCTCTCGCGCTAAGATAAAATGCTTGTGTTACGAGAGGGTTCACGTCGGCAGTGCACCCAAATGGGTGTGGATCGAATCAGCGACCACATGATTGCAAGTCCGACGCCCTAGCCATTTCGTAAGTCCAACGCCCTAGTCATTTCGTAAGTCCAACGCTCTAGCCATTTCGTAAGTCCAACGCCCTAGTCATTTCGTAAGTCCAATGCCCTAGTCATTTCGTAAGTCCAACGCTCTAGCCATTTCGTAAGTCCAACGCCCTAGTCATTTCGTAAGTCCGACGCCCTAGCCATTTCGTAAGTCCAACGCCCTAGCCATTTCGTAAGTCCAACGCCCTAGCCATTTCGTAAGTCCAACGCCCTAGTCATTTCGTAAGTCCAACGCTCTAGCCATTTCGTAAGTCCAACGCCCTAGTCATTTCGTAAGTCCAACGCCCTAGCCATTTCGTAAGTCCAACGCCCTAGTCATTTCGTAAGTCCCACGCCCTAGCCATTTCGTAAGTCCAACGCCCTAGCCATTTCGTAAGTCCAACGCTCTAGCCATTTCGTAAGTCCAACGCCCTACTCATTTCGTAAGTCCAACGTCCAAGTTGCTTTGTTTGTAGTTTGTAAACCAGCTGCCCGCGCAGTTTCACTCTGATATCACCCGTTCCCCCAGGATCTTCATAATTAAATAAAGTCTATGTTATCATTCTAAATGTGAGTTTATTCACAATTCAAATTAATAAGGCTGAAGTTTTGCTCGCCTTTATGCCCGGTAAAGTAGGAAATTCTTCGTGGATAAATCTTAAATGTACATCTGAAAAAAAAGATGGGTTTACATAATTTTACTTAAATTAGCAGAATTGAGCCCCTAGTTACGTGCTCATCAAATAACAACCATAAAATGACAGATTATGCAGTGACCAACGCTCGGACCTTTTTACGACCCCCTAGTAATTTAGAATCAACATAAACGATAATTCGTTACAATTAATTAGCACTTAAAAACGACCAACACCATGACGAGTAGCTGTTTTATTGTTTAAGGAGCATCTGAAATATATGCCATACCTTAAATGGGAGGTAGTGCCTTCACTTTTTCTTTTTCACCAGCAGTTCATAACTGATGAACATGGACCTCTTGTTGATAACTGACCTTGGCAAGAGAGGGTATTTAAAGGATATTGCCATAATCACCACGCTTGGCAGGCGGGTTGGTGATCGCAGTTAGATGGTGAGTAACCTTGAGCTGATAGATGCTGCTGCCCATGTATGAGATGTTTATCCCTTAGTCGCCTCTTACGATCGGTATATTCGAAGCCAAAAACCAACACGTATATTGCTTTTTTTTCTGAGTTTTTAATGATTACTAGCAGTGTTTATCGGACAACCTCCGTAGCGTAGAATAATCGAATATCAAGGAACGGGCAGCATGTTTCTTTATGTGTTACAACATAATTCCGCGGTCACCAATTCGCCTGCCAAGCGTGGTGACTATGGCAAATAAAAGGTTTACGTAAATAAAAATGTTTTTTATTTTTATTGTATTTTATTTTACACTCCCTCGGGAGGTAGCCCATGTTCAGCAGTGGACGTTATACTGGCTGATGATGATGATGAAGGTTTTATAGTAGATATCAGTTAGATTGGTTATTGCACGCTACTAGATTCTCTTGCTAAGCTAAATGCTTGCATTGCGAGTGGGTTCACGTCGTTAATGAAATCGGTGGGGATCGAGTTGGCGATCATATAATAGTACGACACCTTAGCACCTTCATAATTGTGAGGTTTGTGAAGAAACAAAAAATGGATATAATTATTATTATGAATAAAGTTTTTTAAACAGTTTCGAATATTGCTTTTCTTAATAAGCAATCACTATAAATGTAAATATTGCAATTATACTTAAGTCAGTTGGTTTATAATGTTCAATACCGTATTCTGTATAGTACTTCTTCTTGTTTTAATACCAATGGTATTAAAACCATTGATAAATGGTAAAACAATTAACCTTTACCAATTTTACAATGGAACTGGTACTTCCCGTCTTAAATAACTTTACAGTTCGCGGGCCTCTCGGATTTCGGGTCTACGAGGGCATCGGGAGGTTCTTAGCAAACTAATTGTCGGGAGTGCGAAGGGGGACGCGTCGCGTTCGCGGGCGCACTCTTTTCCGGCGGGTCAGATAGAGTGGTATCTGTGTAGTGAGGCTAGGTTCTTGCAGTCTCTGTACTGCTGGTTGGTAAGTTGTGATCTCGTCGTCCGGGTCGACTAGAACGTCCGGGCCGACGGTGTTTACGACGCTTTGTGGGCAAAGGCCTAGTCGGATGCTGCTCATACAATAATTCTGTTAAGATTCAAGGTGTTAAATGTTCAGGTGACACATAATATCCGATTGTAATTAAAAGGTCCCTCTAACAATTAAAAGATATTTTTTATAGATAGTTATCACAATGATTTACTGTTAAACGGTAGTTTATAATGACTTTTATTACATTTAAGTTTTATTGCTTTGGCATTATGCGTTATTTCAACAGCGGTAGGAATATGAATGGAATATAATTATTATGGTTACATAATTAAGTTTATTGTTTAATTTTAACACTTTGAGGTAATTAATTTAATGTTATCTAATTTATTATATATTTGGTTAGGTTAGGTTAGGTTAACATAAGATCTTTGTACACCTATGTTTGACAAATAAATAAATTTTGAATTTTGAATTTTTTGAATTTTGTTAATAGGTAAGTTATTATTGCATGGGTAATTTAAAATGTTTTTAGGATTTTTTGTTTTAATCACTTCCCTTTGTAATTATGAACCATATTATGTAATTTAAAAGTTTAAAGCATCCTTTTACATAATGTTATTGCAGAAAATTGCTGTCGCTGCAAAAAACTGATTTAACATACATACATACCTTCATGCCTCTTTCCTATAGGGTATGCAGACACCACTTCCTTCTACTTGCTAAAATCTTGACATACCACCTTCGCCTCTTCTACGTTCATTAATCTCCTCACGCATGTCCTTCGGTTTAGGGTACTTTTAACCTGGCCTTTCTTAAGAATGTCCTGGATTTTAATGCTTATTTAAACAAAACAAAAACTAGTTTATAAAATAGTAGCTTTTCTAAATATATGTTATTGGGCAACGTTCTCAGAATGCTGGCTGCATTACACCGTTTAATAGCAATGCTTATCTGCTATGCAAAGTAAATACCAGCACTCGTAAGATATATGACAGGGACTTTGTACTGGTTTCTTTGTAACAACTTATTATACATAATTATGGTGTGTAATAAATAAATATGAATATGAATACCTTAATCTTCGACGAAATCTCATAAACCTAATTTTGAAAAGAAAATAAAAGTTCTTATTTTATTACGAGACTAGCTGCGATTTTGTCCGCGTAAAATAAGGAATTCATATCTAACAATGCAAGTCCGGTCTGATATCTATGCCCGGTGAAGTAGCAAAAGCCTCGGGGCTAATTACATAACGCCGTCCGAAAAAAAAATACCCGTCGGATACTATACTATCGGTATCGGTATCTCGGTTTTGGAGATTAGGCGGAATACACGGGCAAACAATCAGATAGACAAAATAAATAGCCTTTTTTATATCTTACGAAGTTACCTATCTACCAGTGAAAGTCCAATCAAAATCGGTCCAGCCGTTACTGAGATAGAGATGCATTTAATAAAAACCTGTTATTTTGCCATTAAAAACAGACAATTCAATTTTATTTATTTGTATAAATGAGACGTCCTTACCAGTACGGTAGTAATCCTTCGCATAATAAGTTACTGTTTAACTCAATATTTAAATATAACTTTTGCTTGAATAAATTGAAAGCCACGACTTATTATGAAACACACATACTATTCGTAACGTTATCAAAATCTTAGATATAAATTGAACAGACGTGGAAGCACTTACTTGTATCTACTACTAAAACTACTCTCACAGAGAAAGATCGTAGTAGCGCATTAAATGATATCTATACTACGAAAGTGCCATCAAAATAACACCGTTTCTATCAAAACACCATTAAAACCTAACCTACACCAACGGGGTCGTCCACCTCAAGTGACAGGCCGCTACAAAAATAAACAATAACTTAAATGTACTTACGTCTTTGCGGTTTCAACCATCTGTCATATAACGACATATGGTGCTTTTACGGCCATACGATTTGTTGTTATAGCGTCTCTTTCACTCGTATGGGATTTTGTAGTTGCGTTTCTTTTTATCGCAGTTTTCCTTCAAGGTAAGGGGTAATTGAAATCGAACACTGCATGCGGGCAAGTGAAAGGACCTGTCTTGGCATAGATTAAAGTTGTGGTCATATAGAACCGACTAGGTTTGTTTTGTTGCCTAAATAGCTATTTAACTCAATTTATACATAAACCATCCTCTTGAGTTACTTATCTATTAAAACCATATCATAATCCGTTGCGTCGTTTTAAATATCTAAGCATACATTGAGACAGTCAGACAGCGGGAAGCGACTTTTTTTCATACTATTTTGTGATACACCGTGGTTTTTTAATTATTGCAAAAACTCAGCCAAATGATTTATTCTTGATAGTAAAATCGATCTATGTCATATTTTATTAATATGTAGTATTAAAAATGCAGATCAAAATTGTTCCGACCTGTGTTATGTAAATAAAAAGTTGGTTCGTTACTTTAGATAGATAGCATTAAGCTGATTATTTTCCATCGGACCAGTAGTTCTTGAGATTAATGCAAAAAAAAACTCTTAATATGGATTTATCGAGAGACAAAAGGCCAGTAGTTATTGAAAGTAAAGTTAAGTATAAGCAACCTTTAAAAAATACTAGAGACTATGTTACCGCGCGTGGTTTCACCTGCGTTGCTCCCACACCCGTGGGAACTTTGTCATTGAATATAGCCTATGTTAGTTATATTAATACTAGCTGCGCCCCGCGGTTTACCCGCGTCACTCTGCTCCAGTTGGTCGGAGCGTGATATTTTGTCTAGACTATATGTTAATTCAGCTTAAAAACTATCCGCGTGCAAACTTTCAGCCAAATCCAATAAGTAGTTTTCCATCCATCCATGCTTACAAACTTTCGCGTTTATGATATTAGTAGGTTGTTATTTCTGGGTGGGTTACCTAGCTTTCTAATGGTCAAATAATTTATGAAATAAGGTCAAGTAGTTTCGGAGCAAATTGACATCGAAAAATCGCCATTAAAAAAAATTAACAAATATTTTCTCCTTATATTATATATAGATAGACTGGTATAATTAACTGTTGTATACATTAATTTGTACAATTTAATTGCCATATCATTTGACTTGATCTCAATTAATCATTATGATTAGTTTATGTGTGAATCTAAAAAATATGGCCGTCCATGGTCCTCGAATCTACTTGTGAGGCAACAAAATTTATTATTACTTGTGTAAGTGAATTTTATTCAAATTAATTGAGTTATAAATCAATTTGTTGGCATAACTTTAACTACAAATTAGCATAATTATTAAATATGTTTTATTTTTTCAATTGCAACTTTTTCACACATATAAATTATATGCTTCATATTTTACGTTACATAGTTACATGTAAATAAATAATGACATTTTTGTGGGAAATTATGTTTTTTTAATTGTTCTTTTATTTTATTTGACTGAATACTGGCACCATAAATCTTGAAAATCACGGTTTAAAAATAAAAAAAAATAAAAAAATATTTATAATATCTGTTCTTTTATTACTAATAAATTATCAAGTACATTGTAAAATATAACAATTAGCACTATATACAAAAATGAAAACTATTCTAATAATATCTTAGCGAGCTATGGAAAGAGCTATGCTTGGCATTTACCTGCGTGATCAAATCAGAAATGAAGAGATCCGCAGGAGAATGAAAGTCGCTGACATAGCTGAACGGATTAGCAAGACACATAGCTCGAAGAACTGACGGCCGATGGAACAGAATGGTTCTCGAGTGGAGACCACAAACTGGCAAGCGCAGCGTGGGACGACCGCCTGCATGATGGACCGACGCGGACGACCTGATATAGGTTGCAGGGAGGCAGTGGATGCAGAAGCGATGGGAAGATCTATTTTCAGCAGTGGAAGACATGGCTAATATGATGATGATTAACTATAAAACAGTACTGTGACAGAGTTAATGATTACACCAGTATCAAGTATCAATGAGACATTCATTAATACTTGATAGAAGCCCGCGTACAATGATAGGCATAAAACATTCAGTCTGTCTCCAAATAATCTTTGTAGTCATTTTTTCCGCAAATTGCCGGAACAATGACCTACCATACGGCTAGGATCCACCTTTGTCATGTAAACGTTAGCCCGTCATAAATGTAAGCTTAATCAATGAGTTCTTAAAGTAACTAAATGCCATCATCAGCCCGTACAACTTCTACTACAGTGGGTTCACGTCGGTAGCCCAATGGCTAGGGCGTCGGACTTGTGATCTTGAGGTCGCCGGTTCGAACCCCACCCATTGCTACCGACGTGAACCCACTCGTACAAGCATTTTAGCTTAGCACGACGGATTAACAAGAATACTAGTAGACTGCAAAACTCTGCTAGTAATCTTTAAATAAAATTGCCATAGTCACCACGCTTGGCAGGCAGATTGGTGACCGCAGTATTATGTTGTAACATTCAAATAAACGCTGCCGCCTATTGCCTGGTATACGCTTGTTATAGATGATATTATATCAATTGAGACCAACGGCTTAACGTGCTTTCCAAAGCACGGAGGGTAGTCTCTCAACCAACCAGACCCGGAAAGAAATTCTAAGAATTTACACAAAGATTTTCAGTCCGGCGTGGAGTTCGAACCCACGACCTCCTAGATTTAAAGCGAGCGAATTACCACTACGCTTCGGAGGTTGTCAATGATTATTATACCTAATCGAAATGTTATCGAAAGATCTAGCAAATTGCCATATATGAAAATATAGTTAAAGCTCGACTAGCTCCTGTCTGTACTCAAGGACTCGCTCACTACTGGCCTTTGGTCCGCCGACAAATAGTTATCTGTATAAAATAATGAACCGTCTTTATGTCTGTCTGTTGTTGTGATAATATTATAATAAACTTTTATTGTAACACAGACTTTTAATCTTAATTTTTCAATTCTTCATGTGCATATTGTGTATAGCTTAAGTTTTATATTTTGTTGTATTTATCTGATAATTAAATGTAAGTATATAATTATGTACGATACTGAAATAAATTTTAAAACTTATAATTAACTATAAACAACCTCCGTAGTGTAGCGGTATTTGGCTAGCTTTAAATCTCGGAGGCCGTGCGTTCGATCCCCACACCGGACGGGAAATCTTTGTGTAAATTCTATGATTCCTTTCCGGGTCTGGTTGGTTGAGGGACTACCCTCCGTGTCTCGGAAAGCACGTTAAGCCGCTGGTCCCGATTGTTATAACATCATCAATAATAATCGTATATCAAGGAACAGGCAGCAGCGTTTCCTTGTGTGGTACAACCTATGACTGCGGTCACCAACCAGCCTGCCAAGCGTGGTGACTATGGCAAATACCTTCCCTCGGGAAGAGGCCCTTGTTCAGCAGTGGACGTTATACGGGCTAATGATGATGATGATATTAACTATGGATTGTGAAGCCTGCGTTTTTTATTAGGAAGTCTGTAACAGTTTAGTCAATTAGAGTGAAATAATGTACTTAATTTAAGTAAATAAAAAGAATGTACTTAAAAAAGTGCGAATTCTAATGTCTGCGTTACTAATAAACTATTTCATTTCATTAAATGACAACTAAATCCACACAGATAAACTCGCGATCACACCTAGTTTAGTTGATACCACAGTAAATTAATAACAACAGAATAATAATAAGCCACAGTATCACGTGATAGGTCAGACAAACAACTTGTAATCAAGCTTCCAGATCAGTTCTACTACACCTTTGCTCTTATTAAATGTGAGGTATCATTTATTTGGGTCATAAAAATTATATCCGAGTGTGAAATATACCGCTGATATTATCGTTATTTGTTTAGCAATTAATTAGGTTTGACCACCGTGGTGGATGATAAGGATCAAAATTTAATTAACAGCTGGTTTTCGTGGGAACTTCATAATTTAATATAGCCAGTGGCGTAGCAAGGTGATTATAGTAGGTGAGCTGATAACAATTTTTGGGTACGTATTTGAAGCAAGCTGAAAACTTGCCACCTACTTCTCCTATTATACCTCTTCTCGTAACTGCAGACCTGGCTGCCGAGCGGCGGTTAGACCCGCTGCTCATCAGTCATAAAAAAAGTTAGTGGTCGAGTTAGTCCTGCTACCAACCAGCCAGGTCTGCAGTTCCTTGTTGGGGTATAGTAGGAGAGGTGTGTGACACGTTTTCAGCTTGCCGCAATTACCTACCCAAAAATTGGTGCCAGCTCTCGGACTATTAAGGGACCTGGGGCAATAAAAACTGCTGTTGTTGTAAATTATTTGTATTGTAAGACAGTACGTCTTTCAACTGAAATTAAGGATCAAAATTTTGCTGCATAACCTCAGGAATTACTAGTTCGATTTAAAAAAAAACATTCATTGTTAGATAGCCCATTCAGTGATAGATAGACATGGCTATAATTGAAGCTGCTAGCTAGCTTCGTCGTGTCGATGATTCCTTAAAATTAAATATGTTTCGACCAAAACTCTGCCACATTTACGGCGTTGGTGGTGGCCTCGGACATATCCCTTAGAGTGCAGGTGGAGTTACACAGAGTACAAGTGAGGAGGTGGGCCATCGTTTGTGATGGGGCTCCGCAGTCGCACCTAGCAAGTTCAGCTTAAGCTTAACACTTTGACAGCCATTTACGTAGTGACTACGTGATGCCGCTCTTCCCTCAGGACGCCGATCACGTAGTCACTACGTTATCAACTTTCATACCACTTGTTAAAAAATCACGCATTCAGAACGCTATCGGCGTGCAACTCTATTCAAACGGGCTTCTTTAGCTATCCATACGTGCATCAATCATCAACCTGTGGTGCGGGGTGTAGGCATGGGGAGGGGTTTTGTGACTGCAGCGCGCCAGAACTCGCATCGCCGCCGACTCGCAAGTGCGTTCACGTATTTTGGCGCGAAATGGAAGGAGTGGTCTATTACTCCTCGGTCTAGACTGTAATATACCTCTTTGTTACCACCCATGTTTCAAAAAATACCATACAATGACCAATTACGCAGGTTAAAATAAGTAAAATGTTGTTGTAAGAGTTTTTTTTTTTTTTTTCATTTTTGCATAATGTTCACCGTTTATTTTGAAATATAAGATAAAATAATAATAACATGTTTTTTATTTAAATCATTAGAATAGATAACACATAAACGAAATAAAAAAAAATTAAGCAAATAGCACATATAGTTATTTTTTTTTAAATCTTACAATATCTTAAAAAATGGCTGGCGTCCCGCGCGCGCTTAAAAACGGTCGGCTGTCAAAGTGTTAAGCTCCTAGTAAGTTCAGTATATGCTACGTCCTACTAGCGCAGAGTAGCGAGTTAAGCCGCGAGGCGTAGCTAGTAATACCTGTGTGTGATTCAGCCACCTACATCCATCATATCCATTGGAGATAGGTACTTATTAGGATCCTATCAATATGCATTGACAACAGTTCAATGTAGGCGACAGTTTGTGGGCGAGAGTTTAATGGCATTTAAGTAATACATATTCGATCTAGTTTTTATAGAAATTAGTTACACCTATCATTTATTGGCGCGTTATGATGTCATGGTTTAGGTACTGGCTATATCCGGTTTGAACTGACAGCAGTTTTTAATATACACTAACATATAAAGTTGAAGAGTTTGATTGTTATGCCCGGTTAAGTAACAAAAGCCTCG
Organism: Nycteola revayana; assembly: GCA_947037095.2. NCBI lineage: Eukaryota > Metazoa > Arthropoda > Insecta > Lepidoptera > Nolidae > Nycteola > Nycteola revayana. Next base: position 18,516,198 of record OX344847.2, on the reverse strand, counting down.
GGGCTAAGCACATATAAGGGTGCGAAAAAAAAAAAGTTTGATTGCTTGGACGCGCTGACCGCTGGAACTACTGGTCCGATTTTCATCCGCGGTCAAAAATATAGGACACGTATTTTTTTATTTATCAAATCAATAAAAATTGACAAAGATACAGAGCAAAAACAAATTATAAAGTTCAGGAGAGGGGGGCTTATGACGTCACACAAAATTTCAACGCGCTGTATCTTCGTCATTTTTTGTTTGAGGAACGAAAAAAATACGTGTCCAATGTTTTTTGGTAATCTGACTGACGGACTAAATATATTTTTTTATTCTCCATGCCTATTGTAACGGGTGGGAATCGAACCTAGCACACCAGGTCTCAAAAGCAACTACCGTATCCACTGAGCCACCGTTGCAGTCAGTTGCGTGGTTTAAAAAAGTTAGCTATGTAACAGAAAAGGAGGAAACGGATGCATTCTTACAAGTATTTATCAATTACATACTGGGGACGTTTATGTATAATTTTTGTAACTAAGTATTTAGAGACAGATAAACAATTATCAACCCGTATAAACTCCACTTCTGATCATGTCTTCCCCGAAAGAGGTGTTGCCATTGTCACCACGCTTAGCAGGCGGGTTGGTGAATGCTCTAAATGCTGCTACCCATTTTCTAATTTTCACTTATAATTGATAACAAGGTCTATGATTAGCATAAAACAGAAAATAACAATCGTGAACTAACGAACATTCCTAAGGTAAAGAGTTTAGCCCCTCAAAAAACTAACCTAGATATATTTGACTTAATTCGTATGAAAAAAATCTTTGACCTTCAGGAAAAACCAATCTTTTTAAAGAAAAAAAAAAGATTTTTTGTCCGATGGGGGAATCCAACCCGAGACTTAAAGCGAGACATTCGGCCACAGAGGTTGTCGAAACATAACGTAACCGTGACGTGAATTCGCAACGAATAATTTAATTACAACGGCAATATCAAAGAGTTAAATTGGCATAAATATTCTAATAGTACTTATGTAATATTGACGCCTATTACCAATGACATGATCGGGCGAACGTGAAATTCACCAATTTACTGGATAACATGCCTTGTTCAAGGCATGTTGGGCTTAAAGTACAACTAGCTCAGTTACGCGGCTGCACTTTCGAAAATAAAGCTTATTTGTCTTTTGTCTTTAAGCAGCTATCTGAAATATAAATATAATCGTGAAAACCGCATAAGAATTTAAAATTTGCTTGGTTTAGAAGAAGTGAGTTGTGGCTGATTGGCAATGGCTAGGGCGTCGGACTTGTGATCTTGAGGTCGCCGGTTCGAACCCCACCCATTGCACTACCGCCGTGAACCCACTCGTAACACAAGCATTTTAGCCTAGCACGAGGGGTTAACAAGAATGCTATTAGAAAGCAAAACTCTGCTAGGAACCAATAAAAAAAAAAAACATTGCTTACTTGAATATTAATTTGACAACTATGTAGAAGCATGCTCACAGTAAGAAACTGCAGAGCGGGTGAGGGTAGAAGATCCCAACGCTCCGCTTCGTAGACGTAGTCATGGTAGTAGACGGCGAGCAGAGACCTGCCGTCTACCTCCATAGACGTTGTCTCAGGGAGACATGGACATGAGTCCTGCTCTCCTATGAGGCCACACTCATCAGGAAACAGGGGGCCTCGGGGCTGCAGTGTAGGAGGTCTTTAAAAAAAGATTACAAGCAGACTTACACTACTAGTATTCTTGTTAACCCCTCGTGCTGATATAAAATGCTTGTGTTACGAGTGAGTTCACCTCGGAAGTGCAATGGGTGGGGATCGAACATGCGATCACACTGGACTGGGCCTCTCATGGACCTTAACACTCCACACTTTATTGTATCTTAGTAAAGGCTTAACAGAATACCAAACATGTCACAATCGTCTGTATAAATTTCGATTATCCATAATTTAACTTAAATTTGTCAATACCGCTAATTTAAGTAAAATTACGACTCATACTGGTTAAGTAATATTTATTATTTTATAGCTTTATGCAACGTAACATATTAACTTCTCTGGCAGTAATGTCGAACATGGGATGTTGAGCCTAGTGCAAGATCTTAATAAAATAACAACAATGCTATCCCTCGGACACAAACGGACGGATGTAGGTCTATAATTTGTATAATACAAAAAGAAAACTAAAAAGTACTTAATTAACGTCCCCCTTAGAGACGTGTTACAAAGAAATTAATACATTTTGATAACCGACTGTGGTTCCACCGTAGCCTAATTGGTTAAGGCATTAGGGGCTTTACCGAAGATGCAGGTTCGAATCCTGTCGGTAGTCGAATTTTTTAATCTCAATTTTGTAATTAAGTAAAAATAGTTCTTAGCTACTAAGTGATATTTACTTTAGTTAAATTTAGTCTTACACATTGTTATTCTGACAAGTACAAGTGTATTTAAATACCTAAGTGCTATATAAATTTCATTAGAAGCATTTAATTTTGTTCGAATGTGCCATTTTACACTAACGATAAATGATTCTGACGTATAATGTCATCATATCCGACCTTATGCTTCTGGGCTTAAGAATAGCTACCTAACACGGCTGTAATATTGTGTTGTAATACAAATAACTATATAGACATAATAACTTACCTCACTAAAATTATCCACTTATCCAATTTCGGCATCGGATGAGTGAAAGATTATCCCTTTAAAAACAAACAAACAAACACTTCCAGCTTAATATTATTAAATTTAGAACTTCACATAACATATAATAATCGGTTACAATCGAGAATTAATCGGTTGACGTGCAAATCTCGTCACGGTATCGATTTTATTGTACAGGAGATTGGTACTACCAAAATAACGACCAGGGGCCTGATTCAGCTAATTTAAAAACGCTTCAAAGGTATCACAATGGAATGATTGTAGACCGTTTTTAGCCATTTGGGATTCTGGTGCCTAAGTGACACTATGTCACTCCACTGATACACCATTCTGATGTCGAATAAGTAATTTTATTATCTTCTACTTTGTCTTGGTTTGAGTAGGCATTTTCATCAAGAGATGCCCTCTTGAGCAGGTTACTTAATTTGTAGTTTTTAAACATTTTTTTAGGCCTTTATGCCCAGTGAAGTAGCAAAAGCCTCCTGACTAACTACATAATGTCCGTCCGAAAAAAAGTAGGTATTTTCATGCGTATTTTCTTTTGACCCTTTACTATTCCATTAATACACCTCTAATATATTCTTAGTACAGTTTTAGCAGAAAACCAAATATGTCACCAACTTCAAATCACTTTACTTGAATTTGCAGAATTGAAACCGAAACTGGAAGCAAAAACTAGTTACAGACGTAAAAACTATATAATATCATACTATAAGTTAAATTAACCGTAACCATAAAACTGTGTACTACACCATACATAACACTTTGACGTAAAACAGTAATTGGCGAAACGTATGGCGGCATGAAGAAAAGAAACATCCAATCACATATTATACTCATTCATCGTAAGCTTTTAGAAGTCCACACCTCAAATTCTAGTTACACAAATGTTTGCCAGACTTGGACATCAAAACTAAGACCTCGATAATTTAAGTTAAACATATTAACCGTATGGTTGGTATAATAGACCACCCCATGTCTTACCATGGAGGTCGTAACTACCTACCTAACTGCGACTAGGGAATATACATCTGATGGATAGGAAGCAGCTTCCATCAGCTCTAGGTTAGTTATAATGTTACTGCGATCACCAATACGCCTGCCAAGCCTGGTAATTATGGCAATATCCCTCAACGACCCTGGCTTGCCAAGGTCCGTTAAGGGTACATGTTCAGCAGTGGGCGTAAACGGGCTGTTAGAGAAGTCTCCATCGGAGAGGATATTTCTATAGTCATCTATCGAATATTCGTGTACTCAGTTCTATTTCTCTATCAGTAAACGCTGCCTGGCTTTTGCTTGGTATTCACCTGACCGAGATGATGCTATTATAACCGATATCGACTTAACGAGCTTGAACGAGCTTAGGCATGGAAGATAGTCCCTCAACCAACCGGATCCTGAAAGAAATGTTTAACACCAAAACTTCCATTGGTAGGATCGGACCTACGACCTCCGGAATTCAAAGCTTGACTTATCCTCCACTAAGCTCCTGGATTTTATTTATTGACAAAGCAGTCAAAGGCTTGGCTTTTCGCTTAGATTGATTTTTATTTAAAAGTTTGTAGCAGGATTTATGTGGGTGAACAAAGAGCAATTAATAGAAACGATCTCCCGTGATCACCTCAGTGATTTGTTTTCCAGGTGATCAGAGGATACCAATGTAGTAGCCTTGGTTTTCCTGGGAAATACAAGCTGGGTGATATTAAGAGACCGGTTCATTCCACCTTGAAGTTATATCACCTACACATTAAAAAAAACTTTTAATTAATTAAATTATTTTGCGACTTCTATACATGTTACTTAATCATTTGCAATTTTTTGTTTGTCAACATTCCACCAATTAGGTTCGGACTTTTTAATGACTGTAAAATAATCAACAGAATGCTAAAGCGTTGGGTTCAAGACGCCTATGCTCTTTTGCCGCCAACATTTATTATCTACAAAAAAAAAGGTAAGCCAGATTATCGATGTGCAATTAAGCTGTACTCTTTTTTGTCAATTTAATCCTAAGACATTACTTATGTCAAAATTAAGTGCATTTTTATGCAAAACGGAGCGATAAGGACGAATTTAATTTAGCGGTGGCCAATTCATTCATGCAAAAAATGTTGCCAACTTAGACTCATATATTATGCATAACTTTTTCATATTCAAACGATCGGCATTGCTAGTAATATTTTCTTCTATTTACTCGTAAATTAGGTGATGTAATAATAATTCATAGGAAATAATATTATTCGTTGAAATTCCATTTACCCGGTTTTGCATACAACTTTGTAGTGTAATAAGTTTCATTGTGAATTCGATATTAGACCTTATTTTGAAAATGTTTCGGTTGATATTTGTAGTTAAATATGTTTACGGGTATTTCTTCGGTTAAGTTTAATATAAAATTATAGTTTTTACTTCTCCATTGTTATAAATAGCACAAATCCACGCGACAGGTAGCCATTAGGTATTTGGTAATCTAAGTAACTGCCAAATTGCATCTAAATATTTTTAGTGGTTATTTTGTCATACAATCAGCAAAATACAATCTTACAAACATCGTGACTTTCACATTAATATATTTAAATTATAATAACAAAATTGCGAAATGTTTTTGACTATCTGCTGATACCCAGCGTCGCCCGTGCCCGTCGGTCGTGTTGATATTTCCCGTGGATTTTCCAAAATTTTATTAAAAAACAAAAACAAATTTGTAAAGTCGTTAACAAGTTATGCGCGTACATACATATCGGCGATTCATTTTTGTTTATAAAGACTTTGCTTACAAATGTCCCATATTATATGATATGTATATCATATCCCCCATACAAAGAAATTGCAGCTCAAAATATGTGAATACCTCCACCAAAAATTCTAATTCCGTTAATTTCCTTCACGAATGCAAGTGTTCCACTTAACCCATTTATAGCTTCATAGAACTAAAATAAAATATTTTCCATATAAAATCTGAATGAGGTTAGACTTGCAAATTATGATGACTAGATCATTTTGAAGCTGACGACCAACTGAATGATAGGCAATTATAGAAACAATACGAGTAAGTATGGCCACCACCTGGTGCTCAACTACATTGTCACATGCCGGCCCAACATGTGTAAGCTTCCGCCAATCGGCGCAGGCGCATTGTTTTACACGTTACGAGATTTTTAAGGATTGACGGATATTTTAGAATTAAAACTTTCGTGAGTGGTACACATATTTATATTACCTAACCGGTTGTTGACACTGTGGGCCGAGGATGCACCTCCTCTGCAAATTGCCAACTACCCTCCGAATACCATCTCGGATCGAGCCCAACGACATGCAGCGCGGTTGGCGGCGCGCGACCTCAGTTAGTTGCCCGGCACCGCGCCGTCGAGTCGACTACTCCTTGAGAAGGACCTCGGGATGGTCTCGAAACTAGTCGGACATATCCGATGATGACAAATCGTGAGTAGGTACAACTGGTTAGTTAATATAAATATTGGACGGATATTTTACTAGTATATGATAACGATAGGCCGTGTGGTTTCCGGCTTGGAATAGACCACCCCATTTCTTCCCGTGAGTGTCGTTGGAGACGACTAAGGGACATACAGCTGATGGATGGGCAGCAGTATCTATCAGCTTAAGGTCACTTACCATCTTACTGCGAGCACTAATCCGCCGACCAAGCGTGATGATTATGGCTATATTCCTCAACAACCCTTGGCCAACAACTGGCTTGCCAACTTGGACGTAGACGGGCTGTTGATGATGTTGATGATAACGATAGGTTGCGCTGTACACATCTGCCTGCCGCATGTCAGGCGGTCATTGGAATACACGACACATGGCAAGCGACGTCGAAGCAGACCCAGACGGAGAATTATGGACAGATGAACTATATTCCTTCGATAGGGACTGGTTCCGGGTGGCTCATTGAAGGGATTGATGGAAGGAAAGTAGGGAGGCCTTTGCCTTGCAGTGGGAAGTTTAGGATAATGTTGCTGATGATGATGATATCCATAGATAAAATTGCACTGGTAGTTCAGTGGCTACGGTGGTCGCTTCTGAAACCTATTGTTCTGGGTTCGTTTCCCATCCGGTACAATTATTTATGTGAACCACAGATAGTTGTCAGGTGTCTCAGATGAGATCGTCAGAATCAGATACTTATGTATAGGTAACTGTTTGTTAAATAACTTTAATTAGAAAGTTAGTTTATTGGATAATAAACAATAGATTATTACCGATAAAGAAGATTATAGTAAATTAACTAACTTGAGTTTGAAATTATACTTGTTATTTAAAGATCAGGACGAGAATGTCTCAGACAATAATAAAATCGTATCGTTTGTGTTTATACAATCTAAAGGCAGGCAAGGCACTTTTACTGACTGATTTATCACCTAGGCTCAAATCATAGAATGAATAGCGCTGAAATTTGGTATACGCTAAAAAAGCAGCCCGAGCTGGGATCAAGAAGACTAAGGTTTATATGGAGCAATTAAAATATGGGCGGACTTAGTAGCGGACATAAGCAAAAGAAGTAAAATTTGTATGTTGGGGTAAATTCCGCTATAAATGATCTGATTTTTTTTTTTTATTACATCTAGGCTTACGTTTGACCATAATTTCGCTTGATGGAAGGCGAAGATGATGATATTGTCTAGAAATTATATTTCCCTATAAGACAGCTGCGTTTTCCATTATTAACATAGACTATATTTTAAGATGAGTTTCCCTCGGGAACCAGATCTCCATGAGAGAGATGTTCGTAGATAGTATGCAATGGAAACACACCGCAATCCTTCGACAAATCTTTTAATACATTACGAGATGCCACACGGACAGCTCTAATGTCGATTAACAAACATTAATATCATTATTAATATGTAACACTGAATACATATGGCATTATTAGTAATTACTATTTTATTCACAAACGGAAATAATGAATACGATAACATTTCTGAGAAATCTGATTAATTTTGGCGTGAATAGATAGATAGGATAATGTTCAATAATGTATTTATATTAGGTTCACCGACAATTGTTTGCATAAGTACATGTAATAGAGATACATAATAAAATAACAACCCAGTTGCTCTATTGACTATGTAAAAAAAAACTGGTCAAGTGCATGTCGGACTCGCGCATAAAAGGTTCCGTACCATTTTCAAGCGTTTACCTGTTGCCGTTATTAATATCGAGCAAAAAAGGGCAAAAAATAAAAAGTTTGTTGTATTAGAGCCCGCCTTTAATATTTATTTTATTTTTAGTATTTGTTGTTATAGCGGCAATAGAATACAACATCTGTGAAAATTTCAACTGTCTAGCTATCGCGGTTCTTGAAATACAGCCTGGCGACAGACAGACAGCGATGTCTTAGTAATAGGGTCCCGTTTTTACTCTTTGGGTACGGAACCCTATAAACGAAAAAACCCGACTACGTTTTTGTGTAATTTCTTTTATTTCGATATACTCAGTGTCACTACAGTAAACACGAATCTAACGACATCTTTCAAGCTAAAATCCATCAAGCCGTTCAGTCTACAGAGCGAGCCAAACATTTTAATATGGCGCCATTTTTTTTTTTATAGTATGTGTTACCCAGTCACTCTAGGTATTCCTCTTTCAGCACAGTGCTGAAAGAGGAAAGCTTACACCCGAAATACATGTTATGTAAGCATAAAACAGGACTAGTTTTGGTACTAAAACCTGGTGGATGCTCAAAAAATTGGTGCTGAATATTGACGCTAATTATTATTTCGATATCATTGTATTATTGGTATGGAAATATAGATTATTTCAAGAAATCTTTTTGTAAATCTTTTGAACAAATTTATAACTGTCATGGTCAATATTTTAAACAGTAAAAAACTAACAGTATATTCAGGTTCGCAGCTCTCATCAAAATGTTAAAAAAAGTATTGGAGCAGTATAGAGGATATAATATGTCCATACTACTCCAATGTTTTTTTCATGCTATTGAAATCTATACTCAGATACTGTTATAAATTCTTTAACAAATATTTTTTGCTGATCAATTTTTTAACTTGTCATTATCAATTAAAAAGTTGATCGTTTAGTCTATGTCTAAACATATGATCAATACTTTTATTATAAGCTCAATATAGCGAACGTTCTAGATTGATGTTTTGATAAAGCGAAAAAATAAATACAATGTCTATAAAAAGCCTTAAGGCCTAAAGGTTTTGAGTATTATTAACAAGGATCGGATAGGTGGAGTTTTAAATTAAAACAGATGATAATTATCATGGCGAAATAACATGCATTGTGTATCTAGATGCCGGTTTTCATATCGACAGCATTGAAAATACTATATGGTATCTCTTATATACTTTTGAAGAAATCTTAATATGAACGTGCCGCATTATTCAAAGCGGCCGTAGCCCAATGGCTAAGGCGTCGGCCTTGTGATCTTGAGGTCACCGGTTCGAACCCCACCCATTGCACTACCGACGTGAACCCACTCGTAACACAAGCATTTTAGCTTAGCGCGACGGGTTAACAAGAATACTAGTAGGTAGATTGCAAAACTATGCTGGTAATCTTAAAAAAAAAAAATACCCTACAATAATATCATAAATGCGGAAGTTTGTATGTCTGGATGTATGTATGTTTGTTACTCTTTCACGCAAAAACTTCTAAATGGATTTGGCTAAAAGTTTGCACGCGGATAGTTTATATTAATTGTGAGGATAGAATGCATATGCGGAGTTGATGTACAACAACTGTGAAAGATGTACAATGTACAAGAATAAAAAGACACAATGATATAATATGTATGGTGTTTGTGTGCAAGCGCATAAGTCAGGTCTGCAACTGTAAATCAAAATCTTGGTGCTGTTAAATTAAATCTTAAAACCTTCACGCTAATATTAGCTTGTTGAAATTCGTATGATCCTACTTAACATATCAACAAGTTGATTGATTAGCTACTGTCTGCTTGTGCCGACTGCTGGACTGCTGAACCTAGGCCCCCCATTACAGCGGCTACAATTAATAGCAACCTGACGAACTTAAGGTTACTTTCCTTCTCTTACTTAAGGTTCGATCGTACAGATGGTCGTCTCGCATTCTATTTGTCAGTTGGTGATTACTCAAGCCCTTTTCTATCAGCCACCTGATTCTTCTTACTTCTTTCATCTTTTTTCCATTCACTTGATCCTACATAATAGAAAATAGTTTTGCCAGTTAGTTGTTTTCTTATAATAGGATTTACATACATGTGTAGTGATAGATGCAGATTATAGGTATGTACATATTATAAGTTTAATAAATCCTGTCCGAGGCCACCACCAACGCCGTAAATGTGGCAGAGTTTTGGTCGAAACATATTTAATTTAAAGGAATCATCGACACGACGAAGAAGAAGAATAAATCGAAGTTTGATCCATTTGGTTCCTGATTGTAATGGTTAAATTATACTATTGAAGACAATTGTTTAGTAGTCACTAAGATACACAAATGTCGTAGTGAATCTACTACGTAACCGTACCTTATTTATTACGTTGCATACAATTTGTGATGATAAGAAATACTATGGACATAATATGACTATAATGAACATCCTGATTCTATTATTGGGTGCTCTCAAGTGGACTCAATGATATTTTTCTAAAAGCATAAACAAACACCGCCAAAATCCTTCCTTGTTGACAGATGCCTTAGAAAACATACTTTAGCTGACTCAAACGCGTCCATTTGAGATATATTTCCCCGAAAAGCCAAAAGCGTACTTGACTTGTCAACCGGTCGTTCACCCCAATCCTTTGGCATTTGGAGAAAAAATGAAACAAAACTCGCGTCTAACAAGAGCGTAGCGTCCTATCATCGCCCCTCAACCGTCAGTAGGTTGACAGAATAGTCATCAATTATCCCCCACCTAGACTTGACAGTCCACGTGTGACAACTTGACAATTCCCCACAAAAAACACACCAATTACAACCATATCGCCTCCTAATAAAGACTATAAAAAGCATAATTATTTTTTACCTAGCCTGTGCCGATGACCGGGTGTTTTTGTGCAGGACAGTAATACCATGATATTGTTTCTTAATTAACCAAATTACTATGTTTACGGCATTGACATGCGACAAATGGTCCAGCTGGGATGGCGTTGGTAATTACTACAAAAAATGTTTAATTTTGTATGTTTTTTGAGAGATTACAATAGACAGTATAAAACATACGAGACGGTAATTAAATTGTTGTGTAACATTTGTTCAACAAGGGAGAAAAAAGTTATATACAATTAAAGCAAAGTATTTTAAATTGAATGGTATAGTAACATTGCCGGCAATACTAAATTATAATAAAGTAACAAGGGTTTTGTAAAATTAAAGGCTTCAAGAAAGTATTTAAATCTTTTTCCTAGACTACGAGAATAATAACCTTGCCGCGTGCATATCTTTTTTTTTTTTTTTTCCTTCTGTGACAGACGAGCAAGCGGCACACCTGGTGAAGTGTTAACCGCTGCTCATGGACTCAAGCAATGCCAGGGAAGCAGACTGCCATTGCACAAGCCGTTGCCTACCGTGAAACACAATTGAACCTCATAATACTGAAAAATCATAGCGGAATATTTTTGAAATGAATGAAAAATGGTAGTAAGCTGTGTTCGTATTACTTATTGAACGTATACCGTTTAACAAAATATTACCCCATCTGACAGCTTACTTAAATGAAATTATCTTAACTCTCAAAATACACACAACTTAAAAATACCTACTATTTGCTAAGAAATGGTTTTGGGCTGCTCTAACTATAACTTAAAGCCTTGAAATATTTTTTTAAAATATTTTTAGTTTCTTCAGTCTCTTATAAAATTGACGTCAAAGCACTTAAGAGGCGTTGGCAGCTTACGATCGTTATGTCTATATTAATTGTTATCATTACGAAGCTTAATTGTTACTCTAATCTTACTGTTAGAAGTCCCAAATCTGTTAATCTTGGCTTTCTGATGCTAAAATTTTATGTGATTCTTAAATGTCTCCCTCGAGCAATAATCCATTCTATTTGAGAATTGGGGACACTCCCTAAAATACATTATACCATGTGAGGACAGTATACTAAAGAGCAATTGATCAATGGTTGCCAAACTTTACTAGATATTATTAATTAGACAGCTGCAAAGGAATAATTATTTATCAACTGTAACCTCAAATCATAGTCGTGGGTTTTGATGATACATGAAGTATAAATTATAAAAAGTATTTTTTTTTTTTTGTATTAGGTAATATTACCAAAAATAATTAACTAATATAATTTGATTTTATTAGTTACAGTTTTGGTGATATAAGAATTTGTATTTTTTGTGATATTTAAGGAAAGCTACCAAGAACTTTCAAATTCGCTAGTATTAATAGTTCTTATATATCTCAGCAAGGGATATATAGAAGAATTTTTACAAAAATTAGGTACTATTTGGAAGAACAATAATGTTCTTGTCATGTTGAAAGTAGTTGTAACCATTATTACTCGCCAAAACTGTTTATAACTTTACATTTTATACTATTCAATTTCTATAATATTAGTTGGGATTGTCTGCGGAATATTTTTTTTAATTATATCTCTAGAATACTACGGAATACGGAAGTTACTATATTTCTATTATTACGAGCCTAAACCACTAAAACAATTTAAATGAAATTTTGAAAAGACATTATGCTAGCTTTAATCTTCCCAAAGTAACTATCAGTATAAATACATTGAAAACGAAAATGATAAAATATAATTAGAAATCAGCAATTAAACACCACTTTTTAAGCTGCAACATAAAATTCAAACCGGATTAAAAACTCCCGGATTCGAAGTAAAGAAAACTGACACGACGATATAAACGAGTGAATGTGCATTCCACATTCACGGAATGTCAACTATGCGAGTGTACTCCATTGAAAAGTCCTTTCACTTATTAAAAGTATAAACGTACTCACATACATACACACAAACATACATACAAACAAACGTACTCACTACTCACGCCTGCGTTATTATACATTACTATTCTACCCAACGTACGTGAGATGTAACTACGAGAATTTAAGGTACCTATGTATGTATCGAATTATCGGAATCGAAAACCTCTTGACAACCTCCGTAGAGTCTAAGTCGGGTCATGGGTTCGATCCCCACACCGGACAAGAAATCTTTGTATAAATTCTTTCCGAGTCCGGTTGGTATAATATCATCTATAACAAGCATATCAACCCGGCTAGCATAGGCAGCGCGACTCGAGTCTACTCTACGGAGGCCGACCAATCACATTGCAGAAAGTGTCACGTGACAGTGCGTTTCTGCAATGTGATTGGTCGGCCTCCGTAGAGTAGACTCGAGTCGCGCTGCCTATGCTAGCCGGGCAGGGAACGGGCAGCAGCGTTTACTTATGACAATATAATGTTGCGGCCACCAACCCGCCTGCCAAGCGGGTTGCCTATGGTTAAACCATACGGAATACGGAAGCGGCCGTAGCCCAATGGCTAAGGCGTCGGACTTGTGATCTTGAGGTCGCCGGTTCGAACCCCACCCATTGCACTACCGACGTGAACCCACTCGTAACACAAGCATTTTAGTTTAGCACGAGGGGTTAACAAGAATACTAGTAGACTGAAAACTCTTCTAGTAATGTTATAAAGAAAAAAACCCTCCCCGGGAAGGAGGCTCATGTTACTAATATTTTAAGGGAAGTTTGGGCAGCTGTCATGAATTGACTACAGATCTCCATCTCACAGAATACCACAACCAAGTATCATTCTAGGCCTCAGAAACATAAATACGGATATATATTATAACTAGCGGCCCGCCCCGGCTTCGTACGGGTGGACTTTTATACCCTACCCCTGCCCTACCCTACCCCTACCCTAACCCTACCCTACCCCTACCCCTACCCTACACCTACCCTACCCTACCCCTACCCTACCCTACCCCTACCCTACCCCTACCATACCCCTACCCTACCCCTACCCTACCCCTACCCTTCCCTACCCTACTCCTACCCTACCCTACCCTACCCTACCCTACCCCTACCCAAAAGTATCCTATGTCCTTCTCCCAGTTCTTAGCTACCTCCCTACCAATTTTCAGCCAAATCGGTTAAGCCGTTCTTGAGTTATAAATAGTGTAACTAACACGACTTTCTTTTGTTTTTAAAATGTATTCTGCTATTCGGGACGGAAACAAATCCAACAAATCAAAAACCATGGCAATCGGTCCAGCCGTTCTCGAGTTATAAGTGTTGTAACAAACACAACTTTCTTTTATATATATAGATACAGAAGCATTTCGTCGTAAGTGCCAGTTTATTATAAAGTCAGAATACGACGAATGTTATTAACATATAATGGCACATCGGACCATATGCTTCTGAGCTCCATCATGATTGATTTATGTTATGTACCTGTCAATAAGGTAGTGGTCATCATATGGTGGAATTAGGATGAGTCGGCAACACTTGAATTTCCCCTTTTTTATTGCAAGTGATCTTAAGGGAATCAAGAAGGTGTATGACTTAGTAAGCCTGTAGCTGCCTGTAAGCTTATAGTAAACAATTGCCGGTCTACCAGCCATCCCACTTCCTAGTTATATTATAAATGCGAAAGTTTGTAAGTGTGGATGGATGGATGTTTGTTAATCTTTCACGTAAAAACTACCTAACGGAATTAGCTGAAATTTTGCACCGGGAAAGTTGTACGCTGGATTAACATATAGGCTACAAAACATCACGCTCCGACCCACTGGAGCAGAGTAACTCCGGGTAATACCGTGGGGCGCAGCTAGTATCATGTAAAAAAAATGAATTTATGGGCACCAAAATTACTTATGCAATATCATGCGGAGTGGTAAAAAGAGATAGCAATAGAAATTAGGACTTCACGACAGGACACACTAACAGCTCATTAAGTATACAAACACCTCCGTCCACGAACACCCGGTGAGAACCAAGTCTCTCAATACGACAAATATTTATGATGGTTGGTCAAGTTAATTTGTAAAAAAATTATATGCGCCTACCATCTGTTTTGTACTTGATTACTATTTGTCATAAGGACTGTATAGGAACGCAGGTGTTGATGTTAATCCACTTAAAGGGATAATACTGGCGGCCGAGGTGGAACTCTTGCCATAGTCACATTAACAGAGAATAAAAGCATCTAGGCTGGAGCTATGCTCGCCTTTATGCCCGATGAAATAGCAAAAGCCTCGGGGCTATGCATGTCCGGCAGAAAGAGAAAAAAAAATAGCAATATATACTTATACCGCTACGCAACGGAAATAAATCGTTATAAAATAATTGTCACCAATTCGATTTTCAAATTAGTTTAGTAGTTTTTGAGTTTATCTAAAACAAATTATCATACTACGACATCTTTTCTTCAACTTTCTCTTTACCTTCGAAAAGATAATTCGCGCGCTAGGGAAATAAATCCTTGCGTCGCGGGGGACTTCGCAAACTCAATTCACAAAGCACGCTCAGTCTCATAACAACTATCTGAGGTTTACACAAATAATAATTTTGTTAAATCCCCCGCGATTCAACGATCTATTTCTGTAATAAAGGATTTGATAATAAAAAAATGTCCCGGCTGGGAATCGAACCCAGAACACCAGGTCTCAGAAGCAACTACCGTCGCTACTCAGCCACCGGTAAAATCAATCTTTATAGTATTTATATACCATTAAGTACTTTTTGAAGAGCTGTCTCGGTAAGTACTCAAATTCATATTTCTGTCTCCATTTCTCCTTACCAGTAGTATATAGGAAAGAGAGGGACCAAGATATATTCGTGTCACATATAAATTTCGCCTGTCAGTAACCTGCAATAAGAAATTACGTACCAATAACCTTTTATGAGAAGTTTGTCAAGCAAAAAACATCGAGCAAAATTCATAAAAGTTTATGTGAAAAAAAAAACGAGTTAAGTGATCAGGTTTTAACCACAGCGTGGCCCAAATAATTGTTACTTTTTTAAGTACAAAGAGAGTACGTACACTTTGGTATCTACTTGAATTGGATTCTTAGGCTGACCCCACATTTGGCGCAGATATGCTGGTGATTTTTACAAACGTGATATTTTTTGAAGATTAAAGTTAACAGTTCAAATTTGCATGTCTCGTTTATACACTTAAACCAAAGAGTTTACATGATTTAACAAGCTAAGCTAACCACTTCCCATCAGGCGGGTCGTATCAATTCTATATCGCAGGAATCTACTCTTTTTGTCATCAAAATTCATAAGCCACAGTTACCACTTTCCGTTAGGTAGATCGCATAGTGTGTTGATATCGCAAGTTTCGACTCCTTTTGTCATCCGAATCCAAAAGCTACAGTAACCATTTTCCATTCTGCGGGTCGTATAGCGCTTGCCATTTTTATGACATGCGCTTTTATGACAACCTCCGTAGCGTAGCGGTATTTGGCTCGCTTTAAATCTCGGAGGTCGTGGGTTCGATCCCCACACCGGACAAGAAATATTTGTGTAGATTCTAAGATTTCTTTCCGGGTCTGGTTGCTTGAGGGTCTACCCTCCGTGCCTCGGAAAGCATGTTAAGCCGTTGGTCCCGATTGTTATAACATCATCTATAATAATCGTATATCAAGGAACGGGCAGCAGCGTTTCCTTGTGTGGTACATGATGCTGCGGTCACCAACCCGCCTGCAAAGCGTGGTGACTATGGCAAATACCATCCCTCGGGAGGAGGCCCATGTTCAGCAGTGGACGTAATACGGGCTGATGATGATGACGATGAAATGCTTTTATCGTCAGAAATAATAAATAATAGTAACCTACCATCAGACGGGTCTTATAATACGTTTATGTCGCATGTCGCAGGAGTCGACTTCTTTTGTTACCAGAATTCATAAGCTCCACATATTGAGACAAGGCTGTATAAAATGACAAAAACTTTCCCACAATATTAATCAATTATCTAATAACAATACATAATCTATTGCTACTGTTTACAACAATATGCCGGTCATGATTTCATCAAACGTGATAATTTCTCAAGTTTAAATTTAACTGTTTTAGTATGCATATCACGTGAACACACTTAAACTGAAGACTTAACATGATTTAATACATCGTTAAAACTAATTCAATACTTACATATACATTTTATTATACACGACGAGTCAACTGTAAAGCGTGCTTCGATGACATAGATTAAAAAAATAACATGCACTGAACAGGAAACAATGGTTTGTTCTTTATGTTCCCTTGATCGCGCTAATGTCAGGAAAAAATATTTTAGTGTTAAAAAGAAAAATGGGCTATCCATTTATCGACGAAGGCTTTAGCCTCACGCAAAGATCATCTGGAGCGGAGTTCCAATGAAGAATGTATTTACTCGGACGAAGTAGCCCGATTAACGTAGTAGTCCATATGGGGATTAACATAATAAGCTAAGGCAATCATACTCGCGCAAAGGTTCACTATTATAAGATAATCAATAACAAATCAATCAAAGTTAAATGCTGCTGCTGTCGATAACCTACTTAGTTTTGCCAAAAGGATTTTGTTATAAGCTATCGTGTGTTGAGAAAAATTATCGACTATCGTGTGATCATGTTGAAGTAATTAACGCACTTTAGCCCTTTATTGCAGTCAATTTCAATCGTATAGCACTTCTGCATAATTATTTCATCTATGGGCAAGCGCATTCCTTTGCGTACTGCAGCCATGGGAGCGAGGTTAAGTTTTGACTCTTACTTGAAGTACCAAGTCCCGTAATAATAGGGTTTATTATAGAAGGATTATGGTTTAAAAAGTAGGCGATTTCATTTAAAAATGAAGTACAACAACAGTGGAACCAACATATTTTTTTTTTCATCGTTAAGTGGTTTGGTTTTTATTCAAGTCCAAATGAACAGAAAACATAACTTACTACTATTCTATGATATACATAAGTTTGATAATTTAATACTTATTATTAAACGTCCACTGCTGAACATGGGCCTTCCCTTTAACAGACCTTGGCAAGCGAGGGGCGCTACGGAATATTGCCATAATCACCACGTTTGGCAGGTGGATTGGTGATCGCAGTAAGATTGGGATATCTTCGGGCTGATAGATGCTGCTGCCCATCTATTAGGTCTAGTTCCCTCTTACGACACCCAAAGAAAGATATTATGGGGTGGTCTATTCTACGCCGGAAACCCACAGCATGGCACCAAAAAGCATTTGTTTGTAATTATAATAAATTAATATATATATATTTTTATATAACATATATAAAGGTAAACACATTGTCATTTTTAAGCCATAATCCCACAATCTCGCCGTCAGCGACCGCCCTGAGCCGAGGTCCAAGTCCCACAGGGGACGCCCTCTTGCGCAGGTTGCTTAGTTTGTAGCGTTTAAACCATTTATATAGGCTAGAGCTCTGCTCGCCTTTATGCCCGGTGAAGTAGCAAAAGCCTCAGAGCTACCTACATATATCCGTCCGAAAAAAAAGAATGTCATTTTTATCTCAACGCGTGCCATAAAGGTAAATTTTAAGATTATTTACCTAATCAAAAAGTTGTAAATAAATTACAGTTCATACAATAGATTTATGATAGTAACAGGTGGAGGAAGCGTTTAAATTAATCACTAAACAATATTTATGTTCCTCTAGTCACATTAAAGTTAAACCCACATTTTTACATTAGCTTGGCTTATGGTTGCTAGGTTGCCAAACCTATTAACCGGACATTTTTTTTTCGGGCGGACATGTGTAGTTAGCCACGAAGCTTTTGCTACTTCACCGGGCATAATTAACCGGACAGGCCAACCAATTTGGCCGGACATTAGAATAAAAAATCCGGACACTAAATGATTGGAGATTTGCGTTACATAAAAAGTGTATAAAATCAAGTATTTTTATTATTTTCTGCGCAAGGGAACTTCTTAATAATATGTAATTATATAAACATTTTTTTTACAATAGCCGGTCAGGCCAAAAATTTGGCCGGACATTAGAGTAAATAGGCCGGACACCACATTATTGGGGATTTTGCGTTATGTAAAAAGTATACAAAATATTTTTTTTATATTACCTGCGCTGGGATATAAAATAATTACCGACTATCGACTAGCCTGCGCTCGGCGGTGGCTCGGCGTTTACTTTGGCCGGACACCCAATCAAAAGCGACCGACTTCCTATGTCCGGCTTTAACTGGACGCCTGGTTACCTTAGCTACAGTACAAGTAAGCTGTAGCGTAGTGTTCTTGGTACCATGTGCTTAATACTCACTCGTTTAGGTAAACATACACCAATTATTATAGTGAACTAGCGACCCGCCCCGGCTCCCCACGGGCGCAATGCTGATGTATTATACATATAAACCTTCCTCTTGAATCACTATCTATTAAAAAAACCGCATCAAAATCCGTTGCGTAGTTTTAAAGATTTAAGCATACATAGGGATATAGGGACAGAGAAAGCGACTTTGTTTTATACTATGTAGTGACTATACTCATCTGCGGCGTAGATATGTAAGTATCGCCGTAAGCCTCGGAGGTTGTGGGTTCGATCTCAACGCCTAAAAAATGCCTTATTGTAATAAATTCTAAGATTTCTTTACGGGTCTGGTTGGTTGAGGGACTACCCATCGTACCTCGGAAAGTACGTTAAGCCGTTGGTCCCATACGTAAGACTGTTAGCAATTGTATTGTGCGGATTGATAGATGGGAGTATCTATGAGCTGCTAGATACTTCTGCTCATCCATCAGCTAAATGCCCCTTAATAACCCATAGGTTGATATGAGGTGTATTCAAAGCCACAAGCCGGTTTCTATTATATGGGACTAATCCCTCCCACTATCCCGCCACTGTAACTCCTGTAAGCCAGGATCAACAGAGGCACACACGAAAGAGGCTCTAAGTTGTTAGGCTTAGGCTGGTCCCGGAACACCTTAATGTCTTGGATCCCGCATCGAATTTCTAAGCCGGCTACACAACATCCAATTATAACTCATTATTATGAGTTTCAATGGTACAGTCATATAAATTGGAGGTAGTAAAATAGTTAACTGTCGCCCAAAGGCGTAATTACTCCACTTACATACACAAATAAGAGTAAAAAGTAAGTGAGTTCAAATAACAATCAATCTCAATAAGGGCTTAGTTGTAACGACATAAATAATGATCTATCTTCATTGAGGTTGGAATGATAATAAGTGGGAGTTACATATTGCTCAATTTTTCATATCAACCCCTGACTTAGAAGAATGTGGTAGGAGGGAAAATTAAGATATATAATGAAATTTACACGGTAGAACATAATGTTAAAAATGTAATTCATCATCATCATCATCATCAATAGCCCGTTTGCGTCCACTGCTGAACATGGGCCTCTTAACAGGCCTTGGCAAGCCAAGATCGTTGAGGGATATTGCCATAATCACCACGCTTGGCAGACGGATTGGTGATCGCTGTAAGATGTAAACCTTTAGCTAATAGATGCTGCTGCCAAAAAATATTTCAGTGTTAGATAGCCCATTTATCGAAACATGACGATTATTTAATAGGAGATAGGCGGGTGAAACCGCGGGGATCAACTAGTAATTGATATAAATATATTAAATATATTAACTAAATGAATACTTTTTCATGAGGGATCAGTGCCGGATTGGCCTTATAGCAAGTGTAGGCAATGCTACGGGCCCTGCACGCCAAGGATACGCGCAACCAAGAAATATTGAATATAATAAATAATCCTATGGAACCGAAACATGGTGCGTCACAATAGGTGGCCTAATAGGCCAAAAAAAAAGCTCGTTGAGCGACTCTGACTAAGAGGGGCCTCCGGACAGAATTTGCTACAGGCCCCTCGCGGGCTTAATCTGGCACTGATCGGAATCAACGGCGTAACGCGCTCCGATGCACGGAGCATAGTCCAACCAACCAGACCAATAAATCTTAGAATTCACACAAATATTTCTTGTCCAGCGTGGGGAGCTAACTCACAACCTCCGAAACTTGTACCGCTTTAAACTTACATGTACCTAGCTTTTTTTTTGTCCGGGGGTAAATGCTTTTACACATTCCCACCGCCACTGCAGCGTATTCGCGCGTTGGCGGATGTGTGGGACTTGCCCTCTCCATAGCGTTGTATGCTAAACTCATACCACGAGGAGAGGACCCTACACCACTAAAACCCCCCGGACACTCCTTCGATCCGCCGTTGGCGGGGTCCGGGTACCCATGAGCAATCCGGCCCCCCAACGGCACCCGCGGTCAATATGGTAACGCGGGATCTCCTAGGCCACCCTTACATTGGCCCATTTGCCCAACTATAGCGACGCCCGGAGTGTAGAGGCGCCCTCTCTTCTCATGGGTCAGCCTTGAAGGGAGCGGGGCCCATGTGCCCCACTCTCCGAGGACGAGCCTAAGGCGGTAGACGGCGGGTACCTAGTAATAATTGTTATTTCTTATTACTAAAATTCTACCAGTGTCTGATACCCTGAACTTAACCAAACCAATTCGCAAAACATTCCAAAACGCATGAAGTCATTCACATAACGAATCATTTCCTGTTTTAATCAGCGACCATATGTAATACGATAACCAAAGAACATTTGAGGGCAAAAGGGTTGACTAATTAATGTGAGACGATGAACTTAGATAATGTTAATTATGAAACGATTTAGCGGGTTATTGACTAATGCGGACTTGATTAAATATTCGGGTTAACTTGTTCGGGTTAACGGCAGTTGTGTTCAGTTTAGAACGTTTTGTTCAATTTGTTTGTTAATACATAAGGCAAATAAATAATACACTTATAAGATGCGACATATTTATATTTAGTTGCAGCTCATACTCAAATCCTGTGTGGTGGTGTCCGTTTTTATAGTGTTGACATCCAATCTTCACGCGTTTACCCACTCTTTCCTAGCCGCCTAGAAGAGTGCGCTGGCAAACGCGACGCATCCCCCAACGCCCTCCCGACCGAAGTCCGAGAGATCCGCAATCTGTAACGAAGAGCGACAGTTGCACAAAATTAAAGCCATAATCCATCAACCCGCCAGTGACCGCTCTGAGCCTAGATCCAAGCACTCAATCTTTTTTTTTTTCGTTGGGATTTATGTACTTAGTCCTCCTTCACCGGGCATAAAAGCGAGCAGATCTCCAGCCTTGATAAATACTACAAACGAAGCAACCTGCTCAAGAGGGCGCCCCCTGTGGGGCTTGGACCTCGGCTCAGGGCGGTCGCTGGTGATGAAATTGAGGGATTATGACTTTTAGTATTTTAGGGGAGTTTTGTGCAACTGTCGCTGTACTTTACAGTTCTTGTGCCTCTCGGACTTCGGGTTTTCGAGGGCATCGGATGTCTGAGCCTAGATCCAAGTTCTACAGCGGACGGCCTCTTGCGCAGGATGCTTAGTATATTCTGTCTTGTTAAGACTGATCCTCTGCTGGCATTTATGCCCAGTGAAGTAGCAAAAGCTTCGTGGACTTTGACTTCATAAATGTCCGACCGAAAAAAAAAGTTGCTAGTTAATACTAAAACTATAATTATTAGCCGCGTGGTTTCCGGCTTAGAATAGACCACCCCATATCGTACCATGGGTGTCGTAAAAGGCGACTAAGGGACATAAATGGCTGATGGCTGGGCAGCAGCATCTATTAGCTCAAGGTTAACATCTTACTGCGATCACCAATCCGTCTGCCAAGTGTGGTGATTATGGCAATATCCCTGAACGATCCTGGTTTGCCAAGGTCTGTTAAGAGGAGGCCCTGCTGAACATCAGCAGTGGACATAAACGTTGATGATGATGATGATGATGATGACTTGATGACTAGAGCTATTAATATTTAGTTGCACAGATCATGCTCAAATCTTGTTAATGTCAGTATTCATAGTGTTGACATCCAATCTTCACGCGTTTACAATTTATTTCTCACGATTTTTCTAAACATTGCGAAAACACACGTTGTATTTATTGTTGAATGCAAAATGTCCGTAAATTGGGTGTCGCAGTTGCTATGTTTATGGTATTGCTGCTATTGAGCTCATTGGAGCAAAACTTTATGAAATAAGATAAAGTTATTTATGTTAGTTCAATGTAGGACTCAGATGGTAGCAATATGTTCTTAAACTTCTTATAGGTAATCGCGTAGATTCTAATTACTCCCTACCTTAGGGCTTAGGGCTTAGGGCCTTAATGCTTTTTTCAGAATGTTCTAAGGGCCCAAAACAGGTAAATTTTTTCTGCCATTATCTTACTGCCGTGTGGTTTCCGGCTTAGAATAGACCACCCCATGTCCTCCCATGGGTGTCGTAAAAGGCGACTAAGGGATATATGGCTGATGGATGGGCAGCAGCATCTATTAGCTCAAGGTTTACATCTTACTGCGATCACCAATCCGTCTGCCAAGCGTGGTGATTATGGCAATATCCCTCAACGATCCTGGCTTGCCAAGGTCTGTTAAGAGGAGGCCCATGTTCAGCAGTGGACGTATACGGGCTGTTGATGATGATGATGATCTTACTCGTATTTTTAGACTAGTCACTAAATGCGCGATCGAGTAATAATTGTGTTTTCTTCTGAACTTAACTCAACAATAGGACATTGGCAGTCGCGGACCAGATTGAGACAGTAGTCTTAAGGTCTCGCGGGCCGACTTGAAGGCATTAGCGGGCCGTAGTTTGGCCGTATTGTGCTCCATACTAACTTTGAACCGTGTGGTCATCGGCTTAGTATAGATCACCCCATGTATTCTCTTGGGTGTCGTAAGAGGTGACTAAGCTTACAACTGATAGATGGGCCCATCCGATGCCCTCGTAGACACGAAGTCCGAGAGGCCTGCGAACTGTAATGTAGAGCGACAATTGCACAAAACTCCCCTAAAATACTAAAAGTCATACATAATCCCTCAATCTCATCGCGAGCGACCGCCGCGCCCTGAGCCGAGGTCCAATCCACACCGGGGGCGCCCTCATGTGCAGGTTGCTTAGTTTTTCAACCATTTATTAAGGCTGGAGCTCTTCTTGCCTTTATGCCCAGTGAAGTAGCAAAAGCCTCGAGGCTACCTGCGTAAGTCCATCCGAAAAAAAAAAAGAAAAAAAGTGGTTTTCGGCTTAGTACAGATCACCCCATGGCTTCCCTTGGGTGTCGTAAGAGGTGACTAAGCTTACAACTGATAGATGGGCAGCCTCAAGGGTTGCCACACATACTATATTATATAGTATCGTATAATTTTCAGTCAAATGTACTATATATTATACAAAAATAATAAAGTAGGTACGAAAGTACTATATTTTTTTGCTAAACTAAAATTCACCCCATTTAAAAATGTAGAAAAAAATAAATGCTCGTAGAGCGATTCTTAGTGGAAAATTATTTAAAATAAATGTGTACTATTTTTTTTCCTGAATTTCCCAAAAATACTATATATTTAGCAATTTTTTGTAAAAAGTTCTAAATAAAACAAAAAAAGGTGGCGACCCTAGCAGCACCTATGAAGTCAAGAATACTTACCATCTTCAAGCGATCACCAATCCAATGTCACACTCAGAAATTAATTTTATTGTTTTACCTACTTAGTTGCCATAGTTTTTTTTCGGATTGACATACTTATGTAGCCACGAGGCTTTTACTACTTCACCGGGCATAAAGGCGAACAGAGCTCCAGCCTTAATAAATGGTTTAAAAACTTCAAACTAAGCAACAGCAGCCTACATAAAGCTACAGCAACCTGCGCAAGAGGGCGCCCCCTGTGGGGCTTGGACCTCGGCTCAAGGCGGTCGCTGGCGAGTTGCCATAGTGATAAGTATGGTTATAATAGTTTAGGTAGGTTGAACACCCATTTAAGTTTTTCCAGAATGCCGAAAGGTTTAACTATTACCATTTTACATCATAGTGCTTAGGTTTATGGCTATAGCAAGACAATTTAACTAAATCTAATCTTTAGGTAAAAGTGACTTGCTTTCATGCTTCTTATTTTAGTCGGAAATAGTTTAAAACAGCAATCCTCTTTTACCTCGTCTATAACCGATATTTAAATACATGAAACCGTGTTTATCCTTCTCGCATCTCGCTGTCGCGGAAATACCAAAACAAACAAACCAAACTAATTTCATTAGAGCACATTTTTTACTTTAAAATACCTACGAGTAGGTACTAAAAACTCAATGAGCACCCAAAAAACTGTTACTGCGAACCCAACAACCGAAACTTACTTAACACACAATTTTACCTCGTTTTTTTCCCGCCATGATGTAAGCGAGATCGTTGACCCAACACCTGTTGCTTATATTTTTTATTTTTAATCATGAGCACTGGACACTCGTCTATTAAGCTTAGTTTTTGTTGCAACCTTTTAGACTGATTGTTATTGATTCGTGAAGTCAACTTAATGCGGAGATTTCCTTATAGATCGTAGATAACGTTGCTTGAAATATAAGCGGCTGTAGCCCAATGGCTAAGGCGTTGGACTAGTGATCTTGTGGTCACCGGTTAGATCCCCACCTATTGCACTACCGACGTGAACCCACTCGTAACACAAGCATTTTTAGAGTTAACCTGAAAGACTGCAAAATTCTACTAGTAATCTTAAAAAAAAAAAAGGAATTTCTTTAGACTCATCATCAGCCCGTATGTTTACTGCTTAACAGGGGAGCATTCCGAGGGAGGGTTTTGCCATAGTCACTACGCTTGGTACGCGGGTTGGAGACCTTGGGGACCGCAGTATTATGGTGAACACACAAGGAAACGCTTCACGCAAACGTTTCTTTGGATCCGTACGGTCAAAATACTATGCATTAACAAGCTTGTCAAAAATATCCGTGGTGGGGAGGGGAGAAGGGGGCTGGGGCTGTTCGAATTGACTTGCGAACTTGTATTGCGCGATACAGGTTAGTTAAGATGCTAGGTGGTAGAAGGCGCTGCTCGTCTACTAGTAGTTTTTGTGTGCGGCTACTGTAGATGACGCTACAATGACATTAGATATAGGTATTTATTTATTGCAATATTGTTTTTATACAGCCCATTACACAAAGAATAATGGATAAATAGTAGCAAAAAAGATTACCTAAATATGTGTCTGTGTGTGGGACATCTCACCAAGTAGAGCCGAGACTACCTTGGTGGCGATCGAATCAATATAGGTTTTTTATTAAAAAGCTAATTTAAAATAAAACTTACTTATAAAATACTGATTCAAATCTTACTTGGCAAGGTGCGCAAAAAGTTTTTTTTTAAATTAATCATTCTGTTTTTAAATCCTAATTTCAGAAAAAATAGTTCTACATTCAAAAAGAGTTTTATAAAAAGATTAATTACTAAGGCCGAGCTGGCTAGACTTTCTGCCCTACTCAGAACACAAGTTTTTGTGAGAGTTGTTGTCAAATGATCGAGAATTAAAAAAATAATAAGACAAGGACAAACTGTCATTTGAGATCTGACTGCGGCTTTCAGTACCTAATTTTATGTATGACTTTTTATTAAAATTTTCCCGGATTGTATGTAAGATAAGTAATTAAGTGTTTAATAAGCTGTATTTAAATGAATTAATATATATATACCTATTGCAATTATAGTCTGTATAGAAAATTATAATCACATCTGGTAATACTTTCCCATATTTAGGGTTCTGTACCCGAAGGGTAAAATCGGGACCCGATTACTAAGACTTCGCTGTCTGTCTGTCACCAGGCTGCATCTCAAGAACCGCGATAGCTAGACAGTTGAAATTTTCACAAATGATGTATTTCTGTTGACGTTTTAACAACAAAAACTAAAAATAAAATAAATAAATATTTAAGGGGGGCTCCCATACAACAAACGATATCAATAACGACAACAGGTAGGCACTTGAAAATGGTACGGAACCACATGGCCAAGTCCGACTGGCACTTAGCCGGTTTTTTAGAATATCCCTTACTTATTTTCTAACTAGCAAAATCATAACACTTGAACGATGTTTTGAGGATTCCGTACCGAAAGGGTAAAATGGGACCCTACCATTCGGACAGTCTCGATGCTGTATCTCATGATGAACCGTGATAGTTAGACAGCTGAGATTTTCACAGATGAGATATATTTCTGTTGCCGCTATAAAAACAAATATTAGATAACAGAATAAAATCAGTGAATAATAAAACAAACGTGATTTTTTTGGAAATTCAATTATAGATAATGGTACTGACGTCTTCGTGCGCGATTCCGTCATGCACTTCGCTGATTTTTAAAGATAATTAATTATATATTTATGAAACTTAAATATAAATAAAATGCAACTGTCCGGCAGGGTAAGAATCAAAAAATGAAATTAGCAAATCTTCCTAATTAAATTCAGCAAAATGCAGCCCACATTTGACCTTAAAATGTGTCTCACGCATCTTTTAGAGCACCCCGCAATAATACAAATTGCACCAATTGGCAATATCAAACGGACATACATACAAAAAGACACACAACTAATAGCATAATGATAATTTGATTTCAATATTAGCTGCGCCCCGCGGTTTTACCCGTGTCACTCCAGTGGGTCAAAGCGTGACGTTTTGTGGGATATATGTTAATCCAGATTATCGACTATGCTACTACGCGTGCTTTCAGCCGAATTCGTTCCAGCAGTTTTTGCAAACTGTCGCGTTTATAATATTAGTAGGATTCGGAACTCTCAAAAAAGCACCTATTTTGTTTTTAAAAGATAAGGCAAACTTTCAAAGTACTCAAAGACAAGGATTTGTGAAGTTCAAGGGCTTAAAGAGATAAACTCGGGGTTTGGTAGCCGAGAATCGATCCTGATCCCCATGGAAAGGGGATTTGGAACTTTCTCAATGTATAGATTTACCTTTTAACACACAGATTAAATTAATCAACAGAGAAGACATGCCTCGTATTAAGTGTAAAATTATTTATATAACACTGTTTAACCAACTTTACTTTTACCCTATTTTCTGAACCTCAAGAGCAACATTTTTTTGTACGTATGTGTAAGCGTCCGCACGTTGGGCGGTGCGCAAATGTCTAATTTCGAATCGCCGCCGGTCGCAAAGCATATAATCCCACTGCACCATACACCAACACACTCAAAGGACAGAACTTAGAATTAATCATAGATATAAAATAATATTATATTTTCATACCTGACTGCTTTAAAGCTAAAGCTTTATAAACTATTATAAAAACTATTTACAAATACCTGTAAATAGTCAAAACATATTTTGGCTTAATTTTTAATTTACTGTGTTAAATTAATTAATTTTATTTGGTTATTGATACTTATAATAATAGTTTATATAGCTTTAGCCTAAAAGCTGGCAGGTATGAAAAATTTATTACATACTCGTATTCTGTCCCATTTTACGCCTAACCGCCAATGCCATGTCTGCATAAATAGTCTTTGATTTTAACTGTCTTGAGTTTATAAAGACTTTTTGACGGATCGTCTTTGATCTTTCAGAGTAAATATCTTGTAAAAAATGAGAAACTAAACAGTTTTTTAAAGTAATACTCAATAACTTTTACTTTAAATACATTAGTAATTAATGCATTTACCTAGACGAACTAAGGATTTCTTTCGCACGGACATATTATGTAGATAGTTTGCTATTTCAGGCATAACCTTTTAATAAGGCTGAAGAGCCTTATTAAAAGGTTTACAACAGACAACATTTCTTGATTTGTATCATCATACCTCAATAGGTATGACCAATGTCTTAGAATCATCATCATCAGCCCGTATAACGCTAACCACTGCTGAACATGGGCCTCCTCCCCGGGAGGGCATTTGCCATAGTCACCACGCTTGGTAGGCGGGTTGATGACCGCAGTGTTATGTTGTAACACACAAGAAAACGCTACCCGTTCCTTAATATACGATTATTATAGATGATGTAATAACAATCTTAACGTGGTACCCGAGACACGGAGAGTAGTCCCTCAACCAATCAGACCCGGATAGATATCTTAGAATTTAAAGATTTCTTGTCCGGCGTAGGGGTTCGAACCCACGACCTCCGAGATTTAAAGCGAGTTAAATACCGCTACGCAACGGAGGTTGTCTTGTGAAGAAAATATTGAAATAACTCAAAATTACCCATTTTTACCTTCCCGGCTTCCCAATATAATTCACCCCTGCTATCTTTAACCACACTAAGGTCAACGTTTTATTACCATAAGTATAGGTATTTTGAATTTAAAACCATGTACCCCTTGACGCCCGTTGGGCCCGAGTTAAAAGAAACTCGTGTGGTGTCGTGGGACACCG
Organism: Nycteola revayana; assembly: GCA_947037095.2. Classification (NCBI taxonomy): domain Eukaryota; kingdom Metazoa; phylum Arthropoda; class Insecta; order Lepidoptera; family Nolidae; genus Nycteola; species Nycteola revayana. The sequence goes on along the minus strand of OX344847.2, from coordinate 18,487,345 downwards.
GATATTAACGAAATTCATTATTAAAAAGTATACATTTTTATTACGATTTTTTTATCGACAAAAAGCAAAGAGACTGCTTTACAAAATTATCTTAACACCTTTATTTTATTTACAATGATTAAAAAAAATATATAATAATAATATAGATTGAAACAGCTATTTCTATGAATAACAATTATTAAGCTTAATTGTGTTCTATCATAGAAACTATAGCTTTATGGTAACTAAAATATGATACATAAAAATCCTCGTAGGACAACCTCCGTAGCGTAGTAGCGTATACCTCCGGTATTCGGAGGGTTCGATCCCTACACCGGACAGAAAATCTTTGTGTAAATTCTAAGATTTCTTTCCGGTTCTGGTTGGTTGAGGGACTACCCTCCGTGCCTCGGACAGCACGTTAAGCCGTTGGTCCCGATTGTTATAACATCATCTATAATAATCGTATGTCAAGGAACGGGCAGCAGCGTTTCCTTGTGTGGTACAACATAATACTGCGTTCACCGGAGGCGGGCCCATGTTCAGCAGTGGACGTTATACGGGCTGATGATGATGATGACATAAAAATCCTACGCTTTTTTGTGACGTTACGGACGTTTTTTCCCGGGTAGGGTAATTACGCGTATTCTCCACAACGCACCATAAGGAACTTCGTCACAAAAACACTTTATTATTATGTTTTAATGACGGCTTTTTATTCCCCTTTTATAGAAGAACTAAATAGCAATAAGATATACAAGTGCTATAAAGACTGTACTCACTTAGTTTTGAAACCACAATCTTACAACATGATCTTAAAAGATTCGGGACAACTTTGAGTTTAATTTTATGAGCTTTTAAGTGGCCATTATGACAGTAGTGAACGGTTAATGTCTTAGTTGGGGAAGAGTCGTGTATAGACATTTTGGATGTCTCATCTTAAGTTCTAGTAGATAGTACAACCTCAGTCGCGTAGCGGTATTGAGCTCTCTTTATATATCTGAGGTCGTGGGTTCGTTCCCCACGCCGGACAATAAATCTGTGTGTATTGAAGATTTCTTTCTGGGTCTTGTTGGTTGAAACACTACTCTCAGTGCCTCTGAAAGCACGTTAAGCCGTTGGTCCCGATCATTATAACATCACCGTATAGCAAGGAACGGGGTAACAAACATATATCCATCCATCCATACTTACAAACTTTCGCGTTTATAATAATAGAAGAATTTGGGGTACCTACTGTAGAAAATCATAGCAACAATTTTACCCACACTACTGCACAATAAAAAAATGCTTCAGTGCATTGTTTGACAGTGCTCTGTCCGTATTTAGTCTGACGGGGTATCATTGTATTTCGAAATCAACTTGTTGGTTTACTACTTTTAAGCAGAAACATTGTTGTACCGGTTGTATATTTTGAAACACTTAGCATAGTAACTAAATGATACCGCTTGAAGCTGAAAAACGAATAGAAAATATCGGAGTCACGCGATCAAAAATGCATATTATGCTTGCAAACTGCAGTCAACAGCTGCAAACGCGGCGTTTAGTGGCTGTAGCGCGCTGTAGTGCATAATCGTGAATAATAAATAAATCGTACGTGAAACTACTATAATTAATTTTATTTCAATACTAGCTGTTTTACCCGCGTAACTCCCGTTCCCGTAGGAACTTTATCATTTAATAGCCAATTGCCTTCCTCGATAAATGGGCTATCTAACACTGAAAGGACTTTTTAAATCGTATGTTTATAGCCAAAACTACCAGCTACTTCAAAATTCAAATCAGAATTAAATCTCATAAGGGAAGTAATTTTTATGGAAAAATCTAAATCTTCGTTAACAAAGTCACGAGAAAAAGCTTTTTTTTAAATCTTCATAAGCTTGTATCCTTTGCTAAAATGGTTCTCCCCGCAGGGAGCTTTTGTCATAGTCACCTGCCTTGGCAGGCGGGTTGATGATCGCAGTTGTACAATACAAGTAAACGCTGCCGCCCGTTGACTGGTATACAATTATTATATATGGTGTTATACCAAGCGGGACCAAAGTCTTAACGTGCTTTCCGAGGCACGTAGGGTAAACTCTCAACCAACCAGACCCAAAAACAAATTTAAGATTTTACACAAATATTTCTTGCCCAGCTGGGGATCGAACGCTACGGAGGCTTTTTCATACGTTATTGTAAAATATTAATAATTGTAAATTCCTGTAATAAATAATAATTAAAAAATAAATTCGATCACTCGGCAAGTGCCATTCGCAAGTGAACGCGTCGCCCGGTTTTTTTAAAACTCGAAACGAAGGCATCTCTGATACGACATGATGTCTCTACCTGTTGGATAGTGACGCCCCATTAAACTGTGGCAAACTTACTCAAGCACAGTAAGGGGTATTAGGGTCCTGCGACAATAATATTCTTTACACAAATATCATTAAGGCAATATTTTATCTTTTAATTAACTATTACAGTATGGCCACCCAGGATGGGCCGATGACATAGTTACGTTGAAGGAAACATTAGATGCTAAATGGTATGTATCGGTATTAAGGTCTTTATGGGAGGCCACAGTTGACAGTCAACTGTTTTCGGGTTGATGACGATGGATATTTTTTTATTTTGTTTTGCTTGTTACTTATCTAAACAGTTTGATGGATATGTGACTGTTGCAACATTGCTCAAGGCGACAGGCTATATCTAGTTTATTTTATTGATTAATTATAATGAATACTTGTGTCTTCGATATTACAACATGTTTTTTTAACGAAATGTAACATAATTTTTATTTGTAACTTATCAAAAAGTACTTAATTATCTATCTTATTAGTTACTTATATGTGACTCACTTGGGCAGGCAGCTGAAAATCAGCGTTGCAGTCGCCTCGCGGCTGTAACTATATACTTAGCTTCTGGCCATTTGAATACGATACTGACGTTATTTAACGGTCAGTGTTATGTCTGGAGAGTGTAAAGTTTCCCTCTAAATACAGAGGAGCACAGGAATTTAACCACGGTTGGGTCTAACCTTGAAGATTGCGTGAGTTAATTTTAAACCTTACAATTCCATACTATTATAAAATATAATATTGTAGCCCTCAACATTATATTATAAAAGTGTCCAATATGCAGTTCAATTGTTTAAAAAGTAGCTGTCTTAATTAAAGTACCTCCCACCACCAGGCAAGTGACTCCCTGTGTCGCGGGGGACTTTACAATGATGGTCTCAGTTAATCAATTTGTATGAGAAGCTGCCTGTCCACCCCCAGTTTGTTTTCCAATCCTAATAACTCAACATGACTAATATTTGTACTTTTCCCTTCGGTCGTTGCAATGACGAATATAGATGGGCTTGGAGTTATTAACTGTTCCGCCCCGCCTTCGCACGGGTTGCAGAAAATATTCTTAAATAGCCTCACTGTGGAATTATCGCCTTACAATCTATTGGTCTATACATTTTTCTATAGAAAATTGATATCAATTAGTTCGATCTTTGTGACATGAAAGCCAAATTAAAATATGCATCCATAAGCGTTTGCATTCATAATTTTTGCAGGTTAGGATGGCCGATAGCGATAACTCCAACTCAAACAAAAACCTTTTTCATAAAAATGCTTTACCTATATAATAACAAACATAGTTGCCAGTAAAAATATACTTTAGAAATTTATTCAGTAAAACAGTTAGTACATATAATAAGAACTGAACTCAACTAAGTAAGCTAAAATGGATATCGGTGTTAACTTTAAAAGATCAGCTATTTCTTTTGTTCACTGTTATCCCTTTGCTTGCAATTTTTCAATTTGCTTACATGACATTCTGTGTTTGTATTTGACAGCCCCTTTATACGTCGAATGGGGAAAATAAGAGCTCTCTAAATTTGAACGCTGTCTTTTAAAAAGTGCTGGTTTTAATTACCAGCATGTGAATTCGTTAATCGGACGTAAGTCTTCAGAAACTTGAGGGATCATTGTGTATTGTCGTGAATATGTAAGTAACTTATATTAAAATTTAGCTTAGCTAATAATACTAAGGTAAGTATAGCAAACAACTGACAGTGGTTGGAGGAGACGCCTGTTAGAGTAAGTCTTTTTCTTATTTTTTTCTGGCAGACATGCTATGTGGGCTTAGGTCTTGGCACAGGGCGGTTGCTGGCAGAACTTTTAAGACAGTACCTACAGTTGTCGTTCTATGGTAAAGTACGCGGGCCTCTCGGACTTTCGGTCTACGAGAACACTGAAAGGTGGTAAATTAACGGTCAGGAAAAGTATGCATGAGAGTAAGCAACCTCGCTATTACTGATATTAGAGTTTTGCTGCTAAGCCTATTATTTTATTTTATACTAGCTGCGCCCCGCGGTTTTCCCAGCGTTACTCTGCTCCAGTGGGTCGGAGCATGATGTTTTGTAGCCTATATGTTAATCCAGCGCATAACCTATCCCAGTGCAAAATTTCAGCCAATTCCGTTCTGTAGATTTGGCGTGAAAGAGTAACTAACATCCATCCATCCATCCATACTTACAAACTTTCACGTTTATAATTTTAGTAGGATTTCTTAACTCTGTTTTTGTTTCTCCGATTACTTCCAGGTAACCTCATTGCCTGGAAGAAATCGTAGAATTTAATTTAAAGAGTATTTTACTTTACTTTTACGATACAGTAATACCCCGACTTACGCTAATTCGGAGATACGCGGTTTTTATTATTCGCGCATCGGCGTGTTCGGTTTACTGCAAGTGAAACTACTAACTTAACCTAACAATAAACGAAAACACTGTCTTTTGGAGTGCAAACTAAATAATTATCATTATAAACTTAAGAGGACTTTGAATCTAAAATAAAAAAGGAATTAGCAGAGATATTTGCTTGACCGGAATAATAAGTGAAAATCTTTCACTTTGAATTCAAACATCACGGTACCATCGCTTAGACGGAAACCAAGTTAGAATATGGTATGATAATGTAAAGATCATTTATAATTTAACTTATTATGAAACACGTTTCTTCTAATCTATTGTTTTCTTTAGACTCTGGTCCCGACTACACAAACTTTATATGTATTTATAGGGAAAGTTGAACCCCGACTTAAGCGAATTCGACTTACACGGATATCCCGTGGTCCCACCTATCGCGTAAGTCCGGGGTATTACTGTACTACTGATATAAAGGAGAAATATGTTTAACAAAAAATTCAAGGAACTTAATAATGTTATTTTTTATATCCGTATTAAATGACTTCTGTTTCTGCTACCTTCCTGATAGTTAATCTACTATCGTCAAGTCGTAAAAGACCCGCAGGATGTGGTGTCATTGTTTTTTTGTTCCAACTTGATGACACCAAATTATGAGGTAACGCGATACTTACAAACGACGTTAGATAACTACTTTATAACCACAGTGAAACTTCTAAGTTTCGTGGGAATCACTATAAGGCAATTTTTGACACTTTCTGTAGGTACTATGGTAAATATAGGTGTTACAAGATGCGGTTATTAGCTGAATAAGTTCACAGCAGACACATTCCTAGTGATTTTTTTTTGGAAATTACGTAATCTTACCAACCAGCAATCTAATCGCAAAGTGACAGTTGCACGTTGTTTAATGCCTCTTCCGTATGCTCCACTCGATACGTTGAGCATACTAAACACTCGTTGGATGTTAAATTGCGATCGAATTGCAAGTTGATAACCATACGTAATCCCACTACGGGTTTGATTGGTTGAGGGACTACCTTTCGTCCCTCACAAAACACGGTAAACTATTGGTTTCAATTGTGATAAGTAGGTTTGAGATTCTTTGAATTACATCGTTTAATCCTATACATAAGACAAAAAAACATGTAAAGATTGAAGTCAAAAAATAAGATTAGATGCATTTTTATTTTTGAACGTAGTGCGGTTATATATAAATATTCAACGAGTTAAATTTAGGTAAATATTCAAGGAATATTAGAGCAAATTGTCAACTTTTGCCAATTGACCTTTGACACAAGATATTTTTCTGAACTCATCATTTTTGCATTATACTTGCCCAACTTTCTAAGTAACTTTAAAAGTGAACTGTAAATATGTAGGTGATTTAAAACAATGAAGGGAAATTTGGTGTGAATTCTTGTAATAATGTTGAAATGGAAATTGTTAGGTTGACTCCACATTGGGCTTGCGCGTTTGTCGAACGTATGTCTCATGTGGACGGCGGCGGCTGACAGTGAGCGCGCTCGGCGCTGGCGTCGTTCACATGCTCGAGTAACGTGCGCGCTCAATGTGGAGTCAGCATAAATGATATGATTGTGAAAGTTAATATCTATGTAAACTGCTTCCGACTATGGCTTAACTGCCGGCCTAATCTTGTTGAAATTGCTAAGGCTATAAATATAGACCTTTATATATTCAATAGAAGATTAATACCAATCAAGTTTCAGGTTGCTCTTTTATAATTAGACTATATTTAAGAACTAGGTTCCGCGCGTGGTTCCATTAGGTACTCCATAATTAAATATAGCATATAGTCCTCCTCGATAAATGGTTTATCTAACTCGAAAATAGTTTTTTAAATCGATCCAGAAATTCTTGATATTATCGTGTTCAAGCAAACAAACAAAATGGCTTCATATATAAACTTAACAAAACAAGAACGTAACCTAGTCACAATTACAGCCTCATTAAAAGATAATTATATATTTGCAGGTCAATAGAAGTGTGGATGAAGACCGGGAGGAAGCACAGCGAGATCCTGGCTGAACAGAAACTGAGTGAGGGCCTGCTCCGAAGACCTGGGGCCACCATCATCTTCTGGCTTAAGTGCGAACAGGTACGTAGTAATTACTTTTGATTGGTTTAACTTCGCAATAACCGTTCAGCCAAATAACAGGTGGCAGGAAACACGAAATTTTTCCAAGAATTTGTTGGCAAAACTAACTGCCAGAAAACGGAATTCTGTTCCTGAGCATGTTTATTTAATTGTACTCCTTTAGAAAACTTAGTTCTTTTTTATGGTTATTTGTAGTTAGCCACGAGGCTTTTCTTACTTCACCGGGCCTAAAGATGAGCAATAATCTAGCTTTGAAGAGTGCAACTCATGTGGGACTTTGGACCTCAAAGCGGTCGCTGGCAGAAGAATTGAGGCATTATAAATTTTATATTTTTGGGGATTTTTCAGTGCAAATGTCGCTCTACTTTACAGTTCACTTTTCTCGTACAATAACATTGAAAGGTACAGCTAGTTAACTAGTAGTTCTTTAAACAATAAAAATAGTTTCACCTGATTCGTCGGAAAGGGAAAGTTTTTTTTTTCTAGACACGAGGCTTTTGCTTCTTCACTAGGGCATAAAGGCGAGCAGAGCTCCAGCCTAGATAAATGGTTAAGACACTACAAACTATGCAACCTGCGCAAGAGGGACCTCGGCTCAGGGCGGTCGCAGGCAATCAGATTGAGGGATTTTGACTTTTTGTATTTTAGGAAAGTTTTGAGCAACTGTCAATCTACTTTACAGTTCGCGGGCCTCTCGGACTTCGGGTCTACGAGGGCATAGGAAGGTTCTTTGCTAACTAAGGGCGAGGGGAGACGCGTCACGTTCGCGGGCGTATTCTTCTCCGGCGGGTCGGATAGCGTAGTGGAAAGAGAACGTATATCAAATATAGGTACACTGATCCATAAAAATAGATTAAATTTTCCAGTGTTTAAGACAATATATATATTTAGTAATGTCAGTAATATACTTAACAGAATATTTTTTTTAGCAGCAGCTTTTGATAGCAATATCTTTTAGAATGACGTGACGTTGGTTATAATGTTTATCTCATTTCAACAACAGGTGGTACAGGAATCGTACACTACTGATATTAAAGATCAATATTTAAAAGTTAATTTAACTTAGTAAGTCAAGTTACTAAGTACCTATATGTTAATTCTTAAGATATACGTTGGGACACCTGTGTTTTTCTGCATATTATAATATGCATATGAGCATCTAAAGGTCTCAACGCTATCGCAGTAGACCACCCAGTTGTACGTTTATTGCTTATTGTTATTTGTTCAGTTACTGTAACTTTATGTTATACGATATAAGTGGTATTAACTGTATAACCATCTGCTAAGCAATTATGTTTCAGGACAATTGCTTTGGAATAATGTTCAATTTATTTTATGAAATAGCTATTCATAGATATAGATTAGTATTAGGTAGGTATCAATACATTGTATAAAACAAAGTCGCATCATTCTCTGTCTGTCCCTATGTATGCTTAGATCTGTAAAACTACGTAACGGATTTGGATGCGTATATATATAAATCTCCCTCTTAAACTAATCTCTCTATTAAAATAAACCGCATCAAAATCCTTTGCGTAGTTTAAAAGATCTAAGCATACATAGGGACTATTAGTTTATTTTTATTAAATGTGTATGTATTGTATTCATATATATTATTATACGTATTAGCATTAGTTTAATATACTCAAACTGTAACTATTGTTGTGTACACTGTTCTTGCCCGTTTATCACAAATCTCACTCTGAATATGGTTTGCTGGAAGAAAATTCATAAATGAGTTAAGCTCGCCATTGTACATCATCTTTAATTGTTGAACTTTCATAACTTGTTTTCATGTGTACAATAAAGAATAAAATAAAATAAATAGGGACGGACAGAAAGCGGGAGGCGAGTTGGTTTTATACTATTTAGTAACTGTGTATTTTCTAAGAAGTCATAATATGCTTTACCAGAGACAATTTTAATGTTTATTTTTCATCGATAAATTATTGTTTCTACGCAGAGCACATTTTGCCAATATTATTTTAACATTAGAATAAAATTATTAAAATACTAGCTTAACCGTGGGAACTTCATAATAAAATATAGCCTATAGCCTTCCTAGATATTTGGCTTTTTCTGAGATAAGCGCGTTCAAGCAAACAAACAAACTCTTCAGCTTTATATATTAGTAGATATAAGATTTCTTAGCCTTTAAAATGTTTTACTTTGATTTCACCTACGTTGAGATCCTTAGAAAAATATTGTTTTAAACCATCTCAATATCACAATAACATTCATTAAGGCGACATCCCCCACATGTGACCTTTGACCCTGCACTCAATCTCTGACATAAACAAATAACGGTTAAACTAAAATCACACATTAAAACTAACAAGTTTTTAAAAGCAGCCGTCAGTTTTAAAGATCTCAAATATATTTCTTTGTGAAAGAAAGAAGAAAGGAATTTATCAGTAAAACTAAACTAAAAGAATTTCTCAGCTGTTTGAAAATGTAAATAATGAAGACTTTTTGTTATTTGTTAACATGTGGTGCTCGAATAAATCCTTGTTAGTGGATTTTTATGATTCTAGAGATATAATCTATGGTCAACTGAGTTTTTTTTTTTGTTGTAACCCTTGCCGCCGATTCCGTCGCGTAATATAATTTATAATGTCTGGACACAAGAAGATAATATGAAATAGAAATATAGATGTTCTTCGACAACTCTTGAAAAAAAAACAATTGATAACAATCAGGAAACATAACGGGTAAACTTAAAGAACAACTAATTTTTTGTGTTCTTTTTATTTGTTGATAAAAATAAATATAAACTGATTCGATTTTTGTATATAATATTATGTAATGAATCTGTCTGTCATATCGTTTATCTGTTTACCGATTATTTCTCTTTGTTAGGTATTTTGCTATTTACGGAGCATTTTGTGCTATCAAAATACTTCTTCGATTTTTATTTCAATGCCTTTATTAAAGTAGTATCTCATGTTTAAATTTTAGTATAATTAAATCAATTGAAGTGCTAAGTACATAAAAAGTTCAGTTATTCTGGTGTGGACTTTAGCCTGGAGCTCTGCTCGCCGTTATGCCCGGTGAAGTGGCAAAAGCCTCCTGGCTAACTACATATTTATGTCCGTCGAAAAAAAAACTGGTGTATACTTCCACAATTTCGTCTATGACAGAATTGATAGAACGTCAAACAAAAGAGACTGTACGGTCATCTATTTAGATACATATTATATATAAAATAAATATTGCTTAAAAATAAACTATGGTCAAAGTTGTTGATAAAATAATTAATTTATTATTTTCTAGAAAGAGGATGTTAAAACACTGAATTTCTTAGTGCACATCACGGTTAGTTCTATGCCCGTTGAAGTAGCAAAAGCAAAGGGGCTAAATACATATGTCCGTCCGAAAAAAAAACACGGTTAGTTCATAGCTCATATTAAAAGTTCAATTTAATAAAGAGTTGTAGTTAGTTCAGGACAACGTTTGTCGGCTAAATGTATATAATTTAGATCTTGAACTTAATGAGCCCCATAAAGTAGACATCAGTTGAAATAATTTCACACGTGACAGTTGCTAATAAGGTTGAAAATCACATGTACCTAATCGATCTTCTTCCTTTAAAACATGTACAAAGAAAATATTCATTGACAGATAAAATTAGACCTTATTAGCAACTGTCACTTACGCGGTTTTGGAGTATCACCGACGACATGTTGAAGTTTCCAAACGTCCACTTAAAAAATACGACTGCTGCTATATAAACTTATTTTTGTTCAAATAATCAATCATCTGGTTATTAAATATCTTTAATAATAACTTGGATAAGTGTGACCAAACCTAATTATAAAGACACACTTGTCATAGTTGAATAGCATGTTATAAGCGAACGGTGAACATATTTTTATAGTGGCATCTGCAAGGGTTGTTCACTTGTTTCGCCTCTCCCCTACTTTAGGGTTGTCAGACACTAATTAGATCATCACACTGAAGTATAGCTGATTTGCACCAAAAATTGTTTGAACATTTAAGCTAAAGTATGTAACAAAATGATTTTAGTTTTGTATTGGAGCAATACATTTTAAAGACTGCCTAATTAATTACTACTAATAAATATTTAAGTTATTTGTGTAAGTTTATAGATATTTAAAGGTAAAATTAGGCTTTTTTTTATCAAATGTCTCACTGAAATTGGTTTGCTGGAAGATAAATTGCAATTTAATTAATGTTGTTGCTTTTGTCTGTATTTTAACTTATTCTCTGAATTACATATATTTGAAAATATAAAAGAAAATACAGAGATTTTACGTTCTCTATTAATATACAATTCAGGTATTAGGTGTATAATCATAATCCTGAATCAACACTTGTTTGGTAATTTTGATCTCAATTAGAGATGTTTAACAAAAAATTGGTAATATAGCCACGGGCCAAACTCACACATCCACTAACAGTTATTCTTTATCATAAAGAAAGAATCTTTCTTTGTCTCTTTCTCATTTTTACATTCACTACCAATAACTAAATCAGTTTTTCTTAAATGGACATAGGAACTACTCACATTTATTCAGATCTATTCAATCAAATATTTTATATTAAAGTATGAGTACAGCTTTAACCTCTAAACTTTTAAAAGCGGTTATAATGTAACGAGTTATATGAATTGCGAAAGATTCAAAAATAATCATTTGCGTATTTTCATTAAATTTTTAGTTTCATTTTATTATCGTCCAATATCTTAAACAGGCAATGTATGACAATATTACAAAAGTGCATGGGTTAATGAATGAAATCAATTATCACGTAAATAAATCTTAAACTAGCTGCGAGAGATACAGCACAAGACATTTAAACACGCTCATTAGGTCCGCTTCAATCGTACAAAATAATCATTGCGTTGGCCTTTACAATAATTTACAATCTTCAATTAAATATCTCCTCGAACATGGTTGAAAAATAGTTTTGGACATTATAGGATTCCGTGTATAATTGCATTAAGGAATCTGCCGTCACCTGGCAACCCTAGCCCCTCCCTCCCCTACCCCGTCCGCCGCAGATGCGCCCGCGCAGCACCTGCCAATCTCGGCGAGCAGGTGAAACTGTGTTTACGTTTTTTTCAACCCTAGGTCCGACCGGCGACCTCCACGAAAGGGCGATTAATACGAATAACATTACTTTGTAGCAACATTGTTTGGTTTAATTAAACGTTTAGGGTTGATTAGCGGTCGTTTTTGAGGGTTGACGCTTTATGAATTTGACAGTTCGAGATTAGATGTCCCTATTCTGACAATTTTATTAAGCGGTTGCAGTGAGATGTAGTTAAGTGTGTTGAATATGTCCCTTTTTTAGTTTCGTTTTTTTTATTTAGGGGTGTTTTATTAATATGTGGGTACTCAAATGAAGATATCAGACAAATAAATCTCAATTTTGACAGATTTCGTGTTGATAATGAGACAACATTTTGATTTTATTACTACTAAAAGTTTTATATGGGTATAAAAACATCGGTATTCAAAATATTTCAGGTGAATTTACGAATGTTATAAGATAATAAAACGAGAAAGTTATGTATTTAAAAAGTTGGGATGGCACATATACCAAAATTGCGTATAGTTGTATCCTAATCGTGGTACATCCATGCACATTATAATTTAATAGCTGAAACATCCTCGAAATAGAATCGCTTAACGAGACTAACACCACCTGTCTTCATTAAATATACTATTTTTTTATAAATAGCCATAGATTACCCTATCACGCGAGCCGTGTGCATATCTTACTAATTCCCTTTAACGCTTTAAATAAACAAGAATCTTAGGCATTATATTAGCTACATTGACTTTATTTAAAATATCGGCCGAAAGTGAGACAGATATTAATAAAAACATGTTTCTTGTGTGGTACATCTTTTAAGGGTTCTGTATCCGAATGGTAAAAACGGGACTTCGCTGTCTGTCATCAGGCTGTATCTCAAGAACCGCGATAACAACAAATACTATATTTAAAGGGGGCTTTGAAAAATAGACTACAATATAGTGTAATATTGTTTACCTAGTCAATGGTACGGAACCCTTCGTGCGGGATTCTGACTGGCACTTGGCCGGTTTTTTTATTTCAATTTCATGGGGTCTTTACAAACACCAAATTCACAGACAGCACAGTTTCACTCAGAACAACTAACTGTCCTGATAACTAAGAAATCATTGTCCCGGGCGGGAATCGAACCCATAATACAAATTCTTTACGTAAACGTGCGCGGGAAGCTTAGTAAGTACATTTTTTTTTTGTTTACCGTCTGAGAAAAAAATGTTTTGGATTAAACGCGGTGCATTTCAGAAGCCTACACATTGCATGTCTGCTCAGTACAGACAAGTACAGTATCAGAAAATTGACAATTTGTTAGGCGCGTATGTTTACCATAACCTGAAGGTTTGCCATTTATTCCCCTGATGACAGCATAGCTGAGTGACATTCTTTATGTAGTAGATAGATAGATAAGCATAGTAAATTAATTCAAGTGTATTTAAAAACATTCGTCTTATTTTTCTTATGTGATTCAACTTAATGTGGATGGTGCCTTGTTCGGTTAATCTATATTAAAAAATAGCTTTGTCCTGATAGATTGACGGATCAACGCACAGCCCAAACCGCTAATGGTAGAAACATGGAACTATCCCAGATTGCTATCCTAATGAATTCCCCCCTCCCCTTTCCCAAAAAAAAAGAGATTATATTTGGAACTATCTTCAGTTCGGCATATTTATATGGCTTCCTGCGTATCTTCAGTTCATCATGAACTTCATCATTAAAGAAAGAAGAAGAAGAAATAAAATACAATTATTTATGGCACATACAAGGAAGTAAAAAAGAAAAATATTTTTTTTTTTATGAAAAAATGAGAAATAGAATATTTCTACTACAGTTAGGTATATGCACCATAAATGGGCACTGGCTTCAGCATTAAGCTACTTTTATAATCTAAAAGATCATGCGGCAGCGCTGGTTTTCTAGCCAGTCCCAGTTTCGACGCCACGCATGCCAAACATCAAATAAGAAAAAAGTATACAAATACATTTCATCATCAAATTAATATTTTTTGTTAGAAAGTTTACCAACAAAAAATAAAATAAAACTAAATAAATAATAACAATAGTCAGAAATATAATATCGAATTACTTTAAAAACAATACATAAAAAATAATAATTGCATAAAATGTATACTTAAAAATAATAAAAATGAAAATAATAATATAAATTAACACTAAAACACAGAACACAGATTAAAGCCTATGATACGATTAGATAACGAAGATTTCTAAAGGTGTAAGATTTTTCGAAGTCTTTCCAGTAGTTTCGAAGCTTATTCTATGCAAACAAACATTCAACTCTTTCCCTTTATAATATGAGTAGGTGTACACCGTAGTCGATCCATGATCACAGTAATCAATTCATCATCATAGTCTTTATCAACTGATGTAGAAGACATATTGTTATATAGTTGAATTAAATTGTTTCGTGAAAGATCCATCTTCTATAATTAAATTTCTATTGATATACGGCACCTGACATTCCCATATACATATATACACAATACTTACTATTTCTTCTAACCAGATGGCAATTATATTAATACATGCGCAAGCGCACAGAATACGAGTAGAACAGGTGGTGGAAGTTATGAATTAATAGCATTTCTACTTTAAGCCTTTTTTTATTTAATTTTGTGTTTATATATATAGGTATATATGTAGTATCGTTATGGTTGTTTTATTTAATAATGGATTTATATATTAATAGACATATTAGCTTCCCGCGCGCGGTTTCACCCGCGTAGCTCCCGTGCCCGTGCTTCGTAATAAAATATAGCTTATAACCTTCCTCAATAAATGGACTATCCAACACTGAAAGATTTTTGAAATCGGACCAGTAGTTCCTGAGATTAGCGTGTTCAAACAAACAAACAAACTCTGCAGCTTTATAATATTAGTATAGATGATAATAGGAATCATATCATGTACGAAGATTTAAGTGACACGTTAAATTGGATTGTTGCACGAGGTTTCCAACCTTCCTAAGTGTTGAGGACTATAGGCGGCAATTTTGGAGCAAGAATGCGTGGCAATCAATTAATCCCTAGAAATACGCATGAATGGTATACTGTTTAAGAGTCTCGAGTGTCTCGAGTGACTCGAGTGGCCAACTGAAAACCAGCGCTAGGTATCGACACCTTTCGCATAGCCTATGCTGAGGTGGCGACTTTTTTTGGCAAAATAACAAAATGTTTGCTGTATACTTGTGTGTTGTGTTGAATTAAGTAATGATAGCTGTATGTATATATAAAATAAAAAAGTGTATTTTCTTCTTTTCTTGACAACGCACTATATAAATAAGAAGTATCAAATCATTTTAAATGTACAAATCTATACTAATATTATAAGAGCAAAGATTTGTATTTTTGTGTGTATGTTTGTAATGAATAAACTCAAAAACTAATGAGCCGATTTCAAAAAATCATTAACTATTTGAAAGCTACATTCACCCTGAGTGACATAGGCTATATTTAATTATGAAGTTCATACAGGAACGGGAGTTACGCGGGTGAAACCGCGCGCGGGAAGCTAGTTATAAATAAAACCAGCCTGTACAAAATAATCTAAATCCATTAAGTACTTTTTGTTTTAATGAGTCAAACATCTAAAATGACTCTCAGTTATAATAGCGAAATTTTCTTTATTGTAATAATTTCAAATTAAAAAACGAAAAGAACTTATTTCAAATTTTCCTTATGTTACTGACATTTGTGACTTTTTTTTAGTAACTTTTTGTGCATCGCATCGGTCTAATCCATAACTATTAAATTTTGGATTTGACTATAAAAAAATGCTGCAACTAATAAAATTCGATTCTCACGTAGAACAACACGTAGTAAAAATAAAATAAAACTACTTGGCGCCATTAAAAAAAGTAAATAAAAGAACAATAAAATTTAATTCCAAAAAAGAATATAAAATCTTAAAAAACTAAAAGGTCTGCGTAATTTGGAAGTGAAATGATACTATGTTTTTCTTAAAAAAAAAAAGTCTACTAATGATGATAAACGCTGGGTCTGTCTTTATTGCCTTTGCATCCTATTCGTGAAGATTTTTTGGACTTCAGCTATTGGCTTGTTTTTATGGCGGGTAAAACCACGGAAATCATCTAGTTTTTTTTTTATAAATGAACTAATTAACGCCGCACTCATCTTGAGTGCGGCCCGGATAAAGATGTAGTTAGGCTTTGTTACTAGGTATTACAATTACAAATAAGCATCTAAAAATCAAATTGGATTCTCATAAAAACTCAATCTTATTTGTTACTGACACTGGGTTCAAAATAGCTTTGCAGATTCTATGGTGGTTAATCCGTTTTAACTGTAAGTGATACAATTAAACTTATAAATGATGTAAATTGCTTATATTATAACTTTATTTTTTCATGTTTTAGTTAAAGAATACGAACCTATTATATCAAACATATAGTAATGCTAATTTATTCCGCGATAATTATAAAGAATAATTATCTTGTTTAAAATTATGTTTAATACATAATTTGCGGTTGTAGTTTTTTAAGTTATATTAAGCATATTACAATTTATCATATTAAGGGCATTCTTTCAACCAAAACTTGAAAAAATGCTGCCTGCATCCCAAATTTTAACTTTTACGTGATTTCGTAACGTAAATTTAAATGTACGGGTATTAATTTTAAATCATCTACACAAACTTGGATTCCGGTTTCACCCCTTTAGGGGTTAAGTATTGAAAAAAACCTTACCAATTTGAACTTGCTTTAAATTAATCTAGATGGTGCCTTTATCGTAATGATAGAGACTAAAGTCTACAATCAGTGCGTCATGGTTATGAACGACGTTGCCGTGACATGGACACTTACAGCAGCGTTAGTGCTTTTTAGAGGACAATATTTATTAAATGAAACACATTTGAAGTCACAAAATGAGTGGAGGGACACCATATCGCAATGCAGAAAAATATAATCCTCTTGCAAAGCATGGTTGGTGATTGAACGACCCTGTTTTATCAAGGTATGTACAGACGAGGCCCATGTTCAGCATTGATATTAAACGGCTGAAGAAGAATTTGATCACACAACTTGAAAGCTTGACAGGTTATATGTGGGCTTCAAGCTACAAAATTAGTATATAATTATGCTGAAGGCGAAAAAATAGACGAGGTGTCTATGTTTTCGCCTTCACAATTTGTCAAAATTATCAAATTTACTTTATGCCGCGGTACTGCTACTGGTATTTTACAAACAAATTAAAAGCTTGGTGTTCACATGTAGGCCTCGGGCTATATACAGGTGGGGTATACTGGTTGTCTGTACACGGAAAGACAGCTCATTTGCCCAACTTTATATATTAAGTAAATGTTGTTGGTTACGCAGCACTGTTATTTCGTATATCACACAAATTGAAAGGCTAGGTGTCAAAGGGGATTTGGGCTATAAGAGTATTCTCCTATAACCCGAATCCCACCCGCTGTTGGTGCATTGAAAGAGCCACTCATTTTTGCATTTAATGAATTTATTCAATGTCGAAGTTCGGCAGGAGCACTGACATTTTATAAAGGTGTTTGTCAAACAAATTGAATGCTTAAGCACATGTGCGCCTCAGGCTATAGGTTGAGCTACTGTAAGCTAATTGCTTGCCCAAATTAATAAATTAACTTAATGTTGAGGTGAGGTAGGCAGCATACTTTTATAAAGGTGTTTATCTAACAAATCGAAAGCTTAGTCGGTCATATGTGGGCCTCGGGCTACTGGTTGAGTATATGCTGTAGGTGAATAGATAGACACCTTATTAGTCGGAATTCATAAATACTACTACTTAATGCTACGCTTTGGCTTGCAGCTCTGTTATTCAATGAAGGTGTTTATCTCAATAATTGAAAGCATGGCTGGCCATATTGTGGGCCTCGGGCTACAGAAGTATACCTGTTGTAGATGAACCGATAGCTCTGTATTTGAACTAGGTATTATTAGAATTGAATAAATCATTTTATATTGCTTACTGATTGTGACAAATGTGGTGTACGAGGCACGAAGGGCAGTCCTTCAACCATCCAGATTGGGAAAGAAATCCTAGACTTAACACAGTTTTTTTGTCCTACGTAGGTATCGAACCCGCGACCGCCGAGACTGAAAGCGAGACTTATTCCGCTACACCACAGCGTTACTTTAGGTTGGCCATTTATTTTGTTTGAAAAATTAAATACTGATTAAATGCAGTATTTTTAGCGTGATTAAGTAACAAACATCCCAACATACAAATATGTAACCTTTCACATTTATACCATTCATCCATCTCATTTATAGCCAACAAAGATGTCAAATTCTTTTACCTTCCAGGCTTAGGCTTAAACGAGAACTAATTAAAAAAAGATAGTATACCTATTCGGCGAACAGCCCCATAACTTTGCAAAACTAATATTCTAAGTTAAGTTAGTAAGTTAAATTCTAAATAAGTAGAGAATACATATAAATAGCTTCCAACACATGCTAACCTCACCTGTTATTTAATTTCTTATTTTAGATTATGAATATAGATTGGCTTGAATTCCTCCCGATCGCACCTTACGGCTATTTTATCATGTCAATTTCTAATTACATTTAACACATGCTAGACTGAACAATTATTGTACCTAATCATTCTAAATTATCCAGCTACAATTGATTTAAAACTTTATGTTTTATATCATAAGGATTTATTTTCTATGGTAGCAAAGACAACGGTGCCTTCAGTAGTTTTTGTTCGGTGTCGGAGTATGCAAATGCATTTTGCAATAATTACAACATCAAAACAGTTGAAAATTACTACAGATATAATTTTAAACCATAATTGTTACACAAGACTTGTATATTTCAATTTCTGATTAAAAATAGTCTAGATAAGTAATCTAAATAAAATTGGATACATTTTGTTTAATATAAAAGAGATGAGAAATGATGACTTTAGATTTTTAGGTGAGCTTTGACTAACTTTAACTCTACTTTACAGTTCGCGGGCCTTTTAGACTTGGGGTCTACGAGGGCATCCGAAGGTTCTAGTAGATCCAAAGATTACCCCCTACCACCTTGTGTGTTTGTATGGGGTACAGTCACAAGCTTTACCTCTTTAATATTAGTAAAGATATCAATTACAGTCTCGCCAACTTCCACATTGTATTAAAACCATTATTAAATGAGAGTATGCGTTTTTATATCGTTGCTCTTACATATATATTAATTCTTTGGAAGATATAGGATATAAGGACATGTTAAAAGAAAACCTTTGACTACAAAAAAAACGATACCATATCTCTGTTTTCTTACCTGAATGAAGCAAGCGGCTAAGAGTCACGGGTTGTTATTTTAATTTATAATAACAATAATAATTAAAAAAAACCACCCGTGAATCAACTTTCTACTATAAAGTTTTTAATTACAATAAAGTTCAATTAAAAAAGAAATATCCGAACAGCAACTGACTCAAATTGCATTTTTCTTTCACAACAGTCATAACCACAGAACTCTTTCAACTCATTACCATAGATAAATGATAAATGCACCTGATTAGAATGTCTAAGTTAAGCTCGCATGCCTGCCCATACGAACTAAAACGGGCATAACACCTTATAGCTTCCTTAATTAACTCGATAAATAGACAAAATTAATGTTTTTTTTTCTGATGATGCACCATGCTTCGGGTGACCACAAATTTGATATCTTACGGGGTGTCTTATTTTCAAAGGAGTAAAAAATTATATTATTGATTTCAATCTTTAAATACTACATTAATAGTACTATATCTCGGCCTCACAACAAAGATCTGATTGACATTTAATAAATAATTCAAACCCAACTTAATATTCCTTAGTTTGAAACGTATCTAATAAAGTTAGTTTAAAAAAATATGCGATTAAACTTTGTTACATAATAAATAATATAACGTGTTTTAATGTAAGTAGTATAACGTACATAAAAACACAATAAACTAAAACTAAATCTAGCTTCTAAAATAAAAAAACTAAATATTCAAAATCTATGCAGCACGGCTTCATTATGCCTCCACTTTAATGTACAAAGCAATTGTTACGTCTCAAAATTTTTAACAAAACATGGTTACCTCAACGATGTCGAAAAGCAGGTGTGTAGTGTGCGCGTGAGTCAGGTGCATCGGAGATCTTCGGCTCCATTCGGTTTTACGATACTTATAATTTATTGCTTAAATCCTTTGATGCTTATTTTTTGATATCATAGCGCCACGTTATTTATTGGGGCTGCAAATGAACATCATCCTATTAGACGATAGATCAGGTGGTAATAACTCTTTGTAGTATTTATTATTAGATTTTTATTTTCATATTTATATTTCATTGATAGTTAGGTATGATACTTGTGTGATTTTACTCGTTTTCCCATATAAAACGAAAAACAGATAACTGTTGAAATGTTTGAATTATGTAATTCGATGGATATTTTTTATTTATTTTATAAAATAAAATAAATAGTAAAATGCCAAAATGGTTTTTCATATATAATATCGTCTACTGTCTTTATTAAAAAGGGTAGTAACAAACGTGGCCTACTGAACCTATACTCTTAGCTACCTAATACTTAATTAGAGGCCTTACTCTAGTTAAGTATATACCATATATTTATGAATTCCAATAGCAAAATCAGCAAGACTATTTAAACTTAGACAAAATTTAAAATGCAGGAGAGCGATTTTATTAGAAATGTATAGGAGCAAAGGTATTAAGGCGATTCATGGAAATTCATTTGAAATAATATTTTTAAAAGATAGACCTTGTAAAACGAACATGTCTTATAGAAATAATATAAAAACTAGTTGACCCGACAGACATTGTCCTTTCTTAAATAAAATCAAATATTAGGCGTGCCAGCTCTGAACCGTGTTGTCTAAAAATGTCTAAGAACAGCACGCATTGTATCAATGTGATGTCAAACGCCATTAAATTACATTCAAAAAGTTTATATTTTCTAAAGCGATTATGGAATAGTACTTTTGCGAAGGGAAAAGCTGATTTTATTTTATATTATGTAGTTTAAAAATCTTTAATTATATCAATTTAGTCTTGAAAAATATGTGTATCTTCCTCATCGTGTCATGTCAAAGTACTATTCCAAAATATAATAATATAACAATAAATAATATTTTCCCTGTAATTTGAGCTGTGTAGTAAATCGTAAGGCTGGAGTGGGTTGTGTGGCACGCGAACAGCGCCGCACCTGTTGCGCCTGCGCACCCTCCTCAGATATACAGGTTGTAGCGTC
Source organism: Nycteola revayana (assembly GCA_947037095.2). Taxonomy (NCBI): domain Eukaryota; kingdom Metazoa; phylum Arthropoda; class Insecta; order Lepidoptera; family Nolidae; genus Nycteola; species Nycteola revayana. The sequence goes on along the minus strand of OX344847.2, from coordinate 18,466,265 downwards.
TTAGAAACTACCTTTGTTTTTGTATTACGCCTTTATTTTTGGTATTATGCCTTTATCACTACAGAGTATAAAACAAAGTCGCTTTAATCCGCTATCTGTCCCTTTGAATTTCTCTAAAACTACTTAACGGATATTGTTGCGATTTTTTTAAATTAGATATTATGATTCAAGAGGAAGGTTTATATTTAGGTATCAGCATTGCACTTGTGCGAAGACGGGTCGCTAGTTAATTATATATTTATTATTTTAAATCTAATAATTATCGAAATCTACTCATCTTCCTGGGCACGGGATATGCATTAAACCCCGTTTTCTTTAAATTTCAACAATATATGTATTAACTCGCTTCTTAGTCCGAACTGTGTCGATTGTCGTGTGATTGAAAACATAACATATTTTGATGGAGTGTGTCCGAAACAGGAGAAGTCGGAATGATGTTTTGGATGGTTATAATATGGGTATGTGTAACACTTTATCACCATCTCCTTTAATTAATAAACCGAGGATATTGCTAGTTTTAGAAGGTTTAAATTAAATATAAATAATATATATTTTGTTACTTAATGGGATGATATTATTGAAATTAAACCTTAAAAAAAATCAATAAAATACCCGCTTCTCGCTTTGCAACATTAAACATTTACCTATATTTTTAAAACTTGTAAGTCAATATTTGTGCTTAAAACACATTAGGCGCTAGACTAATTACATAAATATTTTTGCCTTAACGAGTGTCGGAGATAGATCAATCAGATTCTCTTGTCCATAACTCTTTTAATCACTTCGGCGGAGTGTGATTATATTGATTTGGTTGGTGCTAATGAATGAACACCAATTAATTTTTTATTAATTAAATGACGTTAATAGATCAACCGACGTTCCATAGGTATTTACTCAATCATTTAGTCATGGCGGATTAAACAGTTCTAAGTAAATGTATTAGTAAATAGCCATTTTTAGGGTTCCGTAGCCAAATGGCAAAAAACGGAACCCTTATAGATTCGTCATGTCTGTCTGTCTGTCTGTCTGTCCGTCCGTATGTCACAGCCACTTTTTTCCGAAACTATAAGAACTATAATGTTGAAACTTGGTAAGTATATGTATTTTGTGAACCGCATTAAGATTTTCACACAAAAATAGAAAAAAAAAACAATAAATTTATAACAACATAGAACTGAAACTCAATTTTTTTTTTCATCGAACCCATTCTTTTGCGGTATCAATGGATAGGTCTTTAAAAATGATGTTGAGGTTCCTAATGTCATTTTTTTCTAAACTGAATAGTTTGCGCGAGAGACACTTCCAAAGTGATAAAATGTGTCCCCCCCCCTGTAACTTCTAAAATAAGACAGTGATCAAACTAAAAAAAATATATGATGTACATTACCATGCAAACTTCCACCGAAAATTGGTTTGAACGAGATCTAGTAAGTAGTTTTTTTTAATACGTCATAAATCGTAAATATAAAAATTAAAAAGAAACCATTTAATTTCATAAACATACGCTTTTTTATTGGCAATTGGCACTTGAAATTGGTACGGAACCCTACGTGCGCGAGTCAGACTCGCACTTGGCCGGTTTTTATTAATTATTTCATAAAACAACACTGAATGTATTAATTATTGAAAAAAAAATGGTAAAATTTACAGGTATTTGTAATCATTACTTTATTTGTACGATTAATATGATTAACTTGTCACTCTCCATTATCCATGATTAAAATTACATGACTTAGATAAGTATTATTCTCTGAATCATATTCTAAATAAGAAGCCATTACTTCGTCTGTACGAATAAAAACATAAATACCTATATATTTATGTTCTTTTTTCATTATGAAATCAATCACGTCGACAATTAACAGATGAAATTCAAGCAAAAGTTTGAAAACATAATATTAAATATAAGTATAACATTAATAACCCAAACAATGTTGAATTCCGAACACCCTGTATCCGTTATAAGCGCACCTGCTGTTTTCCCGGTTCTTTTCTTTTTTTTTTCATTTGTTGTTATCTTTAACGAAGTTAAGTATAAAAATTAATAAGGCAGTAGGTAGATATTATGGTAGGTCATTTGACATCAGCACTTTGAACTTTTTGTTGTCCTTTCTTGTACCGGATAACGCCGCATTCTTAGAAATTATTCAGTTTGTTGACTGGTTTAGTTGAATTAAATAGGTCTGTTTATCACTTTATTCGTTGGGACATTAAACGAATAAAATGATACACGTACCTATTTTTTATAGACTTTATATTTTCTTTCAGAGGTCTTGTTAATTTATGAATTCCTATCGGGGTTCAGATAACAGGGCTTCACACTTTTGTCACTGTGGGACGTACTTTCGTAATATCTATGTATGTAGAAAATTTAAATGTACTTGACCGATTTGTAACTTATAGGAGACACGAATCTTATCGCGGTACAATAATAATATACTTTTTTATTTATTAGTCATTTTGAATTGTATTATACCAACCGTAGTTAGTGATATACGTACCAATTTGGCTGTTTTTTTAATTGTGGGACAATTTTCAAAAAATACATGGGAACTGCCATTTTAATCTACGATGCTGGACATAGATAGCTTATATCTTTAAATGGTATGAATAAGCAATTAAAAAAAAAATTAAATATCGGCTTACGTTTGACCATAATCTCGCTTGATGGAAGGCGAAGATAAGGCCTAAGATGATACACGCTTGCCTAGAAAGTGTCTTTTATTGACAAATGTTGTTTGTCCGTGAAATGAAACTTTATATTTGGCTTATCCCAATTGTAAATGTCTCATTTCAAATATCTCATTAGTTAATTAATGTCTCCTGCTTTGAGCTGGAAGGAAGTGGAATAAAATTTCTCCTTAAATTCGTTGTGACATCCAGACTTTAAGTGTTCCAGAACGAGCTTAAGTCTAACAGCTTAGTGCTTCCGTGTGTGCTGCTGTTTATCCTGGCTTACACCAGTTACAGTGACGGGAGTGTGGAAGGGATTAAATCCATCGAAAAAAATGATGTCTATCGTTATCAACCTGTTACGTAATTTTATAGTAAATTCATTTTATTGTCGAATTCATGTCTCGGGCCGTCTCCTAAGGTGCATTTTGAAGACCATGAGTTAACATGTAATTTCAGGAGACACTACTTTGGGACCGGATTGCTTATGCTTACCCGGCCCCCGCCAACGGCGAATCGAAGGAGTGTCCGGGGGGTTTTAGTGGTGTAGGGTCCTCTCCTCGTGGTATGAGTTAGCATGAGCGAGTCCCACATATCTCACCGCCAGCGCACTAATACGCTGCAGCAGCGGTGGGAATGCGTAATAGTAGGGGACACTACTTTGGTTTTGGTCGTCGGATTGCAACCGACGCTTGTTATTGATAATAATAGGTGTATTGATATTCCACCCTAATAAATTTCTCGGTTTGTTAAGTCACTCGTTATTGTCTAATAGAAAAACAAAAAATTCTTAGTAACAGCACCATTAAAGGAACTTTGAGTTGTTATTTCGTCGTTAGATTTGACCAAACAAGAGTCTAGATTTGACCAAACAAGACTAAAGAAGTTGTAGGTTAATAAAGATTTTTTTACTCTAGTTCAAATATAAAACGGAATCATTGAAATGCGCCGCTAAATTTCTTAATTAGTTTGTTAAATCTGTTTTTAGGGTTCTGAGGAGTTCAAAGCAACTATTGTTTCTTTTGTCCGTCTGTATATAGTCATGTCATTCGGAATGTTATCGCGTTTTAGCTCGATTTCACCAATGAAATTGTGGGGGTGGCGGATGTTATACTCCTTTGTGTATAGTTGTTTATCTTTTAAAAAAGACAACTCCTCTGTAAGTCTACTCCAGTGGGTCGGATCCCGTAGTCTAAAGGTTAATTAACCAACTTATAAAGTATCCCCGTGCAAATGTTCAGTAAAATCCGTTCTGTAGTTTTTGCGTGTATGAGTAACAAACATCCATCCATCCGTAGGTACTCATAAACTTTCGCGTTTATAATATTAGTAACGATTGTTATTTACAATACTTGATAGCCCACTTACTGGGATCCTTCTTTTATCTATTACAAATAATAAAAACACTACCTCGTTATTCTATAGAAGTAGCTGTTAATTTTTACACAAAACGATCATCAAATCCGCATTACCTGTTCCTCTGATGAAAACATGAAATCGCAACCAACGATTCGCTATGACCATGAATCTTATCGTTTACGAGAACATAAATAAGCAGGGGACATTTATATTAACAGGTTTACTGATCCTGGGATGGGAACAACCAAATGGGAAAAGCTGTATTATCCCTTTTTTATATTCCCGTGCATACGGGAACTTCTTCATGAAATATAGCCTACTAGCTGCGCCCCGCGGTTTTACTCTGCTTCAGTGGGTCGAGGCGTGATTTTTTGTAGCCGTAACAAACATCCATCCATCCAAAGGCTCACAAACAATTTACAATTAAATTAGGACAGCTATCTTCTAATAAAATTCTCGTCATAAGCGACATGATTCAGGACGTACCTACAGCTGATGGATGGGCACCAGCATCTCATTGGATTATCTTACCTCAAGGTTACTTATCATGTTACTGCCTGCCAAGCGTGGTGATTGTGGCGATATAGGGATATTGCAACAAAGGTTTGCGAAGGTATGTTTAGAGAGAGCCCACATTCACAATGGACGTAAAGGAGCTGTGGTAGTAAAGTGAAAAAGAAGCTTGCGTGGTATGGAAAAGGCAATAAGTAAGAGAGCTAAGTATGCCATTAGATATCATATGATAAAATAGGCCTTGTGAATATATCCCGCCAAAATCTTTTAACGATTACAATTGATCTTCCTTGGTCTACTACTACAATTAACTTTTAGATATGCTGCCCAATAATGTCGGTGTGGAGGCATAGTTTGGCGCCCAATGCATGTCATAAAAGTTATTTATCTTTTATTATATAAATATGTACATAGTGTATATAGCTTAAGTTTTTTTTATATTTATCCCATTTACTTAAATTCCACTTGGAAATATTTGCTGAAAAAATAAATACATTAGTTATATCTTTTAGAAATGAATAAACATCTTTGCAGTTTACGGTAGCAAATTAAATAATCTATTAATTTGAAGAATAAGAAAAGCTATGTTCGGTCAATTTGTCCGATAATTACCTAAAGTGCAAACGATTCCCATTAGGTTTTGGTTTTTTACAATACTCTTTTTATTAATCGTAAATTTTAGTGGTCAAAATTTCCATAAAAACTATTATGGTCGTTTTTTTGGTTTATCGAAGACTACAGAACTCGTAAAAATTACGCAAATTGGCAGTATAAAAAGATGAAGATTGGAAATCCCAACTTCATCTATGGCTTATCGAGAGTTTGTACCCATCAAGGTCAAATTACTACCGCTGTCATCATCAACAGCCCGTATAACGTCCACTGCTGAACATTAGCCTCCTCCCGAGGAAAAGTTTTGCTAGGCAGTAGGCATCACTTGGGGCCGGATTGCCAACGGCGGATCGAAGGAGTGTCCGGGGGGTTTTAGTGGTGTAGGGTCCTCTTCTCGTGGTATGAGTTTAGCATACCACGCTATGGAGAGGGCAAGTCCTCCATATCCCACCGCCAGCGCGCGAATACGCTGCAGCGGCGGTGGGAATGCGTAAATGTATTTACCCACGGACAAAAGAAAAAAGGCACTAGTCATCACTTGACATGTGAGTTGTTGAGTGAGTATTATGATGTAACACAAAGGGAAATGCTGCTGCCGGTTCCCTAGTATAAGCTTGTTATAATATAATGTTATTAAAATCGCGACCATCGGCTTAAGGTGCTTTCCGAGGTACGGATTGTAGTACCTCAACCAACCAGACGCGGAAAGAAATTTTAAATTTTACACTTACCCGGCGTGGGTGTCGAACCCACGACCTCTGACACTAAAAGCGAGACTTATACCGCTAAGCTACCGCTTATTTTTTTTAAATTGGCCCAACAATTTACTAGTCAGTCTGAGACACAAGGTACGCAAGGAGAACCCTATCATGCGAGTAATACGATCGCAATTTGATACCTGCGCACCGTCCAACGAGCGTTTTGTATTCTCAACATAACGAGTAGAGCATACGAAAGACGCATTAAACAACGTGTAAGAGACAGCAATCTGCAGGTAGCTAAGCATGTAATTATCCTGCAAATGTTTTTCTGATCAACCTAAAACTAAAGTTTGGAGAATTGGTCGGAGGGTTTAGAGTTTTTAAGGATACCGTTGCAATGGAAAGGGGTATCCCACATACCATGGTAGAGTTATGAATACGATTGCTATAGAACCTATTTTTTGTGCGTGTCATCAAATGGGATCAAAACCGTCAAAAAATTACTTGTTGTCACATGCGGAGTATGGATGGGTGGCGGTAATGTGGGTCAACCTAACATGCTGTTATAACTTGAACGATGATCTTAAAAAAACCGAATACTATATGGTGACTCTTGTCGAGAGTGATTTCTTACAATAATAAATAAAAATAAACGCAAATTATTTTTTAACCTTTTTATTATGTAACGTTTTTAAACATAAATTATTTTTTTCTATACTTTTAACATTTATTTATGTTGCTGGACACCCAGGTTTTAACGCAGAACCTGACTGTCTACGTCTATCTTAATGTCTTTTTAACACAAAAAAACATGAGAACACAAATAGAATCCGATTTAAATGATAGCGGTTTAATGGCATAGATAACTTGATAAAAAGTTGGCATTAATAAAAAATAAAAATGTAGATCGATTTATAAATGAATATACATAAGAAATAGATGAGAAAATACTAATAGATAAGTGAGCATAAGCAGAAAATGATAGATATTTCATTATTCTAGATTAAAAAGAAAATATGTAGGTACAATGCATTTTCTTCCAGCAATGGTCTATGTTCAGCAGTGGACGACTACATGCTGATATGACGATGATGAATGTTATTTGGCTGTGTTATTCTGTATGAGGTATTTCCCAAAAAGCGCAGCGCTATCCTAACGCTATTGAAACATAGAACGGAACTCTTCGTGTACCCATTTTTATTAATTTCAAAATATTGGACACGCGAAGGAACGATTGTAACTGTTTCACACTCAGATTAGCGTGAGATTTAATAATTTTATTGAGCCGTATTTTTATATAATAGATAGATGCAACGTGCGAATTTATGTAATGAAGAAAGTCGGTAGTATAACTTGATAAAATTCATCAATTTCTTAGGCTGACCCCACATTAGGCGTGTATGTCCCTCGACCATGTTTCATATGCGGACCTCGGCAGGGGTAGAAGGTGACGGGTTCGGAAGCTCGACGCTCGCATTGTTTACACGCTCGAGAAACATGCATGCCAAATGTCAGCCTTAGTTTTCCGTATTCGCTATTACATTTATATCGCAGGTTATTAGGTCTAGGCATTTTGCTCTTTATCTGCTTGGGACCCACGGCTTCACGTGCACGGAGGGCAGTCCCTCAACCAACTTTACCCGAAAGAAATCTTATCATTTAAGATTTCTTTTCCGGCGTGGGAATCCAATCCATGACCTCTGGGACTTAAAGTGAGACTTATACCATACAAGTTGTCGGAAGTAAATTGTAACAACTTGTAATAAGGACCTCAACACATGCTCCTTACTTCTGGGAACTGGCAACCCTACTTTACCGTCTGTCATTTTCATTGTCGATGTAATTACGTATCTGCTATTTAACAGTGACTACTGCAAATTGCTTGCTTCGAATTTCAAAGAACTTTATAAATTACAATTCGAATGCGTAACCATTTATGCTTTTTTTAAAAAAAGGATTCCTCTGCGTTTATTGCCAGTTCTTCTCAGAGCTGCCACGTCTTGAACTGGTGGTAGGAAAAGAAATGGACGCATTATAAGAACATGATTTAAATTTTTTGAATTGTGTCTATATGAATAAAGAAATTTTTACTTTGACTTTGCTTGACTGCAGTTTCTGGTAGGAAACCTAAAACACGTAGGTAGTAGGGATAAGGAACAGAGTGCCAGCTTCTTAAGAACGTGCATTATAATTACCTATTTTGCTAGGGTTGATACAGGTTAAGACAAATTAAAGATTTTTTTTGTTAAATAGTTTTATTATTCAGTATGACAGATTAATTTACAAATTACTTCTTCTAATAATTTTCTTGTCATCATTTTTGTTTTTTAATAATTTATTGTTTCTTTTCAATGGTGTGGTAAATGGGCATGAGGACTGAAAATATCTATTTAGTCCGTCAGTTAGATTACTGAAAAATATTGGTCACGTATTTTTTTATTTATCAAATCAATAAAAATTGACAAAGATACAGAGACAAATCAACTATAAAGTTCAGGAGAGGGGGGCTTGTGACGTCACTATTAGGTAAAATTGTATCACGCAAAATTTCAACGCGCTGTATCTTCCATATTTTTTGTTTGAGTAACGAAACAAAAAATACGTGTCCAACATTTTTTGATAATCTAACTGACGGACTAAATAGATTTTTTTAGTCCTCATGCCTATAGTTTTTTCAAATAATCTAACGCGATATCAAGTTTACCAATTTTAATAGGTACTGAAATACTTATACTTACGTTGAAGTATTTCGGTTCCAACATTGACAATATTTATTTTATTTGAAGATCGAAATGTTCGCGAAACTTTTGCTCGAACAATTCAACAAATATGATAAAATTATCAGGAGGTATCATAAAAAGCCCAGTCTCACTCTTAAGTAGGTACTAAGTACCTACTAATTCTCTTTGAAGAAATGCCAATTGAGTACGTACTTCATTTTTTCTTACGATGCTGTAATAAGCAAATGTATAGGTACTTACGTATTTTACACCTTGGGATTGTTAAAGTATCATCATCATCATCAGCCCGTATTAGGTCCACTGCTGAACATGGGCCTCCTCCCGAGGGCGGGTATTTGCCATAGTCACCACGCTTGGCAGGCGGGTGAGTGACCGCAATAATATATTGTGCACCACACAAGGAAACGCTGCTGCCAGTTCCTTGATATACGATTATTATAGATGCTGTTAGGTATAACAATCGGGACCAATGTGCTTTCCGAGGCACAGTAAAGTATGATATATTTTTATCTGTTCTATTATTATTGATACTCACAGTATAAAAATAAACCATTACTAATTGTATAATACCACATCTTTACATTAAATTATTAAAACTTTCCATTAACAAAACAAAGAACCTGCGTCGCGCTAACCCTGAGTTTGTCAACTGTAGCGAGCGTAAACCGGTTTTATCCAGTCGCTCCGTGTACGTGACAGGCGGCCAGTGGTCACGCACACATGCGCCGCATGCTTGTAGTAGTGCAACCGATTCGCACGGTTCTATGGAGCTGGGTCTCTGTTCTATTCCCTACTCCGTGCCTTAAAGGTCTACAGCATAGGCCGGCAACACGCGGCACGCGGGCGTCTTACTTGGGGCCCGTGAATGTTTCCTAAATAAGTAATAAATATGTAAATAAATTAAATTAAGCGGCCGTAGCTAGGGCTAGGGCGTCGGACTTTTGATCATGTTAATAAAAAAACCTTAAGTAGAAGTAGAAGACAGACTTGTCCGATTTTTCAAGTGTAGCAATAGCAACCGATCTCCAGTTTACTGACTTTGCAGTTATTACACAACTTTTAAAGAGTTAATCGCGAGACTTGCGAACTGCAATAAATTTTTATGAAATGAAATTAAAATCACAACTTTTATTGATAATGTAGACGAATCGATCGTACTTATTCTATGTCAAATACAATGATAATAAAAACAAAAAAGAAAAAACAATCTTGACTAATAAATTAGTTGAAATTTCAACAATAATATTATGAAATAAAATTTACCAATGTTTTTTATAGCATGTGATAATCGCTTATTATATTATAAATACAATTAAGATCAACCAACGAGGGCTGGGATCGGGTCTGAAGCATAGAACCGAGCCTCGCCTTGCGAGGACGACCGGACCCTATCCTTGCTTCCTACGAGTCTTTCTCTAGCTACCTACGGTGTGACACTCGGAGAAGAAAGACTATAAGAAACTCCGAGAACCGGTAACCTAGTATATAATACTAGGTTACCGCGCGCGGACTCACCCGTGTAACTCCCGTTTCCGTGGGAACTTGGAACGTGGCACCATAACATAGCCTTCCTCTATAAATAGGCTATCTAACACTGAAATAATTTTTCAAATCGGTTAAGTGGTTCCTGAGATTATCGCGTTCAAGCAAACTCTTCATCTTTATATATTAGTATAGTTATATTTAACTATTGGGTTAGGTATGTGTTATGTTAATTCGACTAAATAAAAATTAATTTATTCGGTATTTTGGGCCTTACTTACATATTCGTGTAAGTAGTTACTTATCAAACCCATAATGTGAAGTTTATTCTAATTAATTAAATATTTAAGTAGCTAATGATAATGTTTTTTTTTAATGATTTAAGTAGGTATCTACTGTGCATGAGTCAGCTTACATTTAATTTATTTAAAATTTGCAGTCTCGCGCAGTTTGATCATCAGCCCGTACAACGTCCACTACTGAACATGGGCCTCCTCTATGGGTATTTGTTACGCTACAGAGGTTGTCACGAAGTTTACCCGCGTATATCCCGTTCCCGTGGGATCCTCGTCTTAAAATATAACCTACTTACAAATAATGTGGCTTTCGAGAAAGAAAAGAAGAAAAAAGAAAAGAATTTTCGAAATCGGTTTAGTAGATTCGGAGATTACTCCCTACCATCTCACAAACAATCCACAAAACCCCCTCTTTAAAATATTAGGACAGATAATTAAGTAACGCTCTTACAGCGCAGGCGCACGTCCACATGTAAATAAGTGCCCTTAACATACATACATAGTTACAGACAGACAGCGGGAAGCGACTTTGTTTTATACTATGTAATGAAGTGGTATTTCGCACGTAGGTTCTATTGACAGTGGGCCGGATTGCTCATGCGTACCCGGCCCCCGCCAACGGCGGATTGAAGGAGTGTCCGGAGGGTTTTAGTGGTGTAGGGTCCTCTCCTCGTGGTATGAGGTAGCATACCACGCTATGGAGAGGACGAGTCCTACATATCCCATCGCCAGCGCGCGAATACGCTGCAGCGGCGGTGGGAATGCGTAAATGCATTTCCCCCAGGACAAAAAATTAATTAATTAAAATAAGTGTCTATTGACAGTGCATACCGATATTTATGTAAGAAGAAGATCTGAGGGGTGTGGCCCCTACTGACAACTAATGTGCCTAGGTACTTGCGTAGTCGCGTCGACATCGCGGTCGCGTTCGCTACTGAGTCAAGGTCATCAGCTGGTTTCCTGCTCAATTTTAAATATTCACCGACTTAGAAAACTACATATTTGAACATATTTTATTAGAGGTACAGTGGAGCATTGATTATTCGATCATCTATTAGCCAAACGCAATTATTGCAATTTTTACCGTAATTATGATTGTATGTAGTGTGTGCAGATAGTCTTCTAATAAAACAGAGCTCTTTGTAACTGATACTGTATGTTTGTTGTTTAATTTGTATTAACAACTAAGTAAAAAATATTATGTTCTTTATATGGCTACTAGCTTCCCGCGCGCGGTTTCACCCGCGTAACACCCGTTCCCGTGCGAACTTCATAATTAAATATAGCCTATATTAATCAGTGATAATGTAGCATTAAAATGGTGAAAGAATTTTTAATATCGATCCAGTACTTTTTGAGCCAATTCGTTACAAACATATTTACATACAAATCTTTCCTTTTTATAATACATATTATAAGTATAAATATAAAGAACATATACGTATTTGTACATACATATTTTTAGGCTTAAACATTTATCTAAATAATAATCAATAGGGGTCGATTATCCTAGGTATGGTGCGTATATACTGATACAGGTATAAAAACCCAGTATGAGTTTACCAGTACGCAGACCGGGTATGTACAGCAGAGATTCGGTTCGTACCCGATAGGTATAATGTCGAGCTACGCGCCGATCTAAATCGTATGACGGTACGACCGCATCGGGTATGACGTCATACCCAGTGCGGCGGGTGCGGCGGCGCAGTAGTTCATTTATAGAGTCAGTTCAACGAAAAAAGTCCCGCGGAAATACATGTAGTAATTTGCGGGCTAGGAGTATATTATTAAAATGCATATTATTTTATAAAATAAAGTTGTGCCATAACATTTATTTATTAAAAAAAACTCTTAGTTTTACTTACAGTCTTAAGCCTGGTAAAGTAGGAAGCAAAGATTTAATTTCATACTAAATAAATACGAAACATAACTCAACATCAAAAAAATGTTCCAATGGTCGTTCGATCGAATCTCCAACAGGCGACCGCTAAAACTAGGTCCGAACATACATACCCGTAGGTATTTTGATACTGGGTTTTAGTACTGGGTATATGGCCATACCCATACCTTTGAGGCCGGGTATAGAATGTTGCAGGTATATCTCATCCCTAGATTATCACAAATAACCGGTTCTTCAAACATCTTTTTCGTTTTTCAAACATCCACGTTCCCCAGTTAATTCGTATTTTCGGATAACCGATGCTACCACTGTACTAGTTTTCTGACGAATCCCGAGGTCTACGTCAGACTAGTTGTAGCTATGCGCAGTTTTTCGGCAAAAAAATGTACTTACACACGAATATAACTGGGTGGGTAAGTACAACATATGCGTGTGAGAACAACATAAAAATTATACCTACCTACCTCTACTGTATTTCCTGAACGTTATAACAGATGCATTGAGTATAGTCATCGGTCTGGTTAAGTAGGTATTTTATAATTTTTAAATGAGTGCTTATCAGGTTGAACTTTAAGCAATTTTTGACGCATGTCCAGTAAATTATGTTCAATTAATCAAAGACTTCAAAACCCTTATGTATTATTTTTCACTACTTTATGATTCATACACAATTTACAGTGTATATTCGCTACCGATATATAGAGAATATAGACAAAAATTGTAGCCCCTATTTACTTCATTGTCACATAACAAAAAAGATCCTAGTGGTTATTTGAAGAACGCACTACATAATTATATTGTATTTATGTGCACTTGGACATACCTAAATACAATATATCGGCGAGCGGTTTCACCCTTTTGTTGTTGACATTCCTTCAATACGCATGAAGCGATTTGCTTCTTCTTACATAATGCGGACGGCTAAGGAGTGGAATTCTCTGCCGGGGTCAGTTTTTCCGGAACGCTATAATCTGAACATCTTTAAGGCTAAAGTGAACAGACACTTTCTAGGCAAGCGTGTATCATCTTAGGCCTTATCTTCGCCTTCCATCAAGCGAGATTATGGTCAAACGCAAGCCTATAATTAATAAAAAAAAAATATCTTAGATTAACATAATATAGAATAAAAAATATAAAGTTACAAACAGTTGGACAAGTAGTCTATTCCGAGTGCAACCGCAGGTCTTTGACAGCATAATAAAAAAAAATCTTCTTAATCCATATTTTAGTATCGCACATCAGACAGGAAGGATTTGAAGGACCAAGGTCAGTAACCTCGGCTGTTTGATAAGAAGGCCGTTACCATGAGGATTGATAGCGATTATTAAAAAAAAATACAAAGCTTATGCTTTATATATATTTCTGCTAGTAACAGTAGTTACTTTATTTCCGGTTAGATACATTTGCGGAGCTCAAAATAATAGTTTTACGTTACTTAGGCATAAGTAACTCTTCAACCATTGAGTATTAAGTATCCTGCTCGTGTCCCAGAAAACCATGGGTTCCTGGGCCTCTCACCAAAGGCGGATGGAGGAGTACCCGGGGGTTTTAGTGAGAAGGGTCCTCTCCTCGTGGTATGATTAGCATACCACCGCTATGAAGAGGTCGAGTCCCAAATACACCAGCGCGGCAACGCCGGCGGTGGAGGGTATGCGTAACAATATTGCATTTACACTTGTCAACAAAGACAGGTATCCTGCTCATCGCCCGGATCCTGGTAAATATCAAAGTCTGATCCTGGAGTTTGATGTTCTATAACAGGGTTTCTCAAAGTGGGGTACGCGAACCCCTAGGGGTTCGCCATTCGACGACGGGGTTCGCGACAAGATTTACGTAATGGCGGCTTGAAAATTCAAAACGCGCGCGTATTGAATTAAAAATACGCGGTCCAAAATTACTCCTAAAATTGAATCCATTTGCGACAAGAAAAAAGCACACCCATCACATTAATATTAAAAAGATATTTCTTTTGGCACTTTATTTGTTACCTTTTATTCAAATAAAAACCTTATTTTCTTCAACAGTCAATTTTATTATTTTATTTATTTGATTTAATTAGTTAGTTAGGGGTTCGCTTTCACCTGGAAATTTTAACAGGGGTTCGTGGAGCCGAAAGTTTGAGAAACCCTATTCTATAAGATCCGAGCGCCCATATAGAAGGCCAATAAAACCAGGCAAATGTTATTTTTTTTTTATGAACAGAATTTTATTTAACATGAACTCATTACAATTTACCCGTACTACACAGCAGAATGGACGCCAAAACGGTTATTGGGGTTTCTATCCGAAAATCCTCCTGCGGTAACACGCCGCGGCAAGAATGGGAAAATGAGACATAATATTTATCAGAATGGAAGTTTCTGCATTTGACATCTACTCGACAGAGTAAAACCTAGACTACGTATATAATATTCCAAGATCCCACGCGCGGTTTCACCCGCGTAATCTATACTAATATATAAAGCTAAAGAGTTTGTTTGCTTGGACGCCCCATTCTCAAGAACTACTAGAGGTCCGATTAGAGAAATATTACAACCCGTTTATCAAGGAAGACTACAGGCTATTTTTAATTATGACGTTGTTATGGGAACGGAATTTACGCTAGTTATACATATAAACCACCCTCTTGAATTACTTTATCTATAAAAAAACTGCATTAAAATCCGTTGCGTCGTTTAAAAGATCCGTAGGGACAGACAAACAGCGGGAAGCGACTTTGTTTTATACTATGTAGTAATGTAGAATGCAATAATATTCATTCATAGGATTAACGCTTTCCGACTCCCGCCATTATTGCTGTGTATCTTCAACTGAAAAAGTGTAGCTTCTTTTTTTAAATTGTAATTCAAATAAACTCACATGTGCTTTTGAATAGAATTTTATTAATGAGCGGAATTTTTCATTCATGGACTGGATTCGCTGTGAATTTAAATGATAAAGAATAAATTAACTAATTCCAGCATAGTAGCAGACATGCGTAATATTATATAATGTTTTTAAATACGTTACATAGATAATTAAAACGTAAGACTTAGATATAGACGTACTATTATTATATTATTATGTGGTTATAATTGAGACCTTTAACTCGTACATATATGGAGTATTAAGAATATTCCGCATATTTTGAAATCCTTTATAATATTATAAACGCGGAAGTGTGTGAATATGTGTCGATGGATGAATGTTTGTTACTCTTTCATGCAAAAACTACTAAAGCGATGGAGATGAAAGTTTGCACGATGATAGTTTATAAGGTGGGTTAACAAACATATATGTTACAAAACATCACACTCCGACTTACTGGAGCTGAGTGACACGGGTAAAACCGCGGGGCGCAGCTTGTATTAAATAAAGCAAATATTATGTTAAGTTAATTTTCTAGTTTAACACTTACACTAACTTTAAATTACTACTTAATAGCAACAGGCAAAAGATTTACTCAATTTTGAATTTAGGTGTAGTATCATATGCACATTAGGTTTTATACTAAACTCTTTTGCATGTATTCGTATAATATTACTAGGATTGCTCAAAAAAAGGTATTGTCTTGTAGCGGCATGTGTAATTAGCCAAAAGGCTTATTCTAATTCACCCGGAATACAAAAAAAAATCGGGGACAGCGGCCGTTCAAGGTCAGACATTACGTGCCATTTGGAACTCACATTCGCTATGAATTTATTTCAATATTTAATTCAATTTATAACGCGTGACCGAGAAAATTCATTTAATTTCATATAATAATATATGTGTGCTACTATTTACGTCATCGCGACGATAGAGTAGGAAACTGTTACACCTCGTATTTTATAAGGAGCCAATAGACAAGATATTTCATATTGAATGTAAAAAACAGAAAATACTAACATACGTATTATAAATATTGTATTGCCTAGTAATTTTATTCACAAAGTAGTGTTACTACATAAAAATATATTAGAATTGCTATTTAAATATATAAATATTTTTTCATGTCGTGGTACCTTGTACTTTAATCATTGTTTTTGTTTAGTTCTATGGAAATAAGCTGTTATTGAGAGTCATAGAATCACGGTAAAAAAAACATATAATTAACATCTATATGTCACTGTACCTATTCCTTTTTTTATATGAAAGGAATAATGCCATTGTAAAAACTGCATTTTATAATAATTATAAAATACGTTTTATCAGTTACTCTACTAGAACATACTGAACAGAACAGTTAATGCAATAAAGTTTATTTTTGTATACATTATTATAGAACCGATTATACCTAGTTCTCAGAAATAGTCGATAATCAAATGCCGTCCCTTGTTACACAGGTTATCACATCTCTAAATCATCTCACTGACATGTGTCACGCATACATTAAAGACACAGTAAACATACAGTAACCAAAGATTATAAAAAAAAATCAATTTAAATAAATTTAGAATAAATAGAATTAAATTATAGTTTATAATTTTCATATTGATATATTATTGTATACTTAATCATTTATTTAAGTGTACTGTAACTTGTAATTTTTTCATTAATTACTATTTTGTATTGTTCTAGAAAGTCGTTTTTAAGATTAAAAAAAACGACTATCTCATCATGCTAAAGATCTAAATTATATATCTACATTTGGAAGGTACAATCTCCTTTGTTTAATGTGCTATCTAAAATTCTGACTTTGGCAAAATTGTGGATTGTGGTCTCCACAAAGTCCACAACAAAAGAACTGAACTGAACTGACAGACTATGGTAACCAAAAATAATAAAACATAATAAATCAGAGCGTTATATCACGTATGTAAATGCCAATACAAAACGACAATTGAATCAATAAAAAGAAAATCGGAATTCAATTCATGTCGAGATCAAGGGGCATTGCTTATTTATTTAAAAAGATAGACAATAGGAGGCTCGTACGTAATCAAATGATGTTGATTGTTTTAAAATAAAAATAGCGTGGTTGCTACAGTAACGTGTTGTTGCGGTTTCATTCATACGAGTATTTCTTGATTGCCGTCCCGCGCGGTTAAGCACGATTTACGTACATTATAACTATGATTGATATATATTATACTGAAATTAACTTGAAAAAATGAATGAATTACAATTTAGTTTCAACGTATCAAACTTATAATTGCCATGAGTATTATTGACTTGTATATTGTTTACATTTGAAAACTATTACTACACCAGCAGTAGTAGAATATGTAAACATATGTATATTAAATGTAAAAACTAATTGTACTCACTCCACCAGCCCGTTTATGTACACTGCTGAACATGGGCTTCCTTTGAACAGAAAATGACATCATATTAGGGTCTTTGAGTTGAGGGACATTTTCATAATCACTACGCTAAAATGGTTTACCGTGTGGTTTCCGGCTTAGAATATATCACCCCATGGGTGTCGTAAAAGGCGACTAAGGGACACATGGCTGATAGATGGGCAGCAGCTTCTATTGGCTCAAGGTTTACATCCTACTGCGATCACCAATCCGTCTGCCAAGCGTGGTGATTATGGCAATATCCCTCAACGATCCTGGCTTGCCAAGGTATTCTAAGATTTTTTTATGTTCAGCAGTGGACGTAAACGGGCTGTTGAAGAAGAAGAATAAAATGGTAACTAATCTTGAGCTGGTGCTGCTGCTCATCCATCAGCTGTATATTCCCTTAGTTGCCTCTTACGACATCCAAGGGAAGACATGGAAACCACACAGCTAATTGTACTGTATAATGAGAAATAAATGAATTACGAATTGGTCAGAGAGTATAAATAACGTGTTCCACTGTAGAGGAACGGTTGATTGTGTTCTTCCTGATTGAAGGAGTGTCCGGGAAGTTTTAGTGGTGTAGGGTCTTCTCCTCGTGGTATGAGTTTAGCATACCACGAAAGCGTAATTGTATTACAACCCGGATAAAAAAAAAACACAAAGGTATGCTGTCGGCCGACGGCCATTTGTTGTTTTTTTAGAACTTGTATATGTTCGAATTGGCTTGCGAATTTATATTGCGCGATACAGGTTAGTTGAGATGCTAGGTGTAAGATGGCGGTGTTCGACTTCTTGTAGTTTACCCGGCTACTGTAGACGTAAAGTCGCTACACTACTAATATTATAAATGCGAAAGTTTATATGTATAGGTGTGTGGATATTTGTCACATTTTCAAGCAAAAACTACAACTACACACATTGGAATTACAAATAAGCTAACCGGAGTAGTCATCACAGATTTTGCGTAAATCTGTGACGAACGCGCACGGCCCATGTGGGGTCAGCTTAAATCGTGGATTAAACATGCAGGTGTTTTAGTCCTCAGTGCTACGGAAGTCAATAACTCAGTAGTGCTTAATGACTTGCATTTTTAATTGACCTAAAAAAGAGAAAGCTTCCATTTCGTTTCTTTTTGTATGTATTTTCGCCATCTGTGAACCGATTTCGATGATTCTTTTGTTCGATTGTGTAGTCTATTTGTATTGAAATTTGTGGAATGAATGGAAATCGTTCGAAATAACAAACTTTGTTTTCAAATTAGTTAAAGTAGGAACCTACTATAAGTACCTAACTGACACAAGTGAAATTTTTGACAGATATAGGCACAAAATGGCGCGGATTCTTACAAAAATATTGCTTTTGGCGGAAACGCACACCGCACTTTCCATAGACAATATACTATACTATGGGTGCGTTCCACTAAGCGCCCACAACGATCAAAATGCTCCTTTAGTCGTTCCACATAACGACCGCGGTCGTTGTGGACGCGGCGAAAACGTCACTTATGACGTCATGACTTACGCTCACGCGAAGCTCACAATGACCCA
The DNA here is from genome assembly GCA_947037095.2 of Nycteola revayana. Taxonomy (NCBI): domain Eukaryota; kingdom Metazoa; phylum Arthropoda; class Insecta; order Lepidoptera; family Nolidae; genus Nycteola; species Nycteola revayana. The sequence goes on along the minus strand of OX344847.2, from coordinate 18,447,192 downwards.
TCTAAAAAGGTGGGTCGAAGTGATCGTTGAGAAAATGAGCGGCGTTTTCAAAACTCAAAGCATCAAAAATGGCGACCGTTATTTCATGCGGAAAGAGATATTTAGGTAGAAATGAATGTTTCTGCAGCGTAAACGTAAATTAATTAAATACACCACTAATATTAAATATAAAAAATTAAATTATATTTTTTTTAAATATAAATCGATTCAAACAATAATTAATTGTTTATTTTCAAGGCTTACAGATTATAACCTAACCTCTTAAATCTTTTGCATTCTTTTTATTAACTCGCCGTTTGTATTATTTACCTCCACGCTCATAACGCTCTATAATCCATTCCACTTGAGTTTACGACAGTAAAAGCAAGTGGAACGGGAAAAACTGCGGTCGTGAGCGTGATCGTTGTGAACGCTTAGTGGAACGCACCCTATACTATATTCAGCGTTTTTTTTTTTTTTTTTGGTAGTTCTATATAACTAGTTTGATTTGTATTGCAAGGCACTAAAGCTCATTTTTCACGTAACTTTATAATGATAAATGTCTCCTTGAGGGCAACTTTTTTGTGTAAAAAACATATTATTATGTCTTTTATGAAATTTACTGTTTCAATAATAATACTGATGGCTAATAGACCAGCAACAATTGGCAGAACGTCAAAATCAGTGTAGGTATAGACGTACATAACATAACCTCTTTCTATTTGATATTAGATCTTCCATGTTGAATATTTAATTAGTTACAGAAAATGGTTGTAATTCACTCTGGGAATGTTTCGCAACGTCTGTCTGGACATCTAGAAATCATAAAAGATATATTTTAAATAAGTAGCTATCTTTCAACAGGGTAAAGATTATTTGAATTAAACTTGAAGAATCCTACTAATATTATAAATGCGTAAGTTTGTATGTGTGGATGTACGTATGTTTGTTACTCTTTCACGCAAGAACTGCCTAATGGATTTGGCTGAAAGTTTGCACGCGGATTGTTTATAAGCTGGATGTACATGTAGGCAACAAAATATCACGCTCCGACCCACTGGAGCAGAGCGACGCGGGGCGCAGCTAGTAACGTATAAAGAAGGCAGTAATAAAATTACTATTTATAGACAAAAAAAATTAACAGTATGGCAGTAAAACACCTCCTAATGTTTAAAAAATCATATAAAATACAAAATTTCAATATTATAATTTAGCCGTAATAAAACAGTTTACACGGAATTAGTGTTTTATTTACTCTAAATATAAAAAACAATCGTTAGAGAAGTGTTAATTGGGTGTTATTAAGCTAATTAGCCATCTTTACCTACATTTTAATTATGTTAGTAGAATATAAAAATACTATAAAAAAGGAAATAAAAAATAAATGGGCGTCCATGTCTAGACTGATATATTTTTTTTTTAATAGATACTTATATCAAATTTAATAATTATAAATCCTAATATTCAGGTCTATATATATACATATAAACTATGTAAAAAATAAATGATAAGAAAATTATACTTCCTTTTGTATGTTTTTTATTTATATTTTTTTTGTGAAGTCAGTAACACAATTGCAATAAAAAGTATAAAGAATGGTTAGTTTATTTTTAATCTACATGCACACAGGAACTAAATGAAAAAAAATAGGCATTTTATAATTACACTTCGACGTAGGTATTATATCAGTGTATATAGGGTAGGATTAAATTAATAACAAATATACATTTTTTTTAAAGTGTGCCTGTTGGTTCCTGCTAATCTCAGTAACGGTTTAATCAATTTTGACTGGATTTTCACTGATAGATAACAAATTTTTCAAAGGCGTAATATAGACGCTACTTCTTATTTTGTATATTTGTTTGTTTGACCATGTTTTTTGCCTTATCTCCAAAATGGTAGAAGGCAGCGATTTAGAAAGGACTTAGGCTGTTAATTGCTTTTTTTTAATAAGGCTATGATATCCGCAAACATTTTTTTACGAAGTAGCGGGCAGCCAGCAACTTGTTATTAAATAAAACCTGATATTCTGACTACGATCAAAATTTTATTCTTCACGTTTTAGTAAGCAACAAAACCTGTTTTCACATACAATTATCTATTTTTGTACATATATTTTAATAGCAGATTGACATTTAGGTCAGGTCACATACATGAATATTCAAAAGTTGTAATATATTTCGATATAGGTAAGACTTGATTTTGATAATGTCTTATCATTTTGAAGAACTATGAAGGTCTTATTTAAATGGTATCTTAGGAAGGATAATCTTTTGTTTTATCATTTCAATGTGGGCAGAGACAATATCATATTTATGCCATGCCTGATTACCTTTTATCTAAGGGAATTGTATACGTCCAAATACTCTCCAATGTGAATTGTGATCGTGTGCTAGACGTACCGCGAGAAGGTTTAAATCAGAGAGTCTTAATTTTTATTTATGGATCACCGCCGTCAGCAAGAAAAATATAGTCCCGCCATTTAGATTACCTATAAATATTGGACACGTTTTTTTTCGTTGCTCAAACGAAAAATGACGAAGATGCGTTGAAATTTCATGTGACGACTTCTAGGTACAATTTTACCTAGTAGTGACGTCACAAGCCTCCCTCTCCTGAACTTTATAGTTTGTTGTTGCTCTGTATCTTTGTCAATTTTTATTGATTTAATAAATAAAAAATACCCAATACTTTTTAGTAATCTAACTGACAGACTAAATATATTTATTTAGTCAAATCAAATCAAATCAATATTTATTTGCATAAAACAGGATACATAATGATGTTGCAAAATTATACATAAGTCCGCTGAATTATAACCTCATGGAGGTATGCAAATTTTAAATGTTGTCTTTAAGTAGGTATATTACATTAATTAATATTAAAAAAAAACATTAACGCCATGTTGCATGATCATAAATTTAAAAATGTCATTATTACGGCAAAGAAAATAACATACAAGTCTTCATGCGTTTAACTTTAAGTAGGTATATTAAACTACATTCAATCCTAATGATGGAGAAAACTGCATCAACATCTGTTGCATGGTTTAAAATATAGACATACGGGCTGTTTTATATAATGAAGAGATGTATAATAACAATCTACAAATTATTAACTTAATTCTTAGCAATAATTTTAATTTCAAACTCAGTCGTTTTCCATATTATTTATTCACACACTACGACATTTTATTGGAATAAATCTGTCTATTCACGGCGCGATAAATTTATGCGACTATTTTAATGGGTCATTCGCGATCGCGGTCGATCACTAATCTAATTTGTCGCAATTGAAATATTATGTTAGTTTTCGACCGTCATTAAAATATTAGTTTTATCTTTATTATTTTACGGTCAGTTTTATAACTACACATAATCATAAAATTTAAATTTTGACCCGTATTTTATAACTTGTCGCATTTTAAAATAGGCATAAAACTATGAATGTGTGAAACAGACGAGTGGGCCTATTAATTAGATAATGTATGCAACAACTGTTAAATACCTTAATGTCCTAATTAAGTACTTAAATAATTTTAATGTTGTTTATATTAAAATACCTACAAATTGAATGCCCACTTCTAATTTCTAATCCTACTTATAATCAAAATCTCTATTATTTTGATGAAATACACTATAGTATGATGAATAGCAACATTTTTTTATACGTTTATCTTTAATTTTTTAGGTAGATGAGATAAGGTGATTTTTCTTTCAAACAAATAAAAAGCTGATTAAAATCGTTGAGTGCGCTAATATTGCCTATAAATATGTATTTTAATCTACCTTTTAAACAATATCTGTGCTAGATTTCATACAAGTAAATTGATTAACTTAACTTTAAAATGTGTAATGCATGACTTCTCAAGGAATACTAAAATGTTCAACATAGTTCTTTTTATGAATTACTAACACAACAACAGATGACTGAGTCAAATCAGCCAAGTCCAACATGCAAATATTCATGTTGATATATTATAATTTTATTTGTGGAGGGAAACTTACATTATCTTTTTTAGGGTTCCTTAATCCACAAGGAGACCTTTATAATTTCGTCATGTCCGTCCGTCCGTCCACCGATTGTCACGAAACTTGGTGAAGAGATGTATATTGAAGATTCGAAACTTGGTTTTTAAAATTACGGTAAAATATTTTACTACGAAAAGTGAATTAAAAGAATTGAATTCGACTAACCCCGTCGTGCAGAGTATCGTTGAAAAGTTCTCTTGAAATCCAACAAAAACTGCCTTGGAACTATGTAGATCAAACCCCCCAGTCTCGAGATAACTTTTGAAATATTACAAAAATAATTCTGAAAAAAATGTGATTTATATCTCTAAGTAACTACTTTCAACTAAAACTATAGCGGACTCGGTATCATAGATAGTTATTTTTATACAACTAGACTAACTTATGTAGTTACAGTCGTCATAATCAAAAGTATGGAGTCGACCGCTAAATGAAATGTAACAAAAATGTTATTAATAAAAAAAATAGGCATTTTAGATATGCATGGCTACGGAAACCTTTCATGTCTTTTTTTTCTATTTTTTAAAAGACAACTCCCGCACTAGGGAAATAAATCCCTGTGTCGCGGGGGACTTTAAAAACATACATTTCACGGACACAAAGTACACCCAGACTCAGAATAATTATTTGTGGTTCACACAAATAATTGTCCCGGGTGGGAATTGAACCCAAAACACCAGGTCCCAGAAGCAACTACCGTAACCACTGAGCCACTTGTGCAGTCAAATTTCAAGTCAATGTGGGGATCCGACACGCTCTTGGCCGGTTTTTTCTTGAGGAAATGCATTACGTTTCCTCTCCACCGCAAACGCATGGAATAAAGACAATGCCACAATATAATATATAATGCTATATGTACAAGCCCTATTCCCTATTCATACAACGAGAGAGGCTACTCGCTAAGGGTACTCCTCCATTCGCCATTTACGGATACTGAGAACGGCTGTAAGCAAGACATCCGGTACTATATACCTAGATAAAGTAAATTCAAATGCATTCAGTCGTTCCTTGAATGGGCGTCTTTATATAGCTTCCCACAACACGTACGATCTAGAATTTGGTAACGACAATGTCAACCTTGAATGCGATACTGCACAAAGTTGAATGGCCGCGATAAAATCTACTTTTTTTTATGTAGGTACTTAATCATACTATTTGTATGCAATAAACATTACCTTCTTTGGACTGGGTGATGTGATATTTGGTAGTAGGTAGGTATGAGGTTTTTCTATGTTAATGTACTTCTTGTGATGCAATGGGTGGCATTGTTATTGTTTTTCTTTATTTAAATTCAAATATATTTTACTAGCTTCCTTCTCTTCGTCTTCTTTAGAACTCCCGTACCCGTAGAAACGTTATAATTAGGTATGTCTTCCTTAATAAATGGGCTATCTAAAGCTAAAAGATCAAATCGAACTCTTAGTGCTTGAGATCAGCGCGTTCCAGCAAACAAATTCTTTAGCTGTATAGATTCCGATTATTTCCGTTAATAAATCGCATTTTGAAAAGAATGGAAAGTTAAGGAATGAGATGTAAATCTATATTTGGAGAGACACTTGTGGTCCAAATACAGATGCACATAATGTGTCCTTTAGTCGAAGTTATGAGCCTCAATCATCAAGCTTCGACTCGCAAAAGCATCCAAGCAATGAGAATGGAACCGTGAGGTACAACAGCAAAAGTTTTATAACACATAACCTCTTAACTGTGGAGACGTAAAATGACGATTTTAGGGTAAACGCATACTTGCTGGTCCCCGCGAGGGATAAACCACAGAAGCGGCGTCTGACATTGTGACGCTGACGGGGGCAATCCACAATTGATATTATTATGTATTGTACATTACATAATCAGGATATTACGGGTTTCCCATTTCGAAAATTAATGGTCAAAAGATCGTGACGATGTGTGATGATCGAAACATATTGAACTCTCTTGAACTTAAGTTCTTAACATCTTGACCTTATGGTCAAGATGTTATGAACCGGGGATTTTCTATGAAAAATATTATAAACACTTCGAACGACCCGTGTGTTACTTGTTTTATAGACTACTAGCTTCCCGTGCGCGGTTTCATCCGCGAGCTTCCCGTTCCCGTGGGAACTTTACATTAAAATGTAGACTATTATATATGTATACTTTACATTAAAATGGAATCGGTCCAGTATTGCCAGAGACTATTCAATACAAACGAACAATCAAATCTTTCCTCACTATAATAATAGTACTTATAGAAAATTATGTAAATCCAGCTTATATTCTGTGTGTTTGTCAACCACCCGAACTGATGAATAACTAAACCTTTATTTTATTAGTAAAAAGAAGACAGTAGAATGATATTAGCAGAGTAATATTAGCAGAGTAATGTTTACTGGAATACAGTTTTGTTTTTCCGAGAAAAAAAAATATTTTTTCTTGGATGAAGACATTAATTCAGAAGTCCGAGATGCCCGCAATCTGTAAAGTAGAGCGACAATTGCACAAATCTCCCATAAAAATCTAAAAGTCATTACTTCTCAATTCCCTGAGGCGAGTTCAAGTGCTACAGGGGTCCTCTTGCGCAGGTTGCTTAAATTGTAGTTTTTAAACCATTTAATACGGCTGGTGCTTTGCTCGCTTTTGTCTAAGCCATATTATGTCCGTCCGAAAAAAAACATTAATTACTTTTTTATTAATCAGTATATATATGAACCTTCCTTAAAACAAATGAATTGCATTTCCATTCTCTTACGCTATTTCACTATAGATTAATAGCCGTTGTTTGTTAGTTTGTCGAAACGGGCGGGCGACATGACTAAACGACTGTTAACATTGAATTGTGATGGTAGGGCACTCACTGAGCTATTGATATTCTACTATTTATCCTATTCTTTGTCCGTAGCAGGAATATACAGCTTAGCAAGAAAGTCATAAATCGGAACTAAAAAATATTTTTGCTGGTAACATTCGTTCTGTCAGTTGTCGTACCTGTTTAATTAATACTAAAAGTGTCAAAGCTTGCAAGTGGTGAACAATTTTCGTCTCCTCCTGAGGGGCTTACCATAGACACCATGATTGACAGGCGAGTTGGTGACGGCAGTATTATGTCGTAATATACAGTTAAACGCTCTGCTAAATTGTATTAACAAGTCACAATTATTCTGCAACCAATGTTTTGGATGCAGTTCATTGCGCTAGTCTCAACCACATTCCCGCCGACTTAGTCAGCCACCTACGCTTTCGCACTCGGATGCGCGAACATATTTTAATCTGTAATTTGACGTGACAGATACAATTTGGCGTATCTATGGCATGTATTAGTTTTTTTTCTAACGCTGGTTGAATGACCAGTGCTGACCACTAGTGTAGGTGTGGTATCGATAAGATCAGAATGTAAATACTTTTTGCTGGATAGTGGACGAGTTATATATTAGACAGACAGAATTATCTAACACAATGGTGCGATATGTCTCGGTATGAATTTTAATTTATTATTATAATTCATTTCAAAACCAGTAATGGTACGGTGACAGGTGTGACAGTTTTAAGTATAGTCCCAATAACCAAAACTGTTATTAAATAAAGTTAAAATTTTAACTTTATTTATTATTACCAATATCATATACCTATTAGCAATAAAGTAAAAATGTTAACTTTATTTATTAACAATAAGATGCACAGTAACATAGAAAATGAACCATAGTTCATTTTTTTAACCTTAATTTCTTATAGCTCCTTTCCATTGCCTCCGTAGACGTAAAGTGGCGTAACTGTTGCGTATACGCAAAATGTAAAGTAGAACAACAGTTGCAACCAAACACCCCTAAAAAATTATGAAAATCATCTTTCTACCAACCACAGCCATGAGCCGAGTAATAAGTAATAAGTATGTATTTAAACTATTCAATAAAGCTGAAGCCCCGAAAACCGCAGAGTCTCGTCTTACCGCCATTCCTATATGAAATGGACTATATTGTATATTACTTTCTTTTTTTGTAACTAAAAAACTAAACTAAACTACTTTTGAATCTATCATAATGCTTCGTTGATTAAACAGTGACATACTCAAGCCCATATGAGAACGCAGACATTTGATTGTGATTTAATAAAAACACAACTCATAATTAGCATATCGATATCGGTAGATGTATCCACATAATAAGACGAGTTGCGGATCAAAGTAGTACAAAGTACAAACATTATTTGTGCTTACCACGGATGATTGTTCTGAGTCTTTAGCCTTTGTGTCCGTAGATCAAGTGTTTATAACGTCTCCGCGACACGGGGAGTTGTTTACCTAGTGCGGAAGTTGCCTTTGAAAACCAAAGTGCGAACAGCAAATATACCTCATCCAAAACTATAAAACAAATATTCTTACGTCTATGTCTATCTAAGTGTCGAGATATCACCAAATTTGGTCTCGGGTCGTGGTAAATGTGTTGCACTTCATTATAATACTACTATTTACCTTAAATACGTTTGTTTGTTCAGATGTGTGGGTTGAACTTAATACGGGTTAACAGAAACTGTTAGTTGCTTTTGTTGCCAAAAAGAGTTTATATGTACGTAAGTACGCTTTTATAGACTACACTGCTGGCTACATAGTAAGAACTACATAAACTAAGAACAGGAGTTATGCATATTGCCGCTAGGCCTACTCAGTTAAATTCCCACCCAGGACAATTAAGTGTGTGAATTCATTCATAAATTAGTTCAAACCTTAATACTCGCTGAAGTAGCAATAGCCTTGTGGCTAACTACATGAGTCCGTTCGAAAAAAAAGTTAAGTATTTTTAAGTAGCATGTTTTGAATAATAATACACCTAGTAACAAGCGAATGAGATCGCACGAAACAGCTAGTCCATTCAAAATTAACCTTTTACGTGTAACAAAGTTGCTGAATAAATATTATTCAGATTTTTATTCAGTAATTTAATACTGCGCAGCAACCTTCGACCATTCAACCCTACAAAGTTGTTCTAAACGGTTTAAGTACACAATACCTCCAATTTGCATATTGTTCGCGTCGCTGAATATTCCAATAATTAAAAAAAAATAACCGAACATCGTTGTCTATGGGCTATAAAAAAAACAAGTTTTCGATAAGTGTTTAATGGCGGGAACGAGGTACGGCAGACATATTCATAGTGAGAAAGATAGTCATGAATGAATGAGCTGGTTGACTGCTAGCTTGCTTGTACTTAGGTTGGTACTATGTCAGTCTAAATAAAGAGTTAAGACGGAGCGTCGAACAATGCACTGAAGCCGGTTATTTGTGCATGAGTGTGGGTAAAATTGTTGCTACGATTTTGCACAGCCCTGATGTCATAAAAAATGTTGAAATTTGATTAGTACACCCTTTCACGTCTTTTTGTTAACTAATAATTAAGTTCGTTACAGCATCAAGCATTTACAAGGTACGGCTTAGTTTTGGTACGAGTGTGCGTAAGCTGTGTATGTACAAGCCAAGGCAGTTTTATCGGCTTCAGTGCGTTACTCGCAGCTAGGGTTGCAATGCAAACTATACTATTGAAAACATACTTTTTACTGTTGAACAAAAATAAAGTACCTATACAAAATACTGATAAGAGCGTCAAAATGCTTAACATATACATATTGAACTGAGAGGCTGACCCAATTTTTTTTTAATATTTTATGTCAAATATTCTAGACATCAAGTGTGATATGTGCATACTCTCCCTTTTTTTAAATACTGTTCAATATTCTTCTCAGACCTAAATATACTTTTTTCTTGTAAAAAAAATTGGCAGCCTTACTCGCAGCTGCGTTTTTAATATTTATTTGGTTTGTGGGTACTACATAGCTGCATAGTACTGAAGTTTTGAGATAAAACTGTGTCGGAAATTGGTAAGTATTTTTGCGATTCATACTGTGTGTACAGTTTTTACCGTACCCTTTTAATTCTTAAGTAACCTAAGGATGACGTCATAATCCTTTCAAAATTAGAGTCTAAGCTTAGTAGTACCTACTACATTTTTTAAATTTCTAAAGATTTAGTAGAAAGGCTGTATTTAATAATGAAATGCCTACGGGAGCGATTCTGTTTATAAACAAAGTTTGATCCAATATTGTTATCTTTCGCTTATAGGTTAAAGAGTCACATGCGTTCGTATCCTTACTATTATTATAAATGCGAAAGCTTGTATGTATGGATGGATGGATGGATGTTTGTTATTCTTTCACACAAAAACGCCTGATTGGATTCCGCTGAAAGTTTGCACGCGGATAGTTTATAAGCTGGATTAACATATAGGCTAAAAAATATCACGCTCCGACCCACTGGAGCAGAGTGACGCGGGTAAAACCGCGGGGCGCAGTTAGCTTACAATATTAGTAGTATTGTTTACAAGGCATACGTATTTACCGTAATTTTATAAATTTATTTTGCATAGAGTGACCCGGCATTGTGTCCGTGCGAACTGCCGCCATTACGTGACGAGGAATAAGTAGGTATTTCAACTATTAGTACCTATTCCTAAGTAGGATCAGCAACATAACTTGTTTTTTTCGACAATCTAAGGCGCGAATTATACAGAAACGGCGTGAGGTGTAAGCGCGGCGCAGGCATCTTGCCGCTTTAAAACGATTCAATACAAAATGTAGGTAGGCGACACGATGTGTATTATACACAAGCGGCGTGCCTGCGCCACGCCGCTTGTGTACGCCGCAAGAGATTGCGGCGTCTCTTCGCCTCTTTGATATATCGCGCATCGGCAGCAAAGGTGTCATAACACATAAAAGACACACACACACATTTACATATAAATAAAAATAAAAATAAAATACTATATTTTATAGCCTAACTAAAAATATAATTACTTCAAGGATATACCCATCGAGCAATTTTTTATTGTGACTTTAGTAATCAAAAAAAATGTAAATGCGATTTACTCAAAAGTAATGTTTTTGTGATATGACACCTTTGTTGCCGATGCGCGATATGTAATTTAAATTGTGTCTGTTCCGCGCCTGCTCTGTGCCTGCGCGCGCCTTCATCGTACGCCGTTTCTTTATAATTCGCACTTAATGTAGTCAAATTTCAAAATTGACAATGATAAATTTAGACCACCACCGGCAGGATTCGAACTTACATCTTAGGTTTAGCTCCTAATGCCTTAACCATTCGGCCACGGTGAAACCCCAATCTATCGCCGAAATTTGTCAATCTCTTTTATAACACGTCTGTAAGGGGGGGGGGGGGTTAATTTAGTTCATTAACCTTTTGAGGCTTTTGGATCTTCACCCGGCTCAAAAGCGAGCAGGGTTTAAAAACTACCAACTAAGCAATCTGCCCAAGAGGCGTCTTCTTAGGGCTGATGGACTTCGAATATACGTTTTGAATCCGTGAAAAGTTTTAGTAAAATCTCCCGCGACGCATAGTTGAATTTCTTTAGTGCCGAAGATGTCTATAAAAAAAAACTAATTTATGGAAAGAAAAAGCAGTAAGTCCTTTAATGGTATGTTAATTTTCTTGGTGACGCTAATCTACAACTAAATAACATTACATTTTATTATTTGTTTACTGTTGCCCGCAACTTCGTCTGCCTATATTTCGATTTCTACACTCGGTTCCAAAAATAACGGGTCAGTCACATAAACCCAAATATCTCCCGAAATACGTATGCCATCCTAATGAAACGAAGACTGTTCAATTGAGAATTTAATTATACAGATAAAAAATAAAATGAAACTTAGTTGCACCCACAATGTTAATCTCTAAATTAAAAAAAAACTAAAGTAGTCATATTTTTCTTAAGATTACATTTTTTTTATGATTGTTTTTTTGCTGTATTCTGTCACAAAAATATCGTGAATGTCTTCCACGTGCATAATTATTATTCTGTGAGGTGAAGCATGGCAGTCACGCTAGAGGAATGTACCAGAATCCTAACTTTTTTGGAACTTGGGCGGAGAACTTTTTTGACCTAATGAATTATCATTAGGTCAAAAAAAGCCTTGTGAATATCTGTTATCTAAATTTTATACTTTTATTAAACAGACCTGTTAAAGGTCTGTTATTGCCACTTACTTTCACTTATCATCATCATCATCATCAGCCCGTATAACGTCCACTGCTGTACATAGGCCTCCTCCCGAGGGAGGGCATTGCCATAGTCACCACGCTCGGCAGGCGGGTTGGTGACCGCAGTATTATGTTGTAACACACAAGGTAACGCTGCTGCCCGTTCCTTGATTTACGATTTTTATAGATGATGTTATAACAATCGGGACCAACGGCTTAACGTGCTTTCCGAGGCACGGAGGGTAGTCCCTCAACCAACCGGACCCGGAAAGAAATCTAAGAATTTACACAAAGATTTCTTGTCCGGTGTGGGTACCCACGACCTCCGAGATTTAAAGCGAGCCAATTACCGCTACGCTACGGAGGTTGTCACTTGCTCGCAAAATATATATTTTTGCTGAAATGCTACTTTCCGTTAAATACCTGAAGTACGAACGTTGGGTTGGGTAGCCTACGTCATGTAGAGCATGTACTTAGTAGTAATAAACCTTATCGCATTACTAGTAAATCTAAATTCAATGTTTTCAACTTACTTATTTGCTGACGGTACTGATGCACCGACTGAGTCAGAACTTATGTCACTGGTATTATCGTGGGTTGTATGCAATGACAACAAATGGTAGGTAATTGGGTGACTGAATGACCTTAAGGGCTCCTGGTCGTTTAATCTCGTAATTAATCTATACTAGGTAATATCATAATGAGGTAAAGTTACTTATTGTTTGTTAGGTTGTAGGTGGTAATCTCTGGATCTACTTAACCGATGTTGCAAATTCTTGTACCAATAGTAAGCCACATTACTTGTGTGGACCAGCTGTTCCTGAAATTAGCGCGTTCATGCAAGCAATATTAGTTAAGATAATATTAGTATGTATTAGTCAATATATATCGGAGGCTTATTGCAAGAACAAACACGAATAAAATTCAAACTAAAAGTAACTAATTAAAAATAAAACTAACTTATATACTACTATTCTAAATCTATTCTACTTGGCAAGGTTCCCAGAATGCTGGCAGCATTACCCCGTTGAATGGCAATGCTTACTTGCTGTGCAAAGTAGAAACCAGCACTCGGAGAACGTGCCGCACTTAAGAGGGCCGCTGCTAGGTATTGCATTTTATCTATAGCAGACTTCTTTTGACACATTCTACAAAAGGCAAAAACTCATTTATTTCTATCTAGTCAATTTTTAGGCGCAGTGGCGGATTTACCAGCAGGCTCAGTAGGCTGGAGCCTAGGGCAGCAGATTTTAGGAGGCGGCAAATTTGGCCCACATTTTTTTCTTACTGGAAAAGAAAATGTATATGTCTAAAATTTTCTCCATTTAAACATTTGAGGACATTACATTATTGTAGTATATTTAGTACTAAGTAGGTAGGCTATATAATATTGAACAGAATACTCCAACGTTTGAAGAGTGCATATGTCTCAACGTGAATCTGACCCGCTGGTCAGCTTTTGGAATGAACCACCGCGGCAGCGCCCCTTCATTATACCAAATACTTTCAAAAATAAAATTTGGTAGGGGTAACTATAGGTAACTAGTTTAAGGTCTGTAGGGGGCGGCAAAAATAGCCTACTGGCGGTAAATGTATAAGTCCGCCACTGTTTAGGCGTTACGGTCTTACCATTTAATCCATAACTGCAACTTTGGAAATCAGGCATTTACAAAACATCACTAAGCTGCACAATTTCTTTTTATTAAATAGATAATTATTAAAATAACTAAATCGAACTAAAATACCGTTTATCTCAGAATAGTCTTCTTGCAATAAGCCGTCGAAATATAGTCAAGATTGTGACCTTGAACTCAATCAATCTCAAATCTTGGAATCTCAAAAGGATACCTTAAGGACTAAGTAAATACTACGCAAGTCAGTTGCAAGTAATTAGAAGTGCAGGTCATGCGTTACTAGTCACGACGACGCAGGCGCATGTTATTAGTGGCAATACATACAGTTATTAATAATACATCATTCACGATCCTAGCTGTAGGACGAGGTGATGAGGACAGCGGAAAGCGGAAAATAAACTGTATCTAGAGTATTTGGAATAGTTTGTGAAATAAAATTAAGCGTACCTCGGTAATTTATGGACATAACTGTAATTCTTTAAATAGAACATTATTTCAAGTACATACAAGTGCGTTACAAACTATTAAGTTTGTAACGCACTTGTAACTTCCTATGTTGCAAAAGGGCATAGCTTATAATTCAGAAACAGTCAGCAGACTATGAACAATGCCACACTATCTCAACCTATGTACGTATGGTCAATCTGGAGCCAATAGTAAAGCATCCACAAATACAATCCTACAGTTTGAAAAATAATATAATACTTAACTTGCCACAGTCGATCGAATTTTGAGCATATTGTGCCCGAAAACACCACGTTAATAGTTCGGTTATATCTTTAATCCTTCTTATGGAGTGATAACCTACGCCAAATCGTAATCGTCGAGTTAGATTATAGGTTATATCTGTCTAAGGTTAACCAGCTAACTACATCATACCTACAATCCCTATTCGACAATACAATACAATCTCTACCTATTGCGATCATGTGGTCTTCGATTCCTATCATTACACTTCCGACTTGAATCCACTCGTAACACAAGCATTTCAGCTAAGCAGGAGGGGTAAACAAGAATAATCTTTAAAAGAAAATCATTTCTAAAAAAGTTTAATTCATTACAAGGCTATTCCGCTGCCCGCGATCAAAGCGACCGCACCCTAAAGGTCGTTACAAAGGTAGTATTTTACTGCATATTAATGGTTTGTTGGATATTTTCACGTGGCGGTTGAAGGGCACCGGATTCAGACACTTCCACAGTGACTCAGACAGAGCAAATGATAATAATTAGGTACCTAGTTACTACTGTACATATTATGTAGGTATATAAAAAAATATTTTGTTTATGTGTTTCGCACATTTGAAGTTTTCTGCTGCTTATAAAGATCATCCTGCTGTAGTCCACTGCTGAACATAGGCCTCCCCCATCGATTTCCATCGAACGATCGCTAGCAGCCTGCATCCACCCACTCGCCGCGACCTTTATGAGGTCGTCGCCGCGTCGGTCCAGCGGTCGTCCTACGCTGCGCTTGCTAGTTCGTGGCCTTCACTCGAGAACCTTTCTGCTCCATCGGCCGTCAGTTCTTCGAGCTATGTGTCTTGCCCATTGCCACTTCAGCTTTGCCCCGCACTAAGGAAATGAATCCCTGTGTCATGGAAGACACTACAAACATTTAATTATACAAAACACAACCACTCTCAGAATGGGAGACTCTACAAACACTTAATTACACAAAACAGAACAACTATTCTGTGGTTTATACAAATAGTTGTCCCGGGTGCGAATCGAACCCTGTATACCTGGTCCCAGAAACTACTACCGTAACTAGCACCAGTAGCCGCGTGGCTGTCGCTACTTTGAGTGATTTTAAAACAATATGTTTGCTGTTAATAAAACCTAAATCCTTACTATAAAGAACTTAAACAAATATTGACTACATATAAAATCCATAACATATTTTGATTATTTTGAGATTGTGGTAAAAAAACCCGCATTTAAACTAAAAAAACAAGAATTAATTGTTATCTTCCTGTAATATTTTATGTTAATAATACCCTTTCATGTGTAACTTCACTTAACTATAAGTAATTAGATCCCCTATGTTTTAATTTCGGTCATTAGTCGAGCCACAATTACTGAAAAATATATTATACTGCGCCCCGCGGTTTTACCCGCTTCACTCTGCTCCAGTGGGTCGGAGCGTGATATTTTGTAGCCTATATCTTAATCCAGCTTATAAACTATCCGCGTGCAAACTTTCAGCCAAATCCATTCAGTAGTTTTTGCGTGAAAGAGTAACTAACATCCATCCATACTTACAAATTTTCGTGTTTATAATATTAGTAGGACTAGCTTCCCGCGCGCGGTTTCACCCGTGTAACTCCCGTGTCTGTAAGAAATTCTTAATTTAATAGTCTAGACGTCACACAAAATTTCGACGCGCTGTATCTTCGTCATTTTTTGTTGGAGGAACGAAAAAACAAAATACGTGTCCAATATTTTTTGGTAATCTAACTGACGGACTAAATACATTTTTTTAGTCCACATGCCTATTTTTCCCAATAGTGACGTCACAAGCCTCTTCTCCTGAAATTTATAGTTTGTTGTGTACGTGTCCAATATTTTTTAGTAATCTAACTGACGGACTAATTACATTTTTTTTGTCTTTATTCCTATTCTGGTGAGTAAATCTTGCTGCTGCTAGTAGTTAATCTAATAGATGTTGTGATAAGTAGCTTATTATAGATAGCTATTAATAAACACTTATAATTAACAAAGCGCAGCTTAACCCACGTAATCTATTTTAATAAAAGGCTTTGTCCTGACTTTAGAGCCGCGCAAACTCGGAGGGTGTTTTCTCTATAAGATTTAGGCATTCGATAATAAATCTTTTTTGTTAATCCTACCGCTAAGAGCAAAAAAAGGGCAAAGTTGGTATGGAGGGGCAAAGCGGGCCACAGATATTGACATGTTACCTACTGTACTAAACCATTTATCTAGGCTGGAGCTGCTCGCCTTTATGCCCAGTGAAGTAGCAAAAGCCTCGTGGCTTACTACAAAAAAAAAACTGTAGTAGCAGTTTATATATTGTTATAATTCGTAATTTTATCTATCTTGTATTGAAATTGCACAAAGATTGCAAAAGTAGGGTATGTGGAGTGGCGATAGTAGAGTTCCAAATAATTTAAAAAAATAAACTCACCAACCTATTTCACACCCTGTTTTTTTTTGTCCGGGGTACATGCAATGTAAATGTTACGTATCCACTCCGCCGCTGCGGCATGCCTGCGCCGGCGCAGGGGTATGTACGACTCATCCTCTCTATAGCGGTGATATGCTAGTCACCACGAGGTGAGGAACCGTTTTAACCCCCTAGCTTCCATCCTGTTTGAACTTCGTCATAAAATATAGCCTATATAGTCACTATGATGTAGGTATACCTAACAATCTTTTTAATTATTAAATAATTGTTAATATTAGAATAGATAATAAACAACAATATACTTCGGTATGGATTAAAAGGTAAAGTGTCATATCACTGTGATTTCATACTTATAAATATATAATCTTTTGTTTACATCGATATTGCACCATAATTGTAATATTTAGAAATTTCACAACCACGCGCCAATGCGCTGATTAAACTGTACTAAGGTGCACTGTTCTAAATTTAGACGTACACATACAAATAATTTTAAACCCTAGGTCGATGTTTATAAAGCTGGTATTCCCGTACAGGTATGCCACCAGCATATTGCATATTTATTGCAATGCAGTTGCATGAAAGCTGAAATCATTATAAACATAAGTTAAAACATAGGTACATTTTGTTACATCAAATCAGCCAATAAAAATGGTGACAGGTAGTCATCAGCAGGCCAAAAAAAAATTGTGACTGGTCAACTGTAGATAAAATTTAAATTAGCATTGCAATAACACTAATGGTAATTTTAAAAAAGTGAAATGAAAAAAAGCAATATTCGGGCTGATGATGGAAAGAATACACAATTATGGAGAAAATCCAAAGCACGCGTCGGATGGAATCTAAGAAACAGAACACTATGTAACACCATATATATTCATACAAAGGACCATGTTTGCAGCCTAAATTTGTAAGTTTATATCAGCCTTCATATAGGCTGTTATTTTGCAAAATAAAGGTAAGAAAATTCTAATGAAAAATTATATTACACTACTATTGTATTAGAGTTATGAAATAGCTAAGTCTATTATTGTTTATGTTTTCTTCATGGCCGTTTATAGTAACCGATACGATTAATTGTATTGTTATGTATTTAAAGTTGACATAGAATAGGAAGTAATTTAGAAGATATAGTGTGCATTAGTACACTTGAATGGCGAAGTTATAGTCATAAAATAAATTATTTATTCATATAGACACAAATCATGTTCTTATGATCGGTCCATTTCATTTTCTACCATAGTACCTACCTACCTCCACTTATATAATACAACATTCATTCAGTCAAACAAACATTTTTGATTAATGCCGTGTTCCTACTTCCTATGCGTCAGTACGGTTGCCAGAACTCTCGGGGAGGTAGCGGGAGCAGGCAGGATGGTGGTGACTGTACCTACAATGTCCATCTTATGAGCTAACGCTAGCTATCCTTGTATTAAGATCCCTCTGCCACTTAACATTAGTTGAATATGGGTTCAGTTGCCTGGTCAGAAAAAAAACTACATGTCAAATTATAGAAGTACTTAAGTGATGTGTATGTTTCAACTACACGTTTAAGTTTCCTTTATACTATACGATACGATATCGGGAAGAAAGAATGGTATAATTAATTAATTCGATTTTAACAAAGTCGGTCGGTTTATTTTTCAAAAATCATGTAACAGATATTATAAATAATGACATAAAGTAAAAATGTTTTTATTTACGTAAACCTATTACAGGCATATGCAAATAGTCAAAACATATTTGGCTCATTGATATAATATTTTTGATATAAGATATCTTTCCAAGAAAAAGTCCTTAAATATTAATGTCCCTGAGGAATGTTGCTGAATATAATGGACATTACGCAGTTCTCCAATCGTGCATAGTAAAGGTCAGTTTAAGGACTTTTTCTTGGAAAGAGTCGTTTGAAAAGTATGACCAGATATCCTCATTTTTCAGATACAAATTTCTACAGATTTTTTATTTCGTCTCGTTCGCGCCCCTCTCCTCACTGATGTTAATGTTTATTGTGTATGTTTTATTGTATTTTTTTCTCTCCCTTTACCCATGTTTTTTTTTTTTTTTTCGGACGGACTTATTTTTATGTAGTTAGCCCTGAGGCTTTTGCTACTTCACCGATCTTAAAGGTGAGCAGAGCTCCAGCCTTAATAAATGGTTTAAAAACTACAAACTAAGCAACCTGCGCAATAGGGCGCCCCCTGTGGGGCTTGGACCTCGGCTCAGGGCGGTCGCTGGCGATGAGATTTAGGGATTGTGACTTAGTATTTTAGGGGAGTTTTGTGCAACTGTCGCTCTACTTTACAGTTCGCGGGCCTCTCGAACTTCGGGTCTACGAGGGCATCGGATGGTTCTTTGCACGCTAAGGGTCAGGAGGACGAGGGGGGAACCTCACTGCCTACTGTTGTTAATGTTTATTGTGCATGTATTATTGTATTTTTGTCTCTCCCTTTATCTATGTTTGTGTTTTATATGTATTACGTCTGAGCCTCAAGTGTTGTCCTTACCTATGTACTTCTTTTATTTTTTTATTTTGTAATGACTGTAATTACTATTTTGTATTCGTTTTGTGTGTTCATCAAATGTTTTTCTTTCTTTCTATATTTATTGAGTAGCACGATCCATCTCGTGCTATTCAATTAATATCAATGTAAATTGCAGTTATATAAACTTTAATATATAAGTTTAGTTTTAGTCTTATAAATATTCTAAGACTAATTTGCCTATCCTACTTCGTATACCCTCATGTAGTGAAAGGGTTAGCAAGGTCCACATCTAACATGTAACCAGCAAAGTGACGCGCCCAGCTGTACGCAGTGCACCTGTAATCGTGCATAGTAAAGGTCATTGGGATTGACAAGGGCTACCAGGTTTCCTGGGTTTTACGGAAAGTCCCGGTTTTCCGGGTATTCATTACTCTTTAGATGACACAAAAATATGTATCAACAAAGTCACCAATGCCTATTTTTCTTGGTCATACTTATCCTTCTAATATTATAAACGCGAAAGTTTGTAAGTATGGCTATATGAATGTTTGTTACTCTTTCACGCTAAAACTACTGAACGGAATTGGCTGAAATTATGCACCGGGGTAGCTTATACGCTGGATTAACATATAGGCTAAAAAACATCACGCTCCAACCCAACGGAGCAGAGTAAAGCGGGTGAAACCGTGGGGCGCAGCTAGTTCACTATTAAATTTAATGTAATTTTATTCCTCCTTATTCCTTTCCTAGTGATTAGAGGAATACTCCAAGGGTTTATGTTACTAAGGGTACCAGTTGCATGCTATCTAGGTTGGATTTATGTTCCGTTGTAGACCTATTCAATTATACGCCATGTAATATTGATTATACGCCATGCAGGTGATGAGCAGGTAGGAGTTTCACTTCTTTCTTCCTTACTTCAGTTGAGGCGTGAGGGTTTCATTTTTGATAAGGTATATAGGAAGATAAAAATCTATTAAAAATTAAAAAGAAACGAATTCATCATTTACCTTTATTCAGTACAGTCGTGCAATTCTCTTTTCTGTCTCATTTAAGAGCTGGTTTGCTCTTGCTTCATGTTTATTTCCTTACGTAGATTTTTGTTTTCTATTGTAAAAAGAAATCCTTATTTTAAGAGACTTAGTTGGTCACCCTACACTCGACCTAAATGACATAACACACGAGGGACAACATTAGTAGGTAATGCGTGTAAACCGTGCATAGTGTGCACTTGTCCCACTGCGTTGTCTTTGACTGTACCCATTTGTGCATATGCATGAGTGCGTGAGTGTACTTACGCACTGTACAAGACAGTGATATTACAATGCAGAATTGTGAACCGTTGCTTTAAATATTTGTGCATTAAAGGTATAAAGTGTTAGTATGGTGCATTTCTTATCTTATCTTTTATATTACTACTAGCGACCCGCCCCGGCTCCGCACGGGCGCAATGCTGATGTATTATACATATAAACCTTCCTATTCAATCACTCTATCTATTAAAAAAAACCGCATCAAAATCCGTTGCGTAGTTTTAAAGTTTTAAGCATACATAGGGATATAGGGACAGAGAAAGCGACTTTGTTTTATACTATGTAGTGATATAGGGACAGAGAAAGCGACTTTGTTTTACACTATGTAGTGATATAAAGCTGAAGAGTTTGGTTAATTGAACGCGATAATCTCAAAAACTACTGGTCCGATTTCAAAAATTATTTCAGTGTTAGATAGCCAATTTATTGAGGAAGGCTATTTTAGTATGAACTACCCACGGGAACGGTAGTTTTGCATGTGAAACCGCACGGGAAGTTAGGAGTTTAGACGTAGCTCAGCAGGGTCAGTACCAGTTCCAGTTACAGGGTAGTTGTTGTTGCTGAAGTGGCAGTGGGTAGGCAGACATAGCTTGAGAACCTCAACTTCAGGCGATGACATGCTCCAGCTGTTCCGTTTCAGGGCCTTTATAGTGTGTGATGAATGACTAAAGTATAGTATAACGTTTAAGTCGAAATATTTCTAGAGCCCAGAAGCATAAAGTCGGATGTGCCTTTATCTTAAACTGCTCTTACCATCAAATGCTTCTGAATGGTCTAAGAGCCGTGAAAGATCAACCTTCACCCATCTGATTACCAGATGAGACATATTTTTTGTCAAATATTATTAACACATTAACTAACATGGATATGATAACTTATCTATCAAAAAGTGTTTATGGCTAATTTTCATCAAATTAATTTTAATCAATTTAGAGAAATTAGAGTGTAGGGCGTTGGTGTAATAGAACAGCACACAACTCTTGTACATTTACAGAAAAACAGCATTTGTTCCCACAACAGTAATTTTGAAACTTCTGACCATAATTCTTACTTCTGTAACACTTTTTGTATTATTATATTACATCTTATTTATATATTGAGATGAAATTCATTTGATTATCAAAGGAGTAAAGGTAATGAAAGAAAGTTGATTAAAAATAATTCAGTGAAAAATAACTATGAACACAATAGGAAAGTTATCATAGGCATGTTTGTTAGTGAATAATATTTGAGATAAAGTATGTCTCATCTGGTTATCTGATGGGTGAAGGTTGATCTTCCACGTCTCCTCTACTAGAAGATAATAGTACATCCGTCGTTATTCTTCTGAGGTCTTGATTTATTGTGTGATGAGTATATTAGCCTGAGTTGGTCCGTACCCCTTAAGGGTGCCCTAAAGCGTGTGCCACTACAGTTTGATAGTTCGGCTGAGAACGTCTGATGACTGATCTCGCCATTTGACCGGGCAATGTAATGGATTCTTTTTATTATTGTTATTTATTTTAAATTGCTTGATCAAAACAAATAAAGCAAATAGTTAATAACTTTAATATTCAGAACGTTTTTCTTTTAAGAGAAAACTACGTGAGCACATGTTAGGGGATCTGGCGGGTTCCTCACAGCAGTGATTTGTATGTAATATAGTATTATATCTTAAAATATTCTATTGTATATAGTTTTTAAATAAATAAATAATAAATAAAAATCATTTTTATTTACGTAAACCTATTACAGGCACTTGCAAATAGTCAAAACAATAATTTAGTATTAAGTATTATTTAGATAATATCATATTTTATAATATTATTATTATTAATTATCATATTTTATAAATTTTCAAATTAAACAAGTATTTAAGTTATTATTTTAATAATATTTTAGTCTTAACGTCTTAGTTTATTATTTAACTATATTGTGTCAAATAGCTTGTTCTGTCTATAGTAGGTTAGAACAATTGTCATTATTTAGGTGGACCATGAGTATATAACGACGGACGCGCTTTAATGCTACCACCGGATCCAATACGCCCCAACTGAGAAGATCCGGCGAAACAAACTCAGTGGGTTATTCTACTGCCGGTTTTAACACGACCCACATGAGACGGTCCGGCGAAACATACTCAAATGGGCAGAACGTAGGTTTTGGTCCAGTTACTTTAACTATTTATTGGCATACACATTTTTTGTCCAAACGGTTGTCTTTGAAATATTTGTTTATTGTGTTTTTATACTAGGTAATAGAAAAATAAAAGAATTTGAGACAGAACTAGCGGTCTATGAATATAATATATTATTATGTAAGTAGGTCAATTACAGATAGTTCACAGAACATCACACTATTATGCGTACTACTATATTATTTGGGTACAGGGTCTCTAGGAAGTGTTACGCAAGTAGGTTTATGAAGCCAAACGTCTTTATCCTCAATATAGTCCTTAATGCTATAATAGCCTTTAGATATGAGGACCCGTTTAATATATACTTTAAAAGTTGGATCAGGCAAATCAGTTACATGACTAGGGAGTTTGTTATAAAACCTAATGCAATTTCCCATAAATGATTTATTGGTTCTACTAACTCTAAAACCGGGTATGGCAATTTTATGTTTATTTCTCGTGTTAACATTAGTTTGTTACTGTTAACTTTTAGTATTGTTATATATTAATGTATGTATGTTTTATATGTATAGTAAATATAGCATCCATGTAATATTATATGTTATTTATAGTATTCTTTTGCTTACCTTAGTGGTATGTGTCTCCTCAGAAAGTCTCTTTTATAGTGCACTTACTACTTTATCTCTGCACCACCCTATGGTAGACTGGTAGAGAATGACTCTGGCACTAAGTAAGCTGAAGTTTTAAATAAAAAAAATAAGAACTTACTTATTAACACTAGACTGATTCTAGCACACCTTAAATAAATGTAAACATAATTTAATAGTAAATGTTACCTACTTATAATTAATATTATATGCATTGTTAATTTTCTTGACAAGTACAAGTGTATGTAAATACCTAAGTGCTGAATAAACAAAAAACAAACAGTACAGTTGATGACGATGTTTGTCTATCACGATCGCTACCCAATCTCTAGTTATATCGCTGCTTCAATGTAATAATGACACAAAACTAAATGTGTATCTTAACGATAATGCATTTTAGTCGCATGATATTACGGATCAATTTGTATTGAATCATAACCTTATTTTGTGTCATTATTACAATAATGCTGCGATATGTAAAGAGGGTTTTTCTTAACATTTAAAAAACAAGATTGAGATGAGGAAAATCGATGCACTATCCTGGGCCCTAATTCTGCTAATTTAAAAATGCTTCTTTGGAATGTCGATACCTATGTAGTTCTTTTTTTAACATTAGAATTTTTGGTAGTTATTTAGGTAAAGTTTCTCTACTGACGCACCGTTTTGCTGTCAAATAACTATTGGTATTTTATAATTTCCTACTATTTCTTGATTTAAAAGATTCTATATCCTCGTTGCATATTTGAAATCACTATATCAGCTATACTCAAACCGCGGCCCGCGGGCCGCAAGTGGCTCACCGGGCCTTTGAGTTGGCCCACCTAGGGTTATAATAATAGAATAGAATAGAATACTCTTTATAATACACATAAGTAAGTAAACAGGACAAAGAAAATACAATACATACAGTACAATGGGCGGTCTTATCGCATAAAGCAATTTCTTAATATAATCATACGTGTTTTTTGTTTATTGAATATTTTGAGCTTTTATGTAGTATTTAAGTTTTCCTTTTTCATTACCCCGTATATATTTTTTAGTTTTTTGGCTTCAGGTTCTTATTACCAATTAAATATCCGACAAACGATATGTTTGTGGCCCGCGACACCAAGACTGAAACGTGAATGTGGCCCCTGTAAAAAAAGGTTGAATACGAATTCACTTTTAAAGAAAACCGATTAAACTTACATACCAGAAAATAAAGACAGTTACTAGGTATTTTTTTAAATTCATCTATTTGCAATGTCAATATCACCATATTTACACTATTATTTAGTGTAATATTTGATATTCAAATGGGCTTTTTTTTGCTAAGAATTGTTATTCACAATTATGCATATACATTTATTGCACACCATATGTATGAATGAGTTGTTACAAAGACAAAACCAGTCCACAGTATGGACCCTGTCTACTTACTTTACTTACTTTAATTATCTATGAAAATCCCATTTTATACGAAAACATCACTTTTTTTTAATTTTTAATTAATAGCGATATAGTCGCTATATTACAATATGGTCTTTCTTCGTTACATTGTAGTAAAATTATAATAACAGACTTCCAAATAAGTCACAATTGCATTGGAATCTCAATTGCGGACTGGACTATCAATTATAAGTCAATTTAATTTAATTAGCAGAATTGAGACCCTGTCATGTCTCAAGGATAATCAATATGATTATAGGGAATATCATGAATACTATAATAGTTGATCATTTGGCGCCGGCGCCTTATGCAATAATACCTATATTTTTTTTTTCCGAGACTTCAATTATACGAAATAATCAATGCTTTATCGGAAGGAAAATCTTTACGCTTATAGATTTTACTTCCTACTAAACTATATATTGATACGTGAAGCATAAAATTTGTACTTCTTATATGAAAGTTGTTATAGAGAAGGAGTGCACAATGCAATTTCCTTTTTTTATGGTAAAATTTTGTCCTGTTTTAATAAGGAATTAACTTAGCACGAGATGTTAGCAAGAATACAAAACAACCCGGCCAAGTGCGAGTCGGGCTCGCGCACGAAGGGTTCCGTAACATTTTCAAGTGCCTACCTGTTGCCGTTATTGATATCGAGCAAAAAAGTTTGTTGTATGGGAGCCCCTCCCAAATATTAATTATATTTTCTAGTGTTTAACTAACGCGGTTCTTGAGATTGTAAGTAGACAGACAGCAAAGTCATAGAAATAGGGTCCCGTTATACCATCGGGTAGGAAACCCTAAAAAGGATTCCTCAGAGTTTATTTCCAATTCTTCTCAGAGTTGCCACGTCTTGCACTGGTTGTACGAAAAGAAATGGACGCACCATAAGAATATGATTAATTTTTGTTGATTACTTATATGATTAAAGACGATTATTGACTTTAACTACTTGACTCTGACTTACTAGTAGACTGAAAAACCACCATCTGGTGCCCTCGTAGACCCGATGTCCGAGAGGCCCGAACTGTAAAGTAGAGCGACAGTTGCACAAAACTCCCCTAAAATACTAAAAGTCATAATCCCTCAATCTCAGCGCTAGCGACCGCCCTGAGCCGAGGTCCAAGCCCCGCAGGGGGCGCCCTCTTGCGCAGGTTCCTTAGTTTGTAGTTTTTAAACCATTTATTAAGGCTGGAGCTCTGCTTGCCTTTATACCCGGTGAAGTAGCAAAAGCCTGGCTACCTACGTATGTCCATCCGAAAAAAGAAAAAATCCGCAAAAAGATATCTGCTAGTAATCTTTCTAAAAAAAACATATTACCGCTCCCAAGAATCATCACATCTCTTTCTAACATTAGCATAAGCAGATAAAGCCATCAATCCGCGTTCTTATAATCTACATAAAACGGAGCTTAGTACAATAAACTATGGTTAACAATGGCACACCTGTTTTTCCCTGATATTGCGGGAATGCATACTCGGCTTATCTTATCGACGGCAATTGAAGTTCTCATGAGAAATCATCAGGCCCTTAGGTACCATAGGAAAAATCGTTGTAAGTACATACCATTATAATTTGAGCTCCTTTTGATACTATCAATTAGACAACCTCCGTAGCGTAGCGGTATTTGGCTCGCTTTAAATCTCGGAGATCGTGGGCTCGATCCCTACGCCGGACAAGAAATCTTTGTGTAGATTCTAAGATTACTTTCCGGGTCTGGTTGGTTGAGGGACTACCCTCAAAGCACGTTAAGCCGTTGGTACCGATTATTATAACATCATCTATAACACTTGTATACTAGGGAACGGGCAGCAGCGTTTCCTTGTATGTTACAACATAATACTGCGGTCACCAACCCGTCTGCCAAGCGTGGGGACTATGGCAAAAACCCTCCCTCGGGAGGGGGCCCATGTTTAGCAGTGGACGTTGTACGGACTGATTATGATAATGAGTTGCTTGGTATCCGTCTTGGTTATATGTCTTGGAGGTAATTGGTTCGATCCTCACGCCGGACAAGAATCTTTTTGTAAATTCTAAGTATTTCTAAGATTTCTTTCCGCGAAGAGTAGTCCCAACCAACCAGGTTGGGACTACTCTTCGTGCTTCCGAAAGCACGTTTAGCCGATTGTTATGACATCATCTATAACAAGTTTATACCAGGGAACAGTGAACAGCGTTTTCCCGTGTATTACAAGATAATACTGCGGTCAACAACCCGTCTCCTAGGCGTGGTGATTATGGTAGAAACCCTTGCTCGAGAAGCCCACGTAGAGCAGTGGAAGTTATACGACCTGATGATGTTGATAAACTTGATATGTGCGGCTTTGATAGATATGTCAAGGTTCTCGTTAAAGACTGCCCCTGATCAAAAATTCAGTCAAAGCTAAAAGTTATAGTTTCGCATGGAAGAGACTTAAAAATGTGTCAGTATGCTCAATAGGCTCCGACCATGGAAGTTCCACGTTACATAATACCGTAGAAATTAAAGATTATTGACTACTAGATTACCGCGACCGGCTTTTTTTTTAATATTTCTAGCAGTTTTTTGCAGTCTTCTAGTATTCTTGTTAACCCCTCGTGCTAAGCTAAAATGCTTATGTTACGAGTGTGTTCACTTCGGTAGTGCAATGGGTGGGGTTCGAACCGGCGACCTCAAGATCGCAAGTCCGACGCCCTAGCCATTGGGCTACGGCCGCTTTTACCCGTGTAGTTCCGGTGCCCGTGGAAACGTCATAATTAAATGTAGCCTATGTTAACGTTTTTTTGCGGTTTTTACGAAGGTCAATTTACGTTGGTTTGGTTGCAAATATTATATGTTAATGTTTCCGAACTTATGGTGCATGTTATATCAGGTGTCATGTTAAGTAAATATTTAAATAAAATACAGTGATGCTTTGATATGGTACTCAGATACTGCGGTACTCATGTTTTTGCTTTTTGGGAGGATCACCTGTCAAATATATGGAGTTGGCAAACTTTATGTCAAGTTTTGATAAAGTGAAGTTGAGTGACCTGGTATTAGTAACCCTTTCAAAAGTGTAACGTAGATAACTTCAGTGTACGAGTCCTCTCTGTGGATTAATGTTATTTGCTTTCCCTATGTTTTATCTTTTTTTTTCTAAGACAAACAATTGTCTCAAGTGGGAATCGAACCTAGACCACCAGGTCTCATAAGCAACTACCGTTACCACTGAGCCACCGGTACAGTAAAAAAAAGTTATCAAAGAATACACTTTACATAGATCTTAAGGCTGGAGCTCTGCTCGCCTTTATGCCCGGTGAGGTAAAAGACTCGTAGCTAACATTTACAGTCCGTCCGAAAAAAAAGATCTTGACACAACACATTTGATGTTACGCATAACGTAAGTAAAAAAGTACAATGTAAAACAAAAATTGACACAACACATTTCATATGTGATGTGTCATATTTTGTTTTATTTTTAGTAACACATTAACAATATTAAAATTTCATGAATATATTTCAGTTATATGGCAGTGTCCTATTATCATGCCTCATTTATTTAATAAATAACTTAAGTAAGTACTTTTTTTGTATAATAACTTTCGTGAGTTTTCATATTTATACATTACAGCCCCATTTGACTCACATGTAATTTATTATTATGGCGGCAGCTAGGCGCGCATAGCTCCTTAAAGAAGGCTCCTTATTGATGCCGAAACCGTGGTCGGGAAAACTTAAGTACTGCGAGAGTATATGGTGTATGACCATAAGAGTAGCTATTTTTAAGTAAAACTAAATTATACTACTATTCTAATTCTATTCTACTTGGCAAGGTTCCCAGAATGTTGGCAGCATTACCCTGTTGAATGACAATGCTTATCTGCTGTGCATAGTAAAATCCAGCACTCGGAAAACGTGCAGCTCTAAAGAAGGCCGCTGCGAGGTTTTTATAAATAAATTTGGCTCCCGGTCCCCACGGCCCCAATTTTTCGACACCAAAAGGCACAAACACATGACCACACTATCAATGGTACTATTTTGCGCCTCCACCATCCAATTTAGGATGGTGCTGAGACAATAAAAGAAAAAGATACCGTTGAGCTATATATAGGGTATTTATAGTACGCTCACTACGCTCATATTGTTTTTATTATTGCAGTATCATAAAACATTTCGTATCCCAATATATTCTTAACTAAAATTGAGGTCTAACACACAATGAATTATTCTGCTTTTATGTTCGGAACTTAAAAAGCAGGCTTTACATATTTTACTACGTTTCTTATTAGTATTTGTTACGTTGTTACAGACGGTTCATGATGAGAGGTTGAACGCCCGAGTGAATTCCATGCTGGAAGAAGGCCTCATCCAGGAGTTACAAGACTTCCACGAGAGACACAACAGGCAAAGGATACAGGATGGAAAGTAAGTATAATCAGACCGAGAGGCCCGCTAATTGTAAAGTAGAGCGGCAGTTGCACAAACACACCTAAATAACTAAAAGCCATACCGCTCTGAGCTGAGATCCAAATAACTCAAGTGGCGCAGTCTTGCCCAGGTTTCTTAGTTTGTAGTTGTTAAACAATTCAATAGGACTAGAGCCCTACACGCCTTGTCCGGTTAAGTACATATGACCGTCCGATATTTTGGTATAAGGGGTTAGAACAGGCTTCGAGTTTGTATCAGATATCATGCTGATGTAGCTCCCGGTATCCTACTAAAAGTAGGAGCACCAATGGTCTTAGTGGTTCTCACCTCATGGTATATGGTGACATACCATTGCCTACATGGGAAGTCCTTAATACCCCGCTTTTGCGTAGACTACACTTCCTGCTTCATTTCCCCCCGTTAGTGATGGGTAACTCATCATTTTTATATGAGGTTG
The DNA here is from genome assembly GCA_947037095.2 of Nycteola revayana. Lineage (NCBI taxonomy): Eukaryota > Metazoa > Arthropoda > Insecta > Lepidoptera > Nolidae > Nycteola > Nycteola revayana. Next base: position 18,417,543 of record OX344847.2, on the reverse strand, counting down.
AGGGAGTACCTCATTTTGCCTCGCGAGGTCCTCACGAGGTACCCCTCATTTGAGGCGAGGAGTCGTATGTCAGCGTATCTTACGAGCCGAGCCGAGCCCGAGCCGAACTCAGCCGAATTCAGCCGATAGTCCGAGGCAGCGGGGCGGACGGTTGCGTCGACTCATAAGTACTCACGATTCTGATTTTTACGTCTCCCTCACTCACATAATTTTCTTTCACTCATGAGTTTTTGACGCGTGAATGAGTAGTGAGGTGGTTCAATGTTGAAATTCGAGTAACTCTTTCAATTTGCGATCACGAGTACCTCAAATGAGGCACCTCATGAGTGAGGTACACATCTCTACCCCCCGTAAAAGAAAGGCTTTTTCCGAGTTCAATACAAACATCGCATTGTCGTTTAATCCCGTATATCCTTCTACTGCTGAACGTGGACCTCTTCTATTTTTTTCCATAGTTACTATGCTTGTCAGACATATTGATGCCCTTACTATTATGTCGTAACATGTCGCGATTTCAATTCCTCAGCTTCCTTAATAATTATAACATCAGCCTTCTGTCGTTCACTGCCGAAAATAGGCCGCCCTCATCGATATCCAGCGGGAATGAATGCTTGCGGCCTGCATCTACTGACTCCCTGCAGCCTTTAGCAAGTCGTCGGTCCATCGTGCTGGCGATCGTCCCACGCTGCGCTTGCCAGTTCGTGGTCTCCACTCGAGAGCCTATATATCGGCCGTCAGTTCTTCGACCTATAACATCTACAGACTGTAAAACACACACAAAGATTGCGTTTAGAAGCCCCATAAAGATTACGTTTATACTCGTACGGAACCCAAAACTGCATACCAAAATAAATGAACCACCAGATATTATCGTTATTGTATAAACAAATCGAATTCAATCAATTCTGTACAGTCAATTACGCGTGAAATTAAATGGCCAAATGCTCTCAACTCAATGTTGCGAATTTTACAAATTAGCTTTTTGAATAGCAATCATTATGGTGATCTATACTGATAAGTATAATAAGGACTGTATGGAATATTAAGTAAGATTGTGCTTTCAATTCCTTATGGAGTAGGTATATGTTCGGGTTCGTAGACAGTTTATGAAACATTTATGCATTAATGCAAAGTGCTTATGCATTTTTTTACCACGCATAATCTTACATCTTTTCTAGATAAAAAGCTTATCCTCCCTCATTCATTTCTTAAATAATAATTGAAAGTTTTTTTATCTCGATAAACTCTATCTAATGCTTGGTATGAAAAAAAAACCTATAACTCTGTACCAACTTTCATTTAAATCTGTTCTGCGGCTATAGTGAGATTGAGTAACAAACATCCATCTAACCATTCATACCACATTACTTTGACTTTTCTAACTTTAAAAAGACAAAAGCAATATATTATGTTCATATACCACGAAATAACCACTGTATATTAATATGCTAAACGGTGGCATTACCGCATTATCCTATATACCAACATAAAGACTTTGCTGACAGTTAGATAGATGGTCTATAGTCTATGGGGTACTAATTTATCCATTCCGGGGTTAACCGCAACACCGCCTTAGCCAAACAATGCACCACAGCTGTTTGATCAAGGCATTTATGTGGAATAGACAGATTATAGAGTTGTTATCTATGACTATTATTATTAAGTTCATGGTACCATTGAGATTGGTTTGTCTGTAAGATAGACAGACACCATTATACAATTGATTTTTAATGTTTGGTTAAAAAAATGGTATGGACATTCATAAAAAAAACACTTAATTATTTTTCTCATCTCTCTGATAACATAATTAAATATGAATTGTACATGCTCTGTATACCGATTAGTTTGTAAGTTTTCTGTGTTCTTGTTTTTATTAGTGTACAATAAAGAGTTTATCTATCTATCTATGAACCATATAAAAGTTATTTAAAGTCACCGTTGCCTTTAATAAAGAACATACAACATTGTTAACTAAGGCTATTAATAACTTAAGTTTATTATTAACATTATACCACGTTCGTATTAAATACCCAATTATAAGCTAGTTACCCCACTGTCAGCTTGGAATGCGAACTATTCGCTACAATTACACACTATATTTAACATAACTTTAGAAACCTGTAATTTCACAAATACAGTTACAAACTCATTCGCACCAACCTCCATAGTTTAGTAAGTCTAGTATCTATGGCCAGAAAAAAAAGTTGCACAAAAACAAAAATGGCGGGCGGGCAACGAACGGAGCAGTGTCATCTGCCATGCGGTGATGTGGTCGCCTATAGTTTCATATTACACGCGTGCGAGTCTATTTTACTACAGACCCTTTGTTTTTGATACTTGCTTTTAATTTTGGAAAGTTTTCATTTACTTCTGGGTCTCTCAAGTTTAAATTTCACGTAAATATCAGTTCATTTTCACACTATAGAGTAAGCAGACCATGACGGGCTTTTAGACATGACCTGTCCTAAATGATAGGCCGTAGCCCTGACACAAATTCGCAATCCGCGTAGCATTCCACATTTGATACGCTGTCTAGCCATTTATATAATGTGAACCATATTTGGAGAACTTTTAGAGAGGCCTACCGCAATTTAAAAGTATATAAAACAATGGAAATAAATATGTATTTTATTAAACTGAGATCCTATCAAACGACTTACTTTCTCAAACGTAGCCTCAAACTATGGAATTGACATACTTATTTAGATATAAATCTAATTAATTTATTATCCCATCGCAGCTTCACACAAAGAAAACAGCGGCATTTAGTAGGTATATTAAACGCTTATTTTTCTCTAATTACTTACCTACTAATTAAAAACCTCATTATCTAAAAATAATTAGCAATAGGTATTGTAATATTTTAATCAATATGAAATCGCTATGTAATTTCGTGGTTAATTGTGATAACTTTCGTTTTGTTTTTGAAGTAAAAGTCCAATTAATCACTTAAATATGAAAACAGATTTTATACAAGGACAAGGCGTCTTATCCTTATTCTTGTACTATCTTCCCGCACGCGGTTTCACCCGCGTAGCTCCCGTGCCCGTGGAAACTTCGTAATAAAATATAGCCTATAACCTTCCTCGATAAATGGACTATCCAACACTGAAAGACTTTTTTAAATCGGACCAGTAGTTCCTGAGATTAGCGCGTTCAAACAAACAAACAAACTCTGCAGCTTTATAATATTAGTATATTATAGCTCATCTGCTCAAGGCGTGTGGTTTCCGGCTTAATATAACCCCCCCCCCCCCATTTCTTCCCATGGGTGTCGTTAGGCGCGACTAAAGGATACACAACTAAAGGATGGGCAGCAGTATCTATCAGCTCATCGATACTTACCATCTTAATGCGATCACCAATCCGCCTGCCAGGATGATTATGGCAATATCCCTCGAAGCAGGGTCTTGACAAGGTCTGTTAAAAGGAGGCCCATCTTCAGCAGGGGTCGTTAACGAGCCGGTGAAGATGTTAAAATGCATATTACTAAATAAATAAAACTTTTTTTATAACACCCATACAAATTATACCGGCCGTTATAACGGCCATAGTATTTTTCATTATTTTAGATGAACAGGACTTTTTCAAAATTTTAGTAATATTTTTTAACATGATAAAGTTCTTTATTGCAAATAATATTAGATAGTGTTAGATTTTATATGAATTCTTGTCATTCTAATTATAGACCAGCGCCAAAACCTTTGAAAATGGTTAAAAATTAAAAAAAATTATAGTTGTATGTATGAATCCCATTGGAAAAGGAAGAGAATATAACAAAAATTAAAGGAAAAATAAATTACGGGCGATCTGCGGTTGGGAAGTGGTAAAAAATGGGTTTTTAAGGGTAAAAAAAGGTTACCCTCGATTTCCGACAAAACTCGACGACAAAAGTCCTATGGCAAAAAAAATTGCAAAGTTGTAAAACGTTGTAAACTATTAAATATCAAAATTAAATAAAAATGTTAAGTAGTTTGAGCAGTATGTGGGTTAACATTCAATTGCTGTACCATCGCTTAAATAATTAGATATTAATTGCAATGTTAAGCGTTAAATAAGTTATCAGAATCCGACATTACTGCAAATAAACATAATAAATTAACAACTTAACTACATTCTACTTTCAGCTCCCGACAGCGATCATATTTCGCGTCACATGCAAATTAATATACAGTTAATACACTTATAACGCCTCAATAACTTTATAGTACAAGATTATCACTATCTGGTTCTACAGACAGACAGACCACCCGGTTTTATCGTAAGCAATTTACTTGGTCAATTAAAATCAATCGGTCCATTGAAACGATTGGGCCAGTATTTTATATCAATGAATTTGAATGAAGCTATTTGTAAAGTTAACTCGTATACGAGTTGGTAACTACGACTTTGTGATCCGGTTACTGTTAATATTGACGTAATATCTCAGGTATTTTTATCGTATGGGAACGGAATAAAATTATGTATTTCTTCGGACTTTTTATTTTTTTGAAAAGGCGATGGTTGTTCTAGCTGTAATTAAGGCAGTAATGGGACTATGATAATTATTTCCGCCCTCCCGACCCTTAGTTTGCAAAGCCTCCTTCCGTAGACCCGAAGTCTGGACGCCCGCGAACTATAAAGTAGAGCGACAGTTGCACAATACTTCCCTGAAAAACTAAAAATCGAATCTTATTGCCAGCTACCGCCTTGAGCCGAGGTCCAAGGCCCACAGCGGGCGCCATTTATTAAGTCTGGAACTCTGTTCGCCTTTATGCCCGGTGAAGTAGCAAAAGCCTCGTGGCTAATAACGTATGTTCGTACGAAAAAAAAATGCTTTAAAAGACCAAGAAATTACAATAAATTACCAGTAGGTACCTATATCGTAGCAGGTGGTGTTCTGTAGTTTCTGCCTACCCCCATGGGAGACAGGCGTGATTATATGTATGTATGTAGGTACCTTTATTAAGACAGAAGATTTTCAGACGGCATTTTATCTCCCATTACCTAATGATGACTAAAAATAGGTCTATTATAATTTTTACATTTGCAAAATAAATAATCTATAAAAATAACGCCATTTTTCCAAATTATCCGTTAGATACGAATGCTTAATTACTTTCGAAGGTAATTCCTTTATCAATAGTCTGCAAAGTTTTGGCTCAAAATATAGGTCTTATTCTAAAGAAGCAATACTTGATACAATTTATTTATTATAACTTACAAAATACCAGAGGCAACAATTATACATTTTGAACTTCAACTGCTGTCTAAACACTAGCCAAAAGAAATCTGCAATTGAAAACTAGGTTCTCGCTAGGTTACAACTCGAGTCTAGGTGTCTTATTTAATAAAACTTGAGCTATTGTTGAAGGCTCGAGTCTTATAAATAAAACTTAGAGCTCAAGTCCTTTAGGACTTGGAATATTTTGTAAAAAGATTTGAGTCATGCCAAAAAGAACTCAAATTGCCTAGCCAATGTTGAGGTGCAAGGCAGAGAATGCAAGTCTACTTATTGTACTGTATAATAAATTACTAGGCAACTCCCGTTCCCGTAGGAACTTCATAATGGAATGTAGCTTTTCTCGATAAATGGGCTATCTAACACTGAAAGAATTCTTCACATCAAACCAGTAGTATCTGAGATTAGCGCGTTCAAGCAAACACACAAATTCTTCAGCTTTATATATTGATGTGGGTTGTGCTGAATTCAATGTATACGTTACAGTTAAAACTCTTAACCAGTCAAAAGTACTTTTAAGCAGCGACCCTCTTAAGTGCGGCACGTTCTCCGAGTGCTGGTTTCTACTTTGCACAGCAGGTAAACATTGCCATTCAACGGGGTAATGCTGCTAGCATTCTGGGAACCTTGCCAAGTAGAATAGATTTAGAATAGTAGTATTTTATAAGTTAGTTTTATTTTTAATTAGTTACTTTTAGTTATGTATTTTATGCATGTTTGATTATTATTAAATATTGTATACATGTACCTACAGTAAAATGGCTTTTAACTAGAAAAAATGATCAAAACTAACCTAACCTAAAACTACTTTTGACTGATATTGCTAGTTAAAAGTACTTTTGACTGGTTAAGAGTTTTGACTGCAACGTATATTCTTTCAATAAAAAACAAACTCCTAGCACGTCAACGGATTATAGGTAACCAATAGTAAAATGTACATAAATGTATCAAGTTAATATCTAGTGCAACAAAGTATCAAGATGTGTCGTTGCGATGAAAGGGCCATGCGTAAACGCGGTAGCGGCACCGCAGGATACATATCTACCTACTCTAATGTCACGCCAACAACCGAGATATAGTTTACTGGAAGACAACTTACTATTACGCACTAATATTAATTGATATTAATCTATACTAATATTATAAAGAGGAAAGATTTGTATGTAAGTATGTTTGTAACGAAATGGCTCAAAAAGTACTGGATCGATTTTAAAAATTCTTTCACCATTTAAATGCTGCATTATCACTGATTAATATAGGGTATATTTAATTATGAAATTCCCACGGGGACGTGAGTTACGCGGGTGAAACCGCGCGCGGGAAGCTTGTATTGAAATAAAAGGCGCTGGTCTGAGTTACACTATTCCTGTTTATTTGGCAATGATAAAAATTAACATAAAATAAACAAAACTTTCCACACTCAGTTTCTCGCGCGTCACTCCCGTTTCTGTAAAAACTTCATAATTAATATTACCTTTCTCGATAAATAGGATATCTAACGCTGTAACCTGTGTGTTTAAAAAGTTTATACAAACAAACACAACTAAGCCGCTTCCAGTCGCCCTAGGCTCTTCTACTTATAGGTCTTCATCTGGTGGGCGTCGGAGCTCGCTTCATTACATGACATAATAAGTACTAGCTCTGCTAGGGCGGCCCTTTAACCCACTTCAATACGTCACTGTTTTCTTCTTGATTATTCGACATTGTTTTTGCTATACTTAGTAAATTTAAAAATAGAAAGAACGAAAGAAAATGCATTTATTTACGGCACATACAAGGAAACAATACATAAAAATTCATTATAACTACTACAGTTGGGCATCATAAATGGGCACTGGCTTCACCATTAAGCTACATCAATAATCTAAAAGATCATTGCGGCAGCGCTGGTTTTCTAGCCAGCCCCAGTTTTGACGCCCCGCATGCCAAACGTCAAATAAATAAAAAAACAAGCTTTTATAGCTAACCGAACTAAAAAATAGAAAATAATTTTCACCTCAAAATAAAATTATAATAAAGTTTAAGTTATTAACAGAATAATTCAATTCAGAGTTTTATTACTTTATTATAATTTTATTTTGAGGTGAAAATTATTTTCTATTTTTTAGTTCGGTTAGCTATAAAAGCGTGTTTTTTTTTAGTTTTTTTTAAACTATTATTTATTTTTTATTTTTTAAGGATAATGGGAAACTGTTATCAAATGATTGCATTGTCATCGGTCTTTGATACGTATACAAAGTTCTAAATTAATCAGACTTCTGGAAACTGGTGAAAATTAAGTTCAAAGATTCCGTTACATACATACAACCCAAGCTAATAAAAGCGTGTTAAAAATAGTTAACTGCAGTAGCACATTTGGTAACTACTTAAGAATTTTGCTACCTAGATAAGTCATCATTAATTTTTTCATACAGACACAAGTTCTCATGATGCGTGATTTTGATAAGAACCACCATGAAAATTTATTATATTTTTGCTAGTTTTACCCGCGTCACGCTGCTCCAGTGGTTCGGAGCGTGATATTTTGTAGCCTATATGATAATCCAGCTTATAAACTATCCGCGTGCAAACTTTCAGCCAAATCCATTCAGTAGATTTTGCGTGAAAGAGCAGACATACATACATCCACACTTAAAAGTTTTTATTTTTAGGTTTTTAATAATTAATTTCCTGATAAGTAAAACTTAAGAATTTGTTTATTTGCCTGAACTAGCTAATCTTAGGTCCGAATTCGATTTCTTCTTCAGTGATAGAAACCACATTTATCAAGGAAATTTCTAGGCTACATTTTATTATGAAGTTCCTACCGGAACAGGAGTTATGCTGGTGAAACCGCGCGCGGGAAGCTAGTACTTATTCAATATTTTTATACAGCATTGTTATTCTAGATAAAACTAGCAAGATTAACATAGATTAAGAAAATATGTTAGTAGGCACTAACATATTTGTGCCGGATTGCTCATACCCCCGCCAACGGCGGATCCAAGGAGTGTCTGGGAGGTTTTAGTGGTTGCAGGGTCCTATCCTCGTGGTATGAGTTTAGCATACCACGGTATGGAGAGGGCGAGCCCCACATATCCCACCGCCAGCGCGTGAATACGCTGCAGCGGCGGTGGGAATGCGAAAATGAATTAACCACGAACAAAAAAAAAAAAAAATTCTCTAACATGTTTTCTGTTTGATCCCCAAGTAGTTTAAAACCTATTTGTTTGATTGAAAAGTTATTGTTTATTATTATTCAACGTTTATTTTATATCCGTAAGTAATAAACGAAAAGTAGTCATTTAGAAATCTGGCATTTGGCACGAAGCTAACTATTGCAATGGAGGCATTAGCTAATAAATTAAAATTTCCGAAATTTAACCACCAAAGTTTGTATGAAGAAACCTAAATCCCAGACAAAAGCTAGTAGGTAATGTTCTTAAAATACTCCACCACTAAGAAATACATTCCCAAGCAATCAAAGTCTTTTAAAAAAACATTCTGTATTATTTTCCCGACAAAAAAATAACAAAGCTAACGTCTTAGAACAGCCATACTCAAAGTGGGCTACGGCTCAAAGAACTTCTTTTTAGGGCTCCGTAGAAAAACTATCTGCAACGAAAAAAACACTAAAATTGTATGGATTCATGTTTGTATCTAAATTAAAAACCAAAATATCTCGTGTTAATTCCGTTCAAAAACGTGTCTAAATGCTGAGATGCATTTTTGAACCGCCCTCCCGCCCGCAAAAGTTGTGACAATATGTAGGAAGGAAAATAAAAACATGCAAAACACGATCACTAGCTGAAGACCCGACACTTGTTTCGCTTTTCCACGGAGCATCATCAGGGTGGTGTTGACGAGACGAACGCTACTGCGCAAATGACAGAAAATTTGCATCCTATTTATTGCATTTAGACACATTTTTGAGCGGAATTAACATTAGATATTTTTGGTTTTTAATATAGATTAATATGGATTTCCGCAGAATAAGGCCTGATTCTATTAAATATATCTTATTTGATCCTAACTGATGAGTATCTAATCTCTGGGACAAGTGGCAAACTTGATTGACTTTCAATGTTCATTAGAAAATTATAACATTTTTATCTTGAATCCGTCATTAAAATGGTTGTTAGGTTCGATAGAAAAATAACCCAGTGTCAAGTGAAATGTATCTACATATACATACTCTTGGATTCATTTTAATTAACCTATTTTAATTATAGTACCCTGGGGTAAATCCGTACCAGGGGTACAACCGTTTAGTTATAGTAACTAAGAAACGAAACTTAATTTTGAGTTTCTGTTTTTATTTCAAAAAGTAGGTATATTTTTTTTATTGTTTTTTTATAGTTTAAGAATAACTTTAAATAAACCAAATTACCCTTATCGCGGTTTTACTCTGAGACACTTTATTATTATTTTTTTATTGTTTTAGTGCTTCATAAAAATATTAACATTTTGAAAAGACGGCGCATTTGAGAACCGCAGTCTAAGAATAATAGAAAGTATGAAAATAAGTTTCACTCCAATAAACCTGCTATTTATATTACCTACCTACAATTACCAACTGGAAACTGCGTTATGTATGTAATATTCTAAAAATGTACTGTACTCTACGTAAGATAAAACGTACGCGTATTACGCAGTACGCCCCATATTCAAGGACAAAGGGTTTGGGTGGGATGGGACCTCTATCGATTTGGACTTCACCTTGACCTTTTAGGGTGGGTCCCGAACGCCGCGGGACCTCACAGGGTTGGTTTGCCCTTGTAAGGGAGGAGGGATGCAATCTTTTTAACTTACGGTGGTGGCTTAAACGACTAAGGTGCTTTATATTAAAGTCGTTATGACGAAAAAAAAATATGACTATCCTTACAAATATTATAAACGCGAAAGTTTGTGAGTATGGATGGATGGATTGGATGGATGTTTGTTACTCTTTCACGCAAAAACTACTAAATGTATTTGGCTGAAACTTTGCACGGGGATAGTTAATAAGCTCAACTAATATATATGCTACAAAAAATCACGCTGGAGCAGAGTAACGCGGGTAAAACCGCGGGGAGCAACTAGTACACCGATATTTTTACTTGTAGCTAAAATACTCAGTGAAATTGTGTTTTTGGTAGTACAATCGATCAATGGATATACTTTTTTCAATAGCATTAAAATTTACAAATAGATTATTTCGAACCTGAGTTAAACGCCTGTTCGAACAACCTAGATTATCTCGTACTACAAGGCACTTGAGCTAGACACTTTAGCCATGTACATTTATAATTGCCTTGAGGAAAACTTTTATTGTAAAAAATATGTATTTTTATTTTGATGGCAAATTGTCCTTCCGATTCCGATAGGTAGGTAAAAAATAAAGAGTTAGCATAATATACATATATATATAACTAGCTGATCCGCACGGTTTCATCTGAGTAGATCTCGTTCCCATGGAAACCTTCACTGAAAATAGGAATTTGTATCGGTTCAGTAGATCCACAGATTACCCCCTACAACCTGACAAATAATTCACGAACTTTACATCTATAATATAAGCATAGATTTATATTTATTTAACGTTATGATAGCATCTAGCAAGTAAAAATGTTAGGTACATATATGCTATATCAATTCATTATTCATTGTAAATAAAAGCTTAAAATGTACCTACTATATTCGCGAAGAAAAATAAAATTCGTATAACTAGAAGTTTTTAAAAATCTTTTTTAAAAACTTCTATACGAATTTTAATATTCGGCGCGATATTTTCCCGTTATTTTAATAACCGAAATTATCACAACTATCTATAGGTAATATACAGTTTATTTTAAACATCAAATATTTCTAACGAAGCCATTTAAAAATTGTAAAATTCATGATTGTTTATGAACATATCTAGATTATCTATAGACCTTTACCGTTTATTTTAAACATAGGTATGTTTTTTTTATGGCTTACGTATTAGAAAAATGCAGCCATAAAATAAAAAATTGTTAAATTCATGATTGTTTATGAAATGCTAAAGTTAAATCTCAACAAGTTAAACGCCGGTTTACAAAACATATGTCCAACAGCTGCTTAATTGATCCTAAACACTTATAATTTTATTCGTAGTGTAAAACTGCATTGATAATATTTGTATAAATACCCGTTAATAAAAGAATCGCCTAATCTATACTGACCCTGTCGATAAAACAGTCCCACAGGATTTTTAGAGTAAATGGTGCCAATAGTACTACGAATTCCCTAGTTTTCTGGTTTATTTCACGTCTCGATACCTAATCATGGAATTCATCGTTTAGTGAAACAGCAATTATACCTTTGAGTTTATACTTAATGATTTTGTAATATACCTAGCTGATTGCATAATTAACTGTCCTGCAAAACAGCAGAAGTAGTTGTGATGGTAATTAGTTATTTATTTTATAGGCTAGTTTACATTTATTTCATATCATCATCAGCCCGTATAACGTCCACTACTGAACATGGGCCTCCTCCCGGGGGGAGTATTTTTCTATAGTCAACACGCTTGGAAGGAAACGCTGCTGCCCGTTCCTTGATATACGATTATTAAAGATGATGTTATCATCATGTCAATCGGGACCAACGGCTTAACGTGCTTTCCAAAGTACGTAGGGTAGTCCCTCAGCCAACCAGACCCGGAGAGAAATCTTAGAATGTACACAAAGATTTTCTGTGTGGCGTCGGGATCGAACCTCACGCCCTCCGAGATTTAAAGGAAGCCAAATACCGCTACGCTACATAAATGAAACGAAATTATCACATAGCCTAGTGTACATTAATTCCATAGACTAATTTACATCGATATACATTTATTACATGAACTAGTTTAGGCGTTATCTTCTAAACCCGTTTCAGACATTACACTATCCGTTAGATACCTACTTACAATATCTTTCACGGAAGGATCGAGTTTTGTTTATTTACAATCAAGTTCCTGTAGTTTATTGTATTTCATGTTTATGCGACGTCTGTAGCTGTACAATAAATATATGTTATGTAAGATTATAGATTTGTGTATGAATGGTTTCCTTGTAATGATCGAAGTGCGCGTCTCATAGATTTCAAATAGTTTTCGGTACGCCCTGATTATTTAATTTTAAATTATTAATATATGCAGATATGCATTTGTTAACATATACTTTTGCTTCTCATCAGACATAAAGCCAAGCATGGTTCCAAACTTAAATTGTATAAAAACTACAAACTAAGGAAGCTGTCTAAAAGGGCGCCCTCTGTGAGTTGAACTTCGGCTCATGGCGGTCTTTGGAGAGAGATATTACGGCATATCTACACTATTAGATTTTTAGGGAAGTTTTATGCAACTGTCGCTCTTGATTCGATGTCTATGATTATTTTAAGAAATTTAAAATGTACCTACCTTCATAGACGTGTTTAGACTTTGAGTAGTATATATTTTAATTGATTGGTCGAATCTGAAATGCAAATTTGCGTCATAAAAATGTTGTAACGCATATGAATTCCGCCGCCATTTTGCCCGCGCTTTTTGTCGAATACTTAATTATTATTTAAAGACCGATCCGACGGTTACGTAACTGCGACTCGTAGATATCGTTCGTTAACCTCAACTTTTTGCGTTTTACATTATAAGTGACCTTCAAGTCAAGTCAAGTTATTCGATTTATTTCCTTTATTTTGGTATTTTTGTCGATCACGTGATTTCGCTTGTTTAAATTTACACCGGTGACATGTGATGAGAACAAGTCTTGAAAATTAAATGTTAACTAATAGGAATTTTCCTGTTAGTTATAAACGTGTCCGAAAATGAGTAGAAGTCACTAGGTATCGAATATTTTGTTTTAATATATGTAAAAGGGCAAAAAGCGGTATATTTTATATTTCCTTATACCTATAATCTTATATTTCCTTATAAATTGCATGTGTAATATACCTAATTCATTTAGTAAAATAAAATCAATGTAGCCGTTTCATTCTTATTTCAATCCTACGTTTAGGCTGATAATCTTGATACCTACCTAAATAAAACGATGATGATGGCTAACCTTTCCCGGGAAAGCCAAAAGTCTTACAAAGATTACTTTTATTTAGCAATGAAATATAGGTCGGTAGGTATATTTTTTTGTATTTATAAAATCGCACAACACGTGAGCATGTCGGATAGGGCCATTTCTTTTTCCAAATTTTTCATCTGTTCCTTTAGAAAAAAGGTTAAATATAATCCTCAATTTTTTCACAAAATTAAATTGAACCAATCGCAATAAAATAAAAGTACAGGAAAAAGTAATATACCTTTTTAATCTTGTACTATTTATTTCACACTAATCGATCGATTACTCAGATACCTAAAAGTTTATATTAACACGTTATACATACTTACCTACTTGCGTGGGCGGTGTGGGAACTAAACCGACCAACAATTTTGTATGTTTTACATAAACCGATTATTTTTTTGCCTTTTAGTTTGTACGTTGCCGCTTTGGTTTAACATTCGATTCTTAAATTTAATAAAAAAACTAGACAAATAAGTATCTTGTAAATTACGATGATTGGTTAGTCATGTTATAATTATTTAAGAAAATATAATTACTATATTTCGAAATGATTTTATTTTATATACAAAACACACGTTTTTATAGGTTTTTTATTTGTTTCTGAATCTGGCAGTTTACAATTAGGTTTGCAATTCCATTGCTTAGTTAGTTGGTACTTAGTTTCAGTAACTTTTATAAAAAAAAATAACCTTAAGATTAAAATCGAATTACACACAAACCGAGAATTCAGAAAATTATAGATCCTTTCTCTTTTTAAAATTAAAACATTTTTTGTTTTCTGACTGGAAATTATACCTATTATACCTCCACTTTTTTTATTGTTTCAGACCTCCAGACTACACAAAAGGCGTTTTTCAAACTCTAGGATTCAAAGAATTCCACGATTATCTAATGTTAACTGAAAAGGAAAAGGACACGGATGAAGGAAAGAAATTGCTACAACAAAGCATAGAAAACATGAAAATGGGCACCAGAAGGTATGCTCGAAGACAAAACAAGATGGTTCGAGGAAGATTTTTAGAACATCCCACAAGAGAGGTAATTGTCAATCGAATTTACTATACAATAAGCAATTTACTAAATTTGTTTTTGTTTTATATATTCAAAGAAACAGTAACACATTCAGACTCCAACTATGGTATTTATAAAAGTGACATCTAGCGGCGAGTAGCAATACTCGTGTGACACGGACTATCTAACTTATTACCTTTTGATTTGTTTTTCATTCCTACTAACAGATGGCATTAAATAGTTTACAACCTTTTCAAACAGATGGCGCTAATACTTGAATATACATTTTCAGGTACCACCTATTTACGAATTGGACACTACCGATGTATCCGAATGGGAGAGCAATGTGAGAAACAAAGCTATTCATATTTTAGAAAGCTTTTTAAACGAATCGTCTTGTGAATATGAACCTTTAAAATCCGACGTCAAGGAGGAGAAAAAGAATATTGATGGAAATTCATACAATTTTTGTGATGTATGCAATAGAGTTCTTATAGGAGACAATGTGTATCAAATTCATATGAAATCTTTTAGACATAAAAAAGTTTTAAAGAAGATGAAGCTACTAGAAGAAAAGAAAACTTCTTCTACTTCAAATGAAGCAGAAGCAACTTAATAATTATTTACATGTTATATAGTTATAGTTACCGGTAACTATAATGTTTGTGTGTGTTTGTCTTACATTAAATAATTAAAAACAGTTTTTTTCTATTATTTTATTAACCACAATAACTATTATATACAAAAACTAAACCAACTAATAAATTAGACCTTCTCTACCGTTGAGGTGTCCTGTAAAATTGTTTTTGGTGCTCTATAATCATAATTTTCAAATTCTGGATATTTTTTTAGTATCTCATTGTAAGCTTCACAAATTCTAGCAAACTCTGCATTTGCTATTTGGTAAGGTCTTGTCACTGGGTCGATGTCAGCCATTTGATACATCCTGCGTGCCATCTCATCTCGTACCTCTACTGGGAATAATGTTTGAGCTCCTCTGATAGAATACTTCTGCCTCATATTGAATATTTGTCGGACAACCTTTTCAATCATTTTGAATGGTAGTTTAATAAGTGGATACTTCAATGGTGTCAGGGTAACCACTCCAACATCAACATCTGGCTTTGGTAAAAAAGCAGCTCCCGGAATATTAAAGTTGTACTTCACTGTACACCAGTTCTGGCACATTACAGACAGTCTACATCTCTGGTTGTTCATGATTCTTGCAGCCATTCGCTCTGCCACTTCTTTCTGAAAGGTTAAAGTTAATCTGGCCCGACCGAATGCCCATGGGCCTTCTTGCTTTGACATCATTTCAAGCCAGCGAACCATCAATATAGTTGACACACTGAAGGGTAGATTGCCAATAAGGTTCAATGGAGGCGGGGAGTCTTCCCAGTCTCTCTTCACATCAGCTGGAATATACTGGGTAAGGTCAGTCTTCAAGATATCACCAGTTATAATGTCCATATCAACTTTATCTTTGCAAGCATCAGCTATCAATTCCAGTGATGGAATAAATCGAGGATCTTTCTCGACCAAAATGACTTTTCTTGGTGCGCGATGGATTATAGACCTTGTAATTCCGCCTGGACCCGGCCCAACCTCACACACTACATGATTATCAATATGACCAGCAGCATTGACAATTTTATCTATTAGGCGTGGTTCCATAAGGAAATTTTGCGACAACTCTCTAAGAGCACGAAGTTTATACAGCCGAATGACATCTTTAATACTGGGTAGAGGTGGTAATCTTATCTGTAAAGCTTTTTTAGTCGCAGCCATTGTTTACTGTTTTTGAACTTTTACAGGCTCATCAAAGTCATCCAGGAAGGTTTCCTGCTTCACGGCAAATATTGAATACAAATACACACTGAATACTCCAGCCCCTATAGCAAAACCAGTGATTCTATTTTTTTTCGAAATTTGTTGTAACTTGGCTACGCGCTCGCGGTTCTTTTGCTCTATCACCTTCATATAAGCAAGTTCTGCTTGTTTCAGTACAGGATCTTGATTCGTACTGCTTACTTTCGGCTTGAAAGATGAGTCTCCCATTACGAAAACAAATTCCTTGCTAATATAACCTCAAAATCAGGAGCTCCAAGAAAGAATGAACGAATGAACTAAATGGAATGATCATGAATGATGTAGTATCGCCCACAGATAATATTATAACCAGAATGAACGATACGCCATAGAAACAGAAAGAAAAACAAAACAAACAAAAATATATTGTTTATGGAATAAGCATTCCAGCTCTACCTTGTACAGTTCTATAGCATTGCACATGAATTCATAGCCAACTGATTCAATGTCCTAGCATATTTACTTTTGCTATAAAAGCTTAGTTATCTATACATTTATTTGCATGTAAGAGACTTGGATAAATAATACGTAATTTTAAAATTGTCTAAATACAATTTCTTAACTAAAGTTAAAAAGCCAAAACAAAAACAGCTGTTTGTGACGTCTATCTTAGTATCAAAACAAACAGACATACGTGCTGCTATCTTTTTCTAAACAAGACTTCTCTGTCCCACTCATACAGTTACATGGTTGGAGTTGCATCCAAGCATATTCGTGTCAAAATCATCAAACCCCGTCTCGCGTTGTAGGCGAATACTTGTGTGTTCTCGGTTACGGACTAATCGCGTTAAACTTAGTTGTGTTTTGTGTTGAAAAAATGCCTTTTATTTCCAAAGACTGGAGATCCCCTGGTGAAGAATGGGTTAAAACCCAAGAAGGATGGGAAAAGAAAAAAGTGCTGGAGTGCACGGCGCAGAGGTGAGTTGCGTTGCAAAATAAATATACAATCCTTTGTTCGTATTAGTTGAACGCTGCGAAATAACTTGCCATATAGTTCATTAATTTCTGACTAACATTAGAAAACTGACAGTGATGCTTGATTTGTGTTTAGTTTATAATAGTGTTTGTTGAATCCTGCTATTTTGTATTGCAGATATCCCGTTATAACTAACTATAATAACACAGATGATAATCAACAGAAGTCGTGGTAAGTACCTATATATTTGTCACTAGTAATAATTAGGTTTGTTTTGTAGACATCAGCTGTAGACTTGTTGTCTAACGATGTTATTGATTTTCTTGCGCGATTGTGTGCTCTTTGTTGATTTCGTACAAACCACACGCACGAAGAAATGGCTTCGTTGTTGGTAGGTATACTGCATACAGCTATCTATAGACCTATGTATTAAGTGTACCTTACTTGAAGCTATTTCTGAAACAAAGCCCCTTATTGCTACATTAAATGATTAAAGGAGAGATGCTTATCTCTTCTGTCTTTTAAGTACTATTTAAATTAAAATTTGAGTAGTTTATAAACGTAGTAGGTACCTATACCTACCTACTCTCTCACTCAATTTAATATACCCACTTAAGTAGGTACCTACCTATAGTATCAACTGATCTAGTTATAAAAAATATACCTACTTGAATAGAAAATTCATCCGTGTTAAGTAGGTAAATAATTCATTACGAAATTTTAATTATTGTTAGGTACCTAGGCAATATTTAAGTTGTACTACATAGGTATTTATATTGTTTAGAAACAATGCGTCGTAAAAATCCAAGCCCGTTATTCCCCTAAAGCTATAAAACATGTCTTGCATCTTGGCTAAATAGGTATATTCCTATCTTATAGGTATTAAGTTCTAAATCTTCTTCAGACGGAATACCTACCTAGGGATACTTACCTACTTACTTATAGACGACAACAAAACACTCAACTTAACTAGAAAAATAAAATCGATATCGCTATTAAGATTCAGTACCTCTTTTGCATTCCGTATTTTTCTATTCAGTAGTAGGTATTATACAATTGAATAGGGTCATGACTTTAGTCTTTATCTAGCTTTGTCAAAAAGTTAAGCCGTGTCCCGATTGTTATAACATCAGATGTAGCAATTGTAACCAGGGAACGGGCAGCAGCGATTCCTTGTGTGTTACAATATTTATCTATTACTGCGGTCACCAACCCGCCTGCCCAGCGTGGTGACTATGAAAAAAACCCTCGCTTGAGAGGAGCTAAACAAAGGTCTATAAAAAAGGCCCATGCAGCAGTGCAAGTTATACGGGCTGATGATGATGGATTCCTCTTCGAGGGATGCTCATGTTCAGCTGTGGTCGTTATACGGGCTGATGTCTTTTGCTCAGCAGTGGACGTTATACGGGCGAATGATGATGATGATGAGGATTAGAAAGCTACGTCATCAGAGTCATCACAGAGTTTTACTCTAGCCTATATTTAATGATGTGCTGACGAGAGAAACGGAGCTTTCTAATCCTCATCATCATCATAAGCCCGTATAACGTCCACTGCTGAGAGATTTGATACCGCGATGCCTAGTGTATTTGTAGAGCCTATGAGAAAATCAGTTTCCTCAGCCTGTGACTATTTCTGGGAAACCGGAAAGTGAATGCGCATTACAGCACTCATGAAAACGAAATCTTATCTCGAGATTGAAAACAATGTGCAAATATAAATATTATGGTAGGTATTCAGTAGCCATCAAATATGTACTTTATCGGAAACGATAAGCTAGTAGGTAAGTAGGTCGCTCGATAAATTAATACCTACTTATTACTAAAAGTTTTATCTTTTGTATGTAAATTGTCAACTCATAATATGATTCATAATGCTATTGGTTCTATAAGCATATTTTCTCATTCCTCATTGGGTCAAAATAGCACAAATTTATTGATTCCATTTAATGTTAAATGTTTTCTCCTCTACTGCACGCAATGGGCCTATTCTTAGTCATAAAAATAATGTTTTCTTATTAATCTATAACAATATTATAAAGAGGAAAGATTTGCATTTTTGTATGTTTGTTTGTTACGAATAAACTCAATCGCTCAAATTCAGGATTTCGATCATTATTTCCCCATTAGAATGCTACATTACCCCTGGTCCCTGAGTAACACAAGCATTTTAGCTTAACACGAGGGGTTAACAAGAATACTAGTAGACTGGAAAAACTCTGCTCTGAAAATCTTTATAAAAAAAAAAAACATGTACTATATTTATAATTATGAAGTTCCCATGGGAATAGGCGCTACGCGGGAAACTACTATTGGATTAACAAAAATGTGGAGATCGTATTCATTATACAGTTACAAATTTTTTTTTTCGAATAATTTTTCTTTTCCAACGGACATAAGTAACATTATGTAGTTAGCCACAAGGCTTTTGTTACTTCACCGGACATAAAGGCGAGCAGATTAATCAATTATAATGTAATATATCAGCCCGCTTACGTCCACTGCTGAACATGGGCCTCCTCTTAACAGATCTTGACAAGCCAGGGTCGTTGCCAAAATCACCAGGCTTGGCAGGCGAATTGGTGATCGCAGTAAGATAGTTACTAACCTCGAGCTGATAGACTCTGCTTCCCATCATTCTTACGACATGCGACACCCATGGTAAGACATCATGGGGTGTTATAACTTATATTGTAAGCCGGACACTACACAGCTAAGCAAATCAATAAACTAAGCAACCTGTGCAAAAAGACAGCTGTGGAACATGAACCTAGGCTCGAGGCGGGAGAGAACTTCGAAGTGATGTCTTTAAGGTAAAGACTTATGTCTATAAACTACAATTTGCAGTCCTCTCGGATTTCCGATCTGCGAGGTCATCGGAAGGTTCAATGCAAATTAATGGTCGTGCGGGAGAATGAGGGGGAATCGAATAGTGTTTTGATAAGACCGTCGCATTCTGCTTTTGTCGCTAAGACAAATGCTTTTCAAATTCATCATTATAAAGCTTGACCGGGCAATCGCAGACCATATTTCAACCAATTCTCATATTCATAACACTACTTAAAACTAAAAGAAAATATAAGTAATAAAACGCTTCTCAAATAAGGCCTAGTCGGTGCATTGAAAACGAACGGAAATCCGTGACTAAACAGAAAACTCCGCATCTGGGTCAGGCTGAAATGTACAGCCCGGGTCAAACCACTCGCCTGGAAAATTCTTGTTTAACAAGCAATTCGTTTGTTGAAATTATATTTATTGTGCTCTAAATTAAATTTATTTACAACTTACTAATAAGCGCAGTGTCTATTTAGAATGACCGTGTCAGCGGTTGAACGCGCACACACCATGTGGGGTAAGCCTAACAAGAAACAGCTTCAAAGTAATCACAACAATGAAACCTAATTGAAAGTTTGTATTAAACGTTGGATTAACACAAACTTTAGAGGGGAGCCTTTTATAGGAGGTAGCGGGTGACTGGGGACAGCATTTTAGCGCTCGCATCATACGTTCACAAGCTAAACGCGAACGCCCAAGTGGGGTCAGCATAACAGCAAAATATATTTGTTTTCCACATTTGGGCCTACAACAAACTCCACCTCTTCTAGAGCGACAGTTGCACAAAATTCCCCTAAAAATCTAAATTCATCATTCCTCTATTCCCCCGCCAGTAATTGCCCTGAGCCGAGCTCTAAGTCCCACAGGGAGAGCCCTCTTGCACAGGTTGCTTAGTTTGTAGTTTTTAAACCATTAATTAAGACTGGAGCTCTGTTCATTTATGCCGGTGACGTAGCAAAAGCTTCCTGGCTACTTACATGATGTCCGTCCGAAAAAAACCGCGCTGCACCGTCACAGAAAAATAAAGCGTCAAAGATTCCCCCTAATGTAGGGTTACCAGATGAAAAAATCAAAAGTCCGGAGAAAAGGCCTGATTTCCAGTGAAAAATCCTGAGAGGTTTTACAGTTTGAAAATTTTCTCTCAAACGTACCTACTTAACAATTTAAAAAAGTCGTAATATTATCCTTTTTATACACTGCGGATCTCACTCACGCGTTGCACATCGCAATCAAGTTTTAGTTTGTTTATCTTTTTATTAAAGAGATCTTTAAAATGTAAGATGTAATGTGTTTAAAATATTGAAAATTCTAAAAATCCTGAGATTTCATGAGATTTGCGAAATCCGGCCGCAATCTTCAGAAGAGTCCAAAAATCCTGAAATCTCAGGACAAATCCTGAGGTATGGTAACCCTACCCTAATGTATGTACCTATTTAAATGCCTCAATAAATTAACCACATTAATATCCAACCTTCGCAGTTTCGCACGACAGTCCATTAAATAAATTAATATTGCATTAGTTCAAATTGAGTACAAATATGCATACGATATTCTAAAAAGATCCGCCCACGAGTGATGGAAGGATACGGATGACTCAAAATGCCGAAACATGTCCCGACAGGAAACTTGTTTATTTATAAAGTGTTTGAACTACCTCCTCTAATGTCGATGCTAAAATTGGGAAGACGTGAACATGTTCCGTTTTAAATAAATAAATCTATATTTAGGTATATGTCATGATAAGTCAATTGTAATTTTTTTAAGAGAGATTATCTAGAAGAAAGAAGGAAAGAAAATACATGTATTTATGGCACATACAAAAATGGATTAATACACAGTTATATGCGCCATTAATGGGAACTGGCTTCAGCATTAAGCTATATCAAAAATCTAAAAGATCATTGCGCAGCGCTGGTGTTCTGGCCAGCCCCAGTTTTGACGCCACGCATGCCAAACGTCAAATAAAAATATATAGATAAAAATTGGCAATAAAAATTATATTTATGGTCTATCTATCTATATATCTAATTTATTTTTCAGTAGTTACCACCTAAAGGTTCCTCAAAACTGTCAAAAAGAAATCTATGCCATCACCAACACTGCTGACGCCGGATTAACATGTCAAAAATCCCGGATATTTGGACAAATATGATTTTCTATCTCTGAAAAAATATTATGCCTTCGAGTGTTATTATGAATGTTTTTTTGACTAAGATTTATTTCAATTTATCGCTTATGTTTAAATCAATATATCTTCCCTTCTTAAAAATCCCTTCAGGACGGTCCCTGGACGCTTTTCAAACGAGGAGATCATAATCCAGGATATGCCGCTACGCTATTCAGAAGTAATACATTCCATAATATATGAAGAGGGTCCCTTGGGGACAAGCTATGTGGATGAAGCCGCTTGTGAAAGCCAGTAACATTAAAAAGAACGAATATTGATGTGCTAAGAAAGCACATCGTCGAATCTTATTAAAATCATCTTCCTATAACTTCCACACATTAGACCAAAGTGTTTTTATTAAAAACACAAGTTTACATTCTGCGGGCGACTTTAAATAGTTAAACTATAAACTGCGTGAATCACCTTTTTGGCAGACGTTGAAGGGAATAAGATGTCATATAGGGTGAGGTGACCTTGTAACGTCCTCTCGACACATTAATTGTATAATTATTATTATACAGACGGTTTTTCTTAGGGGTAACTTATTGTTATTGTAGTTTTCCAGCTGTTCTGGTTGCCTAGTACGAGCTAGGGTATTTACTACAATACAATTAAACTGGAACCATATTTTGTACGAGATTAACGTCTGTAAGTGAATAAAAACTTAGGCTGATCTAGGGTCAACCTAACAATAAACGGCATGATATTTCCGATTAGCAATCACAACACTGAATTCCAATTGACTCTTTGAATTTAACTTTGATTTTTATGAAAAAAACTTGAACAGACGGGTTGGTGACCGCAGTTTTATGTTGTAACACGCAAGGTAACGCTGCTGCCCGTTCCTTGATATACGATTATTATAGATGATGTTATAACAATCGGGACCAACGGCTTAACGTGCTTTCCGAGGCACGGAGGGTAGTCCCTCAACTAGCAGCCATCTTTAATAAATCTCTGACTGATGGAGTATTTCCTGACTTAATGAAGATTAGTAAAATAGTGCCGATATTTAAATCAGGTTGCTCAAATAACGCGACTAACTATAGACCTATCTCGATATTACCAACATTAAGTAAAGTATTCGAAAAGATTATGCTCAATCAAATGTTGACACATTTTAATCTAAATGGGATATTGCACGACAAGCAGTTTGGATTCACTAAAGGCCGGTCTACTCAGGACGCAGGATGCACTCTGATCAAATCCATACTGGAGGCTTGGGAGGGGTCGCAGGATGCTCTTGGAGTCTTCTGTGACCTTTCCAAGGCTTTCGACTGTGTAAATCATGAGACGCTCGTTCTGAAGTTAAAATATTATGGAATGACTGAAAAATCGCTTGATCTTGTTGTATCCTATTTATCTGATAGGAAACAAATAGTATACGTAGACGGCGTTGCTTCGAAAGAGCATTTGATAAAAATGGGCGTGCCCCAAGGATCTATTCTGGGTCCTTTTCTGTTCTTAGTCTACATAAATGATTTGCCATACATTTTAAATAAACTGTCAGATATAGTTCTTTTTGCTGACGATACCTCATTGATATTTAAAGTCAGTAGAAAAGATACTAACCTTATTGAACAGAATAAAACACTTAGTATACTTTCACATTGGTTTTCTTCAAATAATCTTTTATTAAACGCGGGTAAAACTAAATGCGTCAGATTTGTGCTCCCAAATGTAACTAACGCTAAACCAATTGTTTCATTAAACGGAGAACCGTTAGACCTAGTTCAATCAACAGTTTTTCTAGGTATAACATTAGATTCAAAACTGCAATGGGGCCCTCATATTGAAAAATTAACCGGTAGACTTAGCTCCGCATCTTATGCTGTCTGGAAAATTAGGCAATTGTCAGACGAAGCAACTGCTAGACTAGTGTATTTCGCGTACTTTCATAGCATTATGTCCTATGGAATACTGCTTTGGGGGTCAGCCGCTGATGTCAATAGTATTTTTATATTACAAAAAAGAGCAGTTAGGGCTATTTACGGTTTAGGTAGTCGCGACTCCTTGCGTACCAGGTTTAAAGAGATTAATATTCTTACCGTTCCCTCTGAATACATATACCAAAATATCATTTTTGTTAAAAAAAATATAGATCAATATAGCAAAAAAAGTGATATTCATAATGTTAACACGAGAAATAAACATAAAATTGCCATACCCGGTTTTAGAGTTAGTAGAACCAATAAATCATTTATGGGAAATTGCATTAGGTTTTATAACAAACTCCCTAATCATGTAACTGATTTGCCTGATCCAACTTTTAAAGTATATATTAAACGGGTCCTCATATCTAAAGGCTATTATAGCATTAAGGACTATATTGAGGATAAAGACGTTTGGCTTCATAAACCTACTTGCGTAACACTTCCTAGAGACCCTGTACCCAAATAAAATAGTAGTACGCATAATAGTGTGATGTTCTGTGAACTATCTGTAATTGACCTACTTACATAATAATATATTATATTCATAGACCGCTAGTTCTGTCTCAAATTCTTTTATTTTTCTATTAGTATAAAAACACAATAAACAAATATTTCAAAGACAACCGTTTGGGCAAAAAATGTGTATGCCAATAAATAGTTAAAGTAACTGGACCAAAACCTACGTTCTGCCCATTTGAGTATGTTTCGCCGGACCGTCTCATGTGGGTCGTGTTAAAACCGGCAGTAGAATAACCCACTGAGTTTGTTTCGCCGGATCTTCTCAGTTGGGGCGTATTGGATCCGGTGGTAGCATTAAAGCGCGTCCGTCGTTATATACTCATGGTCCACCTAAATAATGACAATTGTTCTAACCTACTATAGACAGAACAAGCTATTTGACACAATATAGTTAAATAATAAACTAAGACGTTAAGATTAAAATAATAACTTAAATACTTGTTTAATTTGAAAATTTATAAAATATGATAATTAATACTAATAATATTATAAAATATGATATTATCTAAATAACACTTAATACTAAATTATTGTTTTGACTATTTGCAAGTGCCTGTAATAGGTTTACGTAAATAAAAATGATTTTTATTTTTATTTATTTTATTTATTTATTTCAACCAACCAGACCCGGAAAGAAATCCAAGAATTTACACAAAGATTTCTTGTCCGGTGTGGGAATCGAACCCACGACCTCCGAGACCTAAAGCGAGCCAAATACCGCTACGCTACGGAGGTTGTCTGTACTGCATCATAATGAAATATTCTGAAATGTTATGACAAACGAAAGCATACAATTTTTTCCAATATCCGCCTGTCCATGTCAGCAGTATCTATTTTGATTTTTCTGACTATCAAATCGGAATTGGAATGGCGAGGTGAAATTCGTATACGTTTTACAATTGGGACTTTTTTAATTATTGTATTTCTGTATTTTGATGAATTTCTTCGTTTCGTCTCCTGCAGCGCGGCAAGTGCGGTGTGATCTCTTTTTAGTATTGGTTGCGAGTCCTACATTTTGTGCGAGAGCGTAGGAATGCGTTACGCATTTTACCCCGGTCGAAAAAAGCCATTAAAGACGAAGAATCCAGCCGTATATTCCTCGCTTTGCCCGGTGAAGTAGTAAAAACCTCGTCGCTAACTACAAATACCGAAAAAAAAATACAGGTACAGTCTATCGCGTCATCAAAAAGACAAATGTGTAGACTCAACAGTAGGTACGAGTCTTGCTGGAAGCAGTAACATGGTGAATTTATTGACGTCATTAGCGTTACTGCAACGGACATGTCTACTAGTATACAGGTATTGAGACAGTGTTATAGTCACTCATTTCCTGAAACATTTACTATTCAAGGAGAAATACAGCGTAAATTGATTCGAGACATCGTATTTTCTGTAATGTTTTATATACCGCGATAATTAAGTTCTGTGCTTAAAGGCTTGAGCACACCGGATTCGTATGCGTAGACGTGCACATACTGGACCACTGAGTTGTAAAGTATGGAACCGTATCCGATGCCCTCGTAGACCCGAAGTCGAGAGGAAAAGTCATAATCCCTCAATCTCATCGCCAGCGACCGCCCTGAGCCGAGGTCCAAGCCCTAGCCCAAGTAAAAATCCTTTTGAACCGTATAAGACAGGACACACCGCTTGCGTAACGTAGACGTGCGCCTGCTGTGTCCTGTCTCATGCGGTTCCATACATTACACCATTAACCCTTTAGCTAGTATTATCGTAGTCGAATATTAACTAACAGCGTATTAACTCTTCACCTTTTTTATGGACAGCCTTATTTAGTAAGGCACGCAACTTCGCCAGGTTTAAAGGCGCTACTTCCTTGTATACAAAAGCCTAAATAGGCCATAATGATCAAATTACAAACATGCATACCTAATTATATTGGATTATTCTTATTTACCCATATATTATATTTGATAATATAATATTTACCTTCCTATGTTAATCCAGCTCATGAACTATTCTAGTACAAATTTTCAGCCAAATCCGTTCAGTAGTTTTTGCGTAAACTTTCACGGTTCTAATATTATATAAGTAGGATTTACTTATATCATATTTATGTGTTCAATAGTCAATAAATATTATGTAACGATTTGATTTCATCATACAATAATTTTACTTCAATACAAAGACTGAACACAAAATTTAACTAAACATAAAATAGACATTAATCTAAATACCAGAATTATCGACGCATCGACTCGGGACGCAGAACCCTGAGCGCATACAACATATGGCTCTCCAGTCATTATATGAAAATGATGGCAGAATAGAATCGAAATAATAGCCGTCCCGATGATCTGCAATCATAACTAACTATAAATAAACGTTGTATACGATAATGCCTACTTTCTAATTCATGACCTGCCAGTAACCCAGTATTTAAATGGACCTGAACTGTCGTCTGACGGTAATAATACTGTTGCAGCGGATTTACGAAACATGCAGTGTGAATTTGTATACTAATATTCATGTATATTGTTGGATCTTTAAAGCCGAAAATTGTTTGATTTTGATTTAAAAGAAATTTTATTTACAATTTTCAAAAATAGAATTAATTTTCCATTTTTTTTTCCATTTTGGGGCAATTATCTCGGCCAGTATATGTTAGTAAAAACAATTCGATTTATAAAATTTTAATTTATTCGATATGAAAACGATATTTTTTTCTAAAGTAGGTATATTCCGTAAATAGATTATGTATAAGTAGTTTCTGTTACAATTATCTAATTGCTTAATACATTCTAAATAAGGTTGTCTTACATTTATTTGGCAAGAGTTAACTGATATGATATAGTTCACAGAGGTCTTGACCGTTATAGATAACATGGTCGCTATCGATGTCTTAAACACAGGAAAGAAAGTAAGAAAGTTCATTTTTTCTCGGACAGACTTACTAGCTAGCCACGAGGCTTTAGCTATTTTACCGGGCATAGAAGCGAGCAGTGATACAGCCTTATTAAATGGTTTATAAACTACAAACTGAGCAAACTGCGCAGCGTGCCCTGTGGAACTTGGACCTCGACTCAGGGCGGTCGCTAGTAGACCATAATAGTAGTACTAAAAGTAAAGGACTTGCTACTTTTAGAAAAGTCATCACTTATAAAATTCACTATTATGGAGCTATGCATAATATGGTCAGGCAGATTCTTATTTGAAATTGTTGATGGTTGGCACGGCTCCAGCGCAACGTTCACTTACAGTTTTCGGAAATATGCCGAATTTAACTAATTATGCAAGTATACGGAATTTTCATTTCGATTCGTTCTTTATTTTGCGAAACTGCTTGGGAAGCTTCTTTAGAGCTATGAACATAAACACAGTCATTTTGTTTGTTGAAATATTGCTCGATTGTAAAAAAAATCACATCCGCATTTTTTTTTATGTGACTTCCTTTTGCGTACCGCTTAAGTAGTTGCTTACCACCCTTTTCTTTTTTAAATTATCATTTAAGAAATGACCAGTGAGTCTTGGCTGCAAGTCCTAAGTCATCTTTTAAAATACGCGACATGGTTCTAGATGCTATCTTCATATCCCGAAACAAAATCTTTTGCTTTGAAAAAATCCTATCCTTTCGGATAGGATTTCTTTCCCTTACTGCTTTGATTGCATTTTTTGTACGAACACTACGTGGACGGCCCGATCTTTTTCTTTCACAAGCAAAGGTGGTTTCACTGTACCTATCAATAGCCCGGTACACAAACATTTGACTAATACGAATTGTATGGAGTTTTAAAAATTGTATTTGGCTCCATACCTACTTTGTGTAATGCAATCACAGGCAATCACAGCGATTCGGTTCTCTTTATCAACCCACTTCTTTTTAATGTCGCGAAAATCAGAAAACACAATGAACAATCATATAAAAATGACAGATTCCAAATTCAAATGTAATATTTTGTTTATTTTTAAATGTTACAGTATTTATGGCCAGTCTAAGTAGTTTTGACCTTTTAATATAGATTGACATCCATTATTCACTCAAAGTAAGGAAAATTTGTGGCCATTGTAACTAATACGTAAGTAAAAGCAAAACTGATTTACAATTAACATCAGTCCATTGTTCAAATCACTTTTTCCGCTATAAACTTGTTCTATGTTGCAACGGATATATCGGGTGAAATAGTGGCTCCGTAGTTACGGTAGTGGTTCTTCTGAGACCTGAGTTCTGGGCTCGATTATCAATGGACAACTGTATTTAGTACCCGTGAATTTTGAGTTTATAAATTCCCCGCGAAAGACGAAAAGAACGCTGAATTCTGAATGAAGGGATATGTTGGAAGAGGAAGCCCAAAAAAAAGTTGGATGAACTGTGTGAATGATGACTTCTGTAAGAAAGGTGTGAGTATTGGGCAGGAATGAAATTCCCCAGGAAACAGGGATTTATTTACCTAATGTTGGGAGTTTCGTTTCAACATTTTACAAAACAAGTTGATAAAGTCTATTTACTGCAGTGTATTTTTTAAACATCAATTAATTCTAAAACAGAATTATAGTCTCTGAATGGTAATAGTAAACTCGTTTTATAATGAGTCGGAATATAAACGTTCGTGGTAACCCACAACACTTCATTAACAGTATAATCCATATTATGATTACACTACATCGCTTACTAACTTTCAGCTTTCGAAAACGCCTAGAATGTCTTAGGTTGACCCTACATTAAGGCGAGCGCGTTCCTCGATCATGTGAACGACGCGAGCGCTGAGCTCCAGTCCGCGTAACCGCTACCCCCGCCGTCGTCCGCTTATGATACACGCTCGAAGAACGCGCACGCGCTATGTAGGGTTAACAATACGATATGAATTTACTTGTATATCTGTCTTGGTGATTGATCGATGATGGTCGAACAACTATTATACTTACTCGTTTAATATACGCATCAAACGAAATTATTCTTGGCTTCAAATTTTAATTTATTCAATTCCTTGCTGTAACATGCTATTAATCCAGCCCCATAAGCATTTTTCATAATAAAATTTGACTACAAGGTGCCCGTAAAATCTCAAGCAAGTATTTGGCTAGGCTCTACTTTTAATAGTTTATCGAATTAATTAATAATAAACATAAATAGCGTTTTAGAAAAATGTCTTATAATTAAAAACGATTATCTAAATTCTTAATAATAAAATCATCATACAATCATAAGATGATTCAGATGCAGATGAACGAGCCGAGACTGCGGGACGCCTACAGACTTGGCAGTAAAATATTGCGTTTGTTGAACTTTATATTAAAGATCTGAACTAAACAGGGCTGTGTGTATATTACTTTTTATAACGTGTTGTAGACATAATTTTATATGCATGTTCTAGTGTAAAAGCAACTTCCTATATACGTATTAGACAATAGGAAGCATCGCATAGAATAACATGTGATTTATATAGTTATTATAGATATATTCGTGATAGTGGAAAACTTTAATACTTAGTTTAAACTGAAATATGTACTATTCCGTTTTGGAATGAGCATACAAATAAATATATCATATTCATATCTCGATTACAATTGGAGCTACTAAGCGTAAACCTCGAGCTAGGTTCCGCTAATTTGTTTGATGTGTTCGGAATCGTAATAACAAGGTTTGTATGCAAGTTTTTTTTTTTTAAACATTAATGAGCAGCTCTAACCTATACGGCTACGGCTATTATGATTATAAAAATATAGAAGTATACTTTTTGATTTTTTATCCCCTAAGTCGGGTCAAAACCTTAACTGGTATTTTACTTAAAGGACGTAATGGAAGAGTTCCATTTCATATACTCCAAGTATCAGTTTATTTCAAGAGCTATATTCTAATGAACCCGCAAGGTACGTAGCACAATTATATTTCAATCCGCTTTGATATTTACTTGCAATTTTTGAGACAAGCGACCTGCCCTTGCTTTCCATGGGTTGCAATTATAATATGTATATTGTATGTGTCTGGCGTGTCTTTGAATTATAATTTTGCGTTTCCAATTACTGTAGTTTGAGTAGGTATGAAGATGGTTGAGTAGTCTGAGTAGATTGGGGGATCTCCCTCCAACACAACAAACTTAACAAACGAAGCTACGTAGTTTCTGAAAATGTATTAACAAGATCATATTTTAGACCAGCGTAATTAGAGTGAATCATTGTTTTTACAATTCGATTAAGGCGGTAGACCGCAGCTTCTAGAGTACGCCTAAAGGTTTAAACATTATACAAGTATGTTCTGATATCTAGAGCTCAGAAGCATGAGGTCGGATGTGCCATTATACGTCAGAAATATTAGTCTTATGTGCCTTTATCGTAATCTGCACCAAAAACCAAATGCTTCTAAAGTATAATATACATCCGACCTTAAGATGCCAGTTTAAAATACAATTCCGTTTTGTTTTATCTTTTTCTTCAATTAATTGCCTTACACCACCATCAGCCATTTTGCCATTATTGCCAATCGAAAATATTGGAAAGCACAAAATATCATTCCATCTTGAAACATAACTTTTTCTGGCTCTATATAAACACACAATAAGTATATAAATAGATTTTCATATCAAGATAGATGTACCTATGATGACATCGCGATAATGCTATACTAAAACCTACCACTCCCAAATATTTAGCCCTATAACCACACCCAAAGAAAAGGTTAAAGTTGGCCATTTACGAAATTGCACCGGTGCCTTTTGCATTCGATTTTGATTTGCACTATCTCGGGACTTTGAACTTTATTGGTTTGGAATAGAAGTCAATATCCTTAAAGCTGAGTAAATTAGTCATGTAGTGTTTATTTAGTGGTTCCCTTTAATCTTGATTAGTAAAGCTTTTAGTCCTATCTACCTGCCGTAATTTATGTATGGATTGATTTGTGCCAGAGGTTTTATTTAATCAATCTATCTTTATGATTATTTGTTGGTTGAGTCTTCATCTTGACGTTGTTACAAGCTTTTTGTTTATCTTTCAATGTTTGTAAGGATACACATTTGCAAACACGATGACTATACCCGAATGGTTAGCTATGAAACGTCAGTAAAAGGTTTTTGTTTAATTTACCTAAGATTGATTTTAGAATATCAGTTGAAGTAATATCGCAATGTCAGATAATTTAAGATCTCGTGTCTCAAGTAACATCGATAATCGTAAATACGTAACGCATCGACTAATCGATGCGATGTTTCCTTTGGTCATAATTATAGACGACTCAAGTCATGAATAATACAGCTTTAATATAGCGTATATTGCTACTGCACTATATGTAGTTTTATTTGTAGTAATCACTAGTTGTTAATAATCTTAGATCTTATACCTACTTTACTACCAGTAAATATTAATACTAGTAAATATTATGTAATTAAAGATATTTCCCTTAACCCCAAGGAATTATAGACAGTGTCAAAAAGAAATAGTGAAACATATTCGAGATCTTCTCTTGTCTGCCCTAATTAAGAAAGTTTTGCTATAAATTTTGTAATTTTTTTCTATAAATAAACGGGTAAAAATTTAATGAATTAAGCTGACATAGAGTTTGTTACTTGTGGTCACCCAGTGGGTGAAATTCGTCCATTATATAAAAAATATTAGCATTCTGCGCTCCTTCTCTATATAAACTATCAGTGTGCGAAATATCATACTCCACCGTCCGCCCAATTTTCGTAAAAAGAGGTGCAAAGTTTTACTTTTACGTATTAATATGTATCAACGATAATGATTTTGAATTAAGCTTGTTATAGAAATACTTAAGTAATTGGACAAATTTTTCAATCGCCATATAAAATTTATTCCTCTGGCGATAGACAAAGACAAACAGTCTTTTCTCCCATTCTACACTATAATAGACTTCCGTAGAAAGAAAAGGTCAAATTTGGAATAATACAACATTTTGTTTAATTCATAATACAAAAGCTGATGAATAGTAAATATTCGCATCGCATCTATCCTCAAATAATAACCGGGTCACGGTCAGTTCGCCAGGAAACTGCTAATGATTGGGTAATCACACAAACGGACGAACGGTAACAGTTCTTAATTACCGTTTTTTTCACATAAATCATAATAAGTCTTTGCATTTAACGAAATAAACTGATATCCATGTCCCTAATTAGGGGTAATTGCCTTATTTACACTGACAACAAAAGAAAAAGATTCCATGCTTGGTGATTAATTATTTTTTATTTTTAAATAGTTACCAAAAGATTTTACGTAACTGAAAAATGTTTTAAAAACAGACAAGTCTAATTTCACCATGTCTAGAGAGCATAATCATTGCTTACGAACATTGATTAAAAATGCAACTGCCAGAATATAATAATGAGTATAAAATAGTATCTTCATGTTTTTCGACTTTGAGATTTGTATAGATAATTCATAGGAAACAGGTCTCAATTTTAAGGCAAATCATTTAATTTATCCGATATTTCGCCGTAGACACCAGTCGTGTAACTTGCTTCAATCGTAGAAGTTTGCTAAGCTATAGAATCTGTGGAAATATACTATAGTTCTTACATAACCTCTTCTTAGACCACTTTGCTGTAACATCTCTCTGTCATACTTTCCTCTTCTTTGAAGGTTCTTCCATTGCTTTATTCTGCTCAGTTTAAGATAACTTTTCTCGTACATTCGAACTGTTTCTCAACTTCTTTAAATATTTTAAAATATGTTTCGTAAGTTTCGTAGCTACCTTTTATATTCTAGTCATATTATTTTCCTATGTAGGTCGCGAAGTTTTGGCATCAGCTGAGATAAGGTGACACGTTTATTTCGACCTCCTCAATATTTTTATAATAACGACGTATTCTATCTTATATTTTGTCTTTCGCACATTATTTGATATTTTTGTCATATTGATTGGTTGGAGTACCCTTCTCATGTAAAGATGGAGTGATATGACAAATAAATGAGACGTTTATTTATTTATAGCCATTTCGACTCGAGAAGAAGAAGAAGATTTATATTGAAATATCGCCTTTCCGTCTAAGATTGCTATTAACCAACCTGTCAATTGTACGTTTGAATCGAAGTGATTATTAGACGGAGATATTTCCACTTGCAACTTAATTAATTACTCTGTATACGAATAGTAGCTCAGTATTGGTTTACAAAACAGTATACAGAATGTTATCATGAATTCTGGATGAAGACGTAACATTACGAGACGACGTATTTGAGACCAAATTTTTCATTGTGGGTTACCCACCTAATGTTTAAATTTTTCTTAAAGCTGGTAATACTGACTGGTTCTTTTCTGTGCAATCAATGCAATGTGTGTAATCTGTTTTTTTTGTGCATTAAATGAGTGCCCATGTGTCCATTTCAAAAGATTTATCCACTAATCCCCTAATTTGACTGTTTAACGTAATAAACCCATATAGCAGTTCCGCAAGTGTTTCCCAACAAATTCCAACACTACTTAAAAGCTACAGCTTTTAGCTTAATCGATAACCCCAAATAGTGTATA
The DNA here is from genome assembly GCA_947037095.2 of Nycteola revayana. NCBI lineage: Eukaryota > Metazoa > Arthropoda > Insecta > Lepidoptera > Nolidae > Nycteola > Nycteola revayana. The sequence continues at coordinate 18,383,600 of OX344847.2, read as the reverse complement.
AGGCTGTCGAAACTAGTTCAATATATTCACTGCATCTTGCTTGCCAAAACACACCAATCAAAAGATTAGGAGTCAAATCTGGATGTACGGTGCTACTTGCCCCAATTTCGCCAGTTTACAGAACAAATTGCTTCGACTTGTCGGGTACAAATTGAGTTGACCTCTTGGTATTCTGCAGATGCTATCTGATGATGTTGTTCTGCCATATTATATACATACATACTTACATTCACGCCTCTTTTTTGGCTTGGTTGGCAGAGACCTCTCCTTTTTGCTACGATCTTGACATCCCACTTTCGACTCTTCTACATTCATTAATCTCCTCATGCATGTCCTCCGGCTTAGGGTACTTCTAACCTGGCCTTTCTCTCATATTGAGCTGGATAAATCAGAAGCTTATGAAACTTTTACGTCACACCTTTTCGTTGAGTTAACAATTTGACAATAAATAAACCTTTTCAATGGTTTGAAGAGGTCTAGTCATTACAAATTGGTTCATTAAATGAATATTTTTGTGTAATTAGAATTTCAATAAATTTTGTTGGTACGACGCAATTTTTTACAATAATTTTTCGAGGCAAGTGTATTGAACATCCAGAATACGTATTAAAAGACTTGCTTTTAACCTATGAAAATATAGAGCAACACCTCTGACATTGCTAGTCAATTATAAAATTACTTTCTTCAATGAACATTCATACTTTTCCTCAGGAAATATGACACTGCTTTTAAATATTATATTCCTCAAGGTGTCAAACAAGTATTCAAGTTGAAAGAAAATAGTAATTCTGACGGGAAACGGAAATGTTTCGCTTTGAGTGCCACTGTAATTTGCCAATCAGTAACAAATGCAATCTGACTAACTTGTAAAGTCATTGAAGCAGAATAAATCTTTCTCGGCAAGTATCAATAACACTTGGTTGCACTAACATGAAGTGATGTAGTATGAAAACATACTTTATACTGTACAGTTAAGGTTTAAAATTGAATGTGCTTTGATAGGGTTATGAGTTAAAGTGGGAGAGAGTGAAAGTGCTTTCGATTCCCTTGTGTTTATTTTCAGACTGCGGAAGCGTACAAATACCAATAATTACGATGAATATTTGTTAAAACTGACGCGGTATTACTATTTGTATAGGTATATGATATAGCTTGGTATATTATTAGTGTGTAGCTGAAATATAATTACAATTCAAATGTGTAATAGATACTTCAACAATTGCGTGCGAATTTACATTCTATATCATTTTTAGTAGATATCAAACAGATAAAGAGTACAATATTAAACATAGAACTTATAACAAAAGCATCTTTAAGCAAATGGGCTACAAATAGTGAAAACTTTAACAATATATTTAAAACTATCATCGTGAAATCTATTCTATACTTAATTACTGACAATCTTACATCAGGAATTGTTCACCCTCGGTTCAGTCTATTGTTTAAAACTAACGCAACCACAACATTGCAAAGTATTAAGTAATTCTTTGAAATAAATGTTAGTAATCTTGATGTTATTTGGCCTCTCTTCCCTGGATATTTTACTAAATAAGATTTCGTCAGCTGTGGTCATAGTACAAAATATTTCCACCGAAATATCCTGAGACGAAATGTTTGTGGTAATTATGACTTCAACGAATTTTACGGGATAAAATATAATGACCACCAAAAATATACGGGTGAAATTTTAATCACCAGCCAAATTTTGATATGTTAATCTTTAGTAAAAATCATTGAATACGTGTTTTTTCATTTAGTATCACTCAATACAAAAATATTGAGAAATCACGTCACAAAGGCCCGCGAAGGGGTGCGCGTGGCCGACTAGATCATAGGTAGTGCCGCTCAGGGGTAGTGGGGGCGGGGGTAACGACGTGCGCTCTCATTGATGTTCGCGCGGCACGTAGTATTATTAACATTTTACTTGGTGACCACGCAGAGCGGATAATTCCTTCGAGTAAATTATAAATTATGAAAATTTTAGGTATCGTTTTTTTTTCAAAATTGGTGTTAGTGAATGATACCTAATGCCTAGAAAAAATTTGGCTGGTGACTAACATTTCACCCTGTATACTTGACACCAGAAAAATAAAGTCTAAAATTATAATAGTACTAGCTATTTTAGTCACGACTGCACTTCAAATTGTATTCGAACACCAAATGTAGTTAATGATCACCAAATCTTAGCGAGCAAATGATTGCGCTATTCTACCTTAATAAAATCAATGAAAAATGACAATCGGTTAGGTTAGGTTAGAGCTGCGGCCATACAACGCCAGAACCGAATAGTAAATTAGTAAAACATTTAGGTACTTTTGGTAATCATTTACTACTTTTGGTGATCATTTACTACTTTTGGGTTAACAATGATTTATTTGGAGTCATTTTGCTTAAATACTTATTATTTTTCCAATAGAAAGCCACGTCATGCTATAACAGGCTATATTTTAAAGTTTCTTTCTAAGCGGGTGAAACCGCACGGGACAGGTAGTATTTGATAAGTTATCGATTCTTCGTCATATGAAAACATTTTTAATAACGAGCCGAATTTCTTTGTATGCACGAATAATGGAAAATCTCATGGAAGCGGCTCAGAACTGTCGAAATTCAGCAGGTAAAATAACAATTGCAGGTAAACACTGAATTAAAACTCGCTTGCTGGGATGTCGGCTAATACCTAATAAGAAGTAATAACATATAATTATGAAAAACCTTTTCTTTTTTATAACCGCAAAGCATGTTTGTCACAAACCCATGAAGTATATATATATTTATTACCTAAAAAAAAAATAGTTGTCCTGTTATTTACATGTACAATGTACATGTAACTTTATTTGTCTTTAAAGGAACGCATTCTCTGATCAGTCTTATTAGATACTATCACCATACCAAAGGCGCCGTTAAATGGCACTTAGTATACAAATAGACCCGGAAGAATACCACAATACGTGAATAGAACGTGAAGATTTCAGTCTTATGTACGCTCAAACCGATGGCAACAGAATAAAGCGCTTTAAGTTCTAAAATGGGAATAAATCAGTTCATAAACGTTCCCTAGTAGTAAGTATATCTACGTAAAGCACGCTTAGGGATGCCGCGGTCGCATCCAAATTTATATTCTCATTTAGATTTAAATTGAAAGCGATGTTGCTTGCAACTGGCTATAACATTTTATCTGCAAGAGACCATCTAAAAACATTCACGGTATTTTGAACTTATATGACTGAAATTAAAACTGGTCACAAGATTTCGGTATATCTTTTTGAGATTCTGCCGGAAAAAGTAATTAATATTTCATAATGATACGTCCGTCGTCCCACAAAATACCCGCTGAATTCGCGTTAAAAAGTGTTGTGCAAAAGACCTGTCAGCAGTGTGTGGTTTTGTAAAGAACGTAATACCGGCGTACGTAAGCGTACGTAATCCATAAAAGTGCCATTATGTCCGCATAGCACTTCTACTATTTTATACTGTTCTGTGCTTCTAGTTATTTATTTTTCTGTGATCGTTCCGACGCGTTTGTGAGGGGTGATTAAAGGTTGGTCGTTGTCCGACCATCCTTGGCAAAAGGCCAGGGTGTTCAGGGAGAAATGTTTGCCTTGTTGGCCATTTGTAACGATGTTACAATTTAACTGTCTATGGCGCGTTCTAAATTTTAAATTTAGCTGACACGTTCAAAACTTTTCAGTTCGAATTTTAAATTAATTTCATTTTGGTAGCCAGTGCTGAACATAAGCTGACTATTTCGGGGCACATAGTTTGTACTTGTGAACAGATTTTTATCCCTACTCCATCACTTTGTTAAATCGTTAAATCCATGTTATACCCCTCATAAAGAAGCAGTATAAAAATATATACTCATAAAATGTTTGTTAATAGCAATGCAAATCACTTTTACTTTTTCATTTTAGTCAATTCTGAAAATGAAATCCATATCTTTTTTTATATCAGCATAAATTAACTTTAGAAGTTTAACAGTTTAGTAGAATTTTACGAGAAAAATCCATTAATTTATTTCGCCTATTATAGTTACAATTTATTATTTTGTCCAAATTACTATTTGCAAGATACAGAGAAGTTATGGCAGTATTCAAAAGTCCATTGAATAGCGGTGGCTATATCGCCTGCAAGCATTAGCCTGACCTGTTTTCCTCATTCTTAAGAGTGCTGCGGGAAGATTACTATCTAGCCCATGCCATTTTGCTATTTTCAAAACCGATAAATATGTATGCCATATATCATCTTTTGTTCAAATTAATCATAAGAAAAGACTTACTGTGTTTCCTTTGTTTTTTCTTTACGCTAAGTAGTTCAAATTGTTTTTTCACTTATCTGGGTCATGTATCTGAGCGCGCAGATATTCGTCTAGACTTATGTAATAATTCTTTGATTTAAACCAATAGGTTTGGAAATATAAATGAATAACGAACACAAAGTCATTGAACACTTAAGTTAATAGATAAGTCTATATTTCTTTGGTAGAAATCATTTCATCAATAATCGGTAAAATGAAAGTAGTCTAATCAAATTTTTGTTTTTCACTTAGCAAAACCTCTAGGTATTCGCCAAATAAAAGTCGTTGCAAATAAACTCTCATATGTGTATATTTTTGTTCAAAATTAAGTTCAAATATATATTTTGGATAGGACTTGGCCAAATCTCCCATGTGAATATCTCAACATTTCATATATTCTATAGTATGCGTAAATTAAAAATAAATTACAAGTGTCAGTCTTTGTCTTCACGAAGTACATTTATTCGATTATCTTGTATAGTAAATTAATACACGTAGGAGATTTCGGATTAGCAACGAATTAGCATATTATTATTTAATTATAAATTACATAAAAGCTGCAGAGAATTTCTATTTAAGGCAAGCCTCTCAAATTTAAAATGCATTCCTTTAACAATTAATAGAACCATTAAAGTTTCATTGCACCCTTGTCATTAATTATCCAGAAAAAGTTGTTCTGGATGTTTTCCAAATAAGAAAAGATATCAAACTAATTAGTAGACTACAGTGAATGTGTCGTGGCGACGTGATACGAAACACCTAAAACAACAAATGGATCCGATATTTCAAAGATGCCTTTGCTTGCTTGCCAAGATACTCTTACTGTTTTATTGGATAATAGTTGTCTTTATTTTTTTAAGTGGTTTAAATAATCGTTTAGATATTCCATCTTCAGAGTCAATATTGAAAAATAGTAACATGATGTAATAAATAGTGGTAAGAAGCATCGTGCGACAAATTCCGCATAAATTTGGATTTATCCAAACAAATTTAGATCCCTCTTTCACAATTAATAAATCTGGTAATTTATTGTATATGTGATAAGCGAGGGTATAGTATTAGTTGTTTTTAGATACTACAAAATCGGTCAAGACATCATCATGCTTCCAAGTCCAACATGTTCTGTCAAATCTTATCCATGGGTGTCTAACGAAAATGTGCAGCAAAGATATATAATTCCACATTTCGTATCGCTTTCCAACTATATTATGCATAGGTACTGCTGCTACTTCTTGAACTTTAACCGCACGTTCAACGTCTACTGCTGCACCTGAACTTCCACTTTACAGACCTTAGAAACACCTTGTTTATATATTAACGACCATGTCTTTTAGGGATATTGCCATAAACACCACACTTGGCAGATATTGGTGATTGCTGTAAGATAGTAAATATCCTTGAGCTGACAGGTGCTGGTGATCAGGTGTCTTAGTCGCCTCATTCGATACCGATGGGTAGATGAGGGGTGGTCTGTTCTAAGCTGGAAAGCACACCACTGTTGTTACTGTATTTCTTTGATTAATAGATTTAACGTACAGTTCGCTTTGTGGCTCAGGTTTCCTTTGTGTGTCGAATAAATATCGGGTTCCCATTGTATTGGCTGCAGCCACTGTAAGTCCTCCTATCTGAAGAGCTGAGATTAAGTTAACTGTTGTACCTATATATTTTCTTTATCATTGCCTTAGTTCATGTCGAATGCTGTAGTATTTATTTATGTTTACGTCCGTCTTGAATTAAATTTAATTGTTTTAAATACAACTACCGCATTATGGAAGGAAATGCCAGTATAGTACGGAACCTTACCAAAAACAATACTCAGAACCGATCTAAAACTGTATTTAGAATTAAATAGGAAACATTAAATCACATATTTTGAATTATCTAAATATAAAACTGAAATAAAATACAAAAAAACAGCATAATTATGCTTACATGCAAAACGATGTCCTTAACATGTAAACAATGTCATAGGTATACCTAAACAATAGCTGAGACAACCATATTCCATTTTTAAATTAAACAGAAAAATAACGAGCTTTTATGACTTTCTTTCTCATATTTAATTCAGTTACAATAAACAGCCTTTCTTTCGTATGGCCTCTTATTTAGGTCAAGGTGAACCCGAGGCTGTCCCTGGCACAATAGACCATAACAGGGACACTCTCTACAATTCCATTAGCGGACTTACAATGCTGTAGTATTGACATTGACCAGTTTTCTTTAGCATAATAGTAATGCTAAAGAAAACTGAATGAATAGTTTTAGATTAATAAAGTATGTAGTAGTTTGGTTTGAATTGTTCTCTTGCTTAGTTCGATAACTGCTTCGCTCCAAAATCGAACATAACATATATAGACTACGTATGTATTCATTCAGGTTAATTATGTGCCAAATTTCACAATAACTTCCATTAGCGTTTGTGTCAGCTAGTCATTAATCTATCAACACATCTCCACATCTTTCCTAACTTTCGCATTTCGTAGGAAGACCTAGTTTCTCTTCAGTTACACGCTTTGTGATTCCTCTTGAAGAACTATGGTGATGGAACATTTGATGGTACAGATACAAACTCATTTGAAACTATTGTATTAAATCTGTGCGTGACGAATAGATAAAACAAAAAGTAATTTCACAGTACCGAATTCCGGATTTCTCGTGCGACGCAATATGGATAAAAACAGTGATTTGGGGAGAAAGTTTAAGTGAAAATTGATGACAGAAATGAAAATTGTATTCGACGGCATTAAGGTACCTACTCATTACATAGGTAATGTTTTGTCAGCCGCTTAAGAATAATGTACATTATAATATTAATGAAATAGAGGTAGGATGCTGGTTATGTGAACACATACATAACTACGTACGTTTCGTAAAGGTATCTGGCAAAAGATAAATATGTTTTAAATATTATCTTCTGCAAAATCTTACATGTTCCGACCTCGACTTGACAGTGGTTATCTTGATATTAGAGGTATTTCATATAATGTAAATGTATTCATCGCACAGTTCTCGTTGATATTCTATTCACAATGTCAAATTAGAAATAGTGGCATTTGGCGACCATAATATTTTGTCAAACTTGATAATTAGTAACAAATATGTTGCAGTAACTTGTGAGAAATTGCAAAAGGATGGAAATTCAATTACAAAGTGGTACATTGAGCAACTAAAAAATAATAACTACATGTATCTATTTTTTGCAATGTTTACTAACAATTTATATTGACCATGACCTTGTGACGGAACGTGACAGATAGACAGATAGCTACAAGTTCAACTTTTATTATTATTGATTCGGCCTCGACTTACGCCGGCTATGCAGTTGGTCCTGGTTATTATACTTATGTGTGTAAATTGCTGCAACCCTCTGATTAGAAATATTATAATTACAGTGTTTTTTCCTGTACAGCGAAAGGTATAGTTAGTGTATGCGTGTATGAATAAGTTTGCTTACATCCCGTAAATAAGGAAATACTTATGCATGATGTAAGATGGAATGGAAACCATTCCATCGCATTATATTGTTAATGTGTTCGAGAGATCGTAGATTAGACAATCTTTTGATACCTTAGCGCTTAGGTATTCTCGGAGCGGAAATCTTGGCAATAGAAAGAAAAGAACAATAGAACTCGAATTAAAGTATTAAACTAGGATGCGTTTAATACTTTAATTCGAGTTGTATAGTTCTTGCTTCAAACTCTTCAAATCAATCCAAATAACATTAGAGGAGAAACATTTTTAAGACTGTAGTAGTGGTTTATTAATTATTTAAGTGATATTTTTTAAGTTTTGAAACGTAGGCTACGTTTAAGAACTACTAAATATTTTTTTGTGGTTAAAATCCATATCGTTTGCGTTGTTTTCCTCGTATGTGTAAGGACAAGTTACTCATACTCTGGCAAACTGGGAAAGTGGAACCGACCTGTATTATTTATATAGGTAATAATAATCCCTTATGACATTAGTCATATATGCAGGACATAATAATATATAGTGAAAGTGTGTGCACAGGTGCACTCTCTATTCCTCTACATTTTAAATCCCGGAAGACAGTTCTACCAGCACGAACAGTGAGAGGCTCAGAAGTGCTCTCCGAAGCATGGCCTGAAAACCACCATATCAGATTTTTCTCGTGATCAAATTTCTTTGCTAGTTACGATCGAATATAAAACATAGAAACAGACAATAATATAATAAGATTTGATTTTTTGTAGTAAATAAACACAAATTTAAAAATTCTTCTATTATAAGAATGTTACATTATCTAGGAGGAAATGTAGGCTATATTTCACGGAATAGTTACCACGGAAACAAAGAGTTCACATTCGTGGATTAAAGACTAATCTGTTTATCTATATACACGCTGAAATTTAAATGGTTGTTTTCCCGCAGCGAAAAGGTTTGGTCTTAGTTAAACAAACATTCAATTTATACAAAAACTAAATATTATAAACCAAAAATGGCCGATTAACAATCGTGAAAAACCGAACTCGAAAGTGACATCGAACCGATAGTAATACCTCGCGATACCTAGCGCTCGCGTCGCTCGGTCGCGCGTTCGTTGACCCGGGTGCTAGTCAATCAGCTGATACCTACACCTTAGGTAATGTAACACAGTACCCAATCATAATAATAAGCTTTATCCAATACCTTTTTAGCTATAACTTACAGAAAACGTAACTTAAAACAAGTTGGTTTATTATCTAAGAAAAATAATTTTCTGAATTAGATACCTAATAAAGTATTTAAGGCGTATTTAACAAAAATGAAAAATTAAATGAACTCCGCGGAAATGATATGGATGCAGTCCTTCTGAGTTGAGTAGTTTCCAGACGTAGTATTGGCTTACGCCAAACTTAGCTGCCGCCATTCGCTTACTTCGGCGAGGATCGCATTCGAAGTACTCGATGATCTCCTCGTCGAGCTCTGGCGAAAGAACGGCCGATCGACCTCTGCCCTGTGCATGTGCTGGCACTTGGAACTGCCCATGATCGAGTAGCCGTCGGCGCTACGATCGTCCGGTCCTGTATGACTTGAGGGTTCAGAACTCCGCGAAGACGGAGTGACGCCAAGTGTTGCAGCTCGGCGTAAAGACGCCAGGCAGTATGGGAATTATAATTAGCCCTAGCGTACAGTTGCACCATAGCGACGTACTCTAAATGACTAAAACTGTAATGTCGATCCATAATACTAATAAAGTAGGTAATAAGATAACGCGTGCTGCGCTTCCGACGTTCACGGGACAACTAAGGAAGGAGGGAGTCGAAGGAGAGCGCGGGGCGTTCCGGCTTCGGCGCCGCGCGGCTAATTACAAAGGAAGCCGGCTCGTTTGTGATTCTTGCGTGCAGGCTATTTTATGCCGTATAACTACCATTGAGCTCTTATTTTGCTTTGAACGTTTATGGATCGTTCTTTACTTTGTCAGCAGCGCGTGCGATTCGAGTAGTACCTACAAGGTCCGTTCACTCCGGCTAGTGTTACTACTGTTTATCACGCTTTCGAGTTGTCTAATATTTTTTTTAATAATTTTAAATCCAAAACATGTCTAAAAAAAAATATATATTTCGATAGTACTACCGACGGCAAGTTGTTCTGCTTCGGGAAAACAACCATTAAAATTTCACGGTGTATATAGAAATGAATTTCTGTTCGTTAGTCTCGAGAAACTCGAGAATGGCTGTACCAATTTTGATGAAATTTAGCAGTAATCATCGCTTTAACACAGGGTAAGTAGGGGTTAAGTAGGTGAAGGGTAGACGTAGGATAAGTGTAGGGTAGGTAGGGTAGGGTAGATGTAGGTCACCGCGTAAACGAAGTCTCGTCGGGGCAGTTTATTTTATTCAAAAGTTTAGGTCTTTTATTTATCGATTGAGGCAGTACAAAGTCTGCCGGGTCAGCTAGTATTATATATAATCATGTCTAAATGTCTTTTTCAGTCTCATCTTCATCCATTGGTATGTTTTATTTCCTACTAGCGGCCCGCCCCGGCTTCGCACGGGTGGACTTTTATACCCTACCCCTACCCTACCCCTACCCTACCCCTACCCTACCCCTACCCTACCCCTACCCTACCCCTACCCTACCCCTACCCTACCCCTACCCCTACCCCTACCCTACCCCTACCCTACCCTACCCCTACCCTAAACTTTTCGTTCGACTTCCGTATGGTTGAATACCTACTTAGATCTAACGTTCGTGGGCCGTCAATCGCCACTTAATTATATTGTCTACGTACTAGTGGATCGAGAGGAACAGATGCCATGCATGGGCGCCAAAGTGAGATGGAAAATATTTATAAATAAAAAAAAAATTGGGGAGCCCTCAGCAAATAAATAAATAATGTATCTGTGATTTTTTTGTATGTAAAACTTTGATGTCTACTTTAAATTCAATTTTAATGTATCTGTTACGGGCAACGTGATTAACTGGGCATTATTAATAAGGACCGGCCATTATTAATAATGCCCAAGAGCGATGGGCAAAGTGATTAATTTATTACTTTGACCGGCCATTATTAATAATGCCCGACGGCCCGTGGTCCATGTAATAAATAAGCCAGTGATTGAAATAGCTTGAATTTATCACTTGGACCGGGCAGTATGAATAATTCCCTACTTGTTGCCGGGCAATGTGATAAATTGGTCAAGGCTTAGGTTTTTTTTGTTTTACTAACCAAAAACCTTTTGCGCTGCTCATTTAAAATTTTGTAAGTTAAATTTCATTTAACAAACAAAAACACTACATTTCACCTATTTTATTACTTTGCCCTAGATAGGGTGGGCATTATTCATAATGGCCGGGAAACGTGATTAATCATGCTGTTTTAATCACATTGCCCAATAGAGTCGGGTATTATGAATACAGACCGGCCATTATTAATAGTGCCCGGACTTATCAAATTGCCCGTAACATATCTACCATATGTAATGTATAGCCCTTACATATCGTTTCTGTATTATATAGATTACTACAGCCTCGAAAGTGAGTTTCATTCATTTCAAGAACTTGGCTTATTGCAGCATACATGATATTTAATGAGTCCTTATATTAATGAAATATTTTACCGGGAAGTGTGTAGATTCAAATACATAGTTAAAGTGAGATATTTTATAACCAAAATACCTAAGTGTTATACAAAATCTCACTTACACACTTTCGGGGCCCTCTGCTGTCCGGGGAACCCTTTCATTATTAGAGCTGATAGAGTGGTAGGAGCGTCCCTGTCGCTTTAATATACTTTGAAATTACGGTCCAATTCAATCTCTTGGGTATTCGAGTGATCTTGGGTCTGATGCCTCCAAGTGGCTATTTACAGTAGTAGGTACAGAGTAAAGACATCCTTACAATGTTACTAATGCTTTATCCAACAAAAAGTGTTGTATTCCATGCTAGGAATAAAAAAAAATCTCATGGATTGTTTTTTTTTCGTAGACCTTATGTTAACCTAATTAAAATGTAAAAACTTCTTCTCTTGGAAAAATCATTTTATTAAGCCAGTCAACAGTGTTATTATGACCCGTCGTCCATAAATCTTATTTACACGTCGTACATTATCTTATCGACAGCCCAGTTTAAGATATAATTTCTTATTACAATAAGCCCACAAAAAGTATAAATGAAGATTCGTGCGCCACGACGATAAATCTAGTAAATAAACGGTGTTGCATAAAATTTGTAATTCAAAATGACATTAGAGAGGCGGCGCTTATTGCTACATGCGCTTGTCATGAGCAATCCATTCGCGCTGACCTGACATCACCCCTCTACAGGAACTTCATGACCAATTTATTTTAAGCCACAAATGTCCCAAAGCTTTCAAGAACCGTAAATATTTTAAAAGGCTTTTATAACTGGTTTTCACAATTTTCAAATTAAGCTGCTAATCTATTTTGAATTTCTGTATTTAAGTTCGACTCGGCGCGGCGTTCCATTTATAAAATAACACTAAAATGCATTGAATTTGAAATTGCATTTTGCATTTCTATATAAAAAAATAATTGTTTAATTCCAAAAATAGATCGTATTAATCGTATAAATTTGGATTCGTTCCATTTTTGTGTGTTGCCATTGTCACATAATGACTTTCCTTTTTGACGTAGCGATAGAACTTAATAATAGTGACAGTGAAATCTCGGATCACTTTCCCGCTTAGGCAATGTTAACGTTAGCGTAGAAAACATAAATAAAACTTGACAAATAAAACTATTAAGAGCTGTAAAACAATTAAACACTTTTCGGTAACTACATGATATCTCCGAAGCACCTGGCTGGTCAAAAACAAAATAAACTATTAGTTCTCTATATAAATAACTTGCGAAAGCTGTTTTTTTTTTAGTTTTGTGCTCGTATTCTCTCTGCATCTTTATTCTCATGTTTCGCACACGTTGCGTATAATTTTGTCTTTCTTTAAAATGTTGTTAGCTTTTAAAATGTTAACACTAATTATAACGTTGCTCACTTTAATTATTAAATAATACTTACATAAAATTGAATCAAAGAAAATCTAATCGGCATCGGCACCAATAGTAAATATCGAGTTTATATAATGTATGAGTAAATTATTTAAATCTAATATTGCGTTGTAAGAACATTATTTATTGCGTAGTATTGGTTACATACATGCGTTTTAATATGTAAGTAGATTTATGTATATAATATGCGTTGTATAATTAAATCTACTTACATATTAAATTGTGTTGCTCAAATTACTCATTAGTGAATGTTGACAAGACTTTTAAAATAACTTAGATTTGTAAGCTATGTACAACTGCATAGACAACCTATTTTAGATTATGTATTTCTTTCTAATTTAATCGGGCTATAAATTTATCTTTATAATATATATAAATCAAAACTAATTAAATCTTATCAGAATGCTTTAAACAAAAACAAAAGCCTTGTAAAATAGTTATGGTTTATAAGGGTATAATTAAAGAGTAGAGAGGACGGATTAATGGATATTTATTTTAGTTATTTAATGCTATGACATCTGCCACATTTAAAACACAGTTAAGTTACAACTGTCTAATTCAGGTCTATATTTAGAGCATCATCCCGCGCGCGCGGTTTCACCCGCGTAATTCCCGTTTCTGTAAGAACTTTTTCAATAAATATAGACTATAGCCTTCCTCGATTAATGAGCTATCTAACACTAAAACAATTTTTCATATCGTACCAGTAGTTATTGGGCTAAAGTGCTTCCTATTTCAATTTATTAGTTAAGGTTACATAATCTGACTAGAGCTTAAAATATTCATTTTCCGACACATTTTCTATCTTCCACGATAACTTGTGTGAATATTTATAACCCTCATTATTCAAATATCCACTGAGGTGCTACATCTACGAAATCCAGTATATTTTCTATCGGAAGCTGATTTTTAACGAAAATCTATCGACTATTCGTTTTCGACTTACCATATATGAAATACCTACCTATAGTTCATCCACAAAATCCAGTTATGCTTTTATTATTTTATGAACATTTACGATTGATTTCAACAATCGTAAATGTTCATAAAAAATAAAAAGTAAAATACAGGCATAAAATGAAACCACAATAATTGTAATACAATATTTTAGTTACTTTTATTATAGTTTTGGTAAAATATCTTCACATTTGCAATGTATAGTCAGGTAGTTAATCATGTGAAATGATTATCACTACATATCACTACATAGTTTAAAACAAAGTCGCTTTCTCAGTCCCTATATCCCTATGTCCCTTTGTATGCTTAAATCTTTAAAACTACGCAACGGATTTTGATGCGGTTTTTTTAATAGATAGAGTGATTCAAGAGGAATGTTTATATGTATAATACATCAGCATTGCGCCCGAGCGGAGCCGGGGCTAGTAAATAATATGTTATGATAATATAAATAACATTTACTAATTGGTTTAGCTTCAATTAAAATGGATTTTTTATTTTTAAGGTTTACAAATAAAAGGGACTAAACATATTTACAACTTATTTTATATAAACGCATACAACAATATAATTTATAAGAAGATATCGAGTTGTAATCTCACATCGTATACGATGTGTGTCTTCTGTTATTTTATTATTTTAACAGACCATGAATAATTGTTTCGTGGATTAAGCATACCGCATCTAGCTATTTGGGGATATTTTCCTAAGCTCAATACATAATCCTATGATATAAAAAGAACAGCAGTCAATTTCAAAACATTGTTTCCAAGCCATTCGTCTGCTCCCGCGTCAACGACCTACGTTGCACTGCCATTCAAGTCTGACCAATTTAACAAGACATACCGCCCCTCTCTCTAACCGTCTATTCTATCACCACCAAGACGAAATTGAAAAGTATTTGAAAGCTCCTCCTTCGCTGGGTACGGTTCATTACAGTGGTAGTAACACGTGAAACGCGAAGTCATGGAAAATGCAAGAGAACTGATGAGTCAGTCTTAGAATACATAAGCTTCTTGGTTTTATTAAGCGTTATTGTGTATGTATTATATAAGTTACTTATGACATATTGGTTATGAGGTAAGACGTGCTTGAATCTGTATGTATATGTCCAGGAAGTTTTCTCACATCAAAGAATGCATAATATGTGATATATTTTCGTGCTTTAACCAATTTTAATAGAATGTTCAGAATGTAATAATCTTTACATGCAATGTTTAAGTGCCTCGCATGTTGTGCACTAATAAATGCAGCACAATTTAGTAACATGCATTAAGTTGAATGAATTAATATTGAGATGTAGCAGAGTGAAATCGTAACTAAATTTGTGCATTTTACACGCGTCACGAGAGATTTTTAAATGTATCGAAAAGTTTCGGACCATTGGAAGACCACTCGAAGAGGCCCGTTTAACTTTAAAGGTTAAAGGACACTTACCGACGAATGTCCCTGTCTACATTACGAAAATGCATCACGACTGTCCCCGGCTAGTGTAGAACTATAGCAGGATGTGTTAACATACGATAGGTTTGTAAACGCACCTATCGATAAATGGGTCTCGGTGCTAATGGAGTGCAGGCCCTCCAGTGGAGGGACTATGGAAGGATTATGGCCCCTATCTTGTAGAGGTACCTACTCTTAATAGTGTACTTCTACATATATTAATAATAGAGATTACAATTCAATTCCTATGGAATTATCATATTCTCTTAAATTCTTGACGTGCACTCTCAATTGATCGATAAATGGCAGATAGCACGTAACTATTTTTTTTCTATATTCCATGAAATTTAATGTAGGTATGAAAGAAATAAGGCAACAGCAATAATTTGAAATCAATATATACAAATAGAAATTTATGACAGAAAAACATCGATAAATAATGTAATGATTGCTGAATGCTTTACAAATCTTTATGAAATTATGAACATTATTATAACTAACTTATAAATAAAACTATAAAATTAAATGTATCTAGATAGTTCATTTCAGTTCCTAAAATACAATATGTCGTAGTACAAAGATGGCCGCAATCCGCTTCGTAATCCTCTAACTCTATCAATTAGTTCACGTGTACTTATTATTCGTGTGTATTCTTGGCTCAAGACTTCTTTGTAAGAATAAATGGGATTTAATAAGAAATGTATATTATATATTTTTAGAAGCTTACCTTTAGCAGGTAAGCTACCTAGATTACCTACCGGTTACAAAATGCTACCTCAAAATTATAAAAAGAAGGTAATATAAATTAAATCAACATGATACGTGCATTCTCATTTAATTTATAATACTATGCGAGTCAATTTAATGTGTTTTTCAAGATAAATAACATTGTTTAATCGCAGTGCTTATCTGACAGGACTGAACTCGAAAATGTTTTTTTTTTTTTGTCAAGTTAAGGAATATAAAATTATAATCTTATTTTTGAAACATGTTAACTTACGTATCAACATATTATTTATAAATAGATCACCATAACTTTAGAACGACTAAAGCGAACAAGCAATTTATTTTATGTGGTCGTATTTTAAAATTTACAGGTAACTAACATCTAGTTTTTTATTATATATGAGTTATAACGCACATTCCCTTTTACAACACCTTTCAAACGCTCACAAATACCTAAAATAATTACGTTTTACCTCAAATTTAATTCACAAAGTCAAGTGCGAGCGTTCAAAGTTTAGTCGTTATTGTCGCCCGACCAACTAAGCCCACACCCGTAGGTACTCTCGACAGGCACGTGGTTTGTTTGTATGTCAACTTTAATGAACTTCAACTTGTTAAAGTTACTATAAATTTTAATTGCTTCAGTAATTATTGTTCAGTGATTTGAACAAAGCGTGATCGAAAAGATATTCATATAGCACTGTATAATCCTGTAATCTATCAGTAGTTATCTAGACTATGTTAAAAATATATAAAATGTGTAAGTAATGTATAAAATATTATATTTTTTTTACTTTGCCTATATCCATAAACTAATATAATATACACCATGGCCTTTCGTGCTGCAAGAGTCCTGGTAGAATTCCGCGTCACGGCAGCATGAACGATATTATCCGTCGGGCCCTTTCCGCTGCCGGTGTTCCTGCAATACTGGAACCCAATGGCCTGACACGCGACGATGGGAAGAGGCCTGACGGGATGTCACTGCTGCCGTGGAAGATGGGTAGACCCTTGGTCTGGGACGCCACATGCGTCGACACCTTGGCTCCTACCCATCTTCCATATACTTCGGGTTCTGCAGGCGCTGCAGCGGCTTCGGCGGAGACCCTGAAGCGGCGCAAGTATTGTGGCCTTATTGGAGGTTACATATTTGAGCCTTTTGGGGTCGAAACATTGGGGCCATGGGGTCCCAGCGCTCACAAACTCTTTAAAGATATTTCTAAACGCTTGGTCGACGCCACCCGTGACCAGAGGGCTGGCTTGTATTTAGCACAACGAATTAGCATTGCCATTCAACGTGCCAATGCTTCCAGCCTTCTGGGCACTCTACGGTGGACATCGATGCGGAGCGTTTTTTTTGATGCCCTCTAATATTATCCCCCCTTTTTATCCTATCCTATAAAAAAAATATATATATATAATAAATGTAAATGTTTGTTTCTTACGCTTTCACGCGAAAACTACTTAACCGATCATCATGAAACTTTGTATATTATTTGAGGTGTTAGAAGTAACTTAGGGACACTGGCTTCAATGCGAGCGAAGCCGCGGGTAAAAGCTAGTATACCATAATATGTCAAGATTTAGGCAAACTTCAAATACTACCTATGCCACCGTGATCCCGTGGCGAAGTCATCCGTCCATCTAGACTTCACCGATGGCTCAGTGGTTGTTGTTCCCACCCGGGACAATTATTTGTGTGAACCACAAATAGTTGTTCTGAGTCTGGGTGTACTTTGTGTCCGTGAAATGTATGTTTGTAAAGTCCCCCGCGACACAGGGATTTATTTCCCTAGTGCGGGAGTTGTCTTTTAAATAAAATAAAAAAATCTAGTTGGTAAGCGTCCTATGCTACGTTTGCCGATCCGCGATCTCCTTTCGAGAACTTATATAATACAACAATATTGTTAAGAAATTAAATTACGGGTAGATTACCAAATCAAAGCAAAAGAAATTAAACGTCCGTCAACCAATGGTTAAAAAGCCAATTTTGAAGGCAATGTGGCCGTCTATTACGCAATTTGCGCGTAAAACTTTCTAATGACCATGGTTATAAACGAGCTATTATTTGCAGAAAAAAGACTACGATAGTTATGGACGATAAAAAAAACATAAAACTACGGGAAAGCGTAATTAAATCAACTTACTATAAGTACCTGGAGCGTTAAGAAAATTCTTTGTGTTATACTTATCTATGCTAATATTATAAAGGGGAACGATTTGTTCTTTTACATTAATGTTTGTAACGAATAAACTCAAAAACTACTGGACGGATTTCGATAGCATTCACCATTAGAATGCTACATTATCCCTGAGTAACATAGACTACATTTAATTAAGATGTTTCCACGGGTATGGGAGCTACGCGGGTCAAACTGCTTGCGGGAAGCTAGTTTTTGCTGCAGGTGTGATTGGTAGAATCCTTGCCTTAGAAAGGACGTTAAGCATATGGATGACTTTTTTGGTGAGATCTGCTTCCGATTCCATCATAAAAGCACTTTAGAAGGCCTAGACAAAACGACATTATGTGGAGCGACAGCTTACTTATCGCAAACTTTGGCGGTCTACTCGTTATTGGGCTTGCTAAAATAACTACTAAACGATCGCTCTTTTTAATTCCATCAATAACTGACGACCAAAAACGTGACAAGTAAAATTGAATTTAATGGTTTTCGATTCTATTCGGTCGATAATATTAAAAATTCACTTGGCTTCACAATCGAATTGAATTAAAATAGTATTCAAAGAGGCATACCTAATAATAAAATTGCATAAAAAAGTCGTGCCCAGAAGCCATGAACATAGATTTTAAGTAAAAATACTAGCTAAAATGAATGTTTTGAAGAATCCAAACGACGAAATAATCTTCATGACCAAAACATCAAGAACCCGCCTTCCTTCACAATTCTTCCTTGCCGGCGGCACACACCACTGGTCATCCGATATGGGTCACGCCTGTGCACCATCTATGATGTGCTTCGACCTATTTCGGATATCCCCTAGCTATGTTTGTTGGTCCCCTTACGGTAAATCTATCGTCGATCGTGTTATCTGATGATACCTATATTGAGTAGCGTGTGCATAATTTAGTTAGGAACAAATTGCGTTTTGGATGATATGATTAATAATGATTATAACAAGATAGAAAAAGGTAGAAGATAGATTAAATTAGGACGATTCTTACATTCATAAGGTTAGGACCGTATTCTCCTATCACTTTTCTTCTTCTTCAACAGCCCGTTTACGTCCACTGCTGAACATGAGCCTCCTTTTAAAATACCTTGGCTAGCCAGAATCGTTGAGGGATATTGCCATAATCACCACGCTTGGCAGACGGATTGGTGATCGCAGTAAGATGTAAACCTTGAGCTAATTGATGCTGCTGCCCATCCATCAGCCATGTGTCCCTTAGTCGCCTTTTACGACACCCATGGGAGGACATGGGGTGATCTATTCTAAGCCGGAAACCACACGGCAAATGTTTCGGCTATCACTTTTACAGTCCTTTTGACGTCCACTGCTGAGTATCTTAACAGACCAGCGTCGCTGCCTGTTCTTGTTGATCTTGCCACAATCACCACGCTTCTCAGGCGAATTGGTGATCGCAGTAAGATGATAAGTAACCTTGAGCTGATAGATCCACCCATCCCCCAGGTGTTATGTTTCTTAGTCGTCTTTTACGATAACAATGGGAAGACTTGGGTAGGAATATTCTAAGCGGGTAATACCTATTACAAATTATATCTGTATTTCACTTTAATATGCATTTCTCTCAGATATTCAAGTCAGAGACTTACAAATTGCACCTCATTTGTAATCCCTTTTACCTATATAAGTAGGTATATATTTAACTTTTTCAAGTATTTTTCTTTTTATAGAAAGAGTGATTTAAAGAAATGGAAAGTCAAAGTGAACTGTTGCTGTTGAAAAGCTTTTTAATTACCTACCAAGAACTTAGTGAAAGTTAAAGAGATTTAATGTTATTATAATTACGGATGTGAAGGGTCTTAGGTACTTACCTTTTACCTTCTAAATGTACATTATATCCCATGTACCATATTATCATCTTACCTACCTAGATAATTACATAAAATATAAACATAGGATAACTCCCATGATATTTATACTAATTATATTATATTTAATAGCTTCATAATCACTACATAGTATAAAACAAAGTCGCTTCCCGCTGTCTGTCCCTATGTATGCTTAGATCTTTAAAACTATGCAACGGATTTTAATGCGGTTTATTATATTATTATGGATCAGGGGAGGCCAATCGGTCGATCCCGGCAGCTATAACAGTCGATTCACTTATATAATAAAAGTGACATTTTAGTCCATGTTAATCCACAAATACGTGCCACAGATGTGCAGAAGAGTTTGTGTTTGATTTATAATAATTTAAAAAATACATAATCATTCGATTGATTTTTACGGTACATGATTCAACGTTATGTTGGTATGCCATATAGTCGATCGCACACAGTAAACAGTCGATCTTAGGTCTTATTAAGTTGGCCACCCCTGATATAGTTAGAGTGATTCAAGCGGAAGGTTAATATGCATAATATATCAGCCTCTCTTCTAACTTGGCGTGCCCGACAGGGTCCATACTTTGTACTGGTTTTGTCTTTGTAATAACTTATTCATACATATGGTGTGCAATAAACGAATATGAATATGGATTGCACCCTTGCGAAGCCGCTAGTTTAATATATGAAGCTTATGTTACTCCTGCCCGGCTATCATAGGCAGCGCGACTCGAGTCTACTCTACGGAGGCCGACCAATCACATTGCTGAAACGCACTGTCACGTGACACTTTCTGCAATGTGATTGGTCGGCCTCCGTAGAGTAGACTCGAGTCGCGCTGCCTATGCTAGCCGGGCAGGAGTAACATAAGCAGGCTGGATAGCGTAGCTTTCTAATGGTGAATGATTTGCAGTGGCATCTATAGTAGCCTCACAAACTACAAGAAGACCAACAGCGCCATCTAGCACCTAGCATCCCAACTAACCTGTATCGCGCAACACAAGTTCGCAAGCCAATTCAAACATATACAAGTTCTAAACAGTAATAAATGGCCGTCGACCGCCGGGCATACCACCTCGCCTGGCAATGAAGATCTTCATTTTCTGCGGAGGAACACAACTAACCGTTCCTCTACAGATTTTTGAAGACGCCGAATCGTCCCGGAGTCTATTCAATCCAAACCAACAAACAATAAAATTTTTCCTCTTTATAATATTAGTTTAGATAAAATAATTATATTTTGCGGAAACCCATATGAATTTTATTTTTAATTTACTACTTACTAATTATTTAACCATAACTTTATAAATATAGTAATGATGATCTTTCTGTTACCAGGACCTCGGAAGGCGAAGAGGGTGATAAAAACACAAATGATGCAGTCACTAGGATACCTCCACATTGTCATATCACCATCAAATGTACTAGAGAGGTGAGTGATGATGTTTTAATAATAACTATGCACTTATTTATTTTTTTCTGAATACCAGGAAATGCGACTATACTTATGGACATAACATTATTCAATAATGTTATTTGGCTGTAGTAAAGTGGAGATCCTTCCCCTATCGTACCATGTAATATCTTTTTCCGATTAGAATTAAAAATATATTAGCAATATTTTGCACTCCTTCTTCATATAAACCAGTGATTTTCCCCTAGGGGTCCACGGACACGGAGCACTCGGCAAAGGTCTACGTTGACGTGTAAACAAAATGGGGTTCCCAACTTGTGTGTAATATGATAGAAAGGGAGCAAAAGGGGGTCATCCGAAATCAGTAAATTTGTTAAGGGGTCTACGAGAAAAAAAAATCGGGCGCCTCTGATATTAAACTATAAATGTGCGAAATTTCATAATCTTCTATCCGCGCAATTTTCGTAAAAAGGGGTACATAGTTCTTGCTTCAAGTATTAATATATAGATTTCCTTTAACCCAATAATATTAGTTTTCATGACTTTTCTTTTCTGACTCATAAAACATCGTACCATCAACAGATCGCAGGTTTCAACGGTCTATCAGAAGCAGTCCGTCGCCTAGACTTCTCTTCAGCTGTGAGAGATGTGCGCAGGTTCAATTATATCTGCGCTTTACTGGAGCTGCTGGTTGGAGGTCAGAGGCTCACACATCTACCGGGGGCCGCCCAGAAACTGTTGCTATCTATGTTGGAACAGTTGGCTGATCAAGGTACAAATAAATAAGTGACCCTATTTCAAAAGTTCTACCACTATTCCATAAATCTATTAGTGTCGTCTTGTCCACCGAAGTTTTCACGGAAAAGTGGGTGAAGTGGGCTAAGTTTGAAGATTACTAGCAGATTTTTGCACACTACTAGTATTCTTGTTAACCCCTCGTGCTAAGCTAAAATGGTTCAAGTCGGTAGTGCAATGGGTGAGGATCGAAAAGGTGACCACATGTTTGAAAGGCCGACGGCCTAGCCATTGGGCTACGGCCGTTTCAAAATTGGAAGACTAGTAATAAAATGATCAAAGATCCCTTGCAGTCGAAAGATTTTGGGTATACACTGGGAGTAAAAGAAGTCATCGACTCATTTTATTTCACGATTTCTTCCAGAACTTCATAGGCTTTTTTCTTTTCCAGTGGCTACCTCAAAACAGAATCTGAACGCTCTCCGAGCACTAGTGATGTCGGTATCGTCGGCGCGTGAGTCGGAGAAGCGGTCGTGTTGGGGTCGTCCGCTGGGCTCTCGCGCCTTGTGGGGCCACCACGACCATGCTATAGCTAGGATCAATAGGATCGCTAATAGTATAAGGATACAGGAAGTAAGTGAACAAGGATTTAGCAGAGGCAAAAAAACCCTCTTTTGCGGTGGACTTTACAAACACATCATTCACGGACATAAAGCACACCCAGACTTAGACCTGGGTAGGAATCGAACCAAGAACCGGACCCCGCCAACGGCGGATCGAAGGAGTGTCCGGTGGTTTTAGGGGTGTAAGGTCCTCTCCTCGTGGTATGAGTTAGCATACCACGCTATGGTGAGGGCGAGTCCCACATATCCCACCTTCAGCGCGCGAATACGCTGCAGCGGCGATGGAAATGAGTAAATGCATGGCCCCCGGAAAAAAAAAGAGGTCTCAAGCTCTCGGTAAATAGACACCGGTCACACAGAGCCACCGGTGCATTCAAATAGCCTTTAGTTCCCAAATTGTACCAATACTGATTTCTCAATCGCAATCTCGTTCTTTTTGCACAAGTAACCATACATGCTGCTGTAAAATACATATTATGTTAAGATTTTTATGGGTACCTCTTTTTTAGACCAAAGTTCCACACACTGTGTTACTAAAACTTGCTTCTCGTTGTCCTAATAGTAAGTAAACACATGTCGCCAGATAATTATGAGAAGTTTTTGAGGGAGATGAAACTTAATATTATTTTCTTTAATTTCCAGCCAGGTCCGGAAGTAGTGCCTAAACTTCACGATATGCCTGAAGAGTGTATTAGAGAAATACTATTGAGGATATCGGACCACAGGGATTTAGATGTAAGTATCTACAAGGCAATAATAATATAATCTGATTACTCGACTCAATCGATGTTTCGTCGCATGACCCTTCAGTAGTAGAGAAATGAAAGAAAATTATCCAACTTCTATGACACATATATCCTATGGGACAAAAACGCCGTGGAACGAAACAGCGAATGAGTAATTTTTACGTATTAATGAAATTTTAAAATGAAATAAAATACATTGATAATATTATCTTAAGTTCTTACTTTGTCAAATTAATTAGTTAAGTTAATTACGACTTGACCCAAATACCTACATATTTTTTAATTCAATCAATAAATTCACGAAATAGATACACATAAAAAATGTGATGTTTCTTTTCTTGTGGGTCATGCTGAAATATAAGTTTTTATCAGATACTTCAAGCCTATGTATTTTTTTAACCCACACATAACGTCACGCGCCCTGATGAATTAAATAGCTTACTAATAAAAATAAAAGCTAATCTTTAATAAGAAACTAAAAGTAATAAGAAACTAATCTTTAGTTCAATGAGTGATCTTTAAATTCATATTATTTTCCTATCCCAGTCAGCATCATCAGCGTGGACAGTGATGGCATCCGTATGCTCAGAACATCGCATCTGGCGCGAGCTGGTGACCTTCCACTTCTCACAACAACAGATTGACGCCGCTCTCGCCAAGCAGAAAGACGATACCAGTGAGGAGAAGGAAGCTGATTGGAAGAATCTGTTTCATCAGCTGAGAAAGTCAGTTATTTTTCAATTGATTTAATTTAATTCAAATTATAGTTTGTGTGGTATTTGAAAAGATTATACGTCATTAAAAACTAAGTTATATATTAGACGACTATACCTATAGTTAGAGTTCCCATACGTCCGAGTTTCCCCGGATTTGTCCTAGTTTAGTGTCCGGGGAGCGGCCGGGCCGGACTTCAGTCCGGGTTTAAAATTTCAAGTCTCGAGCAACAATTTAAAGTCGTTTACATTGCCAACTGTTTTTTATTACATTGCTTAAAAAAGCCTGATGAGATGTCCTGGTTTTGAGCTCTAGAATATGGGGTATCTCGCGTCTTGTCCGGGTTGTAAAATTTTACAGATGGCAATCCTACCTATAGTCACGGAGACTTCGATTGAATATTTCTAATGCAATAATAATGGATGGCCCTCCATTAAATAGAACACAGCAGCATACCAAATCGGCAACGAATTTAAGCTTGTTTTCTGATATTTTAATGTAACGTTTACTTCCAAATGATTGATTATTTATTTACTCTTTTTTTGTTCCAGGATGTACGGTCTACGAGAAGACACACAGTACGCCGAGACACTGTCTCTATGTCGACACTGCAAGTGCTTGTTCTGGCGGTCACTCGGACACCCCTGCATAGCTGATCAGGTAAATATACGACCATAAATCAGTTGTTATATTAGTATAAATCTTAATACTGAAACTCCAAACTATCGATCAACCGAACGATCTACTAATAAGGCTGTTTTAAGATTAAATGACTATGTCTTAACTTCTTGACATACTGATAACTACATGGTTGTCGAAAAAAAACGATTCTGGGTTAGATATCCTTACATCATCATCATCAGCCTGTACAACGCTCACTGCTGAACAAGGGCCTCCTCCCGAGGGAGGGTTTTTGCCATAGTCACCAGGCTTGGGTTGGTGACCGCAGTATTATGTATTATGTACAAGGAAACGCTGCTGCCTGATCCCTGGTATACAATTGTTTTAGATGATGTTATAACAATCGGGACCAACGGCTTAAAAGCACGGAAGGTAGTCCCTCGGCATAACAGACCCGGAGAGAAATCATTGTCCTTACATATACTAAGAAACAAAGCAGAGCTCTTTAAAGCAGACATACTACAATGCTACTTGTTAAAAATCCATATTTATCATCCACAGTGTCCGGAGTACGCCGAAAGGCTCAAAGAAGCGGGAGGTCCCCTCCCCCCGCACCCCGTGCCGCCAGCAGCATTCCTCAAGTTCTTCTCGCTTTAAACGGTAACCATCCGGAAACGATCCTCGACGCGACAGCTTACCCTTACTACCAGCTGGCTTTAATTGGTCATTTACACCAAGGAACGAATAATTCTTGATATCCCGTTATTGTCAATCCTTTTTTACACGTAAATATGTATATGAAAGTACATATTGTTAATGTTGTTCATCTTTAAAATTTAGGTTTGTGATAATATATATGGGATACTATAAATATCCCAGTTCAGTAATAAATTTCAATGTTCAGGTACAAGTTCCTGTTTCGAAATAAAAAAGGAAAGATATCAGGATGTGTGATCATGTATAAAAGAGGATTTTTAAGTAATATTCATTGAGCAAAATTGGATGGTTCATAATTAAGATTATATCAGAAAACAATTATGAAATTGTGTTTTTTTTATTACGCAACACTGTCAACAAAGGCGGAATTAATTGGCAGGTTGACATTGAAAATATTAATATCAATATTAAAGGCTAATTTTTTAATCAGATTAAAATTATCAGAGGAATCGATTTTAATTTTGACAGAATGTCCGTACAAAATCGGTCAAATTTAAAGCTTTGATTTTTATTTAAGGAATAAAAAATTTGCACTTTTTATTCTATTCTATATGATATCAGATATTGTCTTATTATAATTATAATAATTTCAGGTATGAAATGTTGAATGTTTTGTGGGCTCATTTGAATGTGTATGATAATCTTCATATTTTATGGACCATCTAATTTCGACTCCAATATTGGTGCTTACTGTCCAAGTTTCAAACCTAGTGTTTACTTGTAAGCAGCCCTTAATAACTACGACTGACTGAGATCTCAGGCAAGAAGGCCTATAACATTATCAGTGCTATTTAGACATAGAAAATGAATTACTTTAACTATAGAAAATTCAACTACAATTAAAAATAAAGATGTTTATTCTAGGACTTTTAAATAATGCCTAAGTTTTAAAAGAAATAGTTAATTCATAAGCTTTTAATTCAAAGCGATAACCATTAAGCTAAGGCATAATAATATTGGGATTAAAGATTGGTGAAGTTATATAGAATAAGTAATTCATTTTCAAAAGTTAACAAGAAAAGATAGTGAGTCATTGCTAAAATATAAAAATGTGTTCCATTGTAGCTATTTTCTACATAGTATTGGATTTATGATTAAAAAAGTGTAGAACTAATTTTTTATAAGTAGTGAAGTAGAATGTAATAACACTAAATAATATTGCCAGTAAAAAAATAATGTCAAGAAAAAAAAGATATACAGAATGAAGCTTTGGTGTTATGTAGAAATGAATTGTGAATCATTTTTTTGTTTGGTGAGAAAAAAGGATCCTATTATTCATTTTCAATTTGAGGAATTAAAAACAATATTTCCAATGATAACAACCCAAAAATTTTACCTCCTTTTTGATTAGTGATAGGGATTTATTAGTTTTCTTTTTTTGCATTGTTTTGCACACACTTAATGCTTGTTAATTATTATGAATAGGGCTTTAAAAATAACAAAAAAAAAATTATGTGATAATTCCAAAATTTATATTTAATATAAGTGTGTTGTAATTGGTATTTAATCACGTGTGTTGTTTGTTATGTTTATATGGATTATATTTTAGTTAAACATAAATTAATAAAATAAATTAATTGCCAAGTCTACTAAACATTATCGCTCATGTAATGTATGGGACATAAATACATTATGTCGAATTATAATCTGTAATATATTTTACTCTATGACTTACTTACAGTATTACTAATAGTACATTTGTGTTGTGTCACTAACAACTAAATAGCAATGTTAACTAATGGACTTGGCAATACAGCGATATTGCCTAAATCCAACTGTATTTAATTAGTTCCTTTTTATTTAAGATAGAATGTAATAATAGATATGAAATCACCATGACTTAATTTGCTTTTAATTCTGACTGCATTTTCGTAGCATCACCAAAACTAAGGTTAAAATTATCATGCTAATACATCACAATAGGTTAGTAGTGTAGTCAATGACCACCCAGTTTTTAAAAACGATAGGATGTTTTCATTAATAACATAAGTCTTAAAGCATTTGTAGGAGAACTGATCCACTGTATAATCATTCTCATAGACAAATAAAATGCTAAATACTGAAAGATTTTGTGTTAAATTCAGTATTTCAATTACAAATTTTAGGTCAACCTTGAATATTTTAAATGAATAGAAAGAAGATTATGGATACATTTCAAGACCTCAGAAGCAGAAGTGTTTGAACGAATGTTTCTGACGTATAATGGCACATCCAACCTTTTGCTTTTGAGCTCTAGATATGAAAGCAATAAATGATGAACAGATCACTGACAGCTTCAATTAAACTTAACTGTAATTAAAAACTTAAAAGGTATCTTATAATGTGCAGCTAAAATAAATAATAATAAAACAATATTTTGTTACACAAGGATCGTTGCATACTAATAAATTAATATAAGAACTTTTTCATGCTTGTTTTAGATTTAAAATTATTGTATAAGGTTCTTTAGGCCTAAATTGTATTCAACAAATTCTATCCGTCACAGTAATATTAACTCTCTGTGATTTCCTTTGATTCTGAACACAAAATTATTTACTGAGTCTGATAATTAAGAGGAATGTGTTCGTACTGTATTTATTGGGGAAAATAATAATTACAAAAATCCACCTTTTTGGATCATAAGTTACATAATAACAAGTCATGAATTTCATAGGATAATGTTTTAACTGAAATATCTTGTAGTCCCAAGGATACAGTACATAAAATATAATGTTTATTGTAATGTGGTAGTGTCGTTGTTGATATTGTGATATTTTAAGATAAATTTTATTGATTATTATTGTAATAAGTACTCAATAGTCGCAAGATGCTAACTTTAGACTTACTCTGGCTCATTATTTGACTAATTTTGTACACATTTTCACATAATGTGATTTGAAAAAGATACTGTCTCAAATTGTTTTAAAAATATGCTTATGTCTATGAGCTACTTGAGTGATAGTAGTACAAGGGCCTGTGTCTCGTCTTTATTGAGTAGTTATTTACAAATGCAGCTTACCTACTCACTTTTAAGTCATTTTTAGTTAAACTGTGATGTTTTGTTTTATGCAATGGAATTGTTTTTTTTCTGATTTGTGTTCTCACACACTGTAATATGGTACTTTGTAATGGTATTTTGAAATAAAGTATTTTGAATAAGATACTGTATTGGGTTATTTCTTTGCCTTTGTATATTGTGTTTTAATTTTCAATTGCGGCCATTTTTGTATAAGCAAATCTAGTCTTTGATATTAATGATTAACAATTTACAACATTTTCTTTTTATAAAATTGATATAATCTATATCAATAAAAATTGATCTAATAATATGTGCACAACTTGAAAACAACATGATTGATTAATTTGGCTGATTATTTTTTTATTGCCTTGTTATTAGAACAAGGTTGGGATAATTAAAAAAAAAGAAATCAAAACCTAGGAAGGTCAAATGGAAATGTGAAATAAGATTTTTTGACCGGACAAGGCTGCAAAGGCATCTTGTTAAATTACATCCTTTCATACTTTTGCATTTGCAATTTTGGAGGAAAGTTGACAAAGTTCATAATTGGTACTTTAAATTTTTTTAACAGATTGAGCAGATTGACAAATGCAATAAATATGTATTAAAATATGGTTCCTTTAGGATAATATCCAATGCATGGAAAAATTTATTTATTATATGATTAAGTAATTGCCCAGCAAGAACAAACAAGTACCATGGCAATGCCAATTAGTACCCAAAGTGGCAAATAAAACTTGAGCAGCAAGTTAACACTTACATTACCTATTTTCAGTTTGATGCTACCAAATGACTGTCTGACTAAATCTAATATCTCAATAAAAAAGTCATTTACTATAATAAATATAATTGGTACATTTTGTACTTACAATATTAGATATTAAACCACAATAAACAGAATAAAACTAAACATAGTCTTCACGACAATTCGCTTTTCACTTTTTCACAATGTCTGACTAAGTCTTTCAGTTTGTAGACCAAATCATGCAGCTGTTGAGTTCCACAGGTAAATCTTATATCGTTGTTGTCGTCAGTTTTCAGGATCACTGTGTATAACAAGTTATCAGACCCGACGCCAGGAGTATTGGTTAAAACTTCGAGTTTCCATTCGACATCTGTTATTTTGGGTAATACACTTACTTCTATCATTTTATTTGGCTCCATAGTTAGTAAGTAGTAAGTTATAAACACACCTATTTTATACTGTATTCATGTTATTTCTTTAAAAGGATATTTAATAAATAAACAGTGCGGTAAATATTCTGTGTTGTCTAGTTTTGTTAAATGATTGACATTATTTTATTTGACATCTGACAAACTATGACTATCTCCAAAATTCTCAAAGAGGTGAAAGAGAAAACATTATAAATATGCTAAAAATGAATTAAAATCAGAAGTAGTAATGGACATGCGGAACACTCCTCCCGTACTGTCACGGTGACGTTTCTACAATGTTGTCTATGGTTTCTATTAAAAAAATATCGAGTAGGTACATTGCCATAAAAATAATGAAATAGAAATTCACTCTGAAATTTAGTAGTATTACACTGGCTACATAATTAATATATCTGCATTGTTAGTTGCAATGACTGCTAAAAACTCCTTTTTTTGGTTTTAAATCACTATAGTAGATTTTTTTTTAAATCACTACTGTAGATTTTACGGCAGCATGATATAACTGTAATGCTTCCTTAAACTACAACAATAGGTATAAATTTGCCATTGGTTTAAATTTAAAAGAAAAAATCCATTCTAGATTCTCTTCCTAATCAGCACTTATGATCAGGTACGATTGAGGACAAACATCAGTTTATTCCAATAAAGAACGATAACATTTGGAAATATGTGAAAATTACAGATACCTAATCAAATATATTTTATAAATTCTTATGTTCTGTAAATGGCTTATTCATCATATTACTTATAGAATTTATATAATCTTTTATGAATTCTATAAGTAATATGATTAAATATAAAACTGAAACTGAAATGACACTTATTATTTTAGTAAAATAATATATTATTTAATCGATAACTAAGAATAAAAGAAACAGGACCACAAAATAAAACAAACTCATTATTATTAAAGTTAGTATATTAAACAACTTTATGAAAGTTGTAACATTGATTTTATATTAATCAAAAATATTTTAAATCTACCCTAATACAGTTACACTTGTCATAAGGCAATGTTATTTGGCCGGGTTATATATAAGGC
This sequence comes from Nycteola revayana, assembly GCA_947037095.2. NCBI lineage: Eukaryota > Metazoa > Arthropoda > Insecta > Lepidoptera > Nolidae > Nycteola > Nycteola revayana. Next base: position 18,352,889 of record OX344847.2, on the reverse strand, counting down.
ACATCTATTCCACAATACAGTTACAATATTAGTTAAATCTATACATATAATGTGTTTTATAGCAATTAATCTCATATAATAATATAAAATTGCACATGGTTTCAAGAGATTCTAGCGATCGGCTTCTATTGTGAGGTAAGAATCAAGTTTCGAGACTGAAAAACATGTGTAAAATAAAAAAGCTATTAAAAAAATACATGTCACATACATTCTCTAAGTCCGTCCATATTTTGTATATTAAAGCTATTCCATACATTTGAAGTAAAAAGTTCAGTGTAGCACCATTTTAAATATTAGCAGGTAAATAATAATTTATTATTAAGTATAAATTATCGAATCCAAAAAAAGTAATTAGAAATTAGAACACAACCTAATACTAAACAACACTTAAAATACTGGCAGTTAAACATTAATTGATATCATGATCAGAAACAAAATTGTCAATGACTTAATAAAATGAAATTACGTTTATAAAAATCACAACATATTAAAGGAAGGTTCGAGTTTTCTTAGCCAGATAACATTAGTATTTAGGTGGTTATTCAAATTAAATACATATTATTTAATTACATTAAACTATTTTCCATCATCAATATTATAATATGGCACCTAATTACTTCATTTTGTATTATGTAAATGCCATATTCTCTTCAGATTCCTTAACAATGTACTTTTTAAAAGTTTGAAAGTCTAAGGACGAAAATTTTTCTGCATTACTTTTCCATTTATATGAGGTTGTATTATAAATATTTCATAAACATAATATTTTGCATAATTTAAATCGTAAATAGACGTCAATCTAAAAAGGTTAAGCCTTTTAATTTTTATTGTAATTTACCGCCATTTTGTCTAAATATTTTTTCATCTTATGTGGATTCCATAAGGTTTTGATCAGAACCGGCAAAAAAAATAAATAAAAAAAGCCATTGTACACGTTTTGAAAAACGGAAACTAAAAAAAGAATAATGATCGAAATTTAAACTCAGCGTTTCATTTTCTCCAGTATAGGTATAATCATCTCAAAGGTAGGTCGTTTCCCTGGATCCTCGTTCATGCAGATCTTGATGAGTTTAGCGATATGAGGAGACACGCCCGGTGGGATGGTGACTCGTAGGCCTTCCAGGGCAATCTTCATGCCACACTCCATTGGGGATAAATCCGCGAATGGAATCTGGAAGAGTAGATATTTTGATTATATTTAACCAACATTTGGAACCTAAGAACATGAACGTTTTTGATTAAGCTAATATATAAAGCTAGAATTTATTTGTTTGCTTGAACGCGATAATCACAGGAAATACTGGTCCGATTTGAAAAATTCTTTCAGTGTTAGATAGCCCATGTCTCCAGGAAGGCTATATTTTATATTACTATTCCCACGGGAACGGGGGCTACACGGGTAAAACTGCGCGATTGAAACTAGTATTAAGTACAAGGGGAAGGTGGTTCCTTACCTCTCTAGTAGCGAGTTCCCACAGCAGTATAGCGAAGCTCCACATATCAGACGCTTCTAAATTCCTCTTGCTGGAGGGCTTCTGTAGTGCCTCGGGTGACATCCAGGCAGGCGCGTACAGACGACCCTTCTCTTGGAACGAGAACTTTGCGTCCGCCATGTTCACGCGGGCTGTTAGGTCTTCGTCGATCTAGTGATATAAATAATATTGTTAGAAAAATCTAGCTCAGTAGCATAAGGTGCCATTATACGTCAGAAACATTCGTCATAAATACCTTTATCGTATACTAGCACTTACGACCAATTGTTCTTGAACTCGAGAAATATAATGCTAGTAATTGTATCAGATAACGTATTGTACTCTCAGAGCGAGAGGATAGGAGCGATCTGTCTTCTGTCCATTGTCACTCGCGCGCAGTTGCATAGTGCACGTCATTGTTGCAAGCGTCATGGAAGAATTTATCGAGATTTTTCGACGAACCGGACCAACTCGCCACCAACCAACCTCCGTAGCGTAGCGGTATTTGGCTCGCCTTGAATCTCGGAGGTCGTGGGTTCGATACCCACACCGGACATGAAATCTTTGTGTAAATTCTAAGATTTCTTTCCGGGTCTGGTTGGTTGAGGCCTCCGTGCCTCGGAAAGCACGCGTTAAGCCGTTGGTCCTGATTGTTATAACATCATCTATAATAATCGTATATCATGGAACGGGCAGCAGCGTTTCTTGTGTGGTACAATATAATACTGCGGTCACCAATCCGCCTGCCAAGCGTGGTGACTATGGCAAATACCCTGCCCCGGGAGGAGGCCCATGTTCAGCAGTGGACGTTATACGGGCTGATGATGATGATGATGATGTCCGACGAACCAGGCGAGCGGGCGCGCCAGCGAGGTGAACGAGAAGCTTCGCTGGAATTTCGTTAGCTGCGTTCGCATCGCTGACGTCGGTTAGTCAGTAGCTCGCGGTGTGAACCGAAGTATGTTAAGGAGGTGAAACGATGTTCGCCCGCCTAGCTCTGTGGCCTGCACTTTAGTGTGGGTAAAATTCTAGCTATAATTTTTCACAGTCCCAATATTAAAAAAAATAACGTTGATCATTGATTTGTACATCCTTTCATGACACAATTCAGCATTTTTGTTAACGAATAATTAAGTTTGCTATGACTTCAAGCACCTGACACAAGTTTTTTTTTTTTTTTTTTTTTTTTTTATTTGGATTGTCAACAAATGATACACAAATCTATTAAATTAACGAATACTAAAAAAAAAAAAACATGCCTTGTGCTCTCATTCAATTATAGGCAACCACATCTTACACATTCAATTATAGGCAATCACATCTTACACATTCAATTATAGGCAACCACATCTTACACCAACAACATACAACCAAGATCGACCGATAAGGTAAGGCATAGTTTTGGTACGCGTGTGTATCAGTAGATCGTATTTAATTTTTAACTGTTCCAAATTGGAGTAACCTCCACCACACATGTAGAAACGTCAATTATAGTGATATTTTTTTACTAGTACTAGTTTTTACTAATATTACAAAGGCGAAGGTTTGTATGTATGTATGGATAGATGTTTGTTGTTATTTCACGCAAAAACTACTTAATGGATTTGTCTGAAACTTGCACGGGGATTATTAATATGCTCGATTAACATATAGGTTACAAAAAATCAGTCTCCTACCCACTGGAGCAGAGCTCGCCTGCACTCTCAAGGTGCAACGCTTCGGAACTCACCATGATGTGCTTGCTGTTGAGGTGGTAGGTGGGCAGCGCCTTGTCGGCCTGCAGCGCGTGCAGGTAGCGCAGCGCGCGCGCCGCGTCCAGCGCCAGGCGCAGCGCGGCCGGCGCGTCCAGCACCAGCGCGCCGCCCGCCGCGCCGCCGTGCAGCAGCGCGTGCAGCGAGCCCCACGACATGTGCTGCGAGATCACCACCAGCGACGGCGGCGCCGAGCAGCACCCCACCTGCACACGCGTCCTCCGTTACTCTTAGCAGAGCAGGATAGTATAATATACTACTTCGTGTGAGAGAATGAGGTAGATGCGCAAGCGTATGTCGAAAGACAACGTGTATACACGATACAAAATATTAAAAAATACCTTTCTCTAGTTTCCAGACTAAATTCCGTTATTCCAAATCCGTTCAAAAGTTAGGTACAGGTATATAGGCTTTCTAAAATGAAATTGGAGGCAATTTTTTTTTTTTTTATCGCTAATGCAAACCTTAATGTTGTTTTGGCGCTTGAAAATTTCTATTTAGTCATCGTTTGGTCAAAATCATGAAAAAGTCTTGATAATAGAATTAACTTTTAGCTCAGTTTTTGCCGTTTATGTTTGCAAAATAAATCATAATATATTAATTTAACCGATACGAAAAGCAATGTCCGATCTAATTGCTTGATAAAAACTTAAGGTGTAGCGCTCAACTATTTTTTTAATAGCTTAAAGTAGCTATTAAAAAAGTGATATAAAATAGTAAAAACATTTTAAACTGATGTCAGAACAGGGAACCTAAAGCTTTGCCTAAATTGGTTGCCTCAATAATTTGTTATACTCACCACAGGCAGTATATTGGGGTGCGAGAAGATCCTGAGCTTGGGGAACTCCTCGTTAAAGTCTCGTTGTATGCGCGGTGTGCACTCTCGGACGGCCAGGATCTTCGCTACTATATCGTTCTTCTGCCACCTGCCTCGCCAAGTCTCACCTAATATATTAAAATTATTTTGAAACTACCGTTTTTTTAACTACATAGCACCAGGCCCGTAGAAAATAACAATTACGAGTCATTATTTGTTTTTTCTAATAGGGATGAAGACTAAAAAAATCTATTTAGTCCGTCAGTTAGATTACTAATATATATGGGTATTTTTCTTTTCATGTGACGTCACTTTTTAACCTACGAGTGATGTCACAAGCCATCTCCTGAACTTTATTGTATGTCTCTCTGTATCTTTGTATTTTTTTATTGATTCGATAAATCAAAATCAATCGTGTCCAATATTTTTTTGTCACCTAAATGACAATATTAGCTGAATCATTAGTATTGAATAGGCAGTTATGTCTATACACATATAATGCAACTAGGTTCGAATGAATTTAAGCAAAGTTAGGGGTGCTAATCTTTAATTTACGTCATAAACTATAGCGAGTTTTCGCTAAACACGGAAACGCGAACGTGATTAGCTAGTCGTTTACATAATAAAATGCATATTAAAGGCAAAAAATATATAACAGAATATTGTATAAAAGTTAATTTTTCATTATCTTTCTCTGATTTTTTAAAAATAGAAACACCTTACTTCTACAGTTGTTTTTAAAAACTAAACCTACCTGATGGTGTAACAGCAATCCTGGTATGAAGGGACAGCTCATCAATGTTGATGCCTTTATGTCTAGAGAGCGTCACATCTCGGCTTCTAGTCTTCAAGCCCAGCCAGGACTGGTCTTTGAACTGGATCTTCTTCATATCCTGGCCTTGTTGGACAGCAAGCTCGTGTAATCTGTTTATTATAAATTCTTTCTAATAAGTGTTGTATATTGGGTTTGAGTACTGAATTACAGTGATTAAAATAACCACATTTATATCAGACTTTGCACAGTCTTTAGTTAGGCACGCCTTTTTGCTACTTCACTTGGCAAACGCGGCAGACCCCGACTCACATGGATAGCTGCTATTAATAAGGACATGAAAGGTGCAAATGTCACATCTGCGTCAACCCAGGCCAGAATGTCCTGGCGAAGAATGACTAGGAGCGCCGACCCCAAATGATAGGACCAAGGCTAGGCGGAGAGAGAGAGAGAGAGAGAGAGACTTGGCAAACGAGCAGGGCTGCAACTATCATTAATCGATTAAGAAAGACTTAAATACCATTTTAGGTGGTTTGCTCTTCAGCACAGTGTGATCGCTGGCGTGAGATTGCGACTTTTTATTTTTATTTTGGGTATTTTTAATAAATTATTTATTATATTATTTAATTAACGACGCTTTAATACGTCCCGTATTAAAGATACGATAGAGCGGAACCAGGGCTCCAAAGTGTTTGCAAGAGATAGGTCTATTGGGCAAAGCCAGATGACAAAGCTGAAGAGGGATGATGGCAGTCTTGCGTCGACAAAAGCGGAAGTTTTAAGGGAAGTCGAAAAGTTCTACGGGCAGCTCTACGCTTCTATCACCAAGCCTGATCTTAGTGCGGCTACAGACCCAAGAGCCAAACTGACCCGACACTATACCGAGGATATCCCGGACATCAGCCTGTACGAGATAAGCATGGCCCTGAAACAGCTAAAGAACAACAAGGCGCCGGGTGAGGACGGAATCACATCAGAGCTCCTGAAAGCGGGTGGATTACCGGTACTTAAAGTCCTTCAGAAGCTCTTCAATTCCGCCTTGCTCAGAGGCACCACGCCTAAAGCATGGAACAAGGGCGAGGTGGTGTTGTTCTTTAAGAAAGGTGATAACACTTTACTAAGGAACTACAGGCCCATCTTGCTTTTGAGTCATGTCTATAAGCTGTTCTCCAGGGTTATTGCGAATCGTCTCGAACGAAGGCTTGATGACTTTCAGCCTCCCGAACAAGCCGGATTCCGAAAAGGTTATAGTACCGTAGACCACATACATACGCTGCGGCAAGTAATACAGAAGACCGAAGAGTATAACTTGCCGCTCTGTTTAGCGTTTGTGGACTACGAGAAAGCCTTTGATTCGGTTGAAACATGGGCCTTGAAACATGCCACTTGAGTCTCTCCAGCGATGCCGTATTGACTATCGGTATATCGAAGTGTTGAAATGTTTGTATAGAAACGCCACAATGTCGGTCCGAGTACAAGAACAGACTACGAAGGCGATTCCACTTAAAAGACAGGGAGACGTTATTTCTCCGAAACTGTTTACGACCACTTTGGAAGACACCTTCAAACTTCTGAATTGGAAAGGACTAGGCATCAACATCAACGGCGAATACATCACTCACCTTCGATTCGCTGATGATATCGTGGTCATGGCAAAGTCGATGGAAGAACTCAGTACAATGCTCGAAGACCTCAACCGAGTCTCCCAACGGGTAGGTCTTAAAATGAACATGGACAAGACGAAAATCATGTCTAACGTCCATGTTGTGCCTGCCCCTATAATGGTTGAGAATACGGTTCTTGAAGTTGTTGACGCATATGTATACCTAGGACAGACAGTCCAATTAGGTAGGTCCAACTTCGAGAAGGAGGTCAATCGCCGAATTCAACTCGGATGGGCAGCGTTCGGGAAACTTCGCAACGTCTTTTCCTCCAATATACCTCAGTGCCTGAAGACGAAAGTCTTCAACCAGTGCGTGTTGCCAGTGATGACCTATGGATCCGAAACGTGGTCCTTTACTATAGGCCTTATGAACAGGCTCAGAGTCGCTCAGCGAGCTATGGAGAGGGCTATGCTCGGGGTTTCTCTACGAGATCGAATCAGAAATGAGGAGATACGTAGAAGAACGCGGGTTACCGACATAGCCCAACGGATTAGTTCGTTGAAGTGGCAATGGGCAGGCCATATAGCACGGAGAACAGATGGCCGTTGGGGCCGAAAAGTTCTCGAATGGAGACCGCGGATCGGCAAGCGTAGCGTAGGACGTCCACCTACTAGATGGACGGATGATCTGGTTAAGGCCGCGGGATCACGGTGGATGCAGGCCGCTTTTAACCGCAACAACTGGAGATCTATGAGGGAGGCCTATGTCCAGCAGTGGACGTCCTACGGCTGAAATGATGATTATTTTTAATTGTCACTTATGAGTTCATTGCAAATTAATGTCGAGAGATAAGAGTACGCGAGCGTTCACGGGTGCACTCATCCCCGTCACTCGGTTTGGATAGAAAAACAAACACTGGCTGAACTTGAGCCCTTTCCCAAAATGTTGAGTAGCTTTTGTTGATTTGACATGTGCTGTATGTTTAACGAACTACAATTATTGGCAATCATAAAATTTATTTAACTTTTTACATAAAAAAAATATTAGAAACCTAATGAGCTAAAAAAAAAGATAAGCTAAAATTGAAAATTGAAAAACGTGTTTTTTTATGGCAATCTGTCAACTTACCTATTCAGCAATTTCTGCCAGTGTCATATCATGACTACTCATAATATTTTATGTAAAATGCTAAATGATGTTATTATTATTATTATTTTAACAAAATTCTTAAGACATTATACACTAACCTCTGTACAAGTTGTCCTCTAGTTTTGTCAAGGGGAGTGTCTCCATCCTTGTTTGCCAGTGACACTAGGCCTCCAGCCATAACAAGATCCTCAGCGATGGCGTTGTACCCCCAGAAACATGCATAGTGGAGGGGAGAGTTACCATGCTCATTTGTGAAGTTGACATCTACTCTGTTTTGTAGCAACTGGAAGAAAAATAAAATATTGTAAATAAAAATATATATTTTTCGCCCACTTCTGCTGGCAAGATTTCCTAGCGGACATGACACAAGGACAAGACGAGGCCGAAAGAAAACAGTGGAGAGGATAAGGGAATAAGATCCTGACCATGCCCACTCCTCAGACAGTCAGTCGGCCAGAGACAGTGGTCTGATACCTACCGCTTATCGTCCTAGGCTAAGCCCCTGTGAGTTGGGAACATGGGCAGCTTGTGAGGAGTAAATATGCCTTAGAGCCCTTGGTGTCCCTATGAATGGGATTAATATGGGCAAGTAGTTATTTAACACATAATTCATATTTCGTTGTCAAAGTCAAAGTCAAAGTCAAAAATTCTTTATTCAAATAGACACATTTAAAATATTTTAAATCATGTTCTTATGATGCGTCCCATTCTTTTACTACCACCAGTTCTGGACGTGGCAACTCTGAGAAGAACTGGCAAGAAACTCAGAGGAATCCTTTTTTTTAAATAAATTATATTTTACAATTATTAATAAAGCAGTATTGTTTCAGAGCAACTCACTCCCAAGCAGTTTTGTCATTAACATAATCAGACATTTTATAATAAGCCTTTTTACATAATTTATCTTTGACATATCGTTTAAACTTGTTTGTTGAAAGATCTCTTACATTATTAGGAAGTTTGTTGTAGAAGCGTATACATTGCCCCATAAAAGAATTGCTAATTTTGTGGAGACGTGTAGCATGTAAAACGAGATTATGCTTAGATCTAGTATTAACATTATGAGTGTCGCTTTTTTTCTTAAAACTATCTATATTCTTATGAACATATAAAAGGTTTTCATAGACATATTGTGATGCGACTGTAAGAATATTAGTCTCTTTGAATTTCTCCCGTAGGGAAACCCGCGGACCAAGTTTATATATAGACCTTACAGCTCGTTTCTGTAGTACAAAAATGGTGTCAATGTCCGCACAGTTTCCCCACAGAAGAATTCCATAAGACATTACGCTATGAAAATAACTAAAGTAAACCATTCTAGCAGTATCCAAATCAGTGAGTCGTCTCATAGTTTTAACAGCATAGGCCGCAGAGCTAAGTTTTCCTGATAGTTTCGCAATATGTGGGCCCCATTGCAATTTGGAGTCAATAGTTATTCCCAAAAAGACAGTTGACTCCACTGGCTCCAACCGAATACCATTTATTTGCACATTCGTATCAATTTGTTTCACATTAGGTGTAGAAAATTTAATGACTTTGGTTTTGTTTTCATTTAAAAGTAGATTATTAACATTAAACCAATGGACTACCTTCGAGATTGCATTGTTTACTTCGTCATAGCTGCGTAGCTGTCTACTTATTTTAAATGTCAAGGATGTATCGTCAGCAAACAATACTATCTCATGATTATTTCCTACATAATAAGGTAAGTCGTTTATATACACCAAAAACAAAAACGGTCCCAGGATTGAGCCTTGCGGGACGCCCATGGATACAACAGAGCCTGGTGATATTTTGCCGTTTATATCAACCTTCTGAATTCTATTGCCCATGTAAGAAATCAGAAGATTGAGAGCCTGGTTCCTAATGCCATACCGGTGTAATTTCCTGACAAGAGTGTCATGGTGAACGCAATCAAATGCCTTAGACAGATCACAGAAAATACCTAAGGATTCCTGCGAATCTTCCCAGGCCGCGAATATAGTTTTTAACAATTCAGTTCCCGCATCTATGGTTGAGCAACCCCTCGTAAACCCAAACTGTTTTTTGTGTAATAAGTTAAATTTATTAAAATGTCTGAGCAACTGGCTAAGAATTAATTTTTCAAAAATTTTGCTCAGAGTGGGCAATATAGAAACAGGTCGGAAATTCGAGGGATCAGTGCTATCACCGGATTTAAATAATGGTATAACCTTACTATGCTTCATCAAGTCAGGAAATACACCAGAATCAACACAACTATTAAATATGTATGCTAGGTAAGGCGCTATTATTTCAATAATATTAGATACAAATTTCACAGAATGACCCCATAGGTCTTTAGTTTTTTTCTTCTCTATGGTATTGAAAGCATTAACTACATCTTTATAGTCTATTAAATTAAAACTAAAATCGGTAACGCATGCAGAAACACTTTCGTTTAATAGCGCCTCAGCAGATATTGAAGATGAATTTAGAGTTTTAGTTGTTATTAGAGGTATGTTAGTGAAGAAATTCTCAAACTCAGTTGCAACTTCCATATCTGCCGAAATATTATCATTTTTTATTTTTAAATTAAAGTCTCTATTACAATTTATAGCTCTACCTGTTTCATTATTAATAATATTCCATATTTCTTTTATTTTATTAGATGAGTTTTTAATTTTATTATTTATATACATTGATTTGGCAGTAGAACAGGCTTCTTTAAATACTTTGGAATATCTAGTTACCTTATTCTTAAAAATCGTACTCTTATTAAAAGTCTTCTCATAATACAGTTCATATAATTTATTACGACTTTTGTAAATACCAGGTGTTGCCCATTCACTGAAACTTAACTTACCCTTACAGATTAACTTAGTTTTGGGTGTAAATATTGAATTATATTCAGCAATAACCATGTTAAAAAATAAATTATACAGCTGATTTGGGTTATTGTGAATTGGCAAACCTGATAATTTAGATGACAAGTTAAAATGAAATGCCTCTAGACGGCTTTCACTAATGGGTACAAAACTTATTTTTTTACTTTGGATTTTATTGGTTTTCTTGGGAAAAGATACTAACTGTCCACAATGGTCTGACTGTAACATATTAATTACAAATTTATGTATAGGTTTTAAGTTAGTGAATATATTATCTATACAAGTAGCACTAGAGGCAGTAATCCTCGTAGGCTCAATAAATAAATTAATCAAATTAAAAGATTTAAACAAATTTAAGAAGTTACAGGTTAATGTATTCTTTTCCAAAATATTTATATTAAAGTCTCCACAAACAACAATTGTTTTATGACTATTCGCTAATTTGAACAGGGCATCCTCCATTATTTTAATAGAAGCTTCATAAGGCGCAGATGGAGGTCTGTACACACTCAAAACATGCAGTTGCTCCAATTCAATACATGCTATTTCTAAAACCCTTTCAACAGAGAGGCTCACAATGTCAGTTCTTTCTTTAAATTTTAAACATTTCTTTACAATGATCAAGGAGCCACCTCGTATCATACGAACTCTGCAGAATGAGCTAGCAACCTGATGATTATTGGAACTGAAAATGACCTGGTGGCTTTTGAGCCATGACTCAGTAATACATAAAATATCTATATTGTGACAGTTCAAAAACAGTTCCAATTCTAACTCTTTACCTAACATCCCCTGTATGTTTTGATGCACCAGGTTGATACAATTATTATTTTTACAATTAAAAGATGTTACAATTGATGGGGATATTACATTACTATTAGATAACAATATGTTACTATTTACATTGCCAGAGATATACTCTTTTGTCTTAGACTCTAATTTAAAGAATTTGGAATAACTTCCAAGGTGTCATCACATAATGTCAAATTATTATTTAACTGCTCAATAGAAGCAGTGCCGTTAGCCAATATTTTGGCTGATTTATAAAAACAATATGATAGCGAATTTGCTATCTGTCTCTTATAAAAATTACTAAGACAATAGTTATTGTCTGTCAACTCATAATACTGATTATCATTAAATACATTTATGTCTATTAATTTAAATTTGTCATTATACAATGTCATTGTATGTAACATATTATTTAACTTATATCTATAAATATTTTCCGTCTCGGGCAACAATTTACTATAAGGAAAAGTAAATAAGCAAATGTTTTCTACATCTAATTTACTGAGCAAATCAAAATATTTAATAAATGAATGTTTATTTAATTTCCCTAGTCTCCCAATTAAAATAATTAAGGATGAGTTGGGTTGGTAGGTACCCTTTATAATTTTTTCCATTATTTGTGCAAAACTGGCACCATACAGACAGTAATTAGTCACCAGATTCCCAGATTCTTGTAAAAATAATTTACCCATATTTTTGCCTAGTTCATCACTAAACATTATTATTTTAGAGTTATTTTTAGTGTATTTTTGAGAATTATTAAGTAATAATGATTTATTTAAAAATGTTTGTTGAGAAGCACTATTATTGAGACTAATATCAAATTTATTAATTTGATATTTTTCTAATGGTAATTTATAGGAAACTGCTGACTGTGAACTTACCGGAGTTCGGTTAACTCCATTCCGATTGTAATAATTTGTTAAGGACAATAGTTTTTGTTCATTGTCCTTAAGGTCAGCCACTAAGCAATCCATACCTGCACAGTACTCCTGTATTTCTTTTTGAGCAACCTCATACTTTTTAGATAGTTTATCTAAAGTTGCATTCAACTGTATTATCTCTGACTGAAGGTCACAAATTATAAATTCATATTCCCTATTATTACTTTTTAATTTTAATTTACAAATTTTACACATGCCAGCTTGTTCAACCTGATTATTTGAAATAAGAGACTCATCACAGGTTAAATCAATTGTCAATACATCCGGCTCATTTGAAACGGGAGGAAGAGAAACTAAGTCAGGAGCGCTGCCTACCAACTCATCAAACAGTGATTGCGAATGTTCAGCTTTTGACATCTGCTGGGCGCACTCCAGCTGTTCAATGGTGTAAAGTGCCTTTTTTAACCCAGATTCCAGCTCAACATTACGTTCAAGAGTGGTCTCGAACTCCATCCTACACTGATCAAAAGTACATACTAATGATTGCAATGCATCCCGGTCTGCAATGGCACTGTCCAATTGTAAGTTAATATCTGATAACTTACCCTTCAGGATTGCATTATTTTTAATAATAGATAGTGCTTCTAACTCATTTTCAGCACGTTCCTTTTGCAACTTCTCCGATAAGTCCTTAAATTTCTTTAAATCTTTCAATACAATTAAAAGTTTACTATTCAGCTCCTTACAGCGAATCTCTGAACATTTTAAATCCTTTTGAGATGTTGAATATTTGTCATTCAACTCCTCATAGCGTGCTTCAGCAATTGCCTTTCTGGTCATCATCATTTTATTTTTTATTTTGTACCTCAAACTGTCTAGTAGAAGGTAAGGAAAAATGCTGATAAAAGTAAAAGCTAAAGATTAAGTGCACTAAGTTGCATATAACTAGACAAGAGAGAAAAATAAAACTAATAAGGTAAGTAGATTAAGAACAAAAAAAGAAATTAAAATGTTACTTAGAATAAATGATAATTAGACAGTTATTTAAGGTTAAGTGACTCAGTTTAAGATAAATTTAACTAGTATGTTAATGCTATTTCAATTAATTATTTAATAAACAAACAATAACAATTAGCTATCTAAGGTCACTCAAGAACTATGCACCAATCCACCAAGGGGGTGCCACTATATCCTTATGGTTGAAGTGTTAATATGTTGTGTATGTAGTGTTACTTGTCTGTAGGCAAGATTTGCCTGTCATTCAATTCCACTTCAACTTATTGTTAAGTGAAAAGAGACAATAGCAGAGCCTGTGTGTTTAGGGACGTGGCTCACTATTATAGGGAGCTAGTATAGTGTTAGTTTAAGTAGTTATGATGTTAAGGTTATAGCAACAATCCACCTGTAATGTTTATAGTTCAAGTTCAAGAGCATTGACCCCTTAACAGCTGTTGAGTTTGTAATTCGTTAATAACAACTGTGTCGTACTCTGTGCAATAGCCTGTAGGCTGTAAGTATGTATTTATTGTACTATTTCTCGATAATTTATAACATAAAAAGAAAAGTTAACCCTAAAGGAAAGCAAACTACAGGTTTGAACGACAATAAAAGGGAACACTTAATTGTTTATTTCATGTAGGTAGTTAGGTAAGATTCGCCGTTATTTGAGTAGGATGCTGAATATAATAGAAATAATAAGTCTAGGACTTACCAAAATATGCGAGTTAAAATACAATAATCCGTTTGATTCACTTATATTCACAAAACAAAGTTTGAAACTTTTGAAAGTGATCGTTACGAACTATTGACAGGCAGTGGAACTTTACTATAAAACATATGTTTAATCACTTTATTATTTATTTTATCACTGGTATATGTCTTTTACATTAATTGGAATACAAATAATCGAGCTAATTTGATAATTATGCACAAAAATAATTAAATTATTAATAATTTATTGGGAGACGTAATTTTGACGACCTATCCTTAGTGTTGCCAGAGGCGAAATCAAACTTGTGATAGACTGGTCTCTTTCATAGATATTCTAGTAATGATCTACTTCTGAAATTAACTTTAATAAATCATCTTACCAGTAGTACAATTGGACGGTGTCCATGAGCTGCCGCCAAGTGCAACGGTGTGTCATCTCCCATATTAGTCACGTTGATCCTTGCGCCGCGCCGGATCAGCATCTCCACAATTTTGAGGTGCCCCTCCTTGCACGCCCAGTGGAGTGGACTGAAGCTGTGGTCATCTCTGGAATATGGTTCAATTTTTTTTTTTTTTTGTAGAAAATTGCCCTGAAAATCTTAATTGTACTATGATATACAGCTAAGTGACCTACTATTATGTACTAGGCAAGGTGCAAACCTGACTCGCTGCTTAGTTTACATGTCTGACAGACCAAATAAAGTGTACTTAAGTGTGCAAATAAACTTACTATAGTATAATAAATGCAAAATTTACAATATATGTAACTCAACTAAAGAATGGCTAATTGGGATGAAGATTGACAAAAAGATAGCTTATATTCTGCAATACACACACATAACTTTGTGGCGACATTCAGAAGACTTCATGAAAGAGGTATGTATTTTACATAATATTATAAAAAACTAAAATTAACTAGTCATCACTATGAAATTTTAGGTGCATTTTGCATCACCTTTGTTAACAAAAATATAATATTTGGAATAGGTTTTGGAGTACTTGCTTTCCTATTGGTGTGTTGTGTATAAAACTTTGGTAAATTCATCAACAAAATTAACTTCATATGAACCTCTGGTTTTTTAGTAAATGATAGGATTCCTCCTTTTGTGACAATTGCAATCAATACTTCAATTAAATATGATAATTATCATAATTCACTCTTGCAGTGCTTAGAAGAGGCCTGAAAACTATATTGTAGTAAATTGACCGATAAATTTACTATGATGTATAGCTAAGTAACCCTACAAAACCAACACCAAACTATTATTGTTTGTTGTATACTTATACTAGCGACCCGCCCCAGCTCCGCACGGGTATAAACCTTCGTCTTAAATCCCTCTATCTATTAAAAAAAACCGCATCAAAATCTGCTGCATAGTTTTAAAGATTTAAGCAGACATAGGGATATAGGGATAGAGAAGGTGACTTTGTTTTATACTATGTAGTGATTACTGTACTTTAATTGTTGAGGTTTTTATTTTTAAAGTGAATATAAATTTAAATACTCTTTATATATTTTTTTAAGTTTCTACCTGTTGCCATTATTAAGAAAGAAAAAAAACTGAATACATAAGACACATCTGTCTTATCTATTCAGTTTTTTTTTCTTTGAAGGTGAATGACTTTGTTTTTTGAATAAAATGGTAATATTCACTCAAGTGTTATTTTTTAAGTCATTCCATCTACTTAATATCTCCTAATATCCTAGAAATATTATAAAAATATAAGTTTTGATTTAAAATTGTCATTGTTCATACAAAAAACAAGATTTTACTGAAAATAGTTACTATACAAATTCTATGAAACGAGAATGATATTGAATAACTTAAATTCTTACAGAAATATTACTATGAGGAATATCATTTAAACAGGAAATTCCAGGGAAAAAACAATTGTACTCTGTTTTCCTGCTAATTGAAATGAGATCAGCGACATTTATTATTAACCTTCAAATAAAAGGTTTTAGATAATGCTAAATAATACTTAATATGAATAATAAATTATTTTACATAAAAAAAATATATATAATAATATAATTAAGACAGATAGCTTAATTTTTTCTTTAAACCAGGTCTTTGACTGGTTAAAAAAAAATTAAGCTATCTTATGGTCATCGATTTCTAGTGGCAAGTTTAAAAGCTGCACATTAGAGCTTTTTAAACTTTTAATATTAATTACAAGACACTGAATACTAAATTATAAAGAAACAACTGCAATAGGTACTTGGAATATAGGTAACCAAGAGTTTTGAATACAGGTGTAGTGTAGTTTTAATACCAAATCCTGTTGCTAAAGGACCTCATATCAATTCTTCTGGTTTAGTACACCATAAGTAACGTTAAAAAGGCGTGTAAGCTTTTTTACTAATTATTCTTAGTAATGATACTTATAAGGTCGAAGATCTGATCTCATACCCATAGACTATTATTATTTTTGTACACACCTGACGCGATTCATGCTAGGCCATGACTATTGTGGGCGTGTGCTCTCAATGTCGTTTCCACCGGAACCTCCGTACCCATATGGCTATTTTAAATAAGATTATGTAGTCAATATACTGATCTTACCCCTGATTCATGTCATGTTCAGTATCATCCAGCCAAACTCGGACTTGTAAAGCATTTCCTTCACGACACCATTGAAATATATCTTCCATGTTTTTACACTAAAACAACTGACCACGAAACAAATTATAAATCAAATGGAAACTTTCATTTAATCACTTATATATAACACAAAATGTACGCATAAACAGTAATTTTAAAAGTGTAAATTAATTTTGAAAATAAATGCGATCACTTCATTGATGACCGATTTGACAGTTTCGCAATCACCAAAAATAATACACAACACTTCTAAATGAACAATGAATGAATCATCACAACTTCTTTTTCTTTCATTAAGAACTCATATAGGTCTGTCTCGGTTTAGCCTTCAAAACAATGTAGTTTTAATTCAGTTGTATAATGTCCTGTTGAGTTGCCAGATAAAAATATTTTCCTTCTTTTTACAATGCTTACTAAATAGTGGGAATCTTATTAACGATAAATCTAGTTCGAATTATCAAAGTAAATGTATATACAGGGTGTTTGGAAGGGAGCTGTACATACGCCTAGGGTAGAAACTAGGGATAGTCTGCTACCAACCCCCGCCCATTATATTGACCTTGGCCTCAAGGTTTTTTTTTAATTTATTTTTATTTTTTATTTGACTTTTTTGTGATTTTTTGACTAAAACTACCTGTAGCTCAAAATCTATCCATGGGATCGGTCGGCTAATGGTCTTGCTTTAATCGTTAGAGTCTTAGGGTCCTGCAAAAAATGATGTCCTTATTTTACACCAGAAAATTGTGGAGAAGAAAAGTTATGGGGCCTGAAGTACCATAGTAAGGTAAAGAAATAATTATAAGGGCAACTTTCTATGGGGTTTAAAAAAAACGAACAGGGTTGGAGTTCTTCTGATTTTTTTAAAACATCCTCAGTCCATGCCCTTTCTAACGATATGCTAAAAGTGTATTTATCACTTTTAGTTTTAAAGTTATTAATTAATTTCCGCAACTAGGGCACTTTTACCACCACGAGTCGACATTTGTAAGACAAATGTAATTTCCTGAATTTAAACCAGTTTGGCCTACAGTTGGCAAATTTGTTGTCTCACTCTTACACGAGAGCAACATGTATTTCTGTCTCTTTCGCTCTTGGGTCGACGGGGCCGGGCAGGTAACTCGTTAGGGTCTTTGTTAGTCAGTCGAGATTTACCCATCTTAGCTAACTTACGTACTTGCCGTTACGACGCTCCACTGTTTTCGTTAATTTTGTTGAGTTTGTTATTACTTCGTTTTTGTTAAGTTTTGTTATTTGTTACCTTGTTGTTGGCAAAATGGCTGGATTTACCAGTGAAGAGTACACCGACATGCTGGTGGTGTATGGAATGGCTGATTGCAATGGGCGCGAGGCACGGAGGATTTATCAAGAACGGTATCCTAACCGGCGAGTGCCTAACCACCAAACGTTTGGCTCAACTTATCGGCGTCTGCGAGAAACCGGAAATTTAAATTTCCGGGAACCAGCCGTGAACAGATTTCAACCAAATTTGGCTGCGGAAGAACGCATATTGGCTGAATTTGAGGAAGATCCGACCAGAAGCGTAAGAACCGTAGCCCGGACGCTTGGTTTAAGCGTGTGGAAAGTCTGGTCGGTTCTTCGCGAAAATGGACGTCATCCTTTCCACTACACCCCTGTTCAAGGTAATTTTTTACATAAAGTTTTTGTTTTTAGCTCTTATGTAATGATCTAGCATGTGAATTTCATAGGCAATTTTTAAATTAACATGAGCATGTGTGTGAGAGAGAGAGAAATGGAAAGACAGAGATAGCAATCAATGTTACATAGCTACTAATTCATAAGGAAACCGCTAACGTTGATATTTTTATTGTTTTAGGCTTAGAGCTTAGAGGATAACGACTATGCAAGAAGGGTGGAGTTTTGCCGCCACTTGCTCCATACGGACGTGGAAGATATTAATTTTTTACGGAGTATTCTCTGGACTGACGAGTCCAAGTTTGACAAGGAAGGAACTGTAAATTACCACAATCTCCATCACTGGGCACCCAGAGATCAAAACCCGAGAGTCAAGAGGCACAGAGGTTTTCAACGAAGGTTCTCCGTGAACGTATGGGCAGGCGTCATCGGTAATCGGTTGATAGGGCCGCACTTTTTGCCAGACAACCTAAACGGGCAAAACTACTTAGATTTCCTCGAAAACGATTTGCCTGATTTAGTGGAAGAAGTGTTTGACGAAGATCGGCCCATAGTCTTCCAGCACGACGGCTGTCCTGCTCATTGGAGCCTAGCAGTGAGGGAGCTTCTGAACAACTGCTTTCCTAATTCTTGGATTGGTCGGGGTGGGCCAATTCCCTGGCCCCCAAGGTCGCCTGACCTTACCCCACTCGACTTCTACGTCTGGGGAAGGGCGAAAGAGTTGGTGTACGCAGAAGAAGTACCAACAAGGAAGGTTCTAATTAACAGGATCCACGCCGCATTCGATACAATGCGCGAGGAACTGCTGCTTAGAACGGTGACCGTGGAGATGAGGAAGAGGTGCCGAGCATGTTTACAGGTCAATGGTCATCAATTTGAACAAAATTTGTAATTAATTAAAATTAGTAATTATTTAAAATTTGTTATTGAATGACATTTGTCATTACCAAATTTTTTGTTTCATTTGCCATCCTTTTACGATCGAACACATTTAATTATTAGTTGAAATTTTTGCTTGAAGTGCCCTAGTTGCGGAAATTAATTAATAACTTTAAAACTAAAAGTGATAATTACACTTTTAGCATATCGTTAGAAAGGGCATGGACTGAGGATGTTTTAAAAAATCAGAAGAACTCCAACCCTGTTAGTTTTTTTTTAAACCCCATAGAAAGTTGCCCTTAAAATTATTTCTTTACCTTACTACGGTACTTCAGGCCCCATAACTTTTCTTCTCCACAATTTTCTGGTGTAAAATAATTTTTTGCAGGGCCCTAAGACTCTAACGATTAAAACAAGACCATTAGCCGACCGGTCCCATGGATAGATTTTGAGCTACAGGTAGTTTTAGTCAAAAAATCAAAAAAAGTCAAATAAAAAATAAAAATAAATTAAAAAAAAACCTTGAGGCCAAGGTCAATATAATGGGCGGGGGTAGGTAGCAGACTATCCCTAGTTTCTACCCTAGGCGTATGTACAGCTCCCTTCCAAACACCCTGTATATTTAAGTATGAATATCTATTGAAACTAAAAAATAAGATCAGTATTTCTGTAGAGGCGCGTGTAACCGTTTATTGTCCGTAGGGATCGACGCCATAGCGGTTGGGTGCCTCTGCTGATCTATACTAATATTATAAAGATTTGTAATGAATAAACTCAAAAACTATTGTGCAGATTTCAAAAATTCTTTCACATTCACCCTGAGTGACATCACACGGGAGTTACCGTAAACCGCGAAGTCCTTTAGAACTATATACAGATTTCTAAGAAAGCCGAAGTTCTATAAAAGGAATTTCTTCTGTCAATGAAAGACATGACTATTAAAATAAATATCACAGCTTGCAAGAGCTGTTCAGGCCAAGTGCAATGCTCAAAACAGTTCTCAATCACATTATCTTTATTAGACTTAAAAATAAACAAATATTTATTTCTTAGCAAATGTAATCTTCATAGCATGAGTAGGTGTGATTTTGAATCCTTGTAGGGCTTCCTTAGCTGCTGCCGACTGCATTTCATTAACAAATTCAACAAAAGCGATGTCATGTCTGTTAGGCACAAGACGAACTTCTTTGAAGCCAGGGAATCTGTAAAAAGAAAATAAGTTTAAAAAAGTTATAAGAAAATGAAGTAAAAATAAAAAGGGGGCCTAATTTAAGTATATGATAATGCACTCTCTATTGAAAATTAAAGATATTCTCTTTGAAAGAGAAGAGCATTCAATTACATTTCATAGTCTCATAGTAATCACACTTACTGGTTAAACAACATAGACAACATCATTTCTGATGTCTCATCAGGAAGATTTGTCAAGAACAGAATTTGGTTAGGAGGTTGTTCAGCATTGACGTTATTGAGCATGCCAGGAGCCCCCAAAGGCATGCCAGGCCTGTTGATTTCCTTGTTCTTCTTTTTCCGACTCTCATCAAAACCTTTAGGCATTTTAGGTCTCTTTGGTCTTTCTTGGAATGTGCCCTTTACTTTGGCTATGACATCACTGTCTGTTTTGCAGTATTGAATTCTCTGGAAATTCAAAAATGATTATTAATTAAATGTTGAAAAGTAAAATAATTGTTTGAATTTCAAGATAATCACTACATAGTATAAAATAAAGTCATTTTTTCTGTCCCTATATCCCTTTGTATGCTTAAATCTTTAAAACTATGCAACGGATTTTGATGCAGTTTTTTTAATAGATTAAGGGATTCAAGGGGAAGGTTTATATGTATAATACATCAGCATTGTACCCGTGCGGAGCCAGGGCGGGTTGCTAGTGTTGAATAAATAGTAGTTGTGAAAAATAAGTACAAAAAATTATACAACAATTTTTTTGTTTTTATTATTTTAAAGTGATTAAATACACATAGCAATATTTATACTAAAAATATACTAACCATGGGTTTATCATAAAATGGGAATCCCTGCATACTCCTCAATGCCACTGTGGCACTTGAAATTTCCTTAAAAATAACAAAAGCTTGTCCCCTCATTTTCAATGTTTTTAAAGCCACAATATCCAAAATTTGACCAAATTGAGAAAAGATGGCATATAGAGATTTTTTCAACTCATCCTTTTTTATCTTTTCATTAAGATTGTTTATGTAAATTGTGTGGTTAGGGCGAATATCCATTGCTGAAATAAAAGTAGTAAGTTAGTATTTAATTAGATATCAATCGACGGTCTAATTATATTCCCCATATAAATAATAATAATGGGATGTTTAATGGTAGTTAATGATTTGGCATGGGAAATAGAATGTACGAGCTATATAGAAGTACTATGACAAGTTGACAATAATGTTTAGGTTACGGGTATTCATAATTTTAAAAGTGTATGTAATCCACTATAGTTTTTAATTGTAACGACGTGCGGAAGCCAACAAATTGATTTATTACATACAATCAGTGATATTAAGGATAAAATTAGGTTACATTAATAACCACACTTACTCATGTTGATTAGTGCTTGTGGCTTCTAGGATATTTACAAGTATAAGATCAATCGTTTAAATATTAAACTAGATTCGAAATAAACCAGAAAACGCGATAATTGAAACAATTATTACACTATGTTAACAAAAATTTGCGATTCGAACAAGCGAAGCCGCGACGCCGTACACAATTTTTTTATAGTTTAATTTTGACGAGTGACCCTTTCTTCTTCTGCCTTTTTATCAATAGTATATTTTTTTATATCAGATAATGGTTTTCACACATATGTATATATGTACATAATTAATGAAAACCTATAAATTAAGAATAAATGTTAAATAAATACATACAACGATTTCTTAATTAACCTGGAAGCTACGGCCCGGAACATTTGCACGTCTGTTGATATTTTCGCGCGCTGTCAATTGATTTAATTAATTTGTCAATGTCAAAAGAAAGCTAGAGCATGTCGTTGCAGTGGGCCTTTGTTTATTGAAAATAATTTCTAATGAGATAAAAATAGCCGTTCCATAAAAATAATAAATATCGCAATAATATCCCGTAATTTATCTATACATATTAGCATTTAACCATTATAATCTTCAGTAAACTGATAAGTACAGGTCTGTAAAATGCATGAGCTTATGAGTGATTTTGAAACGGTTACTCCCGATTTGTGGCAAAAAGGTGAAGAAGTATGGAAAGAAAAGTTGATGAAGTTGCCAAATTGGTTTCAGGTAAATTTACAGATATGATTTTGTAAAGAAATTTTATTGATCATTCATCAGTTTCTTTAAAACAATGACCTTTAAACAACCTTTGTTGTAGTATTATGTTTACCCTTAAAAGTTTTGGTGTCTGTATAGAAAGAGTATTTTTATATCTTTTATATTATTTTTTATAGATTCCTCTGATCAATGCAAATGCATCTCACAATCTGCCGGATAGCACCTTGGTGCGGTTCCGTGGGATGATACAAGACATGCACAACCCTGAGTTTTACTTTGAAGAGTTTGAAGTCTATAACAGTACAACAAATGAGTGTAAGAACAAATCTGGCAAGTATCGGGACACAGCTAATATTATGGTGAGTTGGGGATTATTTTGTAAACCAAAAAATTTACTTTTTTACTTGTAGTTTTATTTGATAAGTTTTGTAAAATTTGTATAGTTTAGTTTAGTTTATAAGTCTGTAGTACTGATTGTATATGCACCTTGGTACATAACTAATGAAAGACTTCATCGTGAACTGGGTATCAAAACTGTAATGGAGGAAATCTCAAAAAGAGCCAAAGCATATCAAACACATTCTAAGACATTCAAATGAGCTGGCAAATAATCTAATGAATCCGGTGACAGCTCATAATGATAGATTCCAATAATATATATAAAAAAAAGCTTTCCGTTTAGTTTTGTTTCATTTATTAATTTTATAATAACAGTGTTATCAAATAAAAATAAAGATTTACCTATAAAAGGTTAACAGAGTGAATTAAATGAATAAAATTATTTTACCATTTTCTGATTTAAACATAAACATAGATAAACTGTACATGTTACTATTAATTAATATATTTGCAGTTGAATAATAACAAAATTCCAATATGCTAAAAATACAATAAAATTCTTTTAGATTCATATTTATTATTTGAATTTATACATTTATAAGTAACACATATGTAAATAGTTGATTGTATAATATTTATTTGATTTCATATTCAGGAAAATGAAAAAATAAACTACACACAAAACTTGAAAAGTGCCCAACGTCAGACTATGGTTGTGGTTTCCATACCAGGGCTTAATGACTGGGCGCAAAGCTTAGAAGACAAACAAAATTATTTGAAGCATTTAGAGCAACAGCCGAATTCATCCAAACGTTTGAACACAAGCACCAAGTTAAAACGAAGTTATGATGACACCGAGGAAGACCCTGATACAATGGAAGTTGTTGAAGAAATTGAAGCAACAACAAACAAAGAGCCAAGAACAACTGAAACGGTCAACAATACTGGCAATGTAGTGTCCAGAGAGCATTTATTAAACTTTCCCTTACCTGATATGCCTAGCAAGTCATGTATAGTCAAGGTGAGCTATGTTACATGAACTATCTTTTTGTACCGTAAAAAAAAAGTACCCGAAGATTTGCCAATCAATACATAGTACGAAACTAATATTTAAAGCTATTACAGTATTAAATGGCTTCATTATTATAAATTAAAGTTAAAGTTAGGTAATTCATTGTTTGCCATCCCATTTGTAAGTCTCCCACCCATCAGTAATTTAAAAAAAACTTGTGGACTATTTCGTACTTATGGGTGAATTACTTAAGATATTATTGATGTACTATTATTTCCACTACTTAAAAAATCCTACTGTAATCAAGTTGTCTGTAACATATGGTTATTATTCAATAAATATTTCAGGTATATGATGACAGTGACAACTTAAAACTAAATGATATGATCGAAGTGGTTGGTTTCTTGTCTGTTGACCCCACACTGTCTGGGGAGTTCAAGCCTGAAAAGAATCCATTGCTTGAGCCAGAAATGGAATCGGAAGTGGAAACTATCACACATAATCCTCCTCCAAGCTTAGTACCGAGGCTACATGCTGTCTATGTGAAGAAGCTTCAACATTGTAACCCATTGGTTAATGTTATTGATCAAGGTTTGTATTTGCAGTTTGTAGTAAAACCAAATAACTTCACTTCTTCATTGTCATAACATAATTCCGTTCGTTTGTTATTCCTTCAGTTTGTTAACTATCCCATTTCTGTGAATAAAAGTATTTAAAATGTTGACTGGGGATGTTAGGTACACCACCATGCAAAAATTTAATCTTTGCAACTCTTCAACATCTTTCTCACCATGCAACAGGTAAGGAGATTAGCCTGTACAATCTGGATGTGATCTATTCTACTTCTAACATACCCATGACTCGATTTTTAAAGAATTTTTGAAATTGGTCCTGTATTTCCGGAGCTTATTCATTGCAAACAAACAAGCAATCATAATGTACAGTCAGCACCAAAAGTCGATGAACAGAATCAACATATTTATTGTGAACAGGTGTTTTGTTATGTTGATTCTGTTCATCGACTTTTCGTGCTGACTGTACCTGCGTAGCACTCTACAAGACACTGCTGTCACCAACCCTGCTGAGAATGGTGACTATCATACCTTAGTCACAAAAATTAAGGTATATAAAACAAAATCCAAATTTTTTCTTTCTAATCTGAAAACTAGACACAATTTGGTGTTTTTATTTCTGTACGATCATTTTCCTCTGAGTTACAGCTCGTTGAAAATCACACAAAATGTTTTTTTTTTTATATCCCTTAATTTTTGTGACTAGTGTATAACTCCCTTCTAGGCAACAACAATGTACATTACACAGTTTTATGATGCTGATGACATTAACAAAATTAATTATCATGAAATTAACTAATATTTTCAGATGCTGTGCTAATCGAAGCTAATGCAGCAAGAGATCACTTGTTAAAAGCTCTGACAGAACTGTTGTTAGGAGACAAACTGGCTGCTGAATATCTCATCTGCCATCTCATAGGTAGTGTGTAAGTATTTTTCTTTACTTAATGTATTATTTACTTTACCCTGTATTCATCATCAGCATTGGCATGGTCAGTAGCTTGGTTTATGCCCGGTGAAGTAGTAAAAGCCTTGTGGCTGCCTATGTATCCGAAAAAAAGAGCTATCGTAGTTACCATATATTTTTCTCACCCTACAGAATACATAATAAAAAAGTAGCTTGGTATTTGTGTTGTTTGCAAGTTACATTGTAGAGTCAGTCGTATTTTGAGTGAGTTTTTGATGTCCTTTAATGCCACCTATTGTATAAGACTCAACATTTTACACCTCTTATAAGTCTCTGTTTGTTTAAGTAAAGTAAAGTAATCTCAGAAGTCATGTTTAATTAAGCATGTTCTCCAGTTAGTTAATACTCTATAGACAATTATACATCTATAGACTATGACTGTAAACCTGCCTCATGAATCGGCCTGTCTATTCGTGAAAGCGCATTATGGAGTAGTAATTCAGTCATTTCGGAATAATATGTAGTGATGTCATGTTTTCTAATCTTTTTTTTTAGGTACCTTCGTCAAGACACGCTGAACCTTGGTCAATTTTGCCTAAACTTATCAAACTTACCAATACAAAAGTATCCGGATTACGCGAAACAGTTGTACAATATCATAAAGCAGTTTGTAACTAAAAGTTATTATCTGCCTCTCACCATTGATAATATGAATACACTCAGCCTATTGCCAAAGTAAGTACATATTATGGTTCTAAAATGTATTTCGGAATCTCTAAAATCTGTCAACCATAATAAGAAGAGCAAATGCCCAAAATTTTCGAGATAACATTTTGCATGTCCTGGATATAGATTTTTACTTGTATCACTCAGTACATAAAATACAATAAATTGTTATTAATAAAGGTTGGGGAAAACTTATCTTCGCATTTTTTAAGAAAATTCAAAACATTTTTTAATATAGTTTATTTACATTTAACTAAAGTATGAAGGTACCATTTTGTTCGATAACTTTTTGCCATCTTATAGGTAGGGCAGGGACATGATCTCATTGCTATAGAAATTTTGAGACTTCTGATCAAAATAACCTGACACTGCCTAAAGAATTCTGAAGAGACCGAAACAGGTGGAAATCTGAAGGTCCAAGGTCAGGATTATACGGCGGATGCATTAACACATCCCAGACAAACTCTCTTAATTTTTGCTGAGTGGCTAAAGATGTGTGAGGTCTAGCGTTATCATGATGAAAAACCACACCCCTTCTGTTGATTAATTCCGACCGCTTTCTCTCAACTTCTTGCTTTAATCTCATCAGTTGTTCGCAGAAGAGTTCAGAATCGATGGTCCTGCCTGGTGGTAACAGCTCATAATGAATAATGTCCTTCCAATCCCACTACACACACAGTATCACCTTGTTGCGAGGTAACCCGGGTTTCGCCACAGTCTGTGAAGCCTGACCGGCCTTTGACCACGACCTTTTTCGCACGTTCTTGTCGTACGTGATCCAATTTTTATCACCAGTTATCAGCTTCTTCAAAAATGGTTCGGTTTCATTACGTTGTAATAAAGAATCACAAATGAGTACACGGTTCATTAGGTTTCTTTCGGTGAACTCGTGAGGCACCCAAATATCGAGCTTTTTTGTGTACCCAGTTTTTTTCAAATGCGCTAAAACTGTTTTGTGGTCAGTTCCCAGTTCTTCAGCTACGTCGTAACTACGGATATGCCGAGTTTGCTCCACTTTTTAAAAAATCATTTGTTTTTCGTACTGTTAAGTAGAGTGCTATTTTCCTAATTTGAATTTGGAATTATGTCCTTTAAAATTGAAACTTTCAATTATACCAAAACCAGCCAGATACAAATAGTATAGCCAAAGATATTTTATTACAAGTTTATACATACTATAATGCGAAAAAACTATTTCCCCAACCTAATATAAACCTACGGCCGCAGTGAGTTGGCACCGGTACCGACTTGTTAAAGTTTTGAAATCACCTGTGATTTCAAAACATGAAAATCCCATTGGACATCCTTTGTAACTGGGACAAATCAGGGAGACCCAGAGAGACAGTAACCCTATTACATCCAGCTGGCTAATAACTTAAGACACTATTCTATCGTGAGGGGAAACTTAACTATCAATATTTCAGTGTACATAGAATAGTTTTCTAAAACGTTGTTTCATTTATATTCGCCTACAATTCTATTAATTTTTTTTCAGAAAAGATTATGAATGCAATCGCCTAACTAGTGGAGTATTACAACTAAGCAAAGATACTCATTTAATACTCGATGAAACCAAAATGGAGAATGGTCAATTAGATGCTACCGGAGTGAACAATATTACTGCTTTAGGCAACATGATCATGACTCAGAAAGTCGAATATGACTTCAAGTATTACAAGATGGATTTTGATTCTGATGTTGCAGTGCTTATTTTGTCGGAGGGCAAATCTTTGTTACCAGTAAGTGCTATGAGTTATTTTTATATTTGTGAGAAATTCTTAGCCAGTAGTGCTACATGATTTGTAATACACAGTAGCGTAGCGAGTTCTAGACGCGTCCTGTGTCAAAACGTGTGGTAGAGTGCCTTTTACCGCTATGTTTCGGGACCCTTCTTAGCACGAGGCACTGTATTCAGTGCTGTAAATAGGGCGGTGCCACCGGTGCCCAGGCACAGGGCGTAGACGTAGGCAGGCAGCTATTGTCGTTTTCAGTTTGTTACTAAATGCTCATAAAAAAAATTAGAGTGAGACACAGTGGTCCAATTTACCTATCTAAATAAAACAAGTTCAGAGTTATAGAAGCTCGCACAGGGCTTAGAAAAAGCTATTTACGGCACTGACTGTATCATAAATACGGCTGATACGGAGGCTGCTAATAGTCTTGATATTTTTTACACTTAATTTAGAAGGCGCAAAAATTATCATTTTTGTGATTTTATGTAATTGCTGCTATTATCTCTGTGCTGATTAAATTCAAGATGTTGGCCCTAAGTAGTCAATAGCAAATAGTTGAAAGTCAGCCCACAAAAGGAACTAAACTTAACTTAACTTATAAATTACATTTACCAAAATTTTATAATAAACATATCACACTCGCTAACATAACATAATAAGGCTGGAACATTTATGTCTGGTAGTACCAAAGAGCGTATTATTACATTTTAAATGAGGGTTTTACTGAGTTTTTTGGCAGTGTTTCTCAGTAGTCGCAACGTCACGCACTGCACGGTAGGAGTAAAAAATATGACGATTCCAAACAAATGTAACCATTAAAAAATAAATGAATAAAATAAAAATAAAAAAGTTTTTACTTACGTAAACCTATTACAGGCATTTGCAAATAGTCATAACATATTTGGCTCATTAATATAATATATTTAATTTATTAATTTAGTTTAATTATTATAGTTATAATAATAATAAATAGTTTGTATTAGATTTTTTATAGCTTTAGCGTAAAAGCTGTCAGGTATGAAAATTGAATTTTATTTTTTATCTATAATTTAATATTCTAAAGTTCTGTCATTTGAGTATGTTATTATTTAGATAGACCATAAGTATATCGTCGGACGCGATTTTATGCTACCACCGGATCCAATACGCCCCAACTGAGAAGATCCGGCGAAACAAACTCAGTGGGGTATTCTACTGCCGGTTTCATCGCGGCCTCATTGAGACGATCCGGCGAAACATACTCAGATGGGCATGTCAACATTATTTAGGTCCAGTTACTGTCTTTATTTAGTTAATTGGCTTACACAATTTACCAATCGGCTGTCTTTATACAACTTTTATTTTTATTTTGCTAATTTAACAGATTAGAAAAGTTATTTTGAGACAGAACATGTGTTATTTTTATGATTATGATTACAGACAGTACACAGAATACACTATCATGATCTTTCAGTTCACATTTCAATGCTACATCAGCTATAGGGTATCCGATCTGGTGCACGAGGGTATAGCCTGCCATACATCTTTGTCATCTATATACTCTTTAGTACTATAATAGCCCCTACTCATTAGGATGCGTTTTACATGTGTTTTAAATAATGCATCAGGCATGTCAGTAATATGAGAGGGAAGTTTGTTATAAAATCTAATGCAATTTCCCATGAATGACTTACTAACTTTGCTGACCCTAAAGCACGGCATAGCTAGTTTGTCCTTATTCCTAGTATTTATATTGTGAAAGTCACTTATTTTACTAAATGTATCTAGGTTTTTCCTAACAAATAAAATATTCTGGTAGATATACTCAGATGGCACAGTTAATATATTTATATCTTTAAATAGGGTTCGCAAAGAATCGCGGCTACCTAGCCCATAAATAGCTCTGACCGCTCTCTTTTGTTGGATGAAGATAGTATTAACATCAGCAGCTGACCCCCAGAGCAAAATGCCATACGCCATAATGCTATGGAAGTAAGCAAAGTATACTAACCTAGCCGTGGATTCATCTGACAATTGTTTTATTTTCCATACGGCATAAGAAGCAGAACTTAATCTACCCGATAATTTCTCAATATGAGGACCCCACTGTAATTTAGAATCTAATGTCACTCCCAAAAATACCGTGGATGAAGCAAGATCCAACGTTTCATTATTCAGTGAAATAGTAGGTGTGACATTATTTACATTTGGTAGCGCAAATTTAACACACTTAGTTTTCCCTGCATTTAACAATAGATTATTAGCTGAGAACCAATTTGAGATAAGGCTAAGTGTGTTTGTGTTTTCATGTCATTTTTAAGGAATAAATGAATTTCGAATTGAATTGAATTGAAAAGCTCATATCTAATTAAAATATATTATAAACTGCCTTCCCGCGCGCGGTTTCACCGCGTAACTCCAGTTTCCGTGAGAACTGCATAATTAAATATAGCCTATGTCACTCAGGCTGAATGTAACTTTCCAATGGTGAAAGAATTTTTGAAATTGACACAGTTGTTTTTGAGTTTATTCATTACAAACATACACACAAAAATACAAATATTTCCTCTTTATAATATATACATATATATAAGTATAAACAATATTAAAATTGAATCTGTTAACTATAAAAAAAAGTGCTCATCAATATGTTACGGATATGAAATCCTTTAAACTATCAATAATATTGGGGTGTACAAGTGTTTTCGTTAATATTAACTTATTGTTTCAGAGTGATTACCATGTGCCTCTAAGACCAGAGGAGTCCTCACTGCAAATATTTGATGCTATAGTGGAAGCCGCTACTTATTACCTGAAGGAGGATATTATGAATATCATTAGAATATATTTAACTAGTCTTAAACTCGCCAAGTACACTATAAGTGATAATTTACAGGTAATACTAATAAAATAAATAAATACAATACATATATTATATTATAATACGACTACTGCCGCAGCATGGCTCAAGTACACTTAATTTCGTATAGGACACCATTATCGTTACTAAAAAAAAGGACTATTACGTTTGAATAAAAAATAAACGTATTATTCGCAAGCATAATTATTTCACGCAAGGGTGCTGCGCGCTTTCGTTTCGCTTTGAACTCGATAGAAAAGTATTGGTTGACTGATAGGAAATGCGTTTGGCAGTAAGTCCGCCTCTTGACGCTTGTTTATAACGTGCATAAAGTTTAAATAAATAAAATAAAAGTAAATAACTACACTATTACTCAATAGATAATAATAAAAATTAATAATAATTGACTTTAATTTTCAGTTTGTAGAAGACGACTTCATAGAAATGCGAAGCAATTCAACTACAGAGAATCCAGTTACCGCCGACGATTTACACAGGCTGCTAGTACTGGCGCGGCTAGTCAGCCTTTCTAGAGGTTACGATACGCTCAACAAGGAATGCTGGGAAATTACCAAAAATATGGAAGCAGAGCGATTGCATAGAATAAAGAATAGGGTCGCACCTACTATATGATTGCGGTTTACATTTGTTTTATCATGTGTATTTTTTAATAAACAGTTTTTTTACTATTGCGTTTTTTTATTGTTGATATATGCTTCTGTTTAATAATTACTGGAGAGCCTGGCGTTTTAAACATAATTTCCTAAAGAAAGGGGTCTATATATTTTGGTACTTGGTTGGTTTACTTTATTTCATGCATTGATACTGCGGTACCTACGCTCTTGACGATTAAACCTTTACTCATATTTACATTCTGATCAATTAAAAAAAAAATCTTATATTCTACAATCGCTTAAAATTTACACTTTATCAGAAGACTATTCGTGATTTTGTAAGACTTATAAATTAAAAACTATTTGTGATACATTACATGAATATTATTTATTTATTTATACAATAGTCTTATTTATTTCTAGGATAGGAATAAAAAACATACGTTAAATATTTATTTTTAATTTAGAAGTTCAAATGGAAACTGATAGTGATAAAAAAAACTCTAACATGTATTTTTTGTCATTAATTTGGGACGCAGTATATTTTTTTAGTCCGTATAATCCTTAATTGCGTGAATTAATTTGAAACAGGGATAGTGAATCATACATGTATGAGTAGCTAAAGTGTTCAAGTTCAAGTTAAATCACGTACCACGGACCTCATTTTAAAACAATCGCTAAGAAAGTCAATGCCGTACTGAGGACGTGAACAGCGGCCAGACGATCCCACCCAACCATACCCAGTACGTGATCGGCTGTCAACTGCTGAAGAAAGTATAAAGCTTGTTTCAGAATAAGTTCTATCATTTGTTTTATTCTTAAAAGCCTAAAGTACTGTAAGCTGTTTAAAACTCCATTTGACATATAAATAAACGCTAAAATGACAAATTTGATAATGTCAGAGTGACGTGTACGATTTTGGGTTACGATTTATTGATTCCATATTAAATGAATTAAGAATCCTACGGGAAATCTTAACAAAATGTCGAGTAAAAACAAATCTTTGGACGCGGGAAAGATTAAATTGAGTAATTCTCCTTGGAAGAAAGTCTTCGCGACGAACTCGGAATGGCCGGACAAGGTTAGAAACCGTATCACGAGACTTTAATAAAATTTGTTAATGAAAATATGCTTACATCACTTAATTAATGATTTAAATTATTTCAGGAAGAGTTTCTCGATGTTATTTACTGGATGCGTCAAGCTATAGGCATCATTATGGGACTGTTTTGGGGTCTTCTCCCATTGAAAGGTTTCCTTGGATTGTTACTGTAAGGATTCGTCCATATATTCTACGAAAATTAAGTGAAATAACAATAATGTTTTAATTTATTCAATTCATCTAATTTCTATGGTTTAATTTTTTTTTATATTTCTCTAATAAAGAGCAAATGTTTATAATTTTTGCAGGTTTGTTATTTTGAATGCAGCAATAATCTACTTCTATGTAAACAATTTCCAAAGTGTTGACGAGGAAGAATTCGGTGGCATGTGGGAAATCACAAAGGAAGGATTCATAACTTCATTTGCTGGCTTTTTGGTGAGTAAATATATTATTTCACTAAATCTGGTTTATTAAATAGAAGTACTAGCAATAAATGAACCAAGATAAAGGAAAATAATCCTTAAAGTATTGTTATCTTATGGCAGATGTATGCCTTAAATAAGACTTATATTAAAAAAAGATGCCTTGTTCAAAATGTATTAATGAGAATGGAAATTCATAAACAAACCTTTTTACATGATAGACCACAATACATCCATTTCATCAACTTCCTGCCCTTTACATTGTATAGGAATAGTAACCCAAAATATTATACTCTTCCATTTTCCCTATTAGATGTTACAATATGTCCATTTGTTGCCCAATTTACTTAAAACTTACTCAAATCTTAAGTTATGTTAATGGACCATCTTAAGTTTTGTTTATTAAAATCCTGTGTGAGTGTACATAGACAATCCTTTATAAAAAATTAATGTTTTTTTAATTCTTTCAGGTCACATGGATTATTGTGTATACAGGGCTACATATTGGAGACAGTTTATGAGACACACCTTAAGCCAAAGAGTATGAGTGTTTAGATATATGGACTGGCATGAGAGATTTTAGTACAAAATGTACGAACAGTGTACATTCTGAAGTTTCAACTAAATAAACTCATTTAGGGACTAATTACACTTATTCAGCTCAATTCAGCTTATGTCCATAGAAAACGCCAGTTTTGTACGGGATGCGTACGCGTCTGTTCAGCTGAGCTGAACGTGCTTACGCGTCCCCTACAAAACTGGCGTTTTCTATGAACATAAGCTGAATTGAGCTGAATAAGTGAGATTAGTCCCTTACATTGCTGTTACCTAATAAGTTCGGATTGTTTATGCATTTAAAGTAATTCCTATTATAAATACATATACAAATACATATACATAATATAATGTAGTAACCATTTATTATTATTTAATCAAAATATTATTAAAACAAATTGAGCAATAAAATATTAATAATATACATAGGTAACAAAAATAAAAGATTATGTGAAAATAATAATAACCAAATATATTTTGGTGAACGATAAGTTCAAGATGTTGCGCAAATTATTATTTTATATTTTTGTAGTGTACCTCTTTCTACAACTAGAATAAAAGGAGTGATGTACTGGACTTAAGTATTCATATAATTTGTTGTAATTGAAATTGTACAACTTTCAAACATTAATCTTATTTACGATGTTTCAATGTCTGTCCAGCAGGTACAGTTTAATTTTGCAAGATTTAATTCTTTTAATTACATTAATAGGATGACGATTGACATTGATTATGAAAATAATGTTTGTTGATTAATGCAAATGTTAATTCTAGTTATGTCAATAAACACAGCTTAACTCCAGCATAATAATGTATTCTAATATAAACATTTTCTTTTAAAATGATGTAAAGAGATGATATGTCTTTTTTAGTTTATCGGCCAAGGTTAACCAGTCTGTGAAAACAAAAGTAGTTTTTCTATTGCATTTTTTTTCCTAAATTATGGTATTCTATTTATAAACCTACCCTACATGGTATGTTTCATACAGTCTTGTAAATAAATGCCAAATGCTGGTTAATTTTTCAATAAATATTTTATTGTAGGCTAAGAGTTTTTGCAGTTAGTAGTTTGAGCAGTGAATATTGATGTGTATTGTGGAAAAAATATAGATTGGTGAAGGTATGCATTTCTGTACTGTTTATAAATAAGTTAAACATGAATTTGTTAAGTTTTTATCAAATATTCTTCAATGCAATTGTAAAGTAATTTATTTTTGAATGCAATAGTTATGATTGTTTTGTTATTTGTTGCGAGATTGCTCCCAATGAGTTTGCAGAGATATCCTTATTATGAACAAAATGGTTGATAAAATAAAGTTTTTGTAACTTTATTCATTATTTTATTTATTACCATAAGTATTGAACGAATAATAGGGATGACAAGTAAAAAAATCTATTTGATCCATCAGAGCATAAAATATTGGACGCATATTTTTTTTCGTACCGTGAACATAATATGACGAATATACAGCGCGTTGAAATTTAAAGTGACGTCATTTCTAGTTACAATTTACCTAGGAGTTACATCACAAGCCCCCCTCTCCTGAACATTACTCAGTATATTTGTGATTTCTTATTGATTTGATAAAGAAAAAAATACGTGTCTAATATTTTTTGGTAATCTATCTGGACAGACCAAAAAGAATATTTTAGTTATCATACCTATCCCTATCACGCTATTGTACAATGAATTATGTCAGAATGCGTGTCAATCTGGGATTATAACTCCCTATATCAGTGATAACTTCATAGTTTAATTGATACCTATAGTTCTGAGGTATACTTATTATTGTTG
This sequence comes from Nycteola revayana, assembly GCA_947037095.2. NCBI lineage: Eukaryota > Metazoa > Arthropoda > Insecta > Lepidoptera > Nolidae > Nycteola > Nycteola revayana. Next base: position 18,318,060 of record OX344847.2, on the reverse strand, counting down.
TATGTCAAAGGCAGTCCCGGCCTGCCCAAATGGCGAACGCACCGACTGCTCTAGGCGCTTATGTGATACATAGTTTTAAGTATTAAAGAAAGGTTTTAATTTAATCTATAGTTGAAGTTTGCACTTAAGCGAAATAATATCTAGAAAAATAATAATTAACACTGCATAGTGAAAAATGTATACATAATATGTATACATTTTTTACTATGCAGTGTATTTTTAAAACGCTTAAAAGCTTATAAGCTTTTAACTGCTAGTGTACAACTCCACCTAGCTAAGTTTTGCACCTCGCTGGAATGCGGCACCCCGCTCACCTTCCTGCTCACGCCCAGTCGCGTCCAAACCGTACTGACATAATCGACGCGAGGTGCAAACTTAGCTTGTTGGGGTTGTTTGTCTAAAATAATACCTAGTAAATTAAACTCCATGAATAACAATGGTTAACAATTTAATCGTCCCTCCAAGTTACAAGTACGTCATCGGTTCTGTATCTCTGTGTGATGGTCGTATCCTTCAAATCCATCCTAGTTCCTGACTCGAAGGCTAGGGCTCCTGCATGTGCTATCATGACTCCGTTGTCTATGCAGAACCTTTCGTCGGTAGCGAAGATTTTAGCACCGCGTTCAGCACACATCACCCCCATCATCTCTTGTAAATGCTCATTGCAGCCCACTCCGCCAACTATTAGGACCTGGGAAAAGACAATTTTTGAGTTTAATGTCCATATATAGACTTACTAGCTGCGCCCTGCGGTTTTACCCGCGTTACTCTGCTCCAGTGAGTCGGAGCGTGATTTTTTGTAGCTTATATATTAATCGAGCTTATTGACTATCCCCGTGCAAAGTTTCAGACAATTTCATTCCATTTTTACATGAAAGAGTATCAAACATCCATCCATCCATCCATACTTACAAACTTTTGCGTTAATAATAGTATTAGGATGTCTAATAACTTTAATTTATATCTAATGTTAATTGACTGCACTGTTGGCTCAGTCATTACAATAGTTGTTGACCTCTAGGTTCGATTCCCATCTAGAACAACTATTTGTGCGAACCGCCGATACTTGTTCTGGAGTCTGGAAGTGCCATGTGTCCATGAATGATGTGTTTAAAAGTCTCTCGCGGAACAGGTGTGAATTTCCAGTCTTAACTAAAAATTAAATGTTTTGAAACATTTTCGACACTGTGTCGATATGGGCATGTAGCAACGTCCCGCGGTATAACCTTTTAGTTTAAATCTGTAAAAAAAAATATGTTCAATATGTGTACCAAATTCCATTCAGAAGTGATTAAAACACTCTTCTGACAGTTTTTTTTTTTCGGACGGACATATTTAGTTAGCCCTGAGGCTTTTGCTACTTCACCGGGCATAAATATGTGAGATGACTTCACGAATCGCACAATAGCAATTATATACAAGTTCTCAGCAGGAACGAGTAACGCGACATTCATAAAGAAAACTTTTTTTTTTTTTTTTAAGATTTCTAGCACGTTTTTACAGTCTACTAATATTCTTGTTAACCCCTCGTGCTAAGCTTAAATGCTTGTGTTACGAGTGGGTGCACGTCGGTAGTGGGTGGGGATCGAACCTGCGTCCACAAGATTTGGCTACGGCCGCTTATGTTTGAACTAGTTGAACGTAGTTACCTCATCAGAGCCACAATGTGCCATAGCTCTCTCAGTGATCTCCACTAACATAGCGAACACAGTCTCTTGCAATGAGTAGCAAAGGTCTTCAGGGGTGTACTCCTTCAACAAGTCATCTATTTTGTCTTCCATGTATGATAGGATGCCTGAGAAACTGACATCCATTCCTGGAACATTCAAGGAAATTACTTATTATCAGCATATTTTAATATATAATTATGTAACATATACTTTCTTTAATAAATTCTCTTAATTATAGCGAAAACTATAGCGATATTAAGAGGCGCCGCGGGCGCACTTTTCTTTATATTTGCTAGAGGGGAGTGGAGGTTTTAGAATGTTTATGTTGCTGTTAGGGGGCGCCGAAAACCACTCGCCCAGGGCGCTGGTAGTGCTAAAACCGGCACTGCTTCAATGTGCTTGTCATCATGGCTATTTTTTTTAATTGAAATAATAATAACAATTTGAAAATAAATACATTGATACAATAATAAATCTTGCTTAGTTCATACTAAGTCATAATCTGAATAAGGGCTATAAATAGCCTCATAATAAGCCTACTACTTGAAAAATACTTTTTAGGCCTATATGCTTTTTTTAAACCTTTTTTTAAGGCTTTTTAGTGAGTAACAGCCTACTATTTTATCATGGCCATAAAAAAGAACTAAGGCTTAATTGTAGGCCTGAAAGCCTATAGGCGCTGGGAACCCTAATTTGGGGAAATAGGTAAGACCTATGTTATGTTACCTTTAACACAATAAGGTAGGTGCAAATACTTTTTTCCTTTCTTAGCAGCCTGCTCAATGTTATATCCAGGACTTGGTGCATTGGATAACTTCAGCACTCGAGCAAATCTGCAATTGTATATGCTTATATAAATACAAACCATATTATTTAATATAATTAAACATAGGAGTGATTTAACTACCAACTTTTAGAACCAGACTTAGAACAACTATGCATGGTTTACACAAATAAGTGCACCGGATGGGAATTGAAGGCAGAATCTGCTTTCAGAAGGGTATCATCCCCCTAAGGCCTTTCTTAGTGGTAATAGAACAAAAGTTGCAGTGGTGTAACTACTTAGAGGCAGCACCGGGTACATATATAATTTTGTCAATATACACTTGTTACACAATTAATATGGTAACTCTTAGTTACAGAACTAATATTGTATTGTAACTATTTTGAAGAGAAAGGATTTAATTGTTTGTTTGTTTGTTTGTATTGAACTGGTTCCGAAACTACTGGACAGATTTGAAAAAGTTTTCTTTTATTTAAACTAAAATATGTTTACAAAAAAAATTGGTTGTTAATACACAAACTCATTCGAATTGGAAAGTTGCACTATCCCCGGATGACATAGGCCATATTTAATTATGGGAACGGGAGCTATGCGGGTAAAACAGTAGTCTATAAACTATTTAATAAAGCTGGAGCTCTGCTCGCCTTTATGCCCAGTGAAATAGAAAAAGCGTTGTGACTAATAATAACTGTCTAAAAAAATAATTGTGTTATGATCTCACCTGTCTAAGCAGTTGCCTACAGCTATGTCAATAGTTTCTCCAAATATCCGGTACCTTTTTCTTGAGTATGCTATAATTTGTGTGTTCCCCCCACTCACATACAATACTGTAGGATTGTTGGCACGAGTTATGAGCCTGCCCATCTCTATATCTGTGTGTGTGTTAAGTTAAATATTATTTGTATTTTCATAAATATAGAGGACAAGCACTGCAAGTTTTCATCTTTTTAAGAGAGCAACATAAAATGCATAAGTGATGGTCAAACAGCCTTGTACTTTTATTTAATGCCTGGCAACTATATTTTTCTCTCCATATAATAGGTTACAACATCATACTGAAGACAATGTTTGAACTTAATTTCTAACATTGTCTGCATTTCTCTCTAAAAATAATCCCTCCTGCAAATATAATATTAAAATAAAATATTTGCAGGGATCTTATATATATTATATTAATTTTTTAACTTAAATAATTATTTGATAAAGGATACGTCCAATACAATGGTTCACTCCAATAATAGGCTTGTTCCACAGTAGAGCACAGGTTCTGGCGACTACAGCACACACCATGAGTGGTGCTCCCATCCCGGGCCCTTTAGTGTAGCAAACCACATCTATATCCTGGGGTGTCAGTCCTGACTCCTCAAATACTTCCTTCAGCACTATATGGACATTCTGTTGATGGTGTTCTGCAGTTTCTCTTGGTAGAAAACCTAATAAATATTTACAATTTAATTTTCTTGTTATAATAGTAAGTTGATTTTAAATACGTAATTTTTATAATTCAATATAATTTATGTAAGCAAATATTCGTGTGTTGACATTCATCTTCTATCGACACAGAATTAAAGTAAGCCTGTAGTAAGTACCAATTTAAAACTCAAATTAAGCTTATATTAATAACAGTTTTCCAGGCAAAATATATCTGGTGGATGTGTTACAAGCTAGGTAAAATAAATTATTAAACATACTGGATATATTTACACGATATTTTGTTTGTTTTTGTAATTGAAGCAACCTAACCTTCTCCGGGCGGCGTGATGTAAGTTCTTCTACAATTGGCCAGGATTTCGCCATTTTTAACGATACCAATACCAAGTTTGTTGGCGCTTCCTTCAAATCCAATAGCTATAACCATTATTAACTTTTTAATTTTTATTATAGCTACAAAAAATAACCTCGCTCGTGTTTACTGTTTATCATTCAATGTCATATTGAAATTTGTTTTGACATTGACACTACAATTTTTTGAGAGATCCTCGATGTTTCGGTCTTTTTAGTTATAATATTTTTATATTTATTTGACTGGGATGTGGGGCTAATTTGCAGTCACAATTTGTATTAAATCTTTACTAATATATAAATTTAAAGAGTAATTGATTTGAAAAATTCTTTCAGTGTTAGATAGATAGCTCATTTATTGAGAAAGGCTATGCTATGTGCTATATTTAATTATGAATTTATTACGGGAACATGAATTACGCGGCTAAAACCGCGTTCATACCTAAAACATATTTTTTTAATTTATAATTTAAAAAAAACAAATTTTATTTTTTCCCGTCGCTGCTTAAATTTGATATAACTTCATGGATGGATGATTCATTGCTGGGACTTTTGGTTTAATACAATCCTTTGTGTGAATCTATTAATTAGATGCGTAGCTACAGGCATATCACTCATGTCAATTAAACGGGACTCTAGGGCTACAAGGGCCCTGAAAGTCTGTGGTCGGGCTCGCCACGCCACTGCTATTAATGTTGAAGTAAAAATAGTCTATTAATTAATATCATTAGGATTTCAATGAAATAAATCCATCTATAATAAGCTTTTCAAGCAATATAGTTTAATATTTATTTAAACGAACAAAGGCATATGACAGTAACATTAATATAATCAATATTATTCTTAAAAAAATATACTTGGCACTTCATTCAAGCTGCGGTTTTACCCTCTTCCACCACTTCATCAACAAAATCAGCTAACATATCCTCCACTGATATTTCTTTAGTAGTAATTTTTACTTCAACTTCGCTTTGACCATTCAAAATAGGATTGTCTGTAACATCTGCATCAGCCACACCATTTTCAACTATTTTCTCATCAGATTCAATACCATTTACCGTAGGTTCAATTACAATTTCATTATCAATCTTATCATTAATAGGATCATCTTGAGAATTAATAATCGTTTGACCACAAGTTATTTGAACATCATCAGTATCGTTAGTACTTGGAAGATTTTCATCATCCATCTTATCTAGTACTGGAACTTCTTTAACTGTGTTTGGATAGTCATAAGTAACTTCCATGGATACTGGGCTATTGTCACCTTCCACAGTATCATTCGAGGCATTTAGGATTGGCATTTGAGTTTTGGCTTCATAGATACTACTAATTTCCTCAATTGATTTTTCTGATCGAATAGTTTGTTCTTCTGGACGATTTTCAATACTTTTTGTGCCACTTACGTCAACAATTATTAAGTTATTTTCATCTAGTTCTGTTTCTTCATTAGTTTCTCCATTAGTAAGTATAACAGGTTCATCCTGTTCTGTGTCTTTATCTTGTAATCCTTCTGTTTCCGTATTTATCTGTTCTTGTACAACAATACTTTCTTCTACGAGTTGTATTTCTTCATTGTCTTCGTCTGAATCATCACTGATTTCCTGCGGGCTACCTTCAGAGTCGCTGCTAAGACTAATTTTATCTGCTTCATCCTCCAGTTGTTCTAAACGTGGTTTCTTGCTGGCTGGTCCGTCAGGAATCGTTATTACATCTTCATCAGCAGTTTCTGATGGCACCCTGCAATTTAAAAATAATATTGGTAAATCTTTGTAATTGTCCTTTTAAAATGCATGGGGTACACAATAAAGATTAATATGTTGAAACAATGTTTTACTTTTTAATATATACATAGTTTTTTAAGTAGGCTGCAATGGTTTTTTTTAATAATTTTGCTGGAACACGATATTTGATGATGAAACTTTGTAGTTGATTTTTGAATGTATGAATAAATACTATACTTTTATTGCTTACCTATCTTTTCCTAACAATAACTCGAGCATTTCTCTGTTCTTCTTAGACAGTTTCTTCCTCTTGTCTCCAGTTTTCTTATTCTCTTGCTGCGGTTCTATCGCGAACGCTAGTGATGGTGGCGAGCAATGTAACTGTAGTCGGATGTCCAGTAATGCTTGAGAACAGAACCTTGTAATCTGTGGAAATAAATATTTGTTAGATTTTTTGGGACGGACATATATTTTGTTACTTCAATTGGCATAACGGCGAGCTCCACCCTTATCAAATACTTGTTACAAGAAAGTCATCGTTTTATGGCTAAGACTGTTTGTACTCGATTAGTAGGAACATTAACTAATTTCATAGATATCCGAGTTGCTGCTTTGCTCTAATAGGTAGTAGGGTGATGTGTTATTATCAAAATCATTTGATAGCACACTGATAGAAACTTTAATGTGTAAGTTACATGTTACAGTTAAGATTACTTGGCTTCTATTGTTCAAAGTTACCATACATTTTAATCATGTAGTATGTAAAGAGATTTATGAATTATTTCCTGATTGTAATTCATTCTAATATATCAGCACCCATACATTTCTTAAGTATCTTTGTTTTATTATGCGCTTTAACCACTTTATAACTTGCTAATTGACAATTGTGACTAGAAACTAATATACATTTGTAAAGCTGAAATGTTTCAATAAATCGAGAACTTTTAAGATTTAATTGTTCAATCCGATATAATGACAACGTCCATAGCGGACAACCTATTTGGCTCGCTTTAAAATCTCGGAGGTCGTGGGTTCGATCCCCACGCCAGACAGGAAGTCTTTGTGTAAATTCTAAGATTTCTTTCCGGGTCTGGTTGGTTGAGAGAATACCTCGGAAAGCTCTTTAAGCTGTTGGTCCCGTTTGTTATAACATCATGGCAGCAGCGTTTCCTTGTGTTACAACATAATACTGCGGTCACCAATCCAACTGCCAAACGTGGTGAATATGGCTACCCCTCCCCCCAGGGAAACCCATGTTCAGCAGTGGACGTTATACTATATAATAATTACATTGTATATTTTTTTGTATAATTAATTTACCTCATCACATCTACTATTGACCAACGTGCTGTACAGTTGCACACAATACTGCGTAGGCGGCGGTACAGACGGGGGCGTGTTCTTACGAGCCGAGTCTAATGTTCGTAACAAACGTATAGAACGTTCTGGACTGTACGGTTCTAAGTTGTAGCATTCGCGGACCAGGCGTTCGTGGAATATCTATGAAAAAAAGCAGTTATGCATTACAAATAGAACCAAAATAATGTCTGAATATGAATTTTGTATGATAACAAATAGTTATTAGAAAGTGGTTTTCACTCCTTATTTCCGCTCATAAACCGAGCGGAAGCAAGGTACATACAATACATTAACGAGACATAGTGTTCAAATAGATTTACTAGGAAAGAGAGAGATACTTACTTAGGTGTCTCAAAAGACTAAAAAGCAAATCTGAAGAAGATACAAGATATCAGTGAAGCAATTTTAACAATAAGACACTGTGTCTTTTTGTTAAAATTGAAGATTGTCTTAGGGAAGAAAGAGAAAATAGAAAAAGACAAGGAGGCGGTTACCAAAGTAAAACAAGCATTTGTTTAGTATAGTTTAACGTAGATGATTTATTAAAATGTTAAAATACTGTGACTTCGTTCTTACTTTATATTATGTCTACTTTTATATATATTTTAGAAAAATTACCTATATTTTGGTCCATTGCAATAACATCGCAATTTTGTCTGTGTGACTTTTGAACAAATAAATAATCCTAGTAATGTAATGGCATGTCAACTTAATTTATATTGTTGTTTTAAATTTATAGAGTACTAGTTGTCCCGAGCGGTTTTACCCGCGTAAATCCCATAGCCGTAAAACTTTGACTAAAAATATAGCATGAATGTGGCTTTCATCAAATATAAAGCCACATTCACAAAAAATGTGGCTTTCTATTTGTAAAATAATTTGCAAAATCGGTTCAGTAGATCCATAGATTATCTCCTACAGCCTCACAAACAATCCATACACTTTACCTCTATATAATATTAGTATAGAAAAAATAAATTCATAACTAAAGAATGAATGTAAAGATTGCCACTGGTATTAAGTCCGCCTATGTAATGTTTGGTGCTAAAGTTTTAAAATACCTTATGAGTAGCGGGTTTCAAAAATATTCCACACACTGTGAGGAATATCTCGGCGCACTCCAAAGCTGCTATTGCGACGTCATCGTTAATTTCTACAGCCCTAAAAAAATGTAAGAAGAATGTATTAGTCAAACCAATCTGTTTCTTTGGGAATTATTGATTATATGGTAGGTGCATATTGAGGTGATGAGTTAGAAATCTAATTTAATCGTTTAATCTATGCTATGCATACGACTCTAGTTTAGTTTCTAACTGGTGCAAGCGAATCTTAATCTTAGAGGTACACGACCATACCTAAGAATTAAATTTAAAAACGGTGTTGCTATCGGGCGAATGATTTGACACAACCGTATACAATGCTGCCTGGTCTCCTTGTATGGGAATCTTCATTTTTGTCATCTATATCCTTCTTATTATTATTTTTTTACTTACTATTACCGTCATATACTATATTACCGTACCATAAAACAAAAAAATAATGCTAATTTTTATTATAACTTACACGTTAGTTTTATTTTTCTCCCCCGGCATATGGTTGGCGATGGTACTTTGTTGTAACATGGTGTTGGCTAATTTCCTCCGCGCCTTTTTACTCAAATTCTTAGTATGTTGATTACTCATCTGGAATATAAAATACGATTCAGTTTTATGGAAAAAAAAACAAATTTTAGAACCCAAAGCACCGTGGGAACCTCAAATAAAAGAATAGGTAGGTAAAGACTGGATTAACATTTCTCTGATCTGTCAGTATCTGAATGGAGAAAGATAAAAAAACTTTTTTTGTAGAAAAACGGATTTGACGATAATTATGGTGATGAACGCTAATTTATTACTCCTAAGCATGGGTACCACAACCAATTAAATACAGACCCAGAACGACATCATTATTCTTACACACAGAACTTTCTCAGGAATAGCACTGTAAAGGCTACTGCGTTAACACAGTATCCTCGTAAATGGGACTCAGTTTTTTTTATACAGTTTACAACAGAAACTAGAATATTAGTTCGATTATAACCAACATCTAATAAAACTCTCGACACGTATGCCTCGCACAGAGAATGATTGGCTCGGGTATGCTGGTTCCGACATACTATTTTTTGCCATATTTTAGAGGTGTGTAACTCTTTACTGAACCGACTCACTGTTCCGAAACATCTTAGTGTTTCGAAAGATTGGAACGTCAGTAATGTTTTAAATGCATCATTTGGAACACTGAATCTGAAACACTACTTTGCGGACCGACGCGACCGGACCGTGAACGACGTCGCTTGCGAGTTGCGAGCGAGTGAGAGATTTGAGTGAGACACAAAATGCTGAGCGGTGAGCGGGATACATATACGCTCGCTCGCTAGCTCTCGGACAGCGGCTCTTGATTCAATGCACGTAATAATAACCATTATGGTGCTTACATATCAAATACTATTAGGTTGTTTCTTGTATGATATAGAAGACTAGGTATCATTTTACTTTGACAAAGCTTTTTTGAATTGTTTATGTTTGCGCAAATTTAAACAAACACGATCAGTTGTTTTATGATATTGTTTGAATTGCATGTTTATTCAATTGCATCTTTTGAGCCGGTGCCGGTGTTCCAAATGTTCCAAATGAAACATATCAGTGTGCCGGAACAGTTTAGTGATTCAGATGCAAATGTTCCAATCGCAAAAATGATACACTTTGCGCGGGCCTACCATATTTGTCAAGTACAACGGCGGTATCTAGTCAAGTGCGATTTTTTTTTGACGTGATAACGGCTTATAAATCGATTATCACCGGCTGCACTCATGAAAAAGCATGACTCATTGTCACGTTCCGCCTGAGCCGAGCGTGCAAGCGAGAGTGCGGAACAAGCGATAGAGAGGCACGATCGGCGTAAGCGTTCGGCTTGTGATGCATCTATCTCTCTTCCACTCCATCGGTCGATGCGTCCGAGTAGAAGAGAGACAGCGGCAGCACCCAACCAACAACCTGTCTACACGTAAACTGTTTTGTTAACTGTTTTCAAGGTGAAGTGAAAAGTTGATGTTGTTTTCATCAATGTTTTCTGACGTTATCACGTAAAATTATCGTCCGTAAACCGACTTTACAGACAACCATTTTTTCCAGGAGGCTTTTGCTTTTTCACCGGGCAAATCAAGCGCATGGCCTATATTTTATTTAAGGGTAACACAGATAATAAAATACTCACAGTTAGTTGCACAACTCTCTTAGGCGGTGTTATATCGTCTATCACGTGTTGTGTGAGTTCGTCCTCCCACGAGCGTCCCTTGCTGTCGCTGGATATCTTGTGCACGTGTAGAGTGGTCAGCCAATGGGACAAACTGTTGTAAGCGGCTACACGGACTTTTCTGTAAAATAAACGTTATCTACTATAAAGTACTAATATAAAGTTAGTATCTCAGGAACAACGGGAGCAATGTAAAAAATAATATAAAATCTTATTTATTGACAAATGGAGAATATTGTTTTTTTTTTAAATAACCGAGGTCACTAGAGCTAACTAGCCTTTAATGAAAATAATTCGGTGATTTAGATACCCACGCCACGTCATGATTTTAGCACTTTAATATGCATAAGTTGTAAACAATTAAATATGTGTTTTCTGTTTACTAATAATTATGTATACTTGATTAACGAATTCCCCGAGAAGCTGAATTTAATTGATTTTACAAACCTTGATTCCTCATTAGAATTGTCGGAACTCCATCGTAAAGTCTGCATCACAAATCTGAACACTAAGGCTGAAAATGGGACTAGATTTGGGCCAAGACTGAAACAAAATACACAATAAAATATTAAATAGAGAAATTGTAAGACGATTTTAAAATGCGATATATTCGTGTCCATAAAAATAAATTCGTTGGTAAATAGAATTATTGTTAATTAACTGTTAAAGAAACTATAATTTTGCAAAAAAAATATCTCTTTTCTCCCGCGCTTTTTTTTTGTTCTTTTGCTGCGCCGTTTTGTCTATGATTTATATTTTTTAATATACAGATTGTATTTATTTTTAAACAATAATTTAGGGACTTCAATTTCAAAATCGAACATGAACACACATGAAATTATATAAATTAATAAAAAATCATGTTTTACTAAAATATAAGCCCACACAGCTATACAGTATCTTTCTTAAATTTTTACTGGTAGAAAATTCATGAATTAAGCATGCCTTTGTACATATTGTTTCTGTTATATTTATTTATTTATAAAAATAATGTATTTTTCTGTCGGAAATAAAGTATAAAAAAAAACTATGCAGTTCTTTATGTTAAAAACGCATAAATAAGTTTAATTGTTGTTTTCATTGATTTAACAAACATATCAAATTAAACTCACCAACAAACTAAAGCATCCAAAGTCCTGAGTGCTTCAATCTTAACAGTGGCTGCCTCTGACACTTGTGTGTTGACACTACTAGAGACACTTAGCGCCTGCACTATCACTTCTAGTATTAGCTGTGGCTGGATAGGCTTACCTACAGGGTATACCTCTCTGTAAAAAGAAAAGAAAATAAAGATATAAATGTCTATACTATGTAACCTAAAAATGACATTTTTATACTACCAACCGTATTTTTAAAAAAAGAAAATATAATTTTTTTTTATTTTTGATGGTCTCTTTTGTGGACCTCTGCCATTGACTACATTGGTAAACAGTTTTTTTTATAGACATAGTATGTTAGCCATGTTGCTGTTGCTACATCATAGCAGAAAGATGAGCAGAGCGCAAACCTCATAAAGGTTATAAGACTGTTGATTTAGGTATGATCAATGGATTTGACAAAATAATTTCCGAAGTGTTTTGATACTAAAAATCTTCCACCATCACTGGCTCACTTTTTATTTATTTTTACATAACCAGGCAGTGGCTTTATAGTAACCATCATATTTTGAACCATATACATAATTAATAAAGTTTATAAACAATTAATCTGAAGCCTATAAAAGGCAGTTAACATAAATTTAATTACATATTGAGTTGTACTTACACAAGCATAGCCTGAATAAAAACAAAGATGTTTCTGAGCTTGTTGCACAGTATAGTTTTTTTGTCTAATCCATTACCTGTGGATTTCTTTGTGTTTAGTATGTTTGATAGAGCTATAGTCAGGGGTGTTTTTGATAATAACTGTATGTCTGTTTGCTGAAACAGAAAATAAAATAAATAATTATTATTTTCAGGAAAACTAATACTTAACTAGTTACTTAATTAATTTACTAGCTTTATTATTATAAAATTAATAAATTTTAGAGAAAAATATCAGAACATTCATTGTTGAGGTTTTTTCTCCTCTAGATGGTTTTTAACACAAGTAATAACACAATAGAGATCACAATATAGTATAATTTAAAAACAATAAAATATAATTAACAGTACAGTTCTGTCAGCGCTGACAACATGATTTTGTTACGACATAGAATCTCAGTCTGTCAAAATCCATACTAATATTATAAATTGGAAAGTGTGTGTTTATGTTTGTTTGTCTGTCTTTCACCTCAAAACGGAGCGACATATTAACGTGATTTTTTAAGTGGACTTAGTTGAACTGATGGAGAATGAAATATGCTACTTTTTGTCTCTTTCTAACCCCCACTTTCCTAAAAGGTCGGTGGAAGTTTGTATGGAGCATTCTGCAACTTTTAAGGTAGAAAGTTAAAAATTGGTATGAGGACTATTTGTGACTAACAAAAAAAGTGTGCATAATTTTTTTTTGGAAATTTGCCCCCAACTACACGGGAACGGGAGATATGCAGGTGAAACCGCGCAGGTCAACTAGTAATAAAATAACAAAAGTTTCGAAGATTGCTAAACATACATGGACATTTGCTGCCTTTTTTATGTGAAGTGAGATGTTTCATATACATTTATATTGTTTCTCCCGTGTTGTTGTAACCTTCCGATGCCCTCGTAGACCGGAAGTCCGAGAGGCCCGCACAAAACTCCCCTAAAGAAACTAAAAGCCATAATCCCTCAATCTGCCCATCAGCGACGGCCCTGAACTGAGGTCCAAGACAACTTAGGTCCGTCCGAAAAAAAAAAACACCTCCCGTGTTTTTGTGGTATGTGAATCACAAATTTGAACAAATAAAGCAATATTCTTTATTCACAACGTTAGATGTAAAAAAACAGGTATATAATATATCCTGTGTTTCAGCCAACAATAACAAATATGGTGATAGATATTCTATTTAGTTTACCTTAACACTTTTATTGTTCTTGTAAATATTGACTGTTTTAGAGAATATGGCCTCAATGAGTGTGTGGGCTGCAGTACACAGAATGCTCATCTGTTCCCTCCAGCAGTTCTTAGGTGTCGCCATCTTGTCTTGAGATGGACGAATCTGATAAAAATAAATAAATAAATTATTTAAAAAATACTTAATACTGAGTAATACCAATATTATATCTGAAAATAAAACCACTAAATATAGCAATAGATGAAACCATATAGGTAAACAGGTTTTTTTCTATCTTTTCTTAGGCAGAAAATAATTTCTTTTAAATAAATTGTTTTGTGACTGAAGAGGAAAATACAAGCCATTAAACTATTTAAAAATGGGAATCATAATTGTATGTTTACTACATTGCATGTTAAACTTACATACATACATAAGCTCACACCTGTTTCCCAGTGGGGTAGGCAGAGACAATGGACCTCCACTTGCTACGATCCCTACATACATCTTTCGCTTCATTCACTCTCATAACATTCTTCATACAAGCACGTCGGTTTAAACTTACATATACCTAATTAAATAATATTTGCTTACCTGTTGCAATCCATGGGCACATTTGGCTGCTTCAATAACATTGTAATAATTTGCAGAATCCAAGAAATTGGACAAATAATGTTCTATTGCATTTCTATGTTGGGAACAATATCTAGGGAACCTGAAAGACATACATTTTACGAAATAACATCTAGAAGCTATTTATGTGAACAAGGTGAAGTACAGCATATATTGTAAGAACCCCCTTTAAGGGAGGCACATTTTCACTCCGGTACATAAAACAGGTTTATTTTTACTCTCCATGCCTCTGACATTGATTGGATTGTTTATAATCATCATCTATAACTCATATACCAGGGAATGGGCAGCAGCGGTTCCTTGTATGTTACAACATAATACTGCGGTCACCAACCCGCCTGCCAAGCGTGGTGACTATGGCAAAAACTCTTCCTCAGGAGAAGGCCCTTGTTCAGCAGTGGACATTGTACGGGCTGATGGTGATGACTAGTTATTCAAAGTTTTAGGTTATATTACCGGGTTATCAATGTTTCCAACGCGCGCAGCAGAATATGGCCGTTTACATCTGATTGTTTAGATAAATTTTCTTTCTGGAAAAATGTGTTTACTATTTCCTTCACGGCTTCACTATCATTTGGGTCTACATCACGTAGTCTCTGCAAGAGTTGACCTTAAAATGATATAAATTTAATTAGTATTCTACAAAATTAAATGTATTATTAAATTTACTATGTATATAAATGTACTTACTCATTTTGCTGTGCTTATTTTCCTTATTTTTACTAGTTTTCTCTTATTTTAATATAATCTAACAGTAAACAAAACCACGAGTTCACGTTTTCGTCAATAATAAGATTTGACAAATGGAGAATGTACATGTTACGAATGTGAATATTTTTTGTATTATAACCTGAACCGCACCTTCATTGCTTTTAAATTTACTTTTGGCTTAGTCTTTTAAGCCAAATATTAACAGGCTATGTGAAAACACGTTCTTTATTTTTGTTTGTTATGTTGGTGAAACTTCCTTACTCATTTGACAGTGACTTTAACCAACTGTCATTTTGGTAAAGCTAATTAGGTTTATGGTCGCTAATGTAAACGAGTGTGTTCAAATTAGATTTTTTTATTGTTTCAATTGTATACATTACTTAACGCTGTGAATCACTAGTATTGTAAACTGAGTAAATAAGAAGCCATGGCTACATTGGACGACAAGCTTTTAGGTGAGAAATTGCATAATTATTGTAGCAGTAGTGAAGATGAGGGTGAGGGTGGCTCCGACGATGAGAGAAGTGGTGATGAAGAAGGAAACATCCCTAGATCCGATGTGAAAGCTAGTGCCGAGCCCCCGCCCATCAACAGCTGGAACGGACAAGCCAGCAACACTGGCCCGAAAGGTGTTCTTGAAGATTGGCGAAGATTCAAACAATTGGAAGCTGAAAACCGTGCGGAACTTGCAAAAGAACGTATTGCTCTGGCTAAAAAACTCACTTTGAGCGTGAAACCAGAACGTGAGGCTGCCAAGGAGAAACAAGTGGAAGAATTGGAGGATGAGCTCTCTGAATTGATGGATGAAGAATTTCTTTTGCAATATCAAAAACAACGCATGCAAGAGCTCATGTCACAATTACAGAAAGTGCCCAAATTTGGTACACTCACCACTCTCAATAGCCAAGAAGAGTTTTTAAATGCTATTGATAAAGAAGACCCCAAGGTGACTGTGATTATACATATTTACAGTACCAAGATGAGAGCTTGTGAGACTATGGATGGTTGTCTAAACCTCTTGGCCACAGATTATCCTAGTGTCAAGTTCTGTCGTATAGCAGCAGACATCACAGGCCTGAGTCGCCACTTCCGTGTTGATGGTGTCCCTGCATTGTTGGCGTACAAAGGAGGCCAAATTATTGGGAACTTTGTTCAGCTGGCCACAGAGTTGGGCAATGACTTCTTTGCCACAGATGTGGAACGCTTCCTCATTGAATATGGTATGTTACCGGAGAAGTAATGATAATTACTTTAAGGGTAAAATGTTAGCATTATAATTTATTTATATGTTACATATTAGTAATATATTAAGTTGCTTGAATGGAAAAAATGATTGTCTGTATTGTATTATTATAGGAATAGATCATAAGAAATTAACATTTCATTGTTCTATCTTTATATACTTAATAATAAATTGAGAATTTGTCAATTTTAATAAAGACAAATTTATAATCATAATTTATAGTGCCTTTATAATAAGTAATGATTTAATTGCTTTAATTGCCACTACACTTTCTGATCTACAATAATACTGAGAAAAGTCACTCCAGTTCTACACTTTACCTTATGTTAACCAGTGATAGATAAAATTAATTAAACTACTTAGGTATTTATATACAATTGAACTTACTACACTTGTCCTATAAACATTTACATAAGATTAATTCTTTAATATCATATAGTAAAATATGATATTAAAATGATTGCAGGTTTACTAAAACACAACTTTCGCTCTTTTCACTTTTTTTCTTCTGGGTGGATATGCATTATACATCCCCTACAAATTGGTTTGTAAGGCTAGTGTCCTCTCCTTTATCAATGGTATGCTATTCATACTATGAGGTGAGAGCCACTAAAACAGCCCTGGTGCTCCTCTAAGTATGCCAATTTATTGTGGGCCCTAGGTGCCTCCTGGAACTCACACTGGAAATATAACTTTGGCCTGAATTGCAGTGCAATCATAAAGATAGCATGTACTGAACTAAGCATTGTTATTGTGTATTCAAAAATCCAAATTGCTTTTCATATCCTTAAATTACTTCTATCTTTAAAGCTTATTGAGCATGATGAATGTGGAATTATTAACTACTGTTAGATTTAAAACATTATTATTAAGTTAATGATAGTAAAATTGATCATCTTAGTGGTAATTTAATTGAAAAGTAATATTAAAAACTTTATTTTTGCTAAGTAGCAATTGAGATGCTAGTAGTCTTTCTTGCTAATTTATTTAATTAGAAAGCATTTTTGGAATATGTTGGTAACCCTTATTCCCAATTGTCATTACTGGCTTCATTCCCAATGGGGACAAATGAGAAAAAAATACCATTTGTTGCCAGTGGTGATGAAAGGGAAAATTGTTAATCCAATCCCTATCTTATAAGTAAAATATTTAATATGCATTTAATTATTAAGAAGTACTTACCTGTCGAATCTGAACTGAAAACCATTAATGTAGTTTTTTATCTACTTTAACTTATATAGCAATAATAATATGTAATGCTAATGTTATGGCTAATACTTGGGTGCAAATGTCCGCCTACAAGTAAGTTGTTTGTTTTAAGTCACAACTATCCTACCAATAGAAATACCTCTTTGGTGTAATTTAAGAAACTTTACGATTAAATATACATGTGAATTTTAAACAAAATGTTTCTCTAGATCCCAATCCCAACATAAATTGACATATCTTACTAATATTATAAACGCGAAAGTTTGTGAGTATGGATGGATAGATGTCACGCAAAAACTACTGAATGGATTAAGCTCTCTGAAGCTCGATTAATATATAGGCTACAAAAAATCACGCTCCGACCCACTGTAGCAGAGTAACGCGGGTAAAACCGCGGAGCGCAGCTAGTTTAAAATATTCTTTGCATGCATTCTATAGGCTGAGGAGCGAAGACACTTTTATCAAGTAACAGTAATATCTACGTGATTGTAGTTGCTAAGTACTGTCACTTACGCGGATTGCACTATCACCGACGATAAGTAAGATAAGCCTTTGTATTAAGTACTAGCTTCCCGCACGAGGTTTTTATCCGCGTAGCTCCCCTTCCCGTGGTAACTTCATAAACCATCCGATGGACTCGTAGACTCGAAGTCCGAGAGGCTCGCGAACTGTAGAGTGACAGTTGCACAAAACCCCTAAAAAGTCAATCCCTCAATCTCATCGCCAGCGACCGCCTTGAGTCGAGGTCCAAGCCCTACAGGGTGCGCTATCTTGCGCAGGTTGCTTAGTTAGTTTTCAAACCAATTATAGAGGGCTCTCTCCTCGCCTTTATGCCCGGTGAAGTAGCAAAAGCCTCGTGGCTAACTACATATGTCCGTCCAAAAAAAAAGGAACATCATAATTAAATATAGCCTATGTTACTCCGAGATAACGTAGCTTTCTAATAGTGAAAGTATTATTGAAATCGTTTCAGTAGTTCCAAAGCGTATTCAATACAAACCAATAGTCTGATCTATCCTCTTTATAATATTAGTATAAATGTAAATCCATAGGTAGATAGTACCTCCTTACTCCATGATAGTAGGTATTCTACAAAGGTGTGAAAGTACAATAGCTAAGCCGGCGTCACGCATGGAGGAAGTACCTATTACTATTCATAAACAACGGTTTAAATCGGAAGTGTCCAAAACCGACGAGAAAGTATGAGGGCAATATAATCATAGTATGGCTACTGCGCAACTATTAATTATCTCCGTGGATCATGACTATAATTTGTGCATAACGATTGTAGAGGTACCTACTGATTTAATCTATTTAATTAAAAGGTAGATGCTCATCGTGGAAGAAAAGTCATAATTAAAGAAACAGCTAACTCATAAAGCTTATTCTAAAATAGATTTCTGTGTGGTTTCAACTGAGTAACATCTTAAAGTTACTCGCAGGTATAATTATGTAGCTAATAATAACGTAATTTAACAGATACAATAGCTCTTTGTTGTTGAAAGTTTTTGGGTTTATCTTTAACAAACTAACTGTAAACAATGGAAGGTACTTAGGTACCGACAAATATTTTCTTTATATCCCTAATGCATTCCCGCGCGCGGTTTCACTCGCGTAGCTTTCCCGTAGTAGCTTATAATTAAATGCCCCCCTTTTTCACCCCCTTGTAGGTGGAATTTGACAAAATCATTTCTTAGTGCACCTATCACAAAAGGAAGCCACGGATCAAATATCACTTGTTTAGCTTCAGTTGTTTTGCGACGGCGTTGATGAATCAGTCAGTCGCGACATGCTACTTTTTATACCTTTATATAACATTATAGATTGCCCGGTGAAGTAGAAAAAGCCTCGGACATAGGTATATCCAAATAAAAAACCTATGCATGTGCACTTAATGAAATAACCAAAGGCTAAAATTAATTCTTAATCTTATTTACTTATTCATTTGTATAGGTAGGTATACCGTATGCCTACGCTGAATCCTATTACCTACCTACTTTGCCTGTAACATGTAAGTACAATAGGTACTTAACTAAGTGTAAATTTATAATACATAATATGCGATTAACTTATTATTATGTGTTGTTTTTTACCTATTGGTTTTGATTCAAGAGGAATATTGAGGATTTGTTTATGTATTTATCTATTTATAGGTACAATAAGAGCAGGAAATATCCTACTTTTAGTCAAGTAATTGGAGCAGTAGGTAAAATATATATAACAGCGCGAGCAGACATTTGCGATAACATTTTGTATATGCCCTCAGGCTTGCTGTGGTGTAAAGAGTAGACCTATATTCAGCAGAAAACATAAATGGGCAGTCGAAGATTCTAAAATAGTTCAGTAGTTAAATTCAAATAAGGAAAACAGACCATAACGTGTGTATTAACCGAGCAAGTTCATATAAGTACCATATAGGTACCTACTGCAAGTTAAACAGGTACAAGGACGTCTATTTACCTCTCTATAGTTCGGTAGACTCTCATTATGAACGTGAGAACAGACCGCAGCCAATTAACGGAACAATCAGAATTTGAAATGAAAGGAAATTTAATAATGGAACAACGGGCCGTTATTTGTGAAAACAGCTTTTGGTTTCTATGTCTATACTTAGTTATGTTAGTATATTTATAGAGTACCTACGGGGTTCGTAGCAAATTCGTTCAACTACGGAGATCTGAAGGTTTGCCTATTTGATATACCTACTTAAGACATATTTTGTAAATAATTAAATTAACTACGAATCGATCCTTAAATCAAAGCGATGATATGTTAATCTTACCACGATGAGATTAGGGCTTCCATTAACACGTATTATGATATAATACCTAATGTATGATGTCCGATTCACATAGGTAGGTAAATCCATCCAAAAAGAAAACTTATATTAACTTCATATAATCTCAACATACCTATTTTATTTGTTCGATACAAACTTAAATTTTAGTTAAGTAATTTAAATCTACATTGTGGTATACCTACCACCTATCAATGACATAATTATAAGGGAATACGGGGCTCCAGACTACAAGGGCCTCAAAAGTCTGTCGTAGAGGGCCTCTCCAATTAGATTTGATACGGGGCCCGTCTGGAGATAGTTACGCCTCTCGGTGTATGTGTTGTAATCTATAGGCATAAGTAGGTTCCTATTTATAAATAAATCCTTATTTCCCTTGGTCATCGCATTACGCGTGAACGGATGGACCAATTTTGCAAATTCTTTTTATTTGTTTACGCGGGACAGCTAGTTTATACATATATTTCAAATTGATTACATTTCATCTTCGTGGTAGGTATTTCCTTATTAGTCACCTTATATAATGTACTTACACTAGTAAGTAGACTATAATATGTTATAATCCATTGTTTGTTTGCCTCAATGCATCGTTAAGAACACTGAATGCACCGGATGCATTGCGACATGTTAATTGTGAACATAGACGGTCTTAAACAAATTAATATGACACTTTTGAGCAAATAGCTTGGTTCATTATTAGTTTGTTTATTTTTGCAGTAGCTGTGTTATTATAATAAGTACAATACCTATTGTTAAGTTACCTAGGTGCTTAAAGCCTCGTTTTTAGATTAAACCAAGTTTAATCTAATTATCTTATCTAATTTTGATTTATTTATTTTCTTGCATATTGGGTCTGCTGGTAGAGATTTCTTTTGAAATAAATAAGTAGGTCATCATCATCAGCCCGTATAACGTCCGCTGCTGAACATGGGCCTCCTCCAGATGGAGGGTCTTTGCCATAGTCATACGCTACGGAGGTCGTGTGTTGTACGGAGGTAATAGTAGGTACCTTTGTACAATTTCTTTCCTTATATACCTATAAGTTTTAATTTTTTTTTCTGTGTTTGTTTAAAAAAAATTACTCCTGCTAACAACGCTCAAGTCCCGGATCGGGTAAATGTTCTCTTGAGAAATCTAATTGGTTAGTAGTGTTACCCGTGTGTCGGTCCTGCGTCTTATATCACACAGGTCGTGTCAGTAAGTCGTCCCGCCAGATGGGAGTAAAGGGATAGAAAGAGCACCTATGTTTGAGCATACACTTGTGTATAATATCCCAACCAGCAAAAACTAGGCTTACAACAATCTCAAGACTACTGTTTTTTTGCTCTTACATCGCTCCCATATAATAATATAAGCCTGGGTTTGGGCACTAATTATAAGCATATTTAGTTTAATATCGATCTAATATCAGTCTAATTGAATGCTGTTTGCACTTACTGAAATCTAGCCAAAATTAATTTAAGCCGACTTAGGCTAATATTGCTTTTACGTCAGTATCTTATAAGCCTTATATTGGTCTAAAGTTAGAATATTTTGAGAATTTTACGTCAGATCCAACTTAAAAGTTCGTGTGAGTGTTGGAAATTAAAAGAAAACAAATTAAAGTTGCGTGAAGTTAATGTTTATACTATAGTAAAAGTATAAAAGTACGAGTTAAAGTAGTTTTACGGTAAGTAATCATATTGGAATTTATTATTTACTGTTAATTAGACCTCGTTTTACGCTTCAAAATTCATGCGCCTTGTTAAATAAGGTATTTCGTGTTCTCGTTTAATTATTTTATTTGTTAATTTGTATTGATAGTGTCGCCATTAGTATAGCTGCATTTTACAAACGCACTATTAGACTAATGTAAGATTGTTTACTCTAATTTTAGCATTCGGTATAACTACTAAAGATAACTCCATATTGGAATAAATTAGGGTTCCTCACAATTTTACATAAAACCTTAAATCGACAGAGAGAAAAAAAAGAACTTAATCTTAAGGCTATACAGACACGAAGTCGGCGCGCGCGGCGCGGGTGGCGGTGGCGGGGCGGCGGTGGCGCGGGGAGCGGCGTACATAGGAGTGGTGCGCGGTGCGCACCAGTCTAGCAGTGCCCGCGCGTTTGCAAAATTACTCTTAAAACTATTAAAATTAGTTATTGCCAAAATCGATCTAAGATCAAACGCTCTTAAATAGGTCTTGTCTTTTGTACTGTAAATATGTTGTCTAAAATCACTCTAATATCATACTTATCCAGTGCTATTGATCTTATATTAGTTTCAAATAAGATCAGAAATGCACGTACTCACAGTACTCTTATGCTATGCTGATATTAGTCTGACATCTTACATTAGCATTTAACAAGTCTAATATAAAATCAAACGAGCTTAGAAAATACCCATATAAGAGCAAGTTTTTCTCAAGTGCAACCAGTCTTAGTAAATGCTCTTATATACATATCGCACACCTAGATGAAGACTCCGCTAACTCAAAAAAGTATGTGTTTTGAGTTAGTAGCTTTGATATATTTGTTATATACTCTAGAAACAGTTTTTCGTCATTTCTGAAAAATGAGGTTTTTTGAGTTGCCGGAGTCTTCATCTAGGGGTGCGATATATGAGATTTGGTTATGAGACTGAGCGTTCTTGAGGCCATACCAGCTTGTCTAAAAGTAATATAGGATCGATGGTATGTTCTAAAACAAATATAAGAGCGCTTTAAGCCTACCACTCTTAAAAAGTGCGAGTTCTGAGACTGTTTTGCTGGTTGGGATGCCCTAAGAATATGGCTATTAGTCTCCTTCTAGTTTGGCCGCCGTGGTCACAATCTGACAAGAGGTCTACATAAGTTTATGTACGGAATATTTTTTAAACTATAAGATCTTTCTACTTAATGAAGACGCACAGAAGTGTATTAAAAATATATAAAATAAAAAGACTTTAATGCTCAACGATCAAATAATAAGTGGATCAAACTCTTATAATTCTCTCTTAATTTAAATTACAAGTACTTACTACGTAGGGAGGTGTTACAAGGAAGATAACCATCAAGATTTGCTGTGTGAGAGTGCAATGAAACGTTCGATAAAAATGCCGACTCTATGAAAGGATTCTAACTCTAGGTGTTCATTGAACATTCTGGAAGCATTCCACGCAACATTCTTTGGTAAAGTTTGTTGATAACCAAAGGTACAATTTTGAGGATCAGGGTTCAAGAAAAGTATTTATTGGTGCTTGGTTTACGGTGGCATCCCAATTACTGGCATTAATTCCCTGATGAAATAATATATATATATATATCATCATCAGCCCGTACAACGTCCACTGCTGAACATGGGTAATCCCGAGGGAGGATTTTTGCCATAGTCACCACACTTTGCAGGCGGGTTGGTGACCGCAGTATTATGTTGTAACATACAAGGAAACGCTGCTGCCCGTTCCCTAGTATACGCTTGTTATAGATGATGTTATAATAATCGGGACCAACGGCTTAACGTGCTTTCCGAGGCACGGAGGGTAGTCCATCTACCAACCAGACCCGGAAAGAAATCTTTAAATTTACACAAAGATTTCTTGTCCGGTGTGGGAATCGAACCCACGACCTCCGAGACTTAAAGCGAGCCAAATACCGCAACGCTACGGATGTGTGTGAATATATATATTATTATAATAATATATCATTCCCCAAAATCTTTGGTCTTAATTTGCTCCCCAACCAAATCTTTACCCACGACCGCGCCTTATTTAAATGGACATGCTTCTGCTGAAGGTAAATTTTTGAAAAGCCAAAATCATATTAAATTAATTTATTTAGAGACGAGAGTACTAGAAACGTTACATAACTCTTACATTAAACAGAATTGTTCTTACAAATTACTACTCACAAGGAGCGAATACTATGCGCAATCTCATTTCTATAATATGTAGTAATATTGCCAAATTTATGTCTTGGTCATTGTTATGAACAATATATGAACAGCTAAACACTGTAATATTTCTATAAAAAAATAAGCAAGGGCAGATCCAAGAATGCCTAAATGTCAAGACTGAAATATTTCAGTTTTAGGGATTCGAATTTTAATTGTCTTACTTCGAAATTTAAATATCACAAATTGCCAGATCAGAAAATATGATATCACTTGTTCAAATGAGGTACAAACTTCAAGCTTAAACTATTAAAGTCTCTTGAACTCTTGGATCCGTCCTTGTTTTCCAGTATACACTTCAAAAGAATAACTTTATTGGTATAACTGCTGCAGTCCTATAAAAATTGCGCATTCTCAACTAACATAGTTCCACTATTTCATCGCTCATTTCTGTGCGCCTGCGCTTGGGCGGTTTCATAGTGGGTTCATCATCGTCCTCCTCAATGATTTCCATATCACTATCACTGTCCTGTCGCGACCGTGACGGTCCCGGCTTGGGTTCACTGCCATTGGACCCGTTAGCGGGTTTTTCATCGGCTTTTGTTTGTTCTTTAGGCGCCGGCATAGGAGCATCGCTTTCAGTAACTAAACGCCACGATTTTTCATCGTCTTCTTGCTGTAATCTGACTCTGACTTCGTAGTTTTGTAAGAAGTCATCGACCAGTAAAGCACAGCCATCATTGAGACCGATTTCTTCTAAAGTCTTGTCGTTGTTGTGGTCGGTTTCTCCGGGCTCCGAGGAGAGTACTACTAAGCCTTTTCCTTCGACGGTGGCGTCAGGAGCTTGCATGTTGAGACCTTCCTTGAAAGCGCTGGTCAAGTCTTTGAGTGTGAGTTGCTTGAGGTTACAAGCGAGACCGACCTCAGGCTTGGGCGCACATACGTAGCATTTCGGGTTGGGTGCAGTTAGAGCTGGAAGAGAGGATAACAATTTTTAGTGGAAGTTTTCATTCATAGCCAAGTAAAAAACAAGCATCTTTCGCACATTAAGATTGTAATTCAATTAAGAAGATTCTTTTTTTCGTCATCATATTTAGCCAAAGTGTGTGATTGATGTTTGAAGAATATATTACGTTTCGTGAATTAATTTCTAATGTGACATTGTTTCTTTTCCTAAAATTAATTTCATAAAGACACAACATCAATGAAAATAATTAGTACGGATAGACATATTATAATTTTCATAAACAGTAGTAAGCCATATATGATGTTGCCATTCGGTATAATATCTGGCTACAAATTCCTTAATTTTTTTTAAATCTAATTTCTAAAATAAAAACAAAGAAAAAAGTTTAAAAACAAAATAGTTATTCATTAAACACTTACTCTTTTCCGGCACAAACAGCTGTCCGCGATGGTTGACCTTAGGCCGGAGGTACACGCTGGTGCAGGTTTGAATCTCGCCTCGCAGCACGGCCTGCGCACGGAGCACAGCTAAACCAGCTACAATAGCGTTTGCTGTAGCTATCGCGGGAATGATGTTGCCGGCCATTGCTGTGGAGAAACGCATATTATTAGTTTTATTGGACATTCATTGTTTGTTTCATGGAATCATCAAATGCGAAAGTAACTGTCTGTAATCCTTTAATTTTCCATGAGCTATTATTTTGTTGGTCCGGATGGTAACAACATCATCTATAACAAGAATAAACCAGGGAACATAATACTGCGGTCACCAACCCGCCTGCCAAGCGTGGTGACTATTCCAAATTCCAACCTTGGAAGGTGGCCCATGTTCAGCAGTGGATATTGTCCGTACAACATCCACTGCTGGGCTGCTGATGATGGGCTCAACTAACTGGCTGCAGTCAGCACCACTGACTCTAGATCACAGGTCTCCAAACTACGGCCCGCGAGCCAAAGCCAAACTCTTAAAGTTTGGAGACCCCTGCTCTAGATCAATAATGTCGCATAATGTTGATTTGTTCTCTGAATAAGTACACATGGGCTACAACTTACAAAATAGTTACGGCACTATACTAACTGTAATGTAATGTAAGTTATGTTGTATGCTTTAATACAAAAAAATGTCTCAACCACTCAACATTGAGATACAAGATAGACACACACTCAAGATAGACTAGACAACAATTATTTTTAATTATTGTCATCTAGTCTTATCTCATAAGAAAAGAGGTAGACCTCTCAAAGGTGGGTGGATGTCATTAAAGCCATTGCAGGAATGACATGGACCAGACTACCTAGGGATAGAGAGGAATGGAGAAAGTTGGAGGAGGCCTTTGCCAATAACTGACAGACAAGGTTATTGATGCATAGGTTGAGAATAAATTAGTGTTAAGATAAAATGATGTATGATGTCTGAAATAAAGGCTATTATTATTATAATATAGTCTTATCTCTGTACCACATTTTAACCATCTCTGGTTATATTTTAGTGCATATCTCTCTATCTCTGTATCTTTTGCCCTTGGACAAAAGGATATAAGAAAGATAACGATCCAATCAAAAAAACAATACTTACACTTAATCTCAAACCGGGACTTGAGTGGGATATTGAAGATGTTTGCTCGAATATTAGCACAGGCAGTGACAAAGTCCATAGCGTACTTCTCATCCTTGTCCCAAACTAGGTGATCACCGGCTGGTCGAGACTTCAAGTCTTTTTGTAGAGCTTCACAGCTGGCAGCAAATACCTAAATATATAAATGTTGCATTTTATAGGGCAGTCATACTTTTACACATCATCAAATTTAGTACACAAGGGAAGCATACTAGATAAAGAATTATGTATTCACCATCAGTTCATATGCCATTCACTGCTCAACATTGGCTTCCCTCAAAGGGTTTGTTGCCTCCATGATTGGTAGGTGGGTTGCTGACCACATTATCAAGAAGAGGTGACATAGTCGATGTTTTTAAATATCGTCTATACGAGACA
This sequence comes from Nycteola revayana, assembly GCA_947037095.2. Lineage (NCBI taxonomy): Eukaryota > Metazoa > Arthropoda > Insecta > Lepidoptera > Nolidae > Nycteola > Nycteola revayana. Next base: position 18,291,093 of record OX344847.2, on the reverse strand, counting down.
TTCAATTATTGGTGACCAAACTTTGAGGGCATTATGCAGTATTGCATTATCAACAAAAACAATTATGAGATATGAAGTCCATTTTTAAAATATGTATTAGATAATTGTCCTATGCAGATCTGACTTCATTATTGTTACATGCCGAGTCATTCCCTGATGCATCAATATGGCCCAAGATTCATATCAGGTATGAAATGCTTTTAGCTTCTAGTCTCATTAGTGTATTTCTGTTAATTATAACTAAGCTTTTTGATTATCGAGTTCGAATCGCCATTTAGAACAAATATATTAAACTAATAAAATTGATCATACCTGAGCACATTCATGCACAGACCAGACACGCTGATCAGGCAGACCAGAGTGTTGGGCGGGGGCATTATCTTTTCCGGGCAAGTTGTCCCAAACCAAGGGAGTGGGCGGCCTGCGCTTCTTCCACAGATTCTCCATAGACAGCAGATAACGAATATCATCACCAAACAACTTTGTGAACAGTTTTTCAGGTTCGTAATTAGTTTCCGCTGCCCAAGTTCTAGTAGACTTTCGTTCAACATTTCCTGCTGTAGTGCCTTCTGAAGATAATGCTGAGGAACCGGCATCACCAGCAGCCTCAGGGTCTGCAGTATCAGGGCTGACATCCTGGTCAGGGTCCTCTTCACCAAACAGTTGATTGAAAAGATGTTTTGCCCACACAATGCAGTGGATGGGTTCTGAGGGGGTGTTACGGATTGTGCATCCTGGGAATGTTTTCTGTGGGGCTTTCGGCTGACATTCATAACATTGGGTAAGACCTTTCTTGATCAGCTCAACCTGTAGATATTATAAAATAAGAGTAGAAGTACAAAATTATAAAATAGTATGCATTATTATTTGATTTAAAGTTAATAACATTTTTGTTCAGCTATTGTAAAACCTAATGAGTTATTATACTCTTTTCCTTTATAAAGATAATTTTAAATTATTTGTTTAACTTAAAAAACCCTAAGTATATTACTCAATTAGAAAGCAGTTGCAGTACAAAAAATATTCTGTGTTTGCGATTGCTAACAAATTTGGTCAAAAATTGTAGAGATACTTATGCTCTATTGACATCTTATTAAATTATTTAATTTTAAGGAAATTACAAGCTTTTTTATAGGAGATCAGATCAACTATAATCATTGTAAAATCTTACCTGTCCTGCATATCCAGCAGTGCCAGTCTCAATCAAGGGCACATTGGCTGCGAGACACATTCTGTTGACATGGTTACGTGCCACTCTGTTGTCTAGGGCATTCATAACAATGTTGAACTCCTTGAAGTAGTTGACACCATAGTCATTGCTGGAATCATGAGAAGTATTATATTATTTACATCTTATCTACTAGGTTTACGTAAGATTTAATTAATAGGTATAGAGTTATTATTAATAGAATGGATTAATGCTTAATGCTAAATTAAATGTTAAACATATTTTACTGCACTAACATTCCTACTGTATTTATGTAACTGTAAAATATGTTTAAATAGTAACTCATTAATATTAGCTTAAGTTAGTGAGTAGTCTAAGGGGCGCTTTTTAGTAGTGAATTATATATAATTATTATTTTTATAAAAATAAAAAAGTAGCACTCATGTTGCACATTTAACTGCATGTTATATGGTGTCAGAATACAGTAAGTTAAGAAAAAAAAAAAAACAGGTGAATGACCATAAAATGTTTAGGTATGTTTAAATGACTCATTTTGAAAATTAAAAAAGTATAATAAAAAGTACTCATAACCTACTCACATAACAGTTTCATAAATATATGTGAGTAGCTTTACACTTTTATTCAAAAGGATAACACACAAGCTATTTACACGGTATAGCTACGATATTTTGTTTTGACAGAGGTGCAAACTATAGCCGCGCGTCACTACCGTTATACGTATAATACACAACATATCAATTCTGTACTACTAACCTGATGACACTGTCGTGATGTGCCACTATTTTCACATTAGGATTGAAGCTCAGAGCACTGTCTTTCGCAACCTGGGCCTTAGACTTCCCAACATGCTCTTTGTGGAACAAAAACTGACGATTCAAATTGCTTACGTCGATTGTATCAAGGTCGATCTATAAAAATATTAACACAAAACATTAATAAAAACACACAAAAGCCTTTAAATACGTACATACAGGGTAAAACATACAATTTCAATATTAGGAAAGCCGGTAAGCACGAGATTCTTCAGAATTTCACAACCTATACCGCCGGCCCCGACCACCAAAATTTTGGAATTAGCAATGGCTTCCGTCAACTTTTCGTCGAAAACGCCAGCCACACGCGCTACCATTTTGCTTTTAATTAAAAATAAACCCAGCTATACGAATTATTATAATTATTTCGATTCTATTTTACTTTTACAAGGTAAACCGTAACGTTAACGAGGATTCATTAATCAACTGTCAAAATTGGCGTCAGTTCCTTGCACGTTTAGAAATTTAAATGTAGGTTATGCGTATAAAAAATATAAAAACATAATTATTTTAATATATTTCATGCTTTACATTTATTTGTTTTCATCCCATATTTGTTATTTTTTCTAAAACGATACAAATATTTTGTTTAAGTTACAGTATTCTAACATTTTCTATGGAATCATTTTAGAACGAAACTTACGTTTAGTTTTTGCAATGTTCAAACAAAATCAGAAACTATCAGACTTATAAATTAATACTAATCGAATACAGTGGTGTTATAATAACTTTTGAGAACATAAGTTTCTGTGAATTTGGAAGATGATGATGAAGAAAAATAAAGATTTAAGTATTAATCTTTATACAAATTTAGAAATCAGTAGGTACATATTAAGAAATAAAATTATGTTGCGGACTAAAAGCTAAATGAAACCCGTTAGAGCAACAGTTAACTATGAAAAAGTTACAAGGGTTGTGCTATTTTTTTATTTGATAGATGTAGAGGAACTAAGAACGTTTATTGGAGTTTCCTGTAATATGCTACTGTAAGAAACCTCGCTATGTTTTAGGCATTAAATATGGTACCAATCACATATAATGTAAACAAAGTGTCAAATGAAAGTACAAGGTATGATGACAGTGCATCAAAATCAAAAATAAATCAACTAGTCTTCACTCATATCTACGGTGTTATTTTAATTTTTTATCAGTTTTACATAAATTACAGTAACAAAATCGAAATGATATCATATTTCAAACGTTTCAAATAACTATATATAAAATGCCTCCTAAAAAAGCTAAACAAAAGGAGAAGGGTAAGATGACAACAGCTGCTTTAAAAGCAGTAGCAGGTCCTCCTCCGAAGCCTAAAAAGATTCCTACGCCACCAGCTTGCTTTAGCCCAGAAGACCTCATGAAGTTTAAAGAGTTATACAAGTTGTTTGACGAAGAAGGAATTGATAAGGTTCATTATATCATTATAATTCTTAATTTCATAAGACTAAAGTGCATATAAGAATTTAATACTAATGAGAAAATATATTTTAATATTTTTAAAAGTTTCTAGTAGGTAGGAACGTCCCTACCTGCTTCTCTAGTTAGCTTGTCAATCTGGTACGGTTGGGTTTACAATGCCAAGCGTTTTACCTCATAGTAAATTAAGGGTTTTGAAACCCACACAACAACATATAAATGTGTGAAATGAACAACTAAATACATTCTACTCGGCGAAGAGGAGACGAGAAAGTAAATTAAAATGATTTTACTTTAGGAATTACGTTTTGTCTAGCAACTTAGACAAAGACTTTAGATACCTTACCCGTACCTGCAGTACGGGTAAGGTATCTACATAAACCAACCAATAATTGAATTTGAATACAATTATATCGGTTTAAAATCATCATAATATTAATTGCTATAGCCATAATTCCAGATTAATATTCACACGACCTAAATATGTCTCAAATTTCAATTTACCACAAAGAGAGTAGCATTTATGCCCACACTACGTGTAAAGCAGATAAATTATGGAAGTGGCACTTTCTAGTTCACTGAATTACGTGAAAAATTATTTACTTCCTATATTTTGCTTTTATTTTATTACTGCCTATTTTACTTTTGTTTTATATAAAACTCGCGTGTAGCTTGTTTAATGTGCAACTTTTGCTTGGGAAATAGATGCGAACTCAGCGCGTCTGAAGAATGTTGCTGTCATTGAGCATTGATAAATGTTTAAACAGTTTTTAATTTTAGGTCCCAATAACAGCCATACCTACCATGCTCAGAAAACTTGGTTTTAATCCAAAAACTGCCGAATTTAAACAGTTGTTCGAAACTTTCCTAGAAGATAATCTAGTAGACACAGTAGAGTATCACGAGTTTCTGCAGATGATTGAAGCCAAGATGAACATGGGAGATGATTTTGAGTACGCAGTCACTAATGCAATGGCAGCATTGGGACATGACGACGAAGAAACAGGCATCTGTGGCTTCGAAATTTTCAGGCAGGAACTATTTGAATGGGGTGAACCCCTAACAGAAATTGAGTTCATGGATTGGATTAAATTAGCAGTGAGAGACAAAACTTACAATCCAGAAAACGGTACATTTAATTATGTAAAATTCATCGAAAACATGAACAATAAAGACGAAAGGTTTATCAGCGAGCCTATCAACTACTTTAAGTTGGATCAGAAGACTTTGGCTGAGATGGCAATAAAGAAAGCTCAGGAGGAAAGAGAAGAACAGGAAAGAAAAGAAGCTGAGAAAAAAGCTAGAGAAGAGGCTCGGAGGCAGAAAATGATAGCGGATGGTCTTATACCTGATTGAAATAAAAACATGCTGAGTTTTAATAAAGTAAAATTTATTTAATTACTGGTATTATTCTTAAATTAAATTATTTTTTCTTTGTTGTTACTATAAAATAAATATTTAACTTTCTATCTAAACTCTTTACTTAATAGGTATATAAAGCTGAAGAGTTTGTTTGCTTGATCGCACTAATCTCAGGTCTAATTTGATTTTTTTTCGGACCTGTGGTTCCTTATAGTAGCTCGTTCAAGCAAACACACTCTTCATATTTATGTATATAATATAGTGGAGTATACCTAGATATAACAAAGCAAGAAATTTATAAATTTTATGTAATTCAATTGTAATTTTCTATATGGTGTCACATTGATCCGTTTGACATCGCGGAAATAAATTATGTTCGTAATCAATAATTGTAGTTTCTAGTGTATTCATGTTTCTAGTGTATTCATGTTTATGGTTAATTTAATTTATACGATTATAAGCATGATTGTTTTAAAGATAACATCTATATGATAGCGAAATAACAATAATTATGTCTAGGTAACTAATAAGAGTAGCTCTGTGATGTAATGGTATAGAACTTGCTTTAAGTCTCGGAAGTCGTGGGTTCGTTCCCCTGTCGAAGAAGAATTCTTTGGGTAAATTCTGTGATTAAAAAAAAGGGGATTATACCTACTAGGCTAGATAAACGTGGACTGTGATGATGAAATTAAATAGGTCGTTGGTTTGTAATATGTAGGTACTAGTTAAATGTCACAATTGTAGGTTTGTGAAGGGCTTTCTTGCATGCGTGATTTGTAGCAGTCTTAATTGACATTAGATTTAAGAAGACAAACCGCATCTATCTCCATCTACAATGGTTCGTTGTCACACGATCAAGTTGGTCGCACTCGGTGTTACGTCGTAGCCGTAACACCAGCATACGGTCCCTGATGTTTAAGAGTAGAATACGAAATTTCGACGCACAAAATAACGATAAATGCTTATAAATACGATGCTACAAAATTGCGATGCATGTTACGGCGAAAGACCGTCTCTGCGAAGCCACACTTCGATGCACGTTACCGCGATAGATCTTCACTGCGATACTACATTACTATACTTACTATAAATTTCGTATTCTACTCGATGTTTGAGTAGAATACGACATTTCGACGCACATAATATCGATAAATGCTTAAACGATGCTACAAAATTGCGATGTGCGTTACTGCGAAAAACCGTCTCTGCGAAGCCACTACACTCTTCGATGCACGTTACAATGGTTATTGTTAAATGTTTACGAACCATAGCAATATATATATATATATATATATATATATATATGTAGAGGAAAGGTTGGTGGTGTTACTCCACAGAAAATGAAGATCTTTGCTGGGTGAGGAGGTTTGCCCGGCGGCCGACGGCCACTTGTTGATATTCAGAACTTGTATATGTTCGAATTGGCTTGCGAACTTGTATTGCGCGATACAGGTTAGTTAGGATGCTAGGTGCTAGATGGCGCTGCTCGTCTTCTTGTAGTTTATGCGGCTACTGTAGATGTTGCTACATATATACAAATGATACCAAGAGTTGTTCTTTTGGGTTAACAGTTAAAACACAAAAAAATCCTTACGCCATTCATGGTGCCCTCCCAAATAGGGGAGAAGGTGCGATCGGAGGTTTTTAGTGGATAGGCCTTCTCCTCGTAGTGGCTTGCAGTATGAATAGCATACCATTGCTAATAGATAGGTGTAGTCGTTCATTGCCCTCCGCTGCCGAGGGGACAGGTGGTGCATGGGACAACTTTTAATTTTATTCCCACCATCCAGCTATGGTGGCATTTGGTACTTAGTCATGCAATAATTTCCATCGACCACCACTTAAACTATCACTGCTACAGACGGCGTTCCCAAGTTTTTTTTTCGGACGGACATATGTAAATAGCCCCGAGGCTTCTGCTACTTCACCAGGCATAAAGGCGAGCAGAGCTCCAGCCTAGATAAATGGTTTTAACACTACAAACTAAGCAACCGCGCAAGACGGCATCCCCTGTAGGACTTGGACCTCGGCTCAGGGAATTTTTTAGGGGAGTTTTGTGCAACTGTCGGCGTTTACAAGAGATTTGCCATTTTAACATTTATATGATGATTTCTATAATCTTAAGAAGCGTACATATGCGCACTGTTTCATCAGACAACTAAATGTACGTAACTTGTCACACCGAATACCAATTTACCGGGAAGGTAACAACAGTGATTTCTCAAAGAAACGCTGTTTTTACCTTACGCAATAATATGAGAGCTCTCCAATTTAAAACCGGCACTGATAATTCCATTACAGCAATGGGATAGTTGACCCGACCTTTGTAACTCAATTACAAAAAATATTAGTCACGTTGTGCAAAATGTAAGTGTTAGGTTTGGTTTCTGACAAACAAAGCCTTTTGCCCATGGGAGAAAGTCGGAAAGTTAAAATGATTTGGCCTACATGTAACCTATAAGTTTCATAAAAGGTTCTGGCAGCATTTTTGTTTTGGGTGGAGATGTGAAGGCAGGTGAAAAAGGTTTCGTCTTAGGTATTAAATTTTGCACTAGTGATAACTTCTGAACAAGCGGCGTTAATACGATCTCCGCTCTCGAGACAACTTTGTAATAGGTGGCTATTGATGGGCAATTTGGTCAATTTTAAAATCTAACAATAATTTAAAAATTCTATCTTTAATATCACTATAGCATCATATATCACTATAGCAAAGAGAAGAAGACTAGCCATTATAAATTATGATTAAAATTCTTACTTTATTAATTATTTTCCCTATATATAAAGACGTGATTACAGACTGGTGCTCTGCTCTTCTTTATGCCCGGTGAAGCAGCAAAAGCGTTGTGGCTAACATATCTCCATTCGAAAAATAAGTTTCACGACTAACAAAATCAAAATTAATGAAATATTTATCACAGATACGTCGTCGGTACCTAACCCGCTCCATATTAGTGAAGGGCACTTAGTTGTACTTATTGTGACATTGACACAAATCTCCTGGGCCCCAATCCCGCCTCTTGTGCGAGAACAAGTGGCTTTGATGAACAACTGTTTGTCACTGATCTTTTGTGTATTACGGCGCTTGTTATATATATACCTAGGTATATTGTCGATAGTTATTTGAAGACAATTGAAGATCAGTACAAAATCACTATCAGAAACGACTATAAATCCTCCAAAGAAATCCGCTTAAAGATTGCATACCATACACTATTATTATTGGGATCCTCATCATTATTACCATCCACTCCTGAACATATCCTCCAAGGGGAAGTAGCTCCTGAGTCAAATTTTATCTCAAATTTTATTAGTCAGTAAAAGTTTCGCTAAAAAACTATAATATTTTTACTGTTACGCAAAGTATTTTAGGTAATATTAGTGCGATCACCTGTTTTCTCAAAACTGTCATCTTTATGATAAATAGCTACCCGAAAATAAGCTTGTCATTCTGTATAATAGACACTTGGGAGCAAATAATACCTAGTCATATTTATGCAAAAAAATATTATTGTAATCTAAACCTTTTCAAGATTGACAAGGGTATGAGACATGTTTTAAGGTTCATGGATTGAATTATATTAGTGGTCAGCTTGCAGAGTCTAGAATTTAGGCTACGTTTTATGAATAGCTTCCCACAAAAAAAGATGACTGTTGAATTGATTCGGAAAATAATTTGAATTATATCCTAATTCTTAGTAACACACATAAAACCAATAAGTAAAACGGCAAGCTTACAAAATTTTCATATTAGTAAATTCTCAGCACTGAAGAAAAGTTTGAAAACAAGGCACGGAAATGTACAATGAATGTTGAGAAAAATATTTCATTTAAGGAATATTTTGTAAAGGAGAAAATGATTCCACGTGAACGGCAAGGGTGTGAAAACTCGAGGAAAAGCTAGCTGCTTATAAAACAGATACTCGTATACTCAAATACGTCGAAAGCAGATGATTTACTATATCATCAAGTGTCTTGCTATTAATCTTTTGCAAAAGATGTGAAGGTCAAGAAATGTTGTTTTTGATTTACGACATTCTCGATCGCTTATACATATATAAAAATTCGGCTTTTTTAATGATATAAAAAAATAAATTTTCTTTTTGCAAGAACTTGACTCATGGGGTCACTCACCTTTTTTGTTGACTGTACATATATTTGAATGGTATTAATCCCTTGTTAATTAGTGTTTGTATGATTGCGGGAATGTGAATTTGTCAGGGAAAATTGAAAAGGTATGGTAGGAGTGATTTTCCTTATTATATTAGGGAACGGGCAGAAATGTAAACCGTGTTTAGAGGGTTCTGCGGTCTACAAACCCCATCTCCTAGTGTGAATAATTTTTCGATGACTAATTCTTATTTCTTCCGTCTGTGTCCAGCCTATCAGTGGATACTGGATAGGTACAGATCTCTTTTAGCCGATCTTGTATTGTTTGAAGATTCTCATATGTAAAGTTCTCATTCATTTAGTATTATTTAAGGAATGAAACTTTAATTTAATACTGAATGAATGAATGTATATCAATATGTGTATCAATTATGCGGTGCTGTTGAAACTCGAAGTATTTCCTATTAATCACTCAGTGACGAATTAGGTAACAGATGCTGCGTGCTACGCTGATGGATGTTTGTATATTGAAGCTAGTATTTTACTGTACTGACTGTGAATGTTTATGTTAAAGTATGATAGACGTAGCCGTAATATCACTATAATAATATATATTATATAATTATTTAACGTAACATGGTTATACGAAAGCGATTAATTACTATTATATATAGAATCATTAAAATCATATTTTCACAAAGACTTTTCTAAGAAATAGGAATCTTTAAAAAAATAATTATCGGCAATAAAAGTAGTTAATCATCGTATCTTAGGTACGATGGTTACTACTACTTTTATTGCCGACAGTTATTTTTAAGTTCAATTAACTTTTTGAGTTCAATTGATTCATGCAATTCATCATCATCTTCATATCAGTCTGTTGTCGTCCACTGCTGAACATAGGCCTCCCCCATCGATTTCCAGCGGGAACGATTGCGAGCGGCCTGCATCCACTGATTCCCTGCGCCATTTAAGACATCGTCGATCCATCGTGCAGGCGGTCGTCCCACGCTGCGCTTGCCAGTTTGTGGTCTCCACCCGAGAAACTTTCTGCTCCATCGACCGTCAGTTCTTCAAGATGTGTCCAATTATGTAATATTATATCTGTATCTACATAATAATGCAATTACCTATTAAGTATTATATCTGTTTGCATATACATTTTTAGATTTCATCATCATCATCAACAGCCCGTTTACGTCCACTGCTGAACATGGGCCTCCTCTTAACAGACCTTGGCAGGTCAGGGTCGTTGAGGGATATTGCCATAATCACCACGCTTGGCAGACGGATTGGTGATCGCAGTAAGATGTAAGCCTTGAGCTAATAGATGCTGCTATCCATCTATCAGCCATAGTCCCTTAGTCGCATTTTACGACACCCATGGGAGGACATGGGGTGGTCTATTCTAAGCCGGAAACCACACGGCAATTTTTTTTTTTTTTAATATTTACTCATATTTAATCGATACCAAACTGTTATGTAGGATTGGATTCTATCAACATTTCACGCTAGAACAAACATGTCTGACCACTACAGCCTATAAATTGTGTTGAAACTGGTATTGTGTACATTTCACTTGAGCGATGTTATCGTTATCGCTTCGGAGTCTCACTTGAATTTTAGTTCATGTTCATAATTCGTAACACTGGAACACCGCCAGTTCCGAACAACCTGTCATATAAAACATTTCTGGCCGGCATATATCTTGGCATTGGGAGGTAATAATTTTTGAAATTGGAAAACTTCTAAAATGGATGCATTTAAAAATGAAAAGCAAGTACTCGAGAGACTAGAAGCAAAATCGTTAAAATCAAAGATAAGAGTAATTATTTCTTAATTTTATCATCATCAGCCCGTATAATGTCCACTGCTGGACACTGGCCTCCTCCCGAGGGAGGGTATTTGGCATAGTCACCACGCTTGGCAGGCGAATTGGTGACCGCAGTATTATGTTGTACCATACAAGGAAACGCTGCTGCCCATTCCTTGATACATATATACGATTATTATAGATGATGTTATAACAATCGAGACCAACGGTTTAACGTGCTTTTCGAGGCACGGAGGGTAGTCCTTCAACCAACCAGACCCGGAATGAAATCTTAGAATTTACACAAAGATTTCCTGTCCGGCGTGGGGATCGAACGATCTTCGAGACCTCCGAGACTTAAAGCGAGACGTATACCGCTACGCCACGGAGGCTTAGTTTCTATATGAAACTAAGCCTCCGTGGCGTAGCGGTAGCACATCTTACTTATTTTATCAGCCAGTTGACATTCACTGCAAAATCACTGCTCGTTAATAGACCTTGGTGAGCCAGAGTCTGAGGTATATTTCAGTAATCACCACGCTTGGCAGAGGTGCACTGGCGATCGCAGTAAGATGGGAATATCTTTGAGCTGATAGATGCTGCTGCCATCCATCACTTGTATGTCCCTTAGTTGCCTCTTGCGATACCCATAGGAAAACATGGGGTAGTCTATTCTACCCAGGAAACGACACGGCGCGTATCACGTACATCACACTGCACCTTATAAATTAATCTTACTCCGAAGAAAATCAATATATTTTTTGTATGGCGACGTTTTGTATTTAAAACGAACTGTGAAACGGCCGAAGCGTTTTTGGGTTGGCTAAAATAATTATACTATACGATCCCTTTTTTTCATTGATCCATAGCTATAATGGCGATAAATATTAGAACAAAAACAAAAAACCGGCCAAGTGCGAGTCGGACTCGCGCACGAAGGGTTCCGTTTCAGTTACAAGTGCGTACCTATTTTTGATATCAAGAATAAATAAAAAAGCGTATGTTTATGAAATGAAATGTTATTTTATATTTTTATATTCGAGTTGATTGAATGAAAGCTAAATTGCAGTTTACGATTTTTTACGTATTAAAAAAAAAACTACTTACAAGATCTCGTTCAAACTAATTTTCGGTGGAAGTTTGCATGGTAATGTACATCATATATTTTTTTTAGATTTATCATTCTCTTATTTTAGAAGTTACAGGGGGGGGGGACACACATTTTACCACTTTGGAAGTGTCTCCCGCGCAAACTATTCAGTTTAGAAAAAAATTACATTAGAAACCTCAACATCATTTTTGAAGACCTATTCATAGATACCCCACAGGTATGGGTTCGATGAAAATTTTTTTTTTGAGTTTCAGTTCTATGTATGGGGAACCCCAAAATTTATTGTTTTTTTTCTATTTTTGTGTGAAAATCTTAATGCGGTTCACAACATACTCTACTTGCCAAGTTTCAACATTATAGTTCTTATAGTTTCGGAAAAAAGTGGCTGTGACATACGGACGGACAGACAGACAGACATGACGAATCTATAAGGGTTCCGTTTTTTGCCATTTGGCTATGGAACCCTAAAAACGTGACAAAATCGAAAACAAAATTAAACTTACAGGTAATCGATTCTTTTCGGTTGAAAATATTTAAGGAACCACTTGCCCAGCCCCTGAAAAATTTTAAATATATTTGAATTGGCTTTTAAACATATATAAGAAATAAAAGAATTATTATTATTATTATTATATGTAAGTTGTCATTGTAGGTGTAAGATGGTACTGCTATTTTTATCCGTGCTATTTTTATTATTTGTAGAATCTTTTACCCAATTCGTTTAGCCACGAACTTAATTACTGGATATCTGTATGTTAGGCCATCAAAGGTTTTTAATTTCATGAAAAGAATAGATTACGGACGGTTAGAAGAAATATTTATACTAACAAATAATCGATATCAACAACACCTTGAATAAAATATAGTGAGTACAAGAGAAGCTAAAATTTATTAGCAACTGCATTAAATTTTACACCAATAATAAAGCCACAAAGCTATAGAAATACATTTCATGAAACTACAAAGGTTTTATGACTACACAAAGGTACAATTGAAACAGTATCTCTCTTCGAAAACCCTCGAAGAGTACTTAAACTGAAACCAAAGTGTTCCAAAGCTTAAATAGTTTACTGACAATGTATATTTGTTATTTCGAGGATATTTATTTGTTTGAAACAGAACGGTACAAGAATATTATTGACCAGCTAGTTACTTAGCAGTTGCCCCGCGGTTTTACCAGCGTTTAAAATATTAGTAAGGATGAAAACTATAAGTAGCTTTTCATGCCCGACTCCATAGCCCGTCAATAAATTAATTTTCATTGGATTTTAAGGCAAACTTGGAGTTAGAGGTGCCTTTTTGTAAAGCCACAGACTATCTTGTATACCAAGGCACCAGAGCTCATTTTGCCACTGTCTGTACATTTATCATTGTCGTCTCCTTGAGTTCCTCCCGACCCTTAGTTTGCAAAGAATCATCCGATGCCCTCGAAGACCCGAAGTCCGAGAGGCCCGCGAACTATAAAGTAGAGCGACAATTGCACAAAACCCCCTAAAAAAACTAAAAGTCATAATCCCTCAATCTCATCGCCACCGACCGCCCTGAGCGGTTGCTTAGTTTGTAGTGTTTAAACCATTTATTAAGGCTGGAGCTCTGCTCGCCTTTATGCCCGGTGAAGTAGCAAAAGTGTTTTATAACTCGTTCACATTATTTTACATTGTTTTTCAGCTTTGCAATATATAACAAAACTGTACACATTAAAATAACAATATAATTATAACAATTTTGTATGACATTTTCGTTGGTCGTTCTGCAGTGCTATTCACAATATCGACACAAGAGGACGTTTTGCTAGCTGCTGCAGCAACGGTTGTATTATTAAAAAACGGAAAATAAACTGTTAAATAACATGTTTAATAACATTCAGTATCCACATTACTGAAACTAATAATATATTGACTTGGTTTTTCTCAAATCTGGTTTATTGAGGATTTATAGCTTTTAGCTTCGGAAAGCATGGCAATTTGTAAGTTCCGTCTCTTACACAAGTGGCTTCGACCAAAAATAATCAAACCTCCTTGAGATTTTGTTTCTTACAGTTTTGGAAGTGATCAGTATTATGTTGTTATCTTCTTTCTTCTTTTTAGCTATTAACCGCATAGAAAATACCCGGAAACAATTCGGTCGTCAGAACTCTTGCGCTAAGTAAACGATCCTTCCACCCAATGCCTTCCGATTGCTATAATACTATGCCTTTTGTATATGTACCATAAATCAAGCAGCAGGATTTACTTTTCATGTAGCTGATACTGAGATCACTGCCTGCTAAGCCAGAAACAAACTATAGCAAACCAGAAATGCTTGCTGCAATGCAGCTGTGGACATACGGGCTGATGATGAACTACTAGTTTTATTCATAGAACAGATTCTCCGTGACGCATGCTCAAATCGCTCATATGTATAAGAGATAACGGTTTTAGCACCGGCTATAAAGTTTCTAAATTAAATCATAAAATATTTACGATGTTTGAATTGGAATGACTGAATCACTAATCGGCGTGGTATAGAATTTATTGGTTAAATGTTTTAAGTTTTTTAGTGGTGTGTTAAGTTAAAGTATAGGACAGATAAGTTTTTTTTTTGGACGTAAAGTAGCTATCTACATTCATATGTAGATAGCTACTTTCCGGCTAACTCATGTTAGCCCTGAGGCTTTTGCTACTTCACCGGGCATAAAGGCGAGCAGAGCTCCAGCCTAGATACATGGTTTAAACACTACAAAATAAGCAACCTGCGCGAGACCTCGGCTCAGGGCGGTCGCTGACGGGGAGATTAAGGGATTATGGCTTTTAGTTTCTTTAGGAGAGTTTTGTGCAACTGTCGCTCTACTTTTCAGTTCGCGGGCCTCTCGGACTTCGGGTCTACGAGGGCACCGGAAGATTAAGGATAGATAAGTAAGGTGGCGTAATGTTATGGGAACAGATTTAAAAGTTTACAAAATATAATATTACTGTCTTATACCTACTTTTAAGTTTTAATGCAAGAGTTGTTTTTTAGATAGAAAAATATATGTGGATATATAAACTCTTATGTTTGAACATTTAAATTCACACTTGAGTACGTGTGGATTAAAGCATTTAAGAGGTCTTTACTTACGTTGTTTGGGTCTACTTAATTCCATTCATTGCATTGTTTGTTTAGGCTTTTCCGAGACCAAACAAGAACTCAAAAGTTCAAGTAAGTTTCAAAGCGGACCCATTGTTTTCATTAGTTGGTGGATGCATATTGGAAGCCAGCCCTTTATTGCCTCGGTAACCCAAAAGCTAAAGGTTAATGTTCAGTGAATTAGAATGACCCGATTGGGAGGAAAATCACGGCCATTTTCATTGGCGTGCATTGACATTGAAGTTCAGATTAGATTGTGGAGCATTGTTGATGAATTAGTGGACAGTTAGAGCGTTTACCTTATTATTATTTTACTTTTGAACGATTTGCCTAATATACTCAAAGGAAATGTTTAATGTTAGGACGACTCATACACTCGGAAATTTTCTTAAAGGAACATTTTATTGTTGCGGGGAATTTAATGAAAAAATCATTTTAGAACTGCTCTTTATGGATTACTGCTAAATATATGTCTAGTTAAATATTCTTTTATTTCACAAGCATCAATACTGATAAACATTTTCTGTAAAGGAAGACAAATCACCAATAATCTTTAAAATATCGTTCGGTTTCCTCGAACGATTTTCTGGATGGCGCCGAAATTATTCTTTAAAGATTGATGAACTTTAGGCGTGAATTATACTGAAAAGACATAAGGCGAAGATGCACAGACGCAGCAGAGTTTCGAGACGGATAAGGCACGGACGCCTCCATCACTTGTGTATAATTCACGTCACGGCGCCTACGTACCTTTTCACAGTGTGAAATTTTGCCTTACTTGCGGTCATCTATGTTTTATGAGCTCAATTGTTAGGTATTACTATGATGTCAAACATTGGGAAAGTAACTAGTAGTCGTTTTTGCTTAGTTTTGTAAAAAAATAATATTGTCTGATTTTATAAAAAAACTGTTATTTAAGAATATTTTGTAAAATTGTAACATAAAGTCAAAATGTTGTAATCAGGTCGACCTAGAACAATAACAAATAATGATAGCTGCAGTATTTTGAGAGATATTTACTAATTTATGATTTTTAGAAAACATTTTTTTTTCCATTTTCCTAGACTTAAGGCAATATTTCTCACTTTATATTGATGCATCATATAATTATCTATATTATCTAAAAATATGACTTGCCTATCTCATAGGACTTCGGAGATATTGCATTTCTAAGAATTTGGAAAATTTCTATAGAAATAGGGTTATCAACTGAATAGTGAATAGAGGATATAAATTAGGAACAATTAGATTTTTAAGGAACAATTAAAATTATGTCTCAAAATAATTCAGTTGATAACCCTATAACTAACAATTTAGCTCATAAAACATGGATGACCGCAAGTAAGGCAAAATTTCACACTGTGCTTTTGTATGAAAACGTTTTGAAGCAATATCATGTCCCTATGCGCTGCGTCTGGGACACAACTTCGCCTTACGTTGTATATATATAATTCACGCCTAAAACAGCCTTTTTTGTATATTCTTTAAAAGGGCAAATACTTTGTGAAAATAGATAATTTTAGATCTTAATAATACGTTTTATTTTAAATATTAAACATGTTTTGTACTATCCTGAAAATCTGGCAAGCGCAGCGTAGGACGACCGCCTGTATGATGGACCGACAATCTAATAAAGTCCACAGGAAGCCAGTGAATGCAAGCAGGCCGCTAGCAATTGTTCCAGTTTGAAATCGACGAGGCCTATGTTCAGCAGTAGGTATCTGTAAGCATGTAAATGATGACGATATTTATAAAGTTTTTCGTTGGTAACTAGGAACTCAACAGAATTTTTATTAAACACAAATTGGTACACAAGTCTAAAAACTTCAGCTACCTTTTTCGTGTGAGTGAAGTTTACAAAGCTAACATCTGTTTCAAAGTACCTTCGAAAAGTTGATGCTAAAGTAAATGAAAACAGCGAGATTGAGTTGGACAGTTTTAATTTAGTTAAAGAGTAAATACGTTGCGAGTTAGTAGTAATTTCCTTTTCGATGAAATTTTAAAATCAATGGCCATTCTAACGGAATTATTAAGGGTCAACCTTGTAGTTGTAGTAACATGTGAAAAGTAAAATCTATAGATTATAACTTCAGATGCTATATACTTAAGATAGTGTTTCATTTTGTAAGTAGTATTATTGCTTACAAGCATAAATTACCGACACAAAGCATGCACATCCGCACAGATTCTGAACAATTATCTATGGTCTGCCACAGTTAGTTGCCACAGAGGCATTCTTAGGCTTTGGATAGCATTAGCTCAAAAAGCAATGATTTTCTCTACACTCTACAGTCCAAAACACTGTAAGTTTTAAAAACCACTTGTGGGATATTTGACGTTTTTTTAGTTTAATTTAACCGACATTTAACAGCACACAACGTTATACAGTGTTATAAGGTTGCATTATCTTGCATTAAAAGTAAAAAAAAAAAATAGTCGGAAGTACTAAACATATCTAAAGAAAACGATTGAGCGTAGTTAAGCTTAAACATTGTAAGTCTAGTTTCAGTCTTTTGGAAAACAACGGCAGTGAACGTGCTGCGATGTCAATAATTCGTAATTAGCATAGTACGTTATTTAAGAATAGATCAACTTTTGGGCTCAAAGTTACTTTAGCTTTGAGTTTCCCTCGGGAACAGAATGACTTGACCCCGAGAAAAATATATACAACCTTTACATGATACATAAGATTATGAATTAGTTATTAAATTCGATAGGTTCCATCAAACTGCCAAATGCGAAGGAAATAAAATATTCAATGAGTCGTAAATATCATATTTTATGATGCCACGACCTCAGCTCCTTGTTTTTGATTTACAATAAAAGAATCTAAGCTTAGGAAAAATTTATAGCATAGCCTTTGTATACTGGTCGTATGAACTGTAGTACATATAAATGTTATATTCTATTTTTGATTTTTGCTTTTTTCTGCTTGCTGCAGGGTCTGCCCACTAAACATCTCCGAATGCTCTTCCGATTGATTGTATGTAATTAGGGGCAACGGGGACTGTAAGTCCCAATACAGTACATCTAGTATCTCGAATCTGGAGCTATGCTTACTTCGTTGCCTGGTGAACTAACAAAAGATAATTATGTTGCTTCCAACATAATACAAAGTTTCGTTTGAAGCACTGTATGTTAATGTTAGGAAGTAATAATAGGTGCATATAGTGAAAAAATGGAAGCTACGTGAGCCCCGTTTTGCGCCGTTTTGAGAAGTTATGCTCAGATAGGCGAGCTCATATTTCTCGAATTATCGAAATTCGTCCATTAGTTTTTGAGTTTTTTCGTAATAAACATATATACACTTGAGAGCAATAAAATCGCACACCCCTTATAATTTGGTTTATTACTGATTGTTTTCTAAAATCTAAAGATATTGAGTAAAAATCATTAGACAAAATTAAAGCATACAAGCTTAGCTTTACAAAAACATAAAATTAAAATCATTGACCTTTACGTAACTTACAAAAACCGACCGTACACCGAATTCCCCAAATTCACGCGTTTGCGTTGTCACTACTTGCACCCTTAGCCGCAGGTATAAAAAGGTCGGTTTATTGGAATTTTTAATCAGTTGCATACCGAAGGTCAACGTGATAACATCTCTACTGGAAGCATACGGATTTACTGGAAAAATATGGATACCACGCCCGCAGAAGCCGCTCAAGTTATTGCCTTGCTCGAAGCAGGCCATAACCAAAGTGAAGTTGCTCGACGGCTAAATTTGAGCCGCTACTCTGTTCGTCGTGTATACCAGAGGTTCCAAGAGACCGGTGGCTACATTCGGCGACCAGGATCTGGCCGGCGACGCACAACATCAGAGCGTGATGACCGCTTTCTTGTGACAAGGTCTTTGAGAAATCGGCAACTGAACGCGGTTCAACTGGGACAACAGCTTCGAGAAGTTCGCAATGTCAGTATAAGTCGGTGGACAGTTCGAAGAAGACAAGGTGAAGCAGGAATGACTTCACATCGCCCAGCAAATGGTCCCAAATTGACCACAGCTCACCGACAAGCCCGGCTACAATTTGCTAGGGAACATTTAAATTGGACGTATGAC
Source organism: Nycteola revayana (assembly GCA_947037095.2). Lineage (NCBI taxonomy): Eukaryota > Metazoa > Arthropoda > Insecta > Lepidoptera > Nolidae > Nycteola > Nycteola revayana. The sequence continues at coordinate 18,272,115 of OX344847.2, read as the reverse complement.
CAATGGCGGGCTGTTATGTTCTCTGATGAGTGCAGAATGACTTTACATGGTCATGATGGACGCTCTAGGGTCTACAGAAGGTCATCAGAGCGATTTTCACAATGCTGCATAAGCGAACGTGTGGCTTTTGGAGGTGGATCGTGTATGTTTTGGGGTGGCATAATGTTGGACACTAAAACTGACATTGTATTCATCACTACGGCGAATACCGGCCCGAGATCGAGAAGTTTGACGGCTGCACGATACGTCGAAGAAGTGCTCGAAGAACATGTGAGGCCGCTTGCGTGGCTTATGGGAGAAGATTTTCTCTTAATGCACGACAACGCCAGACCGCATGTCGCTAGAACAGTTTGCGACTACATGGAAGACGTTGGAATCACCGCGATGGAGTGGCCAGCTCGTAGTCCTGATCTCAATCCGATTGAGCATGTCTGGGATGAGCTAAAAAGAAGAGTTCGAGCAAGAAGCCCTGCTCCTACGCGCGTCCAAGAGCTTCAACTTGCCATTGAAGAGGAGTGGAACGCCATACCACAAGATTTCATGGTGAAATTAATACGGTCCATGAAAAACCGATTAAGAGCTGTAATCAAGGCTAGGGGAGGGAATACACCTTATTAAAAAACAATTTGATCAAGCATTTTGAGTTTTATTTTTATTCTTTCTTAAGCTAAATTGGGTAATTTTATCCGTATGTTGGGTTTTGTGCCCTAAAACTCCCTATGGGTACTTTTTTTACACTGTATTTGATATCATTAGAAAGGTACTGAAGTAAACATTCAAATAGTGTAAGTTTTATTTTAATATGTATTCACATTCATGAAAAAAACTGCTTTAACAACAAAAAGTCAACGTGTGCGATTTTATTGCTCTCAAGTGTATAAAAGTATAAATCTATTCTCTTTATAATGTTAGGATAAATATATCTGACATATTTAATTCTTGTTTTGCTTTTGTTCTTATTTTGTAATGGAAATATAAATGTTATTAAGAGTTTTTATTCGGATTATCTGTTATTAGACTAGAACTACAAATGGTATGTTGGTTAGTTTTTGATTAGAGGGACCACCGCAAAATTGTGACAAATTTCCAAGGACATCAAGGACGTCACTGTTAAAATAGATAAGGGAAGCTCTGGGGTAGTGTTTTACAAAACTTAAGCGAAATACTTCTATATAAATCTTAATTCAATGGAGTATCTCAAGTGACAGACGCCAGTACTTTGAATTTTCAAGTGAAATAAGCCTAAGTTACAACACGAATAATTAAATTTACAAGGCTGCTTTAATTAATTGCTGGATGAATATTGTCCGATCAAATTTAAATAAATTGGTACGTTAATAAACCTAAGTATTTGTTTCTCCATAATGTTTAATTATTATTCTAATTGAAGTATTAAAATTAATTGACTTTATACAATGTCTGACAACCTCCGTAGCGTAGCGTAATAAGTGTCGCTTTGAGTCTCGGAGTTAGCAGGTTCGATTCCAACACCGGACAAGAAATCTTTGCGTAAATACTAATATAAGATTTCTTTCCGGATCTTGAGGGACTACCCTCCGTGCCTCTGAAAGCATGTTAAGCCGTTGGGCCCGATTTTTATAACGTCATCTATAAAAAGCGTATACCAGGGACCCGGCAGCAGCATTTCCTTGTGTATTGCAACGTAATACTGCGGTCACCAATCCGCCTATCAAGCGTGGTGACTATGACAAAACCCTCCCTCGGAAGGAGAGCCATGTTTAGCAGTGGACACTGTACGGGCTGATGATGATACAATGTCTAAAGAGATGTTTGGAATTGTGAAACAACAGTATTATTTCCTTCTACGACCGTTAAAGTTGAAGAAGACATGTATTATTTTAAATTTTAACTTACAGTTAAGAATCCACTTGCTTCTCTCTCAAGATCATCAAAATGTTTGGTGTCTCTACAATTGTTTCAAGTTGAATACTCCACTGCGTATTAGCTGGCTCTAAGATACTTAGTTCGGGAATTACTGGAATGTGAGAAGCCTTGGAACATTCTCGACTAGAAGGACCTTGAAGATATTATGTAACCATCGTTTTTGATATTAAAATAGTTTGAATATCCTAGTGGACATAATTTCGACAAATGAACGCGATGTCTGCTATGTAAAATTTATATTTTTAGATTACAAGCTGTTGATTTGCGGTTTTATTCACGTTACTCTGCCGCCTTCCAAGACATATGCGCTATCAAAACTCAAATGCATTGGCAAAGCTGGATAGATAATTTCAAAGATTATTGCGTTGAAACAAACTCTTTAGCTCCATCATGTGAAGAATATCATAAATAAAGATCATTATTTCCTTCTAATCATTTTCATTTACCTACTGCAATCATACTTAAATAAGATAATCTAAAAGATGTAAATGTAGGTAGGGGTTTTGCGCACTTCGTCCCATTCGCACTTCATCCTCCGTTTGCAAATGGTCCCATTCGTGGTTAGTCCCATTCGCAGTTGGTCCCATTCGCGGTTAGTTTTTGTTCGGGACAGTCTCCATTACCTTATTCTTATACAGGGTGTCCAAGAACCTGGCGTCCAACTGGATTCCCACGATGCCCCAAGTTCTAACAGTACTCAGAAAAATATTTTAAAAAATCCACCCCATGTACTTACAGAATTATACTGATTTAAAAAAAAAGGGGAAATGAGCACCCTGTGACATACTTTTGAATGCTGTGACTGCTAATGCTGATAATTTCGATATTTCTTGGAGGTTTTGTAATCTAGGGTATTGCTGTGTCTAAATAGAATGTAAAAATAAAGTACTTATTGTACCATTTTAAAATAAAATATTATTTTAACTAAAGGTGATATGGAAAACTATTGAATTTCGCAACTTTGACCGACTGTAGTGTAAAAAAAATGTACCAAAATAGTATGGCAAGTGACGTCAAATTTTGACGCGTTTATTCCTCTTTTTAAAAAGGTATAATACTTACACATTAATTTGAAAAAAAAATTTTGATAATATTTTTACTCAACAACCCAATTTTTACGATGTCTTACAGAATTCTTAGAAAGAAAAATTTACGACGAATTGAATCTAACCTCTAAAGAATTACTATTGTATGCTCATAAAAATAACAACAGGCCTCTCAAAAAACAGGTTAGACCGTAAGGGACGGTATGTGCATGCATCTCACCATAGTGATTCGTTATTACAACAGGAGGGAGCAAGACAGAAACTATCTTTGCGATTTGCTGGTTCTTCTTTATGGTACCCCATTATTCAGGTAAGAGTGAGGGAGAAAAAGGTTAGAGGTGCGAGTGAGATAGATAGTGACGCTATCTGGGATCGTGCTATTTAGGATAACAGTACGGTCAGTACGCGTCACTGCCTCCTGCCGTTACTACGCACCTCTCTCTTATTGTTACCATTGATCACGTACTACGATTTAAAGCTTTGTTTATTGGACTCGATTACTCTTTGTGCTCTGGACTTTGAAACGAACTCTTTACGACGACCTTTGCCTGTGTTTGGACAGTTTGTGTTTTGTGTGTGCTACCATGGCGACCTACACTCCGCAAGAATACGCAAATATGCACTACATTTATGGAGAATGTAGAGGTAATGGACGAGCTGCAGCGAGACTTTACAGAGAAAGGTATCCGAGGGCTACGCGATATCCCGACCATCGAGTTTTCATTAATGTGCACAGATCACTATGTGACGGGCGGTTCCCCAATCAAGTAGCTGGTGAAGGACGACCCGTAAATGACTTCATACGCGATGAAGTTTTAGAGGCGGTGTCGGCAAATCCAAGCATCTCTGTGCGAGGAATAGAAGCTGATACGGGGATACCGAAGAGCACAGCACACAGTATTCTCCAAAAAGAAGAATATCATCCGTACCACGTACAGCGAGTGCAAAGTCTTTTACCTCGAGACTATCCGAGCCGAGTCGCGTTTTGTGAAACAATCCTGCAAAAACATCGAGAAGACGAAAACTTTATCGACAAAATTTTGTGGTCAGATGAATCAACATTTAAGAAGGATGGCTACATGAACCTACACAACTTGCACGAGTGGCATGTGGAAAATCCGCACTTGATGCGAGAAGATAGATCCCAGTACCGGTTCAAAGTGAACATGTGGACCGGTATTCTCTGTGGGAATATTATTGGTCCATTTGAGATGCCCGAGAATTTGACTGGCGAATCATATTTAAATTTTCTTCAAAATGATTTGCCAAACTTACTAGAAGAGACCCCACCAGATATGTGGTTCCAACACGACGGCTGTCCAGCACATTTTCGCGTATCCGTTAGAGAGTTTTTGGACGAGCAATACCCGAACAGGTGGATTGGGCGATCAGGAACAATCCCGTGGCCAGCCCGCTCACCTGACTTAAATCCGCTGGATTTTTTTTTCTGGGGAACTATGAAGGAGCTCGTTTATGCGAAGCCCATTAATGACATCGCTGACCTTCGTGAGAAGATAACACAAGCAGTGCAGGTGATACGTCAAAAAAGTTACTCGCGAAACATAAAGCGGTCCTTTTTAAGGAGAGTGAGAGCTTGTATTGCCGCGGGTGGTCAACATTTTGAACATTTATTGTAATAAAATATCTTTAAACTAACATTCTTTGCTTTTATTCTACTGGGAACCCATCTACCTGTGTGTATTTCCTTCTTGCTCACTCTTGGAACCGAAGTAAATAATAGTAGTAACATAACACTTCGTAAAAATTGGGTTGTTGAGTAAAAATATTATCAAATTTTTTTTTTTCAAATTAATGTGTAAGTATTATACCTTTTTAAAAAGAGGAATAAACGCGTCAAAATTTGACGTCACTTGCCATACTATTTTGGTACATTTTTTTTACACTACAGTCGGTCAAAGTTGCGAAATTCAATAGTTTTCCATATCACCTTTAGTTAAAATAATATTTTATTTTAAAATGGTACAATAAGTACTTTATTTTTACATTCTATTTAGACACAGCAATACCCTAGATTACAAAACCTCCAAGAAATATCGAAATTATCAGCATTAGCAGTCACAGCATTCAAAAGTATGTCACAGGGTGCTCATTTCCCCTTTTTTTTTTAAATCAGTATAATTCTGTAAGTACATGGGGTGGATTGTTTAAAATATTTTTCTGAGTACTGTTAGAACTTGGGGCATCGTGGGAATCCAGTTGGACGCCAGGTTCTTGGACACCCTGTATAATAGTAGGACGGCAATACGATCCATCCAGCGAGAGGTTAGACACAGAACAAAAACTTTTAATTCTCTTTGAGGCAGCGTAAACGTAAAGTGAATTCGATTGACTTCTTAACTTTAGATTCATTCTAACTTACTTTTAAAATCCTAGTAAAAATTATAGATAATTCTCCCCTTTCTTATACTATAAACGTACTTTGGTCACATTGTTTTTTATATACCAATGGCAATACATTGATACATAGCGTTACATCAATCATGGATTCTCTTCAATGTATATGTTACAGTCAAAACTTATAATCGGTCAAAACCACTTTTGTCTGCTTTAATTAATAATTTGTATGGACTTTGGATTTGGCGTTGTGGACACAGTTCTAATCTAACCTAACTGACAGAAGTTGGAATCCTGGTGTTTTTTTTTACCTTCGACCAAAAATAAGAGCATCTCGTTACTGGATTTTTATGTGAGCCAATATGGACCCGTCTAAACTACTTTTGCCCGATTTTTGCAGTCAAAAGTGGTTTTGACCGATTATAAGTTTTGACTGTAACATAATTAATAACAACATTTGATTTATAAAATCTAGTTTCATTCATATTTTGCAAGCGACAGTGCTATCGCTATTTAATGTTGGAAACCACTTTAAGATGAACGTGTTGCAAATATTGCAATATGCTGCTTTTCTCCAAGTTATATTTTATATTTTATTCGTGAGAGTCTGCTGCTTTGGTAAAATAAATCTTAGCTTTGCAATAAATCTTATATCTTGTCCTGTCAATTCTGTAAGTGTCTACGAGTTGATTTATTGAGATAGGATGAGAGGAAATCGAAAACTAAGTGAAATAAAAAACAGTATTAAAAGTTCGAAGTACTTGAAGCTCTGTGCTTTTATTATTAAAAGTTAAGGGAGCAAGTGGTTCTGCCAATATTGCCAATTGTTTATACTTCATATTAATGTTAACACATTAATATGAAGTAGACATGCGAAATGTAGCTCACTGAAAAAAAAAGAGAGATATAGCTCTTTTGATCAAAAGAACTATATCACTCTTTTAGCTCTTTAGCTCACCGAATAATTCTTTATCTCAATTGAGTTATTGGCGAGCTACAGATCCGCACGAGACAACTAGCTCATTTAGGTCTTTAGCTCACAGAATAACTCTTTTAACTCTTTATCTCAATTGAGTTATTGGCGAGCTACAGATCAAATTGAGCCGCGCTACTTTACGCAAGTCAAACGAGACAACTAGCTCAGTGGCTCTATGAAATATATGTAGTTCTTTAGTTCATTTAACTTATTTGCGAGCTATAGATAAAATTAGATTCATTTGGTTGTTTTGTTTTTATTACAAAATGAAAGCCAATGATTTTCCTTCATACTTGAACAGGCTTAAGGCCAAGCGTGTTGACTATGGCAAATACCCTCCCTCGGGAGGAGGCCCATATTCAGCAGTGGACGTTATACGGGCTAATGATGATGATGATAAGAAACCAAAACTAAACTGCGCTTAGCAATATGCGACACGAATGACACGATAATCCGCCGAAACTATTTAAGTAAACTTAAGAAAACAACGATGTTTGTTTTGTTTACAAAATCACAAACTTATTCCTTAAGGATTTTCATACTTATGTAAAAGTGCTAAAGTATTTTTACTTTTAAAACAACGATTATAAGAGTTATTTTACTATGACGTATTGAGCCGAAGAGTCGGTCAGTGAGCGACATGCGAAATAGTTCACCTGTTCGTCGGGGAAGATCGGGCATTGTCGGGCCGCTGTCGGCGTTTCGTCGGTATCACTCGTTACTAGAGCCGAGTCAGTGAGCCGTTGAGCTAAATGAACTAGTGAGCTATTCTGTGAACGACTAAGCTACTGGGAGCTAGATTGTGATTGAAGAGCTAGTTCAAATGTATCTCTCATTCGCGAGCTACCCATGTCTAATATGAAGTATAAACATTATCAATTTGGTAATATGGCGGACTTAATGCCTGATTTTCACCCAGTGAAATAGGGTGTTGTAGATACGGACATCATTATATATTTTAAATGTTAATTGAACTCTGGAAATTTCAGATGCTGAATAAATTATGTCTTTTCAGAGCCTCGTATCTGAAAAAGTATTTCATATAAAACTAAAGAAGACTTTCCAATGATTCAAATGCTTATTTTTCTATATGGCTGGTTGGATGGTTTACTTCCTTATAAGCTAAAAGCGTTCCAGATGGACATTAAAACCACTTACCAAATAATTACGTTTTGAATTCGAGCAATTTCTAAACGAGATATTTATTCTCAGACGTCTTGTGAAAATCCCTCTGAAGAACCTACTTACTTGTAATAGAAGTGTTTATAAAATATTTATAAAATATCTCACTGGATAACTGTTTGCGTTTCGTTAGCGAGAAATTCAGACTGTTTACTGACGTAGCGTCGAGACTTGACGGTGTGAAACGGATATCCGGTTTCCTGTACAGTAAACCCGATTTTATGTTTAAGTATATGTGACATATTCGTTTTAATAATGTTTTTTTTAAACACATATTTGCATTAATATGCTTCGGTAATGTTGACTTCTCGCTCTATTAATTTATGTACGATTGCATCGTTAGGATCATTATAAAAAAATACATTAAAAAAATAAATTTGACTTTTACAAATAAGTAAGTGTTTTTTTTTTAATATATATTTTAACTAAGTGTATGATGAAGATCTTGTATTATACTTTTGAATTATATCAATATAATAAAATGCATCGAGAAATATGTTAATTTGATTATCATATTAATAATAGCCATTTCATTTACGAATGGGAATTTGTAATCAATTTTTCGTAATTTTATAAGGACAGAGTTAGTACGCTCAATAAGCTACTCGATTAGGAAAGGCAATCCGCTAGCAGAATAACACAGCTGAATATCATAATTATTTGATTTTGTCTTTTTGTGCGTGAAGGTCGCTAGAGCTTGGTAAGGGCAAAGGGACGACAGGATAAGCGTGGCTAGTGCTAAAACAGTAGATAAACCTACTGTTTTAGCACTAGCTGTCCTTGGATTTTAACCCCTATACCAATTAACATCATCATTCACCTGTTCAAGAATATTTAAAAGTAAAGAAATTTTAGGTTACGCTAGGTGCTAACAGATAGCTCCAATTCAAAAATCAAATCCATAGGCAAATATCTTGCAGATGTGTACAGAGTTTATAGGTCAGATTTTTTATAAGGTTACTAGCAGAGTTATTTGACGCTACTAGTATTCTTGTTAACCTCTTGTGCTAAACTAACATACCTGTGTTACGAGTGGGTTCACGTCGGTAGTGCAACGGTGCCCTAGCCATTGGGTTAGTAATTGAGCCGCTTCATTTAATTATTTGCTGTTGTTTTAATGTTTAATATTCCAACATTGTCTGTAGCTATGATTAAAAAATGTTCTATTTATAGAACGTTAAAGATAAACCCTATTGAACTTCAACAAACTTGAATTACTTATACAGACACTTATTTTTTAAAGTTTGGTATAACGAGACAAATAGTAACTTTTAACTCCACTTTAATTATAGCTTTATAATATAGTGTATTGAAATAAAAATAACTACTTATAACGTAAACTTATTTTAAATAAGATTTCCTATCGAGAAAACTGTCTGAGAAAATTGAAGATTTCTTTCCGGGCTGGGTTAGTTGAGTATCCTATGTGCCTCGATGAAGCCAAATCCTCGTAGCTAAACACGTATATGCGTTCGTTGAATCTGGTGGAACCTATGTGAAGCTTATACTGAGGATTGCTCAACAACACTTAACTGTTTAGCACTGCCACTGCACTACTAGTGATGACTATAGTAATTGCTTACAATACGAGGGTGGATCCGAAAGTTCTAAGTTCAACCATAAAATTAAAAGAAATATGGTTAATTTTTATTTGTCGATATAGAGACTATGTCGACTCACTTCTAGCTCAATATATTTCTTCTACCTGACCTGTAACTTGTTTACCTTTACTTTCGATTACTTTCGAATAATGATGAAAAAAATATTTGAGGATTGACAAAATAAACGTTTACTGGGTGCATTAACTCTAGCCATCCAAGTCTCTTTTTTATTTGGAAATAAATGGCAGACGAATAAGGCGAATAAGGTGAGTGGGGCAATAGCCCTTGTTGCAGGGTGTGAACCCTGGCGTTGTCTCGTAGTACAGCACTTTCTTCTGTAATGTTCTCGGCCGTTTCGGCCTTTTATTTCTTCTCTCTTAGTAACCACATTTTTTATGATTTTTTATTTAACTTTATCAAACTAAAACTTATAAAAAATATAGCTTGCAGTATCAAAACGAAACGACGAAAACGAACTTTGCACATTTGTTATTGACGAATCATGTTAAAAACGAGAATAGATATGTCACAATTATTTTTATTATTTGCTAAGAAATTTGGATCCATCCTGGTATGGCTTATGCCTGGTGAAGCAGCAAAAGCCTCGTGGCTACCTACGTAAGTACAACCGAAAAAAACCTCGTATGGCTTTTTGAAATACCTCTTTATATATTTTCCGTTCATTGTATTTCTCACTAACCGAAATATTAAAAAAATACAAATAAGACATTTATATAAAAAGATCGGTCTACCCTTTTTATATGAATAAAATATTTTTTAGGTACAATAGAGTAAATTGCTTCTGACACAAATAAGGGTTGGTTCTTATAGGAAGTTTAACGTGACAGGACAAATTGAATAAAATGAGATTAACGAATTAGTGACAATGTGTAGTTCAGGGCCGGTTGATTTGAAAGAGGGCACTGCATAGGATTGTGTGGCTTTATATCTGTTAATTAAACATTACTTTTACAATTATTTATACTTATAGGATTTTTATTCGTTGCTTATACTCATCGAAATATTTTATTTTTCGGAGTAAAATTAATCTAAGTATATAATTTTTCAATATACTAGTTGTGCCTCGTGGTTTGATAGCTCGTCCTATTTAGGTTAAAGCGTCATGATCAACAGCCAGACAGATCGTAATTTTCCAAATTGAAGATAAACACGATCTTTAATTTGACAAATTTCTTCAAATCCCGTCTGTAATTATTATGTGAAAAATATTCAACATTTATTTACATCCACTATTCATCGAAAAGTTCTAAAGTGCCAATTACAAAAATGTGGCCTTTCACAAGGTAGACTTAGCCTTCGAGGTAGCTTTAGTTAAATAAATAGTAAATTAATATTTAGTAAAAATAGCAGAGCTAAATTTCATTTCTAACATATTCATTAAGCATTGGACATGTATAACAATGAAAATGATAACTAGAAGAGTTTATCTTTTTGAAGATCAGAATATAATTAACTTTTTTATTACTAATTTAATGGACCAATTGGTGGTGTGTTCTCAATCAATTTGTTTAACGCCTATCCAGTTTTATTGACGTAGCGTTTCGGATACGATTGATTAGTGGAATGTAATAAATTTAATTCAAATGGCAATTCGTGACCAATTTAGTAAATTATTCATGACTTGTAGGGTAGACTGTAGACACAGTCAATGATCGGGAAACCTCGTTTAAAATGAGTTTTATAAAGAAAATTAAATGAAGCATATCTACATAAAATTTTAAATACATACTGAAACTATCAATAATATCAATTAAATTGTACAGTAGTTGCTTGGTGGATAGGTGTTCTAGATTTCATTTCCACCCAGGAATATCTATCTACCTGGGTAAACCAGTCCTTTTTGTTCTGAGTTTTGGTGTGAAAATATATGATTCATGGCCGGCAGCAAATTTCTTCTATTTACTAATAGACCTTACTTCAAATTCAAATTCAAAATTCATTTATTCCGTAAAAATGGTTACATTTGTTTGGAATCGTCATATTTTTTCCCCTACCGTGCATTGCGTGACGTGGCGACTACTGAGAAACACTGCCAAAAAACTCAGTAGAACCCTCGTTTAAAAAAATAATAACATATCACAATATTTTTTAATCTAATTACAATATACTTTATTTTACATTGAGACTAGAACGATTTAATCCCAAGCATTTTTGTCACAAAAATATCAGAAATTTTATAATAGGCCCTGCTGCACAATTTGGCTTTAATAGTATTTTAACTTATTTATAGACAATTCTCTTATACTATTGGGAAGTTTGTTGTAGAACCATGTTAGAATATAACATCTCTCATCACTCGGGGACCCAGATTGTAAATAGCCCTTACAGCTCTTTTTTGCAATATAAAAATGCTAGTGATATCCGCGCAGTTACCCCAAAGAAGAATCCCGTACGACATTATGCTGTGAAAGTAACCGAAATAAACTATTCTAGCCGTATCAACTTCTTCTTCACTTCACCTAAGTAATGAAGGGTCAGTAACTGGCTCTAACAAAATTATAACATTATGCGACCCTTTATACGAAAGTTTATTCAGTGTCCGGTGGTTTTCACTCCAGCTGGCAAATTAAGATAAAACCTGTGCACAACTTTTGTTCAACATTTTGCTAAAATCAAGGACAAATGTATGTTTAGAAATATATTAAAATTAATTTAAAATACACAGCAAGATTAATAGTAATATTTTACTCAATTCTTCTTTGTTGTACAATGTTTTGGTTTCTGAATTGTCACAGTGACAGGGTGGGGTTGCTTTTGTTTGTTTTATCTTAGTACATTGTATTGGAACAATGGCTGCCGGCTGTGGTATTTATTTCTCATTGTTTACGTTCGGACCACGGTCATTAGTGAACTAGAAAGAAAAATTGTCTTCTTTATTAAATTGCAACATGCCGAATGACAATAGGCGCATTCACGTAGGACAATATCGAATATATCGTCAGTTCAGACAACGATATCGACACCAGCAACCATTTTAATGCAAAGTTGTTTAAAATATTGTGTTTTATCTGTGGCATAAAAAAAATGTGAAGAAAAAATAAAAACTAAAAAGTTAAAAATGGTATACAGCGCTAACTAAACATAATTTTGAAAATCGATCGATCTACATTACGCCAAGTATTGTTAGCGCCGTATGCGCGGGGGGTGGGACGCGCCGCTTGTTTGTTTACATTACTCCAACGACACTTGTCGCTGTATTGCGCGTGATTGCGCGAATTTATATTTTTATATAAGTAAATAATAGGTTATGGTATCCAGCTACTGCTTAATTTATAGACCCTGATAGTTAACTTAAATTATAACAAAAATGTCAAGAAAACGGGCATAATATTTAGTGGAATTAGCAAAAACCGACGAAAATTCCTGGTGGAGTATAATAACAACAATAATGAAATTCCACTTTCATTTGTCGAGAGAGGTTAGTTTAATGTTTTAAAAGATTGAAATGTATTTAAATGTATATAATGTTACAAAATTATATGTATAATAGTAATGCTACATACTTTACATACTTTTTAGAAAAATTAAGAAGTTTTGCTCAAAGCCCGTGTATACTACGCTAACTCACAGTTAGCGTACCTAGTATATAAGCGGTCGTGTATTCCTTGTTTGTCCGTTAATGTACTACTTCGCATAATTAAAATTTGTCTATTGGTCTAGTGGTGTGGGCCAGGTAGGGTTCGAATCCCGGGCCGGTTTAATCTCTTTTTAACCGACTTCTAAAAAGGAGGAGATTCTTAATTCGACTGTATTTTTTTATGTTTGCTACCTCAGAACTTTCGACTGGGTGAACCGACTTTGATGATTTAATTTTATTTGACAGCTGGTGTTTCCCGTGTGGTCCCATTTCAATTAGATCCAGTTCTGACAATTACTTCTATGAGAACCATATAAGTCTTAATTTTGCATGAAGTCGGTTTTTTTTTGTTATCATCACTACATAGTATAAAACAAAGTCGCTTTCTCTGTCCCTATATCCCTATGTATGCTTAAATCTTTAAAACTACGCAACGGATTTTGATGCGGTTTGTTTTTAATAGATAGAGGGATTCAAGAGCAAGGTTTATATGTATAATACATCAGCATTGTACCCGTGCGGAGCCGGGGCGGGTCGCTAGTAAATTATAATCTATTGCCTGTAGCCTAAACATACGTACCTACTTCGGTTATAGGGCGAGGCGATTACCGTGTACCTACCCGCATTTCTAGCTGCAACTTATCTCTTGATAAATAATAATTAATGGTAAAAATATAAATAAATTTATAAGAAAAGGTATCCCGCGCCTACCTTACGGTCGCGTTTGACGCGGCCCGTCTCCTTGCGGGGTCCCCGCCGTGGGTCCTTAAGGCGGAGGTTTAGGCCGCCGCGTACCGGCGGAGGTGTGAGGAGGCGCGTTCTGGCCGCGACCCCTTTCCGGAGGGTGTTGCACGGTGGTGGACTGAGGTCCGTCGCCAAACGCTCCGGAAATGGCAGGAGCAGCTAGAGGCCGCGCCGCGGAGCGGGTTGCGTACGGTGAAGGCGATTCGGCCCCATATAAAAGGGTGGGCCGGTCGCCGTCACGGCGACGTCACCTACCACGTTGCACCGGTAGGTGACGTCGCCGTGGACACAGGACATGGCTGCTTCGGCCACTACCTGGGAAACGTGGCGCAGAGAGAGACTCGCTGTCACCACTGTGACTGTGCCGACGATACGGCGCAGCACACGGTGGTGAAGTGTCCGGCGTGGGGCAACGAGCGGGAGGAGTTCGTTGGCGTGGTGGGAGACGACCTCTCGGTGCCGACCATAATTTCAAAGATGGTCCAAAGCGAGAGGTCGTGGGAGGCGGTTGCCTCCTTCTGTAGACAAGTTATGTCACAGAAGGAGGCCGCGGAGCGGGAGAGAGAAGAAGATCCCTCCGCCCACCCGCTCCGCAGATGGCGTGTTGGCCGTCGGCGGCAGGCCGAAACCCGCCGCCTACCGCCCTAGGCTCGGCTTCGGGGAGTGGGGCACATGGGCCCCGCTCCCTTCGAGGCTGACCCATGAGGAGTAGGGACGCCTCTACACTCCAGGCGTCCCTATAATTGGGCAAATGGGCCACTGTAAGTGTGTGCCGTCGGGGGGCCGGATTGCTTATGCGTACCTGGCCCCCGCCAATGGCGGATCGAAGGAGTGTCCGGGGGATTTTAGTGGTGTAGGGTCCTCTCCTCGTAGTATGAGTTTAGCATACCACGCTATAGAGAGGGCGAGTCCCATATATCCCACCGCCAGCTCGCGAATACGCTGCAACGGCGGTGGGAATGCGTAAATGTATTTCACCCCTATAGCCAATTTCGAAAATGATGTGGTATTTGTTTTTGTAATATTATGTACATTGACACACATGTTGATTTAAATACCTATAATTTACTCACGATGTCTGTGATTTGATATGATCACTTAATAAATTAGTAGTTACTTAAGTTTTAATAAACAATTTAATTGTTTGCTGTAATCGTTTTAATTATACTTCAACAGTAGACCCCTTTAGGGATGATGCTATTTCTTTGATAAAAAAACTATCTTAAGTCCTTGCCTTAGATACTTACACTAACTTGATACTAAATAATTTATCTATGTGCCAAATTTCATCGAACTCCGTTCAGTAGTTTTTGAGTCAGTAACCAATCAGTAATCCATGAATAAACTTTGGACTTAATCCTTTTAGTAGAATTGAAGTTAAATGATGCGCTTATTAGTAGCAAAGGTCAATCTATAGTAGGCTATCTATAATTTAAAGGCCTTTAAAACGATATCCGCCTGTCACGCACTTACCTGTTAAACAACGCTTACTTTAAAAACTTAGAATTTAGGGAAATACTTACCGATATTATATTTCATGTATAATCGTATAAACCTAATAAATATATTCAGCTGAAAAATATTTAAGAAATATAATTCCAACGCAATAAAAATAACTTTATTGAGCATTATGTTTCTCCGTAATGTACTACGCTAACATTAGTTAGCGGAGTGTTATATGTGAAATTTTATTCGGCAATTACGTGCATATACGGCTAACTAACGCTAAATCCAAAAATATAAATAATTAAGAAAAAGTAAATATGGGGAATTGTAATAAATACATTTATTATACAGTGTACCAAATTTCAAAGTAGTATCTTAATTAATGTAATCATAATCACATTTTTCCCTTTGTAAGCTTCTACTGTAAAGTAGGGTTTTAAGAGTTGGCGTAGTATAAATTGCTGGTGTCGATATCGGCCACATATATTGGAACGATATCGTTTTGTGACGCGATAATAACCGCTAGCTTGTTAAGTGGTTATTTTATAATGGCGTGACGTCATCGGTCGTCCAGCTTCTCCTGCACATGCCAACTACTAACCTAATTTAACCGATCCTCCTTGCCTACTCAGTCAAGACTAGAGTCTTTCTTTTAACAGACCTTATCAGTATCGTTATAATTAATACGCTTGGCTGGTGGATTGGTAATCACAGTACAATGCGTAATATCGCACTGTGTCGTCATCTGATATCGGCACGACAAAGCAAGCAGCTTTAATAGAAATACAATTTATTAACGACATTTAACAATATCGTGTAATTACAGTCTAGTCTGAATACGTTCAATGTCATAATTATGTGAAATATAAAACCGTGCTTTATAATATTATAAAGAAAAATGATTTGATTGTTTATTAGCATTGAATAGGCTTCGGAAATACTGAACCGACTTCGAATCTTGTTAATCACATAAATATTTAATCCGTCTTCAATATTTAAGCAAGGCTTCATTTCCAAGCGATGTGTAGTAGTGACTATTCAGTCGTAGGTACCTTTTAAACTAGATGTTTCACAATACTAACTCATTCGTGAAATAGCAATCGGTGGCCGCAGAGCGAGTTTTCAGAAATAAATAAAACTATTTCGATATTTCAAGTGGGATGGAGGATATTTATGGATTACGTATAGACAATTAAAAGATAATAATTATGATTAGTTGTGGCTTTTTTATTTGTGTTGAATTGATGTTTAGCTCCAAAGGATGCCTGGGTTTGTAGGCAATGTGATATGTGTACAGGCAGTTCAATACATATTTTAGGCCTCGAATGGAGTCATCCCAAGTTGGAGAAAGAACTTCATACGTCACAGACGACAATTTGTTCAACTTTGTTATTATACGCATCCCATTTCCATGATAATAAAAGTAAACTTAATTGCTTTTTCTAGTAATCGGTCCCTATCAAATTCTCATAATGTATGCATAAAGTTTGAATGTAAATATGATCCCATCATTTTATTTTGACGGATCGTAAGCAAAGGCTTAGGATATGATTGTTTGGTACCTATATATTTTTAAATCGGATCAAATTTATTTTCTTTCTCATAAATTCACTTTTCCAGGAAAGTAGAAAATGTAAATAAATATTGCTGACGTAACCATACAAAATGCCCCATCTCTCATGAATGTCACTTACAATAAGCAAAGTGGAAATTGCCCATCACTCCTTATTATTTACGTAATATGACTGTGCGCGCCTGTTTCAAACCATTTTACTAATACACTTTACTGGCACCGAAGACATGAAAAACCCAAATGAAAAAAAAAGAAAATTAGAACGCAAAACAAAAGAACAACAGTTTCATGAGACGAACTGCATTTAAACTATACATACATCATCATCATCATCATCAGCCCGTATAACGTCCACTGCTGAACATAGGCCTCCTCCCGAGATGGAGGGTATTTGCCATAGTCACCACGCTTGGCAGGCGGGTTGGTGACCGCAGTATTATGTTGTACCGCACAAGGAAACGCTGCTGCCCGTTCCTTGACATACGATTATTATAGATGATGTTATAACAATCGGGACCAACGGCTTAACGTGCTTTCCGAGGCACGGAGGGTAGTCCCTCAACCAACCAGACCCGGAAAGAAATCTTAGAATTTACACAAAGATTTTCTGTCCGGTGTGGGGATCGAACACACGACCTCCGAGATTCAAGGCGAGCCAAATACCGCTACGCTACGGAGGTTGTCTGTGAACTATACATACAGTGTATGTTTACTCTAAGAACTGCACTTTTATCTAATTACTCCAGGAACAAGTGAGAATGGGCGTTTTTCGACTCGCCGCGGCTCTGTTTTTTCACTGGGCCTTACCAGTGTCTACGCTCCGTTTTTATAGGACTGACACTGAGTTCAGTCTTACTAGGTGTTTTTGCTTAACAAAAGGTATAGTAGAAATTATTTTGATATATGCAGGTTAAGTACGGAGGCCTAAAAAAATTCGATCATTGGATAGGAAGGCTCGCCATCTTGTATTTAAACGACCAACATTTGTTTCTTTTAAAATAATTTAAAATCATTGTTTGTATGATAAACACTTCTTTAAAAATATAAAGTAGACCTTAATTCTTACATGTTTATCCTGTAAGTTTTATAGGTAAAAAGTTACACGCGTTTGAAAATCAAAATTTACTAAGATCATAAATATAGTTTAAGTGTCACAACAATAAGTTTTGGCTTACAATAACAACTAATTCGGCTGATATCAATTCTGAAAAAAATATGGAACAGCCTATTTAAGATGAACAAACAAACGAAGATAGATGCTGACGTATTAAACAAAAATACTGCAATTTCTTAAT
This sequence comes from Nycteola revayana, assembly GCA_947037095.2. Classification (NCBI taxonomy): domain Eukaryota; kingdom Metazoa; phylum Arthropoda; class Insecta; order Lepidoptera; family Nolidae; genus Nycteola; species Nycteola revayana. Next base: position 18,254,394 of record OX344847.2, on the reverse strand, counting down.
GTTTAAAATTAATTTGAACATGTTTTTGTCATTGTTGAAGATGTAGGTCTTCAGCTTAGATGATGGCACAATCCTCATGCCTCAGCAACTTATACCTGAGAACACATGGTAGAGGCAAACTGCTGAAAGACTTTACTCCGTAAACAGTTTTAAATACAAAGAGGACGCTAGAACAAATTGAAGACTCTGGAGTACACTTTCTTGTTACTTTGTACGGAGGCGACTACGACCTGGAAAAGGGAAGAAATCAGATATCAAAGTTTACAACTTTTAATCAGAATGTGTCAATTCAGTTTTTTTGGATTTTTTTTTATAAAATGTATAGTATCAGACAGTGATGATTTTTGTATATTGACTTTTCGTATGAAACACACACTCTGTAACACATTCCATATTGGAACTAAAACATTTGAGGGCAGTCTATATATCGTCAGCTTTAATGTACGTAACTGTCTACACGTAGCACAAAGACATATTTTCCTTTATTCCCGACTTTATCGTTATTCTTGAACACACTGGTTTCCCCTTTAAAACATTTATCAGAAATGGATTTTAAAGAAAATGTATTTCCTTAAGAACATTTCCTTAAATGTAGTAGTTTGAAGTGTTTGGATATCAGAAATAGCATTGTTAGATAGTTCAGGTATTGTTGTTCGTTTATAAAGTGATTTTGTGAGGTTTTTATTTTTTAATTGAGATATGTTATTAATTTTTACGGCACACACAATCATAGAGCTACTTATTAGTTACGCATCAATACCAAGTGACTGTTTCTATAAAGATTGGCCCTTTCAATTTATCAAAAGTGCTCATCTATTTTCTATTTTGTGCCAGCTATGAATTTACGTATTTCGGCAAACAATGACTATAAAGCTTTTGATAATTATATAATATGCGTATAATATTATAGTCGTAGCGCGTTTGTTATTTTATGATTTACTGCAGATATGGTAACACAAACAGTATAATATGTTATTTTGAGCTTATGTCCCTGCCAGACATTGCTCAAAACGACATAACGTAAAAAATAAAACCGGCCAAGTGCGAGTCGGACTCTCGCACGAAGGGTTCCGTACTAGTTGCAACTTTGATCGATGTTAATAATAGTTGATTGAATGAAAGGTAAATTGTGGTTTACGGTTTATGACGTATTAAAAAAAAACTACTTACTTGATCTCGTTCAAACCAATTTTCGGTGGAAGTTTGCATGGTTATGTACATCATATTTTTTTTTTAGTTTTATCATTCTCTTATTTTAGAAGTTACAGGGGGGGGGACACACATTTTACCACTTTGGAAGTGTATCTCGCGCAAACTATTCAGTTAAGAAAAAAATGTCATTAGAAACCTCAATATCATTTTTGAAGACCTATCCATAGATACCCCACACGTATGGGTTTGAAGAAAAAAATTTTTTTGAGTTTCAGTTCTAAGTATGGGGAACCCCAATTTTTTTTGTTTTTTTTCTATTTTTGTGTGAAAATCTTAATGCGGTTCACAACATACATCTACTTACCAAGTTTCAACATTATAGTTCTTATAGTTTCGGAAAAAAGTGGCTGTGACATACGGACGGACAGACAGACAGACATGACGAATCTATAAGGGTTCCGTTTTTTGCCATTTGGCTACGGAACCCTAAAAATGCTTCACATTGTCATACCACACATTGTCATACCAAAGCGATATCTTTTACAATGTTATAGCCACCAACAACTATGTTGTCATGGCAAGTGAATATTTTTTAACGTTTTGCGATTAATCTGCTAAATTATAAAAAAAAATATCTGCCGTCGCGTTGCTATGGCAAATTATATAATGTAGAAGGAAGAAAAAATAATTAACATCACTTTTAGTACATTTACTTTTCAATATTGGCTTATAAAACTTATTATAACATTCGAAATTATTTTTAATATATATTTAAGAACCCTTTGATATTTAAAGAATGTTTATTCTGATTATTTTCTTTTTATGTAAAATTTTATTTAATTACAATGGGTATACAGTTTCAAAATGAAAAAATAACCTCGCACATCTGGTAGATATTAAAAACTTTATGTTACGATAAAAAATGGGCCATTCAACCTTCCAACGGGCAGTAGTTGTTTGACTGCTACCATGTTATGGACTCTATTGGTTAGTAATAAAGTTGAAATTTAATTAGCTATAGCTAAACATTTTAAAGGACTAAATATTGAAACTTGACTGGGTTGGTAATAAAATTCATGGAAATTTTTATTACCAACCCAGCCAAGTCTTTTAAGTCGTCATATAACGACGACTATGATATGCTAATAGTCATAATAATATTAAATTGACTTGTGTTGACCAATTATATATATAAAAAAAAACGTTCTAGTTATATTTAGGTTAGGCCATAAAGTAGTTGGGAATGCGTAAATACATTTACCCCCGGACAAAAAAAGGCCATTAAGTAGTTGTCGAAAGTACAAACGTTGAAAATTTTAATTTACATAAGCAATATATATATAAATTATGTATATATGTATATTAAAATAATTTCAATTCTAAAACCCAGATAACAAATTGTTACTAGTAGGTAATATCTGTATCTGTTTTCTTTTAGTAACAAGAAAACAGATTTCAAATTTCTTTTGCCTCTGGAAACTTTGTCATTAAATATAGCTTAAATTACGTAGCTTTCCAATGATGACTGATCTAAACAAACAAACAGACAAATATTTTCTCAGTGCATCTAATTCTCCTTTGGCTTTAAACACTTTATTCAATCAAATTCAATGTTCAATTTATGTGAAACATATTTTATAGCACGTCAAACCATTACAATAAGTAATTGTGCTTATCGATATTTGTTTCTCAATATACCATTATAAATTCTTCTTCAAAGAAAAAAATACCGTTTAAATAGTGCGCATTATTTTGTTTAACTTCAATCTCAAATGTTACCTGTTACGAAAACGTTAATATGGATTTTAGTTTATGTATTAACTGGTATAAATGCAAGCTCACTGCGTATTGTAGGTGGCAAAGACGCTGAAGAAGGAACACATAATAATATGTACGTTGTCAGGATAGAGATCAGACTACAAAAAGTGGAGAAAAACGTTACTACAGTTCATAAATATCATAGATGTTCAGGAGGTGCCATAACACCTACTTGGACTTTGACAGTTGCGCATTGTGTCGATAACGAAACAGTCAGCGACGATTCTCCATACAGAACAATCATAACTTACGGTCCCATAAATGAAAAATACGAAAACGAAAACATGGCGATTGTGGTATACGGTATCAGACATCCTGAATTTATACGACTTATAATCAATAAACCACGGGTGTCACATGATATTGGCATGTATAAACATACAGAAGTATTTCTAAAAACATATGCACGCTTGAGTGCCGTTGATTACAATTCTCTTATTGGTCAACAAGTTACTATTACTGGTTACGGAATTACTAAGTTACCCAATGATACAACAAACTCAACAAGAGTATTCAACAAAACACTACAAACTCTTAATGCAATTATAACGAAGTGCGATGAGGAGCATTTTATACGTGGGCTTAGCAAACCAGGGATGTGTCTTGCAGCTGAGTGTGGTAGTACAGCAAGTGTATGTCCAGGTGATTCTGGCGGTCTAGTTATACATGCTTCAGGAGTTGTAGGTGTTATAAAGGAATCACTTCAGGCATTTTGTAACTCTGATTATAATTCTAAAAAGTTTTGGGTAGAAAATACAATTGGCTTCGTAAACCCAATAAGTCCTTATATCGATTGGATACATCAGCAGGTCAAATATGAGAGTAAGGTAGATATGCCAACTGGTATTCCTTAATTATTATCTTATTAACTTACGGGGGCGGTCCAAAGAATTCATTAAGTAAGTTTCACCATTTATAATGTCACAATAATTTGTTCCTAAATAAAAATAGATATTTATTACACATGTATAAATCCATGTGTATTGTATCCTTGTGTGTTGCTATCACGAAAAATATCTCCAGAATCCTGTTTATTAATTTTAATATTTCACAGTATTTTTAATAGTTTTAAAGTTTTCTATAACGTTAAAAATTGCACTGAAACATGTGGACATTACTGTAGTGAGGGTAAGGTTGTAATCCTTCACTACATGAAGTACTGGCCGTATTCGGATTACGAAGAACGAAGAACTATTTTGATATTTAAAAAAAGACTTCAAGAATGAGATTGATCTAAGTTAGACCTATTGATTATTGTTAATTTTATAAAAGTGTAATGATATTCGTATTTAAGAAGTAAGATTGGTGCTGGCGAAAGTTGGGGTGTGATCCCGTTGTGATTTTATAATAAGAAGTGTTGGTCTTGCGTTAGTATTCGATAATATATAGTTACTAAGTGAGCCCTCTTTCATTTATACTATTGTAGTGATCGTGATCGTACCCACACACCCTCTTGGAGGATAAGCACTAAGCCCTGCCGAGCTACGCACCCTCAGTCGCCTTGGAATCACAGGCGTTACAGTTCAAATGAAAATCTCAAAATAAGTCAGTTCTGTATCAGATTAACGTTCGGAAGTTATAGCTGTATACAATTATTATTATCGATATTTGTTTCCCAATAGTACATTCACATTTCTTTTTATAATAAAATACAGTTCCAATGGCACTTCCGTTTATTTTATTCAAATTACAATGTTAAATCACACGAAAATTGTAATGTTAGTACTAGTCAGTACAATAACTGGCATAAATACAAAGTCTCTTCGAATCGTTGGCGGCAGAGACGCGGAAGATGGAGAATATCCTTACGCCGTCAGAATAGAACTTAGATGCCAAGTGTTGAAAGATAACGTAATTTCTGTTATCAAAATGCATACGTGTTCCGGAGGTGCCATATCCCCAACATGGACCTTGACAGCCGCACACTGCTTCGCTAATATGATAGTCAACAACGATTCTCCGTTGAGATCCATCATCACCTACGGACCTCTTCAAGAATTTCCAGAACAAGAAAATATGGCGATAGTAATATATGGCATACAACATCCTCATTACATTCTGATTCAAAATTCCCAAAGGGGTGATAGCGTGGAGAACGATATTGGTTTACTCAAACATACAGAAGTTTTTTTAAATAGTTATGCACGTCTCAGTGCAGTTGACTTCACTACTGTGGTTGGTCAAAGGATTCATGTGACCGGTTACGCACCTTCCATGTTCCCCAATGGCACCACAGACATACGGAACCTTAAACCATTGCAGATTCTTAATACGATTGCAACTAACTGCGACAAAAACCTTTTAGAACAATTTAAACTGTCTAAGCCTACGATGTGTGTGGCCGCTGTTTGTGGAAACATGGCAAGTTTATGTGTAGGAGACTCAGGTGGGATATCTTTACATGCCTCTGGAGTTATAGGTATTACAAGTATTTCATTTCTAACATTTTGTAATCCAAATTACAAAGCTCAAAATTTATGGTCGGAAAAAGCTATAGGGTTTCTAGTTCCCATAAGTCCTTATATCGATTGGATAATGCATCACGTTAAAAATAACGATAAGGTAGACGTACCAACTGAGCTTCCCAATATTACAATAGATATATCTTTGTTAAAAAATGTATTTAGAAGTACTTTGTAAAAATGATTTTGATAAAATCGAAATTACTAGCGATTAAAGTTAATGCAGCACGTGAATAAATAAAATAAAAAAAACTAATGGAATGTTTTTTGACTATCTTCTTTTAAAATAGTTTTGAATATATTTTATTTGTTTTTTTATGCCAACATAATGTTTACAACCATGCCCATGTTCAGTAGTGGACCTTTTCCCGAGGAAGGAATTTGCCACAGTAGCTTGGCACGCTGCTGTCCGTTCCCTGATATACAATTGGTATAGATAATGTTAATCAATCTCATGTTGAGACAAATAAATTATTATTATTATTATAACAATCGGGGTAAGGCTTAACGTGCTTTCCAAGACTGCGCAAGAAATGTTTGATTTTACACAAAGATTTCTTGTTCGGCGTGGGATCGAACCTAAAATGCTTCGCTAAATGTATATTCCTTGCAATCTTATTCAAGTAATATGTTTAACAATACTTTATATATGTAACTTAGGTACCCTTTATTAAAGTAAATTTGTAAGTCTCTAAACACATTAGGTGAAAAATTTGAAATCAAGCTACATTGAGATGCTGCATTGCGAACTTTCTGTATGTATTATGTTAACAGTTCTGAATATTTTATTGCGAAGCCGAAGAGCAGGTGGAGTAACCAGTGATTTATTTAAAAATAAAGTATATCGTGTACCCTTATATTTAGAGACTAGTCTTCCTGCAGGGTTTCACCCGCGTAAACCTCGTTTTTATAACGTTACTTTCTAACAATAGGAGCAGTTTATTGGAGTCGTCGTCATTGACACACAAAATAGGCAAATATTTTCTCTTGATTACATTAATGTAACTAGTGTTTTTAAACAACCGTAGTACAACGTTTAAGGATAACTAACTACGAGTATCTATACTTATATTTGAAGCTGAAGAATTTGTTTGTTTGTTTACTTGAACATGCTAATCTGAGGAACTACCGATCCGATTTGAAACATTATTTCAGTGTTAGATAGCGCTGATGACAGTTAATAACACAATTTTGACCTGGGTTTCGAATGATACCGATAGACCAATGACGCAGTTAAAGATAAATAATGTTGTTATAACATCGGAGATGAAAGTTGCGAAGTAGCCGTTTACACTATACCTCTTATAAAGTTCTCATGTCAACTGAGGTAATTCTCTCTTTAACCAGTGTGTGTTGCCAGTGATGACCTATGAATCTGAAACGTGGTCCTTCACTATAGGCCTTATGAACAGGCTCAGAGTCGCTCAACGAGCTATGGAGAGGGCTATGCTCCGGGTTTCTCTACGAGATCGAATCAGAAATGAGGAGATACGTAGAAGAACGCGGGTACCGACATAGCCCAACGGATTAGTTCGTTGAAGTGGCAATGGGCAGGCCATATAGCAAGGAGAACAGATGACCGTTGGGGCCGAAAAGTTCTCGAATGGAGACCGCGGACCGGAAAGCGTAGCGTAGGACGTCCACCTACCAAATGGACGGATGATCCATGCAGGCATCCATGATGGTGGATGCAGGCCGCTTCTAACCGTAACAACTGGAGATCTATGAGGGAGGCCTATGTCCAGCAGTGGACGTCCTACGGCTGAAATAATGAGGTAATTCTAAAATAAAGGGGATCTAAATGTCTTACTAACTTTGTTTTAACTGTTGGTGTAAAATCCTACTAATATAGCCCAATGGCTAGGGGCTTCGGACTTGTGATCCGGTGTTCGCCGGTTCAATCCCCACCCAATTACCACTCGTAACGCAAGCATATTACCTTGGCATGAGGGGTTAACAAGAATACTAGACTGCAAAACTCTGCTAGTAATCTTTAAAAAAAGGGAAAGTTTGTATAATGTATCGATGTATGTTTGTTACTCTTTCAAGGAAAAACTACTGAATGGGTTTTCATGAAAGTTAACGTGCGTATAGTTTATAAGCTAGATTAACATATAGGCTACAAAACATCACGCTCAGACCCCCTAGAGCAGAGTAACGCGGGTTAAACTGCGGTGCGCTGTTCGTTAGTTCAACCTTGTTTAACTGGGTGATGTCAACTAGGTGGACAAAGTGGAATATTTATTCGCTTCAAATATCGAGCTGCATATCCAGCTCAGCCAAATAGACTTAATTGGTGGCCTCTGTTCATCTGGAGAACAAATCATTTAGGTCAATATGTAGAATAGGGATTTATTTGGGTGGGCAGCACAGAATTAAAACGGTGTCACTTCTGCACTTAGGTAATTGGTGGCGAACAGGGGGCCACCAATACAGTCTCCTTGATTCACTTGGGTGATTTGTTTCCTTTGTGATTTGAATATGCCACTTTGTTCATCTGGGTGATACCACCTAGGCAATTGGGATTTTTTTTTTTACTTACCTAATGGAGTTTTTTAGTGACTTGATAAATCAAACTATTTTGCTTTTCATTTGGTTACATTATTAATTTATGAAGTTTTTAATATTCAAAAAGAAAATGTATTTTTATATGCGGCCGCAGTCTAGGGTAGGGCGTCGGACTTGATCATAATATGGTCGCCGGTTCGATCTCCATCCATTGCACTACCGACGTGAACCCACACGTAACACAATAATTTTAGCTTAACAAGAATACTAGTAGGAGACAAAAACTCTGCTAGTAATTTTTATTAAAAATATATATATCAATTAAGCTGATTGAACATGTGTATAGTACTTAAAAATAAATCCAGTCTTAAGTCATTCTAAATTACTTACTTTTCCGCATCGTATACTTGTCTTCTTACCTTGTGAGATTACAAGTTTAAAGAAATACATTTTTAAACAATAGACGAAGATTGAAAATAATGTTTTTATCTCAATCCATTTCTTACGTTGATATCACCCGTCTGTGGACACAATTTGAAACGTTTCGTACGTGACTCCACTCTAATCTCGAGTATTGCGTGATTCCTTTCAAGTCTAATATACGGAAGCCATATTTGTAAATATTGGAAACTATATCTTATATCTCCCTGCTATTAGGGCAGGAATCTATGTACCACCTCGACTAAAGTCATGTAATTTTTTTTATAAGCTACAAAGCGCACAGTGTTATTATATCTTTAGTGAGTTTAGTGTGTTTATGTTAATCTCCATTTAGGTTGACCAGGGATGACAAACTAACGGCACGTATGCCATTGATAACACGCGACTCAATATTTTGGGCACTCCACTGTATAGTATTAGGAATATCCATAGTATTAGGAATATTACGAAATAACGCGAGTGATCCTAATAATGTTTATTACTATGGTCCCAACAATGACGAAGTCTACATTATTTGTTGGTACGTCTGTGGCTTCGTTAAATATTTCTCGTTTAAAAATGGCACGTTCGCGCATAAAGGTTTGATACCCCTGAGGTAGAGCATAGCAATAGTATGCTCAGTGAGCTGTGCTGGACTGAAAAGTAGATAAACCTTATATAATACCACAGCTAAATAAAATTAGCCCATTCTGCTGCCCGTTTCCTGGAATACGATTGTTAAAGATGATGTTATAACAATCAGGACCAAAGTCTTAACGTGCTTTCCAAGGCACGGTGGGTTGTCCCAGAACCAACCAAAACCGGAAAGAAATCATAGTTAAATACCAAAATTTCGTGGGGTTCGAACTTATGACCACCGAGATTTATACTCCTGTGCCACGGAGTTTTTCGGAGCAGGGAGATATTAGTGGGTAAAACCTACCACAGGGGTAGCATACCATTGGACCCCCCACATGTCACGCCGCTGCTATACGTAAAGTATTTCCCCGTAAATAGAAAATATAGTACCATACTATTAGTAGATGTAAGTCTATTTTGAAGTCGTGACTGTATTGGTCCAGTTCTACTTTACATTTTCTTCGTGACTGATACTTGTAAAATGGAAATGTTATTGTCTAGTAATTCATGAATTTGAAAATACTAACACCGAGGCTTGGAATTGAGCCTTAATTGATTCATGCATTTTAAAATTCAGATGGGTATCTGAGTAATAGGTTTCAGAATTCAATTGTGATTCAAGTGTTGCTTATCTACTTTCAATTCGCAAAGTTTTTTAATATATACAAAGCGGCCGTAGCCCAATGGCTAGGGGCTTCGGACTTGAGATCTTGTGGTCGCCGGTTTGATCCCCACACATTGCACTACCTACGTGAACCCACTCGTAAGACAAGCATTTCAGTTTATCACGAGCGGTTATCAAGAATACTAGTAGTTTGACAAATTCGGCTAGTAAATTAATTAAATAGAATATTAAGATCACCTTAATCACCTTGAAAAGTGAAAGAGATTCGTCCGCGGGGTAGAAAACCAGCTAGATGGGCGGATCGGATTGCCGAGATTCTAGAAATATCGATCTACCAAGCATTACACAGAGCAGCAGATCAGGAAGGGATCACGAACTTCAGCATTAAAGAAACTATGAGGAACAGGTTAACTTTTATATTCATGAAATATTTATTATATGTATATTAAATTTATAATTATAAGCTGTTGTTTTGTAAATACTATGTTTGGTATCACAAACATTGCAAAACTTATTAATCATTGTAGTTTTACAATATATGTATATAAATTAAAAAAATCATAATTTATATGAATCAAAACATGTCAGTGCTTGATAATATATTCATAAAATTAAGGTTATAATTAGGGACGCATGTAAATTTATACTAATCGAGTGAATTAACATTACACCTGGTTTAAAATTCAACCCTTCTCGATATCCGCGCGATAATTAAAACTGGTAAACAGTCACAATTTTTCTAAACTACTCACCAAACGTATAACATGAATGGGGATCAAGACCATTAGTATCCCGTAAAAGCTCAGGTTTCCCCCTTTCAACCATCTTTTTTCAGATTCTAGAAAAAAAAACAATCAATTTAGTCTATGGATATCCTTATGCTATCACATTAACACGTTATGACGATGGTTTTAAATGTACGTCATAATAAATGGACTCCGTTCAATTCATGTTTAAATACTTTCAATCATCGATATATTGCTAACGACATGTCATTGAAAGCTATGAAAGGATTTATCAGAGCATGATTCTTATCCCATCCCATAATCAATCAATCAGTGAATAAATTAAAAATGAGATGAGAAATACCATCCACGATAACATGGTTGGTTTGGTTTTGTAAGTAAGGGACGGAAGCGAATTTAATTTATTGACAACTTAATAATCTTCCATTTTTCTAGCGACCCACCCCGGCTTTGCTATGATGCAATATATGAGGATACTAATAATTGTACACATAAACCTTCCACTCGAATTATAGCTGAAAACAGCATTAAAATCCGTTGAGAAGTTTAAAAGATCACAGCGAATGGACTTCATTTCATACTAAATAAAGAAAAGATAGGTAACTTTTGAGTACATAAAAGCTGTCAATGCTGTTAATTTCGCTCACAAGTTTCTTCAGGAGTCTATTTGTGTGTCTCTGTGCCTTCGTGCCTCGGAAGTGTCTCCGTGCCTCAGAAAGTACGATCAATTGTTATAAAATACAAAAATGGCCAGCAGCGTTCTTCCATGATTTTATAAAATCCTTCATGTAGACCAAATAGTACAAACTAACTTTTGCGTTGCATAGAGGTCAGTAAAGTGATAGTTTTATACTAAGTAATCCATAATCTTGTCGTCAATTTCTATACCTAAATTAGCTTTATTTGAACATTTTAAGTAGTCTTTTACACATATTACATTTTCTAAAATGTCAGTTTGTCGCTCATCAATTATGCCTCCGTTCTGTACGACGTGTACCTCGAAAGCAAAAACGGTGTAAGCTCAATTTTTACGTGATTGCACTCGTAGGCGAATCCATCTAAAAAGCAATTTATAAATATTAGGTACGACCGAACGCCTATTTTTTATGCGTTATCGGAGGAAATTTTTGTATTATTTTTGCATATTTTATGAGGTTTACCAAGTAGCGGGTATAGTCTGAGAGTCCTAATGTAGTTTGGAATTGTTAATTTATCTATATTTTTGGGTAATAAATCCGCAGCCGGAAGCACAGGCTAGTAGAATAGGTTCGGCACGGAAACAATTTATAAGTTTTCAAATCATATTATACGTTAGTTTTTTACTTTTAGTAGGTTTTAATTCTTAATTAATTTTATATACCTATAGGTTATTTTTTTTTGTTAGGTTTACTTTTAGAATTATTCTGAGAATTATATATTTTTTATTTCTCGTCTCAATATATTTTTACTATTTTAAGACAGTAAATAATGTGTACATTTTGCTTTTAAATTTAATTATGATTGTGGAATTTTTGTACCATTCATATTCTCGCTTTAGAAATTGTACATGTCTAGTATCTAAAATGAATAAGAATTTACCGAAAATTGTCTCTATTCTTATTTTTACATGAAAATCTACTTATTCATATTCATTTATTGCACACCATATGTATAATACGTTGTTAGAAGTTACTTAATATTAGTCTTAAAAGTAAAGGATGCTTTGAATTGCATAATGTTGTTCTTTATAATATTCATCATCATCATCAGCCCGTATAACGTCCACTGCTGAATATGGGCCTCTTCCCGAGGGAGGGAATTTGCCATGGTCACCACGCTTGGCAGGCGGGTTGGTGACCGCAGAATTATGTTGTACCACACAAGGAAACACTGCTGCCCGTTCCTTGCTATACGATTATTATAGATGATGTTATAATAATCGGGCCCAACGGCTTAACGTGCTTTCCGAGGCAGTCCTTCAAGCAACCAGACCCGGAAAGACATCTTAGATTTTTCACAAAGATTTTCTGTTCGGCGTAGTCATCGAACCCACGACCTCCGAGATATAAAGCGATAGCAAATACCGCTAGGTTATTTATTACATAACGGATTTATCATGAAGTCTCTTTATACACACAAACAGATTGCGTAATCTAATTTAATTGTTCAAATTAACTAACGAGTATCTCTGGTGTGATCTTTGATCTATAATGCAAGTCGATAGAGCATTCTCTAGTAAGATAGATTTATTCATGTTGTGACAAATTAGATGTCGATCAATCGAGGTAATGAATTAATTGGGTCTAATTACGCGAGGCATGAGGCGCGTTACGCACTGGTGAAGTTGAATAGGTAAGTTTAAAATAATCCGATTTAATAAACGGTATTAATTCGTTTATGCCTAAAAAAAGTGTTCACGCCTGCACTGCAGATCGTGTATATTCTCTTTTTAGAAATGGCCACTAACATTATATTTTTCTTTTATTGTCTATGGTTTAAAGTAGACGCCATGTTTTTTCATTGTTACAATGTTTACCGCCAACCGCCAAAAACATTCAGTTGTTTTTCTTTTGGAGTTCTCTTTTTATTTCTCGTTTACAAAATGTGTGAGTCTATATTATGCATATAATATCGTTAGGTTTTAAACTTGTAATAATATAATACAGGAAGTGTGTTCACATAGACTGGGTTATTTTAAAACACCAATAATCTTGCAGGGAGTGAAAGTACTGATGATTATAAACAACTTTTAATATGGGACCAACCCTGAAATCGCCAAAAAAAAACAGCTGTTCCATACATTATGTCGAGGTAAGTGAACATAAATGTATGGAAGAGCTGATTTTTTTGCGATTTCAGGTTTGGTCCCATTGTAAAAGTTGTTCATAATCATGGTTTATCCTCCAAAAGGTTGTTGGTGTTTTAAAAATAACTTTGTTTGGTATGTCACACACGTTGTGACTTATGAATCATCTTCTATTATATACACATATTCATAAAATGGAGATTACATTAATAACATTATTTATTAAAATTTGATTAGTAAATTCTATATATCTATACTAATATTATTAAGAGGAAAGATTTGTATGTAAGTATGTTTGTAACGAATTGGCTCAAAAAGTACTGGACCGGTTTTAAAAATTCTTTCACCATTTGAATGCTACATTATCACTGATTAATATAGGCTATATTTAATTATGAAGTTACCACGGGAACGGGATTTACGCGGGTGTAACCCCGCGCGGGAAGCTAGTATAGGATACTTTTTAGGGTTCCGTAGCCAAATGGCAAAAAACGGAACCCTTATAGATTCGTCATGTCTGTCTGTCTGTCTGTCTGTCCGTCCGTATGTCACAGCCACTTTTTTCCGAAACTATAAGAACTATAATGTTGAAACTGTGAACCGCATTAAGATTTTGACACAAAAATAGAAAAAAAAACAAAAAAATTGGGGTTCCCCATACTTAGAACTGAAACTCAAAAAAATTTTTTCATCCTACCCATACATGTGGGGTATCTATAGATAGGTCTTCAAAAATGATAGTGAGGTTTCTAATGTCATTTTTTTCTTAACTTAATAGTTTGCGCGAGAGACACTTCCAAAGTGGTAAAATGTGTGTCACCCCCCCTGTAACTTCTAAAATAAGAGAATGATAAAACTAAAAAAAATATATGATGTACAGTCTGTTGTCAACATTATCTGACCCACCCTAAAAACAAACGAATTTGGACCCTCTGCTTGTAACGTTAAGGTTTATTCAATTTATATGAGCTTATCAGACAAGTGCACGAGGACTCGATGAATAAATAGAATAATATTACAGACACGCAAATTTGATCTTTAACACTTAACGTTAAGGTTGTCAATATGTCGGAGCCATCGGCAATATAATTATATCATTTTGTTAAGCTATTTTAATCATTATCTCGTTGACCTTAAAGTTGAAAAGCTTTTAATTCACATTAAATTACAAGCCAATCTTTAATTTCGCGTATTCTCACCAAGTTCTTGTGGCTTAGCGGTTTGATGTTGGATTGGCGACGAACAACATGTGGGTTCGAAAACATAGTCCACCTAATATCGGTTTCTTTTTTAATTTGATTTTATTTCTACAATATTGAGTGCATTATTAAAGAATGACCAATATGATTTACGCCTAATAACTTATCGTGTAAACAGGTGGGTAAATTACCAAGAACGGTTGGATACGAAGTAAAACATATATTTGCTTCGTGAGGTAGATAATAAATTCATCTAAGTGACAAAAGTTACACTACGCCTAATAGCAGTGACTGCGCACACACGTTTGTAAATCGTTTCACATAACTCGTTAAGTATTTTTAAGCTATTTGGTGTAAAAAAGCATCATGTCGCAACTTAATGACTATACCAAACATAAAATCATATTTTTACATGAGCAGAATGTTGGAATTAGAGAAATTGGTCGTCGACTTAATATAGCAGTAAGTATTTTATAATTTTTACCTATTTTTTTTTATTGATAGTGATTAATGAACGCCTAGTTGGCTATATTACCATTACATTCACTATTACAAGTTACATACATAGTTCCAAAAACTTTTTTTTTGTTTTAGAGAAATACGGTCAGACTATGGCTAAGACGTTATGGAGACAATGGAAATATTCAGCGGATTCGTCCAGGAGCAAAAGCCATTAAGTATAGTCCCGAATTCGAACGCCACCGGGCCATTGTTTCAAGCCATGTCGAAAATCCATTTTTGCCCATTCGTGTTACTGCAATAAACCACAATATTTCGGTGGAAACAGTGAGAAGGCATTTACACGCTGCTGGGATAAGAAACTATAAACCGGCACAGAAAATTGCATTGTCACCTGCTCATCGAGAAGAAAGGGTCCGTTTTGCCCAGCAATATTTAAATTTTAATTGGGAAGAAAATGTTGTAATTTTCACTGATGAAAAATCATTTAAATCGGATAAAGATGGACGTAAAATCTTATGGCGAAGGAAAGGAGAACGTTACAATGAGAAGTGCTTGCTACCTTGTAGAACCAGCGGTAGAATAACCCTGGGCTATTGGGGCTGGATGTCGTCTATGGGACCTGGTGAATTGGTGGAAGTAGGTGGTAGGTTTAATAGTAGTTTGTATTTGGAGATTCTGCGTGACGTCATGCTACCGACTGTGCGAATTGCCTATCCAACATCAAATATATACTTTATCCACGATAATTGCTCCATCCATCGTGCAGGCATTGTGCAGGATTGGTTAGCGGCTCAAGAAGGTGTGACAGTTATAAATTGGCCATCTAAAAGTCCTGATTTGAACCCTATAGAAAATCTATGGGGTCAAATGGTTTTAAATTGGGACACGACGGAAGTGCGAAACGAACACAACTTGGCTGAGATCGTGACATCAACTTGGGAGCACATGAGAGGCAAAGATTTGTGTTGGAATATGGTGCGCGGTATGCGTAGCCGCTTACAACAAGTTATAGCAGGGGACGGTGCGCCACTCCGCTACTAATTATTCTACTAGGTATTTTTAAACACACCATGTAAGTAAATGCTCAATGGATTGATTGTTACCATTAAAATGTTGCAGGTTATGTGGTGATGTTATTGTTATAAATAGATTATTCTATTTAAATAACATGTTTATTCACTACATATAGGCAGCTATAAATCTGTAAAGCATTTCACAGATTAATTCATTTTCTCGATAACATACTTCTAAGCATAAGCATGCCTTTTTTAATGTTTATAAATGGTTAGACTCGATTATGGCATACCAATACATATTGTATATTAATTTGCAAATATATGAGCATTTACTTACTTTTTCTTACCTAAGTGTTTTAATGAAATAATAAACATTTTAAACTTGCAATTGTTTAGTTTTATTTATATACAAACTGCCCATTTAAAAAGACAAGAACCTATGTCGTCCATTATGTAAAAAAAAATGCAAAAAAAAAGTGTAATAAAATAATAAAAAGAAACAGCTGAGCAAAAAGTTATATTTAGGTAAAACTTGGTTTCGAACGTAGACAACGATGAACACCGCACTACCTTAGTGACCACAAGACCAACTCAACTCTTATAAGCCGCATTGAAATTTGATCTTAGTTTTAATGCTAGACGCAATATTCTAAAGAATTTAAACCATATTGTATACTTTCATAAAGTTTATTCTTGCACAGCATAAGCAGCCAACCTTCTCGTGCAAGTAGATTATTTTGTATTTTAAATAATCACTCCATTGACACAAATGATGATAAAAAAACGACCTATAAAATAGAAAATTTAGTAAGGCAAGGTAAAATATGTTTGCGCGTAGTCACTGCATTTGAATGCCAGTTTTATAATGAATAATAATATTTTTTTTCAACTACCCACTTATAACAAGTTATGCGAAAATATAAATATTTAAGAAAGTTTCTGTTTGAAAATTATCCGTCTATAGTTATTTACAATAAATGGAATTTGAAATAAATTCTATTTTTAAATTCAAAACGAAAAAATATCTTCGTCGCAGGATTTGATCTCGCAACTTGTTTTACTCAGTCTTATACACAGACCACAAGACCAGAATTACTTGAACGATATCATTAAAATAAGCTATTAGACTAATTATATCATAACTAGTAGTTATAACATATAACCTAATACTAACGTTATAAAGATCAAATTTGCGTGTCTGTATTATTGTTCTATTTGTTCATCAAGTCCTCGTGCACTTGTCTGCTAAGTTCATATAAATTGAATAAACCTTAACGTTACAAGCAGAGGGTCCAAATTCGTTTGTTTTTAGGGTGGGTCAGATAATGTTGACAACAGACTGTACATAACCATGTATACTTCCACCGAAAATTGGTTTGAACGAGATCAAGTAAGTAGTTTTTTTTTAATACGTCATAAACCGTAAACCACAATTTACCTTTCATTCAATCAACTATTATTAACATCGATCAAAGTTGCAACTAGTACGGAACCCTTCGTGCGAGAGTCCGACTCGCACTTGGCCGGTTTTTTCACGAGCATCCTCAATCTCCTAACTTTGCTACGAAGTGTTATTATGTAAGAGGTTCAGAACACAAATATCCTTAGTACGTAGTTTGCTTTAAAATAACACGATACTTGTATCATACAATTGTAGGTATTAATATCTAAGACTACACATCTATACTAATATATAAATAATAATAATAATAATAATAATCGTTTATTTCAGGTATTTAACCCATATTTTACAATTACTAATAGTTACACAAAGAGATCACATATAAAATAGGTACAATCAAGTTACTAAAAATTAATTAAAAACTAACATTTAAATAGATATAAATAATAAACTAAATAGAGGTCTTTAAATTGGTGATCGAAATAAGTATATGTGATAAAATATTACAGACACTAATTTATTATCACATACACTTAATCGTGCCAGGAAGGATGCTTTGAGCCTTCGCATGAGCCCGTAAAAGTCAGTGACTCTGTTCTCAACGAACATGCCAGACGCACTACACCGCCAGGGCAAGCGTAACAGGGCCCTAAAAGCGTTATTATATTGTACACGAAGAGTGTTATGAGCACTCTTCGTGTACCTATACCAGAGTTGGCTGGTGTAGAACGACTGACAGTAAGCCTTGAAAAGCGTAACTTTCACCTCATCTGAGCAGTGACTAAATCGTCTGGCCAACATATTGGCCCTACATGCAATACTTTAATTGCAATAAAGCTGCAGATTTTGTTTGTTTGTTTGCTTGAACTCGCAAATCTTAGAAACTACTGATCCGATTCGAAAAATTCTTTCAGTGTTAGATAACCCATTTATCGCGGAAGGCTATAGCATTATAATATTTAATTACCTATAAAGTTCCTACGAAAACGAGAGTTCCGCGGGTGAAACCGCGCGCGAAAATTAGTATAAAGATAATAATATAACAAAGGCTACACATGAGCCGTGATTTAACTTAACGTCGTTACCTACGATCATGTTAACACAGACAAATATGTTTACTTTCCATTACCTATAGAATAGTAGTATAGTATTTTCTTCTTCTTCTTCCTTCCCTTATCCCATATTGCTTGGGGTCAGCGCAACACGTTTGTTTCTTCTATTCTATCCTGTCACACTATCACTAACTCCCTTTTTTTCATATCACTCTTCACACAATCCATCCATCTCTTCTTTGGCCTTCCTATTCCTCTTCATTACCTATAGGTATAACATTAAAAATATAGAGATTTCGTATTTTTCATGAAAACTGGTCCGCGGTGAATCATGAATCTTTAGGAGATTAATTTTGAAAAATCCTACGTAGTGAACACTAAGGCATTTTGGTATCTAGGTATCGATGGAAAAAATTAAAAATAAATGTCAGGTTATTTTCTAAGCCTAGCAGATTAAGTTACGTGATGTCTACAAATTACTCAGTTACTGTGTTATATACTTCCCCCGAAACCATTAGAAACCAATTTTCTACATGATTTAACAACTGACTCTATTAGATAAGATAAGATACTCTTTATTGCACACCAACATAATAATACAAATAGTAATAATAAAACCGGCCAAGTGCGAGTCTGACTCGCGCACGAAGGGTTCCGTACCAATTTCAAGTGCCAATTGCCAATAAAAAAGCGTATGTTTATGTAATTAAATGGTTTTTTTTTTTTTTTAATTTTTATACTTACGATTTATGACGTATTAAAAAAAAACTACTTACAAGATCTCGTTCAAACCAATTTTCGGTGGAAGTTTGCATGGTAATGTACATCATATATTTTTTTTAGATTTATCATTCTCTTATTTTAGAAGTTACAGGGGGGGGGACACACATTTTACCACTTTGGAAGTGTCTCTCGCGCAAACTATTCAGTTTAGAAAAAAAATACATTAGAAACCTCAACATCATTTTTGAAGACCTATTCATAGATACCCCACAAGTATGGGTTCGATGAAAAAAAATTTTTTGAGTTTCAGTTCTATGTATGGGGGGCCCCAAAATTTATTGTTTTTTTTCTATTTTTGTGTGAAAATCTTAATGCGGTCTACAACATACATCTACTTGTCAAGTTTCAACATTATAGTTCTTATAGTTTCGGAAAAAAGTGGCTGTGACATACGGACGGACAGACAGACAGACAGACAGACAGACAGACAGACAGACAGACAGACAGACAGACAGACAGACATGACGAATCTATAAGGGTTCCGTTTTTTGCCATTTGGCTACGGAACCCTAAAAAGTAATAATAAAAAATATAAATGTACAATCGGCGGTCTTGTCAGACAGCGATTTCTACCAGACAACCTTTGGATGGGATGACGATGAATAAGAAAAAGCATGAAGCAGCATCTATAAATTTGTTAGAATTACGAATCGTTTCGTTTTATATGCTGTTATAAGGAGTGCCACCATATCGTGTTGCAGAACAATTTTGTGTATCATATAATAATATATACATACTATACTCATATATAAATCTAAAGTTTTTTGTTTCGTTTGCTTGAACGCGCGAATTTCAGGAACTAAACCGTCCGCTTTGAAAAATTCTTTCAGTGTTTACATACATTATGAAGTTCTTTCGGGAACAGAACGGAACGCAGGTAAAACCGCGCGCGGGAAGCTAGTTAAACATAATTAAGCAAAAAAGGGATTACTAAGTATAACTTTATAGAAGTTGCACTTGCGTATAAACTCGTATGCAAGTACAACTTCTCAAATTGAAACTGGGTTCATTACAGTCTGTTATTTTTGCCTTTAATGGTCGATAGCGGATTTTTGAGAAAATTAACTTTAGAACCTACCTATTCCCTCACAAATCGGATGTCATTGAACGGAACAGATACGGTAATAAACTATGTTTGCAATTCTCCCGAACGACACTTATGTGGCGAAGTATTTACTGTATGGCGCCAAAAAATTACAATAAAATACTTAGTGCATACAAAATCCTAACGGTGAATTTGTTCAAAAATAAATTGAAAAGAATATTATATAATAAAAAAAGGTATAATTGTGTAAAGGATTTCTTATAAGATCATTGTTGTTCCAAATATATAAAATAACTGTTTTAAAACGAAGTTTAATTAATTTTAAATAATGTTGTACGCCTATTACGGCAGAACATGTTGAAACTATAAAGGCGGAAACATATTATTAAAACGCCACGCCACCCGACGACACGCCACGCGTGTTGAGTCGAATCAAATGTATTGTTTTCTATAGACCAGAAACACACTATGAACACCCGACACGACGCCACGCGCGTACTGATTTACAGGTGTTGACACGTGGCGTGGCGTGGCGTTTTAATAACGTGTTTTCGCCTTTATTAGGGTTCCGTAGCCAAATGGCAAAAAACGGAACCCTTATAGATTCGTCATGTCTGTCTGTCTGTCTGTCTGTCTGTCTGTCTGTCTGTCTGTCTGTCTGTCTGTCTGTCCGTCCGTATGTCACAGCCACTTTTTTCCGAAACTATAAGAACTATAATGTTGAAACTTGACAAGTAGATGTATGTTGTAGACCGCATTAAGATTTTCACACAAAAATAGAAAAAAAACAATAAATTTTGGGGCCCCCCATACATAGAACTGAAACTCAAAAAATTTTTTTTCATCGAACCCATACTTGTGGGGTATCTATGAATAGGTCTTCAAAAATGATGTTGAGGTTTCTAATGTATTTTTTTTCTAAACTGAATAGTTTGCGCGAGAGACACTTCCAAAGTGGTAAAATGTGTGTCCCCCCCCCTGTAACTTCTAAAATAAGAGAATGATAAATCTAAAAAAAATATATGATGTACATTACCATGCAAACTTCCACCGAAAATTGGTTTGAACGAGATCTTGTAAGTAGTTTTTTTTTAATACGTCATAAATCGTAAGTATAAAAATTAAAAAAAAAAAAAAAACATTTAATTACATAAACATACGCTTTTTTATTGGCAATTGGCACTTGAAATTGGTACGGAACCCTTCGTGCGCGAGTCAGACTCGCACTTGGCCGGTTTTATTATTACTATTGTAACACCACATGAAAACATGTAACACATGCTTCATAAAAATAAATGCATCTTTATCTTTTCTATTGTAGGAGTATATGGACAGCGGCTTTATCAGCTCCAGGCTCCATAACATCTCATTTCGGTAATTATGGAAATATTTCTCAGACTCTAGGTTGCCAAGATCGGTTATGAGGCAGTCAATATTCAACAGTGGGCGTAAATGGGCTGTTTAAGAAATAAAAAGAAGTAAATAGACGATGCTTATAAGTATAAATAAAAATTCTTGCTGCTTTTCTTAATACTATTAATTTTTTTTTCATTATAATCTAATTTTATTATTTAATTTTGATAGGAAAGCAAAATTCTTGTTGAAAAACTCTTTATGTGGTTTAAGACATCATATTCTTACACATATATATGTATTCACCAAGCCAATCGTAGTGACTATGGTAAAACTTTCCCTCGGAAGGAGGCCCGTGTCCAGCAGTCGACTTTATACTGCTGATGATGATGATACTTACAAGTATTACAGTATAGAAACGTACTACGTATCCTTAGCCGAAGCAAGTTGATGGAAACCTACAATCATCATCATTATCATCACAGCACGTATAACGTCCACTGTTGAACATGGGGCTCCTCCCAAGGGAGGGTATTTGGCATTTGCCATAGTCACCACGCTTGGCATGTGGGTTGGTTATGCCCGGTGAAGTAGCAAAAGCCTCAGGGCTAACTACATATGTCAGTCCGAAAAAAAAAGGTGGTTTGGTGACCGCAATATAATGTTGTAAAAAATAAAACTAAGTGCCCGTTCCTTGACATACGATTATTACAGATGGTGTTGTAACAATCGGGACCAACGACTTAACGTGCTTTCCGAGGCACGGAGGGTAGCCCCTCAACCAACCAGACCCGGAAAGAAATCTTAGAATTTACACAAAGATTTCTGTCCGGAGTGGGGATCGAACCCACGCTACACGCTACGCTACTGAGGTTGTCCTCATACAATAACCCTACAATAGAAAAAGTAATTTAGAGTACTAGGATATAAACACAGTTTAAATGTTCATTTGTATTTATACGTTTGCCTAAATTAATACGGACGTATAGTCATAACATTCTTACTCATTGAAATAGATGTTCATCTACAATATAGAGTAATTTCATTCTGTTCTACTCCGACATAAAACCATTGAGGTTTCTACTATACAAACTACAAATACTACCTACATATTTACTGCTCAAACAGATGTCACAAATTATAAACACTTGTATCCCGAGATCGGGAGCATTTGGCCTAATGTTCCTTGAAAATGTTATTCGAAACACGACTTTATATTCTACGCCATAAGGTCTGCAACTGTGGCTATGTACGAACAGTTTAGCTGAGTTTAGCAGGGTAGCTATTGTTATTCGTAGCTTTCTAACTGTGTAATGTATGTGGTTTACGTTTTAAGCGCGTTCGTTGAGATACTTATGGTCCGTCTAAATAATAATATACTCAAAGGACAGAACTTAGATTTAATCATAGATATAAAAATTAAAAAAAATTGTTTAGTATTTTCGTACCTGACAGCTTTTAGGCTAAAGCGCTATATAAACTATTATAATCAAATAAAATTAAGTAATTTAACAAAGTAAATTTAAAAACCAAAATATGTTTCGACTATTTACAAATACCTGTATTAGGTTTACGTGAATAAAAATCTTTTTTATTTTTTATTTTATAGATGTGAATGATACTAATAATAAAGTGCAATTTATTTTTAGGAAAGTGGAAGAAAATGGAACGTCAGTTGTATATCTTTTGCAGTAAAACGTAAAGTTTTTTTTTCTAATTATTTATATCCTAAAATATACCACAAAAAAGTTGTTCCGTACCGATTTGGTAGTATGATGCTACGCCGTAGCAGCTACGAACTCCGTAACGTATTCGTAGTAGTCGGAATTGTGAGTAATTTAAATAAGTATATTATATAAATATTAGTTAGTATATAAAATATGTTTAGGGTCCATATTGGCTCACCTAAAGTTCTTTACCCGAAATTGTTGTGCCTAACGATTTGCAATCCGAATGATCACTCTTTCTAAAATTTTTCATCCTAATGTTTTCATTCATACTATTTGTAGTGCTACCGGCTATGTTCATAACACTAATGTTTCCGAAAATTGTAATTAATTATATCAATAATGTAATAGTAGATTGTTTATCTAGGGAGCAAACAACTATTTTAAAAGCGAGAGTGTTTTTTTTAATCCAGAGCGGAGCGAAGGATTCTAGAGTAGAATCCCGAGCGGAGCGAGGGATTTTTAACTAGAATCCTGAGCGCAGCGAGGGATTAAAAGTATGTCAGTCGAGCTTAAAATAGTCTTGCTCCCAAGGTGGACACTCTACTTTTTATCACCCTCTATGAGAAAATAAGTAAGTGCAACTTATGAACAAGAATTTATTTACGTACAATGAAGAACCATAAGACATAATAATACTTTCACTTGAGGAAGACGCACTCATTTTTAATAGTTAATTCTAAAATCTGAATATGAATCAACTACGAACGAAAGCAGAATGCATTTAATTTCGCGCGTTGTTTATTTTTCATCAACTTTTTTTAAATTTGGCGCGCTCGCTGTTTTTCAGCCAGTCACATATTCAATACATTGTTCCCGCATGGTTTGTGATTCACCTCTTTGCTGATTGAAAAATTATTAACAATATCCACATTCCAAATTCAAATCAATTTTGGTCCCTAAGGGATTAATGAGCTATTTTGGTCCCTGTTTACGAGGAATAAACTAGCTCTTTTTGAATAGATGTGATAAAAATATATTTAAACTCCTACTGTTTTTTATCATAACGCTTTTATCCCTAAACATAATAACCATATTATAGAAATAATTTAAGTTAAAAACGCATTCTGACATTTTTTTTAATATACTGTATAAAGTACTGATGATTATAAACAACTTTTACATGGACCAACCCTGAAATCGCGAAAATAAAATCAGCTGTTCCATACATTTTGTCGAGGCATGTGAACATAAATGTATGTAACAGACAGCTGATTTTTTTTCGCGATTTCAGTATTGGTCCATGTAAAAGTTGTTCATACACTTTACCTGTACTTTACCACTGTTTAAAAAAATAACCCTGTATATATATTTATTTATGTAGTTATTTTGTCATATTACAATAACCTATTTTTATTACCTTCAGTTATTCGTGTCAATTAAACTTTTTCAGTGATCAAGATATTATGCAGTACTCAAATGTTTCATACCCCATATTATTTGTGTTTCTAATTAGTACATTTGCATGTTACTACGAATGTAAATGTTCGTTCCTAGTAACTACGATAGTTATTAATTAATGGGAATGGCGAACTAATCGAAAGCACGCAGGTGTTGCTGTAGTTTACAGACAGCCTTTGAGTAATCTATACCTATACCTCCGTAGTACATACAACATCTATGTTATGTGTATTTAATCGAAATTCTATGCGAAACAATAATCAAAGCGTAGGTACGTACTTGGGGCGAGTTGTTGTTAAATGATTTGGTTCAATATCATGTTTATTTTGTATAAATTTGGACTAATTATTATGTAAAACTCGGTATCACGTACGGGAAAGTTATAACATAATTTATAACAATGGTATACCAAACCAAATAAAAGTAGCTATAACCGGCGAGCATGCACGAAGAGACTGATGAATGTGGAAGAAGCAAAAGAGGTGTCCCAAGCTCAAGACAGGTGGCGTTCCGTTGTGTCTTCTTAACCCTATGGGAGTTATGCGTGACTATATGTATGTATGTAAAAAACATCTTAACCGTAAATTTATGTTTAAGTTAAATCATTATATAGTATAAAACCAAGTCACTTCTCGATTTTTTTTCGGACGGACATACGTAGAGGCTGTTGCTACTTCACCGGGCATAAAGGCGAGCGGAGCTCCAGTTTTAATAAATGGTTTAAAAACTACAAACTAAGCAACCTGCGCAAGAGTCTCCTGTGGTACTTGGATCTCAGTTATGGACGGTCGCTGGCGATGAGATTGCGGGATTATGACTTTTAGATTGTCGCTTTCCGCTGCCTGTTTGTCCCTATTTCAGTATGCAAGTTGATGCGGTTTTTTTATAGAGTGATTTAAGAGGAAAGTTTAAGTAGGTACATAAATAATACATCACCTGTGCGAAGTCGTGGTGGGCCGCTAGTTATAAATATAAAAAAGTCCTTATATTTGCTAAAATATATTAATAATAAGAAAAATGTACCATAAGTTATGAAATCAGGCTTTCTTTACTTTGCGGAAATCCATATTTACCTAAATAAGAAACACAAAATATCGACTACTATCTAATATTAATTCCGCTCAAAAATATGTCTAAGTACTTTTTGCACACCAATAAAAACATATTATGTTTCTTATTCTTATTTTTGAACACTAGATATTTTGTGTTTTTAATTTAAAAATGTAATAACTTACAGTCTATACGCATATAAAGGGAACATTCCTAGTAGGCGCATCTAAATTCATATTATTACCATGTATATTGATGCCGGCTCACGTTGCGGCTTTCCTGCTTTGTAGGACATATTAAAATTATTATAGGATCTGTATAAATAATATCATATTCTTTAGTAAGAGATGATAAAGATTCTGGTTTAAAAGCATTCTTGTAAATCTATATGGGATACTAAGCCGTGTGGTTTCCGGCTTAGAATAGACCACCCCGTGTCGTAAAAGGCGACTTAGGGACATATGGCTGATGGATGGGCAGCAGCGTCTATTAGCCCAAGGTTAACGTCTTACTGCGATCACCAATCCGTCTGCCAAGCGTGGTGATTATGGCAATATCCCTCAACGGACCTGGCTTGCCAAGGTCTGTTAAGAGGAGGCCCATGTTCAGCAGTGGACGTAAACGGGCTGTTGATGATGATATGGGATACCATGATGTTTTGATGATCATCCATCAACATTAATATATATAAAAATGTTAATTTCCCAGTTAAGCTCGATATATGGGAGCCCCATTGTAATTTCTCATCTAGCGTTACAGTCTTTCTGGGTAGAAAGACTGTAGATTTGACGGTCTCTAAAACCTCGTTGATTGTTATAACATCATCTATAATAATCGTACATCAAGGAACGGGCAGCAGAGTTTCCTTGTGTGGTACAACATAATACTGCGGCCACCAACCCGCCTGCCAAGCGTGGCGACTATGGCAAATACCCTCCCTCGGGAGGAGCCCCATGTTCAGCAGTGGACGTTATACGCGCTGATGATGATGATGATGATCTTGGTAGCTTTGTAAAAAATTCTGATATATAAAATGCTACGTTCAATCAAATTTTTAAAAGGACAAAAAGGCTCATCAACATTTTTCTCAACTGTGCAAATTGACACAGAAAGTGGGTTAATAAGTAGCTTTTAAAAGGTATAAAATTATGTACACAGTCTAAATGAAACCGTTTTAAAAAGGATCATTTTACTATCGGTACTACTGGTTAATATAACATACATTTATAATGTTTTCTAAACAATATTAACCAGTAGTACCGATAGTAAAATGATCCTTTTTAAAACGGTAGTTTCAGTAGTTTTGCGTAAAAGATTACTCTTTCACGCAAAAACTACTGAATGAAATTAATGGATTTTGCTGAAAGTTTGAACACGGATAGTTTATTAGCTGGATTAATATATAGGCAAAATATTTCGCTCTGACCCACTGGAGCAGAGTGACGCGGGTAAAACCGCGGGGCGCAGACAGTATTCTCAAAAGATTTAACCTAATGATTCCTGTGTACACGAAAAACTACTTACGTATATTTTATAACATTCTAAAAAACCTAAACTCCTTCAGTTGAATAGCTGTCTCTTTTATACTGTACCGAGGATTATTACCTACGTTTACGAGGGAAAAAGCCTAATTATCAATTCGTCTTCTCAATTTTATGCGCCGTTTACACAAATAGTCTAGTTAAATAATCCTTCAAACTTCACTCACTAACAACAGCCTCTCATTTAGCGACGTCCAACTGAAAGGTATTTGTTGAAGGTTAAAGTTTGATTAAACCTTACTAATATTATCAAGTTCGCTGCATACAACGTGTTAATTCAGGACGGAACTGGGGGATTTTGGAAACATCATTTTATAGTCTATGTATTGGAAGATGTATATACTGGGTGACGTTTTTTTACCGTCTTGAAAATAATAGGGCGTGATATGTATATGAAATAGATGTCTTAGGCATAGTGTGAAAATCATAACGGTAAAAATGCGTACCTAAGTAGGTAGTTACGCTATTTACTCACTCATTTCATTCAAGTGTGATTGCGGCCTAGGTATTATAGGCACTTATTTTATTATTATACACGCGCAATATAGGGTACCCTACTCATAATTTACTTAAAAGAAATTTATGAGATTTTCGAAACTTTAATTACCGAAATACTATTACGAATATACTGTGGTTTATAGTCTCTATGCCACTTACGCAACACACCATATTATTATCAAGACGGTAAAAAAGTCACCCAGTATATATATATAGTATGCGGTCCTGCGTCATACCAGCTGTTTTGCTCGAATCTCTGTAACAGCACGACCCTTTGTACCCGAAAGGGTGTATTACTTGGTAAAGCATAAATTATACGCTTTCAACACGCGGTTTTACTCTCGTAGCATAAGTTTTCGAGGGAATCTTATCACAAGTATAGATTTTAGTTTACGTAGCTTTCAATTAAGTATATAAATAGTAACAACTAAATTAAAACTGTACTGGTCAACTGGGGTTTCTTTGACATTCAGGGTAACATTGGCCGTGTAAATGTACTCGTATTTGATGGTAGGAGGATCTCTTTACTAAATTCACCAGCTTTCGTTTTTGGAGCACATTTCCGCATGCCATTTTGGCGTTTTGTCTCCCTTTAAATTTCGTTTCACCATAACTGTCAAAGTTACCCAGAATATCATATTAACCCCGGTCTACGGTACTATATTTTTAGTTTATTTGTTCATAATTCTAATAATATTTATAATATAAGTGTAGACAGGATATAAAAACAACACGCAACTGGTAAAAAAACTATAATAAGTAGACATGCCTAACAAATTGCGGCAGCCCGAAGAAATTGAAACTGGATGAAACTGCGGGATGATCCCCTAGCTAATGACTTAGTAGCTGTTTCAATGATAAGTGGTGTAAGGTTACGTAACTATAAACAATTAATCTTAGATTGGTCGTTCGTGCAGCAGCGATTCTTTGTGTATTACTACATAAGACTTTCACGTCCCTTTTCGACCTATACTGCGCTCATAAACTATAATAGAGAAATATGATATTTCAATATAAATTTTAATATCAATGACAACACACTATCTGAAATATGTATACTTATTGTAATTAATTTTATACAGGTATTAATGCGTTTTTTTATATTTATTGGGAAATATAAAAAAAGGTTATTTTTATCGCGTGCATACCTGATTAAAATCAATTATAATTATGATACGCGAAAGTTTAAAAGGTTGTATATGTATATTGTATATGTGAGTTCCCGGCCGCCGTGTTGGTTTCCGGCTTAGAATAGACCACCCCATGTCTTCCCATGGGTGTCGTAAAAGGCGACTAAGGGACATATGGCTAATGGATGGGCAGCAGCATCTATTAGCTCAACATTTGCATCTTACTGCGATCACCAATCCGTCTGCCAAGCGTGGTGATTATGGCAATATCCCTCTACGATCCTGGCTTGCCAAGGTCTGTTAAGAGGAGGCCCATGTTCAGCAGTGGACGTCAACGGGCTGTTGATGAGTTATTTACAAAAGTAGAAATAACTAAAGAGCAAGAAGCTCTTTTTTGCTTGATCTCAAAAACTATTGGATTGATTTCAAAAATAAAATAAAAATCTTTCAGTGTTAGATAGCCCATTTATCGAGGAAGGCTGTTACGTGCTGATAAATGATTGACTTTCTTCTGTACTGATATACTGATATATATTTAAATTAAAATAAAAAGCCGCTGGTTTTCGGTACGATTGTGATGATGTTCCTAAAAAAGAGGTTCGATTCTTAATGCTATTATCTACGTTTATCATCTTTTACTTTTTTATTAGATTTTTTTTTTATATGAATTTGTAGTTAATGTCATTTTTTTTGCTGTTAAATAAACACATCATCACAATTTTACCGAAAACCAGCGCCTATTTATTATTTCTAGTTTATTACAATAATATATTAGTGCGTAACAAAGGTTATTAATTATGAAGATTCTACGGGAACCTAGTCATCCTCAAAACTTTTCGTTTATAAAATGCAGTTCAGCAAATATTTTAAAATGAACGCGATAACTTCCGACTTGGAACATAAAAAACGTGTTTTTGTTCCAATATCTCTACGGAAATGGGTCAGCAAAACATCTTGAGATTTAAAATGTAAGATAAATAGTCACAATGGCTCACGCCAAGTGTTTCACTCTGGAGTCCTTCCAAAACGTTTTCATGAAGATCAGATACGGATGACTTGGGAAAAACGTATTCTATTTTCTTGTTTAAAGTTCTGTGAGAATAACAAAATAAGGAAAGAAAAAATAAATTCGTTAATTGAGCAAGTCAAGTCTCTCAGATTTGGTCGACTAAATTATCTAGGCAATCTTTACGGAGGGAGTTTTTAGCAATATAAATATGCTAAAGTGACTGCAATGTTTTATTAAATAAATTGCAACCTTTTATCTGACTAATAGGTTATCTGACTAATTTAAGATATTAAGAGTCTTTCTCCGTGTCTTTTTTTTTCTCTGAGCCGATAACATTTGCCCGATGAAGAAGCAATAGCCTCAGGGCTAACTAAATATGTACGTCCGAGAAAAAAAATAGAACCGATAACATCCGACTATTTTCACCTAAATATGAATATTTACCTAACCTTCCAAGCAGTGGGGCTATTAATCTTATACCAATACATTATGGAAGTAACACTCTTAAAGTCTTGGCTATCTTATCAACTGTCATTGTAGTCGGTTCTAAAGGTTTTGTACATTTCATCGTCTAGCTGAGCTAAGCCACACCATGGGCGGTATAGCATCATATATTTTATGTAAGCCAATTGAGGTATATAATTCAATAACGCTAACGGTGTCGCTTAGCTCAATTAGCCTTCTACTCTTCGATATGCAGGCAAGTTTTAGCCATTTTAGCATATTGCAATAGCATATTCTTTAAAAGTTTCTTTTAAAATTTGATAATTTTAATTAACACCTCCGGATGATTCAAACCCGCAATGTGTGATTCCTGACCAGGTCCAGTGTGAATCATTCACTCATTCCACGTTTTTAAGGAGAACGTAAATTGGGCCAGCCCTTGTCATTGCCATAAAAAAATCTCTATAGTGTTATTTTCAGACACTTGATCAATATTCGTAGTTTCAATATTGCCTTAGAATTACTTCGGCTTCGAAGTTTCTTCCACATAACTCCTTAGTCATCGACGAGTGGAGGATGGGAGGTTGGAGTTCAGTCAACACAGAAAGACGATGTAAACAATGATTTCCGCTTCCCAGATAGAAGGATTCATTCTTACTTAGCGATTCTATTGTTGTTAAGTGTTGTATTTCTTGTACTTGATAGTTTAGTAGCTCAGTAATTTAATTTTATCTAAAAATTGATGTTGTATTTACGTTCAAAGACTTCTTAATTAGATAAATTACAATCGAACTTGGTGGAGTGGGATTTGGAACACGTAGCTAAACAATCAATTTATAAGAGTCTGATTGTAAATTCCGCCTATTCAATCCGTTTGCCAAGTTTATTAAATATTGTTCCAATAATATTTTTTGGACTGAAATATGTAGTACTAGCTTCCCGCGCGCGGTTTGACCCGCGTAGCTCCCGTTCCCGTGGGAACTTCATGATTAAATATAGCCTATGTTATCCGGGGATAGTGTAGCTTTCCAACGGTGAAAGAATTTTTCAAATCGTCCAGTAGTTTCGGAGCCTATTCAATACAAACAAACAATCAAATCTTTCCTCCTTATAATATTAGTATAGATAATATATAAATATATGCATAACGGGCATAAAGGCAAACAGGGTTACAGCACTTATTAATAATTTAAAAAAAACTACAAAATAAGCAGAAGAAGGCCCATTTTAGGCTCAGACTTTGTTTCGGCGTGGACACTGGCAAGATTATTGCCTTGCGCTTAAGATTTTAACTAGTTAATTTAAGGCGCTCTTTTAGTCAGTTACATTTCAGTTCTGCAAGGACATCAGAAGTGCAAACGAATGCAAACAAAGATCATCAGGTGTGGGCGTCCTGTGATTGATTTCGATGCACGATTGCACGACTCTAAAGTTATACAACTTTAGAGTAAAAAATACATAGTACACACGATACCTATTAGAAAAATATATGTATAATAACAACAAAGGATAAAACAATTTGGAAAGGTTATACGTAGGCCCTTTATTTCTATTATTTAGACCCTTTAGAGAATAATGGCGACCTCGTTACAGAAAATCAGTGAACTAACGAGGACAGTTGTGTTTTTCGCAATATCTTTAGCTAATAAGAGTTCAAGCCAGTTTGAAGAACAAAAGCACCTAGAAACAGATATAAAATTGTTTGTTTATCATGTATTTTGTTTGGTCTTACAACGATTATTTATTGTTCAGGTTGGTTGGCAAGGTAAGTGCAGCCAATATTTTTCTTTATATAAATACCCCAATAATAATATTTTCGAGATCTAACAAACTGCCAAAAAATTGAACATCTATAATAATTCATGCGATGATAAATATTGTTTTTAAAGCTGTAGGAACGGAATGGTGAAGCATATGAGAAATGGAATGTAATGATTGATGATAGGTTAATTAATTATTTATTAAGCATGAGTGAGTGACAGAGTGTAGAGACAGTGAGTAGATGTTTGTGTTACGAGTGACAGAGATAGAAAATATTATGTTTAAGGTATAATAGAAAAGTAGGTGTTATAAGGAGAAGATGGCGGAAAGAAGATGTAAAAAGACGTGTTTATAAGAAGTACTAAAATTAATAAATGAATACTAAAGAAATTCATTCATTATCATTATTTCATCATATCATCATCATCAACAGCCCGTTGACGTCTACTGCTGAACATGGGCCTCCTCTTAACAGACCTTGGTAAGCCAAGATCGTAGAGGGATATTGCCATAATCACCACGCTTGGCAGACGGATTGGTGATCGCAGTAAGATGCAAATGTTGAGCTAATAGATGCTGCTGCTCATCCATCAGCCATATGTCCCTTAGTCGCCTTTTACGACGCATGGAAAGACATGGGGTGGTCTGTTCTAAGCCGGAAACCAAACGGCATCCATCATATAATTTATGTTATATCGTAACTGGCAATTTGTCTTTTGTGATTATACAGATATTGAAACCTTATGTTAGTAGGTATGTTATTTGTTCCTCTACAAATAACATAGTTACTTATAATATAGAAGAGCATAGATGCTTTGCATTTCGTTAAGTTGAGTTATATGTAACGTAATATACCAAAAACTTCTTATTTAGACCACGTTTTCTCCTAACTCTTTGTTGGTGTTGCTACATATTCAACCTTCCGATGCCCTCGTAGACCCGAAGTCCGAGAGGCCCGCGAACTGTAAAGTAGAGCGACAGTTGCACAAAACTCCCCTAAATAAACTAAAAGCCATAATCCCTCAATCTCCCCGTCAGCGACCGCCCTGAGCCGAGGTCCAAGTCCCACAGGGGACGCCCTCTTGCGCAGGTTGCTTAGTTTCTAGTGTTTAAACCATTTATCTAGGCTGGAGCTCTGCTCGCCTTTATGCCCGGTGAAGTAGCAAAAGCCTCCTGGCTAAATACACATGTCCGTCCAAAAAAATAAATTCTAAAATCTTAAATTTTATAAAACATATTTTTCAGTGAAATAAGTACCAATAACATTGTAAATATTAACAAATTATCTAGCTTATTTTATCTACTAAATAAGAAGCTAGGAGAAGTGTATTTAACAAAATCTAGAACAGGAAATTGGAAAATATATGTTACTTGTTGTCTGTATTTAGTCATGTGCTAAGTAAGTCCATTTTAATAGTAGAAGGGTCTATTCAGTATTTGATTTACCCAAATATCTGTCACAACCTCCGTAGCGTAGCGGTATTTGGCTCGCCTTGAATCTCGGTGGCCGTGGGTTCGATCCCCACACCGGACAGAAAATCTTTGTGTAAATTCTAAGATTTCTTTCCGGGTCTGGTTGGTTGAGGGACTACCCTCCGTGCCTCGGAAAGCACGTTAAGCCGTTGGTCCCGATTGTTATAACATCATCTATAATAATCGTATGTCAAGGAACGGGCAGCAGCGTTTCCTTGTGTGGTACAACATAATACTGTGGTCACCAACCCGCCTGCCAAGCGTGGTGACTATGGCAAATACCCTCCCTCTCGGGAGGAGGCCCATGTTCAGCAGTGGACGTTATATGGGCTGATGATGATGATGATGAAATATCTGTCTATCTAATGTATAAAATCAATGATTAAAT
The DNA here is from genome assembly GCA_947037095.2 of Nycteola revayana. NCBI lineage: Eukaryota > Metazoa > Arthropoda > Insecta > Lepidoptera > Nolidae > Nycteola > Nycteola revayana. The sequence continues at coordinate 18,220,505 of OX344847.2, read as the reverse complement.
AGCGAGCGATATCGTGGTCAGACTTCAGCACATTGCCGTAAGACCAAAAATTAACATGGACAACATTAAAGAGCAACGAGCTATGCTCCGTATTTTCCGATGTCATTCGGAACGAGAAAATCCGCAGCCGAAACAGAGCTACAATCGGCCACTTGAAGAGGTAGTGGACAGTTACTTTGTTCGACAAACTGATAACCGTTGGGAAAAAAGGTTCTCTAGTGGTGACCATGTACCGGACGACGTAATGTAGGACGGTTTACATTAGGTGGACTGGTAACTTGGTCAGAGTTGCAGAGAACTTATGGATACAGGTGGCTCAAAACAGTAGTGCAGAAACACAAGGAGTTCAGCTGTGGACGATTTCCAGCTGAAATGCTGACGATGAAGTCAAAGATCTATTTAGGGGTCTGGTTGATTGAGGAACTAGCCTCCGTGCCTCTACAAACATGTTAGGCAATCGCCATCATGTATGATAATCAAATACCAAGGAACTGGCTACAGTGTGCCAAGCTGCTCTGGCTATGGCGCATCTCCCTTAAATGTATCCTATAATTAACTGATAAAAGTAAGTTGTAGGAAAATAGTCAAATTACTATAATTTTAATATCGGCTTGCAAGTTCACAGGAATTTATTTTAATTAGCAATATTTGTAAATTCCTGATTTAAAAGGCAAAACCGAATATTAAAACATTCTGTCGGCCATTTTAATTGATATTGTGGCGTTGAATCGCAGCGTCTTTGTCATTTGCATGTTTATTACAGTTTGTCGGATTAAGCCTTGAAAATTGAACGCTGTTTTTCCTTAGCACTGTTTTTTCTTTTCTTTGATTAACTAATAGGTTCTTGGGTCGTATCCGTAAATATATTTTTTTGTTTTGTTCGTAATTATTTTTTTGTTATGATGTAGAAAAGGGATTTGCAGGATTGGTGAGTGGCAAATATTTATAAAACAATTTCAAACAATGAAGTCAAATATTACCTAACAGTTTTTTAATGATTTTTATATAATGCTTATTTAAGACTATTTCTTTTTTACTTAACTTTCCTCGAGCTTTTGATATTTCAAACGATAATCGGTTTTATAATTTGATAGCAGACACGATACTACCAGTACCAGCTCATCAAAGGTGAACAAAACCTATAGATACTTCGAGATTACAAAAACAACCATAATTTGAAGTTGTAGTAAAATATCATTTAATTTAGAGGTTCTCAAACTTTTATAAACCACCGCAAATTCACGCAACCCTTTACAGTTGGGTACGGGGAATTTAACCATACCTTAGCAGTATTTTTCGCAATTTTCAGACTATTATTAATCTACGTCGGGGCCCAATTACATGTAAATCCGCTAGGCCGCTATCGCGTAGTTGATTAACAAACATCTATGCTCCTCAATTCCCATTGCCACCCGCTACCGCCTACGAAACACTACAGCCTTCTTGCTAGCAGCTCCCGTTGGAACCTGTAAATTAATTGTACTAAATAAACTTAGTGGATAAAAATAAATTATCTTCCTAAACTACATATTAAAAACAGATAAGATAAAATAAAAAACTATGTCTAAAACAAATACTCATTAAAGCATTCGACGTAAATTTCCCACAGCCATTACGGCGTCGACTGTCAGCATTCTTAGAACGTTGGCGCTTTCAACAAAAAAAAGAATACAAATAACATAGACTTCTTACTTGACAGCAGCTTCTTACTTATCAGTAGTGATTTTGTAAAACACCTAACTACTTAATAAAACAACACGAAATATTACTTATATCTGTATTTTTCATAATGTTTTTAACAAAGCGACAGTCATCAAACGCTGATTACAAGCCTGACAAAGAAAGTAGAACTCGTAAAGAAAGAAAAATGTTGTGTCGTCAAGAAAAGTGGAAAAGGTTTAGTTAGGCAAGTAACAAGTATTTTAAAAATGTTTGAACGTGAAAGAAATGTGGTGGCTTGGCACAACAAGTTCGCCGGCGGCTATGCCATAATCCTTACTTCCTTACTAATATTATAAATGTGAAAGTAACTCTGTCTGTCTGTCTGTCTGTTACGCAATCACGCCTTAACTACTGAAGCGATTTAAATGAAATTTGGTACAGATATAGTCTAGAGCCAGAGAAAGAACATAGGCTATATTTTATTATGAATTTCCCACGGGAACGGGAGTTACGCGGGTGAAACCGCGCGCGGGAAGCTAGTAGTAAATAAAGGTACATTTTATTAAGCAAGCGGTTTTACCCGCGTCACTATGCTTCGGTGGATCGGAGCGTGATATTTTATAGGCTTTATGTTAAACGTTGTTGTGTTTTGAACTATATGATAAAGATACCTGTAAATAGATGATTACACTTTGTTCCCGCGTGCGGTTTCACCCGCTTAACTCATGTTATTGTGGGAACTTCATAATTAAATTTAGCCTTCCTCAATAAAAGGGCTATCTGACACTGAAACAAATTTTCTAATCGGACCAGTAGTTCCTGAGATTAGCGCGTTCAAGCAAACAAACTCTTCAGCTTTATATATTAGTATAAAATATAATCTATTGCTTAAATTAAAATATTGAACTATGGTGTATTTAGATAAGCAATAAGTACAAAGTTGCAGTAAATATCCATAAAATATTAAGTATTCTACTTAAAATCAAATTCGTGTCCCATTAAAAGGGTAACAATTTTAAATCTGCTTAAAGTGAAAGCTTTTCTCGTTTATTTGTGCATAATATGAATGAGTTTATAAATTTAACGTTACCCAAATTATAAGTTACTAGCGACCCGCCCCGGCTCCGCACGGGCGCAATGCTCATGTATTATACATATATCCCTTCCTTTTGTATCACTCTATTTATTAAAAACACCACATCAAAATCCGTTGCGTAATTTTAAAGATCTAAGCATACATAGGGACAGAAAGACAGCGGGAAGCGACTTCATACTATATACAATATAAGTGGGTACCTACTGAAAGTTTTTCTAAATTAGTGTTTAAGAATCTGAATTTGATTTAAAAGCTACTTTTAAATATTCAGCTACTAGCTGCGCCCCGCGGTTTTACCCGCGTAACTCTGCTCCAGTGGGTCGGAGCTTGATTTTTTGAAGCCTATATGTTAATCCAGCGTATAACCTATCCCGGTGCTAAATTTCAGCCAATTCCGTTCAGAAGTTTTGGCGTCAAAGAGTAACAAACATCCATCCATCCATCCATACTTACAAACTTTCGCGTTTATCTACACTAATATTATAAAGAGGAAAACTTTGTTCGTATGTTTGTTTGTTTGTTTGTAATGAAAAGGCTCAAAAATTAATGGACTGATTTCAAAAATTCTTTCACCATTCGAAAGCTACATTATCCACGAGTAACATAGGCTAAATATATATGGAATAAAATAGGTTTCCGTAAGATATTTGGGTTTTTCGGACACAAGGTGTAAAAAATCAACCAGAAAAGTTACTTATTTAGCGTACGCTGCCTAAACTATAAAAGATAAAACCATAAAACGTTCTAATTAATGGTAGATCTTATAAATATCTACAAAAAAGTCCACGACACACTATACCTATCTATGTCGAGTGAGGCACAACAACCATTTTTTTTATTTAGAAATCTTGATTTTTTTTGGGTCTACATTTAAACGCGTTTATTTTACTCATGCTATTAATCCTTATCAAAATAAATTAGTTCATCACTAAGTACAGTTTATGTAAATAATATTTGGTCTTTGAATGTTATGGCAAAATTAAAATATTACGATTTCTGCTGCACGGTCCGTTGCGAAGTGGGCGTCACCAAGGCGTGTGCGGGCGGGGAGTTTAGATCCCGCTGGGCTACCACCTCATGAACTGTCGTTAAAAGTTGGCACGCCGATAATGCTTCTCAGAAATGTAAGCCCCCTAACATGTGTAATGGCACGAGACTTATAAAGCAGCTAAAAGATAATTTAATAGTAGCGAAGATTATCACCGGACCTGCAGCTGGTGAATTAGCTCATATACCAATAATACCCATGGTCCCTACTGATTTGCCTACACCCTTCAAAAGGCTCCAATTTCCAGTCAAAATTTCTTTCGCACTAACGATAAACAAATCCCAGGGCCAAACATTCAAATTAGTAGGAATTGATTTACGAAAAGAATGTTTTACGCATAGGCAACTTTACGTTGACTTATCACAAGTCGGGGCTCCCGACCATCAGTATATTTTGTTACCTGAAAATAATTTAACGTCAAATGTTGTTTATAGAGAAGCTCTACTATAATCGCTTTAGTTATCTATCCTAAAACAACGGGTTGCACTCCGGGACTGCCGGCAGAAGTGAAAACTTAGTATTAATTACATTTAAATATTTTCATCATTAACAACTTTAACATCCACAGAAAGACAATCTGTGCAGCCTGCGGATAATGACTGCGTCATCGATGTTAGTGTCGGTGTCTGTGAATTGACCTGTGTTCGTTGTAACTATGATGGATATATACTTGAATACCTATTTATTTAATGTTTGCTGTATTGTTAGTCCTGAAGAGTATAGGTATTTCATATGATAAAGTATACCCAACTACTTATTTCATTGAGTTTTAGTAGGTATCTATATTAATTTGTTTCTGTTAGTTTTGACTAAATTTCGCCCGTTTTGTTAGAGGTTTAAAGACATTCTGTAGTATTAGTATCAGTATTGTACCCGTGCGAAGCCGGGGCGGGTCGCTAGTAAAACTATATTATAGGATTATAGTTGATTGACATTTGGGAAATTGGGAGTTACTCTGCTGTCTATGTCGACAACTTTGGTTGTTATTATTATTGTTATTTACAAACTTATTTTCTCTTTATAATTTTAGTTTTGATTATAAATAAAGACACATCTATGTGAACTGTGCCACAGTCCGGGCTAAGATCTCTTTATTTCTCGCTTCTTCTATTCTCATGAGTTTCAGATATTAATGAATGGCCAAAAATATATGATTTCCCGAGACACTGTTCCCTTTCTACGGAATTATGATTTTTAGTAGTCCTACTTCTTACCGAATAATTTTAAAAATAAATGATATCTATCTTGTAATACCCGTGAGACTGTTTCTCAAATGCATCGTAGATAGCTGCAGTGTAAATACATTATTGAAGAGGTTTAAGTGCTGAAAGCGAAGAAATTTGGCACTTTAAAGTTAAAACGGAGGTGAAGTTAAACTCTATCGTTAGTTTCACCGGTAACTTTCTCAATTTCAATGTAATTTTGTCTGAGCGTGGCAAAGCGTGGTATTAACTAGTACAATAAAATAAACTTTATTGATTTATAAGATTTATTATTCATTTTGTGATTATAGATGAAGTGAAGCAACTTGCATGGAGTTTAAAGGACGCGGCTGATGCGATAATAATGAGAGTATGAATGTATTCCCGAGGTCTGCGACAGACGCGTGGGGCTATCGACAGCTGTCGATAGCAATATATTGTCGCATGCCATCAGTTGCGTGCGAATGCGATCGGCCGTGTTTCACGGAAATGAACCTTAATTACTAATGGTTATTAATAATAATGGTTGTAAAGGATTTTGATGCTGAAAGCATACAAGCAAATCTAAATATTTCAATACTGACACTTAAATGTGAGAGCATTGATATCACACTGAATGGAACAAAGTTAAAGTATTGGAGTGTTAGCAATTTTATGTTTCTGTTTTTTCTTGGAGCGTGCCTGTCTTGTTTTATATAATTAGTTCAATAAATCAATCAGCCTGTCTCTGACCAGTGTCTGACATAGACCTCCCCTAATTTGCGGCATCACACCCGGTCCTTCACCGTCCGCATCCAGTCTACTCCGACTACCCTTTTCAGATTTAGTTAACTTGTCGGTGGACGTCCTTTCTTACGTTGGTCGAGATGCGGTTTCGCCTTGAGGACGCGCCTGTCACGGCGCGGCTGTCAGTCCGTCTGCAAATATGGCCAGTTCATTGCCACTTCAACTTGCTTATTCGGCGAGCTAAGCCGGCGGTGACTTTAGTTATTTGTTAGATTACCTTATTGCGAAGTTTGTCTTCAAGAGAAACTCTAAGGAAACCTTACTCCATTGACTGATAAGCGAATTTGAAATCACCGTAATGCAACACATCACACACTTACATCACATAATTTTGTGTATTGGTCCAAATAATAAGTTAATTTCCGATCCATTGAATTTAATTCGTGATCATATTAACAAGTAATTGGGCGCCAGTAGTATATTATTGGGCATTCTAGGCCACTTTCGGCAAATCGCTCGGCGAGTACGCCTCGCTGCCGAAAGTGGTCTAGAACGCCCAATAATCGGTAATCGACTCGACTCGTTCATTTGTTAATTCGTTCGAGTTCTTAGCATTCTGTCCCACAGATCGCTCGGCGAACCGATTTCACCATCGCTTTGAATCTATCAAATTTCTTTAATAGATTTTCAACCTTATCACAATAGTGGATGGTACATGTATGTAGGTTGAATGAAACACTTATGCTAATGAGATTCAATTATTTTTAGTGAGCACAAATTACAATATTATAATTCCGTTGATAAACAATGTATTATTTATCGTAATATGTTGGTGGTTCGGGAAATAAAGCATCAGTCGATATAATAAACTCTTGTAGTTTACGCCATTGTATAGAATTGATGTCGGTCTGGACCTTAATGCGGACCAACGCCTTTTTCCACAGCTCCAACGAGTCGGTGACGCGCGCGTCCTCAGTTTTGTATACTTTACAGTCGATGTAGTACTCGCCGTTCGTGCTTGTCGTTCGCCGCTCACTGCCGTTGGCCACTCGGTTCACGAAGTATGACGGGAGAGAAGAGGTTTCGCTGTTCGCTGTTGCCCTCCCGTTGTTATGTTTGCGGCTGATGCCAAATATATCGACGTCAGATTTCGATGTTTTACTGAAACAAACAAATTGATCTCTTGTTAATTTGCACCCAAATTTATTTATAGTTTTAACCTGAATGTGCTTTAAAACAAAATATACAAGAATAAGAGACGAGACATACTACACAACGCTACCATGTCCTATGAATAGTAGACAGCGGATATACATTACAATTAAATACTGTTTATTAGTAAAAACATACTACTTTATATACACAGGAACATAAAAAATCATTGCTATTAATTAAATTCATGTACATATATTAATCTCGATCCGGCATTGAACCCGCGACATCAGCATAGCAGTCGCTTGCATCAAGCGACTGTCATATGCAATTAATTGACAAAACAATGAAGCAAATAAATCGTAAAGTTTACCTTGGATGCGTCAAATTTTGCTTTGTTGACTTCCGTTTCCTAGGGACTGGTAGAGTTGGTTTGCGGTTAGACTTAGAGTCGTGCTCCATCACATCACTTGATAGGTTGGTTTCGTACTCAGAGTCTGACCTGAAATAAATACATAAAGTTAAAAAAATGTTTGGTTGACCATGCAGGGTCAGAAGTTTGTGGAGAATGATGGTTTTTATACTTACATTTTCACTTAATTATTTAGGAATACCAAATAATTAGTTTGAAGAGTCGGTCGGCAGGCACAGTGACTATGTCGTTGAGTCGGATGGCTGATACAGTGGCAGTGAGCAGCTACTGTCTAACTATCACTGATAAGTACTTGGAGTCTTGAAGATTTCTACTGGCACGCTCGTCGAGTCGATTGTATAGAGCACACCGATAACACACTGATTATAAGTCAGAAACTTACAATAATATCGCTATATTCAGAATATGTACAACTGACCAAATAACTATGTAAAGAACAACTTTTTTCTTGGTCGTATTATACACATACGAAAAATAATTGGCTAGGTGATATTTCAGGAGCATCGACGTTGATTAGTGTTGATGTAGTAAAAGCGCTCAGGGTTGTCACACCGATTACATTAGTTATCGAACATTTTTAATGTGCTCGAGTGCATAAATGTAAACTCGTGGTAACCTTAGGTAAAATAGATTGGACAAATAAAAGTGTCAACTTACTGGAAAAATAAGTAGGTTGAGCACACGTGTAATTTTTACGCAATATCATATAAAATTATTTGGTTGCAAATTTGATAGGTATTTCAAAGCATTATTGACTAAGACCTCATGATTACTCATTGTATATCTCGTTCTTTTATCGAGAATAAAATAAATTGTCTATAAAGATTGGTAATTTTTCACAAATTTCATTGAAATAAAAAAAAATAAAAAATACAAAAATATCGACATTCTGACTTCCAAGGTTTCTTAAAAATGAACGTCGATTAGAAAATTATAAAACACAATTATTTGTTGGTAAGATATAAATTCATTATATTTTCTATTATGTTTTATTAGCATTCTGTCTAGTGGTCACCGATTATCATTCTATTTGTTTAATTTCAGAAATATAATGGTAAACTTAATTTTACCAATTGATGTGATGGTACAATACGAACAGGAAACGAGAGCAAGTCAGACCTAGTCTCGAAAGACTTTTGTCAACGTCGAATCACGAAGTATCTAGGTAAGATATGAAGCCAATACCTATATTTTCTACTTTTATTAGCATTTGTGTCTAGTGGTTACCGATTATCATTATATTGTTTAATTTCAGAAATATAATGTCTAACTTATTTTACCAATTAATGTGATGGTACAATACGAACAGGAAACAAGAGTTAGTTAGACCTAGTCTCGAACGACTTTTGCCAACGTCGACGCGTGAAGTATCAACCCAAAAGCAACGTATCTGTATAAGATCCATAATATTAGTAGTAAGTACGTATTTACTTGAGTTTTATTGAACGACTTTATTATTGTGAATCAAACGATAACAAATAATAATGCCATACTGTACAGTTTGTAATGTGTCTGTAGATAATCGACGGTGGTCAAGTCATTTACGTACTAATGTACATAAAAACAGTAGTACGACCCTTCTGCATGATAACGTTTCAATTATAAACTCTTCGTTTAAAGGTAGAATTTCGAGTTACAGAATCACTGCAACTAACGAACAAACAATTAATTTTCCAGAAATGTTCCTCAACAGTGTAAAGGTATACGTTAGAACTCTAATAGATCAGTTACTAATAAAACATACAACTGTTAAGATTAACTTTGAACTTTTTTCGTATTTCCTTTTATTTAAAAATGATCAGCAGGAATTGAAGTCGTTTGCTACCAAAAACTTTGTTATTCACTTTTATTATAACTTTGATTTTATTTATAAATCAGTAGTCGAGATACTGACAAAGAAAATAGAAGAATTTGAGCATCGAGATAGTGGTTGGACATTTTTAAGTAATTCTCATTTAGAAGTTAACATTAATAAACATCAACCTCTCAGCGGGTCTAGATTTATACCTTTGCCTAATGCTATAAAAAACAAAAAAGCATGTTTAAATATTCAAAATAGGGATGAAAATTGTTTTTTATGGTGTGTTGTGGCTGCCTTGTACCCCACAACTCAACATCCTAACCGAGTAACGTCTTATCCCCATTTTAAAGATGTTTTAAATATTAGCGATTTAACATTTCCAATCACATTTTCTGATATAGTCGTATTTGAGAAAAATAACCCTGTCTTAAATATTTTTGTTTATGGATTAAAAAATAATAAGACGATTGTTGGACCGTTGTACACAACTACTAATAAGAAATCTAAGAGCATCCATCTCTTATTTTTAGAAAATAATACAAACACTCATTATTGTCTAATTAAAGATTTACCGCGATTAGTTAGAAACCAGATAACCAGACACCACAGTAAATTATATTTTTGCGAGACGTGCTTATTATTTTTTCCTAATTTAAATCAAATTGAAACGCATTCGTGTGGTGGTGTTGTTACAATATTACCCGATGAGGGTTCATTTTTAAAATTCAAAAATTATGAAAGAAAACAAGACGTTCCATTTGTCATATACGCTGATTTCGAAACATTGCTGTATCCGATTTCTTACAACGAGTCCGAAAACGCCAAGACATCAAACTTGCAGCGCCATGTGCCTGCTGCGTTCGCTTACAATATCGTATCATCTACTAATAATACCAATAATGGGTATAGATGTTATCGAGGTACTGATTGTGTTTCCAAATTCATACAATTTTTAACTGACGATCTTAAAGCACTACATACCATTTTAACAAAAAACGAACCTATGTTATTTACTAAAAATGATTCTTATGATTTCAGACACGCAGTTGTCTGTCATATATGTGAAAATTTACTCTTAAGCGATCGGGTAAGGGATCACTGTCATATTTCAGGACGTTATCGTGGTGCAGCACATCGACATTGCAACTTACAAAATAAAGTACCTAAATTTGTGCCAATATTTTTTCATAATTTATCTGGTTATGATTGTCATTTATTTATAAAACAATTAGGTCAAATTCCTGGGCAAATTAGAATTATACCAAAGACTAAGGAAAAATACACAACGTTTACAAAGTTTATTCCTATTGCTAGTAATGAGTATATACAATTAAGATTTTTAGATTCGTTCAACTTTTTAGGCGCAAGTTTAGACAAACTCGCTAAAACTTTACAGTCACCAGATTTCGTTTATCTAAAATCACAATTTCCTGATGAAAGACAATTTAGTTTATTAACAAGGAAAGGCATATATCCTTATGATTACATGTCAGATTGGAAATGTTACGATCAGAAATCGTTACCACCTAAATGTTATTTTCATAATTCTTTAACCAACGAAGATATTAGCCATGACGATTACAATCATGCTCAAACCGTTTGGAATATGTTCAGTATTAACGATTTGGGTGACTATACAGATTTATATTTAAAAACAGATGTGCTTTTATTAACTGATATATTCGAACAATTCCGAAAAACATGTAAACAGCATTATAAACTAGATCCGGCGTTTTATATAACTGCTCCTAGTTTGTCGTTCGACGCAATGTTGTTTAAGACAGGGGTTCAGTTAGAACTCATGTCGGATTTAGCCATGGTTCGAATGATTCAAAGCGGTATACGTGGTGGGTTGTGTATGTGTTCCCATCGATATGCAAAAGCGAATCATAAATATATGCCTGAGTGTAATGCAACAGAACCTCAATCTTTCATAGTATACTTAGACTGTAATAATCTGTATGGGTTTAGCATGTGTCAATATTTACCGTATTCTAGTTTTAGATTTCTCATCCAAAATGAAATAGATCAATTATGTGTAGAGCATGTTGAGGACAACGCTGAATGGGGGTATATATTGGAAGTCGATCTTTTGTATCCTGAACATTTACATAAGTCTCACAATGAGCTGCCGTTTTGTCCTGAAAAATGTATACCGCCTGGAGGTACAACAAAAAAACTGATTGCTAATTTATATAATAAGTATAGGTACGTTATACATTATGTTCATTTAAAAAAGTGTCTTGAGCACGGTTTAATACTTCGTAAGATTCATAGGGTTATTACGTTTAGACAAAGTCCTTACTTAAAACAGTATATAGATCTAAATACACAGTTAAGACAAAACGCAAAAAGTTCCTTCGAACAGGACTTTTTTAAGTTGTTAAACAACAGCGTATTCGGCAAAACATTAGAAAATACTGAAAACCGAGTAAGCGTTCATTTAGTTAATCAATGGAATGACACATTTAATCGAACTAAGAAATTTAAATCCGCTGAGAGACTTATAGCCAACCCCTATTTCCATAGTGTATCTATTCTATCCGAAAATTTAGTTGCAATACAAATGAAACCAGACCAAATTATTCTAGATAAACCAATTTATATCGGTTTCACTGTATTAGAGCTTTCTAAATCACATATGTACAACTATCATTACAATATTATTAAACCCTTTTATGAAGACCGAGTACAGTTGTGTTATACAGATACTGATTCGTTTGTCTACAAAATATATACTGATGATTTTTATACCGATCTCAAGTTGAATTTTTTGCAGTATTTTGATACCAGCAATTATCAAAAACAAAACGTTTTTAATATCCCTCTCAATAACAAAAAAGTTCCGGGGCTATTCAAAGATGAAATGGGTGGACAATATATTTCTGAATTTGTTGGATTAAGATCAAAACTTTATTCTATAAAAACCCCAGATAAAATTATTAAAAAAGCAAAGGGAGTAAAAGTATGCGTAGTGAGAGATTTAGACATTACGAACTACAAGCATATTTTATTTAATGGTGGAGTGATTCGTAAAAAAAATATAATTTTTAAATCTATCAAGCACGAAATTTTTACCCAAAGTATTAATAAAATTGCCTTATCAAACAACGACGACAAACGAGCGATATCTGCAAACAAAATATCAACGCAGGCCTGGGGTCACTCAACTAATTTGAAGCAATTGTAAATAAGGTAAATATTTACCTAAATGTGATTAAGTTTAGTGTTAGATTTAAATTAGATAAAATTGTATACTTTAATTTTAATAATTGTTTGAAAATATAAATAAATGTAAATGTAAACTTATGTAAACTTATGTATGTATAGTGTATACATAGATATTATACTTAAGTATACTTTTAATAAGTTACTGATTGCAGAAATATAAATAAAATGTGTGACGATGTACTTGTTTTATTTATCAGAAACTTGGTCAAAAACATCATCCTCCTTTTTTAAGTTGGTTAAATAATAGGTAATGAAACCTCGACTCGTTGAAGTTTCTTCATCCAGAATGTAATATGATCACAACATCCGTTTCGACGTTCGTCATTATTTATTTAAATATCAGTTGTAAAATATTATTGAAAGTAAATCTTATCTACATACTCATAAGGTTAACCTTTGTTGCAGCATGTATAAACTCAAACCTCAACAAATAACAAGCTTGCATTTATAGTGTTATTAACATTTCACTATCGTAAACTAGCAATGGTTAGCAATAATTAATTAAATATTTTAATATAATTAAAACCATCAGAGTACATATTTAGGCTATTTATAAAATATTACTCTCACCGAGTACTTGTGTACAATATTATAGTTTTTTGGTCTATCAGTGTACGTCATAATCATGTCATCGGTAAGTAAAATATGTATATATTTAAATTTTAAAACTAATTTAAAATCTTTAATGTAGGTACCAAATATTTTCACTGATTAGGATGTTAATCATTTTGTTTCAGATTTACGACTCAGAAGTTCAGTTCAGCCAGTACGCTCAGAATCCTTACGAAGGACTTTCTGAGATGATTTGCAACGAACCTCCTCACTGCAGTCAAATAACAAAAGAAAAGAAGTCCCGGCGACAACGTCGGGAAAAGCCTTCCCATAAGAAACAACCAACAAAATCTTTCGTGATGAGTAAACTGCATCGACGAGGGATAAAACTGATAAAAATATCAGTTGTTGATCTTTGCAATAACAACACTAGTGACAGTGATAGTGAAAGTGAGAACGTGATAATAAATGCACAATACATTGTTAAAGATGCTATTGATAGTGTTATGGACGATACGGAATCGTTAGTTAAAAAAATTTCAAAAACTTTGATAGACAGTGATTTTTAATTTTATATTTTTTGGGTTTACTGATTGTTAGGTCAGTGGGTCGTCTTAGGGGGGCGGAGTATTTTTAATTATATGTGTATAAATTTATGCTGAATCTTTATGGTTATGTAATTCAAGTTATTTTTGATAAACTCTTTTAATTTAACTATTTTTATTGTGGAACAATGTAATTAGACAGGTCAACTAATGAAATAAACACATATTTAAGATTAAATTATTTTTTTTATTTAATAAACCAAAAATACATTTTCATTAAAATCCTTTTTTTTTTAATACACAACACATTTTTCGAGCACAATGAAAAAAGATTACTGCAATTTATTTATTTTTCCTCCACAGTACTTGTTATACAACCCAGAGAAACATGTTTTATTTAAAAAATAACAATAACCTTTTATGTTAGTTACATATTAATTACCATTACCACTCTAAATATTTTTTTAAACATAATACATTTTTAAGTGCACATTGCTTTAAATGATTGTTACAATTTAAATTCGAATCTATATTACAGTATTTTTTATGCAAAATAGATAAATTAGGACACAGACTCTCATCAAGTTCTGATACTTTACAATTTTCACATAGCTCCTTTATCCACTGCACCTTCTCCAAGCCTTTGACAAGAATTTCTTTATTTTGTAAGTATGGAACGATAATACGATGGAATTCCCTATAGTCAACATTTCCCTCATTCCAATAAATGCCTCTGTTTCTTTCTAGCCATTTGACTTGTTTCTGTTCATTGCTTGTTAAGTATCTGAACAAGTATGGAGGCTTAACTAAGAAGGTTTGTGTGTAATCTCGAGTGGCCAAAGCTAATTCTTTTACTATAAAATTGTTGAAGAGGTCCTTAAAGCCTTGAACGTCCACTATTATAGTTTCAGGATTCATGATATTTTCCTCACGGTATTGCTTAACGGTTTATACTCAATTATGCAGTCGTTTAATATATGGCAGTATGCCGAAGTTTGATCAGGTATAACCGAATCAGTTTCAATTTCCACTCTTACATCCACAACAGGGCCTGCTTTCAAGCTATCTGCTTGCCTGGAGCAGTCAATAACGAAGAGCGGAGCCAAGTCCTTAAATTGTTTTTCGCTTAACAAAGGCTCCGCGCGGCGTCCGTAATATGACTGCTGAAATCTAGTGTATTGCTCGTATAATAAAGCAATTCTGTTATCAGCAAAATTCACATTAAGATTTTCATATGGGAAGTAGTTTGAATTGAGGTACACTTTAACATCACGAATATGACAGTGATCAAACAGAGACATATCAGAGTTTGCATTGTTTTTTCTGTTTGTCTGTAAACCGATAATGACATATCTCGGTTTCTCTATTTGCGATGAAGTCTTAATCGACCAAGTATGTTTCGTTGTTTTAGGTAAAGTGGGATATTCGTACAGATCCCAATTTCTAAAAATCATCTGGAGCGGTCGGTCTTTCTCTAGCAGTTTTAACAAACTAATTTTCTCTTTATCTGACACTTTAACATGCGGTACACGCCAAACAATTTTATTTATCTGAACATCATCTACGACTTCACCGGTATTCAGTTTTACAGCGTTGAGGTTAGTATTGCTTCGTAACAATATCAATTCGTGTCTACTATTTATCACTACTTTCTTAAAATCTTCTGCAAATCCGAGAATGTTACAAAGGGGTATGGAAGCAGAAAAATTACCTCCATTAATATTTTTTATACCATCGATATTCCAACCCCATGCATAAGATATCTTCGATTCACTCTCATTCATAGACACTAATGATTTCATCGTAGTAGTCACACCAGCGTTTTTTATTTTATCAATTTCCACTCCATTTAATTCGTATCTTATATCTTGAAACAAGTAGAGCAGAAAATTATTTGTTAAAGAAACACTACTCGCTTTATCTTTTGAATCTTTTTTGCTAACGATTATAGTTCCTTCCAAATACAAAGTGCTTGCTGACGGTAATATATACAGATCCTGTTGATTAATAGGTATACGGATTTCATCGTTCCTGTTGAAGCTTGTTACGTAGGGTTTGTAAGAATGAAATTCAATTCCCTCAACAGTGTTGTCGTAAGTTGGAGCAGATAAAACATCTAAGATATTCATTTTAGCAAACCAATTGCTTTAAGAAATTCCTTATTGTCTCTTGTTAATTTTATTTTTTTCTTAGACCGAGGTCTTATTTGCTTGATCACTTTAGTTGAACTGACTTTCCCAATTTGTTGATGCACATATTTATTGTACTCAATCATTTTTTCTTCTAAGATGTAAATATAGCTGCACTTCTTCACCACGTAAGTTTATTAATCGATTGTTTATATCTAATAGCCTGATATGTATACAGCTTATGTTGTTTTGGTTGATTGGAAAGTATATGGCGTTTTTCGGAATTTCTATAATTCTATATCCAGGTGGCACATTGAGTGCGAATTCGTGCACAATGTGACTGGGTTTTCCGTTTATGTACGAACCACTTACAATGTCACATTCTATCCTGATCACAGTCGTAGGCAGAATGTTGACTGGTAACTCAGACACATGCCATTTATTGGCTTTTAAAATCTGTTTATTAAACCCTAATAATCTCCTAAATGTTCCTTCTTTAGTAAAATTGATATCTTTGGTACAGTATATCAAAGTTTTTAGAGTATTGTTATTACACTGTACTTTTATTGAACAATCTTTTATTTCCGATTTTAAATAATCGCTGATATCTTGTAATTCATAAGTGCCTTCAGGTATTTCAAGAACTTCGTTAGAGCCGTAATATAACTTATTATTCGTCTCGTCAATGTTTGGAATTGAATTAAATGTTGTGAAATGCAATAAGGCACACTCATAAGATCCATAAAGTTGTAATGTATTAGGATAATATGTACATAAATCAGACGAGTTTGCAGTTATCGACAAGGTGAGTGACATGATGAAAATGATTGAAATAAAAGAAATACATAATATTTATACGTATTTATTCCAAAATTTCCGTAGATATTCTAAACATAAGTGTCCACAGTTTACTGTATTAAATTTTTGAAATCTAGTATAGTTATAAAAAACATTACAATTTTTAAAGTACTGCATTAATTCCATCGGAGGTTTCAAATCGCCAAAGCTATCAAAGTATTCACAATAATTGTTTATTTTAGCATAAGCTACCCAATGCGTTCCTTCATTTTGTGAATCGTCTAAGTTAACGATACCACATTCAATGCGTTTTGGTGTTCTTGGTAACCGATCCTTCATATAGACTCCTCGAAAGTATGGGATGTCACGTGCATGCTCACTGATATCGATATTAGTTAAAGGACGATTAGGCAGCTTTTTATTTAGTTTTTTGAACATTTTATAAACAACCCTTTACCGTTTTTATGAGACTTGATATACAACCCTTTGCCCAACGCTAAAGCTTCCATGGTCTTATTGTGTCGTTCTGATTCTTGCAAGCTTTTACGAGCTGTCTTGTATTCGTTTACGGTTTTCGCAATACCAGCTGCACCGCCTGCTAAACTTCCTAAAGCCGATAATCCAGCGAAAATTGGAATTAAAGGTAAGACTCCTCCTGTCTTTGGTATTGGTATAACTCGGGGAATGCGAATCTTCTGAATGTCTGGAAATATCTTTTTTGCAGCTGAGTAAGCAATGTTGATTAATGTTTTACTATTTTTAGGTTTCAGTTTCTTAATTTTTGACTTAATTTTTGACACAAAAGCATTGAATGTTTTAATGCCAGCACCTGACTTTAGTTTGGCTTTCATTACTTTACTCACTATCCATGAGCTAAGTTTTTCACCTTTCCCTGCATCTTTTGATTTTAGTCTTTGTTTAGCCATGTTTAAAAGTTGTAAATCCGCTTTGTGACGATTAGATAAGTCTGTGTAATTTGCATATGCAATGTCGTGATGCATACAAGCTTCGTCTAGTTTATTCACACCTCGATCGCCTCGCAACAATCGCTTCTCAAGTTTTGTACCCGGTCCGCAATAGTTATAACCAGGCAAATGAAGTTCGAACGGCAGATTATTAATCACACTATTAACTAGTCCACCGCCTTGCATAGTCAAAAGTGTAATGAATGAAAAAATCCTTACAAACACGGTTATATATTCATAATCCTAATTCATAATTGCATCTTTATCAATCCAACTGTTTTCTTCGTTGCTTAAGCCAAGCCATTTCACGTAAACTTTCTTTCCTTTCCTTCTAAGAACCTTTTCTATCAAATAGACATCTGGATAGCTAGTTTTTTGAAGTTCTTGTTCGTAGAAACATCCTCTAATGGTTTGCTTTCGATGATCTTCTAAATGATATGTTACTGGTATGGTTTTATTAATCTGTTTTACAGTAAATATTTCAGTTGTCCAATTAGGAGTGTAACCTTTATCAAAAATATGTTTGTATTTACTGATCCGAACATTTTCACCTACTTTGAACTTAGGTTGACATCGGCGTGATGTAAGTTTCTGAGTTTTTTGAATATTTTCTCTTATCTTTGACTCGTTCAACTTATTTACCTCGAATGGTTTAAATTTGATGGTACGATGTTTTGTACTATTATAGGTTTTTAGAATAACTTCTAATGGTAAACCTAACCATTTGTAATTCCCAAAGAGACTAAAGTACTTATACATTTTATTTTTAATCGTTTTAATAACCCGTTCTACAATCGAAGCTTTCTTGGTAGAATACGAAGAGTAGTGGTTAATATTGTAGCTCTTCATAAGCTTTTGGAATGTTACGTTATAGAATTCTGTCCCAGAATCTGTTTGTAAATGATCAGGTTTTCGATTACTCGTAGTTAGTATTCGCTCAAATGCACGAGTAACATCAAGTTTACATTTGGATTTTAGTGGTTCTGTCCAGGTATACTTTGAGAAACAATCAATTACCACTAAAATATAATTATATCCTTTATTAAACTTTTTTAGATTTTGCATATCTACCAGATCAGCTTGCCATAAGTCATCAATGCCTTTTAAAATAACTGAACGTCTAACAAAGTTTCTTCGTGCTGCTTTGTGAAGTTCATTAACAATTTGTTGCTTTGCCATCACGGAGTTTTTTCAAGTAATTTTTGGACTTCTGCTTTGTTATAAAACTTATCTTCCAACTGAACTAAAACTTCAGGTATCTTCGCTTTTAAAGTGGCTTGGACTGTTATTTTTACCTCTTTTATGATTTGAGCACGCAACAATCCAATCACTCTATTCTCTTCCTTTATTATCTGATCGTACAATCGATCGACGTAATCTTTGTTTACAGCATCATCTATGTCTACAGGAGATCTAATTCCTCTTAATCTAGATTTTTTCAAATCAAAATCACCACTTTCAGATTTTAGCAATGCATTTTCATTGAACTCTAATAATTCAGAGAAACGCATTCTCTTATGAATATGGTGTCCAAATTTATCTACATTCATATTTAAGGTGTATTATATTTAAAGGTTGATAATAAAATGAACGGTGAAAAATTTATATCAATTATTTATTACTTAATAATTTTACTTTCACGCAGTTCTTCAATAATAGATATAATTTCGTTGTCTAATCCAGTGTTACCAGCGTCTCGAGATGCAATTAATAATTTTAACCTATCCACAAGTTCATTAGGATCATCCCAATATACAAAATCTATATTTTTTTTCCACATTTTTGTCAAGGGTAGCCCTTTCCCCTTTGCTTGACTGTTTTGAATAGTATTCGACAGTTTGAAAAGAGGTTTTATAACTTGCAAATATTTTTGTCCCTTATTACTTTTTATTGGTTTGTTCGAATCAAAGTCTCGACGATGTGCGTTTGTGGCAATCAACATCATTTTATAATTCTGCTTATCAGACTCTGTAACTGTGCTTAAATCTACGTCCTTTTTCAATAATAATTGTTTCAGTCCTGGAGTACTTCGATATTTCCGTCCAGTAACGGTGATGTAATCATCGCTGATCATTATGACAGCAGAACCTAACATCAATTGTCCTCGCTCCGCTCGAACACCAAATGGAATATCTGTTAGTGCTTCCGCAGATACTGACCAGGATGATGTATTACGCTCTTGATTATTGTCTCCTAATGATTGGTACGACTCATCACTGTCGGTATCACATTCATTTTCTTCTACATTACTATCTTCTTCGTTATTAGAACTGTCTTTCTGTAAAGTATTGTTTTTAAACGAAACTTTTGTTTCTTCAACTTCTTTAGATCGCAACAGGTCAGTTTGCTTATTGGTGTCAGCTAAAAAATTTAGAGACTCTGTTACAGGTCTAAAAACTGATTCCAATGCTTGCTTATTTTCAGTCTCCAAATCTCGCATCTTTCTTACTTTTTTCTTTACAGCTTCTGCAGCATCAACAATTTGCCTTTTCAGTGATTTTTCCATTACTACGATTTAACGGACTATAATAGTTATCGATGAAGAGTTGACCAAGGAATAATGATATCATGTAAGTACCATATCTTAAATATTTGTATTTCTAATCAAAGACTACAAAAGTGTCAAATTTATTTCTATAGCATCCGTTATTTTTGTTGCAATCTTTATTAATTACAACATAATTAAAGGGCTCACTCCATATTTTAGAACACATTTCACGAAATTCAAGCCATGTCATATCAGTGTTAACATGTTCTTCATAAACATGCTTCAAGTTAATATCATCTTGTTTGAATAATATAATTAAGTTAGCATTATCTCTTACTAACTGTTTAGGGATTTTGCTATATGTTTGATTGAGATAAAAACAGTCGATGTGTTTGTGCCTTCCCATTGCGAAATAATCACGCATGTTAGTTTGATTCTCGCAAGCAACGTCATCAAATATAATCACAGAGTTGGGTTTTGCGTCCTGAACGCTTATAACTTCCTCATTCCCTTGATATTTCTGGAATGAGATAATTGGTACCTGTTGTAAAACTCTTTCTAAAAAAATGTACTTTGGTTGGTGTAAGGTTTTTGAATAGACATAAACATTTTGAAACCGTAAACCATTTTCATGTATAAGAAGTCCAATAAGTAAATTTGTTTTTCCACAATTCGATGGTCCGCAAATGATACATCGTACTGAATTAGGTAATAATTCTCCATGACGAGATCTAGTTTTACAAAAATCATCGCAAATAGTGCTTACATGCAGTGATTGTGGTTGTTTTACAAATTTCATGATTACTGTTGTCAACAAACTGATTAACAATGAGTGCATGTGTTTATTACAACATTATTTATAAACTGAAACAGTAACAGATTTCGCGTACGAGCGATCTGTGGGACAGAATGCTAAGAACTCGAACGAATGAACAAATTAACGAGTCGAGTCGATTACCGATTATTGGGCGTTCTAGACCACTTTCGGCAGCGAGGCGTACTCGCCGAGCGATTTGCCGAAAGTGGCCTAGAATGCCCAATAATATACTACTGGCGCCCACTAAAATACCTAAAACGATGTCACCTCTGGAATACAACAAGTTCTATGCGTTGTTTCAGTTAAACTCTTGCAAAGTCTTCTTAGCAAACTAATATCGTAACGCCTACTTTACGAACTGAGCGCCACAAGATATTTCAAGTTATTGAATTTTAAGCTGATTTGGTACCTAGTTGGTCAACATTTGTTTAGTAAATGGGCTTCACTCTGTAAAGCTTATTCAATTGAAAACTTTGTCAATCTCTAATCGTTCAATTAGTGCAGTTAGCGAAAGTAAATATCGACAAAGTTAAGAAATACTGAATGTTGTAAGTATTATGGATTTGTACATTTATTTTTAAAGTATACTTTTAAATTTTGAACTTCAGTACAGTGCAGTGGTATGTCAATAGCGTGTCTGAACGGGTAAAATACCGCGGGCTTAATGGGGGGTGGGGTGCTCTTATCTTAGACTGGCGACGCCCTTCGGCTTCGCACGGGTGCAATGCTGATTTATTATACATATTAACCTTCCTCTTGAATCACACTATCTATTAAAAAAAAGCATCAAAATCAGTTGCGCAGCGGGTAGCGACTTTGTTTTATACTATGTAATGAAGAGTAAATAAAGTGCTAAAAGCCAATGCGCAAAGTTTTGTTTAAAATTGCATAAGATTCTTAATTCTATTAGGTTGGGAACCAAACGCTTTAGGGAAATCCGTCCACGGAGGCTTTACTACATAATCTTATATATTCCTTACTATAGAGTGTATAACAGTGATAGCATTGTCAAATGTAGTGACTTACATTTTTTATGTTCCTCTTATTCTTGCCGATAAAAGTTTTTGAACAAAAACATCATTACGACCCTCTTAATAAAACTGATTCCACCATTTCCCAGCCTATCAAAACAATCTGAAGATTATTACTGACCTATAGAATTTATTCAAAACCAGTAAACAAATTTTCCTTTTGCAGGGAATTATTAAATGGAACAAAATATATGTGTATGTACTTCCTTTTGTGCGGTTTCACTGCGTTGCTGGCAACGTTTCATCTCTTTGTACTTTTCTTTATAATTTATTAGTGTAGACTTTTAATTTAGCATTATTTGCGATGCTCAACAATAAATCTCTACCTTTTTATATAAAATAGGTCACAGCGTATCGGTATCTAGCCTATATTTTTAGGTATGTTTTAAAATGTAAGTGTGACTTATTCTTTTCCGATTAACATTTTTTTATTTGTTCTGTTGCGTGATTACAGATATTCACAATTATAAATATTGAAATTTCCCCTTACAGTAATCGTTCTTGTGCTGGATGATGCTTTTCTAAATAAAATATTTATTATTGACGTGATTTTTTATTTGTATCTTAAATTTAAAAAGAAACTAATGTCAAAATAAACTCGCTTACAGATAGGTCAACTCAGCTGTGCACAGCCTTTTGTATGGTAAACGCTGTGTATATGTCACTGAAACATTTTTTTTTTTAAAGATTGCTAACAGACTTTCAGTCTTCTAGTATTCTTGTTAACCCCTTGTTCTAAGCTTATTGCTTGTATTACGAGTGGGTTCACATCGTTAGTGCAATGGGTGGGGTTCGAACCGGCGACCTCAAGATCACAAGTCCGACGCCCTAGCCCAATGGCTAGGGCCGCTAATATGAATCGTAAGTTGATAAACTTCCGGGTCACTCATATATGTAGTTAAATATAGTGGCCAGTTTCAGTGAACGTGCTTAATTATTATATTATTTACTTAATTGTTATGACACTTGACCTAACCTAACCAAACGAGACTATGCTACTGTTGTAACAAAACAAAAAAAAACTTCAACTGCAAGTCCTATAGAACTCCATTGGTTTAGGTTTAGGTTATTTATGTTTTTAACCATCCGAAATCTCGTTAGTTTATCAACATACTAGAAAGTTGATCAATTTACAATTCTTATTATTTTCCTGTGACATGTACGAGTATTTAAAACTACACTGTCTTCTAAATTTACGCAGCAAATTATCACTTGAAAATAAGGTTAGGATTTACACCACGTGTATACCACCGATTATGAAGTGCGC
This sequence comes from Nycteola revayana, assembly GCA_947037095.2. Lineage (NCBI taxonomy): Eukaryota > Metazoa > Arthropoda > Insecta > Lepidoptera > Nolidae > Nycteola > Nycteola revayana. The sequence goes on along the minus strand of OX344847.2, from coordinate 18,197,562 downwards.
GAGCACCGTATTTGCTTATACCGCGTCTAGCAGTTTGTACCGCTTACAAACTGTTCAAAGTAGATTCACTCGACGGGCCACCGGGGCACCATGGTTAATTCGTAATCGCAACTTACGTTATGATCTCCCACTGCCTTCCATTAAGCAGTGGATGAAAGAGGCGTCGTAACGCTTCTTGGAATCCGCGGCGCAACACTCAAACACCGTCGGCCTCGGGGTGTCCTAGATGACCTGGACGACGATATAACAACTTACCAACTAGCAGTAAAAAGACTGCAAGAAACTACTACACAGAGACCACTCTATCCGACCCGCCGGAGAAGAGTGCGCCCGCGAACGCAACGTGTCCCCCCTCGTCCTCCCGACCCTTAGTTTGCAAAGAACCATCCGATGCCCTCGTAGACCCGAAGTCCGAGAGGCCCGCGAACTGTAAAATAGAGCGACAGTTGCACAAAACTCCCCTAAAATACTTAAAGTCGGTCGCTAGCGATGAGATTGAGGGATTGTCCTTCAATCTCATCGCTAGTGACCGCCCTGAGCCGAAGTCCAACTCTTGCGCAGGTTGCTTAGTTTGTAGTTTTTGAAACATTTATTAGGGCTGGAGCTCTGCTCGCCTTTATGCCCGCTGAAGTAGCAAAAGCCTCGTGGCTAACTACGTATGCCTGCCGAATGATAAAAAAACCAATTTACTGATCATTTAAAGTAACTAAGCTAATTTAATTTCAAATAAATAAACACAAATAGCTAAATGAAAATCTCTGCTTCTCGGCACGCCAGACTGTTTATATTAGATTGTAAATCTCATCCAAACAAAATGAAGTCGTTTCGCGTCCATTGAAGTGAATTGTAAATCGTCGGTATCGTTTTACATTAGAATGGACACCTTAAGCTCTGAGGAAATAATGGATAAACCGATTAGTGTCTCTTAGCTGGACAGTAGTATTAATCGGAAAATTACTTTGAAAATCACTTTTGGAATACGATAATATTGTTATTCTGAAAATGTTGAATTCCAAGTACACTAATACAACTAGTGTTACGAACACATGTACTCTAACCTCGTGATACAAGGATATTATTTCTTTTTTTTTTGTTTGTTACGCATTCCCACCGCCGCTGCACCGTATTCGCGCGCTGGCGGTGGGATATATGGGACTCGACCTCTCATAGCATGGTATGCTAAACTCATACCACGAGGAGAGGACCCTACCAACCACTAAAACCTCCCGGACACTCCTTCGATCCGCCGTTGGCGGGGGCCGGGTACGCATGAGCAATCTGGCCCAAGCTCTAATAGCCCTGGCAATATTATAACCGATCTCAGAAAAAGGAAGCTTAGATCTTTTTAGCCATTAGAATGGGCATGAAGATCAACAAAATCTATTTAGTCCGTCAGTTAGATTACTAAAAATTGGACACATATTTTGTAATTTATAAAATCAATAAAAAAATACAAAGACAAACTATAAAGTTCAGGAAAAAAAGGGCTTGTGACGTCACTATTAGGAAAAATTTTACCTAGAAGTGACGTCACACGAAATTTCAACGCGCTGTATCTTTGTAATGTTTTGTTTGAGGAACGCCAAAACAAATACGTGTCCAATATTTTTTGGTAATCTACGGACTAAATATAATTTATCGCAAAGTATGAGGGGTCTCATCTTATCTCTCTTTTCTTTTTTTAGAATACAACTCTCACACTAAAGGGATGCCATATATTCATAGAAAACCTTATACATATAACGCCAAGACAAATACATTGGTATAAAAGTTAAGTATGTATCTTGCACAGCGCAGAAATATCTTACATGTATTTCATCATCATCATCATCTTAATCAGCCAGTATAACGTCCACTGCTGAACACAGGCCTCCTCCCGAGGGAGGGTATTTGCCATAGTCACCACGCTTGGCAGGCAGGTTGGCGACCGCAGTATTATGTTGTACCACACAAGGAGGATGTTATAATAATCGGGGCCAACGCCTTAATGTGTTTTCTGAGGCACGGAGGGTAGTCCTTGAACCAACCAGACCCGAAACCCAAGAAATCTTAGAATTTACACGATGATTTCCTGTCCGGCGTGGGGGTCGAACCGACCACCTCTGAGATTTAAAGCGAGCCAAATACAGCTACGCTACGGAGGTTGCATATATAAGTATTCATAAAAAACCCTTATAATATACCGCCTAGAGAAATACATTGGTATAATAAACAAGTTAAGTATGTCTCTTTCACAGAGCACAAATATCTTACACGTATTAAACTCGCTGCAAATTTAGCTGTACTATCTTAGAATAAGATGTCTCTCTTGAGACAAAACAGACTGGCTCATATCTGCAATACCTACTATATTATGCTTGGAACAAACGGCTTAATTGCTGTAAACTGACATGTGATTGTAGCATTAAACCATTATTTTACCTATTACTTATACGGTAAACGATATCACACGTTCTTTAAACGTGATTAAAGTAACTTGCTTTTACTCACGACTGCAGCTGTGTAGTTTTAAATTTCTGCATACACACTGTGATCCTCGTTATATCTCTTTAAGGGTTGACATTTGAAAAAATCTTCTTAACTGCTCCTTGTGGATTCATAAAGTCTTTCAGGTTCAGGTTTCACAGTCTAAGGATTTGGCTGAGCTTGTATATCAATGTAAGTAAGTCAGTCACAAGTCATCATTCTGTTTTAGGCTGACCCGCCATAGGCCGTGCGCCTTTTTTAAGCGTGTGTCACGCAGAAGACGATGGAGAGGCAGCGGGGGGCATGGGGGGAGCGGGTTACGGGTTGTTCACTCGCATTCATTCACACGAGGAATCTTAGGCCTAATGTGGGCAAATAATATGCAAAGATATTTTTTTCTCTTTCTTCAATAATAACACCTTATTTTTCTGTAATTTTTACGAGCGACTAACAACTTCCTGCTGTATTTTGTTTTTCTCACTAAACAAGTCACTGAACGAGTATTAAGTAGGACGTAAAACAAAGGACTTAATTTAACAATGAGGTCCTTAGGTAACGATTTAGTGACCGAGGCCTTAGGTTTATCGTCAGGGCATTGCGCATTAATTTTATAAAAGGAATTTCTTCAACAGGTAAACGGCAGACGATCAACTGATAAGATTTTCATCGGATAATGCAAAATGATTCATGGAGAAAAATTATGTAAAACAAAGGCAGACTTCAAACATGAAGTAACCATTATCATCAGCGTATATAAGGTCCACTGTCCCTCTTGCCATAGTTACAACGTTTAGCTTTGGTTTGGTGAATACGGTAAAATTTTCTGACTCACATACAGGTAAACGCTGCAACTTTTCTGCTATATGACATTTCAACCAATCAGACCTAGATATTTACGCAAAAATTCCGAACGAAGACCGAAGTTTTTGGAACGAACTGTTAAGAAAGTAGAACCTACTTAGAAATCAGAATGAAAATCACACCCGGGATATAACCGTTAGCCATGTTAATAAAAGGGTCATAAATCAGGCTGCGATCCGATCAATCAATCACCAAAGGAACTAAAACAAAAAGGTTACTTTCCAAAGTCACTTATTTCAGTAGTTACCTGTAGCTACCGGCTATAAGTATTAAAAAGTATATACACCGTGATTTTTTAATAGTTCCTAATAATTAGTAAGATTTTATTTTACATTATAATTTTACAATAGTCATATTTACTTATTTTACAAAGTTTCCCTCAAGCTTATAGGACAATCTAGGTTGTACAAAGACGCCAGCGCCCCCCCAGCATAGGTTTTGTAACCATTATAATCTGTATTATTAAAATACAACATATACTTTAAAAAAAAAAAAATAGATCGATTGTGTTAGGTTCCAAAAATAAAACATAATTCAATTCGCTAAGTATTAGCAATAACAAAAAAATCACTGTCATCTTGTAATTGTAATTGTACTTCCAACCGTGCTAATTGTATAGTGCATAACACCAACAAGCGTATAGACAGGTCTATTTTCCATGCCAACTGCACTGTGTTCGGATCACGAACTACTTATAAGCAACAATAAGTAGTTCGTGATCCGAACACAGTTCAGTTTTCGATTATCATATAAAAAGTAATCTAAAAATGTGTTTCAGAATAGGCAATCTGGTTGCAATTGTGTACCTATAGGTGAAAAACAAAATTAGACTTCTGTCGTCGCTATATCACCTTACTGAATCGACGGGTAACATGTATTTGTGGGTTTCATAATTAATCTGTTAATCTTACCACGACCTTTTGTTCCGGCCACAGCTTTAAACCCAGAATTATTTAGAGAATTTTCAACTTGTCACTTTAGACTTGTGATTTTTATTGGTTTTATAAGTAAAATGTTACTAAAAAGTCTACTAAAAACTTAGAAATACACATAATAAAAACGAAATTGACCTATTTTCCAATTCTGTGACTTTTTAAGCCACTATATGCAGCTAAATTATTTATATCTATAATATTGTTATATCTACATGCTCAATGACCTCGATGGAGTTTCTCAACAAGATAGCCTTAGAATGAACATGGACAAGACGAAAGTCATGTTTAACGCCCATGTAGTGCGGAATTCTATAGCCGTTAGGAGCTCTGCATTTCTCTGTGAGGTCGAATCAGAAATCAAGAAAGGAAATAGTGCTAATATAGCTTAGCGGATTAGCAAGCTGAAATGGCAATGGGCGGGGCACATAGCTCGAAGAGTTGAAGGCTGATTTAGCAGAAAAGTTCTCCAATGGAGATCGCGAACTAGCAAGCGCAGCGTGCTTCGACCTATACGATGCGACCGACGACCTCATCAAAGTCGCAGGAAGTTCATGGATGCAGACCGCTAGCAATCATTCCCGTTGAAAATCGATGGGCAAGTCCTTTTCAGCAACTGTCGTTTCCTTGCATTTTTTTTTAAGAAATACCCTACCACATTATGTCGCTGCCGCATTCAATGATTCAAGATTGTAACCTCTGAGTAATTTAATTCGTTATTAGGCGGTGAAGACTTTTTGGGGTCCCGAATTTTGCTTGCGGTAATTTCATGCGACAAGAATAAATTGTATTTGAACGTGCTACGGTCGGACTTGTAAAATTTAACGATGCATATAACCGTTCCGTTATTGCCCTTATTTCTAGTGCTTCGTATTGGAACGTGTTTTAGATATAATTGTTTCAATAAACAATTTGTCTACATACTATAAATAGCTTCCGCGTGCGGTCTTACCAGTTTAACTCCCGTTCCCTCAGGCACTTCATAATTAAATATAGCTTATAGCCTTCCTCGATAAATGGCTATCAAATACTGAAGGATTTTTTAAATTCGTCTTGTCATTCCTGAGATTAGCGCGTTCAAACGAACAAACTCTTTAGCTGTATATATGATTTTAAGTATAGATAATAATATAGATAATGGAGTAGGTATACATATTATATATAAATATAAATTACTAGCGACCCGCCCCGGCTCCGCACGGGTACAATGCTGATGTATTATACACATAAACCGTCCTCTTGAATCCCTTTATCTATTAAAAAAAACCGCATCAAAATCCGTTCGTAATTTTAAAGATTTAAGCATACATAGGGATATAGGGACAGAGAAAGCGACTTTGTTATATACTATGTAGTGATGATAGTGATAGCACACAGGCATTAACGCGATAAAATTACCTTTTTATATTACCCGAGGATTCGATCAAGTTACATTGATCGTGGTCGCGGGCAGTTTAAAAGTTAATATTCTTACTTTATTAATTACTAGCGACCCGACCCGGCTTCGCACGGGTACAATACTGATACTTATAATACAGAATGTCTTTAAACCTCTAACAAACGGGCGAAATTTGGTCAAAACAAACTGAAACAAATTAATATAGTTACCTACTAAAACTCAGTGAAATAAGTAGTTGGGTATACTTTAATCGTATGAAATACCGTATGAAATACTCTTCAGGACTAACAATACAACAAACACTAAATAAATAGGTATTCAAGTATCTATCCATCATAGTTACAACGAACACAAAACAAAAAATTTGCCCTATAACTCTTAAAGATCGAGCGCGCATAATCGCATTCGGCCTTCCTCACTCGCTGCGCTGCGATAACACGCGTTGTTATTTTGCGATAACTTCTAAGTTATTCATTTAAAGTATATATTGTAGGGGTAAAATAATCTGCATGCAATGCTTAAGAATATTAACTCATTTAAAATGATAAGGATAAATACTGAATCCGTCTGATTAGCTTTACAATTACCGCATTAGAAATGATCATTTTTCAAAAAGATATAATGGATATAGCAAGTTAACATTGAAAGATAGACATATGCTATCGTAGACTTTTTTGTAGATCTAAAAGAGAAAAATATTTCCGCCATACATTGTTTTGTTATATCTCATAGGGTTTAGGCAGCGTTTTGGTTGAAAGCTCCAACTGACATGGCTTAATTTTTTCCGACACCTCTGACAAATATCAATATATATTAGTCAAATGTACACATAAACTAAACAAATCATATACGAAAACTTTTCGGAAGAATCGTTCTATCGATTGGTAACAACCGCATGAAAATCCATGTAGTAGTTTTTGAGTTTATCGCGAATAGACAGACAGACAGACAGACGCGGCCGGGGACTTTGTTTTATAATATGTAGTGATGTAGTGATAGCGGTCGCCCGCGGCTCCGTGCGGATGTCGGTTACCGCTGCAAAAAGCCTACCCAGGAAAGACACGGTCAGCAAAATGATTCCCAGGTCAATTCACAGACACCGACATAAACATCGACGACGCAGTCATTATCCGCAGGCTGCACAGATTGACTTTCTGTGGATGTTAAAGTTGTTAATGATGAAAATATTTAAATGTAATTAATAGGCATTTTAGGCATTTTCAAATGTTCAAGAAAATATTAATAGCGTGTAATATTCTAGCTCTGAAAAGAACTGTTGTTTAGCCCTGAAAAGAACTGTTGGTTAGCCCTGAAAAGAACTGTTGGTTAGCCCTGAAAAGAACTGTTGATTAGCTCTGAGAAGAACTTTTGCGTAGCTGTAGTTTTAAGAACGAAATCTAAAAAAAATCGCACCAAAATTATTAGATTTCGCAACGGGCCGTGCAGCAGAAATCGTAATATTTTAATTTCGCCATTACTTCAAAACCAAACGTCCAATTTTAATCATTCAAAGACCAAATATTATCTACATAAACTGTACTTAGTGATGAAATAATTTATTTTGATAAGGATTAATAGCATGAGTAAAATAAACGGGTTTAACTGTAGTCCAAAAAAAAATATTTAAGATTTCTAAATAAAAAAATGGTTGTTGTGCCTCACTCGACATAGATAGGTATAGTGTGTTGCGGACTTTTTTGTAGATATTTATAAGATCTACAATTAATTAGAACATTTTATGGTTCTATCTTTTACAGTTTAGGCAGCGTACGCAAAATAAGTAACATTCTGGTTGATTTTTTACACCTTGTGTCCGAAAAACCCAAATATCTTACGAAACCCTATTTTTTTCCAAAATAAAATTTAGCCTATGTTACTTGTGGATAATGTAGCTTTCGAATCGTGAAAGAATTTTTGAAATCGGTCCAGTACTTTTTGAGCCTATTCATTACAACCAAACAAACAAACAAACAAAGTTTTCCTCTTTATAATGTAGATATACAAATACAAAAAAAAAAGAATAAGCGAAATCCAATGCTGTGACCAAGGGAAATAGGGATACATTTTTATATATTATTATACAAGAATATCGTTTACTTGCTTAATGACGTCAAGTATGGCGCTCACGTAAAGGTTCCATAAACAATAAGATTAAGTATACAGAATATAACGGACTAATAAAAAGCGTTTTCAAATTAAATAATGGTATTAATTTATTCTGCTCAGGAACTTCAGTATATTACGAACTGGAAATTATATTACTGTTTCTTTAAGTAAATCCATTCAAATCTTGGTAATATAATTTTACCTCTGGATAAATAAAATATAACATCTCTATGTCTAACAAACCATTTTTACAGTAACTGTTTTTTTTTAAAGATTACTAACAGAGTTTTGAAGTCTACTGGTAAACTTATTAGCCCCTCGTGCTTAGTTAAAATGCTTGTGTTACGTGTGTTTTCACATCAGAAGAGCAATGGATACGGCCGTTTTTCCGCAGGTGGCTTTGTGGCTGAGCCGGATTGCTTCGTGCGTACTCGGCCCCCGCCAACGACGGATCAAAGGAGTGTCCGGGGGGTTTTAGTGGTGTAGGGTCCTCTCCTCGTGGTATGAGTAAGCATACCACCGCTATGGAGGGCGAGTCCCACATATCCCGCCGCCACCGCGCGGATATGCTGCAGCGGAGGTGGCAATGCTAAATGCATTTCTCCCCGGATAGTAAAAAAAAAGAAGGCTTGGTGGCTGAATATGACTATGATTGTCTTCCTTGACTATGGTTCTCTTAAGAGGCGACCAAGGGAAATAGAGTTGAATGGGCAGCATCTTTTAGCCAAGCGTGGTGATTATGGCATTCCCTCAATGACCCTGGTTTGCCAAAGTCTGTTAAGAGGATTTGTTTATGACTGTTCAGCCCGTCCACTGCTATACATGTTCAGCAGTGGATGTTAACGGGATGTAAAAGTGAAGTGGAATTACTAGACTTCGATGCATAATAAAGATAAACTGCTGTTTAAACAAGCACCTGGTCAACCCAGGATTAACGGATAGCCGGCTAGCCAGAAGAGGCTTCCGAAACACCAGAACGGCAACAATGGGATAACCTCCTAAACAATCCAACCTCAATATCCAAAGTCTTTAAATATTAACGGGATGAAGAGTTTTGGGAAGGTTTGAAGTGGTTTGAATTTTTAAGGTGAAGTGTGGAAATCCACTTGCCTTACTAACTATAACTTCAATAAAAAGTCATGGTACTCTGAATTTACTATGCATGCAAAACATACTTTTATGCCAAATTATTAAGTTAATATGGCATAATAATACAGTAACAATGACATAGGAAGTAAATCACGGATTACAATAACCCAGTAATACAGTAAGTATGATATTTTAACGAAGATATTTCATTATGTAATTATCCTCCATATATTCTGATATATAATATGAAGAAGGCTGGCTGGATATCTGCCTGAAGGAGATCACATTTTGAGATAAGGCTGCCAGTTGTATATGTGCTATTGTTTGTATGTGGCTTTTTTGTCTTGTATTTTGTTTAATTTGTTATGTGTAAAAACGATTGCACATATTTGTAAAATGGACAAACACTTAATTTATATATAGTTTTTGCTAAGTTTAATCTAAATCCGTTCAGAAGTTTTGGTTTGAATGAGTTGCAACCAAACTCACAAAACTTTTCTATTTATAATAAAGGATGAAATTAAATATTTATACGTCATCTAACAGAAAGATACGTCGTACTAATAAACGAACTTGCGCTTCCGGTTGAAAAGTTTCCACTTAATACCCATTTCAGGTTTTGTATTCGATTGTGGCTACAATCGTATAGAAGTCGGTTATCGGAATGGAAACGATTCCAAATTGAATTATGTGCAATTTTCAGCACAACGTGCAGTCTCATTGTTTTCAGTTCAATTACGCGATCACAATTCAGATACATGAACAAAAGTTTATCTTATTATCATTATCCCTCAATCCCCCCGCCAGCGACTGCCCTGAGCCGAGGTCCAAGCCCCACAGGGGACGCCCTCTTGCGCGGGTTGCTTAGTTTGTAGTTTTTATACCATTTATTTAGGCTGGAGCTCTGCTCGTCTTTATGCCCAGTGAAGAAGCACAAGCCACCTGGCTAGAAAAAAAAACAAACGAACAAGGAGACATTCAAATACCTTCAAGAGACTGACGAACGGACAGAAATCAAAATATCTTCAAATATATGAATAAACTAGCTTCCGCCGTGCGGTTTCACCCGCGTAACTCCCGTTGTCGTAGGAACTTCGTAATTAAATACAATCTTTAGCCTTCTTCGATAAATGGGATATCTAAACCTGAAATAATTGTTAAAATCGTGCCACTATTTTCTGACGTTAGCGCGGTTATGCAAATAAACAAAGTCTTCAGTTTTATAAGTTAGTATTTAGATAGGTTGATATCTGCGTAATCGTGTTCTGTAAGGGCTCCAGTCGTTCTTATTAGGTTTCGGACGTTATTGGCTTGAGCTAGGTTGTAATGTACTTCCTTTGCAGTTGTGTTTGGCGACGAGATATGTCTTTTCGAGACTTAGGTATGTAGCTGATGTGCAATGAACAAACAGAAGTGGAGCATCATTCTAAATGCTACTCTATTACGGTGGAATAAGAATTGTTTAAGTTTCCATTTTTTCTTATCAATTACATTTTAGTGTCATAATATTTAAGGCTGTGTGAGGTTAAACTGCGCGGTTTTCTGGACTGCTATTCAACTTCAAAAGTTTACCATATTTTATACTATGTTTCAAAATTGACGTCCCCCTTAGAGACGTGTTATGAAAGAGATTGATAAATTTCGATGACCGGTAGAGTTCCTCCGTAGCCAATTAGGCTACGGAGGAACTAGGGCATACATAAGGCATTAGGGGCTTAACCTAAGATGCAGGTTCGAGTCCTGCCGTTGGTCGAATTCAGTGGGTAACCATAATATTTAATATTGGAAGCTGTCTTTTGCTGTGGTTATAGATATAGAATCGTTAATCAGGATACTGCACCGGTGGCTCAGTGGTTACGGTAATTGCTTCTGAGACCTGGTGTTCTGGGTTCGATTCCCACTCGGGACAATTATTTGCGTAAACTACAAATAGTTGTTCTGAGTCCGGGTGTTCTTTGTGTTCGTGAAATGAATGTTTTTAAAGTCCCCCGCGACACAGGGATTTATTTCCCTAGCGCGGGAGAAGTCTATAAAAAAAAAATTGAAGATTCTGGATGGAAAACTAAAAGATCAAGATCAAGTGTTGTGATATAATCGGATTATTTTCTCCGTATAAGATAACATTAGAATAGACACACATATATCGTCGTTTTAGATCTTACTTAGGTAAGTTTAATTTTTTTTTACTTTATCAGGCCGTTTACTTGCACTGCACTGAACATGGGCATCCTCTTAACAGACCTTAGCAAGCAAGGGTCATTGAGGGATAGAGGGGATTGAGGGGCCTAGGGCCCCGTCCAAATGTCTATATGAAGATCCGCCCGGGAAGCCAACGGACTACATCGATATTTGCGCTCAATAGTTTTATGCAAACTGTATGAGGGAGCTCTTTGTGACTGGCCTTTTTTTTTAAGATTACTAGCAAAGTTTTGCAGTCTACTAGTATTCTTGTAAGCCCCTCGCGCTAAGCTTAAATGCCTTGTGTTACGAATGGGTTTAAGTCGTTAGTGCAATGGGTGAGGATCGAACCGACCACCACAAGATCACAAGTCCAACGCCCCTAGCCTAATTTTTTTCACCTGATTAATTTTCACGAATGCACTCAGTGGTTACAGAGGTTCAACATGGTGTTCTGGGTTTGAGACTCACACGTCGTTTACGTTGACGATATTCTATTTAGTTTGGATTGTCTGCTACTCTTTAGACCATTATGTATAATTGTTAATTTGAACTGAAACTAGTTCATTATGCAAATCCATAACTGTTATGCAATTTGCTCGGCCATTTCCAACATTAGGTTTGTAGGCAGTGTAAAATTACCATTGGAAATTGAAATGCGTAGGTTCAACCCGTAGTAGGTCTTTTAATTTAGTTGTAAATTGGGAAATTATACTGTTATATGTTAACGTTTATTAAAAAGGTTGTATAAAATGATTTAGCTTTATAAAGGAAGAAAGGATCCTATGAATGTTTCAAAATCGGTTAGCCCAAAGAAACTATTCCACGCGGACAAAGTCGCGGCCGCCAGCTAGTAGTTATACAAAAACCATGTCCTTGAGAGCAACTTTTTTGTAAAAAATATAAGTATGCAAATCGTCCTGCCAATTATTAGCATGAAGAAAAAGGTAAAAATCATAATATATCAATACATTTTTACGTTACCAATTACAGGCACTTGTCAAACATTAAATAGCAAATTCATTTAACATAAGCTTTAAATTACAATTGTTATTTTCTTATTAAATTTTATTTATTTATATATTATAATTGTATTTAAAGGTATATTATATTCCACTCAACTCGTGTTTCACTGATAATGACGCGATGTGTTTTTGTTTAACCTTCTTAAGGCGAAAACACATTATTAAAACGCCACGCCACGTGTCAACACCTGTAAATCAGTATGCGCGTGGCGTCGTGTCGGGTGTTCATAGTGTGTTTCTGGTCTATAGAAAAAAATACATTTGATTCGACTCAACACGCGTGGCGTGTCGTCGGGTGGCGTGGCGTTTTAATAATATGTTTCCGCCTTTACTTATTAAAGGCGGAAACATATTATTAAAACGCCTTAAAAGCGGAAACATAGACGTGGCGTTTAAATAATGTGTTTTCGCCTTTATACTTATATCAACATGTAGGTCAAGAAACAGGCAAGCTAGTGAATGAAATTTTATAAGTATAAAGAAACTATCAAAATTATAAAACAAAACTATATATTTCAAATTTTAACAACAACTTATTTCGTATCACTTATAAGGCAGTCGACATAAGGGCAGAGGTTCACAGCCGGGACACTGCGGCGGTATGTACACAGTACACTCCTCTTCCCCGAAGCAGGTGTGGCCTTCACACACATCTGGAGATGATAAACAGGATCTGTACGCTGGAACAAGAATTTATTATTATTTATTATTTAAGGCAAGTAGATTAAAGTATTGGACACTTAAAGAGCTGATGGATTAGGGAATCACACTTCTTTACAGAATACCACAGTGTCCAGTGGCCAGAAGTAATAATAATGGGTAGAAAGCTAAAGTTGGCAATCTGTACTAACACAGACGAAACTGCGGCATGGTTATACACAAAATAAAGCATTTTAATGAATTGATCAACAATACCAATATTATGAATGCCATGTCCGTCACGAGGTTTTTGCTACTTCACCGGGCATAAGAGAAGTCAGTATGGAAATTGAATACTAAGCTTCATAACATACTCGGTTAAAATGTAGATTCCAACAAAATACCTATAAAGAATTTATTTAAATTGCACTCGAGCGAGATACAAAGTTGACGTTAATAAAATGCAAACCACTTTTATTAAATGTGAGATGCTTGCTTCATATTTTTTGCAGACTGAAGTGTCTTTTAAAGACCTGCTAGTTTTCATGATTGTAGCAATTTTTTACTACTAAAATACTATGGTGAAGGGGCAAGTTTTAAGTCATCATCATCAGCCCGTATAACGTCAACTGCTGAACAATAGTCTCCCTCGAAGAGGGTATTGTGATAGTCACTACGGCAGGTTGGTGACCGCAGTATCATATACAGCATAATATACGATTGTCATAGATGATGTTATCGGGATCAACGGTTTAACGTGCTTTCAGAGACACGGAGGGTAGTCCCTCGAACAACCTAACCCGGAAATAAATGTTTGATTTTATACAAAGAGTAGTTTTTTCTAGAGGAGGAATCGAATCGAAGATCCAAGATTTAAGGCAAAACTTACACCGCTATGTCACGGGGGTAAAGACTTAAATGTTTGTCTTAAAAACTTAACTTTTTTAATATTATACAAATTTACATTAAAGAAGTTTGTTAGTATAATCGACGCAACAAGTTTTTTCATCCATGCTGTCCTGTCAGCCGTCACGCTATAACTTACTTCCTTTTCCTTCATTTCACTTTTCACACAATCCATTCATCTTTTCTTTGGCCTCGCTCTTCCTTTCCAACTATCTACATCTTAATTTTTACATCTACATAATAATATAAACTTACTATCAATGCACTCTCCGTAGAAACAGCAACCACCGCAACATTGTTCATGATCTAAACACTGTAAGAAAAAAAAGGGATTAAAATGTTTGCTTTATGGTTTGACATACTATGTTATGTTACTCCTGGGAAAAGCAGCTTTCTAAAGGTAAAAAAGACATAAATGAACATTTTCTCTGTTTATAATATGGCAACAGATATGGATATAATAATTGTATAAACAAGCTTTACTTATATGATTTTGTTACTGAAACTGTGTACATTTGCTTAACGTATATATTTTGTTAGTGAAACTATGTACATATAACTCAATATGCTAATTCTTAACTGTTATTCAATATCCCATATGGAAATTTACAATATTAGCTCTGTGCCGTAAAATTAGGTTTCTATTGAAATACAATCATTTGCATGGAAATTGTATCCATATTGTTATGTGACATAATAATATTAATATATTATCTTAAGGCGCGGTGAATAGACGACTTTTCCTTGCAAATATCTTATTCCAATCGATAAATAAAAACAACAGTTCCCTTTATTATTATATATTACATCACTGTTATTAATATTATCAAGATTTGTTTATAAATAATACAGTTACAATTGCTACAATTGTGTGTGTTTTGAACACAATGGTCCCCCCATAAATATGATCAAGATTAACATATATTTTTTTAGCTGCTCTAAAATGTAAAAATTTGGCTAAAAAACTGTTTTGTGAAGCCTATTTTGACTAAGTACAGCGCCTTAATATTGTTCTGAATAGAAATAAAATAAAAATATTATTATATCCACAGCTTGGTTTAAGAGTAATGCTGATGTTCAGCGCTGACGTTTCAAAATATTTAATCATAACTGTCAGCGCTAAAGGCGGTCCGATAATGGACCGTCAGCGTTGATAGTCAGCGAAACTCTAAAACAAGCATAAGATGCCCTCTTATATCTTCACACATCTCATGAAATGCTGAAATAGCCAAATGAAAATTTCATAAAATTAATTAATATACATTAATAACTACATCTACCACCTGTGAATGTATTTTATTTCTGTCAAATATATATTTTTCTTATATTATTTATTTTTAATTTGCAAATCTCAAGTTCAAAAAATCCCAAGTTTCACAATATAATTTATTTTGAAAAAAAAAAACACACTGATCTAACCTTTTTCCCGCCAACTTTGCAGTCCTGTCCACCGCTAAACACAACATATAAACCAAATAACAATAATAAAAACGTCATTATTGTTACACTAGATTGCAATTAAAAAACAGAAGTGTTATGAAGGAAAGACCAACGAGATCTAACTCACGAGTTTCCAGACATGAAAATATGTAAAATTGAAATGACAGTTAGTACTATATGCGCCTGCGCCGCGCCGACCTCGACCATTGTGGCCGACTTAGTAAAGCCGCGCCGGTGCAATACTCGATTACGTGTAGCAATATCAATAGAAATTAGTTATATAAGAAAATGCGAGAAGCGATTGCAGTCTTCGATTTTAATACGAAAGACTAAGTAAAGTGTTACTCTTTGCTGACGTTTGTATTCCTGCATAATGTGGTGTAAAGTAGTCTTTAAGTAAACATAATTTATTAATTTCCAATTTACACAGTTTTTACAAATTATAATTTAAATGATACAAACTTTTTTAACATAGATATAGAGCGGATCCCTGACTCCCAAACAAGGTTTATACCTGTGATATGGGAATACTCCAACATTGATTACATATACCTACAGGGTGACTTTTTTACCGTCTTAAAAATAATAGGGCGTGATATTTATATGAAAAATAGATGTCAAAGGCATAGTTAGTTATTTTATCATTTTACTTATTTTACTGACATAAACTGAAAATCGTAACGTTAAAAATGCGTACCTAAATATGTAGTTACGCTATTTCGCTCACTCTTTTCATTCATGTGTGATCGCGGCATAGGTATTATATTTTATAATAATGCACGCGCTACGTAGAGTGTATTTCATTTATAAGTAATTTATGAGATTTTCGAAACTATTAGAGTTTCTAAAATCTCGTAACGAAATACCAGTAGATACAAATATACTGTGGTCTATAGATTATATTCCATTTACACAACACACCATATTATTATCAAGATGGTAAAAAAGAGGCGGCTTATAAAGTGTTAAGTCAAAAACGATTAGGTGTGAATTCAGAGAAAAGCGAACATGTAAAAAGTATTGTAAAAATGTAAAAATACGCTCGCGCTGCGCGCTGTGAGTTGCAAAATATACGAGTACAATTGTATTCATTGTAATTAATTGCCATTGCTAGTGAATAAATATATACAATGATTGTTATCTATTCACTTTTAAGTAAAAGGTAATTAGGTGTTTATTACTTGAATTATACAAATATCTGTATAATTGTAATAATAAAAATATTTTATTGTATTTTTTAAAGTATGTACTTGAATAAAAAATACTTAACATTCATTTTATAATGCGGAAAAGTGTTTTTTGAATGCGTCTAGTGCGTTGAATCTACGAGTATCTGGGAGCTTTTTGTGCGATTGAAATATTTAACAGTTTACTTTTCTACGAAGGTTTAGAGGCTGTAAACTGTTAATTTCTGATCTATGAGAGTAGGTAAGCAGTGCAGAATGCGAAAAAAATCGTTGAGTTAAGACAACTGCCGGAATTGGGACTTTTTAAGATTTACATTTTATTCTCGGTTTTGCAATAAATAACAATATAATTATAATATAAATACGTTACGTAATAGCAACCCAAGTGCAGTATGATGTCGTAACATCCACCACATTACTAGGATCCCTGAATAGCTATACAGATTTCCTTTCAATTAGCTATTTATTTAGCTCTTTCCGTAACCAGAGGTCTTCTTATAGTGGTTTTTATTTGGCTGCAGTTCAGTGATTCCGTAAAATACGGGTATTTTAATATGGGGAATGTTTTTGTTATTTGAATGCACTGTTGTATCAGGATTAATGAAGTTATGCTTTGGTTCGTTTGTTCCATTTTATTGAATGTACGGATTTAATTGTTTTATTTTACTATCAGTAAATAAAACTGATTGGAAAAATCAGTGATAGCTTTTTTAATATAATTGCTTTAACAGGACTTGGGGTCATTATTAAATCATCCTCATCAGCCTGTTGTAGTCCACTGCTGAACATAGGCCTCCCCCATCGATTTCCAGCGGGAACGATCGCTAGCGGCCTGCATCCACCGACTCCCCGCGACCTTTATGAGGTCGTCGGTCCATCGTGCAGGCGGTCGTCCTACGCTGCGCTAGCAAGTTCGTGGTCTCCACTCGAGAACCTTTTTGCTCCATCGGCCGTCCGTTCTTCGAGCTATGTGTCCTGCCCATTGCCACTTCAGCTTGCTAATTAATTGAGCTATGTCAGTGACCTTCGTTCTCCTGCGGATCTCTTCATTTTTGATTCGATCACGCAGGGAAACGCCGAGCATAGCTCTTTCCATAGCTCGCTGAGCGACTTTGAGCTTTCTTATGAGTCACACAGTAAGAGACCACGTCTCAGATCCATATGTCATCACTGGTAACACACATTGATTGAAGACTTTGGTCTTCAGGCACTGAGGTATTTTGGACGAGAAGTTAAATATTAAATACTAATTAGGTAACCTATCTATATATGAACTTTAAGTTTAGATTATTAGTAAAGTTATTTATAAAATAGCTTACTATTTATTTTATAAAAAAGAGCATTATAACTTGTATTTTATTTAAAAGCGGATTTAAAGGCGATTGACATATTCTTAATTGAAGAAGTTAAATTAGGATGTTATGTAAAGATAGTAGATATGTATGGCAGAATATTAGTTGAACAAAAAGTATGATAATTTAGAAAGAAAGAACAACATTTTATTGAACACACGGAGCGAATACGAAATAGTAATTAAAATCATTAAAAAAAAAAGAATTACATAAATAAGGACAATACTTGAAGCTCGGAGGCCACGCCATACATACAAAACATAAACATGGATAGAGGGTGAGAAAAAAAAATAGATACAATAGCGCGAGGCGCGGGGCGGGGCGCGACGAGACTTATTATACAATAGGTATGAAGATTAAAAAAATATATTTAGTCAGTCAGTTAGACTACCAAAAAATATTGGACACGTATTTTTGTTTTCTTTCCTCAAACAATAAATTACAAAGATACAACGCGTTGAAATTTCATGTTACGTCACGTTTAGGTACAATGTTACCTAATAGTGACGACGTCACATGCCCTCTCTTGAAGTTTATAGTTTGTTTTTGCTGTATCTTTGTAAATTTTTATTGATAAGATAAATAAAAAAATACGTGTCCAATATTTTTTAGTAATCTAACTGACGGACTTATAATACCTACTACTATATTTTTTTAGTCCTTACGCCTATTTAGTATTTTTTCTACCATACTTTACAACTAGTGTTTAAAAAACCTTGTTAAATTTAAAGCATTTTATTCAGAGCCAGCCGCGGTCCTCACTGCAAAACAACAACAAATGACGAATTTACTACAAATTCTTTCAAACTTTCAACACGATATTTGCAGCAGTATTCATATGTCCACTAATATTATAGATTCAAAATTTAGTCATGATTTATAATATACAAAATAATTTCAAACGTTTCCGTTTGAAATTATTTTGGAGCAGCGGAGCGAATCGCAATACAAATGCTTTGCAATTGAACGAGCTAATCTTCAAAATATACAAACCTTGGTAAGTTTAGTAGGTTATGTAACGTCTTGTATTTTATGTAATATGTTTCAACAAGATATTATTATGTATTTATATGTTTATTACATGTATGGTAATATTCGGATATGGGACTTCGATTTCGCCCAGTCCCTCCCAGTCCAAGTCCTGCCACATCCACACACTGTGATTGCGCTTAAGGCGCGGTGAATAGACGACTTTTACGTATTAGTTTTGTCACTGTTGCTCCGCGTAGAAATGAAAAAGAACCGAAGAGACGCCGCGATGGCGCAACGTTTCGTTCGACTCGTTCGAGTTATTTAATACATTAATCCTTGCAAATATCTTATTCCAATCGATAAATAAAAACAACAGTTCCCTTTATTATTATATATTACATCACTGTTATTATAATTATCATGATTTGTTTATAAATAATACAGTTACAATTGCTACAATTTTAATTTAAATGGTTATTTTATGGTTTTTTTTATCGAGAAAATTTACCGAAAACGTGTTTTGAACACAATGGTCCCCCATAAATATGATCAAGATTAACGTATATTTTTTTAGCTGCTCTAAAATGTAAACATTTGGCTAAAAAACTGTTTTGTGAAGCCTATTTCTCAAAAACTGTTTTGTGAAGACTAGGTACAGCGCCTTAAGAAGATCTTGGCCGCCTATTTATTTTTCTATGTGTGGGCTATTCCCACGAATATACATAAACATACATATACAATTAAAACTTGAAATCCTACTTACAAAACTATGTTTTTCTAATGAAATATATTTAGCACTTAAGTGTAAGACTAAATCTAACAAAGGTCTAAGTGGCTAAATACAATCTTAACATTATTTGATCTTACAGATTTCTTAATCCGTCGTATGTCGTGCGATATATGACAAATGCACACATTATTGTACAAGTGACTTCTTTTCATAAACCACGAGATCAACCACGCAGCTCTCGTTGATGAGTAACATTCATTTTGAAATATAGCCTATATTATTTATAGATAACGTAGCCGTCTGATGGTTTATGACTTTATTATTTTTTTATTTTATTCTATGGGACAGCAATTTTCAATTCATTCAAACATTAAATTTTCTCATTTGTGAAATTTAGGCTTATATATTCTCTCTCAGTGAAATTTAGGCATTTTTTCTCATTTTGGTTAATTATTCGACTGAAAATGATTGTTTGTGCTATGTTCACGGCTAAGCAGACCGGTAATTTAGGAATAGATGGGTTTGTAGATAATTAGATTTTAAATATAGTGGACGTAAGTTATCTAAGCATTCGAAATTATAAACGTACGCTATTTTAATTTTCGTTTATATGGTAATTCGATGTTTTGATAAGTGACATTTTACCCGTAGGTATTCAAATTTTCGTGTACCCGAATAAGTAGATGTACTTATTTGGTCAAAAAGGTAAGATTGTAAATACGTTAACTTATTTAAAAGGAAAAGTTTCTTAGGTGTCATATCTATTGTCTTGATAAGACATGAAATATTAGATAATAAATCCTACGCTATTTGAAAAGAAACATAAAACGTCATTACTAACCTCTACATCTCCAATATCGATACAATCTTCATCACAAGCTACCACCGATAGATAAAGTATTAACAAAGTAACAGTATTAACGTACACGAACATCGCGGTTTGATTTATGATCCAACTCACAATCCGCAATGGACCACACAAGACCATTTATTAGCGAAATGTACCAACCCTAATACCTTCCAAAGAAAATCCATTAACTTTTATCCCTTAGCAATAAGATTGAAAATTGTACAGCATTTGGAAATCGAACGGTAAAATTTGAAATAACGGATGAACACTTCAAACCAGTGGCAAGGATGTCACACCGCATTAGAGAACAATTCGTGATAAATTTTGAACAAATCGAGGTCTCCGTTTGTTGTATAGTTTTAGCGTGAGACATTGATGTGATGGACTAATAAGTGTATATCCTATTTTTCAATATGAATGTTTGACTAGGTACGTCCTGCAGTTTTATTTGTCTTGTAAGGTTTGTAGTGGAAAGCCGTTGAGTTATAGCAGATTTGTGCCAAATTTTATTTTTCAAATGTGCAGCCTTTTCCGCTTAATGTGATTTTTAGTTGTTCCATAATAATAACAATACAATATATATTTAATTAACAACATTGTATGGCTAAAACATGACATCTTATTTTTAGGTATACAATGTACTAGTAAGTACAATAAACAAAGTACTTATTTGCCTGAACTAGGTAATCCTGTGTTTCAGGCTTATTAAAAGCTAGCACATTCTTATAACAATCACAAGAATTGCAAAAAATAAATAGTAATATTCTAGGTATAATTTATGTTAGGTACTTATAAAAAAGACAGAACTCGGCGAAATGGTAGTATGTATTATCGATCTATGGAGGTACATACATTTTTTAATGCAATTTTTATAATCACAAATTAAAATGACAATTAATCTGTGTTAGATTGGCTATTGAATTAAATTAAGTAATAAATTAAATTATGAAATAAATAATATAAAATTAAATTGTATAAAATAATAATATTAATTTTGCGATTCGCCAGTTCGTACAACCTTGTAATGCAAGGTAATAAAGCTTATTTTGCCAAGTACATTTATTATTGCCGAAAGAGCTTCCTTATGCTTCCTTATTCCTAATTAGCTTCCTTATTATTCCTTTACTTTTTTTGAAAAACCTTTTTTTTATTTTGAAATGTTAATGTTACGTTTCTATACTGATGGCTAATCGGCCTGCCAATTATTATGAACGATTAATCACGGTGTATGAGTATGTAATATTACTTATATTACCTATTAACTACCCAGCTATAATAAAGATTATAGGTATATTATGTTTTTTTTTGTCCGGGCGGAAATGCTTTTACGCATCCCCTCCGCCGCCGCAGCGTTCCCGCGCCGGCGAAGGAGTATGTGGGACTCGCCTTCTCCATAGCGTGATAGGGTAAGATTGCTCAAGTCGTACCCTTTAAGGAAATAATGCTGTAATATTTAATGCCATACAACTAAAACAAAATATTTGGTATGTATGAAACCTTTATTTAGTTACCTTTCAATCAACATGAAGACCCTACACTCCTAAAGCCCCCCGCACACTCTTCCTTCCGCCGTTGGTCGCCGGGTACGCGAGGTAATCCGGCCCACCTATAACAAGGACCCACAGATATTTTTATTCAGTAACTATATATAACTTAATAACTTAGACACTTACGGAAATTAGCTTATTTGAATATCATCATCAATAATTCAATTTTGCATTTTCATTTCTGTTTCATGATACAGTTGGAATCCATTTCAAAATATGAAATATGATTCTTTGTCTGAAGTGTACAAACTAGGTGTTTCAGTTATAATGTTTGTTTCACGCCACTGAAATAAATTGGATTCTTGCTGTACATTTCTGTGACAGAAAATATGCAACGAAAAATGGTTGGTGTTTTCTAGAACCTGGTATACTGCATCTGTATCTGCAGTAAACAGGAAGGAAGTGAGTGTTAACATTCTAAAAACCACAAGAAAGAAAAAAAACTGACTGATAGAATATTCTGCATTTTTTTTTAATTTTGCATACTAGGTCAACCTACCTTTGGGGCCGTGGGGACCGGGAGCCAAATTGAGTTATAAATACATCGCAGCGGCCCCTTTTTAGTGCGGCACGTTCTCCAAGTGCTGGTTTTTACTTTGCAAATCAGGTCAGCATTGCCATTCAACGGGATAATGCTGCCAGCATTCTGGGAACCTTGCCAAGTAGAATAGATTTAGAATTGCAGTATTTTATAAGTTAGTTTTATGCTTGTAAAAGTATTACTAGTTCAAATACAATTAAAAAATGTCTTCATATTATCCTTCCTTGATTGGCTCGTTTATATTGTCACACGAACAACCCTTTCCAAGGCACGGAGGGTCTTTCCGAAAGAAAAGATTATACAAAGATTTCTTGTCAGGATCGAAACCACGATCTCCTAAACTGAAAGCAAGATTTAACAATAGCAGTGTGGTTAATGTTATTTACGAGGTATAGTCTGTTGAATACACCTGCAGTATAATTGAGTTGGGAGCTCGTCAGAAGTGCAAAGTGACTTGTTCTGTTTGCGAAGTTAGTTTACAATTTAGCGAATACAAACTATGTATAATGGTACTGTCAAATAATCTAGGTCGAAGTTTAATCTATACTAATATATAAAAGCTGAACAGTTTGTTTGTTTGTTTGAAAGCGCTAATCTGAGGACCTATTGGTCTTATTTGGAAAACTCTAACAGTGTTAGATAGATTATTTAACGAAGAAGGCTTTAGGCTATATTTAATTATGAAGTTCTTACGTGAACGGGAGTAACGCGGGTGAAACCGTGCGCGGGAAGTGAGTAGTTTAGTATAAGGCCAGCTTGACTGCATTGGTGGCTCAGGACGGTAGTTGCTGCTGAGACCTGATGTTCGATTCTCACGCTGGACAACTATTTATGTGGGCCTCAGATTGTGGTTCTGAGTCTATAGAGCGCGGATGTTACGGCTTATTTTAAAGAGATTTATAGATTTCGACAATACCGGCTATACCACCATGGCCGAATGGTTTAGGCATTAGATGCTATACCTAAAAAGCAGGTTCGAATCCAGCTAATAGTCTAAATGTAATTAATCAAAATTTTGAAATTCGGTGATAGGTTTAAGACTGTTACTACGATAACTTAACTTCCTTGTCAAATCAAATTACTAAAACATAAATAACAATCAAATCAAGTTTTTTACACACCATCATCATCAGCCCGTATAACGTCCACTGCTAAACATGAGCCTCTTCCTGGTAAAAGGTTTTTGTCATAGTCACCGCTTGGCAGGCGGGTTGTTGGCCGCCGTATTATGTTGTAACATGCAGGAAACCCTGCTACCAGTTCCGTGGTATACGATTGTTATAGATGATGTTATAACAATCAGGAGCAACAGCTTCACGTGCTTTCCGAGGCACGGAGTTAGACCGATATTTTTTTGTCCGGCATGGGAATTGAACCAATGACCTTCAAGACTTAAAGCAACCCTTATACCACTACGCTACGGAAGTTCAAGAAGCAATCCATTTAAACTAGAAATATTGTAGAAGATTGATGTAAATAAGAATACATTTTCACATGCGATTTAAAATAAAGTCGTTGAAGACCAACCAACCAATCCGACGGTCTTATTTAGATTCATTCCAAGTGTTAACTAAATTGAAAAGGGTTCTTGAATGGTGACCGCAGATTCGGAATAATGAAGACACATCTGCGTCCCTTGGATGGAGCGAACATACGAGTTAATAAAAGCCGTAGTGAGGCGTAGGATGCAAGTCAATTGCCTTGGGGGAATATATAGCGTTGTCAGACTCCCCGCTTTAATGGGGATTTTTCTATCAAAATGAAATGTACCGGGCAGGACATTAGGCTCAGCCCCGCTTTTTAGGAATAACTAAACCTTTATACGGTCTGGATTCTAAATCTATTTTAAATGAGACATTTATTGCTAAGGTAACATATTTTTAAGTGTCAAGTCAAGTCAAGAGAATATAATCTAATTAAAAACTCATATAAAATTTGGTAACCATTTTGCCATGTCCTACTTTTGACCGAAATCAAGAATTTAGTCAAGAAATTCAAGACCAGCAAAACAAAAAAAAAAAACAGTCTGTTTAGGTATGTCCACTGTTGTTGAACTTGGGCCTTTTCCTATCAGATCTATCATATGCATTAACGAAAAAATGTATTATAAAGAGGTTCGAGTAGGAATAGCGCGGGTGACCTAGCGAAAAGATTTTTGGTAAAAATTGTTGTAGAAATAGTTTGATACTAGTATGTTTATGAATAAAACGCTTTATCATGACTTGCTGACTAATAAACTTGGAATTGACACTTGGGTAGAGTACCTACTCTCTATATAAAGTAGGCAGATAAGACAGGATTTATAAAAAATGGAGTAAACTGAGAAGTTACTTTCATTGTTAGATTCTACTTATAATATAAACGTGAAAGTCTTAAGTATGGATGGATGGATGTTTGTTACTGTTTCACGTAAAAACTACTGAACGGAATTGTTTGAAATTTTGTGTCCATCAGGATGAACGGTCACTACCCATATGTTACATCGAAATAATTATAGAAAGTTGCTACCTAGTTGCTTCTAGTTGCTACTAATCGTCAGATAACTGCTACCCCCGAATTTATTTAAATAAACTACTTTTTAAGGTGACCAGTCATCCTGATGTCAGGATGGCTGTCACCTATCCAGTGAGGATAAACTGCGCAAAAGAATCGAGTTTTTTTTAACCAATAGTTGCTACTAGATTGCTACCTTCATATACATCGTTTTGGGCCTCATAGCTTTTAAGGATAAAAAGTTATTATCAATTTACTATTTTGATGCCTGAACGCCTGTAGAATTAAATGAGCAAATTTGAAATCAAATACAAAACAGGTATTTTATAAGCAGGCGCTACCTAATTTAATTTATTTTAATGCCTTGAGCACACCGTATGCGTATGCGTAGACGTGCACGTACCGCTGAGTTGTAATGTATGGAACCGTATGAGACAGGACACACCGCTTGCATAACGTAGACGTGCGCGTAGACGTAATGCGTAGCCCTACGCAATGGAGCTCCCAAGGCACAAAATGACTGCGTGACTTACGCCGTACCTTACGCAGAACAGAACGGCAACGTTGCGTGATGACGTTGTATTCAATGGCGCGCCTTATAGGACGTCACACCGACAAGTTTGTACACGCACGTACCTTTGCTGTGCGTAGCCCTACGCGCGTAACTTGCAGTCAGTTGTTTTTTTTTCAAATATACTGGCACGTAGTGGTGTTTTGTATTGTTCTTATAATGAATAGAGATAAGAAAGAAAAATTTATTTAAAATCCAAAAAGTAAATTCTACAAAAATGCATCTTATAAATATATATATTCCGCAGGATTATTCTGGCACAATAGTATTAATATTGCTTCTTCCTCGTCATGTCAGACATCGTGCACAACACAACCTTTGAAATAAGAATAAAATATGGCTGCCGCAGCCGGGTACGCAATAGGCCGTCTGCGTTGCGTACTCAGCTCGGATGCGTAAGCGTATGCGTAACCCGGTGTGACATTGGGTTACGCCGTAACTACGCGCGTGACTACGATGTGATTACGCCGTAGCCGTAGTACGCCGTGCGTACCCGGCTGCGGCAGCCATATTTTATTCTGTTTTCGAAGGTTAAGGAAGGAAGAAGCAATATTACTACTATTGTGCCAGAATAATCATGCGCGTCCAAACAGAATATATATATTTATACGATGCATTTTTGTAGAATTTACTTTTTGGATTGTAGATACATTCATATAATTATACGCACAATTTCAATAAGTTTTTCTTTATTATCTCTATTTATTATAAAAATAATACAAAACACCACTACGTGCCAATATATCTGTAAAAAAATACAACTGACTGCAAGTTACGCGCGTAGGGCTACGCACAGCAAAGGTATGTGCGTGTACAAAATTGTTCGGTGTGACGTCTAATAAGGCGCGCGATTGAATACAACGTCATTATGCAACGTTGCCGTTCTGCTCGTGCGTAAGGCACGGCGTAAGTCACGCAGTCAGTTTGTGCCTTAGGAGCTGCATTGCGTAGGGCTACGCATTACGTCTACGCGCACGTCTACGTTACGCAAACGGTGTGTCCTGTCTTATACGGTTCCATACATTACAACTCAGCGGTACGTGCACGTCTACGCTTACGTCTACGCATACGCATTCGGTGTGCTCGAGGCATTAAAAGTTATCTATTATAATCGCACCCCTAGATGAAGACTCCAGCAACTCAAAAAAAACTCATTTTTCAGAAATGACGAAAAACTGTTTTTAGAGTATATAAGAAATATATCAAAGCTACTAAATCAAAACTCGTAATTTTTGAGTTAGCGGAGTCTTCATCTAGGTGTGCGATATATTATATCGTGCAAAGCAGCTTTTGAAACTTTAGATGAATTTATTTCGATATACGACGTACGTACCAGTAAAGTTAGTTTTAAGCAATAATGACTATGAATTAACTTCCATTATAGAATTTATTCCACCCGGATTTTGTGAAATGGGCCATTATAAGGCACACTGCAAACGTGGGAATGCATGGCAGTGTTACAACGACCTGCATAATAGAGTAACAAAAAGTAATAAAAGAGTAATAGCACATTGTATAATATATTTAAAGAAAAAAGGTACATAATATTTGTATTAAATTGTAATTGCTTACTGCTTACTAACTTATTTATTGCGTTAATCACTTTAAATTAGTTTGGGATTCCCAACAAGTGGCGCCTGCTTTTAAAATAATATTAATGTATTTGATTTCAAATTTGCTCATTTAATTCTACAGGCGTTCAGGCATCAAAATAGTAAATTGATAATAACTTTTTATCCTTAAAAGCTATGGGCCCAAAACGATGTATATGAAGGTAGCAATCTAGTAGCAACTATTGGTTAAAAAAAACTCGATTCTTTTGCGCAGTTTATCCTCACTGGATAGGTGACAGCCATCCTGACATCAGGATGACTGGTCACCTTAAAAAGTAGTTTATTTAAATAAATTCGGGGGTAGCAGTTATCTGACGATTAGTAGCAACTAGAAGCAACTTTCTATAATTATTTCGATGTAAAATATGGGTAGTGACCGTCCATTCAGATGGACACAAAATTTTGCACCGGGATAGGTTATACGCTGGATTAACATATAGGCTACAAAACATCACGTTATACCCACTGGCGCAGAGTAACGCAGGTAAAACCGCGGGGCGCAGCTAGTAGCTTATAAAATACTTATATTACGCGGGCAGAAGCTAGTTACATATAAAAAACTAGCTCACAATATTTTAATCCTAGCTAACAAATGTAATACATATCAAAGTTAAGAGCAGGCGGTGTACAGCGTCATTAAGTTTAAAATTGCCCAGTAACAGGCTTTAATTACTACCTCTTAATGACCACGTTTAAAGAACGTAATAGCGGAGCGAGGGTGCTTGTAATTACTTGAAATAGTGAATTACTATATTTTATTTTTAACTAGATGTCACAAGCAATCTTTTTGGAGGTCATATGCAGTAGTTGGAATTATTTATTTACTTATAACTTTAGCACTAAGATAGTACATGGTGAAGTGGTAGTTGATAACTGGTGGTAGTTAATGACTTAGGCATTTTCTCCCAGTCTACCACTGGGTGATGCAGAGACAGTGTGGTAGGTGCACTAAGGTAAAATTTGTATGGCGAATAGATACCGCTGTGGTAAATATATACATATATACAGTATGTTAAATAACAGAGGGCGTTCCCTTAAACTCGTTAATCTATATCATTAATAGATTAAAACAAAAATATCAGCATAGAAAAATAAGCATAAAATAATCCGAATTCAAAAAAATAATTAATTGGCAATAAATTCGAAACCTCCTGTTTAAAATCAAAATAGTAGCGCGGAATAGTACCTAAGTACCTAACGTAGTACTAGCATTGCCCAAACCGGCATTTGTGTGTTGTACCATACTGTTGCGGGTTAACGGGAACGCCCTCTGTTAGTTAACATACTGTATAATAAGTTTACAACATAGAAATACATTCTAATTTATAATATATTATAGATACATACTATACATACATACAATAAATAAATATATATGTTACGGCTAATAGCCGAAGTGCGGCTACACCTAGGTTTAGCCGGTTACAACTAGGTGCAGCCGACCACATGCGGTTAAACTTAGATGTACCTATCCTACTTATCTTCGGTTAGAACTAGGTTTTAATTAAATAAACAATACCTATGCACGACACAAAAAGATGTCGGGGTGGTTAAAAAAAAATAGCCTAAACCTAAACCAATGGAGTTGAACAGGGACTTATTGAGGTTGATCTAAGTTTAACCGCATGTAGCCGGCTAAACCTAGGTGTAGCCGCACTTCGGCTATTAGCCGTAACATATACACATAATAACTATACATAAGATTTCCCAGTATTTCATAAAGCTTATAATTACACAGGTACACAAAACTTTACTTTTTCCAAGGACAAAATATTTTTTATGATGAAACAATATCCATCATTCTCTGAGATGACAAATAAATGTGTGTTTTTCTGTGCACCAAAAACCTTGTCGACCTGTGTTATTACTTAATAAGAAAGTAAGTGAGTTTATGATTACAAAAACTATTAACAAACTGCATTTCGCTAGAACATTTTCCTAAGAGTTGTAAGTTATTCCCCGCGGCCCTAGTTACTCTTCCCAGCTGAATTAACGTGACGTCCCAACTTTGACATTCATATAATTAAATAAAAGTCTTAATATAAGTTAAGCAAGTTATTGTAAAAGTTTCACTGTACTTTTGCTAATACGAAAACTTAAACAATACGTGATAAATGTATATTGAAAATGTTGAGGTCGCTCTTATTCGGCCACGGCCAAATTAACTTCACTTGTATTTTTAGACATATGTTTTAACACGTCACTGTGTCGCATGGATGTCGCATCGCAGTCGCTTTAGTAATACGGCTTTAAATGTGCTATGGAAATAATTCCTTGTGGCGCGGGGAACTTTACAGACATTCAATTCACGGAACACAAAGCACACTCAGACTCAGTAAACTATCTGTGTTTCACACAAATAATGGGGTGGATTCGAACGAAGAACAAGATCTCAGAAGCAACCACCGAAATAACTAGCCACCGGTGCAGTCAGTCCTCGGCTTAAATGTCACAGTTTGCAGTTACCAGTTTCAAATTAGTGAAATAGATTGTTTTGATTTATAATAATAATGTATATTTATTTTTATCACATCTATTCAAAAAGAGCTAGTTTATTCCTCGTAAACAGGGACCAAAATAGCTCATTGATCCCTTTGGGACCAAAATTGAGTTGAATTTGGAATGTGGATATTGTTAATAATTTTTCAATCAGCAAAGAGGTGAATCACAAACCATGCGGGAACAATGTATTAAATATGTGACTGGCTGAAAAACTGCGAGCGCGCCAAATTAAAAAAAAAGTTGATGAAAATTATATTTTATGTCTTATAGTTCTAAGAGTTCTTCATTGTACGTAAATAAATTCTTGTTCATAAGTTACACTTACTTATTTTCTCATAGAGGGTGATAAAAAGTAGAGTGTCCACCTCGGGAGCAACACTATTTTAAGCTCGCTCTATTTTAAAATAGTTGTTTGCTCCCTAGATAAACAATCTACTATTATGTAACTAGGACTCATTCAGCTAGTACCAGTTTTTCTTAATAGCTATGATAGTAACAAAAAAAAGTAATAGGTATACATTCATTTTAAATTGTGACATGTGGATTGCTCCTACACATTAATTACAGACGTAGCAGACGTAGTTAGTTTGCAGTAACGTCACACACGCATAATCGATGCTTGCGATAGAATGCTGTTGGAGCTGCAACAGGCAAGCTTCTTTCGCTGGAAAGTCGAGAAATAATCGACACGCGCTTCATTGTGCGATATACCCTATCAATACTTACCATAGATTAACTATAATTGCCACAAGTAATTTTTTCGATATATCAACAATTCGAATCATCATCAGACCGTATAACGCTGCTAAACATGGGCCTCCTCTTGAGCGAGAGTTTTTGCCATAGTCCCAATGCTTGGTAGATGGGTCGGCGATCGCAGTATTATGTTGTAAAATATAGAAAAGCGCTACAGCCTGTTTCTTCGCATAAGATTGTTATAAATGTTACAACAGGCAGAATCTTAGAATTTACACAAATATTTCTAGTTCGGAGCGCGGAGTGGGAATCTAACCCACGACCTCCAAAATTTAAAACGAGACTTTTACCGCCTATATTTAGAGTTTAATTTTGAATACATACTTAGACATATAACACTTTTGCATATCCATGTAGCATCAGTTCTCAAGCAAGAATTAGAGATAAACGTACTAAAAAATACTCATTTTCATGTGACAGAATGCAATTTTTCAAAAATCGTTTTTTAATATATGAACGTAAAACTCTTTATATTTAATCAAACAAATGTATTATATAAGGTGCTTCTAAAATATATACCATTCCTTTAACAGGATTTATTGTCACATAAAATGGTTAAATTGAAATTGTGTAAAATAATAAACTTTATTTTTCTATAGAAAAAAAATACATGTTTCTTTTGTATAAAGCGATCCCCCAATAATAATCCCCCAATAATATAGCTGTGCTGGCCGCACCGCCCAGAGTATAGATAGTAGAGCTAGAGGGGCTTAACCTCGTGTTTCTGTTATATGTTTTAACATAAGTTTGGTGTGGTTGGCCGTGACGCTTACGGCTTACTCCATATCTTCCCACAGGTGTCATAAGAGGCGATTAAAGGACATACACTGATGGATGGGTAGCAGCATCTACCTGCTCAAAGATACTCTTATCAAAGATAGTCTTATTGCGATCTCCAATCCGCCTGCCAAGCGCGGTAATTACAGTAATATACCTTAACGACCCTGTCTTGCCAGAGCTGTTTATTGTTGTTAAAGAGGTTGAGAAAACAAGTAAAAGTAATGTGAATTTACTTTTAATAAAAAAAAGAGTTAACGTTATCACTACACATGATCTACGTTAAAGGGATGGCATATATTTTGGAAGCACCTTATATTTGTGCAACGAACATAGAACATAAA
The DNA here is from genome assembly GCA_947037095.2 of Nycteola revayana. Classification (NCBI taxonomy): domain Eukaryota; kingdom Metazoa; phylum Arthropoda; class Insecta; order Lepidoptera; family Nolidae; genus Nycteola; species Nycteola revayana. Next base: position 18,166,286 of record OX344847.2, on the reverse strand, counting down.
GGTACCGAAACTATAAAAATCATGGCGCCAGTGCACCGGTGCTGCAGTTATTAGTCTGATTGGTGTATCCAATCAGACTAATAACATATTCTATGTGATGTTCTACGACGATGCTGGTTCACTTATGTTGATGAAACGAATACAGGACTGCAGATATCACGAAATGGCTTTTGTTTTGGAAAATAAATAATACTGTCACAAGATCACAATGAAATACGCCTTTCCTGTGACCTCAGAATATTAAAATTTAATTTGGTACGAAGCATCTTATAGCACAGACAAGAGAAACATTGCGAAAACCGTATATTTTTAAGTAACATCTTATAATAAAAACAGGTTTGTACTGTACCCTCGGTGCGCAAGTCCGACTCGCACTTAACCGATTTTTTTAATGCAAATGCAATACATTATATTACACAAGTAATCTTTAGCTTATGTTAATATTACATTGCCTAGTGGTGTACCTATGAAGCATTTTTATTTCAGAGGATTTTAAAATCGGTCCCCTCATTCGTTAGAGCTCACTCATTGTAAACAAAAATCCTGTCTATATAATAATCAGTATGTACAGACTTTACTGATCGTCTTGAATTGAGAGCAAAATATTGTTATACCTTTAAAAACTTTTTTTGTTTTGAGAACAAAATTCGTTAATTACTAACCCGAAGTTTCTCAACTATGCGGAAGAGTACAAAAGAAATATAAAAAGTATTTGAAACTTTTAACATTTAAGATACTTTTTAAATAAAAAGTTGCAAAAAAAAAACTTTGAAGACTTGAAAATATTTCAAGTAAATAAGAGCGGTGGACTTATCTTACAATATTGTTTTTGCTATGATGAATTCGGAATTCCTTTGAATTATTACAGAAAAGGAAAAATGTATGCAATCATAGAAACATTAGCTCTATACAAGGTGTAACGGAAAGGGTATATATGTTACGGCTAATAGCCGAAGTGCGGCTACACCTAGGTTTAGCCGGCTACATGCGGTTAAACTTAGATCAACCTCAATAAGTCCCTGTTCAACTCCATTGGTTTAGGTTTAGGTTATTTTTTTTTTTAACCACCCCAACATCTTTTTGTGTCGTGCATAGGTATTGTTTATTTAATTAAAACCTAGTTCTAACCGAAGATAAGTAGGATAGGTACATCTAAGTTTAACCGCATGTGGTCGGCTGCACCTAGGTGTAGCCGCACTTCGGCTATTAGCCGTAACATATACATAGAAAGAGCAAGGCTTCTTTGGATGATAACAAACGATATGGCAAAGGGTATTTAATCCTATCTCAACAAGTCCGGAAGTAATGATTTTTTTAAATTCATAGATACCAGAAACCAAACTTTTCAAATTGAAATAAATACATCACTAGCACTCAATCAGCTGATCGATATCAACGAACTATTTGCAAGTAAAAATCAACCTCTTACTCCTGGTATTTCTGAATAAAGGGTTCCGCATTTTTAATTTTTTGTTTGTAAAATAAAAAATTCTTGGAGTATTTTATTTTGAGTTGAAACCCTAGCCATATCGTTTGTTATGATCCAAAAAAGCCTTGCTCTTTCTATGTATACCCTTTCCGTTGCACCTTGTATATTTATATCGGACGGGATACTTCATCGGGCTAAGACTCGTTGATGATCGTTCCTGGTGGAAATTTTTGAGTTCAACCTAACATAGCTAACACCTCTGGCGTCCGAGGCTGGCTACCGTAGAAGTTTCAGTGCATCACCGGAAGCTACTGCTTGGAGATAGTAATCTAACCAGATAGCAGAAGATGGAGCCTCAATCCCTTGCCATCGCTCTAGGTAACGGAGACCTAATAAACTGTCATATTCATTAATATAAGGTTTTCACTACCTACATATAAAGATTCCATAGTAACATTTTTGTGTTTGTTTTCTGTATTTTCACTTCGCGATCATTTGTTTGTCCAACTCGGATGGGCAGCGTTCGGGAAACTTCGCAGTGTCTTTTCGTCTAAAATACCTCAATGCCTAAAGACGAAAGTCTTAAACCAGTGTGTGTTGCCAGTGATGACCTATGGATCCGAAACGTGGTGCTTCACTATAGGCCTTATGAACAGGCTCAGAGTTGCTCAACGAGCTATGGAGAGGGCTATGCTCGGGGTTTCTCTACGAGATCGGATTAGAAATGAGGAGATACGTAGAAGAACGCGGGTTACCGACATAGCCCAACGGATTAGTTCCTTGAAGGGGCAATGGGCAGGCCATATAGCACGGAGAACAGATGGCCGTTGGAGCCGAAAAGTTCTCGAATGGAGACCGCGGATCGGCAAGCGTAGCGTAGGACGTCCACCTACTAGATGGACGGACGATCTGGTTAAGGCCGCAGGCCTGCAGGCCGCTTCTAACCGCAACAACTGGAGATCTATGAGGGAGGCCTATGTCCAACAGTGGACGTCCTACGGCTGAAATGATGATCATTTGTTTCTTGATAGGCGAACATCGCATGTATATCAGAAAAATGAAATTTTGCTTACGTAATACGCTCTTTTGATCTTATACGAACTACTCGAACCTTGAGTACTTTATGAACGCACGCAGTCTTGATACCGTGCATAATCCGCTTTCCAAGCTGTTTCCAACTTTATGGTCCATTTAGAATAATCTTACTATTATTTCAGATGTAAAATCTGAAATTTTTGATTACTACTCAATTACAGAAAACGGATAAACTAATTAATGTCTTCGGCCATGGCAGCAAATTTCTGAGAAGATTGTCTATCTGTGCCTGGATATATTAGATATTTCTATAATCTCAAATTTCGTTTTGATATATGTATACTAATACTAGATATAAAACTGAACAGTTTGTTTCTTTGTCACCACTAATATTAGGAACTGCGAATAACGATTAACGATGTAGTTACTACGGGGACGGGAGTTATGCGAGTAAAACCGAACGGGAAGCTAGTTTAAATATAAATTGCATTGTACAAGTAGCCTGTAGTAAATTTATTTCTTCCTCTTGTTTTCTCGCTTGCAAACTAATTCGTATTTATCGTAAAATACCAACCGTTTAATACGAAAACCTTTTTGTAACAACCGATAGCAATGTAGAACTTAGTTATCTATAGTTAAATGGAATGTTCTTGAATAAAGTGAATGTATTTAATTTGAAATAATAAGAGGTTATCTCCGTATAACAGTGTAGTGGTTTGTTCATTACCTAGTTGCAGTTTAATTTACAATACGCTGAGGAACTACGAAAGCCTTAAGTTTTAGAGTATATTCTTAGTATAATTACTATGTCGAGTAAACATAATTGAACTCTTGTGTTATGTGGTTTAATCGGCTTAGATTTTGCAGGAAAATCTGCCTATTATAGTAACTGATTTTGTTCGTTAGGTTAAAAGGAAGGCTACATTGGAGTACCTATACAGAAATATGTCAAGCTGTGGAATAATGAAAGCAAAAGAAAATTATTGCTTATACTTTAATTTTTTACTGAAGGAAACATGCTTAGTTATTTAAACTTTAAAATCTATTAAGTTTATTCCATGTAAGATTCACTGTAAAAAATTTGGGGGTTATAATTGATAGCACCCTATCATGGAGCAGCCACGTTGCAGAGGTAAGCAGGAGCGTGTACTGTTCGTTTCAGTCCCTAAAGCGTCTCCAAAAATTCTTACCCTTACACACCAAAGTCTCTTTAGTCCAAACTCTTCTTCTACCTCTTCTTGATTATGCTGATGTCTGCTTTTTGGATGCAACTGAAGAACTTCTTAACAAACTGGAACGACTGCAAAATTTGTGCATCCGATTTGTTTTTGGCCTCCGTAAATATGACCATGTGTCGGAGTTCCGATCACAAATAAAGTGGTTGCCAATCCGGCGACGTCGCGATTGCCATATTCTGTCTCTTCTCTTTTCGGTTCTACATAACCCAAATGCTCCTTTCTATCTCCGTGAATGCTTTGAGTATTTAATTCCACGGGACAAAATTGGTCGTACAGCTACTTCTTTTCTTCTTCGAATGCCTTTACACACCTCCTGCCGTTTTGATGGCTCTTTCACCATTCGTGCTGTACGCCTTTGGAACTCTCTTCCACATGCTATTCGTGCAAGTTCATCTATTGACGTATTTAAAAAAAGAATAAAAGAACATTATCTATCACATTAGTAGTTTTTATAATATGTATTAGTTTATTGTTTATAATGTTATATTTTGGATGTATGTATGTATATATTATTATGTATTAGTATGCGTATATATATTAGTCGGATATATATAATAATCTATTCTACTTATTATTATTGTTTTATCTAAAGTCTGTCGTGTACACTGTTCTTGCCCATTTTACCTTAATTTTACACTCTGAAAATGGTTTGCTGGAAGAAAACTCATTAATGAGTTAAGCTCGCCATTGTACATCATCTTTAAATGTTGTTTTTTTACTCCAATTTCATGTGTACAATAAAGAATAAATAAAATAAAAATAAATAAGATTTCGTTCATTTTTCGTTTTTTCTTTCTTTTTTATTAAAAGACAACTCTCGCACAAGGGACATTAATCACTTTGTCGCGGGGGACTTTACAAACTGTCAATTCACGGACACAAAGCACGCTCGCACTCTGTGGTTCACACAAATATTTGTCCCGGGTGGGAATCGAGCCCAGAACACGAGGTCTCAGAAGCAACTACCGTAACCACACCACCGGTGCATATTTATAATATATAAAAAATAAGTGTTTGTTAAACATTGCTAAGGTCCGACGATTATCATTACGGGATTTAGAAACAGATCGTTATTTAATAGTAATAATAATATTTTATACATATATGCAACTAAAACTATCTTATCTAAACCAAAATTGACTTTTAAAATACGAACTATTCTAATTCTTGGCAACTTTGGCAACGGTCCCAGAATGCTTATAGCATTACCCCGTAGAATGGAAATGCTTTATCTGTAGTGCAAAATCAATACTTGAGAAACGTGTTCTATTATCGGGAGCCACTGCAAGGTTGGCTTTGGTTGGCTTTTTTTTAAGCTTTTTTTTTAATTTATTTCTCTTATTATAAGATTTTTTTAAAATTAATTTGGCTTTTATTACCTTCTTTTTTAATTTATTTGGCTCCTCGGCAGAAATCTATTTCTCGACGCCAAAAGGCACAAACACAACTACCTTCTTATCAAGGTTACTGTATTTGTCGATTATTTCCGATTGTCCCCTCTAGGTGCCTCTAGAAATACCTACTTGTTAATCCCTAAAAGATATATTCCGACGCACTCAGATGAAATCTAAATTTAATATTACAGTTCAATGGTTATTTTAATTGTATGTATTATTCAAACTCGATGGTCTAATGACCGTTGGGCTTAAGTAAGCCTCAGTAGCACTTTAACTTTGTAAGAACTTATGAATATTAATCAACGTTTTATATAATTTTAGCCTTCAAACGTAGACTTATGGATTTCGCAAGCAATAGATCTTGTTGCAGTTGTTACTTGAGCAGATGTGTTTTTTTTATACGGGGTAAATTGCCTCCTGTGATGGTGAGGCGGTTTTCCCACTGCACCGCGCTAGGGCCGCAGATTTTATCATCATCATCAGCCCATACAATGTCCACTGCTGAACATGGGCCTCCTCCTGAGGGAGGGTTTTTGCCATAGTCACAACGCTTGTGTTGTAATACACAAGGAAACGTTGCTGCCCGTTCCATGCTATACAATTGTTATAGATGATGTACGGGACCAACGTCTTAACATGCTTTCCGAGACACGGAGGGTAGCCCGTCAACCATCCAGACCCGAAAAGAAATATTAGATTTTACACAAAATCCGCTTGGTTCAACACATTGACAAATCGTCGATTCTACCGATTGGTGCTGAGGCGCAAGGTTATAAGTGATTGAGGTCATCTTCTGTGGAGTAAAGTTGATGCGCACGAAACCACGCGCTGATGCAGGAGGCTAATCACGTGGGCCGGATTGCTTAAGCGTTACCGGCCCCCGCCAACGGCGGATCGAAGGAGTGTCTGGGGGGTATTAGTGGTGTAGGGTCCTCTCCTCGTGGTATGAGTTAGCATACCACGCTATGGAGATGGCGAGTCCCTGCAGCTGCTGCAGCGACGTGACGGTGGGAACGCGAAAACGAATTTCCCCCGGACAACAAAAAAAAATCGTTTAGTATTGAAATTAATTTAGATACGTAATAAATAACAAAGAACGCTGTCCTATTAAAATCTTTAAACTAAACACGATTGGTTATTTTGGTGCACAAAATTGTGACCTGTACTGAAATTATTTGGAAAAGATTAATGAGCAGCCATTATAAAACAATATTGATAAACTTGAACAATAAGCGGACTAACTGAAGCACTAAAATTATCTGTGAAATTGTTCAGTTCAGTGAATTATTAGCTTAGGCACTCACAATCGTCAAACCCGATCTGATAGTTGTTAAATGTTTAGCGCTGCTGTGGCCAAATCTATACTTTAATGTCTAGCGTAGCCCTGGAACATCTTGGAGGTACTTGGTACGATTCCTACCCTGAGACTTTATATTATTATTATAATAAAGAAAACGATCAGAAACATCATCACCCCGTATAACGTCCACTGCTGAACAAGTGCCTACTCCCGGAAGAGGGTATTTGCCATAGTCACCACACTTGGCAGGCGGATTGGCGACCGCACTATTATGTTGTACCACTCAAGGAAACGCTGCTGCCCGTTCCTTGATATACGATTATTATAGATGATGTTATAACAATCGGGACCAACGGCTTAACGTGCTTACCGAGGCACGGAGGGTAGTCCCTCAACCAACCAGACCCGGAAAGAAATCTTAGTATTTATATAAAGATTTCGCGACCTCCGAGATTTAAAGTGAGCCAAATACCGCTACGCTACGGAGGTTATCATTCAAAATTGATCGAAGAATAAAAGCGAAAACATTTATTGCTCGATATTATTACTAGTTAGTATCAATAATGTGCAGAACTATAGAAATGTATGTCGTTAAAAAGAATGAGTCGTACTGGCACTGTACAGCAACATCTAAAGTCGTGAAAGTAAATTTGAATAAAGTTATTCAACTAATTACACAATTTCAAGTGCCCAATGTAATATTGCGGAGTGTCGGAAAAAAGTGGCTGTGACATACGGACGGACAGACAGACAGACAGACAGACATGACGAATCTATAAGGGTTCCGTTTTTTGCCATTTGGCTACGGAACCCTAAAAAGGCCTACTGCCCCTTATACGTGGTCGGGAAAGTAGTAACGAATATTGTTACTTTGAACTAACATTTATCTTATTAACTTTCGTTCCTAAGTAATTAATCTACATCAACTAAGCCATTTATCTAATCAATCTCAACATTTAGTGGATACTAGAGTCGCTATCCAATTTGTTACAATGTTGGTTAGGTCCTGAATATAATATGAGAAATCAGTATAGTTAGACTTAGGCTTGTAGTTTATTGGTCAAATTGACTCGTTGGAATGATGGATTAGAAAAATATAACAATAATATCTAGGGACAATGTCACACAGATCATCCTAGCCCCAAACTAAGCAAAGCTTGTACTATGGGTACCAGGCGACGATATACATACTTATATAGATAGATAAATACTTAAATACATAGAAAACATCCATGACTCTGAAACAAATATTCGTGCTCATCACACAAATATTTGCACTTACCGGGATTCGAACCCAGGACCACCAGCTTCGTAGGCAGGAGCACTACCAACTAGGCTACGGTGACCGTCCAGAATATTATAACCTCGGATTATTACATTCTTTATTTTTTTTTTAATTTATTTGTTCATGTAATATGTTTTCCTAATGGTTTCAATTGCGTAGATCTGTTTACAGTAAGACGCTTGTCATACGATTACTTACTACATAGATTTCCTGCGCTGTTTCAAACGCTTAATTAGCCTATGGTATTCACAACAATGGGGCTTTCTATTAATGAAAAATATTTCTAAATAAGATTTAGAAACTTTACTTCTTTATTTTTTTTAGTATAGATAACCTTTGTTGTTATGTTGCTCTTAAATTAGTCCCGTAGTTATTGAGTTTGTACATTACTAACTGAGCCCCGCGTTACTCTGCTCCAGTGGGTCGGAGCGTGAAGTTTTGTAGCCTATATGTTAATCCAGCGTATAACCTATCCCGGTGCAAAACCCGGTTCCCGGTATCCCGGTATCCCGGTTTCAGCCAATTCCTTTCAGTAGTTTTTACGTGAAAGAGTAACAAACATCCATCCATCCATACTTACAAACTTTCGCTTTTATAACATTAGCAGGAATAAATATATAATATATATATATAAAATATATATATAAAAGTCTGTATCATATTTCGAGCACATTTGGGACGTGATTTTTTTACTCCTTTTCAAGTTGTAAGAGCTATTAATAGCACATGAGTTTTGCATAGTCTGGTATCCGGAGGAATGTTAGAATGCTCTCATCTCACTGTTAACACCCCCACTAAGCCGCTTCATATGAAACAGAATGTCACAAGGACAATCTATTTTGTATGTACGTAAATGAATAGAGGTGGCTTATTTATTAACACAAGACTGACAAACTTCTAGCACACCTGAAATAAGTTTAAACATAATTTAATAGTAAATGTTACCTATATATAATGAACTAGCGACCCGCCCCGGCTTCGCACGGGTACAATACTGATAATTATACTACATAATGTCTTTAAACCTCTAACAAACGGGCGAAATTTGGTCAAAACAAACAGAAACAAATTAATATAGGTACCTACTAAAACTCAGTGAAATAAGTAGGTGGGTATACTTTTATCGTATGAAATACCTATACTCTTCATGACTAACAATAAAACAAACACTAAATAAATAGGTATTCAAGTATCTATCCATCATAGTTACAACGAACACAAAACAAAAAATTTGCCCTATAATTCTTAAGGATCGAGCGCGCATAATCGCATTCGGCCTACCTCCGTAGCGTAGCGGTAATTGGCTCGCTTTAAATCTCGGAGGTCGTGGGTTTGATCCCCACACCGGACATGAAATCTTTGTGTAAATTCTAAGATTTCTTTCCGGGTCTGGTTGGTTGAGGGACTACCCTCCATGCCTCGGAAAGCACGTTAAGCCGTTGGTCCCGATTGTTATAACATCATCTATAATAATCGAATATCAAGGAAGGGGCAGCAGCGTTTCCTTGTGTGTTACAACATAATTCTGCGGTCACCAACCCGCCTGCCAAACGTGGTGACTATGGCAATACCCTCCCTCGGGAGGAGGCCCATGTTCAGCAGTGGACGATATACGTGCTGATGATGATGATGACCTACTAAAACTCAGTGAAATAAGTAGGTGGGTATACTTTTATCGTATGAAATACCTATACTCTTCAGGACTAACAATACAACAAACACTAAATAAATAGGTATTCAAGTATCTATCCATCATAGTTACAACGAACACAAAACAAAAAATTTGCCCTATAATTCTTAAGGATCGAGCGCGCATAATCGCATTCGGCCTACCTAAAACACGCGCTGTTATTTTGCGATAACTTCTAAGTTATTCATTAAAAGTATATAGTGTAGGGGTCAAATAATCTGCATGAAATGCTTAAGAATATTAACTCATTTAAAATGATAAGGATAAATACTGAATCCGTCTGATTAGCTTTACAATTACCGCATTAGAAATTATCATTTTTCTAAGATATAATGGATATAGCAAGTTAACCTTGAAAGATAGACATATGCTATCGCAGACTTTTTTGTAGATCTAAAAGAGAAGAATATTTGCCACCATACATTGTTTTGTTATATCTCATAGGGTTTAGGCAGCGTTTTCGTTGAAAGCTCCCAAATGGCTTAATTTTTTCCGACACCTCTGACAAATATCAATATATATTAGTCAAATGTACACATAAACTAAACAAATCATATACGTAAACCTTTCGGAAGAATCGTTCTATCGATTGGTAACATCCGCATGAAAATCGATGTAGTAGTTTTTGAGTTTATCGCGAACAGACAGACAGACGCGACAGGGGACTTTGTTTATAATATGTAGTGATGTAGTGATAGCGGTCGCCCGCGGCTCCGTGCGGATGTCGGTTACCGCTGCAAAAAGCCTACCCAGGAAAGACACGGTCAGCAAAATGATTCCCAGGTCAATTCACAGACACCGACATAAACATCGACAACGCAGTCATTATCCGCAGGCTGCACAGATTGTCTTTCTGTGGATGTTAAAGTTGTTAATGATGAAAATATAATTAATGATGTAATTAATAGGCATTTTAGGGATTAGGCATTTTCAAAGCTCTGAAAAGAACTGTTGTTTAGCTCTGAGAAGAACTGTTGATTAGCTCTGAGAAGAACTTTTGCGTAGGTGTAGTTTTAAGAACGAAATCTAAAAAAAATCGCACGAAAATTATTAGACTTCGCAACGGGCCGTGCAGCAGAAATCGTAATATTTTAATTTCGCCATAACTTCAAAACCAAAGGTCCAATTTTAATCATTCAAAGACCAAATATTATCTACATAAACTGTACTTAGTGATGAAATAATTTATTTTGATAAGGATTAATAGCATGAGTAAAATAAACGCGTTTAAATGTAGTCCAAAAAAAATTCAAGATTTCTAAATAAAAAAATGGTCGTTGTGCCTCACTCGACATAGATAGGTATAGTGTGTCGCGGACTTTTTTGTAGATATTTATAAGATCTATAATTAATTAGAACATTTTATGGTTCTATCTTTTATAGTTTAGGCAGCGTACGCAAAATAAGTAACTTTTCTGGTTGATTTTTTACACCTTGTGTCAGAAAAACCCAAATATCTTACGGAACCCTATTTTTTTCCAAAATAAAATTTAGCCTATGTTACTCGTGGATAATGTAGCTTTCGAATGGTGAAAGAATTTTTTAAATCGGCCCAGTACTTTTTGAGCCTATTCATTACAAACATACAAACATACAAAAATAGGTACAAATCTTTCCTCTTTATAATATTAGTGTAGATTTGATATGTATTCTGAATTTTCTTGACAAGTACAAGTGTAAGTTAATACCTAAGTGCTGAATAAAATCATTTATTTCGAGGTAGGTACAAGATAGGGCTATTTTTTATTCCTGACCAGGCAAATGAAGGGATCATTTACTTAGTCAGGAATATAATACACCTAATATTTTAATATAATAAGAGTTTTGCACTCTAGCTAGTATTCTTGTTAACCCCTCGTGCTTAGCTAAAATGCTTGTGTTGGTTTCACGTCGGTAGTGCAATGGGTGGAGATCGAACCCGACCACATGATCGCAAGTCCGACGCCCTAATTATTGGGCTCCGGCCGCTTACGGCTTATGTTAAGTGGTATTGGGGTCCAAATACCTACAAGGCCAGCTACTGCTAGTATAGGAGACATTACAGCACTAGCCACCGTTATTCTGTCGGCCCTTACCCTTACCCCCCTGTGAGCAATAACAAACTCGCACTCAGGAGTACAACGTTTGGCTGTGGTATTATGTAAGGTGGAGATAGCTCCTCAATCGAACAGTTTATTGAGTACACTAACGTTATGCTCTCATCATCCTCATCAGCCCGTATAACGTTCACTGCTGAACATGGGCCTCCTCCTGAGGGAGGGTTTTTGCTGTCGTCACCACGCTTGGCAGGCGGGTTGGTGACCGCAGTATTATGTTGTTACACACAAGGAAACGCTGCTGCTCGTTCCCTGATGTACGATTATTATAGATGATGTTATAACAATCCTGACCAACGGCTTAACGTGATTTTCCGAGGCACGGAGGGTAATCCCTCAACCAACCAGACCCGGAAAGAAATCTTAGAATTTACACAAAGATTTCCTGTCCGGCGTGGGGATCAAGGAGGCTTTTACTACTTCACCGGGCATCATACACCATACTACTATAATATGTAAAATGAGAGCGTTTATTTTGCGCTGCTCTTTGTTGGGATTTTGGGATACTTTCTCGGGATTTACCAACCCGCCTGCCAAGCGTGGTAACTATGGCTAAAACCCCCTCGGGGAGCCCCGTGCCCACATAACGTCCACTGCTGAAGTGGACGTAATGTGGGCTGATGATGTTAATAAGTAAAATAAAAACAAATTTTCAATATATAAGTTTTAAGTACCTACCATTTGTAGAAGTTCGAAGTCCTTTATCCTCTATCTATCAACGGACCCACTTGAAGGCATCAAATAACATTATTGTGATGCTAATCAAGTACACTCATCAAGTTTAAGCAATACAGAACATAATATTGATTGTCAAGATTGATTAACATAGTTATTGAAAATGAACAAAAGTAATTTATATTTATAAGTGTGTCGAAAATACACCGTGTCATTATCATCGTCCCGACAACACCCACTGCTGAACATGGGCCTCCTCCCGAGGGAAGATTTTTGCCATAGTCACCACGCTTGTCAGGCGGGTTGGTGACCGCAGTATTATGTTGTAACATACAAGGAAACGCTGCTGTCCGTTCCCTGGTATACAATTGTTATAGATGATGTTATAACAATCGGGACCAACGGCTTAACGTGCTTTCCGAGTCACGGAGTCCCTCAGCCTACTAGACCCGGAAAAAGAGCTTAGAATTAACACAAAGATTTCTTGTCCGGCATGTGGATCGAACCCACGACCTCCGAGATTTAAAGCGACCCAAATACCGCTACGCCTTGTAGTCGTTAATAATTTGTACAATTTTTGGATGCGTTTTTGGTAGTACAATCGTAATCACTCTATCACAATCACACTACTAGTATTCTTGTCAACCCCTCGTGCTAAGCTAAAATGCTTGTGTTACGAGTGGGTTCACGTCGGTAGTGCAATGGGTGTGACTAGAACCGGCAACCAGATGATCACAAGTCCGACGCCCTAGGCATTGGGCTACGGCCGCTTGTCGGGGACACATATATTATTTTTTCATTAGGTTTATTAAATTAGGATTCATTTCCACAATATTGGTGATTCACAGGAAGTAAACTGTTGAATATGTAATAAGTACTTTAATTATTCTATTAATTATTAACTATACAGATGCTGTAGAGGAGGCCAATGCCTTTATGTAGAATCAGTTAACCCAATAAATTAATTTAGTCATGTTTAGTTTGCAAACAATTTGGTTTAATTAATTTTGGGTATATAATTTACAAACACTCCTGTATATAGGGTGACTGGTAATTAGTGACCGATACCTAAACACATGATTGTGCTCATGATAACAAACAACTTTTATTATGGCACCAAACCTGAAATCGCGAAAAGAAATCAGCTGTTCCATACATTCATGTTCACATAACTCGTCAACATGGTAGGGAGCAGCTGATTTTTTTTTCGCGATTTAACGTTTGGTGCCATAGTAAAAGTTGTTTGTTATCATGAGCACAATCATGTGTTTAGGTATCGGTCACTAATTACCAGTCACCCTATATATGTATGTGTGTGTATGCAATAGATGTACATTCTCTCCAAACATATCATATAAAGCTTCCCGCGCGTGGTTTTACCCGCGTAATTCCCATTCCCGTGGGAACTTCATAATTAAATATAGCCTATGTCACTCAGGGTGAATGTAGCTTTCCAATGGCGAAAGAATTTTTTAAATCGCCACAATAGTTTTTGAGTTTATTCATTACAGACATACACACAAAAATACAAATCTTTCCTCTTTATAATATTAGTATAGAAGTATAGATTAGTATATTAGTATATATAGATATTTAACTTAAATTGTCAACTTAATGTTGTATAAAGTTGAAAATAATCTGCTTAATAGTAAAACGCTGCATTACACATATTATGCCTACAGTTTACTTATCAGTGTTGAATGAGGACGAAGTGTACAAGTCGACTGAATCTTTGATGCATGAAACACAACGTAGGCAATTTCTGTACAATCAATATTCAGACATCATGTTATTATCGGAGAGGGAAAGTTGTTGAATACAAATTCGATGGATGTGGTCTAAGGTAAGACGATAGATACTGATTTTAGGTTGAGTTATATTATTTAAAAATAATATATTGGGTGACTTTTTTACGGTTTTGATAATTATTTGGTGTGTTGCATAAGTGGCATAGAATCTATAAACCATAGTATATTTGTTATGTAGGGTGTAACAAATACACCCAACATAGCGCGTGCATAATAATAAAATAAGTGCCTTTAATACCTAGGCCGTAATCACAAATGAATGAAAAGAGTGTGCGAAATAGCGTAACCACTTACTTAGCTACGCATTTTTTCCTTTACGATTTTCACTCTGTCATTTTTTTTGGGACTAATCCCTCCCACACTCTCGCCACTGTAACTCCTGTAAGCCAGCATCAACAGCGGCACCCACGAAAGAAGCTCTAAGCTGTTAGGCTTAGGCTGGTCCCGGGACACCTAAATGTCTCAGATCCCGCATCGAATTTAATCAGAAAGTTTATAGGAGGAGTTGGAAAGTAAAATTCCACTTCCCTCCAGCGCAATCGGGAGACATAAATGACCGAATGAGATATGACGAGGAAGGACGAGCATCGTTGTTTTTAATAAGGTGTGACGTCATCATTGCTGACGTCACATTCATCAGGATGGTTCTCTATCGAGGGTTGTTGATCCATAGTAACAGCAAAACTCCATAATATGGTTTTCAAGTTTTATTCCAGTAAATTGAGGAGCTCCGTACAGTCCGGCAGCTCGAGCGAGACTGAATTGCAATCGGTCCGCCGGCCGTATTTATACTAAACGAGCGGCTCACAAACAGTAAACAATTTAGTTTGATAATTTTCAAACTATGTGAACAGATAATTATTTCTACAAATATTTCAACGATTTACAAATCATAATTTGATCCTGAATACTTATTTATTAGTCTAGTATTTTATGAACATATTTGTGTTTCTATCAAATCATGCATTGATTCACAATTTATTTATTTTGATGAGACGAGTAATTGTATTTATGTGTTTATCATTAATGAAGTGTTGTTGCTATGCTTATTTTATGTGGTTGCGCCGATACGGCCATTCTGACAGGCGGTGCGCGCTCTGCACCAGCCTCGTTGATTCTCGTCGCGTAATTGTACAATTTTATTTTATTATTTTGCATCTATGATTAAATCTAAGTTCTGTCCTTTGAGTATGTTATTATTTAGACGGACCATAAGTATCTCAACGAACGCGCTTTAGTGCTACCACCGGATCCAATACGCTCCAACTGAGAAGATCCGGCGAAACAAACTCAGTGGAGTTATTCTACTGCCGGTTTCAACGCGGCCTCATCGAGACGATCCGGCGAAACATACTCAGATAGGCATGTCCAAGAAGTTTTGGTCCAGTTACTTTTATTATTTAGTTGGTATTCACAATTTACCAATCGGTTGTCGTTATACGAATTTTATTTACGTTTTCATTAAAAAACAGATTAAATAATTTATTTAAAGACAGAACTGAATAAATATTTGGGAGTATTATTTTTATTATTACAGATAGTAATTTCTGTGTAAGTCTAGGAATATCAATGCTAATAAGGTGTTGGAAGTTCTCGACGAGTTCTCGGAGGTTCTCGTAGAGTTCTCTGAGGTTCTCGTAGGGTTCTCGGAGGTTCTCGTAGGGTTCTTCGCGAAATCTGCAATACTAGAAATAACTTTCTCTGAGTTGGGTATCTGTGAGCAACTTGTTGTTGTTATGCAAAAACATGCATTTCTATGTTAGTCTAGGAATATCAATGCTAATAAGGTGTGTAAGGTGTTGGAAGTTCTCGAAGAGTTCTCGGAGGTTCTCGTAGAGTTCTCGGAGGTTCTCGTAGGGTTCTCGTAGGGTTCTCGGAGGTTCTCGTAGGGTTCTCGGAGGTTCTCGTAGGGTTCTCGGAGATTCTCGTAGGGGATGGAATGATGCTGTGCTCTGGGCGGTCCTGTTCGCCGTGGTACACAGAGGCTCTACTGGGAGTATGGAACTAGGTTGAAGGTGTTTATACACAGGTTCTAAAATAGTTAAATTCAAGGTAATATTTTGTAAATATTTTCAACTCACAGTTTATTGTGGCAATGAATCTTCTTCACTTTGATCTCGTAGTTTTTGCTGAGGCAACCCGTCACTTGATGTGCTTGGTACGGGGCTCTATTTCTATTTCAGGTGATGGTAGTGGCTCATCTTCTGCCGATACGGTTACCTGATCACCAGGTTGTGATGCACGACGAAGTTTAAATTTAGGCTTACCTCCAGAACATAGTGCTCCGGAAAAACTGACCCCGGCAGGAGAACTCCACTCCTCAGCCGTCCGCACCACGAAAGAGGAAGCAAATCGCCTCGTGCGTATCGAAGGAATGTCAACAACAAAAGGGTGAAACCGCTCGCCGCACCCAGTCGTCCGGTGATGGAAGGGTGAAGGGGGCATCAGGTTATGTAGAACCTCCGCACACTCCCTGAAATGTAACCGATAAAAAACTGATAGGCAGGCCACTCGAGGCTCCGAAGACTTGCCTCCACAAGTGAGCCATTGCCTATGACTCTTCGCTCGACGCCCCAATGCATCCAGAGCATCCAGCTAATATCTGAAGATAGATAGAAAGATGTGAAGTACCGCCCCACCCTGGAGAGGAATGTCGTCAGGACCACCAGCCTTATTCACATCCAGAGTGTAAAGAATGTTTAAGTACCACTTTTTGCCGAATGTAGAAGTCCAATGAGGTAACCTGGGTGGACTTTTACCAGCAGCATCTAGTTGTGAATTCTTAGTAAATAGAGATGCCAATAAGTCTGCTTTCTCCTTGGCGGTGTGAGCTAATGAACCGTTCGGCTCCTGCAGTGGCGGAAAAGAGGACCGACAGAAATAGGCTTCGACCGATTTGGCAAGAAACCAAAAAGCTTTACTCCCAGATGGGTAAGATGCTAGTGTGGCTCCAATGCGTCCAATATGGTCAAAGCGGGCCCTGCGTAGCACCATTGAAGGCTCTCTTCAGCCCCCGAACATTTCGCGCTTTGCGGGCTCGAGCATCCGCCCACGCTCGGCAAGCAGAGTGCTTATGTGCTTCAGTACTATCACACTCAGCGCCGAACCATGAACGGGCCTTGTCTCGGAGTGAGACATCAGAAAATGGAACGAAATATTCCATAGTCTGGCATATCACCCCAGAAACAGCCTCCGCGCAGCAAGTTGGGTCGTCTGAAGAGAAGCATAAGCGCAGCCAAGGGTAAGACGCGAAGAAATACCGCATCCCATCCCAATCTGCTGACTTGTATCGCCATACTCGCCTAGTCCCCTTGAGATCGGGATCGGGTGGCGAGCAGACAGACACAGATTTCACCAGACAGTGGTCGGAGCCACCCAACGGCGAGGAAACCGCGACTTGACATGGGTCTGGGTCAGTTGTCAGCAGAAGGTCCAAGCAACCGGCCGCATGGCCATCAATGTCGGGCACCCGTGTCAGTCTAGTCACCAGTTGGGAGAGACCAAGCGTCAGTGCGAATGCACACGCCAATCCCCCAGCATGGCCGGTGCTCCGGCATGGGCACAGCCACTCCTGGTGGTGGGCATTGAAGTCCCCCAGAACAACCAGCTGCGCCGATGGGCACCTGAGCTGAGCCAGTTCAGCTGAGTCCGAAAGATAGTGAAACAACCTGGTTGTCCCCATGTTGTCGGTGTGCGACCGATAGACACCAGCATAGAGTATCTGCTCCAAGCGAGAAACTGGAATCCTCAATGTTACGGAGACACCGACAGCAGATGTCATCGCGAGCACACACGCAGGCGCCAGCGCGTGGCTTAAAACTGTGCTCCAGGGTGTACCCCGGGCGGCGCAAGCATGCTGCGTCAGCCGGACATCTGATTTGCGTCTCCATGAGGAACAGCAGATGTGGTTTTTCGGTCTCATGGTGGTGATGGACCGGTATGAGATCGGAGTGCAGACCTCGGATGTTAGTGAGGTGCATTTTTTTTTTTGATCATGAGCGACTTTTCGTGTTCGCCCTCTTCCCACAACTCTTGCATAAACGCTCGAACATTTGCTGATTCATTTGCATCATGTGCATGAAGAATTAAGGTGGCACCCCACCCATGGACGTATTCGGCATAGGTACATTGATCATCGGCTGTTGCCCCTGTTGCGTAGACCCCATTGCTTGAAGCCAAGGTTGAGTCGCAACAGGTCGTGATGAAGCAGTTCCAAGGATCACTTCGAGTCCCACTTCTGATGACGAGGAAGGACGAGCATCGTTGTTTTTAATAAGGTGTGACGTCATCATTGCTGACGTCACATTCATCAGGATGGTTCTCTATCGAGGGTTGTTGATCCATAGTAACAGCAAAACTCCATAATATGGTTTTCAAGTTTTATTCAAGTAAATTGAGGAGCTCCGTACAGTCCGGCAGCTCGAGCGAGACTGAATTGCAATCGGTCCGCCGGCCGTATTTATACTAAACGAGCGGCTCACAAACAGTAAACAATTTAGTTTGATAATTTTCAAACTATGTGAACAGATAATTATTTCTACAAATATTTCAACGATTTACAAATCATAATTTGATCCTGAATACTTATTTATTAGTCTAGTATTTTATGAACATATTTGTGTTTCTATCAAATCATGCATTGATTCACAATTTATTTATTTTGATGAGACGAGTAATTGTATTTATGTGTTTATCATTAATGAAGTGTTGTTGCTATGCTTATTTTATGTGGTTGCGCCGATAGATATTTAACCTCAGGAAAAGACACTTACAATTGGATAAGCCAACTGCAAAGCACCACGGACAGTTTTTTTTTAAATGGCCCAATTTTTTTGTGAGCTCTTATGTTTGAGTATGTATTTCACTCTGTCAGTAAACAAATAAAACGATAAAATAAATATGCCTTAGACATCTATTTCATAAACATATCACGCCCTATTATTTTCAAGACCCAGTTTCAAATCACCCAGTATAGTAGGTATGAAGTTGTCGGTCGTACTACTTAATTTAGGTTAATAGTGAAGGTTGCTTTGAATCTTTGGACATCGACTCGGACATATCGGACACATTGGACTTTGAATGTTGTGATGTTTATTATTATTTCATTTTGTTTATAAGTTTTTAACACCTATAAATAAGCGCCGCGTCCCGTCGTGGATTGCCATAGTTGGACACGTCACCCTATTAAACTATGACCACAAATTATAAAGTATAAACCTCTAAAATCACTATCATAAATAAGTTCTTAATTAAGACTGATGAGTTGAGACAACAATTAAGTAAATCAACATACCTATTTAAATTGAATCTGAAATCACTTTAGACACAAATATTTTTAATTACATTTTATTTGGTAATCAAAGAAAACACAATGTAGATAATAAAAGTTGTTATCTTCCTTCGTAAGTCTTTATTTACGACTTCTAAAGTCGACGGCGGGTACATTGGGATTTTTACGACGTTCCGTGGGCGATGACGATGTGACTTTACATTATAATTTGTTTTATAGCTATTGTCGGCAACACTATAACTTCATGTACAAATAGAATTGTTGTCTTAATTAATTATTGTAGAAATTACATACTTCAGATGCCCTCATAGACTCTAAATCATGAGGTCCGTAAACTGTAAAGCAGAACGCGGCGATTGCGACAAAACTCATTTACAAAACTATAAGTCATCATGCCTCAATCCCTCCAAGAGACTGCCATACGCCGAGGTCGTCCAAGCCTCACGAGGGGTGCCCTCTTGGGCAGGTTGCTTAGTTTGTAATTATGTACGGTTTTACCAGCGAAACTTCCGTACTTCACAATCAAATATAGCCTATATCCTTCCACGATAATAGGCATGAGGAATCATCATCATAATCATCATCATCAGCCCGTATAACGTCCACTGCTGACATGGGCCTCCTCCCGAGGGAGGGCATTGCCATAGTCACCACGCTTGGCAGGCGGGTTGGTGACCGCAGTATTATGTTGTAACACACAAGGTAACGCTGCTGCCCGTTCCTTGATATACAATTATTATAGATTATGTAATAACAATCGGGACCAACGGCTTAACGTGCTTTCCGAGGCACGGAGGGTAGTCCCTCAACCAACCAGACCCGGAAAGAAATCTGAGAATTTACTCAAAGATTTCTTGTCCGGTGTGGGAATCGAACCCACGACCTCCGAGGTTTAAAGCGAGCCAATTACCACCACGCTACGGAGGTTGAGGCATGAGGAATAATAAATTCTATTTAGTCCGTCAGTTAGATTACCAAAAAATATTATACACGTTTTTTTTTTCGTTCCTCAAACAAAAAATGACGTTGAAACTTCGTGTGACGTCACTTCTATGTACAATTTACCCTAGTAGTGATGTCACAAGCCCCCCTCTCTTGAACTTTATAGTTTGTTGTTGCTCTGTATCTTTGTCAATATTTATTGATTTGATAAATAAAAAAATACGTGTCCTATATTTTTTAGTAATATAACTGATGGACTAATTATAATTTTCTAGTCGTCATGCCTATTGGGCTATATCTAATGCGTTCAAGCAAAAAAAAAGCAAAGTTAACCTACGTCATATCGCTCGGTCTTACTTAATGGTACAATCTCACCTCGTCCTCATCTTATAATCGAGCTCGCTTCTCGGAAACTACGAATAATTTTAGTAATATATGACGTAATGATAAGAGAATTGCTGCTGCTGCAATAAACGATGACCGTAGTTGGCAGCCGTAAATATTATGAAATGTTATCCTACTAATATTATAAACGCGAAAATTTGTAAGTATTGATGGATGGATGTTTGTTACTCTTTCACGTCAAAACTACCGAACGGAATTGGCTGAAATTTCGCACCGGGATAGGCTATACAACCTCCGTAGCGTAGCGGTATTTGGCTCGCTTTAAATCTCGGAGGTCGGGGGTTCGATCTCCACGCCGGACAAGGAAATCTTTGTGTAAATTCTAAGATTTCTTTCCGGGTCTGGTTGGTTGAGGGACTACCCTCCGTGCCTCGGAAAGCACGTTAAGCCGTTGGTCCAGATTGTTATAACATCATCTATAATAGTCGTATATCAAGGAACGGGCAGCAGCGTTTCCTTGTGTGGTACAACATATTACTGCGGTCACCAACCGGCCTGCCAAGCGTGGTGACTATGGCAAATACCCTCCCTCGGGAGGAGGCCCATGTTCAGCAGTGGACGTTATACGGGCTGATGATGATAGGCTATACGCTGGATTAAAATATAGGCTACAAAACATCACGCTCCCACCCACTGGAGCAGAGAAACACGGGTAAAACCGCGGGGCGGAGCTAGTTTTACTATAAATAACATTTATCGTCATAAAATATAGTCTTAGTCTTATCGTACTAGTGATTTTCTATAGTTTTAGTATATGTACGTGTTACCGCACTTCGGCTATTAGCCGAAGTGCGGCTACACCTAGGTTTAGCCGGCTACAACTAGGTGCAGCCGACCACATGCAGTTAAAGTTAGATCAACCTCAATAAGTCCCTGTGCAACTCCATTAGGTTTAGGTTATTTTTTTTTAACCACCCCAACACCTTTTTGTGCCGTGCATAGGTATTGTTTAATTTAAATAAAACCTAGTTCTAGCCGAAGATAAGTAGGATACATCTAAGTTTAACCGCATGTGGTCGGCTGCACCTAGTTGTAGCCGGCTAATCTTAAGTTTATGTTCACACCTACCTTTAACCGTAACATATGCAATTTTCCTAATTTGGTATATTTGGTTTTATTGTTGAAAATACTATAAAACTTTGCCAGATTCCAGTCTAAAATAAATGAATGACTCGGGGTAACAAATTAATTTCCATTATGTATGAATCAATTTCACCGGCCGTAGCCCAATGGCTAGGGCGTCGGACTTGTGATCTTGAGGTCGCAGGTTCGAACCCCACCCATTGCACTACCGACGTGGACCCACTCGTAACACAAGCATTTTAGCTTAGCACGAGGGGTTAACCAGAATACTTACTAGTAGACTGCAAAACTCAGCTAGTAACCATAAAAAAAAAAAAATTGAGTAGGTAACCCAATCCTTGTAGTATAATTAGTATATGAAATTATTATTCTTCCCTCTCCATAGCGATGACGCTATGTAGAGGGGAGCATAATAATGTATTTCCCTACGGAAAAACAGGTATATTAAGTAAAAGATATGACAGCGATAATTGTCATTGTAATAATAATTTATACTATACACTTTTTTTACGTTACCATAGCGAGCAATTACATAAATTCTATTTTTTTGATAGTTTGCGATTCTTTTGCTTAATTATCGCTGTCGCTTTTTTACGTAATAACTGTGGTGGCTATCAGCTACTGCTCTGTTACTACTGAAAATTATCACTGGTACATATAGTTTTAGATTGTGTAAAATTCTCCCCAAAAAAAGTTTTCAAGTCAAGAACAATACGGTTTGGTGCTAATTGCCTCAGAAACTTTGTCAACATTTCCCTAAATTTGTACATAGTTTGTTCCTCGATGCCTAATGATAGTCGTTAACTAAGCGAGTTTGGCTTATAATTGGCTATAGTTAGCCTTAGTGCGCACTTAAAAGTTTACAGAAAAAGGAATGATAATAAGTGGTAGTTGAAACTTTTTAATTTCGTGTTAGTTTGGCTAGGGCATCGGACTAGGGCGTCGGAATTGCGATCATGTGGTCGCCGCCGGTTCGATCCCCACCCATTGCACTACCGACGTGCATCCACTTGTAACAGAAGCGTTATAACTTAGGACTAGGGGTTAACAAGAATATTAGCAGAATTCAAAAACTCTGCTAGTAATCAATAAAATAAAATAAAATAACCTTTTTACATACATTTTTCCGAGTCTTCACTTTAATGACTAATTTATAGGTACAACTAACATTTAAAAGTGCAATAGCATCGCAATAGTTAATAGCTTGCCCTATTGTGAAATTGACAATGTCAATCGTATGCGAGCAACCACTCAGCAAACGAATAATGTGTATGTGTGTTTGTAAATTGTCTTCAAAGAAGAAGGTGATAAGTAGAACAAGTATTGTCGCTAGTTTTGGAAAACTTCTACTAGACTTTTGAACGCTACTGTACCTAACATACCTACTATGGTCAAAGCCAAGAGAAATTGTTATGGAAGAAATTTCGTATCTGTACTAACTTAATTATTAAATATTAGCTGCGCCCCGCGGTTTTATCCGCGAAACTCTGCTCCAGTAGGTCGGAGCGTGATATTTTGTATCCTATATGTTAATCCAGCTTATAAACTATTCACGTGCAAACTTTCAGCCAAATCCATTCACTAGTTTTTGCGTGAAAGAGTAACAAACATCCATCCACCCAACCATCCATACTCACAAACTTTCGCGTTTATAATATTAGTAAGGATTGTCTTGAATAAATGCCACAATAGGCGTGACGACAGTATCAAAAAATTAAAGATTTAATGTTTTTAGGGGAAAGTACATATAAAAAGAAATTATTACACTTATTTATTTTTATATTTAACCTTGAGATTAATGTGATTTTTAATAAAATAAAAGATTAAAATACTGCAATCGGCCATTTTGACTGAAACATCAATCACGGCGTATGACGTCACGATATTGTAACCATCAAAGAGAGGCTCGAGCACACCAAATGCGAGTCAAAATTATTGAACTTCAATAATAGTTTTTAAAAAAATTTAATATAAAAATTACAATTTAATACAATGATTATTAATTTATTAATATAATGATTACACTTTTATTATTAATATAAGAATTATACTGAGGTTTGATGTAGACTAAGGTACGAGTAGTAGTGAATATTCTCTTATGCTTGTTCAGGGTATTTATACTCTTCACTGTCCCATTGTTTCATTATAATAGACTGTTCTTCGGAATCATGTTTGTTATGTTTCCTGTGTTATTCTTCGAAAATATGTTTGTTATTCATAATGTTTCTCTTTACTGGTGATCCACGGTGTTATGGATAATGGTTGCATTTCAATAGGAGCATTAGGTTGCATTTCAGTAAACAACATGGGTGGCTTGTATATTGTTATTACCTTATTATCATGTTCCTTATTGAGGTCTGGTTGACTATCCCCCTCTAAATTCAAAGTCCTAGGTTTCCAGCAAACCTTGGATCTGCAAAATTTCAAATAGACGAAGCCACTTATCATAATTATTGTGACTACGGTAATCCAACTATATTGAATTATTTGGTGTGTTTCTGAAGTCACTAAAGTTTGCACTTCTTTCAATTGTTTTATTTTTGCTGTTATTTTAGATTTATCATAATTTAATTCAATTTCTGGTACTTCTTCCATCTTTGGGAATTCAATATTTGGTATTATTATCTTTTCTGTAGATAATTTTGTTTTATATAATGTTTTTCCTGAAACATTCAATGCACAATTGTCACCTTGTAATATATATGATCCTTTTGCCCAAGTAATTTCTTGATGTTTATTGCAGTCTATTTGAACTTCAGTGGTTCTATTAAAATACATGTAGATTGCTTTAGGAGATATTTCTTGTATTTCTTCTATCGGACATCTTATGGGTATTGTTTGACATTTATTAGCTTCCTTTTTGAAAAGTATTTCAGTTTCACAAGTATCTACTTCAATAGGCTTTCCGTTGCAAATCAAAGTATCATAATCTTTGCAACTTTCCACTTCATAAATTTCTTCATTATTATATGCTACTGTAACCTTTTGCATTAAAGGATAGGAACAGGTAGGGGTGTTTAGGATAACGGGAACAATTTTCCTTGTTTGATACAAATTTTTCTTAACTAATGGTATTTTTATAATGAAATATACAGTTCCATCAACAATCTTACTACTAACTGTTATAAAAGGTTCAATATCATTAACATTATTAGATATCATTAAGTCTATAGGTAAGCATTTTAAAGTATCTTCTAAAACATGAGATTGAATTATACTATAGTGATACATTCCATGTTCAGCAAAAGTTATAGCAGTAGCTAATCTTTCAGATACATCTTGTAAAGTTTGAGCTTGTAATAATAAACTTATAGCAATCTTTTGTTGTATTTCGCTATTTGTTATGGAGACATATCGCTCATTTATTTCTTTCTGTATTTTTGTCATTTTATTTATTTGGTTATTATATTCCTCTAAAGATTCATTTGTTATTGAAATCTGTTTATTATAAGCGACTCTAAGGGTTTCTAAATCTCTTTGAATATTATTTAAATCATCTTGGTCTAAATTTCCTGTTATACTTTTAAGTACTGAACCAAGTCCATTAATTAAACCTCTTTTTATTCTATTCTTACTTTGGATATTTAAATGATTACATATTTCGCTTACATGATCTATGATTATCTTAATTCTTTGATATATATGTTTTACATCTTCTAACTTAGATTGATATATTACTTCCTCGGTGGTCTTTTTAATATTAATCAGATTTTCTACAATAGGTCTTATATCTAGCTTATGAATTATCGTCCATTTTCCTTCGACTATGCGGGCAGGTTTAAGTTCAACTAAAATCACATGTTCGTTTAAATTTAACTGCTTGAACTTGAAACTGACGGTAACGGCGGCTCTGTAACAATAAGTTCCTCTATGTGGTAAGTTCTACCATTACTCAATTTATATTTATTATTTTGTTCTACTGAAATAATTTTATATGGTCCCAAAAATCTTGGTTTTGTTTTGTGTCTATCTGCCATACTATTTTTTAAATAAGCTAAATCTCCTATATTGAAAGTTTTTGGAGGTCTTACTCTCCTATTGTGATATTCGTTACGTTTTTCCTTTTCTTTTTGAATTATATCGTGTACATTTTTATTTAAATTATTCGTAAATTCTTTTTGTTGTGCCGTATAACGTTGTATAACTATACGCAAATTGTCGAAATTTTTCAATTTAGGTTTTCTACCAAAATGAACTTCGAAAGGAATCATGTTAATAGTACTGTGTGTAGTATTATTGTAAGCATGAGTAATATAATAAATCTTTTGTGTTTGATCTAATTCGGATTCTCTCTGTAATCGATAGAGTTCTTGAATTGTACTATGTAATCTTTCCACATCTGAATTAGATTTGTGATGTTGTGGAGATGTCGTGTGATTAATAATATCATATGTTTGAAAAAGTTCGTTAATGATTTCACTACAGAATGATTGTTCTCCATCATGTACAATTTTCTTTGGTGCTCCTATCATTGAGAATATTTCAATTAGAGTGTCATATACTCTACTTTTTTCTGTGGGTTTAACTATCGCATATTTAGAGAATTTATCGATAATCGTAAGGTACCATTGCCTTTCTAAAGACATAAAATCTATATGCCATATTTCCATAGGTTCATACGGAGTTTCAGTTTCTCTAAGTAATGTTGTATTTGGATGTCGATTGTATTTTTCCTTTTTACAAGTTTCACAATTAAGTATAAACTTTTTTATTTGTTTTCGCATACCTTCCCAATAATATTTTTCTTTTAATTGTTTATAAATGCTTTCTATGCCTGCATGACGATTATTATGTAAATGATAATTTCTTATTAGAGTTAGTTGTTCTTCTTTTTCATTAATTTCTATTAAGGATTTAGTAAATCTTGTTGGTTTAAATTTAGAATGATCAAAATATCTTCTATATACTTCTGATACTTTATAATATAGTTCTTCATTAGGTATAATAAAAGCATACTTTTCACGCGGTAAATATTCTAACATAAATTCTTTAATTACTTGCTCTTCGTTTTCTGGAGGTATATAAAAGTACCATACTGAATCTTTTCTTTCAGCTTTTTTATATGGTGCATATTCGAAAATTACTCTACGTAATCTTTTAGGAGGGTAAGCATTTATTATCGGGATACCTGAATCGCTGTCACGTTGATTTGAATGAATTGTATTATCTGAACTATTATTATCGTCTTGAGAACTTTGGCTACTAGATATAGAGTTCTCTCCTAAGTTAACTCTCATTGAATCTACGTTTTGATTATTATCTATAGGTTCGGATAATCTGTGTGAAGGACCTGCTATTTGTGAGGAGGCATCATCCTCGGTATAAAATAATTCAATTCTACTTAAAGCGTCAGCTACACGATTATCTTTTCCTTTAACATGTTCAATCTTAAAATCATAATCTTGTAATTTTAATTTCCATCTAGTTAGTCTTTGATTAGGTTCTTTAAGTTTTGTTAACCATATAAGAGCTTTATGATCGGTTCGTAAAATAAATTTTCTTCCATAGATATAGGGTCTAAATTGTGTAATTGCCCATAATATTCCTAATAGTTCACGCTCTGTTGTATTATATTTTTGTTCTGTACTAGTTAGAGTTCTGGAGGCATAAGCTATTGGATGATTATCTTGACTTAATACGGCTCCTAATGCAATATCAGATGCGTCGGTTGTAATAATAAAAGTTTTATTAAAATCAGGGAAAGCTAATATTGGGGCATTGGAAAGTAAATGTTTACATGTTTTTATGGCATCAATATATTGTTTATCGTTAACATTAATTGTAGCATTCTTTTTCGTAGCTTCTGTTAAGGGTTTTATTATTTTACTCAGGTTAGGCACAAATTTTCGATAATAACCTATTAGTCCTAAAAATGCTCTAATTTCTCTTAAAGTTTTGGGGATTGGGAATTTTTGAATAGCTTCAATTTTCTTTTGGTTTGGTTTGAGACCATCTTTGTTTAATACATGACCTAAGAATTCAATTTCTTCTGTCATAAAAATGCATTTGTTTTTATTTAATTTTAAATTAGCTTTTCTCAGTGCTTCAAATACTTGTTGTAATTTGTTTATGTGCTCTTGTTTGGTTTTTGAATAGATTATAACGTCATCTAAGTATACTAAACAAATGTTACGCATAATTTCAGTTTTTAACACATTATTCATCATTCTCTGAAAAGTAGCGGGGGCGTTTTTTAATCCAAAAGGCATTCTTAAAAATTCAAAATGTCCATAAGGTACACTAAAGGCTGTTTTTTCTATTGAGTCCTTATCCATTCTTATTTGATGGTAACCTGATGTCATATCTAGTGTTGAGAAATAATTATTTCCTTGCAATTTAGAAAATAGTTCTTCTATATTAGGTAGAGGAAATTTATCGGATTTTGTTACTTCATTAAGGCGACGATAGTCGATCACCATTCGCCATTTTGGTTTACCTGATTGATCTATTTTTTTTGGAACGATATGAACGGGTGAGGCCCATGGAGATTCTGAGGGTCTAATAATATTTTCTTGTAATAATTTTTCGATCTGTTTATTAACTTCTTCTTGTTGAATTTGGGGTAATCTAAAAGGACGTTGGTATATTGGTTCATCTGATGTTAAATTAATTTTATGTTCAATGGTTGCGGTTGCACTATTTGTAACATCGTCGGTAAATAAGTCTGCATAAGTTTTACATAAGTCTTCAATATTTAAATTATCTTCATCGGTCATGTGAAAAATTAAAATTTCTCTTTCCGGTAAAGTTAATTTTCTTTCTTTAAGATCTATTTTAGCGTTAATTTGTTCTATCATTTCAGTACCCATTAATATATCATATTTTTGGCTGAAATTATAAATATAAAATTTCATTGGTCCGTTATCTTTACCAAAATATTTACACCAAAAGGGAGTTTCAATTAATCCATTATGTGATGTAACACCATGAGAAGTTCTAACAACAAATTTACTAGGTTTCCAAAATTCTGAAAAATATCTTGCAGCTCTATTTGTTATAAAAGAACGTTGACTACCAGTGTCGATGAGAATTTTTAAATTAGGGTTATCGGTTTCAAAATAAGGTAAATAAGATTTTACATGATTAAATTCTATGATCCTTTGTCTGTTTGAGGCTTGTCGGGAAAATCCGGTATTATTGGTAAATCTAAAAAATTATTTGGTTCAGGATAATCACAAATATCTTGCTCACCTGTATTTATATATCCTTGAAAATAAACATCACTTTCACAATTATATTCCTGTTCGTTTTCAGGATGATAAAACACTTCTTCGGCTACTATGCCTTTTCCTAAACTTATTTGGTTTGGTTTAATTCGCGACGCGGTACGCATTGATACGTCTTCTACTTCGGGTTTGTTTTCACTAACTGACGTTTGTTGTATCGGATATCTGTTTTGTTGAAAGTATTGATGTTGTGGTCGAGCGAATGCATTGTTTGGATTCGGATTCCACGGATATCGTTGATGATATGGCGTTGTTTGTTTTACGTTATACATCCTTTGGTTAATGGATCTTTGTGTCGGTGGATAAGTATGTTTGGGTTGGCTAGTGCCTGGGTTTGGTTGCGAATTATTGGGTTTCATTATGTGAGTTGGATATGAATGGTTTATTATGCGCG
This sequence comes from Nycteola revayana, assembly GCA_947037095.2. NCBI lineage: Eukaryota > Metazoa > Arthropoda > Insecta > Lepidoptera > Nolidae > Nycteola > Nycteola revayana. Next base: position 18,136,993 of record OX344847.2, on the reverse strand, counting down.
GAGGTGGTAAAATTTGAGAGAATTTTTGTTTAATATTATCAAATCGACCTTCAGCTTCTAATTGTAATATCTTTTGTGCGGTATCGTTAAAACTACAATTGGATACATAAATTTGATCGTGATAGGGTAGGCTATTTCTTAAAGTATTTTGAGCTATATTAATATAAGGTTCCATTACTTCATCAATAAATGTTTTATTTTCGTATTTATCGGCTAATTTACTTTTAATAAAAAATAATTTTTGTTTTAGTTCGAAGATTAAATCTTTATATGTTCCACGTCTCTTGACATTCGATAATTCTATTAATAAAGTATTAAAGTCGTGATTATCACCACATTCTCTTTTTAGAGCGACCATAATATTTGGCCACTTAAATTGATGGTCAATCATACTTATGCTAACGGCAGCTTTGCCTTCTAACTTACTTAATAATAACATAACGTTTTCAGGTTTTTCGCCTACAAGTGTTAACCACTGTTTTGCACTGTTTATATAATTATATAAAGTATATGGGTCTCCATTGTATGATGGGACAAAACAAATCAAAGTTTTAGGGTCCATTGTGGATATTGAATTTTCTTTCTTTTCTATGAAAATAGTCTCACCACTTGGGACGTTATTCGAGCTGCGCGACTGTGCGGAGCTTAAATCACCCGAAATCGTAGGAAAAGGGTCGGATTCACCACTAACCCTACTCTTAGGTCTAAATACAAATGTTGCTGGCTTGAGGAAGAAGGGTTTTGTAGGAGATCTTGGAGGATTCATACAAAAGGTACTTACAGCAGCAGCACGACGACAAAACGAATCAGCATCTTAAATCTTGACTTACTTATTTGTTGGGCTTCCCAGTTATTAAGACTTGAGAGTCACGTAATTTTCGGTCACGATGTACGGGATTTTTGTAGATCACGTTGTTCGATTTTTCCGATTTTTACGAAGCTGGGCCGCACGTTGGGCGCCAGTCAAAATTATTGAACTTCAATAATAGTTTTTAAAAAAATTTAATATAAAAATTACAATTTAATACAATGATTATTAATTTATTAATATAATGATTACACTTTTATTATTAATATAAGAATTATACTGAGGTTTGATGTAGACTAAGGTACGAGTAGTAGTGAATATTCTCTTATGCTTGTTCAGGGTATTTATACTCTTCACTGTCCCATTGTTTCATTATAATAGACTGTTCTTCGGAATCATGTTTGTTATGTTTCCTGTGTTATTCTTCGAAAATATGTTTGTTATTCATAATGTTTCTCTTTACTGGTGATCCACGGTGTTATGGATAATGGTTGCATTTCAATAGGAGCATTAGGTTGCATTTCAGTAAACAACATGGGTGGCTTGTATATTGTTATTACCTTATTATCATGTTCCTTATTGAGGTCTGGTTGACTTGCGTATGCGTTACTACGGCGTAATCACGCCGTAGACACGCGCGTAGCTACGGCGTAACCCGATGTCACACCGGGTTACGCATACGCTTACGCATCCGAGCCGAGTACGCAACGCACATGGCCTATTGCGTACCCGGCTGCGGCAGCCATATTTTATTCTGTTTTCGAAGGTTGTGTTGTGCACGATGTCTGACATGACGAGGAAGAAGCAATATTAATACTATTGTGCCAGAATAATCCTGCGGAATATATATATTTATACGATGCATTTTTGTAGAATTTACTTTTTGGATTGTAGATACATTCATAAATACGCACAATTTCAATAAGTTTTTCTATTCATTATAAAAACAATACAAAACACCACTACGTGCCAGTATATTTGTAAAAAACTACAACTGACTGCAAGTTACGCGCGTAGGGCTACGCACAGCAAAGGTACGTGCGTGTACACGCACGTACCTTTGCTGCTCGGTGTGACGTCCAATAAGGCGCGCCATTGAATACAATGTCATCATGCAACGTTGCCGCTCTGCTTTGCGCAAGGTACGGCGTAGGTCACGCAGTCAGTTTGTGCCTTGGGAGCTGCATTGCGTAGGGCTACGCATTACGACTACGCGCACGTCTACGTTACGCAAGCGGTGTGTCCTGTCTCATACGGTTCCATACATTACAACTCAGCGGTACGTGCACGTCTACGCTTACGTCTACGCATACGCATCCGGTGTGCTCAAGGCATTAACCACTGCGTTAGGTTTGGCGGACTCAATGACATTTTTTACAATAGCGTGACGTCATAGCCGACGCCATGACACTTGAGGCCTTTTTTCGCGCGCTATTTAAAATTTAATAGAAATATGGCTTAAACTTCGTTAAATTTAAATTTATTACCGAAATATTGTGTTTTTCGTACTTAGAAAATGACTACCCACGTTGCGCAAGAGGATTTCAAAATCTTGCCTTATGCCTATTGTTAATATGTAATGTTATTTCATGTCAGTGGCTAAATGTTATAGGGATAAAATTAGGCACACACACAGTTTGAGTGCCAACAGTTCAGTAAGCCTGCTAAGTGGGCCATTGTACGTGACCATACTCGCTTAAACAAACCGTTAAATAGCTAGAAAGATAGTTCGAACCGTAGATTATCAAATTTGCTATAAAATGTTACGTAACGCAATTAGCAATTGCAATTGCAGGCGCCAAAGGAAGTAAAGTTTAGCATTCAGTAAAGATTACAATAATATGATACAAATATCAAAATTAAAATGCATATGGATATAACTACGAGTTGCAAAAGGTTTATATAAAGAAAAGTTTTTTAACAAGCTTGCGTAAAAAGAGTTGATGAGTTGAATATAGATGTTATTTCGGTTCAGTGATTACGACACTTGCTTGTAAAACCTAGTGTAGGGTTCGATTCCCACCTGGGACAATTATTTGTGTCAACAACATATAGTTATTATGAGTGTGCTACGTCTCTGTCAAATGATTTTTTTTAAAGTACCCCGCGACAACCGGATCAATTTTTCTAGTTTTCCTGGTTTTGTGAACGTCGCTTCCCAATTTAAAAAAATCACGCAAAAAATAGAAGCGTTGCCTAAATGACTGATTGATTGACGGATCAACACAGCCTAAACTGCTGATCGTATAAATTTGAAACTTGGATGGTGTATTCTGTATATAGGGTTACTATATTATACCCGCACTATATTATATTATAGTGTCGTGCTATATTTCAGTCCATTGTACTATATATTATAGAAAAATAATATAGTACGAATGAACGAACTTAGTTTCCTTTATCCTTTAAAAGCGTTAAGGGAGAATATGTAGAGGCGTCGTTGACTCGCCTACTAATATTATTTGATATTCAGACTTTGTTGACCAAACTACAAAAAAAATTATGTGTACTATTTTATTTCCTTAATTTCTCAATAGTAGTGTATTTTTTTATAATGTTTTGGAAAACTACAATATTATCACCAAAAAAAGGTGGCAGCCCTATCTGTATATAACATATCCATCCAATTAGAAAGAAGTTTTAAAACTGTTACCCCTAAGACGATAAATAGGGCATAAACATAACAAATGTGTGATGGAGGAATTGGTATCTGAGAGGTGTGCAAAGTTGTTACTTGTCCGTCACCGTAACCGTCGTTCCAGTGACTCGAAAGTATCCGTTAAAAATAATCGTATCTTTATCACGTCACGTCGGTCACTCTCATCACAAATACATGCTTCCGAGGTTACAAGTTCCTCTCATTTAGGTAGTTATTGTCACAGTTGTCACTTCGATCACAATTAGGTACACGATTCAATTAGAGGTTGTCATCGGCAATGGTTTGGACTTTGCTGTTGTCTTAAACGTCTAAATTCAAGAGGGAGAAAGACTTGCCGCGCAATTGCTGTGATACGGAACGACACACGTTACTTTTGAACGTAGTTTCTTTTTGAAAGATTACAGTGATAACTTTAGTCAGCGGATAATAGTATTTTTTTACTGTGTCGTTATTTATCATCCAACTCTACTACGCGGAAAGAGTGTCGGGAAACAGCTGACTGCAGCAAGTCAGCTGAGATACGCCATGCTTAACCATACTAGTTAGGCTCTGGCGTCCCATATACACCGATATTCCTTGGACATGTTAATGAAATGAAATGAAAACGTTTATTGATAATGTAGACGAATCGATCGTACTTATTATAAGTCAAATACAATGATAAAAATATAAAAAGAGAAATAAAAAAAAATCTTGACTAATCAATTAGTATACATTTCAACAGTAATGTTATTAAATAGAATTAAAATCTACCAATGTGGCATGTGGTAGTCGCGTATTATAAATATAATTTAGAATCATCCAGCGCGGGCTGGGATTAGGTCAGAAGTATAGAACGCGTCGCGAGCCTCGCCTTGCAAGGACGACCGGACCCTATCCTAGCTTCCTACGAGTCTTTCTCTGTCTACCTACGTTGTGACACCCGGAGAAGAAAGACTATAAGAAACTCCGAAATCATTCTTTTTGTCATCTTTTAAAGTCTTTGATTAATCATTTAATCATTTTTTATCTATACCTACGGAACGGGAGTTACGAGTTGAAAGAGCATTGTGACGGCGATTAGTACCTATTGCCCATTGGATTCGGTGGTAGCATTAAAACGCGTCCGTTGTTATATGCTCATGGTCCACCAAAATAATGACAATTGTTTTGGCATAATATAGACAGAACAAGCATTTTCACTAAGAACAATATAAATAAATTATAACATTTAATTTTATAGATATAAATAAATAACCAATTTAATTCATACAATTTCTAATTCATGTTTGACTATTTTACAAGGTTATAAAATAAAATGACCACCAAAAATATATTCTTGACACCAGAAAAATAAAGTCTAAAATTATAATAGTACTAGCTATTTTAGTCACGACTGCACTTCAAATTGTATTCGAACACCAAATGTAGTTAATGATCACCAAATCTTAGCGAGCAAATTATTGCGCTATTTCTACCTTAATAAAATCAATGAAAAATGACAATCGGTTAGGTTAGGTTAGAGCTGCGGCCATACAACGCACGAGCCGAGCGAGCGAAGCGAGCGGTGCCGCGGCAGCGGCCGGCGAGTGCCAGAACCCAATAGTAAATTAGTAAAACATTTAGGTACTTTTGGTGATCATTTACTACTTTTGGGTTAACAATGATTTATTTGGAGTCATTTTGCTTAAATACGATAGCGAAATGTTAAAACTTTGGTTACAATTTTACATTAAAATGCGGGTTTAATTTTGGTGTTATATGTTACTATATCTGATGGTAAGTTAAACATAAGCCTTTTACAAGTGCCAGCAATTGGTTTACGTGAATAAAAATGATTTTTGTTTTATTTTTATTAATAATGTTGTTGTAGTATTATAAATTAAAGTAGCATTTGAATTAAATAAAAGGCGCTTACATCTGATCCGTTATCCGAGAGTACAACTGTACCTACATTGATACAATAATAAGAGTTTAACAGTACTATCAGTTACTAACCTTTTATCTATCTATAAAAGTGGTATAAAAGTTTGAAATTGGATTCCATTACGTAGCACCTAACTATCTAACTGCATCAGGTCCGCAGCGAGATCGAAAAACTTCTATGTGCAATGTTCAAAGTCGTTTAAAAATAGTCGGTTAAAATATATGAGGACAGTACAACGGCTTCTTAGCTGCAGTATCGAGTAACTACGATATTTGCTCGCTCTGGGAGCAATATCGTGAATTTGTTAGCTTTGGGATTTGTTACTTTACAGTTAAAGGATATTATATTAACCGAAGAAGACAGTTTACATAGTTTAGGTGACTTTTATTAAATATTTGGTTCGCTTCACGGTTACCAGCGTTACTCTGTTCCAGTGGGTCGGAGCGGGGAGTTTTGTAGCCTTTATTTTAAGATGCAGATTAAAGAGTTTAGGAGATTCGTAGTGAATACTAGCCGCATCCCGCGGCCTTACCCGCGTTACTCTGCTCCAGTGGGTCGGAGCGATATGTTTTGACTATACTAATATTATGAAGAGGTTAAGTTTGTGACGTTGTAGGGGTAATCTCTGGATCTACATACATACATACTTAAGCTCTCGCCTGTTTCCCAGCGGGGTCCATTGTCTCTGCCTGACAATGGACCTCCACTTGCTACGATCCCTACACACATCTTTCGCTTCATTCACTCTCATAACATTGTTCATACAAGCACGTCGGTTTAGGGTGGATCTTATTTGACCTTTTGCGAGAATGTCTCCGATTTGGTCAGAGAACGTTCGTCGAGGTCTTCCCCTTCCGACTGTGTCACTCACACTTGCCATGTTTACCTGTTTTGTCAATCTTTCTTCATCCATTCTTTCCACGTGACCAACATTCCCTTCTCTATCTTCGTAATCACGTCCTCTTTCACTCCACACCGTCCCTCGCCCTCCCGACCCTTAGTTTGCTAAGAACCTTCCGATGCCCTCGTAGACCCGAAGTCCGAGAGGCCCGCGAACTGTAAAGTAGAGCGACAGTTGCACAAAACTATATATAATCCCTCAATCTCCCCGTCAGCGACCGCCCTGAGCCGAGGTCCAAGTCCCATAGGGGACGCCCTCTTGCGCAGGTTACTTAGTTTGTAGTGTTTAAACCATTTATCTAGGCTGGAGCTCTGCTCGCCTTTATGTCCAGTGAAGTAGCAAAAGACTCCTGGCTAACTACATATGTCCGTCCGAAAAAAAAAAAAAAACTCCACACCGATCTCTTATCACGTTATTCCATATTCTGTCATTCAATGTTAACCCACATATACTTCTCAAAGCTCTCATTTCCACAGCATTAATTTTATTTTGATCCTTCTTCTGCCATACCCAACTTTCGCTACCATACTACTCGCTTTGGATCTACTAAGCCCATTTTGAAAATTCTTGTATCAATAGAAAGCCACGTCATTTGTGAGTGTCATAGGCTATATTTTAGGTTAAAGTTTCCACGGGAACGGGGTTTACGCAAGTAAATCCGCGCGGGACAGCTAGTAGCTTATATGTTAATCGTGAAAACTTACTGCTGTATCCGAATAGTAGTTTTTGTGTGAAAGAGTAACAAACATCCCTCCAACTTTCGCGTTAATAACATTTAGCAAGGATAAGGATTGTGAGCTAGTCACGGTTTTGTGTTTGTGCAAGCGGCGCTCGGCGTGACGTCTACGGAATTACTTATTAGTCTGGCCATAAATACGAATACAATTAAAAATAAACAAAATATTACATTTGAATTTGGAATCTGTCATTTTTATATGATTGTTCATTGTGGTTTCTCATTTTCGCGCCATTACATTGTCAAATAAATTATGACAATTAAAATGGAGTGGGGTGATAAATGAGCGTGTTTATGCTCAAAGCTCTAAAGAAACTTCCCAATCAGCCAACAGAGCAGAACGTGGACATTATCCGACTTCAATTATGGTATGGTGGGGTGTTAAGTATGAAGGAGTGACTGAGCCATATTTTTGTGAAAAAGGTATCAAAGCATCGGCACAAGTGTATCAAAATACCATTCTTGAGAGAGTAGTTAAGCCCCTTAACAACACCATGTTCAATAACTAAGAATAGCGCTTTCAGCAAAACTCAGCGCCGGGTCATAAAGCTCGATCCACTCAATCTTGGTTAGAAACGAACATTCCGGACTTCATCAGAGCTGAAGACTGGCCGTTACCTAGTCCTAATCTTAATCCGCTGGATTATGATTTATGGTCAGGTTTAGTGAGTATGGCATGCTCTAAATGCCATGATAATTTGATCCTAAAACAATCCATACGATTGGCAGTGAAGAATTTTCTCTTGGAAAGAGTGCTTCTATTGATAACTCAACGTTTAGACCACTTCGCTTTTATATATTTTTAATGATTTTATATTAATGTATGAAACTACCACACTGTGATAGTTATAAATGTAACGTGCAATAGAAAAAAATATTTGTAACAATATTTAAAAGAGTAAGTATATTGCTCATTGCCGGAATCAGTGAATTATGGTAAGCAGGCCCGGATTTAGAAGTGCGGAGGCCCCGGGGCAACTAAGGAGAAGAGGCCCCCTGGCCACAAATTAGTTTCCCTCTAAATGTGTAGAAAATTTGAAGTATGTAGGTACCTACTTTTCTAGAAGTATGTAGGTCTAATTTAAGTGAACAAATACAGATGAATAATCGTTATTACAATTAAGAACTTGGACGTTAATCATGATTCTACAAAGTACTGTACGTAAAGGTACAATACCGAAAACATTAATAAAAGAAAAGTTATTGAGTTTACTTGTCAGAATTTTAATCTCTATTGTGGTGGCCCCTCTATTGTGGAAGCCCCGGGGCAGTTGCCCTGGTTGCCCTCCCTTAAATCCGGCCTTGATGGTAAGGCGTCAACTAATACCAACGAGTAAGTGCTTAGTTAGTAGGTATGTTGGGGCTTCCATGCTTCTGTAGTGCCTCGGAAATGTTTACATAGGCGAGGGTTGATAGCTTTCAACATTCGAAAGCGCCTCACTCCTCGAGGAGGGTGGCGTGTTCTTACGCCAACGACATCCTGAGAACTTTATCCCTTGCTTGGATACGTTAGCATCCGTTGAAAGTGACAAAACACTAGAGCTAGTACTTAATTGTTTGTAAGGTTACTTTTATTTTATTAACTATATTTTGTGATCTGAATAGGTAGTAAAATGCAGTTAAACTAGTTGTAATTGATTTTTCAAAAACCTCTAGTGAAATTTACAATTAACCGAGTGAAACCGAGCGGGGGACATATAATCTAATCTTGAAATATTGAAAAATCATTACTTCATGAAAACGGTATCCTACTATCTCCGTAACGTAGCGGTATTAGGCTCGTTTTAAATCTCGGAGGTCGTGGGTTCGATCCACACGCCGGACAGAAAATCTTTGTGTAAATTCTAAGATTTCTTTCCGGGTCTGGTTGGTTGAGAGGCTACCCTCCATGCCTCGAAAAGCACGTTAAGCCGTTGGTCCCGATTGTTATAACATCATCTATAATAGTCGTATATCAAGGAACGGGCAGCAGCGTTTCCTTGTGTGGTACAACATATTACTGCGGTCACCAACCGGCCTGCCAAGCGTGGTGACTATGGCAAATACCCTCCCTCGGGTGGAGGCCCATTTTCAGCAGTGGACGTTGTACGGGCTGATGATGATGATGATGGTATCCTACTAATATTATATATCCAACCAATGCTATAAACGCGGAAGTTTATAAGTATGGATAGATGGATGGATGGATGTTTGTTACTCTTTCACGCCAAAACTAATAAACGGAATTGGCTGAAATTTTGTGCCGGGATAGTTTATACGCTGGATTAACATATAGGCTACAAAAAATCACGCTCCGACCCACTGGAGCAGAGTGACACGGGTAAAACCGCGGGGCGCAGCTAGTAAACTATAAAATCATTTATGAGAGAAGTTATACATATATACGAGTACCTATATCAATCTCGGAACAAATAAGTGAACAGTAACATCCAACTGGCGCATTACAGTTGGCGCGTCACATCCGGGACGAGACAACATGGCCGTAATCTCACATCCGGCTGTCGTCGCTTCAACGCACGGAAATACTGACTGATTTACGAATATTATACCTACTAGTTGCGTTCATTAATACTTAAATTAATTCGACGAGCTACTGAATAACACCTCTTACGGATATAAGTTGCTTCATAAAATATATGCCTACCCTTTACCGGTAGATATAATAAATTTAGTGTTGAAATTGAAAAATGATAAATTTAAATTTTCTATTTTTAGCCTCCGACGCAAAAAGAGGGGTGTTATAACTTTAAACGCTGTGTGTGTCTGTAGCACCGTAGCTCCAAAATGCGTGGACAAATTTTGAAGCTTTTTTTTAAGATAATATAAAAAAAACATAATCGAAGAGAACAAGAGCGAAGTGAGGTCCATATAAGTACTATAATATATTATTATTAGTATTTATAAATTTTAAATAGTTAGTTATTTATAAGTTAGTTTTAGTTTAGATATATGTATTACTAGATTCCCGCGCGCGGTTTCACCTACGTTCCCGTGGGAACTTCATAATGAAAATGAATCATCGGGGGATAGTGTAGCTTTCCAACGGCAAAAGATTTTTTCAAATCGGACCAGTAGTTACGGTGCCTATTCAATACAAACAAATAATCAAATCTTTCCTCCTTATAATCTTCTACAATATAAAAATGAATCGCATAATGTGTTGGTAAGCGCATAACTCAACAACGCCTGGACCAATTTGGCCAATTCTTATTTTTAAATGTTAGTTGAAGTTCAAGGATGGTTTTTACAGCGAGAAAAATTCAAATAATTGCCGGAAAATCCTTAAAAACAGCCTTTTTCTTTTTCCCATATAAACGTATTCTAACTAAAACGTAGAGTCAATTTGAGCTTTATTTTGTTAATTAAAAACTTGAATTTTTCTGGCAAAATTTTTAGGGTAAGGTTGGGGTAGGGGTAGGATAGGGTTGGTGTAGGGTAGAGGTAGGGTAGGGTAGGGGTAGGGTAGGGGTAGGGTAGGAGTATGGTAGAGGTAGGGTAGGGGTAGGGGTAGGGTAGGGGTAGGGTAGAGGTAGGTTAGGGGTAGGGTAGGGTTAGGGTAGGGGTAGGGTAGAGGTAGGTTAGCGGTAGGGTAGGGTTAGGGTAGGGGTAGTATAGGGGTAGATTAGGGGTAGGGTAGGGGTAGGGGTATGGTAGGGGTAGGGTAGAGGTAGGTTAGGGGTAGGGTAGGGGTAGGGTAGGGGTAGGGTAGGGGTATGGTAGGGGTAGGGTAGGGGTAGTGTAGGAGTAGATGTAGGACACCGCATAAACGAAGTCTCTCCTGGCCAGTTTATTTTATACAAATGTTTAGGTCTTTTATTTATCAATTGAGGCAGTACGAAGTCTGCCGGGTCAGCTAGTATTAGTATAGATATAGATTGATCATCATCATCATCAACAGCCCGTTGACGTCCACTGCTGAACATGGGCTTCCTCTTAACAGACCTTGGCAAGCCAGGATCGTAGAGGGATATTGCCATAATCAACACGCTTGGCAGATGGATTGGCGATTGCAGTAAGATGTAAACCTTGAGCTAATAGATGCTGCCCATCCATCAGCCATATGTCCCTTAGTCACCTTTTACGACACCCATGGGAAGACATGGGGTGGTCTATTCTAAGCCGGAAACCACACGGCAAGTATAGATTGATATTGATGTCAAATTTTCAGTTAAATGTCGAATGAAATTGAGTAGGTAGCTACCAAACTTAAAGACTTCGCCTCTATAATTAAATCATCTGTTAAATATTTTTGTTTTAAAACAATGTCTATGACTTTATTTAATTATACTTTCTTTAGAATAAAAATATATATTTATAAACTGTCAAACTAAAATAATCCAACTAAATCCACACTGAGTTATCGTAAATAAAGTTTTATTTCTAATAACAATATCTAGTTTATTGGAAAAAACTTGTAAATACTATGTCAGCCAAATTGGGTTACCTAATTTCTATTGAAAAACAAGTCTGAGAATTTTGAAAAGAAAGTCAAATTGTATTATGTATATCATTGAATTAACAAAGAAGTTTTTGACAAAAATACAACTACAAAATATACTATATCTAGTTTATATACAATGTAATATATTTAAGGGTGTTACCACACCAATCGATCGATCGTCGATCGATACCATCGATCGACTTCGGTCGAGGTTGATCGATTGGTGTGGTAGCTTTAATTGATCGACGGCTACCGGTCGACTAACCGATCGATCGATTGCCGGTCGATGGCATCGGTCGACGTTGATCGATTAACCCCGGCAATATTCCATCAGTTTCTTTCGAAATGTATTCATAAGAGGACGCGTTGTAGTTGGCCAGTACAATCTTGCGGAAGCTCAAGCAACTTGATCGACGTCGACTACTCCATCCTACCATCGATCGACACTTTCTAGGCAAGCGTGTATCATCTTAGGCCTTATCATCGCCTTCCAGCCAGCGAGATTAAGGTCAAACGTAAGCTTATTCTTATTAAAAAAAAAAAGATCGACAATCGGTCGATCGGTCTGGTAGAATATGTCGATCGACATCGACTAATCCATTCTAACAGTAAATGGTGCTTTAATTACTACATAGTACAAATTTGCTTTGCGCTGTCTGTCTGTCCTTATGTATGCTTAGATCTTTAAAACTATGCATCGGATTTTAATTCGGTTTTTTTAAATAGTTAGAGTGATTCAAGAGAAAGTTTAATATGTATAATACCCTTGTGAAGCCGTGGTGGGTCACTAGTAATTGATATTATAAAACATGTTTCCTATGAATAAAGTCTTCTCCCAATATAAGCTGTGTTGGTCTCCCCTCATAGTGTATAATGGAATACAAGAGACATCACTTCGTTCTTGTGTTCTTCAATAGTACGAGCCAATAATGCTCATTTATAATTAGTCGTAACTTAACCTCCGTCCTTAAAATAAGTGCGCCTTAGATTGCTAAACATTGCGTAGGAACTTTTCGTATGAATAAACTATTAAACTTATCAGTGGTTTGTGAACTATCTACAAACAATACACAATAACATGCATACAGAATATCCCAACATCAATTATGTTTTTATTTTTATTATTACCTAAAAAAAAGCGACCTTAGTCCACGCGAGAGACATCTATTTCATAAACATATCACGCTCTATTGTTTCTATTGTTTTCAAGATGGTAAGTAAAGTCACCCAGTATGTTACCTAATAGTATCCTACTACCTAATATTATAAACGCGAAAGTTTGTAAGTATGGATGGATGGATGGATGTTTCTTAATCTTTCACGCCAAAACTACTGAACGAAATTGGCTGAAATTTTGCACCGGGAAAGGTTATACGCTGGATTAACATATAATCTACAAAAAATCACGCTCCGACCCACTGGAGCAGAGTAACGCGTGTAAAACCGCGGGGCGCAGCTAATATTTCATATTTTTAGTAAAAATATCGAAAATAATAAAGTTAAATATAATTTTAACCACGGTGTATCCTGTATGACAAAGTTGCCTAGGCGGCGTCACCGGTTTCAATTACTTACATAGATTGAGAACATTTTCGAAATATAATGATATTCAAATAATATTTTATTACCTTTCCGTATCGTTAAAAGTGTCAAAGGAAGGAGATATACGGAGTAATTTTATAAGGACGCCGTTTTCTTTATGAAATTGCGATATCCTGGAAATAATTTAGCGTAGTGATATTATAATTATTAATTTGAAGTCAACTAAAAAAGCGTAGGTGTCCGATGAATATAATGAAATGGAATTCGCCTTGTAATTTCGTTTACTTTAGTTTATTTTTATGCTTCTATGATAGATTAATTAAATTTACGTAAGAGTATTTTAAGCGTAGTTTCCTTATTGTACGAGATCTTTAATCCCAAGTAAAACATTTGGTTAAGTATCTCCATATTGTACAGCGATACTAACGCTTACAGTCAGAGAACGTGAAAATTGCAACAGCGACAATTTGCAGATTTATCGCAAAACGTCAAAAATATCGCAAGTAGTTATCTTGGCGGTTTTTCAAAAGACAAACAAAGCAACAATTAATAACAAGTTACGTTGTATTCAGATAGCGCCTAGTTCTCCGCTTTTAACCGCAAACACAGAGAAGAAAAAAACGCTGTCAAAACCAATTTAGTTACTAAACCAGGTATAACCAAAACCACTAACCAAAAACAAACAAAGTAAAGCTGTTGCTTTTTGATTGATTAGTTTAGTAACAAATAAAGGCGACAATAAGAGCGTTCGTATATTGATTAACTTAAAATATTATTTTTTATTCATAGAATCAGAACTGCCTTGTAGTATTAGTAACAGAATTCTTTGTGGCTATTCTTCAAAAGAATCAGCTACCATGAATATTTGAAAGTGGTTACACTGTGTGACTATATCGCCTCACTTTACTTATCTTTTTAGCCTGATAATGTCTAAAATTTAGGTACAATAACTATTATACATGATTATAATAATATGTGTTATTTGGACAATATAAACACCGAAACTATCAGAAATAAGACAAAGTTTACTGATAATAACCTAACTAACTAAAATAGACACACTAAAATGGCAGTAGATAGGACATATGATTCGCAACAGACATGAAAAGTGGAACCAAAAGATTACATACTGGTAACCCAGATATAAGGAAACAAGTAAAGGAAGGCAAGTCAAAAGTGGGACGACGAAATCTGAAAGACAGCAGGTCACCTACTGGAGAAGAGCAGCACTAGACAGAAGTCATTGGAGGGAGTTGGAGGACGCCTTTGCCAAAAGGCAATCTGTCATAAACAACTGACCGTAGATACCTAAAACTTGGAGAATGTATTCTATACATGACGTAAGTATGCGATACAAAAGGTTTTTTCTATTCTATCTGTAAGAGGATGAAAAGTGGAGACATAGTTTGTATGAAGAAAGTGAAAATACATGGTCGCGGGCAACAGTTAGTATTAATTCAACTGTTAATCAACAAATTGACGTAAAATAAGTGTTAATATTTCCCGATAAATGGGTTTAATTAGCACGAAATACAACTATCCCACGCAAATTACTTGTATTGAAACCTATCAAACTGTAATTATTCTGATAATATAGATTTCATTTATTTTTGTTACTTATTGAAAATATTGTTTCGATGAATAATTCAGTTCACAATCAGTGCCGAAACTGTGGAGCATTGGGAATTGTGTTTTGTAATGGATGCGATATTTAACTACTTTGCGATGGATTGATAATTATGACTTAGTTATATTTTTTAAGCTTTTATGTAAAAAAGTACATATCATGTAAAATTAAAGACTTGCTTTAATTATACAACTGGCCAGGTCAGTTGTTATGCCCGGAAAACACAGTTAGGTTGTTAGTCTTAAGAACTGGTATCATGATCTAGCGGTGTGTGAACTTCTATTGCGCAATGTAGGATTCGAGACGTCATCTGACGTTTAAAGTCTGTCGCTACATATACAACAGTTCGACGTAAGCAGTGCAGACTCCCCCAGCAGTGACGGTTGTAGACTCCCCCTCGATCAACTCAATGTACTACCCGCGCGAATTAACACGACACTTGGGCCAAATGACAATGAACAAAAGCCGTTTGAGTTTCAAAGTTTCAAACCTTGGCTTCTTATAGTCCCATCTATGACATTCGTATATCAGATACCAGATAACAGGGCAGAAGCGTTTACCTATGTACATGCTACCGATAACACTGCGATCGCCTGCCGTGGGAAGTAGTTATGGCATAGAAGCTGTTGGCATGTTAGCTGATGATGATAATAATGAGTTATTGTTTATAAAATATTTATTATGATGCCTAAACCTAGCAATATTACATAAGTAATAAGGGAAAGCTTCCCGCGGTATCTGATTATACATTTAACAGGAAGCTCTTACGGAAAATGCGGCTACTGAGGACAGAAACCTCAATAGAGCTTGCTTGGGTCAGCATCTCTTTGTATTAGCTCTATGGCTATATTATTCACTAGTAAAAGTCACATTGTTAGAAAAATACCATACTAAGCGCTTCTTTTGACATACAATTGTTATGCACAATTTGAAAACCACAATTCAATAGTTTTATACCAAATGTTTCGACGACTCCATTTATCTGGACGCATACTCAAAAAGTGTCAAAATCTAACAATTGCACTTCAGGCTTCTCTATCAACTATTAAAATTTTCGGATTGAGGACATCTTCAATATTTTTCATAAATTCTATTCAAATAATAGACCTGGTTTGTTTGGGATCGTTTAGTTGTAAAATGTTATTACTAATAAGGTAACTGTACATAAATCACATTACTATAACGTATATATACAACTAAATGTAGCAAATTTTAACCAAAAGTAACTTATAAAATACGGACTAATCTAAATCTATGCTACTTGCCAACATTCCTAGAATGCTGGCAGTTTACCCCGTTGAATGGCAATACTTATCAGATGTTCAAAGTGAATACCAGCATTCTGTGAATCTTGTCATAATAATTTCCTTGATTTTCTACGGCCTTAAAGCACTTATAAAATGAATGCAGATGTAGGTTATTAAGAGCAGATGTTGCTATTGAGACGTGCTATCACAAGCTCGATCACCACTTTGTATAATTCTTCAAGTGAACCATGGATACTTGGTTATTTATTTATTTATTTGGGCATCCAGTAGTTATAACATTACACATACAAAAAAATTAAAACCACTTATTAATAGTTATTAAATGCACAACTCTTTTAGGTGTCACAACATGCACACATAATGGTAACATTAATGTAAACGTAAAAGAAAAACATTGAAAAAATAAAAACTTATTCTAAACATTAACTTACATTACTAAATAAAAATATAATAAACTTATCAAATCAATTTAATGAGGAGACTATTTATTAGAAAATTAAAAGTTAGATATCTTGTCTACTTCTTAACAATCCCAAACATCACATTTCTAAATGTGGAGAGTTTATCTTCAAACATGTATGCATGTATGCTTTGGGCTACGGGATATAGGTGAAAATGTATTTCAATTTGTTCTGGCAAACGGCTGGTGCAGGGCAACAATGGTTAGAACATAGGCGTACCCACCTACTTCGTGTATAGGTACGTAACTGTAATGTTTATAAATTATAGCGTGGTACAGAGTAATCCTAAATGAAATCAGAAATTGCAAGAAAAAAATCCTATAACTTTCAGCAATTAAAAAAAAACCTTTTCATAAAATGATACTTAAAATTTACGTTTCATTCGCCGCAGTACGTCGACCCAAGACGTCTGTCACAAAAGCTGGAGTAATATGTTCTGAAGCTGACGGAGGCTATGCTAATCTTGCCACAATATGCAATATACCTTTACACGGAGACAGGAAGACAGCGTATTTTCAGAAACTTTTACATTGAAATGCTGACGAAATAAAATTACGATGGTATATTTTGGATAACAGAAATAAAAAAATGTGCTTTTGCCTATAGGTATAGTCGTAAATAGTACTTACATAATGTTATAAGATTTTATATATCTTCAAGAAATCTTCGGGATCCGAATTTCACTGTTTTATGTAATAGGTAATATTTTTGGCAGGAATTTCACTAGGAACTATCTATATATATCAGGAAATACGACATATATTACATTGTTTAATAAAAAATATAGTAATCCGAACGTAAATAAATAAATACTGTACTGCGCGGAACAGTTGGTTTAAGATGAAGTTATATACTTTGTCTTAAATTGCTCTAACACCACACCATTTAAAACAGAGGTACCCAACCTTTTATAGTCAACCGCCTCCTTTTCAACAAACAAAAAAAAAATCAATGCCGCCTTTTACAAAATAGTTGAATAAATAGTCCTCTCTACTGATTTGGGTCACGGCTCTCAGGGGGACAACCTCTAAGGGGGTTAGCCATCTGCACCGGACATATTGTATTGCATAAGTGTGTGCTCAAACACATTTACTTTCAACATCTGGTGGGACGGGTCTAACGACGCGATTGGGAGAGATGACAAATTACTCTTGTTTTATATCCTAAAAAACTACAATAAAATAAAATAAAAACAGTTTTGGTGTTTTTGAATCCAATAAAGCCAAATTAGTACAAAGCACCATTTACTTTAGGACTAGTGACCCCCTCTTCCTCAACACCTCTTAGTACTAGAGGTCGGTAGCGCTCTGCTTGAGAACCTATGGTTTAAAGTTTCCGTATTAAATACTAAGCGAGTTATACCACTTTAACTGCTATTCACAAGAGAAGCTATTGTTTAACTTCGCTTTACAAGAACTAATGGAATGCGAATTTCCATTTTAACCACTAACACCTAAAGATAATGTATTTTAAAGTTGTTTGAGTAGTTTTCTTTTGTCAGATGTTTTCTATTGCGCTGTAGTAGCGTACTTAATACTATGACAGAAACTACTGCATTTTCTTAGGGTGAATATTACGACACTCATAATGTTAATACTAGAACTAAGCATAATCTTGTTTCACATGCTACACGTCTCCACAAAAGCAATAAGCAATTCTTTTATGGGGCAATGTATACGCTTCTACAACAAACTTCCTAATAATGTTAGAGATACAAACAAGATTACCGATATGAGAAAGATAAATTATGTAAAAAAGCTTATTATAAAATTTCTGATTATGCCAATGACTTGCTTGGGAGTGAGTTGCGCTGACACAATACTGCTTTATTAATAATTGTAACATCAAATTTATTTAAAAAAGGATTCCTCTGAGTTTTTTGCCACGTCCTGAACTGGTGGTAGTAAAAGAAAGGGACGCATCATAAGAACATAATTTAAAATATTTTAAATGTGTCTATATGAATAAAGAATTTTTGACTTTGACTTTGAATAAGATTTATTTTAAGAGGCTTTGGACGCGATTATCCCTTGATTTGATTTGAAATAAACTTTTGTTTGATATTCCATTTTTATGGATCATTTTATATTATCTATATTACAAGCTTCCTGCACGCAGTTTCACCCGCGTAGCTCCCGTTTCCATGGTAACTTCATCATTTAATAATATCCTTTCCTGGTAAATGGGCTATCTAACACTGAAATTATTTTTCAAATCGGACCAGTAAGTAAGTTTCTGAGAATAGCTTTGTAGCAAACAAACAAAGTCTTCAGATTTATGTATTAGTATAAAGAGATTAATTTATAAATAGGTAAAACCCATCTTCAATTAAAGTCTAGAGACCATCGAACTGTATAGTAGAGCGACAGTTGCACAAAACTCCCCTAAAAATTGTAATTATCACCTGCCTCCGAAAACTCGTTATACCATTGGTAAAAGGAACGGTATTACGAGTTTTCGGAGGCACGAATGTTACCTAGTTCGTCAACCAACTAAATCAGGAGGCTAATCACGTAACAATATAACTATGACTTTGATTAATATGTTTTCGGTACTCGGCGTTTACTATGGAAACAAAAAATATTTGAAATGGTTCAATTTATTCTTAACTACATAGTCACTGCATAGTCGCTAACATATCAAAGTCGCTTCCCGCTGTCTGCTGTATAGGTACAGCAGACACCGGGAAGCGACTTTGTTTATGCCAAGTGCCAATGTATGCCAAGATCTTTAAAACTGCGCAACGGATTTTGATTCGGATTTTTTTAAATAAATAGTGATTCAAGAGGAATGTTTATATGTACGCACGGGTTCGCCAGCGTTGAACCCGTGCGACGCAAGGGCGGGTAGCTAGATTAATATTAAAACAAAGTCGCTTTCCGCTGTCTATCTATCCCTATGTATGCTTAGATCTTTAAAACTGTGCAACAGATTTTGAATCGGTTATTTTTAATAGATAGAGTGATTCAATGTGAAGGTTTGTATTGTTGTACATCAGCACTGCACCCGTGGGAAGGTGGGTCGCTAGTAATAATACAGTAACAATATCCCGATGCCCTCGTAGACCCGAAGTCATATCGTTACGTGATAAGCTGGAAATAAATCATTGACTTTATAAAAAAAAAAAAACTAATTTGGCGCGGAAATCAAACCCGACCTCCATTTCTGTTTACTACGAATTTCTTTCTATTAAAATAATAATAAATAATAATAATTCTTTATTCCAGAAAACTTACACATAATTAACAATTTACGGCGTGCATGTAGGTACAATAATTAAGTAGTAGGAACAATAATTGAGTATATGTAAATATACACAAAGTAAATTAAGATACTTCAAAAAATTACGTAATTCCTAGGCGTACGTACGTAGGCGGTCGCTTTCGGAGGGAATCTAAGTTGGGACCAGCTTATTGGCAGCCATAAAAATATCCACTGTTAATTAATAATGCCCTATTGGGCACAATAAGAAAGTTCGCAGCAATTCTTTGACTATTCTTTTATATTTGTAAGCTTCTTACGTCTACAGCAATAATAGATGTATTGAAATTTGCCAGAAAGATGGATATCTTTCTGGCTTTTTGAGGTCATTACAATATTTTGTTGTGAGAATATTTTTTTATGTCAATATAATAGAAAGGTCGTACAGTAATCAAATGTTTGATAAAGTGCTTTTATATATATCTAACTTATTTACTAGTATATATTTAGCTGCTACACCACAATTATGTAACAAACTGAATCTATTATTATATCTTTATCTATTTATAATGAAAATCAAACTACACGTTAAAAATATGGATATATTACATTTTCTGCAGCAGAATCACTTTCATTATCATCTGCCTGTTTTAGTCCACTACTGAACATAGGCCTCCCCATCAATTTCCAGCGGGAACAAACGCTAGCGGCCCGCATCCACCGACTCCCCGCGATCTTTATGAGGTCGTCGGTCCATCGTGCAGGCGGTCGTCCTGCGCTGCGCTTCCCAGTTCGTGGTCTCCACTCGAGAACCTTTTTGCTCCATCGGCCGTCAGTTCTTCGAGCTATGTGTCATGCCCATTGCCACTTCAGCTTGCTAATCCATTGAGCTATGTCAGTGACCTTCGTCAGAATCACATTAGCAACCTTAATAACGTCTACCGGAGAACATGAGTTACTCCTGAGTGAGAGATTTTACTAAAGTCTTCATACTACTACTACTACTCTCTAACCCACATATTATGCCAACATATGTGGGTTAGTGACCGCAGTATTATGTTGTAACACATGAAAACAAAGCTGCCCATTCCCTGGTATATGAAAATAAAAAATGAAAATGAAAACTTTTATTGATAATGTAGACGAATCGATTTTACTTATTATAAGTCAAATACAATGATAATGAAAAGAAAAAACAATCTTGAATAATAAATTAGTTTACATTTCAACAATAATGTTATTAAATAAAATGTACAATGGCATATGATAATCGTTTATTATAAAATATAATTAAGATCAACCAGCGCGGGCTGGGATCCTATCCTAGCTTCCTACGAGTCTTTCTCTATCTACCTACGGTGTGTGATATTATAATTATACATTTGTGACACTTCCGTGGCGTCTAAGTTTCGGAGGTCGAGGATTCAGTGCCCTCGATCTTTAAAAATGATTGTTACTTCATCTATAACAATTATTGTTACATATATAGATTAACTATCCGGTTGTACTCACGATTTGTCATGGAACTCGGGATGGTCTCGAAACTAGTCGGACATATCCGATGATGACAAGCCGTGAGTACAATCGGATAGTTAATATAAATATGTGTACCACTCACGAAAGTTTTAATACTAAAATTATTGTTACTTCATCCATGACATTTATTTATATATGAAGTTATAACAATCGTGATTAATGGCTTAACGCCCTTTCCGTGGTACAGAGGGTAGCTCTTTAACTAATAAGACCCGGAAAATATTCTTAGATTTTACACAAAGATCCGTACGTCGTGGGGATCGAATCCACGATCTACGAAACTAAGGCGCCACGGAGGTTGTCACAGATATACCTTGTTGGAAATGCTCCTTGTCTATACAACTCCTTTATGCAGCAATGGCGCGTTGAATACGTAAAAGCCTTTGACCAACTAAATTGACTACATTAGCGCGCTTTGCATTTAGGAACATAAACAGGTATCCATACAAATTGAATTAAACGCAACAGTTTGCTAATTTAGCAACTGTTAGTTGCATTTGATAGATTATTATTTGAGTCTATTCTATAACTATGAGAGCAAATTTTGAAGCTACAATGTAAAAATATAATCTGTAGTATATACCAGACATATTCAACTGCCATTTTACCTTACCTATTCTTCTCTTCAACAGCCCATTCACGTCTACAGCTGAACATAGTCCTTCTCTTAATAGACCTTAGTCATTGGTGATCGTTGAGAGATATTGTCGCATGATCGCAGTAAGATGGTGGGTAACCTAGGGCTGATAGACGGTGCATCCCATCCATCAGGTGTATGTTCCTTAGTCGCCTCTTACGTAACCTTCGGAAAGCCGTGGGGCGGTCAAGTCTAATCCGGAACGACACGATAATTTTACATACTAAAAGGGTCCACTGTGGTACCCGGGACATGAAGATAATCATACTAAGAAGAAAGGCATTAAATCATATGTTAACTAGAGTATTTATTAAAACTAAAAGTTTTCGTTAAAAGTATAAATTGGCTACAGATGACTATGTACCCATTGCGTGCATATGAAAAAATACCTCTGCAAAGTTGGCAATTGAAAGAAATATGCATTCATTACGCAGTCATAGCTGTGAATGCTGATAAATTCCATTACAGGCTGAATTCACGATTCGAAATACAACTTACATACACTTTACACAAAAAACGGTGCGCTGAAATCGGAGCCACGTAATTTTGAACTGTGCGCTGCGCCGCCTAATTGACACCGATTGATAGATTGAGCGCTGGTAAGTAAAGTGAAATATTAGAGGCGCCTTCGAACTTGGGGCAATTAGTAAATAAGAATGGAAAATCGTTTCAGCAAGCAGTTTGATTTGAACAGTTGAAAAACTGGTAATTTTATACACTTTTGTGATAACATTTCGGAACTACTGATGATACCACCAGTAATTATTTATTGTAAAATATTTAAACATAAGTCATCATCATCATCAGCCCGTATAACTTCCACTGCTGAAAATGAGCCTCCTCCCGAGGGAGGGTATTTGCCATAGTCACCACGCTTGGCAGACGGGTTGGTGACCCCAGTATTATGTTGTGCCACACAAGGTAACGCTGCCGCCCGTTCCTTGAAATATGAGTATTATAGATGATGTTATAATAAACGGGACCATCGGTTTAACGTGCTTTCTGAGGCACGGAGGGTAGTCCCTCAACCAACCAGACCCGGAAAGAAATCGTAGAATTTACACAAAGATTTCCTGTCCGAAGTGGGGATCGAACCCACGACTCAGAAATTAAAAGCGAGCCAAATACCGCTACGCTACGAATATAATTATTCTTACATTAGTAATAATATATATATTTGGCCAGCTCCGTGAAGTAGCGGTATTACGCTTGCTTTGAATCTCGAAGGTTGAGGGTTCGATCCCCACGACGGACAAAAACCATTGTGTAGATATAGAATCTTCGGGTCTAGTTGGTTGAGGGACTACTCTCCGTGCCTCGGAAGGCACATTAAGCCGTTGGTTTCGAATATTATAACATCATATATTACAAGCGTATATCAGGGAATGGATGAAGAAATTGTGTTGTTTGAACAAAGTTTCTGCGGCGCGAAGATAGAATTGAATTTAGTCCAAGTGTTTTTGAGCTATTTTGTAGGAACCTTATACTTTGTACCTCAAAGATTATTACTGAGGTAGTTTAAGAAGATTTTCTTATCTAGATCATGAAATCCAGTTTTTTTGCAATAAATGGAGTAGGTATATTATTATTCTAGTTGAAGCTTATTTTATTAAATCAAATATATCTATCTATCCTCTTATTCTTACTACTACTTAATATTATAAACGCTAAAGTTTGTGATTATGGATGGATGGATGGTTTGTAACTCTTTCACGCACAAGCTATTGAATGGATTGACTTTGCACGGGGATAGTTAATAAGCTCGATTAACATATAGGCTACAAAAAATCACGCTCCAACCCACTGGAGCAGAGTAACGCCGGATGACCGGGAGGCGAAGCTAGTTGGTAAATAGATTCTACAAACGGTCTGCGGCATATTTAAACTCTTCCAGTTAAATTTACATACTATCTGTGGCATCAATACAAGATTCAATTTATTCTGTAAAAAAAAAGAAAAAAACATCTTATTAACTGCAACTTGCAAAAAGTTTTACCTGACACCGATAGTTAGAAGTTTCTAAAGAACGGACGAAAAGTCACCAACTGACTGGATCTCTTAAGAACTATGTTATTTTGACCTTCATGCCATGTGATTACCGGCTTAGAATAGACCATATTCCCGTGAGTATCAGAAGATTTACTAACAGCCGATGGATGGCCTGCAACTTCTATCAGCTCAAGGATACTTACGATCTTAGTGCAATCTGCCTGCAAAGCGCGGTGACTATGGCAATATTCCTCACCAGCCGTCGCTTGCCAATGTTTGTAAAGAGGACGAGCAGGACAGCTCAATTTCAGCAAATTGGGCTATTTTCAGCATTGGATGTAAAACGGTTGTTGAAGTGAAATGAAATGAAATTTTATAAGTAACGCAGACGAATAAATCGCGCTTGTTATACGTAATTTCCATGTGCCGTGAGCCGTGTGGTTTCCGGCTTAGAATACACCACCCCAAGTCTTCCCATGGGTGTCGTAAAAGGCGACTAAGGGACATATGGCTGATGGATGGGCAGCAGCATCTATTCGCTCAAGGTTTACATCTTACTGCGATCACCAATCCGTCTGCCAAGCGTGGTGATTATGGAAATATCCCTCTACGATCCTGGCTTGCCAAGGTCTGTTAAGAGGAGGCCCATGTTCAGCAGCTAACGTAAACAGGCTGTTGATGATGATACGTAATTTACAATAGATTTACACATTTAAGACCATTATTTTGACTTCCTTCATTAAGAACAATATTTCTGATATTATATACAGAAAGTCTTCAGTAAATAGTAATGGCTTAACCTTAAAACTCCTTTGATTGCGTAAGTTTAAGCTTTTTACTGAAGAACCATGTTGTAATCTCCGCCGAATCCATAGATTCAGTTTTGTCCGTAACGTAGTCTGTTCCAGTTCAAACTTAATGTCGAACTCAAATCTAACTTGATGGTAAACACGTTCTACATACAGTCTGCGGCAACTGTACAAGTTTCCTGAACGAGTTGAATTCCGTATGAGCAGATATTGATTGGGTAGATATTGTAGTTTGTAGATATATTCCATAGTGGCCTCATTTAGTTGAGTGATTGTTCTCGATTGATTTATCTGGTGAAAAATATATTATTGGTTTAATATATTACTCTAGCTCCCCGCGCCTGTATCACCCGCGTACAGCTTGGCAAAAAAGTCTAGAAACGGAACTAATTTTTTGTCTGTTGGCAACATTCCCAAAATAATGTCATTTCATAATAAACAAAATTAAAATCAATAAGTAGAATTACTTATTGATTTGAAAAAATAATACATAAATAAAATAGGAATAAATATATGTCTAAAAAAAACCAGGTAAGTATCAAGATTAGGTTTATATGCTATTCGGTTGCAACGGGTTGCCACACAAACAACACAGTGGCGCCCCCATTATTTTCTACACTTTTTTGCCAAGCTGTAATTCCCGTCCCCGAAGGAACTTAATTAAATATTGCCTATAGCCTTCCTCGATAAATCAACTATCTAACACTGGAATAATTTTTCAAATCAGACCTCCTACCGCTACGCTAGGTTTTTGGCTCGCTTAAAATCTCGGAGGACGTGGGTTCAATCCCTACTGGAAATCTGTGTGTAAATTTTAAAATTTATTTTCGGATCTTGTTGGTTGAGGGTCTACCCTCCGTACCTCGGAAAGCACGTTAAGCCGTTGGTCCCGATAGTTATAACATCATCTTTAATAATCGTATATCAAGAAACGGACAGTAGCGTTTCCTTGTGTGGTACAACATAATACTGCGGTCACCAACCCGCCTGTCAAACGTGGTGACTATGGCAAATAATAAAGGAATTGAAAATTAAGGTATTGGATGTCAGTATTTATATATTTGGACAGTGGTCCTTTTTTGGTTAATAACCTTTTGAAGGATGATGCGAGGTGCTTTTACTTTTGGACGGACATAAGAAGTACGTATCGATTTCGCTACCTCACTTTTATTATTTCGATTGATAAAAAATACTTATACTCCTTAGATTTGTTTGGGTTTGAAGTTAAAAAAGATTGGTATGATCCGGTCTTCCATCGTTAAGGAAAAAGGTCAGTTCTATATCTACCTCCGCCAGCGCACTTTCGAAGACGTCACACGTCTTTTTGGCGGCGAAAGGAGTAAGTAATTAATTTCTCCCCTCTCACAAAATAAAAACACATTACTTATTTTTCGTAAAAAATCTAGGTATCAGTTCCTTCCATAATTATAAGTTATGTATCAGTTCCTTCCATAATTATTATTCCTTCCATAATTATTGTTAATCCTATTGTAACCATATATAAATATGTAAACATTCTGATGTTAATATTCTTAAACCGTGGGGTGAGGACCGGGTGATCTGTAATACAGATTAAAGCCATAAACACCAGCTCCTCACTTACTTTTTTATGTTACTTAAATTATTAAAAACCGGCCAAGTGCAAGTCGGACTCGCGCACGAAGGGTTCCGTTTCAGTTACAAGTGCGTACCTATTTTTGATATCAAGAATAAATAAAAACGCGTATGTTTATGAAATGAAATGTTATTTTATATTTTTATATTCGAGTTGATTGAATGAAAGCTAAATTGCGGTTTACGATTTTTGACGTATTAAAAAAAAACTACTTACAAGATCTCGTTTAAACCAATTTTCGGTAAAAGTTTGCATGGTAATGTACATCATATATTTTTTTTAGATTTATCATTTCCTTATTTTAGAAGTTACAGGGGGGGGGACACACATTTTACCACTTTGGAAGTGTCTCTCGCGCAAACTTTTTAGTTTAGAAAAAAATTACATTAGAAAGCTCAACATTATTTTTGAAGATCGATGAAAATTTTTTTTTTGAGTTTCAGTTCTATGTATGGGGTACCCCAAAATTTATTGTTTTTTTTTCTATTTTTATGTGAAAATCTTAATGCGGTTCACAACATACATCTACTTGCCAAGTTTCAACATTATAGTTCTTATAGTTTCGGAAAAAAGTGGCTGTGACATACGGACGGACAGACAGACATGACGAATCTATAAGGGTTCCGTTTTTTGCCATTTGGCTACGGAACCCTAAAAATGGTTATCAGTTCCTACTATACCTACACAAGATTTAAAATCCATTTTTTTCCGTTACGGAATCACACATTGATCAATTTTCATTGCAATTTCACCTGTACAACATTCTTATGTGAGGAGAAATAAATGAAATTATAGTAATATAACTTACTATTAATTTATTTCCAGATAAGACTTTTGTTGTATGAGCTCGTAAAGTTTTAGTCCAGTATGTAGTATTAATCAAAGAGATCCAGTAAAAGGGTGCGTTGGGGATGAAAGCTTAATATGAATTGATTACTCGAGGCTTATCATTTATTAATATTTACTGCCTTTTCGGTTAAGCGGTTATGTTTTCAACCACAGTAACGAGATCTCGGATTTAAATGATCCGCTATCCGGTTTAAACATTGTGAAGGACTTGATAAAAGTTATGTATGTCACAGGGAAATAATACGAATCGTAAGTTGATCACCTTTCGTGCCACTCATATTGTTTAATTTAGGTATAATTATTATATTATTTACCTAATTATTATGACATTTGACCTAACCTAACCAAACAAAACTTTGCTACTGTTGTAACAAAACAAAAAAAAACTTCAACTATAAGTCCTGTTAAAAAAATAATAACCTAAACCAATGGAGTTCTCCATTGGTTTAGGTTCAGGTTATTAATTTTTTTTAAACCTGAATCCTCATTAATTTATCAACTAACTACAAAGTCTATCAACGTACGATTCTTATTATTTTCCGACGATATATATAACAACATTATAAAGGGGAAAGCAATATTATAAAATGATAATTAAATACTACATTATCCCTGAGTAACATAGGTTATATTTCGCTATGAAGTTCCCACTGAACCGGGAACTATGCGGGTGAAAAAACGCGATAATAAGAATAAGTACTGAACCATAAGTACCATCAATATATAGGCAAAATCAAAAGATGTCAAATGCAATTATGTTTTAATTAATTAATGCCACTTTTCTATACAAATAACTATAAAAGCGAAAGAAGCATGTATGTCTTTCGGCACCTTTCGATGCCCTCGAAGACGTAAAGTTCCATCACAAAACTCTTCAATAATTTAAAAAGTCGTTACTCCACAGTTCCCTTCTATCAACTAAAGAAACGAATGCAACTAAGATAACTTTGAACTGCAATTGCGTACTGTATCAAGTTTTAATAAGGTTGGAGCCCTGCTCGCTTTTATTCCCGGAGAAGTAGCAAAATTCTCGTGGCTGACTATATAAATGTCCGTCAGAAAAAAAGTATCAAGTTACTTATTATCTTTTTTTACTAAGCGTCTTTCGAGTTTTGTCATCGTGCCAGCGTTTGCGCAGGGTCGACGCGACGTCGACGCCACGGCGATGCGACGCCAGCGCTGGCCAGATGTCGAACGGCTTACGCAGCACCAGCGCAACGCTTTTCGCGAACAAGTATCGGCAGCCGGTCAGCGCTGACGCTACGCAAACGCTGGCGCGACAACCACTCTCGAAAGACGCTAGTGTGGAGGGTAAAGACCATTAGCGTTTACAAATTCATATTTATTTTTAATTTCCATTGGGAGTAATATCTCTAAGTGTATGCACACAAGGAATAGACTAGAAGGTCACTAGATACCCTTTCTGAGGCATTTATAGATTAACACATCCACACTGAACACAAAGCAGCAAATCCCTTCACTTCATTAATTACTCTGATCCATCAGTCGACAGAACTGTGTCCACATGATGTTGTGTGAAAATAGCATCCAGACAGTGCTAGTTATTTAGAAGGTGCCATGCTCAAGTGGGTTTGGTAATGATAAGCCAGAGGTGTCCAAACTATACTGGTTTTGGTGGGCTCACTGTTGCTCTATTTTTATTATCATATTACACACTTGCAACTTGTGTACCCTATTCTTTGTGCCAATGTGGACACCCGTCGACCCCTGGACCAATTTGGCAATCTCAGTGATAAACATAAAATATATTGTTATAATTTGGCTATTATAGTACTGAAATATGGTACGGTAATGATGATTACGCACAAAACGTTACTAAATAATAGTACACAATCTGAACTACACTCAGTATAAAAATATAATTTCATTTTCGATATTACCTACTGTTGAAAATGATAAATTCCGGATTATTTTGGTTTTTAATTTCCAAGTGGATTGTTTTAGAAATATACGAATCACTCCGTAGGTCATCATTATTGTCTCACTCCAAAATGTGGTGCAAATACATAAAAGAACATTAAAGGCTTACATTACGTTGGTATTTTGGATTAAAACTTATTTTGGGAGTGCTTAAATGTAGCATTCTGTAAGAGACCTAATATACAACATATTATTATTAAGATTAAATTTTAAATGTGTTTTAGTAGCTATCAAAATAGTAAGCCTTTGTGTGGGTGTGCTTTAATTCTACTTATGTTAAGGTGTGTATAGAATAGAGCGGGGGTGGCCAACTTAATAAGAACTAAGATCGACTGTTTACTGTGTGCGATCGACGATAATGTTGAATCACGTTTCATATAAGTCAAGCAAATAATAAATATATATTTTTCAGATTATTATACGAGAAAAACTAACTTTGTGCATCTGTGGCACGTATTTGTAGAATAAAATGGATTAAAATAAAAAGTTATTATATAAGTAGATCGATTGTAGGTAATAGCTGCTGGGATCTTGATGGCAGCCATTTGCCAAATTAGTTATTATTAAGATTCATGTAGAGACATTCATTTATCCGATCCTCCGGATAAGTGTGCGCCTGCAAACGCGACGCATGACGCAGCATTTTAAGCCATTTAAATCGGGAGCACTGCTCGCCTTCATGCCCGTTGAAGTAGCAAAAACCTCCTGGCTGACTACATAGTATATCCGCGCTAAAAAAAAGTAGATTCTTCTGTAAAAACGGCTTGTGTTTGCTGTTCTGTTACAAGTAAATGTTCTAATCTATGTCTACTAACCTTAAATGTTTCTATAAACATGGAAATGTTTGGAATTTGGTGAGCCTTTTGGACCGTTGTCCTTGTGTATTTGATTAAAACAATATTGAGTTTAGGGAAATAGGGTGCTTTTACTTTGTAAATATATTAGTATACAATATAAATTAGGATTACGTAGACAGAATATAATATGTGTATATAAAACAGTACAGTGATTGAATGGCTGTTGTGTAGAATGATATACGTAATTTACTCCGTCGTCGGCTTGGGCCGTACTAAGGCGTGTATGTGCATGTCGTATAAAAGCAAAGATTTCATTCCACCAGGTTCAGTTGTTTGAATGATTTCGGAAAGCATTAAAACATTTTATTAAGTTAATTCAAATACGGAAAATTTTAATTTTAATTTCGATAATTTGGGTAAAATTGTTGAAGTTCAAATAATTTAACTCAGACAATTTAACAAGAACTTGTACATTGCTTTTTTACATACTAACAACATAAAGTAAATGGCTCTGAACACATTTAACACCCCATAAGATACTACGAATGATACTGACATTTCTGAAAACGGCTAGACTAGCTAAAACTTAACGATAATTTTATACCATAATCTGTGCTTAATTTTCTTCTATCTTTGTAAAAAGTAAATTTCTAAAATTAGTAAGAAGTAAGTTTCTAGATTGTTACCGACCCTTCCTCAATTACACAGGTTTGAGGACGTTATTATTCATCATCATCATCATTTCAGCCATAGGACCAACCACTGCTGGACATAGGCCTCCGTCATAGATCTTCAGTTGTTACGGTTAGAAGCGGCCTGCATCCACCGTAATCCCGCGGCCTTAACCAGATCATCCGTCCATCTAGTAGATGGACGTCCTACGCTACGCTTTCCGATCCGCCGTCTCCATTCGAGAACTTTTCGGCCCCAACGGCCATCTGTTCTCCGTGCTATATGGCCTGCCCATTGCCACTTCAACGAACTAATGCGTTGGTCTATTGGTCTAAACTTTTTAGTTTTATATATTAGTAAAGATGTTATGCTGCTTGATGTGAACGTTAACTATACCGAATCAGCTTATTTTTGCCAAGTTTTTCAAAGAGGAACTTAAGTTTTTTTCTCGTAATATGTATAAGTATATGTCTTAATAATATTGGAAAAGTTTAGTGTTTTTAGGCCATATCGCCAAAAAGAGAGGGAAGAACCCGTAAAAGCAGATGACGACAGACAAGGTGAGAGGAAAGACGCCTAGTGGTAGAAGCCTAACGCGTTGGACAGACCAGATCCTGATGCGCGCTGCCTTTAACCACGGTCAATGATGCAATCCACGCCGTGTTTCTACGAAGCCACGATCGCCAGCTTTAAGGATAATTACATAAGGAGGGGATTGTTGTAACTCTTTATTCAAACAATCATAATCAAACTGTGTGCCGTGTAGTTTCGGCTTAGAATAGACAGCTCCATGACATACCAAGTGCGTTGTAAGAGGCGACTGAGGGACATACATTAATCAGCTCAAGGATACTCACCACTTACTGCGATCACCAATTCGCCTGCCAAGCGTGGTGATTATGGCAATATCATTCAACAGCTCTGGCTTGACAAGGTCTGCAAAATGAAGGCCCATATTCAGTAGATGTAGGAAATCGGCCCGAATAATGTCAGCTGGCTCTGTCGCAAAATAACCACTTCTCAAAATGACTACAGGTAGCAAAATTTCGCAAAATGTCCCTTTCGCAGAATGTTCCTGTCGCAGAATGTTCCTTTCTCAGAATGTCCCTTTCGCAAAATATCCCCTTCCTCAAACTGGTATTTCAGCCAGCCAGCCATGTAAAATACATTGTTGTTGAATTTAATGTTTTATTCTGCAATACATAATTAAAATCACTGCGCCTAAAAATGACGTCACTATGGTGTGGTGGTGATTAAAATGTAACCAGATACCACTGGAGCTGGCAAACATTGGCGAGGATAATAGAGGGCTCTTGGTGATAGCCGGAAGCGACGTGTGATTTATTACTAACATACCAAAATATTTATCCATTTAACGATAGATATTTTTATGTTATGTACCCAAAAATGTTCTTGAAGCATTAAGTCTTATTTTCCATACAACAAAATAAAATTATTTTACTCTGGCCACACCTGCTGGTGAGCCACGCCTTTGTACTATGTATTTTTCTTTGTAGTGTAAATAATGATTAATCGATATACTAATACATATAATTTCATAATTAAACCGTGTGGTTTCCGGCTAAACCGTGTGGTTTCCGGCTTAGAATAGACCACCCCATGTCTTCCCATGGGTGTCGTAAAAGGCGACTAAGGGACATGTGGCTGATGGATGGGCAGCAGCATCTATTAGCTCAACATTTGCATCTTACTGCGATCACCAATCCGTCTGCCAAGCGTGGTGATTATGGCAATATCCCTCTACGATCCTGGCTTGCTAAGGTCAGTTAAGAGGAGGCCCATGTTCAGCAGTGGACGTCAACGGGCTGTTGATGATGACTAATACATAATGCTGAAGAGGTTGTTTGTGTGTTTGCTTAAACGAGCTAAAATCAGGAATTACTGGTCCAAATTTATCAGTGTTAGATAGCAGTGAATGAATTACTAGCTTCCCGCGCGCGGAATCACCCGCGTAACTACCGTTTCCGTAGGAACTTCATAATTAAATATAGCCTATGTCAGGGTGAATGCAGCTTTCCAATGGTGAAAGAATTTTTAAAATCGGCACTGTAGTTTATGAGTTTATTTAGTTTTTTTATCCATTACAAACATACACATAAAAATACAAATCTTTCCTCTTTATAATATTAGTATAGATAAAGTTCTTAATGGAACGACAGTTACGCGAGTGAGAACGCGTGCGGGAAGGGCATAAAAGCAAGCAGTATGCTAGTGGCTGAAATTGTAAAATAATAATGCGAGAGAGGACGTGCGTCCTCTGAAGGGCTTCGATCACTCCTCAGAGCAGTAGCAGAGGTTAGGGGGATGTTGGAATAATTATTTATATATATTTTTGTATGTTTTGGAAAAATGTAAGAATTAAAACAAACTTTATATAAATAAAAACGTCACTAATTCATGTCGATGGTAAAATATCATGATAGCCGCCCCACTTTATTATGAGCCATCTACCTAAACAACGAAGGAGCGGCGTTTATTTGAGCTGCGCTAATTGAGGCAGGTTATGAGTAAACATGTAATATTATTAACTCAAATTTTAGGTATTAACAGATAATTTTAGCTCAAATTTAAATAAATAAGCTATTGAAAATATTTTAATCTTAGTCTCCTTATCCCAAGTCACAACTTGCTTTGGCCATGATAAAAATATATATATATAACTAGCTTCCCACGCGCGGTTTCACCCGCTTAACTCCCGTTCCCGCGGGAAATTCATAATAAAATATAGCCTATGTCCTTTCTCAGGCTCTAGACTATATCTGTACCAAATTTCATTTAGATCGCTTCAGTAGTTAAGGCGTGATTGCGTAACAGACAGACAGACAGTAACTTTCACATTTATAATATTATTAAGAAATAGTAAGGAATAATATTAGTAAGGATATATCAAAATGCATTGATTAAACAAGCTATTGGTATTAATGGGAATCGTATGTACCTACTATTTTCTGAATGTTATTTTTTTTATTTTTTTTATCTAGGCGTTTCGTGGCGGCACGTTTGACCATAATCTCGCTTGATGGAAGGCGAAGATAAGGCCTAAGATGATACACGATGATATTACTGCAAGCAGGCATTATGAATAGTACAAATGTTTGTGGTTCAACGACGGAGAATATAGTTGGAGCTCTAATTATATTGAAATATGATCGAATTAAAAACATCCATCAGCCTGGAGAGTACGTAGAATATAAAAACAAAATAAAAGTGGCGTTGGAATGTTTCTTTAGTTTATTGTATAATATGCTGCTGAGGAGGTGGAGGTAGAACATAGCTAGTTGTTAAGCACCGTAATGCTTTTAGCTGATAAGGGGAGCAGTTACCTAGTGGCTGGAATAGTAAAATAATAATGCGAGAGGGGGCAACACTCTGGGGGGCTTGGTTAGGTTAGCTGGTTAGGGTAAGTATTACTAAAACTAGCATAAATCATTGAATAGATCTCTTTATTATTATAATAGGGTGAAACAAACGCTTGCGACTTACAAAATGGAAACTAACGCCATCTTTTGCCCCAAGCGGTAAACTTAGATACTTATACATTCTTTTTCTTCTCATTTTGAATTTTAAATTTAGAATTGGTAGTGAGTACTGAATGAATTGCTCGACTTCCAAAATATCTTAAAGAATACCAAAGTACAAACATTATTTATAGATGATGTATTCCTTGCGTGAGTAAAGTCACCAGAGCACACCAGGGAAGGGGATAGGCCGGTAGGATAAGAGTGGCTAGTGCTGTCTTCTGTTTTGTCACTAGCTGTCCTTGTATTTAGAACCCTATGCAACTTAACATAAGGTAGATAAATGACATTTGCCTGGTAAGGAATAAAAAAAAAGAATTACTAAGTACCTACGTTTCAGAGTTATGCTGATTTTCCACCAGAGTGGCGAGACGAAACGAGGCGAGGAGAGAATTGAAATTTGTATGGCAAATTTTCAATCCTCTCCCAGCGCATCTTTGGTAGAAACAGTGTGGCGAGACGAGACCAGGCGAGGCGTGAATTGAAATATTTGTTTGTGTAAAAATGAACCGTATTGCTTCCGATATAGAGTATAAGTTAACTTTGCAACAGAAACACGCTTCTCGCGAGACGCTTATTATTGTTCATTGCTACTTATTACCTGAGAATACCGTCATGATAGTACAAGCCAACGGGCGGCGCGGCGGCCACGCGCGAGTTCGCGATGCCTATTTTTAGTGGAAAAGGGTCAGTGCGATTTCAATTCTCTTCTCGCCTCGTCTCGTCTCGCCACTCTGGTGGAAAATCAGCATTAAACGCGTTTACTTCTCCAAGTACGTTTTAAAAGTTTATCGATTACTCGGTAACTTTAAAGGTGTAGTCACATGTTCTAGTTTTCCTTGAAGTTTGTTGAAACCACTGCGCATTGCTATCTCACATAAACCAGTTTTCTGTTTGTTAAAAGAGATTAGTTTCTGCTGTGAAGACATTTATAATCTTCTGCTTAATGTAGCAATAAAACGAAATTGTGTCTAACGGAAATAAAAGTGACATAAAAATAAAATCGAAGTGTCTGTAATGGAAAATAAGACGTTTTACTAAATGCATATGAATGTATAGAGGATTGTGTCGGTTTATCTCAGTTGCAGCTGGACCGATTTTGGAACTGCATGAAAGCTAATTTTATGAGGCATACAATATAGATTTTTTATTTTAGTATCTCCAAAACGGTAATACGAACGAACTTTCATTGTTTGATAGCATTTTTTTTTCCGAAGTCTAAGTCACGGGTAGCAGTACTAATATAAAACATGACGGGCATAAAAAGTATCTATCTATATATTAACGCGTGAGTGATGATGTGATGACGACAATTGCGCGGTCGGAAGAGTATGACATTTCACACAGTTATAGTTAAAGCACGTCCCGTTGGTCCCGTTATAACATCATCTATAATAATCGTATATCAAGGAACGGGCAGCAGCGTTTCCTTCCTTGGTACAATCTCCCGACCCTTAGTTTGCTAAGAACCTTCCGATGCCCTCGTAGACCCGAAGTCCGAGAGGCCCGCGAACTGTAAAGTAAAGCGACAGTTGCACAAAAGAAACTAAAAGCCATAATCCCTCAATCTCCCCGTCAGCGAGCATCGCCCTGAGCCGAGGTCCAAGTCCCACAGGGGACGCCCTCTTGCGCAGGTTGCTTAGTTTGTAGTGCTTAAACCATTTATCTAGGCTGGAGCTCTGCTCGCCTTTATGCCCGGTGAAGAAGAAAAAGTCTCAGGGCTAACCAGATATGTCCGTCCGAAAAAAAAAAAACTTGGTACAACATAATACTGCGGTCACTAGCCCGCCAGCCAAGCGTGGTGACTATGGCAAATATCCTCCTTCAGGAGGAGGCCCATGTTCAGCAGCGGTTGTTGTACGGGCTGATGATGACAGTCACAGAGAAAGAGTGCAGAATGCTATTTTTTTTATTCGTATCGAACACTATAACTATAAGAAGGCTATCTTTTCCACCTTCTATAAACCAAAAATAATAAGTTGACACGTAGAACACAACAATTTTCTTAATATGTAGTTACAATACAAATTAAGCTATCTCCACTTCTACAGACGTATATGTCCCTATAATCCAACTTGCACCGACTTATTGCATCGCAATTGGTCGGATGTGAATTACCACAGGAAATGCTCTGCTATCTAGCTATCGCTTTATCGATCTAATACATTCATTGGCCCTTTCCAAAGATATGGAACGTGAAATTTAATACACTGTAGGTATTTTTATGATTATATCGTAGATACAGCCTACTGAAAAGCAGGTTCAATGCTACTATCCTACTAATATTATAAGCACGAAAGTTTGTAAGTATGGATGGATGGATGTTTGTTACTCTTTCACGCAAAAACTACTCAAAGAATTTGGGTGAAAGTTTGCACGCGGATATTTTATAAGCTGGATTAACATATAGGCTACAAAATATCACGCTACTACCCACAGGAGCAAAGTGACGCGGGTAAAACCCTGGTATTTCTTACTTTCTGTTCGTAATCAGTCGATTCTAGAGGATATTTAACCATTTTCAGTAAGAAAAAAATTGACAAAATAATATCTTATTGTTGCATACTACTTATTCTTAATATATTGTTTTTTCCGACTGACTTATTTAGTTAGCCCTGAGGCTTTTGCTACTTCACCGGGCATATCTTAATACATGAGTATCTAATAGGTGTACCAATTGGTCTATTTGTTATGTTAAAGTTTATACGTTCATTGAAAAGCGTCAGACATAGCAGATAAAATTGATACAAGTAAGCAAATATAATAATATGACCTTTATTTTAAGTAACAAATGACTCATATTTTTCAGTAAAACTTAACCTATGTTAGTATGATATTATGATGCGATATGACATTAAATAATCATTATTCCACTCTAATTACAACATTCCGTGAGAAACAGGATAGCAGTGGTTCATGTCAGTCTGTTCTACTTCCTATCTTTGCTATAATACTGTTAAAACTACCTCGCACTCTGCTCATCAGAGATGCACACCTTTTGCGCATTGTAGTATAAAAACAGTCTACTCTCGCTTGAGCGAACATCCCCGACGCGCTACAAAGCGATTAGCCCCAACAGGCTGTTGGGGCTAATCGCTTTGTAGCGCAACAGCACTCTGAAAGCATTAAATGTACAACAAATGTACCAAGTTTGTTATCAGAGAAATAAATGCATATTTTATTAGATTTTTATTAAGTTAGAATATAAAAAACCGGCCAAGTGCGAGCCGGTCTCTCGCACGAAGGGTTCCGTACTAGTTGCAAGTGCCTACCTATTTTTGATATCAAGAATACAACAAGTAACATAGTATAAAAGTTCTTGTAGTTCGTTGTAACTTTGATCGATGTTAATAATAGTTAAATGAATGAAAGGTAAATTGCGGTTTACGGTTTATGACGTATTAAAAAAAAACTACTTACTTGATCTCATTCAAATCAATTTTCGGTGGAAGTTTGCATGGTTATGTACATCATATATTTTTTTTAGTTTTATCATTCTCTTATTTTAGACGTTACAGGAGGGGGGGACACATTTTACCACTTTGGAAGTGTCTCTCGCGCAAACTATTCAGTTAAGAAAAAAATTACATTAAAAACCGGTTCACGTTTTTTGCCATTTGGCTACGGAACCCTAAAAAGAAAACCGTTCTAATGATAAGTAATCTAGTCTAGTCTTAAAAAAGATAATTAAATGTATAAGCCGCCATACGCCGCGCCAGATTAGCCCCGTCAATAAATAACTTTACAGTTTTTCATTATACGAATCAGGCCTAAAAAAAATACGGGGCGAATATTGCAGGGCGTATAATGAAAGAAAGAAAGAAAGAAAATACATTTATACAAGGAAATAAAAAATGAGAAATTGATAATTTCTACTACAGTTAGGTATATGCATAAATGGGCACTGGCTTCAGCATTAAGCTACTTTAATAATCTAATGCTCGCAGTAAATTAAATTTCCATAAGCAAGTATTCGTTTTTCAGGTTGCTGACAAATGGTAACCTATACAATTAAAGTACGGTATGTCCCCTGTGGATCTAGAGGGTCTATTGGAATTCGTTCGGGTAGTTGCGGTAGTAACCTGTAATAGGCTCCGAGGGATTTCGATAATTGGTTCGGGAGGTCGACTGCAATTAGAGTAATAGCCAAAATGCTTACCTACGTGATATACGCAATCTACAATTATAGAATAATCTAGTCGTTCGAAGTTTCGAAGCTTTTGCTACTTCACCACGAAAACGGATTCACAAACGTAGGCATCTCTGCTTTATACGAGAATCTCGTTATTATCATACATCTAAAACCTCACACATTACTTCTGAGTCGTAGTGGTCTACGTCTCACTTTAAGTTTCGGACATCGTGGGTCATGTATAACATCAGTGTACCAGGGAACAGCCAGGGTATTCTTGTATTTCAACATAAAACTGCGGTCACCAACCCACCTGCCACTGGTATACGTATAGATGATTTTATGATAATATTGATGTGGCTTTCCGAGCCACGGAGTGTAGCCCCTCAACAAACCAGCGTCGGAAAGAAAGCATATGTAATGTAGGTACGTAGGTTCATGAATCATTCAAAAATCGAACAACAATACAGTTTTAATTGTATTAATAGAAACAGCATATTTTTCATAGATTTTCAATTTAGTACAATACAGGGTGTCCCAAAAGATTACGTAGCTGGGAAGGGGGGTGATAGGGATGGTCACAAGGGTCACCAGAAAAATATAAAAAATTCCCTCTGGGTGTTTAAAAAAATAAATGGCATTTTTTAAAAGACTAAAAATTTTACACCTTGTGCTAACTGTACCTACAAATATGGCTGTATTTAAAAAAAAATGCTGTTATGTAATCTTCAATAACAACAACAAGGTCATCAACATCAACATCAAAAATAACAAGGTGTAAAATTATAAGTTTTTAAAAAAATGCCATTTTTTTTTAAATACCCAGAGCGGATTTTTTTTTTATTTTTCTGGTGACCCTTGTGACCACCCCTATCACCCCTCTTCCTAGCTACGTAACCTTTTGGGACACCCTGTATAAGTATCAGCTTAAGGTCTGGCATTTGGTACTGTTTTACCGGTTGTGTCGGTAGAACTGTTTCATTTCACCGTTTTCGGAATAAAATAATAGACAGTGCACTTGTGTCTGGGGACATACTTGAGCACTATAATATGTCCTGCGCAGATGGCTAATTTACTTAGAGACCGGCCGCCATAGCCAAAAAAAAAACAAAAAAAGTTCGAGCTACGGTAAATTCTAAGATTTACCAGGAAGTCTTAGGATTTACCGACATGAGTTGGTAAAAGTAAGGATTAATGAAAATGGAACGATATTTTCGGGCTTTTACCATTAGAATTTATTACATCCTATGTTAGGTTCTTGAGTACCTTTCTTGACTTCCTCGAGAATTGGCAAGACGTAGCGCATAATCGCGAGAAATAGAAGGAATGGAGGGAGGCGTTTGCTCAGCAGTGGGACAGTACAGGCTAGTTATAATAATAATAATATGTTAGGTTAGGTATGTTAACATTTACCAAGTGAATGGTGGTACTACTTCGAAATCCAAATCTGTTCGGACCTTTTCATTAATAGTTGGTAAATCTTAGGTTTTACATAATATACCTACCTAACTAAATTCTCGAAAATCTTAACCTAAATTCTTACTACTAAACATACCTACTGTTGACTTACCTTGGTTTAAAAATTAAAACTACTTTTACTATAATTTTATAATATTTATATTTTTCGGTGACGGTTACATAATATAAGATATATAAACATGTTATACCTATTCTCATGTAAGTGGCTTTTTTTTGTATTTTATGAAAATAAATGATTTGAACACTTTTACTGGAAAATCTTAGGATTTACCGTAGTTCGAGCTTTTACAGTAACATATATAAAGCAAAATTCACTACTTTGTTACTAGGTAAGTGCTTTTAGTTCAGAGTAACTAACTAATCTCCAACATTACTACAGAAAGTACTTAAACGTACTTAGCTTACATAATTTTCCTCTGTATTCATTCCCTCGAGACATGCTTCATTAGAGTAAATCTACCTGTCATAGCCGAAGGGCGAACCGTGTATGACAGAAAATTCTCTTTGTTTTATATTATTTCAAGCGTTCATTATGAGGTATATTTGTTTATTAATTTAAATGACTTACCTACTTCCTGTTTTAATTGAAATATTTCAAACGTGCAATGAGTTTCGAAACCTTGCTTTCAGAGAGATATCCGAGAAAGGCAAATATGGTTCTTATTTAAAATTTTACCACCTTCGTGGCTTAAGTGAATGGGGTTTCGCATTTTAGTTTCAGAGGTCGTGACTTCGATTTCCACGCCGGTAAAAATATCTTTATGGGATAGCAAACATAACAAAAATGTTAAATGTACTGTAGCTGGTTAATCGTTTGAAGTAGGTATATATGAGCAAGCTAAAGAGAGCGCCTAATGGAATATGAAGTGGTGGTGGCACGGCTATGAACAACAGCGTGGTGTCATGCCCAACAGAAGTACTCGTTATATTAATTCCAATAACCTATATTTTACACGTTTTTGCTCCGCAGCCTACCACTAAAATGTCGATAAACCTTTCGGCCAAATCACTTCCATGAGGTACAATTCGAAATTATGATGTTATACGATAGATAGCTGATGTTGATAATGTATAAGTTTCAATGTTTCCATAGGTAGATCCAATTTAGTTGACGTACAAACAATCAATTTCAGGCCATATAATCTCGTCACCGTGAAATACAGATTTACATAAATTTAATATCAGTATAAACACTTGTTAATCGTTTTAAGGCCAGAGATTGAAAGTTACGGCTCAAAGCCAATAAACGAATTATGGATATTCTATTATGGTACTCAAATTGATTTTGTAAAGGCTATTTTTAACGGAATTTAGTGACAGGCCATTACTATTTAATACTTTATGCTACAAATAATAAAATGTGATTCATAAAAAGGTTATCTATTCCTAAACAAGGAATTCCCCCTTCTGCGTTCACATCTGCTTAGTTAATTAATTGGACACAGAAAAAGGCATGTAACAGAAACGGGTCTACGAGGCCCCCGTAGACCAGAAGTACGAGACAGTTGCACAAAAATGGCCGCTGGCGATCGCCCTTTGCAGAGATCCAAGTCCCACAGGGGCGCCCTCTTGCACAGGTTGCTTAGTTTGTAGTTTTTGAACCATTAATTAATGTTGGAGCACTGCTAGGTGAACCCTCGTGGCAATTAATTTAATTATCTTTTAGTTTTATATAACTACATTTAAAAATATCTAACTGTTTAAAGACTTAATCAAGTTAACAAGTTTTAGTGCTAAATTCTCCCGAGGTTGGGGGCACTGGTGACTTGTAACACAGGTATTCATTATGAATAACCTACAATAGGCACCAGTCTCACACAGCGGTCGAAAAAATGTATGTAATTTTTGGGGTTAAGAGACATCTCGCCCACGCAAAAACTGGTCCGCGGGCCAGATGTCCACTTTTTTAAATGTGCATGGGTAGATTCGCCCGGGCCAGTTTAGTGGAACGGGCCAGATGTCTCCTATTAAAAAGTAAAGGGATATTTCGGCTAAATCGAATATTTTTAATTAAATATCTGATAAATCTGTAAATCATGGCTAAGTACATAATTAGCTAGTTTCATACAATTTCTTGTTACAAATATTAATTAAGTAGTATTACTTCTGTATAATTTGAACGAAATAATACATTAGTTTACAAATTACATAGTTTTTCAATGCAGTGTCCTACGGTTATTTCGTGATCCACAAATTCTTTTAAAATTGTCGCTATCCGAGTGTTCGTTAATTTAGTTACTTCTTTTTTTTTGCTGATAAATCCATTTTTTCTGTAGAGCCCAAAATAATAGTTTGAATCCTTTTGCAATGTATCTAATAATGTTGCTATATTTGGTTTTGGTTGAATCTTTTTATTAAATCTCCCGTTCCAGGACTCGATAGAGTTATTTGTTCTATGCTGAACTTTATAAAAACACCATTTATTATAAAACGGGGACTTTTTGTCCAGCCATGTGCTTTCAAAATAAGTGTTAAACTCGTTAATATTGCCGATTTGTGCATTCTCACCCTTAATGTACAACCAACCATCCATTACCATTTCCTCAGGAAGGTGGCATAATGCCACACAACGTTTAATGTGAGATCTAAACGATTTTTTTATATCTAATTTCTCCGCCTTTCTCCACAAACAACGACTAAAATGAAAGGAACAGCCTTGTATTTTGGAACCTGGGAAAACTTCCAATATTGCAGCCATTGCGCTAGCCTCGTAATCTAGTGTAAATACGTGTGGTTTAAATGACGGTACTTGGCTTTTCAAAAGTGATGTATGCCTAGCTAACCTGCAGGTTTATCTAGCTACCTAAGTGGACGGCCCGGAGAAGAAACTCAGAAAGAAACTCCGGTTTTCTTTTTTCCGTCTTCTTTTACTTGATTTAATATATATATTGTAATACTAGATATTAGTAAATAGCGATCAATGCCATTTTAACTTAGGAAGCGA
Organism: Nycteola revayana; assembly: GCA_947037095.2. Lineage (NCBI taxonomy): Eukaryota > Metazoa > Arthropoda > Insecta > Lepidoptera > Nolidae > Nycteola > Nycteola revayana. The sequence goes on along the minus strand of OX344847.2, from coordinate 18,094,504 downwards.
ATTGAAGTAAACTCAGTATCTTTAGAGTATAATATTTTTATATATCAGTCGCAGATTCCAATGTTATGAATCCAATGAGTCGAACAGAACGAGAGTTCCTCTTTCTTCGAATTCCATACGTTTGTATGTTTGTATCACGTCATCTTTTTTTATTCGCTTTATATATGACGAACTTCCCACGCGTGGGTTTATCCGTCTCTTTGGGAACTTCATAATGAAATATAGCATATTCAAGCAAGCAATAATTTTTTTTTTCTTTATGGTATTGTAATGGGTGTCTACTAACTGTTGTCTACGCCGTTCCACTAGCGTAAAGATTGGGTGGGCGTAAAATTAAAAAAAAAACATTTGCCGTGGTCTTGCAGTTAATGAGTTATTGGTTACAGACAAAAATAAAATAGGCATATCTTTTTACAATAGCTAGTAAGTAAAAGTCTCTTTGTATACTTTTTTGTATGTTACATAAACAAAAGCCGTTATTTTTCTATATGTTTAAAAAACTATAATATTCACAATTTATCATATTATAGGTATATCATATCAATTTATCATCATCAATTAATATATCATCAATTTATTATTGACTGTGAATATTTATATTCACAATTATTATAGACGCTCGGCATTTTTGCAGCAGCTGTCCGGACGCCTGGTGAAGGAGTCGGCTGACCAAAGGGCTGCTCTTACCTCGGCCAACGAATAAGCTTGGCTATCCAGCGGGGTGATGTAGCCAGCGTTTTGGGCACCCTGCCTGCGGGTGGCGGCCTAACCGACTCATTCTATTTATAAATTTAGAATAGTTTTCATCTTGAATAAAGTCTTTGATTTATTTTATGTTTTGAATCATATTATTTTTCTTTTTGTAAATGTTGTAAGTATATACAATCATATTAGCTGCGCTTCGCGGTTCTACCCGCGTTACTCTGCTCCAGTAGGTCGGAGCGTGATGTTTCGTAGCCTATATGTGAATCCAGCATATAACCTATCCCGGAGCAAAATTTCAGCCAAATTCCCTTTAGTAGTTTTGGCGTGAAAGAGTAACAAACATCCATCCCTCCATCCGTACTTACAAACTTTCACGTTTATAATATTAAGTAGGATTTCATCATCATCATCATCAACAGCCCGTTGACGTCCACTGCTGAACATGGGCCTCCTCTTAACAGACCTTGGCAAGCCAGGATCGTAGAGGGATATTGCCATAATAACCACGCTTGGCAAACGGATTGGTGATCGCAGTAAGATGCAAATGTTGAGCTAATAGATTCTGCTGCCCATCCATCAGCCATATGTTCCTTAGTCGCCTTTTACGACACCCATGGGAAGACACGGGGTGGTCTATTCTAAGCCGGAAACCAAAACGGCGTAGGCAAGTAGGATTTTACTCCCTTATAATATTTTTATGTCTGTGCCTATCACTTTTACTCTGCATGATGGATTGGGAGAGGATTCTTTTTGGTATTGAAGACGCCAATGGGCTATTTAGTACTATATGTTGATTAAAAAATAAGAATATTTTATTAAAAAAAGAAACTAATATTTGTTCTACTCAGTTTTTAGAAATAATGTGACATGTAAATACGACTTGCCACCGGACAAGCTGATTCATCGAAAACTAAAAAGAAATTAGAGTTTTTCATCCTCTATCAGTTTAAGAACCATTAGTAAGATATTACGCCATAAACAGAGTATAATGCTATAATGTTCCAGTCACGTCCTTTACTTTACGACTTGAGGACTTGATGTCTATTAAGTACAAACGACGTTTAATATTACCTCGAGTTATGTGGAGTTATATAAAATATGCTTATTTGGGCTAAAGGTCATTTGTAAGACTTTTCAACCTTATATTATTAGACTAGCTTTAACATGCTACTTCGTCAGAGTAGGTTTTGAATTATCTATACCAAGGGTCTTCATCATCGAATCAGAAATGAGGAGATGCGTAGAAGAACGCGGGTTACCGACATAGCCCAACGGATTAGTTCGTTGAAGTGGCAGTGGGCAGGCCATATAGCACGGAGAACAGATGGCCGTTGGGGCCGAAAAGTTCTCGAATGGAGACCGCGGATAGGCAAGCGTAGCGTAGGACGTCCACCTGATAGATGGACGAACGATCTGATTAAGACCGCGGGATCACGGTGGATGCAGGCCGCTTCTAACCGCAACAACTGGAGATCTATGAGGGAGGCCAATGTCCAACAGTGGACGTCCTACGGCGGAAATGATGATGATGATGAAAGTTCTTCAAACTTTGAAGCCTTAGGGCCTTAATGCTTTTTTCAGAATGTTCTATGGGCCAAAACAGCTTAATTTTTTCTGCCATTAACTTACTCGTATTTCTAGACTAGTCGCTAAGTGCGCGATCGAGTAATAATTATTTTGTGTTTTCTTCTTAACTTAACTCAACAATAGGACATTGGCAGTCGCAGACCTGATTGAGACACACTAGTCTTAAGGTCTCGCGGGCCGAATTGATGGCACTGGGGGGCCGGATTTGGCCCGCGGGCCGTAGTTTGGAGACCCCTGATCTATACAGACTTTGATCCATAACTTCACTTTTTTATGGGTTGAAGTTTTAAAATCCTTTTTTATTTGTGGTCTTGGATATCTAAAATCCCCCGGCCGCCTTCCTGATCCTTAGTTTTCAAAACTTCCCGGTATCCTCGTTGGCCCGAGAGGCCCGCTAACTGTTTATTAGAACCCCAATTACCAAATCTCCTCAAAAAACACTTAGTCATAATTCAGGATTTACCCCTCGGCTCAGGCGGTAGCTAGAGACGATTGAATAGTCTCTAGCGACCGCCTGAGCCGAGGGTTAAATCCTAAAGGGCGCTTTCTTGCGCAGGTTGCCAAGTAGGTTTTTGTAGGTTCTACTTTACTTTACTTTTAGTGTTATGACCAGATAGGCAAAATTTAAAACATTTTTAAAACATATAATCCATGATAAAATCTACGTTTCTAATTAGAAACTCTACCTATTCTGACTCCTGGTAATATAAAGTAATATGAAAGAAGTGTTGTGTGTGTATCATTTGAAATGACTACTTTTGATATATTTCTAAATTCTAAAGCTAGAATCCAGCTTTGTCGTCTAATACTCATTCAATTCGTGAGCTTTAGTCATTTGCCGTCTTTCCGACGAAAGTACAAGCATGTATAATAAATATCCTTAGCAAAGGACAACATTGTTACAATAAGTGGTCAAAGGTCTGGGTTAACTCCAGGGAATTGTGGTGAAGAACCAAGAACAATTGCATTACAAGGTAGAAAAATGTACAACGCTTTTCCTCAGCGGACGTCCGGAGATAGATTTATATGTGACGTGTACAATTGTAACATACTTATAGTTCATACATTTACCTGAGAAGCGTATTATTTATATTCTATCTAAGTTTGTTTTTCTGTGGGTGTTGATATTTTTGGGGAAATGTATTTAGGTACGCGAAAGAATAAAATAAAGAAACAGGGCTAATTGTCATTGTATTCACAAATAAATGGAAAAAACATTACTATACTAATAGTAACTAAAACTACCTAGTTTTAGGTAACTACTTGTCAAGGTTCCTAGAATGCTGGCAAGCATTGCCCCGTTAAATGGCAATGCTCATGTGCTGTGCGAAGTTTATATCAGCATTTGGGGACGAGTGCCGCAATAATGAGAGCATTTAATAAATTAATTTGGCTCCCGGTCCCCACAGCACAGATATTTTGACGCCAAAAGGCACAAACATAATTCTATTTTATTGTTATTTTTTTTTTGATACATTGATACAACATTATTTTTATATTATATTTTTTGTTAAGATTAAATTATTTAAACATTTTATCTATAACCTACCGCTTGGACTGAAGTTTATAGTTGTTGTTTTATAAATAAAATACCTATATTTATAATAGACTACTATTATATTTATAAATAATAAAAAAAAATGTTCACAATTTTTGCGCTCACATAAAAAAAATGGATCAATCTAATTACTAAAATTATTCTACTTGCTGATCAGATATGTTGATTAAAAGTGATGTAAAAAGTTTTTTTTGTAGCCTCTCGCTAAAAAAATAACCATAAATGCAGTGTACACAAATGTGACAGGCAATTTCAAAGAATGTAATTTCAAATACCGTTCCGAAATTGGTGTACAAAATGGGAAAAAATCAAAATCTTTTCAGAATTGGTCCACTACAGCTTTATAGAAGATACTGACCAGAGTGTTTGTTTAGTTAAAATTGAACTTTATGGTAAAAGAAATAGGAATCATTTTTTAAATAACACTTGTGTTTATTCTACGGATATCGTACTGCTGGTCACATCTGTTTCGGAGTACGTACAAAACTACTAATTGAATGTTCACGGTGCTTTTCCTGTAAATAACTGCGGTTTCGGTTTATTTTTGGATAGAATTTTAAACGTTTCCGTGCATTTTTGTCAGGATACATTCCTGTATATACGTACGCCAACATTGACAACACATATTTTATGTACCTACCCTATATAATATTTATTTTCCTCCATATTTGCCTGTATGTCTAAGTTTCATCTTCATCTTCAGTCCGTATAACGTCCACTGCTGAACATGGGCCTCCTGCCGATGGAGGGTCTTTGCCATAGTCACCATGCTTGGCAGGCGGGTTGGTGACCGCAGTATTATGTTGTACCACACAAGTAAATGCTGCTGCCCGTTCCTTGATATACGATTATTACAGATGATGTTATAACAATCGGGACCAACGGCTTAACATGCTTTCCGAGGCACGGAGGGTAGTCCCCCAACCAACCAGACTCGGAAAGAAATCTTAGAATTTACACAAATATTTCCTGTCCAGCCGGATCGAATCCACAACCTTCGAGATTTAAAGCGAGCCAAATACCGCTACGCTACGGAGGTTGTCTGTTTAGTTAGACAGAATCAATTTCGTCGCTTAGCGTGACGAGTTCCATAATATGTGATATTTGTAAAGTTTTGGGAAACAACAAAAACGTGTTATTTAATTACAAGAAAAAAAAATAATGAAATATTATTAACATTTATTAAGGACTTGATAGAAATATAAAAACTGCAACACATTATTATTTGAGAAGCTATGATTTAATAAGATAAAAAAATTGCACATACCTAAAAAACATGCGTGTATGGAATTTGGCACCCCCAACGACGATTCATGGTGTAACAATTTAATTAACATAAATAATTAGTAATTATGTATTCATTTCATGATTTTCATGTAATTATCTAGTATTATAATGAGAATGCCAGCAATGTGGTTTTGTATTCAGATTTCGTAAAGGCAACAAGGAGTAGGTATATAATTAAGAGTTCATCATAATTAATGGTTGATTCAGCAGCGGAGCAATTTATCCTTAGTATTGTTTAAAATATGGGTCAGTGGGTAGTCTAGGGGCGATGAATTAATTGACGATCATCGATGATTATATACGAAATAATTGATATTTATTCACCACTTGGGGATTTACATACACTTGTACTTGTCTAGAACATTCACAGTGCATGTACATTCACAGTAATTATAAAAAGGTAACATATACTACTTCATCATCATCAACAGCCCGTTGACGTCCACTGCTGAACATGGGCCTCCTCTTAACAGACCTTGGCAAGCCAGGATCGTAGAGGGATTTTGCCATAATCACCACGCTTGGCAGACGGATTGGTGATCGCAGTAAGATGTAAACCTTGAGCTAATTGATGCTGCTGCCCATCCATCAGCCATAATTATGTCCCTTAGTCGCCTTTTACGACACCCATGGGAGGACATGCTACTTAATTATATTTAAATATATTTGAGGTGTCAATGATTCTTCTTCTTCTTCTTCCTGCCCTTATCCCATATTACTTAGGGTTGCTCGGCGTAACACGTTTGTTTCTTCCATTCTGTACTGTCACGCGTCACACTATCACTAACTCCTTTTTTTTTCATATCACTCTTTACACAATCCATCCATCTTTTCTTTGGCCTTCCTCTCCCTCTCCATCCATATCCCTCTATATCCATACTTAAAACTCTTTGAGGTTGCAATAATGATAAAGTTCTTAATATTTATTATAAAGGAAAAATATATGGGGACGTGTCCCCATATATTTCTCAAGCAGTGTCTTCGCCAAGGCATGCCGCACGCAGCCATCGTACCATCGCAAGCAGTTTAGGCCATTTTCCACCCCTATGATTTCGTTGTGTGACTTAAGGCAGAAGGTCCCACTATAAATAAATTAACCGACTTGGTATTACATGGATCTCAACTTTTTACAAGTGATGTTTTTATTGGTTATCGATATGACTAGAAACTCGAACAAATAGATAAAGCTAAGTTCAAAATAGTATTAACTCTTAAGCTAAGTTTATTGGTGTATTAATCACAATTCAATTTCTGTTATAACAGAAGAAATACCACACTTTTTTGAATCACATTATTAGACTACAACGATCCGATAAAATGCTGATTTGTATTTAACGGAAATATACATATAATATTAATATAACCCGTGCTCAACACACATTTATGCTTTTGAAACGAGTAAACGTTAAAATTTTTCCAGAATACTCGTATTATATTATGTTAATAAACTACAGTATGTAAGGTTACCGCGTTCTGGTTGTGGTTTTTTATATGAAAAAAGTTAAAGCATTTTACGATGTGTTTTATTAAGATTGTGGTTTGGCAAAATATAAGTTACAGGCATGTGTTATGTAAACGTTTAACGATCTGTGATGTAATATAGACTTAATTTTTTTTTTATAAATTTGAGTGTTTTGACCTTGACTTTTGATTCCGTTGCTGAATTAAAAAAATATATCAATTATTTGTGTGGGTATTTTATCTATACATATAATAAAATATAATAAAACAGTAAAAAAACTGTGTCTGTACATTGAATATATTCAAAAAAAAATAATTGAGGGGGGTTTAGAAAAAGAAATAGAGCAAGAATCCAAAAAAAAAATTCTGTCTGTTTGTATGTTTATATTATTATGTTTGTCTGTTTGTTTGTACACGCTTATCTTCGGAACTACTGGACGGATTTGAATGTTTTTTTTGTTGTATAGGTATTAAGTCTGTGCAACATATAGGCTATAATTTATCTTGGAAACTTGAACACCTGATGCAGAACCGCAACAGACCAGCTAAACTATAAGATATACCAAAATGGTACCATAGCAAAAATTGTTCCATGTGATGAGCATTTTCTGCTGAGAGAATAAATTTGAAGATCTGGAACACCTGATGTTGAACTCCAAGAGCCCAGCTATACTATAACATATATAAGAATGACGTCTTAGAAAGAATTGTTCAGTCTGATGAGCAGAGTGCTGTTGACGTATAAAAATTTGAGATCTGGAATACCTGCTGTGGAATTCCAAGCGCCCAGCTATACTATAACATAATTATATAGGAATGACGTCTTAGCAAGAGTTGTTCAGTCTGATGAGCACTCTCTGTAGACGTATCAAAATTGAAGATCTGGAACACCTGTTGTGGAATTCCAAGCGCCCAGCTACACCATAACACATATTGGAATGACGTCTTAGCAAAAGTTGTTCGGTCTGATGGGCATTTCCTGTTGACTTATAAAATCGAAGATCAGGAACATGATTTCCACATCTGGAAATCAAAGCTATCACTAATTCCACTGTATAATTATAAAATTACACAAGCTGGGAGTACCTCGACGCGGTGAAGGCGGTAACAGTTTAGGACTGATTTTCGATGAATCATTGAAAATTTGACTCTACTGGCCAAAACTCCCATTTATTTTTTTATTTATCGAATAGATATGCCTTTGAGGTTATGTTATTTGTGTGTTTAATTTCCTTTTCTAAGTGGAAAAGGAAAATGTTGGTGCTAAAAGATGAATAATGTAATCTACGGACTTTAATTTGATCTTTTTTAACTGAGTACCTATATTTATATAAACGCAACTTCAGCTATTTGAACTCGTGCTGAGCCAACAATTCAATCTAAGTTTATATTATGGCTACATTCTTTCGAAAAGTTTGTTCTTGATTACTGTTAAGTTTAATTTTAATTAAATATTTAAGAAAACTTTACTTTGCAATCTAACAACAATGCTTATTCGTTATCGTGCGGTTTTTGAAAAATATTTAAGTAAAGAATTCGAATTCCATCGGTTACAACGTACGAGTAGTGTCACTTTGAGTGACACTACTTTGAGTCGAAACCGTAATTTTTTTTTTGTCTTCTATGTTATATTCTGATGATAAACGTAAACCAATGTGTGATTTATGTTTCTCATTTGTTTTTATTATCTACTAGCTGCGCCCCGCGGTTTTACCCGCTTTTCCTTGCTCCAGTGGGTCGGAGCGTTGATGTTCCCATGGAAACGCGAGCTATGGAAAACACGCATGGGAAGCTAGTAGGTATACATTTTATACATAGTTTTACAAATATTTAATTTTACACAAAAATCGAATCGAATTTATGAGCTTTGAGATATAAAATTATCCTGGCAATTGTAAGTAAGTAGAGTAACGTACATGTATAGTGGGTATCTCACATGAATGTGTAATCACAACCCACATCACGGTGACAAGGCACTTAGCTAAATGTACTGTCAATGTTTGACGGCATCAGAAGGTCTCTTGAAAATAGTCACTTTATTAATTTAGCATTTCTCACGCGCGAAAGGAGAGGTAAAATGTAAATTAACCAAACCGTAGAAGCATTAAATTGGTTTCCTGTTTATTATACGATGCCATGCCTTATGAAAATTATTAAATTTAAATTTTACTAGCTCCCAAGCCAGGTTTTATCCGCGTAATTCCCGTTCACGTTAGCCTTCCCCGATAAATGGGCTATACTGAAAGAATTTTACATATCGGATCCGTAGTTCCTGAGATTTGCGCTTTTAAGTTAACAAACAAACTCTTCAGCTTAATATATGAGCTTTATGAAATACTAGCTTCCCGCGCGCAGTTCCACTTGCGTAACTGCTGTTCCCGTAAGTAATTTATAATTAAATATAGACTTCCTAGATAAATAGGCTATCTAACAATGAAAGTATTTTGTAAATCGAATCAGAAGTTCCTGATAATATCGATTTCAAGTGAACAAACAAACATGAATGGATGAAAGGAGCCTAAAAAGTAAAATTTATAGGGTGAATGTAAACGGAAATGTTGCAATAGGAAGCCTAAAGCGGACGTTTCACGGTCAAATCGACGAAGGTGCAGCTTTATGTATTATTATGGAATATAGACAACCAGTCTCATGAGAATTTTATGAACATTTCGGCTACACAAACTTAAAGATAAAGAGAACATATCGAATACATGTATTCCACCAACCATGACTGTTGGTGCAACTCGATATCTGACATCTGTAATAGTATGACAGATATCGAGTTGCACCAACAAAAATATTAAATCTCTAGACATTGTCAACTCAGAATAAAAAGAGTTAAATTCAATATGAAACTAAGTGATAAAGTCAGATTAAAAACAATTGGTAAACAAACCAATGGTATAGATATAAAATACCAAAATCAAATAATTATAATGGAGAAGTAATAGTAGACTTCAAATAAGAAGTAAGACAGAGACAAAAAATGAAATTTATAGTGTACAGGCACGAAATCCAAACGGGAGAATGGGAGCACACTTTGTAATTGTATACCTATAACCTACTGATACTAAGTACTGAATAAAATACAAAGTAAAATATAACTGCACTATATTTACTCGGGAGTGGTTAATTATTAACAACAGCATACTAAATATTTACATCGGGAACCTCATTAACTGGTGGAGAATCTCTATAGCGACTTTTAACTTATTAATTACAACTCTGAACATAAATCTGAACTTAATTAATGTCACTACCAATGTACGTGAACAAATAGTTTATTGTAACTGTTTCAATATAAGAAGTCTGTTTCTGTTATGATACTGTAATATTTGAAAAAAGCATAGTGATTATGGCAGTATCCCTCAACGACCCTGGCTTGCCAAGGTTCGTTAAGAGGAGGCCCATGTTTAGCATTGGTCGTAAACGGGCTGATATCATAGTTTAGTAGTAGTCATTGGGGTCGAAGGCACGTGTGAATACTGATATAGTTGCTATGTGGCTACAAAAGGTAAAAAGTATCCCAAATACTCCCTTACATACTAAGTGTTTGTAAGTGGCCGGGGTCACCTTATCATAAGCTTTTAGAAGCTGATATAAAATTGACTATTTCCTTTTTGGAATGCTTCATAAAATATTATGTAGATGGTTTTCTAGTCATATGGTGTTATTTTAAGATTGGCTTCCTAAATTTGCTGTGTAGTTCCAACAGCAAAACTTGGAATTCACCAAAAGATTGATATTTTATCAATCTTTTGGTGTAGTCGTATCGACACGGTGGTCGTGTGTTCTCCTCTCGACCCTTAGTCCGAGAGGCCCGCGAACTGTAAAGTAGAGCGACAGTTGCACAAAACCCCCTAAAATAATAAAAGTCATAATCCCTGAATCTCATCGCCAACGACCGCCCTGAGCCGAGGTCCTAGCCTCACATGGGGCGCCCTCTCACGCTGGTTGCTTATTTTGTAGTTTTTAAACCATTTATTAAGGCTGGAGCTCTACTCGCCTTTAAACCCGGTGAAGTAGTAAACGCCTCGTGGCTAACTACGTAAGTCCTTCAAAAAAAAAGGTCGTGTGTTCGATCTCCAATCCGCTGGACAAGAAATCATTGAGTACATTCTAAGATTTGGTCCCTCATATAGCGACGGTAAAAGAAACAACCGGGTGGTTTGTTGACACTTCGCTGATGTGAGTAACACAAATTTCGTGTTCCCCACGAGAACGATAGGATGCGTAATGTATTTTACCACGGTAAATAAAAGGCAGTGTTATTTTTTCCCGATTCAAGGTTAACAACTCTTTTCCACAAACATCCATCACAAATAAATGAAACCGGTACCAGATTACCGTTTCCTCTAAAAATAATTCAAGAGAAACAAAATCGCCCAAGTCCCACTAAAGCTGTACTTAAGTAGTTTCCGATCGAAATAAAATAAATCTTAACATTTCACGTGCGGTGGAAGATTTATCTAGGAGAATACTGTTAAAAGCATCCACTTCGCTACAGTGAGAACGCACTAGGTAAATTTATTTCAAGCAATAAATAAGAAGAAATCTAGTTCTATTTGAATTACGAATTGATTTATTTGTCAAATAAAAGAGAGATACTCTTATCTATACTATTAATTAATATTAATATTAAATAATAAATTAATTAATTATTAAACTCAAAAACTACTGCACGGATTTCGACAATTCTTTCACCATTCGAATGCCATATTATGCCTGAGTAACAAAGGCTATATTTTTTACTAGAAAAGATTAGGAATCCCTCCTAACAATGTAAACCAAGGTATGAAAAAAATTACATAAAATGTATTTCATTGCGGATACTATACATGCTAGAACAAAAATATATTGTACACTATTAAAGAACATATCAATATCTATAAAAACTTCTGCGGTACCATTTGTATAACTTAATGTAGTTAGGTAACTCTAACAATTATTTTTAAAGAAACTTTAACAAAACCCAGACCATGCATAAAAGACCACGCTATTCACGTCTTTGTATTAATCCTTATCCCAATAAATTAATACTTAATTCAGACTGTATAAGTACTTGTAGATTACTTTTGAATGATTAAAATCGGCCATTGCATTCATAAGAATATATTTTGAATACCATGGTAAATTTTATAACATCCACTGCAGCTGAGGAACGTTTTTGCCATAGTCACCACGCATGGTAAGTGGGTGGTGGCGTATACTGTAAATAGGTACACGGGGAAACGTTGCTGCCGTTCCGTGGCAGCAACGTTTTTAGCAACTTAGCCAAGGCCGGATTTAAGGGAGGGCATCCAGGGCAACTTCCCCGGGGCCTCCACAATAGAGATTTAAAATCTTTCAAATTCTGATTAGTAAACTCTACAACTTTTCTTTAATTTATTTATTCGGTGTAGTGCCTTTACATACACTACTTCGTAGAATCACGATTAATTTAATAGTTCTTAAATATTTTAATAACAGTTATTCATCTACATATACTTGTTCAATTAAATTAGACAATCAGTTAAATATCAGAATTCAAATCGTCCTGAAAGGTACAACATACATACTTCAAATTTTCTGCACCTTTAGAGGGAAACTAATTTGTGGCCATGGGGCCTCTTCTCCTTTGATGCCTCGGGGCCTCCGGACTCCTTAATCCGGCCCTGAAATTACTATTCCCTTATGATGTAATTATAATTAGGACTAATAACTAAACGTTCTTTCTGGCGCATGATGGGTAGTTGTAGACATTTATAATAAATGGATTTTGTTTGAGTAATAATAAAATATTCCTTGTAGGAACTCACCGAAAACATAATGTCAAAATGGAATCCAAGTTCAATATTATGATTAATATTTTGTAGCTGTCGACTTCACTGACCATGACTTTTAGAATGTCAGACAGACGTGCTGCTTACCAGTTTTCTTAGCATGAACTTGGCTTGTCACTTGAGTTAGTAAACTGCTGAAACAAATGATGTGCCGCGTGTTTTTCAGCCTCGCAAATGTATGTCCAATGAACATGTACAAGTGCATTAATCTTTCACGTCATTACGACGCTACAGATATACAACTGCCTACATTTCTAGTTCCTATTAGGTATATATTACTAGGTTTCACTCAAGTAACTCTCGTTTCCGTACCGAACTTCATAATTAATTTTGTATTTGTGGATTAATTAAAAAAAAATTAAGAACTAGGATTTTTGCAAATAAAACAATATCTAGTAGGTTCAAGTATTAAAACTTCCGTGAGTGGTACAAATTTTTATTGACCATCAACAATTCATAGGTAAACGGAAAATGTAGTTGTCACTATGAAAGAGTATTTAATACTAATTATGTAACTTTTGAACCCAACAATTAAATAGTCTTCCTCAATAAATAGGCTATCTAATACTGAAAGATTTTTTCAAATTGGAATTGGAATTGAATTGTAGTTCTTGAGATTCACGAGTTCAAGCAAGAAAAAAAACTCTTCAGCTTTCTATATTAGTGCATATGTTGCAGTCAAAACTCTTAACCAGTCAAAAGTACTTTTAACCAGCAAAATCAGTCAAAACTAACTAAACATACTTTTGACTGATTTTGCTAGTCAAAAGTACCTACTTTTGACTGACTAGGAGTCTTGACTGCAACTTATATAAGTAGATGTGAAATACAGTAGTAGTTATTTGACTCCTTTACATTTCACAACAATCGTTGCAACTATGATACGATATTACAGTAGTTTCTGAACAGTTTTGTATAAAGACAGATATTTGATATTTAGATGAGTAATATCCAGCGAAGTTATTCCTACGATATGAAATTGCAATACGTAATCATATCGAGAAAGTTCTTTTTCTAGGAATCTTTTCCGATTTTTCTATGCTGATATTATAAAAAGTTTTGATTTTGTTTTCCACTAATGCATAATCGATAAAAAAATATCTCTAACATTTGGAAAAGTTCTAGAATTTTGGTTTAAACACGATCAACAGTGAAAGAAATATACATTATGAGGGTTCCTAGTGGAACCCTAATATGGTATGATGCTTCCAAGTAATGCCACTATGGTCATTTTTTATAAAGCATTTTTTAATTTACTACAGGCATGCATGATGTACCTACCAACCTGATTCAATAATGTCCATACTAAATTTATTTCACGATATATGTATATGACGCAATGTTTGGAACGCCACAAATATGTGTCCAAGCCATATCGAATCTCAACAGGATGCGTGATATTCTTTATAAGGTAATCTATTTGTAGTTTTAGTACCATTGATTTAATCACATAATAATTTAAGTAACGAATAAATTATAAATTAAATAAACATGACTACCATTTTTTGCCGAGAGTATCATTTGTCAGTTCCAACAGAGTGTGTCTTTCAGAGAAATCCCTTTGAGACGGTGCTAATATTCCGACTGCGAGAATTTCTCGTCCGAAATAGGCTGACGCTCTTAAAGGATTCTTCATACTCCATTTGTATACACATTTTTTAATACAAAATATTTCCATGTGTCTGTGAATGAAGCATTATTGTTCCTATTGATGAACTTAAACGTGTACGTTACGAGTATATACGTACAATTCCATGTGATTCGCGAAACTATGTAGGTAATTGGCTTACTAAAGTTTAATTTACATCCATTAACTAATATTTTTGAAGATGTTAATGCACGGATAACACAAATATAAAATGTAAGATAATAAAGTACAACTTGTCTCGCATATATTGATGCTCTTCTGTTTTTCGTTTATTTTTTTGCCTTAATATAATATATTTTTTTATTTGTCTATGGTGCCAGTAATGTGTTCGTAAAAAGTTTGGTAGTTGGCACAGAAAGTATGTCGTACTTTGATTTGATTAATAATAATACCACATTTTAAAGCTAGAATTAAGAAAAAGAATGTTGTAGGGTGGAATATTTATTATAAGTGAATATCAATGTATCTGAGGGTTATTGAATAATATAGCAATTAAGTCTGCACAACGATGTTTTTTTTAAATCTTTTTCATGTATCTCTTGCGTTAATAAACATATTACAGGTATAACCATAGTCTCACGTTCACACACAGGGTAACGGTACTGCCCGTTCATTAATAAGTAGGTATATGATTTTCCAAGAATACTTTACTGACGAATTTTCCGACTCCGCGTGGCATTTCAAAATAGAAACGGTAACATAAAAATACCAAAGGTTCTTAAAAAGGTACAGTTAACTTAACACGTACGTAACATAATAGAATTAAATTGAGGTATTTGTATAATATATTATGTTCATCATCATCATCATCAACAGTCCGTTTTCGTCCACTGCTTAACATGGGCCTCCTCTTTAACAGACCTTGGCAAGCCAGGATCGTAGAGGGATATTGCCATAATCACCACGCTTGGCAGACGGATTGGTGATCGCAGTAAGATGCCAACCTTGAGCTAATAGATGCTGCCGCCCATTTATCAGCCATATGTCCCTTAGTCGCCTTTTACGACACCCATGGGAGGACATGGGGTGGGCTATTCTAAACCGGAAACCACACGGTCTTCTCACATATATTATATAATTTAGTTAAAATATAGACTCCTGCTGCTGAGATTTCGTTTCCGACATTTGTTATTTTCACACGTATTTTAATTCTTGTTCTAACTCCATTAGACAATGAAAATAAAATAACACTGTGATGCCACAGTTCCTGGATGTTTGTCTACATACGTTTAAGTGACAATATTAAAACCATAAACAAAAGAGTGTTCCTTTAATATCACACAAAATAATTTTGGTGACATTTGAGGAATCGCCAATTCTTATATAACAAAAATATTCATCTTATGTCACCAAAGTCTAAAGACGGGGTCTGATATCAGTAATATTTCATGATAGCAATATACGTTTCATGATAAGTAAAATACATAATATACAACTAAACGTAGCTAATTTAAAATAAAACTTACTTATAAAATACTACTATTCTACTTGGCAAGGTTCCCAGAATGCTGGCAGCATTACCCCGTTGAATGGGAATACTTACCTGCTGTGCAAAGTAAAAACCAGTAATATTTAATTATTTAGAAATATAGGAAATCAACCCTCGTTTTTAATTAAACTTTTAATTACTACTTTAATAGAACATTATGTCGCAAACAAGTTTACCATCATATGGGCTGTAAGCTTGTTTACGCCTACGTGACCTAAAAAACGACAAGAGTTTAGATACCTTTACTCTTTTGGAATAAGAAAAATAATAAGTAGTTGTAAAGAAATAGGTTTACTATTTGTATTACTATCATTTAAACAGCATCTTTTCTAGCATAAAATACCTAGTAGTATATTTTAGTGACGTTATTAAATAGTCATGGTGATATTAAAATTGGTGAGACTAATTTCGGTGACATTTGAGGACTTCTCCAAAATAAATTGTTTCGTGATCCACAAACATAGAAGTCTAAAATAAATTAACTCCAGCGAAATTTAATTAAATTTACTTCCGTGCGAAGGTCGATGTTACATAATTATACATATACTTACTGACTACACGGGTTGCTCCGACGTTACCGTAGTTGTTTCTGAGACCAGGATTCTGGGTTTATATCCACCACTTTTTTTTGGTTTGAAAAGTATTACGCATCCCCTCCGTCGGAAAGAGAAACGTTTTAACGCCGCCGGCGGGGTATTCGATTCTCGCCCAGGACAATTATTTGTGTGAACTAAATATTATTGTAAGTTGTTTTATGTCTGGATGTGCTTTTTGTCCGTGAATAAAGTGTATTTTTAGTTCTCCGCCACATTAGGTTTTATTTCATAATGCAAGATCTATACTAATATTATAAGACTGCAGAGTTTGTTTGTTTGAACGCGCTAATCTCAGGAACTGCTGGTCCGGTTTCAATAAATCTTTCATTGTTGGGTAGTCCATTTATCGAGGAATGTTTAGGGATATATTTTATTTACAACAAATTAGGGATCCGTAAGAAAATTGCAATTTTGTAAAATCGAAAACCTATTTATGCGTGCGCTGCAAAAACTATTGACAATAGAACAAAATGATGTACTACGGGTTTGTAGGTCTTATTGAGATCTACAAAAAAGTCCGCAAGAGCACATATCTAACTATCATAGTTTAGTCACAATAACCGCTTTTATGTTCGTCAAAAATATTAAATCGTCTGAAGAAAGAAGCTACGTTAAATGTGTACCGTAATATTAATCCTTATCGAAACTAAGCATTTTTCATCAATCATCAAGGGTATTTATGTAGAAGTAAAATACTTTTTGTTTTATTCCAATCGGACATTTCGTTGAGAAATTATCACGAGTATAAAAACGCAAAGAATTGTTACCTAATAATGAGTTATTTGCCATAATAGATAAAGCTGAAGAGTTTGTTTGCTTGAACGCGCTAATCTCAGCAACTATTGGTCCGAGTTGAAAAATCTTTCAGTGTTAGATAGCCCATTTATCGAGGAAGTCAAAGCTATATTTATTATAAAGTTTCAACGGAAACGGGAGTTACGCGGGTGAAACCGCGCGCGGGAAGCTAGTAAGTTATATAAATTTACTTTTCATCGATTGTACCTTCTTAGGTATTTTTTAACTTAAGGGCCGTGGGAAGAAAATATTACCCTGTACTTGATATATGACTTACCTTATGAAAATAATTTATATTATTACGATATCTTTTGTGATATTCAGGTAAATTTATGTAATATCGAGTGGGTAGCAATCAGGGGCTCAATTCTGCTTCTTTACTACAACACTCCATTTACGTCCACATGGGCCGACAGTTTTGTGGACCATTGTAATAAAATTAGCAATAATTTATCTTTGTTTAATAAATAAATAACAGACATTGTTAAGTCAGGGTCGTTGAGGGATTTTATGTTGTAACGCACAAGGAGACGCTGCTGCCCTGTCCTTGGTATACGCGTGTTATAAATGATGTTATAACAATCGGGATCAACGGCTTAACATGCTTTTCGAGGCACGAAGGGTTGTCCCTCAACCAACCAGACCCGTATCTTAGAATATACACAAATATGTCTTGTTCGGCGGGATTTCCGAGACTTAAAGCGAAACTGATACCGCTATGCCACAGAGGTTGCTTGATATAACATTACAGTAATAAACATAACAATAATCCAACATCAATAGTAATTTAAAAGCCGAATTGAGAAGCATTGGAAATAAAATAAGATAAAGCTTAATCCTACTGATGCTCAATCCTGCTGTCAATTAAGTACCGGCATACAAAATGTGAAAATACTGCTTACCGACACTCCACTGCGATTCATCTAAAGTGTTTTTAAATTAGCAGAATCAAAGCCTCAGTATTATGAATATACCTAACAATTGATAGCATTATATAAGATATATTTATAGTAGAATTTATTGAATGTGTTATAAAAGAGCTAGGGAGCCGAATCCGTGTCCTTTGTTAAGGGTATAAAGCACCCCATATGACATATTTACGTAGGCTCAATAGAATACATTAAGTGGGGGTAGGAAAATCATCTTGTTGTTATTTAAACAAGCTGATGTTTACCTGCGTTGTATATACACATGAAATAAATAATAATTATGAAATAATGAAATTTATTCAACACTTAGGTATTTACATACACTTGTACTTGTCAAAATAACACTGTATAAGACTAAATCACTAAAGTATCACTTAAGTAGCTAAAAAAATTGTTATAATTATTTGATCTTACAGAATTTTTAATCAGTCTGTCCGTCTGTCGAGCGATAAATGACATTAGGTATAGTAAGATGCCTTAAAGGTAACAGGTCTAAAATTAAAATTAACTTCAAAGAATCCGGCCAAAGTCTAAGCGACATCCACCTGAGGGCACCCTTAAGGGGTTAGGACCAACGCTCAGGGTGCCATTGCATTGGAGTAAAGAGTAGATATTTACGAACAGTGGTGATGATCGCTGGCACTAGATCACAGTTCGGGGAATGAGCAACAACGCGGTCCTCGGCCATGCCGTCGAGGATCCTACCCTAGCTAACCTGCAACCTTTCACTAGCTACCTAAGTGGACGACCCGGAGAAGAAAGGAAGAAAGAAACTCCGAGATTATTTTTTTTGTCTCTTTTGCTCTGTTTCTTTTTTTTATGTCAAGTATTTTATTACCATCATGTAATATTGTACAATGTATATATGATGTAAGCGAATGTACGCACAGTACCATTTATTACCTGGTCAATTTATACCGACCAGGAGTTCAATAAGACAAGAAAAAAAATATTTATACAGTAAATACTATAATGTAGATATTAAAGTTTACTCAGGCACAAACAATCTCCTACAAAGAAAGCTAATGTATATAACAATGTATAATACACAATGAACCTATATAAAGGGGATGTTTACGTAAAAAAATACATATTTTTTCACGTTAAAAAGTAACTTATGTCAACTTTAGCGTAGGTTTCGTAAAGCATCTCTTTTGATTTAGAACTTGTTATGAAAGTTAACTTACTGGAAATTTTTTTATTCGTTGCTCAGTAGAGAGTGATAGGTTCGATAAGAATTTAATTCTACAGTTATTCATAACCAGACCGTATAACGTCCACTGCTTATCATGAATCTTCATTGAAAGGGATTTGCCATAATCACTAAGTTTGGTAGGCGGGTTGGTGACAAGCAGTATTTAGGTTTCCTTGTTTGTTTTAATTTAAAAAAACCGGCCAAGTGCGAGTCGGACTCTCGCACGAAGGGTTCCGTACTAGTTGCAAGTGCCTACCTATTTTTGATATCAAGAATACAACAAGGAACATAGTATAAAAGTTCTTGTAGTTCGTTGTAACTTTGATCGATGTTAATAATAGTTGATTGAATGAAAGGTAAATTGCGGTTTACGGTTTATGACGTATTAAAAAAAAACTACTGACTTGATCTCGTTCAAACCAATTTTCGGTGGTAGTTAGTAACCTCAACATCATTTTTGAAGACCTATTCATAGACACCACACAAGTATGGGTGCGATGAAAAAAATTTTTTTGAGTTTCAGTTCTATGTATGGGGAACCCCAAAATTTATAGTTTTTTTTCTATTTTTGTGTAAAAATCTTAATGCGGTTCACAACATACATCTACTTGCCAATTTTCAACATTATAGTTCTTATAGTTTCGGAAAAAAGTGGCTGTGACATACGGACGGACAGACAGACAGACAGACAGACAGACATGACGAATCTATAACGGTTCCGTTTTTTGCCATTTGGCTACGGAACCCTAAAAACGATTATACTACGATACCAGCAGAGTTTTGCAGTCTACTAGTAGTTATTCTTGTTAATCCCTCGTGATAAGTTAAACTGCTTGTGATACTGGTGGATTCACGTCGGTAGTGCAATGGGTGTGGATCGAAACTGCTGCCCGTTCCCTAGTATACGATTGTTATAGATGATGTTATAACAATTGGGATCAACGGCTTAACGTGCTTTCCGAGGCACAACTCCTCAACCATCCAGACCCGAAAATAAATTTTAGACTTTACACAAAGATTTCTTGTCCGGCGTGGGCATCGAACCTTATACCTCCGAGATGTAAAGCGAGCCAAATACAGCTACGCTACGGAGGTTGTCAAAGACAGTAAGTAAATAGATGCAGAATAAAATAATCATATTTTCACAATGACTTTTAAAGTGAGACTTATTCCGCTCGACGGTTAAATGTTATTTATTCCAGTTTTAATTTCATTTTAACAAGATTATGCCGAATATGATACGATTCAAAATATACACAACAAATTAAACGCAATATGAATATTTAACGGACTTATATCTAAGTCATGTGTATGTAATAATCTATTTAGTCTAGACGTCTAAGTATTAACAAAACAAAAGGGATTAAAACAGTTTATGAACAAACAATATACGTTAATTCTTGTCCTAACTATTCAGTATGTTCATTCGAGCTTCAAGGCTCAAATGTAAATAAGAAAACAGAATTAATTTTTAGTAAAAACCGTTGTTGTATTGATTTTAGTCACACAGACAATTTCTGAATCTATAGAAATAATTTGTGTCTGCGTGTCCGGAGCTATTTTGACGGGACATTCACTGCTAGCTATTTTTATTTGGTTGTCTATTTTCCGCCTACTATCCAAAACGGTATGTGAATGAGAATATGCTATATAACGTATAACACTCTGATTTAAAATCAGATTGACCTTATCCAGCTATTAGCCCAAAAGAAGGTTAGAGCCCGCGGGACATATAATTTTGTTAAAAAAAATCGGGACGTCTCGCCAAAATTTGGAACGCCTGGTAACGCTAAAATACATACGCATTAGGTTGAGTTCCGGTACGTTCAACCAAACTTTAGTTTCTATTTAAAAAAGTAAGCCATAATATATAGTTAGTTCCACACCGCAGCCTTTGCACAAAGATCGTAGCGAAGCTTTTTCATTCTCAATGGCTTATGCCTTTTATGCTAGAAGGAGGTAGGATAAGTGTTTCTAACTCCTGCAAATGGTATTTTGATTACATTAGTGGCAGAATCCAGACGCTTGGCTACTCTGTGGCTTACAGCTTTAATGGTTCTTCAAGATGATTAAGGATCCGGATTGCAGCCATAGGTGGGACTGAGTGTTACCGTATTCGCGTAATTCGGAATTCAACTTTGTATATAGACGTACTTTTATGTATCGCATAAAATATGTTAAATAGGGATCAGTGAAATATAAAACAATAATTTAGTAGAAACATGTTAATGACAAGTAAGATAGTTAAATAATTGGCATGTTGTCAATAAAATAGCGTAAACTGTAGTTATTACGATGTCGACGGCTACATAGGTATCTATCTAATAAGTTAACGGATTAAGTTTCTTGTTTCTCTGTTATAGCAAAATATACTCGTAGCTTTTTTTTCGGACGGACATACGTAGTTAGCCACGAGGCTTTTGCTACCGGGCAAAAGGCGAGCAGAGCTCTAGCCTTAATGAACAGTTTAAAAACTACGAACTAAGCAACCTGCGCAAGAAGGCGGCCCCTGTGGAGCTTGGACCTCGGCTCAGGGCGGTCCCTGGCGATGAGATTGAGGGATTATGACTTTATTCTCGTAGCATGCGAACTTTGTATTATCGTCTTTTGTTTCTTTAATTTGTAACCCTTTTACATTGAATTTTGCATTGAAGTGCGGTTTTCTGTTAAGCAATTGAGAGCAATTGTCATTTGATTTTCGATTCAGCTGGATTTAACGAATCAGTTTGTTCAACATCTTGCTCACGCATTTCTATAAGCTCGTTAATTGTTAGCTCTCGATTGTGTGAATCCGGCAATTCTTGAATCTCATCACCTTTTAAGTAAAAGAAAAGAGCTAAATTTAGAGGTTTTGTTAGAGGTCTTATGAATAAATCCATGAAAGAGTTGCATTAGAGGTGAGTCCTCTAAATTTTGCTCTTTTGTTACGAATAGGTAAGTCTTCGAAACAATTGCATTTTTTTAAAGTTTAATGAAAAAATCCAATCAATTTGTTTCTTATCAGGGATTGACTTTCATTAGGTGTCGATAAAAAAATATGTGTCAAAGATACGAGTAACGAGGACTTATTCTATTCGATATAATTTTTCATAAGAACTATGTTAATACAAGCCTTCACACACAACAATACGTTTAAACATCATAATCATCATCAGCCCGTATAACGTCCACTGCTTAACAGGTGGGTTGGTGACCGCAGTATTTATATGTAAATAAAACACACAGGAAAATACTGCTTATCGTTCCTTGGTATTCTATTGCTATAGATATGATATTATAACAATTGGAACCAACAATCTTTCCGACGTACGGAGGGTAGTCCCTCAACCAACTAGACCGGGAAAGAAATCTTTGATTTAACACAAAGCTTTCTACGGCGTGGGATTTGAACCAGCGGCCTTCGATACTAGCGAGACTACTTGCAGTCTCGCTTGTCTCTGCTTCGCTACACTACGGAGGTTGCCATAAAGGTATATACAAGGTGTAACGGAAAGGGTATATACATAGAAAGAGCAAGGTTTCTTTGGATGATAACAAACGATATGGCAAGGGTTATTTAATCCTATCTCTACAAGTCCGGAAGTAATGATTTTTTTAAATTCATAGATACCAGAAACCAAACTTTTTAAATTGAAATAAATACATCACTAGCACTCAATCAGCTGATCGATGTCAACGAACTATTTGCAAGTAAAAATAAACCTCTTACTCCTGGTATTTCTGAATAAAGGGTTCCGCATTTTCATTTTTTGTTTGCAAAATAATACTGACTTTTCAAGTATTTTATTATTTTGAGTTGAAACTCTTGCCATATCGTTTGTTATCATCCAAAGAAGCCTTGCTCTTTCTATGTATATACCCTTTCCGTTACACCTTGTATATACCTTTATGGCAACCTCCGTAGTGTAGCGACGCAGAGACTTAAAGCGAGACTGCAAGTAGTCTCGCTAGTATCGAAATCCCACGCCGTGTAAGAAAGCTTTCAAAGATTTTTTTCCCGGTCTATTTGGTGGGGGACTACCCTCCGTATATACATAATAAATGACATCGAATTGATGTCATGTGAATAGCTCTAACTTGTGTAATAATATATATAGGAACGGTTGACGTACACAATCGAGTTATGTTTTAAAATGTGAAAACTAACGTTATGTACCGAAATTTTAATAGTGGCATTTTATTAAAATTTACTGTTTCACTTGGATTTTGAGTATTCGTATTGTAAAGTAAAATGGATTGATGATACAAAATCATGAGTAAGGTCTCCCACCTTACTCATGATTTTGTATTTAGACCGATTTAACTGAGATAGCGTAAAATCCATTTATACTTTAAAAATTGTTCCAGTGTCTTAATAGATACGGGAAATTTACGGGTAATTACGAAATTCAATAGAAATTTAGTTATTTATTTCTCATAAGGTTCATCTAAAAATGTCTTATATTTATCACAAAAATACATTTTCCATTTACACAAAAGTAACGAAAATTTGCTAAAAGGTTTCGGACTTTTTGAATCGGAAACCATACTTATCTAATAAAACATTTAAGTTCCAAAAGTTTTGGAACAAACGGTATTGAATAAAGATAAAATTGAAAGACGATTCAATTTCGAGATTATTGTAAAGAAAACATTTAGCTTTTATTTTAGTTTGTGTAAAAACTATCTGATCTTAGAAAGTATTGGTGAAAATTTTATCGATACAATTTATCCAAATTGATTTTATTTAGGTATATGATCGTATTTGGAATAAAATAACATTTGTAACGGTCTGCGGTTAGTAACGGTGGATTCTCATTCTAACATCGATCATGGTTCGTTCACAGTCTAGTAAAATATGATTAAATACTGGAATTTACACAAGACTCAGAATCCTTACTAATATCATGAAGGCGAAAGTTTGTATGGATGGATGTGTGTTATTTTTTTACGCAAAAACTAGGTACTTAATGGATGTGGCTGCAAGTTTGCTGAATAGTTTATAAGCTGGATTAATGTACAGGCAAAATATCACGCTGCGACCCACTGGAGCAGAGTGACGCGGGTAAAACCGCGGGGCGCAGCTAGTAACCAATAATTCTTGGTTGATACAAACCGTTGTTCAGAATGGAAATTGAACCAGCAACAGAAACAACTACTGGTACCTACTGCTGACCCACCAGTGTAATTTGTAAAAAGAAATACCTTAATACAAATATATATACTGGATATTTGCAACAAAAAGTTGGACCAACTTTTAAATATTAACCTTACTTAATATTTAATTAAATAACTAATATAAAGCTTCTATTAATTATAATATCCGTAATAGCATTTAAATTAAATTGTGTAATGATCGCAATTAAGAAACACAAACATCATAATAAAGGAATCATGTAAAATTAGAATTGACCTAAACTAGATGAGTAATATTTGCGTTCCGAAATCCAGTCTGCACACATACACGATTGTTAGTCGTTACTAATATTCAGAGAACTTATTTATTTTAATACAATCGTTTAGTACATACAATACAAATATAAAACTATTTCAATTGCATTACAAATACAGATACAGATTAAAATTTCTTTAAACTTGGGTTAAGGGTGTCTGTTCGTACAACGTAGATTATATTGTGAATGCGAACTAAATAACAAAAGTTTTCAAGGACCATCATTTCTTGGACATGCCTATCTGAGTATGTTTTGCCGGATCGTCCCGATGATGCCGCTCTGAAACCGCAGTAGAATAAACCCACCGAATTTGTTTCGCCGGGTCTTCTCAGTTGGGGCGTATTGGATCCGTTGGTTGCACTAAAAGCGCGTTCGTCGATATACTTATGGTCCAAATAAATAATAACTTACTCAAAGGACAAAATATGCTTTGACTATTTATAAATACCTCTAATAGGTTTACGTGACTAAAAACTTTTTGTTGTATTGTATTGCAAGGACGCTTGAGCTCATTACGGCATAAACATAAAATATATACTTACCCTCTCTTTGAAGAAAACATTTTTTTGGAAAAAAAACATATGCCTATTTTAAAATTTTTATGTTGCCTTTCGATAGCTTTACTGGTCAATCTTTCTACCAATAAATATTAGCATCGCAAAAAGACATAGTGTATATAGGTCAATCTGTAAAACACTATCTTTTTCAATTGTTACTCTTTTCAAATTTAATGTAGCCTATTACCTAAATATATCGAACAACAGGGAAACAGTTCATATGGCTCGGGCCGCACTTCAGCGGTTGGCTTAATTGGCATCGAAGGACTCATAACTTACTACCTAATACCTAAAGTAAGCTAACTTAAATGGCTTTCCTTTAGCTCGAATACCTATTTGTGGTTTTCATTTTCACAAATATACTGTTATTTAGCTATTTACATTTATTTTAGGTAGTTATGTGGTCTGCGAGTTATTGGGTTAAATTCCGATATTAGAAGTCAAGGTAAAAACACTAAGTTTTATAAATAAAATAAATAAAAAAAGATTTTATTGACTTAAACCTATTACAGGTATTTGTAAATAGTCAAAAAATATTTTGGCTTATTTTTAATCAACTGTGTTAAATTAATTAAGTTTATTTGGTTATTGCTACTTATTATAATAGTGTACATAGCTTTAGCCTAAAAGCTGTCAGGTATGAAAATACAATATTATTTGATTATTTTATATCAATGATTAAATCTAAGTTCTGTCCTTTGAGTATGTTATTATTTAGACGGACCATAAGTATCTCGACGAACGCGTTTTAGTGCTACCACCGGATCTAATACGCCCCAACTGAGAAGATCCTGAGAAAAAGATTCTTCGTTGAGACTAATTGACCCACACTTCCTCTTCTACCAATGCAAATCCTGTAAGACAGGATAACAGCTCACACTGGAAATAGCAATGAGCACCAAAGCCCAGAAAGTCCCGGGAAAAAAGTTGAACTGCCTTGGGATCCGTAACGAGTTTAATCATAAACAGATTAGGAAGATTAGGTAAGTCTTATGTTTCCACTTTAGTTTAAAATAAAGATAAAATAAAATAAAAATAATTTTCATTTTGAAAATTAATTAGGTACTATTTATTAGTCTTAAATTACATTTGTTATTTATTTATAAACCTATTATAATTATTTATAATGAAATTAATTATCATTATTAATGTATATTATCGCTAGCGATGCTTGCAAAATGCTTGTTCTGTTTATGTTATGCCAAAAATTTGTCATTATTTGAGTGGACCATGAGCATATAACGACGGACACGCTTTAATGCTACCACCGGATCCAATGCGTCCCAACTGAGAAGATCCAGCGAAACAAACTCAGTGGGTTACTCTACCACCGGTTTCAACGCGCCACATGAGACGGTCCGTTACGAGTTTAGTTTGTCATATATAAAATATCTCTAGTACTGAGATATGGAAATAACTATATGCGTACTTTTGAACTTGATCTCTCTGAACCACCTCTGGTTTATTGTTTATACGAAAGCAGCATTATTGAATAACTGTAACAGCCATACGTAAATCAATTATAATTGATCAATGAAAATGCTCAGTAATTGGGAATGTCTAGACATTATTAATATGAAGGCCAAACCAATCTATGACAAAAGAAAAATAAAGAGAATGTTCTAAATCTTTGTTACACACTTATCTATTAATATTATGTAATATATAAAATGATTCGAAGATTTCGTATACTCCTATATTAGGGTTCCGTACCCGAAGGGTAACAACGGGACCCTACTACTGAGACTTCGCTGTCTGTTTGTCTGTCTGTCACCAGGCTGTATCTCAAGAACAGCGATAGCTAGACAGTTGATATTTTCACAGATGATGTATCTATTGCATTATCTTGCAAAGTTTGTGTCACTAACATTTTATTATTTTCCATCCATTGACGATTCAGACACCAATAAAAAATGCTGGTTTGTAGATACAGATAAAACAATCTTCCAACGATACCTTAATTATAGAAATTCGTTCCAAAACTTAGTTGTTAAAAACTGTTTGTATCGGATTTTAACGAAAGGACCGAAGATATTAAGATTTAGATGATCTATTGAAGACTCGAAAGTTTGTTACCGAACTCGTAAAACTACGACGTTTTCATTTTATATTTAATTAAAAAAAACGAGTTGAATTTCAATACGCAATTTCATTTCCAATAGTTATTTTTAAACTTCTGTTTAGTTTCTATTGTTGACAAACCATTTCATTTTCATTGTGAATTGTAAAACAATAAAAACTAACCACTTTGAACGGACTACAACCGGATTTAGCGACTCCGCAACTGTTTTATACGACGAGGCAACCCTTTTCAATTGATTTCCAATATTGCGCGGTTTGTCAACTATGTTCAGAATTGAATCTCTTTGAAATTTTTCCGCGTATTTCTTTGGTTATTTTTTAAAAGCTGGAATACCTGATTGCCCGCTTTGTCAGTAGCCTACCCTCGAATTCGGAGTGAATACGAGTGTATATGAATGATTTTAATATCGAGTCTCCAAAAGAAAGTTGTTGAATAATAAAGTATATTTTTTTTTTAAATAATCACTAGCTGAGTTTTTGCATTTTACTAGTATTCTTGTTAACCCCTCGTGCTAAGCTAAAATGCTTGTGTTACGAGTGGGTTCACGTCGGTAGTGCAATGGATGGAGATCGAACCGGCCACCACAACATCACAAGTCCGACGCCCTAGCCACGGCCACGGCTACGGCCGCTTCAAATTAATTATAACAAAGTACTGGAATGTTTATATCGTAGTGTTAATATATAAAGCTAAAGAGTTTGTATGTTAGATTGCTTGCGTTAATCACAGGAACTACTTATCCGGATTCGAAAAAATATGACAGTGTTAGACAACCCATTTATTGAGAAAGGTTATAGGCAATATTTAATTATGAAGTTCCTATGGAAACAGGAGTTACCCAGATGAAATCGCAAGCGAAAGTTTATAGATATAATATAATATTTATTTATTTCTCCTCACAATGATCTTAAGGCTAAGTAATTACATAAGGCTTATGTTTAACTTACCACCAGATATAGTAACATATAACAGAAAAAAATTGAAAATGATCACCAAAATTAAACCCGCATTTTAATGTAAAATTGTAACCAAAGTTTTAACATTTCGCTATCGTATTTAAGCAAAATGACTCCAAATAAATCATTGTTAACCCAAAAGTAGTAAATGATCACCAAAAGTACCTAAATGTTTTACTAATTTACTATTCGGTTCTGGCACTCGCCGGCCGCTGCCGCGGCACCGCTCGCTTCGCTCGCTCGGCTCGTGCGTTGTATGGCCGCAGCTCTAACCTAACCTAACCGATTGTCATTTTTCATTGATTTTATTAAGGTAGAAATAGCGCAATAATTTGCTCGCTAAGATTTGGTGATCATTAACTACATTTGGTGTTCGAATACAATTTGAAGTGCAGTCGTGACTAAAATAGCTAGTACTATTATAATTTTAGACTTTATTTTTCTGGTGTCAAGTATATATTTTTGGTGGTCATTATATTTTATCCCATTACATAATCACAGTCTTCTTTATAACATGTGAGGAGCTGGTGTCTGAGTTAGGCAAGAAAATGCCTGTATTACAGATCACCAGGTCCTCACCCCACGGATGTACAGAGGTATTCAACAGTATGATATTGGTATTTGAGTTTCTTAAAGCCAATTAACCATAGAAAAGGAAAAAAATATTAATACAATTTAAGTTTATATGTATGTCCCATGTCTTCCCAGAGGCGTCGTAAGAGGCAACTAAGGTACATCTGATGTTGGGCAGCAGCATCTTTCAGCTCAAGGTTGCTTACCTGCGATCACCAATCTTGAAGCGGCCATAGCCCATGGCTAGGGCGTCGGACTTGTGATCTTGTGGTCGCCGGTTCGGTCCCCACCCATTGCACTACCGAAATGAACCCACTCGTAATACAAGCATTTTAGCTTAGCACGAGGGGTAAAAAAGAATACTAGTAGACTGCAAAACTCTGATAGTAATCGTAAAAAAAAAGAGAAAGAGAATACGCCTGCCAAGCGTAGTGATTATCGCAAAATCAACGACCCTAACTTGCCACGATTTGCTAACGTATGTAAACGGGCTATTGAATCAAAGCTGTTTATGGATAAATAAAAGAAATAAAGAAAATAGTGAAGTTTTCATAATTAGTTTATCACTTGTTTTTGGGGCGACTTTTCTTAGAAACGTTTTGTTTTATTAGCCTAATTGTATTAATGTTTATTATATTAGGGATTTCGGTACAAAATGTTGGCTAGCAGAATAAATATTCTGGATTAATGTTCCTAAATGTTAAACGTGACTGTTTAACGGAGGCTAGATATAATTTTAATGAGATTTTTGACGAGAATAATAAAGTATTTTTCTTGGAGAAACTTTTTATGATTAATTGCTTAGTTTCAACGTGTTTTTTTAAAATGTGATTGATACTATTTGGAATAGAAGGTAATAATGTCACTTATTAATTTTTGCTAATTCACCGGACACAAAGGCGAGCAGAGCTCCAGCCTAGATAAAGAATAATAACGTCACTCTAATACGTTATAAATAAGTAGGTATTAGTGTTTTTTTTTTTCGTACGGTTATGTTATGTAGGAGGCTTTTGCTACTCCACCGGGCATAAAGGCGAGCAGAGCTCTAGCATAAATAAATGGTTTAAAAAACTACAAACTAAGCAACCTGCGCAAGAGGGCGTCCCCTGTGGGGCTTGGACCTGGGCTCGCGGTCGCTGGCGGGGGGACACAGTGATTATGACGTTTAGTTTTGGTATTAGTGATGACTGAACCAGTGCCTCAGGGGAAATGATAGTTGCTTTTGAGACCTGCTTTCTAGGTTCGATTCCCACCCAGTGCACATATTTTTATGAATCATTTATATTTATGTACTAAATTCCTTCCTAACTCCCGTTTGTATGGGAACTTCGTAATGAAATACAGCTTATTAATATGTTACTTCTGGATATCGTCGCTTTCTAATAGTGATAAATTGTTTATATCTGACCAGTTGTTCCTGAGATTAGCGCAATCAAGTAAATAAATGAACTCTTCTGCTTTATAATAAAAAAAATCTCATGAAATACCTACTGGTCCGATTTGAAAAAAAATATCATTGTTAAATAGCCCATTTATTAAAGTACAGTTTCAGAGTTCATATTAAAACAAGAAACCGCGTGTGGAAGTACTAGGCTTCCGCAAGGGGTTTCTCGTTTTAATACTACTAAAAAAAAATACTACTATAGAAAAAAATTGTAATTCATTTAAACTTATTTCTAAATTAAACAAAATTATGTAAAAATGCAGGAGTCCTAGGTATACAAACTTAACGAAGTTAAACTTGAGTAGGCAAATGTGAAGCTGACACCCATTGGCCGAGCGCTTTCTTCGAGCGTGTGTCACATGTGGACGACGGCGGGAGAAGCTCCGTATCCACGTCATTCACACGCTCGGGGAACTGCCAATGTGGGGTCAGCCTAACGGTCGCAATTATCATAATGTTATTCTGGAAGTTTCCGATTTTTTACCAGACAGTTTGTTAGGATGTGACGTAAAAAGAATGTTTAGAACAAATCTCATTTTGTACCACAGCTGTCAGATATTGGAGTTGTTATGAAAATATATTATACCTATAATTTTTAGGTGAACTTAACCAAGAGAAAACATTATTTAATGCAAAGAAACTCGAGACTTACAATGAGACTAGCTTAGGCCCGCGACTTGGTTTGCGTTAATTTCGATTTCTTCATACAAATGTTGATTGCCGGAGACATTCGTTTAGATGCCTTGACTTAGACTTGTTTGACGGTTGGTGACTTCCACCATTAGGTGGAAGTCACCAACCGTCTATATACCTATAAGAATACATACAGTATGTAAAATTATTCTACAGATTCAAAATCTTTTGAAAAACATTATTTAGAATTTAGATTTACTTACTTACTTTACTCCATCAGCCCGTATACGTCCACTGCTGAAACTCTTAACAGACCTTGGCCAGGGTCTTATAAGAGATATTGCCATAAACACCACTCCTGGCAGACGGATTGTTGATTGCAGTAAATTGGAGAGTAGCATTGAGTTGATTGGTGTTGTTACACATCCATTAGGTGTATGCCCTTTAGTCGCCTTTTTCTTGTCCCATGGGTAGATATATGGGGTGGTCTATTCTAAGCCGGAAACCACAAGGGCAACCTTTTTTTTTTGTTGTCCGGGATAAATGCATTTCCACCGCCGCTGCAACGTTTACGCGCGCTGGCGGTGGGATATGTGGGACTCACCCTCTCCGTAGCGTGGTATGCTACTCATACCATGAGGAGAGAACCCTACACCACTAAAATCCTTCGGCCACTCCATCGATCCGCCGTTAGTGAGGGCCGGGTACGCACGAGCAATCCGGCCCACAAGGGTCAACCTGGGTTTAAGCTGTACATACTGCGATTACTAATCTGGTGATCGTAGAATGATGATCATCTTTGAGCTGATAGGTACTGGAACACATCCATCAGTTGTTATCCCATATTCACTTCTTACGTCACCCATGGAAAGACATGGGCTGGTCATACTAAGGCAAAAATGGCTTCCATATTATTTCATTAAACTTAAGTAAAACTACAGGATCTCGTTACCAAAAACTCATCTGAACCCATATAAGCCGGCTCTCGTTGATTGCTGTTGTCAAAATATTACAGGCGAGGCATAATCGCATTACGTTGTTAGTAGGGCGGGTAGAACCTTTTTAAACGGTAATGTTATGCTCATCAACTAAATTGCTTGCGTGACCGCTTCAGTTTCGTGGGCTTAATTAGTTAAACGTGTTGACATCTATATATATTTTGATATCCTGGCCTAAACACTTAGGTAATAAAAAAGATTTTTGATTTATAATCTTCAAAGTTTACTTATTACTTTTCGGTGTGATCGAATCAGAAATGAAGAGATCTGCAGACATATAACTCGAAGAACTGACAACCGATGGAGCAAAAAGAATCTCAAGTGGAGACCACGAACTGGCAAGCCCAGCGTGGAACAACCGCCTACATGATGGACCGACGAACTCATAAAGGTCGCATGGAGTCGGTGGATACAGGCTGCTAGCAATCGTTACCGCTGGAAATCATTGACAGGCCTATGTTCAGCAATTGATGACAACAAGACGATGATATTTGCGTTATAGGATAGATAAAAGTAAACTTTGTACCAGCGATGAGTCATGGAGAAGAACATGATGGATTGGTAATCAATGATATCGATAGACGTTGGCCGTCTGTCAAGCGTAGTAATTATGGCATAACATTCCCTCAGGAGTAGGCCCATGACGTCATACGGGACGAACATAATAACGATAAAAACAAATTCCACTTGATTTCTCTTTTGCTGGTAGCTTTAATAAATTAATACTTAGTACATTTCAACTTTAAAACGTCTATCGATATATCGTTAGTGTATGTATTTCAAGGAATAGTTTTGGTGCGCATAAATTTGAGTGGTTCAAAGTTGGGACTCTCAACGAGTACCCCAAAGTAAACTGTAACACTGTTAAGAATTTTTTTGAAATTTTTACTAAGTTCCAGTGATGTTTGCAGTGTGGTTTCCGGCTTAGAATAGACCACCCCATGTCTTCCCCATGGGTGTCGTAAAAGGCGACTAAGAGACATATGGCTGATGGATGGGCAGCAGCATCTATTAGCTCAAAGTTTAAATCTTACTGCGATCACCAATCCGTCTGCCAAGCGTGGTGATTATGGCAATATCCCTCTACGATCCTGGCTTGCCAAGATCTGTTAAGAGGAGGCCCATGTTCAGCAGTGGACGTAAACGGGCTGTTGATGATGATGATGATGATGTTTGGCAGACTACCAGCATCGAAATAGTTAAGACTGCTGTAGTACTCTCTAAAGATTTATACAACACTAGTTGTCCCTCGCGGTTTCATCCGAGCTCAACTCCACTCCAACTCTAACCTCAAATATAGGCTATGACGCTCACAAATGACGTGGCTTCCTATTGGTAAAAGTTTTTTTATTATCGGTTCATTAGATCCAAAGATTACCCCTTACAACGTCAAAAACTCACAACCTTTCCCTGTTAATTCTATTAGTATCTAAGATTAATTGTCATGATCATCTATACAAATAAACAAGGTGGTCGCTTCTACCCGCATAAATAGAGCAACTACGGTTTAACTGTAGTTTCCGATAATTCAACACCTCGAAGGTCTATTTAATTTCGGTTCAAGTTTGCTCAGTGTAATTACAAAGCGTTCGTGTATTTCACCTAGGGTGGAAATGAATTCGTTTGTAGAATTAACATTTACAGTTGATTTGTACGGTAGGAACAAAAAATACTTCGACGGCAAAGATTGGAGATCGTATTTACCATTGGAATTTATTAATTTACAATTGTATAATAATTTACTTATATGTGGAAGTGTAAGAAAATAATATAATATAGTTCAGACTTGAGATTTCAATCCTGAAGACAAGTAATGGTTTTTTTTAAGCCGTGTGTTTTCCGGCTTTATTAATTAATTTATTTAAGGACAACCAGAAGCTGTTACATTTTGCTTACAATATATAAAAAACACACACAAATGTTAAGTCTAATGCACAGTATTTTAAGGTGTCACAACATGCACAGTCTTATGACACTCGTGACATTAAATACATAAAAGGAAAAAAAAATATATAAATATTTAACTTAACTTAAAAAAATAAAATAAAATATGAATATATAAAATTAAAACATAAAATGAAAACATACTATTGACGTAATGAGTAATAAAGTAATTTAAATTAACATACAAGACTGAGACAATGAAAAATACAATGAGTTACTTACATAATAATTTCAAAACAGGTTTTTTAAAAAAAGTCTTTGATTAGACCACCCCATGTATTTCCATGGCTGTCGTAAGAGGCGACTAAGGGATATTTAGGTGATGTTATCATCAATATAAAGCGGCCGTAGCCCAATGGCGTCGGACTTGTGATCTTGAGGTCGCCGGTTCGAACCCCACCCATTGCACTACCGACGTGAACCCACTCGTAACACAACTAATACGAGGGGTTAACAAATTCTTGTTACAGAATTAAAAAACTCTGCTAGTAATCATTAAAAAAAAAAAAAACTTCAACCCGTATAACGTCCACTGCTGAACATGGGTCTCCTCACGAGGGAGGGTCTTTGCCATAGTCACCACGCTTGGCAGGCAGATTGGTGACCGCAGTGTTATGTTGTAATACACAGGGGAAACGCTGCTGCCCGTTCCTTGGTTCGTTTGTTATAAATGATGTTATAACAATCGGGACCAACGGCTTAACGTGCTTTCCGAGGCACGGAGGGAAGTCCCTCAACCAACCAGACCCGAAAAGAAATCTTAGAATTTACACAAAGATTTCTTGTCCGGCGTGGGGATCGAACCCACGACCTCCGAGATTATTTCCGCTACGCTACAGAGGTGATGTTATACTATTGATGTATTACTGCGATCGTCAATCCGCTTGCAGCGCGTGATCATTATGGCAATATCCCTCCGGCTTACCAAGGTACGTTACAAGGAGGCCCATGTTCAGCTGTGAAGAGCGAATAGTTAGTGTATGTAATTTTGGCTAGTCAAAAACGGTTTTTTGTCTTGGTGCTCCTGGTTATGGGAGCCATAGCCGATTGTGCCACACATTTACAACAGGACTTTATTTTCATTTAACATCAGATATTCCGAGAGCATGAGCATATGTGTTTATTAAAAAAAAATAGGCTTTTCTCGCAACATTTTCCGCGTATTGTTCGCTTTTACCATATCAACTCTCTCTCATTTAAAGAACATAAGGGCCAATTAAAAAAAAAAAAAAAAACTCATATGTGAACCAAAACCAGGTAAAACATTATTAGGAAAAATCATTTATCATAAATATTAAATCACATTTGTTTCTTAATGTTTATATGGCTATTATAAATGAATTAATTATACTTGTATATATGCAAAATGCTTGTTTTGTCTATATTATCTATGTGTGTAATAATAATAAAGTACTTTAACATAGGTAATTTTCAGCAAATCGAATCAATTCTAGAGGTTTAAACCTAGATGTCAGTATTGGTTACCTTTAATACAAATAGATAGAAAATATGTAACACATTTCAATAATAAAATAAATAAAAATAAAAATCATTTTTATTTACGTAAACCAATTACAGGCACTTGTAAATAGTCAAACATTAATTAGAAAAATTTAATTAATTATATTTGTTATTTATTTATATCTATAAAATTAATAATTTTTATATTATCATATATTTATATGTTATTATTATAATTTATTTATTTATATTGTTCTTAGCGACACAAAATGCTTGTTCTGTCTATATTATGTCAAAACAATTGTCATTATTTGGGTGGACCATGAGCATATAACGACGGACGCGCTTTAATGCTACCACCGGATCCAATGCGCCCCAACTGAGAAGATCCGGCGAAACAAACTCAGTGGGTTACTTTACTACCGGTTTCAACACGGCCCACATGAGACGGTCCGGCGAAACATACTCAAATGGACAAATACGCGGGGTTTTGGTCCAATTATTATCATTTATTTTTAGTAGGCATACACATTTATTGCCCAAACGGTTGTCTTGTTATAATTTATTTTAGTTTTACTCAATAAGATTAAATGATATTGAGACAGAACTAGCGGTATTTATAATTAAAGTACACCATGTATGAAATCAATTACAGACAGTTCACAGCATAAGATACAGTTCTAATTACAACTACTGTACTTGGCTGTATGGTCCTCAGGGAGGTAGGTGCAAGATGGTTCCGATAGCCAAACGTCTTTATCGTCAATATATTTATTTCTAAGATATTCAGAGGACATTCCACAAGTTCCGCTCCACGTCTCATATATCTTTAAAGCCAGACTTCAGACACGCTGAACTTTTCCCGTTGTCCATCCGTTGAATAATACAGGAAACGTGTGTCGACTATATCGGGCTATGCCTTAAGAAAGTTTTCTAAAGAAGATAAAACGATGTATTACAAATTTAATAAAATGATTTATTTTGTGGAACCGATTTTTTTGTATTTAAAATAGTAAAAAGTTAATAAATCAAGTATTTTTTATTAGTCTTGGCGTTTTTTTTTCAACCACCTCCTATCGCCTGTCCCGATCAAATGTGCGCAAACGCCTTCGCTGCGCGCACACAGTTGCAATCGCACATCTATGTGGTTCCTTATTGACACAAGTGTATTATTTGTATTTTGTAGAATATGCATACACCAGAAAATGGATGTTACCAGGCCAATTTATGGTAGAAAATAGGTCGAAAATATTAGTCGAAATTGATCGATAGTTTCATCAATCAAATGTTAAGTAGACAAACTAGTACCTAGTAATTTTTCGCGTAGATCCCGTTCCCGTGGAAATCTCATCTTAAAATGCAAATGATGATGATATATTGAAATCGCAAATGATGTGGCGTTCTATTAATTGTTGACAGTTATTTCAAACAGTTGATAGTTATGTCCATTTCATTAAATAATGATATATTTTATGGTGCTTATGTATTATTAAATTTTCTAATTTTCCGCGCGATATTATTAATTTTTATTAAAAAAAAAAGATTTATCGAAATCAAACTAGTCTTTCACGCGTAATGCCGTGACCAAGGGAAATAGGAATTCATTTTTATATACCTATCTAGACTTCAGAAGCATAAGGACAGATGGGATAGTGGACCTTCTTCAGAAGCATTTAGTCTTAAGTGCCAGTTTATCATAAAGGCACGAAGAATGTTTCTGACGTATAATGGCACATACAACCTAATGGTTTTGAGCTCTAGATATATATATAATAGCTGTTCTCCGTTCTCATGATCTTTAATGGTAACATCTTACTTAAAGACGTAGTTGTAGGAATAGTCTATCGAGGAGCGCTAGCGTCATTTGAAAAGTTCAGCTATTACAGACACGTGTTCAGACAGTCAAGTTATACTTGTGCTATGAACAAAAAGAACGTGGGACGTGATCGTATTAAATTCGCTTCTACGATTTAATCAATATTTAAAATATATCATCATCATCATAATCAGCCCCTATAACGTCCACTGCTGAACATGGGCCTCCTCCCGGGGGAGGGTATTTGCCATAGTCAACACGCTTGGCAGGCGGATTGGCGACCGCAGTATTATGTTGTACCACACAAGGAAACGCTGCTGCTCGTTCCTTGATATACGATTAATGTGCTTTCCGAGGCACGGAGGGTAGTCCCTCAACCAACCAGACCCGGAAAAAAATCTTAGTATTCACACAAAGATTTCTTGTTCAGCGTGGGAATCGAACCCACGACCTCCGAGATTGAAAGCAAGCCAAATACCGCAAAACTACGGAGGTTGTTGATTAAAAATATAAGATTGATAAATTTAGGTCAACGGCAAAATTTGGGCGTAGTCGTTAGGTATAGCCCTTAATGACTAGACCAGAGGCGCCTAAGCTTTTTCTCGTAGACCCCTTCAAAACTTAACTTTTTCGGTGGACCCTAAATTGCTCCCTTTCTATGATATTACGCACTTACAATTTGGGAATTCATTTCAATCTATAACATGTCTGTAAGGATAACGTAGATGGTATTTCCGATGTTGTTTCTTGTAAGAATATTATGACTATCGTGAGTCACATATCGTCCCTACCCATGAAATTATAATCGTTCAGGATAGTTTAATCTTCAGATAAAATAGTATCAGAGGATTAAAATTTGATTTTGGAAGAATTTCCAAACAAGATCTGTCAAAATTTACGTTTTTTATAATGAACATTTAATTTTTTAATGTTCCATAATGTTTAAATTTATCTTTTAATGTAATCTTCTCATTATTTCTACTAACTTATATCAAAGGTATAACGAATTATAAAAACTCTTAATCCGTAATTGCTTTCAATTAGGTTAACTTACGAATTACGGGAAATGCGTCCCCGAAGTCGCAATTAAACAGTTTATGTTGTTTTTAGGATCCCGACATCAAATTCACTCTGAACTAATTAATTTATTTGAGAGTTTATACTTAACTGGGAATGTTATATCAAAAAATATATGTGTGCTATATCAAACATTATCACACTGTACTCTACTGTATTAGCCCGTTTAAGTCCACTGCTGAACATGGGCCTCCTCTTAACAGACCCTGGCAAGCCGTGGTCAAGATAATGCCATAATCACCACGCTTGGCAGGTGGATTGGTGATCGCAGTATGATGGTGAGTATATTTCAGCTGAAAGATTTTTTTTATTTTTATTTTTTTACTAGCGACCCGCCCCGGCTTCGCACGGGTACAATACTGATACTTATACTACAGAATGTCTTTAAACCTCTAACAAACGGGCGAAATTTGGCAAAACAAACAGACACAAATTAATATGGGTATCTACTAAAACTCAGTGAAATAAGTAGGTGGGTATACTTTTATCGTATGAAATACGAAACTCTTCAGGACTAACAATACAAAAAACACTAAATAAATAGGTATTCAAGTAGATACTTGAATACCTATTTTTTATGTTTTGTGTTCGTTGTAACTATGATGGATAGATGTCGATCATAGTTACAACGAACACAAACCAAAAATTTGCCTTATAAATCTTAAGGATCGAGCGCGCATAATCGCATTCCGCCTACCTCACTCGCTGCGCTGCGAAAACACGCGCTGTTATTTTGCGATAACTTCTAAGTTATTCATATAAAGTATATTGTGTAGGGGTCAAATAATCTGCATGAAATGCTTAAGAATATTAACTCTTTTAAAATGATAAGGATAAATACTGAATCCGTCTGATTAGCTTTACAATTACCGCATTAGAAATGATCATTTTTCTAAAAGATATAATGGATATAGCAAGTTAACCTTGAAAGATAGACATATGCTATTGTAGACTTTTTTGTAGATCTAAAAGGGAAGAATATTTCCGCCATACATTGTTTTGTTATATCTCATAGGGTTTAGGCAGCG
Organism: Nycteola revayana; assembly: GCA_947037095.2. Taxonomy (NCBI): domain Eukaryota; kingdom Metazoa; phylum Arthropoda; class Insecta; order Lepidoptera; family Nolidae; genus Nycteola; species Nycteola revayana. The sequence continues at coordinate 18,055,430 of OX344847.2, read as the reverse complement.
TTTTCGTTGAAAGCTCCCAAATGGCTTAATTTTTTCCGACACCTCTGACAAATATCAATATATATATTAGTCAAATGTACACATAAACTAAACAAATCATATACGTAAACCTTCCGGAAGAATCGTTCTATCGATTGGTGACAACCGCATGAAAATTCATGTAGTAGTTTTTGAATTTATCGCGAACAGACAGACAGCCAGACACACGCGGCCGGGGAATTTGTTTTATAATATGTAGTGATGTAGTGATAGCGGTCGCCCGCGGCTCCGTGCGGATGTCGGTTACCGCTGCAAAAAGCCTACCCAGGAAAGACACGGTCAGCAAAATGATTCCCAGGTCAATTCACAGACACCGACACAAACATCGACGACGCAGTCATTATCCGCAGGCTGCACAGATTGTCTTTCTGTGGATGTTAAAGTTGTTAATGATGAAAATATTTAAATGTAATTAATACTAAGTTTTCACTTCTGCCGGCAGTCCCAGTATGCAACCCGCGAGCGATTATTGTAGAGCTTCTCTATAAACAACATTTGACGTTAAATTATTTTCAGGTAACAAAATATACTGATGGTCGGGAGCCCCGACCCGTGATATGGCAACGTAAAGTTGCCCATGGTTAAAATATTCTTTGCGTAAATCAATTCCTACTAATTTGAATGTTTGGCCCTGGGATTTGTTTATCGTTAGTGCGAAAGAAATTTTACTGGAAATTGGAGCCTTTTGAAGGGTTTAGGTAAATCAGTAGGGATCATGGGTATTCTTGGTATATGAGCTAATTCACCAACTGCAGGGCCGGTGATAATCTTCGCTACTATTAAATTTTTTAGCTTCTTTATAAGAAGTCTCGTGCCATGTTAGGGGGGCTTAAATTTCTGAGAAGCATTATCGGCTTGCCAACTTTTAACGACAGTTCATGAGGTGATAGCCCAGCGGAGTTCAGAGAATTTAAAAATTCCTGGGGGTAGTGCAAGCAGAAATCGTAATATTTTAATTTCGCCATATTTTTAAAATCAAACGTCCAATTTTAATCATTCAAGGACCAAATATTATCTACATAAACTGTACTCAGTGATGAACTAATTTATTTTGATAAGGATTAATAGCATGAGTAAATTAAACGCGTTTAAATGAAGTCCAAAAAAATTCAAGATTTCTAAATAAAAAAATGGTTGTTGCGCCTCACTCGACATAGATAGGTATAGTGTGTCACGGATTTTTTTGTAGATATTTATAAGATCTACAATTAATTAGAACATTTTATGGTTCTATCTTTTATAGTTTAGGCAGCGTACGCAAAATAAGTAACTTTTCTGGTTGTTTTTTTACACCTTGTGTCCGAAAAACTCAAATATCTTACGGAACCCTATTTTATTCCAAAATAAAATTTAGCCTATGTTACTCGTGGATAATGTGGATTTCGAATGGTGAAAGAATTTTTGAAATCGGTCCAGTACTTTTTGAGCCTATTCATTACAACCAAACAAACAAACAAAGTTTTCCTCTTTATAATATTAGTATAGATTATCGCTCTGACTTACCTCAAATGTGCATTTTTGGTACATTTTTTACAGTTCCATACCCAAAGGGTTTTACGGGGGTCCCGTTCTATGGGTATCGTTATAACTAAGACTCCGCTGTCTGTCACCAGACTGAATGTCATGAACCATAGGATACAGATAGTTGAAATTTACTCAGGTGATAATATACTTATTTCTGTTGCCGCTATAACAACAAATAATAAAACAAAATAAAATAAATATGTAGATGTCACATAAATATATTATATAAAAATAGCAATGGGTAGTATTTATTTAAGAAATGATGACATTTGATGTTGATTTGTCCAGAACATTTTTTCAAACGAAACATTGTATAAAAAAAAGTTTTGGATTGTTTGGTCAACCATAAGACAAACAATTTGATTTTTTTTATTAAATAAGATTTTGCACACTACTCTTATTTTTGTTAAGCTGAAATGCTGTAGGTTCACGTCGTTAGTGCAATGGATGGGGATTGAACCGGCGACCACAAATCTGACGCCCTAGCCATTGGGCTACGGCCGCTTAAAACGTTCTAAAAAAAAGCTCGTACCAATATTATGGCGATTAATTTGAAGAACTCAGAAGTATAAGGTCGGATGTGTCATTATACGTCAGAAACATTCGTCGTAGTCGTCGCCTTTATCATAAAATGGCACTTATGACCAAATGCTTCTGAAGTATAATAAATATATGTAATATAGGTAATAGTACATCCGCCTTATGCTTCTGAGATAAAGTTTTATTTCATCATCATCCGCCCGTATAACATCCACTGCTGAACATGGGCCTCCTCCCGAGAGAGGGTAGTTGCCATAGTCACCACGCTTGGCGGGTTGGTGACCGCAGTATTATGTTGTAATACACAAGGAAACGCTGCTGCCCGTTCCTTGATATACGATTATTATAGATGATGTTATAACAATCGGGACCAACGGCTTAACGTGCTTTCCGAGGCACGGAGGGTAGTCCCTCAACCAACCAGACCCGGAAAGAAATCTTAGAATTTACACAAAGATTTTCTGTCCGGCGTGGGGATCGAACCCACGACCTCCGAGATTAGAGGCGAGCCAAATACCGCTACGCTACGGAGGAGGGAAGTTTTATTTACATAGATTTTATTTTAAGGACCGATTGATTGCTTTATAAAGTGCTAGCTTTAAAAACATAAAAATAACATATTTATCTATTCGACAAGAAAAATGACAAACACATCCATTTTTATTTTCTTATTAGTCTACTTTCAAAGAATAACTACAATTTAAAGCTACGAGATTAACGGATTCAACGAAATTTAATACAAATTTCATAAAAATACAGAACATAATCTCATTTACCTCTGTTCAAACGGCTATTTTTATACAACAAATTGCAACAGAGCGTTATCAAATATGACGTATTTAAATTATTCTCTCGGCTCCCATTTGGTATGAAAAAATATAAATGGGCTTACTTTTATTAAATGTGACCTTTAGATTAGATTGAGAAGGTTCATAATATAAAATTGAGTTGCGGCCAACATTTGGGTCTACAACATAGGTATATAACGCTAGATGTTATATCTATACTTATATATAAAGCTGAAGAATTTGTTTGCTTGAATGCGCTAATCTCAGGAACTACTTGGTCCGATTTTTTTACAACGATTACTCGCTGAGTTTTGCAGTCTACTAGTATTCTTGATAAGCCCTTATCCTAAGCCAAAATGCTTGTGTTACTAGTGGATTCACGTCGGTAGTGCAATGGGTGGGGTTCGAACCGACGACCTCAAGATCACAAGTCCATTAGCCACTGAGGTACAGCCACTGATGGATTTGAAAAAATCTTGCATAGCCATAGCATAGCCAATTTTATCGAGAAAGGCTATAAGTTTTATTTAATTCCCACGGGAACAGGAGTTACGCGGGTGACACAGCGCGCGGGAAGCTAGTTATTACCTTATATGTTATATTTATTTGGTTTGAAGTTATGTTCTCAGTTGTCTTCTAGAAATTAGTTTACTAGGGTAAAAAGCACCTTGTTTTTTGGACGGGCATATGTAGTTAAGCTTATGTTACTTCACGGGTCACAAAGGCGAGCAGAACTCGAGCCTTATTAAATGATTTCAAAACTATATACTGAGCAAACTGCGCAAGATATCTTCTATAGGTATACTAATGCCGGTTGTTGGCAAAGTGGCGGCAGGGGTGACCCCTGTTTGGGAGGCCGGATTCATCCGTAGTTAGTACACTTGCTATGCACTTTTAATCAAATGCTTCTTTCTTAAGGTTTGCTGGAAGAGAATTCATCATTGAATTAAGCTCGCCTCTGTACATGTTGTTTGCGTTGTATTCATTTTAAGTTATATAATTACTGTTTGAAATGAATAATAAAAAAAATATATACAACGAGTAAATTTAATAAAGCAAAAACTCTTGGGTGGTGATTGTGCTCATGAGAATATGAACAACTTTTTATAAGGAAGTAAAATTCCGCTGTTCCATACAAATTGTCAATACTCGACCAAAATGTATGAAAAAGTTTTTTTTTCGAGTTACATAGTTGGTCCCATATTAAAAGTTGTTCATATCCATGAGCACAATTACCACCTGCGTTATTTAAATAACACGTTGTATATATTATCATTTTTATTTTAATAACGCAATTTTACTAGACGCGGAAATCGAACCTTAAAGAAAAATAAGACTACAAAGGTTGGCATTATAACTTTATTGATCTTACATACATCACACTTATACCATCCGGAACAGAATCGCTTTCTAAACATTAGGTATCAACTGATAAGAAACCGAAATACGTGACTGTCTCTCAGAACGAGGACTTGGGTACTGTAACGCGAGCTCAGCAAATAAAATAAATGAGAAATCACTTCGATCACGTTTGCAGTTCTATTTTCATAGAATAAACTCAAACATCACAACGTAAAAGGCACACGAATATATACATATTTAGACAGATTATCCATGTTTACTATTTGCTTTGAATTGGTATTTTTTATTATTATTATGAGCCCGATGTGTCCCACTGCAAAAGCTGCTCTTCCTTCGTTCCATTTTCCCCTATCTTTATCCACCTGAGACCAATCTTTCAGGAAAGAGTCCAGCTCCTCTCGTCATCTCCTTCTCCTTCTCCATCAATTGGTAATAGATAGATATATATAAAGAAAAGTTGTGCACGAGTTGTCTTTAAAAATATATACATTATACATAAATTTTTAAAGGCAACTTCTGTGAAATATCCCTCTGTTGTTGTACAAACAATTTATTTAACATGGACAAATATTTTTTGCTGATGGAAACCGGACCCAGTACCTACATCAAGTTTTAGAAGCGAATAATGTCACAGTGGAGCCACCATCGCAATCAGGAAGAGACAAAAGAATTCAGAATCGTCCTCTTAGTACCGAATGTCCGTTCCCTTCACTTCATGTGTACGCCCCATATCCCTTCAGCATTTTGGAGTAAATAAGAGATGTATTTTGTATACATCATATCGAAAATTTTAATTAGAGTTACTAAGAATTTTAAATAAACTTTTAATATTTTGTGATGTTTTTTTATCTTCTTTAATCCAGGGAGAACTTACTAAACAAATCCTTGTGACGTGGAGTATATATCAAACATTAATTAGAGTTAGAGAAATTAGAGTTCAGACCAAGAAGTATTACACGGTTCACACAAATAATTATACTTGGTAGGAATCGAGCCTAGTACACCAGTCCTACCTCATATGTTTTTAAGTGCACGCAGCTCGTTGTAGCCTTAAAGCAAGATAAACACAGCAGCGCCGCACTAAGTTTTAGGTCACTGGTCCATCAAGCTACCAATCGCTCTACGTTGTGCTTACCACTTCTTAATCTCCACTAGTAAACTTATCGGCCCTATTTGCTATCCAGTCAGTTCGCTTATCCATTAGCTTTTGTTTGTTGGTTATTAACGAATGTACCACCATAGTAAAATAATTTATGAGCCAACTGTTTATGTAATATTTATTAGCTCATTATCTCGTAGTTATTACCGTTTAATGTCTATTGTTATATTTTTATAACTTACTTTGTTGAGTGGTTTCACTCGTTATACTTCTGCTTTTGTTACATACCATGGTAAAATTTTTGCCTTAACTATTACCAAAGTATTCCAGGTTGACCCCAGGGGTCTAAGAGAGACTTAGTGGGAGTTAACATTAGCCTAAAAAAAGTGTTATGTGGTTTAAATGTAGCCGCAGGCGGCTCATTTAAGCTTATAAGGGATCTCAAAAACAAAAAAGTTTGGTAACTTTACACCTAAGCCCTACCAAACGGATTATGGAAAAAAGTTGACAACTGCACGGGTCACATTAATAATAACATACGTTCACTATCCCAATAATCAAAATGCGATGAGCGTATATAGTATTATTGGTAATATTTCTTAGAGAAATGGGTGAAAAATCTTATGCACTGTTTCTGAATACAAATAGGTTTCCTTGCTGAGTATTTTCCTTCAGTATTTTTGGTTTGCTGTTTTTTGTATTCAGGGAAATTGGCTGATTTAACGAAGGGATAAATGAGGGAGTGAATGCATGAGAACGTTTCCTCATTTGGCCTAATGCAAACGTAGTAACCGTGTTCACAGTCATTTATTTTGATGTCCCACGGGTATGCGTGTCTGTCTTTTTTTTTTATTCTTTATGGGCATAATTGCGTTTATGTAAAACGAAATATACTTACTTTGGTTAAGGATTTTAATGCCCTAATTATATATATTAGTGGTCGTCCAGTAGTCGAAATTTGACCATAATTATAAAATATATAAATATATTATCTGCACTCCTTCTATATATAAACTGTAAGTGAACGAAATTTTCGTCCGCACAGTTTTCGTAAAAAGAGGTACAGTGTTTTTGCTACACCCAAACTGTAGTTTCCATTTAGTTTCATGGCACATAAGCTTTGGTTTGGTTTGAACTAGATGTAACAATATAAAAGTGAAAGAAGACTAATTAGTGCAACTAATGCATTCATGAATCGCAATATTTTGGATGAAAATTTAAAAGGACTGCGGGCATATGGTCGACAAGTGTATTTTCTAACCATACGCCCAAACTCCTTTCATAGCATCTGTCTTAACCCAAAATTATTATTTTATTTGTAGAAAAAATATACTTATTTGTTCAACCGTAGAATTCAATTCAACAACTCATCCAGCCTTATATTTGCTGACCTCTCAAAATATTTATCTTAAACTTTTAGTGGAGTTTAGCCTTTTTTCTAATAAAGTTCATAAAAAAGCTATTATTTAATGAAATAATGAAAAAATGAAATTTATTCAGTACTTAGGTATTTACATACACTTTTACTTGTCAAAATTACACTGTATAAGACTAAATCTAACAAAAGTATCACTTAAGTAGCTAAAAATATTAATTGATCTTACAGATTTTTTTATCAGTCAGTCTATCTGTCGTGTGATAAATGATAAATGTACACATTATAGTAAGATGCCTTAAAGGTAACAGGTCTCAGGTCCAAGAATCCGGCCAAAATCAAAGCGACATCCACCTGAGGGCAGCCTTAAGGGGTTAGGACCAACGCTCAGGGTGCCACTGGAGTAAAGAGTAGATTTACGAACAGTGGTGATGATCGCTGGCACGAGTTCACAGTTCGGGGAATAAGCAACAACGCGGTCTTCGGTCATGCCGTCGAGGATCCTACCCTAGCTAACCTGCAACCGTTCACTAGCTACCTAAAGTGGACGACCCGGAGAAGAAAGAAAGAAACTCCGAGATTTTTTTTTTCGTCTCTTTTGCTCTGTTTCTTTTTTTTTAAGATCTTATGGCTGACATTCACGGTTACATTTGATTCAATTGAAGAAAAGATTGTTTTTTGGACGGAAATATGTTGTATGTTGAAATGTGTTCGCTACGAAGATTTTGTTATTTCACCGGGGATGAAGGTAAAATGGGCTCCACTTTTACTTAATGGTTCTGAAACTACTAACTAAGCCTTTGATGGACGCACAAGAGCACTCTGTGGGCATTGGACATTGGATCTGGGCAATTCCCTGCACCTACAGCCTCGAGCCAAGATGACATTTAGATTTTAGGGGAGTTTTGTGCTACTGTTGCTCTACTTTACTGTTTGCGTGCCTCATAAGCTTCGGGTCAACGATGGCATCGAAAAGTTCTTTGATATTTTTTCTTTGTTGGACGCATAATTTTCGTGTAATGTTGTATGTAATAAAACACAGAGGTATAGTGATGTTACTTTCTAGGTGAGGAGACGAAACCCTGTGTTAAGTTTACTAAAATATGTCTTCCAGTCTACGTGAGTAATTATGGTTTTGTTTGATACGATTACATCATCATTAAATCCATAATCCAATACACCATTGATTAGTTAATTGAATTGTCATCCTTCTCTTTGGAACGCTAAAACACTCTTTGTATCATTTAGAGTTTTTTGTCTTCTGCTAATAATTGTTTCATGATTTTCGAAAAAAAAAACTGTTAATAAATGTTCCAGGATCGGGACAGGTGGCATTCTATGCTCTATGATTATGGGAAAATAACTGTCATATATATTAAATAACTCTTTCGTCTTCCTGCTATGCTTTTATGATTTGAGCAGAAAATATACGAAATAAATATTAAACACAAAGTCTTTGGTACACTTTATTGATATAACGATAGCGAATTGCACGAATTCCATCCATTGACATTAATTACAAGGCATTTTGCATTTTATACATATTTTTATTTAAATGTTTTTACAATTTTTACAAAAATATTTTAGCGTTACACGACTACACATGCTATTCTAAACACTATAAATTTATTGAAAAAAGTACTTTCGTCAATGGGCTCAAAGTTCATTTTGGAACTATTTAATTGACGTAAATACTTTTATTCTGAGTTCTTATAAAAAAATACATTAGTCGTTCCTAAACTGATTATTCTGTACAATTTTAAATGTTTAGTTACTATGATATTATTTACATTCTTAATAATTATTTTTATACAATTTGATTCATATTTAATACACAATAAAAGGTTTATTTTATGATTAAATAATTACACATTTCTATAATCGTTATACCTAATTATGATAATTGTCTTACAAAGACTGGACTAACAGCTTTTTAAGCGAATTCACTAACAATCTAGTAAAATTTAAGAAATAAAACCAAATGTACAAATGATGACAAGATGCCAACATGAAAACTAGGATGTAGTACAAGTACAAGTTACATATAATTATTAGATACAATCTCATTCGTGTCTGTGGTTGAAAATAAATATGAACTATGGGAATAAATATATGTAAAACAGTTTTTGAGTTAACACCTTCGAAGATTAGTCAAGTCTTATTTAACACTGGTTAGGTATAGGTCCGGACCGTTGAGTTGTTGCATCGCATTATCTGAAAAAGAAAGTTAAATGTTACAATACAAATAAATAAACATTATTTATCTACTCTTAGTTCTAAAACTTATTCAAATTTCAGTTAAAAGTATGAAGATAAAATTTATGAAGAATGGGTGTGCTTATAAACAAAATTATTAGTTTTTTTTTAACTGACGCCACTACCCGCTACATAGACAAAACGCAGTTCCAACCTAACTTTTGTAAGTTTTTGTCGGAAATATTTTACGGTTCACAATCTCTCGACAGTTTTAAATCTTGATTATGATCTAACTTCTATATAGAAACTGTAAGTGTACGAAATTTTCATACTCTTCCGTCCGCGCAGTTTTCGTAAAAAGAGGTACAGTGTTTTTGCTACACCCAAACTGTAGTTAAATTTAGTTTCATGTCACACAAGCTTTGGTTTGGTTTGAACTAGATGTAACAGTATTTACAATATTACGGTGACATAGAAACAATTTAAGTTAAACGATTAAGTTGTAGATAGTTGAACTTATCTGTATAGCTATGATCTGTCCATCTATCTTTATGAAATTCAGTTACTAGTTTTGACCAGACATTCAAAACATTGAAAGGCAAATAAAAGCTTGTAATAATCATATAATGCTATTCGTTAGCCTCGCTCACACTTTGATTTTTATGGAACGATTTAGAATATACTTTTTTTTGTAGCGTTCTTGGAAGGTTGGTATGTTAAAGAAAACAATATTTTGATGGACGCTCAAGGTTCAATGTTGATATGGTTCAACTATTTAGATGGATAGTTGTTCTGAAACTTTGTGTGCTTGTATCAGTAAATATCAGTATGTGTAACAAATGCCAAATTTACGGATACAAAGTTTATCGTGACAAAGTGATTTATTTGCACCGTTCGTGTGTTGTTTATAAAAAACACCTCGACCATAAACCAATAAAATAAACCATAGATTTCACAAACTAAAACTAATAAACCATATAAACGAAAACTCCTTCCTGACTTCAGGCGAGACTTATACCAGGCTATCAGGCTAAGCAGGCAGTGTTATTTACCTACATCATCAAGAACATGCGAGGCGTCTTATTGTTTCGTACATTAAGCTAAATGTTCTATGTAATAATATCTTGTGTGTTGTGCTGAATTAAATGTATTTTCTTATTATCTTCTAACTATTATAATTTGATGTATTTGATAAAATGTAAATTAAAATAAATTGAACTAAATAATTAAGACAAAATACTATAATTTTTTTCCACATAATCCTTAAGATGTGTTTTTAAAAGCAAAATCTTGTAATATATTTTATCTAACCCACATTATTTAAGACCGCAAAAACAAACGTCGAAAAATAAAAATTATTATCTTTTAAACGAAAACAATAGCACTGTACATATACAAACAAAAGGTGTTATTTAGTGTGTAATAAAGTTCAGTTGGTCTTATTTATGTGCAAACCATGCAGAATTTATTTTCAAACGTTGTGGGCGTTCTACAATTGACGCTCGGATAATAAGGCTGAGAAAAGCGATTTGTTGAGTAAAGATCCAATAATAATTCAAATGTTGCGATTGGCGATAATTTCCATGTTTTTATAATTATTATTAGTTTAGTACTAACCCTCGCCTTGTGGTGATACTACAAAAACGTGTACGTGATAGTTGCTAATAAGGTGGAATTTCATCTGTCAATAAATATTTTCTTTATATATTTTAAAGGGAAAACAACAATTAGCTGCATTTGATTTTCAACCGTATTAGCTATTGTCACTTACGCGGTATTGTAGTACCACAGATGATATCTCATGTAAAAATATACACGTTAGAGCAGCGGTATTAACCTGAATTACAAAAAGGAAAGATGAGGCGGAAAAAAAAAAACCGTCTGCCCACTGGGAACCTTGTTTCAATTTCGTCATACGGAACAAATTGATCCTTTCAATAACTCAAAATGTCACTTTTTTGCAGGCCATTTTTACAATGTTATAACCGAATTTCGTATAAAAAAGTATATTTTATTTTTAGAATTTTAAGTAAACAAACAGCCAAACTCTTTTTGTTGACGTCGTCGGTTAAAAAGAAAATAAATATCACCACATATACAAAACAACTGTTTTGTAACGTAAATTATATTGTTCCCTTAATACCCTGAGTCAGCTTAATAATCCCTACCGATCCCTTAATTATAAAGATAATTATTTTAATATTGTTTATTCCAGAAATCGCGGACAGCAACATTTTCATTTTCACGCAGGGTAAATTACGAAATTTGAAAAACGCAATTACAAACATTTATTTATTTCTATTTTTATTTATTATTTTCATTAATGACAAACTTCTATATAAACTTTCATCGACTATTTAAGCCCCTTTTCTTTATTGTTTTTTATTTTCTGATTTGTCTCCGGAACATTACTCTTATAAAAAAAAAAAGAATTTTACATCTGTGTTGGGGTCAGAGAATAAGACCATCCTACCAAATATTGGCTGTGACAGACGAACGGACAAACAGACCTAGATCCGATAAGGGTTCCGTTTTTTCACTTTCATACGGAACCTTAAGCTTAGAAGTAACATTATCTTGTACGTTAATTGTAAGTCGATAACCACTAACTGCGGTAATTATGGTCATATTTGTCATTAATGACACTTTGTGACAATAATGACATGTCTTTATGACAACGAGGCACTTGTTACGCCCGACGGATATGTAATCTAAGCTATTAACGATAATACAAACAGTATTACTTAAGTTTATCGCTAAAAGAATGTCCACTTTAACGTGTTGAGACATTAAAGATAGTTATAATAATATTTATCTGATGGATATCTTTCTTGATGTTATTGTTACTCCTTTTTAATTATTGTGTGTATGACCGTAATCAGTACTAACTTATAACATCCCGCTTTTAACGTCGAGGGTTAAAAACTGATTAAACTGATTGAATTGAGATTAAATTGGCGAGACCGATGCTTAAAATTGTTATTGAACTTTTGTAATTTCTGAAGATTCGGTTTCAACTTAAGAAAAAACTATAAAACTATCTAATAAGACTGCTACTTCATCGTAAAACCTAAAAAGAATGAACAACATATATAATTTAAAAAATCTGCTCTAGTCTCAGAACAATTATCTGCGGATCATATAAATAATTATTATTGTAGGTAACATAATATGGCTTATTTTTGACGCGCTTCAATACTCGATCAGTACTTAAAAATTAACTAAATACAAATGTGAAATTGTTTTCAGTTTACCTTTATGCCGTTCAACTCAAATCGTTATACTAAGTTAATTTGACCGATGTTTTGAATATCAGCAACGTCAGGAATTTTAAATACATGCTAATTTAATTTTTATTAAAGTATAAATGTAACTTTTATAATATGTTTTGTCCTCTACTTTTTGTTAATAAATGACTAAATGTATTAATATTATGTTGTTTGAATGTAATAAGTAATATAGTCATACCATAGATTTATTTACAATGAATGAATGATATATAATATATCGGACTGAAACCACTTCGGGGAAGCCCTGATGCAATAATTATCTTGTTTATCTTAATGGTATTTCTACTTACCAAAATAACTACAATGCAGACACAATGGGCTCCTTATCCGAAGTATTTACAGTTTTATCTACAAACATATACATATTAACGCAGTCTTCACTAGGACTCGGATTATCCTCTGGCTTCTCATCAGGACTTATATTCTCAACGCCATCCTCGTACACTTTTAATTTATCATTGAATTCTATTTTATATCTAACTGAAGGTATTTTACTAACAGTGGAAGTTAAAAGGGATTCTTGAACAGTGTCATTACCATTACAAGTTTTCTCCGAACGGTACATCCCTGTCCGCTCTGATTGGTTGAATTTTCTCTTAGATCTCTTCGTTACCAAAGCTCCTAAGCATGGTAAAATTTGCATGAACTCTTTTCTAAAGTTTTCATTGAGCCACGCATACAGGAAAGGATTGTAACAAGTCGAAGACATGGCGATGAAGTGGGCAATGAAAAATAACACCATGTAGTACTTCCAATCTTCAGCGAAGGAATAAAAATCACTACTTATATTTATTAAATTTAATGGTAGCCACGATAATCCAAATATAGCTACCATAGCTATCAACATTCTATTAGTTCTTTTTTTTCTTTCTCGTTCAGCATCTTCTTTTTTGCTATTTTTACTTCCAGGTCTTGATTTTAGTCTATCGTTCAATTTTATGCTTACGCAGGTGTAACAAAACGCCATAACGATGAAAGGAACTACAAATTGCATAATTGTCGTCACTGCTCCAAATGCTTTACGTATCTGATCTGATGGCCATTTTTCGGCACAAAATATGTCTTGCAAAGCCATATAGTAACCATATGGGAAGGTTACCGAAAGGGAAAACACCCAAATAAATATAATTAGGCATATGCATGTTTTGATCTTCATGCGAGGCTTGAACGGATAGATGATGACGAAGAATCTATCTATAGCTATAGATGTGAGAGTTAATGTGGAAATATAAACGCTGCATCCTTGTGCGTAAGGCATTATATGACATAAAGGGCCTCCGAATACCCATTTTCCGAGGAAAGTGTAAAGTGGTGTAAATGGTACAGCAAATACGCAAAGTAGTATGTCGGACAATGCAAGATTCGTGATAAAGAGATTAGTGACTGTTTGCATAGCTCTGTTCCTGATTACAGCGTAACATACTACAGCGTTTCCAAATAATCCTACAACGAAGATGATGGTATATGCTGTACAGAAAGCGGCTTGAATCGCTTTATCGTCGATGGGGTTGGATGTATTGTTGTAATATTCATTGTCTTCAGGACTCACTGTGTCATTGTCAATTGGGTTGTCAGTGGTCCATTGTTCGAACGGCATAATTTTGGCTTCCTCTTAACTTGTCATCATAAACCTTTTAGGTTTGATTTTACTAGCATGTTTTGCAGATTCTATTTCGGTTCCTTCTATATGGATTTCAATATTTCTCATGTTATCAAACTTGAGAATCAACTGTTACTGTATTTTTTTTCTATAGTAACAATTTCCATTTGATTTTGAAACATTTTTCTATATGTGATCGATCATTCTTGATTGATGGAGTCAATCTGAAACAAACAGAAGCACTTTGTTAAATTCAAATTAATTTTATCATTGGTAAACTACATATAATGAAGATTTTAAATTACATTGTTACTCAGGGCAAGAATTAAATTTTTTTCATTAATTGTAAATGATTTCTTTGAAACTAACAAAAACAAGTTCACTTGTAACTTAAATACAATAAACTTCAAATGGAATTGTAATTCCGATGAAAATCTTTTATTCTGGATTAGCTAATTTAAATGGGATATCTTTCAGTAACAGGCTGATACTTGTCAAAGTTACTTTGATTCTTAGCTTAAAATAAACTGAAGTGATTTAAAGGATTAAATGGATTTCTAAGTCCGCTATATTTAAAACTACTATTTCGAGTTGACCTTTTATTTGGATTACTCTGTAATAATTAATAAAAATATTTATTTAATCATAGAATAGTTTATTCTAGTTAAAGAGAGAAAAAAGTATAACTTTACTGTAATTTAATTACGGTATAAAAGTTGCTGTAATTACTAAAAATATTTATATTCTATTTATAAAAACCAAGTGAATCCCTCATAGGTGTATGAAAAACAAAAGCAACATGAATATTTAAAATCTTCTTCTTCTTGAATAATAATCGTAACAAGGAACAAGAGCATAAGATCAAAAGTTCCTAATAACTAATAAAAAGAAAACAACGCCAGGAAAACATTAACCTGTCAAAGAAGAAAATGTTCTTATTAATCTTGAAAAAAGGAAGTAACTGCTAATCCGTAATTGTGTCTGCAAGAAAGTCTTTCATTAAATACGAAATGTAGCTTTAGCTTTTTATACGCAAAGCTGATTGTATACCGAACCTAGTATAATAGAAGATTTTGGTTGAAATGGTGTAATGACAATCTCGTAAAAATATAAAGTTTCAAAGACACAAAAGAGCTAAATTTTGAATTCATCATGAATGTACTTAATATTTGTCTTTATTCTGTTGTATTTTGTAGGCCAATAATATAAAGGAAAAAACACCCTTCAAAAAGATCTAATGACAATAACATTACGAACTTATAAATATACCCCGAATATCGATTAGGAGTCTAATTGGCTTAAGTACGTAAAAGTACATACCAACGGAAATGATAAAGCAATTGAATTTTTTGCACAACATAGTTAAAAATTTGTATACGATTCGTATTTAGATTTAGGTGAGCTTTTGAAGTGTTGTGATTAATACAATGAATGTCTGATTTACGAGTAAAATCCCTGTGTCGTGGGGGTGTTCAAACACATAATTGCCGGATATATTGTACACCAAGTCTCAGTTCTAAGTTTTCTGGGAATCAAACCTGGAACCGATTACAGGAGTAACTACCGTAACCTGAAACACCAGCCTAGAAAATGAAAATCGTTAAAAAATATTTATCAGAAAATTATTTGAATACTGAAACGTATAGTTAATTGGACAACTGTGACTGTGCAAGTTCTCATAAATTGTTTCAGCGCGTCAGCAAACACGTTACCTCGACATACGCATTGTATGAGTATTCCAAAAGTTGCAGGTAGTTACACAATAACAGAAAGTTCTGTTTTGTTTTGCTGTAGGGTTTATGTATTTGTTTTTGGATTGCAATTCCCGCTTGGTGGTAATGTATCTGTATTGTGAGGCGTTTACAAACACATAACTCACGCACACAAATCACAAGCAGACTTAGAATTCTAAGTGACTTATCACTTCCCGGCCTGTTTGCTAAGATCAAAGACTATGTGACTCATTCATTTATCTAGAGATTATGTTGGTTAACTTATTATATTTTGGTTTTTGTTTTGTCCGTAGTAGTCAAGTATATTTTATTCAAAAATAGAGACAAAATAAATAAGTACTTAAATAGTTTGGTCTATTTATGCGAATCTTTCCCTAGCAACTTCTTCCCGATAACCGATCGATTTTTACAATAAGGAACCATCATAAGTTTTATATATTCGTATAATATTCGTTTTATACAAAAACAATACAGAATACAAAAACATGTTAGGTAAAGAATTTTATTACAGGGTAAAAGAACGTTACTCGAACATATAGTATTAAATTTTTACATAAACACAAAAAATGTGGCCGCTGCGGGTACAGCCTGATGTAAATCATCGAAATATTGAATGGTTGAAGATAACTCACAGGGGAGTAAAGAGTGATTGCAAAAGTGGCCACGAGAGATCATTATTCTCGATGGTGTGCCTACAAATGGATCGGTTTAATCCCTTAAGCACGACAAGATTTACTCTCCTTAAATTCTTAAAAATATTCATTCCACCCACCAGAAATAGCCCTGAGTCAAGTTCTAGAGGGACCGGCCTCTTGCGCAGGAATACATTTTATAAAGTTGTAGCCCGATGCCCATTGAGAATGTATATATTTATATACGAAAATATATGTTCAAGCTTTTGTGATTTTGAAGGAACCTAAAGTTTCGGCTCTCGGATTTTTTAAAATATATTTTGTTCCCTTTCCAACATTTGTTTTCTTTGGTTTCTACTTTAGTTTTTTAATTGAATAACTATGCTACCAATTTTAATATAACATTTTTTACTATGCAGAGTTTTGTGTTTTTTATCGAAACTTTATAAGTGTCTGTTTTAATAAATAATTATCATACGGTTTACAATTTTTACTTAACTTCTTTGGCTATGTTTCCAAATAATATTATTATAAATCGCTCTATCGTCTAGACTACGAAACCAAATATTTACTTAAACCAAAAGCAAGCATAATTTTCTTGGAATCACGTCATAAAACGGAATGATGTATTTTGCGTGAGAAAAGTCTAATAAACTATGTTCAACTAAAACTAATTAAATGTCAATCAGAAACCAGTGGCGCATCATATGGCACTTGTTTGGGAAACTGCCAAGAGATTGCAAACTTTCGCAAATTGGAATCGAAATGGTAATTTTGATTGAAATGCCCATTCTCCGATCTACTAATTTCAAAAAAGTATGCGTTTGTTTTGATGAATCAGAAAATCCAAAATGGCGCCACTGATTTCTTGAATTTAGACCTCTAACGTTTTATATTAACTCGCATTACGCGATGTCGTGCCCATTGATTTAGCAAGTAAGTAGCCGCTTTTAGCATTATTTTGGTTCATGTGCATTCAATAAATGAATTTATTTATTTCGTGAATTTACGTACTTATTTAATCAGTAAGCTTCAGTAGTTATATATACAAAAGTGACAATCTACATAAGAAATAATTTTCATTCATATGTGCAGAATTATCTTTCGACATCTCGTTCGATTCATTCAACATCATTGGTATCTGAGTATTTAAGATATTCGCTTGTTTCCGCTTTGTAATATCTATGATATTCTCGTCAGCAATAGTCCAGTATCAATATCAGGTAAAACTGAAGTTTTTAGCATTACATCTGCCTTGCAAGTGTGAAAATATCGTTTTGACTAATTTTGATATACCTATTTATACTAATAACGATAGAAACCAAGCCTGGTTTTGTAAACGTCCAAAATTAAGTTTCAGTTGGAGTTTTGTGACAACTTCTAAATGATTTTGTTTTCTGTTTTTATTGTCTTTTTTTTTCAACTATTTTTCTGAAAATGTTTAACTGACGCATTTGCTATAAATCACGAACCGCCGACGTCTGTGGAAAATCCCGTACTGCTTTTAGAATATGATTTAGACTTAGGGTAGCTCATGTCTATTTTTGTCCATTTTGGTCATCAAATTTAAGCTCACGAGAAGTAGCCTTCTAAACACAGCCTCGTGACAACTCGCGAAAGTGTAATGTTGTTAAATCTTTATGAGCTTGTACATGTCCATTTTTGTTGTTTTTTTATTGTAAATATTTATTAAATTATTTTGAAAAAAAAAAACAATTACCCAACATAAATACTACTAGAATAGTTTGCCAAAAATGAGTCGAAAAATAGTTCAGTAAGTCATCATGTCTTTTTAATGGAACAATGTACACCCGTCTTTTATGTTAAAATGTATTCAAATTACTCCAGTAACAATAATTACGAAACAGATATCGAAAGTATATCCTTCTCTGTAGCCCATTTAAATTTCGATTTCTCAATACAAACTTTTCCTCCCCTTTTCAACCACTTAGGGGTAGATATTTTTAAATACTTTCTCCTTTCTCCTAGTTGCAGGTATCTACTGTCAGCGATTGAGGCTGTGCGTTGATCCATCAGTCAGTCGTTCAACACAAAGCGATGTAGGTATTAATAAAGATAAATTAACAAAAGTGGTGAAAGTGGTATTTCGTGTAATCTTCATATACAATAAATTATTATTTATATTTCTCCAAACAAACATCAATGAATACAAATGTAATATTCAATCTGTAGAGTTTATTTTAAAATATTGGTATTTGTAGTGACGGAAAATGGGTGGCCGCCGCGGTTTGAAAGATCCATTAATCTGAAAACGTTGATTCAATTTATTTTGTGAAATGAGTGTTTGATGGAGATGTTTTACTATGTTGTTGGATGAAGTAAATTTAAATGTCCTCGTTTCAATAAACCTTTTAATGGGTATTTATATAAAAAGTTACTGACAATATAGACATATATCTAAATATCTTTCCGAGTCTGGTTGGCTGAGGATCTACACTCCGTGCCTCGGGAATCACGTTAAGCTGCTGGTCTCGATTGTTATTACATAATCAATAACAAGCGTCTATCAGGGAACGGACAGCAGTGTTTCTTAGTATGTTAACAACCCGCCTTTTTTTTCCGGTGCGCAATGCATTGACGCATTCTCACCGCCGCTGCAGCGTATTCGCGCGCTGGCGGTGGGTTATGTGGGACTCGCCCTCTCCATAGCGTGGTATGCTTAACTCATACCACGAGGAGAGGACCCTACACCACTAAAACCTCCCGGACACTCCCTCAATCCGCCGTTGGCGGGAGCCGGGTACGCATGAGCAATCCGGCCCATGTTACCAACCCGCCTGCCAAAACTTGGTGACTATGGCAAAGGACCATGCTGAGCAGTAAACGTCATACTGGCTGATGATGATAATGACAATATTGGAGCCATGTAAAATATGTGCTAAATAAGTTGTGTGTTGGATTTATAGGTAAGTAGGTAATATTTATTTTGCATTAGGTATTAGTCTTTCCCTTGCACTATTAGCAAAACATTAAGCAATGACCAGAAAAATCCGTGCGTTATGAATATATTTAGACTTTCAGGTTGCTTTCGGCAATGTGATTTTTTTTCCAAATATTACTACTCTTGATCTTATACCCATCCGTAATCTGTTTTTTGTAGGTATTAACACAATACGCAATTTCTACATTGGGATTGTTTTGTCCTATTTATTTATTTTTATTTATTTAAGACTTTAGCACTAAATAGTACATGGTGGACTTAATACCGATGGCATTTTCTGCCAGTCAACCATAGGGTGGTGCAGATAAAAAGTGGTAGGTGCACAGAAATAACAAAGATCTACTAACTTCGTTCTATGTATATTGAAATCTTAGCCAAAAACGTTACACTAAATATTACACGTTGATATTAAGTGTAAAAGTTGATTATGATACTGGTTTACTAGGCTACTGGTAAGTAGGTATAGGTTTAATGCCCAGGTATGCCTGCGAGAGCATTAGCAGATCCAAGTGCCCCCATTATTGGCGTTTGGAGGTGTACCGACCTGGGAAGTTTAGTGGGTTGACCCTCTCCTCGTGATATGATAAGACTATCCTCACTATGGAGAGGAGAGTGCTACATGTCCTGCTGCTGCAGCAGTGGGGATGCCTAATGCTTTTCCCACCGGAAAAAAGGTGTAAGGTGAATGTGTAAAAATGTCAAGAGACATTATAAGTTGAAGTGGAGCAGTTTACTGTTTATAATGCTAAAAATATTTGACGTTTGCAACGGTACAATGGACATGAAGACTAAAAAAATCCATTGAATCCGTCAGTTAAATTACAAAAAAATATTGGACACGTATTTTTTTATTTAACAAATTAATAAAAATTGACAAAAATACAGAACAAAAACAAACTATAAAGTTGAGGTGAGGGGGCTTGTGACGTCACTATAAGGTGAAATAGTACCTAAAAGTGACGTCATACGAAATTTCAACTTCACAACAATCTCTTCGTCATTTTTTGTTCGAGGAACGAATATAAAATACGTGTCCAATATTATCTGGTAATCTGGACTAAATAGAATTTTTTAGTCTTCATGTCCATTCAGTACAATACAAAATCCCATATCCCACTGTCTGTTTTATCAGATGTCGGTTTTTAGGTGAACAAAGGTTTCATGTGAAACTTATATTTTTATCTTATCGTCGAAAAGGTTTTTGCGGCTTTAATGTTTGGCAGTTCATTACGCTCGTGAGTGCTACAGTCATATTATTTGGCTCCTTTTATGCATATTCAAGCTTTTTATGACTGCCATTTGTGCATGTAAAACATGAATGTGATATTTATCTTTATGTACCATGATTATGCAGAGTTTTCAGTATTAGTACACAGTTACAGTATTCAGAGTTACGATTGCGACATATATGGCTTTTACGGGATTAATTTAAAATACTGTTTCAGAAACACTTGTAAATTATTCAAAGAGTTGAAATTTCACTTCGCAGCCTACTAACGCCTTTGCCAATTATGTAATTTTCAAAGTCAAAGTTCATCATGTTTATTAAATGTAATGTATTGTTTAGGTATTGATCTTATACAATATAAGTTTAGTGCGTGGACAGTGATAATAAAATAAAATACCTAGGTCGTTGATCTTAAAGTAATCATCACAACATATCCAACATAACCCGCTCCTTGCTATACAATTATTATAGATGATGTTATATATAACAATCGAGACCAAGAAATATTAGAAATATTTGTGTTGTAAAATAAAAAATATTAATTTTCTACATTTGATCCAACCTTATTAGCTATTGTCATTTACGCGGCATTACACTATCACCGATGACATGATATATAATCCTAAGATTAAAACCGGCCAAGTGCGAGTCGGACTCGCGCACGAAGGGTTCCGTTTCAGTTACAAGTGCGTACCTATTTTTGATATCAAGAATAAATAAAAAAGCGTATGTTTATGAAATTAAATGTTATTTTATATTTTTATATTCGAGTTGATTGAATGAAAGCTAAATTGCGGTTTACGATTTTTGACGTATTAAAAAAAAAACTACTAACAAGATCTCGTTCAAATCAATTTTCGGTGGAAGTTTACATGGTAATGTACATCATATATTTTTTTTAGATTTATCATTCTCTTATTTTAGAAGTTACAGGGGGGGCGACACACATTTTACCACTTTGGAAGTGTCTCTCGCGCAAACTATTCAGTTTAGAAAAAAATTACATTAGAAACCTCAACATCATTTTTGAAGACCTATTCATAGATACCCCACACGTATGGGTTCGATGAAAAATTTTTTTTTGATTTTCAGTTCTATGTATAGGGTACCCCAAAATTTATTGTTTTTTTTTCTATTTTTGTGTGAAAATCTTAATGCGGTTCACAAAATACATCTACTTGCCAAGTTTCAACATTATAGTTCTTATAGTTTCGAAAAAAGTGGCTGTGACATACGGACGGACAGACAGACAGACAGACAGACAGACATGATGAATCTATAAGGGTTCCGTTTTTTGCCATTTGGCTACGGAACCCTAAAAATGGTAGTGTCAATGGCCGGTAATAACACTAAAAAATATGCCTGCGCTCCACTAGTCTCAGTAAATGATACCAATGAAATATCAATCCATTCTATCAACCGATGTAGAAGTCTGCGGGTCGGTCACAATTTATGTAACACTATTGTAGACGGTATACTTGCTCGTTTTAAGCATCATTTCCTGTATTATTTCTTTGTTACATGATTTCTGGCCGTCAGTTTGTTAGATGTGAGGAATATGTTTTGGACATTTAAGAGCAAGGTTATACCTAGTGTTGAGGAGTTGATAGTATCATTGAACAGAGTACCGAATATTTAATTATTTCACCACTTTACCATTTAAAGGTAGGATCTGTTAATAGTTCCTTCTAAGGTACTTGAGGTACTACCTCAGAAGGAACTATTAACAGATCCATCAATAGAAATATTATCCACCATAATATGTATATAAAATCCACCGTAAACTGACGTGCTTGTATGAAGAATGTTATGAGAGTGAATGAAGCAAAAGATGTGTGTAGAAATCGTACCAAGTGGAGGTCCATTGTCTCTGCCTACCCCGCTGGGAAGCAGGCGTGAGCTTATGTATAAAATAATCCTCGATTCATAGTATGTATTAACATTAATACGATATTATTTTGAAACTCAGAACCGTTTCAAGTTTGAAGTTATGTCAAGGTTTCTTTTTAAGTGCAATTTCCTCAGTTTTCCAGTCAAACGCGCATATAAAAACATTACCCCATTATTTTAGAGACTCCGACCATACAAAAGAAAAAAACATAAACATCAACAGAAACACATCTAACTTTAATTAAAAAAAGCTTTCAGTAGGTCCATATATTGTTTTTCAATTAAAAGAGAATCATGAAAATGTTGTTCTCTTTTAATTTTATGTACGTTTTATGTAAGTTAACAATTCATACATTCATACGAAGAAATTGAGATTGTAGATTTTATTAATAGGCGAGCTTCCCGCGCGCGGTTTCACTCGCGTTACTCCCGTACCCGTGGGAACTTCATAATTAAATAAAGCCTATGTCATCCGGGGATAGTGTAGCTTTCCAACGGTGAAATAATTTTTCAAATCGGTGTAGTAGTTTCGGAGCCTATTCAATACAAACAAACAAACAATCAAATCTTTCCTCTTCATAATATTATAGTATAGAATATAGATTGTGTTGTTAAAATAAACAAAATCAATGTTACACGTGGTTTTGTATTTTTTTTCTTTTTTTCAAATTGCGTATAGTTTTTTGTATAATTTATACTATTGTGGCTTGCGTTTTAGTTTGTCGATAAAAAGTTCCGTCCACTGGCAGAAATTGCTATTCGGCAGATTGCCATATAATAAAAAAAAGAAAAAAAAGTTCCGTCACTCTAATGTTTGCCGAGAAATCAAAATTTGTTGCATATCGAGCTTATGTGCTGTCGCACCACTGCTGGTAGACATATTGTATTGTCGCCATAACATATGCCGCGTGTATTTTTGTCGCAACCATTAGCCCTTGTTTATGACAATGCGGGGTCACGTGTGGCATTGGGCGGCCTGAATGCTTAATAATAAAGGCCTCTTTAATGTTGGCTTAGGCCCCATGAATGCTTATCAAATGACCGGGTCCCCTCATGCCACGGGCATGGGCAAATGTACCAACATAATAATAATAATAATTTTATTTATTTCTCTCTTCACAAAGGCGTTTACATTTAAAATTACATTAAACTTTAATAAAAATTAAATCGCGTTAATACATGTGCGATACATTTAATTACAAAACTAAGTTACAATTTAATTTAGTTACAACAGTAAAAATAAATAATTACGAACTCGGATACGAGTCTAAATTTCCCTTTTCAACTTCCTAATTATAATGTTCTTAATTACAAATTATGAATTGTTAGCTAAATCATTTATTAAAGTTGCCTAAAAATGAGAAACCTGTTCCAATTAAAAGTTATTCAGAAAAACGATTATTCAATAGCATTAATTATCTGTATTATTCGATCGAGGAGAAGTTTTCTCATAATGGTTGGATATCAGATTTGATTGCAGTGTCGTTGGGAGTTAAATTTCGTTTTTGTTATTTAATTTGTGGTTACTCTGATTATCTGATTGCGGAGGCGATCTGATCTGATTGTGATAGTTTGATTTTAATTCATGATAATTTATCATCATCATCAGCCCGTATATCGTCTGCTGAACATGGGCCTCCACTTAACATACCTTAGCGAGGGTCGTTTAGTATATTGATATAATGGCCATGCTTGGCAGGCGTATTGGTGATCGCAGTAAAATTGTAAGTAACCTTAATGCGATAGTTACGGTTGCAACTGAAGTGGCTGCCTATTCGAAGGCGTCGGGACTATCATATCTTGTCTCTTCTGTTCTCTATCCTTCACAATCCCAATGCCCCTATATATCTTCGCGAAAGCTTCGAGTATTTGATACCTAGAGACAAACCCTGTCGTACCGCCACCTCTCTTCTTTTAAAGAACCCACCTCATGTCTCTAGTAAATACGACCACTCTTTTACCGTCCGTGCAGTGCGGTTATGGGATTCCCTTCCACACCCCATTCGCGCTTGTTCTTCTCTTAATGCATTTAAAAGAAAAACAAAGGAGTACTTTACGTTACATATAAGTATAGGATATAGGATTAAATATTAGTATGTAGTTGTATATGTATCTATTAGTGTGTATGTTTATTGATATTTACCTATTTACCAATATGGTAGAAAATATTATTAGATTCGTCCGTTGTACACTAGCTATGCACTTTTAATCAAATGCTTCTTTCATAAGGTTTGCTGGAAGAAAATTCAATATTGAATTAAGCTCGCCTTTGTACATGTTGTTTCCGTTGTATAAATTGTATGTTATGTATTTACTGTGTGCAATAAAGAATAAATAAATAAAATAAATAGATGCTTACATCAGTCGTTTGTCTCATAGTTCGTCGATATGGGGTGGTCTATTCTCGAAACCACACGGCAGTCTCAGTGTACTGTAAAAGTTTTACTACCTTTGTTATTGAAACTCAATAGGTATATCTGGTGAAATTTTGATTCAAACCTTACCATATAAAAAGAAGCTGCTATGTATAAACGAATTATGCATAAACTCACTAGAATGTGAAAAAATCTTTGCATCAAACATGAAACGCACAAACCCTTATAATCTAGAAGATTGAGTCATCAAAAAGAAAGATCGACTGGCCCTCTCAAGTCTCAAGTATACGAAAAAACTTCTAGGTATGTGAAATATAATATGTAAATTTCCCTTTCAGAAAAATCTGTCCGTAATGGACACAAGATGAAGAGTGACACAAGACCCTCTTATATTGAGGTTGTTAAAGAAACTTGAAACGGTTGATTCAGTGAAACCATAAGTAGTAGTCAGCTTTGGAAAAATTGGGTGACATTAGTTTCAAATATCATGTGGTGTTTGTTATACTGTGTGACAGTTTTTTCGATTCAATTGAAGTATTGCGAAGTTTTTATTTCAAGTTATTTTGTCTACGTCGTCTGCTCGCCCGCTGACATTTCACACAGTTGAGACAATTCAGTTATTTGGGATAAAATAAAATGTTATATAATTTAAGTATAATTTCAAACTTGAAATTCAAAATAAAAATACGATCATGATTTATAAGCCCTAATTTACAGTCTATGATCGCTTCATCACCATCAGCCCGTATTACGTCAACTGCTGAACACTGTCTGTCACTGTCCCAACGGAGGGTTTTTGCCAAAGACACCACGCTTGGCAGGCGGGTTGGCGACCGCTATATTATGTAATAACAAGCACAGGACAACTCTGCTACCCGTTTCCGGGAATATAATTACTATAGATGATGTTATAACAATCGGGACCAACGGCTTAGCGAGTTTTTCTTAACCAATCAGACCAGGAAATCAATTTAAAATTTTACTTAAAGACATCTTGTCCAGCGTTGAGATTGAACGTGCTACCTACGGGACATACTGCGAGATTTATACAGCTAGGCCGCAGTCGGTTAGTTTTGAAGTTTCTTTGTTGTGTGAATAAATTAAATTTTAGAAAGACCCTCCCAACAAAGGGAGTTCTTCAGTTTGTTTGTACTTTATCCCATTGTCATAGGATGATTACAAAATTGACAAAAACAATGGATTTATAATATTTCTGGCATTTTTTTTTTGTTTTCGACAAATAAAAATAACGAATTTAACACATATTTTCAAAAGCTTTGCAATTATTTGAAGTGGAATTTTTCATTCTTATTGTAGTCTACATCAAAGTCAAACATTTTAATTAAAACTTCCCTATTATAAAACCTTGCACCGGCTAATTTAGCAAAATATTTATGTTTTACACAAAAATATGCTGGAATAGTTCTCAAAAGTACGATTGTTATAATAACAATGTGCAAAAAAGACTTTAAGATGTTATCACACAAACAATTCAGGACAGATTTGGAAGGAATTTGGCACCCTTAGGTCTTATTTGCCTTTGCAAATATTTTGCGTGAAAGCGTGACGCCCCGCCTCTCTGTGCGTCACGCAGTTAATTTAAATACATGCCGTTGAATGAGTGCCTTACCGGAGAAGTGTAAGATTTTTTTTTACAAATACTAAATACTGTTTCTCCGCCACTATTCAGGTATTGCAACTTTATAAACGACATCGTAAATTGCCTAGCCGACGCATATGC
Organism: Nycteola revayana; assembly: GCA_947037095.2. Lineage (NCBI taxonomy): Eukaryota > Metazoa > Arthropoda > Insecta > Lepidoptera > Nolidae > Nycteola > Nycteola revayana. The sequence goes on along the minus strand of OX344847.2, from coordinate 18,029,056 downwards.
GAGTTAGCCTAATACTGAGAAAACCTTTTCATATAATGTAGTCTATCATCACTCTGGAATAGCATAGCATCGTATTGATGAACGAAGTTTCATCATGGAATAATCAGGATACACATTTACCCTACTGGCCCTTACTAGGCAAATCATTTTTTGATGTCCTCGTAGACCCGGAGTCCAATTTCTACAGAGGACGGCTTTTTGCGCAAGTTGCGTAGTTTCTAGTTTATATACTTAATAACTAACTAACTCTTAATAACTCTGGAGCTCTACTCGCCTTTATGCCCCCGGTGAAGTAGCAACAGTAATGGCTGACAACATAAAAGCCGTTCGGAAAGAAATATACACAGTTAAACGCTGCTTCCCGTTACCTGTTATGCGATTGTCATAAATGTTATGTGTATTACAATCAGGACCATCGCTTTAGGTGCTTTCTAATGTACGGGGAAAATTCCCTCAATTGAAAAACAAAATTCGATCATTTATCGAACCCACGAATTGAGAAATTTTAAGGCGAGCCATATATCGATACATAACAAATGTTGTCCCGTCTCTGTAATATATACCTACAATAATATGTTTCAGAATTTATATATCATAGTAGTCACGCGTTGTCCTTACAGAGTTTTTTGAAGTCAGTTGTATAGTTTTTGAGTCTATTTCTCAACTTTTTGATAATATGAATTTGTTTTGTATAATAATCTTCCATCATGTTAATATTAGTTTAGATTGTTATTCAAAAAATATCTTAGAAAGCGTCCGAGCGATAGGTACATGTGGAACTATTCAAATATATTCACTTTATGATTCAGCATTTGGCAGTTAAATCCAGAATTATCATCAATCTATGAAAGGTCAACGAATTTAAACAAGGCCAGTCTAGCCATAACACCGTGGTTATCGTAGGAAATATGGTGTTATGTGATACTATATCAATGTTTGTTTCACATGTGGTAAGTGTTTATCTAGATAAATCAATGGATTCAAATTGTCATAACAAATTATTTTATCTGGCAGCAAACAGCGGAATGGTTTTATATGGGCTTATTTCATTAGTCCAAATATTTATAGCCAGTGTTAACATTTGTATGATTTCATTTTTATTTTATAAAATAAAATGATTTTTATATATATATATATATATAATTTACTAACGACCCGCCCCTGTTTCGCACAGATGTAATGCTGATGTATTATACATATAAACCTTTCTCGTGAATCACTCTATCTACTATAAAAACCGCATCAAAATCCGTTGCCTAATTTTAAAGATCTAAGCATACATAGGTACAGACAGACAGCGGGAAGCGACTTTGTTTTATACTATGTAATGATCTATATATTATACATACGGTATGTATAGGTTGTACGCGTCAGAATTACAATGTAATAAAAAAAATCTTATAGCTAAATATCCAACTAGGTAACACTAGTAGGCAACAGCAACTCTTACAAATCTACAGACTGCATAGCTCGTTCATCTGTTCAGTGGTAATTATTTCTCTTGTCTAATTAGTATAAGTATTGAATTGAATAATTGAATTGATTATTAGCTTAACTGTGCGGTTTTATTGTAAATTAGATTTTTATGGGAATTCCGTTATACAATTATGAATAGTAGCATCATCAACAGCCCGTTTAAGTCCACTGCTGAACATGGGCCTCCTCTTAACAGACCTTGGCAAGCCAGGATCGTAGAGGGATATAGCCATAATCACCACGCTTGGCTTTTGATCTAATTTTATAGCAACATCTATTAGCACAAGGTTTGTTATCTGTTACTGCGATCGCCCATCGTGGTAATTATGGCAATATGCTCTAAGGCTTACTTAATTATGTTAAAAGGTGAGACATGTTCAGCATCTAGAATGTTCCGACGCTTGGCACCGTTTCGAAGACGGATTGGTGATCGCATTAAGATGTAAACTTTGAGCTAATAGATGCTGCTGCCCATCCATCAGCCATATGTCCCTTAGTCGCCTTTTACGACACCCATGGGAAGACATGGGGTGGTCTATTCTAAGCCGGAAACCACACGGCAGTAGTAGCATCAACTACTTTAATTTTGGAAACTGTCTAAAGAGTTCCTCATTATAAAAACGATGACTAAGATGAAACATAAAATGGTGATACACAAGCCGTCATGCATCTTCAGTTCCCAGTGTCCCGATTACAGGCGTTCGAAGGAGTACTCGTCCCCTCCATAGTGGTGGTATGCTAGTCATACCACGAGGAGTGGACTCTACCCACTAAAACCCCCGGGTACACCTCCGTCTACCGTTGGCGAGGGGGCCAGGTGCCTATAGCTGGGCCCATACCAAAAAACGAATTTACCTACCTATTTTGTGTGTTTTTTTGTGTTAATTGAGCGGAATTATCACTAAGTAGATGTTTTGTTGTTTTTTATTTAAAAGGTTAATATTTGAATATTTAATGTTGGATTTTGTATGCGTTTAATATTATTCGTTTGAATAATAACGTCGCAGCTGAAAAATATTTTAAAAGATGAATGGGAACAAAATATTTTTATGGGCACAAAACATAATTGAAATGGGGTGCCGCGAAAATTCTTAATTTTTTTGATGGCTTTAATTTAAAAGTATAAAAAGTATATATTTTTGGTCTATATTGTATTTTCCTTAAAGGAAAATCCCCCACTAGGGAAACGCATGCCTGTGTGGCTGTGGACTCCACAGGCACATAATTTACGGGGACAAAGTACATCCAGACTCAGAACATCATCATCATCATCATCAGCCCGTATAACGTCCACTGCTGAACGTGGGCCTCCTCCCGAGGGAGGGTTTTGCCATAGTCAGCACGCTTGGCAGGCGGGTTGGTGACCGCAGTGTTATGTTGTAACATACAAGGAAACGCTGCTGCCCGTTTCCTGGTATACAATTATTATAGATAATGTTATAACAATCGGGACCAACGGCTTAACGTGCTTTCCGAGGCATGGAGGGTAGTCCCTCAGCCTACCAGACCCGGAAAGAAATCTTAGAATCTACACAAAGATTTCCTGTCCGGCATGGGAATCGAACCCAAGACCTCCGAGATTTAAAGCGAGCCAAATACCGCTACGCTACGGAGGTTGTCTCCAGAACATGGTTCACAGAAATTAGTAGTTGTCCCGGGTGCGAATCGAACCCAGAACCGCACTCAGCCACCTAATTTGACTAGGTCTGATATGTCATTAGAATTCAACTTCTGAAAGTCAACGTTGAAATATTTATAATTCAAAAAACATAAATAAGTGTAACATCTAAACTTGTATATTAAAAGCTGAAGGAGAATTTATTTTATATGTATATTTGCTTTTTTCAATTGTTTGTAATAGTCTTGGGCATAGTAGTTCGCAACTGAGATCGCTCAGTTTAGGTCGCCGCTCCTAAACGAACTAGTTCGTTCTTCTAGTTCGTCCGCTCGAATCAGCACCCGTGACCGATCACATCAGTCGCTCGTTTTAATACTGCTCCTGCTGCATGGGACCTCTAAAAACAGCAAATACGTCTGAATTATTAAAAAATTATTATTTAAGTGCAATAAAAGTAATCCTTCAAATTTTTTTCGCCTTTTTCATATTTTAGTATACGAAACGATACGCGCGTAAGCAGTGAGCGAGTAAACGTCAACCTCGTTCATTCGGCACGAGCTAACGAACTTCGGAGCGGGGAATGCGGGAACTAGTTCGCATAGTTCATCTTTGGGAGCGCTCTTACGACCTAGTTCGTTCACGAACTACACAAGACTAGTTTGTAATATAATACACATTCACTAAACATTAAACTTTGTGTTGTGTTTGTGTTGTGCCCACAAAAACTTTGCGTCTTACAGATTGTTTACAGAACCTTTTTTCTTAGAATTACGTGCATATTATAAAAATCGCAATAGTTGTAGTAATTGGTTGTTCAATAAAAACCTTTCAACATAAAATACTTTTAAATAGAGGTAAGTATTCTGTTTTTTGTAATATCTTCACAGCTTAAAGTAAAAGTTATGACCGAAGTCGGATCTCGTACTTATTTGAAAGGGTTTGTTTACCGCGTCGGGAAAATCTTTTAATGCTTCTTGGACGTACACAAGCTGATGAAGACATTCGTAACTCATACACAAACTTACCCTGTTCGGGGTTCAAACGCACGACTTCAAGTTTTCTGTTTGTTCAACGATGTGTTCAAACTAGCTCACCCTACTGAATATCAATGAGGTGTCTTCAATTTAATATCCCCTATATCATCATTAATATATAAATATATATAATATCACTTGTAGAATAAGCGAAAAGCAAATTATGAACCGACTTTGTAAATGCACTTAAATATTAAGTAGGTACCGGTAAATAAGAAAAAAGAAGAAAGAAAGCTTGTTCCTTAAAACTCCCTTTCTCGTTCCTGTTCATAACCGATGTAAATATTATTTTAAAACTGGTTGTGTAGTTTTTATATTAATCCTATCAAAAATACATACAATATTTTCTTTTTATAGTTTTTTTTTTAAATATATTACTAGCTGTCTTTTGCTGTCTACTAGTATTCTTGTTAACCCCTCGTTTATAGTATTAGTTAATAAGTATTATTTAATTTTGGATGTTGCACTAATTCAGTAAACAAATTTAAATAAACGGCGTGTTACGTAAGTTTAACTAACTGCAATCCGATCGCAAACAGCACCTGTCACAGGTGCACGTTGTTCAAAGCATCTTTCGTATGCTCCACTCGATATTGAGAATACTAAAAATTCATTGGACGGTGCGCAGATGTTAAATTACGATCAGAATGCGGAAAGACTAGAAATGCATATCCAAACTTGTGCGGTCTTGAGCCTGTCTCAAAACAGGTGAGATTCTAGGAACTTCGGCAATAACGAGATTTAAGGTGGCGGGCTCTCTTGAACTCCGAAAAGTCCATAACTTCTGCGCTCATGAAAGGCGTCCCTCCGTATGAGTGTAATATAGGGGGCCCGCCCCGAAATCAGAAATTTCGAATCAACAGTTTGCGTTTCCGTTCTCGTTTCAGTGTCAGTGTCATTTTCAATTTCAGTTTCAATTTCAGTTTCAGTTTCAATTTTAATTTCAACTTTGTCATGACGTGTCGGACACAGTACACCACCGCGCACTGAGGCGATCTGGCTAGGTGATCGGTCAAATATTACCGCTACACATATCACATCTCTTCAGTATTTATATTAGAAATACAAATCTGATATTGGTTAAATCGTTATTCAAATATATCGATCACGAGATAAAACGCGTCATGTTATATCATACATGGGTTGGACGTCTACAGGAAGAGTTGGACGTAATAATATATTTTATACGTCACTATGATCAATTCATTTGTCACGACATTGCGACTAAAATGGCAAATCTGTGTCGTTGTGTCAGAGATAAACACGATGTCCTGTCGTGTCCACAAGATGACACTGAGGTAAAAAAATGCAGCAACAAAAAGTGGTAAAATTGTGGTTACAACGAGGGCGGGTATTATGTCATCGTATTGAAAATGTATTAAGCATTTTTTCGTACCATCTGGTGTGGTTGTGGTATGTGTGGATCGACCCTTATTTTAAAGTGCTATCATCGATTATTAAAGTAGTACGCGAAATTTATAGACTTTATATTAAGGAATTGAACTTGTTAAAATTTAATAATATCGTTTTCTAACTTTCCGCACCCGTATAACTCCTGTTCCCGTGAGAACATAAGTTTTTTTTTTAAGATTATTAACATAGTTTTTCATTCTAATAGTATTCTTGTTAATCCGTCGTGCTAGGCTAAAATGCTTGTGTTACAATACTTTAAGATAACGAAGCTTTCTAATCTATACTTAATAGTATAAAGCTGCAGAGTTTGTTTGTTTGAACGCGCTAATCTCAGGAACTACTGGTCCAATTTCAAAAAATCTTTCAGTGTTTTTTTATTACGAAGTTTCCACGGGCATGGGACCGAGCTACGCGGGTGAAACCGCGCGCGGGAAGCTAGTTATGAAATATTTTTTGATCGGTCCAGTAGATTTGGAGCTTAATCACCGCAACGAACAAACAATAAAATCTTACCTCTTTATAATATTAGTATAGATAGATATATCAGTTTAACAATATTTTTCTTTCTCAACCTTAATTATATTATCGTATTTATTTGAGCAAAGTGCAAAGCAACTTTACTAGTCTAATTTCAAACACTGTATTGAAATGATATTCGCGGCGCAATTTCCTACTTTAATTTAACTTTTCTCATCATACTCGTAGATTAAAATATATCAAAAAACAATAACATTGGAAAAATATTATTCATTCATCATTGAAACAATGGAATTCGTTATTAAAACCACGCAAAGTTCAAACTCCTAATCGAATATAAATAAATTCGTGGCTATTGAAATATCTACTGCATAAACAATATGAATCATCATGAATCAGACTCATAAAATACAGTTTTAAACAAATAGACGTTTAGAATCGTAAAATAATACTACACATTTATAGACTAACTATAAATCAAAATAATAAAATAGAGTATTAAAAACGAATTTAGAGTTTATTACTAGCAGTGAACGGTTTCGATATAGGTGCAATATTAGAAAAAAATACTATGACTGTCATTACTTGAAAGGAATATTGACAAAAAGTTGCCTAATTGCATCATGCGAGCAGGTTTAAATGAAAAGATTATGAAGTCTAAAATAATATGAAAAAGACGTGTATTATAATGTGACTATATTTAGAAACACACGGCGATGAATAAAAACATAATGCATATTAAGTTAGAAACTGTTCGCAACAGATTATAATAATTTTAAAATGGAAAGGAAGTTTTAATTATACTTCGACAGAGGGCATGAAATCTATAATTAATCCGTTTCAATTAAAGACCCATCTATCAGCGTTCACAAAAATGCTGACTGAAAAAAACGTGATTATTTAGCGAACGATCGGATCGACTGACTTGTTAAGTGCATTAAAGAGATTTGGTTTCAATTTACCTGCCGTAATGGTGTTTATCAGTCTGTAAGTCTTACTAGTTCTTGTCCTTAACTTCACTCGCGTTTAGTTCGGGGTTAGGTACATAGTCCATTCTATAGATTTTTTTTAGGTATATAAACAATTACTTGTCCACTTGTATCACCCGCGTAAAGGTGTTGAATTACAATATCATGCCCGAGCCCCTTGGTTATTTATTACGGCCAAAACTCTGCCCAAACTTACATACCTGCTTGTGCTCCCGATGCCCGTTCCTACACCCAGATCTGCTCTACCCGGGCAGGTATGGGCATATCTGCCTGACTGTTTATATGGCGGGAGGAGATTCTTGCGGAAATTTTAACGCAAATTTCTATGTTGTACATTTAAAATTGCTAAGTTAAACATTTTTGTTTTGATGACGATATCTTTACAAATTAAATGGATCTTTCAATTTAAGGATTTCCTTGTTTTACTACCTTTTATTTTCTTACCCAAAGGTTAAGTTACACCTCAAGTTTAGTGTTGTAGAATAAATTCTACGCGTTTATTGCGTAAAATAAAACGATGTACAATATAAAGCCACATTGAGTTTGCCTGAAAACAAGTGCGATAAAAAATGTAAGCATTTTTTCTTTTGATTCACTACAAAACTATCATCACATAAAAATTGGAAAGAGATGCGAAAAGTGGATTTTGGATTGAAAATAAAATACATGCAATGTATTTTTATTAAGCAATATGGACAGAATTTATATGTATTAAATAATAATTCCAGTTTCGTGTTTACTGTTATTTTTTTTTAATAGTATGTCTGTATATTTGCTTAGTAAGACCGTTTTACACGTAAAACAACCAAAACGGTTTATTAGGGATAAACCGTTTTGGTTGACTCCATTTATATATCAGTTTATTTTCGGTGAGAAAGGATTTTAACATTAGCCCTTATATATTACGTCCACAGCTGAACATGTGTCTCTCTCAAAAGGGGTTTGACCATACCATAGTCACCACGCTAGGATTAGAACCGCAGTAAGGACCGTAGTATTATTATATAATACGCATAATATCACAGGGCAACGCTGCTGTCCGTTATCTGGTAAACCCAATGGTTTACCAGCGCCAGCGGTTGTTTAGCAGCGTTGACAATTCATTAATGTTGTTATAACAATGGGAACCAAAAGCTTATTGTACTTTTCGAAAGACAGAGAGCCTCAACAAACCAGACCCGTGAAAAAAATCTAAATTGTATAAACAAGATTATTTGCCAGCGCGGGAATCAATCAATATAATTTAAGGATCGCCGTACTGATTTATTCCCAGGATTCATTCACCGGTCGCTTTGCCAGTCATACAAAAGTGTACAATATAATATATGTATATTTCTATTCATATATATTGTAGGCATAGGACGCTTGGTGGTTCGCACCGCGAGAATATTCGCAATGGAAAATGTCTCGTGGTCAGGCTGTAAAAGAGATATGTGAAGCGGATAATAAAATTATATTCACCACATAATTTCCCTGAGAACAATTTGATAACAAAGTATTTAAACGTTTGCATGAATCATTAAAATAATGCATAGGTACAATTACATTACCCGAGAACTTCTCTTTCCGAGTTCAACGAAAAACATTACTCATGCAAAACACTGCTTAGCATATTTTATTCGGTTCACTGCGACACTTGTCTTTGGTAGGTTTGTAAGCTTAACTTGGCTTCACTTACTGTGTAATAGTCTTGTGTATCTTGGTGAAAAGCTTAGATATTCCAAGACGAAAAACAACATTTAAATTAAATCAAACTGTATTTTTCCATGTTGCTACTATCTCTCCTGCATAATAAATAATGAAATAATGCAAAAAAAGCATTTTATATTAAAGCATTTAGACACATTTTAAAGCGGAATTAACATTAGATATTTTTACCTTTAATTTTAAATCAAAGCATCTTTTTCTGTACAATGGTGAAACAGACGCGCTAGACGGTCTAGATAAAAGGACAAAACTGTAAGGCATCGAAAATTCATCGCTTTGGAGAAGAATCTTTTTAAAACTTACAAAATGTAAAAATCTAAATAACCGTTTTTTTTATTCGATCAATATCTCAAAATAAAGATAATAACTTAATACCTAACTTGCTAGTGACTATTATGGAAATACAAATTTAGTCTAGAGTCCAGCAGAGGACACCTTCGGGGTGATCAATGTGATCGAATTTGACCTCTTCCACAATGAGATTATCAAAGATGTCAAATTCGTGTCACTAACTATCTCCTTGAGAATACATGGTTAATACAGCTTAACGCCAATATGTAAATTAACCAGACGTGGTTTACATAATAGAAAACATACAAGTATTTTATTCTTCATAACAAATTTGTTGATCATCGTTCGGTTTCTTTGGCAAAAACCCGATCTATATTTTATTAATTAGTTTAGTCGTAACTTTAAAATTAGTTGTATAATAAAAGGGTTGTATAAGTCCTCTTTCTCATTATATTAAAGGCGATTTCAGTTTTAATTAAATAAACAATTTGGAGATCACAGTCTATAGTGTCTGCTATCAGACTTTAAATTGCCATCTGAGGATATTCTCATTTGAAAGTTGTGGACAATTGAAAACAAAATACAGCCCACAGATACTTAATGTAAAGGCTGAGTAGTAGAAATCATTAATCTAGGTTAACATTATTGTAATTAAAAGTTAGGAAAATCGTTCTTGTACACCAATCGTCAAGGGAACAATGCAGACAGATACCCACAAAACGAATTGCGAAACGACTGCACCAAGTTGGTATAATAGGTAGCCTTATTACAAATTGTCATCTCTTTCAGGCAACCGGGGCAAGAATCAAACATAATTATGTGTTTAATTTTTGACTTTAGTCTCTTTAAAATATTCCTGCAAAAATTCAGTACAGTTCAAAGACCCACATTAACTTTTGAACAATAAAAATTTATCTACTTACGAAAATGGGCTTCTGTACCTAAATAAAAGCTTTATTCTTCTAAAATACTTTTACTTTTGGAAATCGTAAAACGCACACAGCTGTCATTTTTGCCGTACACATTTAATGGCGTTGTGCGAAAAGGGGAAATATCTTAACGACATCGCACCAAATGACGAACATTTGCTAGGAGCAAAAAGTTAAAATGTTTATATCGTTTTATCTTGAATGGAGACAAAATTGAGGCAACTATATTTTAAAACTAATACTGCCAATGTAAACAAAAGTGTTGGAAATAGAAGATCAAGATAGAAGATCAAGGTAGAAGTTCCACGTTCTAATCAGGGACGTTTTTAAGAAAGGCCAGGTTAGAAGTAGGTACGCTAAACCGCAGGACATGCATGAGGAAATTAAAGAACGTGGAATAGGTGAAAGTGGTATGTCAAGCGGACATGAGAAAGAGGCGTGAATACTACATGTAGAATATTATAATAAAAATTGAACTTCAACTGAGATCATTACGTTGTGTTTCTATCATTCAAAATCTGGACCTCTCATCAAACAAACACACATGGCAGTTTCGGTAAGACACAGGTGTACTTGCAGTTATTGTAATTGTAAAGGAGTCTCAGGAGTATCATTAGTAGCTATGTAACGGTACATCTTCCTCGGAAGTAAGGAGCTCTTTCATGAGTCTTACTTAGCAGTTACCAGTCTATCATGAAGAAAGGGTAAGAGTTGGTTTCCTTTAATTTTTGATGAGCCAAAAAGATCAGCTTTTAGTGTTTGGATCCTAATTCATCCATCAGCCAAGTTTAGGCAACTTGGCAGTCTTCTCCAGCTTCCCTAACCTAGTTATTAGTTTATTTGAGTGTTTTGAAATATTAATTAAGAAATCTATTGTTTTATAAGTCTTCAAAGTACAGAAAATTATTAAAATAGAACCTTTGTACTCAACACGGCTACTTTATTTTAGTATGGAGGAACTAAAGTGGTATTACTTTGTTTGGTTTCACGTTTCTTTGGTTTTGTATACATTTACTCTGTTAACTTATATTGTCATATATTGCGAACAAATAAAACACACCTATTGTTGTATTCGGATTTACGTTCCAATTTATTCCATGTCTCGCTGAATAAAATATCTTGTTTCACATGATGCGGTCGTTATGGCTTTATGTTTAACCGACTACAAGGGCGGTAGTAAGCTTTAATTTCGTCAGACATATTCGCCTGTAGGCAAATAAGAATATTATTTGTGTTTTTAGGGTTCTGTACCCGAAGTGTACAGACGGGACCCTATTACTGAGACTTCGCTGTCTGTCTATCTGTCACCAGGCAGTATCTCAAGAACCGCGATAGCTAGACAGTTGAAATTTTCACAAGTGATGTATTTTTGTTGCCGCTATAACAACAAATAGGTGCAACAGATAGGCACTTGAAATTGGTACGGAACCGTGCGCGAGTCCGATTCGCATTTGGCCGGTTTTTCATTATAGTTTTGATTCTACTTGTTGTTTCTTGGTATAGAATGGAAGTGTAACATAAATAAATATAACTCATGCATGCTGTACACTTACAAAGTAAAAAGAAATAAAAAATCAGAATGCAGAGGAATAAAATTTGCAAATGCAAAGTTAACATTGAAATAAGGCATTCGGAAAGGAATTACGAAACAATGAATTTAGGCTGTGTTCAAACCAAACTGACTGTCAGCCGCCGAATGTGAGCAGGCTCACTATGAGCCCCAGTGTTAACGTGAAAATAAACGGTATTTTTCGTTCACAGTATGCTGACAATACGCTATAGTTTACGTCCGTCCGACCAATCAGCGTCCGCGGAGCGTAGTGACGCGCTATATTAATCGGCCGCCGAATGTCAGCGTCTAGCGCATAGCGTAATAACGTATCGTCGATTAGATGTGAATGAAAAAGCGAATATGTATGGAAATACAATAAACTGCGTAACGTTCGCTCACTTTCAGCGGCTGACAGTCAGTTTGGTTTGAACACAGCCTTAAAGTTGAATAACTGACAGTCGTGATGTGCGAATGTTAACTTTTTTGTGTTTTGTGTATGTATATTTTTCTTAGCAAAAATATAACAAATAATTTCTTGACGTAAGTCCGTTTGATACAATTTTTCGGGGATATTCAAGTTATTTTTACTTAAAGAGCGATATTTGTTAAAAATAGGATAAAAAGGGTTTCCTTTTGATATTTTAATCAGTATTTTAACAATGAAACGGGATTTTAATCTCATTTTGTTGTCATTTAAAATATAAGGTTTCATGTTTGTTACTAACTTCAAAAAGGGCTTTTTGACGATTATTATGTCTTATTACTATTATGCCCTATATGTTATGCATAAGGAGTTCCCGATTCCAAAATAACTTCTTGTGTTCGGAGGAGTACCCTGATAGCTTTAAAAGGTAGTACGTCAACAACGTCCTCCGTAACGTAGGTGTATTTGGGTCGCTTTAATCTCGAAGGCCGTGGGTTTGATCCCCACGCCGGACAAGAAATCTTTGTGTAAATTCTAAGATTTATTTCCGAGTCTGAATGGTAGAAAGACTACTAGAGTACTAAGACTACCCTCCGTGAATTGAAACGCAGTTAAGTCGTTGGTCCCGATTGTTATAACACCATCGTATACCAGGTAATGGGCAGCAGCATTATTTATTTGTATGTTACAATATCATACTGCGGTCACCAACCCGTTTGCCAAGAGTGGTGACTATGACAAAAACCCTTCCTCGGGAAGAGGCCCATGTTTACCAGTGATCGTTGTACGGGCTGATGATGATGACGATAAAACAACGTGGTATGATAAGCATATCATAGCTATAGAGAGGGGTGTCTTAAATAACACTGCAACTCGGCGGTTGGGATTTCTCATTGAAACCGATGTTACTTAAACCATATTAAAGATTACCGTATCTTTTACAAAAAAAAAATAGTATTTTTATTGTATAATACGGTTTGACAATGAAGTGAAGCTCCTTGCAGTCAACCGTTGACTTAAATATTTAATTAAATAATAATAATATCAAATTAAAATCGAACAATCAACCTATCCACTGCTGGACATGTCCAACACCCGGTCCTTCGTCTACTCCGGCTACCTTTGTCAGGTCTATGATCTATCTTGACATAGGGGGCGTCCTTCCATACATTTACCGAGATGTGGTATCCACTCTATGATGGGTCTTCTCCAACGGCTGACAGCTGACATGGCCAGCGCATTGCCACTTCAAATTGCTTATAGTTTTTGCACACTACACACTATTAAATGCTTGTGTTACGTCAGTAGCGCAATGAGTGGGGATCGAACAGGCGACTGCATGATCGCAAGTCCGATGCCCTAGCCATTGGGCTACGGCGGCTTTATAATATTTATATGTTATGAGGGCCATGTCGGTTACTTTAGCTCTGTGTAAGATAACATCATTGCGAAGTTTTATAAAATAAATATCGTGTGTTATCGCACTAAATCCTTCTTTCTTTTGAAAAGATTTGCTTTGAAGGAAATGCATTACGTTCCTCCGACTTTTAAAAGAATTTCCTAGTATTAATACTACGCCTTAGAAGCGCTTTCTTAAATTTAAGATTTGTAAAATAAAACTGCAAAAGAGTCACAGATAATATAAAATTCATCTTCAGTTTGTAATTTTCTTCTACATATTTATTTTTTATTGCATCGAAACTGTTATTCTATTAATACATACAAACATACTAAATAATATTGTAGGTACTATGTTTGTTACCGGAAATGTGAGAAACCTAGTTATATTCCTAAATAATCTTAATATTATATTCATTTATACAATTCCGACACTATAAAGGAATTGTTATAATATTGTTTTAAAGATCATTGATAGCTAACGGAGGAATCACTTTGTAATAAAAGGATGAAATAGCTACGTAGACTGATGACACGTTTTAACCCGTAGCTGGCATTATCGTGGAAAGTTCGGAATAAAATGATAGCCTACGTTATTTTATTACTCAACTAGCTTCCCACGCGTGGTTTAACATATGTAACTCCCGTTTCCATAAGAACTTCATAATTAAATATAGCCTATAGCCTTACTTGATAAATAGGCTATCTAACACTGAAAGAATTTTTCAAATCACACCAGTATTCCCAAGAATAACGCGTTTAAGCAAATAAACAAACTCTTCATCTTTATATATCAGTATAGATAAAGTAATCTATTGTTGTGTGGTTTCCGGCTTACAATAGACGACCCCATGTCTTCCCATGGGTGTTGTAAAAGGCGACTAAGGGACATAATGGCTGATGGATGGGCAGCAGCATCTATTAGCTCAAGTTTTGCATCTTACTGCGATCACCAATCCGTCTGGCAAGCGTGGTGATTATGGCAATATCCCTCTACGATCCTGGCTTGCCAAGGTCTGTTAAGAGGAGGCCCATGTTCAGCAGTGGACGTAAACGGGCTGTTATGAATGATAGATAGAGTAAGAAAACCTCACGGTATTTGGCTCACTTTAAATCTCGGAGGTCGTGGGTTCGATCCCCACCCCGGGCAGGAAATCTAAGATTTCTTTCCGGGTCTGGTTGAGGTAGTAATTTCTATGCTTGGGAATGCACGTTAAGCCGTTGGTCCCGATTGTTATAACATCATCTATAATAATCGTATATCAAGGAACGGGCCGCAGCGTTTCCTTGTGTCTAGCCGCCAGCCAAGCGGAGGGTATTTGCCATAGTGGTGACTATGGCAAATACCCTCCCTCGGGAGAAGGCCCATGTTCAGCAGTGGACGATATTAGAAAGAGATACAGATATAAGTACATATAGATGACGGGGCGCTCTGTAATAGTGAATGCTTTTTTTATCAATGTTTTTAGCTACTTAAGTGATACTTTTGATAGATTTAGTCTTATACAGTGTAATTTTGACAAGTACAAGTGTAAGTAAATACCTAAGTGCTGAATAAATTTCATTATTTCATTATTAATCGGTCCCGATTTTTTTGAGATTATTCGTTACGCACGAAAATGCAAATCTTCTCTCTTTATTAGTAGGTATAGATACAGATTGAAGTAAACGCTTGTCTAGAACAAGCGCTTACATACGTATGACAGAACATAGTAACTGTTATTGACAGCGAACTGAAATCCAATTGTTACTATCAAAATGGCAAGCCAATTACGTAAACACGCTATAGCGATAATTATGCAGATTGATCGTTAACCGTCAAAAACTTTCGTCATTGTACTAGTAAAAGTACTTTGTTGTATCCATTTTATATAAATCTGTTATCTAAATTCGTTAAGTTAGCAATATTCTACTTTGAGAAAAATATCATAACAAGAAACAATAGTAGGTATTTTCCCACTAAAAAGTAACGCTCAATGATCAAACATACTTCTTTTGTGGGTTGAACTATTTGGATTTTATTGCAATTGCAATTTGTACGTAGGTATATAAAATTATGCAGTCCATTAATTAACAAGTTCATATAAATGAATTATCTTCTGAAGAACAAAGTGTACGATCAATGTATACTAACGCTTTAATTATTTATTTAATAGCCTGTTTTACTAAGAAATAGCTTTCAATCATTTTGCTCAATAGTGAACCGTAACCGTATACCAATAAAAATAGAAAAGTTTCCATATATTTTTATTATAGAAGTTTAAAATACAAGTCATTGTTTCAATCACACTTAATTTTTATTTTATTTATTTATTTCCGACAATTACAGTCCATAGTTCACACACATACACTTAACTTATAAATTACTTATAATAACATTTACAACAGACTAAAACCAGATAAAATTGTAAATAATTAAATTCATTAAAAATTTAAAATCCATTAAAGTTTGCCGTCAGTATTTTAAAAATAATTATTATATTTTAGAATCAGATTGGAATACATATATTATAAAATAAATAATCATTGACCGAACTCAAATCTGAAAAAACTATTTTGTTTATGGAATTGTTTAAAAAAAATCATTAGATAAATAATTTTCACTAGAGGTACCCACATTTTAAAATACTCACTGGAAACTTAACTATGATTTATCAAAGATGTTTGCATTTTTATCTACCTATAACAAAAATAAATGGAACATTCTCTATTTTTATTGGTTGGCGGCTACTATTGAGCAAGATGAATGAAAGCTATTTTCATAGTAAAACGGCCCCATCTGTAATAATAACGATGAAAATGTTTGGTAGATTCTTTGTATGAAAACAAATGTTCTACGGTTTGTTTGGAGTTGGTGAATTCTTTTTTTTTTCTTTTCTTTTCTTTTTTCATTGTTCAGGTACAGGTTCACCTACACTTTCTATGTTAATGCTATTTATATGAATAGTCTGTTAAGTCTATTATATAAGTAGCTTAATGTCTGGTATGTATACTTATTGTATACCTGAAATCAAAAGTTTGTGGCTGTGTTCTAAAATTTTCATGCCCGGTGAAGTGGCAAAAGCCTCGTGGCTCTAACTAAATAAGTGTTCTAAAATTGTTTATTGATACAAAAACCAGCTACTTCGTACGATGTTACACGCGATATGCTGCTATTGCTAAGCTAACATATCAATAACATTTATCTGAGATTAGCGCGTTCAAACAAACAAATTTTGATTTATTTTTATAGGTATTGATTAATATGAACTTTAAAAAGTCAAGTAACGGTCTTTAATGTCATGTTCTAAAACTTAGTGTAGATGTTGCAGTCAAAGTCAAAGTCAAGTCAGTAGTTTTGACTGATTTTGCTAGTTAAAAGTACTTTTGACTGTTTAAGAGTTTTGACTGCAACATAGACACGTCACACGTCACATCCTAAATATTGTAACGCGACTGTAACCGTGTCTATTTAACATTTTAAGTATCTATTTAGCTTTCCTTTGTTTATTATATATACCTAAGTTACTGAGCAATCTGCATTGGTTAAAAGAATTTTAATTAGTACGTATACATACGAACAAAACTTTGTTTAAAATTGAGAGAGATATTCCATACTTTCTTTGCTCAAATTCTTTTCTGATTATTAATTTTCCATTAAAACCATTAATTTTATACATTTAACCATTTAACGCAGTTTCACTTGTGTTTCTACCATTAGGTTCTGTATCCATTGGATTCAGGGCGTGTGTTTCACTAAGTTGACATTCCTTATGACCACACATGATTTTAATTAGGCTGGAGCTCTGCTCGCCTTTATGCAGGGTGAAGTAGCAAAAGCCTCGTGACTAAGTACATAAATTTCCATTCAATAAAGGAGTCTAACGGTTCATGTTTTTTCGAAAAGGTAGAACAAAAAGTGTGCTCAAAAACAAGCCATCTCTATATTTCTTTAGTCACAAAAATTCATGAGACAGTTATGGACATGACAAATTCGGTGACAGATCAGACGCAGGACCGACAGCTTTACGTGCTTTCGGAGGCAGGTGACAAATACCGCAAACTTCCTGGCTTTGAGCTGGATTTAATATAACGTTTTTCTTGAATCAAAACACAGTATTACAGTTCTCGTTTTAAATGTCGGGTCGTGGGTTCGATCCCCGGACAGAAAATCTTTGTGTAAATTCTAAGATTTATTTCCGGATCTGGTTGGTTGAGGGACTACCCTCTGTGACTCGGAAAGCTCGCTAAGCCGTTGGTCCTGATTGTTATAACATTACCTACATTAGTCGTGTTTTGTGTGTTAGAACATAATACTGCGGTCACCAACCCACATGCCAAGCGTGACTATGGAAAATACCCTTCCTCGGGAGGAGACCCATGTTCAGCAGTGTATACGGGCTGATGATATTGATGTAGGTGATTACAGTTAACATTACCAGAAGGCAATGAAACGGTTACCTACACATTCTATTTGCTGTCATCTTGTATGATACCGTCATGTGTTCCAAGGTCATTTGTCTATCACTATTCAAGAATAGGAGTTGGCCTCGGAACAATTCGATCAAAGGGACGAAATTATAATGGACTATCTTGAGCGATATTCTATTTCACTCAGGTATTATGTGATAAAGCCCTCAGATTATGTCTGTCTACATCTCGAATCTTCTCTTAAACACAGCTGTGCCTTGACCCTTTCAAAACGGAATAGGGGCATAGATTATGAATGTGTCTATTAAAAGATTCAAATTGTAAAAAAATACATTTGATCATTCATTTTGATATGTAAGAATAGCGTGTTAACAAAACCTGTATAGGTATAGGTGAAATGAATTGCTTAAAATCTCTTTATGTCTCCCCATGCCTAAGTATTAAGTAATTTCTAAGAACCCTTTCTTGGTAAGATGATTTACTATGAAGTAAAAGATTTATTCAAGGATATTATTTGTAAGTTCTAAATAAACGTAACAAATGGTTGTAAATGCGTTTTGCATATCTTAGCAACTAAGTATGAATACAAAAGTGTTATTCTATTTATAAGAAACGCAGTTACAATGCAAAACTAACCGACATGACAACTACAAGCGGTTTCAAGTTTATGAGCTCGTAAAGGTTTTGTGATTCTAACAAATAAAACTTGAAGTTAAATATGTACCCTTTTTTAAGATTACATACTAGCAGAGTTTGCACTACTGATATTATTGTTAACCCTTCGTGATAAGCTAAAATGCTACTGTTGCGAGTGGGTTCACGTCGGTAGAGCAAAGGGTGGGGCTCGTACCGGCGACCCCGAGATCGCCAGTCCGACGCCCTGCCCATTGGGTAGCCCAATGGGCAGGGCGTCGGACTGGCTGTTTGTTGTTTATATATTTTGATATTCCATTTGTATTTAAATTAGTTATTTATCACTACTTTTCACTTGACATTATATTAAAATATTCCAACTGGCAAAATATATTTTGAAAATAGGTAGAATCGTTTATAAGTTTAAACAGCAATACATGAATTCTTTACAATATTAATGGGTTAAGATATTATTTTTTATCACATCTATTCAAAAAGAGCTAGTTTATTCCTCATAAACAGGGACCAAAATAGCTCAATAATCCCTTAGGGACCAAAATTGATTTGAATTTGGAATGTGGATATTGTTAATAATTTTTCAATCAGCAAAGAGGTGAATCACAAACCATGCGGGAACAATGTATTGATATGTGACTGGATGAAAAACTGAGAGCGCGCCAAATTTAAAAAAAGTTGATGAAAATTATATTTTATGTCTTATGGTTCTTCATTGTACGTAAATAAATTCTTGTTCATAAGTTGCACTTACTTATTTTCTCATAGAGGGTGATAAAAAGTAGAGTGTCCACCTCGGGAGCAACACTATTTTAAGCTCGAGTGACATACTTTTAATCCCTCGCTGCGCTCAGGATTCTAGTAAAGAATCCCTCGCTCCGCTCGGGATTCTACTCTAGAATCCTTCGCTCTGCTCTGGATTAAAAAAAACACTCTCGCCTTTAAAATAGTTGTTTGCTCCCTAGATAAACAATCTACTAATACATATTCCTAAATAAATACACCACAATAATATAAAGTAGAACATTGTTCTACTTTATATTATTTACCAACAATACCAGTATTTGGTTCTGCCCTGCCAATCGAAAACAAAACAAAACAAACTTTTCAAAACCACTTGTTTTGTATTTAACTACTTTAATTTTATTTTACCTGAATTAACCTGAAAGTACTGTGTACAGCTTTATCTTGCAAAATATACATTAAAATGTTCAGGGGTACTAATCTGACTTAGGTAGATAAAATAATTAAGCGTTGTTTATAATAGAGCAAGTCAAGTTATAGTTTTTTGGATTGCCACGGCAGCGTTGTTTTCCAATAAAAATATATCTTTGTCTTTTTCGATTTTTCTAATACCTTCTAAGTTATAACTAGGCAGTCTATCAAGACATCGTCTCATGAACTTCGGGATGCCCTTCACGACCCTGACAATGACCGCCATTACTCCTTGTGAGACATTGATAAAACGTTGACATCCTTATTTAATCTTCGCAAAAATGTTCACCCGTTGGTCTATTAAACGACAAATTCGGTACCTTATAGTTGTCAGTTCATGTTATATATTAGGAACAGAATAATATTGAGTTTCTTACAAATTTTGGATGGCCGTTTCATTCTCTAAGGCGGTGATTTTTTAAAAACCTTGTCTTATAGTATGTATTTTTGGCTTTAATTATTTTTTCGTGGCAATTTTCTGCGCGATCCATTTAGTAGTTTGAGGTGTGTGTTGATAGCCCAGTCAGTACCGATAACCTTTTATGTATATCAAGTAAAACTATAGGGAGGAATAGGCAAAATGCATTAGGTGATAGTATTCTAAATAGTAACATTAATGTGTTTAAATAACAAATAATAATAATAATATCTAGGGACAATGTCACACAGATCATCCTAGCCCCAAACTAAGCAAAGCTTGTACTATGGGTACCAGGCGACGATATACATACTTATATAGATAGATAAATACTTAAATACATAGAAAACATCCATGACTCAGAAACAAATATTCGTGCTCATCACACAAATATTTGCACTTACCGGGATTCGAACCCAGGACCACCAGCTTCGTAGGCAGGAGCACTACCAACTAGGCTACGGTGACCGTCAAATAACCTGTTGGAAGAGGTCTTGCTCAAATAAGGACGACTGTTGAACTAAGGAAACGATTCTCTGTATTTCGGGAGACTTACTTAATCAATTTAACTTAAAAGCTTAACCAGATAAATGATATGATATCATATTCATGGTTCGACCATATAGAAACCTCTCGTAGGTATAGAAATCGAATCCAGAACAGCAGGACTTTGCAGCAACTGTAACCACCATTGCAGTCAACTTACCTGTAACAAATAATAAAACAACGCATGAGTACCTTTTAACTCACAACTAAATTCAGTTAATACAACATCAATATAAAAGGTTATAAACTTACAACAAATTTTATTTATAAAACTAAAAGCATTTTTATTGGCACTTTTTCCTTGATGTTCGTTTGTTATGAAATAATGTAAAGCTTTTATATCATAAAATGTACCAAAAAAGCTAAACTGCTCAATCATAAAATTACGTAAAATGATTTACGTAATAAATTCATAAACAACATATGAGATAATGTCTAACATTCTCAATGTCAGCTTAAATCTGTTTACTTCAGAAATTTGCTTATTACAGTTAGTTTTGAATACAAATAATGTATGTTAGATACATTAGGTATACAGATCAGATTTAGGACTATTCAGAAATTTCAATCATTTGTGATAATCGTTATTTCAAAGCTATAATAAATTATATTAATTTTGTAAGATTACGGTACAATTAACGGGTGATCAATTGCTAAAACGTAAAAAATATACAACGTCAAAAAAATTAATCGTAACTGTAAATTACAATTGCCACTAATGAGAGCGAGAGCGAGAATGAATGTGATTTTTTTTTGCGTTTAACGATTAATAGCTCGTTAGCTGCTCTGTAATTGCTGTCGCCATTTTTATGTAATCTAATGAGATAAGTATTTGAGTAAACCACGTAATTTTTTTGTGAGAATGTGTGTGTCGTGTCAAAAATAATTGTGATTTGAAAATATATGCCTTTTTTTAGTATCATGTGTTGTTCGATAATAAATTGTATTTCACCAATGTTTATTACTTAAAATTACAAAAAACAGATATAATAAAACCGCGATGCAGATATTTTCCACTTATGTAATTAGGTACTAAATGCGACACTATCTCATGATGGCATATTTTAAGAACCACATTATATTCAAAGGTAACAGTTATAATACTTATGGGTTTTTTAATTTCAAATAACATAGAAGCATGAAAAAACATGAACATGAAAAAAGTAATATTTATAGAAAACATCACTAAAGCAACATTTACAAGAACAAATGAACAATTTCAGAATAATGTCAGCTATTTCCGCAAATATTGATGTAGTAGAATCAAACGTTTATATGCTACAAGGTTTTCAGGAAAATCGCATAGTACCTAAATAATATTTTGCACAATATTTGAATAAGGTATTTCAATGATGCACAGTTAAATATCGGATAGGGTAACATAAATAAACACATCCCATGGATTGCGAATGTTTGAAGGTAAATATTTAGCAAATTGATGCTCCTCATACGTCCGGGTATCGTTGATAGATTATAATATTACATGTCAAAAAATATTTACAAAATAAAGGATGTAAATCTGCAGTATTAGGAATATGAGGATCATTTAAAGTTTGAAGCTTTTTTAATTAACAACTAAGAAGAGACAAACTCTTATAGTAATATATAAAGCTGATTTGCTGAAGAGTTTCTTAGTTTGCTTGAACGTGCTTATCTCAGGAACTACTGGACCGATTAGCAAAAATCTTTCAGCTATAATTTACTGTGAAGTTTCAACGGAAACGGGAGTTACATGAAAATAAATTCTCGCACGAGGAAAATAATTCCCTGTGTCGCGAGGGACTACACCAACACATATTTTACGGACACAAATTTAGAACCGGTGCGGTTGTACCATTAAATCACTTCCGCCATTATGGACTCATGGTCCGTCCAAATAATGATAATTATTATAACACTATTGTTACGCACTAATATGTTTTATTTTAATATAATAGAAATAAAAGGCGCTGGTCTTGGTAATGTTTTCTTCTAATTTCACAAGAAAAATCAAACAAAAAAAGGTATAAAATATGACAAGTACACTAAAATTTAGAATAAACAATATGTTCCAAATAGGTTCGATTCGTTACAACTATACTGGCTGATTTTTTTTACCGTCTTGTAAATAATAGGTCGTGATATGTATATGTATGAAATAGATGTCTAAGGCATAGTTATTTTATATTTTTTTTTACTGACTTAGAGTGAAAAACGTAACGATAAAAATATGAAAAATTCTTTCAGTGCTAGGATGCCCATTTATTGAGGAGACTAAAGGCTATATTTCCTTACACTACACTACGCGGGTACAACCGCGCACGGGAAGCTAGTATATATCTTTACTTCTTATATTTTAATAAATAAACAGAGTTCCAAAGAATGATGATTTTCATTCTGTTTACAACAACTATTTATGGTTCACACAAGTTATTGTCTCGGGTAGAAATTGAAGTCATAAAACCAGTACTTAGAGGCAACTACCGTGATTACAGAGTCACCGATGCAAACTTGGCTACTAGCCGTTATCGTGGCACTTCTCAATATGTACTTCAAATATCTAAATTTCATCTGAATACTGCAAGTGTAGTGTTGCATAAAGAATTTGGGAACAGTGCCACGCGCACATTTAATTTTAGCCATCCGGCAATAGGAGAGTTTACAATACACACATATACAAAAATCATGATGCATTGTTATTGTTTATTTTTGAAAATGGATCAACTTTCTGTCAAACTGTTATCCTGTTGTCATTGACAATCTTCCAGTCGAATCATCTTTCGAATATTATACTTCGACTATCGACCTAAGTCGATTATTTTTGAACATGGGTCAGTCCGCTGTCAATGTCGATGATACTTATTCAGTTAGCTGTCAAAGTGTCATGTTATTAATATTTTGAGCCAACATTGGGACCACGTCGTGGTTTCAATTTATTGTGTAAATGTAGTCGTGGTCTGAATCTATTCATACGACTGTTATCTGTGAGTGAAATAATTTAATAACTAAGATAAGAAAAGATTCATATAAGATTATTTCATAAACAAGCGCGCAATACAAAATAATACGACTGTAATATAAAATATTCATAATAAAAATAAAGTGCAAGCCAACACTGGCAAAAGGAATTACGACCAAAAAAAAACTATTTAGTCCGTCAGTTAGACTGAAAAAAAACGGCCATGTACGAGTTGGACTCGCGTTCGAAGGGTTCCGTACCATTATCAAGTGTCTGCCTGCTGACGTTATTGATAACGATAAAAAAATGGAAAAAAAAGTTTGTTGTATGGGAGCACTTAAATATTTATTTTATTTTATTTTTTGTTAAAGCGGCAACGGAAACACAACATATTTTATGAAAATTTTAAGTGTCTAGCTATCACGGTTCTTGAGATACAGCCTGGTGACAGACAGACACACAGCGAAGTCTTAGTAAAAGGGTGCCGGTTTTACCCTTCGGGTACGGAACCCTAAAAAACTAGCAACAATTTAATTTGAATACTATAAATCATTTTTTTCACTATTGATGAAAGAAACTTAATTTTATCTTAACCTCAACGTCAAAGGCATTTATTTTTAGAAAACAATATTTTGTTGCAATTTGATTTGTGAATAGATCACAATATTCGATAACGTCTGGAGGGTTTGAAGGGATTCTATCAATTTTCGGAGGTATTGTCACCCAATAAAACACTGTAAACGAATTCGGCGGGCCCAAGTGTTGAGACGAAGCGATTTATAAAAAATGTAGATTCTCGCAATATTCAAGATTTTTTTAGTTTGCATTTCAAACTTTTGTGGTAAAAGTACACACAGTAATTTACAAAAAAACTTAAATTTACATATAAAAATACTTTTATATAAAAGTTTTTCTTAAGCCTCGTCTTAAGAAAACTTATAATGATTATCATCACGAGTTTTTCTTTTTTCAAGGTTTTTATAAATTAATTTGGCTCCCGGTCCCCACGGCCCCAATGTTTCAACACCAAAAGGCATAATTAAAGGGATTCAGCCATCATGCCAGCCCTCATGCCAGCCCATCAGAGGGTGTCAACGCAAGTAGCGTCCCACACTAAAGGCGCTCCCATCCTCCAGTGCACCAGAGTCATTCCGTCGGGCCTCATACCGTCGTCGCGCATAAGGCCATTAGGCTCTAAAACGGCTGGAATATTTGCCGAGCTGAAGGCCCGACGGATTATATCATAAATAGTGGCATGACGGAAATGACGTCTAGCACTTTTGTTACAACACAGGCCGTGATGACCGAGTTGGGTCACATTGGCGCCACTCTCGCAACGGTGGGGACAAGACATGATATTATTATGTAATGTCAGGGGAGAGCCTCAAATTAATATAAATAAGTAATTTCGTATAATTAAAGCTTATATGTTTCCTGAATAATATTTTAAGTTTAGAAGTTTAGTTTAATTCTAAGTAAAAGACATGGATGTTGTGGCAATCACTATAGGTATTCTCGCTTTCACTTATCGCTGATACCATACGCATAGTCTGACCACAACCATTCATACGATTCGAGCTCCAATTACACTCCTTTGTCAAGTTTTATTCACTTTTATTATCGTCGACGACTGTAGCAAAGCAAATTATTTACAGTATATGGTCTGGAAAATGTAACACCATTTTATTATCATGTGCTGTTGATATTTCTGTTTCGAATTAGAGCCGTTTTTATAGGCAATCATTTCGTTGTTTTTTTTTTAACCACAGGTTACTTTGAAAAGCAGATAATTGCTATAAAATCATACAATATGTTTACGGTAAAGCTGTGACACTGCTTGCGGTTACATTTTCAGTACATCAACATATTATCTTTTAACGATTTCCGATCATTAATCCTATATTATACTATTAGTATAGAATAGAATAGAATAGAATACTCATTATTGTACACAGATAAGTAAACAGGATAAAGAAAATATAATAGACACAGTACAATGGGCGGTCGCATAAAGCAATTTCTTCCAGACAACCTTTGGATGAATAATGGAATTCACTAGGTAAATGACGTAGATAGATAGGGTGTAATTAAAAATTTCAGATCTTTAAATTTAATACCAATATTTTGGTATAAATATTGGTATACATCGTCAATCTCTTGCAATAAATGGTATTATTTTAATCCCCCCAATAATTATATCCGTAGCGGTATTTGGCTCGCTCAGACGTCGTGGGTTTGATCCCCACACCGGAAAGGAAATCTTTGTGTAAATTCTAAGATTTCTTTCCGGGTCTGGTTGGCTAAGGGACTACCCTCCGTGCCTCGGAAAGCACGTTAAGCCGTTGATCCCGATCGTTATAACATCATCTATGATAATCCTTTATCATGGAACGGGCAGCAGCGTTTCCTTGTGTGGTACAACATAATACTGCGGTCACCAATCCGCCTGCCAAACGTGGTGACTATGGCAAATACCCTCCCCCGGGAGGAGGCTCATGTTCAGTAGTGGACGTTACACAGGCTAATGATGATTATGAGCTATTAAATAAAACAACATAATAATATTGAGATCCTCGCTTTGCCTGCTCGTGTGTCAGTTTAATTCTTCCTATTCACGATTATTATAGCAAGTAATATACTAACCCAATGTTATGCGGACAGAAACTCCTTGAGCAGAATGAGGGCAGTTCCTCAAGGCCAACAGTTAAGGTTGCCCACGAAATTGGGTAAGCAAAGCTAACGATGTGTACACACATAAAGAGTGCGTTAAAACGCTTAAGGTTACGCACTTTACTCGGCATTGTGTTACATGAAATTACTTTTGTCATAAAAGCCAATCTTCCTGGGTCGTGTATATTTTTGATACGCAAGGTAATATGCAAGGATTTGAGGCCATATATTTTGGTTTATATTTTAGAAAATATTCTAAAATACCTCAAAAAACTTTTTACTGTGGAGTAAATGGCGGACCGATGCCTAGTGTGTTTTACAATAACAAGTAAAACTGCAACAATTGAGATGATACGTCGAATATACATCGTTTTTAAGACAATAAACATATGTACTATTATTTATTTTTATTTTTTTGTATGAAAAAAAAAGTTACATAAAAAATATTTATGCCAGCAATACTTATTTTGTATAAACATATGTTATTAGGCATAAGGCTTTTGTAATTCACCGGGCATAAAACCGAGCAGGATTTATTAAAATCATATTTTAACAACTACAAACTCCACATACTATTTACTTGGTACGTGTAGGTAAAGTAAAATAATGGAAAATTCAGATCAAGATAAAAATGTGAAAAATTTCTTTCATCTTCCATATCCAGTCGACAAAAGAACAATGGAATCAGGAATATACCTATGAAAATACGGTACAAACAATTTTTGTTTTTCAAAAGATAGAGAACAGGCGAACAATAGACCCAAAAATGGATCCCAACAAGAATAAACTGTGTCCTGTCTCCATCAACAAACATAATTATTATTCTCGTTAAAACAAAAAGTTTTTGAAATTGCATTTTAAATAGCAACTAATTTTGTGAGAAAACAATCTTAAGAAGTTCATTACAACATTGAACGAAGCACACAATACAATTTATTTTTCCTTTTCACGCCTAATTACACTTTTACCTTTCCATTCCTTCATTTTTGTATAAATTTACTGAGTTCGTAATATTTTATGATTTATGTGCAAATCAGACGAAGCGTAAAACAACGCGCTTGTACATTAAAAATATCAAAAAAAAAAAAAGTTTTGATTAATTTGTTGCCATGTTAATTTGATTGGTACCAAAAAACTCCGAATGGTTGTATTTGTTTGAATGTCATTAAAGTAACATTTCGGATTTTTCTCCAATTAGAAGTGTTTAAATATGATCATTATAATCTTTGAATTTTTGTGAGTTTGTAAGTAGACAACCAATCAACACCAAAATCTTTAGATAAATATATTACAATTTTTAAATATCTGTAAACTATCGTATTTTTATATTAAAAAAGTAACAGCTATTTATTCATTCAGTGCCGTATTTTCAAGCCCACGCAAATGCTCATGCCCACGCCTTAACTATCAAACTTAATTTTGTAATTTAACGTCTGTATTGAAATACATAATAAATTATTCAGTAACAAAAGAAATGGTCAAATAAAGAACACATTGTTCTTAATTTGAACATTTTATTTCATCATCATCATCATCAGCCCATATAACGTCCACTGCTGAACATAGGACTCCTCCTGAGGGCGAGTTTTGCCGCAGTCAACAAGATAGGCAGGTGGCTGACCACAATATTATGTTAACATACAAGGCAACGCTATATTTAATTCGCTAAACGCCAATTAATTTTCGAACAAGTAAGTATGTTAAAGATTAAGCTTCTAGTTCCATTCTGTCTACTACTAAGTAGACAGAATGGAACTAGAAGCTTAATTTTTCATGCGAACATGTCATCTAATGCGAACGTCAAACATCTGTATCGGGTTAAGTATCAGCTTGGCAATCAACGCTCCACTTGACTCCGCAGTTTGTCGTCACAGATTGTTTATAGACTTCAAAAGACGAATCAGAATATGTATGCCAAAGCGCTAATCTTTCACACGAGTAGACAATTAAATGCACAACGCATCGCTTAAGAGAAACTGCAACCGCCAGTGTTTGCTAAAGATGCAATATGGGTAGCACGGGGATAGATGAGTTATTCGATGGGTCATTGAAAACTGTCGTTAAATGCAGATCTTGGATGTTTCGTTCAGCAAAATCCATAATTTTTATAGAACTTAATAAAATAGTTTATAGACTTATCGATTTTCGCTTTGGTAGCCAAAGTCTATCTGCGCAGAACCAATTCTAGACATCAGGAGCATATGAACGGATGTATTATTATCTTCAGAAGCATTTTGTCGTAAGTGCCAGTTTTCTGTAAAGGCACATAAGACGAATGTTTCTGACGTCTAACGAGACGTCCACACTTATGCTTCTGAGCACTAGAAACGTGTGTGTGTCCAAGTGTGTGCGAAAACTCAGATGCACTATCTATTCCCGAGCCTGGTACCTTGCTTACTGTCAACAATATTACGTTATCAATAAGGTATTCAGAGAAATTACATATAAACATTTATTTGAACTTATCGATTGCGATTATAAATTAATGAACTTTCATAAATCGATTCAATGAACGACTCCAACCTTGTAGTGTCCGGGGAACTACGCGTCTCTGGAAATGATAAATCTTGACTTCAAGGACACTGATAACTAGGGCAAAGACATGTACCTACACGCATACGTACATATCTCGGTTGCTTTTGAGCTTATCTTAATAGTAGTTTGACCAGAGGTATCTTAATAGTTTAAAAGGTAAGGTCTATATATAAACTTGGTCCGCGGGTTTCCCTACGGGAGAAATTCAAAGAGACTAATATTCTTACAGTCGCATCACAATATGTCTATGAAAACCTTTTATATGTTCATAAGAATATAGATAGTTTTAAGAAAAAAAGCGACACTCATAATGTTAATACTAGATCTAAGCATAATCTCGTTTTACATGCTACACGTCTCCACAAAATTAGCAATTCTTTTATGGGGCAATGTATACGCTTCTACAACAAACTTCCTAATAATGTAAGAGATCTTTCAACAAACAAGTTTAAACGATATGTCAAAGATAAATTATGTAAAAAGGCTTATTATAAAATTTCTGAGTATGTTAATGACAAAACTGCTTGGGAGTGAGTTGCTCTGAAACAATACTGCTTTATTAATAATTGTAAAATATAATTTATTTAAAAAAAAGGATTCCTCTGAGTTTCTTGCCAGTTCTTCTCAGAGTTGCCACGTCCAGAACTGGTGGTAGTAAAAGAATGGGACGCATCATAAGAACATGATTTAAAATATTTTAAATGTGTCTATTTGAATAAAGAATTTTTGACTTTGACTTTGACTAAAGTAATACCAAAATTGAGTAAATGTAACTAACTGATTTTTGTTACAATTACTTTTATGTTTCATAAAAAAAACAAATCAAATTGTCGTTGCAAATTGGAAACTTCTTATGCTTACGCATAAGAAGTTTCCAATTTCCAATTTGCATACCCATTGTAAAGAGAATATCTGTCATTTGACTTGTGATTTGACTGTGTGGTTTTCGGCTTAGAATAGTCCAACCCATATCTTTCCATGGGTATCATACGAGGCGACATCTATCAGCAACAGGTTACTTACCATTTTACTGCGATCATCAATCCGCCTGCTAAGCATGGTTTCATGGCAATATCCCTGGCTTACAAAGGTATGTTACGAGGAGGCATTATATAAATGCTACTGAATAATTTTAGCTGAAAGTTTGCACGCGGATAGTTTAAAAGCGGGATTAACAAATAGGCTACAAAATATCACGGTCCGACGACGGTGAAACCGCGGCGCGCAGCGAGTAGGTAATATTAGGAACGTACATATTACCTATAAATTTTAGAACTGCTATGTACATTTTGTGTGATACAATAAAATTAATACCATATTTTGTGTAAAATATCTTTGATTTGTACGCTACAGTTTATTTTTCTGTCAGACGCCTCCCGCTGATACTTAGTGCAAGCAACTATATCAATTATAAAATATTTTGTTCAGGTACATAACATATCAATAATCAAATATTCATATCTGACGTATAACTTTTATCTGCATTGAAGATTACAAATGATTTTACTACTTAAGATAAAGTGGAATTTTCACTATCAACACCAGGCAGTATTTTGGCGACGTAATACTTTTTCGTAAACATTGTATTTTGTTTAAGACTATGCATTTTATAATGACTTCAATGGGATAATTCCAATAGGGAAAATTAAAATCATGAATGGATAGACAATCAATAAATATCATACCACTTCATTTGTCCTCATGTGAACTATCTCTAATTAGTACCTATAAGAGAAATTTCAATGTTTCGGTTTATCGATTACATGCCTGCCTGATTTCTTCTGAATTTTTTTTGGAAAAAATAGGCAGTTTCAAAGATAAGTCTGAGTTATGTAGTAGAGTCTGTGTAGTCTTTTCAGAAATAAAAAGCGTCCATTACATCTTATAAAATAAGCTAGCTACCAGTAAACGTCGAAACAAAGTCGGTTTAGCCGATAGTGAGATTAGTTTAGCTAGAATAAACAAACACTCAGGCATTTTTTTTATTATTTTACCCTATATGCATATGCATTTCGTAAATATTTGTTATTTTTTCATTACAAACAGACATTTCTATTTTATTTTTTGATAAAGATAATATGCTAAGTTACAACTGGTCACGATTAATACAAGGTGTCTCCTCTAACCCGGTCACAAAGTATAATTGACTTTTCAAGTTCCTATATTAAAACGTATCACTGCCGTTTGAATTACTTAGTTTGGGTCTAGTTCTGTCGGGTGAAAAGCACAAGCTGGATAATATGGAGCCGAAATCAATTCAGAATCGTAAATGAAAATATTTCAAGATTTGAAGTTGCACAGTAATTTAACTGTATAGCCAATTCGAATATTATAAAAAAGGAAGATTTGATTGCTTGTATGTTTGTTTGTGTAAACCCAAAAGTATGAACTTATTTAAAATACTTTCAATTACAGAAAGAAATTATTCAGAAAAAAAATATTTTTATAAATTTAAGAATCTATTAGATACCTGATTATAAAAATACTTTCTGGATGGAAGTGTGTTACTCTCACAAGCAAAAACTACTGAATGGATTTGGCTGAAGGTTCGCAGTTGCACGGGTATAGTTTATAAGCTGCATTAACATTTAGGCTACTAAACATCACGTTCCGAACCACTGGAACCGTAACGCAGGTTAAAACCGCGGGGCACAGTTAGTAATACGTATTATGTAATTGTAATTTAATAGTAATTTACAGAAATTTCTTCACTAACGTAATCACATGATACTATATGCTGTTAAAGGTAGGTATGTCATATATTTACGGAGAGCTTTCTAGATTTACATTCCACCACAATTTTGTTTTTTTGTATTTACCACAATGTCTTTTGTTTTCGTTTTTATATAATATAGAATCCCCCCAGAGACAAGGATAAGTTGCGTAAATAACAACTTTTATAATCACGGATTTGTTTTGTTGTTCTTCAAAATGGATGTCTCCATGACGAGTAATAACTTGGGCTAATGGATCATTTCAATTCAGTTATCAAAATATTAATTAAATTTGTATGGTTCTATAAAGTCACCTTAAATATCACAGATTCCCGCGCGCGGTTATACCCGCGTAGTTTTTCTTGGCAAAATAAATCATAACCTTATTCAATAAATAGGCTATCTAACACTAAAAAATTTTTCAAATCGGACTAATAATTACTAAGATTAGCGCATTCATGTAAGCAAACAAACAAAGGAACTCTTCAGCTTTATATATTAGTATGCCTATTAGCTTCCCGCACACGGCTTCACCCGGGTAGAAAACGTTACAGTAAGAAACGGGACTTAAGTTTAAAGAAACTTTACTCTCAATAAAAACATAATATGTCGCTTACTTGAGAACAATAACTATTACATAAATTAAAAATATTTTAGGTTTGACAACATCCATCATAAACTAATTAATTAAAACTACCCGAAACCCGACCCACCCAACGCATTTATTTTGCAAGTAATGTCCAGATTGCGATTAGATACTGGCTAAGCTGAGTTTTGAATGCATTGAATGAGTGTAAGACTTCCCTGGTAAACGTACTATTTAAAAGTATACCTTTAAGTTCGAACCTCGCAAACCTGTATCTTAACAGGAGTGAAGTATTGGTGGGGAACATAAGGAACTAAAACCTTCTAAATTAGAAGAAAATACTATTTGTGAACAAACTCACAAATAAACTTTATTATCCCTAACAGTTGGACACTTAATTTTTAAAAGCAATTAATAAAGCTGTCATTAACAGACTTGGTTTTACTGTAAAATATAAAATACAAACTCTAGGAGTTGAAAGTAACAATGAGTAAAAATGTTAATTGTTCAATTATTATTCTATTGTATCCAGTAAGTATGGTAAAAAAGGATAGATTTTTGTATAATATTTATAATCAAATTAAATCAAAAATTTTCTAATACAAATATTAATATTTCAAAAACCGCCTGTACTTACGTAAATACAGGCGCATTTTCAAGTATTATATGTCGGGTTTGTCCACTGATCTGCACATAGCTCAAAACACGCTCAAATTTGACACGCAGATAAACATGACAAAAGCATTAATTAAGAAAGCAAATTTCATAGCATAGGATCAAAAGTATATAAGGAGGAATTTAACTCTATGTAGACCTAAATAATGCCTCTGGTATAAGCATTATGTAGGTGTGTTGCGAAGTTAGCCAGTAACATTTGCCTTTTATGATGCAGAAATATTCCAATTTTATATCTACACAAATATTATGAAGAGGAAAGATATGATAGTTTGTTTGTTTGCATTGGATAGGCTCCAGACTACTAGACTACTGTTACTGTTAGCCTGCATCATCCCACTGCTGGGCATAGGCCTCTTCCCATGACTTCCAGCTCTTTCGATCCAGGGCTAAAGTAGGCCACTGATCGTTTGCTTTACCCAGCTCGTCCCGCCCTCTTCTACTACTAGACTAACTACAATTTTTTTTTCTCCATCAGAAAGCTACTCTATCCTGGGGCAACATAGGTTATATTTAATTATACAATTGCCAAGGGACTAGTGTATCATAAAAATGTTGATTTAAGTTTATTACTGTTATTGAAAAAAATAAAAATGAGCAATATTATTTTAGCTGTTAAAGTGTAGTTAAAGTGAGATATCGGGCAGTAGATAAAATAAATGGTATAATACTGTTTATCTGATACGTGTTATAGTACTCTAGGGTATTATTTATCTGCCTGCTTTGACTTTATTCTAAAGATAGTAATAATAAAATATTTTTTGGAAGATTTTGTAACGGAAGCAAGTACCTATTTGTCTACTAACCTATTTTTTTTTGTCTGGGGGGAAATGCTTTAATGTTAAGCATCCCCTACCAGAGGTATGTGGAACTCACTCCATAGCGGTGGTATGCTAGTCATACCACGAGGGGAGGACCCTACCCACTAAAACTTTCTTGAATTTGGTCCACTAGCCTGCTTCGACCTTTTATTATTCACTTCGATAGATTCGCTTAATGTATATATTTTGTATTTGTTTATTTTGTTTTTAAAAGAAAATTCCGCGCTAAGGACGATACGACTTACGAAAACTTTACAAACACTCCAAGTCATGGACACAAAGTGATAAAAAATGTTGAATTAATTCTTTTCAAACTTTATTTTTTTATGGTTTGATCGCTGAATATCGCGAGTCAATAAATAAGATGTACCTACCTAATGGAATGCCATCAATAAAAGCCGTTTCCAATAATGTATGCCATCTGTTTTAAAGTAGATCGATACTATACCTACTACATACAGGTTATGATTACCTATAAATACATTTCTGAGATACATTTTTTCTTGCTAAAAGTAAAATGATGTGCAATCTACGGGGTCAAAAAGAACGTGTATCTTGTCTAATTTTCTTTACGACCCCGTGGGCTGTGTGTATATATAACTCACCCAGTAAGCTATCTATTAATCATTAAGCTATATATCTCTTTAGAGACGTGTTATAATAGAGATTGATACATTTCGATGACCGAGGATGTCGGGTTCCACCGTAACCAAATTGGTTAAGGCATTAGGGGCTAAATAACAGGTAATTTCGAGTCCTGCCGGTGGTCAGACTTACTTATTTATTAATCTCAATTTTGAAATACCCATTAATGCATTAGGATATACACCGCGTGAAAATATATTGCGTAAAATGTAAATAAAATTATAATATGATTATATTTTCAAAACAATAACTTAATATCAATTTATGTTTATAAAATATTAATATTAAATTATTACAATATAAATGACATGTACATAATTGTTACCTAATAAATAACCACCTCTAAAACGTGCTTCCATTATGGAATGCAATAAATTTGATTTGAAAGCTGGCACATGCATTTCATGTTTTGACTCCAAATTTAAACATAACATAGCAAAATTGACTACTATTATTCTAAATTAAAAACCAAATATCTGTTAATTCCGCTCAAAAATGTGTCAAAATACTGGAATGTCATTTGCGCTGTAAAATTTGACGAGGTAGCATCACCCTGATGATGCTCCGCGGAGGAGCAAAACACGTGTAGGGTCTTCGGGTGGCGATTGTGTTTTTTTCACGTTTTATTTATCCTACCTGCATGTTGCGCATAATTATTTCCAGGCGGGAGGGCGGTGCAAAATAGGCTTCCCAGCATTTTTACAGCATTTTTTAGCGGAATTAACACTAGATATTTGGTTATTAATTTAGATTTGTATGGATTTCCGCAAAGTAAAGCCTGATTCCATTAAATAGACTATTATTATATTCAAACACGTGAATGTACACATAACTTCACTTCGTTAAACTAACTCGGACTGTGTCTAATAGAAACATTAGTAATTCATCTCTCCGTTACCAGAGGAGCAGAAGTTGGAGCATACATGGCTAAAATGGAAACTAAGATAATTTAGTTGAGCTTAGAACACAGCAGCCTTATTAGTGTCTCGGGACTTAGTATCTACAATAAGTACATTAAGCAATCCAATAGACACGCAAAACAAGTACCTTCATAATATTTGATGTTGCTGTTAAATTAATTTAAACTACTGCTGTTTCATACATTATGATATAGTTCCGTCCAATTTCAGTCACCGATTTAGAAAGATATGCGTAAAGCGTGGGAAAGCGTGTAGCGTGCTCAAGTGTATACGAAAGACAGGTGTACTTTCTATTCCTTTAAGCTCGAGATACAATGGGACTAATAATTTACAAGCCTCGAGGCGTCGTGTTTTTTCTGAAGGCTCGAGGCGGAATGGCAAGACTCATTGAGCTCGGTAAGCTCGGAGTCCCGAGCCTAACCGAGCCGCGATTTTTTGAGCCAAGCTTCGAGGCTTCAAAAGATTTCGAGCCTTCAAATGAATTCGAGTCTTCAAAGGAATTCAAGCCTTCAAAAAAGCTCGAGCCTTCAAGAGCTCGAGTTTTCAATAGAGCCGTAAAACAAGCACGAGCCTTAAAATGAAAGCAAGCCTTTAATAAAAGCTCAAGTTTATGTTGATGACTTTAATATTTCCGTAACTAAGTAATAAATTAATATAGTCTCCAAAATTAGAATAAAGTGCACCGTAAACGCGTAATCTATTGTGGTTTACCTCTACTTATTTTCATTCATCAGCATCCATTAAAACTAGAGGGCAGAAAAAGTCTAGTGCGCTAAAGAGAACTGCTTCGAGATCGATCGAGCGCTCAAAAGGGCTCGTGCTTCAAAAAAGGCTCGAGTCCTCAAAAGAACTCGAACCTCCAAAAGAGCTCGAGCCTTCGAAAAGGGCTCGAGCCTTCAAAAAGGACTCGAGACTTCAAAAAAGCTCGAGCTCTGAAAAAGACTCCCGAGTCGTCGGGCGCCATACATACGAGGCGAGCCCTATAAACGACACCGAGCTCTAGGCAAAGGGACTCGGACGCCTCGAGACCCGTACATCACTGGATATACCGACACGACCAGTGAGATATCAGGTAAAGGGCCAGCAGCATTATGTGACCTCCAAGAAACGAGTGAAACATCACCAACTTCCAGATTTCGGGCTAGTACTTAGATTTTTCTAAATAGAAACCACATTTTTTTAGGGATCAAACCCGGGACCTCCATAGTTATGTTCAAACGTATTATAGCTATAGCAACGAGGCAGACCTAAGCGAGAAAAACATTACTAACACTTTAAATACCTACATTAAAATCTAAAAATGTTAATTATTTTTTGTGTCTTTATAATATAGTATTTTTCGTCGGATAGATTGTTTTGTATATAAAAAAACAATAAACTTAGGTGAAATTATATTTCTAAAAAAAATGAGGTTTGGCATTTATCAATGAAAAATAAAACCTACGTTTCAAAAAAACATATGTATTCATTTTATGGTCTATTATGTTCATCGCTTTAACCCTTTACGGTCAGTAGGTATGTTTCAAAATAATTGGTTTTGGACTCTATTATTACAATGTAACAGTTAACAGGGTTCAAAGTATGATGGTTCTTAAATTCCCTCTGCCCGTTAGTTTTTAACACAACCTGACAATAAATAATCCGACGGTGTTAAGTTACATGATCGAGCTGGTCACTTAGCAGCAAAATGAAACCAATCACGGCAAACTTTGATTAAAAGAACGACATCTGTAACCGTGGTGGCTGTAACAGTGATGATATCATTTTTCATTCATTATTGCAAAGCTTTTTAATACAATTAAAAATTGAATCATGGTCATCTAAACCTGATATTTTATATTGATTTACAATACCAAGTTCTTGTTGAAAACCCCCTTACAGCGAAATGTAACGGTCCAAGTGAGCATTTTATTCGTAGCAAGGTATCCGTAGTTAATTTAATATAAATAGAAGAACAAGTAAGAACTTATAATTAGCTATTGGATTGCCGAGAAAACAATAGTAGTCAGTCACTGTAGCTATCAAGAGTCTTGCGGCTAAAAGATGTACTTATGTTACACATTCTAAACATACAAATAAGTGTTATCTGAACGAGAAAGATTATAAAATCGTTTATTTTCTTCGATCTGACAACAAAAAAATATTGTTAAGTAAGATCACCATTGTGATTGTGCAAATATTTATTTATTTAAACTTTAGCACACAATACAACGTGGCAAAGTGGACTTAATACCGTAGGCATTATTTGTCAGTCGACCTTAAGGCGCTGTAGCTAGTCAAAATAGGCTTCACAAAACAGTTTTTTAGCCAAATGTTTACATTTTAGAGCAGCTAAAAAAATATATGTTAATCTTGATCATATTTATGGGGGGACCATTGTGTTTAAAACACGTTTTCGGTAAATTTTCTCGATAAAAAAAACCATATAATAACCATTTAAATTGAAATTGTAGCAATTGTAACTGTATAATTTATAAACAAATCTTAATAATATTAATAACAGTGATGTAATATATAATAATAAAGGGAACTGTTGTTTTTATTTATCGATTGGAATAAGATATTTGCAAGGATTAATGTATTTAATAACTCGAACGAGTCGAACGAAACGTTGCGCCTTCGCGGCGTCTCTTCGCTTCTCTTTCATTTCTACGTGGAGCAACAGTGACAAAACTAATACGTAAAAGTCGTCTATTCACCGCGCCTTAAGCGCGCGGTTGTTTTATGCGGAGATCGCAGCGTCAGACGCATGCGATCAACGGATGCACTCAACTCACGCTGCGCTTGGCGCTGCGTCAACCGCGTAAAACAATGGTTTGTAATTTTATTACCTGATGTGAAATGATGTGCGTTAATCACATTGCGTGTAACGCAGCGTTTATCGCCTAAAATAACCGCGCGCTTTAGGTTAGTGCAGAGACGATGTGGTAGGTGCTTTGCACATAAGTTCAATACATTAATTATATTATTTATCTTAATTCACTCATAGGTGAGTTGCCATATCATTTAATATATAGTCCATCAGTTCATAACAATTATTCTCAAATTCGAAATTTAGTATGCGTTTAATATAGGCGTAAAAAGCTAAAAATTTACTTCTAAGTTGAGATCCCAACTTCGTTTCAGAATGCCAATCATCAATTCGGAAATTACTGTCAATGCGTTGACTTAATTTTCCATCGTATAAATACTTCTACTTGCTTTATAAGTGACACTTATCAAATATTTCCTGTACCACCTTTTTATTACAAGACCCTTGTCACAATTTCTGTCATACAAATATCGCCCAAAAAAGTAAGGAAGAAAAATTCTGGCATATTCAAGGGGAAACAAGCGAGAGTACGTCTCAGGGGAATTACGATATTCTCAGGCTATTCAAAATGAAATGTGGGGTAAACTTGCAGTAAGGGAAATCTAGGAGGTCGTGTCAATTGACTTTATGTATCTACAGCCGAATTTATTAGTACACTGATTCTTGTTTTAGGTTTTAAAAGTATCAATGTTTACGGAAAACTAATTCTATTAAACAATAGTAAATTTCAATTATACTTAAAAATTACCAGATTTATGATACTATAGATGTATGCACTAGTTTTTTATCTTGTCAATGCAATAACCTATATGGAATATAGTAACCAAGTATCACTACGGTCACCAACCCGCCTATGAAGCATGATGACTATGGCAAAGTCCTCCCTCGGGAGGAGGCCCATGATCAGCACGGGCCCAGCCTAGCCGTGAATGGTGTACGGGCTGATGATGATGATGAAGATTATAATGATGATAATTATGGCGATGAAGATGACAACTGTAAATAAAAAAATACTATTTTCATTTTCTAACGAAATAACGGAAACAACTACTTATCGATTTAATAATTATTTCGCTATCTAGGACAGGAGTATCACACATGCCATGCCTATGCTCGTAAGACACCACTACGTGGATGGAAGATTGCGGGACAGCTAGTCTATACTTATAAGCATAAACTAGCAAAAGGAAAGATTTGATTTTTTGTTAACATTGAATAGACTCCGAAACTAATGGACCGATTTCAAAAATTCCGTCACCATTGGAATGCTACGTCGTCCAGAAGTAACAAAGGCTGTATGTAAATATAAAATTCCGGGAGTTAAGTGGGTAAAACTGCACGTGTTTTTATAAAATTAGGTAACTCATTAATGAAGAACAACATTATTTTATTAATTAACCTTATTAACAAATCTGCCACTTTAATTGAACTTATGACTTATTTACATCAGCAGCCACTACTTGCATAAATTTATTAATCTTTGCTAATAAAGATCCCTCACGCGATAATTTCGTTATCGCCTCTGAAACAGTACTAACTGATTCACATAAAATCAAAGTTAAACTGACTCATGGAAAACTACTGTGTTATCATGAAAATTACCAAAAAACCCAGAATCTTTTGTAGGTAGGTCGTGGATTCGGTGGATTATGATAATCTTGTAGTAATCTGATTGTGGTAATGTTTGAAGTGTAGTATGCTGTAAAACGATAAAGTATTATCTAATTTAGTACGCTTTGATATTGGGTGCTTTGGCGCATTGGTGTTATTAGTTCAAAGAAATTTTTATTGATGTTCATAATAATGTTTGGAATTTTAAGAAATAATTCATTAAGTAACCCCTTTTTGATATTTGTATTTTGTATGGTGTGGACCGTGGCACTCATTGACTGTGATGTCATATACAAAAGTCAGTACAAATGAAGTTCCATTAAAACACATGGACACTGGAAATATAAACTCACATTTAAAACAAGATTCTATATACAAACATGACACATTTTCCGTAGCATTAAGGATATCGCACACTATACCGTCACAGTAACGGCATGACTTAAACTTGTCATTGAAATTTGGGTACTAAAACTTGGTTGTATTTTATTTAGTCATTACAAATAAACTCGCTTTGCACTGACTTCGAGCCGCTAGCAAAAAGCGTATGCCTTAGTGCATTTGCACGGGGTGACGACTGCGAGCTGCACCTCGCGGGATGCTAGCAGGGACCACATAGGCAAGCACATATGCCATGCAGTTGCCGTGACGTGCTTCGAATTATATGTTCTATCTGAAG
Organism: Nycteola revayana; assembly: GCA_947037095.2. Classification (NCBI taxonomy): domain Eukaryota; kingdom Metazoa; phylum Arthropoda; class Insecta; order Lepidoptera; family Nolidae; genus Nycteola; species Nycteola revayana. The sequence continues at coordinate 17,988,905 of OX344847.2, read as the reverse complement.
ATGTTTCGATTATAACCAGTAAAATTGTGTTGCACATCGTTTTTGTCAGAAATAACTGTCTGAATTTTAATAACCCATGTGTTGCTCTTTGACTATATATTAAAGGTATCATCTTCGTATCAATGTAAGTAGGTTTATTATTACTATGAATATTTTATTTTAAATATGACTTCCATTGTTACTGATAATACCTTAACTTGTTAAAATAAACCTTGTTTCACGTCGTGAAAATTATATTATAATTACAATTAAAATACCTACGGTGCTTTGAACTTTTTCGAGCCGGTGTATGTGAACGGATCTCAATGGTCGTGTGATCAAACGGTATGATTATTTGATCTGAGTAACATATTAAAATAACATAATATTGAAAAGCTTGTCAAATAGACCGAACATCTTTTGATCCCTTTTTGAAAAGATGAACAACGCGGAGAAACAAGGTATTTCATTAATGTTAATAAATTACTAAAAAAATCAAATAGCATATTTCGTCCCATATAACCATTATCTTATATATCATCGTTTTATCTGTTTCATATTTTCTTAAAGTATTCGTATTCGTACTGGTATTTCATTTATCTACGCACTTGAAAATAAACAGAGAAACAAAAATATTGAATATAAGTCTTACGGAGGTCGTATTTTATTTCCAAATATATTTCTTCCAGAAGAAAGAACAGGGTGTTCTGTGAAGAAAAAAGGTTAAATTAACAACCGAGCTTCACGGTTTTGCTAACGACGGACTTAAAATTTACAACAAAGGGTCGTTGTGTGATGTTTTATTACCTCTGTGTTAATCCGGGTACTAAATTCAAGCCAAATCCGTTTAAGGCAAAAGAGTAACCAGCTTGATACGATAGTATTATGGTCACTATATTAAGTTGAGGAAAATAAAGAACAACTAATACTTAGGACCTCATTAAACTGCGTTGACAATTTGAATAATGTACTTCGTATGTAAATTATCTTTTTAAATATTATTATACAACTAGATATAATCATCATCATCAGTCCGTATAGCGTCCACTGCTAAACAAAGGTTTCCTCGCGATGGAGGTTGTTAGGGTTCCGTTCGCAGAGGGTAAAAACGGGACCCTATTATTAAGACTTTGTTCGTCATCAAGTTGTATCTCAAGAACTGCGTTAAGTTTTTGCACGAGATTCTAACAACCAAATCACCTAGAACCCATACCAACTACCAAAACAATTAGTTAGACGAAATATTCGACGGTGTATTTCGCACTACCTCACCATTGTATACTGCAGCTAGAATTAATTACGAATTTCCAGTGACGTTTACTCATCCAGCGGACGTCAAACAAGCCAGGCTCTAAATCGATGGAACATTTTAGTGGCTGATTAGTTTGCATATACGGTCCACAGAGTAGCTATTTTAATATTATGAAGCATATTAACAAGCATGGATGTGGATACTGAGGGAAAACGTAGTTTTTTCGTTTAGGAGTGAAGGGGTATACGGTTGTAAAGGAACTGTTGGTGGTGTTCCTCCTCAGAAAATGAAGATCTTCTTTGCCGGGCGAGGTGGTATGCCCGGCGGCCGACGGCCATTTATTACTGTTCGGAACTTGTATATGTTCGAATTGGCTTGCGAACTTGTATTGCGTGATACAGGTTACTCGGGATGTTAGTTGGTAGATGACGCTGCTTGTCTTCTCGTAGTTTTGTGTGGCTATTGAAGATGTCGCTACAAGGTTATTGCTACATGGGAAGTCTAACTCCTAATTCCCGGTACGCGGGGCACTAAGAGTTTTCCCCTTGGGCACGCTTGAAGGGAGAACTAAGTGTAGGGCTTAAATTTTTTTCTGGTGCTTGGAGGAGCACCCGGAAGGGTTCAGTGGGAAGATATTCATTGGCATCTCACCGTTATAAAGAGGAACTTATATTATAAAGCTGAAGAGTTTGTTTTCTTGAACACGCTCAGATACTACTGGTCTGATTTGTAAAATATTTCATCATTCGAAAGCTACGTAATCCAGTTGTAACATAAGCTATAATTAATGGTGAAGTTTTTACGGAAACAGGAGTTATGCGAGTGAAACTGCGCGTGGGAAGCTAGTGTTTTTATAAAAGTGAGTACAAGGGGTGATGGATGGATGGGCAGCAGCATCTATTAGCTCAAGGTTTACATCTTACTGCGATCACCAATCCGTATGCCAAGCGTGGTGATAATGGCAATATCCCTCAACGATCCTGGTTTGCCAAGGTCTGTTAAGAGGAGGCCCATGTTCAGCAGTGGACGTAAACGAGCTGTTGATGATGATAATGAATACAAGGGGTGAAGAAATGATAAACACTAGTACACAAAATTGCTGATTATAGTATCCGAAACTTAACCACGTACACAAGGACCTGTCACGCGGTTTACCCGCAACTACTGGTAACAGGAAGCCGTCGTGGATAAGGCAACTTAGCAGAGATAATTCTATTCTTCTGCATCATTACCACTACACCTAACATATCCAGCCTATGCTGCGGTGGGTATACCTAATGCTCTCGGGTATTGGAAATTCAGTATCAGTTTTAAGGAGGGCAGCTCCCCTACATACGCCCATGATATCATGGCCTAAATTCATTGGCACGCCAATTTGGAAGCTTAGATTCCAGATAGGATGACTCGGCCGGATAATGAAAGTTAACGCTCATGATCGTAGCTGAGTTGGATTAGTGCCCAGTTGATCCCTCATGTTTGGTAATAGTAAAAGAAAATGGATTTTTATGGATTTTTAATGTATTTTTATGATTTTTCTTTGAAATAATTATCGATTTTGAAAGATACTTTTAGTATTACAGTTTATTGGATGACGTCAAGAAGTGAAGTATTTGTACATATTTTGACTTCCGTTTCGTAGCGCAGCGGTATTAGGCTCGCTTTCAACATCGGGGGTCAATCTCCAGCCCGGACAAAAAATCTTTGTGTAGATAGTAAGATTTCTTTCCGGGTCTGGTTGATTGAGGAAGTACCCTCAGTGCATCAGAAAGCACGTCAAGCCGTTGTTTACACTATTATGACATCAACTATAACAATTGTATACCAGGGAACGGGCAGCAGTGTTTGCTTGTGTGTTACAACATACTACTGCGGTCCCCATCTAAGACCGGAAAACCATCTTTATTACTTGAACTGATGGTTAAGTTAAGGTTGGTTAAGTTCTTAAGCAGATATTTGTGCACACTTCTAGTATTCTTGTTAACCCCTCGAGCTAAGCTAAAATGCTGGTGCGCGCGGCCACATCGGCGATCGCAAGTCCAACGACATAGACATTGGGTGTCGGCCGTTTTTTAAATTTATTATGATAACCTATTACAACTCGAATCATATTTTACAAGAGCGTCACAAAAATAAACGCACTATAATGCGTTTGGAAAATATGGGGTAGGATACAATGGCGGTAAAACAATTATCATTAATAAGCCCGATTATCGAACTCGGGACCTCAATCTTACTAGTAGATATGCAACACCCGCTACGTCGCTTATGAATTCAAGCGAGTTGTCCAGTTTTGTAGGAAAACATATTGATTGATTGACTAATATTACTAATTGGATGTATGTCATTAGCTGATTAATCGGACTTCCTATTAGTTCATATCCCTCATCTATCTTCGGTCTATTGTTTGTGCAAATATTATGATTATCTCGCGGTTTTTTTATAGATACAACCATATTATCTTAAGTTGTTAAATAAACCAATAATATAAAACATTCTTTTGAAGACGCGTACCTATATTTCTAGTTCCAAATAAAAACATTAAACCCCTTTTCTTTTCCGCTTCTGAACAAAAGAAGAAAATTCTTTGGAAAAATAACGTACCAAAAATATATTCTTACTAATATTATAAAGGCGAAAATTTGTATGTATGGATGGCTGTTTGTTACTTTTTCACGCAAAAACTACTGAACGGATTTCGCTGAAACTTTGCACGTATATAGCTTATAAGTTGGATTAACATATAGACTACAAAATATCATGATCTGATCCACTGGAGCAGAGTGACGGAGCGCAGTAATACAATATGTTAAAATACATGTTTTTCTGAATAACGTTGTTTCCCAACTCTAGCTGTGCTAGCCGGAGTAGTCTCTACTCGTAGTTGTATTATGTTATTTAAAGTAGGTAATCTTAAATTCAGTAAAAAACAAGCTAATTTTTTTTTGGAAAAATGATTAAAATTGCTTAATATTTTTGTAAATATATGTTGTGATAATATGATAAACTCACATTCAAAATCAAAATATTCTTCATTCAAATAGAAACGTTTAAAATATTTTAAATCATGTTTTTATGATGCGGCCCCTTTTTTTCTACCACCAGTTCTGCACGTGATAACTCTGATAAAAACTGGCAAGAACCCCAGAGGAATCTTTTATTAAAATTAATGTTATGTTACAATCCCTACTAATATTATAAATGTGAATGTGTGTAATTGTTTGTTACACGCGAAAACTAGTAAACCGATCATCATGAAACTTTGTACACATAGTCTTGGAGGTATAGGCTTTAATGCGAGCGAAGCCACGGGTAAAAAAAGCTAGTTATTAATAAAGCAGTATTGTTGCCACTTGGGAGGAAGTTGCTCTGAAGCAACTCACTCACATTGACATAACCAGAAATTTTAAACTTTTTTAAATAATTACTACACTATGGTTTATCTACAGTTAAAAAGATGGTATTGTTAACATTTTCATAAAACAATTTCGTAAGGTGTCGAAAACATTTTCATACCTACAATTTCTCTTGACAACTGAATTAACCAGGTCATGGGAATGACGTCATATGAATGAATAGATGATTACGTAATCATGGAGATATTTTAATACCCATAATTGGGTGGGTAACGATCTTATGAAGAGAAAAAATATGAAGTAGAATATCCAAAGAGTACTTCACATAATATATTTTTAATTTGACTGCTACTTTTTTTGTTGGAAAAAATAATTCTTTAGACTTAGGTATATTTTAAGGACAACCTCCGTAGCGTAGCGGTACTTGGTACTTGTACTCGCTTTAAATCTCGGAGGTAGTGGGTTCGATCCCTACGCCGGACATCTTTGTGTAAATTCTAAGATTTCTTTCCGGGTCTGGTTGGTTGAGACCAACCCTCCGTGACCCTCCATGCCTCGGAGAGCACGTTAATCCGTTGCGTAAGTCCCCATTGTTATAACATTATCTATAATATCATTATCGATTATTATAGATAATCGATAATGATATTATCAAGGAACGGGCAGCAGCGTTTTCTGGTGTGATACAACATTATACTGCGGTCACCAACTCGCCAAGCGTGGTGACTATGGCAAATACCCTCTCTCGGAAGGAGGTCCACGTTCAGCAGTGGACGTTATACGGGCTGATGATGATGATGATTTATATTAAGGTAATCTCTGTGGCGAAGTGGTATAAGTCACACTTTACGTCTCAGAGGTCATCGGTTTGATTTCCATTCTGGACAAGAAATCTTTGAGTAAATTCGTGTCTCGGAAAATACGTTAAGCCATTGGTCCCGATTGTTATACTCGTAACGAGCGTATATTAACGAACGAGCAGCTGCGTTTCCGTTTGTGTTACAACGTAATACTGCGGTCACCAACCTGCCTAGGAAGGTTTTTCGTGCTTCATCATCATCAGCCTGTATATGGCGTCCTTACATGTAGCCACTGTCTAAGAACTTTTGCTGCTAAAATCGGGTACATCAGTCATGTAAGGACGCATCAGTAACTGATTCAGGAAAGACGGACGCCGTTGCCGAAATCGGCATGGAATGCATCATATGATTGAGATGATGTTACTACCATCGGTACGGGCAACTTAACACGCTGTCCAAGGCACAGAGGGTAGTCCCTCAATCATCCAGACCCGGAATTACGTTTTTGATTTTACATATTATTTTGCGTCCGGTACCGTGTTAAGCCAAAACTATGCCTTACCATATCAGTCTATCTGTGACACCGTCAGGTGTTTGATGTCAAACTTAATTATTTCTTAACAAAAATGTCGAATTGTATTGTAAAATTGTGAACAAATCAAAGCTCAGCGTTATTAAAATAACATTGCGTACCTACTGTTAAAATCATAACAACAATAATTGTTATAATATGGATTAGTGTTTGGGTACAACACTAATGCATAAAAAAGCCGGCCTCAGTGCATTGTTCAATAGCAATAGTTTGGTTTGAGGTTATGACATACTCTTATCTTACTACTGTTCACATCTTATAAAACATATCTTCGTATTTCACAGTCTAGACAAGAAATATTTAAAATAGATGTTACATTTCATATTCCAATAATAATTTCCATTATCATATTAATACTGCCACTGTATTATTTCAACTCATGAAAATGAAATAATGTAAGGGGCTCCCAAACTATAAGCCATCCCTTTAACTGTGGATGGTATATTGTATGTGAGTGAAGAAGATTATTTAAAAAATAAATTAAATTTTGTCATAATTTGTCAGCCAGTCGTCGTCGTCGTACATTCACTGCTGAACAAAGGCCTGTTCTTTAACAGACCTGGAAAGCCAGGGTTGTTCGGGGATATTGCTGGCACGCGGATTGGTGATCGCAGTAAGCAGTAAGATCTATCATTGAATTGGTAGATGCTGCTGCCTATCCCTATCCGACTAATCCCTCCCACACTCCCACCACTGTAACTTCTGTAAGCCAGGATCAACAGCGGGACACACGGAAGAGTCTCTAAGCTGTTAGGCTTAGGCTGGTTCCGGGACACCTAAATGTCTTGAATCCCGGATCGAATTCGATCAGAAAGTTTATAGGAGGAGTAGGAAAGTAATATTCCACTTCCCTCCAGCGCAAAGCGAACGTACGAAGATATGGGAAATATCCTATTATCGATTGTCATTTTTTTTTAATATAATAAATGAAATTATATTTAATGTGCATGTTTTGTTTTAAATAAAGTCGGCCCCCAATGCTGGTGCTGGTCGATTTCAACTTAGAGACCGTGTCTCGGTAAACATAGGGTAGGACGTTCCCCGAAAAGATGGCCTGAACACTTAATAATAGGTTAATGAAGAAGTCTGTTCAATCTAATCTATATTTTATTATGCTGATGATAGATTTTTGATTGATTTGTATTAGTATTTTAATCTACCGTTAAAGGAATGGCTTATACTTTAGATGCACCCCATGTGCTATTATACTGTGCCGTTCAAACTTGGAGGCACAGTTGAAAATATTTATGATTCCTCATTCACTACGTTCTGTACTTTAAATAATATTGATATTTATGAACATCTGATGTATGAGTAATTTAAATAAGTTGATTTTAAATTATACATTATAACCACACAAACGTAAATATATGGGTTACATTATCATCAGCCCGTATAACGTCTTCTGATGAACATGGGCCTCCCTTGAAGGGAGTGTTGCCATAGTCACCACGCGATAAACGCTGCGGCCCGTTACCAGATATACGATTGTTATGCCAATCGAGACCAACGGCGTAACGTGTTTTTCAAGACACGGAGGAAGGCTCGGAAATAATTATCTCATGTTACACAAAGATGTTTTTGTTCGGAGCTGGAATTGAACTGACTATCTCTTAAATTTAAGGCGAGTCTACCGCTACGTTACGGAGGTTACATAAATATTTTAATAATTTATAAGTATGATCATGTATATTGGTATATTTGACTACGTGAGCGACATAACAAGTGGTGTAGTAAATTTAAAATTGTCTCTCGAGGTCTTGTATTAAATTAACGTTATAATTTTCCTCTTTATTACAATACTATCTTCTCGCGCGCGGTTTCACGCGCGTATCTCCCGTTCCCGTGGGATCTTCACAATTACATATAGCCTGTATCATCCGGGGATAGCATAGCTTCTCAACAGTGAAAGAATTTTTCAAATCGGTCGGGTAGTTTCGAAGCCCATCTAATACAAACAAACAATCAAATATTTCCTCTTTATACTATTAGTATAGATTAAAGTAGGCGTGTCATTTATTGTAAACAAGCGACCCGCCCCGGCTTCGCACGGGAGTAATGCTGATGTATTATACATATAAACCTTTCTCTTGAATCCCTCTATCTATTAAAAAAAACCGCATCTAAATCCGTTGCGTAGTTTTAAAGATACATAGGGATTTAGGGCAGAGAAAGCGACTTTGTTTTATACTATGTAGTGACGAAATGAAAAAATAAATATAAGTAAAATTTTTTTAAAATAAGTATTTTTTTCCACTAATATTATAGACGCGAAAGTTTGTAAGCATGTATGTTTGTTAATTTTTCAAGCAAAACTACTGAATGGATTTTGATGAAAGTTTGCATGCGGATAGTTCATAAGCTGAATTAACATATAAGCAACAAAACATCGTGCTCCGACCCATTGGAGCAAAGTAACGCGGGTAAAACCACGGGGCGCAGCTAATGGTCCATAAAAAGGAGGTCGAATCTCAGCCTGTCGTCAATAACTTACCAAATTGTTTCTTTAAACTACCGATAAGCAATCCATCGATTTTTAAAATACCACTCACATGAATATTGCACGAAATTATCTATAGAAATAATATCAATCACAATGAATAGGTACCTTGAAAATACTTCAAGTATTTTCACATTTACAAATAAGGTAAATCGTTAGATATATTACACTTAAAAACATAAATAACTCTGCAGTTGACCTGACAGTTGCAAGATTATAATAATTATTACTGTCAAGAGAGATAACCTCCGAGGATTTATTGATAGGTTATGCCCTATTCCGAGGATTTCGTTCAAAGGGCACGGCCTATAACTTTAAGCGCAGGTCACACCGCCAGCGAGCTAGGCGGGCGAACATCGTTTCCCCTATTTTATATGCTTCGATTCACACCGCGAGCTACCGACTAACCTACGTCAGCGATGCGAGCGAAGCTAACGAAATATCCAACGATTCCAGCGAATCTACTCGTTCACCTCATAAGGTTAGGAACCCCATAGTTTAGCTCGCCAATATTCCGCATAGTTTGTATAGTTTATTTCTCTCGCTTCGCCCGCCCGCTGGCAGTGTGGCCTGCGCTTTATGCTATTTACAATTATATGGGTTGATTAGATATTTGCAGACATATCATTTAATTATCATCAGCCAGTATAATATTCATTGCTAAACATGTGTCTCCCTCGAAAGGGGTATGCAAGTAAACACGATGGGAGTATATCATATCTCAGTATAATATGAACAGGTAAAACGCTGCCTGTTATCTGGTATACGATTATTATCATAGACGATATCATGACAATTAGGACTAATGGTTTAACGTACTTTTGGAGGCACGGAGGGTAGACCTTTAACCAAATCCGGAAAGAAAGGCGATAAAAGATTAATTGACTGTTGTGACATTATTAAGTTATATTTTATGGAATGCAGCTCTAGTATAGTTCATTTATTTTTAAATTTTAAAGTAGTATAGTATTTTATACTAAAATTAACTAATTTCAAAGGTATTTTAAAAAACCCGCCAAGTGCAAGTCGGATTCACGCACGATGGTAAGGAACCCCCTTACCATTTTCAAGTGCCATTATTGATACCGAGAAAAAAAAGGGGAAAAAATCTCTTTTTTTGTATGGGAGTCCCCCTTAAATATAAATGTTAGTATTTGTTGTTATTGCGGAAACAAAAATACATCATTTGCGAAAATTTCAACTTTCTCCTTCAATCGCGGTTCTTGAGATACAGCTTGGTGACAGACAGACATACATCGAAGTCTTAGTAATAGGGTCCCAGTTTTACCCTTCGGGTACGGAAAAAGCCTAAAAAATCATTAAATTAAATCGTCCGGACGTCATTAGATTGGTACTTCTGTACAAATAATACAGATTCAGTTTTTATTCGACTCCTAAATAAAAGTGTATTCTAGTTGTTTTGCATTTTATTTTTTCACATACTTATTTTTATCACAGCTTGCATAAATCTAGATAACAGTAAATTGCCCTATTACCGCCATAATATCTGAAGCAGAGTCAACAAACTGGCTATAAACAACATTCGATACGTGATCGATGGTAGAACAAATTACAGCGAGCGCCAAATTGTCGCCTGGCGATGTCGGTTTGTTGCGATGGGAGAGGACACAGTGGTAGACTTCCGCGGGTAATGATTTATACCAGTGGTTCCCGAATTATTTGGCTGCGGAACCCTACGTTAAGTAAGGAGTAACTGTAATATTGTTTTTAACGTGAAATCACAGCACTGAGCGGATTTTTGTGGAACCCCTGAGAGCCTTTTACGGAACCCGAGGGTTCCGTGGAATACCAATCATCACAAATAAATCTGTAACATCATAAAAACAGCCTTCCCAATAGCTAATTTACGGTTTTTTTCTTGAACCTGTTAATAGAAAGTTTACATAAGATTTTTGGTATCTTTTAATAGATTTTTTTTATCATATTGTGTCATTTTTTTTACTTCATGACTTATGGAGCGTCACAATTATTTGAATTTTATAACAACTGAAATATTTATGTATAGTATATTTTTATCGTATTAATACTTCATATTCCAGGATTTAAAAGTTTATGTTATTAAAGTAAGTAAGCTATTAAAATTACATTCATCTTTATTAAACGAAATATGTAAATATTTGATTACCCCTATAAATCATTCTATCAGCATATCAACCAAACATTTTCTATGATTCTTCTGTTTATTACCTGTCTTGTGGTAAGTGAGTTAATCCTACTAATCATAAAGTTGTAAATTAAATTAGCGTTTTTTTCTTATCAAACTGAAATTCTCTAGATTACATCATCCTGTGCTTTGGTAATTAATCCAAGAATTACGTACGGACATTTCAAAACGATAGTAGATATACGTAATAAGACCGTGGTTGTGATAACATAAAACTCGTTATTGCAAAGATAAAATGAGCAATAAGTTGCTAAAATTGACACACGATTGATATGTCTATGTAGGTGTATAAACTATAACAGACACAGTTTTACTGAGTCACTTTTCTTCAAAGCTACCTGCTTTGTTCTTACTTCTGGTTCTAGACATCTAATTTTAAATTCGGTATTTTAGTCAAGAGATTTTTGCTACTTCACCGGGCATGGTCATAATAAGGGCACTCTTATAAGAATTGTCACCGTTGAATGGTAAGGATTTTGACCCAGGGCTATCATTGTCAGGGTAATTGTGATCCCAATGACATTTTAAATATAGTTTTAGTGAACAGTACAAAAACAGGATTTTATATTCTAGATACATTAAGAACCACTGGGTCGTGATCCTAACCCCTTACGGGTGCCAGGTGTGTGTCACTTAATTGTATGTTTTTACCAAACTTTTATATTAACCCACTAAAACCTATAATAATTAATGTGAACTTAAACTTATTATGAGTAGAGGAATTAATGACAAGCTGACTGACGGACTACTTTGTCTGTAATGTCTTACAATTTGCTACCTGTTAGTTAAATATCTAGTTTAATTCATATAATAAGAATAATTGTGTACCATTGTAATTCTGACAAGTACGAGTGTATGTAAATACCTAAGTGCTGAATAAATTCATTATTTCAAACTATATTAAGACTCACGTAAGTATAATATTACATAGAAAGCAATATTTTCCTTCTAAATTATAGGTTAAAAAATATACTCAAAATTATCATAATATATGATTGTGTACTAAAGCGATCATTATAATTATTATAATTATTATTATGCTAAGCCACAAAATCAAATATAAATATTAATTATATTTGATTTTGTGGCTAAGCATTTTTCAACCCCTTATTTCGGTTGTAATTGCTAAATGCATTAGAGGACTTGATGGTGGGTAACACTAATGCCGCGAGTGTGACCAATCACTGGACTAAATGTAAAAAATTGAAACATTGATACGAAAGAAGACGAAGAAGAATAAATGCAAAAGTATCAATTAGTCAATGCCATATTGTTTTGGTTTGCCAAACCTTATTTTTGTTCCAACTAGTCAATTCCAGTCCCGATTAACGGACTCACCAAAATATAGTCATAAAAGGACAAATATTATATTTTTGCTCATTCTCATCAAGTTGAAAAACAAAATATACATCAACAACATCGCTGTGTACAAAACTTATTAATAGTCGACCAACGCTTTTATCTCAGTTAACTGAAACAAAGCCGGACAGTTAGAGTATAACGTATTTGTTATTGTTCCCAAGTAATGCGCTCATGTATTTCATTTTCATGTAAACGGTAGGCTCGGATTTATTCTGTTTGTGTAACTTTGAATCTCTTGTTTGGTGCCCGTTTATTAATTAGCATAGTTGCGGTGATGTGTAATGACTATCTGTTTTTAAACTTGTATATAGTACTAGCTGCGCCTTGCGGTATTACCCACGTTACTCTGCTCCAGTGGGTCGCAGCATGATGTTTTGTAGCCTATATGTTAATCCAGCGTATAACCAGCCAATTCGGTTCGGTAGTTTTTACGTGAAAGAGTAACAAACATCCATCCATCCATCCATCCATCCATACTTACTAACTTTCGCGTTTATAATATTAGTAGGATTGTAACAACTACAATACTGCATATTATATACATCACCGGAAATTAACACGAATCGTAAGAAGATCAACTTTCGTGCCACTCATTTTGTTAAATTTAGTTGCCAGTTTCAGTGAATGCGCATAATTATTATATTATTTACTTAATTAAGTAGTATGACACTTGACCTAATCTAACCAAATGAAAATATTACTACTGTTTTAAGAAAAAAAAAACTTCAACTTTAATAAGTCCTGTTGAACTCCATTGGTTTAGGTTTAAATTTATTTACCTCATTAGTTTACTAACTAGAAAGTTAATCAACTTACGATTCTTATTATTTCCGTTCACATACCTATACAACTAAAAGTTGCAAATCTATACTAAAACTAACTTATAAAACACAAATTATTTTAGACTAGCGGCCCGCCCCGGCTTCTCACGGGTGGACTTTTATACCCTACCCCTGCCCTATCCTACCCCTACCCTAACCCTACCCTACCCCTACCCTACCCCTACCCCTACCCTACCCCTACCCTACCCCTACCCTACCCCTACCCTACCCTACCCCTACCCTACCCCTACCCTACCCCTACCCTACCCTACCCCTACCCTACCCCTACCCTACCCTACCCTACCCTACCCCTACCCAAAAGTAGTGTCCTTCTCCCAGTTCTTAGCTACCTCCCTACCAATTTTCAGCCAAATCGGTTCAGCCGTTCTTGAGTTATAAATAGTGTAACTAACACGACTTTCTTTTGTTTTTAAAATGTATTCTGCTATTCAGGGCGGAGACAAATCCAACGAAACAAAAACCATGAAAATTGATCCAGCCGATCTCGAGTTATAAGTGTTGTAACAAACCCGTCTTTGTTTTATATATATACTAGCGGCCCGCCCCGGCTTCGCACGGGTGGACTTTTATACCCTACCCCTGCCCTACCCTACCCCTACCCTAACCCTACCCTACTCCTACCCTACCCCTACCCTACCCTACCCCTACCCCTACCCTACCCTACCCCTACCCCTACCCTACACCTACCCCTACCCTAACCTACCCCTACCCTACCCCTACCATACCCCTACCCTACCCTACCCCTACCCTACCCTACCCTACCCTAGCCTACCCTACCCTACCCTACCCTACCCTACCCTACCCTATCCCTACCTAAAAGTATCCTATGTCCTTCTCCCAGTTCTTAGCTACCTCCCTACCAATTTTCAGCCAAATCGGTTCAGCCGTTCTTGAGTTATAAATAGTGTAACTAACACGACTTTCTTTTGTTTTTAAAATGTATTCTGCTATTCGGGACGGAAACAAATCCAACAAATCAAAAACCATGGCAATCGGTCCAGCCGTTCTCGAGTTATAAGTGTTGTAACAAACACGACTTTCTTTTATATATATATATATAAAATAAGAAATAAGATAAGATATATAAGAAGATAGATGAAGAAGATGATATAGATATATCTATCTACTTGGCAACGTTCCTATAATGTTGGCAGCATTGCCATTTGACCAGCAGTTAACTTAAATACCATCACTCGGGGAACCTGCCGTAATATAAGTCGCTGCGAGGTTTTGTTAAATTTAGAAAAATTTAAAGAACTTTTATCATCGTAAAAAAGTATACGAAAACCTAAAAAAAGTTTAGCAGGGTAGGCCGCTAAAAGATATTGTTATGGTTTTTTTTAGTCAGAAGGTAAGAGAAAATAACAGTTTATGCAGTTTTATTTAATTTTTGTAAAGCATTTTAATTAAAATTATAAACGAGGAATTTGGTTCGTCTTTTTTAATAAATGGTAATAAAACTACATAGTGTTCGTGCCACTAAATATTGCGTTATAGTTCGTGAAGAGTAGTCCTACTCCTTCACCCCATGTTGAAAGAGTTGGACTATTTTTCACGCTCTTCAAGAGAAGCGTGGTGGGCCGCCGCCGGCCGACAGGATGAGGATGGCTAGTGCCGTTCACCTGCTGTACTGGCTTTCACTGTCCTTATATTGACCACTCTGCCACGCAACATCAGGTGAATAATTTGCCTGATTTTACATAAAAGTATCAAATTTTTACCAATACCATTCATCGCTCCCGCTCATCTCTCCGCTAAGCTCCACCGACCTTACTCACGGTCTATCGAGTGGTACTTCTACAAATAATACGTGTGTGTCAATAAAACACCATTACGTGATTTATTGCGTGCTCTACTATTTTATGTTGTGGAAAGAAAATATATCTGCTTAATTACCTATTTGGCTTGTTAGATAAACCACATGTAGCGCTTATAAAACTATTGACTACGTGCTAAGCATACGTAATTCTGAGACAGAATTGTGCCAGTAGAAGTGCAATTAGAAACTTTATTTGAAATCTGACACAGAATTACGTATGCTTAGCAATAGACATGAAGACTAAAATATTATATTTATTCTGTCAGTTAGATTACCAATACCTAAATATTGGAAATGTATTTTATTTAGTTCATCGAAAAAAAAAAATACAACGAAGATACAGCGCGTCACTTCTAGGTAAAATAAATAGTTGCCTAGTAGTGTTGCAGAAGCGGGTGGCTTCTGCAACACTACTAAGCAACATTTTATTGTACCTGTCTCCTGTAAGTCTCCTGAACTTTATACTTTGTTGTCGCTCTGTATCTTTGTAAATTTTTCTTGATTTGATTAATAAAAATACGTGACCAATATTTTTTAGTAATCTATTAAATATATATTTTTTAGTCTTCATACCTATTAGCTATTAAATTACAAAGTGACAGTTAAACGTTGATCACTGCGTCATTGGTTTGCTCTACTTGTTATATTGAGCGTTGAGATTGAGCATACAAAAAGCTCATTCGACGGTACACAGATGTCAAACTGCGGTCGAATTGGATGATAATTGCTAATGGTTATCCGGTTCTGTTGTTCTTCCTCTATGTTTGGCAGCAACTATCGTGCGTATTATATTTTAAGATCCTCTGGTCCTCGCGCTAGAGTTTTACAAGAAAGAAAAGGTGATAAGATATGACATCAAAGGAATTTTCGATAGAACCACTTTAGTAACAGACCCTCAATCAATTGAAATCTTCGTGTAGAAAAAAATATATTTATATATTTTATAAGGTAGATACAACGCTTAGCACGATCATTTAGTACTACTGCAAGTACTTTATGACGATGCTAAGCCAAAATCACCTTCCGCGTCCGATTGTGAACAGTCGAACTAAACTCACAAGAACTAAAATAAATCAATAATTTACTTTGTTAGTGGCGATTCTGTAAGGAACATTCTATAGCCCTGTAAAGGTCTGTCTGCCCGAAAATACGATAACGACTTAATCAAAATGTTGGGAAATAAAAATGGTAAATTTATGGGTTTGTGTCGTCCATGACGTGCTTTAATTGTGATATACGACTGTCTTATTGGTTAGCAGTAATACATTCAGGAGTAACTAACGAGAGGTCTACTAGATTCTTTTTCCGAAATCACCTTGCTCATCCGTTTGTGCACAGTTGAACTTAAATGAACCAATAATTTGCTTTGGTAGTGGCGATTTTATAAGGAACTTTCTAGAGTCCTGTAAAGGTCTGACTGCTCGAAAATGGGATGACGACTTAATCAAAATGTTGGGAAATAAAAATGGTAAGATTATAGTTTTGTCTCGTTAATGATGAGCTATATTTGTGATAAACGACTGCCTTATTGCTTAGCAGTAATACATTTAGGCGTAACTAGAGATTATTAGATTTTTTTTTCGACATAAATCTAAAAAGCCATAAAGAGCATATAAAGTGTCGGGCCTGCAGTTGATCTCTCACCGCACACTGATGGCCAATCACCTTAGAGCCTAAACTCCTTAGGCCGTCGTAGCTGAAATATCTACATGATAAGCGATAAATTTTTTTTAAAGCTTACTTGCAGAGTTTTGAAGTCTACTACTATTCTTGTTAATCCCTCGTGCTTAGCTAAAATGCTTGTGTTACGAGTGGGTTCACGTCGGTAATGCAATGGGTGGGGTTCGAACCGGCATGGCGACCTTTCACGTCGGTAATGCAATGGGTGGGGTTCGAACCGGCGCGGCGACCTCAAGATCACAAGTCCGAGGCCCTAGCTAGATTAGAAATAAATCCGTTGCATATAAAAAAGTAGTGCCATATTGCTCTCCCATTTTTACTGCAAGAATTTATGTATGTGTATTGTTAAAGCTCTGTATTTAAACTACAGTACGGTTACTTAACGCAATACTAAAAAATCCTTTCGTTTTTTTTTAATAAAAATATATTTGCAGTTTAAGTACCAAACATGTGAGAGCTTATTTATATTATGATTATTAAAATAGATTTATACACAACTCAATAAATATTAAATCGAACAATCGTACGCAGGTGTATTGCGTCAGCGCTCACTATTTTGACTCGAGTTTGATGGAATATCCAATTTATACCGCAATATACTGAGCACTGTATGTATTTGACAGCTGTTTTACTTTGTATCATTTGCACTTGAATTGCCTGTCAATTTGTATTTTCGTTTCCATCATTTTTACAGTTAAGCACTGTGTTTTTTTATTTATTATTAAATATATGGAGATCGTTAAACATTTATCTGCTACATATTTTACTTGTAAGATTACTAAGATGTGAATGTTAGTCCTAATTCAGGAAATTGGAGCTAAAGACCAGTCTCCATTATATAATCAACATCATCATCTCGTATAACGTCTACTGCTGTACATGGGCCTACTTCCAAGGGAGGATTTTTTGCCATAGTCACCACGCTTGGCAGGCGGATTGGTGACCGCAGTATTATTTTTTTAATATACAGGGAAACGCTGCTGCCCGTTCCTTGGAATCGCTTGTTATAAATGATGCTATAACAATCGGGATCAACGGCTTAACTTGCTTTCCAAGGCACGGTGGATAGTCCTTCAACCAACCAAAAAATCTGAAATTTACACAAAGATTATTTGTCTTGTGTGGGGATCGAACCCACGACATCCAAGACTTAAAGCGAGACTTATACTAATGTAACAATGTAATCACTATATGTATTTTGCTCGCGTATTGTATTTTTGTACTGTAGTGTAGAAATTAATAATTATTATTAGTCAAATATGGTTCCTTGGCACGTTATTAAATCGTAGTTAGAAACAAATTTGTTACGTACGCACACCGCTATACTGCTATTTAATAGACGGCTATAGAGAAATGGGAAATTAATTACAACTTAGTAGCGACCTAGGAAAATGTTTTGTTTATTGAAAATTAATAATTTACACTTTTAAATATTGGCGTAAATTTATACAAATATAATAAAGCTGAAGAGTGGTTTTTGTTTGCTTGAACGATCTTATTTCGGGAAATACTGTTCCGACTTGAAAAGCCCATTTATCGATGCAGGCCAAAGGATTGTAAGGTACCTATGGGAAAAGCCGTGTGGTTTCTGGCTTAGAATAGACCACCTTATGTCTTCCCATGGGTGTCGTAAAAGGCGACTAAGGGACATATGCATCTATTAGCTCAAGGTTTAGATCTTACTGCGATCACCAATCCGTCTGCCAAGCGTGGTGTTTATGGCAATATCCCTCAACGATCCTGGCTTGCCAAGGTCTGTTAAGAGGAGGCCCATGTTTGGACGTAAACGGGCTGTTGATGATGATGGGAAAATGAGTCACATCGGTGAAACCACACGCAGTAATCTAGTATTTATAATAAAATGGCATTATAACTATAATGGTTTACCTCGATTACGTTTCGATCAAGTTAAATTTATGCCCACACCACGACGCGAGGATCAATCTAATTGGATCGAAACGCTTCAAATGAACAAATAAAATAGTAGTTAGTCGCATTAATACTCGATAGGACTGTTTGTGAATGTAATAATGATAAAATTGACTTCTTTTCTTAAAATACGAAATAAACAAACTAAAATAACATCTTAGAAATATTTTGCACAACAGATGTCTGAATAATTAATACAACTAGTCTACCTGAGACTTAACTGCGCTTTCAAGTTAAGCTTATTAAAAATGAAATAGCTTAAAGTTACAACTGTCTGCAAACCGAATAATTTTCTTACTAAATTGTTCTTATTTTGTTCAGAGTTTCTTCCGTTTTCGTCTTCAAGACGGTCCGAATCACATTTACTAATGAAGTGCAGCTAATTGATAAATGTGGTTACTGAGATATAATATAAGTTAGGAACCCATTCTGGGAACCTTGCCAAGTAGAATAGATTTAGAATAGTAGTATTTTATATCTTAGTTTTAGTTTAAATTAGCTACTTTTAGTTGAATGTTATGTATTTTATTCATGTATAAGCCGCGCCATTATAGAAACGAATCTAAAATGGCGTCCATTAATGTCACTGACAGATGGTAGGATCAGCAAATAAAAAGAAAGATAGAAAGAAAGTTTGTTTATTGTATATGCAGATAAAATACAATTGTTAGTTTTATGTTTTGAAATGTGTAACGTATACAAAAAAATACATAATCTTTCATAAAAATTAGAACTGTTTATTTGCTTACTTTTCTTTAAAATTTTTTACCTCAACCACTCGCAAGTAAGTCGTGATTTTCCGTTAGCTTTCTTTACGGATTTTTTTTTTGCGCCGTGTGTGACTAAGACGTCAACAGTTTAGAGTGAGAGCGCATGATCGCCGCTGCCATTTTAGATTCGTTTCTTTATTGGCGCAGGTTATATTATGAGATTATCTTATATAAGTTATGAAATATTATATTAACTAGTAGAGTATTTTCTTATTCAATGTGACATGCCCTTCTAACACGTTGCACGCCATGTCGGGCAATGTGTTAGTTTGGGTATGTTACTTTAGTATAGATTTAACTGAATGTTTATTTCTAATTCAATCATGCTATCAGTGTTAAATGTTAAAATATCTTGTCAACATATTTGATAAAAAAAAAATATAGCTAGTTAGAAAACGCTAATAAGGGAACATAGGTATCACGCTTAACATTTCAGATTAATCTATATATGTACATACTAATATTATAAAGAGGAAATAATTGTATGTAGATAAGTATATTTGTAACGAATTGGCCCAAAAAGTACTGGACCGATTTTAAAAATTCTTTCACCCTTTGAATGCTTTATTATCTCTGATTAATATAGGCTATATTTAATTATGAAGTTCCCACGGAAATGGGAGTTCGAGTTATGCGGGTGAAACCGCGCGCGGGAAGCTAGTTAATATATACAGCTGAATAGTTTGTTTTGTTTGTTTGCTTGAACGCAACGCAACGCAACGAATCTCTGAAACTACTGGTCCAATTTAAAAAATATTTTAGTTTTAGATAGCCCATTTATAAAGGAAAGCTGTACTTTATTATTATTTATGAAGTTCCCACAGAAATGGCAGCTTCGTGTGATAAACCGCGGGCGGGACGTTAGTTTTTCATCTCATATAACGAGTATACTGACAATTTTTTGTTTCACAATTGCACTGTGACTTTTTTAATATAAACAATCGCCTAAAGTTTTGATAGGCCTACTTAAATTACATTAATATGCTACTCGGCAGCCAAATCTATTCGATTCTTGAATCCTATCCAAAACATCGGATTTTTATGCCTACTCTTTTCCATCGACCTTGATATTCAATCTTCTATAAAAATTAACATTATCCATGAACATGAACAGAAACTGTTTGAAGTGTTATTTTTATTTATAACTATTTAAAGTAATATCCATACTGAATATTAATCACTACTTGTTAGCGATGCACAGCAGCAATAAATAGGTTTTATATTATTTTATATTTTACTTTAGAACGTAGCTCGCGGCAATTGTTTTGTAGCGCAGTCGCACTAACGTTCGTGAGAAAAATATTGTCATCTAATGTGTCAACTGTTTTAAACGTGTAATTTTTAATAATATATTTTTTGGTGGATCAAACCTGTGTTTCTGTTCACCGTGATTGCCACTGTCGCGAACACCACTTGAAATCTATGGTGATATCATAAACAGGTAAAGATTGTATTTTTGTATGTTTGTTTCGAATAAACTCAAAATCTTCTAAACGAATTTTGATAATTCTATCACCCTTAGAATGCTACTTTATTCCTGAGTAACATAGGCTATAAAAGTCCATATGTGCGAAGCCTTGGCGGGCCGCTAGTAAGAGATAAAATAAAAATGAACAAGTCGTCATAGTCATAGAACAACGACGGTTTTGATAATTTTAGATATTTTTATTTTTTCTTAAAATGACATCTAAAACCCGATTGTTAAACTGTTATGTGGCGTACTGTAAACTTACTGTTTTGCAGAACCGTCTTTGTTCTACGACTATGACGAAGTGCCCATCTGTTGCCGTTACTGATATCGACCAAAAAAGGGCAAAAAAAACCACGTTTGTTGTATGGGAGCCCCCTTTAAATATTGATGTAGTATTTGTTGTTATAGCGGCAACATAAATACGTCATATGTAAAAATTTCTACTTACTAGCTGACAGACAGACAGCGAAGTCTTAGTAATAAGGTCACGTTTTTACCCTTCGGGTAAGGAGTCCTAAAAATGTTACCTACCGCGTCGTATGTTCAATTGCTATAGTTCCTTGAAAGTCAATGTCATCGTCAAATTTTACCTCAGCTTGTATAAAGTCTATAACTGAACCTTGGCCTCCCTTGAAGGAGGTTCGCATACACACACAAAGAAGGAGAGTCAACCAGCTTAGCAGGTGGGTTGGTGAACGCAGTATCATGTTATAACACACGGGGAAACGCTGTTGCCCGTTCCATGGTTTTAGAAGACTAGTTTCCCACACGTGGTTTTACCCGCGTAGTACAAGTGGGATCTTCATAATAAAATAAATAGGCTATCTAACACTGAAATTATTTTTCAAATCGGAACAGTAGTTCTTGAGATTTGCACGTTCAAGCAAACAAACATACCTACTCTTCATAATTTCAGCCATAGGACGTCCACTGCTGGACATAGGCCTCCCTCATAGATTTCCAGTTGCTACGGTTTGAGGCGGCCTGCATCCACCGTGATCCCGCGGCCTTTACCAGGTCATCCGTCTATCTAGTTGGTGGACGTCCTACGCTACGCTTGCCGGTTCGCGCTCTCCATTCGAGAACTTTTCGGCCCCAAAGGTTATCTGTTCTCCGTGCGATATGGCCTGCCCATTGCCACTTCAACGAACTAATCCGTTGGGCTAAGTCGGTAACCCGCCTTCTTCTACGTATCTCCTCATTTCCGATTCGATCTCGTAGAAAAACCCCGAGCATAGCCCTCTCCATAGCTCGTTGAGCGACTCTGATTCTGTTCATAAGGCCTATAGTGAAGCACCACATTTATAAAGGGATAAAATATAATGACCACCAAAAATATATACTTGACACCAGAAAAATAAAGTCTAAAATTATAATAGTACTAGCTATTTTAGTCACGACTGCACTTCAAATTGTATTCGAACACCAAATGTAGTTAATGATCACCAAATCTTAGCGAGCAAATTATTGCGCTATTTCTACCTTAATAAAATCAATGAAAAATGACAATCGGTTAGGTTAGGTTAGAGCTGCGGCCATACAACGCACGAGCCGAGCGAGCGAAGCGAGCGGTGCCGCGGCAGCGGCCGGCGAGTGCCAGAACCGAATAGTAAATTAGTAAAACATTTAGGTACTTTTGGTGATCATTTACTACTTTTGGGTTAACAATGATTTATTTGGAGTCATTTTGCCTTAATACGATAGCGAAATGTTAAAACTTTGGTTACAATTTTACATTAAAATGCGGGTTTAATTTAGGTGATCATTTTTACTATATCTGATGGTAAGTTAAACATAAGCCATTTATAAATAGATATTTTTTTTCTTTGATAGTGTATAGATTTTACAATTATTGGAACAAGCAACTTAAGGTGCTTTCCAAGGCACGGAGGGTAGCTCCTCAACCAACTAGAACCGGAAAGAAATATTAGTTTAAAAATAATAATACTTGTCCTTGTTTTCTATTCGACGAAAGTTTTCATTTTTTTATCTGCCTACCAAACGTATTTCAAATCTTTTATTGATATCGAAACAAAATACAAAAAGTTTAACTATAATAGTATTAAACACTCACGTATTCTCGTAATGGATGCCCCATAAGCTACAGCTTAGCAAACTATTAAAAGTATGGATTATAAAATGCAATTTCACAATGAAACTGGCTGTTGGATTAACCATTTTGATATACCTATAGGTGAACGGTTAGTGGTGTTCATCCGCAGTAGATAAATAATATTAATAACTACATGTGCCCGTAGGAATGCCACCTTTTTTTTGTTTTCTATTGTACTTTTAACAAAAAGTTGCTAAATATATAGTACTTTTGGGAAATTCAGAAAAAAAAAATAGTATACATTTATTTTGATATTTTTTCTACGTGTATTTGTTATTACACTGATTCGGAAAATAAGGTAAAAAACCTTTACAATAATTATAAGAGTCTCAGCATGTTAAATCCACATTAAAATAAATGAATAATTCATTGTTTTCATATACCGCGTTGAGGGTGTGGTCAAAATTTATAATGGCGTGAATTTTGGATTTTCAAAAAAGTATAGTACTTTTTGTACCTACTGTATTATTTTTTATAACATATTATATGTTATAAAATAATGCTTCTGAGGTCCAGATATAAATGAAAACCTTCTATTCCGTGCGAGGTGGTATATCAGGCGGCCGTGCAATTTCTTAGCGTCCAAATCTTGTAAGTTACTGCTATTCCGCGATGTCTGTTAATTTGTTCTGAGTGTTCTATATAACGCTGCTAGTTGGATTTTAGTCTTTATGTACTTACTATTTATAGATGACACTACAGGTCAATAGTTATAAAGCATGGGTTTAGACCCATCATCAGCCCATATAACGTCCACTACTGAACATGGGCCTCCACCCAAGGGGGGGGTTTGCCATAGTCACCACGCTTGGCAGGCGGGTTGGACCGCAGTAATATCTTGTAACACACAAGGAAACCCTGCTGCCCGTTACCTTGTATACGATTGATATATATGATGTTATAACAATCGAGGCCAACGGTTTAACGTGCTTTCCGAGGCACGGAGGGTAGTCCCTCGGCCAACCAGACCCGGGAAGAAATCTTAGAATTCTGACAGAGATTTCTTTGTCCGGCGTAGGAATCGAACCCACGATTGGATTAGACCCATGCTTTATACCTGTTGCCCTGTAGTGTCATACAGAAACGACGAAAGGCGAAGAAGTGACATCGACGCAGCGCAGATATGATGTTGCTTCAACATTTTTCCATACACAATGTATATACCTACGTAGGCGATGTGTCGTGAATTACGAGTACATACAAGAGACGTGGCGCGTCCGTGCCTTATCCCTTATACGTTCCGCTGTCTTCGCTTTACGTCAAATCTTTAAATTTGAAAGTCAATAAATCATTTAAGCCGTGAATTATTGTCACCTTATACCTATGACTACTTGATTTATTCACATTGGCTTACGTTTTTAAAAGGGTGACGTGTGTTATGCCAATATAATAAACAGACACCAGCATAAACCCTACACTTTCCGATAATCAGAAAATACTGTACAATTATTTTTTTTTAGAGTTTTTGCAGTCTAGTGGTATTCTTGCTAAGCTAAAATGCATGTGTTACAAGTTGGTTCACGTCGGTAGTGCCAACAGCAAAGGGTGGGGGTCGAACCGGCGACCACAATATTACATGTCCGACGGCCTAGCCATTGCCATAAAAAATACTTTGTTTATAATCCGTTTATATAATCATAACATATTTTGAAATATAAGTATATTACAGTATATAGCAGGGGTGGCCAACTTAATAAGACCTAAGATCGACTTTTTACCGTGTGCGATCGACTATATGGCATACCTATATAACTTTGAATCACGTATCGTATAAGTCAATCGAATGATAAATAGCTATATTTTCAGATTATTATACGACAACTCTAACTTTGTGCGTCTGTGGCACGTATTTTTAGACTAAAATATCACTTTTTATTATATAAGTTGATCGACTGTAATAGCCGCCGGGATCGACCAGTCGATCGCGATCGACCGGTTGGCCACCCCTGGTATATAGTATACTATATACTCAATAAAACTTATAAAACTGGTATAGAAAATTAATGCACATACCCAAGCGCTTATCCAATGTTATTTAAACAGGCTTATTTATGTTAAACAGTAGAACAAGCGAATAAAACAATTACACGCACGAGTTAATCAGAACAAATTCGGTAATCATTAGAGATCAGCGTAAATTGGCACACAATTCTATCACATTTATAAAATAAATCGTATTATGATTGCGGTTTAAGCATGGCTGCCTTGTTAGTCTAGCGGTATGTTCAACCGCAAATAACGAACGAAACAAATGATATTATACTAGTTGAGGGTTGCCGGTACGCCGGGACATGTCCCGGGTTTCAAGCGTCAGGTCCAACAAGACGATTGTCCCGGTGAAAAAAAAGAACCCTGCTTTGCAATAACCATGCCCATGTGAAGCGGGTGTTTTCCCTTATTTCAGCGTGTCTTGTAACTTGTAAGGGTAGTCCTTTTAAATTTATTTCTGTTGTTTCTTAATGTATAATGATGTGTGTAAAATGTTGTTTCTGTAAGCAAGTATGTAAGTGAAATTGTGAGCTACCTGTAATACCCCTCCCCCCAGTCATTTGTTCTGATCAGCGCAGAAACAAATAATAATGAAATAATGTATTATACAGCACTTAGGTATTTACATACACTTGTACTTGTCAGAATCACAATGTTACACAATTAATCTTATTCTTAGTTTAATCATAAACTAGATACTTAACTAACAGGTAGCAAATTGTAGGATATTACAGATAAAGCCTTGTCTTGATCCATATAGACATTTGGTAAAACATACAATAAAGTGACACACACCTGGGGGCACCCTTAAGGGGTTAGGACCACGACCACTCCACGACCATCAGTGGTCGTATCACTGTTATACAAGTCAGATTTATGAACATAGAACATTTATAGCAACCCAATACTAGTTGCTACTCTCGACTTTTTTCCGCGTATAATATGGATTTTATAATCTATTGTACATACATACGCATAGACATATACACAAAAATCTTTAATTTTGTTTTTGTTGTAAGTACCCTATAAATATCCATAAAACTGTGAGTAAAACCTTGTTATTTTACAAAACAGACACTAGAAAATTTATCTCGAAGAAAATTCGCAGCCTGAAATCAAGCTGTCGGTGATATTTCCCTCGTGCTTTGTAGAGCATGTTGCTCAATAAATCTAGATTTAAGGGTAGAGATTGCACCTGTTTTTAATCACACAATAGGTGCTAAGACTAAAAGAATATATGTAGTCAGTTACATTACTAAAAAATATCGGACACGTATTTTTTAATTATTAAATCAATAAAAAAATACTAAGATAAAATCAAAAACAATCTTTAAAGTTCAGGAGAGGGAGTCTTGTGACGTCACTATTAGGTAAAATTGTACCTAAATTTTAACGCGCTGTGACTTCGTCATTTTAAGTTTGAAGAAGGAAAAAAAAATACGAGTCCATTTTTTTGGTAATCTAAGACAAAAAAAATCTATTGAGACTCAATAGATTTTTTTTTCATCCCTAATGTGTCTTTAATACATCCGCACCGAACCGATTCCCTAGAGTTTGGCCGTCGCACTGTAGCCAAAAATGTTTAAGGAGGAACACACAAACGAAGATTGACAATTTTCTACATTGGAAATGAAGGAACAACAAAAATTCATTACAAGAACATTGGATAGTCCATTAGACTACATGTGCTGAATAAATAATAGGAATCCTTTTATACAATAATACTTTTATAAGATTAACTGAAAAGGAATGAGTACAAGTAGCGTCTTGGAATTTTAATCCAATGAAATAACTTAGACTTAACTTTTTTTTTTTAAGATCCAAGATCCAAAAAAAGCCAAAATACTTATGTTACAACGATTGGGTTCACGTCGCGTCGGTAGTGCAGTGAGTGCGGATCGAACCGGCAAACTAGGCACGTTCCTAGGGGCGTGAAGGTACTAAGGGGTGGAATAAACTGTAGTCGAGGCCAATACAAGTCGGAAAAACGAAATACCAGCTCCAAATTGGAGTAAACCTCTACCACACATGTAGTAACGCCAACTACAGTGATAACATTTTTACTAGTACTAGGTTATTTATAAAATACGGGCGCCGATAAGATACCTGCCTACGGCGTTCTCAACGTTCAATCCCCCTCTGGGCCTTTATTTTTCCGTGAGGAAATGCATTTACGCATTCCCACCGCCGCTACAGCGTATTCGCGCGCTGGCGGTGGGATATGTGAGACTCGCCCTCTCCATAGCGTGGTATGCTAAACTCATACCACGAGGAGAGGACCCTATCAACCACTAAAACCTCCCGGACACTCCTTCCCCCTCTGGGCCTAGCCATTGGGCTATGGCCGCTTTGTTTAAGAAATGATATAGCAGCTGTCGCATTAGTCTACCTAAGTAATACTCGTATGTTCGACCGTAATTGAACTACAAGTTGGAGGACGGCAATTAATGCCAAAAAACATCCAAATTGTTATACCTAAATCCTAAACCTTTGGCTTAAAGAACATTTTATTTATATTATCCAATGACTTTTATTTCTTTGTGCCAAATCATAGTTACATTAGGGTCGCGGCTTCAAACCCGAGACCAATAACAGTAACTCAATTTTTGGCCTATCCGAGGATCGATCCTCGGGTAGGCCAAAATTTGTGTTGCTAGAAGCTTTCTGAATAGAAAAATCGAAGTTATAGTTTAAATTCTGGAAATTGGTGGTGCTCCACCCGTGCCTCGGACAGCAGGTTAAGAAGTTGATCTGTTACAGGTCTTGTCGGTAGAAAAGTCCTATCCGATTTAAATCCTTCTAATATTATAAACGCGAAAGTTTGTAAGTATGGATAGATGTATGTTTGTTACTATTTCAAGCCAATACTCCTGAACAGAATTGGCTGATATTTTGCACCGGGATTGGTTATACGCTGGATTAACGTAAAGGCTACAAAACATTACACTCCGACCTACTGGAGCTGAGTAACGCGGGTAAAACCGCGGGGCGCAGCTAGTAGTAAATAGAGAGTGTACCTGCGTTGTTTTTTTTTTTCGGACGAACATTTGTAGTTAGCCCTGACGCTTTTGCTACTTCATCGGACATATGTACCTGCGTTGGTATACACACTTTTGCACTATATAAGATGCAACGCAGATAGCTAGTCGCCTTAGAGCCACCTTTTATACATAGAAAAAAGAAAAAGAATACTACGTTGGTGTACGAGTCTATCCCAGTCTACAGTATTTCAAAAACAAAGGCTTGTTCCGTTAAACGTTGGCAGTGTTATTTCATCGTTCATTTTGAAAAATTAAAACGAGCGGTTTGCTCTTAGCGGTGTTCCTTTTCTGTCTATTGTATTTGAAATACTGTATATTGCCCATTACTACTACATACAATATAACAATACAGTGAAAATAACTAAAAAATAACGGTGTTCTATATTAGCATTTAAATTTATAAGAAAGTACGATTTTGTATATACTGGAAAGTAAGGTACACATAGATTTCTTGTCCGGCATGAGAATCGAACCTATGGCCCTACAGACTTAGATAAAACGAGACTTACACTGCTTCAATCTAACTTGTAAAACAATATTATAATCAGCCCGTTTAACATCCACCGGTGAACATTGGCCTCTTATGTAATAACATGCACAGGGAAACGCTGCTGTCCATTCCCTGGTGTGCGATTGTTATAGATGGTGTTATAACAATCGGCATCAACGGCTTAACGTGCTTTCCAAGGCAAACAGGACTACCCTCTTGACTGGAGTACGACTTGCTCTCAAAGATTTCTTATCCGGCCCAAGAATCGAACCCACGACTTCCGAGACTAATACCGCTACGCCACGGAGAAATACTCATGTAAAACTTAATGTGTTTTAGAAGTGGTTTTCCTAAAAGTTACCCGTTTAAACTCGGAGAGCACATTAAGTGTTCGGTTTCAGCTGTCACGAACAATAGCATCTAAATCTAGGACAATTGTTAGAGGATGCCTTAACGAATCTTACTACTTGCTTTAAGTTTGTTACTATACCTAGCTTTTGACAAGAAAATCTAAGATTTTTTTCGCGTCTGGTTGATTGAGGACCCACTTTGTCTTGGAAAGCACGTTAGGCGTGTTTTTTTTACCCCATTGTTATAACATCATTTATAGCATATAGAAATACTATGAAACTGGGAGCAGCGTTTCCTTGTGTGTCATAATTATTACTTAATACAGCGGTGACCAACCCGCCTGCCAAGCGTGGTGAATATGGTAATAAGCCAAGTACAGCTGTGAACTTAAAACAGACTGATGATACGACCCGATAGTTGTATTCAATTGATCATTTTTTTTAATATGGTTCCGTTGATAATTATAATGAAATTACATACATACGTAAGCTCACGCCTGTTTCCCAGCGGGGTAGGCAGAAACAATGGACCTCCACTTGCTACGACACACACATCTTTCGCTTCATTCACTCTCATACCAGCACGCACGTCGGTTAGGTACTCTATCTTATTTGAGCTTTTGCGGGGATGTCTCCGATTTGGTCAGAGGACGTTCGTCGAGGACTTCCACTTCCGACTGTGCCACTCACACTAGCCAAGTAAATATATAATGAAATTCTCTATCTAAATTTATTGTACAGCTGTATAAACCACAACATTCCAATAGAAACTTGACGTCATTCGAATAAGCAAAAACCACACGGAAATCCATAGACAAAAAAATAGTCGCCATGATGTCGAGGGAACAAAAAAATGTGTTTACGTAGATACCGTGTCATTAACCACATTATACAAAAACATGGACATTTTCAATACAGCTGATTCATTTATAAAAACGTCTTTTGGTGACCTATATAAAAAATAACTAGTAGCATTACTTACTTACGAATATTAGAGGGTATTAAACGAATTAAATGATATTTATTCAGCACTTAGGTATTTACATACACTTGCACTTTTCAATTATACACAATGAAATATGATTAATATAATATAATTAAATACAAAATATTGCAACTAAAATCTATTGTGGATTAGCTAATGGTATGTCTGTCAGTCTAGTATCACGTCATATGCATAGTAATAACAATAATTAATTCTATAATTAAAATCTAAATATAACTTACCTCTATAGAAATAGGCACGTCTTTAAACAATATTTTTAGATATAAGCGACACATGCCTGAGGGCATCCTTAATGGGCTAGGGCCACGGCACAGGGCATCGCTAATGCTATGAGAAATTTAAAAAAAAAAGAGGGAGTGATAACTGGCACGGACTACAGGCACTGGATCAACGGATTGGAACAGGGGGCCAACGCGGTCCTCGGTATGTCCGGCGAGGACCCTAGCCTAGCTAACCTGCAGGTTTCTCTAGCTACCTAAGTGGACGGCGGTATATTTAAAGTGGATCTGTAAAAAATCTGGCATTTGACATTCTGATTATTAATTATAGGTATCCCGCGCGCTTTGACCCGCATAAATCCCGTTCCCATGTGAGCTTCGTCTTAAAATATAGCTAATAGCACTCACAAATAATGTGGTTTTCTATTCGTAAAATAAGTTTTAAATCGCTTCAGATACCCATCAACCACACAAACTAACAAACTCAACCTCGTTAAAATAATATTATAGACATTTAGTTTTAAGCTTATTATAACTATATCAAATTTTCCGGTGTTTTATACTATTCCTAGTTTTGAGCTTCATTACTTATTGATATTAATTTTTGTTGCTTCAGTGGAATCTCGTTTTATTTTTTGGACTGACATACGAGATTACTACAAAGGGTTTGCTACTTCATCGGGCATAAAGGCGAACAGGATTATCCAGCCTTCAAAAATAGTTGCGGAATGGGAATGAAGCCTAAAAAATTCTATTTAATCCGTCAGTTAGATTACCAAAAAATTTAGGACACGTATTCTATTTTTCCCTCCATTAGAAAATTAAAACGGACTTACAGCGCGTTGAAATTTTGTGTGAATTCACTTCTAGGTACAAGTTTATCTAATAGTGTTTATCTTCAACCTCCTGAATTTTATAGTTTGTTTTTGCTCTGTATCTTTGCCAATTTTGATCGATTTGATAAATAAAAAAATACGTGTTCAATATTTTTTAGTCATGTATATTATATATTATAATTCTGCTATAAAATGTAAATAAGTTATCGCAAAAAAATCGAGTATACATCACATTACTAAAACCGTCACAGTTGATCCTACAAAACAAAGCTAGATTTCAAAAACAATAAAAATTTGAGACTTTGATATAATAAATGAGAGGATTTCTACTAAGACCCGTCCTTGAATTTTGCAATTAATTTTAAAGCAGCTTCTTCAAGCTTGAAATTTACTACACAAGTTATAATTAAAAGCTAAGAAAATGGCGAGAAATATAAGAAGTATAATTACTTAATACTGCGGTGTTAGCGGTTCCGGAACGATATCTGGAAGAGCTAGTGATTTTGGATTTATACGGGCAATCCAGACTTCAAAATGGTATTGTCTTGGTATTTAACAAAATTGGATAAACGGTAATGTTTCTTCTCTCTTTTGCTGTTGCTGTGTATTTTCCCGTTTAGAATTATAGACCATCCCAACTCTTTTTATGAGTTTGCAAGAGACGAAAGATACATACACCTGATGGATGAATGTTTTTAAACTTTCGCGATTTGTACACATAATTTTTAGTAGACGCAGGTCTCAATCGCGGTACAATTTTAAGGCAAATCATTACACCAGTCGTGATCACGGATAGGTCTATCCGTGACCACGAATGGTGTAACCTATGTCGAAACGTCGGATTATTAAAAAGGTTTGCCTTAAAATTGTACCGTGATTGAGACCCGCGTCTACTAAAAATTACCTGATGGATGAGCGACTAGATCTGCTGGCCAAGCGTGGTGATTACGGTGATATCCCTCAAAGACCCTGGCTTGCCAAGGTCTATTAAAGAAGAGGTTTAGCAGTAGATATAAGAAGATGCAGAGCTGGTGAAGTACTGGACCGATTAGAAAAAAATATTTCAATATTAGATAGCCAATATAATTATAGTTTTAAATATATGTATATAGTATGAATGGACGATGGATGGACTGTGTAAAAGATGATAAGGTTAGAAAGGGGGTGACTGTCGAGATGGCGGATAATAGAGAAGTATGGAAGAAAAAGACCATGTTCCGCCGACCCGAAATAAATTAGGATAAAGGCAGGAGAATGATGGTAGCCAATATATCATAACGTTCAGGCCAATTGAAGCAGAGCACAAATTAAGAATATTTCAAAATCGGGGTTAGCCCAAAGTAAATATTTCAGACTGACGAAGTTACGTGCCCAAGATAGTAACTTATATTAGAATAAAAATAAATATAAAAAATGGCACTTATTAAGTTTCTGTTCCAGGAACGAATGAATGAAGGAATGAATGAAATATTTAATAAACGTGAATTCATTTACGGATCAAGTTATTTTCTAATTTTAGGTACAAGCTTATGAAAAGAAAAAAGTTGATATTAAACTGAAAATAATTAATAGATATCTTTTATTTAAATTATTATTTAATTGTTTTCCTAGATCGTTAGGGAAACCCAATTATTCTTTGAATAAAAGCTGAACTGTTTTGTTTATCTATTGTTAAGACGGTTTAGTCAATTCCAGTAACATTTATAGTTAAATTAATAAGGATTTACATAAATGTAAGTATGTTCCAAATGGTAAAGGACAAAAAAATATCATATTACTTTCATCTTTACTAATTCGATATAATTCTTTCAATAATATTCCATGATACCCGAGCTTACAATAAATTCTGATTGATTAATTTATGTTGATTATTTATATAAATTTAGTCACTTTTTAATCCTTACTTTAAGTAATACTACATTCCCTCGTGAGGTTTCAAGCGCGTATCTCTCTTTCCTATGAGAACTTCATAATAAAATACAGCCCATAGCCTTCCTCGATAAATGGGCTATCTAACACTGAAAGTTGTTCCTGAAATAAGCGCGTTCAAGCAAACAGACAAACTCGTCAGCTTTATATTAATATATATTATAAACGCTAAATACTCTTGCACGCAAAAACTTTCGAACAGATTTGGCTTAAAATTTGCACGCAGGTAGTTTATAAGCTTACCATATAGGCTACAAAATATCGCGTCCCAACCCACGCTGAACATAGGCCTCATCGATTTCGAGCGGGAACAATTGCTGGCGGCTTACATCCAATGACTTACTGCGACTTTTATGTGGTCGTCGGTCCATCGTGCAGTTGGTCGTCCCACGTTGCGCTTGCCAATTCGTGGTCTCCACTCGAGAACCTTACAGCCCCATCAGCTGTCAGTTCTTCGAAAAATGTACAGAGTAACGCGGTTGTTATTAAAAAACTGTTATTTTATTTTTGTATATCAAGCCAAAGCCATTTATAAACACCAAAATGTAAATATATTTGTCACTTCAGACATAGATTTTATTTAATGTATACCATTGCTTCTCAATGTAACATAACTAATTATTTATTTAATTAATCTTTAATTAAAATAAAGTATCAGTGTTCGTCAGTAGACCTAGACGTCACCTTCGCGTAACGTTAGTAGTCAATATGACGTCTGAAATACTTTGATCTGCCACTAGTGGAGATGGCTGGTATATTTATTTTTGGTTTATTTTCTTAAAATAAAATAAGTATTTATGAAATAAGACGTTAGAAGGTCGCAGTTTTTCATCATATTAGATACTTTGTAAAGTCTTCTATGTATGTGTGTAGATGAGTGGACTGATGTATGTTTATAATATCATCATCAGCCCGTATAATCAGACCTCCTCGCGAGGAAGAGTTTTAGACATAGTCACCATGCTTGGCAGGCGGGGTGGTGACCGCAGTACTTTGTTGTAACTCACGGTGTTGCCCATTCCCTGGTAGATGATGTTATAACAGTCTCTCAGCCAATCAAACCTGGAAAGAAATCTACAGAATCTACAAAAAGATTTTCTTGTCCAGCGTGGTGAACGAACCCACGACGTCCGAGATTCAAAGCGACCTACACAAAATCTACCTAATCCATTTGACCGAATTTAACTATATCAAACTTCTATCCTACTATGACTGAAGTTTGGACGGTTGAACACCTGGAGTGTTTTGTGGGTAAAACTTAGAGAATACATACAACTATAGACGCCGCGGCAGCGGCCGCCAAACTCCAGATCCCTTCTATTGTTGGTGAATCATTTGGGTTAGATGCAACTGAACGTTATATAAAAAGAGCAATATACTAATTGAAAATTATATGAGATTTTATTTTATTTTTTGTTTTATAGCATATGAAAATTATATCATGTGAACGTTATTTCAAGTGATAATATATTATCTGTTATTATGGCATATATGTATTACACACCACTATAGAGCGCAGATCGTCCGTCTAACAATCAAATCAAATCAACGTATTTACATATTTCTTGTTGTATTTTGGTTCTGTGAATTAGTTTTGCTACATGCTACAATTCATCATAATTATCACAAAACATCAAATATAAGTCGCCAACTTAATATGTCGAGTATTAATTTTTCCTAAGAAACCACGGTGTTGTTTATCATCAACCCGTGCTACCAGTTCATATTCTGTACGGCGCTACATATGCTCTAAGGGGCTGTATAATAATAATATCACAAGGAGACCCTCTATTTGTGGTATTATTATTATATATACCATACATAAAATATCTAGTTAGAGCCACGAGGCTTTTGCTACATTACCGGGCATAAAAGCGAGTAAAGCTTCAGCCTAGGTTTTAGGGAGACCAAACGCATTCCCGTTGAAGAATGCTATAAAAAGCATAAGCATTTTAAACATAAGTAGCGCGGAGTAGCACATTTCCAACACGGAATTGAAAAAAAACCGGCCAAGTGCGAGTCGGACTCGCGCACGAACGTACTAGTTGTAAGTGTCTACCTATTTTTGATATCAAGAATACAACAAGTAACATAGTATAAAAGTTCTTGTAGTTCGTTGTAACTTTGATCGATGTTAATAATAGTTGATTGAATGAAAGGTAAATTGCGGTTAACGGTTTATGACATGTTAAAAAAAAACTACTTACTTGATCTCGTTCAAACCAATTTTCGGTGGAAGTTTGCATAGTTATGTACATCACATATTTTTTTTAGTTTTATCATTCTCTTATTTTAGAAGTTACAGGGGGGGGGGACACACATTTCACCACTTTGGAAGTGTCTCTCGCGCAAACTATTCAGTTTAGAAAAAAATTACATTAAAAACCTCACCATCATTTTTGAAGACCTATTCATAGATGTATCACAAGTATGGGTTCGATGAAAAAATTTTTTTTGAGTTTCAGTTCTATATATGGGGAACCCCAAAATTTATTGTTTTTTTTCTATTTTTGTGTGAAAATCTTAATGCGGTTCACAAAATACATCTACTTACCAAGTTTCAACATTATAGTTCTTAAAGTTTCGGAAAAAAGTGGCTGTGACATACGGACGGACAGACAGACAGACAGACATGACGAATCTATAAGGGTTCCGTTTTTTGCCATTTGGCTACGGAACCCTAAAAAAGTGTCTTTCCCTACTTTTTTACGTAAAGATATTAACGAAAAAGTTTTAATACCCGCTCAAACATCCCTTTATTGACAAAAGTACAAAGGGAATTCTCTTTTAGTTTGTTAAGGGTCTAAAGAAACAAAGACTGAAAAGCGATTACAGACCCTAAACTTCCTTAAATTTACAGTTCCCTACTTACTCTCTGTTATTGAATCCAGTTTATAATTGAGAACATAAATACAATTATTGATATAAGCTGTTAGCGAGTTTTGGTAACTTATTAGTCTATCAGTTATCCTAATTAAATATTACCTAGCTAGATACTGTCGATTCGGCGATATGTATCTGAAATAGATATCTAAGGCGTCGTTATTTCATCTTTTTTTTTTACTGACAGTGTGAAAATCATAACGATAAAAATACGTCCCTAATTAGATAGTTACGTTACCTTAATTAGAAAAGGTACCTTTCATACTAGGCCGCAATCAAATATGAATGAAAAGAGTGAGCGAAATATTGTAATTACCTACTTAGGTACGCATTTTTACGGTTACGATTTTCGCACTATTCCAGTAAAAAAAAGATAAAATAACTATGCCTTACACATCTTTTTCATAAACATATCACGCACTATTGTTTTCAAGACAGTAAAAAAAGTCACCCAGTATATATATTATATATATTAACGCTTCTATATTAAGTCTTTACAAAACAGACTGTCTAAGCGTAATATTTGTTTCAATATAATGTTTTACAAAACAACCATGTTAGAAACGAATATAATGAAACAAGTCTATGTAGGTCGAATTAAGTAATCAAGTGCAAAATTATTTCATTTAACTTCCTCATACTCCGGGGAATGAATAAAGGCAGCTATTATGTTATATGTTATGGTTATTTGATTATGTGACATATACTCGTAACTTACAAGCTTCCCGCGCACGGTTTCACCCGCGATGCTCCCGATTCCGTGGGAAATTAAACATAAGCTAAAATACTCAAAAAGTACCTACTAGACCGATTTCAAAACATTTCTAGAATTTTTATGCGTAACCACATTTCACTAAAATATTCAAGGTATTCAGCGGCTACAAATAAATCCTACTGATATTATAAACGTGAAAGTTTGTAAGTATGGATGGATGGATGGATGTTTGTTACTCTTTCACATAAAAACTACTGAACAGAATTGGCTAAAATTTTACACCGACATAGGTTATACGCCGGATTAACATATAGGCTACGAAACATCACGCTCCGACCCACTGGAGCAGAGTAACGCGGATAAAACCGCGGAGCGCAGCCAGTGTTTTTATATATCTACAAAATAACAAACGTGCGAAATGATGTAAACGTAATAATACGTAATCTTCCGTATTTTCAAGTATAAACAACTCCGTGAGTAACGCTCAGAGTGTTTGTCTATTTGTTTATCATAGCTAATCTCAGATGTACATCACGTCAATGTATGTACAATGTTGTTTGATACAATCATATCATGACTACAAAATTTGTGTTGCGTTCGTTATTTTATATGTTAGCTACATAGTGAACTGTAATAAAATAAAGTTTTTTTTTGCTTACGTAAACCTATTGCAGGCATTTGCAAATAGTCAAAACATTTTTAGGCTCATTCATATAATATATTAAATCTATTAATTTAGTTTATTATTATATTTATAATAATAATAAATAGTTTGTATTTTATATTTATTTAGAGTAAAAGATGTCAGGTATGAAAATACAATTTTATTTTTCATCTATAATTTAATAATAGATCTTTAGCTATGAAATTGCCATTTTGTATGATTTTTTTCATGTATTTTTAGGGTTCCGTAGCCAAATGGCAAAAAACGGAACCCTTATAGATTCGTCATGTCTGTCTGTCTGTCTGTCTGTCTGTCTGTCTGTCTGTCTGTCCGTCCGTATGTCACAGCCACTTTTTTCCGAAACTATATGAACTATAATGGTGAAACTTGGTTAGTAGATGTATTTTGTGAACCGCATTAAGATTTTTACACAAAAATAGAAAAAAAAACAATAAATTTTGGGGTTCCCCATACATAGAACTGAAACTCAAAAAATTTTTTTTCGTCGAACCCATACGTGTGGGGTATCTATGAATAGGTCTTCAAAAATGATGTTGAGGTTTCTAATGTCATTTTTTTCTAAACTGAATAGTTTGCGCGAGAGACACTTCCAAAGTGGTAAAATGTGTGTCCCCCCCCCTGTATCTTCTAAAATAAGAGAATGATAAATCTAAAAAAAATATATGATGTACATAACCATGCAAACTTCCACCGAAAATTGGTTTGAACGAGATCAAGTAAGTAGTTTTTTTTTAATGCGTCATAAACCGTAAACCGCAATTTACCTTTCATTCAATCAACTATTATTAACATCGATCAGAGTTACAACTAGCTACAAGAACGTTTATACTATGTTACTTGTTGTATTCTTGATATCAAAAATAGGTAGGCACTTGCAACTAGTAGGTACGGAACCCTTCGTGCGAGAGTCCGACTCGCACTTGGCCGGTTTTTTTATTTGTATTAATCGAAGTAATCACCCATGCAATCAATGCATCTTTGCCAACGCAGTGGCAGTTTATTGATGCCCTTCTTAAAGAAATCAGCTGGACGGGAGGCAACAAATTCTTCAAAGGCATTTTGTACTGCCTCTCGGGTATTGAATTTTTTTTCCGCCAAGAAGTTATCCAAATTCTGGAAAAAGTCGTAGTCTGTCGGCGCAAGGTCTGGTGAGTGGGGCGGATGACGGAGAGCTTCCAACCCCAGTTCTTGCAACTTGGAGACCGTCTGCTGTGCAGTATGAGGTCGCAGTCGATATAACAATGCGGTTCAAAATTCCTTCATTTGTGTGTCTGTTGAGCAGTGCAAGACACGTCTCGACGCGTACTTCGCGCTGGCGATCATTGAATTTGTGGGGCACCCATTTGTCAAGCTTTTTTACCTTGCTATTGTTTTGACGCTAACGTCGAAAGCTGCTGCTAATTCAGCCGTAGAGTATCATCAGCTTCCACAATCGCCTTTAATTCGTCATTGTTGACCAAAGTCTTCGGACGACCGCGAGGTTCATTTTTCAGGTCGAAATTTCCAGAATGGAAGCGAGCAAACCAATAACAGATGGTGCGTTGGTTTGTTGTGTTAGCTCCGTAAACGTCGTTGATGTTGCGTGCCGCTTGTGCCGCGTTGCTGCCACGACGGTACTCATATTCCATAATTACTAGAATTTTTAACGTATCCATGATGACGAAAAAGATTGAAATGCGATGAAAATGTAACACTAATCAATAAACAAATGACTACTTTTGGAAAAAAAAACATGTTTTTAAAATAAAATTAATTTGAAATTAGAATTCTTAGCCAAACAAAAATTTCATAGGTAAAGACCTAAAAGTTTACTGTGCCTCTGAATCTATTGGCTAATTTCGTATAAAAATAGGCGCCTTATAATAAATAAAGCTTATTTAAATTGTTTATAATACAAAATTACTTACAATTAACCGAATAAATAATTTAATTGGGATGGCATTTCGATTAAATTTTAGTTGTTTTTAGTAAAGTTTTCGCAATGCTGTTGTGTGGCGATGGTATATTATAATTATGACATTAGAATGCCTTAGTTAGTTAATCAGTGCAATTTCCTTTTATGGTATTTATACAATCACAATGACGACATGACAGCACTGAAGGAATACAATGTTATTTAAAAATAAGATTGTAAAAAAAACTGTATTCACTCGCCAATACATGCGTTTTATGTGTATTAGCATTCAGTTGCATTTTATTGTTCAGTATAATATTTTAAAATAACTAAAATTTTATATGACCAAAAATCTACTTTATCGTGCTTACAAAAAGGTTGATATTAGTTCAAACGGTGTAGGCTGTCAGATATTGATAAAATAAGTGACTAGGTACTCGACGTTCAAAGTGACCAAAAGTGATTCAAGTTCTTGGGCTGTTTCAGAGCCGACTGCGATACCCACTTAAATGGCAATGTGGTTTTGACTGTAAGTACTTTCCGTTCGTGTAGTCTGTCTTGATGAAGGCATTTTATTTACAATTAGTTATTCGTGTTCGGCGTCAAGTGGTAAATAATTCTAATATTATCTATAGATATTTTTAAATGATATTTTGGACAGAGTTTTCTCTGATATAATTAAGCAAATACTTGAGTCCTATTCAGTCAGCCGACACCGGACTATTTGGGCAACCACGCCTACCCGTACTAGTGAGATTATATAAATGTAATTTAATAGATATTTTATATAGACAGCAACTATATAATGAAATTTTGTAAAATGGCGTATTGTTTTAGCAGCCGAAAAAAATATAGTATGGACATATTATTACTATATGTCCATACTTTCAATAAGTATCATCATAAGCCCATATCAAGTCCACTACTGAACTTGGGCCTCATTGCGATGGGAGTTTTGCCATAGTCACCTCGCTTGGCGGGCGGATTGGTGGCTGCAGTATTACGTTGTAACACACAAGAAAATGCTGCTGCCCGTTCTCTTGTATACGCTTGATATAGATGATGTTATGATAATCAGGACCAACAGCTTAACTTGCTTTCCGAGTCACGAAGGGTGGTCCTTCAGCCAACAAGACCCGAAAAGAAATCTTAGAATTTACACAAACTTTTCCTGTCCGGCGTGGGGATCGAACCCACGACCTCCGAGATTTAAAGCGAGCCAAATACCGCTACGCTACGGAGGTTGTCGATTATGCTCAATAAATTACAAGCTAATATTATTTTGTTCGTATTTGGACTAAGAACTTGATCAGTCCAGTTTTGAGAACTTGATCAGTCCATTTACGTCCGCTGCTGAACATGAATCTCCTCTTAACAGATCTTGGCAAGCCAGAGCTGTTGATCGATGTAAGATGGTAAGTAACCTTGAACTGATAGATGATGCTGCCCATCTATCAGCTGTATGTCTCTTAGTCGACACTCAAGACACCCATGGGATGACATGAAAAAAATAAACTAATACATACATAAGCTCATGCCTGTTTCCCAGCGGGGTAGCCAGAGACAATGGACCTCCACTTGCTACGATCCCCTTTTGCGAGGATGTCTCCGATTTGGTCAGAGAACGTTCGTCGAGGTCTTCCCCTTCCAACTGTGCCACACACACTTGCATGTATACCTGTTTTGTCAATCTTTCTTCATGCATTCTTTCCACGTGAGCAAACCATCTCAACATTCCCTTCTCTATCTTCGTAATCACGTCCTAAAACTAATAAACTTAATATAAATTAGATTAAAATGTTCAATAGAAAATATTTCAAATAGGTTAGATTCGTTACAATATTGTTACCGTGGACATAATGTCCACAAAGTATGTCAAAATGTCGCAATTTCAGTGAGCAACCATGACGCCTATCAACTGGAGTCCAAACAAGTTGTTTGCGAAGTAATGTGAGCCTCCATTATAACTGTTTGCTGTATCTGATAGTTAGATAAAAGGAATCGGCTACACTTCACTATTATCTTGACCGAATGATCAATAAATCAGCTTCGAGTGCTGTCGAATCTGTGCAGTATATGACAGGCATTTTTTTGTATAGAAGTTTTATGTTAGTGTTCTATTTTGAGGGTTCCGTACCCGAAGGGTAAAACGGGACCCCATTTCTTAGACTTCGAGGTCTGTCTGTCTGTGTCACCAGGCTGTATCTCAAGAACTGCGATAGCTAGACAGTTGAAATTTTCACAAATGATGTATTTTTGTTGCCGCTATTAAAAAAAATATTTTATGGGGGCTCCCATACAACAAACGTGATTTTTTTGCCCTTTTTTCTCGATGTCAATAACGGCAATAAGGCAACAAGTGCCTACCACACTTGAAAATGGCACGAAACCGTTCGAGCGCGAGTGCGACTCGCACTTGGCCGGTTTTTTTTCATTTTTTATGATGACAGTAAGCTGATATCGATTTTTAAATTTCATGTCGTTGACCGATGTACTGTAACTTTTACCGAATTTTTAAAAACTACGTATGCGTGTTCCGTAAAATGATATAGTATATTTTTATACTTATATTATAAAGCTGAAGAGTGAGTTTCTTTGTTTGCTTTGAAAGCACTAATTGCAGAAACTGTACCAATTTAAAAAAAAAATACCACTAGTAAGCTGCTTTATCCAGTAACAATGGTTTAACTGTCGTATGCAAGAAAGTAACAGAATGTCAGTGTCACATCGATGATTTATATGTGTTATATTACCAAAAGAGACCACGACTGTGAGGAATCACACGATGAAGTGATTGCTTAAAGCTAATTATTGTCCTTGCATAGGTACCACTGTAAACTGTGATAAATAGTTAAAACTGTCAACAAAAGTGACTACAGTACATTTTGTTATTATTTATGTAACTGTTCTATTCATGTTGTCTATATCCTAGACCGGGTGTATTTCTAACGGACATACTTAGTTGGCCACGAGGCTTTTGCTACTTCACCGGGCATAAAGGCGAGCAGAGCTAATATATGGTTTAAAAACTGCAAACTAAGCAACCTGTGCAAGATGGCGCCCCCTGTGGGGCTTGGACCTCGGCTCAGGGCGGTAGCTGGCGATGAGATTGAGGGATTATGACTATTAGTATTTTAGGTGAGTTTAGTGCAACTGTCGCTCTACTTTACAGTTCGCGGGCCCCTCGGACTTCGGGTCTACGAGGGTATCGGATGGTTCTTTCCAAACTAAGGGTCGGGAGGACGAGGGGGACTGGGTGTATGTGTACCCTGTTACCTAAATGTAACGCAACACCAAAACACGTAGGTTTCTTTATATTTTGCTATTTTTAACAGAATTTGTTTTTCTTTCTTCATTTTAAAATAATATTTCATTATTGTCTAGAGAAACATTAATGCATTTAGGGGTAGGTATACACCGCAAACAACACACATTGTAACGACAGTAACATTAAATAGTAACCAAGTAGGTAAACTTTAGACTGAAATATTTTCAGTCTGCCGGATATTCTACTTTTGGAATAATGTTGTTTACTTTTGTAGACAACATTTTATTAACATTATATTTAACATTATTGAAAATATATAGGGCTAATCGAAATAACAAACAGTAGCAGGAGAACGAAGGTTGAACGGATTTGCAAGCTGAAGTGGCAATGGGCAGGACACATAGCTCGAAGAACTGATGGCCGATGGAGCAGAAAGGTTCTTGAGTGGAGACCACGAACTGGCAAGCGCAGCGTCGGACGACCGCCTGCACGATGGACTGACGACCTCATAAAGGTCGCAGGGAGTCAGTGGTTGCAGACCGCTAGCGATCGTTCCCGCTAGAAATCGATGGGGGAGGCCTATGTTCAGCAGTGGACTACAACAGGCTGATGATGATGATGAATCGAAATAAATAAAAATTTAAGACCGTTTTGACTGATTTGTTATTTATTGTGTTGATAATTCTTATGACAAGGTTTATAATATGAAAGAATTTTTTGTTTAAGTCACGGGAAGTGTCAAAATATTTGACGTGTAATACCAGGCACTTACAACTAGTATTAAATGAGAATGTTTTGATGAATGGATTATCCTTATTCAAAAACGCCATATTGGCAAACCACGACAACTAATTTGGATAAAAAATTTACGTAAATTACAGTGTGTTCTAATTTGTGAAAATCCTGTAATGCAAGTGCAAACAAGATTTTCATCATAAAGAAATATGTTTCAGAGTTATAAATTAGCACACACTGTAATCAAAACTATACAAACTATTATATCGGACATTAATTAATACTTTTAGCCTAAACGTAATATTCATAACAATCTATATCTATTTACCCGGCCTAAGAATCAAATCTTCTATGTTGATCATTGCAGTAATATAAATGCCTACCTACGATGTTAGTTGTATCAGCAAAAAAACTTAAATTTCATTTTATGGTTATGAACATCAAGTTACACACCTACTAGACTCATACTGGACAAAACCACGGGAAACATCTGGTTATAAATAAATAAGTGAATAATGAATGAGATCTATCGTCATGTCTCAGCTGGACAGATGGTATATTGCTTATAGCTCGTTCTAAGGCTACCAATTTTTAATGGAAATGATCCTAGTTAAAGAGCTTACAAATCACGTCTGAACAAACTATGCAATAAATTGCGACAACGATTAGCTGTCGCATAGAAACATCAGTTGTATGCACATATATGGGCATTTATGGGTAGATTAAAACCAATTGATGTATGCCATTTTGTTCGATAATATTATTCGAGACCTCAGGAGCATAAGAACAGATGTTCTATATACTTTAGAAGCATTTGGTCGTAAGTACCAGGGCCCCGAGTCTACTATCGTAATGGCGTGTCCATGAACTTTCAATTCAATGGTCGGTTTTTTTCCCATTTGGTAATCTACATATCCAAATGACGTCATAATGGTGTCAATATAACGCCACGATGACATTAGCGTAGTTGAATATAAAAACAAATGATACATTTATAAGTTTTGAAATCGCCTAAATAAACATTACAATCTCCCTAACCATCTCCCTTGCTACTTCTGTTGACGGCCTTTTTCTGCGGTAGCAACACCGACTGCCATTCCAGCGTCGACACCATAGTGAGTTTGGTAGATTACCGTTTTTGGCATAACGACATCATGATGGCACT
The DNA here is from genome assembly GCA_947037095.2 of Nycteola revayana. NCBI lineage: Eukaryota > Metazoa > Arthropoda > Insecta > Lepidoptera > Nolidae > Nycteola > Nycteola revayana. The sequence continues at coordinate 17,945,054 of OX344847.2, read as the reverse complement.
ACGGTGGCACGCAGTTTACTTACTATAAAGGCACATACGACGAATGTTTCTGACATATAATGGCTCATCCGACCTTATTTATGCTTCTGAGCTCTGGTATTATTTTGTTGCTTTTAATGACATCGGTATTGAAATGTGGCTCAACTTGGAGCTTGGCCATCTGGCCAAAAATCACACATTGTGAGCAAGTGTGTGCTAACACACGCACTTTCTATTTATTTTAAAGAATAAAAAGCAGTGTCTTGCTTACTACTAGTATTCCTATTAACTCGTGCTAAGCTAAAATGCTTGTATCATGAGTGGGTTGACGTCGGAAGTGCAATGGGTAAGGATCAAACCGGGGACCACATGATAGCAAGTTCCTCGTCCTAGCCTTTGGGTTACGGCCACGTTATTACTCTCATAATATAATAACGCTCTCAAGATACTGTTGAGGCTGCCATGGCGATGTAGCGCGTCAAAAATGTTTGCGGATTGGCATATAGATGGTTTTGCGGCCATCATGCGCAAGAGAAGCGCTTTGCTGCTCGCTCGTCTTCGTGGCGGTACCAACAGTATCTCGAGGTTATTTGCAGATAGATGGGAGTCTCCAATGCAACTGCGACATTGGATGAAACTCCATACTAAATAGTACATGTTTGTGTGTTCGTATGTCTACTAACAATAGTATTTAAGACCATTGTTACTAACATTATGGGCGTAGCCCGAAATAAACGCTATTATTATTATATAATGTTGAGAGAGATGGACGAATCGCATGTGACTAAAAGAGTGATGAATATAAACGTTGATGGATGGAGAGGGAGAGGAAGACCAAAGAAACGATGGATGGACTGTGTGAGGAATGATATGAAAGATAAAGATGTAAATGATAGCGTGACGGCTGACAGAGGAGAATGGAAGAAAAAAAAACGTGTTGCGCCGACCCCAAGTAACATGGGACAAGGGCAGGAAGAAGTTGAGAGAGATGCAGCTGTGATTGTCATCTTTTAGACATCTGTATCAGTTCATTTAAGTCTCCTCTTAACAGACCATGCAAACCAGGGTCGTTGAGGGATGTTGCTTCACCAAGCTTGGCAGGTGGACTGGTGATCTTAGTAAGATGGTGAGTATCCTTGAGCAGATAGATGTTTAGCCTATCCATCAGCTGTATGTACGACACCCATGGGAAAACATTGGGGTGGTCTTTTCTAAGCCGTGGGAATAACACAGCTGGTGGTTAAATATAAAGCGAGCCAAATACCGCTACGCTACGGAGGAATTAGTTAACTATCTATATCTCATCTTCAAAGTCAAAAAAATGTGGAAGTTCTCTATCGGCACAGTTATACTTTATCGTAAACGCAGTCAATAGGTTACTGTAGATAAGGGAGATAGCAAAACCTTTCTATCGTTTTATCTGTTACCGTACCAATGTCTGGATAATCTTTAGTGTCATGTAGCGGTGGACTATGTCATTAAACGTATGAAATGAGAACGCTCGTATATATGCATGAATCTATACTAATATATAAAGCGGAAGAATTTGATTGCTTTTTTGTTTGATTGAACGCGATTATCTCAGGAACAACTTGACCGATTTGAAAAATTCTTACAGTGTCAGATAGCCATTTACCAAGAAAAGCTATATTTAAGTATGGTGTTCCTACGGGAAGGTGAGTTATGCGGGTGAAACCACAAGCAGGTAGCTAGTTATTAATAGTAGGGATGCAGGACTGCATAAGAATACTAATAATATAACATTGCACTATGGAGGACTTAATGGTTGGTACCACTGATGCCATCAGTGTCGCCAATCACAGGTCAAAATGGCTATGAATGAAAAAAAAAGAAAAAAAAAACCTAAAAGTATTCTAATTCCAAGTAAAATAAAATGTGTACTTCTTATAGACTTGAGAACAATAAAAACGAAGACAGATCTTTACAATAGAATAAAACGAACTTATATTAAAAGGAAATTTAATTTAACCTCGAACGTATTTAGCAGTAAGCCACGCCTGGAAACAGTCCGGTTCGTTTAAATCTTGCCGTAGACAGAGGACATGATTACATCTTAAGCTTCGGCGGTCCATTAGGGAAAGATGAGTTGCTAAGTATGATTGTCTCATTGTTTTGACTTCAAAAATAATTGAAAATGTTTTACAGTCACTTATGAACATTGAGAATATCAAATCTTTGCACAAATGTCAAAATGTCCAACTCTGTCATAGACACAGGAACTCGAGAAACCTTTAAAAAGTTGTAAGACACATACAAAGAAAATCTTTTGATTTATTTTTCAATATAATTTGAGCTTTGAAGTTATTTCCTGTAAAATTAATAATTCGCAGATACGTCATTGTTCACGGGACAGGCACTATTTGAAACACAAGTGTTCATGAACAAAATTAATTATTCTTGCACTTCTTTAGTAAAATATTTAAAAAAAAGATGTTTTTTATAATGATAAATAATAAAAATGCAACGGTTGAAACAGTAACAAATTCAAGTATTTTCAGATCAAACAATAATAAAATTAATAGACAATAAACAAAACACTGACATAAATAAAATAAAATAAAAACTAATCAATCAAAAAGTATTTATACGTCACTGTATCAGATATACCTACCTAATATATCCCCATATTACAAGTACCACCAAAGTCGTGTTGGTCTTTTTAAATTATACAATAATTATATTCTAATCATAATTTTGTACCTAACTGTATTAGATACATAAATATACGTAATCAAAAATTACTTGTTTACGTACCTACTACATACATTGAAGTTAATAGACTATAATTAGTACAACGAACAAGTATAATATAAAGTAAATTTCCTAGTAATAAGTAGGTTTTCCATTCTACATGTGTTAGCCGATGTAATTCTTCAGCTTCTCCATATGGTGTAAGTACGAGTAAACATGAAAACCTCGTATGTGACTCGTTTTCATAAAACAAAGTTCCAAAGTACATAAACATTTAGTTCAAAGGTGAACAGAGTTATAATGAACTCGTGTTATTGTTGAACTTTAGCTTAGTGTAAATGTTACAAATACTGAGTTACAAAATTTGAATGTGAATTGTAAATAACTGAACATATTTCATTTTCATCTTTAACTACGTAATGGCATGAAATTGACTCGACGAATGTTTTTGATGAGGTCAAATATTGTGATTGATCTTTAGCAACTTCAATAAATTAAAAGCTGTTTTTTATATACACGTTTAGTAGTAATAAGGTAAACAAAAAAGGAGGATAACATAACATAGCTATCAAAAGAAAATGATACATTAATTAACTAAAAACATTCAGGACATTAAAAACGACCCATGTCATGTGATTTCAAAGAAAATTATAATAATATTTCGGTATTCTATAATACGAACAGTGAAAATGTGGAACTCTTTGCCAACGTCTGTGTTCCACGAATAAAAATAATCTAGCGATCTTCGACTAAAGAGTGAATTAGCATTTGCTAGGCAAGCGTGTTCCATTTTAGTCCGCATCGACACTTTCCACTGTATTCCACTTACTAAAATACATTACGACTGTCGACTGCACTGCGGGCTGTGGCTGTGGAAAAGCCTAAGACACACCATCGCGACAAAAAAAGCCACAGCTTAGAATATATATGTCTACATATTTATAGCATAACAATACATTCTTCTTGCAGAGTTGCGTTAAAAAATTACTTACTTCTACCTAACTTGTTTCATTTTTCATGTCTTAGTCACTTAACGTAAATGTTGAAACTTTAGACTGAATGAAAGCATAATAAATGAAAAAGTATGAGATTTTGTAACATTATTTTTATTCAAATTGAAATAAGGCATTACATTTCATGGTACAATAAGAACATACATATTTATTCTTGGTTAAAAGGAAGCGTGCCTTATTAAGGAAATGTAAATCTTATCAACTTGTGGGATTTCACAAACATAAATTACATTGATTTAGACAGTAAAACACTTTGTAATCTTATATGAGGATCTACAACACACGTATGCGACACAATACAAGTGAAGACAATTTATTAGCATGTTGATAATGACAGAATTCTTTTTTTTTCTGCAGGTGGTTTCTGAGGCACTGAGCTATGCCCTCGTGAAGAGGCAAGAAAATACTTTTTTACTAAAATACCAATGGTAAATTGCTTGTCGATGGCGGTATAAAATTATGTTTTTTTTTCACCTTCTGAACGTAAATTTACACAGCACCTCATACATATAATTAATTGGAAACTCATTGCGAATCGCTGTCTTTTGAGATATAGGATACCCTAGTTTACAGAGATTAAACTATTGTGTATAGATTTCTGCATCATCCAAATGCAGAGGCGGCGCAAGGCGTGGGCGACGTGGGCCATCGCCTACGGCCTCGCGGTTGGAGGGCCTCGCGCAACAAAATAAATAATAACAGCAGGCTCACTCTTATAAGACCAGACGATACAAGAGGTCGAAGTAAAAAAAAAGGTCATTCAACAAGCGCTAGGGCCTCGCAAAATACAATTCGCCCACTTCCAATTTAGCTCTTGCGCCGCCACTGTCCAAATGTTTTATGTAAATGTTCTCTATCTGTATTTTTAGGAAATAAATGTATATATTATTATTATTATGACTAGAATACTAGCATAAGTCTCGGGTATATGACAACTAATTGGTATTGAAGAATAATTGTTGTGCAATATCTGCTGTGGGGGTACCTACTATTGCTAGGCATGGAAAGACCCTGTCGGTGTGTTTTAGATCAACATTTATAGATCAAAACAGGACCTTTAAGGACCGTTATAGACTAGGATTTGTTTTTTCGATTTAATTTATGCCCGATTTACTTAGAAAGTTAGTTAAACCACTCAAAATTACACGCGGAAACACACTTCGTTTTAAAACTTAGACTAACTATCATTATAATTATATTCCGAAAATAAAATTTAAGCAAATAAATTAATCACTGGCCGAACATAATAATATTTTAAAATAAATTCCTCATAGAAACCAAAGTGGTAGGTCAAATTAAAAATTTAAAGATACAATTGAAGTTTAGTTAATTATTTGACTTTGGAATTTTGATTATGCAGAAAGCCTCAGACATCTAAAACAAGGAAATTCCAAGGTTCCCAAAAGGCGAATATTTTTATTCTATTAAGTTTTTATCTCTTCTATAAATGATGAAAAAGATAGGTAAATAACAATTTTATTGTTTTTATTTTAATCATATTGCTTAGTAGTTAGGTACCTAAAGATCATAAGAACAAAAAAAAGTAGGTAGTAAACCTACACTAGTAATCCCATCTACACTAATATTATAAAGAGGAAAGGTTAGTATTTTTGTGTGTATGTTTGAAATGAATAAACTCAAAAACTGCTTTGCCGATTTAAAAACTTCTTTCACCATTGGAAAGCTACAGCTACATTCAGCTATATGCTGAGTGACATAGGCTATATTTAATTATGAAGTTCCCACGGGAACGGGAGTTACGCGGGTGAAACCGCGCGTGGCAAGCTAGTTTTGACTAAATAAGGCCAAGATGAGTGTGATTTTTGATTTTTTCTATTCCAAGTCATCTGGGCGTAACTAATGGGTATTTGTAAGCGGCGGTGACTGTTGTGAATTCGTGAACTTAAAAATATATGTCCAATTAATAGTTATAAGCCATAGCGAATAATTACTATGCGGTAAGGCTGACATGTTCGCGTTCTAAACGAGACTTATTTCATAAGTCCAAGATGTACAGCCCTGACGGCTTTCTCGGAATAATTTTGCTTTGTAGATAATTGTATTATTGTAATGTTTATAAATATACCACATAAATAGAAAATATACCTCATATATGTACACATTGTTAAAAAGCGGTTGGAAAACATGTAGGTAAAACCTTTTCTTACGTGAATAGATAACACGGCGCGGCACCGTGTACTGAATTTAAGTCCGAACTTTGATCTCTAATTAAGTATTGTATAACAAAAAAAAATCTCAATATTAATTATTAACGTTAGGTATCATTATTTAAGGAGTTCTTTATTTAATGATGACATATCATTACATTCTTTCATTCAATGCAAGTTGATTGAAATGTCAGAAAAAGTACCTACTTAATAAAAAGGGAAATTTTATCGCGAATACCATCAGCCCGTACAACATCTACGGCTGTACATGGGTCTTTTTTTTTTCTTGTCCGGGGGAAATGCATTTACGCATTCCCAACGCCGCTGCAGCGTATTCGCGCGCTGGCGGTGGTATATGTGGGACTCGCCCTCTCCATAGAGTGGTATGCTAAACTCATACCACGAGGAGAGGACCCTACACCACTAAAACCTTCCGGACACTCCTTCGATCCGCCGTTGGCGGGGGCCGGGTACGCATGAGCAATCCGGCCCCCGACGAATTTTGGGTACCTAGCTGCCTGATTTTACGTCCACCTCGTTATTGTTAATTATTGGGATAGTCTTTGATTAAATTACTGGTCTTTGAGACTGGCGTCACCAAAGATGTAGGTCAGATTGACAATTGGGTTAAATATCTTTGTTCGTGCCCATAATCATATGTAAAACGTAAAAAAAAAAACAAATATATGTGTACAAGGAAATGCAATATTATGTATGCCGCTAAGAAACGAGGATTTCTCAGGTACTCACACGTTGCTGCGACTAATACATTTGATAGATCGATATATAAAACATATAAGTACTTATATGTTATTTAAAAGTACTTTAAAAAGTTATTGTAACCTGCATGTTCTTAAAAATAATTCAAAACATGTAGGTGAGACTAGCTACTGACTTCTACCATCAAGTGATTAGACAATAATACCTATTGAGAAATTGATTCAAAGATTGAGAAATAACAAATTGTTGTCGAATTATGCCCATATATGTTATTTAAATTCAGCAGCAGACTTATAACTATGTTTATCTTTCATATCTACGGTTTAATGTTATCTAGAAATTTATGTAAGTATGATAAAAAATGGCAGGTAATAGTATTGTTATTTGATGTCAAATCTTAGTTGAAAGTTATCATCATTGCTATATGAAGTATCCGCCATTTTTTTAAAGTTTGTTTGTAAAAAAAAGTAGAATACGAATTACAAATGCTGTTCAAATAAAAACAGATATGGATAGTGTGAAAGTAACTCTGTCTGTCTGTCTGTCTGTCTGTCTGTCTGTCTGTCTGTCTGTTACGCAATCACGCCTTAACTACTAAAGCGATTTAAATGAAATTTGGTACAGATATAGTCTAGAGCCTGAGAAAGCACATAGGCTATATTTTATTATGAATTTCCCACGGTAACGGGATTACGCGGGTGAAACCGCGCGCGGGAAGCTAGTAATTTATTAAATAGAAAATAATTAATAATTGTGACAGAAAACACAATAGTTGACAACTATAAAAAGAGTAAATAACAGAAAAGGTTTGGAATTCATCAAAACCTTTAAGTTTAACTTACTGCGCCATGCAGTTTTACTCGGGTTGGACTGTTACTCTGCAGCTCTGCTCCAATGGGTCAGGTCGGAGCGTAATGTTTTCTAACTAATATGCTAATCTAGCTTACAATATATTACCGTGTAAAATTGTAGACAAAACCATTAGGAAGTTTTTGCATGAAAGAGTAACAAACATTCATCCATTAATCTATCCATAGTGACTTTCGGTAGGTACCTATATAAAATTAGTAGAATTTGTATTAAACAGTATCGAAGTACCTATAAAATCCATATTTGTTTTATCTATAACGCATGTGCATAGTTACCGTCTGTCTAGAACCGGAAAATATAAATTAATTTTCTATAAATACACTAATTTATTAAATCCGTATGGGTTTTAAATTGAAATAAATTATAAAATAAATTGTGTAACAACACATTGAATCTGTTAGCGGTAAGTTTAATTAAAATTTATAGTATTTTTATTGATTACAGCTGAAGTAGATTTATGTTAATTATTTTATAAATAAGTATGCAAGTGACGTAATATCTACCAGGTAAGTGCTTACAAAAACTTTAAAAAAGATAAATAGAGACGTATCTCATTATATAAATTGAAATGTTTAGCGAATTTCCGCGAATAAACGGCAATATGAGCCATTAGGAGTCGTTAACTGGTTCAAAAGTTAATAACTATAGATAATGTATTTTACAAAAAAACTGCATAGTATCTGCGCAGGTTTACTTAAATTAAAAATTAACTAGGCACCTTATTAAATGGAAAATAATTCAAGAAACTTACCAAGAAGTCCAACAGTTGACACCATATACAAAAATCTCCACACCAAACTCTTTTCAAAGATGACAAAAAGTTCGAATTAAATTAAAAAGTTCTACAGGCCACAAAAAAAGAGGTTAAAACAGTATTCGAGGAGAAAAATAATTTTAAATTTCGAATTCAGTTGTTCACAAGTTGACGCGCACGGTCGCTACAGAGCGTGTTTACGCACCAATGTTCAAAGAGAGACTGATACTCATGTCAACAGTATCTGTGAAGCACTGGGAACTTTGTTCGGCACTACATCGGAACATTAATCTGTTTCATATTATGGGTTCTTTATTTTAAAAAATGAATTTATTAGCTTGAGAAGTAAGTAGTATAAGAAAAATATATAATTATAGTTTTAATTTAGACATTTTAATTGTACAAATTGCAAAAACAATTGCTGCAAAAGTATTTTTTTAAATGGCAGTTAATTTCGTCGAGATTGACATGAGTAAGAGTCTCCTTCTCTCATTTATTTATTTATTTGTAACTACTTTAGTAACGGAAACTTATTGTATTTTTTTTTTTTTTTGGGACGAACCGTTATCAAGTATACTTTGTACGGAACTAAGCATCGTAATAAATAATAAAATTACGCAAGACTGGATTTACACGAGTGCCTAATATTTTGTGTCAATATTTGGTTATTTAATATTTACATGTACAGTCAGTTAGCTCTTTAATTTAAATGTAGGTGTTATAATATGTTATAATATGTTACTTAAATAGTGTTAGGTGCATTTATAGAGGTAATGGATGTTAAGGATGGGTAATGGAGATTTCATGACAATTATAATCAATACCTAATGTAGCTCTCACGGTAGCATGAACATATATTTTTAAATACAATGTAATAGCTATAAGCTTTATATAGTCTAACAAAGTCATTTGTCAAAATCTATTAATGCAATCTTAGTTATTATAATAATCTGTGCATTGTAAAAAAAAACAAATTCCTGCCAAAAATTCATGTTTTTGCCACGTCAGGACGGTAATAATTTTAGTTTATTACTAGATTTTTATTACTAGGTTTAGGCTAGCTTTGGGATTCGATTTCTCCAGACAACATTTTGTACTCGCGTTTCAGTAGGTAGTAAATTTCGGAAAATTCTTAGCATAGGAGCATGCATAGTATAGTATTCACCTGCGTTATCCCCGTTTTTGTAGGAACTTAATCAATAAATATAGTCTATGTTTCCGTAGCTTTACAATACGAGCATACACAAATAAGGTTCAAAAAAAAATTGCACTGTGCCAGGATCGAACCTACAATACTAGACAAGAACACTTGTAACCGCTGTGCTACTAGTGCAAACAATTAGATGAACTTTTCCAATACTGTAAAAAGTACCGAAGTAATTAAAAATAAATTGGAAAAGTTTCATGTTTTTTTATTGGTTGTATTACTCTCGGGGTTCACGAATCGAAGCTGTCAAAATTAGATGTAACTTTTGAACTGCCGAACATAAAATTATGAGGATTAAGTACTTAAGTATATTAAGTTAAAGTTATTTGAAACGAAATGAAATTATTTATCTGAAATGTATACATATTCGTGATATTTGTTTAAGGACCTAAATATAGCAAAACTAATTGACTGACTAACGGGGCGTAGTGTTATAAGTCTCATTTTAAGTCTTGGAAGTCATGGGTTCGATCCCCACGCCGAACAAGATATCTTTGAGTTAATTCTTAAATTTATTTCATATAGTTGGTTGAGGGAATACCCTAGTCCCTCAACACCCAGAAAGAAAGAGGGTAGACCCTTAAGCAATTAGACTCGAATCTTATAATTTACACAAAGGTTTTCTTGTCCGGCGTGAACCCACGACTTAAGCCACTTCAAGACTTAAAGCGATATTTATAGCTTTTTTTTCTTCGGACGGACATATTATGTTGTTAGCCCTGAGGCTTTTGCTACTTCACCGGGCATAAAGGCGAGCAGAGCTCCAGCCTAGATAAATGGTTTAAACACTAAACACAAACTAAGCGACCTGCGCAAGAGGGCGTCCCCTGTGGGACTTGGACCTCGGCTCAGGTCGTTCGCTGACGGGGAGATTGAGGGATTATGGCTTTTAGTTTCTTTAGGGGAGTTTTGTGCAACTGTCGCTCTACTTTACAGTTCGCGGGCCTCTCGGACTTCGGGTCTACGAGGGCATCGGAAGGTTCTTAGCAAGATATTTATAGCGCTATGCTGTAAGTGAATAAAGAAACTTAGTATTATTTAGAGATTAAAAATAAGCAGAAAAGCGAGTGAAATTAATAATAGTAGCTTTTATAAAATAATATTAATCAATTATTATTTATTTTGAGACGTACAATGTCACAACCTGACAAACACACCGATTAAGTTGCATGTTTTATATAAACATTACCTACGTTATATTTGATAGTAATATTTACATACACTCTTATCAGTAGTAATAACTTAAGATTAGTTAATTTATTGCCAAGCGTCAAAATAATCCAGGAGTTAACTACGTTTTCAACAAATGACTACTATATATGCACAACCCAAGCAGCAAAAACTAGTTGTATAAAAGTCCATAGAACGTTTTGTAAAAAACTGTTTTTGGCCCTATAAAAAACCTAAAAAAGAGTTATTTCTTCGAAAGTGGCGCATTTATATCTCTGTTTAGTGTCAAAACGATCTGTTAGCAGTGTCACACATCACAAATCAGTCCTATACAATCTATGTAACAGTAACGCAGGTCTCAAAATAGTGATGTAATGGCTACTATGGGACCTTTTATAGTACTTTTTCATACTAAACTAGAGTTTATGTTTCCTATACTTCACCATTCAATCTTTTATCATTCGTGACAATGCCAAAATTTAATAAAAAATACAAAAGGATACCTAGTACAATCAATTTGAGGTGAGTAAGATTTTATTTTGTTATTATGATATTCGTCTAATAAGGTAAAAATGATGTACGAACGCAGTTTTACTGATAAACTAGGGTTAGGTTTACCATGAATTTTAAGTACCCCTTCGAATTATTGAGTTTTTACTAAAATATTTATCAATTAATGTGACTTCAAGTTTCTAAGGACCCTTATAGTACCTACATGTTGTGACAATGTTTTCACTGTCATCATGGGTTCAGAGTGATTTTGGGGATCCGTGTGAGCATAACTAAATAATACACCATGATTTTTTTTGTTATGTTTCTGAAGCACTGATTCTACGCATGAAAAAAAGCTTTCTTTATAAATTTAAAGGGTTTACTGCTTAAACTGTGTTAATCATGTGGCCACTTTTTTCTTCGGGAAAGTTGATTAGTTTTATTAAGTATGTAGAAATATAAAATGTATCTAGTCAACATTGTATTTATTTTTCAGAGTCATTGAAGATTAATGGAATGGAAGATTCTGAAATATTGTCACAATAATCGCTGGAGTCCTTATGTTCAATCAAAAGCTCATGATCTATGCAAAATTCATTTTGTACGGAACCGTTTTCTATAATTGTGCCCTCAACTTGATTTTGGTTGCTATTACTGGTTAGATCGTTTGCTTTCTTATAACGTCTATTAACTTCTCTTCTATATGTTCCACTGCGTTTATATCTTTTACAATTCTTTAAATCCATTTTTGTCGATCGTTGAATCAAAATGTCTGAGTATTGTTCTAAAAGCATGATAAAAATTCTTTTTCAGGATATAATTGTCATTTAATAGCAACATTTGTCTACTTTTGTGTGACATTTTTGTATAATTAAAGAGATAGATACCCTGTTATAAAACTAACATATGTATTAAAGGAACTAAAGAAGACATTATACAACAAATCTGCTCTAAAAAAGTGTCTGTGTAATTGTCTTATCAGTGAAACTATAATAGGCATCTGAAAATCATTATAGTACAGTTACATTACATAAGCGTAACCTGAAACTTGGCTACATCACAAAATCATTCTATTGTAGAGTTTTTGTGACTACTAACGTACTAAGTACTATAACAACGATCTGAGTATCCACAATACCACAATATCGCTCCACAGTTGAGTGTTCGTCACTGCTAAAACGAAAGTACTATAGCAGTTTGTTTGGAACCCTTATTGTGCAAATCAGATGAATAAAGGCGTCTGCGAACAATTTTATAGAGCAATATCGTTCTGTACTAGTTATATTAGATCTTGCTATAGCACCTGACTATAACGGTTGTATAAAATGGCGTAGTAAACGTTAACAACGATTGTTTATATGTCATTTTAGCTCTATAAGCTTATAGAGCAATAATGTGTTATCGAACGCCTTTATACAATACGCTGTCACCGCTTAAACCTTAATAAAACGTTTACACAGCTTTTTAGAGATATAAGCTTTAGTTATAGGACTGTATTGCTGGTTGGGAATGTATTGAAAATAACATAATTAACAATCATCGCAGCGTTAAATCTTTGCTCCTTTTTCGTTCCATTTGAAAATAATTTATCGGATGTCAGAGTTATATAGAGAATAAACACATACATGACATAGAGTTTTATTATCTATTTCAAATTCTGATAATAAGACGATTTGCATTTATGCATGTTTGACAACCTCCGTATCGTAGCGGAATTTGGCTCGCTTTAAATCTCGGAGGTCGTGAGTTTGATCCCCACACCGGAAAGAAAATCTTTGTGTAAATTCTAATATTTCTTTCCGGGTCTGGTTGGTTGAGGGACTAACCTCCGTGCCTCGAAAAGCACGTTAAGCCGTTGGTCCCGATTGTTATAAATGTTATGTTGGCAGCGTTTGCTTGAGCTTTCTTTTGTTTATTACTACCAATTCCACGGTAGTAATAAACATAAGAAAGCTTACTTACTACTACATATTTAGTTAAATGTCTTAATCAGTTCATCATCAGCCCGTATACTAATGTCCACTGATGAATATCGCACACTACACTCCACTTGAGTGTCACACACAGTGAAAGCTGCTACCCGTTATTATTTCCTGCTATACGATTGTTATAGATCATGTTATAACAGTTTAGTTGTATCGAATGATTGTATTGTGTATGGTTTTGCGTCCCCACAATAACCACTTCAATTGCAGATTTCTGATTGGTTTTTGTTATGACGTCACATTGTTTTCAATTACTGTGTTCCATTCGGATTCAAAGTACTTATTTTTTTTTTGCTAAAATGTTGTAAATACTTTAGTCCCTATCTATTACAATCAAACAAGAACACAATGCGAAATGGTTGCGTCAATCTCTATGACAAGAAAATGTTTAATACCAACTATATTTTTTATTTAATATCGACTTCTCTCTATATGGAGTCCAATATACAATTTCCATCCCTAAAGGGATGTACTGTAGATTTATTTATTTAATTACTAAATATACACTACCATTACAGCTATCAGATAGAATAATGTGATAACATATTTTTTTAATGTAAATTTAGGTATATATCATTCTAGAGCTGAGAAGCAGAAGGCCTCGTTTACAGAGACTCGGGGCGTCGCGCGATGCGTTGTGCGTCGCGGCCCGTAGTGAACAAAAACATACAGCCTTGTATGAGTTCGAGTGAGATGCGAGAAGCCTCGCCGCACGCCGTCTCCGTAAACGAGGCCTAAGTGGGGGTGTGCCATTATACGCCAGAAATATTCGTCGTTATAGTATATGTAAACTGTAAATTGGCACTTACGTCCAAATGCTTCTGAAGATACATACATCCTTATGCATCTGAGGTCCAGAATTATTACGAATGTTAAATAGAGCATACGAAAAAAAAAGTCTATTCTCAACTGGCAACTGTATACATTTATTAAAAACGACTATTTTCAGCAGTAGAAGTTAGAAATGTGAATGGTAATGATGATAATAACAATCTAACAAAATAAATAAATCGACTCATTGTTAATACAGTAGGGGAAGAATGAATGCTTTATTGAAACTGATAAAAGATTTTTGTGAACATGGACCAATTTTCGTCATGAGATTAAAAATATACGGTTATATTCAAGCTCCCAGGGACAAGTGTACGTTAAAAATGAAAAAAATCTTTTTAAATTAAAATTATTCTTCTTTAAAACGAAAACAACGTTCATTTTCAACAGTTGTGATGCAAAAACTAGAATACTTTTGTTTTTTCTCTATTTGCAACTGCAATGCATACTAAATATTTAACAGAATTTTAAAGTAACACTAAAATTTTATTAAATTAAAAATAAAGATATCATATAGCATATCTCGCATAGAAATCCTTCGATCAGTCTTAATCGTGTAATTTATAATGGATACGGGTCTCTAATACGGTACAATTGAATGCAAATAATTAGCAAGTACCTATTTATTAAGTCTACGCGATGTTTTGGGGCAGAAGCACCAACGCCGTGGGTAATCGGGGGCTCGAGCACTCATGAGAAAAAGTGGGTGCGAAGCTTCCCTGAAAAGAAACAGATAGTGCTAAACTAGTAGTAACTAAATCGCTAATAAAACGTATACCTGCTTTATGCTATTCCTGGTAAAAAGCTGTGTACCAAATTTCATACAAATTGGTCCGGTAGTTTTTCACATTGATATTATTAGTAGCCACCAATATACGCCTACCAAGCGTGATGACTATGGCAAAATCCCTTCCCCGGGAGGAGGCCCATGTTCAGCAGTAGACGTTATACGGGCTGATGATAATGATGATGAAAATGATTATTAGTAGGAAGTAGGATATAAAGATTAGTAATTGGGTAGGTCGATCGGTGTGCATTGTTCTCTCACACTCAGCCACTTTTTAGTCATCGAATAAGCATTCGCATCCATGAAGTTTTTTCGAAGCCGGACCAGACTCATAACTGTTTCTAGGAATGCATATTAAATTTGGTATTATTGGTTTAAGATTTTCCTTAAGCTGTACCGTCATTCTGAACGAACCTTATGAGACATTCCTTTTTAATAATAGTTCTTAATCGTTATATTATTTGAATCATCTCATCTACAGCCCGTTGACGTCCACTGCTGAACATGGGCCTCCTCTTAATAGACCTTGGCAAGCCAGGATTGTAGGGGGATATTGCCATAATCACCACGCTTGGTAGACGGATTGGTGATCGTAGTAAGTAATGTAAACCTTGAGCTAATAGATGCTGCTGCCCATCCATCAGCCAAATGTCCCTTAGTCGCCTTTTACGACACCCATGGGAGGACATGGGGTGGTCTATTCTAAGCCGGAAACCACACCATTATTTGAATGCATTCACTATAAATATTCCGCGTCTCACAAAGCTTACCAGTATCAACATATGTGTATTTCAACAAAAGTAAAATTGTGTAGTGAATCCCTTATAATTAGCTATCAAATTTTGCTTTGTGTTATGCAACCATGTTAAACAGACAGCCTGACGGGCTTTTACTGCAACATTGAATATGCTTGCAGGCTTCAGTGGGTAAAATTTTAAATGTATCGTTTATATATTTACTATTGCTGTTTCCACCCGGACAATCTCCGGAGCGTAGCGGTATTTGGCTCGCTTTAAATCTCGGAGGTCGTGGGTTCGGTTCCCACACCGACAGGAAAGCTGTGTGTAAATTCTGAGATTTCTTCCCGTGTCTGGTTGGGTAAGGGACTACCCTGCACGTCTCGGAAAACACGTTAAGCCGTTGGTTCCGATTGTTATAAAACCATCTATAATAATCGTTTATTTACTATGGCGGGCAGCAGCCTTTCCTTATGTGCATACAACATAATTATTATTGCGGTCACCAACCCGCCTGCCAAGCGTGGTGACTATGGCAAATACGAGGATATTTGTCTCTGGAGGAGGCCCATGTTCAGCAGTGGACATAATGATGCTGATGATGATGATGATTACTGTTTTGGTAGACGTCACTTCGGCCGGCAGTCGGCAATGAATTTTCGCAACCTGTTACGCTAGATTTATTTTAGCTTTAGTAACCAATATATGGCTATATCACCATCAATATTTTGTGTGTATCTTCTTATAATTAAGGACATAGGTATTTCACAATAATGTCTTCGTAGTAAGGACTACTAACAAGAAAACCATAAAAAAATAAATCTAAAATTGTTTTTTTCAAATTTGGACATGGAATTGTATAGACTGTTCTAGACACTAAAGAATAACCTGAAAGCCTATACCGCCTAGCTATGGTAATTGTAAATTATTGATCAAATTTATAGAAATATCTGAATCAATGAAACTGATTACAAGTAACATATAAGAAAATGTTAGCAAATACAAGACCGCTTTGAAAACCATTCAAACACAATAAACAGCTACAAATGACGTGCCACGAAGTTGCAATTTACAGCAAGATTTCTGTAAACAAGCTAAAGATCACTTACAACATGTTAGTTTAAACAATTCAATGTGTTAATGTATTTCACGTAATATAATAATGTAGCGTTTACAGTCATGCGATTGGAAAATCGGAACATTTATTGCTATTTTGTATTTGTTTCTTCTGTTGCGTGTTTTATTGCAGCCTTCATGATATTCCTTGCACCGACCCCAAATAATGGGCACACGAATTTGAATGGGAGGATGATATATTTGTCATTCTCTTCCATATTCCCTATTAGACGACTCTTTCATACTTACACATGTCATTTTTCTCACAGACAACTGATCGTTTTTTGGGCTTCTTCTTCCAAAATATCCATCCATTTTTATAATGGCCAATAAAAAAAATATTATTGTTATTATTTTCCCTCATACATACATGCAAGCTGATCTTTACAGCTAAAACTACTTTGAAATGTGTAGATACCAAAAAAGTACCACGATTTTTTTTTCTGATAAAATTAGCTCCAGTTACATAAGCAATTAGACTTTGAGTTTCATATATACTACTTCATAAGAAAAACGTACTAAACCAATGATGCTACTACTACTATAATATGAGTACTTTATACTATCTGTGACATACCACTTTAGCTCAGTTATTTGCTAACCTCTCCTGCGTAATGACAATATTTGCTCATCCCTGGCTCACATCCTTAGCTTCAAAGAGTAAAAAACTTGGCTTTCTCGAACCTTTTCAAGCGAGAGGCTATAAAGAATATTGTATATCGTCTCTCTTTCCCTTTAAGTATTTTTTACAGTTAAGTAGAAATTTGATAGGCTTGCTTCCTTCCATAGTAAACGTAGCTTAAATTAAATTATGACGCGTTATGTGTAAATATGGTATTATAATTATAGTAGAAATAGGTATATATAGAACGTGAGTATTGCTGTGATCCTTTGCGTAGATTGTAAGCAGGTGTTATGTATGGTGAGCCGGATTGCTTTGTGCGTACCCGCGGCCCCCGCCAACGATGGATCGAAGGAGTGTCCGGGGGGTTTTAGTGTTGTAGGGTCCTCTCCTCGTGGTATGAGTAAGCATACCACCACTATCGAGAGCGCAAGTCCCACATATCCCGCCGCCAGCGCGCGGATGTGCTGCAGCGGCGGTGGGAATGCGTAAATGCATTTCACGCTGAAAAAAAGGTGTTATGTATGGCATGGCTTTTTATACTGAAAATAAATATTTCTAATTTGCTGCTGTAGATTTTGTCATAATTCTTACTAAATATTTATAACATAAGTCGCCGAGTTAGTATAACGAGTTCGAACGAGTAATGTTCATACCCATGCCACCAGTTCATACTATTTAGTGCTCTATAGTTTGCTTATATAGACTGCTAAGATATTATAGGAAAACTTTAAAAAATACAGACTTTGATTAGAATCTCTTTGATTTTCTTCTGAGATTTTACGTGCGCTTTGTGCAATTACTGGACTATTCTTCCAACGTAGTTTAAATTTGAGACTCTCATTCATTTTGCTATCGTATTGAATGGTGGATTCATTTTTTACTAGCAAATCCCGCGGTTTTACCCGCGTAACTCTGCTCCAGTGGGTCAGAGCGTGATATTTTGCCTATATGTTAATCCAGCTTATATATCTGCGTGAAAACTTTCAGTCAATCCGTTCAGTAGTTTTTGCATGAAAGAGTAATTACCATTCATCTATCCATACTCACAAACTTTAAAGTCTATAATATTTGTAAGGGTATTATATTATGTGTCTTTTCTACTCATTGATATCTGAGGCAAGAAGTAAATAAATGATGCACTTTATATTTTCTGTTATTATTTGAACAATACGAAACTGATATTTGCTGGTAGCCTGAAGCGAAACAGAAGATTCTTCTAACAGCTTTATTTTTAAGATTAAAAAATTCTCTTATACATACAACAACATAATATAAAATAATTATTGAAAAATGTCTTAAACGTATATTTTTAGGCGTGTGGTTTCCGGCTTAGGATATACCGCCCTATTGCTGTATAACATATTACGTAGTTAACAACATATTATGTAGTTAGCCCCAAGTCTTTTGCTACTTCACCGGGCCTAAAGGCGAGCAGAACTCTAGCCTAGATAAATGGAATTATATAATTAAGCACTATAACTATAACAAGATAATTTAAACACTACAAACTAAGCAACCTGCGCAAGCGGGCGTCCCCTGTGGGACTTGGACCTCGGCTCAGGGTGGTCGCTGACGGGGAGATTGAGGGATTATGGCTTTTAGTTTAGTTAGTTTAGAGGAGTTTTGTGCAACTGTCACCCTACTTTACAGTTCGCGGGCCTCTCGGACTTCGGGTCTACGAGGGCATCGGAAGGTTCTTAGCAAACTAAGAGTCGGGAAATCCCATAAGTGTCGTAAGATACTACTAAGGGAAATACACCTGATGGGTGGCCAGCAGCATCTAACAACTGAAGGTTACTTAACATTTTACGGTGATTTGAAATCCATGTGAAATCCACCTGCCAAACGTAGTGATTATTGCAACATCCCTTACCGACCCGGACTTGACTAGTTTTGCAAAGAGGAGCTCATGGTCAGCATTGGACGTAAATGGGCTGTTTAAGTAAAGTGAAGTTGAAGTATATTTTTTCAGTTGGTTGAACTAAAAATAAAATAAAAACACGCCAAGTGCTAATCGGACTCGCGCACGAAGGGTTTCGTACCATTTTCAAGTGCCTACCTGTTGAAGTTATTGGGACGTTATGCGGATCTTGTTATTTTCGACTGTCAAAATAAAAGTAGGTACTCTGATTATATCTATCGAATACATTGAAATAAGGTTCAAAATGTGTGCTTATTATCGGTTCGTAAATTAAAGTTGCAAAAATAAATTTTAGGATAGGGGACTGGTGCCGTTCCGTAGTCTAGCGGAAATATATTTAACCGCCCCTGGTTATAGTCTTAGGTCGGGCCTAAAATAATGTTACTTGAATTTTTCTCTCGAGAATAATCTTAATATGTATCTTAATATCTTAGCAGACATGACAGACAATGATGTAATATGGAGTGTGCAAGTGTTTGTGCATACATGTGTGCACTATAATATGTTTTGCGCAGATGTCCAATCTCCTTGGAGTTGGATCAAAATATACAAAAAGGTAGTAATTGTAGATGACAACTGTGACCAACAGCTTTTCTACGCTTGAAGGGTAATCCCTCAACCCATCATCAGCTCTTATAACGCTCACAGCTGCATATGGGCCTATTCCTAAAGGAAGGTTTTTGTCAGAGTCACCACGCTTGGAGGTGGATTATCGATCGTAATATTATGTTGAATCAAGGAAATGCTTTTGCCTGTTCAATACTTATACCCTAGTTATATATGATGTAAGTCAATAACTTAACTTCGAAAGTAAACACAAAATACTCAAATAATTACCATTTTCATTTGTAATTTCCCAAATGATTGCGCAATGATATTTCTTTTGCGAGTTATAGGTTTTCAATACGTCATTCTGTTAGAAATATATGCGTTTATCACGCAAGGTAAGTAATGCTAAGGTCAGGCCATTTAATATCATGAGTAATGTACTACAGGGAAATATAGGCTATCGAAAACATATAAATTATCTTGCCGTGTAAATTAGGAAGCTTGTTTTATTTAGTAGGCTTAGTAACAAGATCGATCCACATTATGTTTTTTTTTTTGCCAGTGGATGCCTTGACGCATTCCCACCGCCGCGCGCCGCGCCGCCGCAGCGTATTCGCGCGCTGGCGGTGGGATATGTGGGGCTCGCCCTCTCCATAGCGTGGTATGCTAAACTCTTACCACGAGGACAGGGACCCTACACCACTAAAACCTCCGCCGTTGGCGGGGCCGGGTACGATAAAAGCGGCCCTCCGACGGCACCCGCGGCCAGTTTG
The DNA here is from genome assembly GCA_947037095.2 of Nycteola revayana. Taxonomy (NCBI): domain Eukaryota; kingdom Metazoa; phylum Arthropoda; class Insecta; order Lepidoptera; family Nolidae; genus Nycteola; species Nycteola revayana. Next base: position 17,924,645 of record OX344847.2, on the reverse strand, counting down.
ACACCGCGGGATCTCCTGGGCACATTATGTTCGACCTCCCCACTGAAAGTATCACTACATAGATTTAACTAATATTATAAAGAGGTAAAGTTTGTGAGTTTGTAACGTTGTAGGGGGTAATATCTGGGTTTACCGAACCGATATTGAAAATTATTTAATCAATAGAAAGCCACGATATTATTGTTTATTTAAAGTTAAAGTTTCCACGGGAACGGGATCTACGCGGGTGAATCCGCGCGAGATAGGTAGTATAAAATAAAGTCGCTTCCCGCTGTCTGTCCCTATGCGTGCTCATATATTTAAAAATAGGAAACGGATTTATCTAAGTCGGAAACCACACTGGGAATCATCATTATCATTTTACTGCCCTTCTCCCATTTTTTGGGGTCGGCGTAATATTTGTTTTTATTCTTAATTCCTTGGTTTTTTTTTAAGTACCTATTCTACTACTATAAAAAAAAATTGTCCGTCAGTAAGATTACTAAAAATTTGGACACGTATTATTTTATTAACAACCTCCGTAGCGTAGCGGTATTTGGCTCGCCTTAAATCTTGGAGACAGTGGGTTCGATCCCCACGCCGGACAGAAAATCTTTGTGTAAATTCTAAGATTTATTTCCGGGTCTGGTTGGTTGAGGGACTACCCTCCGTGCCACGGAAAGCACGTTAAGCCGTTAGTCCCGATTGTTATAAAATCATCTATAACAAGCGTATATCAAAGAACGGGCAGCAGCGTTTCCCTGTGTATTACAACATAATACTGCGGTCACCAATCCGCCTGCCAAGCGTGGTGACTATGGCAAAACCCTCCCTTGGGAGGAGCCCCATGTTCAGCAGTGGACGTTGTACGGGCTGATGATGATGATACTTTTATTTAGCAAATCAATAAAAAAATACGAAGATACAGAGCAACAACAAACTATTAAGTGTAGGCAAACCCCCCCCCCCTGAACCCCCTCGCCTGAATTTATAGTCTCCTTTATAGTTACCCGTCACTATTAGGTAAAATTGTACCTAGTAATGACGTCGCAGGTAATTTCAACGCGCTGTATCTTAGTAACTTTTTGTTTGAGGAACGAAAAAACTAAACTATTTTTTTTTTTATTCTTCATGCGTATTTTAAAATATGATGAAAACAAATGTAAAGTGCCACAAACAAATTCGTTAGGTTTAAGTGGTACTTCGTGTCAAGCTATAATTGAAAAAACATTATTGATAATAATTAAATTAAATGATAATATTCAAAATATATAATACTAGCGGCACGCCCCGGCTTCGCACGGGTGGACTTTTATACCCTACCCCTGCTCTACCCTACCCCTACCCTAACCCTACCATACCCCTACCCAAAATAATTTATTTGGATAAGGATTAATATAAACACATAAATAGCATGGTTTGAATTTGGTTAGCATTTTCATTAATGTTTAAAATGAAAAAAGTTGTTGTAGTGACATAACTACAATAGTTGGACATATGCTACCGCGGAGTTTTTTGTAGACATTATGATGTTCTTCAATATTGTTGTACATTATTTTGTTCTATCGCTAATAGTTTCGGCAGCGCATTCGACGAAAGACATTTTAAGACTCATTTTTTTACACCTTCGGTTACATTGTTCAAATTTTACCAAGGATCCCTAATTTTTTTCAAAATGAAATGTAGCCTATGTCAAATTGGAAAAATGTAGCATTCTATTGGTGAAAGAATTTTTTAAATCGGCCCAGTACTTTTTGAGCCTATTCATTACAAACATACAAAAATAGGTACAAATCTTTCCTCTTTATAATATTAGTGTAGATTCAGTCATAATATTCAAGTAATCATATTTATATACTCTTTCCTGGAAAAAGTATGAAAATTTCTAGCCTAATAATTAAAAATAAGTTATCGAAAATCTTACAATGAGAGTGTTTCTTGTTTTCAAAATCATCTAGAGTTTGGAAACAAAATACCTATATATCAAATTCTACACGTGTGAATATTTCTTTTGTTTAACAAAAATAAGTGATCAATATAATCATTGTAGGCAACTCTGATTTCATTTTGGGTGGTTTTGTCTACGAAGGAGAAATATTTGATTGTTTGTTTGCTATTCAATGCAAACAAACACAGCTTCGAAACTATTGGACCGATTTCAAAATTTCTTTCACCATTAGAAAGCTACTTTATTGAGGAGTGTTTCTACTATATATATTGATGCAATTCCCACGGAAATGGCAGCAAAGCGGGTGACACCGTGCGCGGAAAACTAGAATAATTAGCGGATTTCCGCTTAGCTAAGAAGACAAATAGCCTTTCGTAAAATAATATATTTTAAGTGGCAAGCTGCCAACGTCGCATATAAAATTAAGACATACAGTTTTACGGAACATGATGTAACGTCGCGCAGCCAACTTTTAACCCTTGTGCATCACCTACATAAATAGCAAAAGCGGGCCGTAGCCGAATGGCTAGGGCTTCGGACTTGTGATCTTGAGGTCGCCGGTTCGAACCCCAGCCATTGCACTACCGACGTGAACCCACTCGTAACACAAGCATTTTAGGTAAGCACGAGGGGTTAACAAAAATACTAGTAGACTGGAAAATTCTGCTAGTGATCTTTAAAAATAAACATATTTTTCTTTTTATGTCCCCCTTAAAGACGTATTATAAAGAGATAGATAAATTTCGACGACCGGTTGGATTCCACCGTGGCCAAATGGTTAAGGCCATAGGTACTATAGGTACCTAAGATTCAGGTTTGTATCCTGCCGGTGGTCTAAATTTATTAATCTCAATTTTATCTCATCATCAGGCCGTATAACGTCCACTGCTGAACATGGGCCTGCTCCCGGGGGAGGGTATTTGCTATAGTCACCACGTTGGGCAGGCGGATTGGTGACCGCAGTATTATGTTGTACCACACAAGGAAACGCTGCTGCCCATTTCTTGAAATACGATTATTATAGATGATGTTATAACAATCGGGACCAACGGCTTAACGTGCTTTCCGAGGCACGGAGGGTAGTCCCTCAACCAACCAGACCCGGAAATAAATCTTAGAATTACACAAAGATTTCTTGTCCGGTGTGGGGATCGAACCCACAACCTCCGAGATTTAAAGCGAGCTAATACCGCCACGTAACGGAGCTTTTTTTTATCTCAAATACCAGAAAATATAAAGCCTCCGCAGGGTAACGATATAAGTCGTAGATTCCTACGCCGGACAAGAAATATTTGTGTAAAATCTTAGATTTCTTTTCGGATCTGGTTGGTCCAGGTGAGGTGCAAAAAACTTATCTATCAAATAAAATATATTTACCGCACATCATCAGACGTTTATATCTTAAAATGTCTATTTGATTTACAGCGGCACACACAAGCCACACCGAAGCAAAATCTGTTTTATTTCCGCAGCATTCTGAAAATAGAATAAAACTCAATGGATGGAGATGTAACTGGTTTAAAATAAAATGCGACTCGATACGTACTCGAGCCGCAATCGAATATAGAATATCGATATCTATGACCGCAGATGTACAGCATGGTTTTAATGTTCGTGTTGCATAATACCCAAAAAAATTTTATTTTTAATTAAATTAGAATATTTACTATCCGGTCATCCGGTTGTACCTACTCACGATTTGTCATCATCGGATATGTCCGACTATTTTCGAGACCACCCCGAGGTCCATTCTCAAGGCGTAGTCGACTCGACGGCGCGGCGCCGACATTTAAGAATACCCAGTTATTTTGGTGTTATAAACAGTCTCTTCAACTTCATTTATTAACTATAAACATAGATATAAGACAGAATACGCGAATTGAAGACATAGATTCGATTTTCAATCCTAATAATAAAATAATAATCCATAATTCCCTGGATGGACACGTAACGGATTTAAAATGAAATGTGACTCGTATTCAAGACGATTCGAGACGCAAACGAATAGATTTATCGATTCCTACTACCACAGTTATGCTAAATACGCTACGGAGGTTGCCAAGGCTACTTTCTTATGAAGTTATCACGAAATCAGGAACTATGTGGGTGAAACTATCCATAATACTGCCGTTACCAACCCACCTATATAGCGTGGTGACAATAGCAAAACGCTTCTCGAGGGAAGCCCATGTACAGTAATGGAGGTTATACGGGCAGTAGTGGTAAAGATTTTTTTATTTCATTGCACTACCGACGCGAACCCACTCGTAACAAATGCATTTAAGCTGAGCACGATGGGTTAACAGGAATACTAGCAGTGTGCTAAAAAGAGTGCTAGTAATCTTTAAAAACATGCTGTTACCAATCAATCTATCAAGCGTGATGACTATGACAAAACGTCGAGAGAGGCAAAGTTCAGCAATTAACTTTATTCAACCAGTGGTGGTAAGATTATTTTATTGATTATAAATTTGTACCATCGTATATATGACAGTTCCAGTAAAATATTCAATGACACTAATTTCTACATACATTTATAACATACAAAACTAATTCAATTAACAAATGTAATGTTACATTGTATTGAAAAACTCAATTATATTAGCCTAGATAACTTTATTGCTCAGGCTAATGAAGTAGTTAAATATGACAGAGCTAATGGATACGATCCAGGCTTATACCACAATAACAATATTAAGTAATTGCCATGCCGCTTCACATTAACACTGAGTAAATAATTAAAAATAATAATAATGTTGCCATATATAATTATTTTCCCGCACTAGGGAAATGAATTCCTTTGTCGCGGTGCCCTCGAAGCCGAAGTCCGAGAGGCCCGCGATATGTAAAGTAGAGCGACAGTTGCACAACACGCCCCTAAAATACTAAAAATCATAATCCCTCAATCTCATCGCCAGCGACCGCCCTGAGCCAAGGTCCAAGCCCCACAGGGGGCGCCCTCTTGCGCAGGTTGCTTAGTTTGTAGTTTTTAAACCATTTATTAAGGCTGGATCTCTGCTCGCCTTTATGACCGGTGAAGTAGCAAAAGCCCCGTGGCTACATACGTATGTTCATCCGAAAACAAACGTCGCGGGGGACTTTACAAACACATACTTCACGGACACAAAGTACACCCAGACCCAAAACAACTATTCGTCGATTACACACTATTTATGTTTTGTAGTAACAGTAGGCACGGTATGAACAGCACCGTGGTATCTTAATCTGAAAAATGACACTACGGCACGAAGCACACATCAATCACGGACTGCATCAATATTTATAGCGCGCTGTCTTCTACCGCAATCTCTAATTGTATGTAGGTATGTCTGAGATGGGAAACGATTTGTAAATGTAAAAAAAAAGTTTTTGTTAAGGATTTGTTTAATACCAGATGGCTGGAAAAAAAGGCCAAAGAAAAGATGGATGGATTGTGTGAGAATGAAGGAAAAGGGAGTAAGTGATAGCGTGACCGCTGACAGGACAGAATGGAAGAAAAGCATGAGTTTCGCTGACTCCAAATAAAAAAGCGGTCTTCCTACTTGTGGACCGCTTTTTAAGGGTTCCGAAGTCCACAAGAAACCCTTATAGTTTCGTCATGTCCGTCCGTCTCTCCGTCCGGGCTCGTACTTGGCTTTTAAATTTTTTTTTATTTTTATTGGTATGTATAGGGATTTCTTATAAGTGTTTTTAAAAGTCGTCTTTTGTTTTTTATCATATTGCCTTTTTTTTTGTTTATCCGTCCGTCTGTTTGTCCCTGGATCTCTGGATATCTGTAACTGCTGACCAGATTTTAACGAGATAGATAGCAAATTGTTTATAAAGAATTATTTTTATTTTGTATGTCTTGTCAGATCGCATATAAAATCTTTATTTTAAGCGGACCAAATTGTGGGCAGTGGCAAGTTAAAACATAAAGTATTGAGACTTCACGTCAGCTTTGTTTCTTAAATTCAACCATAAGCATTACAGTGCACGAGATTATCATTTTTATTTACACAAAACAACGTGTCAAAAGGACAGTAAAATTCAAACTGTGATTCGTGAAGGTAGACGTTACAATTGACTGCATCCCAAACAAATTCTGTAAAGTATACGTGCCAGCTATCCTCCGGGCGGCATTAGAGTAAACTTATCTAGGAAATAATATTCAACTCCTGTTCCGTTGTTTAAAAACATGGAACAGCCATTTCGCTTTGTATGTTTTGCTTTACAGTTCAGACGTTCAATAACCATTTTGTCGCCTGTGAAACAGAAATGCCGTGACAAACAATCTTCGTAATCAAGCGGTATAAGTTCGTTCGTACATCTCTGAGATCGCAGGTTCCACTTCATCCCAGAGAAGAAATCTTTGTGTAAAATCAAGGTTTTCTTTCGGGATCTGGTTAGTTAAGAGACTTATTTTCAGTTTCGTGCTTCGGAAATCACGTTTAACGTGACGTGTTCGATGTTGGTCTTTGACAATCAATTATTCCAAATAACGGGCAGCAACACATGCATATTATACTTATCTCACTTTCTTGTTTCCCGCGTCCGATTTAACCCACGTTCCCGTAGAAACTTCATACTGAAATATAACCTATTCCTCGATAAATGGGCTATTTGACACTGAAATAATTTTTCAAATCACCACCAGTAGCTCTTGAGATTAGCGCGTACATGTAAACAAAACAACTCTTTAGCTGTATATAACATATGAGTATTGAAGTAGCACCCGCCAAGCATGGTTCATCACCATCAACCCTTATAACGTCCACTGCTGAACATGGGCCTTCTCCCGAGGGAGGTTATTTGCCATAGTCACCACGCTTGGCAGACGGGTGGTGACCGCAGTATTAGGTTGTGCCACACGAGGAACCGCTGCTGCCGTTCCTTGATAAACGATTATTATAGATGATGTTGTAATAAACGGGAACAACGGTCTAGCGTGCTTTCCGAGGCACCGAGGGTAGTCCCTAAACCAACCAGACCCGGAAGGAAATCTTAGAATTTACACAAAGATTTCCTGTCCGGAGTGGGGATCGAACCCACGACCTCCGAGATTCAAAGCGAGCCAAATACCGCTACGCCACGGAGGTTGTTATTTTTTTAAGAAGCAAGGTTCGAGGGAGGCCTTTGTTCAGCAATGGATGTAAACACGGTAACAAACCGAGATGAGAATGAAAGTTGAAAATAAATTCTAGTTATTTTTAGAGTGAACGTCTGGAAAACAATAAGTTCTTTTATTTGATGTAGGCGCTGACTTTATTAAGTCAGTCTTCAAACAAGGTCCGCTGATATTTTATTATTCAACGATAAAACAATTCACGAAAAACACTGACATCGGATTGTACTTCGTAATTAAGAAGAATATTAAAAACTAAATGTTTTATTCCAATTCTTTTGCCTAATTAAGTAGGTAACTTCCTTTTTACTTTATTATGACTTTATTATATATTGTCAGTACTCAAGCATACGGCCCACTTGATAGTACTTTCTAATGTGTAGATAAATGGTAACATTATTATAAATAAAAAAATATCCCTTAGGTATTTATCTTTTTACTATGTGGTTCTGACAATTTGGTACGGCACGGCTTAAAGTGCTTCCGAGATACCCTCCGTATCTCGTAAGCCGTGTTGCCGCTTAGACTACCAGAACCGAAAAAAATCTTTAAAATGTTGCTCGTCGATTAAATGGATATTAATTATTTAGGGTTAAAATGATTGTACCAGATTTTATGTTGATGAAGTTTCCGGTGAACTCAACATTGGTGTTTGAAGAAGCACACATTCTCCCAGTTGAAAGAGTCGCATACCATTGCGTTGAGGACATGGGAGTCCTACGTACCCCATTGCTGTGGCAGAGAGGACCCACTGCATTTTCCCTTTGAAAAGAAAATCGTAAGGATGCTATGGGATTCGATCGTTTAAAACCATCATATTCATGACAATCGCGCCGTGTAGTTTTTGGCTTCGAATAGACCAGCCCATGTCTTCCCATGAGTGTCGTAAGACATATAGATGGTGGATGGGCAGCAGCATCTATCAGATCAAGGATACACACCATCTTACCGCGATCACCGATCCGTCTGCCAGGCGCGGCGCTTTTGGCAATATCCCTCAACGATCCTGGCTTGCCTAGGTCTATTCAGCAATGGACGTAAAGAGGCCGTTTAAGTAATGCCAATCCTGGAAGTATGTTTGCATTTATACAAACACAAACATTTTGTTTTGAATTAAATATCTACAAAGGCCAACCTATTAAACCTATTTTAGCTAGTCATTGTATTTTAAAACAACATTATAATAATGGAATAAGCGTAATAAAAGCGGCTAGGTTATTAAATGTTTCAGTGACATCTTCGCAGAGCCGTTTCATATACTTTTATTGGATGGAAAAGTGTCAATTTTATTTTTCTAGCGACTGGAACACTCATAAATTTGGGAGTTGAAGTATACTATCGGTACTTCTTTGTTGAAAGGATTATATTTTTCTGGGGAACGATTCGGAAACTTTTTATTACTTTGTGAAAGGTAAAAGTAGGGCCTTCGGAGGATATGATTTTTTAATGAGAGTACGCCGAAAGTCGTCCGATATTGTACATGATTTATGAATTTGCTACTTAAAGATTAATCTCCGATTTTAGATAACGGTAATCATTTCAGACATAATAATAGTAAAGGCACATAGTTCGAAGAACTGTCAGCCGATGGGCCAGAAAGGTTCTCGAATAGAAACCACAAATTGGCAAGCCCAGCGTGGGACGCCGGCCTGCATGGTGGACTAATTAAGATAGAAGAGAGCCATTGGATGGTTGCCGCTAACACGTTTGTTTTTGCTGGAGACATATGTTGAGCTGTGGGTGACAACAGACTGATATTATGATGATGATGAATAACATTGCAGTGACATAATTAAACGAATTAAACGATATTTATTCAGCACTTAGGTATTTACATACACTTGCACTTGTCAGTTATACACAATTAAATATGATTAATATAATTAAATACAAAAATAATATAATTAGCTAATGACTTGTCTGTCAGTCCAGCGTCACGTCGTATGTATAGTTACAACAATAATTACCTCTTTAATCAAAATCTTAATATAATTCAGCTCTATAGAAAGAGGCTCGTCTTTAAACAATATTTTTACGTATAAGCGACACACGCCTGAAGGCACCCTTAATGGGCTAGGACCACGGCTCAGGGCATCGCTAATGCTATGAGAAATATTACTGTAACAATAATAATATAAAAAAGAGGGAGTGATCACTGGCACGGACTACAGGCACTGGATCATCGGATTGGGACAGGGGGCCAACGCGGTCTTCGGTCTGTCCGGCGAGGAGCCTAGCCTAGCTAACCTACAGGTTTCTCTAGCTACCTAAGTGGACGGCCCGGAGAAGAAACTCAGAAAGAAACTCCGGTTTTCTTTTTTCCGTCTTCTTTTACTTGATTAATCTTTTTTTTTTATATTCATTATTTATTACATTTAATTATTTACTTTTTAAAAGGATGTGGGCTAGTGCATGCTCAAAACCGTTACTGACTAAATTGTAATATAATAATTTATTCTACTCAAGCTAATAGGAAAACCTCTTGCATACTAAAATAAGAAACCAACGGCAATTGCACCCACCCACATTTACAAGATTAGACAAGCTATACGAGATCAACCAAGACGACAACAATGCAAACACAATTAAACAAAAGCAAATAAAATAAATAACTCCAGCAACAAGCCGACCAGCCACCGCAAGCAGCACCCGTTCACGAGTATGACGTGTGACGCAGCCATCGCCTCCCTCGCCATATTAGAGGGAAGGAGACGACCCGCCCCACACCGCCACCGCAAGCCATGACATTCATTGGGAGCATGACGATCTTACAGCTAGGAGCACGTATCAATTAATTTATTGCCAGGTTGACCTTCATTTAGCACGTTTTTATGTTATATCGTTTCAGTTTACAATGTCAAGTACGTTACAAGTTAGGATAAAAAATAAAAACAATATAAACCAATAAGTTATACAAAAAAAAATCACATATGTCAAAAAATACATAAAAACAATATAAAGTATGTATGTAAGTAACACTAGCAAAGAGATCCAATAACACATTGTACGGTCATCTTGGTTAGCCCAGCGACCAGGCATCATTATCATTTAAATAATCATTTATTGTATAATAAGCTTTTTTGATTAAGCATTTCTTTATTGCTAATTTGAATTTAATTTGAGAAAATTCCTGAAATTCCTTAGGAATTTTATTATAAATACGGATCGCTAACCCCACAAAGGAAGAATGCACTCTATGTAAACGATGATTTTCAGCAAATAACTTATGATTATTTCTAGTATTTAATTTATGAATATCGCTTCTCTTTCGAAATAGATTTATATTCTGTTGAACAAAGAATATTAGCATATATATAGCAGGAACTGTTAATATGTCTACACTCTTGAAAAAATCTCTTAGGGAGAACCTCGAGCCCAGCTGGTAAATAGATCTCACCGCTCGCTTTTGTAATATAAAAATACTTTGAATGTCAGTAGCCATACCCCAAAGCAAAATTCCATAAGACATGCTGCTATGAAAATAACTGAAATACACCAGACGAGCGGTGTCAACATTAGTTAATTGTCTTATTTTTCTAATAGCATAAGCAGCGGAGCTTAATTTCACAGCTAGGCAGGATATGTGAGGACTCCATTGCAATTTTTCATCTAATGTTACACCCAGAAACACTGTGGATTTTACAGTCTCTAAAACCTCATTATTTATTACAAGATCGGGTCCAATATTTGTGACATTGGGAGTGGTAAATTTTACACATTTTGTTTTCTTAGTGTTAAGCACCAAATTATTAACCGTAAACCATTTGGTCAACATAGCGAGAGCATTATTTATTTCGGGAAAGTCATTTCTATTTCGATTCACCTTAAAAATAAGAGAAGTGTCATCAGCAAAAAGAACTACATCACAAATATTTTCCAAATAGTACGGCAAATCATTAATATAAACTAAGAACAAAAAGGGACCCAGAATGGACCCTTGCGGAACGCCTAATTTAACAGGTAGGTCCTGGGACTTAACTCCACCTACATCGACACATTGAACTCGTTAATAAAGGTAAGAGGTCAATACGTCAAGTGCTACTCCCCCTATGCCATAGTGCTGTAGTTTTAATAAAAGCGTATCATGGTGAACACAATCAAATGCTTTTGAAAGGTCGCAGAATACCCCAATAGCATTTTTCGATTGCTCCCACGCATCAAATATATGTTTTATTAATGAAACCCCAGCGTCAGTTGTAGAACGCCCTTTCGTAAAACCAAACTGGTTACTGTGCAAGAGGTTGTTAAAATTGAAGTGCCTAAGAAGCTGCTTGAGTATAAGTAATTATGTATTTCCAAGGGACAGCGTATTATCGTTAGCATCGGAAGACATTTTGAAGCATTTCCCTGAGTTTGTCGGGATACTGGTTGTATGTCGGTATACCTTATAGTATAGCAGGTAAGCTAGGGTAGGGTGCTCTCAGGTGGATGTCATTTAGACCATGGTCAGATTTTTAGACGTTAATTTTGTTCCTGTAACCTCTAAGGCATCTTACGATAGTGTGTACATATGTCATACATCGCAGGACAGACGGACGGACTGTAGTTCACACAAATAAGTTATTGTACCAGTTGAGAATCCAAGTCAGAACACCAAATCTCGGAGGCAACTACCGTAATCGCTGAACCACCGGTGGCTTTAAAAGCTTTAGCGATAGTTAATATCGTAGTCTCATATATTTTTGGATCACTCCTTAAAAGTCGACGGTTTGTATATTTAGTATCTAACCTAATTCTAACTCGAACGCTACTGTGCAAAAGCGTTCGCAGTAGTCAACATCTCCTCGATGATGCTCCGTGGAGGAGCGAAACACGTGTCGGGTCTTCGGCTGGTGATTGTACTTATGCACGTATTATTTTTCCTTCCGGCATGTGCATAATTTTTGCGGGCGGGAGGGCGGTTCAAAAATAGCATTACAGCATATACTTAGACACATTTTTTGCGGAATTAACACTAGATATGTTTGTCATAAGACTTGACATAAAAAAAAAAGAAACAGCAAAAGAGACTAAAAAAAAATCTCGGAGTTTCTTTCTTCCTTTCTTCTCCGGGTCGTCCACTTAGGTAGCTAGTGAAAGGTTGCAGGTTAGCTAGTGTAGGATCCTCGACGGCATGACCGAGGACCGCGTTGTTGCTTATTCCCCGAACTGTGATCTCGTGCCAGCGATCACCACCACTGTTCGTAAATCTACTCTTTACTCCAGTGGCACCCCGAGCGATGGTCCTAACCCCTTAAGGGTGGATGTTGCTTAGATTTGGGCCGGATTCTTGGAATTTTTAGACCTGTTACCTCTAAGGTATCTTACTATAATGTGTACATTTGTTGTTATCGTACGACAGACGGACAGACTGATTAAAAATTCTGTAATATCAAATAATTTTAACAATGTTTTTAGCTACTTAAGTGATACTTTTGTTTGATATAGTCTTATACAGTGTAATTTTGACAAGTACAAGTGTATGTAAATACCTAAGTGCTGAATAAATTTCATTATTTCATTATTTCATTATGTCTTTTTAAATTAGATTAATATGGATTTCCGCAAAGTAACGCCTGATTCTATTAATTATATTTAGTATCTATCTATACTTTGTCAAGAATATACTGTGATTATTATGCATACCTGACTTAGAAGGGAGTTATCAAATGCAGTACAGCAATACGAAACTTTTGTACCATACATTGCTATTTACCCCCATCTTACAAATTGCATGAGATGAAAGAACGTATTTTTGTGCCAACATCATTAATAGTAAGTAATTACTTAGGACCGATATTCAAACGAAATAATAATCAAATATTATTTTGTTCGAATAACAGCAATCTGCAACAAGTGTTTTAGTATTTTCAACCGTACTTCAAAGGATTGAAGACTCAAATTTCAATGCTATGAATACCACTTAATTTTTGAACGGCAATAAAGATATACCACGTTACCTTTGACGTTCATGATAACGCCTCTTTCAATAAACAACCATTTTATTAGAAATTATATGGAGTTTAATTAAAACCAATTAATTTATTCTTAATTTTCTCTAAAATTAGTATCTACCTACCTACTTTGCTTCATGTGTGAAGTTGAGTAAAATTTGTTTTACAGTATAGAAGGTGCTTTAAAAAAGCCATCATTTTAACAGTACATAGTTCAATGTGGAGTGAGTATGTTAGTTAAAAAATGTTTGTATAATTATAAATGAAATACCATTTCTTTTTCTTTCTAAAAATGAGATAACAGTAAAATCTATAATATACCTAATATAGAAGTAAGGCCAGTACTCTCATTCCACAATACTCTGGTACTGAGGTTCGCTCAGCTCAAAACGTACTTGGAGGCGATTTTCTTAAATAAAAAAGATACATTTGCAATCACTTAACTTTTTATATGGATTGATTTATTTCACGAAATATATCATAGTAGCATAATATATTTTCGAAAAACCTTATATACCTTATACAGAGATTTGATAACATTTGTCTATTATTTTTAAACTAAATATCTGTACTAAAAAATTCGCGATTCCGTTTTTTTTAACCCTTGCATATATGACTTACCTATCATTTATGATTCAGAGAAAAAGTGGGTGGTATTTTAGTTTCCAGTGATCTCTCTCCATCTGGTTTTGCTTACACAAATTGAAAAGAAAAGAAAAACTAAATGTTTGCTCCCTGTGTTTGCGCATCATAATATGCTATGCGCAAATGGCTTAGAATAGACTACCTTTGGAAATCATCTGTACCGCACATATTGCCATAATTACTGTAGTGTTCACTTCTAATAAAACACAAGACCTCTGATATAATAGTGCTAGACGCTCGGCACGGCGGTCAGAGTGCGAGTGCGCAACGAGCCGTTGCTCTCTGCGCCTCCACTATTGCACACCTCACTAGTATATTATTATATCACCGGAAAATAATACGAATCGTAAGTCGAGCAACTTCCGTGCTACTCATATTGTTAAAATTAGTGGCCATTGAATACGCATAATTATTATATTATTGACCTAACATAACCAAACGAGACTATGCTACTCTTGTAACAAAACAAAATACTTCAACTTTAATAAGTCCTGTTGAACTGTTTTTGGGTTATTTCTTTTTAACCATCCGAAACCTCAATGGTTTATCAATTTACTAGGAGGTTGAATAACTTATGATTTTTATTATTGTCCGGTGACATATACATATCAATATTATATCATACTAATATAAAAGTATGATACATACACAAAGTACAATTACTACACTTGGCATGTGGATTAGTGACCGCAGTAGGATAAGCTGATAGATAGATACCTTTGCCTATCCAGCACCTGTACGTCCATTAGTCACCTCTTACGACACCTTTGGGAAGAGGTTGATCTATTATAAGCCGAAAATCACATTTTTTTTTTCGGACGTACCTATGTAGTTAACTCTGAGTATTTTGCTACTTCACCGGGCATAAAGGCAAGCAGAGCTCCAGCCTAGATAGAAAATCACACATGATGATCTATTTGAATTAACTTATGTGATTGTTTATTTAAATTCACTATACGCATTGTTTCATGGCCGTTTTGTAAGTAAGTATTATTTTCACAATTCAAGGTCACGTTCATTGAAATTTGTTATAAACATAGTGAACAACAACAAATTTTTGATCTTTTCAAAAAAATATTCATGAGATGAGCTGTTAATATTGTAATATTTTTTTAGGTTAATGTCAGATTGTGAAAAGGGTCCAAAACGTGTGAACAGTTTGTGGATCAACAATGAGTATATTCAGATTTATTATGCGAAAACCGCTGGACTGAAAACGATCAATCTTTATATCTAGACCTCAGAAGCATAAGGACAGAATGTCTATTATACTTTAGAAGCATTAGGTCGATCAACTCTACATAAACCTGAAACTAAGAGGGTGTATTCTCTATATAACTCTGACATCCAATAAGTTATTTTCAAATGGAACGCAAAAGGAGCAAAGATTTAACAGATAATTTGAAACCTACGCGGACTAAGTCGTAGGTAGTAGCTAGTTTCAGTATAAATAAACTTGAACGCGATAAATACACTGAAATGTTTTAAGAGTTTAGAACTTAACCTTCTATTGTAACATTGAAAATAGAAAGTAAGTAAGTAAATCTTTACTTTTTTATATATTATAATAATATGATATAGTTAAGGATGAAAATATTATCCCAGTTATTTTGCAATAAAAACTTTTGCTGAAACCGTTATAGTTTTTTGAGTGTTAAGGGTAATATAAATATGCTCCTAGATTAAAATCAAAGTTTTTAATTTAATTAATCCAAAGTAGAAGGTTTAGATTAGAAAACTTCACATGTGCTGGTCCGAGACCAAATTAATGTGAGACTGAGTTCAAATTTACTTACATTATTGGAATTTACTTACATAATTATAATGTAATACATTATCATAATACAACTAAGAGTTGCCAATTTAAACTGAGACCAACTTATAATTCTAAATATTATAGATATTCTAAATCTATGCTTGGCAACCTTTGATGGTTTAAAGCATGTTACGATTATCTGTTAGTGTTCTATCAGCGGTAGGAACAGGGATGCACTTTTTAAAAATACGTCTTTTGCCCTGCTTCATTCGTTTTGCTTAAGTCTAAATTAATACTAATTCTTTGATACGCTAGACTATCTTGGTGAAATTACTTAGATCATTAATCCGATAGTTATATATTTGAAAAGTAACAATAATGTAAGATGCTTTCTTGCACATGCAAGTCATAGCCGTCTGAATTGTCATATTATTTAAGAAGATAACGTGCAGGATGCCCGGTTTGTTGTCACACAACTAAGTAGGCCACACTCAGACTATACTAGGTGTCACGTCGCAGCCGTAACTATTGTTACGAAGTAATAAATACTCTTTGATCCTTAGTTCAATGAAAATGTACCTAATAAGAAATATTTTTATACATTGTAGCAACTAGTGACGTATAATCATATATATATATATATATAAATCGCGAAGGACTTCTTGCGTCTTTACAAACTACCACCCTGCGGCGTCCACTGAATGTAGTGAGATTTTTAATGTTTTCAATGCGTATGTAAGATGTTTTAATCAGTATCATATCAGTAGTCGACGTCAAATTTCATTTAAACGTTAAATGGTGATATTCAAATTAAATATTTCTAGCTGAATTTGTGCGTCTGTTCACTCTTAAATCTTTCTTGCACACTGAATACCTGCGTATACCTACTAAACACTGCATGCACATTTCCGCCTCCATCCGAATGTACTTTTAAATCAATTCCGTATAATGCTCTGCATATATCATCATGATTATAATAACTAAATGACATCCATCTACTATTGAATTCAGATTGGTTCCGAATACTGTTTTTGAATTATTGTATCCAGCTTATCAGCCAAGAGGCTTCCACCTATATAAAGGCTTATAATGACTCCAGGCACAGATAATAAATAATTAATAGTTAGCATACAAAAGTGACAATACCTATGTATAGCGTAGGTATTCAGGTATTTTCACTTTGGTGGTCTACAAAATCTTAAAAAGCAATATAATCATTTTTGACGAGTGACAGGTAAGTTTGTATGTATAAACAGGTAAGCTCAGAGGTACAGGCTGCTGTGGACAGGTAAGTTCGGAGTTGGACAGGTAAGTATGTATAAACAGGTACGCTCAGAGGCACAGGCTGGTGTGAACAGGTAAGTCCGGAGTTGGACAGGTAAGTATGTATAAACAGATAAGCTCAGAGGCACAGGCTGGTGTGAACAGGTAATTTTGGAGTTGGACAGGTAAGTATGTATAAACAGGTAAGCTCTGAGGCACAGGCTGGTGCGAAATAATGAAATAATGAAATTTATTCAGCACTTAGGTATTTACATACACTTGTACTTGTCAAAATTACACTTTATAAGACAAATCTTATACAGTGTAATTTTGACAAGTACAAGTGTAACAAAAGTATCACTTAAGTAGCTAAAAACATTGTTATAATTATTTGATCTTACAGAATTTTTAATCAGTCTGTCCGTCTGTCGAGCGCTAAATGACAAATGTACACATTAGGTATAGTAAGATGCCTTTAAGGTAACAGGTCTAAAATTAAAATTAACTTCCAAGAATCCGGCCAAAGTCTAAGCGACATCCACCTGAGGACACCCTTAAGGGGTTAGGATCAACGCTCAGGGTGCCACTGGAGTAAAGAGTAGATTTACGAACAGTGGTGATGATCGCTGGCACGAGATCACAGTTCAGGGAATAAGCTACAACGCGGTCCTCGGCCATGCCGTCGAGGATCCTAACCTAGCTAGCCTGCAACCTTTCACTAGCTACCTAAGGGGACGATCCGGAGAAGAAAGGAAGAAAGAAACTCCGAGATTATTTTTTTTGTCTCTTTTGCTCTGTTTCCTTTTTTTATGTCATGTCTTTTATCACAATCATGTAATATTGTACAAACAATGTATACACCGTGAAATTTTAATGGTTGTTTTCCCGAAGCAGAACAACTTGCCGTCGGTAGTACTATCGAAACATATTTTTTTTTTTTAGACATGTTTTGGATTTAAAATTATTAAAAAAAATATTAGACAACTCGAAAGCGTGATAAACAGTAGTAACACAAGACGGACCTTGTAGGTACTACTCGAATCGCACGCGCTGCTGACAAAGTAAAGAACGATCCATAAACGTTCAAAGCAAAATAAGAGCTCAATGGTAGTTATACGGCATAAAATAGCCTGCACGCAAGAATTACAAACGAGCCGGCTTCCTTTGTAATTCGCCGCGCGGCGCCAAAGCCGGAACGCCCCGCGCTCTCCTTCGACTCCCTCCTTCCTTAGTTGTCCCGTGAACGTCGGAAGCGCAGCACGCGTTAGCTTATTACTTTATTAGTATTATGGACCGACATTACAGTTTTAGTAATTTAGAGTACGTCGCTATGGTGCAACTGTAGGCTAGGGCTAATTATAATTCCCATACTGCCTGGCGTCTTGGCGTCACTTGGCGTCACTCCGTCTTCGCGGAGTTCTGAACCCTCAAGTCATACAGGACCGGACGATCGTAGCGGCGACGGCTACTCGATCATGGGCAGTTCCAGGTGCCACCACATGCACAGGGCAGAGGTCGATCGGCCGTTCTTTCGCCAGAGCTCGACGAGGAGATCATCGAGTACTTCGAACGCGATCCTCGCCGAAGTACGCGAATGGCGGCAGCTAAGTTTGGCGTAAGCCAATACTACGTCTGGAAACTACTCAACTCAGAAGGACTGCATCCATATCATTTCCGCAGAATTCATTAAATTATTCAATTTTTTTTAAATACGCCTTAATTACTTTATAATCTAATTCAGAAATTTATTGTTCTTAGATAATAAACTTGTTTTAAGTTACGTTTTCTGTAAGTTGTAGCTAAAAAGGTGTTGGATAAAGCTTATTATTATGATTGGGTACTGTGTTACATTACCTAAGGTGTAGGTATCAGCTGATTGACTAACACCCGGGTCAACGAACGCGCGACCGATCGACGCGAGCGCTAGGTATCGCGAGGTATTACTATCGGTTCGATGTCACTTTCGAGTTTGGTTTTTCACGATTGTTAATCGGCCATTTTTTGTTTATAATATTTAGTTTTTGTATAAATTGAATGTTTAACTAAGACCAAATCTTTTCGCTGCGGGAAAACAACCATTTAAATTTCAGCGTGTATATGATGTAAGCGAATGCACGTACATTACCATTTATTACCTGGTCAATTTATACCGACCAGGTGTTCAATAAGACAAGAAAGAAATAATATTAATACAGTAAATACCATAATGTAGATATTAAAGTTTATTCAGGCACAGACAATCTACAAAAAAACCTAATGGCGGATGCATTCACACACATTTACAAAATAACAATTTACACAAGGTCAATCAAAGGATATACCTATAATAATAATTATAAACAAAAGAATTAACAAAATATAAAATAAAAATTAACATAACATATCCCCGACAACAGCCGACCAGTCACCACAAGCAGCACCCGTTCATGAGTATGACGTGTGACGCAGCCATCGCCTCCCTCGCCATATTAGAGGGAAGGTGGCGACCCGCCCCACACCGCCACCGCAAGCAATGACAGACAATGGGAGCATGACGAACTAAAGTGGGGATATCTACAAGTCTATTAATTTTAAACCTTTAGTTGAACAATGTTTAAACTGTTTCAATAACTGAGTTTACAGTGTTGTCTGTGTTTCTCTGATCAACCAAGCGTTATTGTCGTTTAAATAGTAGTTTACTGAATAATAAGCCCTTTTTATTAGAATCCTCTTAACAGTTGACTTGAACCTATCATAAGGTAACTCTTGTAGGTGTACAGGTATTCTGTTATTCATACGGACTCCTAATCCCACAAAAGATGAGTGTACTTTTTGTAGGCGATGGTATTCGGCGCAAAGTTTATGTTTATATCTAGTGTTTATTGTGTGTATGTCACTTCTTTTGTTTAAAAGGTTAATATTTTGCCGGACATAGATTATATTGGCGACTGTTAGTATATCTATGTCCTTAAAAAAGTCTCTTAAGGAGAATCTCGTACTTAGTTGATAAATAGAACGAACTGCACGTTTTGTAGTATAAAAATGCTTTGAATATTAGCAGTTTTACCCCAAAGCAGAATGCCATAGGACATAATACTGTGAAAATAACTAAAGTAGCCTAAACATGCAGTTTCTACATTAGTGAGTTCCCGTACTTTTCTAACCGCGTAAGCAGCTGAGTTTAATTTTCCAGCGAGACAAGAAATATGGGGACTCCATTGAAGTTTCTTGTCTAGTGTCAAGCCTAGAAAGAGGTAAGTCCGGAGTTGGACAGGTAAGTATGTATAAACAAGTAAGCTCAGAGGCACAGGCTGGTGTGAACAGGTAAGTCCGGAGTTGGACAGGTAAGCTCAGAGGCACAGGCTGGTGTGAACAGGTAAGTCCGGAGTTGGACAGGTAAGTATGTATAAACAGGTAAGCTCAGAGGCATAGGCTGGTGTGAACAGGTAAGTTCGGAGTTGGACAGGTAAGTATGTATAAGCAGGTTAGCTCAGATGCACAGGCTGGTGTGAACATGTAGGTTCAAAGGTAGAAAGAGGAAGTTTCATGGTACGAATAATATAATAGTACCTAGTCATATTTATGCAGGTGAATATACGGAATAAAAGGCATATCGTAATATAAAACATTTAATGTTTAATTTTGTCGCTTTCTAAATAATCGTGCACTGTAATTCTTTGAAGTTAATACCTTTGAATAAATAACCACTTTTAACACACTTGCAAATAATTCACTTTGGTGACAAGCTTACATCACGGCCGGCACATGTCTGTTTGTTAACAAACTTCGGCACGCGAGCGCGCTGAAGCCCGCCGCCCCGCGCCCCGCGCCATGCGTCCCTCGTGTACCCCGAATGGGCCCCTCAGACACCGTACCTAGTGCCCGTTTAAGGATATTTAAGAGACGCAAGATTGTTGTCAAGAAAACATGATAAAAACTTTACATATTAAGTACGATATTCAATGGACACGATAAGATCGGTGAATTGAACTCAAAGTATACGTGGTAAATTATACGCTGAACACTAGTGCCCTCCAAATTTCAGTCGGACGATGGCGGAACTATATTATACGCTAAAAGGCATTGTAGTGATGGAATTACGTCCATGCCAATTTTTCGCCCTTGCGTTCTAATGATCATAAGGGACACTTGGGCTAAAAATGAGGGTCGGTCAATCTTGCGTCCGTATTCCAGACGCACAAAGTCAGTCGGACGCAGCATCATCGGTAAATAACGCCATGTACGACGCAACATGTCCTTCAAGATGTATATATATATATATATTTTATATATATATATATATATATATATATTCGTATCGAAATCCCCCTTCGTTCTTCATTCCATTTATCTCAAATCTTCTTTTCATCTTTTTTCCCGTCCCTCTCATACCTTGCATTAATATTCACAATATTTAATACAGCTTACATTTTCTCATCCTAACATAAACCGCTGGGAATATTACAGATCAAACAAGGCATCTCGTCCCGTAAGTTATATAGTTTGTAATCGATATTAATCAATACTAATATAATAGAGCGGAGAGTTTGCTGATTGCACCAATCTCAGGAACGGATGTCGGAACTGATAACCACATTGCTTATCTTGAGGTTGTTAAACATAACAATTTCATATCAAGTTCCTCTGAAGCAGAGTAAAATCGTTCAGACTGTTTTATTACACAAACAACAGGAGGAGAAATTTGAAGGTCTTTTTGACTTGTGTAATAATTAGCGGCCTTGGACTAGGGGCGTCCGACTTGTGATCTTGTGGTCGCCGGCTCGATACCCACCCATTGCACTACCGACGTGAACCCACTCAAACACAAGCATTTTATCTTTAGAGGATTTTTTTAGAGGAGAGTTCCCGATTTTATTTTGTAAGAAGCGGGGAAGAAGTCGCGGCCAGTGAAAGGATTTGTAAACAATTTTGACTCAAGTATCGCACAATTGGTAAGACAACGGCTCAATTGTACTCTTCACTGAAAACAACATGTTTGACGACATAAATTTTAATGATAAAAAAGCGTCAACTTTTTGATTCTTACATCATTAACCATATCATTACCATAATTACTATAAAATGTTTATTTCTTAGAAAAAAAAATATTATGCAGAGTATGTAAACCCAATTTGAATGCCAAAAAAATGGTACTCCTGTACGGTTACTGTAACATAATGTGACTGGCTAGTTGGCTGTATACCAGAAGCCTTTGCCATTATTCAAAGATGGAACACTGCCGAAATTCTCTTGTTTATTCATAAAAATAAAAGATGGTATCCTTATGAACTTTGACTGTTTCATCACAATCCCTATATAAACGTCACCACGTAGTAAGTACTAATAAAAGGCAGCGAGCCGTTGCTCTCTTCGCCCCTACCATTGCACACCTTACTTGTATACATATCAGTATTTAATATAAGTATAATGCATACACAATTTTTTACTGTACTGTATGTACACCAAGTTCATGCAGTAAAGTAAAAATAACTGCTATTGTCCTACAATTATTCTTATCTTACCAAAGATGCTATATTTGATAAACAGTTAGCATGGCGGTCCATATAGTACAATATATTTCAAGGTTCATACGTTTTAAGTATAGCATAAAACAGTTCTGTATTTAGAACAAACGGTAAAACCACACAGAAAATCAAAGGAAACCCTTCGTTGTTTGGACTTCAACTCACAAACAAAGTAATTTTATGACGCTTCTCATGATTCGTCTTATTTTAGTTTACCCTAAGATTAGGTTGAAATGTTAGAAACAAAGTTCAACATGTTTTGTTCTTTATTGAATAGACTAGCATCCGGCGCGGAGTTTTACCCGTCAGTCAGTCAGGAAAAATAGTAAAGTAAAATATTAATAGTCTCCATAGGCTATTTATATTAACATTACCATTCTTCCGGTGTCAATAATAAAAGCTATTACTAGACACCGAGGCACCAACTGACTAATAAGTTTAATTGAACACCAAGTGCAAGTTTAAAAATACCCGTTGGTGACATACTAATATTGTGTGTTATTTACGTAAATAAAAATGATTTTTATTTTTATTTTATTTTATTTATTGTAAAGTAAAAGAGTTTTTTTGTTTCCTTAAACGCGGTAATCTCCAAAACTACGGGTCAGATTAGACAAATTATTTACTGTTATATTGTCCATTTATCGAGGTATGCTGTGGGAGAAATATCGTCATGCTGAGACCAATAGGAGAATTAATGAAGAATGTTT
Organism: Nycteola revayana; assembly: GCA_947037095.2. Lineage (NCBI taxonomy): Eukaryota > Metazoa > Arthropoda > Insecta > Lepidoptera > Nolidae > Nycteola > Nycteola revayana. The sequence goes on along the minus strand of OX344847.2, from coordinate 17,901,803 downwards.
CTTTGCGGACGATGTCGCAGGCACAAGCTTATCTGCTAATCTTAAATAAAAGGTTCAAACTATAAAACAACCTCCTAATCAGAGCCAATAAACCCATTCATCATACAAAAATATTGGCGGATTAACACTATTTATGATAGAGAAATGACCGCTCGTAAACCTGTATAATATGTTAGATAAATTTAGAGATACTTAATCTGCGCTAGATTAGCTATAAAAGGTGTTTCGGATAAAGAATGACAGAACAATTTATAAGACTAAAACATCCATATTTATTGGGCCAAACCAACTTCGTGGCGAACCGGCATAAATCTTGCTTTAAGCCTCGGAGGTCGTTTATCCCAACGCCGGACAAAATATCTATACTAATATAAGAAACTGAAGAGTTTGTTTGTTTGGTTCAACGCGCTAATCTAGTCCGATTTGAAAAATATATGTTATATTTAACTTTAAAGTTAACCTCGGTAAAACCGCGCGCCAGAAGGTAGACCACGTTCTAGCGCGCGATTTTACCATATAACTTATTCTAAAATTTCTTTCCCGGTCTGGTTGGTTGAGGGGCTATCCTTCGTACCTCGTAAAACACGTCTCATTTGTTAGACATATGTACATATATTTTCTGGTAGACTCAGTTCAAAAAAGCCATTTATACCATGTAAACTCGGTCAATTTTACTGTTTTTCTTTTCAAGTATAAAAAAAAATATATAAGTATATAGTTTAAGACTTATTTGTTTTTATGTATTTAAGTTTTTACATAAGTACAAAAAAATAAGTTTGAACAGCGTTTCCTTGTATGTTACTACATAATATTTAAATTATGATCTTTTTCTAAGTTTACTTGAATTACCATTTTTTGGGAGTGGTTTATGGCAAAATGCACATGTTATTTTTGTAAACTTACGCACCTCTAAATTTACCCAATGTTTTTATTGCCCCTTTCGTATTGGAAAGGCTTGAAGAAGTGTTATAGTGTACCGTTTTCTGTTCTTGTTCACTAATATTTAATTATCCATTATATCTTTAATTAATTTGCATGTTCATCCTTGGAGTTGACTTGTTTGTTGCGTTCCATACCTGCGAGTGCGAGTCGTGCTAAAGAATATATAGTTTCATTAAAAAATATATGAATTAAAAATTAGTAGAAATGTATAATTATATGTAATTGTTATTAATATAAAATTACAGTAGGTATTAAAAAATCTAAGGCCTATAATTTATTTTCCAAAGGAAATAAAAAAGATGGGTTACAAAAAATAGACAATCCTTTATTTTCCTAAAAAAAACAGTACAGATGTATTTTTATATTTTTATAACGACGTTAGAAATGATTTGATGACTTGTCCATGTTCATCTTAAGACCTACCCGTTTAAGACTCGGTTGAAGTCTTGTAGACAATAATAAGTAATAAAATATATAACAAAACTATATAAGGGGCCTAGGCCCCTGTAATAATTGAGAATACGGTTCTTGAAGTTGTTGACGCGTATGTATACTTAGAAAAAACAGTCCAATTAGTCCAACTTCGAGAAGGAGGTCAATTGCAGAATCCAATCAGACGGGCTGCGTTCGGGAAACTTCGCAGCGTATTTTCGTCCAAAATAACTTAATAACTAAAGACAAAAGTCTTTAACCAGTGTGTGTTGCCAGTGATGAGTCGCTCAGAATCGCCCAATGAGCTATAGAGAGGCCCTCTCTATAGCTCGTTGAGCGACTCTGAGTCGGGGTTTCTCTACAAGATCGAATCAGAAATGAGGATATATCTACGTAGAAGAACGCGGGTTACCGACATAGCCCAACGGATTAGTTCGTTGAAGTGGCAATGGGCAGGCCATATAGCTCGGAGAACAGATGGCCGTTGGGGCCGAAAAGTTCTCGAATGGAGACCGCGGATCGACAAGCGTAGCGTAGGACGCAGGCCGCCTCCAACCGTAGTATCTGGAAATCTATGAGGGAGGCCTATGTCCAGTAGTAGACGTCCTACGGCCTACGGCTACGGCTACGTTCTGAAATGATGATGATGATGATTGTCTATAACTAACCTTCTTGCTTCTTCATACTCATCTTAGTTCCACCCAAAGGTTGTGTGAAAGAAATCAATGTCTGCGATAAGACCGCCGATTGTATTTTTTTTTCTAACCATTATTTGTTAATAATTTATCTGCGTTGTTACTACATAAAAACGTGTGTGTGCAAAATAAAGTAACTTATTTTATCGTACCATATTTTTTCCCTCAACTTTGTAGCAGGTACCTACCCTAATAAATACTGAAAATTTCGCAAACCCTTTTCACTCGCTGCATTAAAAATAGCTGAACCACATCAATTAGCGAATCCATTAAAACAATGGCGTGAACTTTTAAGCACATTAAAGTTGTCAAAGTAGGAATAATATAAACTCTGTCAATGTTCCTGTTTTATCTCAATGGGAACCTTCTTTTATTCAAGTGGTTACAAAAACAGCTGAATTCAATCAAAATTGGAACATAGATAATTTCTAACTTGGATTAACTGCTAACAATGTACTGTACTGTATTAACCCTGTTTATGTTTATTGAAAATCAAAAAATATATTGTAGAGGTAAGGTAAAAATTAAGATCTTCTTTGCCAGGTTTTCCCGGTGACCGATGGCCATTTATTTCTGTTCAAAACTTGTATAATGTATAAACTCTTGACCGGATTTCAAAGGATGATGGGCAGAATGTATGGAGTCTGGTACCCACTCCAATAGAAACATGTTATACATCATTGAAAAGGTATTTTTGTGTAGAATAATGTAAACTTGAGCGCTTGTCTCAAATATTAGTATTTAAGGAGTTAGAGCGATTTTTGTGTCATGCGTTTTTGCTTGAACATGCGGGTGTGAGTAGTCACTAAGAATAAAAATACTTACACGTTTATTTTTTTAAATCAGGCACGTATGACAAAAACGCATGACTCAAAGTCATTATACGCTCAAGTTAGTTATTTACTTATTTGAGTAAAAAAATACAAGTATAAATCAAAAACAACTTTATTTTTTATAGTTTTACAATTATAGACTGTTTTCGTTGTCTACAATGACATCATTGAGAAATGCTGCTGGAGCAAGGAACCTTTCGCGTCTGGCATATCCTAAGTACCATATAATAGAAATAATATGCGCGCAACGTAGCAACGTAGACAGTAGCGTAACGTAGTCTCACGAACGGAACGAACGAGTGACTGACTGATAATTGGAGATGTATCAGCTGATCACGCGCACCCCCCACTCCGCTCCCGATATATCCCGTGGTGCCTCCTAGTTTGGTATCAGTAAATCAAGTTTTCAGTTGTATCGCTTAAGTTTTTAATATGACACTTATATTGTTATGGTGAACAAATGAAACATATTCATATATCAATATCTCTGAAGATACTAACATTCAGGTTTCGTCACCAAACATTTTTTTTCTCCTATAGGTTAGACCAATTCAATAATACAATAATTATTGTTATTGGACCGGGTACCAAAATGTCTCATCATCCTTTCTATAGGATTCGGGACGTCATCTGACGTATTCCGTCTGTCGCTACAATATAAAAGGTTAAAATGATATCGAGCAGTGAACCGACTGCTAAAACTATGCACGCCTCGACGGCACGCTTCAGCATAGTCAGCGAAATATGTATACAAGATGTTGGATTTATGAAATACGAACAAGCCACTGCTGGACTTGGGCCTCGTCTTAACTGACCATGGCAAGCTAGGGTCGTTAAAAGTGGACTGGTGATCGCAGTAAGATGTTGCACCTTGAGCTAATAGATAGTGCTGCCCATCCACTAGGTGTATATTTAGTCTTTTTGTAAGCCGGAAATCACACTCTTCAAAATATCGTCTACAAAGCATCGACTATCGCATCGCAAAACGTTAGTAAATGTGTAATTTTTCAACATTTTGCGATTAATCTGCGGAATAATTGTTATGGGTTTATTTATTAAGGGTTAAGGTATCCTATCTAACTCTCTCTGACTTCGTGGCGTAGTGGTATAAGCTATAAGTCTCAGAGATCGAGGGTTCGATACCTACGTCAGACAAGAAATTTGTATGCAAATTAAGTAGTAAGATTTCTTTACGGGTCTGGTAGGGTGAGGGGCTGCCCTCCGTGCCTCAAAAAGCACGTTAAGTCTTGATTGTTATAACATCATCTATAGAATTGTATACTAGAGAATGAGCAGCAGCATTTCCTTGTGTATTACAACATAATATGGCGGACACCAACCGCCTGCCAAGCGTGGTGAGTGAGGATGTTCACTCGATAATGAACTTTCTGGCGTCGTCCTAATTGGCTACAATCGTACGATGGCGCGATGCGTTTTTTCGTCTCCGATCAAAGTGATCGTGCGATGACCCAACAGGTGTCCTAATAGATGATGTCGTCGCGCTCACGAACGCCACTTTGACGATGGCTCGTCCCGTGCCCCTCGCGCGTCGACGCATCGCGTAATCCATTAGGACACTCAAAAGAGATCTGTTGCTTGATTACATGATCGTACGATCAAACGCATCGTACAATCGTTACTAAGCATTTAATGTGCTCGCACGATTACTTGCGAGGTTCAAATAGGACACTCTGATGAAATCTGTATGTTAGAACTCATCGCACAACGAGAACGCATCGCGCCATCGTACGATCGTGGCCAATTAGGACGACGCCTCTCTCTCTTATACTTGTTTCAATAGTCAAACCTTCAGTATTTGTGATGTGTCTGGCTCTTAATTGTTTACCAAATATAATTAATGATAATTTACATTTCCATTTCAACGAAATCGCTTTACTCTGGCAGTTATCATTAATAAGTAATTTGCTACTGGGATTATATTTCAAATATAGCACTTAAACAGGCTGAATATTTACATTATTTATAGATTAATTTTAGGATGTTATATTTAAAAGTTTAAAAATTATGAAGTTAGCAACCTGAACCTGAAACCTAAAAGGTACAGGCATGAAATAATGACTTTTAGATTTAAAGAGGACTTTAATGCAAATGTAGCTCTACTTTATAGCTTCTTAGCCTATTGGCCTTCGCGTCTACAAGGATATATAGGACAGTAAACAAAAAAGTAACGGTCACGTGGGCAAATCATAGATTAATATACTATTAAGCTTTGTAGTTTTTTTTTTTTGTAATTATTCATATTCATATCATGCTCCTGGTCTTATCAATATTCTATTTGAGCTTGGTGCAGCATTTCTAGCAGTGTCTTTTCCATAGTCATTCCAATTATTTTCTATTTGGTGCTAGCTCACAAGTAAGCTCCTTTCCAGTCACACCGACTTTTAACACAATCCATTCATCATTTCTTTGGTCTTCCTCTCGAAAATAAACGATGGACGGCTTGTGAAAACGACAATATGGTTAGACAGGAGGTGACTTATAGTTAAGTAAGTAGCCTGAGGTAAACTATAGAGCAGGGGTGGCCAACCAAGTGCGATGGACTGGTCGATCCCAACAGTTATTACAGTCGATGAACTCATTTAATATAAAGTGATATTTTAGTCAACAACCTACGAAGCGTAGCGGTATTTTGCTCGCTTTAAATCTTCATGGGTTCGATCCCAACTCCGGTCAGAAAATCTTTGTGTAAATTCTAAGATTTATTTCCAGGTCTGGTTAGTAGAGGTACTACCCTCCGTGCCTCGGAAAGCACGTTAAGCCATTGGTCCCGATTGTTATAACAGTCATCATCTATAACGAGTGTAACGAATCGAACCTATTTGGAACATATTGTCTATTCTAAATTTTAGTGTACTTGTCATATTTTATACCTTTTTTTTGTTTGATTTTTCTTGTCAAATTAGAAGAAAACATTACCAAGACCAGCGCCTTTTATTTCTATTATATTAAAATAAAACATATTAGTTCGTAACAACGAGCGTATAACAGGGAACGGGCAGCAGCGTTTCCCTGTGTATTAAAACACAATAACGCGGTCACCAATCCGCCTGCCAAGCGTGGTGACTATGGCAAAACCCTCCCGAGGGAGGAGACCCATGTTTAGCAGAGGACGTTTTACAGGCTGATGATGATGATAATGCTATAGTTATTTGGAGTATAAGTACAAAACTGATTCACCTCTTATCAAAGCTTTTCGGCGCAATACTCCGTTATCTATAGGACTATAGGTTTAATGTCAGCTTTTTGTAGATACGCTTTATCATGTAATATGCACTCGGACTTGTTGAGGTTGACGGGTGAATGGATTTTGGCTTTGAATGAAGGAAGATGACGTAAAAGAGGATATTTGTGAAGTATTGGTTTAGGTTAGTGTTTATAACGTAATGCAACTAAATGTATACTATAAATAAAACAATGCGTTTCATCCTTACTATTTTACTTTATGATAGTAAACGCGAATGTTTGTAAGTGTATGAATGCATGGATGGATGTTTATTACTCATTCACGCAAAAAATACAACTCGGATTGGACTGAACTTTTGCATGGGGTTAGTTTGTAAGCTAAATTGTCATTATAGAGTACAAAAATCACGCTACAACCCACTGGAGCAGAGTAACAGTCCAACGCGTGTAAAACCATGGGGCGATGCGTGTTGCTAGTATTACTATAAAAGTTTAACGTTGATATATAAGTTGTGTTTCAACATTCGTCTCTATGGCTATGGTAATAGAAATTATTAAAGTTACCTATCTTTTCCAAGTAAACTCTCAATGTCTAAAGTGTTATTGGGTTGTTTAGTATAGTGAATTAAATTGAGATGATAGCCTATGATAATAATAATAATAATGTAATGTTAGGTATAATGAAATTATATGAAATAGTTAATGTGACGATCATAATAATGAATTATATAATGTTGGGTATAACGCATAGAATTGATATGTACTGTGATGTAACAATAATGAATTATGTCATCTTTGGTATAATTTATTGAATTGAAATAATGTTATTGATAATAATGATGTTCTAGTGTCTCAATTTTAATTTATTGGGTAATTTCTGTACAATGTATATTGTGATGAAATAAATGACTTACTTATTCTTGCATACCTAGTAAGTATTTTTTTCAATACGGTCACTAAAATTGTAGCAAAAGCTTAAAGTAAAAAGTAAATCAAAGCTAGGTCTTCGATCTTCCGAACAAACACTGTGCAAGATTGCACAACCTTTTTATAAAGTTATCTTTGTTTATTTTTCACCGTTAAGTTTTCTTTTATTTCTGCTAAATATTACAGCGATTTATTGATACAGTCCTTAATAATTATAATATATTTATAGTAATTGTTTCCTTTGTTTAATTTATTTCGAAAGAATAAGAATTCGTTAAATGTAGTGTAATAATTTTGAATTCAATTAATACTGTTCGAAATATACACCGAAAGCATTTTTGCATCTCCCAAAGCTTGTTTCCAAAGATCTGTTCATGGAAATGGATGTGGTTTCTCCACATGCACTCTCATGGTAGTATTTACATGTAATAGCCTATTGGGTAGCGCAGTGTGGTTTCAGGCTTAGAAGAAAACACCATTTGTCTTCCCATGAGTATCGTAAGGGGCAGAGCTTAACGTTAGTTACCATCTTATACTGCGAAAACCAATCCGCCTGGTCTCTTTGGCTATCTCCCTCAACGATCCTGGCTTGCCAAGGTCTGTTAAGAGGAGGCTCATGTTCAGAATTGGACATAAACATGCTGATGAAAAAGCCAGTTAGCTGTTCAAATCTCTGCCAAATTCTAAATTCAGTTTCGTGAAAAGCAGGCAGTTAAAATACATCCATAAATATTGATTACTATAAAATACTCTTTATTGTATAGCATAATTAATTTCCAAAAATAAAACATTCTGGATGATAAAGTAAATGTAAAATCATCATCTATCAAACCATTTATCCTTTCAAATCTTTGCATTATGATCTTTACATTGACTGCACCGGTGGCTCAGTGGTTACGATAGTTGCTTCTGAGACCTGGTGTTCTGGGTTCGATTCCCACCCGGGACAATTATTTGTGTGAACCACAAATAGTTGTTCTGAGTCTGGGTGTTCTTTGTGTCCGTGAAATGAATGTTTGTAAAGTCCCCCGCGACACAGGGATTTATTACATTAGTGCGGAAGTTGTCTTTAAAAAAAAAAAGAAAAAGAAATACAAGTACCTAGAACTTTATTATACTAGTGACCCGCTCCGGCTCCGCACACGGATGCAATGCTGATGTATCATACATATAAACCTTCCTCTTGAATCACTCTAGTTATTAAACCACATCAAAATCCGTTGCGTAGTTTTAAAAAATTACGCATACATTGACATAGCCACAGACACACAGCGGGAAGCGACTTTGCTTTATACTATGTAGCGATTAGCTATTATTAGTTTGCTCAAACGTTTGTAAACTTAGCCGAGACTGTATTAAAGGATTCCCAGAAAGACTCGTATGTGAATGTTATACTGAATGCCGGTCTTTGAGCGTTTAGTTTGGATATTAGTCCGTTTGTGAATATGCTGCTGCTAAAATTTGATTACTATATCCTTATATATAGCTAACATCATGAATGTAAACCTAAATTAAAGAACTGGCTTTTTACTCTTGATTATGTGCATGTAGAGAAAGTAATAAATAATTAATCACACACACACGCACGCATGCACACACATTCGCACACAGCGCGATATAAAGGCATAATAGTAAGATAAGTTTTCCTTTTATTATTTTCTTTTTACTTCTTTTTAAAATTGTATTCACAGTATGTTGACATTAGTATCTAAGCCAAATAAAATGGGAGAGGGCGCTGACTCCTGACATACAGGTACACCTAGTTTGGGAGTCAAAAGCTTCAAAAGTTTTCTGTAACCTATTATGTCAATAAAGTATTATTATTATTTCGGTTGTGTTGTTTTTATTTTTCTCAGCTTTTGGGCTGGAATTAGCTTCATTTACGGGCTAAAGCCAAGTAAATGCAGCGTTTGGTGTGTGTTTATGTGTTGTGATGTGCGGTTACTTCATGTTCGTCTATTTGCATGAACTTCCTGACGATCCTACATGTGTTCAAGATGGCTGCCTTTTGTAGGATAATATAGACGGTTTTATTATTATTATTATTATTATCATCATCATCATCATCATCATCAGCCCGTATAACGTCCACCGCTGAAAAATGGCCTCCTCCCGAACGAGGGTATTTGCCACGCTTGGTAGGCGGGTTAATGACCGCAGTATTATGTTGTACCACACAAGGAAACGCTGCTGCCCGTTCCTTGATATTTGATTATTTAAGATAATGTTATAGCAATCAGGACCAATGGCTTAACGTGTTTTCCGAGGCACGGAGGGCAGTCCCTCAACCAACCAGACCCGGAGAATAATCTTAGAATTTATACAAATATTTCTATTCCAGCGTGGAGACCGAACCCTCGACCTCGAGATTGAAAGCGAGCCAAATACCGCTATGCTACGGAGGTTGTCATTTATGGCTAACGCTTCAAGTCTTTGAGCTCGATCCCAACGCTGGACAAAAAAAACTGCGAATAAAATCACTGGATGCGGAAGACGAAGGACTGGATGTTATGGCGCAAATGAGGGGAAGCCTAATGAAGGAAAGAGGGCGTCCCTTGTGGGACTTGGACCTCGGCTCTGGGCGGTCACTGACGGGGAGATTGAGGGATTATGGCTTTTTTTTAACAGTTTATAACAAACTGCTAGACGCTGTTTTAGCGAATATGGTGCTCGCGTACGTCATAATCGGCCTTATACACGTGGTATAAATCCTAACCTTGTTATAAAGTGATATAGTTTATTGCCTGAATTTAAAAGACAGTGTTTTCGACTGAGCGTATGTAAAGCCCGTGCACGAACGGTTTCTACATGCGCTCTGAAGTTTAGCTTTCGGTCAAGGATTACGCCTAATTACTTGGCTTGCCGTTCCCAAGGGATTGGTTCGCCGAACATCTTGACCGGTGGAATGACCGGTGGACTGTTGAATCTCGAGAAGAGTACAGCGGCACTCTTTGTCGGATTGAAGCGGGCAGAAGCGTTTCGCTGAGTGTAACGACATAATACTGCGGTCACCAACCCGCCTGCCAAGTATGATCACGTCTTCTTTAGGAGGAGTATCAGATAAGAGACTAATGAATGTACAGTATTAATACTGTTGAAGTGTATACACTATCTAAGCTGTTATATAAGAGATAAACGAACGGTCGATAGCTATAAATACGTTACATATACAACGTTGATATGACAGAGGGGCATTAAATTACGCTACGTTTACTATACGTGTTTTTTATTAATCCGATACGGTATAAAAATAAAAAGCAACCAAATTGAGATTTTTTTTCTTACAAACAAACTAAATAGCTTACAAATCGGAGTAAAACGTAACCACCCTTTGTAAATAAATTTCACTGACCTAGCAAAGCGGCAACGACGCGCGCGCGCCTCTGCGGGATGTTTTGCAATGATTTGCGTCAGAGCGGCAACAACGCATCGTAAGGAAAGATACATCGTGTTCAAACGGCGCAAAAACTTAAAAAATCATTTGCGACTAAACTACTGCTCCTATTTAATTGATTTTTGATACAGAGCTTGGAAATAGTACCTAGTATATGCAGTTTAAAGGAAAGCCCCTCTGTCGTATCAACCCTGTATATTACGGATATGCTTTATTATTGTGCGTTTAATATATAATTTGTTGTTAATTTTAACTAGCTTCCTCTTTCACCCGAGTACTTAGCATATAACTCCCATTCCCCTACGAATAATTAAATATAGCCTTCCTCGATATTGGCTATCTAACACTGAACCTTTTTTAGCGTTTCGTTCCCGCAGGGTAACAACGGGACCCTATTACTAAGACCTCAAGAACCGCTATGGCTAGACAGACGACATTTTCGCAGATGATGTATTTCTATTGCCGCTATAACAACAAATACCATAAATAAAATAAAATATTTTTTGAAGGGGCCATACAACATACTTTTTTTGTGTTTGCCTTTTTTGCTTGTTTTTTTTTTGTCAATAACGTCAACAGGTAGGCACTTGAAAATGGCACGGAACCCTTCGTGCGCGAGTCCGACTTGCACTTGTTTCAAATCGGACCAGAAGTTATTAAAACTAGCGCGTTCAAAAAAATGTATAAACTTCAGCTTTGTATATTAATTTTTTTATGTATCAGTAATCTTTTGATTGCTACCTAGGTATATATAAGTACCAACTTTAGTATTTTTATTACAAAAATATGGCGGAGAGCCTGGTGATCTGTAGTTATAATTATATTTTTAAGCGATTACGATTACCACAATATAATAAATAAATAGATAAAGTATTAACCAACATTAAGATCAAACGCAATTAATTAGTACAAACGGCGATCAAATAATGTTTAAGCGCGCGGTTGTTTTATGCGGAGATCGCAGCGTCAGACGCATGCGATCAACGGATGCACTCAACTCACGCTGCGCTTGGCGCTGCGTCAACCGCGTAAAACAATGGTTTGTAATTATATTACCTGGTATGAAATGATGTGCGTTAATCGCATTGCGTATAACGCAGCGTTTATCGCATAAAACAACCGCGCGCTTTACAGTTAAAATACAGATCTGAAATGACAATGCTAAATTCAAACAGTGTAGTTTGTGTACAGTGTCAATATTGTAAGTTGCCCGTGTGATACAATTAGTAATTAGTATGGTATTGTTTTATGTTAATTAATACAAACTAAGCTGCAGCCTACGCCAGCCAATAATCTTTCCGGGTTGAATTGTTTGTGGAGTACCCTCTGTGCCTCAAAAAGCATATCAAGCAGTTGGTCACGATTTATTTACCATTATACATATACATAGCCATAAAATATTCGATTTATAATACAGGTCGACAAAATTGTTGTACACAAAAATAAAATCATTTACTTGTCATTTCAGAGACTTATACATTGTTTAATCATTTAAAATACTTTGTCACATCTTATTTTCAAAATATTATTGATATACGCTGCAGCCAATAGAAAATGACGTATAATATCAACACACAGCTCAAACCACTGAATGGAGTGCACTGAAATTGGCATGCCATTTGCATTTAATGCCATTAACATTCAATATGATATAAATATCCACTGGATTCTACTGAAATCAGATATATATTCCCCCCCTAACGCAATCAAACGGAGGTCGTAAATAAGTTGGTTCTTGAGGCATTTTATACAGCTTAGGAACATAAATAATGGTCTCAGACCTATGGTGAAATTGAAAAGAAGGCAGAAGTAGTCGCCAAAAAAAATAGTAACACAAACGCCTTAGTCATAATAAACAGAGCTATTATCTCTAATAGCCTCAAAATTTATAGCTAGAAAGAGCACATAAATTGTTACTAAGCTAATACAACAACTTTCATTATCAGCTTAAAGTATTCGCTTTCACAGTTATCGGGCGTAATCCCACAATAAAAGTTGTTAACAAGGTTTTATCATGTATTACACGGCGACATCCTAATTTAATCAGCGCAATATTTGTAGAATGTTAGAACCACTTGTTGAGTTATTACACGATTTTATGGTCGCTACATCACTTATGTCCGATCTTAGCAGTTCCGAGGATCGATACTAGATGGCGCTATTTTCAATTAATTAAAAATTACCAGTGAGATGATTGTTTTGTTAATATATTTATGTTTGTTTTGTTTGTAGTTCAATCTGCTTCGTTTTCTTTCATTATTTTACTACTTAAGAAGCTTTGTTTTTGATCGGTGATAAGTTTATGACGCTATTAGGTAGTTATAATGATAAATTTAGTGATTTCTATATTAAAAAATAACTGTTTACCTTGAATACGTGCCGTGTGGTCTCCGGCTTAGAATAGACCACTCCATGTCTTCCCATGGGTGTCGTAAAAGGCGACTAAGGGAAATATGGCTGATGGATGGGCAGCAGCATCTATTAGCTCAAGGTTTACATCTTACTGCGATCACCAATCCATGTGCCAAGCGTGGTGATTATGGCAATATCCCTCTACGATCCTGGCTTGCCAAGGTCTGTTAAGTGGAGGCCCATGTTCAGCAGTGGACGTAAACGGGCTGTTGATGATTGAATACACGATAATGAAACGCGACACCAGTGTTTTATCATTTGTTGATAGAAAACATTATAAGGCCGTTTATTATAATCGATACTTAATACTTAAACATGTCGATTAAGTAGTACAACAAATAAAATACAAATTTATTTAACGTGTACCTACCTAATTTATTGCACCAACCAACTTTTTTATTTCTCATTATAATAATATTTAAGTGATAAGATAGAAATGCTGTCGTTCAATAAATTCGACGTTAATGAAATTTGCATTTTATTTATTGAAATTGAAAAACTATGCCACCAATTTCAGTACTTCTTTTACCATTAAAAAATACATTATTCAAAAATAACATCAATCACATTTTAAAGTGATATCCTCATGGGACTGGAAGTCACCGTAGCTTTACGTTTTTTACTTTTTTTTTAATAAATTTAAGACGTTGCTTTCTTTCGTAATTTATAGGTTTGATCACGCACGCTTCTGGCGGGCTGCCAACTATTTTATATGAAAAAAATATATTCGCGAAAAATTAGCAATATCAAACTACATTTATTTTAAAGAATGTTATGCAAAGAATGAATTGCGAATAACCATATAAAATATTATGAAGCCCTCAAAGTTCAAATGTCAACCTATGTGAGGGAGTTAGCCTTTAATAGAACTGCATACATGAATAAAATCAATCAAGACGTGTGAAATACATTATTGTCGGAACACGTTCGTAGCATATATTCCGTATTACTTGTAGAGATTCCTAACTGCTTTAGTAATATAACATAGAAACTAGTTCACGCATAAGATTATATACGTAGAAACGGAGTGATTTTAATTAATACAACTAAGCCGTAGCAAAGTCGTAGCTACGAAGACGATATTGCTACGGCGTAGCTGAAACCGTAGAAAATGCAAGGAAATTACTATATTGTTATGTGAAATAACTTGTTGAGGATCTAATTCTGTAAGGTCTGTTTAATATTATGTGCTTATTTTATAGTTCAGAAGTCGTATAAAGATTAGATGATAATAATAAGACGGTGACGAGGAAATAATTGTATTACTATTTAAAACCACATATGACACATATGTGCCATTTCCGTGTGAACCTCATGCTGAATAATAGTTTTTATTTTATGGTCTGGTTAGTTGAGATACCCTTCCTGTATCGGAAAGCATTGATAGCCGTTTCCCGAATGTCATAACATTATCTACGATAATCCTATACCAGTATCGGACAGCACAACTTACCTTAGTATATAGCTATTTTTTTTTTAAATTACTATCAGAGTTATTGCTGTCTACTATTACTCTTGTTAAGCCCCCATGCTAAGCTAAAACAGTTGTGTTAAAAGTGGGTTCAAGTCGGCACCACAAGATCACAAGTCTGACGCTCTAGCCATTGGGCGTAATGTCTCAAAGGCCATAACAAAAGGCTTTTTGAGTGTGATGAAAAATGTCAAAAGGCGTTTTTGAAAGACCCATGTCCAGTTGTGGACATTATTCAGGCCGATGATATTCATATTGATGATATAATTATGTAGCTTCAACTTTTACATATCTATGGTGTTCCTAACATAACCTGTGCAAAATTTTAAGATCGTCGTAAATCGTCTGTCGTAATTTATAACTGTTGTTTTGTGTTGAAGTTTTTGAAAATTAACTCATTGAATTTAAAACATAGCACAGCATCGGGTAAAATATTAGGCCGGGACTCCACCAAATCGGAGATGTGTGCGGCGTGCTGTGCGAGAAGAGATGCTTTTCAGCTCGGGTGAATCCACCGAAGCTGTGCGGAAATGCGTAGTGTAGCAGAGATGTGTGCTGGCTAGTCTTGCGAGTGTGCGAAGCATTGAGTGCTCAGTACGCATTCTGCGAAGAGGCAGGAGGGGGTAGGGTGACATTGATCACTGAACGCCGCTCACATCTCTCGTCTCTGCCGTGCGTCGTCCACGCACAGCTCACATCGCCGCTTCCATCGCGCCATACAAAAATTACATATCTCCGCACAGCGACCTCCACTGAAGCTGAGCGGAGAGGAGATGTCTCAATAACGCAATTCTATTGGTTGTTTAAAGAACATCTCCTCTCCGCTCGTCTCGTCTTCGCTTGGTGGAGTCCCGGCCCTACACCCCTAATAAGGTGTAATTTCATATTTTAAGAAATATTTTCTTTACTTGTGTTGTTAAGGGCAAAATATCAGTTTGATACATTTGATCTTCAACTTTATTAGCTATAGTCACTTACGCGGTATTGCATAGTTAACGACTATATAAATAGTATGCGTTTTGTACATTGTATTTGTTTACATACAGTAAAGTTTAATTCATTAAACAGAGACAAGAGTTTCATATCGTCATTTTTTTATGAAATAAATATAAATACGCTTCTGAAATGTGGCACCAGTAATGTTATCGTAACCTAAATGAGATTTTTTATTATATTTGAAAATTGAGATTCATAAAATTCGACCACCGACAGGATTCGAACCTGCATCTTAGGTAAAGCCCCTAATGCCTTAACCTGGTGGAAACACAGTCGGTCATCGAAATTTATTAATCCCTTTGTAATACGTCTCTAAGGGGGACGTTATTATTCTCAATTTTGAAATATAGTATAAGTTAAACTATTCCATGAAGTGTTCAAAACATTTTAAGATTTTTTATTTATATTTTTATTGAATACACAAACTAACGAACTTCCACAATTTTCAACCACATATTCGAATATTCAAAAACATACGAATCTAATATCCCTTTGTGAGTTTTGTGTTTCACTAGCAAATTGTTTTCCATTGAATTTCATTGTGTTAGAATTCAGGTAAAATATAGCAGTACGTATTGTTTATGACTTTTTAGAAAGAAATAATAATTTGTTGAATATGGTGACATTGATAGGTGATATAAACAGTGTAGCAGTTCTTAGGCCGGCCATACACGGACCGCTCGAGCAGTTTGCCATTGATCAACCAACACGGACCTCTCTTGCAGTCAAGAGTCAACAGCTTGAGGCTGCCATTGATAACTGCTCGAGCAGTTGGCGATTTCGAAGCAGGGCGGGAAGCGTGCGCGACTTGGCATGAAGAGCGCGGGCGGAGGTAACTGCGCGAAAGCAATTGACAGCTCGAGCAGTCAGTGTATGCCTGGCGACCACTTGACCGCATGATGAAAATTCATCGTGCTGCCAACCGCTCCGAAGCAATTGCAACTGCTTGAGCGGTTCGTGTATGTACGTACGTAGAAGTCTGTAGTTCACTTTGCAGTCGTAGCTTCAAGCAGTCGATCCTGTCTGCTTCAAGCAGTCCGTGTATGGCGGGCCTTAGATAGGTATTCTACCTCTTAGGGCGTACTAATTTAGTAAGTAAATTGTCAGGTTAGATCTACTTCACTACATATAAGTCAAGCAAAGTCGCTTTCTCTGTCCCTATATCCCTATGTATGCTTAAATCTTTAACAACGGATTTTGATGCGGTTTTTTTCAATAGATAGAGGGATTCGAGTGGAAGGTTTATATGTATAATACATCAGCATTGCACCCGTGCGGAGCCGGGGCGGGTCGCTAGTTACTAATATTATAAAGAGGAAACGTTTGTATTTTTGTTTCGATTAAATTAAAAACTCCTGGGGGCCGAGTCTGCTATTTTTTTAAGTATTGTGCCACCGTAGTGCCATCATGATATAATTATGCCAAAAACGGTAATCTACTAATCTCACTATGGTGTCGGCGCTGGTATGGCAGTCGGTGTTGCTACCGCAAAAAAAGGCCGTCAACAGAAGTAGCAGGGGAGATGGTTAGGGAGATTGTAATGTTTATTTAGGCGATTTCAAAACTTATAAATGTATCATTTGTTATTATATTTAACTACGCTAATGTCATCGCGGCGTCATAGTGACACCATTATGTCGTCATTAAGATTAGTAGATTACCAAATGGGAAAAAAACCGACCATTGAACTGTCGTTGACAGTTCATGGATACGCCATTACGATAGTAGACTCGGGGCCCTGGACGGATTTCGATAAATCGTTCACCATTAAAATCCTACATAATCCTAAAGTAACTTAGTTTATATTTTTTTTATTAAACTACTTTTTTTTAAATGTGCTATTCATTTCTACATGTTTTCTTAAATCCTATTTAAATGTCTTATGCTGTAAGTATTCGTTGTTGGTATGATAAATTATCTATATCTATACATATAATAAAACTGTAGAGGTCGAATGTCTGTACATAGAAAAAAAATACGCTAAAAACCGAGTCAGAGGTATGTAAGAAGTAAAATAGAATATATCCAGGTTTTTTTTGTTTCTCTCTCTGTTTGTTTGTTTGTAAGGTAAAAATCTCCGAAACTGTAGCACCGATTTAAATGAAATTTGGCAAAATATTTAAAATTTTGACCTGATATGTTAGGTACCACACCTAACATATCCGGTCCAAATTGTAAATATTTTTTATCACAGAAAGTTATTGAGTTCCAGTGGCATAGATTAAAAAAACCGAAGGAATAACAAACACCACTTGAACACAGTCGCTATTATTTTGCTATTAAATTTGCTGTTTTTTTAGGTTGAAGAAGATGATTGCACAATCGAATTGCCGAACAAAACAAAGCGGTAGGCTACGGCAACAAAACTCTTAAACATTTGATATGTGCAGGACATATAATAGCTTACATATGTGTGCGATATCAAAGGTCAAGGTTTTTATAGTAAAAGAATAGTTATCAAATCTAAGTTATGTTGCACAAGAGCTGCTAAGAGTTAAGAAAAGCTAAGAGAGTAATATACATCAACTCCTTCAAGGCATTCTAATAGAAATTTGAGTAACAGAATGAGCATTTTGACTGGGAAAATACCTCACATAATAAACAATTCAAAAAACTTTGAATGGCTTATTGCTGATTGCACCGGTGGCTCAGTCGTTACCGCAGTTGCTTGTGAGACCTGGAGTCTGGGCTCGATTCCGAACCGGGACAATTTTTGTTTCAACCACGTATCATTGTGTGGGTGTACGTTGAGTTTGAGTCTGGGTGTACGTTGTGTCCGTAAATTGGGTGTTTGTAAAGTTTCCTGCGCCTCAGGGATTAATTTCCCAAATGCGGGAGTTAACTTAAAAAAAAGCAACTTTGCAAATAATGTTGTGTTCATATGCAAAGGCTACGGCTTAGGCTTAGGCTTAGGGTTTAGGCTACGGCAAGCAGATTGCCATGAGGCTGTTTTACTGATTCGTTCGTCTTGCTATACGATGTTCTTGCGAAATATAACATACTAGCTTCCCGCGCGCGGTTTCACTCGTATATCTACCGTCCCGTGAAAACATTCATAATAAAATATAGCCTACAGCATTCTTCAATAAATAGGCTATTTAAAACAGATTTTTTTAAATCGGTCCCGTGGTTCCTGAAATTACCGCGTTCAAGCAAATAAACAAAGTCTTCAGATTTATATATTAGTATAGATAATGCCGATTTCCTTAGAGTTTATTAGATGCTGTGACCTTAATCGATAAAATAGGCTATTTTAAGATGCGATTCCAACATGAATCTATGCAGGTCGGTAATAAGGACTATAGGCTATTTGAAGATGAGATTTGAGAACCAGACGACAAAGTAGTGTATAATAAGGCTCTTTAAGTAGGATATTAATATACATAGTTGTTATACAAAAGCAATCTAGAACTAAACCAGAAATCTTAGCGAGTTCACATTGGCGCAGAGATGCGTAAATCCTCATTGTTGTAAACTCATATGAGACTTGCGTTAGGTGCGGGAACTTTAAAGTGGGAACTGCGAGTGATATGAAAAAAGTTAGAATTAAACGGCTGTATCCTGTTGGAAAACTATGAAAGTTTGATAAGTGTTGCGTTTCGAATACATTTATATAGAACGTCTGATTGGAATCCTCAGTATTTAAATGTAAAGTTGTGCAGTACCGTTTGACGAGTTATTACTACCCTAATGATGCTACGTGAAGGAACGAAACACGTGTCGGGTCTTCAGCTGGTGATTTTTTATTTTTCTTTCCTGCATGTTGCATAATCGTGGTGCGAAAAAGCATCCCAGCATTTTGACACATTTGTAGCTGAATGAACACTAGATATTTGATTGTTTTATTTATATAAGTATAATATCAAATTGAGACTACATTTAAAAAATATCTAGAGCGATATATAAAAAACATTGATTATGAACTACTACAAAATGAAAAAATGTTTTGTTACTTGACTAAAACTAGTTCCGTATTCACGTAGTAGTCGTACGAAAGCCCGGCTTTGGATCCTTTGAAGCATAAAACATTGTGGATAGACGAATGAATTCAATCGAAACATGAAAAAATGTGTACATGTGTGGTCGCACTAATTCCCAGATTATCTACATAGAACTGCACACACACTAACACATAAGTTTCCTTTCTGATTTCAAATATTCCGTGAATTTTGATGTTCGTTATTGAAAGGTTTACAAATACTACAATTTTAAAAGCTTCAAAGTTAACCTTTTGGGCGCCATTGTCACATATACGTGACAAGCGAAAACTGTCTCTGGACGCCAACGACACAAATACGTGACAGAAAAAGTGGTATACAGAAACCCGAAATAAACAATTTGAACATTACTTTAATGCCTGTTTATTTATATAACCTTAAAATAGAAGCTCTAATTCTTGTTTATTTCTATTAAACGAATTAAATAGCATTATAGATTGAGAATTAAAAAGTAAGAAATATTAAATATTTGCGTAGAATTTGTGGCTTGGCGTTGAGGGCAGGTTCATGTGTTTTTGTTTTGGCGTTCAAAAGGTTAAAATTTTATGAATTATTGTGAAAATCTTTCTATAAAAAGATTTTCACACTAATGCAAATTTTGTTTTATTTTCCTTTTTTAAGTAACTTCTTAGCGTTCGTTAAATCATACGTACTTGGTTTATACAATTTGAGAGAATGTTTGCAATTTCCTAAATTATATTAGCTTTCTGCTAATATTATTTAATTAAATAGAATTATTATCTGCCATGTGGAAATTTATTTGTCACAAGATTGTGTCAAATGAATTTCTAAAAGCTTGATTGATTTATAAAGTAATTCGGTCTGATTATCGTCTTAATAAATCTATTTTTAACAAAATTTTTTGAAAATTTTGATTATATATTGATAATTTTGATTTCGTTTTTTTTTTATGAAATTTTTGTTATTTATTAATGTTTTAGCCAATATCTTCCTCTCTTCTAACATGTCGTGCCCGACAGGGTCCATACTTTGACTCGGTTTTCTATTTGTAACAACTTATAATACACTAGCGACCCGCCCCGGTTTCACACGGGTGCAATGTTCAATCATGCATATAAACCTTCTCCTTGAATCACTCTATATATTAAAAAAAAAGCGCATCAAAATCCGTTGCGTAGTTTTAAAGATTTAAACATACATGATATAGGGACAGAGAAAGCGACTTTGTTTTATACTATGTAGTGATATGGTGTGCAATAAATTAATATGAATAAATTTAATTTTACGAATGAATTGACAATGTAGTTATGATAACAGCTATATATTTGATTGAATTGCTTCGTTTGTCTAGCGGTAATATGTACCGTAACTACAGAAATCCCAGATTTGATCTAGGGATCGAGCAAAATATTGAGGCACATGTTCAGTAGTAGACGTTATACGGGCTGACGATGAAGGGCCAGCGCGAAGTTTGCAAGTTGGTGGTGATTTACCCGTGCCGCGGAGAACAGGTTAAGCTGCCTGGTCTTACTATTTTATTCTACTTCTCTAGAACTGTCCCGTGCAGATAGCTTACATCCTTAGAGATTGGACGCCGTAGTTGAAATCGATCCGGACAACTATAGTGTTAGCGGATTACTGAAATATTTTATAAAATGGTCTCGACAATTCGTTTACGTTCAGAAATATCTTTATTTTTGCTTCAACTTAGAAGGTTTGTTTCATACAGTGTCATCGAACCATAAAATTAGCAGTAGTATTTGTTATTAGCCGCAAGTTGCCTGCATTAGTTTTTGAGAAGGGTCATGACAGACGAACAGACAGTCTGACAACACAATGATCTGATAAGGGTCCGGTTTTTTTATGACTTAGAACCGTTGAAATGTGAAAAGATATGTGCAACTAAAACAATGAAAATATGAGTGAATTGCTCTAAAGAACGTACCTACAACTAATAAATTAACTTTGCTTGGTTCATGATAGAGTCAGAATTGTAACACTTCCTTGACATTCAAACGGTCATGCTCCGCATGAATGAACAATTTAATATTTTTTTTTAAATATTATCTTTAAACGTGTTAAGCGAATACTAATTTGAAAAACCCGGCCAAGTGCGAGTCTGACTCGCACACGGAAGGTTCTGTACACACCTGTTTTTATTATAAGATGTTACTAAAAATTTGCGGTTTTCAAATTTTTTTGCTTCGTACCAAATTTCAAGATACTGAGTTCACGGAAGTACCTTGGGAGTGTCGAAAATTTGCGGCTTAACGGCCGTATCTTTTGATCTCTTTGGCTTAGAAGTTTGATTTTTTGACAGCTCCAAGGGACAGTAGACCTTTTTTTTTTTTTGTCCGGGGGAAATGCATTGACGCATTCCCACCGCCGCTGCAGCGTATTCGCGCGCTGGCGGTGGGATATGTGGGACTCGCCCTCTCCATAGCGTGGTATGCTTAACTCATACCACAAGGAGAGGACTCTACACCACTAAAACCTCCGCCGTTGGCGGGGGCCGGGTACGCATGAGCAATCCGGCCCCCCGACGGCACCCGCGGCCAATATGGTACCGCAGGATCTCCAAAGGGACAGTAGACCTGAGTATTTAATATAAATTTCAGCTTGATACCGCCACGCATTCCTGAGTATGGACAGATGGACATACGGACGGACGGACAGCAAGGTGAGGGTAGCTTTCGAGGTATGGACCCCTAAAAATAAAATATTTATAGATTTAGACTGCCCCGGCAGGACTGCCTAGAGCGCACGGAGAGTCCGATTGGACTCCCCGTTAATCGCCAGGAAATTTTTTGTTTTTATTTTGAACAAACTTCTCAGGAGAAAACTTGTGCTAAAGGTGCATTTGGATGTGAATATTTAACCGACGATGCTTTACCTAAGTTGTACCTACGCCAGAATCTTGTAGATGTAAATTTTGAAATTAAACAGTACTTAAAAATTTCTCTCAAACAATTTATAATAGACTGAACGAAACGATTGCGACTTTTAGTTATGACACCTACAGCCGATCGATGGTTATATATTTTATCTATACTATAATATTATAAAGAGGAAAGATTTTACTGTTTGTTTGTATTGAATAGGCTTCGAAACTAATGGTCCGATTTAAAAAAGTCTTTCACCGTTGGAAAGCTACACTATACCCGGATGACATAGGCTATATTTATAAAGTTCCCACGGGAACGGAAGTTACGCGGGTGAAACCGCACGCGGGAAGATAGTGATAAATAATATTGACAATTCAAACAATACTCCCGTGCATACATTCTTACAAGTTTTTATCACATTTTTTTTCGGAAGGACTTACGTAATTAGCCACGAGGCTTTTGCTACTTCGCCGGGCATAAAGGCGAGCAGACCAGCCCTAATAAATGGTTTAAAAACTTCAAACTTAGTAACCTGCGCAAGAGGTCGCCCCCTGTGGGGCTTGGACCTCGGCTCAGGGCGGTTGCTAGCGATGAGATTGAGGGATTATGGCTTTTAGTATTTTAGGGGGTTATGTGCAACTGTCGCTCTACTTTACAGTTCGCGGGCCTCTCGGATTTCGGGTCTACGGGGGCATCGGATGGTTCTTTGCAAACTAAGGGTCGGGAAGAAGTTTTTCTCACAAATCATATATAAGTGGGATACAATACAATAACAATCCATTATACTGACAATACATTTTCCATTTTACAATAATTCTACAACCAGAACTTTTAAACTCGTCATTTAAAATTAGTTTAACTAAAAAATACCAATAATAATTAATACCATTCCAAAAAAAGCGAGTAAATACAACATTGGTGACGCAAATCAATAAAATCCTTGGCCACTCGTGCATAATGTTTTCCCCCCTCGACATTCACAACGTGATAAACGTACTGTGGCCATGAATGTAGGTAACATGCAATGGACAGTCTAGTAAACTGATTTATAGACATTTCTAGACCTCAGAATAACAAGGATGGATGTACTATTCACTATACTATCTTCAGAAGCATTTGGTAGTAAGTGCCAGTATATTATGGTAAAGGCACATACGACGAATGTTTCTGATGTATAATGGCACATTCGACCTTATGCTTCTGAACTCTAGATTTGATTTCGTGTTGTAATGACTGCACCGGTAGTCCAGTGGTTACGTTAGTTGCTTCTGAGATCTAATGTTCTGGGTTCGATTCCCACCCGGAACAATCATTTGTGTGAACCACAGTTAGTTATTCTGAGTCTTGGTGTGCTTTGTGTCTATGAATTTAATGTTAGTAAAGTTCCCCGTGATATAGGGATTAATTGACCTAGTGCGCGAGTTGTCTTTTTAAGAATGCAATTTATTAATAATATTATTATTAAATGAAATCTGTTGTACACTTGCTATGCACTCATTGTCATGTATCTCTTTCCTAAAGGTTTGCTAGAAGACAATTCATAATTGAATAACCCATTAGGCGCCAAATTAAAAACAACAGAGTTTTTTGGAAGAAATGTTTGTTTAATTATTGTTTACAATAAATTTTTTTAAGATCATCTCAAGTTTTGCTAAATTATTGCTAATTTTAAGATTTTTCCATACAATATTGTATGGAAAAATCTTAAAATTAGCAATAACTTAGCAAAAACGATTGATTATGAAATCTTAAAATTAGCAATAATTTAGCAAAAACTTGAGATGATCTTAAAATCAGTAACTGAGTACGTGTTTCATTGTTTATTGGAATGTACCCCCTAAGTGTGCAAATATTTGTAAAAATATTTAAAATAAAGAAAAGTATGCAAAATATTTAAAATATAAATAACATTATTATTGTGTATCTCTATTAGTTAAAATCCCTATTTAATCCTTTTAGGTGTACATTTTTTTAAATCTTTTCTAAGTGTACGGCCACATTTTATTTAAAACACCTGTCCAAATGTCACGTTTCTATCATTTGTGGTTACAGCTGTGCGTGCGTATATATGACGGTGGGATCACCTTTTATAAGTATATAATGATATGTTAGTCCTGTTTGTCGGAGTTCTATACCATGTTTATTCAAATAGTCCAAATCTCAATCATTTTAATCCACATATTCACAATTGATGTAAAAATGAGGTCGCCCTACTTACCTACGGTAAAGGTAAAAATAATAATTATAATTTATTAACGCAATACGTCATTTATGGGTTCGACTTTACGTGGATGTGTCGACGACGTATGAAGGTGATGTTGCTATTTTAGTAACATTAGTCATTATGGATTAAATATATAGCGACCAAATGCGAGGCTACTATAATACTTATCTAGTACCGATAATTCCAATTCAATAATATCATAACCATATCACCATAGCAACGTTATCGTTATCACACACACCATCTAGTTACCATCTAAGAAACTGGATATAGGTATGTCTAGAAAAACGTCGCATTGAAAAATGCGAGTCTTACAAAATACTTTTTGGCCTAAAGGCCACGGACTTGATTAGTCTTGAAAAATACTATGATACATCGCTACACTGTCGAAGCCTTTCTTTTTGTCAAGAACCGCTACACTTCCAAGATCTATTGGACTATAATAAGCTACTCCTAAAACTTAATCTAATTGATAAAAGTGTTTAAATCTTAATTCTAAAATTAATGCACTTATAATAAATACGCAGCAAATAATTTATGTCTTTGAAATATATTTTTTAGGCGTAGGTACAAGGTAACTTGGTTCGCAGCCCATCATTCACATATCCCCACATAACTACAGCACATATTTACCAAAAAATATGATGGAGCATTACACGAAAATAAATTTGGAAAAAGGAAAATTCACACATATTTTAATAGACTGAACTTCAAAGAATTTTAAACGAATTCTGTGCGATAATTATTTCGAGCGCATTTGGTTTACAACTTTTATAGGTAGTGCTTTTAACTCCTCAAAGTCTTTTCAAAGGGGAAAAGCATCGGAATTAGACTCGAAATTAATTCTGTGAATACCTTCAAATGTAGGAATGACTGGTGAATGAACTCCATTCAGTACAGTTTAGCTATATTTGGGAGTTTCTTCCTTTACACCGATTCATAGTTACAGCTATAGTAAATTACACCACAACCTACATACCTATATATTATAAAGCTATGTATAGCTTAGATTCTGGTGCTTTTACACCGTAATTTTGTGATCATTGGTAATAATTGGCTCGACGATTTTCTATCGAATCGCAGCATAAGTATTATAAAAAGAAATACGTTTTGAAAAAAAAAAATCCTTTAAGAAGACAACAATCATAAATGTACATGGAAAATAAGCTCTATTGCGTTGTCATACAAGATAATATAGGTTGTACGAACGGTTTTATTTTTAAACTCCAATAGGTATTTTTCAGTGAATAACCATCGAAATGTATTTAAACAATGTTATTTTTTCATTAATAGGGTTCCGCAGATACCTTTAAATACTTCCATACCAAGGAATGGAAAAGGTTAACTTAACCGTGTGACCATTTTTAAAAGCCATTTAATTTTTAACTTAATTACAATTTTAACAGAGTTCAAAGTTTAACGTAATTGTTTTCACAGATTCATACCGCTCTGTAAAGGTTTAAAGTTATTTTATGAATTTATTATTTCAGGTAAAAGGATTTTCAGAGGCCGCAACGGTATTCGTGGTGGTTTGTTTAAGTAATTTCAACATGAATAATTGATGTATGTATTACAACACAAAATTATACCACGCCATAATGTTTGTATCAATCTATATTAATATTATAAAGAGGAAAGATTTGTATTTAAGTATGTTTGTAACGAATTGGCTCAAAAAGTAATGGACCGATTTTAAAAATTCTTTCACCATTTAAATGCTATATTATCAGTGATTAATATAGGCTATATTTATTTATGAAGTTCCCACGGGAACGGGAGTTACGCGGGTGAAACCGCGCGCGGGAAGCTAGTAAGTTAAAAAACCCTCGTTAGGGTTTTTTTTTCCAAATTGTCCAAATTGGTTGTTTTGCTCATGACACACGAAACGAAATAAATTGATTATGATACCATACATGAATTACGTAAGTACGTGACAAAACCTCTTTATAAGCTCACTAGTTGCCCCGCGAGGTTTAGCTCTTCCCCCCTCGTCCTCCTGACCCTTAGTTTGCAAAGAACCATCCGATGCTCTCGTAGACCCAAAGTCCGAGAGGCCCGCGAACTGTAAAGCAGAGCGACAGTTGCACAAAACTACCCTTAAATACTAAAAGTCATAACCCCTAAATCTCATCGCCAGCGACCGCCCTGAGCCGAGGTCCAAGCTAAACAGGGGGCGCCCTCTTGCGCAGGTTGCTTAGTTTGTAGTTTTTAAACCATTTATTAAGGCTGGAGCTCTGCTCGCCTTTATGCCCGGTGAAGTAGCAAAAGCCTCATAGCTACCTTCGTAAGTCAAACCTAAAAAAAATAATAAAGAGGTTTAGCTCGCGTACCTCCCGTTTCCACCGCTCCCTTGTCTTAAAATAATAAATAGTCTTAAGCGGCCGTAGCCATTTGGCTAGGGCGTCGGACTTGTGATCTAGTGGGCGCCGGTTCGATCCCCACCTATATATATAAAGCCTATTAGCTCCCCGCTGTTTTAATCGCGGTAATCCGCTTCTGTGGGTCGGAACGTAATGTTTGTAGCATTTATGTTAATGCAGCTTATAACTTATCCCCGTGCAAATTTGCAGTTAAATACATTCAGTAGTTTTAAACGTAACAAAATTTCGCATTTATAATATTAGGATGAAATTTACAAATAATGTGGTTTTTTATTGATTAAATAATTTTAAAATAGATTCCTTAGATCTAAAGATTACTTACTCCTTATAAACCCACTATTTTTTACTATTGAACTCTTTATGGTATTCCCTGTGCTTCCACATCCTTTAAGCGCTTGTCAGTCTCTAAAAAGTACAAGGGAGTACTTTTTCTCTCAGTAATTTATAATGTAATATGGACATATAAGTTATTATATGTAGTTTATCATAAATATGAGGCATATTTATTTGTATGTAGTTGTATAAGTAACTATTAGTGTGTATGTTTACAGATATGTATTTCCCAATTTTTAAAAATTCTATTAAATCTGTGAATCAATCATGTATCTCTTTCCGGTTAAAGGTTTACTGGAAGAGAATAATTAATAATTGAATTAAGCTCGCCTTTATACATGTTGATACCAATTTATACAATTTATTTCACGTGATTTTCTCTGTGCAATAAAGTATAAAATAAATAAAAATAAACTCTTGTGAGAAAAACCATCGCAGTTCACCGAATTTTTTGAAGAGCAGTTTATCCATTCAGAATACTACTGTGCCTATTCGTTTAAACTATTTAATGAAAGGGATTGATACAGTGTTGTAGTTTGCTAGTAAATACGTACCGTAATAAAAATAACAACTAATTATTATTTAAGGTAAAAATTTGTGGTCTATCGAGGCAGCCGAAAGCGCTTTACGAGCTTAGTTTCTCAACTAATGGCAACCAAAAATCAATCAGGTTTCACACATAAAAATAATCAGACTTACGTAATTCAAGGAGACACTTAAACTGTAGGGGTATGTCGTTAGGCCACGGAGGGTGCCAAACCCCTAAATGAACTTAGACGTACTCAAACTTAATAAACCGAACCTGATTAAAAACGTGTATACCTCGATAGGACAACCATTTGCAAAAAAATGCTTTGTGCTTAATTTAATGCGATTTTATTGCTTTGATTCATCAACGGTGAATAATTTTCATCCCATTTACCCGCATCATGATAAAAACGTGGAGGATAATGACTCGCATTTACTCCGAAGTTTAATTCACATCATTGTTTTATGCATTGCTTATATCTTGATTATAAGCAAAATAACGTCCAACTCACGTTATTTCAGAAGTCTATGAAATAAATAAATATATACTTAAATAAAAATAATAAAGATTGGATTGTATGTTAGTTTACATTGAATAGGCTCCGGAACTACAAAATCGATTTCATAAAATAAATACTATCAGAAAGCTGAGCTATCCAGTTGTAACTTAAGTTATATTTGATGATGAAGCTCCCCCGGGAACAGAACTACATGAATGAAACCGTGCGCATGAAGCTTGTTAAGTAATAAAATGTAGATTTCACTTTTAGTGAGTTGTTGCTATTTAAGCTGCAACTGGCTTGTGTGAGGAAACTCCGACCTTTCAAACTATTTGGCATAGAGTGTGTTTTATAAGTGAGACGTATCTATCTGAGAGAGAAAAACCGCAGTCCCGATATCGTCGGAAACAATTAGCCGCACTATAAAGTTCATTTATAAAAAGATAGGAAGTTAACTTAAGTTCATACAAGTAATACACAAGACGTAAGTTTTCAAGGAGTACTATTTATATATCACATCAATGTGTTAAAATAAGAACAATATTTAATAGGTATTACCTAGGTCCCACAAGCTTCACTGTTTCCGTAAACTGAAGGCAAGGCAAGAGAACACTGCTTGCGAAGCGGCCGTAGCCCAATGGCTAGGGCGTCAGACTTGTGATCTTGAGGTCGCCGGTTCGAACCCCACCCATTGCACTACCGACGTGAACCCACTCGTAAAACAAGCATTTTAACACGAGCGGTTAACAAGAATACTGGTAGATTGCAAAACTCTGCCAGTAATCTTAAAAAAAAAGTCACTTCGCGCTTTGGCATTACCTAATAAACTATTGAATAAATTCATGTTCTGTGTTTGCAAGTAAACGTGGCACACACTAAAATATTCACAGCTTCAATATTGTGAACACGTAACGTACCGGAGCGTTTTCCTATAGGCATTTATTTAGAAATACACAACAGTACGGATATCAATAGGTACGTAGGTAGCTTAGAAATATTGCTCACGTTCAATGCTGAACATGGGCCTCCACTTTACAAACCCTGTCAAACCAGGGTCGTTTGAGAAATATTGCCATAATCACTTTCAAATTCAAATTCAAAATTTATTTATTCCGTAAAAATGGTTACATTTGTTTGGAATCTTTAAAAAAATAATATAATATCACAATATTTTATTAACCTAATTACAATATACTTTATTTTGCATTGAGATTAGAATGATTTAATCCCAATCATTTTTGTCACAAAGATAATCAGAAATGTTATAATAAGCCCTGCTGCACAATTTGGCTTTAATAGTAATTTTAAACTTATTTATAGACAATTCTCTTATACTATTGGGAAGTTTGTTGTAGAACCGTAAAACTATGCTTGGTATGCAAATTGGTAATAGTAAGATGATAAGAAACCTTGATCTGATAAATGCTACTGTCATTTGGTGTATGTCCTTCTGCTGTCTCTCACGACAACCATATATCGATACCAGAAGTATCAATTAACGTAAGGGACATTTTGGCAAAAATGAGTTATATACATCATTCGATTCAGAATTTCCCGCTCTCTCTATGGATATTATTAACATTTCTCTATCGTTAAGAAAATTTCCCTTACATTACAAATTTTTGAACTGCGTAAAACGATTTATGACAAAAAAAATGATTTAACAGTCATCATAATTTTTTCTTCTCAGAAAAATAAAGTAAGTCATAGTATTAAATAATTTACGCTCTTACCTTAAACCTTAAATCAGACAATTTTAATAACATGTTCCTTACATTAATTAATGATTAAAGTTTTTTTTATTATTATTCCCTTACATTAATTAGTATGGTAATCGGCGCAACAATATGTATATTTCTTATATTAATATTCATACCATTTATATTTATTTATTCATATTACAACGATTCATGCACCTCTTATTCGATCTTCTTTCCATACATCCATTCGTTCCTTCTATTCATCATTTCTATTTTCACTGCCATCATACTTATCATCTTTCACACAATTCGTTGTCCGTCACAGGCGTCTACTAACGCGCTACTGCATCGCGATTGTATCGATACAAACGCGCGACCGCGTCGCGCTACTAACGCGCTACTGCATCGCGATTGTATCGATACAAACGCGCGACCGCGTCGCGCTACTAACGCGCTACTGCATCGCGATTGTATCGATACAAACGCGCGACCGCGTCGCGCTACTAACGCGCTACTGCATCGCGATTGTATCGATACAAACGCGCGACCGCGTCGCGCTACTAACGCGCTACTGCATCGCGATTGTATCGATACAAACGCGCGACCGCGTCGCTCTACTAACGCGCTACTGCATCGCGATTGTATCGATACAAACGCGCGACCGCGTCGCGCTACTAACGCGCTACTGCATCTCGATTGTATCGATAGAAAAGCGCGACCGTGTCGCGCTACTAACGCGCTACTGCATCGCGATTGTATCGATACAAACGCGCGACCGCGTCGCGCTACTAACGCGCTACTGCATCGCGATTGTATCGATACAAACGCGCGACCGCGTCGCTCTACTAACGCGCTACTGCATCGCGATTGTATCGATACAAACGCGCGACCGCGTCGCGCTACTAACGCGCTACTGCATCGCGATTGTATCGATACAAACGCGCGACCGCGTCGGACGACATCGGTAGAGAGAACGGAGGGGGGAGGGAGTGTGGCGCGGCGCGTGATTGGGAATCGGCATCAGTGCAACGTGCAACACAGACAGGTCCAGAGTGCATGCTATTGTCCGTCACAGGCGTCTACTAACGCGCTACTGCATCGCGATTGTATCGATACAAACGCGCGACCGCGTCGCGCTACTAACGCGCTACTGCATCTCGATTGTATCGACACAAAAGCGCGACCGCGTCGCGCTACTAACGCGCTACTGCATCGCGATTGTATCGATACAAACGCGCGACCGCGTCGCGCTACTAACGCGCTACTGCATCGCGATTGTATCGATACAAAAGCGCGACCGCGTCGGACGACATCGGTAGAGAGAACGGAGGGGGGAGGGAGTGTGGCGCGGCGCGTGATTGGGAATCGGTTCTCTCTACCGATTGTAACAGACAGGTCCAGAGTGCATGCTATTGTCCGTCACAGGCGTCTACTAACGCGCTACTGCATCGCGATTGTATCGATACAAACGCGCGACCGCGTCGCGCTACTAACGCGCTACTGCATCTCGATTGTATCGATACAAACGCGCGACCGCGTCGCGCTACTAACGCGCTACTGCATCTCGATTGTATCGACACAAAAGCGCGACCGCGTCGCGCTACTAACCCGCTACTGCATCGCGATTGTATCGATACAAACGCGCGACCGCGTCGCGCTACTAACGCGCTACTGCATCGCGATTGTATCGATACAAACGCGCGACCGCGTCGCGCTACTAACGCGCTACTGCATCGCGATTGTATCGATACAAAAGCGCGACCGCGTCGGACGACATCGGTAGAGAGAACGGAGGGGGGAGGGAGTGTGGCGTGGCGCGGCGCGTGATTGGGAATCGGCATCATTGCAACGTGCAACACAGACAGGTCCAGAGTGCATGCTATTGTCCGTCACAGGCGTCTACTAACGCGCTACTGCATCGCGATTGTATCGATACAAACGCGCGACCGCGTCGCGCTACTAACGCGCTACTGCATCTCGATTGTATCGACACAAAAGCGCGACCGCGTCGCGCTACTAACGCGCTACTGCATCGCGATTGTATCGATACAAACGCGCGACCGCGTCGCGCTACTAACGCGCTACTGCATCGCGATTGTATCGATACAAAAGCGCGACCGCGTCGGACGACATCGGTAGAGAGAACGGAGGGGGGAGGGAGTGTGGCGCGGCGCGTGATTGGGAATCGGCATCAGTGCAACGTGCAACATAGACAGGTCCAGAGTGCATGCTATTGTCCGTCACAGGCGTCTACTAACGCGCTACTGCATCGCGATTGTATCGATACAAACGCGCGACCGCGTCGCGCTACTAACGCGCTACTGCATCGCGATTGTATCGATACAAACGCGCGACCGCGTCGCGCTACTAACGCGCTACTGCATCGCGATTGTATCGATACAAACGCGCGACCGCGTCGCGCTACTAACGCGCTACTGCATCGCGATTGTATCGATACAAACGCGCGACCGCGTCGCGCTACTAACGCGCTACTGCATCGCGATTGTATCGATACAAACGCGCGACCGCGTCGGACGACATCGGTAGAGAGAACGGAGGGGGGAGGGAGTGTGGCGTGGCGCGGCGCGTGATTGGGAATCGGCATCAGTGCAACGTGCAACACAGACAGGTCCAGAGTGCATGCTATTGTCCGTCACAGGCGTCTACTAACGCGCTACTGCATCGCGATTGTATCGATACAAACGCGCGACCGCGTCGCGCTACTAACGCGCTACTGCATCTCGATTGTATCGACACAAAAGCGCGACCGCGTCGCGCTACTAACGCGCTACTGCATCGCGATTGTATCGATACAAAAGCGCGACCGCGTCGGACGACATCGGTAGAGAGAACGGAGGGGGGAGGGAGTGTGGCGCGGCGCGTGATTGGGAATCGGCATCAGTGCAACGTGCAACACAGACAGGTCCAGAGTGCATGCTATTGTCCGTCACAGGCGTCTACTAACGCGCTACTGCATCGCGATTGTATCGATACAAACGCGCGACCGCGTCGCGCTACTAACGCGCTACTGCATCTCGATTGTATCGACAAAAAAGCGCGACCGCGTCGCGCTACTAACGCGCTACTGCATCGCGATTGTATCGATACAAACGCGCGACCGCGTCGCGCTACTAACGCGCTACTGCATCGCGATTGTATCGATACAAAAGCGCGACCGCGTCGGACGACATCGGTAGAGAGAACGGAGGGGGGAGGGAGTGTGGCGTGGCGCGGCGCGTGATTGGGAATCGGCATCAGTGCAACGTGCAACACAGACAGGTCCAGAGTGCATGCTATTGTCCGTCACAGGCGTCTACTAACGCGCTACTGCATCGCGATTGTATCGATACAAACGCGCGACCGCGTCGCGCTACTAACGCGCTACTGCATCTCGATTGTATCGACACAAAAGCGCGACCGCGTCGCGCTACTAACGCGCTACTGCATCGCGATTGTATCGATACAAAAGCGCGACCGCGTCGGACGACATCGGTAGAGAGAACGGAGGGGGGAGGGAGTGTGGCGCGGCGCGTGATTGGGAATCGGCATCAGTGCAACGTGCAACACAGACAGGTCCAGAGTGCATGCTATTGTCCGTCACAGGCGTCTACTAACGCGCTACTGCATCGCGATTGTATCGATACAAACGCGCGACCGCGTCGCGCTACTAACGCGCTACTGCATCTCGATTGTATCGACAAAAAAGCGCGACCGCGTCGCGCTACTAACGCGCTACTGCATCGCGATTGTATCGATACAAAAGCGCGATCGCGTCGCGCTACTAACGCGCTACTGCATCGCGATTGTATCGATACAAACGCGCGACCGCGTCGCGCTACTAACGCGCTACTGCATCGCGATTGTATCGATACAAACGCGCGACCGCGTCGCGCTACTAACGCGCTACTGCATCGCGATTGTATCGATACAAACGCGCGACCGCGTCGCGCTACTAACGCGCTACTGCATCGCGATTGTATCGATACAAACGCGCGACCGCGTCGCACTACTAACGCGCTACTGCATCGCGATTGTATCGATACAAACGCGCGACCGCGTCGCGCTACTAACGCGCTACTGCATCGCGATTGTATCGATACAAAAGCGCGACCGCGTCGGACGACATCGGTAGAGAGAACGGAGGGGGGAGGGAGTGTGGCGTGGCGCGGCGCGTGATTGGGAATCGGCATCAGTGCAACGTGCAACACAGACAGGTCCAGAGTGCATGCTATTGTCCGTCACAGGCGTCTACTAACGCGCTACTGCATCGCGATTGTATCGATACAAACGCGCGACCGCGTCGCGCTACTAACGCGCTACTGCATCTCGATTGTATCGACACAAAAGCGCGACCGCGTCGCGCTACTAACGCGCTACTGCATCGCGATTGTATCGATACAAAAGCGCGACCGCGTCGCGCTACTAACGCGCTACTGCATCCCGATTATATCGATACAAACGCGCGACCGCGTCGCGCTACTAACGCGCTACTGCATCTCGATTGTATCGACACAAAAGCGCGACCGCGTCGCGCTACTAACGCGCTACTGCATCGCGATTGTATCGATACAAAAGCGCGACCGCGTCGCGCTACTAACGCGCTACTGCATCGCGATTGTATCGATACAAACGCGCGACCGCGTCGCGCTACTAACGCGCTACTGCATCGCGATTGTATCGATACAAACGCGCGACCGCGTCGCGCTACTAACGCGCTACTGCATCGCGATTGTATCGATACAAACGCGCGACCGCGTCGCGCTACTAACGCGCTACTGCATCGCGATTGTATCGATACAAACGCGCGACCGCGTCGCGCTACTAACGCGCTACTGCATCGCACCGACGCCCTAGCCATTGGGCTATGGCCGCGTCTAATTGAAAATGTATATGGACAAATTCCCTCAAATGCTGGGCAATACGAAATAAAATAGGTTGTACAAAGAGCTTTAAAAAAGATCTTACATAAACAACTTCTTCTTTATCTTGTCTTTTATCTTTTTACAGGTTTAGGCGTATGGAAGATATCTAATCACCAGAGTGATGTGTACATATTAACTATATTAGAGCGGATCAGGCACATGCTTCGGAAGGACATGTTGAACCATGTTTCTGATGTCAACTTCGCATATATAAAACCCAGTAAACCTGTGTTAGGTATGTAGTCAAACTGAGTATCATGCGATATTATTGAGAAGTACAAGTGTATGTAAATACCTACGTTACGTACTAAATAAATATCTTTTATATTTGAGTATCATGCGATTGTAAGTAAACGAAATAAACTATATTTATTTAGTACGTAGGTATTTACATAAAAAGACCTCGTAAATATTGGCTTCGGCCCCATGAATACCTTTCAAATGACCGGATCCCCATGGGCCCGTGGCGTGGCAGTAAAATGTACCAACATAATAATAAATTAATATTTGCATTTGTTCACGCCAAATCTACCCGCAATCACACATACACCCCCTCCACCCCGCATATCGACTATATAATGATTGCGCGCCTCCCGAAAGCATTCTCTCATTGCCTAAAATTTTGTAGAATCAATCTAAGCCCAAAATTATTTGTAATCGAATATTTAACTTTTGAATTTCAGTATAATCAAATTGAGTCTCGACTAGTTATTTCAAAAAATGCGCAAACAGCCTTGTTAATTTGGTATATTTTCACTTTTTTCTATATGTGCACTTTATAGGATTGTCGTTGTATGAAAAATATGTAATGTAACAGAGTGGTAAAACTGTATAATTGTTTTAAATCTTTATTATTTTCATTGAATATTTTTTTCAAAAATAATGATTTTTTGACAACTTTT
This sequence comes from Nycteola revayana, assembly GCA_947037095.2. Lineage (NCBI taxonomy): Eukaryota > Metazoa > Arthropoda > Insecta > Lepidoptera > Nolidae > Nycteola > Nycteola revayana. The sequence goes on along the minus strand of OX344847.2, from coordinate 17,866,163 downwards.
TCTCTTTTCAGCCATGTTCACGGATTCCAGTGCAACGCATAACAAGAACGCTGAGAAGAAACTGTTCTTTGAAAGCAAAAAACATCCCAGAGGTAAAGGTTCTTTTTAATACTTTATTTTCTTTTTAGTAAAATTTTGTAGTAACGTTGGTTTGCGATTTCCAATGGGAGAGATTGCATCCACTGGTTTCCTGCGAACTCTATTAGGCCATCGGTCCAGATGGCCAGAGACTGACGATTATAACTTATTTATAAGGATATCACTAGCTGCGCCCCGTGGTTTTACCCGCGTTGCTCTGCTCTAGTGGGTCGAAGCGTGATATTTATTAGCCTATATGTTAATCCAGCTTATAAACTATCCGCATGTAAACATTCAGCCAAATCCGTTCGGTAGTTTTTGCGTGAAAGAGTAACAAACATACTTAAAAATTTTGCGTTTATAATATTATTAAGGACTTTTATATTGTTTTTTCCAGGTGGGATAAATGTGCAACTAGAAAACCGTGAGCCGTCCGCCAAACTGTCGGGCTCGCACTGCGGCAAGCTGCTGGTCCTCACGTACCCCTGGGACTCCAACGCTCACCCCGGGAACGAATTCTGGTCAGTACGTAGCTTGTGCCCCGGCAAACGGAAACGCACTACTCCGAGGTGATTATTGTGAGAACAATCGTATTGGCGTGTTGTGATAACGTTTGTTAGACTTATGAGGCATTCACTTCCGTATGCAAGAACAACTGAGCCTATGAGGGAACTTAGGGAAGCCCTCAATAATGGTGGACGGAGAAGATCCGGTGAGTTTTTGTGGGTAGGGTCCTCTCTTTGGGGTATGATTAGCATACCACTGCTATGGATGGAGTGGATGCGTAACATTAAAGCATTTTCCCACGGACAAAAAAAAGGTGTCACTTTGTTAGTTCTTACATACCACTGTAATATTTATTTATAAGTCATTAATATACTTCCTAGGGGAAATTAAGTACTTTTAAGACACATTAAAAAATCTTTAAAAAACTAACATGGACTCCAATAGTCACAAACTTGATCTATCGTTATGTGCATTATATAAAAAGAAAGTGGTACTAAAATCATAATCTTTTAATCCCCCCGCCAGGGGTCACCACTTGAGCCGGGGTCCAAGTCCCACAGGGGGCGCTACGCAACGCAGGTACACATATGTATGGTTTATAAACATACCTTTGAATAAGGCTGGAGCACTGCTAGCCTTTATGCCCGATGCAATAATAAAAGCCTTGTGGCTGACTACATTATCTATCCAAAAATGACATTGTTAGGGTAGTCGGAAACCATGAGGAGTAGGGACGCCTCTACACTCCGGGCGTCCCTATAATTGGGCAAATGGGCCACTGTAAGTGTGGCCCAGGAGGTCCCGCGGTACCATATCGGCCGCGGGTGCCGTCGGGGGGCCGGAACGCTCATGCGTACCCGACCCCCGCCAACGGCGGATCCAAGGAGTGTCCGGGGGGTTTTAGTGGTGTAGGGTCCTCTCCTCGTGGTATTTAGCATACCACGCTATGGAGAGGGCGAGTCCCACATAGCCCACTGCCAGCGCGCGAAACGCTGCAGCGGCGATGGGAAGGCAGGCGTAAATTAATTTGCGAAAGGAAAAAATTGTAGTCGGAAAATCGATCCCTCCGCGCCGGAGTTACCTCGCTGAGTCAGTCTGTCCGCGACGACGGTCAATATCACTTAACTGAATCGTAAGCGATAGAATAAAGATAGATGTAGACGAGTTAATATGCGAGAATTTATCTTTTTATAAATATCATACGCGTAAATCTAAATGTATATATTACAAGCTTCCCGCGCGCGATATTACACTCTCAAAATTAAATAAAGCCTATATTAGTCCTGAAAAACATAGCTTTCGAAAGAATTTCCGAAATTGTCCAGCCCGGAGCAAGCAAACAAACATCAAATATTTCCTCTTTATAATATTAGTATAGAATAAAACTCTTTCAGACATTAAAATATCTTTTTAAAGCTTTTTTGGTGTTACTCAAGGATTTTTGCCCCCCGGACAGGAAATCTTTGGTGTAAACTCGGATTTCTATCCGGGTCTGCTTGTTGAGGGACTACTCTCCGTGCCTTGTAAAGCACGTTAAGCCGTTGCTTCCGATTGTTATAACATCATCTATAATAATCGTATATCAAGAAACGGTCAGCGGCGTTTTCTTGTGTGGTACCACATAATACTGCGGTCACCAACCCGCCTGCCAAGCGTGGTGACTATGGCAAATACCCTCCCGTGGGAGATGATGATGTTGTTGTATTAATAGGCTAGTATAAAAAATAGCATTAAAATATTAACCCAAAGTATTTATTTCTCAGGTTTGGCAGTCTCCATTCATCTGGCGATCCAGCGACTGCCTGCTCCACCCAAGTTTCGGAGTTACACAACGCACATATAAACCAACACGTCAGCTCTGGCTTCACAAAGATCACTTGTAATAGTGGCTTGAAGACTATGCAGGAATATAGCCGAAGTAGCGATTCGTAAAATTTGAAAATTCACCGGCAGTGCGATTACGCAAAAAAGCGATTACGAACGATAAAAATGATGGGATTACGTAACAATTTCCCGTTGCCATACAAACTTGGCGATTGATCGCTCGTTATTTTTTTTTACGTAATCGCTCTACGGACTTTGCTTTAAATTATTTGATAAAGTATATTAGCTCCTATCGCCTGCTAGCTGTCGCAATTTATTCACAAATTCGTTTTTTAGTATTCCAATCTGATATTTTTTTTTATGGTGGGATGAGCTTGACTCCTACTGTAGGGACTCGCAAAAGACAAAATTGTTTGGAAAAGGGACAGGGAGGTATTTGCCCTGCAGTGGGATAACACAGGCTAGTTAAATTAGATTAGATATGATATTTTTTTTAACTATGTCTTAAAATCCTTTTCACTATTTTACTTTCTTACTTAATGCCAAGCGTGGTGACTATGGCAAATACCCTCCCCCGGGAGATGGTCCATGTTCAGCAGTAGACGTTATACGGCGATGGTATTTTAAGTCAAGGTTTCCACGGGAACGGTATCTACGCGGGTGGAACCGCGCGGAACTGCTATACTAGGGCCATTACAAACGTGCGAACTGAGTCATAAATCATTACGTCATAGGAATGTGACCATGCCGCGTCACTCGTTATAGATGCCGCTCGGACGCCGCCGTCGTTGATTATTTCATATTTTGCATTATTTCCTTAACCTTTCCCTCATTACCTGCTATTGAACCTTCCGATGCCCTCGTAGAGCCGAAGTCCGAGAGGCCCGCGAACTGTAAAGTAGAGCGACAGTTGCACAAAACTCCCCTAAAATACTAAATGTCATCCCTCAATCTCATCGTCAGCGACCGCCCTGAGCCGAGGTCCGAGCCACACAGGGGGCGCGCTCTTGCGCAGGTTGCTTAGTTTGTAGTTTTTAAACCATTTATTAAGGCTGGAGCTCTGCTCGCCTTTATGCCCGGTGAAGTAGCAAAAGACTCGTGGCTAACTACGTATGTCAATACGAAAAAAAAAGCCTGCTATTGACTATCGACAAATCCCTTTTTTATTGTTACACTAGGGGTGCAAGCGAAAGTTCGCTCGCCCTATTAGTGTGAGCGAGAGGTCGGATAAAAATGATTTATCACTCGGTTCGCACGTTTGTAATGGCTCTAGTATAGTAGTGTTATGTATACTCTTAGCTGTATACTGTAAACTTAGAGTCAATTAAATATATTATTAGTATGTATATATCTGGCCACAAAATGCTACACAATGCAATGTATATAACTAGTAGTCTTAGATAAATCATTTGGCTCGATCGACTGGATACCGCCGTCGTAATTGACAAATGCGGCAAAAAATAGTACGCTGAAATCGGCGTAGTATTCAGAGTCACTCTCTGCAAGTAATATGTGTCGAGAGTATTATTAAATGTTGGTTTTAATGAAAATAATATCCCAGATTCGTAGTAAATGGGCATGAGGACTAAAAACATCTATTTAGTCCGTTAGTTAGATTACTAAAAAATATTGGACACGTAGGTATTTATCAAATAAATAAAAAAATACAAAGATACAGAGGAACAACAAACTATAAAGTTCAGGAGCTAGGGCTTGTGACGTCACTCTTAGGTAAAATTTTAACTTATAGTGACGTCATATGAAATTTCAACTCGCTGTATCTTCGTTATTTTTAGTTTAAGTAAAAAGTACGCGTGTACTATTTTCAACCTCCGTAGCGTAGCGGTATTTGGCTCGCTTTAAATCTCGGAGGTCGTGGGTTCGTTTCCCACGCCGGACAAGAAATCTTTATTTAAATTCCAAGATTTCTTTCCGGGTCTGGTTGGTTGAGAGGCTACCCTCCGTGTCTCGGAAACTACGTTAAGCTGGTGGTCCCGATTGTTTTAACATCATCTATCATAATCGTATACCAAGGAGCGTTTCATTGTGTGTTACAACATAATACTGCGGTCATCAATCCGCCTGCCAAGCGTGGTGACTATGGCAAATACCCTCCCTGGGAGGAGGCCCATGTTCAGTGGACGTAATACGGGCTGATGATGATGATGATGTACTATTTTTTGGTAATCTAACTAACGGACTAAATATATTTTTTTTAGTCTTGATCCCTATTGCTTTTTTGCTTTACTCTAAGCAGGTAAATATAATATAGTTATAAATGTTTATTGAATAAGACAATATTGGACTGGGAATGTTGTGCCTAATTTTATTTGTATTTTAGGCGTTTAAACTGTGATTCTGTTATGAGTAAAAATTGCCCTAGGTTTAGAATTCGCTAATAAATAAATCGGTGTATACTTGTATATCTTAGTCCATTATACTTGTAACTCTTGACCTCAGAACTACGGATGACTATTATACTACAGTTGCATTTGGTCGTAAGTGCCAGTTTAAGATAAAGGCACATACGACGAATGTTTCTGACGGATCATGGCACATCCGACCGTATGCTTCTGAGCTTCAGAATTGTTTTTTGCTGTGAGAAAAATGATGAGAAATATTATCGGCAGCCGCACGCCAGGAACAAAACCAGTTGATATATTTTCCGATATCTTTCAAAAACATGACTATCTAGGATAGAGTTATATCCATTTTAGCCAACCCGAGTTTGGAACCGGATTGACACCTAGGTAGGATCTTATGTTTCATATTATTAAGAGTAGTAATTAGTAGAATAGGTAATTTCAGAGCTTAGCCCAATGGCTGGGGTGTCGGACTTGTGATCTTGTGGTCACCGGTTTGATCCCCACCCATTGCACTACCGACGTGAACCCACTCGTAACACAAGCATTTTAGCTTAAGACAAGGGGTTAACAAGAATACTATACGACTACAAAACTATGCTAGCAGCATTAAAAACAAAAAAATTACAAACTTATTCCCACTTCTTCGTTTTTGTAGTTATACGTATATATAAATAAACACTCATATTTCGTACGTGTCTAGAATCCATTAATGTTAGCAAACTGCCCTAATCGAATAAAAATCGAGTAACAGCCACGTTAAACAACATTATTATGGTGCCTAAGTAATTAAAGGCGCCTATAAAATTGTGTAGATAGCTGTTTTGTTATTGAAATGGTAGGTATTTTAATTCGCGTGTTGAACTACCTTTTACAAGATAAACAAAGAAAATTAAGTTGAATATTTTTGTTCTGGAATTGATGAAGTTTTCGGGAAGAGAGCTTAGGCTGATTCCACATTGTTTGCACAGCGTCCACGAACCTATAAACGACGCGAGAGCCGGGCTCTCGAATCCGCTACTCTGCCGTGGCCTACATGTGTCACACGCTCAAGAACCACGCGTGCCTAATGTGGGGTCAGCCCTAATGTACGATTCAGACTGAACGATTAAATAGCAGTACATTTTACAATTCGGTTATTATTTTTTTTTTTTTTTATAAAAGACATCTCCCGCACTAGGGAAGTAAATCCCTGTGTCGCGGGGGACTTTACAAACATTCATTTCACGGACACACAGAACACCCAGACTCAGAAAAACTATTTGTGGTTCACACAAATAATTGTCCCGGGTGGGAATCGAACCCAGAACACCAGGTCTCAGAGGCAACTATCATAACCACTGAGCCACCGGTGCAGTCAACAAATTGAAACATGTTTAAATTAAAATAAATAAATAAATGTTAACAGGAATTGACTGACCAATTTCGAAATGGGCACAACTCCAATATGCGTTGAGCCATATGAGTTGTGCTCTTTTAGTCATTGCATATTCAATTAAATGCAGATTTCTGTTACATTCACATTCCGCGACGATGTCCCCCGAAAACTCCCAATGGATTCCATGACAGAAATATAATTCCTATTAAGACATATTTTTTTTATAAAACGCCATCCGACTCGATTCGATAAGAGCCGGACGATCTGTAGTCGTACCTAATAATCACCCCGCCATGGCTAGTGAGTTGATGTTCGTAGTTAGCATTTGTAGGTAACGTTCTGTGATGCTGTTACCATTTCATCTGGTATTAACCACTCTAGTAGCCTTTAACTAGAAGCTTGGTCACACGTGCTTTGTGATGATAAAGTATTTATTTCCAAAAGTTGGTACATAGTTTACAATACAACATGAATGCAACCATACATTTATCGGGCTTATGACTACAGTGTCATTATACAGGGTTATTTTTAAAACACCAACAACCTTTTAGGGAATAGAAGTACTCATGATTATGAACAACTTTTACTATGGGACCAAACAAGAAATCGCGAAAAAAAAATCTGCTGTTCCATACATTTATGTTTACTTACCGACAAAATGTATGGAACAGCTGATTTTATTTTCGCGATTTCCCATAGTTGTTTACAATCATCAGTACTTTCACCCTCTAAAAGGTTATTGGTGTTTTAAAAATAACCCTGTATAATATTATACCTAAATAATATTAGAGTAGATGGTAGAAACACAACAGTACCGACCGTACATTTCTGCAATTAGACAGATTAAAAATCGAAGTGTTCTGATTGTAATTACATTTGATTCCAAAGATAATTTTAAAGTTCATCAAATGAATTGACACAACTTAGTTGAAAATGTACACTATTTGTCGAAGCGGAAAGAGAACACGAAATACTCATTCAGTAAAACTGTAAATACAACCCGGAAAAAAAGTTGAACTCACATGTAGAGAGTTCCGTAACAAATTTTTAATATTTGTCTTTTATTTATATGTAGACGCAGGATGGGTCTTCATTAGAATCTGTCATAGTTGGTCAGGCGTGGATACTTGGGCAGGGGATCGTTATTTTAATTAACACTCGAGTTTTGATCAAAGTCACTATAATTCGCGTTAACAAAGATTGATTCACAAAATAACTGTTCTATATTCTAGCTAAAGTCAATTAGTAATCAAATTCACTATTATAATTGCATTTCACACTAGGATGACACAGAATATCAGCGATTCGTCTAGCGCGTGGTGCACGGTCCGCTCCCGTTCAAACAGTCAAGTTGCAACATGGCCGCCGTGCTCCCTCCCGCCCGACGCTCCGCTAGAGTGACGGCTGTCACTCTTATTCTGACGTCTGACATTGACACCTGACGTTAACTGTCACCAATCAGTAGAAGCTGTCATCGATGACAGCTGACAGTAGCCGTTTAGTAAGTAGTGAATTTAAAATAAAACTAACTAATTCCGTTGAAGGGGCGTGTTTACCTGCTGATACTGCCAGCATTCTGGGAACCTTGCCAAGTAGAATAGATTTAGAGTAGTAGTATTTTATAAGTCAGATTTATTTTATATTAGTAACTTTTAATTGTATATATGTATTTTTGCAACCTCCGTAGCGTAGCGGTAATTGGCTCGCTTTAAATCTCGGAGGTCGTGGGTTCCATCCCCACACCGGACAAGAAATCTTTGTGTAAATTCTAAGATTTCTTTCCGGGTCTGGTTGGTTGAGGGACTACCCTCCGTGCCTCGGATAGCACGTTAAGCCGTTGGTCCCGATTGTTATAACATCATCTATAACAAACGAATCAGGGAACGAGCAGCAGCGTTTCCCCAGTGTATTACAACATAACACTGCGGTCACCAATCCGCCTGCCAAGCGTGGTGACTATGGCAAAAACCCTCCCTCGGGAGGAGGCCTATGTTCAGCTATGTGGACGTTATACTTGCTGATGATGATGATATGTATTTTTATTTCACTAAATTTATTTCAAAACAAACTCACGATCTTTGCGGCCACAAAGACCCATAGCATTTATATGTAAACAAACATTTAAGTCCATCTGTTTTCCAAGAGGTACCGTCGGTAACAGCTGTTCGTACTAGTGACGCCGAACTTACAGAGAATTTAGCTGTAAAATTGTATTGTAAAATGTAGGATTTTACAAGTATATTTATGAAAATATAATCACAAAATATAATTCTAGACCTCAAAAGCTTATGCTCCTTATGGACATATATACTATTATCGTCACAAGCATTTGGTCGTTAGTGCCAGTTTACGATTAAGGCACATACGACGAATATTTCTGAATTCTGACCGACACTGACACTGACACTGACATCCGACCTTATGCGTCTGAGCTCTAGCTAGACTACCTGAAATAGCTTTATAATTTGTATCACTTATGGATAACACAGCTTTCTAATACTGAACAATTTTAGAAATCGGTTCAGTAGTTCTAGAACCTACTCAATGCAAACAATCAAAATCACAACTTTCCTTTTTTATAATGTTACTTAAGATAAATATTTGCTGCCGGCTGAAAATAGAAAAAATAAAAATTGTAACTGCCTGTCTGTACCCTTCGTTTAACAGAGCGTTTCTTCACTTGTAGCGTTCTACCGCGGAAGCCAAATTACATTAGCATATAAAATAATTTTACTGGTTGAGGTAAATACATAATTTATTTACCTTATCTACATTCATTCATCTTTATTATTTTGTTTTTGTTTGGCAGTATTGAAATTAGCTTTAAGTTCCTAAGCATAAAAAAGGCAATTTTCAAAAATAGCAATTACTTTGAAACAAATAAGTATGTATATTATATTACTTTAAGATAGGTACTTCGAATATATTATTGCTGATACAGATTATTTTTAAATAATACATAATAATATATTGCCGCAATGCCGACTGGCACCCTTTAGCTATAACACCGAATAGGCATGAGGCAAAATTTTGAAATCCTCTTGCGCAACGTGGGTAGTCATTTTCTGAGTGCGAAAAACACAATATTTCGGTAATCAATTTAAATTTAACGAAGTTAAAGCCATATTTCTATTAAATTTTAAATAGCGCGCGAAAAAAGGCCTCAAGTGTCATGGCGTCGGCTATGACGTCACGCTATTGTAAAAAATGTCATTGAGTCCGCCAAACCTAACGTAGTGGTTAAATTCTCTTTGATGGTTACAATATTGTGACGTCATGCGCCGTGAGGTGTTTCAGTCAAAATGGCCGATGGCAGTATTTTAATCTTTTATTTTATTAAAAATCACATTAATCTCAAGGACATACACTTATTTATATATAAAAATAAATAAGTGTAATAATTTCTTTTTATATGTACTTTCCCCTAAAAACATTAAATCTTTAATTTTTTGATACTGTCGTCACGCCTATTGGCAATTAAATTAAAAGTCTATGCTAATCGCACCTTTAGAAATATAGTGACCTATTTGAAAATACGAAATTTTAAGTAAATGGCGAAAAAGGATTCTCAAATCCATTAATTTTGTAAAAATTAAATTAAATATTCGGTGGTTTTAAAAATATGTGTATTTTATTAGTTTTTAATTTCAACATTTTTAATATGGGTCGATGCAAATGTTGAATTTAGGTCGTAATATGAATTAAAGTCACACATACGAAATTTTTCAATTAGGTCACTATATTTCTAAGGTTGCGCTATGTGCTTTATAAATATCTAACTCTAAGATTATACGCAAAAGAACTGATCGGACTGATAGGTATGTTACAATAGTTTAAAATAATGTAAATCTGGAGTAACGCTCCTTTTACTCGATACCTACTTGAAATTATAATTGTTTCCGTCACACGGCTACTGTCAGCTGTCATCGATGACAGCTGACAGTAGCCGTTTAAATACGACATATTAGCGATGCGCCGTCATATATTTGAAATACAAAGCGTGGCTTATGTCAGAAATAAATTAAACAACTACTACCAACTTTTAAAGAGAGAGAACTAACTATGAAATTGTACATAAAACTTAACAATAACAGTTTATTGTACAAGTTTCTAACACATATGTGTTTCTAGTTAGCATAACAACGTATATGCTGATTGTTAATGATTAATGAAATGACCCCCGTTTCCTCTCCTACCCTCTTACGAATCTTCTAAATCTATCTAGGTACGTTGTGAAACCTGGAGAAGAAAGACTATAAGAAACTCCGAGATTATTATGTTTACCATCTTTTTAAAACATTTTGTAGCTGAAAAGTGTGACGGAAACAATTATAATTTCAAGTAGGTATCGAGTAAAAGGAGCGTTACTCCAGATTTACATTATTTTAAACTATTGTAACATACCTATCAGTCCGATCAGTTCTTTTGCGTATAATCTTAGAGTTAGATATTTATAAAGCACATAGCGCAACCTTAGAAATATAGTGACCTAATTGAAAAATTTCGTATGTGTGACTTTAATTCATATTACGACCTAAATTCAACATTTGCATCGACCCATATTAAAAATGTTGAAATTAAAAACTAATAAAATACACATATTTTTAAAACCACCGAATATTTAATTTAATTTTTACAAAATTAATGGATTTGAGAATCCTTTTTCGCCATTTACTTAAAATTTCGTATTTTCAAATAGGTCACTATATTTCTAAAGGTGCGATTAGCATAGACTTTTAATTTAATTGCCAATAGGCGTGACGACAGTATCAAAAAATTAAAGATTTAATGTTTTTAGGGGAAAGTACATATAAAAAGAAATTATTACACTTATTTATTTTTATATATAAATAAGTGTATGTCCTTGAGATTAATGTGATTTTTAATAAAATAAAAGATTAAAATACTGCCATCGGCCATTTTGACTGAAACACCTCACGGCGCATGACGTCACAATATTGTAACCATCAAAGAGAATTTAACCACTACGTTAGGTTTGGCGGACTCAATGACATTTTTTACAATAGCGTGACGTCATAGCCGACGCCATGACACTTGAGGCCTTTTTTCGCGCGCTATTTAAAATTTAATAGAAATATGGCTTTAACTTCGTTAAATTTAAATTGATTACCGAAATATTGTGTTTTTCGCACTCAGAAAATGACTACCCACGTTGCGCAAGAGGATTTCAAAATTTTGCCTCATGCCTATTCGGTGTTATAGCTAAAGGGTGCCAGTCGGCATTGCGGCAATATATTATTATGTATTATTTAAAAATAATCTGTATCAGCAATAATATATTCGAAGTACCTATCTTAAAGTAATATAATATACATACTTATTTGTTTCAAAGTAATTGCTATTTTTGAAAATTGCCTTTTTTATGCTTAGGAACTTAAAGCTAATTTCAATACTGCCAAACAAAAACAAAATAATAAAGATGAATGAATGTAGATAAGGTAAATAAATTATGTATTTACCTCAACCAGTAAAATTATTTTATATGCTAATGTAATTTGGCTTCCGCGGTAGAACGCTACAAGTGAAGAAACGCTCTGTTAAACGAAGGGTACAGACAGGCAGTTACAATTTTTATTTTTTCTATTTTCAGCCGGCAGCAAATATTTATCTTAAGTAACATTATAAAAAAGGAAAGTTGTGATTTTGATTGTTTGCATTGAGTAGGTTCTAGAACTACTGAACCGATTTCTAAAATTGTTCAGTATTAGAAAGCTGTGTTATCCATAAGTGATACAAATTATAAAGCTATTTCAGGTAGTCTAGCTAGAGCTCAGACGCATAAGGTCGGATGTCAGTGTCAGTGTCAGTGTCGGTCAGAATTCAGAAATATTCGTCGTATGTGCCTTAATCGTAAACTGGCACTAACGACCAAATGCTTGTGACGATAATAGTATATATGTCCATAAGGAGCATAAGCTTTTGAGGTCTAGAATTATATTTTGTGATTATATTTTCATAAATATACTTGTAAAATCCTACATTTTACAATACAATTTTACAGCTAAATTCTCTGTAAGTTCGGCGTCACTAGTACGAACAGCTGTTACCGACGGTACCTCTTGGAAAACAGATGGACTTAAATGTTTGTTTACATATAAATGCTATGGGTCTTTGTGGCCGCAAAGATCGTGAGTTTGTTTTGAAATAAATTTAGTGAAATAAAAATACATATCATCATCATCAGCAAGTATAACGTCCACATAGCTGAACATAGGCCTCCTCCCGAGGGAGGGTTTTTGCCATAGTCACCACGCTTGGCAGGCGGATTGGTGACCGCAGTGTTATGTTGTAATACACTGGGGAAACGCTGCTGCTCGTTCCCTGATTCGTTTGTTATAGATGATGTTATAACAATCGGGACCAACGGCTTAACGTGCTATCCGAGGCACGGAGGGTAGTCCCTCAACCAACCAGACCCGGAAAGAAATCTTAGAATTTACACAAAGATTTCTTGTCCGGTGTGGGGATGGAACCCACGACCTCCGAGATTTAAAGCGAGCCAATTACCGCTACGCTACGGAGGTTGCAAAAATACATATATACAATTAAAAGTTACTAATATAAAATAAATCTGACTTATAAAATACTACTACTCTAAATCTATTCTACTTGGCAAGGTTCCCAGAATGCTGGCAGTATCAGCAGGTAAACACGCCCCTTCAACGGAATTAGTTAGTTTTATTTTAAATTCACTACTTTTAGTGAAATAAAAATGAAGTGTCATCAATCAATCAGCCTAGCTCTGTCCACGGCTGGACATAACGTTCGCTCTCAGTTACAGGTACATTATATTAACCTAATTCAGTGTTAAACGTTTGGACATCATTAATGAGATATTAACTGGCATTCATGGGAAATGACAAGGCTTCTTAACTGCACTTTTGGCAATAGCATACTCATCTTTTTAACTTTATCAAGATACAGATATAATATATGTGCATTTAAATATGCATCTTTATCTAGATTAAGTCCTCGCTCATACTGAATCATACGTAAAAATAATACAATATTTGCTATAAAAATAGTACTAGGATGGAAACATTTTCTTGCAATTTTCATGTTTCCCCATAATTTATGATATGTGGGCCAAACACGTTTTTCTCCGAAAAAATAAGTTTATATTAATATTTTATCGTAAAAAACTCAATTTAGCCATAATATTAATAAAACCTATGAAAAAATTGAGCCCAAAATATATCCCTTATCAATGTTGTGCGGGTGCCAAATTAATATGTTGGAAGTGACGGTTTTATCGCTGTAATCGCTGGTGTCGTGGCCTTTTCTACATAGAGAGTAAACTTCTTAGAGGAAGGGTAGCAAATCAGAGCAATTTTGTGTATTTGTATTTTTTTATATAATTTTAATTGCTAGTTTTATGATACTCAAACCAAACCTATTATTTAAAATACAAAAAAAAACAAATTTTAGTGCACACAAGAAAGTTTTATATTGTTAGTTCAGAAAATGCAGTTGTATATTTCGCTCTTGTTATAAATAATAAACGCAAGTATCCACTAAGACAAGATTTAAAAAAAATTATCTCTCAAAAGAATGAAAAGGATCAATCAAAATTTGTAAGTATTCAAAAATTCAAATCTACGCGTTAGTCGCGAGCATTTTTCATAATAAAATGTGATTTTATGTTGTGAAGAGTTTCACAGCGTGTGTTTTTTTCCTTTGATTGCACATATAGTTATTCGCTGAAGGATGAAACCTGTACCACTAGGTCTAAGAAACATCTACCGTCACCAATAAACCAGAGCATTCAGACGCAAAAGCAACACAATGATGATGAATTATTATTTTTATAATAATTCTCTATCAATTTTTCGTACTCTGTGGATCCATCCTTCCAGTGTTATTCCTTAATAAGGGCCATTTTATGACAAAGATTGTTGGTATTATAGAAGGCATACTAAGCCCACCCTTGGTCCTCTTAAGTCCAACGCGTTTAATTTAGCCATCCTCATAGCTATAAACTTAATCCGCTAATTTAGTACAATGTTATTATTTTACGGTGAATCTTTATGAATTATTAGTTTAATGAGTACCTATCTGGGGCTTTATTTGTGTTTAAGTGAACTATAAATGTAATAGATTCATGTTAAGGGCTACGATTATTATAATAGCGTGTATTCAGACCGACTCACCGGAACGAGGGTCAGGCGTAGTATTGCCAGGTGTCCCGATTTGCGCGGGACGTCCCGATTTTTAGGGGTCTGGGGACGCGTCCCGATTTGTACCTGATCGGGAGGCTAAATGTCCCGATTAATCAAAAAATTAAAAAAGATTATATATATCGGCGCAACCACATAAAATAAGCATAGCAACAACACTTCATTAATGATAAACACATAAATACAATTACTCGTCTCATCAAAATAAATAAATTGTGAATCAATGCATGATTTGATAGAAACACAAATATGTTCATAAAATACTAGACTAATAAATAAGTATTCAGGATCAAATTATGATTTGTAAATCGTTGAAATATTTGTAGAAATAATTATCTGTTCACATAGTTTGAAAATTATCAAACTAAATTGTTTACTGTTTGTGAGCCGCTCGTTTAGTATAAATACGGCCGGCGGACCGATTGCAATTCAGTCTCGCTCGAGCTGCCGGACTGTACGGAGCTCCTCAATTTACTGGAATAAAACTTGAAAACCATATTATGGAGTTTTGCTGTTACTATGGATCAACAACCCTCGATAGAGAACCATCCTGATGAATGTGACGTCAGCAATGATGACGTCACACCTTATTAAAAACAACGATGCTCGTCCTTCCTCGTCATCAGAAGTGGGACTCGAAGTGATCCTTGGAACTGCTTCATCACCACCTGTTGCGTCTCAACCTCAGCTTCAAGCAATGGGGTCTACGCAACAGGGGCAACAGCCGATGATCAATGTACCTGCTAGCCGATGATCAATACGTCCATGGGTGGGGTGCCACCTTAATTCTTCATGCACATGATGCAAATGAATCAGCAAATGTTCGAGCGTTTATGCAAGAGTTGTGGGAAGAGGGCGAACACGAAAAGTCGCTCATGATCAAAAAAAAAAAAAAAAATGCACCTCTAACATCCGAGGTCTGCACTCCGATCTCATACCGGTCCATCACCACCATGAGACCGAAAAACCGCATCTGCTGTTCCTCATGGAGACGCAGATCAGATGTCCGGCTGACGCAGCATGCTTGCGCCGCCCGGGGTACACCCTGGAGCACAGTTTTAAGCCACGCGCTGGCGCCTGCGTGTGTGCTCGCGATGACATCTGCTGTCGGTGTCTCCGTAACATTGAGGATTCCAGTTTCTCGCTTGGAGCAGATACTCTATGCTGGTGTCTATCGGTCGCACACCGACAACATGGGGACAACCAGGTTGTTTCACTATCTTTCGGACTCTGCTGAACTGGCTCAGTTCAGGTGCCCATCGGTGCAGCTGGTTGTTCTGGGGGACTTCAATGCCCACCACCAGGAGTGGCTGTGCCCATGCCGGAGCACCGGCCATGCTGGGGGATTGGCGTGTGCATTCGCACTGACGCTTGGTCTCTCCCAACTGGTGACTGGACTGACACGGGTGCCCGACATTGATGGCCATGCGGCCGGTTGCTTGGACCTTCTGCTGACAACTGATCCAGACCCATGTCAAGTCGCGGTTTCCTCGCCGTTGGGTGGCTCCGACCACTGTCTGGTGAAATCTGTGTTTGTCTGCTCGCCACCCGATCCCGATCTCAAGGGGACTAGGCGAGTATGGCGATACAAGTCAGCAGATTGGGATGGGATGCGGTATTTTTTCGCGTCTTACCCTTGGCTGCGCTTATGCTTCTCTTCAGACGACCCGACTTGCTGCGCGGAGGCTGTTTCTGGGGTGATATGCCAGACTATGGAATATTTCGTTCCATTTTCTGATGTCTCACTCCGAGACAAGGCCCGTTCATGGTTCGGCGCTGAGTGTGATAGTACTGAAGCACATAAGCTGCCAAGTCTTGCAAACGTGCGCTGCGCAGGGCCCGCTTTGACCATATTGGACGCATTGGAGCCACACTAGCATCTTACCCATCTGGGAGTAAAGCTTTTTGGTTTCTTGCCAAATCGGTCGAAGCCTGTTTCTGTCGGTCCCCTTTTCCGCCACTGCAGGAGCCGAACGGTTCATTAGCTCACACCGCCAAGGAGAAAGCAGACTTATTTGCATCTCTATTTACTAAGAATTCACAACTACATGCTGCTGGTAAAAGTCCACCCAGGTTACCTCATTGGACTTCTACATTCGGCAAAAAGTGGTACTTAAACATTCTTTGCACTCTGGATGTGAATAAGGCTGGTGGTCCTGACGGCATTCCTCTCCAGGGTGGGGCGGTACTTCAAATCTTTCTATCTATCTTCAGATATTAGCTGGATGCTCTGGATGCATTGGGGCGTCGAGCGAAGAGTCATAGGCAATGGCTCACTTGTGGAGGCAAGTCTTCGGAGCCTCGAGTGACCTGCCTATCGGTTTTTTATCGGTTACATTTCAGGGAGTGTGCGGAGGTTCTACATAACCTGATGCCCCCTTCACCCTTCCATCACCGGACGACTGGGTGCGGCGAGCGGTTTCACCCTTTTGTTGTTGACATTCCTTCGATACGCACGAGGCGATTTGCTTCCTCTTTCGTGGTGCGGACTTCTGAGGAGTGGAGTTCTCCTGCCGGGGTCAGTTTTTCCGGAGCGCTATGTTCTGGAGGTAAGCCTAAATTTAAACTTCGTCGTGCATCACAACCTGGTGATCAGGTAACCGTATCGGCAGAAGATGAGCCACTACCATCACCTGAAATAGAAATAGAGCCCCGTACCAAGCACATCAAGTGACGGGTTGCCTCAGCAAAAACTACGAGATCAAAGTGAAGAAGATTCATTGCCACAATAAACTGTGAGTTGAACATATTTACAAAATATTACCTTGAATTTAACTCTTTTAGAACCTGTGTATAAACACCTTCAACCTAGTTCCATACTCCCAGTAGAGCCTCTGTGTACCACGGCGAACAGGACCGCCCAGAGCACAGCATCATTCCATCCCCTACGAGAATCTCCGAGAACCCTACGAGAACCTCCGAGAACCCTACGAGAACCTCCGAGAACGCTACGAGAACCCTACGAGAACCCTACGAGAACCTCCGAGAACTCTACGAGAACCTCCGAGAACTCTTCGAGAACTTCCAACACCTTACACACCTTATTAGCATTGATATTCCTAGACTAACATAGAAATGCATGTTTTTGCATAACAACAACAAGTTGCTCACAGATACCCAACTCAGAGAAAGTTATTTCTAGTATTGCAGATTTCGCGAAGAACCCTACGAGAACCTCCGAGAACCCTACGAGAACCCTACGAGAACCTCCGAGAACTCTACGAGAACCTCCGAGAACTCGTCGAGAACTTCCAACACCTTATTAGCATTGATATTCCTAGACTTACACAGAAATTACTATCTGTAATAATAAAAATAATACTCCCAAATATTTATTTAGTTCTGTCTTTAAATAAATTATTTAATCTGTTTTTTAATGAAAACGTAAATAAAATTCGTATAAAGACAACCGATTGGTAAATTGTGAATGCCAATTAAATAATAAAAGTAACTGGACCAAAACTTCTTGGACATGCCCATCTGAGTATGTTTCGCCGGATCGTCTCGATGAGGCCGCGTTGAAACCGGCAGTAGAATAACTCCACTGAGTTTGTTTCGCCGGATCTTCTCAGTTGGGGCGTATTGGATCCGGTGGTAGCACTAAAGCGCGTTCGTCGAGATACTTATGGTCCGTCTAAATAATAACATACTCAAAGGACAGAACTTAGATTTAATCATAGATGCAAAATAATAAAATAAAATAAATAAAATTGTACAATTACGCGACGAGAATCAACGAGGCTGGTGCAGAGCGCGCACCGCCTGTCAGAATGGCCGTATCGGCGCAACCACATAAAATAAGCATAGCAACAACACTTCATTAATGATAAACACATAAATACAATTACTCGTCTCATCAAAATAAATAAATTGTGAATCAATGCATGATTTGATAGAAACACAAATATGTTCATAAAATACTAGACTAATAAATAAGTATTCAGGATCAAATTATAATTTGTAAATCGTTGAAATATTTGTAGAAATAATTATCTGTTCACATAGTTTGAAAATTATCAAACTAAATTGTTTACTGTTTGTGAGCCGCTCGTTTAGTATAAATACGGCCGGCGGACCGATTGCGATTCAGTGGATTCGCCGCGCCGTCAAGCCAACAACACCTGCCTACGCACGGACCGCACCTCTGCCGCCTACCGGCGGAATCTAGAACTTCCCCGACAAACCCGTCACAACAGTGCCGGGAGCGTCGGGTGGCGGTCGCGTGACGCGCGCCCCCCCGAATCCCGCGGGCTAAAGAGCCCCGCCCCCCCTGCGCACCTCACCGCGTTGCTTCGGCCCCCCGGAAAGCGGGGCACACTGCTGTATCGGCCTCCGGTCTGCCACCAGCGGCAAGCCCCGGAGGTTCGGTGCAGTGGGTGCTCTGTAGCCGGGGCACTCCCCGAGGCACGCGCTGCGCACCCTCCCCCCCCCCAAGGGGAAGAAACCCGGCACGATGTCGGGGCAACCGCCCCCATCAGCCGCGCGTCGGGCCACCCGGCCCCAACCTCCGCCTACGTCCGGCGTGAGACGGCGGGTGTTCTCCCGGTCGACGCCGGCCGCCGTTAGGTCCATGATGGACCGAGCGGTGGCCGCCGACCGAGCGACCCACCGGACCACGCCACCTGAATCGCCCCTGCCGGAGTCGCCGACATCACCACCAGGAGCGGGGGAGGGCCACCATGCGACCCTCCCCCACCCGCAGCCGCCCCCCCCCGGACCATCCGGGACCCAGCGAACCGCTCCGGCCCGGCCATACTGGCCGGACTGGACGGACATACTGCCGCCCGCGCAAACACCGCGCGGACTGCCCACCCTCCCCCTGACCCCCGTGCCGCAGAGCAAGGCGGCCGTCAAGAGGGAGCCACCGGCGAAGAAGCCAGCCCCGCCTGCGCCACTCCCACAGAGGGCGCCTAAGGCGAAGGCGGCTAAACCGCCGGCTACCCGCACCGCGACGCCCACGCTTCTACTGACCCCCGTGCCGCAAAGCAGGGCGGCCTCTAAGAGGGAGCGCCCGCCTGCGACTCGACAGCCACCCCCGCCTGCGCCTCTGCAACAGAGGGCGCCGAAGGCGAGGAATCAAACCCCATCTCGCTGCCCCGCGCCGCCGACATCCGTTGCGCCGGGAAGGTTTCCTTCCCCGCCGCAACCCTTCAAACGGGTCGACCTGGAGAGGACGCCCCCGTTCGTCCTCCCCGGTCCCCAAATACCGGAAGGGTCCCCCATGGAGGAGGGCCCCTCCTACGCCGCCATGGCGGCATCGCCGCGTGCATCGATGCAGGCCTCGCCACGCCTCGACGCCGTCCCCGCCGCTGCCACCACCACCACCGACGCCTCCCTGAAGCCAACCGGTCGCAGGTTCCCACCCTTTGTGGTGGAGAAACTCCCGGATTGGCCGCGACATCTCAGGGAGATGAAGAAAGCCCTCGGCCACACCCCGAACGCACGCCCGTATGGGAGGGGTGTGCGATTCATCCCGAGGACCGAGGAGGAGTACCGCTACGTCCAGCGGTACTTGTACACGCTGGACCAAGCGGAGACCCCTTGGTTCTCCTACACCCTTCCCGACGAGCGGAGTTTGAAGGTGGCCATCCGAGGGCTACCTGTCGACACCCAGCCGGAGGAGATTGAGCGCGAACTGACTGAGCTCGGCTTTAAGCCTGAGCTCGTCAGACCCATTCGCGCTCGTCAAGGACGCCCCGGCTGCATTTTCTTCGCGCAGCTGGCGAGGACGGCAAACCTCATGCCGGGCATATACGAAGTCACCGAGCTTCTGTGTATGCCCGGTGTGAAAATCGAGGCGTGGCGCGGGAAGAAAGGCCCCGCGCAATGCCACCGCTGCCAACAGTTCCGGCACTCGTCGCACCACTGCCACAGGCCGATTGCTTGCGTGCGGTGCGGCGAGCACCACAACGCCCGGGACTGTACGCGCCCCCGTGAGGAGCCGCCGACGTGCGCCAACTGTGGTGGGCCGCACACGGCCAACAACGCCCAGTGCCCGGTCTTTCGGCGAGAAACTCGCAATAGGAAGGCCGGGACCGTCGCCAGGACCACCACAGGCGCTAAGCCTGTTGCCCACCGTCAGGTTGAGGAGGGGAACGCCCCGACCTCCCTGATGGCTGCCGCCAACGCCCCGGGGGGGCGTACAACGAAGAGGAAGCGCCAGCGGAAACGCAAGGCAAAGGCCCAAGGGGAAAAGCCCACGAAGCCGTCGACTGCTGTGGTCGCCGCCCCATCGGAGGGGACGAAGGCGAAGCAGCAGCCGGCTAGAGACCCCAGGATGACCAGCGTCATTGGTACCCTCCAGAGGGTGCTGATCGCGCTCCAGGAGCAGCGGGACCCCACCCAGCTGATCCTGCAGTGCCTCCTTGAGGCGTACCAATGACGCGGAGCAGTCTCCTGCGCCCCCCAGACATGACGACCGCTCCCTTCCCCTGCCGGCTGACGGTCGCCCCCGGGGACATTTCCCTGGCGGGCTCGACCTCGCCCGCACGGAAGGGAGCGATGACTACCGGACCTGACGCAAGCGCCGCTAGCATGTTGGTCGCCCCTTCGGATTCATCTGTAGGGGCTTGACCTCGCTAGCGGCGCCAACAAGGACAAGGACAACCACGAGGGCCCTCGGGCCCCCACCCAAGGACCCACCTGTCTTCACAGGTGGCGCTAGAGTCCACTGAAGAGGCCTCTGGCCTGACCAGTTTCCCCGGAGCTCACCAGAGTCTCCGCGGAAGACCTACGTATAGTTGCAATTCAGTCTCGCTCGAGCTGCCGGACTGTACGGAGCTCCTCAATTTACTGGAATAAAACTTGAAAACCATATTATGGAGTTTTGCTGTTACTATGGATCAACAACCCTCGATAGAGAACCATCCTGATGAATGTGACGTCAGCAATGATGACGTCACACCTTATTAAAAACAACGATGCTCGTCCTTCCTCGTCATATACATATTTAATTTAGGTAATTAATATAATACCATACTTGCACTAGTAGTTTAAAACGCAATAAATTAATCCCAGACTTCAAAACCCCTTGTTTTTTGTTTACTGTTCCGATCTGCAACACTAAATCCCGATTTTTTGACCTCATGTACCGATTTATAACAAATCGGACCTGGCAACATGTGGTACTTCCTACTAATATTATAAACGCGAAAGTTTGTAAGTATGGATGGATGGATAGATGTTTGTTACTCTTTCACGCCAAAATTACTGAACGGAATTGGCTGAAATTTTGCACCGCGATAGGTTATACGTTGGATTAACATATTTGCTACAAAACATCACGCTCTGACCCACTGGAGCAGCGCAACGCAGGTAAAAACGCGGGGCGAAGCTAGTATATAATATAATATCCGCAGAATAAGTATACCTACCTATATTAAGCACATTGTATTTAATAAGATAGTAATTTAAAACACTATTATTTTAGGTAAATCTGTCATGCTAGTAATGTGTTGTATTAAATAAATAAATAAAATGTAACACAGCTGTTTCGGGGAACTCAGATTATTGGAATATTAATATTTGATATTTATATGAATAGTCATAAGCTTGCGTCAACGTTTGGTAATATTATGTTATTTGTATCAGTTAGGTCCCTCGCCCACGGCGACTTTTTGCAGCGATGCAGTAGCGATGATGTCGCGCGTTTGCATCGATACAGTCGCGATGCGGTCATTAGCTGTGTGCTATCGCCCACAAAACCACGATTCAGTCGCGATGCTGTTGCGCGTTTACGAAACGCGCGACTGCATCGCTGCAAAAAGTCGCCGTGGGCGAGGGGCCTTACAGGAATTCGAATAAAGTCATATCAACATCATTACTGTGAATTCGTGTTTATAGATCTGCCCTCCTTAATGCACTTTCAAAATCGCGATTTCAAGATAAACGCGGTAAACACATTTTTTTTTACCTAAACAAGAAGTCTATATTACTTTTAAACTGAACCTATAAAATAAGAAAAAAACAATCGTTATGTACAGATTAGGGTCCTAAAATGTAATTTTCCCCAAAAAAGACGATTACTGCAAGTACAATTAATTAGCAGGGCAAAGATTTGTATCAATGTTAATAGTAGATACGTTAATTTATTTTATTAACATACGTATATCCATTGAATTATTCGCCAAAATTCTATAATCATTTTAATTAACAGAATAACATAATATTTTATCTATACCAAAATATAGGTAGTTCCATTTATTTTTTATATTCAACTGTTCTACGCAAATGGAGAAGACAACTACTTACATAATTTATTTTCATAACTACACTTTTCATCAGAAAAACCGAAACACCTTGCAAGTTTATGTTTTGTATGGATTAAATTATCAATGTCGTTTAATAGTGAATAATATGAGGTTTTCAAATCCTAGTCATGTGATTTTTTTTTCATGAAATTAAAACTCTTTTGTGTTAAATTAGGAATTTTTCTGATGAGAAGAATTTACATAAATAAAAAACTAGCCAAGTGCAAGTCAGACTCGCGCACGAAGGCTTCCGTACCATTTTCAAATGCCGTTACCGTTATTGACATCGAGCAAAAAAAAAAAAAGCAACACGTTTTTTGTATGGGTATGATTTTTTAATGTAATTTTTATGTTTATTTGTTATTATAGCCGCAACAGAAATACATCATTTATGAAAATTTCAACTGTTTAGCTATCGCGATTCTTAAGAGACAGCCTGGTGACAGACAGACAGCGAAGTCGTAGTAATAGGGTCCCGTTTAAACCCTTCCGGTATGAAACCCTGAAAAGGGATCTTGTAATGGATTAATTCGCAATTAATTTCTAGGAAGCAGCGATATATTCCTTAAACTATTACGTTGTATTCTTTTTCGGACTGTAAGTCAATCTTTCACATTTCGCCATCTTGCTCAATCGTACTTTCGTCTCACTCACCCATCATGTTCCGTTGATCCTAAAATTATAAATCCCACAATTTAATTATTATCTCAGTATCTACAAAGGCTTTTCTGTAGACTCTCGGTGATGCGGGACAAAGCCTCTATTCAATTAGTTCCCCAAAATAAATAGTTACATAGAAATACTTTGTAAAACGGTTACAAAATTAAATTTAGCAATTACCGCTTAAGCAAACTCCTCGATAAACCTTGTGTAATTTTCCTGTTTAATAAGATTTAAATTAATTTAAATATTATTTTTATTAGGTACATAGCTGTCCTGAAACTATCTGATTTCAATCCTCGAGCTATCTACGAGCCCTTATTTATTGGGAGAGTTATATAAATTAACTTGAATTATCGGAATAACACACGCCGAGTTACTTGTGAATCTCTCTCTAGGTATGCAACACCTTAAAATAGATCTATTCGATCTGCTGGAGAAGAGTGTGTCCGTCCACAAACGCAACCCCCCTAGCCCTCCAGACCCTTAGTCTGCAAAGGACTTTCCGATACCCTCGTAGATCCAAAGTCCGAGTGGCCCGCGAACTGTAAAGTAGAGCGACAGTTGCAGTAAACTCCCCTAAAAAACTAAAAGCTATAATACCTCAATGTATCCGCCTGTGACCGCCCTGAGCCGAGGTCCAAGTCCCACAGGGGACGCCGCGCCGTCTTGCGCAGATTGCTTAGTTTGTAGTTTTTAAACCATTTATCTAGGCTGGACCTCTGCTCATCTTTATGCCCGGTGAAGTAGCAAAAGCCCCGTGGGTAAATACATAATGTCCGTCCGAAAAATAAAAACAAAGTCTGTCTGAACATAAAGTAATAGTGTTATCTAGTAGAAGCTGTCAAAATTCAAATTTAACGCTTAAACAGAGGGAATATAGAACCCACCATATTTCGAACTTTATGTACTTGTATTAAAGATCAAAACTAATTAATTCTAAACATACCCTCTGTCCGTTTAAGGTTTAAAATGACGACACGAATCCTAGATCGTTCAATAGTAGTTTGCATCCCAACTAAGCCTCTATACAAGTTGATATTGCGGTCGCTGGGTACCTAGCCTAGCTAAGAATGTCTTCCTTTCGTGTGGAGAAATACAATTACCCATTCTACTTCTACTGTATTTAAATATGGTAAAGAACAAAATGTATAAATATAATTATATAATTAAGAAGGCTGTGGCAATTTATCAAACATAGCAATCAGATAATGTCATTGCATGTGTACTAGTTGCATGTAAATATTTAGTTCGTTTCGATGCAATAGCAAAAACTATGTAAGATTATTTAAATAAGGTTTTTAAAATGAAGTTGAAATTGCGTGTTTATAAAATTTACTATTTAATGTCATTATTTCTATACTATTATTATAAAGAAGAAAGAAAAGAATCCAAAACTACAAGACGAACGAATTTCAAAAAATATTTCATCCGGGGTAATTGCCTTACGCTTTCCCTCGCTGGCGCAAAGATCACTAAGGTATACCCACTAAAAAGGGGTGTTCCTCCTTCTGCCGTTTGGTGTGGGGGACCCAAGCACCGGTATAGTCCTTCGGGTATCCCTCCGGCAGAGTTTTACTTAAACTCCCGTCCCGATAAAAGGGCGAGAGTTTTCCCTACCCTTGGTCAAATCGCGGCTGTTAAACACCCGCGGTGGGTACCATCCTACTCCTACAGGGACGCCCGAAAACTGAGGCGTTCCCCGACCCACGATGAATGTGATCCTAGGGAGCAGAGTTCATGTTCTCTGCTCCCCAGGGTCATCATTAGAAAGCTAGCTAATCCCGAAGAAACACGGGTTATATTTAATTATGAAATTCCTGCGGAGACGGAAGCTATGCGGGTGATATCACGCGCGTAGTTATTTTATACTCCTAAACCTGGCTATGTGGAAAATGTCTCGTAATATATTTTAAAAGGTTTGCTTGAAGCTCGAGAGTCAGTGCCGGTAATGTAAAAGAGGCGTCAGCCATAATCGTAAATCGTTGAACGTAGGATAGGTTAGTACCGTAACATTATATTAGAAAATATTTCATGCGAGCTATATAAAATATAAATAGAGCAAAGATTTAACGGCTGACTTCATTGAATAAATTTTATTAGGTAAATGCATTAGGCAGCCCCACTTCCATGGGTATGCAGGACTCCGCTTTGTATCTTAATTAGCCCGTATAACGTCCACTGCTAAATATGGGCCGCCTCCCGAGGAAAGATATTAACCATCTATAGTCACCACGCTTGGCAGGCGGGTTGATGACCCCACTATTACTACATGACTACCCGTTTCCTCATATACCTACGATTGTTAAAGATGATTTTATAACAATCGGTACAAACGGCTTAACGTGCTATCTATATACATATATGTGAATTTACTCAAAGTTTCTTATCCGGCGTGGGGATCGCACCCACGACCTCCGAAACTTTTACCGTAACGCCACGGAGGTTGTCCTTTTCACTATAATGATGATTATTGCACTTAGAAGACAGGGTATACCTATTAAAATTCCTCGAGCTCTCCCCCAAACCCAGTAGTTTAAATACCGAGAAGCATATAATCTTGATTATTATTTATCTGTACATCTTCGTCTTTTGAAGAGCAATACATGATATCACTGCAAATTCTGCTTGATTAGATGTAGAATAGTTACTCTCTGATCTTTAAGGGCTTCATTTAGATCACATTCGCCACAAAAATAAGTAGGTATTTGATGGATTCATTCAAATCCAAAAACCACACTTTTCTAATCATCATCATCATCAGCCCGTGAAACGTCCACTGCTGAACATTGGCCTCCTCCCGAGGGAGGTAACGCTGCTGCCCGTTCCCTTATATACGATTGTTATATAAGCCGCGCCAATAAAGAAACGAATCTAAAATGGCGTCCATGAATGTCATTGACAGACGGTAGGGTCAGCAAATAAAAAGAAAGATAGAAAGAAAGTTTGTTTATTGTATATTTAGGTAAATTACAATTGTTAGTTTTATGTCTTGAAATGTGTAACGTATACAAAAAAATACATAATCTTTCATAAAAATTAGAACTGTTTATTTGCTTACTTTTCTTTAACATTTTTTACCTTAACCACTCGCAAGTAAGTCGTTTTTTTCCGTTAGCTTTCTTCAGGGATTTCTTTTTGCATGCAGTACGCGCCGTGTGTGACTAAGACATCAACAGTTTAGAGTGAGAGCGCATGATCGCCGCTGCCATTTTAGATTCGTTTCTTTATTGGCGCAAGTTATACAAAGTTGATACGACAGAGGGGCTTTTCTTTAAACTGCCTATACTAGGTACCACTTCCAAGCTCTGTACCAAAAATCAATTAAATAGGAGCAGTAGTGTAGTCGCAAATGATTTTTTAAGATTTTGCGCCGTTTGAACACGATGTATTTTTCCTAACAGCTGATTATGTCTACGCATAGGTCATGGACCTTAAAACGATAAATCGGAGTATAACCTACGATGCGTTGTTGCCGCTCTGACGCAAATCATTGCAAAACATCCCGCACCGGCGCGCGCGCGACGTTGCCGCTTAGCTAGGTCAGTGAAATTTATTTACAAAGGGTGGTTACGTTTTACTCTGATTTGTAAGCTATTTAGTTTGTATGAAAGAAAAAAAATCTCAATTTCGTTGCCTTTTATTTTTATACCGTATCGGATTAATAAAAAACACGTATAGTAAACGTAGCGTAATTTAATGCCCCTCTGTCATATCAACGTTGTAGATGATGTTATAACAATCGGGACCAACGGCTTAACGTGCTTTCCGAGGCAAGGAGGGTAGTCCCTTAACCATCCAGACCCGGAAACAAATCTTAGAATTTACGCAAAGATTTCTTGTCCGGCGTGGGGATTGAATCCACGACCTCCGAGATTTAAAGCGACCCAAATACCGGTACGCTACGGAGGTTGTCTATTCTTATATTCCCTTCTAATTGTTAGCTGATCTCATCAAAGTTAAAAAGCTGTAGGTTTCTCTTCTCTTAGAAGATTTTTACGAGACGTTACTTTTAAGTATATAAACATTAGTACGTAAATGGCGTGGAGTTACGTCAGCTTCTTCACATTTGCTTATAAATACCTCATTACTGAGAGAGTGTTGATCATTAATTACTCTACACTTGTTTAGCTGCAGATTTATGTTAATGCAATTTAGTAGTAGAAATCTACTTTTACAAGGTTTTTATGATAATGTATTACATTTTGTTAAGGTTCTGCGTAAACTGTTTTATTGTAATTATACGCAGTAATACAGTTAAAGTACATGCAGACAACCTCCGTAGCGTAGCGGTATTTGGCTCGCTTTAAATCTCGGAGGTCGTGGGTTCGATCTCTACGCCGGACAGGAAATATTTGTGTAAATTCTAAGATTTTTTTCCAGGTCTAGTTGCTTGAGGGTCTACCCTCCGTGCCTCGGAAAGCACGTTAAGCAGTTGGTCCCGATTATTATAACATCATCTCTAATAATCGTATATCACGGAACGGGCAGCAGCGTTTCCTTGTGTGGTACAACATAATACTGCGGTCACCAGCCCGCCTGCCAAGCGTGGTGACTATGGCAACTACCCTCTCTCGGGAGGAGGCCCATGTTCAGTCGTGGACGTTATACGGGCTGATGATGATACGTAGTAATACAGCTAAAGTACCTGCAGATAAAAGGCGAGCATGTTTTTTTTAATATAACTGCTCGGAAAGTTTATCTTAAATATAATTTAGGGGTACAAAGCAAACCCAGACCGTTTGTCGTTTGTCGACCCAACAGACATAGTCCTTTCTTAACTAAAACCTTATATTAAATTTAACTTTTAATATTAAGCGTGAAACCGCCTTCTGGCAATGTTATGTAAAACGCCATAAGATTAGATTCCTGGTAATAACAAACACAACAAAAAATAATAAGCGAAATCGGTCCAAGCTTTCAAGCGTGATGCCGCGGCCGTGACCAAGGGAAATAGGGATTCATGTTTATATATGTATATGGATTCAATAGGCTTGCGTTTGTCCGTAACCAAAAATGGAACACGCTTGCCTGGCAAATACCCATTAGCTCTTTTTTTTCGGACGGACATATGTAGTTAGCCCTTAGGCTTTTGCTACTTCACCGGGCATAAAGCACGGACATAAATGGTTTAAACATTACAAACTAAGCAACCGTCGCAAGAGGGCGTCCGATGTGGGACTTGGACTTCGGCTCAGGGCGGTCGCTGACGGGGAGAATGAGGGATTATGGCTTTTAGTTTCTTTAGTGCAGTTTTGTGCAACTGTCGCTCAACTTTACAGTTCGCGGGCTCTTGGACTTCGGGTCTACGAGGGCATCGGAAGGTCCCATTAGCTCGATCTGAAGATCGCTATATTACATTGTTCAGGGAACAAAGACGTAGGCAAAGAGTTTAACATCTTCGCTGTTTGTATTAAAAAACAAAGCTGGAACCAATTGGTAGGATTTCGACGATGTAAGAGTGATACTGTTGTCTCAGTCTGGCTGACCGCAGTCACTTTTTAAATTTCTAATAATGAATGTTATTAGAAGCAGTTTAGTATTATTTGCCTTTATTTATTCGAACGTGCAAAGTTAAAGCGTTGCTCTTTATAATACGAGTAAATATTATTAGTACAGTTGCATGTGACAACATTAATATTATTATAATTATGAATTTAGTTAAATAGCAAACGTTATAGTGACAGGGGTGGGCAACTTCCCTGGAGATCCCGCGGTACCATATTGGCCGCGGGTGCCTTGTATTAATAGATCAGTCAGGCCTTTAATTGAGTGGGCCGGATTGCTCATGCGTACCCGGCCCCCGCCAACAGCGGATCGAAGGAGTGTCCGGGAGATTTTAGTGGTTGGTAGGGTCCTCTCCTCGTGGTATGAGTTTATCATACCACGCTATGGAGAGGGTGAGTCCCACATAACCAACCGCCAGCGCGCGAATACGCTGCAGCGGCGGTGAGAATGCGTAAATAAAGGCATTAGCCCGCGGACAAAAAAAAAAGAAAAAAGGTATGGCCAACTTAATAAAACCTAAGATAGACTGTTTACAGTGTGCGATCGACCAAATTCAATGGAATAGGTACATAACGTTTCTTGTAAATTAATCTAATGATAAAAAGGTACTTTAACCTTGTGCATCAGTAGCACGTAATTGTTGAAAATAGACAAAAAAAAAACACTTTTTATTCTATAAGTTGATCGGTATAAAGCTGATAGCTGCCGGGATCGACCAGTCGATCGCGATCGACCGGTTAGCCACTCCTGATATAGTGTGACTACAAATGAACTTTGCAGTTACTGAGTGTAATTACTCTACGTGTACTTTATGCAGTCAGTGAGCGTAGGACATTAACATACTTGTAGAGTAAACTGAAGTACTAAGTATAGACTAAGTGTATGATTATTTGGAAAACACATTAAGTAAACTTTCATATTATAAAGTTGATTATTTTATCTATACTAACAAATAAATCTGAAGAGTTTGTTGGTTTTTTTATTTGCTTAAACACGCTTATCTCAAGAACTACTGGCTCGATTAGAAAAAGTATTTTAGTCTTAGATAGCCCATTTATCGAGGAAGTAGTGTTGCCTGTCGATAGTCGACTATCGATAAACTGTCGATAGTTGACGTCATATCAATAGTATCGATAGTCTATTGATATTATTGATAGTATCGATACTGTC
The DNA here is from genome assembly GCA_947037095.2 of Nycteola revayana. NCBI lineage: Eukaryota > Metazoa > Arthropoda > Insecta > Lepidoptera > Nolidae > Nycteola > Nycteola revayana. The sequence continues at coordinate 17,836,228 of OX344847.2, read as the reverse complement.
GAAGACCAATTTATGTTTAGGAGAAATACTATCGATAGTATTGATAGTATCGATAGCAACGGTGACACAACATAAGCTATAATTGGGAAACGATACTATCGGCGGTTATTAAACTATCGATGGTGTAATACTATCGATAGTTTTACAAACTATCAATAGTATTGATAGTTTTAATTATTTAATACAACGTTACTAGCGATATGATTTTTGTTACCATTTTTAGTAAAGCTTAGCTGACTTTAATTTAAGCGCCCAAAAGTGACTTATATACGAAGCCAATTCTATTATTTTTCTACGATTTTTCAAAGTATCACATGACCGTGTTAAGTCCGGATCAAAATTGATTTTAAATGAATGGTTATTTGATTTTTTCATTGACAATAAGAGCGTTTTCAGATTATCCGATCTGATATCGGTGTCGGAAGATGATAGCCGAGACCGAAAGTTGTTTTCACATAATTCCGACAAAATCGTTCCGATTCGGCCATTTGCTCGATAGCTACGTGCGGCTTTTTTTTTTTTTTTTAAAACTCTACTCCCGCTCTAGGGAAATAAATATGTGCCGTGGGGGACTTTACAAACATTCATTTCACGGACACAAAGAACACCCAGACTCAGAACAACTATTTGTGGTTCACATAAATAATTGTCCCGGGTGGGAATCGAACCCAGAACACCAGGTCTCAGAAGCAAATTCCGTAACCAATGAGCCACCGGTGCAGTCAGTCTGGAAATGTATTTAAGCAATATATCTATCCATATAAAATGGGAAAATTAAATTATCATTTTTTATTATTATTTTCCTCTCAATGTATTTATATTTTCTCACCATTTAAACCTTCCCGTATCATATGCATACATTGCATTCTGAAATAACCCTTTCACTTCCTCAAATTGCAATAACCATAAACATAATGACTGAATTTCTATTATTTTCGGACTCCCCGAACAAAAATTATTGTACAAAACAATTCAGAAGTTGACGCCGAGTTAAACAAGATATTTTTCATTTAAAGACGCAAGAATGTTATGTCAGCAAAATTAATGTATGGGTGGCTGCCATTTTTCTTTGATTATTCCAGATACAATTGGATATCCGTTTCATCTCATTAGGTTGACAATTTTAGAAAATTCTTTCTTTGCCTTTGTCATAAAGACTATCTGTGTGTCAAATTTTAGCGCTGTCCAGCTAGTGGTTTGAGCCATGTATTAATAGATCAGTCAGGCCTTTAATTGATTGGGCCGGATTGCTCATGCGTACCCGGCCCCTCCAACGGCGGATCGAAGGAGTGTCCGGGAGATTTTAGTGATGTAGGGTCCTCTCCTCGTGGTATGAGTTTAGCATACCACGCTATGGAGAGGGCGAGTCCCACATATTCCACCGCCAGCGCGTGAATACGCTGCAGCGGCGGTGGGAATGCGTAAATGGATGTCCCCCACGGAAAAAAAAGGCCTTTAATTGAGTCATTAAAGTAACATTTTCTAAAGCATACGAGAGATTGTGGAGAGATATCTAGTTAGAACATAGTATAAATATTTAAATAATCTAGTACCTAATAATAATTTTCTACAAAGGTGTATGTTTTTTAAAATCGTAAACAAAAGAATGTTGTAAACACAGTGTAGCACTTGGTATTACAAATTCTTTGTATTCAATATTTGTAGGAAGACCTTCCGTTGCTTACAACTGCTGTTCCTTTTCACAATACTTTTGTGTTTTCCGTTTGTATACTTTTTACAACCTTTTGCTACACTGACTTTAAAAATAAGTTCTAATAAATTTATATATCCAGTCCATTTTTAAAATAAATTTAAGTAATTTTGGGTTTACAAAAGTTTAACTAATTTTATTCTTCATTTATCATGACAATTTTATCTGTTGTTAGTCTGTTTTAAATGTTAAGTAATTTATAAGTTAAATGTATGTGTGTGAACTATGGACTGTAATTGTCAGAGATAAAGGAATAACTAAAAAAAATTGTTCAGAATATTAAGAAATCTGTATCTCGTACCTAAAGTAGTCTTAAAACCCTGAATGTTATTATAATGATAAATGATTGTGAACAAATGTAACATAACATATTGGTATATTTTTATCGACCTTATGACAAGAAGTTATATCGCAGAGTCCTGTTAATATTTAACTTAGGTTACCAAATACATGACAACCTCCGTAGCGTAGCGGTAATTGGCTCGCTTTAAATCTCGGAGGTTGTGGGCTCGATCTCCACGCCGGGCAAGAAATCTTTGTGTAAATTATAAGATTTCTTTCTGGGCCTAGTTGGTTGAGGGACTACCATCCGTGCCTCGAAAAGCACGTTAAGCCTTTGGTCTAGATTGTTATAACATCATCTATAATAATCGTATAAGGGAACGGGCAGCAGCGTGTCCTTGTGTGTTACAACATAACTCTGCGGTCACCAACCCGCTTGCAAAGCGTGGTGACTATGGCAAATACTCTCCCTCGAGAGGAGGCCCATGTTCAGCAGTCCTTCCTCGTAGACCCGAAATCCGAGAGGCCCGCGACCTGTAAAGTAGAGCGACAGTTGCACAAAACTTCATTAGAATACAAAAAGTCAAAAATCCTTCAATCCAATCGCCGCCAACCGCCCTGAGCCAAGGTCCAAGTCCCACAGGTGACGCCCTCTTGCGCAGGTTGCTTAGTTTGTAGTGTTTAAACCATTTATTTAGGCTGGAGCTCTGCTCGCCTTTATGCCCGGTGAAATACATATGTCCGTCCGAAAAAAAAAGTTCAGCAGTGGACGTTATACGGGCTGATAATGATTAAATACATAATGTTCTAATTAGTTTCCTATCTTATATTCGTAGGATTTATACCTATTTATTTTACTTTGTAGATCCACCTCAATCTTTTTATAGAGGACAATAAGCAGAGTGTAAGATTAAAATATTTAAAAACACTAAACCTAACATTAACGCAAAACGTATACTTAAATGTCGAACTTACTCAAGATTAAAATAGTAGATTCTAAAATAACATGTAATGTAATTTTAGATCAAACTTGACGTGGAACTGACAAGTGTCAAGAAAGCATTACTTCGATTTTCCGCATTGAAGTGCTAAATTAGATTTCCCCAGTGACGAACACATTTATTCACAGACTGTGAAATTGTTTACACTAACGCCTTAATTTGTATGATATAGTTATATTTTTGTTAGTTACTAACATTTTATTGCAATAATTTATTTTTTAAATCCCTATTTAATCAATAGGAACCTTTTACCACATCATACATAGTAGAAAACAAAGTCGCTTTCTCTGTCCCTATATCCCTATGTATGCTTAAATCTTTAAAACTACGCAACGGATTTTGATGCGGTTTTTTTTAATAGATAGAGGGATTCAAGAGGAAGGTTTATTATTTATAATACATCAGCATTGTACCCGTGCGAAGCCAATGCGGGTCGCTAGTATAAGTATAATTTTTAAAGAGATTATACTTATATATGGTAATAGTGGTAGGTTAGGATGGATTTTTGTTCATATTATTAATGGTTGTAATGTTTAACATCTACTACATTAATATTTCTAGACGTCAGAATCATAAGGACGGTTGTATTATAAAGGTGCAAGTTGGAAGCGGGCGACATGAGGCAGCAGCAGACGACGTGTCGCGGCGACACTACTGGTTTGTATGTATTTCTATGAAACGCGTCGCTAGCTTCATGTCGCTACCTGCGAAGGGAATTTCATAGAAATACATACAAACCAGTAGTGTCGCCGCGACACGTCGTCCGCCGCCGCCTCACGTTGCCCGCTTTCAACTTGCAACTTTATACTTTAGAAACATTTGGTCGTAAGTGCCAGTTTACAATAAAGGCACATACGACGAATGTTTCTGACATATGGCTCCTCCGACTTTATACTTCTGAGCACTAGATTTGTTAGGTAGAATACAAGTCTTAAGCCTCTTAAGAAGAGTGTTGGTATATAATTCACCTCGTTTGACAGACTAGTAGTACCTGCTTCAATATCATGTTTCGTAGACAGCAATGCGGCATTCTCCGGCATGATTCCTAGAATCAAAAACTAATAATGAGCGGTACGGATAAAAAATCAAGTGTTAAAAGAAAATCTCAAATTTTTCCCGAAAACGAATCACAGTCTCAGATAAATTAATTCAAAACATTTTGGGATATCAAATAATTTTTAAAGTAACAAAGATGTGTCAGTAAAAACTTTTAATCCAACAAATCTTTTGCTAGCATAATGTAAACCTCCGAATTAGTTAATTAAGATAAAAAAAATCGTGATAACAGACAAAAAAAAATGTAAATATTGTCTATAATACTTATTGTATTATAGACAATATTTATAATATCATACATAAATAATTTAAGTGCAATTTAGAAAATACCACAGCTTATATATATTATTTGTATTTCTACACTTCTATGTTTATTTTATGTTGGCAACAACATAAAATAAACATATGCCAACCTAAAAATGTTCCGTTCTCCGCTCGCACCCGAGGGCGCGGTCACGTTTTTGCTTTCCACTAATTTCTACCGTTCTAAATACAGTAATTAATATAAGTTTATGTATGCAAGCAGTACGTAAATATAGTGGCTCTAAGAATAAACTGGTAAAGTGAATATTCAAACGTCGTGTAACTTCGATCGCCACAAAATAATTCTCCGTGGCGTGGCTGCTCCCACCAACTCCGAAACAAAACAAAAGCAAAACAAAATAAGTAAAAGGCATAGAATGTTGACAATAAATCATGTAATTTATACTAATATTATAAAGCGAAAAGACTTGATTGTTTGTTTGTTTGTATTGAATAGGCTCCGAAACTACTGCACCGATTTGAAAAATTCTTTCACCGTTGGAAAGCTACACTATCCCCCGATGACATAGGCTATATTTAATTATGGATTTCCCACGGTAAGTGGAGTTACGCGGGTGAAACCGCGCGCGGGAAGTTTGTTTATTATAAAATTTGCCATGTTAAACCGCAAAGTGCACAAAATGTAGTAGACTCGTGTTATTTTGGAATGTATACTTAAAATATAAAAATAACTTAATTTATATGTTACACATAATACATAATAATCATTCGATTGAAATATACATAACCACGAGTTTGCTTTTGTTCAAAGATATCAAAACACATTATCTAACCAAAATGAATTAATTAATAAAATTTTCAATTGAGAAAAATAAAACTCAAACATTCATAAACCGATTTCAATTTTAGCAAAACCTTTTCAATATTGTAAAGAATCAAACCTATTTAAAACATTTGGGATTGAACATCAGTGCGGAACAAAATTACCTACTCAATTTCAATTTAATGTTTACCTGCTGTTTTCAAAATCAAAAAGCTAAAAGTGATTGAAAACAATCTCATTGCCAAAGTAAAATGATTTCAAAGTAATTCACATTGAATACCTACAGATAATATCTCAATACTTATTTTCATAAGCATAACAAAACTCTAACACTTTCTTTCGTGAAAACTCATACTATCTTGTGATTCGTTATTTCTTGTATTTGCAGAACAATATAATACATACAAATACTAATTAATTAAAACTAAGTTAAACCAGCCGTAGCACAATGGCTAAAGCGTCGGACTTGTGATATTGTGGTCGCCGGTTCGATCCCCACCCATTGCACTACCGACGTGAACCCACTCGTAACACAAGCATTTTAGCTTAGCAAGGGGGGTTAACAAGGATACTAGTAGACTGCAAAACTTTGCTAGTAACCTTTTTAAAGAAAAAAGTGCTAATATTTTCTGTTGTACACTGAAAATATTAGCACTTAGGGAACATATCGCATTAACGAGAGCCGCTACTTATTAATCCGGTAACTTCTTTTAACAACTTCTTCTTTTTGTTGTTACCATATTCTTTTTATCTTTGTTAATCCTTATGCATAAGATTCTGTACTATCTTCCTACTGGGAGAAGGCACTGGCTGTTGTGACACAGATCTATCACCTAGCACAAGACTATTTTGTAACCACTCTCTTGTGTAATAAAGATTATTATTATTAAACTTTGTATTGATGTTGTTGTTCTTCGAGTGAGATTTATATAATATATACAGATGATTTAACAAAAAAAAAAATATTAAGTATTTTCGATAACATCGCCACTTAAAAATTTCCAACCATCGAGCACAGTGTGTCAGAAATATGAACTGTAAAACTTATTCACAAGTTTTAATTTCCTTTACCGCATTGTTCGCCCGATCTGAATCATACCAACATAAAAAACAAGATGTCATGTAATATAATATAATGTAATGTTATTGATGATATAAATTTATTATTATTATTATTAATATACCTACGTTGAATCGTTTCTCCTTCGATATAACAAGTCACGTTACTTTAAGAAAAACTTTTTCAGTAACACGTTTTCCTTTAGCAAAGTTATTATTAGCTATTAATGTTTGTGTGACCTATAATTGAAGGCATTCATATTTATTAATAAGTAATATGATAAACATGTATAATTAAAAGTATATCGAGGGGTGAAAGGCTATTTGTTTGAAGCGACATTTTACGAACTTTACAGGAGAGCCATTTAAAGATTCAAAATTTGGAAAAAAAATCGTTATGAAAAAACTAGTGCTCTTTCTATAATGGTGATCGCAAAAGGTTATTGAAAAAAAATCCCTGAATGTTTTGGTATAATTTTCAATTAAAAAACAGTTATGAGTATAAGATAAATTGTCGCTTAATACAAAATGATCTGTATCGCCTTATTTTTAGAGTACAGAAAAATGATTCAACTTCCTACGTTGTCACTAATCAGCAGCAGGCAAAATGGTTTAAGTGACTTTACAGTACTTATGCAGGAGAAAGCAAAATGATTGAATCGACGTTACTCTATAATAATAGGAATAGGCTATTTTGTTTAACTACCAATTTGGGTTTGGGTTTTGGGTTTTGTGAACGATATAGGAAAGTTGGCTTAAGCAACGATGAACATTCTTAAAGAGTTGTTTGATGTCTCAGATTTTGAAAGGAGTTATATAACTTGGTTGTTCTAAACAGTGAAAAACAGTTGTAGCGAAAAAGGTTGAACCGACGACATGTCTTAATGAATTTGGCTGACGGCAAATTGGTTGAAGCGACATTGCACAGAGTAAGTAGTCGTAAGCAAAATGTTTGAAGGGACTTTTCATCTAAAGATAGCTACATCGAAAAACGATTTATCTGCCATCGAACTAAAATTTTAGGAAGGGAATAACGGCTTATGATCCGATTCTCTGTTTTTGTATACAGCTTAAATGACATACTAAAAAAATATGGCAAATTTGAAGTCGGATCATACATCATGTTTGAGAATTATGCACTAAAATGGCATTGTTTTAAGCGCCATAAAAGTGCTCAGAATTGTACGAAACCCGGCTCAGACGACGCAGAAAAATTCGCTGAATCCGAATATGTATATAACTCCATATCGTCCAAAATGTCGCTTCAAACAAATAGCCTTTCACCCCTCGATATTAATATGTATTAATAAGTAATAGACAACCTCCGTAGCGTAGCGGTTTTTGGCTCGCTTTAAGTCTCGGAGGTCGTGGGTTCGATCCCCACACCCGACATGAAATCTTTGTGTAAATTCTAAGATTTCTTTCCGGGTCTGGTTGGTTGAGGGACTACCCTCCGTGCCTCGGAAAGCACGTTAAGCCGTTGGTCCCGATTGTTAAAACATCATCTATAACAAGCGCATAACAGGGAATAGGCAGCAGCGTTTCCCTGTGTATAACAACATAATACTGCGGTCACCAATCCGCCTGCCAAGCATGGTGACTATGGCAAAACCCTCCCTCGAGAGGAAGCCCATGTTCAGCCGTGGACGTTGTACGGGTTGATGATGATGATGATGATGATGATAAACATATTTTTTTGTCCCATTATGACATTTACGATCTAGCTGTCCTGTCCTTGGACCCCTATGCTATGAGTAGCATACGGGTCCATAGATAAGGATTGACTGACCATTGGCAAATAACCACCTAATATTGGTGGTTATTTACCTAGTCAAGGATGAAAATAACACTAATTTGTAGCTGAGTGCTTTTCATCACAGGAAATTAATTTCCGGATTGTACAGGCTGTGTCACTGCAGTCAAAAACAGAAGAGGAAAACTTCGTTTATGTTCTGTCTTTGTAGTTACCTCCTGCATTTATCTTTAAATCTGTTACTAGAGTCAAATGGGAAGAACATACATGAAGAATAAAAACGTATTTTCAACGTCAGAAGCATTTGGTCGTATGTGACGTTTACGCTAAAATTGCACTTTTAACCAAATGATTTGGACATAAGGTCGAGATAATGCTTATGTTGTATCCTTTGTAGCACTTAATGAACTTTAAAGTTTTCTCATATCGCACTAGAGCGATCGCGACACAAGATAGCGCGCGGCTGGAGCAAGCTTTACATGTTGGCCTTTATGACAATATAACCCACTGAGTTAATAGTGTATGGCCGAATTCTTCCCTTTAACCGCACAAATCTGGGTAAGCACTCTCCAGTTTGTAGGATAACTTGTCAGTACAACAAACTATATTTTATGACGAATGTTATGAGAGTGAATGAAGGCAAAGATGTGTGTAGCAAGTGGAGGTCCATTGTCTCTGCCTACCCCGCTGGGAAACAGGCGTGAGCATATATGTATGTACAAAGTATAATATCGTCAACAGTCATAGACGTTTTCTTAAATTCCATTGACAAATACAAAAACTTGATTCGTACAATTTTTTTATATTTTTTTTGTTTTTTGATAACAAAGAAAGTGGCTGTGTTTTTCATTGTGTTTAATCTAAAATTCTTTTACTGCAACTTGCCTGATACAACAATTTATTTAAAATTCGAATTACGTACGTAAATTATTCCAAGAACATAGCGACCCATAGAAGAGGAACATCGACCGTAAATATCAACAGAACAGGCTAAAGTAAACACGTAACCCCGCTTTGGGGCGGTATATGTAAATTATAACTAACACGTGTAAATAACATTAGATGCCGTGGGACATCGTTGTTTTATAAATAACTGGTAGCAAAGCTGCGCTTTTACAGCTTTTCGCTTTACCTATTAACTTAGCGTCTTTAGTAAACTAACTTTTCACCCGCGTACATCCCATGCCCTTGGAAACTTTAACTTAAACTATAGCCAATCACCATCAGCCCGTATAACGTCCACTGCTGAACATGGGCCTCCTCCCGAGAGAGGGTATTTGCCATAGTCACCACGCTTGGCAGGCGGATTGGTGACCGCAGTATTATATTGTACCACACAAGGAAACGGTGCTGCCCGTTATAATAATCAAAACCGCCGGATTAACGTGCTTTCCGAGGCACGGAGGGTAGTCCCTCAACCAAACAGACCCGGAAAGAAATCTTAGAATTTAAGTACACAAAGATTTCCTCTCCGGCGTGGGGATCGAACCCACGACCTCCGGGGCTTAAAGCGAGCCAAATACCGCTACGCTACGGAGGTTGTCTATACTATAGCCAATGACACTCACAAACTACGTGGCTTTATATTGGTAAAAGAATTTTCAACATCGGTTCAGTTGATCCAGAGATTATATACACTACAACGTCACCAACTCACAAACACACAAACTTAACCTCTTTATAATATTAGTATAGACTAGCTGTGCCTTTGGCGGATGATACCGTGAATGAGTAGCGAGTATTAAACTGGGTGACTTTTTTTAGCGTCTTAATTAGGTAGTTACGTTACGTTAGATAAAATAGGTATTATAATACCTAGGCCGCAATCACATATGAATGAAAAGAGTGAGCTAAATAGCGTAACTACCTACTTAGGTACGCATTTTTACCGTTACGATTTTCACTCTATGTCACTAAAAAGATAAAATAACTATTAGACCAGGGTAGATAATTTTTGAAACCAAAAAATAATATAGTAGTATGAAACCCATTGGAAAAGGAAGAAAATATAACAAAAATTAAAGGAAAAATAAATTACGGGCGATCTGAGGTTGGGAAGTGTTAAAAAATGGGGTTTTAAGGGTAAAAAAAGGTTACCCCCGATTTCCGACAAAACTACAAAAACAATAAATAGCAAAGTTGTAGGTAATAAAAAGATCTTTTTTGAAATCTCTACTTTTTAATGGTATAATTAAAATGTCATATATTCTCTTCCTTTTCCAATGGGTTTCATACAACTATAATTTTTTTTCATTTTTAACCATTTTCAAAGGGTTTGGCACTGGTCTATATGCCGTAGACATCTATTTAATATACATATCACGCCCTATTATTTTCAAGGCGGTAAAAAAAATTACCTAGTATATTTATTAATCATGGCATTTCTAAAATAAGAAAAAATAGCCATCTTTACTAATAAGCTGAATAGTTTGTTTCTTTGCTTGAACGCGCTAATCTCAAGAATAGCTGGTCTGATTTGAAAAAATATTTCAGTGTTAGATAGCCTATTTCGTCCCTTTATTGGTAAACCCGATTATCTAAACTTTTTTTCAAAAATGAGTCATTTACACCAAGCTACTCAACTTTTTGAGCTCTATCTACAGGTAAAACCGATTTTACAATACGATGCATAGTTTCCGAGATAGATACGCAAAAAAACAATTATAATTTTGTCAAGGAAGGATAAAGGCTAGGAGAAACGTGGGTAAAACCACGTGCGGGAAGCTAGTTGAATTATTAGGTATTGGAATATATTAGGTATTGAGACATTTAAGACAAATAAGGGATAAGGAAGGATTTTGTGAAAATCAATCTGAACAGTGGCGAAGCGTGGATAAAAGTTTGTATTGAGAAATATTTACGTAGATATTCCCACAATCTACGAACACAAATTAATTTAATATAGATTTATCAATCATGGCATTTATAGAATAAGATAATATAATCATCTATACTAATATAATATAAACTTAAAGCCTATTTATCGAGGAAGGATATGTTTTATTATGAAGTTGGCACGAGAACGGAAGCTACGCAGGTGTAAATGTTCGCTGGAATTTAGTTTTAATCAAGTACAAATAATAAAGATAATTTTTTTTTATTACTTTTATGAGATAAGTAATTAGAATAATATACCTAGTGTGTCTGTCACTATAGAAACCAAACTCTTTCAGTCCTGAATCTTTAATCTTAAAATTTGATTCGATACGTTCCTCGTTCCTTCATATTAGTTGTCTACAGAATTGTTATATCCTACATTTTTCTAAAAGAAATATTTTGACACCCAATATTGGTTACCTCGATAAATACTTCGTCAGTCGTGCAATATTTTCATAATAAGAACGCGAACTAGCGGTGGGCGTACATTCGCTCTTCAGTCCGTATACAGCTAGCGTCCGATGCGAACCTCTGTAACGCTATTGCCGCCAAGTACACGATAAACAACCAAACTTCGCTGAACATTCAATATCATTTACCATCTTTTTAAAAAGATAAATAAAGAACTGTCAAAGATTTGAATATAGAATAACTGTCAGTTGAAAGGTGCAATTTTCTTAGTTTCTTTTTTTTAGTTTTGATTGTTTTTAAGTGACAATTATTGAGGATTAAGTTAGTTATTTTTAGACTTAAACGTATTTAATTTTTGTGGCTGATTGACTTAAGTGATTACATCGTGTAAGCTGCAGTTAAAAAAAGGTACGGTTAATCAACTTTATTATTATATTGATTTGATATGTAAATAGATAAATGTATTTATTAATATGTATAATTGTTTAAGTTTATATATTCGGACTTCTGAAATATATGTTTATGCTTTATCAATGGCATAGGTAAGCGAAAAAAAAAAATTGTGATATAATAAATTACATTTTTTTAATATAGTAAAAAAAATACAAGCATGAGGTTAGACCCCTCTCACTCATACACCGGTTGGAGCGGCCAGTAAGGCCATCATTGTTGGATGACTTAATATAAAAGGAAACATGTATCTACGTTTTATTTTTTGTAAAGAAAACTATTCGTGGTAGGAACTATCTATGGTAAAAGTGAATACTTTATAGTATATTTATAAAGTAAGACTACCCAGTGACCAAAGAATTATTATATAATATTTTACCTGCTTAATTTTTCTGGTTTTTTCAAATCATAAAGGACTTTTTTTAAATGACATTAGTGCGTTTTATTTAATGTTTCTTGTTTAAATAGATTTGTTAAAAGGACTTTCAGGTAAGAAATAGAAAAGAAGGAAAACACATACAATACATAAATAGGTATTTTTTTGTGGTTATACTCCAACCCTTTCACATTTTTGGGCATTAAAATCGTAAAAAGGTGGAAGGATATCTACTTATAAGACATTTAAAATATAACGTGTAATTTTAAAAAGCGCTGATTTTTCTTTTTTTTTCTTTTTTAAAAGACAACTCCCGCACTAGGAAAATAAATCCCTGTGTCGCGGGAGACTTTACAAACATTCATTTCACGGACACAAAGAACGCCCAGACTCAGAACAACTATTTGTGGTTCACACAAATAATTGCCCCGGGTGGGAATCGAACCCAGAACACCAGGTCTCAGAAGCAACTTCCGTAACCACTGAGCCACCGGTGCAGTCATTTTGTTGATTATTTGTAGTTTGTTAAAATATATATTTCGTAACAATTAGCCCCACCTTTAACAGCTGTTACAGCATTGAGTTTTTCAACAAAACGAAGAGTTTTCAAAAAAATCCTGTTCCTCCTCGTTTTACTATTTAAGCTGACAAGGGAAAAGTTTTAACGATAAAACACACACTGACTCAAATCCATCGTAGTTTTAAAGCGCAGTTGACTTTTAATCTCTCAAAAAAGTATTTCTGTCTCTGGTCCATCCGTTCTTTTTATGAAATTATTGAATTATATGATGATGCGTCCCTTTTATTACTAGGTACCATTAGTTTTAGCCGTGGCTACAAGAACTGGCAAGGAACAAAGATGATTTTTTATAAATAAAAATAATTTAACCGTGTAATAAATGAAAAAAGTAGTTGTTGGTAATTGCACTAGAGCTCAACATTGACATCGAGGACTTTTATAGAAGCTCGCGGCTTACAGTCATTGCACGTTTAACAAAATAAAAAAAAATATATATATAAAACTGCAAAGTAGGTATGGATTTAAAAAAATCTCATGATTGTGTGCAATTTGTAAATTTATAGAAGTATGTCACTTCTACTATTAAAAACAAATCTGTTTCATTAATATTAATAGATACTTACGCCTGAAAAAGACTTGTAGGTTATTATTTTTGTACCACACCTGACTGCAACAAAAGAATGAAAAAAAAATATACAATGACACGATTTTTCCTGCCGGATTTCTGCTGCGTAATTATTTATTTTCGCAGTTTAATTCAAAATCGCATTCTTTTCAATCAAAAAGAAAAATAACTGGTAGGTAAATGTTGTATAACTAATATTATTCACCCACTGTACTATACTGTATCAGCCTGTGTACGTCCACTGCTGAACATGGGACTCCAAACAGACCTTGGCAAACCAGTGTCATTGAGGGATATTGCCATAATCACCACGCATGGCAGGCGGATTGGTGAACGCAGTAAGATGTGTGATGTGAGTATCCTTGAGCTAAAAGATGCTGCTGCCCATCCCTTAGTAGCATCAACACCCATTGAAAGACATGGGGTGGTCTCTTATAACCCGGACACCACACCGCTCATTCATTAACGTTAATATTATATTGCGTAATACATTTAGGCACCTATTTACTAAAATAGAAATAACCTTAAAATATTTAATAAAATATATTACAAGTATGTTTGTATAAAGAGAGGTTTCTGATGTATGTATTTGATTAATTTATTTTTTACTTAAATTTAAATTAATTTGAATATTATATGACTTAGTGACCACCCTCTTAGGGGGACGCCCATGTTCAGCAGTGGACGTTATGTGAGCTAATGATGATGATTATTAATTATCAGGAGCTGTTTTATAATGATATCTATAAAGTAATACGTGAATCAAAGGATTTTAAGAAAATAGCGCGGTCAGTAGGATTATTAAATTTCGCACACTTATAGTTTATATAGAGAAGGAGTGCAGAATGCTAATATATTCTTTTATTATTATGAATTAATAAAAAGAAAATACACACACCACTAAAAATATAGGGGCATTCCAAGACAAGCGGACAACCAAAAAAAAAAATAAGGTCGTGAATTTTGTTTATACTTTGGTCAGTTATACTTCTAGTAGACGTGGATGTGTACACACACATTTTTTTCGTATGATGTTCATTTCTGTATAAAAAAAATATTTTTGTTCCTCAACCAACCAGCCCCGAAAATAAATTTTGGAATCTACACTAAGATTTCTTGTCTTATCGAATCCATGCCCTCCGAGATTTAATGCGAGCGTAATACCGCTATGCTACGTAGGTTGTAATAACGCCTACACAGGCGTATTAATACAACAATAGATACGTATCTACATAAATCTAATCTCGTACACATTGAACTACGCTGAAACAAAACCTTTTATCACATTAGCTAAATGACTAGGATTTTGTTATGTTAGTGTTTGTCGTTAAAATTATCTTCAAACAATAGCGAAATAATAAAATGTTATCTAGAGAAAGACAACATGGCTCATGAGATTGTCTATTATATATTTGTACTTAAGCTGCTTTTAATAAGGCACATAGAGGACATAATATAAGAATGTTAATATTCCATTTGCTGTGATATGAGATAGGTATATAGTTCAAAGTTAACAAGACGAATATGAAGTACAGGCAGTTCATTCATTTCCTATATTTTGTATTAATAATGTAAATTCAAGGAATTTGTATCATTAGCAGTCTTGTTTCTTTTAGAAACTGGGTGTAATGCTCCTTATTTTCAAGGCGTGGCTCTAATTTTAATATCTCTCGAAATCTTCCAATACCATCTCAGACCTGCAGTCCACGAGTCTCGCGAACATTCAGCGGCAATTGCACTAAACTCTATTAAATAACTAAAATTAATAATTCTTCATTCAGTCGATTCAAGTTGCACCTAAGTACACACATTTCATCATCAGAACCTAGCCAGCACGGTTTCACCCGTTCCCGGTTAACTGGATTATGTACCTTTTTAAACTTATCTTTCATTCGTTAATATACCTACCTAAGGATACAAGATAAAAATAAATTAAACGGAACATTATTTATGCATGTTAACTTAAGATTCATCAAAGACTAAATTTCGATAATTAGAAAGAAAAAACAATTAATTTCGACCATTGATTACCAGTTGCAATCACCGCAATTAAAGTGACAGGTTAGATGCCCTCTTATCACATCTTGGTCGAGTATAATGTCGTACAGGCACTTCGTTCTGGGTTTGAATCATCTGTGCCATTCCTGTTTGAAGCCTGCCGGTGAATAAAATTACAATGTTTCAAGTTATCTACATGAAATCCGATAAATCCTTAACCTTGGCCGCAGTACCTTAGTAATTTGCATGTATTTCATAGAAAATACATACAATTGGCACAATACCAACTGCAGGGTATATAGGAGTAAATCCCTTCCCCCTCTAATTATAGTTACTTCTAAAACCTCCTGGGTGCTCCTCCGAACGCCAGTATTGAAGGTCACTCCATTAATACCATTAGGTGTCCCATCTGGAGATCCCGCGGTACCATATTGGCCGCGGGTGCCGTCGGGGGGCCGGATTGCTCATGCGTACCCGACCCCCGCCAACGGCGGATCGAAGGAGTGTCCGGGGGGTTTTAGTGGTGTAGGGTCCTCTCCTCGTGGTATGACTTTAGCATACCACGCTATGGAGAGGGCGAGTCCCACATATCCCACCGCCAGCGTGCAAATACGCTGCAACGGTGGTGGGAATGCGTCAATGCATTTCCCCCCGGACAACAAAAAAAAAAAAAAAAAGGTGTCCCATGGCGGTGCCCACGACTCAACTTTCACGGGTTCTTATAGGGCCTCCCTTTGTTTCAAACCCCGTTTAATGGCGCTTTATGAGACGCACAGAGACAATACTCTAAAGGTAAGTATATTCCTAATGCCCCGAGGCTATTATTACCAACATATTTAAGTATAATCTGAACCCTAAAGAAAACCAACTTACAATATTATCGTAAAAATCAACGAGAAAGGTCATTTGTTTCGTGAAAAGGTATTTCTCAATATCCACACAACTGAATATCAAAACGCCATTTTTTTATCAATATTGATAGTAAAATCTAGGTCGCTGATTTCCCGTTGTCAAGTAGGTATTCTATTTAATGCACTTTCAATATTCCGTAAAAGGAATAATTTAGTGGGTAAAAGTATTTACGTAAACAATTTACTTCAAAGTGACTGAAATACAATTGCAAACTATATTCAATCGAGACGAAATTAAATAAAAGCGTTCTCGGTGAATATTAAAAAAAAAAAAAAAAAAACCATCGGAAAACAAAGAAAAGAACCCTCTCGTCGTGGTTTTTTACTATAAGGTAAAATAAAAACCGGCCAAGTTCGAGTCGGACTCGCGCACGAAGGGTTCCGTATCAGTTACAAGTGCGTACCTATTTTTGATATCAAGAATAAAAAAGCGTATGTTTATGAAATGAAATGTTATTTTATATTTTTATATTCGAGTTGATTGAATGAAAGGTAAATTGCGGTTTACGATTTATGACGTAATTAAAAAAAAACTACTTACAAGACCTCGTTCAAACCAATTTTCGGTGGAAGTTTGCATGGTAATGTACATTATATATTTTTTTTTAGATTTATCATTCTCTTATTTTAGAAGTTACAGGGGGGGGGGCACATATTTTACCACTTTGGAAGTGTCTCTCGCGCAAACTATTCAGTTTAGAAAAAAATTACATTAGAAACCTCAACATCATTTTTGAATACCTATTCATAGATACCCGTATGGATTCGATGACATTTTTTTTTTGAGTTTCAGTTCTATGTATGGGGAACCCCAAAATTTATTGTTTTTTTTGGTATTTTTGTGTAAAAATCTTAATGCGGTTCACAAAATACATCTACTTACCAAGTTTCAACATTACAGTTCTTATAGTTTCTGAAAAAAGTGGCTGTGATATACGGACGGACAGACAGACAGACAGACATGACGAATCTATAAGGGTCCCGTTTTTTGCCATTTGGCTACGGAACCCTAAAAAGTAACTTGTTTTATTTCTAGTTAATCTGTCTAATATACTTATTGAGTATACTAAAAACCCAATTTCAATTTAATTCTAAACACATGTGGTCTCTTTCCTCGCAGCATACCTATATTTGGATGCTTACTGCTTACATTCAAACATAGATAAACCCTTCTGCCCTTATTATACAACTATCAAGGACAATTCCCAGAAAGTCACCTTAACGTTCCTTCCACGGATGGTAATCTTTCCACAAACCCGATCTGGAAAAAATCTGTGTTCGTGTCGCAAGGTCACGGTGGCCATGTTGCATTCTATACTAAAATCGTTTCTTGTTATATTGCCATGCATCATCAAAGTACTTAAACAACTAACTATGTTTGTGACATATACCTTTGTTCATA
This sequence comes from Nycteola revayana, assembly GCA_947037095.2. Taxonomy (NCBI): domain Eukaryota; kingdom Metazoa; phylum Arthropoda; class Insecta; order Lepidoptera; family Nolidae; genus Nycteola; species Nycteola revayana. The sequence goes on along the minus strand of OX344847.2, from coordinate 17,818,709 downwards.
ACACGTCACTAACGAATGATCCACTTAATCCACGTTGAGCCTTCGTGTACAGGATCTTAAATTCATGACCTAATCTGTATAAGCTTATGGCATAGTATTATAGGCTTATACAATACCTAGACATAACATATTCTTGCCGCATGGTTTCTGGCTTACAACAGACCACACCATGTCTTCTCGCGGGTTTCGTAAGTGGAGGTTAAGCGACATGCAGCTGATGGATGGGCAGCAACATCTATCAACTCAGAGACACAGAGCGTCGACGTCGTGCCAGCTTGACTGCTGACGTCGACGCAGCGTAGACGCGAAGTCACCGCCGCGGCGACGCAACGCCAGCGTGGACCGGCTATTGATTGCCGAGCTTACGCAGCGCTGGTTTTGCGTTGCGTTGTGCATTGTACTTGTTCCCATAAAAACTTTGCGCTGGCGTCGCTTCAACGCTGCGGTCAGGCTGGCACGACGTCGACGCTCTGAAAACGCTAGTGTGTCTCTCAAGGTTTTCCTTATGTTTTACTTACTGCATTCACCAAGCCGCCTGCAAAGCGTGGTTATTATGGTGATAGCCTTCAAAGACCCTGGCTAGCTAAGGTCTTTTAATAGGACGCTTATGTTCCAAAAGGACTGTTGAAGACATAAAATATTAGTGGACAGTATAATTAGTGCTTTTTAATTTTATTTATACTTTATTGCACACAGAAAGTTACATGTCATAAATTGTATTAATTGGAAACAACATGTACAAAGGCGAGCTTAATTCAATTATGAATTCTCTTCCAGCAAACCTTTAGGAAAGAGATAGGTACATGATAATAAGTGCATAGCTATTGACGCTATTGTACAACAGATTTAATTTAACGAATTTTTACCAAATTGGTAAATACATATCTATAAACATACACACTATTAGTTACATGTACAACTACATACATATACAATTACATACGCCTGCTATATTTAATAAACTACATACACTAATCTTTGTTTTTTCTAAGATTTCAGTGATATGACTAGCATCCGGGAGATTTTAGCTTAATAAAGCTGGATCTTTGTGCGCCTCTATGTAGATTAAAGTCTTGCTTAAGCTGAAACTCAGCTGAGATTAAGTCTCCCGGATAAGTATATTATTATAATGTCTGTTCATAAATGGGGGTTTTAGTGAGCAGACTCTCCCTTCAAGGTATGATTAGTATACATATATAGCATTGGAAGGAGAGTCTATCCCCCGAGTCCACACAGAAAATATTTAAAGCAATTTATATTAAAATTACAATTCCTAAATTAAACTTCTACTAAAAATGGTGGATCTAATAACCTAATAGAAAACGACACATTCCGAATAAGATGTCTAACAAATTGAGCTCGACATTCCCAAAAGTCTGGCGTACAATAGCACTTAACACAATGAATAGAAGATGGATGCTTTTGTTCTACTGATTGAACCATAATAAGACTGATAATATAACAAGGGGAATGGTAAAGGCCATATTATACTCACTTCCTTATAATGATCACTGATGCATCAGTCGGAACCCTTTTCACACTTCCTGTTGGAAATTAATGCTCTTCAGGCATTTTTATTACGGCCCACATTCAGCGCGCCCTTTCATCCGTACCTTTGGGCTTGATGAACGTTTGTGAAAATAACTTTGTGTAACATAGCTGATCATAGTTTTATCATTACGTGTTCGTTGTTTTTTCTAAAAAGATTTCTCTGGAACTAGTGGACTTATTTAAACAATTCTTTTAGTATTTGAAAGCTACCTTATCTAATAGTAACAAGGCTGTATTTAATTATGAAGGTCCCACGGGAACGATAGATACTTGTGAAACCCAGCTTTATATGTATGATACATCAGCATTGCACCCGTGCGGAGCCGGGCGAGTCGCTAGTCTAGTATAAAATAAAAGTGCTGTGTTCAATATAATCTTAATGAAAAAAGTCTCTTGACAATAATTCATTGTTTAACAATGATTCATGCAATATAAAATGATTTGTTTTTTAATAGTTAAATATTAACTTTACTAACTGCGTCTCGTTTTACCTGCGGTAAAATACCTTGCTCCTGTAAATGGTACCATAATATTTTAGCTTATACATATTCTTTGTAATATGTGCGAAAAGAATAGGAACTCGTATGGTATTTGTTGCGGGCCTACATTACCAACATTTATTTATTTATTAAACCTTTTGCACAATGACAGTACATGGCGGACTTAATGCCATAGGCATTTTCTACCAGTCAACCATAGGGTGGTGCAGAGAAAAAGTGATAGGTGCACGGAAGTAGAAGATAGGTCATTAATTAACTACCGTCATTAACATTTTAAGTTTAACATTTCAATTACTAAACTCCTACATTTGTTATATTTTCTAGGAAGCAGAGTAGTAGAATGATTATATCCATGCAAGGTGACTTCCTAAGTCTGCATGCCACCAATGCAATAGAGATAATGCTGATGTTCTAAAATAGTCTCTATTTAAAGTAAGATAACTTTAAGTCCTTTAAATGTTTCTCGGAAAGGTTGTACTGCAGCTGCGGCTGACGTCATTGTTATAGCATATGCAGTGCTCAAGGAACTGATATAGTTACTCTGAGGTCAAGGTAACAAATGATAATACTCCTTAGTAAAGCTAACGTAGCATGAAACAAACATTTCGACCGTATGGTGCCAATATTTTTTTTATAACAAACGTTTACTTACCAGTCGTAAATGCAATATCATACTTTTGTAAGAAAACTTTTTGTTCTTAAGTGGAGTGGGGACCTGGTAATATGTAATACATTTTTCGCCTAACACAGACACCAGGTCCTCACATTGCAAATGACTATTCAAGTATTTTATTTTATTTTATTTTTGTTTTCTTTTTAATTAATTTTGTCGTTTTTATTTATATTTAATTTTAGTTATTTAAATTTTTTGTTATTGTATTCTCAAAGGCATAAAGACTGTGATCTTAAACAAGGGGAACAAACTGGCTCCTGCGATACAGTATATACTAGTGTAGGAGTCAGGGATTTCTTTAACTGTATGTGTCATATTTGTGTCAATAAAATATTTTAAATTTTAATTTTAATTTAATTTATATTACAAATATTTCAATAGAACGGACACTTTTTAATTTCGAAAACATTTTAAAAAGTATTCACTTCCGTCTTAATCCACGGTATTAATATTTTTTGGTTCAATTTGAGGTTTTTATTAGGCAAAGGTATTATAGCTCATACAGCCAAGTATTTGTAACAGCACTCTTAATAAGAGTTTGACACAGACAAGCGTCAGTATTCTCAACACTTGATATACGATAATGATTTTTAGTTACAAACAGTCCGCTATGATGTCGCGGAACCATAATATCGCTTATCAAAAACCTCGATTGAAAGCGCTGTTTGAAACGAGCAATAATATCGACACTGACAGTTGATGAATTGACAGATGACAACATTTGACATTTGGTAGTTATTGCTACATGCCGAATGTTTTTATTGACGTAATTATAACCTCAAAATCCGAAACTGTTTTGATTATTTCCGAATTCTCAAAAGTGTCCGTTGTTTTAATTTAGGTTCAATCGTGTTGTTTTAATTTGGTAGTAATAGTAAGTAAAGTAAAGTAATAGTAATATATATATATATATATATCTATTGTCCGCTTTACGGCAAATATTGATCAGGCCGAAATATGCATTAAATGTTGATCCACCTTTAGAGGATTGTAGCTTCGGTAATTTTGATAATATCGTGCCATACTTCGAATATAAGAATTCCCCTCATTGCGACCCAGAGCCTAACTACGCCGCAAACACTCTAGCTCGTCACCAACTCACACGGCAATTGTTGATTTTATAACCGCCATTTATTTTACACTTTGTGTGACTTTGTTGATCAATATAAACGTTGGGAGATCAACAAATGCCGCGGAAATGTACACCGATGCTGCGGAGCGACAACATCGCAAGCGAAAGAAAAGATAGACGCTAGATGAGATAAAAAAAACATTTTGTTTCTTTACTTTTTAGTGTTTATGATTCGGAATTTACTACGGCGTAGTAGTAGGAAATGGTATTAGGTTTTATAACAAACTCCTTAGTCGTGTTACTGATTTGCCTGATACAACATTTAAAACATATATTAAACGTGTCCTTGTATCTAAAGGTTACTATAGCGTTAAGGACTATATTGAGGATAAAGATGTTAGATCTCATGAACCATCCTGCGTAACACTTCCTAGAGACCCTGTATCTAAGTAAAATAGTAGGCATAATAGTGTGATGTTCTGTGAACTATCTGTAATCGGCCTAATGAGTGACATTAATAGACCGCTAGTTCTGTCTCAAATTAGCTTCTTTTATTAGTATAAAAACATTAATAGATAATCAAATATTATAAAGCCAACCGTTCGGGAAAATAATGTGTATGCCAAATAAATAATAAAAGTAACTGGACCAAAACCTACGCTCTGCCCATTTGAGTATGTTTCGCCGGACCGTCTCATGTGAGTCGTGTTAAAACCGGCAGTAAAATAACCCACTGAGTTTGTTTCGCCGGATCTTCTCAGTTGGGGCTTATTGGATCCGGTGGTAGCATTAAAGCGCGTCCGTCGTTATATACTCATGGTCCGCCCAAATAATGACAATTGTTCTTAATATAATTTAATATAAACAGAACAAGCTATTGGACACAATATAGTAAAATAATAAAGTTAAGACTAAAATGATTAAAAACACTAACTAAAATTCCTGCTTAATATGCTCATTTATAAATGTTAAAATTATACATAGATTAATAATAAATTATTGTTGTGACTATTTGCAAGTGCCAGTAATAGGTTTACGTAAATAAAAATGATTTTTATTTTATTTTCCCCCCGGAGGTCAATTGTAGGGGGAAGAGGGCTACAACAGGGTTCGCCCTGGTACCCTGAGGCGCAACATTAGTGATATTATGACATGTTTATACACCCTCATACCATTCAGCTTTCGGCACGTGCTCACCTTGGCATTGGGTCATCCATCTAATCAAATATAATTTACATTCAGTCATAACAAATGGAACGAACTTATTTTATTAAATCTGATAGAGTTGCATATGGATATTATCTAGGACGAAATTACTCGTCAAGACTAATCAAACGAGTCCAAACTCGATGGGGTTGTGTCGTTTTATTACGGACTTCCTATGGCCACCTTCCAGCTCCATCATCAGACCCTGAATACCATTTAGGACCAAAGTACTCGTCAGGACTAATCAAACGAGTCTAAACTCGATGGGGTTGTGTCGTTTTATTATGGACTTCCTATGGCCACCTTACAGCTCCATCATCAGACCCTGGATACCATTTAGGACCAAAGTGCTCGACAAGACTAATCAAACGAGCCCAAACTCGATGGGATTGTGTCGTTTTATTACGTACTTTCTATGGCCACCTTCCAGCTCCATCATCAGACTCTGGATACCATTTAGGGCCAAAGTACTCGTCAAGACTAATCAAACGAGTCTAAACTCGATGGGGTTGTGTCGTTTTATTATGGACTTCCTATGGCCACCTTACAGCTCCATCATCAGACCCTGGATACCATTTAGGACCAAAGTGCTCGACAAGACTAATCAAACGAGCCCAAACTCGATGGGATTGTGTCGTTTTATTACGTACTTTCTATGGCCACCTTCCAGCTCCATCATCAGACCCTGGATACCATTTAGGGCCAAAGTACTCGTCAAGACTAATCAAACGAGCCCAAACTCGATGGGATTGTGTCGTTTTATTACGGACTTCTTATGGCCACCTTCCAGCTCCATCATCAGACCCTGGATACCATCTACAAAAAAAAGTACTCATCGGGACGAATCATACGAGCCCAAACTCGATAGGGTTATGTCGTATTATAACGGAGTTCCTATGGCCACCTTCCAGCTCCATCATTAGAGCAGCTCCATGTCATCATAATATTGCATTGTCACGCGATTTACATATTATGCGTGTAAAATTTTTACTCAATCGGAAACCGGAAAGTGTGTCAAATTTAACTTGCAAGATTTGATTACAGGTCGAATCTTATGGAGAACCAAGCTCCTAAGTCCTATTCTTCATGCCCTAACTTAACACTGTCTTGCTTTAATCACAGCGTATAGATTGCGAAGCGAAGTGGCAACAGCGCATAACAAAACCAACCAATCATGGCAAAGGTTACCTCTGATTGGTCCATTTGAATCAGATCAACAATAGATGGAGCGGATTTGTATAAATAATGCAATGAATAGTTCTTATTTGTGTCGCTAGAGGGTCAGCAATTGTTGATCAAATTGGAGCCACATTTGTATGCCGAATCATACATTAGATCAACAAAAGCTGTTTTGATCAACAATTGCTAACTGATCAACAATTAACTGATGCTACAACCCGTCTGATCAACATTTGCCGAATGGGTATATCTATATATATATATATATAGTCTTCCTCGCGCTCAATTTTTTTTTTCAAATCAGACGATTTTTTCCTCATATTAGCGCGTTCAAGCAAACAAATGAACTCTTCAGCTTTATATATAAGTATAAGATACAGATACTTTAACTAAATACTAGTAAAAGTATATTATAATATAAATAATGTATTTTAATAATTAATGTAATATGTTATCTAAACAAAAAAACAATTTACAAGGAAATCGTTTGGCGATGCAAAACCTTAACTTGACCCCTAAAGGAAAATTACTCGATTATTATCTTATTCCAAATATTAAACTGATGCATCATAAATAAATTTGTATTTTAAGTTTCTAAATAAAGGTAACGTGTAATTCCTAATATATTATAGTTTTTATAGTCTCTTGTAAAAATGACGTCAAAGTACTCAATAGATATTGGTAGCTTACGTTAAAAATGTCATTTCCTATCTGTCTGTCCGCTTTCATACCTATACCAATGAACTGGAGTAGATAAAATTTGGTACAGAGACAAACTAGACCTTTGGAAAGGAAATAAGCTACCTTTTATCGCACAAAAAATCTTAATGGGGTTGAAATAAGGAAGAAAATTGATAATATTATTTTATATCAAGAGCTCAGAAACATGACGTCAAATGTGCCATTATACGTCAGAAACATTTGTCGTATGTGCCTTTATCGTAAACTGCCACTTACGACCTAATGCTTCTAAAGATAGAATAGTACATCCGTACATCCGTTATTATGCTTCTGAGATTAATTCCATGTTATGCCCGGTGACGTAGCAAAATCCTAGGGGGTAACTATGTAGTTACCCCCTAGTTTTCTTTTCTGACGGACATATGTACGACCGTCAGAAAAAAAAAGATCTATTCCATGCGTTTGTTGTTGAATTGTAGACTAAAGCTAGTTGTTTATAAACACAACGGTTATTTTATAAAAGCTTGTCTTCAGTTGTTTGCACGTGTTTAAGCTTAAGAGGACGCCTGTAGCAAAAACGTGAGTAAAAAATCAGCATCTTGACGACTAAAGGAACAATACTGCGGCCAATAATAGGCTAGTTGACACATATGAAATTATGTTACAATTGTGTTTATTTCTAAAAGTATTTGTCATATAAAACCAAAATATAATCATTTCTGTTCAAAAAACTAATATATGCTTGTATAAATTCAATATGAAAATTATTTATTTTGTCTATGTCTTTAACTTCCAAAAACGCTATCAGGCATTTTGTGACGTCAATCGCCGAGCTCCCGACAGGTATCCGCTGTCGTCCGCATGTGACAGATGTTTGAGGAATGCACAAGCCCAATGTGGGGGCAACCTAACATAACAAAACGAAAAACAATATCACGTAGCGACACTTATGACATAAACCAAAATTAAATATGGTACTTTACATTATTTGTTTTAGAGGTCTTTGAAGTTGATACTAAGTAGTCTTGTGTAGTTCGTGAACGATGAACGAATAGGAGCCGTATCTTTGCACTGTACTAGAAGAAACGTTTCCGAACTCTGATTTGTAATCGGTCCAATAGGTCAAATAGCTCTTTTCGTACTTTCGTTCTAAATACTATGTAGTGATAATTAGTGTGTAACTATTAAAATAATAGCATAAGAAATAAAGACTTCATAATAATAAAGTCTTTAAAGAATAAAGTCTTTAAATTATCAGTTGTAATTCATTACAGAAGATTACGGTCTTACTGAGTTGCAAATATAAATAAAATCAATTGTTTATTTTATGCTTAAACATAAAAGTATGCACATAACAAGTATGTTATCTCACACAAAACTATTTATATCGTCTTTTTATAAGTATTATAATTGTTACTACGTACTTGATGAGTTTAAAAATATTGTATTTATTTTGTTTCTTACATGTAATAATATTATTATTTATCAGTTTATTATGTAGGAAATTTAAAGTTTTATTAAAATCAATTCAGTAGTGTTGGTGTTATGCGATTCAGACAGAAAGACACAGATAAAAAAAAATCTCCACCAATTTTCTTATATGTATAGACTAGCAGTAGCTAGTCTAGCTAGACTTTTATTGTTAAATAGCTGATTAGACAGTAGTCTAATCAGCTATCTAACAATAAGTCTCGTCTAAATTGGTACTACCGTTTAAGAGAATCGGCGGAATACACGGACAAAATAAAAAGTAGCTTATATTATACTTCACAAAATTAGCTTTCTAGGAGTGGAAGTTTGGTCAAAATCGGTCCTGCCGCTACAAAGATTATATATATTTAATTATCTGGAACAAATAGATAGAAATACAGGCAGACATTTATGTTTAATTGTATTTTTGTGATTAGTAGAGTATCCTATATTCATTCGGATTTTTACACACTCTTGACAGAGCGGTTGTCGTCATTGGTGGTATTTATTGAAATCAAACCAATAGTTCCTCTGATAAGCTCCCCCCTCGTCCTCCTAACCCTTAGTTTGCAAAGAACTATCCGATGCCCTCGTAGACCCGAAGTTCGAGAGGCCCGCGAACTGTAAAGTAGAGCGACAATTGCACAATACTCCCCTAAAATACTAAAAGTCATAATCCCTCAATCTCATCGCCAGAGACCGCCCTGAGCCGAGGTCCAAGCCGCACAGGGGGTGCCTTCTTGCACAGGCTGCTTAGTTTGTAGTTTTTGAACCATTTATTAAGGCTGGAGTTCTGCTCGCCTTTATGCCCGGTGAAGTAGCAAAAGCCTCATGGCTACCTACGTAAGTCCAACCGAAAAAAAAAACTGATAAGCCCGTTCAAACAAACTCTACAGCTTAATATGAAAAGACCTGAAATCGCGAAAAAAAAAACAGCTGTTCCATACATTTTGTCGAGGTAAGTAAACATAAATGTATGGAACAGCTGATTTTTTTTTCGCGATTTCAGTGTTGGTCCCATAGTAAAAGTTGTTCATGATGATGAGTACAATGGCCTCTTAAGAGGTTGTTGCTGTTTTACAAATAACCCTGTATATGATGTATAGATTATATTTTATATCTCTTGGCACCTGAAATTGTACATGGCTCGTATCGCACTATAATAATACCTTCAAATTCCAACTACAACATATTATAATCGGATTACTACAGCCATGTGAATGTTAGATCCCTTAATCCCTATTAGCGCGGTTAAACATTGAACACATGTTATTACGTTGTAGGTATTTAAAAACCGATTAATAGCTTCTATAGTCTCATGAATTGTGGAGGTAAATAAATGGATTATGGTCAAAACATGATTAGTATTAATTGAATACAACGGCTTAGAATATACCACCCCATGGCTTTCCATCCTCATCATCAGCCCCTACAACGTCCACTGCTGAACATGGGCCTCCTCCCGAGGGAGCGGTTTTTGCCATAGTCACCACGCTTGGCACGCGGATTGGTGACCGCAGTATGATGTTGTAATACCCAGAAAACGCTGCTGCCCGTTCCGTAGTATACGCTTGTTATTGATCATGTTATAACAATCGGGACCAACGGCTTCACGTGCTTTCCGAGGCACGGAGGGTAGTCCCTCAACCAACCAGACCCGGAAAGAAATCTTTGAATTTACACAAAGATTTCTTGCCCGGTGTGGGGATCGAACCCACGACCTCCGAGACTTAAAGCGAGCCAAATATCCACGCTACGCTACGGAGGTTGTCTTCCCATGGATGTCTTAAAAGATGACTAAGGGATATACAGCTGATGGGCAGCTGAATCTATCCGCTCGAGTTTAGGTACCATCTTACTGTGATCACCAATCTGCCAACCAAGCGTGGTGATTATGGCAATATTCTTTCAGCGACCTTAGCTTGCCAAGGTATTTTGAGAGGAGAATCAGAATTCTTAATTTGGAAACAGGTGACATTTCAGGAGAATTTTTATTTTCGGATGGACATCCACGAGGCTTTTGCTTCTTTACCGGGCATAAAGGCGAGCAGAGCTCCAGCCTTAATGTATGGTTTAAAAACTATAACTAAGCAACCTGCGCAAGAGAGCGTCCCCTGTGGGGCTTGGACCTCGGTTCAGGGCGGTCGCTGGCGATGAGATTGAGGGGTTATTAGACTTTTAGTGTTTTGGGCGAGTTTTGTGCAACTGTCGCTCTACTTTACAGTTCGCAGGCCTCTCGGACCTCGCGTCTACGAGAGCGTCGGCTGGTATTACAGGAGAGTGTGACACAGATAGGTGTTAGGGTACAAATATTACATAAATTAGCCTTAGCATAGAGGCCCATATTCAGCAATGGACGTTATACGGGCAGATGATGATGTGATGATGTTCATGCAGATAGTTCAAATCCATACTTTATAATCTCTCTATCATATTATCTTTATTGTTTCTGACATCCACGTACATGTCAATTAAATCACGGGTCGTTAGAACAATAAATTGATATTATACATATCGGCGCAACCACATAAAATAAGCATAGCAACAACACTTCATTAATGATAAACACATAAATACAATTACTCGTCTCATCAAAATAAATAAATTGTGAATCAATGCATGATTTGATAGAAACACAAATATGTTCATAAAATACTAGACTAATAAATAAGTATTCAGGATCAAATTATGATTTGTAAATCGTTGAAATATTTGTAGAAATAATTATCTGTTCACATAGTTTGAAAATTATCAAACTAAATTGTTTACTGTTTGTGAGCCGCTCGTTTAGTATAAATACGGCCGGCGGACCGATTGCAATTCAGTCTCGCTCGAGCTGCCGGACTGTACGGAGCTCCTCAATTTACTGGAATAAAACTTGAAAACCATATTATGGAGTTTTGCTGTTACTATGGATCAACAACCCTCGATAGAGAACCATCCTGATGAATGTGACGTCAGCAATGATGACGTCACACCTTATTAAAAACAACGATGCTCGTCCTTCCTCGTCATCAGAAGTGGGACTCGAAGTGATCCTTGGAACTGCTTCATCACCACCTGTTGCGTCTCAACCTCAGCTTCAAGCAATGGGGTCTACGCAACAGGGGCAACAGCCGATGATCAATGTACCTATGCCCAATACGTCCATGGGTGGGGTGCCACCTTAATTCTTCATGCACATGATGCAAATGAATCAGCAAATGTTCGAGCGTTTATGCAAGAGTTGTGGGAAGAGGGCGAACACGAAAAGTCGCTCATGATCAAAAAAAAAAAAATGCACCTCTAACATCCCAGGTCTGCACTCCGATCTCATACCGGTCCATCACCACCATGAGACCGAAAAACCACATCTGCTGTTCCTCATGGAGACGCAAATCAGATGTCCGGCTGACGCAGCATGCTTGCGCCGCCCGGGGTACACCCTGGAGCACAGTTTTAAGCCACGCGCTGGTGCCTGCGTGTGTGCTCGCGATGACATCTGCTGTCGGTGTCTCCGTAACATTGAGGATTCCAGTTTCTCGCTTGGAGCAGATACTCTATGCTGGTGTCTATCGGTCGCACACCGACAACATGGGGACAACCAGGTTGTTTCACTATCTTTCGGACTCTGCTGAACTGGCTCAGTTCAGGTGCCCATCGGTGCAGCTGGTTGTTCTGGGGGACTTCAATGCCCACCACCAGGAGTGGCTGTGCCCATGCCGGAGCACCGGCCATGCTGGGGGATTGGCGTGTGCATTCGCACTGACGCTTGGTCTCTCCCAACTGGTGACTGGACTGACACGGGTGCCCGACATTGATGGCCATGCGGCCGGTTGCTTGGACCTTCTGCTGACAACTGATCCAGACCCATGTCAAGTCGCGGTTTCCTCGCCGTTGGGTGGCTCCGACCACTGTCTGGTGAAATCTGTGTCTGTCTGCTCGCCACCCGATCCCGATCTCAAGGGGACTAGGCGAGTATGGCGATACAAGTCAGCAGATTGGGATGGGATGCGGTATTTTTTCGCGTCTTACCCTTGGCTGCGCTTATGCTTCTCTTCAGACGACCCAACTTGCTGCGCGGAGGCTGTTTCTGGGGTGATATGCCAGACTATGGAATATTTCGTTCCATTTTCTGATGTCTCACTCCCAGACAAGGCCCGTTCATGGTTCGGCGCTGAGTGTGATAGTACTGAAGCACATAAGCTGCCAAGTCTTGCAAACGTGCGCTACGCAGGGCCCGCTTTGACCATATTGGACGCATTGGAGCCACACTAGCATCTTACCCATCTGGGAGTAAAGCTTTTTGGTTTCTTGCCAAATCGGTCGAAGCCTATTTCTGTCGGTCCTCTTTTCCGCCACTGCAGGAGCCGAACGGTTCATTAGCTCACACCGCCAAGGAGAAAGCAGACTTATTTGCATCTCTATTTACTAAGAATTCACAACTAGATGCTGCTGGTAAAAGTCCACCCAGGTTACCTCATTGGACTTCTACATTCGGCAAAAAGTGGTACTTAAACATTCTTTGCACTCTGGATGTGAATAAGGCTGGTGGTCCTGACGGCATTCCTCTCCAGGGTGGGGCGGTACTTCAAATCTTTCTATCTATCTTCAGATATTAGCTGGATGCTCTGGATGCATTGGGGCGTCGAGCGAAGAGTCATAGGCAATGGCTCACTTGTGGAGGCAAGTCTTCGGAGCCTCGAGTGGCCTGCCTATCGGTTTTTTATCGGTTACATTTCAGGGAGTGTGCGGAGGTTCTACATAACCCGATGCCCCCTTCACCCTTCCATCACCGGACGACTGGGTGCGGCGAGCGGTTTCACCCTTTTGTTGTTGACATTCCTTCGATACGCACGAGGCGATTTGCTTCCTCTTTCGTGGTGCGGACGGCTGAGGAGTGGAGTTCTCCTGCCGGGGTCAGTTTTTCCGGAGCGCTATGTTCTGGAGGTAAGCCTAAATTTAAACTTCGTCGTGCATCACAACCTGGTGATCAGGTAACCGTATCGGCAGAAGATGAGCCACTACCATCACCTGAAATAGAAATAGAGCCCCGTACCAAGCACATCAAGTGACGGGTTGCCTCAGCAAAAACTACGAGATCAAAGTGAAGAAGATTCATTGCCACAATAAACTGTGAGTTGAACATATTTACAAAATATTACCTTGAATTTAACTCTTTTAGAACCTGTGTATAAACACCTTCAACCTAGTTCCATACTCCCAGTAGAGCCTCTGTGTACCACGGCGAACAGGACCGCCCAGAGCACAGCATCATTCCATCCCCTACGAGAATCTCCGAGAACCCTACGAGAACCTCCGAGAACCCTACGAGAACCTCCGAGAACCCTACGAGAACCCTACGAGAACCTCCGAGAACTCTACGAGAACCTCCGAGAACTCTTCGAGAACTTCCAACCCCTTACACACCTTATTAGCATTGATATTCCTAGACTAACATAGAAATGCATGTTTTTGCATAACAACAACAAGTTGCTCACAGATACCCAACTCAGAGAAAGTTATTTCTAGTATTGCAGATTTCGCGAAGAACCCTACGAGAACCTCCGAGAACCCTACGAGAACCCTACGAGAACCTCCGAGAACTCTACGAGAACCTCCGAGAACTCGTCGAGAACTTCCAACACCTTATTAGCATTGATATTCCTAGACTTACACAGAAATTACTATCTGTAATAATAAAAATAATACTCCCAAATATTTATTTAGTTCTGTCTTTAAATAAATTATTTAATCTGTTTTTTAATGAAAACGTAAATAAAATTCGTATAAAGACAACCGATTGGTAAATTGTGAATGCCAATTAAATAATAAAAGTAACTGGACCAAAACTTCTTGGACATGCCCATCTGAGTATGTTTCGCCGGATCGTCTCGATGAGGCCGCGTTGAAACCGGCAGTAGAATAACTCCACTGAGTTTGTTTCGCCGGATCTTCTCAGTTGGGGCGTATTGGATCCGGTGGTAGCACTAAAGCGCGTTCGTCGAGATACTTATGGTCCGTCTAAATAATAACATACTCAAAGGACAGAACTTAGATTTAATCATAGATGCAAAATAATAAAATAAAATAAATACAATTGTACAATTACGCGACGAGAATCAACGAGGCTGGTGCAGAGCGCGCACCGCCTGTCAGAATGGCCGTATCGGCGCAACCACATAAAATAAGCATAGCAACAACACTTCATTAATGATAAACACATAAATACAATTACTCGTCTCATCAAAATAAATAAATTGTGAATCAATGCATGATTTGATAGAAACACAAATATGTTCATAAAATACTAGACTAATAAATAAGTATTCAGGATCAAATTATGATTTGTAAATCGTTGAAATATTTGTAGAAATAATTATCTGTTCACATAGTTTGAAAATTATCAAACTAAATTGTTTACTGTTTGTGAGCCGCTCGTTTAGTATAAATACGGCCGGCGGACCGATTGCAATTCAGTCTCGCTCGAGCTGCCGGACTGTACGGAGCTCCTCAATTTACTGGAATAAAACTTGAAAACCATATTATGGAGTTTTGCTGTTACTATGGATCAACAACCCTCGATAGAGAACCATCCTGATGAATGTGACGTCAGCAATGATGACGTCACACCTTATTAAAAACAACGATGCTCGTCCTTCCTCGTCATACATATTAATAAAGGAACAACATTATATCAATCTAAACCTTGTTCTTAGTGTGTGTCCTGAGTGATTCAGATGAGAATATTGATTAAATATCACTTGTATTATATTAGAAACACCTGATTGACTCTGTCGCTCCTTAATTACATTTAATAACGCCCACAGAATATGATTTTCCATTAGGTATTGTAAATTCTTTGCTTGGGAAATTCTTATTTTTGTTAAACAGTATTGGTTTAGACAACCTCCGTAGCGAAGCATATTTGGCTCGCTTTAAACATCGGAGGTAGTGGGTTCGATCCCCACGCCGGACAGGAAATCTTTGTGTAAATTCTTATATTTTTTCCGGGTCTGATTGGTTGAGGGACGACCCTCCTTGCCTCGAAAAGCACGTTAAGCCGTTGGTCTCGATTGGTATAACATGATCAATAGCAAGCGTATACTACGGAACGGGCAGCAGCGTTTTCCTGTGTTTTACAACATAATAATGCGGTCCAATCCGCCTGCCAAGCGTGGTGACTATGGCAAATACCCTCCCTCGGGAGTAGGCCCTTGTTCAGCAGTGGACGTTATACGAGCTGATGATGATGATTGGTGTAGATTGCAATAGATATTTGTTCGTAATCTTCCAAGGGAAGGTTTTGCCATACTCACTACGCAAGGCAGGTGGACTGGTGACCGCAGAATTGATTTCATTTATTGATTTGTACAGCAAAAATATGAAGAACTTCTGAACATACAATTTATTACATACAATGTATCGTAGACATTATAATATTCATAACGCCCTAACAGGAATTTAAAAAACTTGACAATTATAAGTTAGGTAATTAGGCACGTGAAATAGCCACTTTATCTCCGAAATGCTTTAATATATTTCAATTTAATAACACGTAATTCAATTACGTAACTAAGTAGTACCACGTGGAGGATGTTTCGCTTAAAATATAATTATATCGTCTATTTATTATTCATAATCTTCTGTATATACCGCCTCCGCATTCCGCGGTCTGTCTGTATTTTAAAATTATTATATATTAGTTACGCAACTGATTTTGATGCGTTTTTTTAATAGATAGAGTGAATCAAGAGGAAGGATTATATGTATAATACATCAGCATTGCACCCGCGCGAAGCCGGAGCAGGTCGCTACTAAATATATATAGGTAAATCATATTACTGTTTCTTGAAAATATTTTTAATATATAAAAGCGAAAGGATGGCTAGTGCTGTAGGTATATATCCATGCACTGCCACTAGCTGTCCTTATATTTTGACCCCTTTGCCACTTTAACTTTAACATTTCAGAACGTTGTTTTATTTAAAACAATAAATTTGAAAACAGACCTGCTAATCTATAAAAATCGGAACACCATGGGCGTTATTACAGCCGGTAAAAGAAAGGCCTACTATTGCTATTTTTTATGGAAAGGGTATATAAAAAAATATATATTTTTATGGCGCCATATGTTTCATGGCGTTATAACGCCCGAAAGGAGTGCAGGGCCTGGAATTAAAAAGCAATGTCTTTTTTATGGCCAATTGGGACCTTGCGGTACCTGGGTTTTAGTCCAGACTGCTCAGTGGAACAGGCGTCTCTTCAACTTTCAACCTTCTCTTTCAACTTCTATTACAATAATAATTCTGATTTTCATTCGCACCATTGAAAAAAAACAATGATTTGGATGCAAATCATTTTTTGTTACTTAGCAAGAAACATTTATTTAGCAAATAACTCCAATGTTACAAAATTTTCACATCATTCAGTACAATGTATTTTACCTTTGACAAAAGGTTATTTTGTGTGACCGAATATAATGTAACTCGTACCTGATCGATGGGCTTTCTGTTATTCTGCTTATACCTCTTTGTTTTGTATCGAATAAAAATGTTAATATTATGTTATTGTGCGATATAAGTATCGATTTAATCATCGTAGGTCGTAGGTTCGATTGGCACGTTGAACAAAATATCTTTGTAAAAATACTACCGACCAATTTCGGTCTCGGCAGCCATTCTCTAAGGAGTTCAACCATCTTCGCAGGGCATTTTGATAAAACGTAGAATAAGTGTATGCATAAACACGAAATCTGATGGCACGATTCTCCAATCTTCATTCTAACCATTGGAAAAATGAAAATCAATTTTGGTTACATCTTGTTATTCGACATTCTCCTCATCTAAACAAAAATATGATACTTCAATCGGAGGTTGCCTCTACATTATATTAAGATCGCGTTACCACTATCGATTTTACGCTCACACATTTATACCATCCATCTGGATTGCATCGGAAAACATTACATTTTCTGTCTGCAAAAAACCTTCGAATAACAAGAAAAAATGTAATATACAGAATCCTCCCCAATCACATGGGATAACATGTTGTATTATTGTTTATTGTGAAAGGGATCATATTTTTGCGAGGTTATTTTGAGTAACCGAATATAATGTTACTCGTACCTGATCGATGGGTTTTCTGTTGTTCTGCTTATACCTCTTTGTTTTCTATCGAATAAAAATGTTAATATTATGTTGTTCTGCGATATAAGTATCGTAGGTCGTAGGTTCGATTGGCACGTAGAACAAGACATCTTTGTAAAAACTTAGTTTTCTATTCGGATCTAGTTGGTTGAGGGATTACCCTCCGTGCCTCGGAAAGCACGTTTAGCCGTTGGTCTTGATTTTTAAAACATAAAAATAATCATAAACAAACGTATATATCAAGGAACGGGCGGTAGCGTTTTTATGCGTGTTACAACATAATACTAGATACGGTCACCAACCCACCTATCTAGCATGGTAACTATGGCAAAACTCTCCCTCGGGAGGAGGCCTATTCTATCTATAGAAAAAAAGTATCACGTGTTGAGTGTAGATTTTATACTGAAATGTAATTTATTAAACATTGGGGTCATCGGAACCGGGGGCTAAATTAATTTATAAAAACCGCGCAGCGGCCTTTGTTAATACGGCGCGTTCCCCGAGTGGTCGGCTTACTTTGCACAGCAGGTAAGCATTGCCATCCATCAGCATTCTAGGAACATTTTCAAGTAGTATAGATTCAGAATAGTTTTAATTAAAATTTGATACTTTTAGTACCTACTATAGTTTCCTTGTAAATATACTACCACTTGGTTCATTAAATCATTAATTATCCTTTTTTTTTGGTTGTCCGGGGAAAAATGCATTTACGCATTCCCACCGCTGCTGCTGTGTATTCGTACGCTGGCGGTGGGATATGTGGGACTCGGCCTCTCCATAGCGTAGTATGATAAACTCATACCACGAGGAGAGGACTCTACACCACTAAAACCCCCCGGACACTCCGTTATCCTACGTTATACGTTATGTGAAAGATACAAACGCAAAACATACCAAATTAATAGAAAACCGACGAGTACGTAACACGTATAAGGCTAATTTCAATAATGTAATACAGTGCCTATCTACATTCAGTAATGAATACTTATCATATCTTTCGTTTATTTTGAATTAATCATAATCGCTATATCTAAACTTCAATGTCATGAAATAACACACTCAGTTAAAGTATCAAATTTACATATGAAATTGCCATTTTGAGTGATAATAATTTCAGAGTGATTTAAATGTACATTAAGCGTGAATTATACAAAAGAGATGTAAGACAACATCGGTTGAGTAGCGGTATTCGGCTCATTTTAAATTTTGGAGATCGTGGGTTCGGTTCCTAAAAATTTCTTAAGAAATTTATGATTTTAAGTTTTTTCTTGGTTTTGTTGGCTGAGGGACTACTCTCTGTGCCTCGGAAAGCACGTTATAACAACATTTATAACAATCGTATGCCAGGAGCAGCACCGTTTCTTTGTGTGTTACAATATAGTTCTGCGGTCACCAACCCGCCTGCTAAGCGTGGTGACTGTGGCAAAACCTTACCCGAGTCTACACACGGTATGGTATTTCCATAGTCACCATCACACCATGTTCAGCAGTGGAAGTAATACGGGGCGATGATGATGATTTAACATGAATACTTAGTACAGACGCAGCGGAAAAGCGAGTAGGTTAAGGTACGGATGCCTGCGTCACCCTGCGGCGGCAGCATGGCGCATGTGGTTTAAGGGCGCCGCCCGTGTGTAATACGTAAATTCTGTGTTAAAAAGTTTTGAAGCAACATGTCAGCGCTGCGTTGTTGTCACATCTTCGCTTTACAATAATTTTACGTTATAATTCACGCCTTAGGATTTAAAGTACAGACATTTGATAGACATTTTAGAAGAAAGTGATAATGTCTTATATACCTACGTCTTTTCAAGGTATTCATTTAAATACATCGCTTAGTTTTATTAAGTCTGCAACTGATTAATAATTGACGTAGGTATATAATAAGTCGCAGCCACGACTCACTTATTATTATCATTATTTCTAGTCATCTGCAAAATTTTCTTTTTTTATTTCATCCATCAATTTGAATAATTATGTTTTCTCCAGACTTATTATTATTAAAAAGTTGTGATTGAGTAAAATAGTTGGAGGTAAAACAATCAAGTTAGATAAAGGTTAGAACATACTAGAGCATGTTGTATCTTTATTTTGCCAAGGTCCCATCCTAGCTACCCTAGCTAGGATGTGACCCTCGACGGACCGACCGAGGATCTTGTTGCGAACCTTTGCCTGACGTGCTACCGTGCTAGCGATCACTTCCACTTTTCAAAAAAAGACTTTTCTCTCTAGTGGAACTTTGATGATTGCCATGCTAAACAAATGTAATTATTGTTTAAATTTGTTTTTTAAAGTACCTATATGAACCTCTTTATAAATATACATCTGTACTATACTTAAACTATAACACCTATAACCTATTTTTTACAAATTGCATATCCATGTCATTGAGTTTATCGCCTTATACATAAAGTCAAAAGGTGAAGTTTTAGTCGTTGCTATTATTTTAGCAGTGCAATTTACCATCAGTATAACATTTTAAAATATAAAAGAGATATATAAAAAAAGATCCTTATAGGTTCTTTCACACGGAAATGATAAATATGCATGGTGAAAAATTTGCTTATAGTGCTTTGCAATACAAGATCTATTTTTTTTTTTTTTTTACTACATATAGGCTTACGTTTGACCATAATCTCGCTTGATGGAAGGCGAAGATAAGGCCTAAGATGATACACGCTTGCCTAGAAAGTGTCTGTTAACTTTAGCCTTAAAGATGTCCAGATTATAGCGTTTCGTAAAAACTGACGCCGGCAGAGAATTCCACTCCTTAGCCGTCCGCATTATGAAAGAAGAAGCAAATCGCTTCGTGCGTATTGAAGGAATGTCTACAACAAAAGGGTGAAACCGCTCGCCGCGCCTAGTCGTCCGGTGATGGAAGGGTGAAGGGGGTATCAGGTTATGTAGAAGCTCCGCACACTCTTCGAAATGCAACCGATAAAAAACCGATAGGCAGGCCACTCGTCTACGGTGTTCGAGGCTCTGAAGACTTCCCTCTACCAGTGAATTATTGCCTATGACTCTCTTCGCTCGGCGCTCCGGCGCGCGGCGTTTAGATTAGAAGAGAGGTCAAGCCCTAGGAGCTCAAGATGGTCGCTGATCGGAACGGAGACATTCCGGAAAGTCGGAGTCAGTTGGAATGGACTCCGTTTCAAAAAGTAAGTTGTACGAACATGCGACCTTTACAAAGGCTGGAAAGCTATACAATTTTTTTTTATACTTTATAAAACATTAGGTACATTAGGTATACCTACATAATATATAGATCAATTTCACTACCAAAAAGTAATAATTTCATCGAGTATGAAAATGCCTAAAGATTACCAGGTAATGTACTCCCAAATATTTAGTTAGAGTGATTTTTGCTCAAAATGATTTTACACAGTAGGTAAATAACCCTTTTTTCTTAGAAACGATCTTAGCATAACGGTAACAGCTGTTCCATCTCGGTTTTAATATAAAAACGGCGCTCCTACGCGAATTGTTATAAATTTGTCAATATTGGTAACAAGCCAAAAAGGATAACCGCGGGGGTTTGATTTTTTTTTACTAAATTAAGGTTACATAATATTAGTAAACCACACAAACCAAGTATGATTTAACCAAGTGGTATGATTAGCAATGGCTGATTCATCAATTTAACGGAACATACACAACTTATTTTAGAAAATGTTTCAACAGTATCCTTTTACAATTTTTAACATTAAAGTTATGGAACACATCGATATATATATTTTGTATAGGCATTTGTGACTGCCTGTATATCTTATTAAATATTATCTTTACGAATTCGATGAAAACCTCAATGGCTTTCATAGCAATATTACAGTTTTTTTCTAGAAAAAGTTTATTATATTTTGCACCAATCGTAATTTAATTAATATTGAAATATTCTTCTCCATATACATCACCAACTACATTTGTCTCAATGAGACACCCTACAACTGGATTTACGGCGAACGCAACTCAACTCATAATTAAACCCGTCTACAAGGAAACGAAGGCACATTTAATTACGCACGCCTCGATCTCATCGTCTTCATAATTCAGATCCCATTTATCTCCGACTGAAGTGCTTGTCTATGCTTCCACGTGTATAATGCTGACTCAAACCTCTATAGAAATCGTGCCTATAATTTCAACAAATAGTAGGTCTTGTTTTTATACTAGTTGGATAACCTAGAACTGAAGTGGTAATAATTTTAGGGACAAAGTGACACATGGTCTGTGTATGTTCGAAAATGCTTATTATATGGATTTACCATACCATATATTATATTCCATAGCCTGCTAGTTCGAGGCTAGTAAGTTTGTTATTGAAAATAAATAGGAATATAAATATTTGAAGCTGTTATCAATTGGGTAGTGTAAGATTAACCTAATGTCTAAACATTGACAAGTTTGACATTGACAAAAAATGCTGGTTGAATATGTTAATGTTGTTATTAAACTTTATTTAGCGGGTTCCATTTTTTATTCGTCAGTATTTGTACTAGTTATTTGGTAAATTGAACACCAAACGAAATATAGACTTAACATAGGAATATATACATTCCCCCACAATACAGCTCATGTCTCTTGCGCGGAAGCATTGCACTATCCTATTTTTAATGTTTTTTTTTTTCTTATTTTAAACAGAATTGTATACTTTAGTATCTAGTATACTTTGGAGAGGTTGGACCAAATTTTTGCACCTGCGATAGTACTTATATATATACCATCTGCCTGCCTGATTTAATTCTTGTAAACAAACAACAGATAATACGAGACTGTATATGTGTCTATATGTTAGAAACCACGATTGTGAATCGCTATAGAACTATTTGAGCCGAGCTACTTTCATCACAATATAACAGAAAATCAGTTGAAGATCATATTACTAACAAGAGACGTATACACAATTCAGTTTAAAGAGCTTAATATGTATATTGTTTGTGTGGCGGCATAGTCGTTTGACACATTAATAACTTAGATGAATTTATCAAAGCTTGGGTTAGATAGGCAAATAATTTAGTCTGGAAATCAAATTGAATATAATATTTGTATTATGACTATGGTATATGATTTTTGGGCCAATTTGGATTTGAACAATACTATTGCAGTGGTTACTTGTAGTGAACGTATAAACTTGGAAGCTAATTACGTAAAGTTATTACTATGACTCTTATAAAAATGTATTCGCTATTCAGAGTTGACTATGTACCTGCCTATGCAAAAAAAAGTTAATGTAGTTCTACTAGAGTAAAAAGTCTTTCTTCGAAAAGTGGAAGTGATCGCTAGCACAGTAGCCGGTCAGGGCATCACATGTCAGGGAAGGGTTTGCAACAAGATCCTCGGTCGGTCCGTCGAGGGTCCCACCCTAGCTAGGGTAGCTAGGATGGGACCTTCGACGGACCGACCGTGGGTTTGCATAATAAAGATACAACATGCTCTAGTATGTTCTAACCTTTATCTAACTTGATTGTTTTACCTCCACCTACATTTTACGTGATAAAATAATTTAAGAAATCGGACTAGTAGGTAGGCCGGTGCAATCACAACTTTTTAATAATAACAGGTCTGGAGAAAACAGTAACAATAACATAGAATGCGTTACAATAATCCAACTGTAATGAAGACATTTTTATCGAAATCATCGTCATATCTTCGTATTGTCTTCCTATACCTAGTAGTATACCGTCAATGATACTACAATACCATGTAAGTGGAAGTTTTTAATAAGGTATAATTTCATTTGTCAAGAAACATTTTCTTTGTTTGTGTTGTAAAGGGCAAAATATCAATTTGCTACATTTAATCTTCAACCTTATTAGCTATTTCCACTTACCCAGTATGCAGTATTATCACGGAATAGAGATTTCCTACTCCGTGGTATCATGGACGGCATGTATCTAGTACAAATTATCTATGTGTTTTAACTGCTTTCGTGACAGCATTTAAACAAAGAAGAATAGACCGGCTCATGTTGCGATCTTAACCAACAATTGTTTTTTCTTTGCTTACAATGCTGTAATATAAAAAGAGGTAGATACATTATGCTCGTATTTTGTTATGTCAAAATTTATCCCTAGAGAGTAACCAGGACAGCATGAAAATTATCGTGTGCAAAAACGAGACGTTCAAATGTGCCAATAAGCTTAGTTTCGTGGTACCATTTTTCAAGCCCGGGTACCATATGTCCCTTTTTTATACTATAAGATCATTCTTTGTCAACATTTGATTTATTTATTTTAGTTTCACAACACTATGTCACCCAGAAGCTGTAGGAGTAAACGCGTATCTTATACACGCTTAACCCAAATTAAACATAAACACAGCTGTCATTTGAAACTGTAAACCATTTTGCTAGGAAATGTTATACTTACGTCAGACAGCACAATTTGTAGTTCTATCCATCAAAATATAGTGTCGGGCGTCGTTCACTCCCTAGAGTGTGCTTTCACGAAACTGCGATAAACAAGACCATCAGGCAGTATTGCTAGCTCATAGCTCAATGGTGTCTGCCCTTAATGTTATTCTATTACAATAATGAGTACTTGTATAGTATCGATTGACTCTGTTTTCTATCTAATTCAATATTCTATAAGAAGTAAAAGTATAATTGAATATAATTTGCACGTTTAAGCCAAATCTCTTTCAATATTTTACATCTAAAACAATCACTGTACTGAATTTGATGTCATTTAATACAGACACACTGATTACACATTTAAAAAGGACAAAAGTCACCGTTTATGGCTTAAGAGTTTAAATATGGGATGAAACTTAGAGTAGTGTAGGTACATAAAACTATAAAGTTGTGTCAATTTAAAGCAGGTTCATTGTATGGCATAGCAAGTATAGTGAAAATGATTGATGAGTTTTGCTATTCAGTTAGTGCTAACTATTCATCGTACTTATGACAAAATAAAGGTCGTAAATATGTTTAACGATTACTATTAAGTCAAGACACTACGGCGTTGTTTATACCCGTTCTTACAGTTCATAATCTGTAAGGAGCGTTCTATAGCTTGTATATGTTACGGCTAATAGCCGAAGTGCGGCTACACCGAGTTTTAGCCGGCTACAACTAGGTGCAGCCGACAACTTAGGTCAACCTTAATAAGTTCCTATAAGTTCCTCTAAGTTAACTCTAAATTAAACAATACCTATGCAAAGGACAAAAAGGTGTTGGGGTGGTTAAAAAAAAATAACCTAAACCTTAACCAATGGAGTCGAACAGGGACTTATAAACGCATGTGGCCGACTGCACCTAGTTGTAGCCGGCTAAAACTAGGTGTAGCCGCATTTCGGCTATTAGCCGTAACATATACACCTACTCTAAGAGACGGAATTGGGATTCTTCGTGGAGGAAGTTGTGGACAAAAGCTATTTAGGTAAACATAAACACAGCTGTCAAACGTAGAAACTAAAAACAGTTTTGCTAGATGTGATACATGCCTCAGACAGCGCAATTTGACGTACTATCCATCAAAACACGGTGTCGTGCGTTCACTCCCTAGAGTGTGCTTTCACGAAACTGCAATAAACACGACCATCAGACAGCTCGTAGCTCAATGTCTGCCTTCAACGTTATTTTATACCGTTCGTTGAGAACTATGCCACTAACCTCGCGTAGAAACCCTTTATGGCCTAGATATTTTTCCGAGTATTTTTGGTTGAGGGGTATCTCAACCAACCAAACTTACTTTAGAAAGCACGTTAATAACAATTCATCATCATCCTTTCAGCCGTAGGACGTCCACTGTTGGACATAGGCCTCCCTCATAGATCTCCAGTTGTTGCGGTTAGAAGCGGCCTGCATCCACCGTGATCCTGCGGCCTTAACCAGATCGGTTAAGAATAACGATTGGTTCTTCGTTATTCTTAACAATTGTGTACCAAGCAATCGCCAGAGGCATTTCCCTGTGTGTTACAACATAATACTGCAGTCACCAAGCCGCCTGCCAATCGTGTTTAAAAACCTGCCTCGGTAATAGGCCCATGTTCAGCAGATGACGCCATACGGTGTGAAGATGAGTATAGAAGTAATCTATATTAATATATAAAGCTGAAGAGTTTGTTTGTAAGCTAGAACGCGCTAAACTTAGGTACCACTGGTCCGATTTGAAAAAATGTATCTGTGTTAGATACCCTATTTAGGCTTCATATGCTATTCGTAATTATGAAGTTCTTACGGGAACGTAAGTTACGCGGGTGAATCCGCACGCGGGAAGCTAGTTTAGAATATAAGTCATCATCATCATCATCAGCCCGTACAACGTCCACTTCTGAACATGGGCCTCCTCCCAAGGGAGGGTATTTGCCATAGTCACCACGCTTAGCAGACGGATTGGTGACCGCAGTATTATATTGTTATTCACAGGGAAACGCTGCTGCCCGTTGCCTGGTATTCGCTTATTATAGATGATATTATAACAATCGGGACCAACGGCTTATCGTGCTTTCCGAGGCACGGAGGGTAGTCCCTCAACCAACCAGACCCGGAAAGAAATCTTAGAATTTACACAAAGATTTCTTGTCCGGTGTAGGGATCGAGCCCACAACCTCCGAGACTTAAAGCGAGCCAAATACCGCTACGCTACGGAGGTTGTCAGAATATAAGTATGCAAGACGAAACATAGATATTGCTACCGAAATCTAACAGTATAGTCACGCAACAGATAATGTTCTGAGATCAAAGTTTTATAGGATTACGGTATCATGTATGAAATCAGAGGTGTACTAAGCCTGTGTTTACTGTCGAGTTGTTTACTGTAGCGTCTAGATTACGTCGTGTTAGAACACTGATAGTAAAAGGTTTTCTATTATGCCGTGGAACAATATTAATACATTAGGTTTAACTAGCAGTTTCAACGACGTTAACTACCATTCCTGGGGATACTTCATCACAATAATATAGCTTATATTATTTTTTATTTCACATCCTTGATTTGAACTGTCACATGCATATCATGCATGTCACAGTTCAAACCATACTACAATAATTGCCTAACTGCATTGCAGTTTGTCGACACAATATTCTTATTTTACCATTTCACTACTAACAAATAAAAATAACCTATAATTAAACCTAACTAAAAATTCAAAACTACCAAAAGTTAAAAAAACTAACGTCAAACTAAATCCTTATAATATAAATTAGCTTTGAAGGTACAAATTATTTTATTTTATACATACTTATGTATTATATATTCCATGGTTTAGTCAAGTAACACTATCTATTTACGACATCTATCATATGCTTCATACACACATACTTCTGCCTTCTTCTTCTTCCTCGGGTTCTATAACTTAGGTACTTTGTATACACAAAGTTTCATTAAATCCATTCTGGAAAGAATCAGACAGTCTTCTATTTTTTTTTTGCAATAGTACAATGATAATAGATTGCCCTCGAAAAAAAATGCTAAATATCTTCAATGTACTGTTTGACCTCCACTAGTTTTATTATATGTATATGTTACGGCTAATAGCCGAAGTGCGGCTACACTACACGGCTACTAGTTTTAGCCGGCTACAACTAGGTGCAGCCGACCACATGCGGTTAAACTTAGATCAACTAGGTTAGAACTAGGTTTTAATAAAATTAAACAATACCTATGCACGGCAAAAAAAGGTGGTGGGGTGGCTAAAAAAAAATAACCTAAACCAATGGAGTTGCACAGGGACTTATTGAGGTTGATCTAAGTTTAACCGCATGTGGTCGGCTGCAACTAGTTGTAGCCGGCTAAAACTAGGTGTAGCCGCACTTCGGCTATTAGCCGTAACATATACACATAAATACTACTCATAATACCAGACGTAGTAGTTATATTAAACAAGCATAATAACGTTATATAACTCTTATCTTATCATTAAAATAATTAACTATCCTTCATCATCATTATCAACAGCCCGTTTACGTCCACTGCTGAACATGGGCCTCCTCTTAACAGACCTTGGCAAGCCAGGATCGTAGAGGGATATTGCCATAATCACCACGCTTGGCAGACGGATTGGTGATCGCAGTAAGATGTAAACCTTGAGCTAATACACGTTGCTGCCCATCCATCAGCCATATGTCCCTTAGTCGCTTTTTACGACCCCCATGGGAAGACATGGGGTGGTCTATTCTAAGCCGGAAACCACACGGCATCTAAGTCAACTATCCTTGGTAATAATAAATCAACCTGTAATACTATTATTTATTAACTTTAAAAGTCTCCGTTGAAGTTTGTAGCCTCTAAACGGAAGCACTATACGAGAGCTAACATTTACTAGGAAAACATAAAAAGGCAATGATAGTAAGTAACATAAATACTGTTATTACGTACGTTCAAGAAGTACTATATCTCGCATAGGAGAATTTCAATATCGCTACTAAGTACTAGGTATAGGTATACCTACTGTCACTTGTAGAGTTTTAAGAAACTCGAGTCTTGGTGTCTTATTTAATAAAACTTGAGCAATTTTTGAAGTTGAGAACTCGGGTCTTATTAATAAAACTTAGAGCTCAAGACCTCCGAAATTTGGAGTCTTTAAAATAATACTTCAGTCCTGCCAAAAAGAACTCAAAGACTGAGACTTTTAGAAGAACTCATGACTGAGTCCTCTAAATACATAGCTGTAGTTTATAGTAAATAAAATAACGATGAACAAATTGTATATTTATTTTATTTATTATAAGTAGACGGTATTAAGTGTGTTTATTAGGTATTTTATTAGGACGTTTTAACACCCATTTTGATTCACTAGTCTGCAGGTGGATACTTTTGAATAGGTTATATACATTTAGCATATAACCTATTCAAAAGTAATTTTTTTTTGTTCGATTTATTTTCAATCAGTAAATAAACAAAGAGGTCGATTTAAAATCATCCTATATTACTATTATAAATACACCAACTCAAGTTGATGACTCAGAAGTTCATGACTAAGTCTAACTCAAAAACATTAAAAGACTCGAAAGGACTCAGACTCTTGTGACTAACGAGTCCTAGTCTTGAAAATCTACTCAAGTCTCAAAATGTAGACTAAAAGACTCGAGTTTTTAACAACACTAGTCACTTGGCAATAACTTATCCATATTTCACGTGAAAGTGAGTGCCTATTCAATTTCATGAAGCGTGATGAAACACGCTACTTGAAATTGAATAGGTTTATTGAATTAAATTTCATTTAAATTTGAATTTAATTTAATGACAACGTGACTGAAATTCCTATTTGGGTTTTGGTGATTTTCACTTGTTTAATATCCTAATATTAAACAAGTGAAAATCTTTACAATTTTGATTTTGGAATTTTGATTTAATAATAACAAAAAGTTGTAAATTAACTATATCGTATCAAGTGGAAGGAAGTGGCCTACCCCTATGGGAAAGAGGCGTGAATTTAAGTATGTCAATTGACATAGCAATTGCATTAAAAATGTGTAAAATACCTAGAGACAAACCCTGTCGTACCGCCACTTCTGTCCTTTTAAAGAACCCTCCTCACGTCTCTAGCAGATATGACCACTCTTTCACCGTCCGTGCAGTGCGGTTATGGAATTCCCTTCCACATCCTATACGCGCTTGCCAGTCTCCTGATGCATTCAAAAGAAGAACAAAGGAGCATTTTTTGTCTCAGTAATTTATTATGTAATATGGACATATACGTTAGTGTTTGTATTTTATTATATGTATATAGCAGGCATATTTATTAGTATGTGTTTTATTTATATACCGATATCCGATACCGTTGGTTGTGCACGGTAATGCCCTATGTCCACAATTGTTTTCTCATACTCGGGGTTTGCTGGAAGAAAATTCATAAATGAATTAAGCTCGCCTTCGTGCTATTGTATTTCTGCATAATATATGTATCTTTTTGTGTTTTTTGTGTGCAATAAAGAATAAAAATATGTAATTGTATATGTATGCTGTTGTATATGTAACTATTGGTGTGTAAGTTAATAGATATATGTATTTACCAATTTGGTAAAAAAAATCTAAATAAAATCTGTTGTACACTTGCTTTGCACTCATTATCATGTATCTCTTTCCGAAAGGTTTGCTGGAAGAGAATTCATAATTGAATTAAGCTCGCCTTTGTACATGTTGCTGCCAATTAATACAATTTATGTCATATAACTTTCTGTGTGCAATAAAGTATAAATAAATAAATAAATAAAACTTACTATTCATATTTTTTTGCATAACTGCAATACATAGGCGTTGTTGGTTTACGATTAAATTTAAATTAAACGAACTGCATCAAAGTATGGTTCAGTTAAAACATTATAAAATACTCCATTTATTAAGAAACTAAATGTGATGAGGCAAAGTTAATTTGACATCTATTTTAGTATACTGATGCATTGATTGACATTTAATTACCGGGGCATAGTAGGTATATATGTGGGTTGAAACCATCCAACAATCAATTGTCTATAATATCCGTACACCTACGCCAAACTGGGCGTACCTTAGTCGATTCTGATATTTAACTCCCACCACTAACCGTTAAAGTTCTCAAGTTAAACATATTGTATGTTGCATATTGCATATATGTACTAATATTACGTACTTGGCTCAAATATTGATATTCAATGATATTTTGTTATAAACGAGCTTCCCGCGCGCGGTTTCACCCATGTAACTCCGGTTCCCGTAGAAACTTCAGCCGATAGCCGCTTTTCTAGATAAGTGGGCAATCTAACAATGAAAGAAATTTTCAAATCGGACCACTAGAACTTCTTAAAACAAACTCTTTAGTTTTATATAGTATAGATTAGTAGGCCCATAAATAATAGGCCTCAAAACTAATGTGGGGATCGAACCCACGACCTGCTAGACTCAAAGCGATACTTATACCACTACACCACGGAGGTTGTCATCGTAAGTAAAATCAATTATTTTAAGAATATTTTTTGATTCTCGCAGGAACTACTACACTAACGTTATCATTACAAATCAATTTTTTTACTAATCCCACCCTCATTCCCACCAATGCAACTTCTGCAAGCCAAGATCAACAGCTCACCAAGTCCCGGGAAAAAGTTAAACTGTCTTGGGACCCGCAACGAATTTATTCAGAAAGAGATTAGGAGGAGTAAGAAAGACTTGTTTTCACTTCCCTCCATAGCAAAGCGGGAGACAGCAAATAGGAAAATAAAATAATAAGACATAAGTAGTCTTGAGGGGTAATTTACAACTAGAGAAGCCAGTTGTAAAGCACCACGGACGGGTAATAAATTACGGGGCCTACACGTAAGCTGTTATTTTGGATTCCAGTAGTAGGTATGGCAAAAGCGTCTAAAAGCTGAAATTCTGTTTGGATCCATATAATAAACAACCCCCGAGGAAACCCTCAGGCTATCTGGCAAAATTTTACGCTCCCGATGCCAAAGACTACACTCCCAAAGAATATGATGGGCGGATTGTTCATAATTACTGTTGGAGGTTGAGCATGGACATAACGGTGATGGTACTAATTTGAAAGAGTATAATTTACTTTGGAAATTACCGTGACCAGTAAGAAATTGTGCGACGCAGTGATCGATTTCGAGCCAGTGCTTGGCCAGCCGGTCACTGACAGATGGAAAGAACTTGTAGAGGTGTTGACCCTTGGTAGAATTTTCCCACTGATACTGCCATTGGTCCAGGATATAATTATTGACTTCGCTAAGAGGATGGAAAAGCTGTGAAATTTTGTGCCGGTCGCGAGGTGGTAAGAAATCTGCACTAAAATGATCACGCGTGGAGTAATACATAGCGGCACGCCTCTGTACTTCAAGGTCTACCGGGAGTACACCTGCAAGTACCGGTAACGCTTCCGTGCTAACTGTTCTTTATGCCTTGCATAGAAAAATCAATGCCAAACGCTGGCTCTGCAGTAATTTACGTCGCGCAGCACCTATGGTGGCTCTGTCGGCCCAGATTACAAATCACAGATACATTGAACATTTTACTAATAGTTAATTGTACTATCTCTGTTACCAAAATCCATACCACTCCCCAAAAGGCTTATTATATCTTATTTTCCTCAACAAATTTCTTTTGTTTGATAAAAGTCAATAAGTAGGTATCAAATTATTTTTAGACCCATAATACGGTATAGTTTACTCAATAAAAGCAAAAGAAAATGCCGTTGGCAAACAAAAATCGGGAGATAATAATAATCCCGTCCAATATAAATTTCACTGTTGACATAAATGGCGCAGTCATCTGTTTTCTATCAAAATATACTCATATGATTTAAGCTCAAGAATTACATTATAGAACATTACATTATACTGATACTATAAAATGGATGGATAATGGCATAAATTGATTTACTTTATAAAAGGTTTTGTCTGAAAGGTATGTTTGAAGCAAATTTACTTATTGTATTTTATGATCTTGTAAATATCAAAAACAGAAAATAACAGTATCGTTACTACCACTATAAAGGTTAATAACAAATAATTTTCCTTTTTCTGTTTTTTAGTTTCAAGACTTTCTTTAAATATTTATACCGTTCACTTTCTCGTACAAATGACCTTCACCTATCGGTGTATAAAAGGATATTGAATTATACACTTATGAAGGGATCATACTACAAAGGTGATTGTGTGATGGTGAAGGTGATGTGATTGATAACCATCATCATAAGCCTGAATGACGTCCACTGCAGAACATAGGCCTCTTAGGCCACTACGCAGGTACTTGACCGCAGTATTATGTTGTAACTCACAAGGAACGCTGCAACCCATTTCCTGGTTTATGATTGTTGTTAACATGCTTTCCGAGGCACGGAGAGTAACTCCTTAACTATCCAGATCTAGAAAGAAATCTAAGAATTCACACAAAAGATTTCTTGTCCGGCTTGGGGATCGTACCCACGACCTCCGAGACTCATACCGCCAAGCTACTTATAATTTTACTAGCAAGTTTACTTAGACAATGTATTCATAGACATAAAAATTCTTATACCTATAGATAAGACGTGAGCACATTATAAATTGATTTATAGATTACAGAGCAAATGTGATGCCACTTCGTACCTTACTCCCATATCGTAAAAGCTGAAAGGGACATTATCTACAGGACTTGCAGTAGATAGCATCTTGGAAAAGTGCACACATAAAACGTTACTAGCTATTACCTTAGCACTTTAAATGTCCCTAGGAAGTTTAAGTACATTCAGATCGAAGCTAATGATTTTAAAAACGTAGGTACTAAATGTAACGGAAATTTTCAATTTTAGTTCGTTTAGAACTAAACTGGTTTTATCGTTCATCTTCTGCCCGTATAACGTCCACTGCTGAATATGGTCTCCTCCCGACGGTGGGATTTCGCTATAGTCACCACGCTTGGCCGCTTGGTTAGTGACCTAGTATGTAATAATACACATATGGTTATCATATTAGTTATTCAATTACTATAGGTGATGCTATAATAATCGGGACCAATGGCTTGGCTTAGCTTGCTTTCCGAGTCACGGAGGGTAGACCTCAACCAACTAGAATCTGGAAGAAATGTTAAATTTAAAAACAAAAAAAAATTGCGACCTCCGAGACTTAAAACAAGGAAAATAAATGAAACATTCGACTATTTAAAAAAAATTAATATTTACTACTTGAATCTCAGTTACTTTACAAAAAAAACTCTAATGTACGATATCCATAAAATTACCATAGCTTTTTATACCTCATAATTTTCTTTTCAAAATACAAACAAATATTAATACAGTCTATACAATATAACGGCATCGATAGAATTCAGTATGTTATTGCACCAAAACATCTCATTTCAAAAAAACATATAGCAACTACAAATAAAATCAGTATAAAATCTGCTGACCAAACATCCTCGCCATAAATGTACCTCATTTATAAGACTTTATCTCCTCAGGGTAGTAGACTGTGAGAAATGGATGATTAAACCGAAAAGCTGAATCCGACTTAAGCAACTGTGGTACTTTGAAACAACGGTAAACAAGAATATAAGACATCCGTCGTCAGATGGTTGGTTAGATGTTAAAATTTGTTCGTGTGCATATCAAGCTTATTTATGTTGACAGCAAGAAATTTAAACCTTGTTCCTTCAGTGAAAATTTAAATTGAATACATTTTCCTACAACAAAATTTTGGGTTTGCATTTTGCGTTTTGTGAATAGTATTTGTTTGTCTCTGGCCCGTTGAATTGTTGCTTGATCATTGGGTAATATGATTTTGTGCATATGAAGCTCATATATGCTGAAAGCCATTTTAAGTATTGCCTCTAACTTTCGTGAGTATTGTTCATATTTTGATATAAAGCCTCTTTGCCTCTAAGTGTTTCATAAAATTTACCGCCAGATTTTATATATTTTAGAATAGACTGTGTCTACCTGATCTTTGCTTTTGGTTCGTTAGAACTTAAAATTTGTTTGTGTGTATATCAAGATTATTTATGTTTACAGTAAGCAGAAATTTAAATATTATTCCTTGAGTGTTTAATTCAAGTTATAATGCATATATTATAATCTTAGAAACATGAAAAGGAAATATTATATTTACTTTGAGTTACTCGGAAGGAATCTTAAAGTCATACAAAGATTTAATCCAGAGCTGGAATCAAACCGACGATCTCCGAGATTTACGAAGTTACACAACATTTGAACTGAAATATTACTTCTGTTATAGTATACTCAATAGCAAAATTTATCGAAATCAACTTGTAATAGTAATAAACATATCTACTAAACAATTTGTATGCAAAAGCTAAGAGCAAATCGTATGGATAAAATGGTATAACAGACAAAATGGTAATATAGTAATCTTGACTAACGAAATGAGTAAATGTATGGCCCCCTAACTTTATCATGGCTACCAATTCCTCTCAACTAACTTTTACGATTACTAGAGCAAGCAGATGTATTTTATGAAGGTACCGTTCAGCCCGAATTAGTTGTAGTGGACCACCAGTTTTAGTTTTAAGGGACAAAAATAATGATAGGACATTTGTTTGAATTCGAAATATTAGATTCATGTATATGGATGTATGTTGTTTTTTAAATTATAATAAGACCTTTCCCGCAATACGAAAATGAATACTTATAATAACTTTACCAAAAAATCATTCAAAGACACAAAGTATGATCGCAGAACAATTATCTGTGTTTCACACAAAGAGTTGGTTATGTGTATCCTGGATGTAACCCGGGTCCGGGGTCTCAGAAGCAACTGTAGTAACCACTGAGCCAGTGCAATCGAAATGGATGTGTGTTTGTTACGGGATCAGTCTAGAACGGCTGAACTTGAAAATATATTTAAGAAGTCTAGATTTCCGTTTCCGTGGGAACAGATAAGGAAGCCCTATGTTTAGTTGTGGACAGCATGAAATTATGATGATGATGATGATGAATATCGATATCAGCAATACTTTTACTATTGACAAAACTTTGCTAGTTTAATATTAAATAACAATGAATTTCATATTAAACGGTGGAATTAAAAAACACATTTCAATTGAAACAACGTTTCTGGAATCACGCGCCGAGACAAACGTTAAGAAAAATAAATATCAGAAGCATAATCATATTCTTCACTTGAATTTTCCTACGCTTATTTAGAGCTCAGCTGTTTGGAACAATAACTTATACATGAAGCTTTGTTATACGCGTATGATATTATTTATCTTAGCACAGATTCTCGTAAGGAAGGCTCCTTACGAGAATCTCTTATTAAGTGGAGACACTCCCTCTTATTCCGAGTATTATCGAACTACAAACAGAAGTTCAATAGATGGGTGAATTGTCTGACATGTCTGATCAGCCTGGCAACTCCTTACTTCCCTTGTGTAGGGTTCCGTACCCGAAGGGTAAAAACGGGACCCTTTTACTAAGACTTCGCTGTCTGTCTGTCACAAGGCTGTTTCTCAAGAACTGCGATGGCTAGATAGTCGAAATTTTCACAAATGATGTACTTGTGTTGCCTCTATAACAACAATTAATAAAGATAAACATTTAATGGCTTCCATACATCAAACTTTTCTTTTGCATTTTTTTTTGCTCGTTATCCATAACTGCAAAAGGGAGGCGCTTGAAAATGGTACGGAACCCTTTGGCCGGTTTTTTGTTGTCTAGATAAACAGGCATTTGATCACAATCACATCTGATGAAAAGTGATGATGTGGAATACCATGGAGCATGCCTGCCTAGAAAATATCTATTAATTCTTGATTTAAAATGGCCCAGGTTGTAGCGTAGGAAAGACAAAATCGGGTAAGCAGTCCATTCCTTGGCGGTTTGCATGATGAGAGAAGAAGCAATTAGCCTCAACTAGGGAACCAAATGTTTAAGTTCCACACTAACCACCAGCGGTTACGACTAACCGGGCAACCCGGCCAATTAGGCAATGTCGGATTAGAAAGATTCTGCAACCGTTCTCCGACAGTCGTGTCTCCTTTGGACTGATCACCGACAGGACGTTTCGGTTTTGAGAGATTCGTCGATTGATCATTTCACCTACGGATGTTGCGCCGACAGAATGGTTCGCATTTGTTAGTTTCGACGACAGACAGGACTTTTCAACTATGGAATATTCGCCGTCAGATCGTTTTGTCTACGATTGTTTCGATGTGGCTTTTCCACTATTTAACTACAAAACCACCAAAAAGCTACTAGCTTGCTTCAAAGACATGAAGAAAGAAAATGTTTTATTAAGTAAGATTATAGAAATTAAGTAACTATAAATGTGTTATTAAGTTTTCAAAAGTTAAATGTACCTATTATTAGTTGTTTTCATTATATGAGGCGTGAATTATAGTGGAGGAGTGTAGTGTTCTAAGCTATTATTAGGTACTTATAATTATTTTATGGTGTCTATGGTCATAGACTATTTGACATAATGTGTCAAATCATGACAATATCATGTATTGTTTTATTCCTATACTAGCTTTAACCAGCGGCTTCTGTTACTTCTAGTACTTCCAAGAATATGTGTAGGTACAAAGTTTCATAATGATCTGATAAGTAGTTTTCGCGTGGAAGCTTAAAAAAATCATTACATTCACATTTATAATATTAGTAGGGAAGTCGGAATTTTACACTATATTACCAAATATTGTCCTAAATACTATGCCTAGCATTTCTACGGTTTTATTCGCGTAATGGCTCCCGAACTTCATGATAAAATATAAAATTTACTTCAATGTTGTTATGCACTTTTGATTAACGCACTTTTTAATTGTGAAATATTTTATGATATCCATCACAATTAATCCCATTTTTATAAATTGGATAAATGCTGATGGATATAATAAAATTAGATAAGGCTAGTGCTCTCGCGTAATTTAACAGTCAGTGTAGTGTTAAAATAGAATAGCTTTGAAGGTTATTATTAGACTTATTATAAAATTTCTGATTATCTTTGTGACAAAAATGCTTGGGATTAAATTACTCCAATCTTAATGTAAAATAAAGTATTTTGTTATTAGGTTAATAAAATATTGTGATGAATTATTATTAAATTTTAAAAGAGGGTTCTACTGAGTTTCTTGGCAGTGTTTCTCAGTAGTCACCAAGTCACGCACTGCACGGTAGGAGAAAAAATTTGACGATTCCAAACAAATGTAACCATTTTTACGGAATAAATGAAATTTGAATTTGGTTAAAAAAACATATGTGAGTGACTTCTGAGATCTGGTGTTCTGTGATCGATTCTCACCGAGGACAATTATTTGTGTGAACCACAAATAGTTATTCTGAGCCTGGGTGTGATTTGTGTATGTGAATCATAAATAATAATATAAATCTGTATGGTTTCACCCGCGTTACTCTGCTCCAATGAGCCGGAGTGTGATATTTTATAGCCTATATGTTTATCCAGCGTATACCTATCCCGGTGCAAAGTTACCTAGTTTTGGCGTGAAAGAGTAACAAAAATCCATCCTTCCATCCATACTTAGAAACTTTCGCGTTTATTATATTAGTAGGATTTATATTTCATGCAATTAACTAAGTAAGAAACAAATATGTTGACACATTTTAACAATTTTATGGAGAGAAACATACTTTTTACTTCGTAAAATAGGTTTAATATCATTGAGTTTATTGGACTGAATTTATTTCTAACATCAAACGTCAGGCATGTCCTTGTGATCCAACTCTCAGAAATAAAAAACGGTTGGTATCAACAAACAGATTTTAATGACCAATCACTTTAAGCGAGTCTTATGGAAAAATTGTGGAAATATCGACAAAAACATTATTATATACAATTTAAACCGTTTATTTTTGAGTAAGTAACTTCTTTGAGTAGTTTCTTTTAAGATTACTAGAAGTGTTTTGCATTCTACTGGTATTCTCGGTAACACCTCATGTTAAGCTAAATTGCTTGTGTTACGAGTGGGTTCACGTCGGTAGTGCAATAGTTGGGATTCGAACCGGCGACCTCAAGATCACAAGTCCGACGCCCTAGCCATTCGGCTACGGCCGCTTCAATTAATAAGTAAAAGTTACAATAGTAATAATTTTTATGTGTGGCAAGGTTTCTAGCTCAGTAAACGGTAAGTGGTAAGACACAGGACTTATTGTCAGTTGGACCCTTCCACTAGTACCTACAGTTTTTATGATTAGGGCGCGCGCAACTAGTATTTGATATACGGGCTGTTGATTATGTAACATTACTCTGTAGTATTTAAACAATATAGTAACATTGAGACCTGCTCGCTTTTACGTCCAGTGATTAGTAATAACCTCTTTAACTGCACATGTCCGCCCGAAAAAAAGGTATTTATAATACAACTTTCTATTGCTATGTTCGACTTTCCGAATTAAGGTACGGAGTAAATTCAGAAACTACTGATTTCCGTATAATTTTCACAAACCTTTTCACGAAGAAATCCTATATATACAGCCACACCCTGTTTATAATAAAAAAACACATACATACATAAGCTCACGCCTGTTTCCCAACGGGGTAGGCAGGGACAATGGACCTCCACTTGCTACTATCCCTACACACATCTTTCGCTTCATTCACTCTCATAACATTCTTTATACAAGCACGTCGGTTTAGGGGAAAAAAACACATCCACATTAAAAAACATATCTACATTAAACAATAGCTTCCTGTACGCGGTTACACTCACGAAGCTCCCGTTCCCGAGGGAAATTCATAATTAAATATAGCCTATGTTACTCAGGGATAATGTAGCATTCTAATGGTGAATGAATTATTGAAATCTGCTTAGTAGTTTTAAGATAAAATATAAATCTTAATAATATACTAACTCTAGCGTGGTTTCTACCGCATAACTCCCGGTCCCATATGAAATTCATTATTAAAAATAGCCTATAGCCTTCCTCGATAAATGCTCAAGCACTAAAATACTTTTTCAAATCAGACATGTAGTTTCTGTGATTCGCGCAATCAACGTGTTAATTAAATAACACAAAACCTCTTGGGTGGTGATTGTGCTCATGAATATGAACAACTTTTTCTATGAGGCCAACATTGTAACTCGAAGTAAAAAATCAGCTGTTCTAACAAATTGTCAATACCTACTCGACCAATATGTATGAAAGAAATGTTTTTTTTTTCGAGTTACAAAGTTGATCCCATATTAAAAGTTGTTCATATCCAAGAGCACAATCACCACCTAAGAGGTTTTGCGTAATTTAATTAACACGTTGTATAAGTATATATATGTTACGGCTAATAGCCGAAGTGCGGCTACACCTAGTTTTAGCCGGCTACAACTAGGTGCAGCCGACAACTTAGGTCAACCTTAATAAGTTCCTATAAGTTCCTCTAAGTTAACTCTAAATTAAACAATACCTATGCAAAGGACAAAAAGGTGTTGGGGTGGTTAAAAAAAAAATAACCTAAACCTAAACCAATGGAGTCGAACAGGGACTTATAAACGCATGTGGCCGACTGCACCTAGTTGTAGCCGGCTAAAACTAGGTGTAGCCGCACTTCGGCTATTTCCTGTAACATATATACCTATAAATTACAAAACTATTGAGCAGCCCTATTTATCAGATCAATAGCAATCAATTCTATTTCTAATAACAAAAAAAAAGCTTGATGGCTCTTGGTTCTGAGCCAAAACACAACACTTTATTATTGATGGCCATTTGTTTAGACATCGGGTGAAATGTTAGTTTATAAAGAATATGTAAATGGTTCCTAGTATAATGTATATTATGAGTGTTGTGTTATAATGTAATATTGATTTCCTTCTTGTTATTGAAGTAATGGACTATACAAATTTTATGGATTTGAATATACAATATTTGTTTATTTATTTATTTATAGTTTAGTACATTTATATTGTACATTGGTGGACTTAATGCCTAAATCATTTTTTACCAGTCGACCATAGTGTGATGCAGAGATATCATGGTAGGTGCACAAATGATTAAATATATACATATTTTACATAAGACAGGTGTAATATCAATACTATACGTTATTATACCTACAATATAATACTATCTATACAAAACCGTAATATAAATTCAGAAATGAAAGTTAATGTTGAGTTTCTGCGCGCCATTTCTTCGTAATAAAATCTTGAACCTTTTTGTTAAATGAAAAGCGACTCTTTGCCGTCCTGATTTCGAGAGGAAGCGAAATCCAGAGAAGAATAGACTGGATAAGAAAAGAAGAGTAAACGAAATCAGATCTGTGATTTGGACAATGAAGCAAACGATTGTGTGTAGAACGTAAGCTTAAGTTATGATTGTCGCAAAGAAACTGAAAGTGGGGAGATAGATACTATGGTAAACTGGGGCAGTCAAGTAAGTTAAACAGTGTAGTTAGAGCCCTGGAACATCTTCACTCACGGATGGGTAGCCAGTTAAGTTTAGTACGGAAAAGAGCCACATGACCATATTTATATTCTATATTATAACATTAAGTAAGTATAAAAGGAGGAAAGGACGACAGTGTCTTAGAAAGGAAGATGACATCAATCAAGTAGCAGGCAATACGTGGATGCGAAATGCACAAAACCGCACATTGTGGCAACTCTAGGGCATGCCTCTGCTGGAAAGCAGATATCTAATAAATACGCAGCAATTAGAATGAGTAAAAATATACGTAATAAAATATGACAGTAGATTAAGAATGCATATTATTATTTTTGTAATATTGTTGAATAAAGGCTATTATATTGTTGGTACATTTTACTGCCACGGGCCAATGGGGACCCGGTCATTGCAAAGGCATTCATGGGGCCGAAGCCAACATTGAATAGGCCTTTAATATCAAAGTGAGATGGCTGTATATTAATATTGTAGTTAACTATACTTTGATAAGATTTTCTTGCATCTTTTAAGTTTTAATAGAATGACGTATACCGTCGGTGAGTTTGCAATTTAGTGATGTTTCGTTTTTCAACAAGAACGTTATATTGTTAATCAAAACAATTAATTTAATATAATGCCGTGTGGTTTCCGGCTTAGAATAGACCACCTCATGTCCTCCCATGGGTGTCGTAAAAGGCGACTAAGGGACATATGGCTGATGGATGGGCAGCAACATCTATTAGCTCAAGGTTATCATCTTACTGCGATCACCAATCCATCTGCCAAGCGTGGTAAGTATGGCAATATCCCTCAACGATCCTGTCTTGCCAAGGTCTGTTACGAGGAGGCCCATGGTTAGCAGTGGACGTAAACGGGCTGTAGATGATGATGATGATGATAATGATGATATTTTTTCGGCTAAAATGGCAACTAACGTACCTAATAAATAATCTCTTCTGGTTACAGATGTTAATTCTTTCGAAGTTTTTTGCATAGCAACTATTTCTGATTAGAATTTCTCTAGAACTCAGTTAAAATTACAAGTTATATCGAAAACAAGGATATTTATTAAAACAAAATAATACGATAACAAAAAAAATATATATATGCGTGTAAAATTCCACAGAATCACATTGATTCAAATACCTGCAACGTAACATAATATTGCAACGTATCACTGTCATACGAAACTACACGAAGCATTCGTTTTGTTATCATCATCATCATCATCATCATCATCATCATCATCATCATCAGCCCGTATAACGTCCACTGCTGAACTGCTGAACATTCTTGTCCGGTGTAGGGATCGAAGCCACGAACTCCTAGACTCAAAGCGAGATTTATACTATTACGCCACGGAGGTTGTCTGTTTAGCTTAGAATAATATTACTCACTGACTATTTTTATTTAAGGAATAAAAATGAATTTAGCACAAAAAATATGCGCTGCTAAAAATGCAACGGTACAGAATGATTACGCGGCACAGCAATGTTACTACGGGGAAACTCTCCAGATATAAATAAAGCATTTATTACCCAAAAAAAATGCATACGGGCATTATTCAATGTTGGGCCTCTAGAATCATGTAGGCCTTTATTCAAATATAATAACTTACTCACGCTTACAGGACTATATATATTAGAAATATGCACTCACGTTAAGAATTTTCCTAATGAATTTATCAGTGCCCGTGACAATTCTATCATAGGTAAAAGAGACCCAACCAGGTTATTGATGCCTGCTTGCAGGACTTCACTTTTTAGAAATAACTGCTACTTTATGTGTATAAGAGTATTCAACAGGGTTCCAAAAGCAATTCGTGAGCTGCCTCTAATAAAAATGAAAGGCGTGCTAAAAAAATGGTTGACAGAACATACTTTCTATTCCATGAAAGAATTTTTTGAAACTAAATTTTAATTTAATTATAAATAAATAAATAAAATAAAATCCAATTTCACTAATTTATTAATATCTTATGTTGTTATGTAACCCTTTGCATTCCGCTGTGTCGGCGAAACATGTTGATCTATATAATTTTAACAACCATGTACCTACCGTGTTTCTGGCAAATAAATGTATTCTTCTTCTTCTTCTTCTAATGAATTTGAATATTTTGTTTCACAAATTTAGTAAAACCTCATAATGTTTTGAAGGTTTCATGGGAAGGTAAATCAAACAAGCATAATGTATGATGGTAACGTATTGCCACTGATAAGATAAAATATTACAGGAGATAAAAACATCGATGATGTAAGTGCAAGGTAAAGTTCACCGGAAAATTGATAACTTGCATACGTATGTAAGTTACTTAGTTGATAAACAAGGCCTAACAAATTATCAGGACCCAAGTACTACTGAGTTAAATGCCTGATGATGAAGTTGCAAAAG
Organism: Nycteola revayana; assembly: GCA_947037095.2. Classification (NCBI taxonomy): domain Eukaryota; kingdom Metazoa; phylum Arthropoda; class Insecta; order Lepidoptera; family Nolidae; genus Nycteola; species Nycteola revayana. The sequence goes on along the minus strand of OX344847.2, from coordinate 17,776,112 downwards.
CACCGTTGCTATCATCTAGTCAGCTTTTAAAAGTCGTATATATTACTTTGTTAGTACCACCGGGTTTTGACATCAAAACAATTGAGAGTGCACTTGTGTTTTACGCCCGGTGAAGTAGCAAAAGCCTCAGGGCTAACTACAAACGTCCGTGCGAAAAAAAAAGACTTGTTTCTGTTCACATATATGCACACTTTAATATGTTCTGCGCAGATGGCTAATCTCCTTAGAGATTGGCCGCTATGGTAGAAACCGTTTTCCCGACCATTATATGCGAACTAAACTGTAAACCAAGCCACTGGCCAAATCGATCCTGGCAGCATAATAAAAAGTAACATGTCCTAAAGTATCACTTTCTATGTACTTTTAATTTTTTTTGACGTATAATAGTCAGTAAAAGAACCTATTTATCATTTGATTGACTTATATGATACGTAAATACTCGAATTGCCAACCGAAAACCAGCGCTAGGTTTCGCCTAGCCTATTCTGAGGTGGCGACTTTTTCTGGCAGAACATGCAAGCCGTCTTATTGTTCATACTTTTAACTAAATGTTTGTTGTATAGTATAGTATAGTCTTGTGTGTTATGCTGTATTAAATGTATTTTCTTTCTTCTTTCTTTCTTTCTAACTCAATGTTATATATGCCATAATGGTCGATCGCACACAGTAAACAGTCGATTTTAAGTCTTATTAACTTCGCCACCCCTGTTATATGCCAATTGTACACTATACTTTGTTATTTGAAAATGGCTTACATAAGACTGAGTTTATCAGTAAACAAGGAAAATTCAATCTAAGATATAGCAAGTAGACCTTAGATGTTCTACATTATACATTTAGCCTATTGTTATAACAGTCATTTGTCTATCTATCATATTATTATGAATGGTTCACATGTTTCTATAACTGTAGGTACCTACGTCACTCTGATTAATTAATCAGAGTGAAATAGCGTTATATTTATATACGACCTTTGTGGCGTTTTGGTATAAGTCTCGTCTTAAATTTTGTAGATCGATTCCCGCTGCAGACAAAAGATCTTAGTATTGAATTAAAGATTTGTTGCCGGGTCTGGTTAGTTAAAAGACTATCGTCCATATCTCTGAAAGCATGTTAAGCCGTTGGTCCCGATTGTGATATCATCATCGACAACAATCGTAAACCATGCTGCCAGTTACCTGGTTTAATATGCTGTAAGTACATAATACTATTAACACTATGGCAACTACCATCTTAAGAGTGGTCCATGTTCAACAGTGGACATTATACGAGCTGATGATGAATTACTAAATAGAGAAAATTGGTAGAACAACCGGTACCTGGAGAACCCTAGCCTTAGCCCTAGCATCCCAACTCTTATCTCTTAATATTTTTAAAAAAGATGATGTTTATCTCAATACAAAATATACATTATTTTATTGTACAGCGCGTACTAAATGTTACGAGTAACGTATCGCTTTGTGCAAGGGTTTGTAAGCCGTAGTTAATTCGGCTATTGTTCTAACGACCATTTGCCCGGTTTTATCTAATCTGTAGTCATTCGTATTTAATGATAGTGCAATTTGGACACCGATTTTATGCGCGATTAGCGGGATTATCATCTCGTAATATGTCATGATTGTAGCCCTCATATAACTGCTATAACTTTTAAGAAAAAAGGTCGTGTTTTTGAGTAATTTGTAAGGTTTGTCTTGTTTTAAGATGGGTTTCTTCATCAGCCTTCATGAAGCTCTACCGATGAGTTTGGGCCTGCCATGCAGGAGGACTTGTAATAGTCACCACGCTTGGCAAGGGTTGATGACCGCAGTATTATTTTGTATTTACAACAAAACACTGCTGTCTATTTTTTGGTACAAAATTTTAATCGGCGTTGTTATAACAATTAAGATACACGCCTTAACGAGCCTCCCAAGGCATGGAGAATAGTAACTCATCCAATCAAATTCGATAGAGATTTTTTATATAAAGTAATGAAATAATATTTAATTGCTAAGTTTAAGGACAAATATAAACTTACCTACCTGAAGTACCAAATAGTCATATCTCAATCAAATTTAGTAGGTAGGCCTTTAAACATAGCCGTATATATTTCTTGGAAAATATTTTAAATTAAGTTATACAAAATCGAGTTGATGGTAAATTAGGAAAGTACATACTCCAAAAAACTTCGGCAGAAAAAGTTTGCTAATTTAGACCCAATATGGCGAGTTTTCGTCGCTTTTAGAAAGTAATTTCTGCAATATTTTTTTTCGGAAGCCTTAGCAATTACGCTGATAGATGTATTCACTCATAAGAACTCTGTATGTATGTACTTATCAAATGTATGCCTACACCTCTGTAATGGATGAATGAGCGGTAAATCTTTATTACAATTGGATCTGTTCAGTAGAAACCAACTGCTAAGTAGTTTTTTACGTTCAATTTTAAAGAGAGATCACAATAAAATGGTAGGTATATGTGATTGATATTACCAGTTCCACCAGTTGTTCTAGGTTCGCTGTTTAGCCAAAGTATTTTAGTTTTATCCTTTCAGCTAGCTTAATGATTAAAACAAGAATAAATCAATAAGTTTTAGTGTACTTTTTTCAATGTGGTATTCTTTTAGGTAAGTATACTTACGAAGTCTTTTTAGTCACTAACCCTAGGAGCCTAATCTACGCCTGCGAGGCGTACACGAAATCGAATTTCGTTTGTATATTTCTTACGGTTGAAGCTAACGTGTCGTGCTCTTTCGCCAACTCAGTGGCCGACAGGAACTAGCGGATGGTGCCTACATCATTAAAGTAAGTTCCGCTATTTTTTGATTTATCGAAGTATGGCACGCCTGCGAGACGTATGTTTAAGCTTTGTGTAACTTTTAACTAAGTTTGTGTGATTTTACTTTTGTTTGTTTTTCTTATATTTGAGGTTGATTTTCGGCGTTGTTTCAGGTATACTCTAAACGATTATACGAAGAGAATATTTAAGGCATTTTAAACATTGGGATTACATTTAAATAATGACAGGGAGATGAAGGAGGAAAATAACCCTTCTTTGGAAGATTGAGATTCCAGAGTTAAGGATGACCAATTATCGACGATGTTTAAAGCGAAGATGACTGAAAATTTAAACGATTCTTTTTTAAGTGACTGAAAACGCTTAATCCTTACAAGAATCTGGTCCTTTTGAAGAAACTGAGTCAGCTCGTGTTTACCGTGACGGTGACCGTGTTTCACCTGCCAACTCGCGGCAAATTTATCATGTTTGTGATTTTGTATTGAAAGAGTATTAACTCTTTCAATTAAGAAGTTGGTTATTTGATCAACTATTACAGGACAAACATCTCACAGAACGCCAGCTTAACATAGTCCGCACCTCTAAAGGTCCAGTTCGCATGTGCATAAATGTTTTTGATGCTGCACAAATTTTCAATTATTTCATAACCAATAAAATTTTCCATATCGTATTTTATAGCCTACTTTAAAAGAATAAAAATCGAGAAGAAGATTACGAGCCTATAAAATGTTTCCATTGATTTTGTAGAAGTTATATTTTTTTGATTCCAATCTATGTATATAATTTTATCGTAGTAATAAATAACTGTACTAATATGTGATTATAGTAAAAATTCATAAAAGTGTTGTTTTATTTCTAGTTTATACTTTAAATTTAAATTCCTGCCGTATAATATATCTAAAATAGGTCTATTTTTGCGTACAGATAGTAATTTATATGTGTACGTCTCCGAGACGTATGTTAAGGCTTTGTGTACTTCCGAAATAGATAAGGTTTCTAGGGTCAAGGATTTAATATTTTCAGGTTGTGTTATACCTCCGGCATATTGATAATAATATGTTAATAACATTTTAAACATTATAAAGTTTGTCTTAGCTAAAAATACGGTAACCTCTAAAACGGAAACAGGATATGATGGGTATCGAAGGTCTTCTAAAGTGAGGTAGTCTATAAATATAAAACATCAAAGTGGCGGCAAATTGAGTTTATCTCAGTAGCAAATAAATAAATTTGGTGATAAAATATCTGACCTAAATTTTGGTGAATTCTTGGAGGTTTTTTTTCAAATCAAAATTTCTAAATGGATTTATACGAATTTAAATGTTACCGTGTTTGTTAAGTTTATCAAAGCTGATATTACTTTTTGACCATCCACATTTGCTAACGATAAAATTTAAACAAAGAAGTGAAATCTAAACAAGCTTAATTTTAACGCTGCAGTTTTCTTCACTGTCTTTTTGTCATTACACCTGCCTACAACGACACAATTAAATGCAGCGTTGCGCCTTTTAAGGCATTACGTGTACTGTAAATAGCAACCCGTTTCTAAGAACTTCGGAATTATGTGAGAGACTAGAAGTTTTCCAGGAACTCTATGAAGCTCATTAAACTGTCAGAAAAGGACAGGGCGCGGTTGTCAAATGCATACAAATTATTATGACTATGCATTGAATAATTTCAATTTTACTACGTTGTCTTGACAACCTCCGTAGCGTAGCGGTATTTGACTCACTCCAAATCTTCTCGTAGGTTCGTTCCCCACACCGAACAAGACTTCTTTGTGTAAATTCTAAGATTTCTTTCCGGGTCTGGATAGTTGAGGGACTACCCTCCGCGCCTTGGAAAGTATGTTAAGACGTTGGTCCCGATTGACATCATCTATAACAATTTTATACCAGGGAACTGTGTTACAACATAATACTGCGGTCACCAACCCGGCTGCCAAGCGTGGTGTATATGGCAAAAACCCTCCCTCGGGAGGAGGCCCATATTCAGCAGTGGACATTGTACGGGCTGATGATGATGATGATAATTTCTCCCAATGGCTATCCATTGCGTGATACCTTGTCTATATCATCGTATCAAATTTAAAAACTTTTCGAGAAAATCGATTTAAAGTAGTTACCTCATGAAAAAGAAACCGTCGCTTGGGTTCGACTGACGCATATTAAAGTGAAATATTGAGACATGGGAGATTTGCTGAATAGCTTTCATGATAAAAGAAAATCTCTCTATAATAATCCTGCAAAATCCATGCAATTTTGTCTAAGGAAAATGACACATAGGATAATATCAATCTGCAACGACGATATATTGATCCTGTTGTATTTAATCATATTTATATAATAAATACTTCTTTTTACGAGTACAACGTTTTTGTAAAGTACAAAGTTAAAAAAAAAACATTTATGCCTAAAATTACAATCTACATTTCGCACACCCAGGCCAACAAAGACGTAAGTGCTGATACGTCAATATTTTTTTATTGCAGTTTTGAATAGTTTAAGTAAAGATACATGCGCTCAATTTTTTCCGTTACATTTCGACTAAAAATGAAGGTTTTATACCAAAAAAAAAATTCTTGGCGTCAATTAAGTTCAATATTTTTTCAATTAATGAAGTCGTTAAACCAACATAAGCACATAAAATTTCATTTAAATACACCTAATCATGCTTAGGTTTTTGTTTTATTAAATAAATCAAAAATGTTTAATTGTATCTTGTATTATGCTATTTAATGCCTAATAAAAAAACGATTTTCTTATAATAATTCCGATTACATCTCATTACAAATAAAAATAATCAAACAAAAAAAGGCGTATTTCCATGTTTATGGGTGCACTCGCACACAGTTTCGAAATAATCATGCTTACGCCTTTTTTCCATTCACGATTTGATCTAGTTGGCGGAAGTAATCACGAACTCGTCACATAAACAAGTCGAAAGCCCTGGGTACTTACCCTTACAACGCATGCGCGGGCGGGGATTGTTTATTTAGTTGTTATAACTCACGCGCCGCTCAGGGATTACAGCACGTAACTATTTGTATTTCCACGTTAAAAAGACGTTTGAACAAGAGTTTACAAATAATAAGTCGTAATTATACTTAGTATTGACTATTTTGCTCGTATTGGATTTGATATTGTTATACATAATAGTATTTCGGCGATGTATACACGATTAAAAAGTTGTCGAGCGAAGAAGATGCTGGATTTTGTATGTAAGTACCTACAGTTTATTCATTGCAATGTGTCCTAGTAGTGCTTGGTAGGCTTGTGATTGTAAGTACCTATACTTAGTTAATTTATTGAAGTTTGTTTCTTAGGTGTTCAATGTCGTAATTATGTATTCTAAATCTAGTGTTGTGGCGGGAAAATGAATGTCTTGATCGGTGACAATAGTGTGCTCTTAGATTTTCTTGTAATAATATATAGGTAGCTATTACGTATTGGGTTTATAAGGCCGGGACTCCGCCAAAGTTGAGACGAGCGGAGATGTGTTTGAATAACCAATCAGATTTCCACCGAAGCTAAGCGGAAAGGAGATGTGGATTTCTGATTGGTTATTCAAACACATCTCCGCTCGTCTCAGCTTTGGTGGAGTCCCGGCCTAAATGTACGCACTCTTCGGCTTATAATATTGATAGGTACCTACTCGTCAGACCGAACTGTTATAAAAATATGTATTCTTTCTCTCGTCGTTTCGTTTCGTCTGTCGGTCGCGTCTGAAATAAGTAGATAATGCCAATCCAGTACCGCCATTACATGTTTTTTTTTCAGGTGGTCGGGATACCCATGAATCTCTTAACATATCTGACAAAAGTGAAACATGTCCTTCGAGAACTTCTACAGATGCACCCAGATACCGAGAAAGTGCATCATCAAACGAAAATGGAGAACCCTTCTCTCCTGCAGTATCTGAGTATACACCTAGTTTAAATCGGAGTAGGTCTTCTAGTCCAGTTCAAAGTTTTAATATGACAATGACGTCTTCATTGGTGCGAGATGTTACGATGGCGCTAACGGATGCACATACTACGCCCCCAATGAGATCAGAAAAACTTTTTCATTTTAGCACTCCCTCTAAACATCACCGTAGTATTGATTTTATTTGTTCTCCTACTATAATTTACAAATCTAATAATAATGATAGTGTTTCAACCAACAATAATAATTCTGAACAGTGTGGATACATTGATGGTATTCACCCAATATTAGCGGGAGATAATTGTAATAGCTTAACAGATCTATTTAATGATAACTTAAACGATCAATCTTTACAATTACCTAATTCTCCAAACAGTTTACCATCAAACCCTATGTGTATACGCCGCGATGAATCCATTTCTATGGCAAATCTAACTGAGACCTACATGCCAATAGAACCAGTTGCAATAAACAATGACCTAGCAGAGATTAACAATATTAGTGATGATGATGAACGGGTTTATTTGAATTTAACTGTGGCGAATCAAATTGACAACGTAGAAAATAATATTAACCCACAAATATCTAGTACCACAGAAATTACGCAACCTAGTAATAGTATTGCTTCTCAAATATCCTATTGTAATAATCATAATGCTAATACTAATATTACTGCTGGGTCTTCTCGTGTTTTTCTGTCGTCGGAAAGTAATGTTAAATCTAGAAAGCGGGCAAGAAACATAAATGAATGGGCTAAATGTAAAAATAAAAAATTAAATAACAATGGTCTTGAATATCATAGTGTTAACACAAAGAAATTAAGGCAATGTAGAGAATTAGGTAACCCTTGCGTATGTAAGATGAAATGCTTTGACAAATTTACTCAAGCAGATCGTACTGAGCTATTTCAATATTATTGGAATATAGCAGACCATGAAAAACAATGGCTTTATATCCTGAACAATACAGAAGTTGAACAGCCTAAAGTTATCAAAGTTCAAAGAAAGCGGGATAGGTCTCCTACACTAATTTACTATCTACCATAAAGATGGTAAACTTACAAAACTTAGAGTATGCAAAGTAATGTTTTTAAATACTTTAGGTATCAAAGAAAAAACTGTTTACTCTGCTATGAATAAATATACAAATAACTTGCAAATAACGGATTTACGGGGCAAACATGCTAACCGTCCCCACAAAACAAGTGATGAAACTGAGCAAAGTGTAATACAGCACATAAAATCATTCCCATGTATCGAATCACACTATTTAAGAAAGCAAACTAGCCGTCAATATCTCGCCTCTGATTTAAACTTGGCTAAAATGCATCGATTATATGTAATTTGGATGTCGGAAAATTTAAACGCAGTAAAAGTAGCCAGTTTATACCAATATAGTAATATTTTTAATTCCCAATTTAATCTTTCATTTTTTAAACCAAAGAAAGATATGTGTCAAATATGTAGTCTTTATGAAAATGCTGATGTTGACCATAAAATTAAACTAAAGGACAATTACGAAAGCCATTTGAAAAATAAATCCCTGATACGCAAAATTAAGGATGACGAAAAATCTTCATCAAATCCTGAGACTAAGACTGTCGCTGTGTTTGACTTGGAAAAGGTACTAAACTTGCCACAATCCAATGTGGGTATTTTTCATTTTAAAAGGAAATATCCAGTCTATAACTTCACGGTATACAATTTATTATCTTTACAAGGATACTGCTATTTGTGGCATGCACAGATAGCCAAAAGAGGGGCTAACGAAATCTCAAGCTGTCTCTATGACTTCTTCAAAAAAGAAGCTCTCAATGGTGTCAAATCAGTGTCTTTATATTCTGATAATTGTTCGGGCCAGAATAGAAAACGCTATATATTTGCGATGTACATGCACGCTTCTCGTACACTTAATTTGGATATAGTTCATAGATTTTTACAAACAGGTCATACCCAAAATGAAGGGGACTCTATGCATGCCTGCATAGAGAAGAATTTAAAAAATAAAGTCGTTTATACACCTGACCAATTATACGAAATTATTATGAATGCTAAGGTCCACAAGAAATTTGTTATGACTGAGATGTCCCAGAATTTGTTTTATGATTTTAAATCACTAGCGATTTTGAACAAAAATTGGCTGAAAGATACAAGAGGCGAAAAAATATATATTTCAAAAATAAAAGAAATTAAAATTAGTTCTGAAACTCCTGATAAATTATTTTACAAATATGATTTTGAGCAACCTGATTACTTTGTGTTAGATACTTTAAATTATAGTTCATCTAGAACGCGCAAATCAAAATCAACACGATCGGATCCTGAGCTCAAAACTGCTTACGACCAATTATTGCCAGTGTCAAGTGCACTGTACAAAGATTTAAAAAGTCTTTGTGACTCAAATGCTATTCCGTTACATTATCAAGGTTTTTATAGGAATCTAGTGGCTGAAAACGATACCCGTAACTTTTTGCCAAGCGATGATTCAGATGAAGACTAAATTATTATTAAAACTGTATTAGTAATTATAGTTTGTTATATCGATGATTGTACGTGTGTTTTCAATCACAAAGTTGGAGAATACTAATTAGGCTTTTTACTTTATTGTACGAGTATTAAACTTTGTTATTAATTATTATCAGTTATTAATTTAAAAATTTGTTAACGCTGGTTCAAAGGTTTAAACTAATAACTATCATTGGTAGGTACTCAAGTTTTAACAACGAGTTAATTATTATTAGAGGGATAACTAACCATTTTTACAATAATTAAAATTCTTTAACACAATTCATTAGAATAAATATTTCATACTTGATTGACTTTAATAAAATAAGTCATAAAAATAATCTCATACATAAAAAAAAACATTTTAATAACTTTAGTACCTACCTATAAGAAGTACGTAAACACCAATAATTATGATTAATATAAATGAAGATTAATATTTTTGTTTCAATACTATTATTCTTTTGTATGTTTAGTAATTTGTATAATAAATAATTTTAAGATTTTTGTTGATGCCAGTTTTTGAGGTCTTTCTAAGAATTTGTATTTAGTTACCGTTCTGATTTAAACTTATCAGAAAGATTATAATTCCCTGTTAATTTTATTATCTTTTATCAGGTTCTGTTATGACTATTATTATAATAAAGTGCAATTTTCTAAAAACCTTTTTCATTACACCACGGAAATATATTTTACCTAGAAACTTAAAATTACTTACAGTTATGGTTGAATTGAACATACTGTAAAAAAAGCCCGTATTTGGACTTAACTCTATATTTTAGTTTTATGTTTTAATAAACAAAACTGTAAAAGCGTCATACAATTCGACGTTTAAAAGAAAATTAGGCAAAAAAGGCCTTAAACAGTACTTAGCCTCTGTATTTTATCATAGTATAAAACTTTGTAACAGACGTAAGCATGAGTAGTTACAGTAAAAAAAATATTTAAAAAGCGATGATTGAAATAAAAACCATTACATTTGAGGATTGATCTTAAATAAATAAGGAAAACGTATGTAAAACATTAAACATTAAATATTAATTACTAAGATAATTTAAGGTGTTTTGAATATAAACAAAAAAAAAGGTTGTATTTTTTACTATTTTTTGATATATAACAAAAGATCATAGAGTCAAAAACGAAGTAGATATACCTGGTTAAACAGTTTTTTTGCTACCCTGTAAAGTTAGTGAATTCCTCTTACGCCTTTATTGGCCTGGGTGTGCGATTTATGGTTTGGTTATGTATTTGTGCCTTTTGGTGTCGAAACACACCAAAAGACGAGCCAAGTTAATTTATAAATACCTCGCAGCGGCCCTCTTTAGTGCGGCACGTTCTCCGAGTGCTGGTTTTTACTTTGCACAGCAGGTAAGCATTGCCATCCAACGGGGTAATGCTTCCAGCATTCTGGGAACCTTACCAAGTAAAATAGATTTAGAATAGTAGTATTTTATAAGTAAGTTTTATTTTAAATTAGCTACTTTTGGTTTTATATTATGTATTTTATACATCTACATTTATTTGATATCATCTTATTTGGCGACTACTGAGAAACACTGCCAAAAAACTCAGTAGAACCCTCTTTTTCAAAAATAATAATATTTTACAATATTTTGTAATTTGCATTGAAAATTACTTCAAGTTTTGATATACACTATACCTATTATGATATTATTAAGAGGCATTATAAAGCTTATCGATCTACTAAGCTGTAACTTGACTTTGTGCTGCATATTATTATCAAAATGAGATATACGTCAGTCATCGTGATAATACTGTCTGCATGATAAGAATTTTACCCGATATCATAAACGTGCATTCGTTATTTCATTTTTAAATCACATTAGAGGCGTTGGCCTAGAAAAACTGGAGACGAGAGCCTAAAAAAACTGATAGTGGTTGGAAACACAGAAGGCAAAAGATCACGCGGTCGCTCACCATCAAGATGGACCGATCAAGTTAAAGACTCGTCATTCTTGAAATTACACACGAACGTGAGAGACGCGCTGGACAGAAACTGGTGGAGACAGATCATCCGCTCTAGGTGCAACTCTGATGCTGACCACGATCCTCAGATATGAGGGACCGACTAAGAAGAAGAAGAGGCGTTGAATGTTTGTCTAACAAATGAAATCAACATCATCAACCCACATAACGTCCACTGTTGAACAAGGGCCTCCTCCTAAAGGTTGGTTTTGTCAAAGTCACCAGGCTTGGTAGGAGGGTTGGTGACCTCAGTATTACGAGTATGTCATTATACACAGGGATACGCTGCTGCCCGCTCTTTGTACCATTGTTACGAGTAAAGATAAAACAATTGGGAACAACGGCTTGACGTTTCTTCTGTGGCACAGACGGTCCCTCAATCAACCAGACCCGGAAAGAAATCTAAGAATTTATATAAAGATTTCTTATTCGATATGGGGATTAAACCCTCGACCTCCGAGACTTATATACATACCAATATTTCATACCTATAGCAATATTTTGCACTCGTTATCATCTTAAAGAAATTTAGTTCAGTAATTGATAATAGCCACCACAGTTATCAAGCATGCTTCGTTTACTAAATGGAACTGACAACTTCAAGTCTACAACGAGATCTTTTGCACAAAGTAAATTCTCTCAAATAGTCTTTGTCGAGCAATTTTCTAATCTGTCAACTTCAGCTAACAATGGGTTAATTTATGCATGCAAGGTTCAATCTACGAAATTTCAGCTCGAAGTACGACAAGAGCTGGTTATGATTGGATCGAATCAACTTTGATTGAACCTAAAATAGACTTGATTTTTCATAGATAAAATTATCAAATTTTAGCTTGCGTTATGAAAAATAGAGTCTCTATTTTTTATTCCCGATGAAATTATATTATACATAATGACTTTATTAAATACATTTGAACAAAAATAAGCTTACTAGTATCCACTTCGAATTAAAAGCATATTATATTTTTTTATTAAAAAATATAATAGAACTAATCGTGAATAAAATACGTAACCAAAAGTAACTAATTAAAAATAAAACTAACTTATAAAATACTACTATTCTAAATCTATTCTACTTGGCAAGCTTACTTAGTTTAGGTTTATTTTCTTTTATTTCTTTAATTATTTGGTCAAATAACATAATAAGAGATTTGTGTCACTAAATTGCATTTGTAAAGTAAAGGCGAAAACACATTATTAAAACGCCACGCCACGCCACCTGTGCATCAGTACGTGTGTGGCGTCGTGTCGGGTGTTCATAGTGTGATTCTGGTCTATAGAAAACAATACATTTGATTCGACTCAACACGCGTGGCGTATCGTCGGGTTGCGTGGCGTTTTAATAATATGTTTCCGCCTTTACAGGCGATTTAATAGTTATACATTAATATTAGAATTTACAGAAGTTTATTATTAATGATTTGCCTAAATGCCTTTGTAATTTAACAGTTGGCGCAAAATAAGTGAGCGATTTTTAAAGTCCTGTACCTAATGTATACGATAATAATTAAAATATCTATATATGTTTTGTTAACATGTCATTTTAATATATAATAATATTAACAAGTGCCTAATTAAAGCTGCTACATCATAAACGCAATAAAACCTATATATAAATAAAAATATATACAAATAGGTATATTGGATGTACCAATATATGTATACTATCAAGCAAAGTAACAGCTTATGCAAAATGTATGTAGGTATACTGGTATATGAACCAAACTTTTCTTTTAATATTCTACTTGTTTGTTTCAGGTACGTGTTCCAGTTAGATAAAAAAAGACTACTGATTTCAAAGGAATTTTATGTGAAAACTTATAGGTAAATACAACGACTCAACTTGGCTTCTTCTACTAAGACTAATTTTATTTTAATAGCAGGCCTTATTATTTAAAGATTAGTTTAAGCTAGCTGGTTAACCGTTGAAAGATAAACTTAGCCTAATACTGTTTCATTATTTCAATTCCGATAATTCCATATTTGATGCATAAATAACCAGTTAAAACCCCAAGTGGAGTAAACTGCACATAACAAACTATCGCATTTTTCATCAACACTCTAACATAATAGCATTTCTAAAGTCAGTTTTTATCAAAGCAACATTCCAGAAACTTTGTCAATAATCATCGTCATCAGCCCGTATAGCGTCCACTGCTGAACATGGGCCTCCTCCCGAGAGGGAGGGTATTTGCCACGCTTGGCAGGCGGGTTGGTGACCGCAGTATTATGTTGTACCACACAAGAAAACGCTGCTGCCCGTTCCTTGATATACGATTATTGTAGATGATGTTATAACAATCGGTACCAACGGCTTAACGTGCTTTCCGAGGCACGGAGGGTAGTCCCTCAACCAACCAGACCCGGAAAGAAATCTTAGAATTTACACAAAGATTTTCTTTCCGGTGTGGGGATCGAACCCACGACCTCCGAGATTCAAGGCGAGCCAAATACCGCTACGCTACGGAGGTTGTCAATAATACACGTGGCAAAAGTGGTTGTAATTATACTAGGTCGGGAAAAAGACATGCATTCAATGATAGCTGACCTAAATGACTATAATATACCGCCTAGTTATTAGAAATTCTGGAAATAGCAAATTTTGAAATCAAATTACAAGGCACGGAATCAAATTCTTGTTAGAGATCTAAATTTGCATGTTTGGAAATCGAGTTATGTATTCGTGTGTAATTAGAAAGAGATGCAAAGGTTTTTTATGCTGAAAATCACTGAAAATTGTGTTTTGCTTGTAGTGTATTGAATGCATTTCTAAATAGCAATGCTTCATAACTTTCAAACTTTACCGCTTTATAATAATAGTTTAAAACTATAGTGATTTATTTACGATAACTACGAGCAATACAACAATCTCCGTAGCGTAGCGGTATTTGGCTCGTTTTAAATCTCGGAGGTCGTGGGTTCGATCCCCACGCTGGACAGGAAATCTTTGTGTAAATTGTAAGATTTCTATCCGGGTGTGGTTGGTTGAGGGACTACCCTCCGTGCCTCGGAAAGCACGTTTAGCCGTTGGTCCCGATTATTATAACATCATCTATAATATTCGTATATGAACGGGCAGCAGCGTTTTCTTGTGTGGCACAACATAATACTGCGGTCACCAACCAGTCTGCCAACCGTGGTGACTATGGTAAATACCCTTCCTCGGAAGGAGGCCCATGTTCAGCAGTGGACGTTATACGGGCTGATGATGATGATGATGACGACGAGCAATACATCTATAAAACAGTTTAGTCGACTTTATTTCTACCGGGATCTTACTAATAATTTCAGGTTTCATTTTTTAATTAGGTAGGTACGTATTTTTATCGTTACGATTTTCACTCTATGTCAGTAAAAAAAAAAGATAAAATATCTGTGACTTAGACATCTATTTCATATACTTACATATCACGCAATATTATTTTCAAGACGGTAAATAATGTCTTCCAGTATAATGTTTATAAAAAACTATTGCCTTATGTGTTTTTTAATAATAAAAATTTAAGATAGTTACATAATTTTCATCTCGGTTATCAAATGCATGTTTGCAAAGACAAATATTATTTAAATACGGGAATTAGTCCCTGAATTACAGGTCAACCTAGTTCGGAGACCAGCGTCCACATGAAATGGAAAAATATCAACTATCTGAAATAAGCGATTATTAATAACAAAATTATGTGTAATAAATAATAAAATAAAATAAAAAGAAAACGAATTAAACAAAAAAGTACTTACGTAGGTAGTAACAACAATGAAAACCTCATAGATAGTGATATGCCTACTACAAATTATAGCCATTACTACATCAATAGACTATTTAACGTTCGCGTGTCAAAATTATATAATGCCATAAACGGCCACCATCAGTCCCTAATTGCTGTAATATAGTGAGCAAACCACAAGGACGGTGCGTTAACAAAATATCTAAACAGAATTCAATTTACTACTCTCAAATATTTTAGTGTAATAAATCTATTTAAAAAAATAACATAATATTTATACTTATAATGTTTTTAACAAATGAATATCGGTATTCTTATTCTTCTTTTTAAATAAATTATTCATTAAATTACTCTCCAAAATGTAAATTATTTGAAATCGACTCGATTGCCTAATTGATTGAGTCGTTCTCAAATTATGTGCGTTTCCTTTTCTAATTTGTTTGTTATTTTATGAACATTTTAGGAAAATCCACAATTTTTTTTTGGCTTATAATATACCACCCCATGTCTCCCCATGAGTGTCATAAGACATGACTAGGGACATACAGTTGATGGATGGCTGTAGCAAGCTTAAGGATACCATATTAAGTACTACGATCACCACGATCACCCGATCTGCTTGACGTATAACGTCCACTACTGAACATATGCCCCTCCCGAGGAAAAGTTTTGCCATAGTTACTACACATGGCAAGCTGGTTGTTGACCGCAGTATTCTGTTGTACACAGGGAAACGAGGCCAATGGGCATGACGACAAAAAAAATATATTTAGTCCGTCAGTTAGATTACCAAAAAATATTGGTCACGTATTTTTTTCGTTCAAACAAAATATAATGAAGATACTATAGATATTTATCACAAGGCAAATATATTAAATAAAAGCAACTACTAAATTTAGATAATAATATTATGCATTATTGATAGGTACGTATGTCATGACGTATGTGATCATATTGATTGGGATTTTTATTATATTGTCTTTCTCATAAGTACAGTCAACTAAAGGATTACACCGTCAGTATCAAATAATGTCAATAAATATGTTTATGTCACTACCACAGCCGGTAATTCTTAATGAGTGAAGAGTTGCTGGTAGCTGAATACAAATATTCGTAATAGTAAACTCTTCTCATAAACTTGTACATATAAATTTTAAATGCGTTTCACAATGTGCAAACCTATATCTTTTGTTGACAGAATTACCCAATTTATGAATAACTAGCTTCCCGCGCGCGGTTTCACCCGCGTAACTCCCGTTCCCGTGGGAAATTCATAATAAAATATAGCCTATGTTCTTTCTCAGGCTCTAGACTATATCTGTACCAAATTTCATTTAAATCGCTTCAGTAGTTAAGGCGTGATTGCGTAATAGACAGACAGACAGACAGACATTTATAATATTAGTAAGGATTATGTCATCATTTGATAAAACAATACAATTATTAGTGCTATTTGGATGAATGTTTAATTGTCAATGCAATATCTAATTAATAATTTAAATTCAGGAAGCAGATCAAGTCAGGTTCAAATTGATTGTTAATTTAATTATATTAGCTACATAATTAACCTTCTCCACCAAGGTGAAAACATCTGCGGCATATATATGTTACGGCTAATAGCCGAAGTGCGGCTACACCTAGTTTTAGCCGGCTACAACTAGGTCTAGCCGACCACATGCGGTTAAACTTAGATCAACCTGAATAAGTCCCTGTTCAACTCCATTGGTTTAGGTATAGGTTTTTTTTTTTTTTTAAACCTCCTCTACTTATATTTGTGCCATGCATAGGTATTGTTTAATTTAGAGTTGAACAGGGACTTATTGAGACCTTAACCTAAGTTTAACCGCATGTGGTCGGCTAGACCTAGTTGTAGCCGGCTAAAACTAGGTGTAGCCACACTTCGGCTATTAGCCGTAACATATATATAAATCTCGGAGATGTAATCCCCACGCTGGAAAATAAATCTTTGTGTTAATTCAAAGATTTCTTTCCATGTCGATAGGTTGGTTCAGGTACTTAACTCCATGCCTTGGAAATCACGTTAGGCCGTTTGTCCTGATGGTTATAACAAGCGGGTATCAGCGGGACCAACGCCATAACGTGCTTTCACGGAGGGTAGGCCCTCAACCAATCATAAATAAATTTTAGATTTTACACAAAAAATATGAACTTATATCGCTACGCCACGGAGGCTGTATAGGAATTTATTGTAATCTGGTTTGAAACGAGATCTCTTGAATATACTGATTTTGTTTTAAACAATTTGTTTTTTTTTCGGATGGACACGTTTTTGCTAAACAAAGCCTTTGCTACTTCACCGGGCATTAATACATGTATGCAGTGCTCCAGCTTTTTTTTGTGCAGCGCGATTCAGTGCGTCCTAACAATATAGTTTTCGATATGTTGATAGAAAAGATGCAAAACTATACAAAATTTTACATAACTGTGAATTTGAAATTGGTAACACTTCTTCCACTTCTTCCATAGACACAAGTAGCTATATAAAATTACGCATAAGATGTCAACTTTTGTTTTTTTAATTAATTTAGTCTTTTTTATTTATATATATACTAGCGGCCCGCCCCGGCTTCGCACGGGTGGACTTTTATACCCTACCCCTGCCCTACCCTACCCATACCCTAACCCTACCCTACGCCTACCCCTACCCTACCCTACCCTACCCTACCCCTACCTTACCTTACCTTCTCCCAGTTCTTAGCTACCTCCCTACCAATTTTCAGCCAAATCGGTTCAGCCGTTCTTGAGTTATAAATAGTGTAACTAACACGACTTTCTTTTGTTTTTAAAATGTATTCTGCTATTCGGGACGGAAACAAATCCAACAAATCAAAAACCATGGCAATCGGTCCAGCCGTTCTCGAGTTATAAGTGTTGTAACAAACACGACTTTCTTTTATATATATAGATACTAGCGGCCCGCCCCGGCTTCGCACGGGTGGACTTTTATACCCTACCCCTGCCCTACCCTACACCTACCCTACCCCTACCCCTACCCTACCCTACCCCTACCCTACCCTTCCCCTACCCTACCCCTACCCTACCCCTACCCTACCCCTACCCCTACCCCTACCCTACCCCTACCCTACCCCTACCCCTACCCTACCCCTACCCTACACCTACCCTACCCTACCCTACCCCTACACTACCCCTACCATACCCCTAGCCTACCCCTACCCTACCCCTACCCTACCCTACCCTACCCTACCCTACCCTACCCTACCCTACCCTACCCTACCCTACCCTACCCTACCCCTACCCAAAAGTATCCTATGTCCTTCTCCCAGTTCTTAGCTACCTCCCTACCAATTTTCAGCCAAATCGGTTCAGCCGTTCTTGAGTTATAAATAGTGTAACTAACACGACTTTCTTTTGTTTTTATAATGTATTCTGCTATTCAGGACGGAAAAAAATCCAACAAATCAAAAACCATGGCAATCGGTCCAGCCGTTCTCGAGTTATAAGTGTTGTAACAAACACGACTTTCTTTTATATATATAGATATATAATTTTTTTATCTTATTGTTACAATCTCCTTGGCATAAATATTGTGAACTTAAACAAAGGGAACAAACTGGCTCCTGCGATACAGTATTTATTCCCTGATTCCTACACTAGTGTAGGAATCAGGGAATTCTAATAGATACTGTATGTGTAATATTTGTGTCAATTTTTAATTAAAAATATTTTTAATTTAATTCATTTTTAAGTGGGAAACAGAACTACACTCGTGATTTCATATTTACGGTTATAGCATCTGAGAGAAGTTGTCCTGTTGTTTGAGGTTCGATTCCCACTACTGTGTACCGCAGATAGTCCTTGTGTATAAGTTACAGCTTTCAAAGCATTTATGAAACTACCTGGTATTTCTTCTTAGCTAACAGTTTTTCGAGTTCTCAAAAGAACTTTTGGGAGCTCAAAGTTGTTAGTCCATTGCGCAACGCCTGAACGCTAACCAGTCGCGGCCGCCCAAAGGTTTTTAGGTACCCGTATTTGCTCATACATTTAAGCACTGATAAAAGAGATTTCTACGCCGGACATATTAACCTTTCAGCGTAGAAATCCATGTTATCAACATTGCCTACTTTGGCTTTTATATCTCATAAGATTTTATTGAGGTATTTATTTTGCATTTCAGCATAATAATAGAAGAATATCGAACTTATTATTTACCCTTGTGAGCTAGGAATTATAATAAAATTATCCATAAAACTGATATGTAAAGCCTTTTCTACGTATATCAGGGCCCTTTAAACTATAGCTATCATCCTGTCTTAATGGATTATACTTTTTTTTTTCGTTTTCCGGGGGTAAATGCATTTACGTATTGCCACCGCCGCTGCAGCGTATTTATTCGCGCGCTGGCGATGGTGTATATGGGACTCGCTCTCTCCATAGCGTGGTATGCTACACTCATACCACGAGGAGAGGACCCTACACCACTAAAACCCGCCGGACAATCTTCCGATCGTTCATCCGGCCGTTATTATTGGTTTATCCTGGCTGATATGTTTTTAATGTTATGTGGTTCGTTTAGATATTCCTCTAAAGATTGGGTCGCTTCTTTAAACGTCTGAATATATATATTTATATTTCAGATATTTTTATCTATATTGGTGTTATGTTTATAGAAAATTGGATATTATACTGAGAATTGAGACTAGGGATAGTATACTCTAGCAATAACAGATATACTTAATACAAAATCGAGATAAATTTCATTACCTATCTAATTTAAAAAGACAAAATATCTAGTGTTAATTAAATTTCATTATTATAATTAAGTTGGAATATTTTTTTGAATATTCGCTATTCCAAATTCCAACTACTAATAAATAATATGGAAAACATTCAAGGATCTTCGGAGTCAAGAGCTCTAGAAGTTATTCTCCGTGATCATTTATCGGAACGATATGAAAAATAAAACCTTCAGTAAAATTATTTCATTCTCAGCAATGTTATGAGGAAATAACTTAAGGAATCTATAGTTGCCAATATTTATATAAGCGTAGCAAGGTCATAAATAACTTGATTGAACTTCGAATACTCTTCTACTATCAGTTGACCTACTATTCCATTTAATAGACATCTAACACATGTTATTTGCCATCAAATAAATATATAAAGCAAATCCATTTATTGCAATGTAAATGATGTTTATTAAGATAGCATTCCAGATAGCTAGTTAAAAATGCTTCTATTTTCTTTTAAATTTGGGCGCACTATTTAAATTAATTAATTTTAAACTCTTGTGGGATTGAATGAAAATGAAAAGATTAGAAAAGTCTATAGTCTCGAGATAATTGGATCGACAGTTTTATTACAAATTAAAATACCTAATATTAAAGATCTAAACATATAAACCATCGTAAATTTGTAACACAAAGCAATTCTTACAATAGGTAGGTAACAAAGAAAAATCTCTTGAGGACATACCTATGCATGTTTGTGACGATTAATTAATAAACAGCATTTCTAACATTCTTTTCCAGTATTTTCTAAAAACATTCTTACTGAAGCGAACATTTACCATCAAATCCCTGAAGATTCCTTCAGAGTCACTAGAACTACATATAATGGAAGATGTTTTCGTAATATAATGTTATTTTAGAATGCAGGTTAGTGGATTTGTTATTTCCTTGAATACCAATTAAAGTATGTAACAGTAGAATAAATGTTAGTAACAAAATATTTGTAGAATGCCTATCCAGGATGTAGTGGTGCACTGAAACAATATATTACTAAGCAACGCTATGCGCGGAATATGCTAGGTACATAAGATACGGGGCAACTTGTATAGTTGAGTGGGTCACAAGTATTTGGCTGTCGCACGCATCTGATTTTTTTTTCTTTAAAAATAAACTATATATAACTAGCAACGCTTTGCCCTGAATATACTAGGTTTATAAGATACGGGGTAAAATTGTATATTTGAGTGGATCATAAGTATTTTGCACCCAATCTCGCACGTATCTTGTTTTTCTCTAAAAGTACGCATGGATATTATACCGTTTATGGGAAGGTATACTTAGTAACTGAGTCACTAGCTTTAGCAAATAATCAGTAATTATTTAAGTAGTTCGTTGATTTTACACGGTAATGGCAGGTTCACACTTTTTTCTCATACTAGGGGTTTGCTGGAAAGAAAATCATTTATGATTTAAGCTCCCTTTCGTCACAGATTAATAAATAGTAACTACGTACATTCGTGCAAATTGTATTTCTGCATAATATATGTGTTTTTTTTTTGTGCAGAACATTACCAGAAATGTGAAAAAGTTGCAATGCTACTGAGAAATAAAGATAACGCAATGTTGATGAACCAAGCAAGATAATATCAATGAGAAGGCATCGTACTCACTTAACTTTTATCTTAATGATACCTCATTTATATTGCTGACGGTACAAGAAACTACATATATATGGTGTAGACCCACAGTCAATGGGTATATCGGCTCAATGTTTTGTTACCATCTGATTGGCGGCTGGTCGATATAAATTAATATGTTTTCAGTGAAAATAAGTCATCCGGATAAATTATATTCAGCCCGACTTATATATTACAAGGTACCGATTGGCGAAGGCGATTCCATACACGTAACTCCTGTTTCCGTAAGAACTTCATCATTGAATATAGCTTATAGCCTTTCTTGACAAAGGGGCTATCGAACACTGAAAGAAGTTTTCAAATCAGACCACCAGAAGTTCCTACGATAAGCGCGTATGAGCAAACAAACGAACTTTTCATCTTTATATATATATATTAGTATAGATAGTAAAAGGGCTGCAGGGGCTGCATTTTCAAAAAAATCGAAACTAGTTTAAATTGTGCCCTTTTTCATTAAGACGGTAGAATAAAAAACAATTTATACAAAAATATGAAACACAAATTTTGCAGCGGTAGCGAAAGTCCAACATACTCTGTTGGACTTTCCTCTCTATAGCAATGATATACTGATCATACCACGATTCGGTCTAACGGTAAAAGCACCCCTGTTGCTTCAACGAGCGCCAGGAATAGAATCACCGGGGATTGCACATACATGGCATCCGCAAACGTATATCATACACAACTTCTAATTACCTAGGTATATATACAAACTTCTTTGGTTTATTGAGGGGACGCTCCGTGCCTCCGAAAGCACGTTAAGCCGTTGGTTCCGATTGTTATAAAATCATCTATATCAATCGTATACAAGAGAACGATCAGCAACGTTTCCCGGTGTACGGCGTTTTACGACATAATACTGCAGTCACAAACTGCCAAGCGTGTTGACTATGGAAAACCCTTCCCTCTAGAGGAGGACCATGTTCAGTAGTGGACCTTACACGGGCCGATGACGATAATTATGATATATTGTACTAGCTGCCCGCGCGCAGTTTTACCCATGTAACTCCCGTTCCCGTAGGAACTTCATAATTAAATTTCTTGTAGCCTTCCTCGACAAATGGTCTATCTAATATTAAAATATTTTTTCAAATCGAATCAGTAGTTCCTGAGATTAGCGAGTTCAAACAAATAGAGAAACTCTATATTAGTATAGATTCGACACAACCCAAACGTAGGGTTTGTAGTAAACAAAAATAAATCACACAATATAAAAATGAAAACAAATAGCAACAAGTATAAACCAAAACAATCCACTTAGTATAAAAGTGTCATTTTTTGATATACGACTTGTGCTTGTCCGGTAACGATATATGTTCAGGAAATCAACGGAGCAGCCGTCCCGCTAACATCCGGCGGCCTACTTATAGGGATACCCTGATACTCGCATTCACACACCGACTCACACACTGACACACACACACTTGTGTTAACACCGCTTATGAAACGGAATAAATCTATACGTGAACCGTTAATTTCATTGAAGCTAGCGATATAGCTAGGAATGAATTGAATATTTGATTAATCCTAGATTGGTTTGTGTTACGAATGTTCACATTTAGACTTTATGTTTTCCGCAAAATACAAATGCAGTGTTTATTTTACCTATCCTAGAAATTCCGAGTTCAAAAACGTGGACGCTATGAAGAAAGGTTAAGTTAGAAGTATCTTAACCCGAAAGACATGCATGAGGAGATTAATTAATGTGAAGGACACGAAAGTGATATATCAAGATCGTAGCAAGTGGGGGTAAGTGGTAACGGCCTATCCCTATAGGAAAGAGGCATGAATGTATGTGAATGTATATTTGTATCCTAGAAGAACAATCAAACAACATTAATCAGTTGCGTTATTTATTTAAAGCCGAATCGCCACCGCAATTTAAAACCAGTGAGCCATCACTGCAGTCCACGTAACTATCACAGACTGCACTGATAGCTCACTTGTTGCTTCTGAGATTTGGTATTCTAGGTTTGATTTCCACCCACGATTATTATCAGTATGAATCACAGATTCTGTGTTTCATATTATAATAATTAATGTTTCTGAGGCTTTGAGTCTGTAAATTGAGTTTTTGTTAAGTTTCCACGCAACACAAGGACTAATATCCGAAGTATCTACTTACGGATGTCATCTGCCACAATATCCACAGATCTTGGCAAGCCAGGATCGTTAAAGCATATTATTACATACTTAATATTATTGGCAGGCGGATTAGTGATCGCAGTAATATATTAACCTTGAGCTATTAGCAACCTCATTTGGCTCGCTTGAAATCTCGGAGGTCGAGGGTTCGATACCCACGCCGGACAGGAAATCTTTGTGTAAATTCTAAGATTTCTTTCCAGGTCTGGTTTGATTGGTTGAGTGTCCACTCGCTGTGCCTCAGAAAGCACGTTAAGCCACGTTGGTCACGATTGTTATAACATCATCTATAAAAATAGTATATCAAGGAAGCATTGTTTCCTTATGTGGTACAGCATAATACTGCGGTAACCAACCAACCTCGGGAGGAGGCCCTAGTTCAGCAGTGGACGTTATATGGGCTGATGATGATGAGCTGATAGATGCTGCACCCATAGGAAGGCATGGGGTGGTGTATTCTAAGCCGGAAACACGGTAAAGTCACTAATTTACGGTGGTATTTCACTACCACCGTAAATCCTTACTAATATTATAAACGTGAAAGTTTGTGAGTATGGATGGATGGATAGATGGATGTTTGTTACTCTTTCACGCAAAAACTACTAAATGGATTTGGCTGAATGCAACTGCTGCACGGCTGCACGGGGATAGTTAATAAGCTTGATTAACATATAGGCTACAAAAAATCACGCTCCAACCCACTGAAGCAAAGTAACGCGGGTATAACCGCGGGGCGCAGCTTGTATGAAATATTTACGGACTTGAACCGAAAAAATGCGTTTGAATTTATTTACAATTGGCAGAATTTGATTTCAATGGTTAGATTGGAATAGGGTTGCTGAAAATGTGTTGAATTCGTAGTTTTTTTAAAAGGACGACGTTTTGTATATACGAGATAACGAGTCTGCAGTAAATTTGGGACTGAATGAAGAAGAAAAATAAAGGGACACTTCTAAGGCTGACCCCACCTTGGGCGTTCCTCGAGCGTATTTCACATGCTAGTAACGGTGTCATGGTCTCGGTGCTCGCGGCGTTCGTAAGCTCAGGGAACTTTTATGCCCAATAATACACGTATGCACGTTCTTTGAGCCTACACAGAAATCGTTAATTACATTACTACTTTTATTTTGTAAGAAAATCAGCGTCGAAAACATTTTTTTTGTGCAGTCTAGAATGCTCTCCATAGCCCTAAAAAGAAAGCATACGATTTATATTATTTGATGAAGTTTTAACACTTTTAACTACCTAAAGTAATTTTAGTCTTCCGATATGCAGAGCTATGTGCGTCTGTCGGCACTGCAGATGTCTATGAGCAGTAACCATTTGCCATCACGTGGTTTATTGGCTCTGTAGACAATAAAAAAATTCTATCGTTTCCTCCGGTTACGTTTATTAGTTTAAAATTATAAATATGATTTTTTCGAAAAAATAACGCCTTTGCTCATGTTATGTAACATTCTACAAAACTATATTTAGAGGTTTTGTTGTGACTATCAAGCCTATGTTAGTAGTTAGCGACGAGGTTTTTGATAGTTCACCTAGCATAAATGCGAGCATCTCTAGCCTTACCTAATGATTTAAAGATTACAAGTGTAGTGACATCTACAGTAGCCACACACAACTACAAGTGGACAAGTAGCGCCATCTAGCACCTAGCATCCCAACTAACCTGTATCGCGCAATAGAATTTCGCAAGTCAATTCGAACATATACAAGTTTAGAATATCAACAAAGCTGTGGCTACCGGGCATACTGCCTCGCTCGGCAAAGAAGATCTTCATTTTTTGTGGAGGAATACTACCAACCTCTCCTCTACACAAGCTAAGCCCTGTGATAACTTTTGTTAAATAAAAATGAAAACATAATGATTATGGTTAAGTATGTTGTAATAAATAATTGTGACAGAGAAAAAACATCAATTGACTAATGGTTTTTAATAGAACAATTGAATAGGAGTTCTATTTTATTGTTATTCAATAACTGAAGCGGCCGTAGTCCAATGGCTAGGGCGTCGGACTTGTAATCTTAAAGTCCGAACCCCACCCATTGCACTACCGACGTGAATCCACTCGTAACACAAGCATTTTAGCTTAGCACGAGGGGTTAACAAGAATACTAGTAGACTGCAAAACTCAGCTAGTAATGTTTAAACAAAAACAATAATTACACTACAATAAGAAAGTACTGTCAATAAATTTAAAGTTGAATTTTGTGCTCTTGTAGCATTTGCGAATAAATTTAAAGACACTTTTCGTATATACGTCCTAATTCAATTTTCTTGTTTAAGACTAGAAAATTCCGAAGCTTTTTATTGATTCAACATCACAAACATTAAGAAAATTGCGTGCGTGCGATAGCAATCCAATCTATTTTTCAATTATGTGAAGGTATGTGTCTCCATTATGTAACGATACTGAATAAGCAAACTTTGCTGTCTGACCTTTTATGTAATGGAGGGTATTCTTAGATTTCCATGATAAAATATTTAAAATTTGTACCTTTTAAATCGTAATAAAATGGGATAGTGGCGCACTGGCATTTACCATCAAATATGTAGATAGTGACAGTGAAGACCTCCATATACATAGCAACATTCAAAATGATCATAAATATTGACGCATCTGCAGTGATCAAATATTTGAGAGCATCTTCCGTGTTCAAATATACCGGAGCACCCACAATGCCTAATACTTCTTTACAACCAAGCCAACGAAAGCACGTAACAGCTAAAACGCCATTGGTATCTATGCATCCAAATATTCAAATTACGGTACTCACTAGAAAAAATTCATTCTAACGAAGTATTAGGCGTTGTGGATGCTCCGTAAAGAAGGGTATCAAAGTTTGTATGAAACACTATATGAAGTAATTAATTATACGAAATTAAATTGCGGTAATTAGTATTAAAAATATTTTATGTAGTTTATCTCTTGATTGACATTAGAGATTTGACATACCTTCGATTTTGCAAGCGCACAAGCTTATTTAATGCTCCTCTGTGGCATCCAAGTAGCAGACATAAGCATAGTCCAGAATGGGTTGAATAAGAGACTGAGCTAGGATAATTTTGATTTGTATCGGCAAGAAATGATGGAGGCACTTAAGTGTATTGTATGGAAAGTGAAGTGGGTACACTTCACTTTCCATACGTTTACTGACTTAATTTATGTGAGCCTTCCATGATAAGATGCGGTCGATAAGGATCCCTAGGTTTTTAGCAACATCAGTATGTTCGCTCCGCCTAGCAGAATCTGGAAAAGTTGCTGCATCTACTCCAATACGCAATTTTTATTTTTTTAGTTCACACTACTCAATAGCTATAAAATATTGCCCTGCTTTTTTACTGAAAATACCTAAAAAATAAGGCAGAATAATAAAAAAACAGCACACAGGTACATATTGAAAGATCTACAAGACCGAATAATATGTTATTATGATACCTGATTTAACGATAAATAGTTTTCTTACTTTACTACTCTCAAGATAAAACACCAACTAAACTACTAAAGATATTCTTTCTATTATATACCTTATGTGCCTGTAATAAAGTTCAAGCTTTTTCACGTTCAGGCACAAGGTAAATTCCACTTTGTTCACACTACATAAAGTTTATAATCCAAACGACGTGAGCGTGAAAATAGTTTGGGAAAACGTGAGCTTATCTTGTCCGAAATTGGCAATCCATTGAATTACAGATACTATGACGCCAATAGTTGTCCCATGTGAATTATTAGTTTAGAAACTTATTTATATCATAATCTATTTGACTTACGTGTTTTCTTCGTAATTTATTGTAATTGTACAGAAAGTTGTTCATACGTGGCTTCACGATAGGAGTTGGTACAACAACATAATGAACAATATTTACAAGGTTTATTTATAAATCCGCGTGCAAACTGTCAGCCAAATCCATTCAGTAACATCCATCCAGCCATCTATAATGTATATAGATCAACATGGCTGAAATCGTTTTTATCTCTAAATGTCAGGCCAATTTTAAAATATTTATTTTAGTGTGTTCTAGATCTCAAATAAATGCCATATTTTTTTCTTGGTTTGAAAACAATTCTTAACCATATAAAAATAATTTCAACTTAAGTTTCAACTTAGTCGTATTTTTTTTTTCTCTTCTATGGTAAATAAATATCTCAAAAAAAAGATTTTTAAAGACTGCAGTCTTGAATTGGCAGTGAAGTCTGGTGTAGACCATTAGAAGGCTTATACTATCGTTCAATTAATTATAATGAGACTAAAAATATCTACCATAGACCTTCTATTAAGTGGAAGGGGTGTAAATTGGATACATAGTAATTAAAAGTAACAATGTAAAGGTCGCATGAACTGGAGCTATTTATTAAAGGCAAATTACAGTAGCTAATGTTAGTTCCTACGTTTGTCTAATTTATATTTGAATATAGGGTAATTTGACTTAATTAACAAAATAAGCCTATCAATTTAATTAATTTATTATATTTAGAGATAAGAAGCATAAGGTGAAATGTGGCATGATACGTCAGAAACTTTCGTCGTTAATTCGGAATGTACCTACACAGTGTATTCATCGTAAACTGCCACTTACTACCAAACGATCCTGAACTATATTAGACTTCAGTCCGTATGCTTCTGAGTTCGAGATATATTTTTTTATGTTTTGACTATTTAAAGGATATGATTTTATTTCTAATATTATTTTTTTTTTACTATTAAAATCATGGTAAGTATATTTTATTTGGGGTTAAAATGTCTTTTCAGAAAATCTATATTCGTTCTCTTGTTGTCTTTGCCCTGAGATAGTCTGACAATACAGAGAGTTTTTTTTTTCTGTACTTTATTTCATTTGGGTATTTTCTTCAGACAGACGTGATACGTATTTTATTTCATGAAGTGCTTTTGTAGTTTGTCTCATTATTTGCAAAAGCTAATTTTTACGGCCAGAAAATGTCTAATTATCGTCAGATGCTTCTCAGCAACAGGTCTAAAAAAATGGCGATGTAAAATCAGCGAAAAAAAAAAACACCTCAATTTGTTGCTTTTTTGTTGCTAATTAGTTGCCAGAAAATTAATTTTGTTGCTTCAACCGATCGAAAAAAATCGGCAATAACGCTAACTTTTCAATAAGATAGCGTGGAAATCACTGGATGTGGGCTGATCGATCAAGCGAATAGTGGAAAATTTGTTGCTAATTTGTTGCTGAAAGATGGTAGGGAGAAATAAATAAAAAAAAATAAAAATAGTTTTTTTTCAATTATGCCAAAAAAAATAATGTCCACGAGAACGGAAGTCAAGAGAAGTTCGTTAGTTAAGCTAGCTTGGCCGGTTTATTTGTATACCGATCTCCAACTTCTCTTGACTTCCGGTTTTTATTTTGTTGCTGACTCTTTATGCTAAAACAAGCTGCAGCATGAGCAGCAACAAATTTTTACAATAGTTTTTTTACGGAAAAATCGTTAGTTAAGCTAGCGTGGTCGGTTTTTTTTGTATACCGATCTCCAACTAATCTTGACTTCCGGTTCTTATTTTGTTGCTGACTCTTTATGCTAAAACAAGCTGCAGTATGAGCAGCAACAAATTTTTACAATCGTTTTTTTACGGAAAAATCGTTAGTTAAGCTAGCGTGGACATTATTTTTTTTGGCATAATTGAAAAAAAACTATTTTTATTTTTTTTTATTTATTTCTCCCTACCATCTTTCAGCAACAAATTAGCAACAAATTGTCCACTATTCGCTTGATCGATCAGCCCACATCCAGTGATTTCCACGCTATCTTATTGAAAAGTTAGCGTTATTGCCGATTTTTTTCGATCGGTTGAAGCAACAAAATTAATTTTCTGGCAACTAATTAGCAACAAAAAAGCAACAAATTGAGGTGTTTTTTTTTTTTTTCGCTGATTTTACATCGCCATTTTTTTAGACCTCTCAGCAACGCCATTTTTAGGTTTCCGTACGCGAAGGGTAAAAACGGGATCCTTCCGGTTTCGGTTTGTCTGTCTGTCTGCCTATCTCCAGGCTGTATCACAAGAACCGCGATAGCCTTTTTTGCTCGATATGAATAACGGCAATAGGTAGGCACTTGAAAATGGTACGAAAACTGTCGGGTGCAAGTCCGACTCGCACTTGGCCGGTTTAATTTTATATATAACCTATTTCACTGTACTGCAGAAGTATATGTATCTGATACAATAATGCAGCAGTTGGTCACATATTTACCAACATAGTCCCTGTCCAACGTGAAAGGTCCATTTTTGTCAATAACAATCCAATACGTGTGGAAAACGCAATAAGTGTCAATTTGATCACTGAAGCGGTTGGGTCAATTGTTTGACCGTACACCAATGTAATTTATACAGACAGTATGTATTTTCAATCGGAAAATTATGGGAAAATACTATTTATATATTGGTATTATTTGTAAACTTTCCTTCCCATTTTCATCCTCTTATGGATGGAATTAAAAGAAACCTTACTTATCAGATGCCTACGTCATATCAACGGGTAAAGAACTAATTGAGCTAAACGACATCATGAGATGAAACGGGATACAGGATGAAATAAAATAAAAGATTACCATAAAACATATGCTTAATTAGCTGACCTAACAGAATCTTATAATATAATCTTATAAACTTTGATATGGTCACAACCATATCAAAGTTTAACGCGTTTAATGCGATTTTTTTTCTTACTCGACTTGATCGTGTTCTTCCGTGCCCCCAGATAATTCAACATCGCCCATGATATCACTTAAGGCTATCAGCCTAGATATAAAATTAAACTCTCCAAGAGTCAGGTCTATACTATCGGAGTTTAAGTCTGTGCGTTGATCCGTCAGTCAGTAAGGACTATGCGTTTTTCTCATATATAATTTCACTTTGACGAGCATTTGCAACATTTAACTCTCAAAGAAATCCTCTCCAATACAAATGTCCTAAACACACCCATCTTTCTATGGGTGTCGTTAAAGACGACTAAGGAACATATACCTAATGAATGGGCTGTACCATCTATTAGCTCAAAGATCGCATCTGGTGATCTTACACAGATCTTACTTCCAAACGTGGTGATAACGGCAATATCCCACTACAACTCAGACTTGCCGAAGTCTAGTAAAGAGAAGACCCATGTTCCGCAATGGACGAAATCGAGCGAAAAGTTCTTATCAAACCTAGCATTAGTAAGTCAAGTCAAATCAAATATCATTTATTCCGTAAAAATGGTTACATTTATTTGGAATCGTCATATTTTTTCCCTACCGTGCAGTGCGTGCCGTGGCGACTACTGAGAAACACTGCCAAAAAACTCAGTATTTAAACATATATAGCTTTTAGCGTATACATATACCTAGCTCAGCATTAGCCACTTGCATTTGCCCTCACTCTACCACCCTCACCCAAACTCTCAACAATACGTGACCGTAGCTTGATGTATGTTTGATTTGGGGGGACTCAAGATGGCCATAAATCACAGATTCCCTCCTTTTTCATATCAGCCTCCACTCGTTCAAACCCGAATTTACTACAGTTAGTATGTTATAACAGTAGGCTATATCGTTGCTTTTTTCAAGGACAAAGTATCTACGATGTATTATTTTATGGCAATGCGATAATTTTAGTATGTGTCTAACACAGACATAGTCTAAGAGCCAGTGGCCGACAACCTTAAGGTTAATTATAAGTCTAGAAATTGAAATAATAATTAAAATTAAAACAGATTTATTTAAATACTTTTGTAAAACGGATTTTTTTATTAATATCAAAAGTGTCAGCCATGGTCTTGTAAGCGCGATATTCCTCTCGCATTTTATTTTTTAATAGTAATTATAGTTATATTTTGCAATTTCGTCGCGACCCTTGACAAGTTCCACATGTGATGGTTTTGAGAAACAACAAAAAACGTGTGTTTTAATTAATACAATTAAATTGCTACACATTGTTATTTGAGAAGAAATGTTTTTTAAGGAAAAATTGCACATATTAAACATACAAACATACATTCACGCCTCATTCCCATAGGGATAGGCAGGGACCACTTCCTTCCACTTGCTACGATCTTGACATACCGCTTTCGCCTCTTCTACATTCATTAATCTCCTTATGCATGACCTTCGGTTTAGGGTACTTTCAACCAGGCCATTCTTAAGAACGTCCTAGATTTGAACATGAAACGTTTTTAGACCTGGCACATCTGATTATAATAATGGTCTACGTCTCTGGGCTTAACGTGACTCCGCCTTAGGTAACACATGTAAGAACTCTGTGAGCAAAATTTCAGTTTTGTTATCTTTAGGTCTGGCTCCCATTGGCTGTAAGACTAACACAAACAATTTCAATAATTGCTTTAAATAACGAGCACCTTTTATAATTTCGAGGAAAATGTTATCGTACCCATTTAATGTTGATTTCTTTTTATTTCGCAGGTACCAACAATATTTTCCTGATTGCCCGAGTTTTGTTGCACGGGAAAAGAATAACAAGTAGGTCGTTATTGTTTTGTTGGTAATTCGTACTTGCCGATTGAAATAAATTGTATAGGCTAGAATCATGATATGAATGGGATATTTTTGCAACAATTTTGCCGTGTTTTACACACAGGGACACAGAGTCGCAGCGCCTTGTTTTTATTATAAATAATATTAAGTACATTAAATCAAAATATTTGATTCATATACATATGTTTCAATATTAACTAATCGTGAGTCATTTCTTACCACCACCGATTTTTGAAAGTGGTAAGTCTAAGAAGTACTGGCAAAAAACTCAGACAAATCGTTTTTGTAGGTAACAAAAGTTTTTATATATAAAACTATATACGTCATCGTTACAAAAATATGAAATTATATTAATATTTGGTTATATAATAAATTTTCTAGTAATTGCATATACGTTTATATAGGGTAGTCATACAAAAGTACAAAATAATATTATGTCCATCTGACGTACCGATTTAGATGGGACCTTATGTTAGGCGGCTGAAGTCGCGGTTGCCGCTATAAAGTTTTGTAATTTACATTTAAATAAAGTTATAATATGCTCTTTTACAATATTATTTAAGTTTCACATAGCGTAAATATAAAAAAAAAAGCCACCGTCCGTGCAGTGCGTTTATGGAATTCCGTTCCACATATTCCTATAGGCGCTTGCCAGTCTCTTGATACTTTTAAAAAAAGAACAAGGGAGTACTTTTTCTGTCAGTAATTTATTATTTAATATGGACATATAAGTTATTATATGTAGTTTATTATAAATAGCAGGCATATTTATAAGTATGTAGTTGTATATGTATGTAGTAATTGTATATGTAACTATTAGTGTGTATGTTTATAGATATGTATTTACCAATTTGGTAAAAATTATAGTAAATCATAATCATAACACTTGCTATGCACTCATTATCATGTATCTCTTTCCTAAAGGTTTGCTGGAAGAGAATTCATAATTGAATTAAGCTCGCCTTTGTACATGTTGTTTCCAATTTATAAAATGTATTTCATGTAATTTTCTGTGTGCAATAAAGTATAAAATAAATAAGTAACAAATATTTATAATATAAATATAAGTAAGGTCAAATATTATGTTCAAGTCCGTTCGTCCAATTATTTTCACATCACAAATCAAAGTGTAATCAGAGCGGCGTAGTATGTGGGTAGCGTCGTGTCAGCGGGCAACTTTGTTACTCCAATTGAGATAAATACCCGAAATCAAATGCCCGCTTAACTTTAGTACGCACATATTACATGTATGTTTAGGGTGACTGAAGTATTGACGATTAGACGCCAACTAATTCTCATATGCCTAACTTTTATTGAATCTCCTTAAAGTAGGTACAACATTTTTTAAAGTCTGGCTGTCTAGAAAAATAAAAGTTTATTCAGAAAATTTTAGAACTTAGGACAAAAATTTAAGATCTAATTTTATAGATAGGTCCAAAATAGCTATTAGTTGTTTTTTTATATAGACAAATTGTTGTATCCAAAAGGGTCTGGCTCAAAGGCGAGCACAACTCTAGCTTAATTAAATGATTTAAAAACTACAAACTGAGCAAAGCTGCGCAAGAGGACGCCCCCTATAGAGCTTTGGATTTTTATAGAAGTTTTGTGCAACTGTCACTCTATTTCATAATTCGCGGCCACTGAAATTTGGACTCTGGTATTAAAAGGTTAATTTTATACCGTCAATGATGTATTATAACAACAACTGTCCGTATGTTTCTTCCTTTCTAATATGCCTTCTATCTTTTATTTCAGTGATACTAGATAATGAAGGTTAATCGTAATCATTTTTTAATAAATCGAATCAGTACTTTAAGACTTTATCTAACCACATAAAAAGCTATAACAATAAATCACTTCTCCTTATTTCTTGGACTTGACTTGAACAGCTCGTTCACGACCACAACATGGGCCTCCTCTTAAAAGACATAAGACATTGACAAGCCATACCCAACATGCTAGGCAGGTGGATTCGATTAGCTGTATAACGCTTCTTTTTTTTTTTGTCCGGTTGATAATTCATTTACCCATTCCAACCGCCGCTGCAGCGTATTCGCGCGCTGGCGATAGGATATGTGGGACTCGCCCTCTCCATAGCGTAGTTATGCTGAACTCATACCACGAAGAGAGGACCCTACACCACTAAAACCCCCCGAACGCTCCTTCTATCCGCCGATGGCGGGGGCTCCCAGCTGTATATCCCTAAGTCGCCTCTTACTACACCTATAGGAAGGCTAGGGGTGGTATATTCTAAGCCGGAAACCACACCCCTCATCTACTATATGACCCAAAAAGCTGAAGAATTTGTTTGTTTGCTTGACCGCGCAAAGCTCAGCAAGTACTGGTTCGATTTGAAAAAAATCTTTCAGAGTTAAATAGCCCATTTATTGAAGAAAGTTATAGGCTATATTTCATTATAAAGTTCTTACGGGAAATAGAGTTACGCGGGTGAAACCGCGCGCGGATGATAGTAAACAATAATTTGATTACCATTTGCTACCCTTTATCGAATTTTATCGTTGGAATACCTATCTTAATATTCCTAATTTAAAACGTGACACACGTATTGCGAAATGAAACTCCAATTGTGGTCGGACTGCTCCTTGATTCAACTTCAAAGGGTCGAAATAAACTGAGCAACCGTTACCGACGTAATTGGTTCGGGCCAGTGTAATGGCCAATTCATCGAGACGACCTCGTGTGTTAAAGTTCAGTATCTAAAATTACATTTTGATAGTGACTTTGATTCATTAGTAGGTAGGTATTTCACTTATTGAACATCCATAATTTGTTGTATGTACGTCAGATTGTCAACCTCCGTGGCGTAGCGGTGTACCTAAGTCACGCATTAAGGCTCGGGGGTCGTGGGATCGATCCCCAACGCCATAATCTTTGTGTAAATTATAAGATTTCTGTTAAGGGACTACCCGCTGCTGTCCGTTCCTTAATAAACGATAATTATAGATGATATTATAACAATCGGGACCAACGGCTTATCGTGCTTTCCGAGGCACGGAGGGTAGTCCTTCAACCCACCAGACCCGGAAAGAAATCTTATATCTAAATGTTTTTGAATACTTGAATACTATTTTTCAAAATTGAGATTAATAAAATTCGACCACGGGCATCAGGGGCTTAACCTAACATGCAGGTGGTTCGAGTCCTGCCCGTGGTCGAATTTTATTAATATCAATTTTGAAAAATTTATTTTACTTCACAGATTTCAATGCTTATTTACTTTCTGTTTATAAATAAAGTCGTTGTTGTTTTTTATAAAGGCATTTTACATGTCATCATCAACAGCCCGTTTACGATCACTGCTGAACATGGGCCTCCTCTTAACAGACCTTGGCAAGCCAGGATCGTAGAGGGATATTGCCATAATCACCACGCTTGGGCAGACAGATTGGTGATCGCAGTAAGATGTAAACCTTGAGCTAATAGATGTTGCTGCCCATCCATCAGCCATATGTTCCTTAGTCGCCTTTTACGACACCCATGGGATGACATGGGGTGGTCTATTCTAAGCCGGAGATAACACGGCAATTTACATGTACCAATACTAAATATTCAACTATATTTTTGTGATATGATAGGTATGTCATACACCAATAAAATATTTATCTTTTATAGCAACCAACGTCAATAACATGAAATTAATTACAACTAGGTTGGTATGTGAGCTTGGCAAACAGATTAAATATCAAGCCAAATACATGACATTAAATTCCGTTCAAACATCATTGCTGAATGCGGCAATAGAATAGCCTATAGCGCTGTATATGTCAAATCTAGATAGGCAAACGTCGGTGCTTTAAGCTGTCTACACACCGTAGCCGCCGGTCTGGTCGATCCGGTGGGTTAGTGCCGACGCGGCGCAGTGGATAGACCCAGCGTGGGCGGTTTTAACAATAGGTATGAACACTAAACAATGCTATTAATTCCGTTTGTTAGATGACCAAAATATATTGGACACGTATTTTTTTTCGTTCGTCAAACATAAAATGACGAAGATACAGCGTTGCAATTTCATGTGACGTCACTTCTGGGTACAATTTACCTACTTGTGACGTCACCTGAACTTTATAGTTTGTTGTTGCTCTGTATCTTTGTAAATTTTGATTGACTTGGTAAATAAAAAATACGTGTCCTATTTTGCAACTGAATGAGAGGAGAGGTATGCCGTTAGATAATCTGGTCGGGCAACGCCGCGCCGGCGACAAACCGCCGGTTTCTGTGCGTAGAGACATCTTAAAATCGTAATAAAAGCCCTTTAGTCGCGTGTGACGGGTAAAATAATTGCCAATCATAATAAAGCGAATTGACATGGAGCTTGTCTAGAATTTCACTGTTAAATGTATGTCTTCTATCGTTATAGAGTAGAGCTTTAATCGTTGTTTTCATATAACTTCGTCATTTAATCTAAATATTAAAATTATCCTTATTTTGTTTTGTAATAAATGACACACATAACATGTTTACAAATGCAAAAAGAAACTCTAACATAAGCTAGACAAGAAAGCATACTTATATGGATAGTCCTGATCATCCGTCCATTTTTTTTTATCTCACTTTTTATAACAGAGCTAAGGGTGGTTTGTTCTGACGGCGGGAAAATTACCACTAAAATGTTACCCTTCATGAGAACTCACTTGTCTATAGATTAATTTTCATTAACCAAGTTTTGAATCCTATTTTACATATTATCCTATCCTAAAAGTTTTATAATAATGGAAATGTTTTTCATTGTGAAAGTTACGATGTGTGGTTGTTTTTCTTTGTGTGATGTATCCCAAGTATCTCAGTACCCACAAATCTGGTAGCAAAATAGTAGTAAATGTTCGTGAGTTGGTTGGTTTCTATCTCTTTCTTTTAGATTTCTATTAAATTATTTTTTCTTCTTCTTCTTCTTCTTCTTCAATCTCAAGCTCGTTACCTTCCATTACTGAACATGGGCCTCCTCGACCACGTTGAGGGATACCTATAATCACCAACCTTGGCAGGCGGAATCTGATTGTAGTGGATGGTAACTAACCTTGAGCTGAAAGATGCTGCCCATCCATCAGCTATATATCCCTTAGTAACTTTTTAAATTACCTATAGATCATAGACACATGGGAGGTCTAAACAGGAAATAAAACAGGGCTTTCAAATTAAGTACCCATTTTTCTTTATATATTCTATTATTTAACACTAGCACTTCTTGCTTTTACCACCAACATAGTCCACGTATAACTATGATAACAAACTACTATACAAACCTGTATCCCCTATTTCAACTACAGGTCTAGTCTATCTCTGAAAAATCGGTTCAATGATTCAGGCGTGACAGCGTGAGAGATAGATACTCGTACCGGATAGTTACTAGCTGTATACAAATACTTAATGTGGTGAGGTTGAGGTGTTAATCCCTCACTACATTGGATGTTATGACGTACTGGCCGTATTCTGTTTTCGAAGTACGAACTCATTTTATATTTAAAAGTTAACAAATGGACTTCAAGGAATATGTTAGTCGGAGTCAGATAAAATAACTATCAACAATTGTATAGAGACGAAATTATATTAATATTTTTTAGATATTTTTGTTCTGGCGAAGGTGCAGGAGTTCAGGTGAGTGCCCGTTGTAATTTGTTGGTGTTTCATAATATATGATCTCAAAGCGTGTCATGTTTTATTATATCAGTGCTTAGTGATTGTGCCCTCACACACCCTCTTGGAGGACCAGGAGAGCCTTGCCGAACTACGACCCGCAGTCGCGAGCTGATTGGAAGCGCAGACGTTACATTACATACATTCACCCCTCTTTCCCATAGGGCAGACCCCACTTCGTTCCACTTGCTACGATCTTGACATACCACTTTAGCCTCTTCTACATTCATTAATCTCCTCATTTCCTACTAGCTACTTTAGCATACTTATCACTATTAGTGATTTGACAATATCTTTTCTTAGAAGCCTTTCCTTTAGTTGTCATTGTATTTATGAAAGAGCCTAAACTCAAAACACGTCGACGTCACAACATGTCGCTACTGACTTACCTTAATTAAAGTAGATTGTCATAATATCGCAGCTTTTAATAGTGTCACAAAACCAAATATGTGACTTTTTGATAATGAGTCTTAAACGCTTAGTATTATTGATCTATTTGCTTTGACATATAATATTGTTTGTGCCACTATCGAATTTAAACTGCGATTATGTTAAATTATAATATAACTAGCCTTATTCATATAATGAAATCATGCAAACCACTGATTTATTACTAGCGGAAATCAGACACAAAGGCGTCGGGCAGACAATCTCATTCATTACTATGTATATCAATATCAAAACCACTCCACCCATCAGAAGACTTCAAAAAGCAAACCATTAATCAAATGATATTGATAAATAGCTTATTTCTTATAGTAAAAATGAATGTCATTAGTTGTACTTACCTACACGTATTTAGAACACTTCTATTGCTTTATTTTCGACTTAGACTAGTGTATTTAGGATTGATTTATTTAGATAAATCAATCCTAAATACACAGTATTAGTAGTTATAGAAAAAAGCTATTTAAGCAAATCATCATTATGATTATCAACTTGTATAACCTCTATTGCTGAACATGGACCTCCACCATTGTTACCGGCAAGCGAGTTGGTTAACCGCAGTAATATGTTGTAAAACATAGGGTTTGATATAGATGGTATAGAACAATCGGAACCAACGGCAACATGCTATCCGAGGCACGGAGGAATGTTCCTTAACCGAACTGACTTAGAAAGAAAAAAATGAATTTACACAAAGATTAACTGTCGTGGAGATCGAACCCACGATCTCCGAGACTATAAAAGAGATTTATACCGCTACACCAACATAATGTAAGATATATATTGATTTGTATATATTGTATGCAATCCCTTCATCTATACTCATATTATAAAGATGTAAAATTTGTGATTTTGTGACGTTGTAGGGGGTAATCTCTGGTCGGATTGCTTATGCGTGCCCGGCCCCCGCCAACGGCGGATCGAAGGAGTGTCCGAGGGGCATTACCACGTAATGCGTAAATGCAATAGTACACTCCGAACAAAAAAAAAGTGGGGTAATCTACTGAACCGATTTTGAACATTCTTTTACCAATAGATAGTCAGGTCATTTATGAATGTCATAAGCTATATTTTAAGTTAAGGTTTCCATGGGAACGGGATCTACGCGGGTGAAACCGAGCCAGACAGCTAGTATAGTATATAATTCAACGAAATTCCCGCGCGCGGTTTTCCACGCGTAGCTCTCATTCCGAGGAGAACTAAAATAGAATATAGCCTTTATTATTAAATGATGATGACACTGTTTTTTTTTTTAATCGGGCCAGTTGTTCCTCAGATAAGCGCGTTCAAACAAACACACAAACGAATTGTGCAGTGTGACCTGTAATACAGGTAGGTATTTCTTACGAATAACCTATAATAGGCACCAGTCTCTCACAACGGCTGAACCTACTAAGGGAGATTAAATTGTAAAAGTGTTAAATTATAAGTCAACTATTGTTAAGAGAAAATAAATAAATTTATTATTATTTAGTGTACCACATCCAAATCTGGTACACTAAATATGGATGTAGAAATTGGCATAACTTCAAACAATGCCACATCCATATGTGGCACCATTTGATGTTATGCCAATTTCTACGCTTGAATTATTTAGTTGGAATTTTATTTACCAACGCTACTCGTAAATAATACAGATGCCTATATGGTCCGTCTACCCGGAATTTTAGTATGCATTTAGAATGAAAATGAAAACATATTTGATTTGCTATTTTCAGCTGCTTTTTGCAGTATTTTGTAAGCATGTGAGAATTTATAGCAATGCATATTATACCTATAACAAATTCATAATGTTTTCCAAAATGTTAGCAAACATTTTGCCAATTGGATTTTTATTTTTTGTCGCACTTTAAGTTTCGGTGGTCGTTGGTTTGATGTCTATGGGGGACAAAAATGAATGAATACAAACATAAAA
Source organism: Nycteola revayana (assembly GCA_947037095.2). NCBI lineage: Eukaryota > Metazoa > Arthropoda > Insecta > Lepidoptera > Nolidae > Nycteola > Nycteola revayana. The sequence continues at coordinate 17,736,145 of OX344847.2, read as the reverse complement.
TCTTATTATCGTGGAGAAAATCGCAGATATTTATCTATTTTATTAACTTGCCGTTGCTCGTCACTTCTTCCACGTAGATAACAGATCACTCTTTCATGTTTGTTTATAACACCTATGTTAGTTATTTTGATTCATAGATATATACAACGAGTTTGGTTCACCTTTATGAAGCCTGCCAAAGAACCCTCTCCACTTGTCCTAGTTTACTTTTGAGTTTCGTGTTTGTTTCTGACTTTGGTAAATATTTATTGCTTTCGAAGCAAATAACTGACTCATAAAATAAAAAAAATAATTACACACATAACGCATATGAAGTGAAAACAATTTAAAAGGAAACGGCAAATGAGTACATATTAACTTTATTCTTTTTAGCTTTTTTTGCACTATTTTATTTTAAACTAGGATAAAGTACTTTATAGAATTCGATGTATCATTTTTTTTTTACATTTATTTGGAATCGTCATATTTTCTTTTTCCGTGCAGTTTCTTTTTCGGATGGGCATATGTAGTTAGCCCTGAGGCTTTTGATACTCTCACAACCTTCTCTTCAGTGCGAGACGTGGCGACTAATGAGAATCCTTGTAGAAACTACTTAAAAAAAGTATTCTATTAACTTATTTACATAACTTTGTATTTTACATTGGATTCGTACGACCAATATTATTTTGTCACAAAGATAGAAACATCAGAGAGAGAGAGATATATGAAAAAATTGCGAAATCTGCCATCCCATGGGTGTCGTAAAAGGCGACTAAGGAACAAATGGCAGATGGATGGGCAGCAGCATCTATTAGCTCAAGGTTAACATCTTACTGCGATCACCAATATTAAGCCTGTTAAGAGGAGGCCCATGTTCAGCAGTGGACGTTAACGGGCTGTTGATGATGATGATGATTAGAAATTTTATGATAAGCAATACTATACAATTTAGTTATAATAATGTAGTAGTTGTTTTAAACTTATTTACTGACAATATTTATGTATTCATTATTCGTTATGTCGCATCCCATTCCACATCCAATATTCCCCCGTATCTGTCAAGCTTATTAAGAGCGACAACCCAAACACAAAATCGTATGTTTTCATTCATCTTTGTGTAAAATACAAAAACAAACTATTTAAAAATGGAATTTTTGCTTATTTTTCAATTAAAACAATCAGACAATAGTCATGGAATTTATGTCTATTGTTAGAGACACAAAAGAGTTTTATTTTGACGTGTGATTTGCGAAATACTGATTAAGGACAAAACACATGCTATATAAAGTTTTCCTGTTAAACTCTACGAAATAAGGAAACAAATCTTTTCTCACGTGTGTTTCTAGAGGAAAATGGCATTCCATTTTCGCAATACACTCATTATCCCCGATAGCCATATAAATCCCTTATTAAGACTTTCTAGGCTCGATCTAATCCAGTAAGGCCCAGTTTAATGAGTAGCCTCTACTAATCTGGTGTCATCATCATCAGCTGAACTCTTATAACATCTACTGCTGAACATATGCCGTCTCTTGGGAGAGTTTTGCTAAATTTATCGCGCTTGGCAAGCGGATTGGTGCCCGCAGTATAATATTGTGACACACAGGGAAACGCTGCTGCCCGCATCCTGGTATATGATCGTTGATGATGTTGTAACAATCGAGACCAATGGCTTAACATGCTTTCTTGACCCTGAAAGAAATCTAATAATTTACACAAAGATTTCTTGTGCGGCATGGGGATCGAACCTACGACCTCCGAGACTTAAAACGAGATTTATACCGATACGCCACAGATGTGGTTATAAATTCCTAAAGCGATTTATTCACCGCTAAAAATATATGTAACAAAAACCTTTAAAATAATTCCAGCTCAACAAAAATGACGAAGCCTGATATAAACTTATTTCCTAAAAAAAACATTTTCAGAAGTCATAAAAACAAAACCAACTTTCCCTCCAAACAACAGTTTTGTAAGAACTCAGGTACTCTAAAAATATACCATGTTTTTGCAACAACACATATTCACAGTATACATACAACACGTACCTATCGCTGTGATCAGTTTCGGTGTATTTTTTAATAATTAAAATACAGTATATTTTATAGTGACTTTATTAAAACAAGTATACAAATCTCTTACATAACATTTATTGTTATACAGTGTTTATATGCAGTGTTAATCATAATAATCGCTAAAACCTAAAAGTAAATACATACAGTGACTAAACTTATATATAACTACCCTATTTAATAAATAATATAAGTGATTTACACTTTCACAAATAAACAAACTCCTATCTGTGTTGCAAAACGACGTGGTCTTTGCCAGTGTTACAGTAGAATAATCAGTGGTGTTAAAGTATCACTCATCTCGGCGTAAATCTCCGATAACTGGGTGCGCGACACTGGTGACACCCAGTGTTAACTGAGTGAACTACCCATCAAACAGGTGCACCACGGCACAAAGAAACTAAGTGCGCCATCTATGGGCTGCATACCACACTGCATAGCTGACTGGTAGTGCGCATACGCAACGCTTAGGGTGACATCTACTAGACGTTGCCGGTACTACGGACTACGTAGACTACGTATACCAAGTACACCTACTAAATACACCACAATGCCGCGTGCGTGTGCAGCTTGTAAAAAGTTCATCTCCCAGACAGAGGGCGTTAGTTGTTCGAGGTGCTCTCTTGTTTACCACCAATTATGCCTGGGGATGTCCAAATCGGAAAATGCTGGAGATGGGTGGGTATGCCCTAACTGTAAGAGGAACAAGCCTAGGGATAATGGCCCTGAGACGCCGGTACGACCGACGAGTGACGCGTTGACTCTTACCAATCTCAGTAAACAACTGGAACTGTTTGAACATAAAATGGAAAGCTTTATGTCAAACATAAATACTGAATTAACGGGATTACGTAAAGAAATAGAGGTGATTCGAGCAACCCAGTCTAACATCTCCATTCGCTTGGGAGACATGGAAACAAGGTCTAGCGAGTTAATTACAGCTCAAGTATCCATCAACCAGCGTATGGATGTGTTAAACAGTAGGATCGACACTTTGGAAAGCACGGAAACCACTACAAATATGCCCGACCATCTTATTGCTCAGCTCAAAATAGAGTTGAATGATAAAGATCAGGAGCTCATCAGAAATGATGTGGAGATAAGTAACATTCCGGAATCTAAAAGTGAGAACCCCCTTCACATTGTCTCACTTATTACGCAAAAGCTTGGGGTCAGTCTCGACGAACGCGATGTAGTGTTCGCGGAACGTGTTGGGCCGAGACGGCGGAACAATGTAAATGCAAGCAGTATGGAGGGGGACGCGGGAAGGCCTAGGCCACTGGTGGTACGCTTCACGCGTAGTGCTGTGCGCGATATGGTACTAAAGAATATCCGCATGCGCCGTAGTGTCAGTACCGCTGACTTTGGTCTCACAAGTGATGCGCGTCCGTTTTACATAAACGAACGGCTTACAAAAATAAATAGGCTCCTCCTATTTAAAGCACGGGAAGAAAAAAAACGGCTCAAGTGGAACTTCGTGTGGACTAAGCAGGGGCGGATCCTGGCTAAGCAAGGCGAGGGTAAGATAACTTACCATATTCGCACAGAGTCGGATCTCTCGCGTGTTTTTGGTGAGGTGCCGGTTGGTACCACAATGTCCCAAGGATCATGAGTCCAGTCTAAATTTAAATTTTTGTAATACAGTAAAATCTTATTCTGTTTTGAAATTGTGTCTGGTTGTTTGTATGTTTATTGTTAAATTGTTTCACAAACCTGTATTTTACGACTTTCATCGACCGCTATTATGTTTTTGTGTATTTACGATACTATTGATAAGCACCTTATATATTATGTTCATACGAGATAGTTTTTATTTATTGTTGTATGATTATTGTAAAAAGATAAATACGCCAGTTCGTTTCTTGGGGGACCTGGTCGTAATATTGTGTAGGGAAATGACTTCTCGTAGCCGTACAAGGATTCGATGTGGTAGCCCATTCAGATATCCCGATGTTTTGTACTATGCCGTCGATGTTGCGCCTCTATGTTTTATGGCACACGTGTCTACTAACTACCAGTGCAATGATTAAAAATAAATACTTAAGAGTTGGGTTTTTAAATGCTGGTTCTCTTGGCACGGATCACGATAATTTTATTGTTGCGATTCAGAGGCATGGAGTGGACATCATGGCATTGAACGAAACATGGTTGAGGTGTGGGGAGGAGGGAAGGGCTCCGTCTGTACCCGACTACCGGCTGAGACATATACCGCGACCTACAAATGTCAGAGGTGGGAGGGGTGGAGGGGTTGGTTTCTATATTAAAAGTGGGATTAATGTTACTAAGTGCTTGCATGTAAATCATGATCTCGTTGAGCAGATGTGGATAAAGATTAAAAGTAACCATAATAAGATCATTATAGGCACTGCTTACCGCCCCCCCTGGCTCGACACTTCTACATTTCTCGATGCCTTAATGGATTCCATTGCTGGCTTCTCAGACTACGACTACGTAGTTCTCTTAGGGGATTTTAATATAAACCTTTTACATCCGACTGACAGTAAAACAGTGAAACTAAATAGCTTCCTTAATTGTTTGGGACTGGATCAACTAATCACGGAGCCTACTCACTTTTCGACTAACGGCTCTTCGCTTATAGATTTAGTTTGTACTAACGCGAATGCCCGAAATGTGACGGTGGATGATATCAGTAATTTGTATGGGCACTGTTTTTTGGCTATTGAATTTTCCTTTAGGAAACCAATATTTCCTCCAAAAACCATTAGCTATAGGCCACTATCAGATATTGACTCGGAGACATTCAATAGGGATTTAATGGCCGTGAATTGGGAGAGCTTTCAGTTTTTAGATTCGGTAGATAACATGGTCAGTATAATGAGTGTATCCATAGTTCTTTTATTCGATCTTCATGCCCCAGTGACCATACGCACAGTAAGAGATCTCCCTACACCATGGATTACGAGTAATATAAGACTCGCCATGAGACTTAGAGATGAGGCCTTAAGTCGATATCGACAAACTCGCCTGACAGAGCATAAAGATTACTATAAGCAACTTAAAAAACAGTCTGAAATTATGTTATTCAACGACAAGAAATGTTTCTTTGAAACACAGATCAATACTAATATACGAGATCCTAAACTCCTATGGAAGAACTTAAAATCGAAAGTAATCCCTCCTAAACATTCCGAAATTCCTCTGCATTTGAATAACCCGGATTTAATTAATCAACATTTTTTAAATATCCCCGGTAATGAAAGTGTTTCGTTGTCATATCTAACGTATTTTGAATTCCATAGAGGGGTCCATAGTGGGTTTTCTTTGGAAACTGTTAACTCTTCTGATATACTAAATGCTCTAAAGAGTTTAAAATCCAACGCATTAGGTATCGATAAAATATCACTAGACATGATTTTGTTAACAGTTCCGCAGACACTGGACTTTTTTACGATTCTAATAAATAAATCTATTCGAGACGCGTGTTTCCCATTGGAATGGAAAACAGCGATTGTTCGTCCTATTCCGAAGGTGACCAACCCCTGTGAGATGAAAGACCTGCGCCCTATAAGCATTCTCCCATGTTTATCGAAATTACTTGAGAGAGTGGTTAGTAAGCAGCTCACTAAGTACTTGGAGACGGAAAACATTTTACCTGACCTGCAGTCCGGTTTCAGGAAAGGTCGCAGTACCAGTACTGCTCTGCTGGATGTAACCGATAGAATACTGGCTGCACAGGACGAGGGAATGGGAACTCTCCTGGTTCTATTAGATTTTTCGCGTGCTTTCGAATGCATAAATATAAATTTATTATTATCGAAGTTGTCTTATTATGGGTTTGACATAACAGCAGTAAAGTGGTTTGACTCGTACTTGAGTGGCCGTAAACAGGTCGTAGAGACACAGGGGTTGGACGGCTCCAGGTCTCGTTCTGAAGTTGCCCCTGTAAGCAGAGGCGTGCCTCAAGGGTCCATACTGGGGCCTCTATTATTTATTTTGTACAGTGCCGATGTGGTAGACCACATTCAGTATTGTAAATACCACATTTATGCTGATGATATACAAATATTTATGTCTTTTAAGCCGGGTGAAACGGATCAGGCGGTCCAAAAAATAAATGAAGACCTTAGTAGAATACAACGGTGGGCTGAACAAAACAGCCTAGTTTTAAATTCGAGCAAAACCAAGTTCATGGTACTTGGATCAAAGGGAATGGTGAACAAAATTGCTGCCTCAAACCCTCAGTTGTACATAGGAGCAGATATAATTGAGCGGACTACGGAAGCCCGAAACCTTGGTCTTATCATGGATGAAGGCTTACGATTCGAACGGCATATTACCAACATCGCAAGAAATTGTTTTTACCGACTGAAAGTTCTTTACAAAATCCGGGATCATCTAAGCGTAGAAGTGCGGATTCAGTTGGTGGAATCGCTTATTTTATCCCGATTCAATTATCTCGATGTGGTTTACGGTCCGAAAATATTTAAAAAGTCATCAAACCTAATACAAAGAGTGCAAAACGCCTGCGCTAGGTATTGCTTTAATATACCCCGCCGACATCACGTCACCCCATTCCTCAATCAATGGAAAATGCTCAAAATGCAATACAGACGGGAGAGTCATCTAGCTTCCTTATTGTTCGGCATTGCCCACACTGGTAAACCTAAGTACCTGTTTGAGAGACTCTCTTGGCGCGCCACAGATAGCAGATATCCATCCCGGTCATCCGCCTTTGCACTCCATTTACCCAGACACAAAACATCGGCCTTCAGAGGCAGTTTTAGGTATTGTGCCTCTAAGTGTTGGAACAACATACCTCCACCAATAAGGAAGGTTACAAATATAATAAGTTTTAAACACAAAATTAAGAAATTGTTATTTGATGTTCAAATTTCCATCACTTAGCGCAACTTAAAGTACCTACCTAAACTAAAACACTGCACTGATCGCATATAGTTTAAACTATGGAGCTTTTAACCATACCTACAGTCAAAGAGTTTCAAATGAATATGATTGTTATAGCTTGTTACGGCCCGTATACCTTATAATTATAATAATACTTATGGACACATTTTCTTCACAACACATCTAAATCTAGTTTGTTTTATTTTATAATTATACAATACAACTAAAAAACTAAAAAGTAATGATATAATATTCTAATTAATATATAAAATTATTTCTCTATTATGATTTCCAATATAATAAACCTACAATTTCCTTGCCTAGTAACTAATTATACCTAATAACGTTTTAAACAGCTTTGAATGTATATACCATACAAATAGAAAATCTGTTATGACACCGAAACTGTATCATAGGTTAATAAAACGTAGGTCCAGTTGAAAATCAGCGCTGCAGTAATCTGTAGCACATGCTGAACTGAGGCCTTTTAGACACGCTGACAATAACAATGCAATGGGTGCAACATCGAGTGCAAATATGTACTTAATAAGGGGGACAAACGTTATAAATTAATGAGTATTATAATAGATATGTACGTACCAGGTCTTCTCACTATTTTAAATGTTGTATGTGATATCTTTAAGTGATGGGTACCTGGGCATATGTTGAGGGGTGGTACGTTCATTCAGCGCCGCGGCAACGCTGCCCTTTTGCTGCAAATTGGCGCATGATGTCCTGGTTCAAGGGGCCTGAAATTTAAATTGTAAACTAATATGAATGACTTTGTAACCTTTTTTGCCATGTTCAGCTAAATACTTTTAATATAGTAGCTACTTACCTACAGACTATAGCCATCATACAGTCGGTCAGTCGCCTTATTGGTCGCAGTTTCGTGGCGGATATGATCTGTCATCTTGTGGGTTCACTAACGGTGGTAGTTGGCCTTTCCACCCTTGTAACATGCTGTGCAATATTTAGTTTTATTTTTCTTTTATTTATGCTCCGGACAACGCCACGCGCTTCATACGATGTTAATCAAACCTCTGATGACTACCTCCTTTCATACTTATTTTTATAACTATTGAAGGGTACAGAATGTGAGTGGACTCATATTCTGTACTTTTTTAAATATCGTTAGTCGAAATGTATCCATATTTATTTATGTTTGTTATCTATTTTGTAATATCTTTTTAATGTAAATTTATATAATTGTATGTGCTCTATTTTTTAATTCCTTAAAATGTATTTACTTGTTTTTCTTTGTCTCCCAATATTATATTATATTGTCATTTGTATTCACTCTGTACCCAATTATTGTTTTGCTATTTGTTGTTTGTGTGTCTAATAAATATATTTTCTTTCTTTCTTTCTTTCTAACTGTCAGTGACGTCATTCTCAATATAAGCTATCGACACGTTTATTTAGTAAAGCTATATCAATAACTAGTGCGATGGATTTTATGTTAGCGGTGCGGTGCGCTGGTAATAGTGTGACAGATATTGGAATAGCAATTTGATTTTAGTAGTGTTCGATTTTTAGTTGTATTTCATTCATTCTATTGGTATCAATATGTGTATTATACTTACATACATACATTCACGCTTTTTTCCATAGGGGAAGGCGGATACCACTTCATATCACTTTTGCCTCTTCAACATTCATTAATTTCATCATACATGTCCATTGATTTAGGGTACTTTTAACTTAGCCTATCTTACGAACGTTCTTGATTTGAACGTGTTTTCTTTGTAAGTTTTACAAATATACATAAGTGTGTTATAAGAGTACAAAATTAAAGAACGCTTTGTCCTGAATGTCTGATTGATAGATCGATAGCACAGCCTAAACTACTGATTGTAAGGACCTGAAACTTGGAGCGTGTATTCTCTTTCTTTCACATGAGGTAGGTATTGGAAAAAAGCGGTTTTTAAACACCACCACCACCCACAAGATAAATCGAGGGCAATAACTAGTGTTAATTTAAGTAATTGTCAACTAGCTTCCACGCGCGGTTTCCCCCTCATAACTCCCGTACCCAAAGGAACTCCATGACTATATACTTCTTCTTCTTCTTCTATACTTAATATTATAAAGAAGAAAGATTTGTACTTTTGTGTATGTTTGTAATGAATAAACTCAAAAACTACAGTGCCGATTTCAAAAAATCTTTCACCATTGGAAAGCTACATTCACTCTGAGTGACATAAGCTATATTTAATTATGAAGTTTCCACGGGAATGGGAGTTACGCGGGAGAAACCGCGCGCGGGAAGCTAGTCCTTAATAAATTGGCTATCTACCAGTAATAGATTTTTTAGTAAAAAAACCCTTCCTAAGATTGGCGCGTTCAAGCAAATAAACAAACAAACCCTTCAGCATTATATAATATAGATTATTGATGATTTTGTAGAATAGCAGTATCATCATCATCATCATCATCATCAGCCCGTACAACGTCCACTGCTGAACATGGTCCTCCTCCCGAGGGAGGGTTTGCCAGAGCCACCACGCTTGGCAGGCGGATTGGTGACCGCAGTATTATGTTGTAATACACAGGGAAACGCTGCTGCCCGATCCCTGGTATAAGCTTGTTATAGATGATGTGATGTGATGTGATGATGATTACAACAATCGGGACCAACGGCTTAACGTGCTTTCCGAGGCACGGAGGGTATAGTTCCTTACCCCTTAAACGGGCAGTGGCAATATAGTTACCACCATATTTTGAACTTTAAGTACTTGTAATAAAGATCAAAACCAATCAATTATAAACATACCTACTGCCCTAATAAGGGTTAACCAACCAGACCAGGAAAGAAATCTTAGAATTTACACAAAGATTTCTGGTCCGGTGTGGGGATCGAACCCACGACCTCCGAGACTTAAAGCGAGCGAGCGAGTGTAGCAGTATAACTCTGAAATTATTTCACAAATATCCATTCGATAACAAAATATTCAATGGAAACACTGGAGCTGTCTCATGTCAAACTATGTAAACTAAGTGTAACTAATGGAGACCGCACTTGAGCTCAATATTTTCGTCGTTCAGTAAAATAGGGTGAGAATGCTATTTTTGTATTGACTCCTTAGACATATTTACTCGGTGTCGGAAAAATATAACTGTTTGACTGTTATTTTGAGAAGGGTTTAGGCTTCATTGTTTCGATGTGTTTATTGATACTAAGAACTAATAATTTAGCCATAATTTCTATTATAACTTCATATTATTTATGTTCGCGGAGCAGACATGGCCAGAAATTGCCCAAAATAGAGACGTTTGAAAGGAAAATGAGGAGGCCGTTGCCCAGCTGTGGGACAAAAACGAGGCTATTAAAAAAAAAGTATACAAAAAGGTGAAGTACGCAAAAGTTGCCGTTAGTCTTTTTAGATGTAAGATGAATGAGTTTTCTCGTGTTGAAACAATTTCAATCAATTATTATACAATATTTATTATAAGACCTCATACATGTAATATTTCAATGACAAAATATTGTTTCCTAGCTTCCCGCTCAGCTCACATTACCTCAAGAACTTCAATATGAAATATATAGTATTAGTAGGTGAAGGAATTATTTATATCGGTCCCGTATTTCCGGATGCAAACCAACATAGAACAAACCAATCAAATTGTTCCTCTTTATAAAATTAGTATAGATAATTCACTCAATCTCGTCTCAACACCCTTAATTTCATGAAATAATTCATATTTCAAAAACATATTTATCGAAGTAACTTACTAAAAATAAAAATAAGTTTCTAAATATTGTTATAAAAAAGTTATTTTACTCCAATAAAATGCCTTCACGAGCACTCTTCACTGAGAAATTAACGTAATCTGGTTTAAGAGGCAAAGTTATTTACTCGGTGCCTCTACAACTTACGTGATAAGGGCTAATGTGAACCCTAACGTTCACCGCTAACACGAAGATAAGAACACTTTTCGAGCCACTTGAGAATACTAATTGAGTTTTACTAATTAGCAAACTAAATGTTGAAGTAAGAGAGAAGCCAAGACTTTGGTTTTTTATTTTTATTTCTGACCACGTACATGTCCCTTACCTACCTTACGTTAAATAGAATGATACATATACCTAAAGTAAAATGTCCTGACTGACTGATTCATCAACGCCAAGGCAAAACTGCTGAAGCTAGACACGTGGTATTTGGACCTTGGCTTACTTTGGTGATTTGGTCTCCATTAAGAAAGGAGTATATAAAAAATAAAGGAGGTGAAAAAAAAAATTACATAGAGGAAGTCCATATTCAGAAGTCGATGTTAACGGGCTGTTGACTAAGCTTATCAATTTATTTGTTCATAATCTTATTTCTAAAACTTTAGTCCAGAGTTTCTTTTTTTAGGATTTTATTCAATTCCCTTCTTACATTTTTAGATAAAGGACTCCTTCCTCTATATGAAAAATGTAAGAATAAAATTAAAATTAATCGACAAAAATAACATTAAATCGTTTACTCGAAATGGTGACAGGTTTATTTGAAGTTTAGTCAATAAATAAAAGTTGTAATATTTTTGGTAATTTCAATTCTTCAACAATTTATTATTAGGATTTTCTGATAAACATGTTACGTTATTCATTTCATTAGCAAGAATTCAAATGCGAAATACTCGTACCTACTCAGTTTCAGCGATTCATGATCTGATGCGCTAAATACCTTTATCCCTCGCTAATGAGGTCTGATAATATTGGTTTACGCGTGGATATGCATTTCAATCAATATTGTTAGCGGATTAATACCCTATATATATCTATTTTGATATATCTTTGCTAATAAGAAATTAGAGTGATATTCAGCTAAAGTTATTATCATACTAATAAAGTATGTGTGGGAATTTTGTCGTAATTGTCGTAATGTTATTGTCTACTATCTTTGTGGCGTAATGGTAAAAAGCACGCTTTAAATTTCAAAATATTTATGTAAAATCAAAATATTTATGTAGACAAGATAGCCCGGCTAGCATAGGCAGCACGACTGGAGTCTACTCTACGGAGGCCGACCAATCACATTGCAGAAAGTGTCACGTGACAGTGCGTTTCGCTCGAGTCGCGTTGCCTATGCTAGCCGGGCTGGTCTGCTGCGTTCAGGTTGACTATCCTCTGTATCTCAGACAGCACTTTAAACAGTCCGTGTTCCCGGTTGTTATCATCTATAACAGCAGACTATAGCGAAACCTCAATCAAGAGTGGCCATGTTCAGCAATGATAGATGATACAATTAAAAGCCTAAATGCACTGTGTTTACAATAAAATATTAATTAAAGGTTGTAATTTAATACCGTACGATAAAATGTTATAGGTACAGCCTACCTACTGGTACAAATTTTAAATGCGATTTGTAGTAGTCTGTTGTCAACATTATCTGACCCACCCTAAAAACAAACGAATTTGGACCCTCTGCTTGTAACATTAAGGTTTATTCAATTTATATGCGCTTATCAGACAAGTGCTCGAGGACTCGATGGACAAATACAATAATAATACAGACACGCAAATTTGATCTTTAACACGTAACGTTAAGGTCGTCAACATACCGGCATTATAATTATATCATTTTGTTAAGCTATTTTAATCATTATCTCGCTGACATTAAAGTTGAAAAGCTTTTAAGTCACATTAAATTACAACCCAATCTTTAATTTCGCGTATTCTCACCAAGTTCTTGTGGCTTAGCGGTTTGATGTTGGATTGGCGACGAACAACATGTGGGTTCCAAAACACAGTCCACCTAATATCGGTTCCTTTTTTAATTTGATTTTATTTCTACAATATTGCTTGCATTATTACAGATCGACCAATATGATTTTACGCCTAATAAATTATCGTGTAAACAGGTGGGTAAATTACCAAGAACGGTTGGATACGAAGTAAAACAGATATTTGCTTCGTGAGGTAGATAATAAATTGATCTAAGTGACAAAAGTTACACTACGCCTAATAGCAGTGACTGAGCACACACGTTTGTAAATCGTTTCACATAACTTGTTAAATATTTTTAAGCAATTTGGTGTAAAAAAGCATCATCATGTCACAACTTAATGACTATACCAAACATAAAATCATATTTTTACATGAGGAGAACGTTGGAATTAGAGAAATTGGTCGTCGACTTAATATAGCAGTAAGTGTTTCATCATTTTTACCTATTTTGCACGTAATTAATGCACGCCTAGTTGGCTATTTTACCATGACATTAACTCCTTACAAGTTACATACATGGTTCTAAAAATGTTTTTTTTTGTTTTAGAGAAATACGGTCAGATTATGGCTACAATGGACGTTATGGAGACAATGGAAATATTCAGCGGATTCGTCCCGGAGCAAAAGCCATCAAGTATAGTTCCGAATTCGACGCCACCGGGCCATTGTTTCAAGCCATGTTGAAAATCTATTGTGATATCGACTTGGAAGCACATGAGAGGAAAAGATTTGTGTTGGAATATGGTGCGCGGTATGCGTAACCGCTTACAACAAGTCATAGCAGGGGACGGTGCGCCACTCCGCTACTAATCAAGTAAGAAGGTATTTTTAAACACGCCGTGGGGGGATGACCAAAGGCCCATATGGTTCTTGGGTCCCCTCACACTAAACGGCAGATGGAGGAACACCCGGGGGCTTTTTTAGTGGGTATGTCCTCTCTGCGGTGCGACAGCGCACCGCGTTCTACAGAGGAAGATGCCCCTCGCTGGCACCAGCGAGGAAGAACGACTACGCATTTTTACCGCGGTTAAAAAAAAAAGGTATTTTTAAACACACCGTCTAAGTAAATGCTCAATGAATTGATTGTTACCATTAAAATGTTGCAGATTATGTGGTGATGTTATTGTTATAAATAGATTTTTCTATTTAAATAACATGTTTATTCACTACATATAGGCAGCTATAAATCTGTAAAGCATTTCATAGATTAATTCATTTTCTCGATAACAAACTTTTAAGCATAAGCATGCCTTTTTTAATGTTTTGAAATGGTTAGATTTGATTGTGGCATACTTAATATAAATTGTATATTAATTTGGAAATATATGAGCATTTACTTACTTTATCTTACCTAAGTGTTTTAATGAAATAATAAACATTTTAAGCTTGCAATTGTTTAGTTTTATTTCTATACAAACTGCCCCTTTAAAAGACACGACTCTATGACCATCATGCCATTAAATAAATTAAAAAAAAAGTGTAAAAAAAATAATTAAAAAGAAACAGCTGAGCAAAAAGTTAAATTTAGGTTAAACTTGGTTTCGAACGTAGACAACGATGAACACCGCACTACCTTAGTGACCACAAGACCAACTCAACTCTTATAAGCCGCGTTGAAATTTGATCTTAGTTGTAGTGTTGTGATTGTGATGCTAGACGCAATATTCTAAAGAATTTAAACCATATAGTATACATTCATAAAGTTTATTCTTGCATAGCACAAGCAGCCAACCTTCTCCTCGTGCAAGTAGATTATTTTGTATTTTAATAATTATTTAATAATCACTCCATTGAGTATTGAGACAAATGATAATAAAAAAACGACCTATAAAATAGAAAATACAAAATTGTAAACAGACGTTGTTTTTGCAATTTAGTAAGACAAGGTAAAATATGTTTGCGCGTAGTCACTGCATAAGTGCATACCCTTAGTAGCATTTGAATGCCAGTTTTATAATGAATAATAATATTTATTTTTCAACTACCCACTTATTACAAGTTATGCGAAAATATTACCATTTTAGAAAGTTTATCCGTCTATAGTTCTTTACAATAATACAAGAAATAGTTTTGAACTAAATTCTATTTTTAAATTAAAAACAAAAAAAGAATATTTTCGTCGCAGGATTCGATCTCGGATCCTTTTTTTCTTAGTCCAATACACAAACCACAAGACCAGAATTACTTGAACGTTATCATTAAAATAAACTATTACACTAATTATATTATAACAAGTAGTTATAACATATAACCTAATGCTAACGTTATAAAGATCAAATTTGCGTGTCATATTATTATTGTATTTGTTCATCGAGTCCTCGAGCACTTGTCTGATAAGTTCATATAAAGTGAATAAACCTTAAGTTTACAAGCAGAGGGTCCAAATTCGTTTGTTTTTAGGGTGGGTCAGATAATGTTGACAACAGACTGTACCTTTAGGTTACATCTCCAGGTATATGCAGTGCCGGATTAGCCATATAGTAAGAGTAGCAAATGCTACGGGCTCCGCGACGATTTGGACCCGCACACCAAGATACGTGCACCAGCAAGAAATTGCATCCAATAAATAGTCCTATGGATCCGGATCTTGGTGCTTCACAATAGGTGGCTAATAGGCCTAAAAAATCCTGCACTGGGTATAGGTAGGTACAATTTCTAGCACCTATTAGTTTTTATTTTTGCAATAAGATCCAAAGAAATCACTCTCAAACGTAATAAAGTTCGTTATAAGATCATGAATATTCAAATAAAAACGATCGCCAATTACTGTTGATTTGCTCGACCACCGTACCACGTATTCCCAGAGCGAGTGTTAAACCATTTTCGGGATATTCTGTCGTTTATATTTAGTCGATGCGACGGGCGATTAGAATTCCGGCAGTGTCGACCAATCAAACCGGATCTCACTACCGAGAGCAACAGAATACTTCATGTTGCAGTATTGATACACAGTACCGGTGTCACTCAGTAGATACACAAAGAAATCGATCAGGACTGGTTGTTCAAGTCTTTATATATTTATACATATAAAATGCTTGGTCCTGAATAACTAGCTGACGTATCAACACAGCCTAAATCACAGATTTTAGAAACCTGAAACTTATAGGTTGTGTTGTTTGTATAATATAGGCATCGGTTTAGATCCCGATATTTCACTAGTTCTGGTCGAATATATAATTTCTAGACTAATAAGGTAACGGAGATTATTCTCTGTTACCGTAACAGAATGGATGATGCGTTAGTACTTATATGATTACTTTTAAAAATTATGTTGAATTATTAATCTCATTTCATTATATAATAAATCAAATAAGACGCAAAAATCCTAAGTACTTTAAGAGTTTTGTACATAAGATGCATTTAAAGAAAACTAGCTGCGTCCCGCGGTTTTAGCCGCGTCACTCAGCTCCAGTGGGTTGGACCGTGATATTTTGTAGGCTATGTGTTAATCTTATAAACTATCTACGTGCAAACTTTCAGCCGAATCCGTTCAGTAGTTTTAGCGTGAAAGAGTAATAAACATCCATCCATCCATCGATAAAAGCGGTAGTTTGTATGTATGGATGATAGATACAAACTTCCGCCTTTATAATATTAGTAAGGATATGAAATTGCATCAATCTGCATTATGTGAAAGTATTTTTAGCAACTACTTAATATTTTCTGATACAGGACATGTAGTTTTTTTTTTTTTTTGTGATTGCTATTATCGGTAACACCTAACTAACACATATCGTATGACAGTTGAACCAAACTCCACAAAAAAGACTTCTAATCATCATTCCTCAATTCTCCCCGCCAGCCATCGCCATGAACAGAGGATCAAGCCCCCCACAGGGGGACTTTTTTGTAGTCCGTTTCTACACGTAAAAATGTCAATGTCAATTCAAAAAAGTAATACGTAAAATATTACTTTTTTGCTGCTAATAATTTGCTGAACAGCTGAAGTGGTCCACACTGCGGTCCATGTTCAGCAATGCACGTAAACCGGATGATAAAATAAAGTTAAAGTAACTAAAAAATATATTTGCAGTTGAATTATTAGACTTTTAACATTTCGTTTTTACACCTACGATGTATTGTGTGTGCGCTTCTTCTCGAAGTTTCTTTTCTCTTTGATATTAGCGTTGTCTATAAATGAACGGTCTGACGGATTTAAATTGATGTCCAACGTAAGAGCACGTACCTAAGGCAAGTTTTATAGGAGTAGATACATGCAATGTTTGAATATTGCTTGTACTGCAATATCTGTTTTCAATATATCGATGATGTTCATTATTAAGGACACTACACGCAATTTCTCAACGTTTTTTTGATATATTAGTTTTAGAATATACCACCCCATGACTTCCCATGGGTGTCGTCACAGGGACGGAGTGACTAACAACTGATGATTGGCAGCAGCATCCATCAGCTCAAGGATACAGCCACTTACTGTGATCACCCAATATCCTTCAACAACCATGGCTTGCCAAGGTCTGCAAAGATGAGGCCCATGTTTAATAGTGGTCCTAATGGCTTTTGAAGAAGAAATAAATGTAAAGATGATAAAACTACCTCGCATCGGTACATCAACGCATAACAAATATTTTATTGTATACTGATAATTATAAAGCTGAATCAGTAAGCTGTGTTTGAACTGAAAGACCTTACGATCAATTTAAGAGAAGGGTCAAATCATTTTACATTGAAAAAGCTTACTATAACGCCTTTTTTAGGGGTCCGTAGCCAAATGGCAAAAAACGGAACCCTTATAGATTCGTCATGTCTGTCTGTCTGTCTGTCTGTCTGTCCGTCCGTATGTCACAGCCACTTTTTTCCGAAACTATATGAACTATAATGGTGAAACTTGGTTAGTAGATGTATTTTGTGAACCGCATTAAGATTTTCACACAAAAATAGAAAAAAAACAATAAATTTTGGGGTTCCCCATACATAGAACTGAAACTCAAAAATTTTTTTTTCATCGAACCCATAGGTTTGGGGTATCTATGAATAGGTCTTCAAAAATGATGTTGAGGTTTCTAATGTCATTTTTTTCTAAACTGAATACTTTGCGCGATAGACACTTCCAAAGTGGTAAAATGTGTGTCCCCCCCCTGTATCTTCTAAAATAAGAGAATGATAAATCTAAAAAAAATATATGATATACATAACCATGCAAACTTCCACCGAAAATTGGTTTGAACGAGATCAAGTAAGTAGTTTTTTTTTAATACGTCATAAACCGTAAACCGCAATTTACCTTTCATTCAATCAACTATTATTAACATCGATCAGAGTTACAACGAGCTACAAGAACGTTTATACTATGTTACTTGTTGTATTCTTGATATCAAAAATAGGTCCGCACTTGCAACTAGTAGGTACGGAACCCTTCGTGCGAGAGTCCGACTCGCACTTGGCCGTTTTTTTTATACTATATATAGGCTTACGTTTGACCATAATCTCGCTTGATGGAAGGCGATGATAAGGCCTAAGATGATACACGCTTGCCTAGAAAGTGTCGAAAGAAAATGTCTCAGATTTCTAGCTGAAAAGTTTTAACTTTACATTTAAATCGACTTTTTATAATTCCTTGACATTTTATTACATCTATTTTTGACATCATACTAATTGAGCTAGCTAGCTCAACATTTGCATCTTACTGCGATCACCAATCCGTCTGCCAAGCACGGTGACCATGGCAATATCCCTCTACGATCCGGGCTTGCTAAGGTCTGTTAAGAGGAGGCCCATGTTCAGCAGAGGCCGTCAACGGGCTGTTAATGATGATGATGATTGTTTTGATTAATTATTGTTAGACTGGCACATGCTATAATTAACTTTTATTTTTTATGTTTTTATAAATAAAAACATTTGCACGCTATTGTATAGCAAGCATGTCTGATCAGAATTTTAATCATATGTTACATCTTGCCTGCAATTATATTTTTTTGTATGTATACACGTGTTTATGCAAATAAATGTCTTACTTACTTACTTACTAAAGAGTTTGCTTGTTTGCTTGAACTAATCTGAGAAACTACTGGTCCGATATGAAATATTCTTTCATCATTATAAATCTACTTAATCCAGGAGTATCATTAAGATATATATAATGACTAGCTGGCTCGCTCGGTTTCACCCGCGTAAATCCCGTTCCCGTGGAAACATTAACTTAAAATATAGCACAAATGGCGTGGCTTTCTATTGGTAAAAGAATTTTCAAAATCGGTTCAATAGATCCTCCTACAACGTCACAAACTCACCAACTTTACCTATTTATAATATACTACCTTCCCGCGCGCGCGGTTTCACCCGCGTAACTCCCGTTCCAGTGGGAACTTCATAATTAAATATACCCTAAGTATAGAACATTTAAAAATCAATGGTATAGAAGTATGCCGTGTGGTGTCCGGCTTAGAATAGACCACCCCATGTCTTCCCATGGGTGTCGTAAAAGGCGACTAAGGGACATATGGCTGATGGATGGGCAGCAGCATCTATTAGCTCAAGGTTTACATCTTACTGCGATCACCAATCCGTCTGCCAAGCGTGGTGATTATGGCAATATCCCTCTACGATCCTGGCTTGCCAAGGTGTGATAAGAGGAGGCCCATGTTCAGCAGTGGACGTAAACGGGCTGTTGATGAATGATGATGAATGTATAGAAGTATAGATAAAATTTCTACAGGAAATGGAGTAATGCATGTGTATAACCGCACGCACAAACCTAGTTTATTTATATAAGTACTTTTTTTTTTGTTTGCCGTGGGGTAATGCATTTTTGCATTCCTACCGCCGCTGCAGCGTATTCGCGCGCTGGCGGACGGATATGTGGGACTCGCCCTCTCCATAGCGTGATATTCTAGCTTATACCACGAGGAGAGGACCCTACACCACTAAAACCCCCCGGACACTCCTTCGTTCCGCCGTTGGCGGGGGCCGGGTACGTATAAGCAATTCGGCCCATTTGTATAACTACCTAGTATTATTCAAACCGTATAAATTATTTGTTACTCAGTTACGCATTAAATACGTAGTTCCGATGAATTAATTATAATGTAGCGCTAAAACAAAATTGTTGCCACTGAACATTAAATGCATTAGTGCCAACTCATGTGGCATTAATTTGCCACGGTCATCGAGCAATCTATTAGAATTAGAAATATATGGTTCACCTAATTTCCAAACACGATATAGGTTTAGATTAAATAATGCACAGGTTTATATTTGTAAATGTATTATGAGCGAATAAGTCAATATGTGGTGCATATGATGCCTGTGGTGATTTTTTCAAAACTATATCATTCATGTGTGCGTTTGTGTGTGTGTGTGTGTGTGTGTGTGTGTATTTGTCCTAAAGAGTAACAAACCTACATCCATTTTCAAATTTAAATATAGCTCATTTTAATAGGATACGATAATACAAGGGTTTTGATAACTAAACTGAGTTTAAACTCCATCTTGAATTATTTGCATTAAAGTTTATTCAAAATTGTTTCAGATTTCTAACCGATTATAATATATTATGAAATTTGTGGCATTTTGATTCATAATTCGGTTCTACAATATTTTGTTTTAAGATTACTAGCATTGTTTTGTCGTCTACTAGTATTCTTGTTAACCCCTCGTGCTAAGCTAAAACGCTTGAGTTACGAATGGGTTCACGTCGGTAGTGCAATACAAGTCCGACGCCCTAGCCATTGGGCTACGGCCGATTCAAATCTAATATATAAAATTCTCGTGTCACAGTTTTCGTTGCCATACTCCTCCGAAACGGCTTAACCGATTTTGATGAAATTTTTTGTGCTTATCCGGTATCTATGAGAATCGGCCAACATCTATTTTTCATCCCCCTAAATGTTAGGGGTAGTCCACCCCTAAATTTTTATTTTTATTTTTCAGACAAAGTTAGGGGTAGATTAGAGGTAGGTGTAGGGTAGGGGTAGGGTAGAGGTAGGGTAGGGGTAGTGTAGGGTAGGGGTAGTGTAGGGTAGGGGTAGTGTAGGGTAGGGGTAGTGTAGGGTAGGGGTAGTGTAGGGTAGGGGTAGTGTAGGGTAGGGGTAGTGTAGGATAGGGGTAGTGTAGGGTAGGGGTAGTGTAGGGTAGGGGTAGTGTAGGGTAGGGGTAGTGTAGCGTAGGGGTAGTGTAGGGTAGGGGTAGTGTAGGGTGGGGGTAGTGTAGGGTAGGGGTAGTGTAGGGTATGTATCGATTGAGGCAGTACGAAGTCTGCCGGGTCAGCTAGTTTTGTTATATAATTCACGTTTAATTAAAATGCTTTCACATTCAAAAGCTATTAAAACATCCATCCCACATATCCAAAAATATAACATCTAATTAACTGCTCAAGACACTTTCAAAATATTTAATGAAAATGTATGAAATTCAATTATTAACATATAATGAGTTTGATGAAGTTGTATGTGAGTTGTAACGATTATTTGACTTTGAATTAAAATTCAATTAACATTTTATTGTTTACCATTTTCATGAATATGTGCCCGTATAACATCCACTGCTGAACTTAGGCTTCCTTTCGAGGGAGGATTTTGCCATAGTCTGACGCTCGGCTGTCGGGTTCGTGACCGCAACGTTATGTCATCATCATCATCATCAGCCCGTACAACGTCCACTGCTGAACATGGGCCTCCTCCCGAGGGAGGGTATTTGCTATAGTCACCACGCTTGGCAGGTGGATTGGTGACCGCAATCATATGTTGTACCACACAAGGAAACGCTGCTGCCGGTTCCTTAATATACGATTATTATAGATAATGTTATAACAATCGGGATCAACGGCTTAACGTGCTTTCCGAGGCACGTTAAGCCGTTGGTCCCTCAACCAACCAGACCCGGAAAGAAATCTTAGAATTTACACAAAGATTTTCTGTCCAGCGTGGGGATCGAACCCACCACCTCCGAGATTTAAAGCGATCCAAATACCGCTACGCTTCGGAGGTTGTCACAATATTATGTAGTAACTAGCTTTCCGTGAAACTTCAATTCCCATAGGAACTTCATAATTTAAAATAGCCAATGGCTTTCTGCATAAATGAGATATCTAAAACTAAAAGAATTTTTCAAATCGACTATACCTGTAAATCAATATTATTCAATACTTATACCACTACTACAGAGGTTGTCTTTATTTAAACACTAGCTGCACCCCGCGGTTTTACTCTCGTTACTCTGCACCAGTGGGTCGGAGCGTGATGTTTGGCCTATATGTTAATCCAGCGTATAACATATCCCGGTGCAAAATTTCAGCCAATTCCGTTTAGTAGTATTGGCCTGAAAGAGTAACAAACATCCATCCATCCATCCATACTTACAAACTTTCGCGTCTATAATATTAGTAAAATATATCTTAAGTGAAGAAGAAAATATGAAGATGTAATTTTCATACAGTATCTCTGCTAACCATTATGGTTATTGTGAAACCAGCCACTCATTTATAATGAACCCTCAAATTTGGCGACAGCCTACAAGTTGTTATTTACAAGAATATGACGTCATACATGTTGCGTTATCATTTGTTTTTTCTTTTTATGTTTTGCAACTCATCGTTGGGAATGTTTTCATTAGAATTAACGTCGATGTGAAGTACATGTAATTATCAGTCCTTATAGAGTCTACTGCTGAAGATGGACCCTCCTCGAAGAGGGTATTTGTATAGTCATCACGCTTGGCATACGAATGGGTGGCCTCTTTGGTGTAGTTGTACAAGTCTCCCTTTAAGTTTTGGAAGCTGTAGGCTCGATTCCCACGCCAGACAAGAAATTTATGTAAAATCTAAGATTTCTTTACGGGTCTTTTTGGTTGAATGACCGACTGCCGTACCTCGCATTGAAAGCATGATGGGCCGTTGATCTCGATTGTTATATCATCATCTACAACAGTCGTATACCAAGGAACGGCCAGCAACATTTCCCTATGTATCTACTGCGGTCACCAACCCGCTTGCGAAGCGTGGTAAATATGGCAAAAGTTTATTTCGTTAGGAGGCCCATGTACAGCAAACGTTTAACGGGCTGATGATGATGAAGATTTTTTAAATCGGTCACGTTATTCCGGAGTCACTACATTCAAAGAGAAATAATCATTTATTTTCCCTTTAAATATATGCATAAATACCACACTATTTAGTTCCTGAAACCTCCTTTATAGGAATAATATTATAAAGGAATTTTGTTACAACGACTCTGAATAGTAATCGAGACATTTTTATCAAAGTCAATTCATTTTCTCTCTGCATCACCCAATGGGTGACTGGTAGAAAATGCCTTTGGCATTAAGTCCGCCGCTGTACAAGTCAATGCAAGAATTTGAAAAAAATTAAAAGAAAAAAAAATCGTCACCTTATTGCTCCCTAATCTACATCTGTTCGCAGCTATACAATTTCGCGTATTTAGTCTTCTATACTATAATCTTATTATAATATTATAAAGAGGAAAGATTTATTTGTTTGTTTGTATTGAATAGAGTCCGAAACTACTGGACCGCCGACCGGTTTGAAAAAATCTTTCACCGTTGGAAAGCTACACTATCCCCGGATGACATAGGCTATATTTAATTATGAAGTTCCCACGGAGTTAAGCGGGTGAAACCGCGCGTGGGGAGCTAAATATTAATATTTCAGGTAATACAATAAACTTGACGTATTTACTCTTCACTAATATTTTCGAAAGGCCTTTTTCACGAAGACTTTACTTGTTACTTTGATGAAATTAACCAACTTACCTAATTTATTGCTTGTAACATCTAGAATATTCGAAGACTCTTCATAGATTTTCAATATTTAGCTGGTAAATCATCTAAGCAAAGTTCAAAACAAAAGTAATAATAATAACTTTATAAACATAGAAGATACATACAGAAGTTATTTTCAAAGAGGATTAATTAACAAACATTGATTTAATTAATAGTGATCTAACTGTTATTATTTTCTTGTTTCAGGTAAATAAATAACTACGACACCAACTTGTGCAGTTTAAAAGGGACACTCCTCGAAAATGTCCTTGCCAAGAAGACCATGCATCATTTTTTCTTTTTTTAAGGGTTTTATCGCACAGCGATAATGCCACCCCATTAAGTGACAAAACACATATTATTTACATTACATTTAAACCTTCTAAAACTAGCATATACAATATCCTCGCTTTATTACTTAAAGGAGATGCTAATATCGTGTTACACATACCAATATTGTAACCATCCAAGACATCATTCCGACTGCTCCTGTTGCGGACACACTCCATAAAAATATGTTGTAGATCTTCAATAACACCACAGCATACAATCTTCACCAGCCAATTTACGTCCATTGCTGAATATGGGTCTCCTATTAACAGACATTGGGAAGCAGGGACCAGGGTAGTTCAGGCATACTGTAAGTGTGGCTCAGGAGATCCCGCGATGTCCCATTGGCCGCGATCCGAGTGCCGTCGGGGGTTCGGATCGCTTATGCGTACCCGGCCCCCGCCAACGGCGGATCGTAGGAGTTTCCGGGGGGTTTTAATGGTTTGGCGTCCTCTCTTCGTGGTATGAGTTTAGCATACAACACTATGGAAAGGGCCAGTCCCACATATCCCACCGCCAGCGCGAGAATTCGCTGCAGCGGCGGTAGGAATGCATAAATGCATGTCCCCACGGACAAGAAAACAAAATCAAAAGGATAATTCAGGCATATTGTCATAATCACTACGCTTGGCAGTTGTATAATTTATTAAATAATTTATTCTGATAAAATAACTCTAAATTTACAAAAAAGTACTTATAGTTTAGTACTTTGCCTGAACTTGGTTTATCCTGTATCTGTGACTAAAAGCACCAATCATTTTTATACTTAAGTTTAAAAAAAACACATACATAGTAATTTAATAATAAAATCAAAGAAAATAAAACATTGGAACTTTGAAATTAAAATTGCCAATATAAACAACTAGCACAAAGTTACGTAACTGAAACTGTCAGTTACGAAACTAATGTGATTTTCCCTTAGTTACCTCTTACGACACCCACGAGACGACATGGAGAGTGGTTAATTTTAAGCCGGACACCACACAGCCGAATTGTGTCTTTGTTTGTCCGTGTATTTGCCTAATGTCTAAAACTATAGTGCTGAGTTCGACACTTGGGACGTTTTTATTACATAACTTAACAA
Organism: Nycteola revayana; assembly: GCA_947037095.2. Taxonomy (NCBI): domain Eukaryota; kingdom Metazoa; phylum Arthropoda; class Insecta; order Lepidoptera; family Nolidae; genus Nycteola; species Nycteola revayana. Next base: position 17,711,367 of record OX344847.2, on the reverse strand, counting down.
ATCCTTATTTTACGACAGTTGCACAAAACTTACCTAAAATACAAAAAGTCAAAATCCCTCAATCTCATCGCCAGCGACCGCCCTGAGCCGAGGTCCAATACCCACAGGGGACTTGCGCAGGTTACTTAGTTTTTAGTATTTAAACCATTTATCTAGGCTGGAGCTCTGCTCGCCTTTATACCCGGTTAAGTAGCAAAAGCCTAAAGATAAATGTCAGCTAAATACAAATGTCCGTCTGGAAACAAAGGTTGATTGTTTGTTTGCACTGTATAGGCTCCGAAACTATAAGACCGATTTCAAAAATTCTTTCACCATAAAACAATTAAGTTTCAAGACATAACATAGGCTATAATTCATTATTAAGTTCCCGTGGGTACAGGAGCTACGTGGGTGAAACCGCGAGCGGAAACTAGCATATCTATGAATGGTACACTTTCTACGAAGATTGCGTATTTTTAATATCCGCAGATTAACAAGGGTCGGAGTTAATTAAGCCGCTCGAGTACAAGAAATAATATCAATTTGCGCCATCAGAAAAACGGAACTCCTCGGCCAATCGTTAATTTGACACGGACATTATGCTGGAAGAACCTTGTAACACTTTATAACTTAATTTTGTTTTATTTAAAGATTAAAATTTTTCAAAATTGAGATGAATAAATTTAGATGACCTGCGGGACTCAAACATGCATTTTAGGTATAGCCCCTAATGCTTTAACCAATCAGGCTACGGTGGAAAACTTAATTACTTATCAATTATATCTCGATATGGTATGGTTATAATCCGATAAACAGAGTAAAACTTAAAATATACGCATACTGCAGTCGTTTACTTAAGTGTTGGATGTGAAAGAAAAACCCATGAAGGAGACGGAAGATATACGCAGGTTCCTTCATAATGTAGTCTGGTTTATATCGTTCATCAATTGGAATAGCAATAGAATCAGTTATTGGTTGTTCTGCTATTCCAAAAGCTTCAAAGAATCCTTTTCAACCTTAACATGCTCTCTGGGAAAGTATAAAAGTGCCTTCCCAGAGCGAGGTCTTAAGCGCAGGCCAACACCGTCCACACCGCTCACGCCATATACCGCGAGCGGTGTGGACGGTGTTGGCCTGCTCTTAAGACCTCGCTACTCAAAGGCCCACTTTACGAACCAACCACTAGCAGTTATATCTCTCCACACACAGAGACCACACTCTATCCAACCTAACTATCTAAAGCCATAAAAGGTTCGCCGAGGGGCATCGCATGTATCTTGCCCACAAGCCTTTGAGCCTTACCCCTCCACTGCCCATTCTTACTATGTCAAGAGGTTTACTTTTTCGTAAGACGAATATCTTTTGTAGTTTTTCCAGTCTTCGTTTAGACTACAGTGAGCATGTGGAACTTTTTGCCAACGTCTTTTTTCTGAACAATATCATCTAGCGAATGAAGAGTGAATGGGCATTTGCTATGCAAGCGTGTTGCATCTTAGTCTGCATTGATACTTACCACCAGGTGGAATTGAAGACAAACGCAAGCCCCTAAAACGTGTTTTGGTAGAATATAAATTTAATTAACAAAAGATGAAAAAGTATCAACTTTTTAATTTCATGCTTTGTCGCGTGCTGTTTGCTAACCGCGCGTTTCATCTAATAACTTTTTACTCACTTGCTTTGTACAAAGCAAATTTGCAAGGTGAAAATGGTTTTTACGTGTTGTTTTAATATACAGTTAAAATTGAGGCAATTTTTATTGGAGGAATTGTGGCTTAAAGTATTTTAAAGCGAATATTTCAGTATACAAAGTAATTTTCATATTCAAATTAAATGGTCTGCGCACTTGGCGATCGGAAACGCAATGTACCAACAAACGCAAACTATGGACATGTTTAAATTAAATGCAGAAATGAATTTTGTGGAAAGAGTGTTTTCCCATTTCATTTATATTTAACAAAAACATTCCTTTATATTTTTTTATGTTGTATCCGTAATCGACCGACTTTAGACCATCGGTTTTCTTAACGTAGATGCCACTTAATATTTTGAGACGAAGAAAAATTGTAAGACCCTGCTTAATATCTAAATATTTTATTTTGATGTAAGAAAACTCACCTAATCAGGTGGATTAAGTGAAATAGTAAAATTTATTCAGCACTTGTACATGTCAGAATTTCAATGTGTAACACTAAATCAAATGTAAAAATTATTGTAAGATGCCTTAAATTTACTAACATCAAATCAAATCTGGATTAAACTAGATAGTTTAAATGTTAAATCTACATAAACTTATCTACAAAAGAGTTTTCCCGAGACTCCCTCCTCCATTGTTATGCTAAAGATGCCAATATTGGAGACACCGGTTACTCCATCAGCATGACATATATAATGTTGTTTTTATGACCTCTCGTGAGCTCTGGCCATCTTAATTACGCACAGGATCACAACATCAATCAATACTCTTATTTGGCTATAGTATTCTGTACGGTAAGTTATACTTAAGCTATGCTCTAACTATCTTGCAGCTTCGTGTTACCTCCATAACCCAGAAGTATAATTATAACCTTAGATCTCGGACCAAATGTAAAATCAAAAATGTATTTCACGCCCTTGTTTTATGCGCCCTGAAAGACTGCTAAGACATTGTTATAACATTATCAGAGACCAGAACCATACATCGGGAAAAAGGAAGCAGCGGTTACCAGTGTATTAAAAATGAACTGTGCCAACCACCAACTCGCATTACAAGAGTGTAAGTATAGGGTTTGAATATTTCAACGCTGTTGCTGCAACAAATATCTCAACCCAAGAATGTCGGTTAACAATCTAGTGAGATGTTTCCGAACGCATGAATTCCTATCACATTTTTGGTAACTAATAAGGACACGTTAGATATTTTAGTCATTTCAAGCTATCTTGATAGGTAGGCACATTTCACATGTGCTTACCTGAAAAGATAATGTAAATCAATCTCATTTATCTTTTACGAATGTTATGACATTATGGATTATTAATAGCATGTTTGATTTTGACATTATGTATTATCAATATTATATCCGATTTTGACATTATGATTGTTAACAGCATATTTGATTTTTGCATACTGGATTATAAATAGCATTGAAAATATTAAAAAAATAACTTGTAACCTGTAAGCAACATTTGTACACCCAGACAGGGTTATAATTCAGCGGACTCCACGTATTGTAACACCACCTATTGTAACCTGATTTATGCAAATAAATTTGATTTGATTTGATTTGATTTGATTATTAATTTGTTTATAATAACTCAAAACAAATACATAATACGACTAACAAAATTTCTTGTTTTGGACATCAGTTTATTGGAATAATTTATTTAATTAATTCCCATACAATAATTTATCACAACCGGTGACCTCTAGCGGTGCACCCAGCTGTTGTGGGCTCACTGGGGCGCGTTTATCACAAGGTTTAGAGACGCTCGACGCGCTCGGAGCACCAGTGTGCCCCTATATAATTCTTATGACCCAGCCTACCACAAACATAACAGACCTGAACATAACATACCTGACGAAATTTAAAAGAGGAAATGAAAAGTTTTCTTACATTGTTTTACAGAATAGTTTATCGCAATTGTATTGAAAACTCTGACCCTTTATCTTTGCAGCAAGAAAGAATTAATTAACTAAGCAGCAAACCGCTATTTATTACTGTTAACTAATCTAAAACTGCAGTTATTTCAACGCATTGCTAGATATTCTTCAGTTACAAGTTTCCTCTCTTAGATTTATTTCTCTTAGTTGAATAGTTTATTTTGGTACTTACAATATTGCATCAACAACAGACTGAGACTTTACCGTATTTAAATAATTTAAAGACAAAAAAAAAAAGCTCACAAATACTAGTTACTTCAACATCTTGTTTACGTTCAATTTTGAACAAGGACCTCCTTGTTACAAACCTTACCAAGCCTTTTGAGGCCTTTTTTTAGAAATATTTCCGTTATCACCACGGCAGGTGAATTTAATATTACTTGTATAACTAATATACAAAGCTGAAGAGTTTGTTTATTCACTTAAACGCGCTAATTTCAAGAACGAATCAGACTACTGGTCCGATTCGAAAAATTCATTAAGTGTTAGATATCGTTCATCGATCGATCCGTTGATCCATTTATCGAGGAAGGCTATATTTAATTAAGTAAGTTCTACTGTGACGGGAGTTACGCAGGTAAAACCGTGCACGGGACCTAGTTCTATTATATTTGTTAATCCTTCTTCCCCAACTTGTTTCAGTTCTATAGTATGAACTACAAAACAGCCAGGAATTGTCTTTCCGGATACGCAATATGATGTATTCGTGATGCCATTGGTCAAGGTAAGACTGCCTTGAAGCTACTTTGCCATACCAACCCCTCAAATATTAATATTCATTAGGGTCTACAACTTGCAGTTACTATATATCGTGACGCAATGCAGTACACACAATGACACAAAATTGAACTTGACAAGTATTATTGTAAACTAGCTGCGCCCCGCGGTTTTACCCGCGTGACTCTGCTTCAGTGGGTCGGAGTGTGATTTTTTGTAGCTTATATGTTAACCGAGCTTATTAACTATCCCCGTGCGAAGTTTCAGCCAAATCCATTCAGTAGTTTTTACGTAAAAGAGTAACAAACATCCATCCAACCATCCATACTTACAAACTCTCGCGTTTATAATATTAGTAGGGTAGAAATGAAGGGTATCTTACATGTTACATAACTTTGACTGAATTTATGTTTCCCTGTGTAACAACATTATAACAACTGCAATCATAAATCCGCCTGCCAAGCGTGATGATTACGGTTAAAATACTTCCCTTGTTTTTGCCATAGTCGAAGTCCTCACAGTAGTGGATGTTTAATAAGCTGATGACGGTGATGATGATGTAAATCGTACACACATACCTCCGTGGCAAAGCGGCATATATATGGTTGGTTGAGGGGCCACCCTCCGTGCCTCGCACGCTATACCGTTGGTCCCGATTCTTAAAAAAATATCTGTATAATAATACCAATGCATTTCCCATTAGCAGCAGCGTTTTCTTGTATGTTACAACATAATACTACAGTCACCAACCCAGCTGCCAAGCGTGGGTAAATATGGTAAAAATCCTCCCCCGTGGTTTGCCATGGTTAGCAGAGGACGTTAAACGGGCTGATGATGGCGATGATGATTCTAAACGTATAATTGAATTACAATTTGAAAGACAGTAATAAAAGTTATTGAATCATTTAAATAAAATGTTCTTTAAACCAAAGGTTATAACAAATTGGAAGTTTTGTGGCATTTATTCCCTTCTTACAATTTGTAATTAAAAATCGTACACAAATAAATATCAAAGTAACACAATTTCTAAAACTAATCGTAAACAGACTGCTAACGGAATTAAAAACTGTCAATTTCATTGCAACGTGAAATGGAACGCACAGCACACGTGTCTGAATCGTTCCGACAGGTATGACATTATAGTAGTATAAACCTATGTGTCGTGGCGCAAAACTGTGCAGCAAGAGTTTATACATTACTAGCTGTGACCGCGATTACGTCCGCACGTAATAGATACGCTTAAAAATTACGATACTTTCATAAAATCTTCATCCCCCCCCCCTTTCAAACCCCTTTAACCCTTTTTTTTTGCGTAGGTAATTGGGGCAAGCCGATTTTTTTTTACATATCTCTCGTACCCCATATACCCTGTGGGGCTAACTCGATTCCTAAAAATTGTTTTAATTATTTTTTCCAAACATATATTTGAGGCAAATGCATTTTCTTTTCGTGAATCTTATTTTTAATTATAAATAATACCCTTTTAAAATTTCATGTTGTCTAAAAATAGATATTTGCATGCGTCTGGTAATGTTAAATCCCGAATAAATATAAAAAAATCATTATGTGTTGTGCTTCTCACCAGCCAGGTCTACATTTCAGTGTTAGGGTATAACAGGATAACGTACCTCTGTACGTGACAAGTTTTCAGCTTGCTTCAAATACCTACCCAAAAATTGGTACAAGCTCTCCTACTAATCTAAACTATCTGTATACCAAATTTCATTTAAATCGGTTCAGTAGCATTGGCGTGAAAGGCCGACAGACAGACAGAGTTACTGGTCATTAAAACGTCATAATATCCAAATACCGGACATTTCCCGCTCATAACCCAAATACGACAGATATCGTGGTTAATTTAATAAATTGCAACCGTGTTTATACAGGGTGTCCCAAAAGATTACGTAGCTGGGAAGGGGGGTGATAGGGATGGTCTCAAGGGTCACCAGAAAAATATAAAAAATTCCCTCTGGGTGTTTAAAAAAATAAATGGCATTTTTTAAAAGACTAAAAATTTTACACCTTGTGCTAACTGAACCTACAAATATGGCTGTATTTAAAAAAATGCTGTTATGTAATCTTCAATAACAACAAGGTCATCAACATCAACATCAAAAATAAGAAGGTGTAAAATTATAAGTTTTTAAAAAAATGCCATTTTTTTTTAAATACCCAGAGCGGATTTTTTTTCATTTTTCTAGTGACCATTGTGTCCACCCCTGTCACCCCCTTTCCCAGCTACTTAACCTTTTGGGACACCCTGTATACATTTGGTACATACATTTATTTAGTACTGAATAGTGCTTTCACAATATCTGATGGAGACTGACTTGATGAGTTGTTGATGATATTGATGATGATATTACGGCCTAATATGTTAGACAGTAATTAAGATTCCGGGTTCCGGTCAAGCAATCTCTCGAGGCGCCCTAAACTTTTCCAGTTCTAACACTAGCTAATGGTAAGGGATAGGTAATCCTCAAAAGTTATCCTAAAGGGACAGCTAGATCGGATAAATCCAGCACCAAGGCTGGACAATTAATCAGTTTGAAGACAATTTGTACACTTTCCCCAGTAAATACTCATAAAGTGTAAATCCATTCACATTGCTGTTACTTTAATTTTTCTATTATCCTGAGTTGGATAAAAAATTGTGGGACTAGAAATTTACCAGTCCGAAATTAGGAAGTAGGTAGGTTTTTTACCCGAGCCTCGGAGAGCACGTTAAGCTTTCGGTCCTGCGCCTTATCGCGCCTTAACTTATATAAGCGTTGAGCTTTGACAAAACCGGTTTCAGTGATTGTGTTAAGTAAATTTTCGCCAGGATTTAATATTTTATCACAGAAATAATCGTTTTTCGCAGAAATTGGTTGTTTATTTTTATTTAACTTGGTTTTTGACAAATCAATTAAAATAGTATTAAGAAATTTTCTTTGCCACGGGTTGATTATGGCTGTCTTATGAAGATAGATACTGAAGATGACAAATATGTGCTAAAAATATAAGTTCACTTATCCGAATTTTGATACAGTAAATATATTTATTTTATATATTTCTTATTAAAAAAAAAAAAAAATACTTTATTTCAGACCGTGGTCCATAATTGTTAGTAATAACAAACCTTAATAAACTATGTTAGTAAAAAGATACAAGGGATTTAATTTAAATATCTTTTGCGCTCACTTGACACACCGGGTACATTCACATGTACATGCACCCAGTGTGCCAAGGTGGCGCAACATGACATGACTTATTATTACATGACTTTATACTTTTTTCCTTTACTTTTACAGATTATTGTAATAATGATTGGCATAAAATAAACAAGTTTTTGTTTCGAGACAGAGGCTTGTTATGAATAAATAAATGTGTTTTCGTGCACGTATTGACTTTTGGTTAAGTGTTGTTGGAAATAGGAAAGGGTATTGATTTGATAATATGTGAATTCTGAATGCGGCTCATTTTCTACGACATTACGTTGCCCTTTGGAATACTTGGAATAAAGTAAATATTGACAAGTTTACCGCTGAAATAGTTCTTTATTTACTATAGTATTTTTGTTTAGTTAAAGAATATCCCCAGTGGCGGGGCAAGACCTAAATTTGATGTGGGCAAGACAGATTCCGCGAGGCCCTGTTCTGTGGCGACCTGAAGATGGATTTTATAAAATAATAAAAAAAAAACAAAACAATTAACAGTGCCAAGTTTTTATTCATAAAAATACAAATTAGATTAATATTAATGAAAATTTACAAATCGTAAATATGGAGATGACAATACCAATAAATTTAATATCGACTTTCAAAGGATGCTTCCAGTCCAAAAAACAAGCAATTTAATTCCATTTTTTTTAATTATGGCTCCATAGTACTGACGATGATTCTACCAGTGAAATTTATGCAATCAGGACAGCAGTCAGGACATAATTTAACATTTTTAATATTTTCTTCATGCTGTATAAGGTACCACCATAGGGGTCAATGATCTATGCATCGGTAAAATATCATGTTAATATATTTTAAAATATTGACAGTTTCTGATTTCTTGATTCAGTGATTATTTTTAAAGGGATATTGCGCCAAAGAATATTGTTCGTCACTTAAAACCGTGTTGTTGCTTATTTTGTGTCTGATTATGGCTGAATTTGTTAGATCTAATTAGATCTCAATGATAGGATTTTTTAGATCTAATTATAATATAATTATAGGATATAATTTTTATAGATCCTTTTAGATATTTTTCAGTTTATCTTAATCTACTCAGATCTAAATAAATTGTAGTCAATTGTAGATCCAATGAATTGATTGAGATTTATTTCAACAAATGTAGATAAAAAAACCGGCCAAGTGCGAGTCGGACTCTCGCACGAAGGGTTCCGTACAAGTGCGTACCTATTTTTGATATCAAGAATACAACAAGTAACATAGTATAAAAGTTCTTGTAGTTCGTTGTAACTTTGATCGATGTTGAATGAATGAAAGGTAAACTGCGGTTTACGGTTTATGACGTATTAAAAAAAAACAACTTACTTGATCTCGTTCAAACCAATTTTTGGTGGAAGTTTGCATGGTTATGTACATTACATATTTTTTTTAGTTTTATCCTTCTCTTATTTTAGAAGTTACAGGGGGGGGACACACATTTTACCACTTTGGAAGTGTCTCTCGCGAAAACTATTCAGTTTAGAATAAAATGACATAAGAAACCTCAATATCATTTTTGAAGACCTATCCATAGATATCCCACACGTACGGGTTCGATGAAAAAAAATTTTTTGAGTTTCAGTTCTAAGTATTGGGAACCCCAATTTTTTTTGTTTTTTTTTCTATTTTTGTGTGAAAATCTTAATGCGGTTCACAATATACATCTACTTGCCAAGTTTCAACATTATAGTTCTTATAGTTTCGGAAAAAAGTGGCTGTGACATACGGACGGACAGACAGACAGACAGACAGACATGACGAATCTATAAGGGTTCCGTTTTTTGCCATGGCTACGGAACCCTAAAAAAACATTTGATTTACAAAGTCTTTTTAGATCTAAAAAATATCAAATTACCTCTAAACATGTTTAGATCCAATTTTTATCGGTATTATAATTCGATTAAACAAAATTATTGTAATTTCGTTTCAAGTTTCTGACAGGTATGTAAACAACAGAATTTTGCACACTTTTAGAAACCGTTTTTTAAAAAGCAAATTCAGAATGTTGAAAAATGAGGAGAAGGCGATTTTTTTTGTTTTTTACCCTTTGTAGTGAAAAATAAATCACTAATATAGAAAAGGTACGAAAAAGGTACGGTCTACACTGAGGTACGGTTGTGGTACGGTTGTGTGATGAATAGTACGGAAACCGTACTTTTTGGTACGGTCTGGCAATGGTGGTTGCGTGCGTGAGGTACTTTGATTTGATTGGTTGGCTTCCTAGTAAAGAAAGTAAACAAATAAAACAAGGGATTCCCCGCACTGATCGGCTGCGGCAAGGATTACTTGCGATATAATAGTTACGCAACGTAAGCAAATGTTGCCAGACTAAAAAAACATATTTCACAACAAAATTAATTTATATATCTTTGTTTATTTTATTCTCGCTTTGAAGCAATGTATAAAAATTTTTGAGGCGCGAGGCCCCTTGTACCGCGAGGCCGTAGGCGGTGGCCCACGTCGCCCACGCCTTACGCCACCACTGAATATCCTATTCGCCCTCCAGACACTTAGTTTGCAAAGAACCTTCGTAGACCCAAAATCTGAGATTCTCGCGAATTGTAATGTGGAGACACAGAAGCAAATAATTCCCTTAAAAATCAAAATTCGAAAACCTTGCTAGTTGTATCATTACCGTCCCTTATATTAAGGCGAGAATTATACAAGACTACGTTAGGCAAAGACGTGAAGAGACGCAGCGCAGATATGATGTTGCTTGAAAACATTTTCATACAAAATTTATGTTGAGGACGTGTCGTGAAGTGGCATGGCGCAGGCACGCTGCAAGCGTCCGTACTTTATCCTTCTCGCGTCTTCGCTGCGTCTGACACCTAACATTTCAGTCATATCATCATTCTTTAACGATCTTAATTTTATTGTGCAGACTACTGAGATTGTTTTTGTAGTCATACCAGATTTATATAATTATATCTAACGGTAAAATTGATTTAAAAAGTTTTGTTTTTGTAATTCTTCGTGAAACAACTGGGCACAAATTTATAGACATTTGCAAAGGGAAGTTTGCACCTAATGAAATACACTTATATCTGTTCTGATAGGTTAATATAATTATCCGATCAAGCCTCATAGGAAGTGCCCTCTTGCACTTAGTTTGTAGTTTGCAAACCATTTCACAATGCCGACCTCGCTTTTATGATCTGTGAAGTAGCAAAATCCCTATGGCTAAGTATACTAAGAATTCACGACATAACTTCAGTATGAAATCGTTTATCACAGAAAAACCGTTATCTTATAAACGGAAAACCAGTATCTGTCACTCTGAGACATTTCTAGACATAACTCAAGTCAAGGCGAGTGACAGATATGTAAACCGCTTGTCATTTCACAGTCATTTGTCAACACTACCCTGCGAATGACGTGACGACTATTGACAGTTTCAAGGGACGCCTTATCGGAACCTTATTTTACTTACCTACTTTAGGTATCAGTTCGTTTACGTCCACTTCCAAAACCTCCTTTTAACTAACATTGGCAAGCCAGGGTCGTTGAGGGGTTGGCCGGATTGCTCATGCGTACCCGGCTCCCACCAACGGCGGATCGAAGGAGTGTCCGGGAGGTTTTAGTGGTGTAGGGTCCTCTCCTCGTGGTATAACTTTAGCATACCACGCTATGGAGAGGGCGAGTCCCACATATCCCGACGCCAGAGCGCGAATACACTGCAGCGGCGGTGGGAATGCGAAAATGCATTTCCCCACGGATAACAAAAAAAAAAAAAAAAGAATGGGTCGTTGAGGGGAATTGGAATAATCACTACACTAGGCAGGCGGACTGGTATTCGCAGGAAGATGTTAGTATCCTTGAGCTGATAGATGCTGCTGCCCATCCATCAGGTGTATATCCCTTATTCGCTATCTACGCTCAGGGCTCATCTGATGCGATTTCATCGTGCAATGAATCCCCATGGTCGCATCGCGTGATCGCGCGACTTTCAAAAGGACATTAATTCAACCAATATATCAATACTTATAACGATCATTTTAATCGCACGCATTACATCATCGCGCAAACGGAAACAATAATTAACAAGGAATCATGATGATGATTTTTATCAGTTTTTTACAAGCAACTGTATCATAAATATGCAGTTTCGATGTAATTCATGCTCACTCAAATCTATTTGATTGAAATGTTGTATTGTTATTCTGATTGATGATACGGAAGAATTAACAATTAACGACAAAGACTTTGTGAATCACGTATAGTTATATTTAATTAATGCACACACTAATGGAACCACGCCTCCATTTCTAATCATTGTGATTATGGATGTAGTAATAATGTTATTGATCGACATATTACAAACTAATTTGAATGAAGACGCTATTTAATAGGTACATATGTAAAGTAAATTAGGTTAGTAGCCTAATTTACCTATTGTATGGAATTTCATTAATGTGACTGTAAACAAAGCAAGCATTTGACGGTCACCGTAGCCTAGTTGGTAGTGCTCCTGCCTACGAAGCTGGTGGTCCTGGGTTCGAATCCCGGTAAGTGCAAATATTTGTGTGATGAGCACGAATATTTGTTTCTGAGTCATGGATGTTTTCTATGTATTTAAGTATTTATCTATCTATATAAGTATGTATATCGTTGCCTGGTACCCATAGTACAAGCTTTGCTTAGTTTGGGGCTAGGATGATCTGTGTGACATTGTCCCTAGATATTATTATTATTATTATTATAGTTATGTTAAGGTGCGTACAGATTAAGTAACATGTTGTATAACGTGTGTTTTATAACACGTTCACATTATCTTACATTGTTTTTCAACTTTTCAACGTATAACAATACTGTACACATTAGAATAACAATTTTGTATGACATTTTCGTTGGTCGTTCTGCAGTGCTATTCACAATGTCGATACAAGAGGACGTTTTTCTAGCTGCTACAGTAACTGTTATATTATTAAATAACGGGAAATAACCTGTTAAATGACTTAATAACATTTTATGTTATATGATATATACGCATCTTTAGAGAAGGTGTCTAGTAAATGTAAGATTATTGGACATGACATAGAAGTAACGACGCTTGGAAGTTATAAATTACTAAAAGTTTTATTACGTTCATAAATAAATAGTAATAACAGGCTATCAGTTAGCATATACATACATATCTCTGGTTTTATTCCTGACCAGGCAAATGACCTCTATATCCACCTAATGTTAACTGACATAGAGATCCAAAGAAGGCTTGTGCCAGTACCTACAGTAGATAAGCACAGCACTGGCCACCATTATTTATATTGTATTAAGTCTCGAAAGAATTCGTTAGTAAAATCGAAGATACAACGAACCAATTTGACGCCTCACAGTGCTAATAACTTTTATAATTTACCTCTAATATTTAATAACTGCTAATATGCAGGGGTATTAGTAAAAAATAATTAAAAACCAAAATTGAAAAAATGCTTTTTATGTATGTTTGTTATGTGAAATCAGATTTTATATTAGTTGTTTTTTTTTTTTTTTTTTTTACTGTTATATATTAAAATTTATTACTTAAAAAACAATAATCAAATTAAATTAAACTAAGTATAAAACTAAACTAAAAACTTAAAAATCTAACAAAAGAGGGTGTCCATGAGGCATGGTGCCAAGAACACCGGCTGCATTTCCACGTTGAATAGCTATTGCTATTCTCTGTGCGAGAAATGAGCCGGCCCTCTTGTCACCAGCGGCGTCGATCAACCGAGGGAATAATTGTTTAAAAAACGTTTTTGTACTTGGACCCCATGGACCAAAAGTTTCGAAGCCAAGCGGTACAAACACGTAGTCACTAGATAGTGTCACGTATTTGCGCCGCTTGGCCTCTTCTGCAGCCTCCGCCACGGCTCCGGCCCTCAAGACTGATCCGCCGAGACGAGAAGGGGCCAACGTATCGACGCAAGTAGCGTCCCAAACGAGAGCCCTGTTGTTAATTGTTAAATTATATTTTAATTTTTTTCTGTTTTTTGGTACAAAATTTAGCCCATTTTCGAACCCATTTTTCTTAAATAATATTGGGAATTGACACTCGGGAATTATAGGCATGCATTTTGATTGCTTAGACCTAAACAAAAATGAAATAAAAAGAAGCATACGTCCGTTTTTGAGGGAAAATTTCACACTGTGCACGGGTGAAACCACGTGGAACAGCTATGTTATATAATTTAACTTTATAATTTTAAATTTGCATACACATCATAGTTTATAAATTTAAAGTAAAGTAAAGGTATCGATACTTCTTTTCTCTACTTTCTCTCTTCTTGGTAATGTTTTCGTTTGTCATCAAGCATGTTTAATTATCGTGATTTAGGTCATTCGACAACCTCCGTAGCGTAGCGGTATTTGGGTCACTTTAAGTCTCGGAGGTCGTGGGTTCGATCTCCACACCGGACAAGAAATCTTTGTGTAAATTCTAAGATTTCTTTCCGGGTCTGATTGGACGAATCTTACCCTCCGTGCCTTAGAAAGCACGTTAAGCCGTTATCCCCGATTGTTATAACATCATCTGTAACAAGCGTATACCAGGGAACGGGCAGCAGCGTTTCCCTGTGTATTACAACATAATACTGCGGTCACCAATCCGCCTGCCAAGCGTGGTGACTATGGCAAAACCGTCCCTCAGGAGGAGGCACATGTTCAGTTGTGGACGATGTACAGGCTGATGATGAAGTCATTCTTAGTTAGCTCGCATCAAAAATAATTTAAATCAAGCCTGTTTTGATGCTGTGCGAAGAAAATTACTCCAAAGTCAGCGCCTAGCTTTAATATTCTTAACTAAAGCATACAGGACGGTTAGTACTGAAGCTCTTCCTGTGCTCGCGGGCGTTCTTCCGGTTGATCTTGAGGCTCAAAGACGCGCCGCTATGTATTATTCTACGAGGGACAACATTAACCTAGAATTCTTACCACCGCGAGACCAAATTAAAATCTCAAGATTATTTAAACCATTATCCGATGCATACAATTACATTCTCGATGAGTGGCAGTGTAGATGGGACGTCTCCACCAAGGGCCGACATCTTTACCAGTTCTTTCCAAGCGTTCGTGAACGACTGGATAGAACTTGGTTGGAGGTTGATCACTGTACGGCTCAATTTCTCACTGGGCACGGTAATTTTAAAAGTAAACTTTTCTCATTTAATTTAATTCCATCCCCGACATGCCAATGTTCAACCTCAGACTGTACATATGAACAGTCTGCTCATCATATTCTGTGGGAATGTGATCTCTGGCAAGGCGAACGCAATACTATGTTAGACAACTTAGAATCCGCATCAGGTGTGGTTTATTATGCTGATCTTGTGGCAACTAGGAGAAACTTCCGTGCGTTTAAACGGTTCTGTCATACTTACTGGACTCAAACATAACAGCTCACATAAAAATAGGACCTTTTATTTAAAAAAAAAAAGACATTGTCCGTGGTGCTTTGCAATTGGCTTATCCAATTGTAAGTGTCTTTTCCTGAGGTTAAATATCTCATTCGTTCATTTATGTCTCCCGATTGCGCTGGAGGGAAGTGGAATTTTACTTTCCAACTCCTCCTATAAACTTTCTGATTAAATTCGATGCGGGATCCAAGACATTTAGGTGTCCCGGGACCAGCCTAAGCCTAACAGCTTAGAGCCTCTTTCGTGTGTGCCGCTGTTGATCCTGGCTTACAGGAGTTACAGTGGCGGGAGTGTGGGAGGGATTAGTCCCAAAAAAAAGCCTATTTTAAAAGTCAAATTTATTGAATTCTGTTACATATCTGTTACTTAAAAACGTTTTCGATATATTTTAAAAAGCAGTAGGTACCTACCGTATTACATGACCTCAATGTAAAATTTACTAAAAGTTTTATTTTATCACCGAAAAAGCTGCATGTATTTCCCAACAACATTTCCGTAATGCAAATTTAAGACTTTTGCAGTATGTATGCAAAATATGTTAATCTGCTGTTTTGAGCTCCTTTTTAGCTCAAATATTTGCCAGAGTAAAATTTTAGAAAGAAAAATGCCGTGGGTATATGAAAGCACGTACGAGAATATACTAAGTTTTCAACCCAAATTTTCTAAATTTTTGTGTCGTGTGTCCTTAAGTTTTCGTGTTGGGAAACTCTCATACAACGCTATATAATTAAACCCGAAGACATAAATCCTACTAATATTATAAATGCGAAGGTTTGTATGTGTGGATGTATGTATGTTTGTTACTCTATCACGCAAAAACTACTGCATGGATTTGCCTGAAAGTTTGCACGCGGATAGTTTATAAGCTGGATTAACATATAGACTGCAAAGTATCACGCTCCGACCCACTGGAGCAGAATGACGCAGGTAAAATCACGGGGCGCAGCTAGTACATTATATACCTAGCTATGCCCACTACTTTGCTTTTAGTATTCGTTGTGATAACCGCAACAGAAATGCATCATTTGTGAAAATTTCTATCCTGCTTCTTAAGCCCAGCCTGGTCACAGACAGACGGACAGACAGGCATCGAAGACTGGTAATAGGGTCCCGTTTTTACCCTTCGGGTACGGAACTCTAAATATGACATTGAGTTATATAGGTACATAGGCAAACGCTCCTGTCAGTTCTTTGATATACGATTATATTATGACATTAGAAACCAAAAGTTTTCTCAATCATCATGAGTAAGTAATAGCAAAAACTTCGAAATTATCGGCCTTTATATCAAAGGAAATGTTTTTTTTTCTAATCCACTTTTATCAATAAATATATACCATATTATTACTAGGACCATAGGAGTACTGTTGCGGCGTCAAAAGTGCCTCGAATTAAATTCTTATGAAAAGAGATCAGTACCGCATTATAGTCCTCTGAAAACGCGACGAAAATTAAATAGGATATTATGTTTCTGTACAAATGATTACACAATGAAATAGACTCACTGCAATTGTTGCAAACAATTGAGATAAATTACAACGTCCTGGTAGCCGTCTCATTCCCTCATTGTAGAACGTAAAAATTCGCCAATATATCGCATGCTAACATTGGTCGCTTAGACTTTGGCCGGATTCTTGGAAGTTAATTTTAGACCTGTTACCTTTAAGGCATCTTACTATAATGTGTACATTTGTCATTTATCGCACGACAGACGGACAGACTGATTATGATTAATTTTAACAATGTTTTTAGCTACTTAAGTGTTACTTTTGTTAGATTTAGTCTAAGACAGTGTAATTTTGACAAGTACAAGTGTATGTAAATACCTAAGTGCTGAATAAATTTCATTATTTCTTTATTAATGTAAGTGATTGAACATCGGTTTTGTGAATGATAAAAAAGGCTTTCTAAAGAACTGAGGGTATCCCAATGTAATGAACAATTCGATACTAATCTGTCATTTAAGAGGAAGTAATTTATCATTAGAGGATAGATAATTGTGATAGATGAAGAAATGTTTCCATTCGAAATTCAAAACACGGGGAAATAGGAAATTGAAAACGGTTTCCCGAGTTTACTGAAGTTACTCGCCAAGTGTCGAAACCTGACTACGATGCTTAATTAATTAATTATCAATAGAATTAAACTTATTGAAACTCTTTTGACTGTCTTGGAAAATTAATTAGCAAAGAAACATCAGGAAACGGCAATTAATACTAACTCATAACTTGAGTAAATATTTCTATTGTGTTAACCGACCAACCAATGAAGTTTTATGTTCCACTGAACGAATATTTTTGTCAATACAGGACCAACTGCATCCGAAAAAAAGCAATCATGGAATATTACATTGAAGTGTAGGTATTTGTCCTACTTTTAAAGGCAGAGTGTCTCTTTGTAATATTAAAATAACCGCTTTTTATTATAGGTATTCATATTATATACGGTGCATATACCAACAAAACAATTTTGCAATTTTTGCCTGTCTCTTTGTTGGTTCCGGCTAATCTCTGGAACGGCTGGACCGATTTTGACAGGACTTTAACTGCTAGATAGTCGATTTAATAAGGAGTAACTTAAATAACTTTTTTTATTAATTCCAAGCGGACGAAATCGCAGTTATATATTAATTAATGTTGGCGTGATATTTCATTATATTATTATACATATTCAGAATATTGTTCATACTTCACTTCACTTATCCAACTTTACTACAAACACAGCAAAAAATTAATCCGTCGAATTAGTTAAACCGTTTTCGGATCTTAGCGAGACTAATGAACAGCGATCGATATTGGATTTCCTGGGTATTTCTGCTGTTTAAGACAATAAGGTAAGCCTTTTAATTTTTTTTTATGCCGACAATTTGTAGCCGAAATAAGAATTGAAATTATTATTAAACATATTAGCATAATAAGGGACTAATTACACTTATTCACCTCAATTCAGCTTATGTCCATAGAAAACGCCAGTTTTGTACGGGATGCGTACGCGTCTGTTCAGCTGAACGCGTGCGTACGCGTCCCCTACAAAACTGCCGTTTTCTATGGACATAAGCTGGATTGAGCTGAATAAGTGTAATTAGTCCCTAAGTGGATACCTAGTGTGCTACTTCACAATAAAAAAAAACAACATTTTGTGGATTGTTAAAGAAGTATTATTCTGTATTATTGCCTTCTTATCTAAAGGTTATAGGGAGATAAACAAGTAAAACCTTGATTTTTGTCTTTTGACTTTAGTAATTTATAAACCACTGCTGACCGGGTCAATGTAGGTCTACAAAGTGAAAGGCGAAATCTTAGAAGCTACAATTACTAGAAATCTGTGCAAAATTTTGAAAGCCCACAAACATTTCCTTTTTTAAAGATTACTAACAGTGTTTTGCAGTCTACTAGTATTCTTGTTAACCCCCGTGCTAAGATTAAACGCTTGTGTTACGGGTGTACGGTGTACGTCGGTAGTGCAATGGTTGGGATTCAAACCGGGGACCACAAGATTACAAGTCCGACGCATTGGGCTATGGCAGCAAAAATACTCGCAAATACGGCTATTTTACGAGTCATTCTTTGTTTTGGTAAATTTAACCAAACATAACACTATACTGAGTGCATCTAATTCATACAAACATTCTTGTATTCGGTTGCAAAATGGAATCCGATTTTACTCTTCTCTCTGTTTTCTGGCATAGTGCCAGCCCACTATTTACTTTAAAGTTGTGCAATAATATTAAAGTGTTTTGAATTATTATTATATTCTTTATAATTGTAATTCCATTAAGGATATGGAGAGACGGCATCAATATTTTGTTTATTTGGTTGCGCAAGCTTTAAAATGTGTTCGCATAAAATGTATCTATAATATTTAGAGGTTCCTCGAAGCGCTACCATTTTGAGGCGCTCCTTTTTTATTCCTCGGAGCGCTCCTTTTAGTACTCTTTAAATACTTTACCCTTTAAATACATAATACCATTGGTCTTTGAATACACATTATAGTAACGAAAGCAAAAACATATTTTTCTCCCAATTTCGTACTTTTGGTTAAGCAACTTCGATGATGATGATGCACGAATGAGTTTTTAAAAATCATCGATATAATTTATTACGTTTACTTCATGCTCTTCCCTATTTTTAAACGTGGGTGGGCTTCCAGGTATAAAATTTTAATATTTTTAATTACTATCGGAAGGCGCTACTAAAAGGAGCGCTCCGAGGAATAAAAAAGGAGCGCGACGATGGGAAGAGGCCTGACGGGATGTCACTGCTGCCGTGGAAGATGGGTAGACCCTTGGTCTGGGACGCCACATGCGTCTACACCTTGGCTCCTACCCATCTTCCATATACTTCGGGTTCTGCAGGCGCTGCAGCGGCTTCGGCGGAGACCCTGAAGCGGCGCAAGTATTGTGGCCTTATTGGAGGTTACATATTTGAGCCTTTTGGGGCCATGGGTTTCCAGCGCTCACAAACTCTTTAAAGATATTTCTAAACGCTTGGTCGACGCCACCCGTGACCAGAGGGCTGGCTTGTATTTAGCACAACGAATTAGCATTGCCATTCAACTTGGCAATGCTGCCAGCCTTCTGGGCACTCTTCCGGTGGACATCGATGCGGAGCGTTTTTTTGATGGCCTCTAATATCCCCCCTTTTTTATCCTATCTTATTTTAGTTTTATTCTTAGTTTTAATTATTTTTACTAGGTTTAAATATGCATTGTATTAATTAAATAAACAACCTCTTATTTACAAAACTGTTAAAAATGCTATTGTTAGAGACAACCTCCGTAGCGTAGCGGTATTTGTTTTAAATCTCGGTGAGCGTGGGTTCGATCCCCACGCCGGACAGGAAATCTTTGTGTAAATTCTAAGATTTCTTTCCGGGTCTGTTTGGTTGAGGGACCACCCTCAGTGCCTCATAAAGCACGTTAAGCCGTTGGTCCCGATTGTTATAATATCATCTATAATAATCGTATATCAAGGAACGGGCAGCAGCGTTTCCTTGTGTGGTACAATATAATTCTGCGGTTACCAACCCTGTCAAGCGTGGTGACTATGGCAATATATTATTCCCTTGGGAGGAGGCCCTTGTTTTCCAGCATAAAATGTCACCTACAAGGAATTTGTAGTACTGTGAAATTTAATTTAATTTTTTTTTTAAAAGTTTACGACCTACAGTCAACAAGATAGTATAATATTTTCCAATAACTAACTATTCTTAATAACATACTCACCTCCACCAAATTCCAGCGTAGCAGTATAAGTCTGGCTTTCAATCACGGAGATCATAGTTTGATTCCCATACCGGACAGAAATATATCTTTGTGTAAAATCCTATATTTATTTTCAGGTCTAGTGCTTGAGTGTAGTCCCTCTGCTAATGCATTCAACTCAATGGGAGGAGTTTGAGCTCTTAACTAACTCCTACACATCCACTAGTGGTCTCAAGGAGGACCATCCCCTGGAACACCTAGCAACTAATATAACAAAACAAAAATGTTATCATACCATTACCTATTATCACATTACATATCGTCGCTATCAAAGCAATGCCGATAAGTGCCGATACTCCGAAATTCGTGTACAATCAGAGGGTGAGCCGCGGTAAGCTCCTATTTGTTGCGGCCGCCGGATTATTCGAGATAAGGGTATATGAGCTGTATAGATCTAAATGATGATAAAAGCATACTTGATTGTTATAGATACAGGAGATTCTACCATCATCATCATACAATTGCTGAACTAAAGCCAAATTGTGCAGCAGGGCTTATTATAAAATTTCTGATTATCTTTGTGACAAAAATGCTTGGGATTAAATCGCTCTAATCTCAATGTAAAATAAAGTATATTGTAATTAGGTTAATAAAATATTGTGATATAATAGAATTTTTTAAAAAGAGGGTTCTACTGAGTTTTTTGGCAGTATTTCTCAGTAGTCGCCACGTCACACACTGCACGGTAGGGAAAAAATATGACGATTCCAAACAACAGTAACCATTTTTACGGAATAAATGAATTTTGAATTTGAAAATTTGAATTTGAATTTGAAAAATTTGAACATAGACCTCTTCCCAAGGAAGGGTTGTGCCATAGTTATCACGCTGGGTATGCGGGTTGGTGACCGCCGGTTTATTATATTACATAACACAAAGCGAAATGCCGCTGCCTAGTATACGATTGTTATAACAATCGGCTCAACGTGCTCTTCAAGGATGGTAGTTCCTTGGGCCGGATTGCTTATGCGTGCCCGGCCTCCACCAACGGCAGATCGAAGGAGTGTCCGGGGGGGTTTTAGTAGTGCAGGGTCCTCTCCTCGTGGTATGCGTTAACGCACGCTATGGAGAGGGCGAGTCCCACATATCCCACTGCCAGCGCGCGCATACGCTGCAGCAGCGGTGGGAATGCGTAAAAGCATTTCCCCCCGGACAAAAAAAAGATGGTAGTCCCTCAACCAACCAGACCGGGTAAGTCACACTTACAGTCTCGGAGGTCGAATGTCCGATCCTCATATGTATATGCATTCAATCTTATATTTTAGAAAATCTTTTCCGGCGTAGGGATCAAATTCAGGACTTCCGAGATTTGTACCGCTTAACCACGGTGGCTGTCATTAATATTTATTAATTATATTAAACTTTAATAGATTTTAATTTGTACATTGGTAGACTTAATGCCTAAGGCATTTTCTGCCAGTCGACCATAGAGTGATTCAGGGATATCATAGTAGGTGTACAAAAGATTAAATTTACTTATAAAAAAAAATCTTGAATAATTAAAAAATATTAATTTATT
The DNA here is from genome assembly GCA_947037095.2 of Nycteola revayana. NCBI lineage: Eukaryota > Metazoa > Arthropoda > Insecta > Lepidoptera > Nolidae > Nycteola > Nycteola revayana. The sequence goes on along the minus strand of OX344847.2, from coordinate 17,689,653 downwards.
AGCAATTGTTTCTTTAACCTTACTTAATTTTAAAAGAACATTTTGCCTTATCTATGTAGGCTTCCATATAATATATTTAAGCTGGCAAACCATCTATAAAATTACTGAAAGGAATACAGTACTGGAATTCCTTTTTTCTTCTATATTTTATAACTAAACAGAGAAAGGAAAAGGATTCCTGTTATTCTGGGAAATCACTCTCAAATGAATCTCTCTTCAATTCATTTACATCTTTAATATTTTTGTTATTTTTCACCTTCTATAAAGAGGTCTAGCTATAGGGGCAGCTATGATATGCTAATTGTACATTAAGGAGGACCCCTGTAAGCCCGAACGCGGGCCAGTTATGGCGTTTGACCATTAGGAACTACAAATTAAATTCGCTGCTACTTACCGAAACCAATGTGAACTTAAATTGCTATATTTAATGTAATAATAATCCCATCAATCATCAGGCTGCGGCCACCCAACTGAAGGGTCCTCAAAAGGCCCTTAAAGCACATTTCATAACCCATTCACGTTCATAATTGCCTTTACGTTTAACGTATCTAATTTTCGTAAATGGAATGAACTATAATAGTGGTAATGACAAGTCGTGTATGTATAAACGAGGCGTGCCCTCATTAAAACTGGTCATTTATATATTACTAGCTGCGCCCCGCGGTTTCACCCGCGTCGCTCTGCTCCAGTGGGTCGGAGCGAGATATTTTGTAGCCTATATGTTAATCCAGCTTATAAACTATCCGCGTGCAAACTTTCAGCCAAATCCATTCAGTAGTTTTTGCGTTAACGAATAACAAACATCCATCCATCCATACTTACAAACTTTCACGTTTATAATATTAGTAAGATGTATACTAAAGCATAATATTGACAAGTTTCGTGCGCAGCGGTCTCGCTTTTAGCCTCGGAGGTCATGCTCCGTCAATCCGAGCAACGGACAAGAGATTTTCGTTTGAAGTCTTACATTTATTTCAGAGTCTGGTTGGTTGAGGGAGTATAGTGCCTCAGAAAGCCCGTTAAGCCGTTCTACATCTTCTATATCGAATATATACAAAAGCAGTATTCTCTATATGTTACAACATAATCACAACTGCGTTCACCCTCAAAACCGTCTCTCGGGAGGAGGCCCATGTTCAGCAGTGGACGAGCTGATGATCATGACATTAAGAAACGTGGCATACCCCCATTTTAACTGGTTATTTGTGCATATTTGTAATATTGAATTCAAAATATCGATGAAAACGAATGATGGTTTCAATTATTTTTCAAAAAAAAAAAAAAATCCGTGCTGTGACACAACGGTTGCTGACACCCAAAAATTATATTGAATGACAAATCAATTTTATTCTTTTAATATATTTTTCTTTAACCAACAATTAAGACTTCATAATAACATATTTTTTTTTTAATAAAAATACAGTCTTTTTAACTGAAATGCAAGTGTGCACGTCCTTACGTAACGCGGTCCTAAGTGCTTTACCGTAATCGCTTACATGATCCTGACCGTTAGAAAGATGAAGATAGCAATAGAATTATACTCCTCTATTTATTGACTAAGTAGTTGGTAATTAACTTACACGCACATCACTTATATACCTAAATTTAGCAAAAACTCGACTCAATTTTCTTGGCAGATCATGGATGGATGATACTCGTTGAAGCAGCGGATATAAATAGGTACATTTATGGTACCTACCTACTGAATAATGTTAGATTCTCAGTATTAACACTACTCCTTTTGAAGTATTTTTGTATTAGCTTAACTTAATGAATGTAATATACGATTTTTACGTATTTTAAGCTTTGGAGCTTGGAGGTAGAGTAACGTAAATTAGAAGTTACGTAGGATACTTTTTACAAAAAAAAATCAATGCGAGCGAAGCCCCGGGTAAAAGTTATAAATAATAAAAAGTGTGGCCGTGTGGTTTTATATTATTTGAGTAATGCCACAGACTACACAATAGTAATTAGCTAACAGTTAGTGACAGATGGCTCGTAACGATTTCACTTAGAGACGTGTTATAAACAAAGAGCGGTAGGTTCGAATCCATTTTTATTTAAACTTATGGAACTTAAGTATTTTCAATACTAATATCACAGAGTGGAACGATTTGATTGTTTGTTTGGATTGAATAGGCTGCAGAACTACTGGACCGATTAAAACAATATTTCGTTATTTGAAAGCTATGTCTTTTGCGAGAGCCGGCCAGTACCTACGGTAGGAGTCAAGCTCGTCCCGCCATGGAAAAGAAAGAGGGAGGCCTTTGCCCTGCAGTGGGACAGCACAGGCTTGTTAGATACATTTGAAAGCTAAGTTAACGAGGAGTGACATAGTCTATATTAATTTATGAAGTTCCTACACAAACGCGGAAGCTAGTATAAAATAAATCCCTTGTTAAATCACTAAGTTGTTAAATAGTAAAGTGTTGCAATAATTTATTGCGTGACTTATTACTTTTAAAGACTTTTAATGCCTTTTACTTTTAAAGTGCTATTATTCATTAGACCAATTTTTAAATGACACAACTTTCTAAATGTATTTGATGGTTTCCTTAATTTCTTTGTTTACTACTTGTAATACTGTAATATCTACTTCTATAACAAATCAATAATAAGCAAAAATATGTATTGACTATTTACAAATACCTGTAATAGGTTCACGTGAATAAAAACTTTTTTTATTTTTATTTTTTTTATTTTAATACTTTTTTATTGTAAATTATTTTAATGTTAAAATATAAATATGTAATGTTGGTACGTAATTATTGGCAAAACATAGTGAACCAATATAATAATATTAATAACACCATACATGTAACCTATGTTTTACAAATGAATAAATGATTTTAATTTTTGATTTTGTGACATGGAAAGTGTGCCATTACCGAAATTCTGTAAACATTGACTATGGCAGGCTTTCCAACATTAAATGGTAAACGCGGCTGTAATCATATCATTTCCATAAAGTTATGGTTTCTTGTGATGTGAAAATAATAGAAGGTATCCATCATGTTTGTTGTTTCAGTAAACGTACAAGGTTTTCCTGTGTAACATCAAATGTTTGATTCAGTATAACACGAAGTAATTATTATAAATGACGAGGTATGACATTGCTATGTTGTTTTCATAAAAAAATATGGAATATATTTATCGTTTATTATATACTAGCTTCCTTGCGGCTTACCTGCGTAACTCTTGTCCCCGTAGGAACTTCTTAATAAAATATAGTCTTAGATAATTTTTTGTATCATAAATATGTTGTTAGATTTCTCTTTATAGTGGTTGTCTCCTTTTGGATCATTATCTTCATATGAGCCTATAAAGGTCCACTGCTAAACATAGGCCTTCTTGATCGATATCCAGCGGTATCGCTTGATAGCGGCATACCCTGCATTCACTGCTCCCTGTGACCCGCATTAAACACTACTCATTTAGTGAATTTAAATTTAAGTTATAGTGTGTTCATTTCATTAAAAAAATAGAATCTTATATGAAATATTAAACGTATTATATAAGCTTTTCAATTTTTGTTATTACGTACATAACATTAGTTAAATTGTTTTTATTTTAGCCTGACTGCTATTGAATTTGAAATTCGAACAATTTTTTTTTAAACTACCGGACGTAGATAAAAAAAAATTGTTCGAATTTCAAATTCAATAGCTGTTACAAAAGTGACTATGCTGTATTTTTCATTTATTTGACAACTTTTCATTTTGTTTAACTACATTGTTTTGTTAAGCCTGAGCGCCCATCAAGACCAAAGTAGTAGTTCAAGGAGTTTCCTTCATTAATTTAAGGATCCATTCATTTCGTTTTAACGATCCCAAATATTTTCGCGTTGTGATTACAATTTTATGTGTCAACGTTTTGTGGGTTAAATAATAAGAGATAGCGGTATACATAACTACACTTTATAATAATAATATATTTTTTTATTTATAATACAAATCCAGTTTCTGAAAGGTACCTTGTTAAGGTACAATACAATACAATACAAGGTAATTATACAAGGTACGACAAAATTAACTAATCTGCTAACAAAACTGTTGTTAAGTTTCAAATAAGTTTGTAAAAGTATGAATAGCTAATGTGATTTGACTATGGTGTTAGTTAATCTACGATTCATATTTGCACTCAGCGTGGAATGATAAAAGATATTTTAATTTTGGAACCTTTTCTTATTTCATGATTCAGAATCTGAATTTATAATTAAATGCAGGCTACTAACATAGCTGCAAACTTGATATACTTAGTTGAATGGTTTTTTAATGGACTTTGGTTTAAGGATAGCCTAAATCGCTGATCAAAGAGACCTGAAACTGCTTTTTTTTATTATCATACTAGTGTTTCTTCTTACTCGTAAGAATCTTCTAGCAATATTCCCTTCATAAAAGGTTGCTGGCCTGCTAAAAAATTGAGTGCTGTGAACTTTGAAAGAAGGGGGAATTCTCAACGGAATAAAAAATATACTTCAAAACTTTGGCTTACTACGATTTACGCTTAAAAATATATGACTATCTCCACGAATAACGCACTTCCTAACGAAAAAATAAATGAGAAAATCAGTTTAAATTAATAAATATTTGGAAATTTTCCGAAGTTAAAATAAGTATTATTCATGCCATGTTACATTGCTATTACTCGCTCCCAAGATATACTTTTTCACTTAAACCATACTCGCCGACCTTCTAAATGGAACACCTTAAAAGTGGTATTATTCTACGGTGCTAAATTCCTGACAACAGTAAACAATTACAAGAGCAATCTTTAGAATGCTATCAAATATTCTAGCTAAGTGTATTTTGTCTCGATTGAAATGTAACCCGAGATAATTGTATAAAGTTACAATCTATAAAACAATTTAAATACGAAATGATATTCTAAGCTTCAATGACTTTAGGCAAATTTTCAATGCTCAAATAATAATTATCAAAGGAATATACTTTAAATTTGTCAGTATTTGTATAAAGATTCTGACAAAGTAGCCCTTCGTCAACTTGCCATGAACGTAATTGAATCAGAAATGAAGAAATCCACAGGAAAACGAAGATTGCTGACATAGCTCAAAGGATAAGTAAGCTGAAAGTACAATGGGGAGGATATAAGGGAAGAGATATAAAGGAAGGAGCGAGACAACCCCAACACAAGTATGATCAATTACTTACTGGGCTGTTTCATTTAAAATTCCGAAAATGTTACGTTTGAGACCCAATAAACAATTTATTTATTATTATTAAATTTATATACCTCGAAAAACTAAGGGCCTATGGAGCAGTAAGGTTCTCTAGTGTCGACCACGAACTGACAAGCACAGCATGGGACGACTGTTTCAAGATAAACCGACGACCTCATAAAGAAAGCCAGTGGATACAGGCCGCTAGCAAGCGTCCCGCTGAAAATTTATGAGGGTGGCCCTCGTTCAACAATATACGACAACGGACTGATATGATAATTATGTTGATGATGATTAGTTTTCATTCCGTAATCATTACTTGTGACTACGGGATATCATATTATCCAAGCCTTTTCCACAAAACGCCCACGCTGCAACATGTGGGTGTATTTTATTTTAAACACGAATATCTATTGCGTTTTAATGTACTAGGATTCATAACAAAATCAAAACCAGGAAAATTAATGTTATCTGACTAACGGAAACATATTGCCTTGTTTCAAAATTGAGATTAATAAAATTCAACCACCGGCATCTTAGGTAAAGCCCCCAATGCCTGCCGGTGGTCGAATTTTATTAATCTCAATTTTGAAATACATTATAAGGTAAACTTTTTCTTGTTTTTTTTTTGTTCAAAACATTTAAAAATAATAATAATAATAAAAAAAAATTGGATTTAAAACACAAGGCAATATCCTTGTGTTTTATATCCAATTATTTCACGATATCTAGAAATCGTATATGTTAGGACAACGAACATTCTGAAATTGTATACGTAACTGAAGTATTATTTATTTTATGTATTTAACATTAAGGCTGCCCCCAGATAAGGTGAGCATGCACACTATGCACGTGCATACGACGTCGGGGTAGCATGTGACGAGGTCGGGACGAGGTAGACATATCGTAAATATGTCAACCAGTTTAAAGTGAGCCTGGGGATGAGGATGTAATAAAAAAAATGCATTTAGCTTCCACCATAATTTAAAAAATATATAAGAATTCTGCTCTCACCACATAAAACAGAGTCGCTTCTCGTTGTCTGTGCACCTATGCTTACAGCTTTAAAACTGCACAACCGATTGTGATGCAGTTTTTTTTTTAAATGAGTGATTTATGAGAAAGGTTTTTATGTATCAGCAACAAATACATCAGCATTGCACCCGTGCAAAGCCGAAGCGAATCTTTACTAATATTATAAAGAGGAAATTGGATTTTTGTATGATTCTTTCGAATAAACTCAAAACCTACTGAACGGATTTCGATAATTATTTCACCATTAGACTACTACATTAACCCTGAGTAATATAAGCTATATTTAATTATTAAGTTCCCACCAGAACTTGAGCTACGCGAGTGAAATACTAGCTAGTACTAGTAGCCAGTCTCTACTAAACTATAAGTGTGCAAATTTTCATAGTCTTCCGTCTGCGCAACTTTCGTAAAAAGGCGTGTGGCTTAATGATATCGAATGTCTTCAATAGAAACAAAACATTAATATCAAATGACAGCCCTCTAATTAGTTGTAATCTCCATCAGTCAGTCTTATTGAAACTGAAATAAGATTTGTTAACTTCCGTAAGTAAAAGTTTGGACTTTGTATAGAAGTTCGAGCAACTTCTGTACAAAGTCTATGATCACAATGTCAACATAAATCTATTATATTTTGTCATGTCGGAAACTTGAGTTTGTTCGACAATTTGTATAGAATTACATCCTATATTTCTTGGGGCATTATTGTGAAAATTAAGCGGGGTTAATATAAAAGGTGATTTCAAAATCTTCCCCGTATGAGTAGATACTAGCATATTGATAACGTCCGTGAGTTTATATCTGTCATAGAATGTATTAGCTTCCCGAGCGCGGTTTCACACGCTCAATTCCCGTTCTCGTGAAAACAGCAAAATAAAATATAGCCTTAAGCCTTCCTCGATAAATGGGCTATGTATCTTTGTAATTATTTTTTAAATTTGACCATTGGTTCATGAGATTATCGTGTTCAAGCAAACAAACAAACTCTTCAGCTTTATATAATATATTAGTATAGATACAGTTTTTTTGTATTGAACTTAAATTAAATTACAATACACAGAACAACCATCTATCTGCATCTAAAAATACTACTTTACCCTTCAATGTACAGGAGAGTGCATCCGGCACGATTGGTAATAGGAGACAACTTTATTATCAGTTTATTTCATTTTACTGAAATATCTTCACTGATTCATTCTAAATTGTACTATCTAATGTAAAAGGGAAAGCATTTATTTCATAAGCACGGTTTAAAGATTCAAACCTCGCCTGCTTCTGGACAGTTGACAGTGACATCACGTTATCTTAGCAGTAATTTGTTAACCCAAAAGTATCCTTCGCGTTGCTAGTAACTATTGCATTTTAAGAATAAAGAAAATACTTTCTACATGTCTTGCACAATAGTATCAACAGAGAACATCAGACAGATAGAATGAAGTACTCTCGTGTCTCTTTTTATGTTTCTTTATACGTCGTACGTCGGGCAAATGTAAAACTACATATTTTTCTTGTGAACAAAAATCTATCCCTACTAGGGTAGGGTAGGGGTAGGGTAGGGTAGGGGTAGGGTAGGGGTAGGGTAGGGGTAGGGTAGGGGTAGGGTAGGGGTAGGGTAGGGGTAGGGTAGGGGTAGGGTAGGGGTAGGGTAGGGGTAGGGTAGGGGTAGGGTAGGGGTAGGGTAGGGGTAGGGTAGGGGTAGGGTAGGGGTAGGGTAGGGGTAGGGTAGGGGTAGGGTAGGGGTAGGGTAGGGGTAGGGTAGGGGTAGGGTAGGGGTAGGGTAGGGGTAGGGTAGGGGTAGGGTAGGTGTAGGGTAGGGGTAGGGTAGGGGTAGGGTAGGGGTAGGGTAGGGGTAGGGTAGGGGTAGGGTAGGGGTAGGGTAGGGGTAGGGTAGGGGTAGGGTAGGGGTAGGGTAGGGGTAGGGTAGGGGTAGGGTAGGGGTAGGGTAGGGGTAGGGTAGGGGTAGGGTAGGGGTAGGGTAGGGGTAGGGTAGGGGTAGGGTAGGGGTAGGGTAGGGGTAGGGTAGGGGTAGGGTAGGGGTAGGGTAGGGGTAGGGTAGGGGTAGGGTAGGGGTAGGGTAGGGGTAGGGTAGGGGTAGGGTAGGGGTAGGGTAGGGGTAGGGTAGGGGTAGGGTAGGGGTAGGGTAGGGGTAGGGTAGGGGTAGGGTAGGGGTAGGGTAGGGGTAGGGTAGGGGTAGGGTAGGGGTAGGGTAGGGGTAGGGTAGGGGTAGGGTAGGGGTAGGGTAGGGGTAGGGTAGGGGTAGGGTAGGGGTAGGGTAGGGGTAGGGTAGGGGTAGGGTAGGGGTAGGGTAGGGGTAGGGTAGGGGTAGGGTAGGGGTAGGGTAGGGGTAGGGTAGGGGTAGGGTAGGGGTAGGGTAGGGGTAGGGTAGGGGTAGGGTAGGGGTAGGGTAGGGGTAGGGTAGGGGTAGGGTAGGGGTAGGGTAGGGGTAGGGTAGGGGTAGGGTAGGGGTAGGGTAGGGGTAGGGTAGGGGTAGGGTAGGGGTAGGGTAGGGGTAGGGTAGGGGTAGGGTAGGGGTAGGGTAGGGGTAGGGTAATCTAATCTTTAACACCTTTAACAAACTTAATAAAATTATCATTAATCGTTATTATCGTTGTTTTAGAATGACGAACTAGTATATTTTATTTTGGTTTTAATATTCCTTGAAAATGAACTTTGCAATCGCAACGTGAATGTCGTTTCAATAGTTTAAATCGTATGAAATGTTCCCTTTAACGAATAAATTAAAAAAAAAAGATTTTATTATAATTGAAACGTTCGTTACGTTTCAATTAAAATAAAATCTTTTTTAAATTTTAAAGTATGAATGAAGTTATTAAATTTGCTTTTTTTTAATCTTGAAAAGAATTCATTCAATACAATAATGAATACCTAGATTTCGTTTCTTTTACGCTGACCCCACATTAGGTGTGCGCGTTTCTCGCAGCTATCCTTACATTTCATAAGATTGGACAAACTTTTTAGCTTAATAATTTGTATTGAGGTGTTGTGTAGTTTCTGGCTTAAAATATAACTACTAATGGACTTAGCGTAAAGATAGTCCGATCTTACAGCAATCACCAATCTGCTTGCCAAGCGTGGTGATTAATATATATCCCTCAACGACCCCGGCTTGCTAAGGTCTGTTGAAGAGGAAGCCCATGTTCTGCTTTGACGTAAACGGTCTGATAAATAAAAAAAGTAATTTGTATTTAGTTGAAGAGTATGTCAATTACTAATATAGAACATCAAAATATAGTTTCAAATATAAATTAAGTCTAATTATATAAAAGAAACCTAGTTACTTATTCATTCTAACTTAAACATATGACAAAATCACTTTCTGAAAGTAAAGTGTCTTCCAAAAAGACAGTCATGCATAATAATCACTATGACAGCGAAGATTGATGAAGGTTACGAATTTTCAAAACTTGCTGAAACAATTCCGCACAAAAGTATTTTGTTGGCCAGCCATACGGTACCGTACGAGTATATGACGTCATATAAGTGATAATGTTTCTCGTTTAATAGCGATCGTTTGCGTTGCCTAGCAACCACTCAAGTACTCTCAGAGTAATGACATCATTATTACTCAAACTCGTTGTTGTAATCAATATCGGCAACCCAATTGAGACCGTTGCTTGAACTTGATATTGGCATTTTTCCTAAAATATTTCCTTTTTGTTACAAATCGTACAACTCATAATGAAAAATTCCACTGTTTATCAAATATTTTCAGATTCTCATTGAGATTTTATTTCTTGTTCACAGATGGAGTGGATCATACCGCTGATTATTAGAAAAGATTAAAATGCTATCTATATACAACACAAGCGGAGCCAATGACGCCTTAGACAGTCGTAATGTTCCCGCTGCAATGTCTCTCAACACAACCTACATGGGTCCAGTCTTCATACTCACGAAAACTCTCACTGGAGAATCAATAGAAGTCATAGACGAACCAAAATCTAACAAAACAACAGATATCATCGATGTTAAAGTCGTCCAAATCGCATTCTGTATTTTATACACTGTTATCTTTGTCCTCGGCGTCTTCGGAAATGTCCTCGTGTGCTATGTCGTGTTCCGGAACAAAGCGATGCAAACTGTCACCAACCTCTTCATAACAAACTTGGCACTATCTGACATACTATTATGCATTTTCGCCGTGCCTTTGACGCCAATGTACACTTTCCTTGGAAGATGGGTGTTTGGAAGATTACTTTGTCATTTGATGCCATACGCTCAAGGCACAAGTGTGTACATATCCACGCTGACACTAACTTCGATAGCTATTGACAGGTTTTTTGTGATAATATACCCTTTTCACCCAAGAATGAAGTTAAACACCTGCATACTAATAATAATATTCATATGGGTATTTTCTCTCGTCGTCACGTGTCCGTACGGCCTTTTCATGGCGATACAAACCACGAATAACGTGACGTATTTCTGCGAAGAAAGCTGGCCTTCAGATAAATCAAGAAAAATATTTGGCGTTTCCACAACGGTGTTACAGTTTCTTATACCATTTTTAATTATAGCCGTATGTTATACAAGCGTTAGTATAAGATTGAACGACCGAGCGAGGTCGAAACCAGGTGCTAAGACTACGAGGAGAGAAGAAGCGGATAGAGATAGGAAAAAACGTACTAATAGAATGCTCATATCGATGGTGGCGATATTTGGTATATCGTGGCTACCGATAAATCTCATAAATATTTTCAATGATTTCTACGCACAAATGACGGACTGGAATTATTATTTTGTGTCATTCTTCTTGGCTCACTCTATGGCGATGGCTTCAACGTGCTACAATCCATTCTTGTACGCCTGGTTAAACGAAAACTTTAGAAAAGAGTTTAAGCAGGTGCTTCCGTTCTTTGAATCAACCGGTGGAGTAAGGAACAGCTATCATTCTGGTCGAATGCCAACACACAAATCCGATAAAATATGTAACGGTAATGATACTATTCAAGAAACTTTGTTAGCGTCTTCCTTCAATAGAGGACCCTCGATTAAACAAAGGGTTCTTGAAGGGAACGGGAAAAAAGACAATAGCGTTGAAGTTGAAAATATCCTTTTAGAAGACAAGACTATATCAGCAACGTTTCATACGAAGAGTGAAATAGTAAGTTTGCAACTGATAAACGAGGAGTCGCAGCTTAGCGAACCAAAAGATGTTAAATCTGCTATATAAATGTAAGTATTTAAAATTATTTTTATTGTATCTTTGTTTATTTACAACTAGGAGTAGCTAATCTTAACAAAAAGTAACTCATAAAATACAATCAATTCAAAATCTATACTTAGTAAGTACTACATTTTATACAACGTTTCATTGTAATCGATTCTGCTATTTCGGCGTGATACGCGTTCCAATCAAACGTACATATCGGACAACATTTGATTAAATTACATTTTTGCTTCGGTATCGACAGTGAATTGCTCTCAGTATCAATAACAACAAATATATATTACATTTCTAAAAGTATTATCAACAAATAATAATTATTAAGAATTTAATAATCGTAAAGTTTAAAATGCATAGAATAGAAACTAAAAGTCGAATTTGAATAGTAGGTAAAGGATTACCCAATATTCTTGCATTATGAATATATTACCGTTTTAATTACTGTTTAGTCTGAAGTATAAATTATTTTATTATCGTAGCGTAGGGTGTCCACCAACTAGATGGACATGCAGGCCGCCTCCAACCGTAGTAACTGGAAATCTATGAGGGAGGCCTATGTCCAGCAGTGTCCTACGGCTGAAATGATGAAACAACTAAATCTTATATCCATAAAAAATACCTTTTAATCCCGTTCGTACTTAATAAGTATAGTATATAAATATACAGTATATTTGGCACCATTGATTTATCCGTAAACACGACTAGTGTTCCATCCATGTCGAAATGTCGAATTAATAAAAAGGTATAATAACATTATTTGCATTAAAATTGTATCGCGATTGAAACCCGTGTCTACTATGAGTTATATTTGATAACAAAGTTTAAATACGATTTAATTATCAAGTAATTTATTTGCTAAGATACACAATATGTACGTGTCACATGAATCATGATCAACTTAAATACTTCTTTAAATGTCTTGCGATATATTGGCGTGCAAATGTTTTCTATAATAATATTATAATGAGGAAACAATTAATGTGTGTTTCTTTGTATTGAATAGTCTCCGGTTTTGTTTGTGACCGAAACGATAATCTCAATAAAAACGAAACACTTTCTAATTTTTATTTGCATTTTCGTCAAATCTATTTATTTGGACATTCCCTGTTCTTTGCTCTGGACCCTTCACATATTTTTATATACGCATATACGTATACAATCCGAAGATTGTACACAAAAAGTAAAAGAACGATAGTCTTAAAGTTCAAACAAAACCATTGAAGTTTGCAACCACATTTGCCAGGAAAACATATGTATAAACTTTTAAAGTCGCTACAAACACAATGTTCGAAAGCTTCTTCCATTGAATTTCGATTTAGTTCGCTGATTTTTATTTCCAAAGTCACTGTCGAACAAAGAGGTATCAAATCGCATCGGTAATTGGTACTTGCTGAGAGTTTATTCGTCAGCAACAAACTTTCGCAATTACGCAAATATAAGGCGCTACCAAATGATATGCCTTCTTTTTAACAGAAGATAGTATGATGTAAAGTGATTATGTTAGTAAAGAAGTGTCTGTGTAAAAGAAACATATATTTCATACAAATAATTAAATAACAGGGTTAACAAATTTACTTCTAAAGTTCTTACGGGAATGGGAGTTATGTGGGTAAAACCGCGCGGGAAACTAGTACATAATACTGAAGCGGCCGTAGCCCAATGGCTAGGGCGTCAGACTTGTGATCGTGAGGTCGCCGGTTCAAGCCCCACCTATTGCACCACCGACGTGAACCCATTCGTAACACACGCATTTTAGCTTAGCACAAGGGGTTAACAAGAATACTAGTAATATTTTATAAAAAATAAAACCACTAATTATTCACTCAGCAATACTTCAGAGGGTGAGGACCTACACAGCTATAGGGGAACGACTTTGAAATTGTACTCTTATTTTAAATATAGAAATATTAAATGTATAATATTATAAAAAAGCTTCACTTAAAACATGATACTGCCTACTATTAAAGGGATGGCATATATTTTTGAGCCACCTCATTTAAAGGTAAAAGAGAAAATTGTTGAAAGTTGAACAGATTTTGCAGTTCATATTAAATTTGGTGTTTATTGATCGAGTTTCCTAGTTAAGTCCTCGTTACTTAAATGTAAACTTTGTTCTCAAGATTTCGGAGAGAGTTACAAAATAAAGGAAAGGTAGAAGTATAAGCTGCCGTCAAACAACCTGAACAAATATCGAGTTTTAGAACCACACCGATTTCTGTGGATTTTTGGATATTTTGTAATATTCGCTAAATTGGAATTAAATCTACATATTATATTGACGATACTAAGTCTTTTTCTTTATTAATGTTGTCTGTAGCTAAGTGTTTTTCGGATTGATATATAGTTAGCCACTAGGCTTTTGCTACTTCACCGGGCAAAAAGGCGAGCAGAGCTCCAGCCTTAATAAATGGTTTAAAAACTACAAACTAAGCAACCAGCGCAATAGGGCGCCCCGTGTGCTCATGGCGGTCGCTGGCGATGAGATTGAAGGATTATGACTTTTAGTTGTAGCTAACTCGCGAATCTTACTGAAAATATGCATCTGCTTAGAAAATAACAAGAGAAATCACCCCTTAAGGGAATGAAATGGGGTCTAAATATAGTATTGAGAAATCAAAAACTACAGAGAAAAAGTCTCGGGCAATAGCACATACAATATTATTTGAATATTTTTTAGCTTATTTAAGTTTTTATTTGCAATTTCTTATCTGTAATATTATAATGTATTTTAAAATTATAAATAGGAATGGAATGGACACAACAAAATCACATTGACTTGCGATGTATCATTATTATTTTTGATCGCCTTATATCCTCGTAATACAGCTTCGTACTACATTTTATTGCCTTCAACAGAAAATAAAACGGAATTCGAACAGAAAAATAATGCACTATGATCGGAATTTGTAACAACACCTGGCGACCGTCCATTTTGCGCCGAACCTAGTCATTTATTTTGTGTATACTTTATTGTATTATTTACTTCAGCTGTTATATTATTCATCGTCTTCTCCTTTGTAATGGATACATTGAACTTCGTGATTTTTAATTGTATTTAATAATTGGCAGGAAGATTCGCCATCTGTATAACTATCAAAACATATCATGATCATCATCATCAGCCCGTATACCATCCGCTTAAAGGTTGTCTCTAACAATAGCATTTTTTACAGTTTTGTAATAAATACGTTCATTTTTTAGAGGAGAATACGAGATTTATAGAGATATATAGATAGAGGTTAATGTCGATAGTACATAGAACGATAGTTGCACCAAATTCCCCTAAAAATCTAGTCATAGTTCTTCAATCCTTCCGCCAGCGTCTGCCCTGAGCCGAGGTCCAAAGTTCAAGCCCCAGTTTCTAACCTCTTTATTTAGGCTTTCTGAATTGCGGATCTATGCGGTAAAAACCAAAAGTTTAACAAAATTATCAAATCGTCCGAGGTATCTTTAATTTATGGACGTAATTTTCTTGTAGACAATGTCTAGATACTTAAAGTGTTTAAAAAAATGTGCAAAATTAAATGATTAATCGAAGACTTTAAAAGATGAAGAAAAGAATGATCTCGGAGTTTCTTATAGTCTTTCTTCTCCGGGTGTCACAACGTAGGTAGATAGAGACAGACTCGAAGAAAGCTAGGATAGGGTCCTTGCAAGTCGAGGCGCGTTCTATGCTTCTGATCTAATCCTAGCCCGCGCTGGTTGATTCTAATTATACCTATTTATAATAATCGTGACTACCACAAGCCATAACTTTTTTTTTTTTTTTTGTCGTACGTTATATTCGTCTTCATTATCAATAAACGTTTTCATTTTCATTTCATGTAGAAGTACAAAAGTTAAGTAAAATAAGAGTTATGTATACAACGTGTTAGTTAAATAACGCAAAACCTCTTAGATGGTGATTGTGCTCTAACTTTTAATATGGGACCAACTTTGTAACTCGATAAAAAAAAATCAACCTTTTCATACATTTAGGCCGAGTAGGTATTGCCAATTTGTATAGAACAGCTGATTTTTTACTTCGAGTTACAATGTTGGCCTCTTAGAAAAAGTTGTTCATATTCATGAGCACAACCACCACCCAAGACGTTTTGCTTTATTTAATTAACACGTTGTATAGGTAGACAATATATATTCAATATGTATTCTCTTTTAGAATAAATATGTACAAATATCTTATACAATTGTTTTTGTTTCAGATACTGCTTCAAACAACGAGTTGAGATCGATCTTTGTATGTAAAAACTATTATAGATTGTACGTCTATTTTTTTCTACTTATTTTGCTTTGCTTACTGTGATCATTTCGTTACTAAACGCTTTTATTACAATTTAATGTAAATATTGAAAATGTAACGAAGTTATATAATAATATATTGCATGTCGTAGGTTTAAAATTACTAGTCAGTAATGTAAAGCGAGTATCCAAAAGGCCTAGGAAATAAATAAAAATACAGTATGACTGTTGAATTATGTTTAAGTGTAGTATAACGATTAAAATTTGTGTTTTTTGAAAAACTATTGAGCCCGGTTTTGAACATCGACAATGATCGGACTTTTTAATGTGAATTCCGTTGCATAGTTATTACTAGGAATAGGAATAGGTAGAAGTTTTCAATATCAAATGACGTAATTTTCATGGCGACATCATAGCATGAACACCATACTATTGTTTATGATATCGGTATTCATACAGATTTGGTTGCAAATACTATTAATTTATTTATTTTAAGATTTTTTACACTGATGTATGATGATGAATATGGACATGCCGCATTATCAAAAAACGCAAAATAAATTATGACTAGTAATCTAGTAAGTACTTACACCAATATCGAGGTTTTAAATAATTTAATGTTATATCCAGTTAAACATAAAAAATATCAACATAATATGTAATATACTCAAACATCTGCCTTAATACAAAAATACATATAAACACACTAGCTATACCCGAAAAGCGTCATTTTCGACATTTTTAACATCCATGATAAAATGGAAGTTTCTGATTAAAATTTTTACGTATTTTACCTCTGGTATAGAAATATAGAGATAATTCGCTTATTTTAATCATTTAAAAGGATTTTTAAACCATTTCATTGTAAATAATTAATTCATATTTAATATACTTACTTTAAATGTTTTAGACTTTTAAATTATATGTTAATTGGTCTTCTACTATTGTATTTTTTGTACTACATTATGTTGTAATTTTATGACTTACATAAATTAATTTGATTCAAAAAAACATCTCTTACTTCCTAATAACCTTTTGAAGTTCTTAACATAAGATTTTAGCCTTTTAACACGTGTCACAATCCTTCGTCTCTGATTTCCTAAAGACCATTGTCCATAACATACTAAGATTTTGAACACTATGCTTGCTTTATCTTCTATAATAATAACCACCAGCATAAAAAAAATGGATACATTGTAAAATTCTTAAAAATATTACCTATGTTTGTATTAAATGCGATTGTTTTTACATGCTTCAATTCATTTTTGTTCGGAAAGGATTTTTTCATATGGAATCCTCTAATACATTTAGTAATTTATAAAGTAGATAGGTGAAAATGTAAATATAATGTAGGTACCTACATAATGATGTATAATTAACTGTTTTAATATATGAATAAATTGTAATTAATGTTGAAATATTAGCAACGGAATTTATATTAAATAGATTCATCAATGATGTTTGAAATCATGAGTTTTTCGGAGAATACAAATCATAAATGTAGTTTACTTAAGTATAAATAGCTTATTTATTTTATAATAAAAGATAAATAAATAAGAAAATTTACGTTTTGTACAAATTAATTTAATATTAATAAAAACACTGTGTAGTACATAAGTTATGTTAATATATAATAAAAGTATGTATTTTTGTTTTATGTACGTAAAGCTATTATTAGTTAATAATTATAAGGTTTAAAATTATGCTAAGTATGAAATATTATATTATAAAATCAATGTTTTAGTACTTACTTAGTACCTACATGTTATTAATGTTAAATTTGTGCTGAAATAAACGAATGGTTGGTTGTTTTGTAATTTTTTTTTAAATTAATATTTCATATATAATCACAGTAAGTGCTTATTCAGTGTCCGGTGATACCCGTCGAAAGATCGGAGAGTTACCACAATTTTTTTCCACATTTTCTTCCATACAAACCTTGTCCTTATAAATACCAACATAATCTTATAATATATGAAGCTCAAGAGTTAGTTTGTTTGCTTGAACGTGGTAATCTCATGAAGAGTGAAGAATTCTTTCAGCGTTAGATAGCCCATTTATCGAGGAAGGCTATATTTTATTATGAAGTACCCAAGGGAACAGTATCTACGCATTATTTTAAATGTTTTTAATACTTTATGGAAAAATTTATCTTATACTATATTTCAAAATTGAGATTAATAAAATTCGGCCACCGGCAGGATTCGAACCTGCATCTTAGGTTTAGCCCCTAATGCCTAAACCAATTAGGCTACGGTGGAACCACAGCTGCTCATCGTAATTTATTAAGCTACGCAGGTGAAACAGCGCGCGGTAAGCTTATAAAAAATAATCAGCAAATTGGTCAAGTAGTTCATACGTTTATGTTGTAAGTAAAACATTTTTTTTTTATTTGTTTAAGTAAAATAGTTATTTTTAGCGTTTATCTGCTTATCCTTACTAATATTATCATCATCATCATCAGCCCGTATAACGTCCACTACTGAACATGGGTCTCCCCTTAACAGACCTTGGCAGACCAGGGTCGTTGAGGGATAATCACCACGCTTGGCAGACGGATTGGTGATCGCAGTAAGATGTAAATCTTGAGCTAATAGATGCTGCTGCCCATCCATCAGTCACTTATATTATAAACGCGAGCATTTGTAAGTATAGATGGATGGATGTTTGTTACTCTTTCACGCCAATACTACTCAATAGAATTGGCTGAAATTTTGCACCGGGATAGGTTATAGGTTGGATTAGCATATAGGCTACAAAACATCACGCTCCGACCCACTGGAGCAGAGTAACACGGGTAAAACCGCGGGGCGCAGCAAGTATCAAATAAATTCTCATACATAACGATAACGATACTCCTTAGTTGCCTATAATCAACCCTTGTAGCTTGAAGTATATTTATCAGCCCGTCTACATCCGCTGCTAAAAATGGGCCTCCTTTTAATAGACCTTGGCAAGCCAGGGTCGTTAAGGCATATTGACATTACCACCGTGTTTGGCAGGCGGATTAGTGATCGCAGAATGATAGTAAGTATCTATGAGCTGATAAATTGGGCTAAAAAATATTGTGTCTTATGTTACCCATTGGATGTTTATTCTCTATTCAGAGAGGTTTATTATCAGCCGAAAACCATACGGCGATCATGTAAAAAGAAAACTATGTAAAATCAAATCCGGCATTTGATTATGTATTCTTAGCAACCAGCAATTCGAATGCAAAGAAAAAGTTGCACGTAGTACAAAGCGTCCTTTGTGTGCTCCATTTATTATGTTGAGAATACAAAAGACTCGTTAGATGGTGCGCAGATGTTAGATTACGAATGAAATCCTGGCCGCTAAAAATATGTAATCGAACGCGGGTATAGATAGACTACCTTCTATGCCTCGTAAAGACTGATAAACCATTGGTTGGTCCTCAGTACGACCTATAACGTCTTTAATATTGATACGTTGACGGTATAGCGATACCGTCAACGTCACGCCAGCGCAGCGCCGCCGTTCAAATGTCACACACGCTTGCGGAACGCACACGCCTTATGTGTGGTCACCCTAAACCTTGTTTATTTTTAGAATATAACATTATTTATTTCCATAAAAATTAACTTACATTTCCTTACATACTTGAGGACTCCACTCTAGGTCGAGCCTGACTCGTGGAGTCCCTTAGTGGTACATTTATGTTTTAACGTGTTTTAACCAATCGTAAATGTACCACTAAGGGACCATTATAACTATTAATGTACATTATCGTCAGTAAGACATACCATGTAAAGAAATGTAAGTTCGTTGTCATGGAAATCACTACATAGTATAAAACAAAGTCGATTGCCGCTGTCTGTCCGTCCCTATGTATGCTTAGATCTTTAAAACTACGCAACAGATTTTGATGCGGTTTTCTTAAAGGATAGAGTGATTCAAGAGAAAGGTTTATATGTATGAGGCATCAGCATTGCACCCGTGCGAAGCCGGAGCGGTTCGCTAGTAATATACAGGGTGTCCCAAAAGGTTAAGTAGCTGGGAAAGGGGGTGACAGGGGTGGACACAATGGTCACTAGAAAAATAAAAAATAAATCCGCTCTGGGTATTTAAAATAAAAATGGCATTTTTTTAAAAACTTATAATTTTACACCTTGTTATTTTTGATGTTGATGTTGATGACCTTGTTGTTATTGAAGATTACATAACAGCATTTTTTTTAAATACAGTCATATTTGTAGGTACAGTTAGCACAAGGTGTAAAATTTTTAGTCTTTTAAAAATGCCATTTATTTTTTTAAACACCCAGAGGAAATTTTTTTATATTTTTCTGGTGACCCTTGTGACCATCCCTATCACCCCCCTTCCCAGCTACGTAATCTTTTGGGACACCCTGTATATATGTAGTAATGGAAGTTATCCGCTAAAGCGATGGAACCTATGGAACAGTACGTCGTAATACAATACATATACGTTACAACGAGTATTTAAATAAATATGATATGTACCTACCTAATTCCTAATTTAAAACATATATTGTACAATAGGCATAAAGACTAAAAAAATAGAATTAGTCCGTCAGCTAGATTACTAAAAAATATTGGACATAATTTTTTTATTTATTAAATCAATAAAAATTGACAAAGATACAGAGCAACAACAAACTTTAAAGTTCAGGAGAGGGGGCTTGTGACGTCACTACTTGGTAAAGTGGCTAGAAGTGAAGTCACACCAAATTTTAACGCGCTGTATCATCGTCATTTTCTGTTTGACGAACGAAAAAAAATACGTGCCCAATATTTTTAGGTAATCTAACTGACGGACTAAATACATTTTCTTATTCTTCATGTTTATAACGATAAACATTTGATATAGGTTAAAATAAAAGCCAATGCTTACATTAAAATGCAAATAATATGATAAGAGATATTTTAATCAGAATCAGAATCAAAGTACCAAAGGGACTTTGTTATATGTGGGCTGTACAGACCGAAATACGGACGGACGTTTGAGCGACATATTATTGCTGTAGTTTCTGTTTTAACCTTTTGGTTATGGAGTTCTAAAGATATCAACTTTTAAGGTGAAACCTTCACTTTAGTTATTCAAAGGATAATTTGATTGAAGCAGGCATTTATTATCTGTTCAATTAATAGATAATATTTATTTCGAGAATTAAAACTTATTTTCGTCTAAATTCACGAAATAAATATAATCTGAAAGCTATATGTAATGATAAAATAGTTGTGTCATTCTTATAAAACCTTTTTCTCATCAAGAAACAAATGAACGGCACAAAACTGAAAATGTCTAGAAAACTTGTTTATGGCAGATGCACAGAAAGTGCGAGTCAAAAGCTCTCAGATGGGAACGAGAAGAAAAAACAAACCGATCAAGTTTTTTCTCAATATCTGGCGTAAACATGGCAAAAATATTTTAAAAATGGTCGTTATTTTTTATTATTAATTACGAATATTCCCACAGGATGACATCGCTTCTCTGTAGAAAGAAGGATAGTCATAACCAACTAATAAATTAGTAGGTATTCTACCCACCGCCGTAGTACAAAGGCGCCATGGTTCTATTGTCGCTTTGTAAAAAGGGTTGGTGATACTTACTCCTGGGAAATCTACCAGCCGCTGCCGTACAGCATATTTTAATTTCCTGCATAATATTTGAGGTAGATAAAAATGGAAGGTAAGTTTTCGAGGCTGCAATATTTACGTAAGTATTCAAGTCTTCAATTCGGGCTTACTAGGCACCAGAAAAACTTTTTATGTGATTTATTAAATATAATAATAAAAATAAATCTTTTGTCTAAACAGCCCGTCTATCTAGCCACTAGGAAAAGTAAAAAAAAAAAGTTTTGTTTTAACTGAAATGCCTTATGCATTCCCTCCGATCGGCGGGGTATTAAGACTCATGCTCTCCATTTACGTTGGTATGCTAATCACACCACGAAGAGGTGGCCTACTCTATCAAACCCCCCGGTACTCCTCATTCTGCCATTGGTGAGCGGCCCAGGTGCCTTCCAGTTAACCAACAAAACATTTAAAAATAGAATTTGGCGGAAGGCAGTATAATAATTTCCTGAATTTATTAACAGGAAAAGTTTCTTTTAAATTTTATTTTTTGATGGGATGAAACAATAGGCTCTACGCACCTTTACATTGGCTATAAACAGGATACCTTAGGATAGGGCTTAATAAAAAAAAATGTATAGGACTTAAATGAGTCTCGCGCGCTTGACTGGATGAATACAGCCGAGCCATCGTACTTCACAAATGCGGCATAATAGTATGCTGGAAATGTCTTAGCCGAGCCAGTTACGCTTTCTACGAAGAATACGTGTCAAAGGTTATAATCGCAGTAATATGCTAGTTTGCGTAGTAAACTGTAAAAATAAAACTGCAAGAAATAATGACATCGGGATCGCGTGTCATTGGTACAGTGCTTTAATACTCGAGCTATGGTTTTAAGCGAGCTCAGAACAGTAGGTTCTATAGGCTGACATCCTCAGACGAATAAAAGTATTTTGTACAAAGTATTTAAAATGTAAAATTATCCAAAAGGGACTATAAAGACTAACTGATAGTAAGCAAATTTTCTTTATTTATATAAAATATACGACAGCTAATTTAAATTAAAAATTACGGATACGGAAATCACGTTAAGTCGTTGATCCCGATTGTTATAACATTATCTATATCAATCGTTTACCAGGAACGAACAGCAGCGTTTCCCTATGTATTACGACATAATACTGTGGTCATCCACCTGCCAAGCCAAGCGTGTTGTCAGGAATGGGAAATCCCTTCTTCGGGCGGAGGTGTTCAGCTGTAGACGATATACGGTTGAATAACAAAACCTTACCTAAGGCAGAGGTGCTCAGGAGTGGACGTTATACAGGGCTTTTTTAGATTTAATATTAATTAAGTAATGTCCCCCTTAGAGACGTGTTACAAAGAGTTTAATAAATCTCGATGACCGTCTGTGGTTCCACCGTAGCCTAATTGGTTATGGCTTTAGGGGCTTCACCTAAGATACAGGTTCGAATCCTGTCGGTGGTCGAATTTCATTAATCTCAAGTTTGAAATTTAGTATAAGGAAAGGTTTCCATAAAGTGTTCAAAACATTAAAAAAATAATTAGTAACTTAATAAAATAACGACGGTTACTTGCCATTTATCTGCCTACGCAGACAAGTTTATATAGTTAGACTAGTTAAATTTAGTGCCTATTGATTCTAAATTTGATTACGAACAGCCATTAAGTTTAAACGAAGTTTATCTTAATTAATTATGTTCAAAGGTTACTTAGTACACAGTTTACTAAATTAGATGTATTTATTTACTTGTTGGCGTGGGAGCGGATTAAATAACAATATTATGACTACAGGCTTTAAGTGACTTCCTTCCTTAAATTTTACATTAAAATGTTATTTTTGTTCAGACAATTTATTAGACCTTTAGATAAATTATTGGTGTCGCACGCTCGACTTACGTACTTATAAAATACGGCAAAAATGAGTACCTATCCAAACTGTTTGCATAGTAAACTGTTTCAAACTAACACAACAAGAAATAAGCAGGATATCGGGATCACATACCATATATCATAGTGTTATACACACTACAAAATTGTTTCAATTGACCCCTCTAGTCCCCCGACCCTTAGTTTGCAAAGCACCATCCGATGCCCTCGTAAACCCGAAGTCCGAGAGGCCCGCGAACTGTAAAGTAGAGCGATAGTTGCACAATTCTCCCCTAAAAAACTAAACGTTATAATCCCTCAATCCCCCCTCCAGCGTCCGCCCTGACCTTAGTTCCAAATCCTACAGGGGAGGCCCTCTTGCGCCGGTTGCTTAGTTTGTAGTTTTTAAGCAATTTATTTAGGCTGGAGCTCTGCTCGTCTTTAAGCCCGGTGAAGTAGCAAAAGTCTCTTGGCTTACTAAATATATGTCCATCCAAAAAAAAAAAATATATATATATAACTAGAATACAAAGTGCCGCATTTACGGATCTAATGTTTTGAGGTAGCGCGGTAGTCAGGCCCGGATTTAGAAGTCCGGAGACCCCGGGGCAACTAAGGAGAAGAGGCCCCCTGGCCACAAATTAGTTTCCCTCTAAATGTGTAGAAAATTTTAAGTATGTAGGTTTAATTTAAGTGAACAAATACAGATTAATAACTGTTATTACAAATAAGAACTATTACGTTAATCATGATTCTACAAAGTACTGTATGTAAAGGTACAAGACCGAAAACATTAATAAAAGAAAAGTTATTGAGTTTACTTGTCAGAATTTTAATCTCTATTGTGGGGGCCCCTCTATTGTGGAGGCCCCGGGGCAGTTGCCCTGGTTGCCCTCCCTTAAATCCGGCCTTGGTGGTAGTTAGTCGAGCGAACCAGCGAAGACTAATTTAGAAAAAAGATTAGACCCTTATTATATGCAAGTCTTACCTAAACTGACCATTTGTGTTACATAAGTGTTTCCTTTTTAATTCTTTTTTGAAAGACAACTCCAGTTCTATGGCAATTTATCCCTGTGTCGTAGGGACTTCGAGAGACAAATTCGAGAGAAATGTTTTTGTTCTACTTTTATTTTACCATTCTTTTGGTGTCTTAAGATCGGAATACAAATATACGGGATGGGCAAAGGGATGTTCAGCAGGAGACGTTAAACGGGCTGATGGTGTAATGAACAATAATTTTCTATGATGATTTTGTCATCATCATCATCATCAGCCCGTATTACGTCTACTGCTGAACATGGACCTCCTCCCGAGGGAGAGTATTTGCCATAGTCACCACGCTTGGCAGGCGGGTTGGTATCCGCAGTATTATGTTGTACCGCACAAGGAAACGTTGCTGCCCGTTCCTTGATATACGATTATTACAGATGATGTAATAATAATCGGGACCAACGGCTTAACGTGCTTTCCGAGGCACGGTGGGTAGTCCCTCAACCAACCAGACCCGGAAAGAAATCTTAGAATTTACACAAAGATTTCTTGTGCGGCGTGGGGATCGAACCCACGACCTTCGAGATTTAAAGCGAGCCAAATACCGCTACGTATAACCTCCATACGTAGCGGTATTTGGCTCGCTTTAAATGGATGGATTTAGTCTTAATTTTAGTTTATTGTGATTGTGTGATCCATAACGGATTTGTTACACAATTCCAAAATGACATTAAGTTTAACAAAATCTTCATAAAACACAGAATTGGTCATCAAAACTAAACGAAAATTAGTATAAACCCCGGTTTTATTCGTTATAAACCTCCTCACGCGGACGTTTTGCATTCGTCGCAGAGAATGAAATGACTCAATAATCGTAATGTTGACGTATGCAACTCAGAGGCCATTAAAGTTTATGTCCCATTCGATTTAGAATTCCGACTTGTTTTGCGTACAGTGGGGTAGGTATTTATTATACCTACTGGTTTTCTAATTACATGTTCATCATCATCATCATATAACGTTTACAGCAGGTTTTTTTTTCGGTCGGTCATCTGTAGTTAGCCTCGAGGCTTTTGACACCGGGTAAAGTTTACAGCTGAACATGGGACTCTTCTGAGGGAGTTTTGCCATAGTCACCACACTACTTGGCAAGCGGGTTGGTGACCGCAGTATTAGTCGTGACCCTGCGAAACGCTGCTATCCGTTCCTTGGTACACGACTGTTATAGATTATGTTATAACAACCGAGACCAACGGTTTTCCTAGCCACTGGGAATAGTCACTTAGATATTATAACACAAAGATTTCTTATCCGAATTTGGACTTATAGCGCTACCACGCAGTCTGTCAGGCCACGGAGGATTAAGATTTGAGAATCTGTATGTATCCTTTTTTCAAACACATTTAAGCAACTTTTATTTATTTTTTATTTTATTTGTACCTTATTTTCAATAATATTAGGTAGGATGATTTTTTATTTTAATAAGAAATAGTTTGTGATGCACAAACTGGACTCCTTTATGACTTTTTGCGCGGTTTTATCCCCTCAACTATAGTCTTCCTGCGCAGTTGTATCCGCTAAACTATAGTTCCCGAAGCACATAAAAAAAGAGGCTTCATAGTTTTGGAGGTTGTCCACTACTTACTATAAATTATTAAATACAAGCATTTGTAGCATTATCCTGGCTGTTTTAGTGGGTGACGGAGAGATACGAATCCCATGCTCTTGCACCCCACCGCAGTGACAGGGTTGATGTTGATGATCTTTTGCATGATGATGCCTACATTAACCCCCCGAATAAAAAAGCAAGGCAGATTACTGAACGCAAAGTGTTTGACAATACTTAACTAAAAGCCATCAGCTTTTAGTTAAGTAAGTCCATTCCATTGTCATCATCATCATCATCAGCCCGTACAACGTCCACTGCTGAAAATGGGCCTCCTCCCGAGGGAGGGTATTTGCCATAGTCATCACGCTTGGCAGGCGGGTTGCTAACCGCAGTAATATGTTGTAACACACAAGGAAACGCTGCTGCCCGATTCTAAGTATACGATTATGATAGATGATGTTATAACAATCGGGACCAACGGCTTAACGTGCTTTCCGAGGCACGGAGGGTAGTCCCTCAAGCAACCAGACCCGGAAAGAAATCTTAGAATTTACACAAAGATTTCTTGTCCGGCGTGGGGATCGAACCCGCGACCTCCAAGATTTAAAGTGAGCCAAATACCGCTACGCTACGGAGGTTGTCGTAAATTATGTTATAGCAATTATACATTTCTACACACAATAAACATTTGTTCGTGTCTAGAAATATATAGAGAGAAATTAACCAAACAGACCTAGAAATAAATATGTTTTATGTAACAGTTTTCCGGTTACGAATTGACTTCCAGCATGGCTTTGTATGCCTGACTAGAATTCCAAATTCGAAAACAATACGCCTATTCACATGCTGTTTGGATGGAAGCATTGTAAAATCGGCGAGCCTTCCATTTTCAAAAAGTTAGTAGCATTTTATAAATGTTTTTTTTTATAGTCCTAGTTATCAAAGGCTATTCATAATTAAAAAAATAAAAACTTTTGTTTTATTTACTTTTGTACCAATAAAGATGTACAAAGGTTTAAAAAATGAATATTTTTATTTAATTGACTAAATACCTATTATAACTACGGAATAGTGTACAACATATGCTCAACACAAGAAAAGTCAATGCTACTGCACTACTGGCTATTACGATGCGACGAAAACAAACTATTATATACTTAAGTCGGCGGCCACACTCTAGGAGCTAATAAGCGAAATTGATAGGTCTGTAGGATCGCCTCTGCGTCGCTCTCGCTGTATCAATGCGGCCTTGACCTGCATGTTGGACGTTTTGATTCTCAATCAAACACTAAGGTTCAAAATATTGCATAAGATGAGCTAGTTATAAATATGCCTATAGAAACTATAAAATGCTATTTAAAAATATTTATAAATCGACTTAAATAATTGAATATTATATTAGAAGCGGCCGTAGCCCAATGGCTCGAGCGTCGGACTTGTGATCTTTAGGTCGCCGGTTCGCACCCCACCCATTGCACTAATGACGTGAACCCACTCGTAACACAAGCATTTTATGTTAGCACGAGGGGTTAACAAGAATACTAGTAGATTGCAAAATTCTGCTAGGAATCTTTTAAAAAAAAATTTAAACAAAATATGCTGCCCATACTTTTCTGCCTTCTCATTACAAACCTCTGCAAGCTAGAATCGTTGACGGATATTGCTATTTAATCACCATGCTTGATTGCGGATTGGTGATCGCATTAGGATGTTAAGTAACCTTAGCTTGATAGACGTTGCTGCCCATCTATTAGGCGTATATTCCGTAGTCGCCTCTTACAATACCTACACATGAGAAGTCATGGGGTGGTTTATTCTATGCCGGAAACCACACGGCACTGCACGGCATGGTAACTACATAATATCTTCAATGTTGTGGTGCAATGATGTGTATACTTATACCTGCCTCTTGAATCCGAAAATATAAACCGCACTAAACTCCGTTGTTTAGTTAAGCTGCATTGCGTAGGGCTACGCATTACGCCTACGTTACACAAGCGGTGTGTCCTGTCTCATACGGTTACATACATTAAAACTCAATGGTATGTACACGTCTACGCTTACGACTTCGCATACGCATCCGGTGTGATCGAGCCTTAAAACATACATAGGAACAGACAGACAGTGGCAAGGGAATTTGTTTTATACTATGTAGCGACTAGCAAACAGCCCCGGCTGATTACTATACTTATACATCATCATCATCAACAGCCCGTTGACGTCCACTGCTGAACATGGGCCTCCTCTTAATCTGTTAAGAGCAAGCCAGGATCGTAGAGGGATATTGCCATAATCACCACGCTTGACAGACGGATTGGTGATCGCAGTAAGATGCAAATGTTGAGCTAATAGATGCTGCTGCTCATCCATCAGGCATATGTCCCTTAGTCGCCTTTTACGACACCCATGGGAAGACATGAGGTGGTCTATTCTAAGCCGGAAACCACACGGCAATAATTAAATAATACCTAGACATACCTCTTGAATCACACGATCTATTAAAAAAACCGCATTAAACTCCGTTGTTTAATTTCAAAGTTCTAAATCTAAACATACATAGGGACAGACAGACAGTGGGAAGCGACTTTGTTTTATACTATGTAGTGATTACGTAATCTCCAAAGTTAAGCTAAAGGCCGGCACTAAGGGTATAAACATTCTGCAAGAGCACAAGCTGCTTACATTGAACGACTAACTTCAGCAGTTTCCTGGAATACTTAAAGAAGTTGCAACTTAGAAATTCTATCAGTTCGTAGAATAACAAGTTAACTGCTTAGTTCTACTAATTATATAAGTAACTACAGTAACTGACAGATAGTTACTACTTACGATGTTTATCTCTTCGAAAATACTATACCTATATTTAAGTAAAAATACCATCATTTTTGTGATTTTGAACTCAGCGAAATGATTTATTTTTGTAGGTATGTTGGTACAATCGATGTAAAAAAAAAACATAATATATTATCAATCGAAATTTATGTTTTTTTACATTTCTTACTTAGCGGTGAAGTTTTACAAAAATAGTC
This sequence comes from Nycteola revayana, assembly GCA_947037095.2. Classification (NCBI taxonomy): domain Eukaryota; kingdom Metazoa; phylum Arthropoda; class Insecta; order Lepidoptera; family Nolidae; genus Nycteola; species Nycteola revayana. The sequence goes on along the minus strand of OX344847.2, from coordinate 17,660,939 downwards.
AAATTATTGGTAAAAATTCGAGTTTTCGCAAACGATTTCGACCACGCTGACCAATATCTAACAAGATTAAGTCTGGCGCAGGACATATACTATTATATGTCATGAGCAGACAGACTTAATCTTAATTTCACTACACACAATGCCATTCTCTACACCTTGACTTCAAAAAACTGGTCAAAAGCTCCCTTAAATATTAATTTTATTTTATTTTTAGTATTTGTTGTTATAGCGACAACAGAAATACATAATTTGTGAAAATTTCAACTGTCTAGCTATGGCGGTTCTTGAGATACAGCCTGATGATAGACAGACGGACAGCAAAGTCTTATTAATAGGGTCCCGTTTTTACCCTTCGGGTACGGAACTCTAATACTCTAATCGCACATCATAATCTATCCAATTTCCCAACTTAGGATCGATCGAACTTCGCTATTTACTATCGAATATATTACCTCTAGACCAACGAAGTAATATTTTATTGTTGAAAATAACAGTAAAAAAGTCAACTCAATCGGAAGTTTTTTTTTTCTTTTTTTTAAATTATAGTATGAATACTACTCAATTAAACAATAAAATCAATTATATAGTTATACTTAGGTACTTATCTTTATTTAGTATATACCTACAATTAGTTAGAATACCGCAATTTGATTAGGCTACCAATAGAATAATTATCAGAATAGCTGGATAATACAAATGAAACGGTTTATGTTCTCAGCTAATGAGACTTTAGTTTTCTATAGATAAATGGTGCTTCGATAGAATGTACTCAGAACATAAAAGTTTTCACATGAATATTGTACCCAAGTAGAATAAAAACTACTTGGATACAATATTAATTTCAAAATAATATATAAATATGTACATATATTTATATAGGAATATTTACACATACATACGAATTTTATGTAGGTACGTGTAAATATTCGCAGAAAATGTGACCAAAAATTAACTGGCGGTTAGGCGCTAAACTATCGAATTTAAAGTACACTAGGCTCATTTATTTGCACTAGGTAAATAATCGTGGTCGCACGTACACTTGGTATGACTAACAGCTGACAACTTGTCATATCGCCCACTACGCGCCCCCTACTATACCTTTTATTAACAACACATACCGTGCAATGTGTAAGTTTTTAATACATAATAACAATTATTTGCTCGCAGCATCAACCCTGATCATTGAAATAATAATGAAATAATGAATTTATTCAGCACTTAGGTATTTACATACACTTTTACTTGTTAGAATCACAATTAAACTAGATATTTAACTTACATGTAGGTAGCAAATTGTAGGATATTACAGTCAAAGTAGCCCGTCCGTCAGCTTGTCATTGATTCCTCTATTCATAATAAGTTGGAATTCAAATTCATTATAATAGGTTTTAGTGGATCTATATAAAAAAATGGTAAAAACATAAATAATGTATCTCTTCAAACGATAGTAATACAGTAAAAACTCAACTGCGTTTCTCTGTAAGCACAAAAGAAACAACATATAAAGCTTTTATTTCAGGTCTGATAAATTATTTCATTTTGATATTTTTCTCTATTAAATAATTACATCATGTCTTGTAACGTATAAAATTTTATGAAACGTCAATGTCACAAATATATGATAGCCTCTCCACAAAGGTACTACATAAACTAAAGGAGAAACGATAACCGTGCTATCTTTACTGTTACCGTGCTGCCCCCAGGTGTGTGCCACTTAATTGTATGTTTCAATTAAGTGGCACACCTGGGGGTAAGGGCACCCCCAGGTTAGGACCACGTTGGGTACAACTGACATTCGTGCATGAAATAAATATCAGTATCAAGAAAATAGCTATCCTCCAAGAAATTACCTCATTAAGGCAAAAATTAGCAATTAAATAATTAATCTTATTCAGCACTTAGGTATTAACATACACTTGTACTTGTCGGAATTAAATGTCAGAAGATAAATTAATATAAAAACTATAACTAACAGATAATTCTTACTTTATAAAATATCCGACTAGGTAACTAACAGAAGTAGGTAGGTAATAGCAAATCATACAAATCTAAAGACTACATAGTCCGTCCGTCTGTCCTGTGACATTTCTTTATTTACAATTAATAGTATTATGTTTATAAGAAGAAATTAAAACCGCATCCAAATTGCAAGTGGTCACACTAAATCTAAGTGACACACACGTGAGTGCACCCTCTTGGGGCTTAGGACCATGACTCAGGGTGCCACTGACGTAAAAAGGCAGATATATAAAATGGATGTGATCACTGGCACCGGCTACAGACGCTCAATCACAGGACAGGGGTAAGGGCGGAACGCGGTCCTCGCCGGCGAGAATCCTACCCTAATAAATAATGGTTTCATATAACCGTGAAAACCTATTTAAATTCAGTTTACAGAGTTAAATCAAAACTTGTAGCACCCTACTCTCGAAGTAATAAAATATAATAACACATTTTTCTAGAAATAATTTCTGAACAAAATATATTTATGAAACCATGTACACCTAGCAGAAACTTTGAAACAGTGGTATGTTTTCTTTGTTGTTCATAAAAAAGTTGGCAGACGACTTTCAATATTGTGTTTATTTTTTTTTGTGTTGTTTTGAATATTGTTATTTATAAGCTTCTAACGGGAAATATAAGCTATAAAACGTTGTTGTGTGCTGTTGCTATGTAATGAAATCATATCTTATTATTTCGGTAAACGTTTGTTTTTTGACTATCACAACTTCACCAGTAGGTATATTTTTTATTCGTTATTAGCTATTTCACCTCTGTATGAAAAAGTATTTTCACTTTATTTAAGTAATATTACACATAATATTCGGTTAATAATACAAAATGATAATTACTATTACTATGTTTTTTTATCAAAATATAAAATATGTATGTTTTAACGAGAACTAGTTGAGATCAGCGACTTTTTCTTTTCGTATCTAAACAAAGAAAACAACCTAAAAGAACTTTTAAAATAAATAATTTCGGAGACCCAAGTATCAATCCAAATATTTTTTTAAGTATACACGTTAAAAATATAATGAAACTAGTTCTGGAAATGGCAACTCTGAACAAGACTAGTAAGAAAAGTTAAAGATAAATTATGAATAAAGCAGTAATTCACAGCTAAATTGAATCCCAAGTAGTCTTATCATTGACACAGTCAGAAATGTTGTGATGAGCTTTTTACATCGTCTATCTTTGACATATCGTTTAAAGTTGTTCATAAATAGATCTCTTACATTAGTAAGCTTGTTAACCCAGAAAATAATTGCTAATTGTAATTGTGGAGACATAGGCATGTAAAACAAGAATGTGTTTTGTTTCTAGGTTTAAAATTATGCGGGTCCTTTTTTTTAATAAGTATCTATATTATTTTTATAAACAAAATAAGGGAATGACAATGTTTCCAGCCTTCTAGGGTTCAGTTCTTCGGGAACTATGTCCAGGGGTAGAGTTGCGGAGGAATTTTTTAACGCCAAATCTCTTGATGAATATTACTTTACTACATTCTTTTTGCTATTTTGTATAATTAGCTACTTTTATATATGTATAATATTTTAGGTATATTTTTTTTCTTATAATTCCCGCTTTTATGAAAATACAAAAGATTTTATTTAAAAAAAAATCGCCTTGTATTTCTGGCGGACAAATGTACTCAAAAAGGCCTACATAATAAAAAGGCGAGTCCTCTTCCGCAATGTACTGGGAGTTGTGGCCTGCACTGGTACAATTGGAGGATATTTCTACGAACAAAAAATCGAGTTTTAACATACTTAATCGATTATTTTTATCGCATAATAAAATTTCTTATTTCACAGAAATTTCTTTACTAACGTAGTCACTAATGCGACACTATCTTCCGTTAAAAGGAATGCATATATTTTGAAAACAACTTATATACCACTATGAAATATACAAACAAATACCGTACATTTTCATATTTATTTTATTAGTTAATTTATAGTAATATTATTTATTTACATCATGTCAGACTATTAACTTGATGTAGGTACTTCTTCAAACACGGTCTTTGATCTTTCATGATTAGACCGTTTATATTAAAAAGATGTTAAAATTATATTTACTTTAAAAGCTCTTTTAACGTATAATTAATCATATTGAGCGTTCCTTATATTTATTTAAACATCGACTTTTAATAGAAGTACCAATTTGACCAAAAAGATATAACTATATTTAATCTTAACTAAAACATCAAGCTAAAGTATTAACCACTTGTCTGATTTGAAAAATTCTTGCAGTGTTCGATAACCCATTTATTGAGGAAGGCTATAAGCTATATTCATTACTAGCCGCCCCGGCTTCGCGCGGATACAATACTGATACTAATACTACAGAATGTCTTTAAACCTCTAACAAAACGGGCGAAATTTAGTCAAAACAAACAGAAACAATTTAATATCGTTACCTATTAAAACTCAATGAAATAAGTGGTGGGTATACTTTTATCGTATTAAATACCTATACTCTTCAGGACTAACAATACAACAAACACTAAATAAATAGGTATTCAAGTAATACATCATAGTCACAACGAACACAAAACAAAAAATTTGCCCAATAATTCTTAAGGATCGAGCGCGCATAATCGCATTCGGCCTAACTCACTCGCTGCGCTGCGAAAACACGCGCTGTTATTTTGCGATAATTTCTAAGTTATTCATTTAAAGTATAAAGTATATAGTGTAGGGGTAAAATAACCTTATTTCATTATGAAGTTCCAACGGAAACAGCAGTTACGCAGGAGAAACCGCGCGCGCATAAGAGTCTGTAGAATATATTGTATATTCGTAAGTATTCCTCTCTTACGACGAAATATCTTCCTACGGGTATCGTAAGAGGTGACTAAGGGATACGCCAGATGGATAGGCAGCAGCATTCATCAGCCCCAAGAGACTCCCGTCTTCCCGCGATCACTAATCCACCCGCCAAGCGTGAGGATTCCGGCAAAATCCCTCAACGACCCTTGCTTGTGTCTATCATAGAGGAAGCCCACGTTCACCAGTGGACGTAAAAGGTTTGATAAAGTAAAAGTAAGTAAATACTACTTTATAAAAAGTTTTACGTACGGAATAAAAGAAATACACTACACAGAAAGTTATAAAAATAAATGTATAATTCCAGTTATTTCGATAGGCGTATTTTATCCCGATAAAACTCACCGTAGCCAGTCTCAGGAATGGTTCAGGAATTAGATGTATAGCATTTGTTTTAATTTTATAATCACTTAAAATTAAACATCAAAATTTTTATGTAGGTAGTAAATTAGCCCTAAGAAAAATATTTTCAATATCGAACCGCTAAAGGTTAAAGGAACGAAAAAATATTCTTCTTCTTTTTATTTAATGACAATATGCCGAATGACGACAATTCTGCCAATGTCAGTGGTAAAATGGAGAAACGTGTGTTATTTAAAATTAAAGTAAAACATCGCGAATGAATATACTAATTGCCAAAATCGAAAAATACTAATGAGTTTTTCTTATACGTCATTGATGGTAAGGTAAGAGGTAGAACGTCGTGCTTGTGTTTTGTTATGACAAAATTTGACTCTAGAGAGTAAGCAGGACAACATATAAATTAGTGTGTGCAAAAACGAGACAGATATACGTTCGAGTGCTTAGTTTCATGGTCCATTTTTCAAGCCCGGGTGCCGTATCTCCCTCTTTTTTACTATAAAATCATTGTTTTACGCAGGCAAAAGCTTCCGAAATCACTCCAGTTTAAAAGCAATATATGTGATTTCCTTTCATAGTGAATTGGGGTTGTCTTTATTGGATCAAGAATTAGTAGTGACAGAATTGGGTTGATGAAAAGCAATGTGTTCAGTGTCCGACTTAGATTAACGGTCAACATCTAATCGCACTATCCCCTACTTATGCGGTTTCTTGGGGACTTATTTGGATTTTTGCCTTACTTATATGTAGTTTTGTTTATTTGTTTTTATATCTAGGTATATATTGTTTTTATATCTTTTGTATTCGCAATTCCGCTCTAACTTTATGGGCAACTAACAGCTAGTAGGCTAGTTTTTTTAACTACCAACATTAATATAAAACCCTTTTAGTTGTAGGCTGAAATTTTCTTTTTATAAATGGATGGATTAAGGAATCGAATTTCACCAGAGATTATAGAAACAAATCATTCTCTCATCATCATTTTTAGGTCTCTACTATCAGCGGTTAATCCGTCAGTCATTAATATTGATGTTATTACGAGTAGTTCACGATTAATTGACTTTCTAATTTATCACACATACATTACATCAGCCCGTACAACGTCCACTGTTGAACATAAGCTTCCCCGAGGGGGACTTTTATAATATTCACTACGCTTATAGGTTGGTGATCGCAGTATTATATAATATACCTACACAGAGAAACGCTGCTTACCGTTTCCTGGTATACGATTGCTATAGAGGATGTCATAACAATCTGGACCAACGGCATAAAGTGCTTTCTGAAGCACGGAGGTAAGTCACCTACCAGACCGGAAAAAAAATCTTAGAATTTTTAAAAGATTTTTTGTCTGGTGTGAGGATCACGACGAAAATCACGACCTCCGCCGCTGAAGACGAGACTTATAAATATAAATTTATATAAATATAAATTCTAATATTGAATTTGTATAAATAAAAAGTTCGTATAAATACGTATACGTCGTAGAGTATCTATAGGTTCTAAACAAACACAACTACTTATATTATTACAAGCTGTGTCCAAGACTACCTCCTATGTCCTTTCTCAGGTTCTTCACTATCTGTGTACCAAATTACCCTTTCAATCGGCACAGTAGTTTTGGCGTGAAAGGCCTCGAGGAGTGGGGCACATGGCTCCCTTCGAGGCTGACCCATGAGGAGTAGAGACGCCCCTTCACTCCGGGCGTCCCTATTATTGGGCAAATGCGCCACTCTAAGTGTGGGCCAGGAGATCACGCGGTGCCATATTGGCCGCGGGTGCATTTCGTCCCGGACAACAAAAAATAAAAAAGGCCGACAGACAGACAGACTTACTTTCGCATTTATAATATTAGTAAGGATTTAAAAGTTAGCAAGACTAAAGTGTGGAGCACAATTCATTAAAGTTTCGTAAAGAATTATTTAAACATAAAACAAACTATGTATCACAGCAATATTATTCCTTTTTGTCGGTATATCCAATTTAAAAAAAATCAATCAATATATTATATATTACTTCCAATTTATTTTTAACGAGATGAGGAAAAATACATGCAAATTTTTTTACAACTTTTATAATTTACTTTGCAAGCCAAAAAAGATCAAAAGTGGAATTAAAATCTGGTTATATTTTTAAAGCGTTCACATATATTTGAAAAGGTAGGAACAATCAACAACCAACAGAATCGCTCTATATCGCTCACGTCGACTCATTGAAGCTTGGCTAGCTTAAATGGTTAACGACTGTGTTTTTACGGTCATTTAATATAATTGGCCGCTATCGTATCCTCGCTTAAGCTCGCATCGAATAGAACAGGGGTGGTAAACCTTTATTATACGGTCATGACGTACTGTGTTTCTAACTAGCCCTGCTACTGGTATCTCTCCTCGTGGTATGAGTTTAGCATACTACGCTATGGAGAGGGTGAGTCCCACATATCCCACCGCCAGCGCGCGAATACGCTGCAGCGGCGGTGGGAATGCGAAAACGGATTTCAACCCGGACAAAAAAAAATCAGCATTCTTTAATAATACACCTAATATCACATGCATCAGAGCTGCAGACATTGATATTCTATATCAATGTCTGCAGCTCTTGAAGACATTAAGGAGTTGATAGATTCTCTGGGAGGATTTAGGGTGTTCAAAATAATTTTCGGACGTTCACGTAAAAAGGCCCACTCAGGAGGCTAAGTGCGGAAATCCTTTTGCCTAACTAACTAACTAACATCACTAGAATATTGCGATGCCTGCCATCAACTACACGCGTGCCATTGGTTTGCCATCCCTGGGATAGAATATTCGCTAAGCGGAAAAATTATAACGATCCTAGTAGATTCTAGTTCCAGATAGGCGAAGCCTGGCTTATTGTTTTAAAAGTTTATTTCAGCTGCTATGTTGACTGTCCGCCGTGTAGTTTCCTGCTTCGAATAGACTACTCCTTTTATACCCATGGACTTAAGAAGTGACTTACTACCATCTTACTGCGATCACTAACCCAAGCCATGGCCAAGCATGGCAGCTATGGCAAAACCCCTTCCTCAGGAAGAGGCTCTTGTCGTTGGACGTTGTGCAGGTTGATGATAATGATATCATAATTAATTTACTTAGTCGTATATTTCCGACGCAATGGGGTCGTTCATTCTTCTTCTTAAAGTAAAAGCCGGAAAACCGCCTAAATGCTTCATGAAAAGAAATATTGATATCAATTCGTTTTCCTCGTGCTTTCATCTCAAGATTAATCTACCTCGGTTTAGGTATCAAGTTTAATAAACATCAAATGAGGTCTAAGTTCCTTCGAAGTATTTAATTATATACGCAGAGAGAATACTTTTTTTACTTTATTGGCCAGCTTAAATATCTTGTACCTACTTAAAGATACTTATAGATACTTAAAGATACTTAGCTGTTTCTATCAGCAATTACTAAAAGTGCCTTTAAAAACTTAGTACATAATTATTTTAGGAAGTTCCAAAACCGTGATCAATATAGAGGCCCTCAGATTGCTGATGGAACTGCCATGCTTTTAAGATTTTGCTTTTGTCGGTGGATAGTTTTCATGCGATTATCTAATAATAAGATAATACTTGTGGGGCATAGTTAGATAGCAATAACTAAAAGTAGCTAATTTAAACTAAAACCAAGAAATAAATACAGACTTTTCTTGTTCCCAGTTCCCAGAATGCAAAGCAAAGGAAAGCTAATCTAATGGGCAAAGTAAAATTGCCGCCGCTGCGAGATTTTTAAAGATATGGTGTTTTTTCAATCGTCATGCGTGTCGGCTCACCACAACATTCTAAATGTATTCTAATGAGGTAATTGGTTGGGATGCATTGCTTTATTTTAGGTGCATATTAGCACTGGATAAAAAATAAGTATCACATTTTACATTTCACCATCTATGGAATACAGTTTAAGAATAATTGCTCACCAAACATAATATGGTATGGACTTCGTGGTAGCGGTATACTCATAACATAATGACGTCAGAATGGCTGGTCAAAAAAAATCATATTTCTATGCTATTATTATAATGTGCTTATAAGACTATGTAGTAAATATAAGCAATTAGGTAGCAATTCTTGAATATACTTTTAGGACTGCCTGCCGTAGATAACCAGCTATTAATTTTTGAGGACATTCATTGTGCATACGACATACCTAGTCCCTACAATGTGATACTTACCTATGAAAGGACCGTTCCATTCCCATTACCTTTTCCATTTGTTTTATTGCTTTATCGTTTCTAAGTGACATTTATTGATAAATTGATATCCTTTAACATATAGCGTTTCAATTCGGTGATGGTCCCGAATTTTCCGAGCTGCCAACATTGAGACTGCAGACTGAACGGTAAACATTTTACGGGCGAAGTAAAAGGCTTTTTATTGCACATAAAATTATTTTCGTACCGAGGTCCCGCTTCTGTGGCGCGTATAATGTAGATAAGTGTTGTATGTATGAAGTGCCAGTTGACTATACTCTCACTCAAGGTTTTTGATTATGAGCACCCGAACTTTGAAATTTTCGACGTAAACAGCTCGTTTACGTCCACTATTGTCCTTCGCAAGCCAGGGTCGTAGAAAGATATTGCCATAATCACCGCGCTTGGCAGGCGGATTCTTATGTTTGTTTTTTTTTTTTAAAGATTACTAGCAGAGTTTTACTGTCTACTAGTATTCTTGCTAACCCCTCGTGCTAAGCTAAAATGCTTATGTTACGAGAGGGTTCACGTCGGTAGTGCAATGGGTGGGGTTCGAACCGGCGACCTCAAGATCACAAGTCCGACGCCCTAGCCATTGGGCTACGGCCGCTTCGACCTACGGATTGGTGATCGCATTAAGGTTGTAAGTAACCTATAACTGATAGGTGGCTGCTACCAATCCAGCAGCTGTCTGTCAAATCGGAAAGAATATTTCAAACCGTCCTGTTCCTAATATTAGCGTATTCAAGCAAACGAATAATATTAGTATGATTACAAAATGTGTCGCCAACAACATTATTTAAACAAATTGCTTTATTAAATTTCTTAGACTAAAACACAACATTTATTTACTTTAAGGATATTCATAATAAATGTACTTACCATAAAACAGGAATGAAGTCCATATCCACTAGAATTAAAAAGCCATGTTACAGTTTATTTAAATATATGAACCCAAATAAAGAAATTAAGACGAATGGTCATGGATTATGGCTTCATTTATCAGGTAGTCTTGTTGTCCAACATATATTAGCTTTAGGCGACACAATCATTCTTAATCAAATTTGAGCAATTTACAAGGCGGAAATACGAATGAAATTGAAGTGCTATTACGCCCACAGGTTGAATAAATGTGCCTTTTTTTTAGGCACACACAGAAGAGGCTTTAAGCTGTTAGGCTCAGGCTGGTCCGGGGACACCTAAATGTCTTGGAACCCGCATCGAATTTAATAGGAAAGTTGAGCTGAGTCTTTTGCTACTTCACCGGGCATAAAGGCGAGCAGAGCTCCAGCCTAGATAAATGGTTTAAACACTACAAACTATGCAACCTGCGCAAGAGGGCGTCCCCTGTGGGACTTGGACCTCGGCTCAGGGCGGTCGCTGACGGGGCGATTAAGGGTTTATGGCTTTTAGTTTCTTTAGGGGAGTTTTGTGCAACTGTCGCTCTACTTTACAGTTCGCGGGCCTCTCGGCCCGGACTCGGACTTCGGGTCTAAGAGGGCATCGGAAGGTTTTTAGCAAACTAAGGACCGGGAGGGCGAGGGGAGTTTCCCGTTCCGTTTCCGTAGGAACTTCATAATTAAATATAGCCTATAGCCTGTCTCGATAAATGGGCTATTTAATACTGAAACAATTTTTCAAATCGGACCAGTAGTCCCTGAGATTAGCGAATTCAAGCAAATAAACAAAATATTCAGCTTTATATATTAGTATATAAGATATTACTTGAATAATATTAGACTTTTTATTTATATTATAACTAATGCTTGCTTTAATATGGAGGCAGTGGGTTCAATTCCCGCTTCGGCCAAAAAAAATGTGTAAAATCATATATTCTTTTCGGGTCTGGTTGATTGATGGACGACGCTCTGTGCCTCGGAAAGGAGGTTAAGCCTTTGGTTCGATTATTATAACAATTGTATACCATAGAACGGACAGCAGCCTTTCTCTATATGTTAATATATTACTGCACCAACCGACCTACCAACCGTGGTCGTGGTCCATTCCGAAGTGCCCCATGAATATGGGGCCCTGCAGTCTATTCAGTCGATAGCGTTAAATGGGCTGTTGATGATGATGATGAATGTAAACTATATGAATTCATTAAACTAATAACTACGATAGTAAAACAAAAAAGAAGTAATAACTATATTCTACATTAAAATTTGTGGTATTCACCTACTTCACTGAAATATTCTATTTTCTTATTTATGCATCATGAAACAAAAGATCAACAAAAGATACTCAGAAACTTTTATCACAATAGATTTTCCTGAAATATTTCATTCTTGGACCGTTTCTTTCATTAGCGTAATATTCAGCCCGACCGGCTCGGGCCAGACGACATTTTACAATACGGTAAAGGAAATTGAAACGTGTAAACAGGTATTACAGTTCATATCACCATAGCCATGTGGTTTCCGGCTTGTGGTGTCGTCCTATGGGTGTCGTAAGGGACATACAATTGATGGATGGGTATCTATCAGCTTAAGGATACTTACCACCTTACTGCGATTACCAATCCACCTGCTAAGCATGGTGATTATGGTAATGTCCCTCAACAACCCTAGCTTGCCAAGATGTATTAAGAGGATGTCCACGGTCAGCAGCAGAAGAAACGAACGGATACAGTACAGCTGTTCATATCAGTTCGCGAAGAGCCTGGGAAACTGTTGAAGACCGTCCTGAGGGCCTAGATATATTGAAATTTTTCTGGAGCCTTTGATTATTTACCGCCTACGCTTTGGCGGCCGAATTGTTTTTAGACCGGCCAAAATTAGTTATACTAAAGTATCGCTTTTTTTCGATCAATACTAATTCAAATACCGATAGTAACTTAACATCACTTCCAAAACCATGACAGACGACATGAAACTGAAGGGTAATTGTTTCTATTCAGTAGAAAACATTTAAGAAGTTTAGCTCTCGCAGCCGAAGTCGCAGAATGTAAATGTGACAGAAATATAATCTTTAATGCCTGTTTTTTTTTCGTAAAAATTTCTTTCCCCTGAAAGATTGTTAATGTTTTAAAAATAACCCTGTATATTCAGTTACCTTTTAGTTTTCATCTTAATTTATATGTTATTTTTTCACAACATTTTCTTTATTGTATTGTAAAATCGGGTCGATGCGAGCCGGTCGCTGACAATCGCACAGTAATGTTGTTTTTGCTGTCTTAACATGGTCTGAAATATTATGAATATTAGTTGGAAAATTGCCATAAATAAAATAAAAAAGAACATATAAATTAAGATGAAAACTAACAGCTATGTATTCAGATAGCCTGTATATTTATACAGGACTATTCTTAACAAACTCCACTTACCTCGACAAAATGTTTGGAACAGCAGATTTTTTTTTTCGCGATTTTAGTGTTTTTCCCATAGTAAAAGTTGCTTATAATCATCCGTATGTTCACCCCCTGAAAGGTTGTTAATGTTTTAAAAATAACCCTGTTTATATTATTATTATATTAATTATTGACAAACATTTTTGCTTAAGATTTTAATAGAATTTGAAAAGAAGGGTAATAAATAGTAGTTAAACCAAATCATAAAATATCTTAAATATTATAATATTATTATCAATATTTTTGTAAACGCTACTATGTAAACAGAATATTTCAAATAATAATAATCATTTATTTAGAAAAAGAACCATTAGCATAGCTAATAAAATATTAAGATTTTATAGATTTAAGAACCATCCAAGTTGAGCTCGCGTGGAGAGCGATCCATAGTAATCTGTACATTGAAGTCAAATGTTTTTATGCAATAATAGGTACCTACTCTTAATGAACTATTTTCCGTAAGTGAACGTATTATATTGAGTTTACCACTTTATATACTTAGTTTACTATAATCCTAAAGCAATGAACTATACCTATCTTGTATTTATTTCAAAATTATAGGCTCAGACATTTCGGAGGTCCTGTTGGGGAGGGGAGGGGATTGATCAACTTTTGTTTAGAAAAAAACGATTTGTTTTACAATAAAACAAATATATATTTTTATTGCTCATAACGAGCCTTTTCATTAAATATTTATGATATAGAAAGGACTGCATTTTTTTTTTCACTTCCTTGTCCCCCTTATTTAAAAACTAAGGTAACACCATCTTATCAAATTTTCCTGATTTGGTTCAGTAAATTCGGAGCAAATTGGCTGTGACAGATGGACAGCCAGACAGACGCACAAGTAATAATATAAGGATTCTGTTTTTGTACGGAACCCTAAAACTGCAGTATATTTTAACTTTTATAAACAAAGACTTGAATAATTTATTCTGCAGCGCAAAACTATAAAGAAAAAATGGTTTTCCAATATTAAAGGACAAATAAAAATCAAAGGTCTTTGAACGCAACTTTAATTACAAATAAAGTATTTGGAATATGGATTCATCATTTCAGCCGTAGGACGTCCACTGCTGGACATATGCCTCTCTCATAGATCTCCAGTTATAACGGTTAGAAGCGGCCTGCATCCACCGTGATCCCGCGGCCTTAACCAGATCATCCGTCCATCTTGTAGGTGGACGTCCTCCACTACGCTTGCCGATCCGCGGTCTCCATTCAAGAACTTTTCGGCCCCAACGGCCATCTGTTCTATTGCCACTTCAACGAACTAATCCATTGGGCTATGTCGATAACCCGCGTTCTTCTACGTATCTTCTCATTTCTGTTTCGATCTCGAAGAGAAACCCCGAGCATAGCCCTCTCCATAGCTCGTTGAGTGACTCTGAGCCTGTTCATAAGGCCTATAGTGAAGCACCACGTTTCAGATCCATAGGTCATCACTGGCAACACACACTGGAATATGGATTACGAACACCATAATAACCAACGTTCAATAACGCAGCAAAAAAAAAAACAATAAAATTGCATATTTCGTTGTGTTTTAAGAAAGTGGCTTTGTAAATACAAATTTAATGTGCAATATGTTTTTGAAACGTTCAACTCAGGGCCGGATTTAAGGGAGGGCATCCAGGGCAGCTGTCCGGGGCCTCCACAATAGAGGGTCCCCCACAATAGAGATTTAAAATCTTTCAAATTCTAACAAATAAACTCTACAACTTTACTTTTATTTATTGTTTCGGCGTTATAGAATTATGATAAACGTAATAGTTCTTAAATATTGTAAAAACGGTTATTCATCTATACTTGTTCACTTAAATTAGACAATCAGTAAATTATCAGAATTCGAATCGTCCAGAAAAGTATGTACATACTTCAAATTTTCTACACGTTTAGAGGGAAACTAATTTGTGGACCAGGGGGGCTCTTCTTCCTTGTTGCCCCGGGGCCTCCGGACTTCTAAATCCGGCCCTGGTTCAACTCAATCAATTTTATTTACACAAACCGAAGTATGATCATATCTAATCCTTAAATTCACATTAAAACGTGATATTAAATGTCCCACGTATTCCAGCCGACGCACGTCAAACGAATGAGGGTAGCACAACACTTAACTACATCTTTTTAAATTTTACAATAATACTTTATTTTGATTCAAAATTGAGTTTTAATAAAATTTATTGATTAATTTCGACGACCGGTGTGGTTCCACCGTAGCCTAATTGGTTAAGGCATTAAGGGCTTTACCTACGACGCAGGTTCGAATCCTGCCGGTGGTCGAATTTTATTAAACTCAATTTCGAAACAAAGTATATGGTTAACTTTTCCGTAAAGTATTCAAAAACATTTAAAAATGTAATAATACTTTTGCATAGTGATTATTTCAATGATAATTTCTTAAATAGTTATAATATACAAAATAATTTTATACACAATTAATGTTCTACCATCTCCTAAAATGCTGTGCACAACAGGGTCCACGATAATCTAAATTAAACCTTGCAATTAATATTGAATTGAATTATAATAATGATGAACACAATTAATCATACTAGTAGTAAGCTTGCCGATACTAGTAGCTTAATTCGTGTACTTAATATTAGAATTTTTCGCAGATTATTTGAATAACTATTTTTTGTAACACAAAAATGTTGGATATCTGTTATTCAAATTCTAACCATATATTTAAAATAATATTGGCAACAAAAAACAGGTACACATAATAAATCGATCACCTTTATTGGTATTTAAAATAAATTAATTGTGATATTAACAGAAGACACATTCAGTTTTTGATCTTTTGATTTTAGAATATTTTATGCAAAGCATTTTGTCAACCTCCTTGTACTTCACTTTTGTTACATCTAATTCACCCTAAAACCATCTCATCCGTATCTGACAACTGATGTTCAATCAAAATCAATTCATTTACATTTTAGAATAACATTGTTTCAAAGAGATTTATATCTAAATAATACCATCAAAAACAGTTGTAATTTGACAGGTTATCAGTTAAATTACGTCCAAATAAGATTTAACTGTCTTTTAGGGCTCAACGTGGTAGATAATGGATTTTATGATGAGGACCAGGCAACAGTCGAAAGAAAACCTTACTAACTTGCAAATAAAGTGTTCTTTTATTTCCCACCTATCTTTTTAATGTCGGTAAAGTTAAGTAAAGAATTTTCAGTTAGGCATAAAAGCGAAAAATTTGCATGTAACTCCTGGAGATACGGAGCGTTAATATAATGTGTATGATGCAACCAACTAACTGTATGATAGCCGGTTAGCGAAGGCTTTGAATTATTTTGACTAAAAATTAATCCTTTAGCTCCTTTTCCAGTTAAAGTGAAATACGGCACGACACCTGAATGCTGGTATATATTTTGCACGGCAGATAAGCATTGGCGTTCAATGCTGCCAGCATTCAGGGAACGTTGCTTAGTAGCATAATATATCTAGGACCTCGTAATCAAATGCCACAAACACTTTATTTTATTCGTTTATACTAACATTATAAAGAGGTAGAGTTTGTTCCTCCCGACTCTTAGTTTGCAAGAACCATCCGATGGCCTCGTAGACCCGAAGTCTGAGAGGCCTGCGAACTGTAAAGTAGACCAACAGTTGCACAAAACTCCCCTAAAAAAACTAAAAGCCATAATTCCTCAATCTCATTGCCAGCGACCGCCCTGAACCGAGGTCTAAATCCCACATGGGGCGCCCTCTTGCGCTTAGTTTGTAGTTTTTAAACCATTTATTAAGGCTGGAGCTGTGCTCGCCTTTATGCCCGGTAAAGTAGCAAAAGCCTCGTGGTAAAAACGGTAAGGATTACTACTCTACTGAAGCATATCATAATATATCATAAATATCGTACCCATGCTCATCCTACTGGTGTTATTTAATAACAAAAGGCAAATTCCCATGACCTTGGAAAATTAACACTATACAAACAAAGAGACATTTATTTGACGTACCGTCTTATCATCCTCATCAAATTACCCAGTCGCAATCCAAATGAGTCGCTCGTGGGTGTTAGTTATGAACAATAGTTAGCAACTTGCCACTCGACAGGTAACTGCAGAAGTTCAACATTTCTTCGCACTAACTTTGGAGTGCATTGTTAATTAATTATTAATTGAATAAACACCAAGTTTCCAAGCACATTGTCTGAGAAATTCTTAAGTAAATGTATAAAAGTGATTCAGAAAATACGAAAGTAATATTTTAAAAGTTAAATACTCTTTGTCACACAAAACTACAGAGGGCGATCTTGGGTACCAAGTACGCGATTGCAACGAAGACAAGTGCGCCAATTCAACAATTTTATATTTTCTTTTTTCAATCGTTATTATGCTCCTGTAGTAAAATTTTACGATAAAATAGACGGGGACCGAAGTAAAAAAAAAAGATAATCGTACACCAGGTAGCGGGAATTAGGGACGCCTCTACACTCCGGGCGTCCCTATAATTGGGCAAATGGGCCACTTTAAGTGTGGCCCTGGAGATCCCGCGGTACCATATTGGCCGTGGGTGCCGTCGGGGGGCCGGATTGCTCATGCGTACCCGGCCCCCACCAACGGCGGATCGAAGGAGTGTCCGGGAGGTTTTAAAGGTTGGTAGGGTCCTCTCCTCGTGGTATGAGTTTCGCATACCACGCTATGGAGAGGGCGAGTCCCACATATCCCACTGCCAGCGCGCGAATACGCTGCAGCGGCGGTGGGAATGCGTAAATGCATTGCCCCCGGACAACAAAAAAAAAAAAAAAAATTAGCGGGAATCTGTAGTCGCCAGCCCGACGGCAAAGACATAATATGGCAAGCCCCCGTCGAAAATAACCCACCTATAGACAGCTGAAATAAAAAGAAAAGTAAAACTCGGACTAACCCTAAAATAACACAGTTTCTTCATATTAATTTTGTACTCACTTGACAGCCTCCGTAGCGTAGCGGTAATTGGTTCGCTTTAAAATCTCGGAGATCGTGGGTTCGATGCCCACACCGGACAAGAAATCTTTGTAAAAATTCTAAGATTTCTTACCGGGTCTGGTTGATTGTGGGACTACCCTCCGTGCCTCGGAAAGCACGTTGAGCCGTTGGTCCCGATTGTTATAACATCATCTATAATAATCGTATATCAAGGAACGGGCATCAGCGTTTCCTTGTGTGTTACTACATAATACTGCGGTCACCAACCCGCCTGCCAAGCGTGATGACTATGGCAATACCCTCCCTCGGGAGGAGGCCCATGTTCAGCAGTGGACGTTATACGGGCTGATGATGATGATGATGATGAATTTTGTACTGTATGTTATATACTACGCTGTTTACGGATTTATAATCTCTAAGGAGATGAGCTATCTGCGCAGGGCATATTATACATAGTACACGAGTGCGTGGTGCGCAAACCAAGGTGCAGATTATAATTAAATCGGTATGCATGCCGTTCTATTCAAATGAATGATTAAATAAAATAGTTTAAATAAAATTTAACCCATATCATTCCTGGATATCGTAGTTTTCAATGAATAAATATTTTTTAAATCAGCCCTGTAGTTGTTCCGTTAGATGTGGATATTGAATTCGATTTAACCTTCTCAATTTACTTGGACAACGTCTTCAGTAATAAACGGGTTACTAAATTATGTTTGCCTAAAGATAAACAAGTTTTGTGCATGTGAGCTGCATGCTAAGAAAGATAACAAAATTATGTGCACTAATTAATATTAATATTAATAATAAATGTTTATTCAGAACATCTTAGAACTAGATAAAATATTTATAAGTAGGTACGAAATAGAGACAAAATCCTGTGTTTCAGGAAATATTGTTTTACCGTTGTAAATGTTACCATTTTTTATATACGACAACGGAATTTACTTATTTCACTTAGATACCGGCTCAGCATCCAAAATATATATTAATCTTTTTACTTTTTTGTCTCGTTCAGTCATTTAAATAATGTTATTATGGTTAGTTAAGACTCTAATAACTAAATTGTAATAAACGACAAAATCTGTTTAATTATTAATAATAATAAATAAATGTTTCGTTATACTCGTGTTCTATTTTCGCACCGGACTAAAAATACATGATGGTGATACAACGGGAATGCTTCCTGAGAATCTTTCGTGCGGTAAAATCAGACAATTCTTGGCGGATGTGGTTGGTTGAGGGAATATCCTTCATGTCTTAGAAAACAACGTTAAGTCGTTACTCACGTTTGGAATAACATTATCACAATCACTACACACGCAGCGGTCGCGGTGGAGACCGAAAATTCAGCTGTCGATGTTTATAACAATGATTCATTATTTCTTTCTTTCTTTCTCTCAAAAGGTACAGTGCATGACAAAAAATATCTTAAACGTAAAATACATAGGTTTGGTCCTTGTGAGAGCTGGAGCCTGCACTAGGCTCGAGGCCTGTTTTACAGATCTCCAGGCCCTAACATTTTATATATTTTCTTTCACACTAAAACTTTATAATTTGTTGTAATGAATTTTGGTTTACACATAATTTGAGAACTAGATTAACTGAATAATACATAGATTAAAATATACTTTCAATTTAATTAATAAAAATATATATATAAATAATAAGTAGAAATTGGGACTACTAGGCGGTCGAAATTTGACCATAATAAAAAATAGCATTTTGTACTCCTTTTCTATATAAACTAATAGCTTCCCGCACGCGGTTTCATCCGCGTTGTTCCCGTACCCGTGGGAACTTCATACTTAAATAGCTTATGTTTAGTGGAGGTAGTGTCAAGCCGCCAAGTCGTTTCGGGGCCTATTCAGTTCAAAAAAATAATTAAATCTTTCGTTCGTAGATAAATGTGTGATATTTTATATTCCTCCGTCCGCGCAATTTTAGTAAAAAGGAATACAACGATCTTGCTACACGATTAGGTATATAGATAGATAACGCTGCAAAGCAACGTCTAAAGTAATCGGACTACGAAGTTACCGCGAAGATACTTTCATTTCATATAATAAATAAAATATTTTTATTACTCGTTATTTAATCGTGTCATGATGGAATAACTTACGTGGTGGTACTGGTAACACTAGCTGGTAAATATGCGAAGCTATTTTTGTTATACATTACAAGTATAACCAAGTTTACTTGTTTTTTTATATATAAACTAATACAATCTAGTTATAAGATGCTGCTTCTTGGATACCAGATTAAATGTAAGATGCTTCCAAAATAGATATATAATAATATACTTAGTCTGGCCATTAATACTGTTACATTTAAAAATATACAAAATATTACATTTGAATTTGGAATCCGTCATTTTTATATGTTTGTTCTTTGTGTTGTCTCATTTTCGCGCCATTACATTTTCAAATAATTTGAGATATTAGAATGGAGTGAGCTGATAAAGAGAACCGAATAGCTGTGATTGCATTACACAAGGTAGGTATGGAGCCAAATACAATTTTTAAAACTCTCCATACGTTTGGTATTAGTAAAATGTTTGTGTACCGGGCTGTCGATAGGTACAATGAAACCTCCTCTGTTTGTGAAAAAGATATGGCCGTCCACGTAGTGTTCGTACAAAAAAGGCGATGAAAGCAGTAAGGGATTTTTTCCAATTCTTGGAAAAATCCTATCCGAAAGCAAAATATTTTATCTCGGGAGATGAAGATAGCATCTAGAACCATGTCACGTATATTAAAAGATGACTAAGGACTTTCAGCCTTTAAGAGACGAACATGTTAATAAAACAGTAACGATATATTATTAGCTTCGATCTTCGGGAAATAGAAAATACCTACAATAGACATGAAGACTAAAAAATAATATATAGTCCGTCAGTAAAATTACTCAAAAAAAATAGGACACGTATTATTTATCAAATAATTAAAAATTAACAAAGATAAAGAGCAACAACAAACTATAAAGTTCAGGAGAGGGGGCTTGTGAAAAATACTACACTATATAAAACCTAAAGTATAACATTAAATACAAATAAACTTGAATATTGCAGATCTATTCTACCTGAAAACTTATCTAAAAACCCTTTTTTTTCTGAAATGCTTTCAATCAGTATGAATCTGAATACTTTTCGTAGAGTTTTCAAAATTCGCCACGAGTAAGGTTCGTCACGTACATGCCTTCTGCATAATTTCACGTAATACATGCGAATTATTCTATTTGATATATCAAACGTACGGAAGTACGACTTGTATCTTTTTTTTTATAGTTACACCATTGCACCGTGCAGGAGGGCTTGTTATTATACTATCATAAATACAAAAAGAAATTCAAGAAAAACTTAGAGTTTCTTAAAATATCAGTGGTACCACTGGGTCATGGTCCTAACCCCCTTAAGTGTGCCGGTAGGTGTGTGTCACTTTATTGTACCTATGTTTTTACCAAACTTATATTGATCCACTAAATCATAGAGATGTTATATTAGGGAAATTTTAGGTAATCCTATTATTGAATATATTAGTTATCGTATATTATGATACCATACCTATTACTGGGTATTAGTCAAATATTAGTGAACCGATTCATTATTAGCTACTCTATCTAATATTGATACCTGCGTTTATTCTCCATTATAATTAACTAGCGGCCCGCCCCGGCTTCGCACGGGTGGACTTTTATACCCTACCCCTGCCCTACCCTACCCCTACCCTAACCCTACCCTACCCCTACCCTACCCCTACCCTACCCCTACCCCTTCCCTACCCTACCCCTATTAATTTACATAGGTTGTATTATAATACCTGTACCTATTACGAATATATTAGTCATATCTCTACTTAATCATATAATAAATTAATGTGAACGCAAACTTATTATGAGTTAAGGAACTAATGACAAGCTAAAGGACGGACTACCTTGTCTGTAATAATCATACAATTTGCTACCGGTTAATTAAGTATCTAGTTTAATTCATAGAATAAGAATAATTGTGTAACATTGTGATTCTGACAAGCACAAGTGTATGTAAATACCTAAATGCTGAATAAATTAATTATCAAATTATTTAAAAAGTATTTCAAACTACTACTAAAGTATTTCGACATAAATGTTTTATTTTAATCTGTTGCCTTTATGAATGTGAATACTTTTCGCAGCGTTTTCAAATTTCATCACGTCACGCGTCAAGTTTGGTTTCGTTCGCAAAATATCCCGTATTGCATACGAATTCTTTCCCATCATACATCAAACGCCCTTACATTCTTTTATCTATTTTTTCCCCCAAAAATCATGTTCGCACTATAAATCACTCGCGAACATATTCCAGATAGTTCAATGTTTATTATGCTTCGGTTTTAAAACAATCAAGAAACTACAATGAATTTAGATTCATTCGGCCATAACTTTGATCCCGATAAAACATGCGTCTATATTTTATTTACTTATGATTAAACAATAACAAAACTAATTTAAATGTTTAAAATATTTTGTTATTAGTACTAAAATTAACACATTTACTAATAGGTACAGGCTAAATACTTTTCTGCTGATACATTTTTTTATTGAGACAGACATATGTACTCGTGACTCCTATAAGGTTTTTGCTACTTCACCGGGCATAAAAGCGAGCAGAGACTCAGCCTTAATAAATGGTTTAAAAACTACATACTAAGCAACCTGCGCAAGAGGGCGTCCCCTGTTGGACTTGGACCTCGGCTCAGGGCGGTATCTGGCGGAGAGATTTATGACTTTTAGTTTTGTGCAACTGTCGCTCTAATGCACGGCATCGGAAGGTTTTTTGTTACAGATGCTGCTGCCCTTCTATCAGGTATAACCTTCACCTGTTTCTAAGTAACTTCTTATAACCCCTATGGAAATAAATGGTATATTCATATCTACTAAATATAAATACATATAAATATAAATAACTATTATTTTACAGTAGGTATTTTGCAGAACAGGATTTCGCGGTAAGAAATGTAATAATTAAATAATCTATTCATATTCACTTGGGACGATTTACTGTTTCTTTATTATATTTATGTTTTATCTGGAAATATTAAAGTTAAAACGTACCTAATTTTTAAAAGCTTGTCTTTTTGACGTGAACGAATTGAAAGCGATTTGAGCTGTGTAAAACAATAGGCCTCCCAACTGATTTCAGCAAATGGTTTTAAATAATCCCTTATTTAGCTATGTCTATTAATTAAAAAATTTCTAAGTAGTTATTTACGTAATTTTTAGGAGCCAATATATTTTCTTTATTTTGGATGAAAATATTAAAGTATGACGACAATATTAATTCGCAACGATGATATTAACATTACAAAAATATATTTTGATCTAAAAATATCAGCTAGCCGAGTTTCAAAGAACTCTGGAATAGGTCTATGAATATTAACGACGAATTGTCCATAAGATATTACGTGGACAGATTGCCAAGATTATCGAGTTAACTCGACTCGAACCCCACTCCAACCGCATTAACGTTGAGGTCATAAAATGCCGCTTTAGTTTGCTTTTTCTATTAAGTTAAACCCTATTTGAATTCAAAGGGAAAGGTATCGGAAATTAAAGTCAATAGTGACACATCTCATCGCAACTTAGATGTATTAATTAGTTTTGCCAATTTAATTAATTTTACTAACCAATTAGGATATGGCGAGATAACTCAAAGGATATCCTTTTACAGTTAAGTTATATCGCCTCCGTAGCGTAGCGGTATTTGGCTCGCTTTAAATCTCGGAGGTCGTGGGTTCCATCCTCACACCGGACAGGAAATCTTTGTATAAATTCTAAGATTTCTTTCCGGGTCTGGTTGTTTGAGGGACTACCCTCCGTGCCTCGTCAGCCGTTGCCGAGCCGTTGGTCCCGATTGTTATAACATCATCTATAATAATCGTATATCGAGGAACGGGCAGCAGCTTTTCCTTGTGTGGTACAACATACTGCGGTCTCCAATCCGCCTGCCAAGCGTGGTGATTACGGCAAATACCCTCCTCCGGGAGGAGGCCCACGTTCAGCAGTGTACGTTATACGGGCTGATGATGATGATACCGCCATGTTTGTGACATATCATAGTACACGCATTCCATTCCTTGACAGAGACCATTAAACAAGATGGCGACCCATATTAGAGCAGAGATCAGGCGCAAATTTGTACGTGTTTGGCTATGCTTGGTGTGCTCTTTTAAACAAGGATGTAACATGTAACATTACCAATTTTCACCGGCTGGCATGATTTTTTCTATACGAAATTTATACCTATACTAATATATAAAGCTGTAGAGTTTGTTTGTAAAATATTTCAGTGTTAGATAGCCCTTTTTTATGTTAAAAAAAAAACTAAAAATTTATGGAGGAAGGCTATAGGCTATTTAATGATGACGTTCCTATAAGAACGGGAGTAACACTGGTGACTCCGCACGTGGAAAGATAGTTTCACATAAAACGAATAATATTTGAAGTGTGCATTTTTGCTACTAATTCCAAACTTACACTATCACCCGTTTTCTCAAATGGCAATAAATACCAAAATCAACGACATGTTTTATTTTCACGGTTAATTTAAGTTTCTATAAAACACGACTTCAAACACCTTCCAGTACCTAAAAGCCGTAAATTCTGAACGCAAATTTTAATCATAGTATAACTAACGCCCATTCATACTAGCTAATCATGCTTTCAGAATTTGACATGTAACTAAAGTTTTGACATATTATTAGTAACTGTTGATTATTTTCCTTTCAGAAACTAGGTGCAGATTTTGTAAATAATAATATACAATCTCGTAGTGAAATTTTAGCTCACAAACTCGACCAACATACGTCCGGGCTAATTCTAAACAAATGTTGTTAGTACGGAAAATCTTTTGATCTCACAACGAAAACAGTTTGTCGAATACACTAGGGAGAGGGTAGAAGGTCGTTGATTAGAACCCGTAGAGTAAGAAAAAACTAGTTTTATATATTTCATAAAGTAAGGCAGTTTAACTGTTTAGTACTCATTTTAAAAGGAAAGATTTGTTCCTCTTTCTGATACTAAACGCTGAACGCTTAAAATTTTTGTCACGTTCAAAAACTGCGTTGAATAAGAAATGTGTATTTTTTATATTTTATAGCATAATGCATAATAAATACTTATGTGTCATGTGACTGATGTCGAAAGAAAGGATTCTATGGCGTGAATTATACAGAAACCACGTAAGGCGAAGACGTTTAAAGACGCAGCGAATTGCCGCTTGTTTGTAATTCACGACACGTCACGTACGCCCTACATATTTTTTATATGACAATTTTTTGATACGACATCATGTCTGCGCAATGCGTGGCGACGTCATCGCTTTACACCGTTTCTGTATATTTCAGGCCTATGATATTTTTTTAATGGTTTTTCGGTGCTGTTTCGAAACCATTTGCTTTACATTAATCTTTTTTTAATATGATTTCAAATGATTGTTCATAAAAAAACAATATATTACACATGTTTTGTATTGCTTAGCGTAAAAAGAAGAGCCTTTAACCTCCCATACAATAAAAGTACAAACTCTGAATATACGCAGTAAATAACCACTCATAAAGTACTCGTATGCTCCGACCATTTGTAGTTTCATGAATGCTTGCTTCTGTACACCTACAACGTTCAATATTACAGTTTAATGCGAAACGATGAATCCACTCGGTTGTTCTCATTTGTGTTCAAAGCTATCGCTTGCACTGATACTCAAATGCCTGGTTTTAGAGCTTGCTTTGTTTATGAACTGTAGGCATATTGTTTGTTGAGTGTCTACCTATTACTATTACCTACCTACCTATAAACCTATCTTTACTTATCATCATCATTCCGTATATCGTCCACGGCTGACCATGGGCCTCCTCCCGGGGAGGATATTTGCCATAGTCACCACGCTTGACAGGCGGATTGGTGACCGCAGTATTATGTTGTACCACACAAGGAAATGCTGCTGCCCGTTACTTGAAATACGATTATTATAGATGATGTTATAACAATCGGGACCAACGGCTTAACGTGCTTTCCGAGGCACGGGGGGTAGTCCCTCAACTAACCAGACCCAGAAAAAAATCTTAGAATTTAAACATAGATTTCCTGTCCGACGTGGGGATAGAACCCACGACCTTTGAGATCTAAAGCGAGTCAAATACCGCTACCCTACGGAGATTGTCTCTTTACTAATTGTAATAGTATAAACAGAAGAATGTTTGTATTTTTATTTGGCTACTAGGTTTGGCGTAGCCAAGTTTGCGTTTGGCACTCGCCTAACTCTCGTTCCCTTCATAATGAATAACCTATAGCTTTTCTCGATAAATAGCCCATATACGGCAAGGATTTCTCAAATCGGATTCGTCATAGTAGCACGTTCAAGCAAACAAAGAGACTTAGCTTTATATATTAGTATTCAAAAAATGTTTTCAGTGATAGCCCAGTTATCACGCAGCTCACAGCAAAAGTCACGCAGGCTTCTAATGTGGAGCCGGATTGCTTCGTGCGTACCCGGCCCCCGCCAACGACGGATCGAAGGAGTGTCCAGGGGGTTTTAGTGGTGTAGGGCCCTCTCCTCGTGATATGAGTAAGCATACCACCGCTATGGAGAGGGCGAGTCCTACATATCCCGCCGCCAGCGCGCGGACATGCTGCAGCGGCGGTGGGAATGCGTAAATGAATTTGCCCGCGGACAACAAAAAAAAAGGCTTCCTAAAAAATGTTTACAAATAAATACATTCTTCTCGAATATTAACTGCAACTGAACTACTAACTTTCCTTGTTATAAATTTGTAAATGCAGTCTTTGAATTGCTTTCAAAGAAGTAGGTACCTTAGTAATCGCTTATTCAGATTAATAGCCGTTATTCCGATGTTCGTTCGGCGAATTGAATGTAATTTTTTTGTAATAAAAAAATATAATTATTGGGTTATTTATACTGGGTGACTTTTTACCGTCTTGATAATAATATGGTGTGTTGTGGAAGTGGAATAAAATCTATAGACACAGAATATTTGTACTAGTATTTCGGTTATTAGAGTTTCAAAAATCTCATAAATTACTTAACCTACATAGCGCGTGCATAATAATTAAATAGGTGCCTATAATACTTAGGCCGCCATCACACATGAATGAAAATAATGAACGAAATAGCGTATTTACCTACTTAGGTACGCATGTTTACCGTTACAATATTCACACTGTCAAAAAAAAAGATTAAATAACTATGCCTTAGACATCTATTACATATACATATCACCCACCTTTTATTTTCACGGTAAAATAGTCACCCAGTATATACTAGTAAAAATAACTAGTAACTCAAGAGAAACTGCAATTAATATAAACTCGAACGTAAAAATAAAATTAATTAATTAATGTACAGAAGAAAAACAGCTTCTATGTGTAGACTCTTTCAGAACAAGGGGATAATCACGTAACGATATGACGATGACGTCTTTTTTTTTTCGCACGGCCATATGTTGTTAGCCAGGAGGCTTTTGCTATGTCTTCATTGCTGTATTTTGGGTTATTGTAACACATTTCCTATGTTATTCTTACTGTTTTATTGAAGTTACATTAACTAAATAAATTGTCAATTTTTTTTTGTGCATAGTGAACGCTGAATAGCGAAGACATATTTTATGAAAGTCATATTAATATATTTTTGCGAGTGACCCATATCAATTGATGTTACAGTAATTTTTATTTAAGAAAGTATTTGTCATAAGGAACGTAAATATAATTATTTCAGCCCATAAAACTCTAAGGTGGTTTCATAAATTTAATTTGAAAATTATAATTTTATTCGATGTCTTTAGTAGCCCTAAATGCTTTCACCCATTTTGTGTCATCATAGGTCAAGTTTGAAAAAAAATTATACATTATTTAACGCGGACTAAGAAGGCTGACACTGGCTTTGTCTATATATCATGTTTTTTTAAGATTTTCTAGTCCTGAAAACTCTATATTTTTCTTTGTCTGTTTGGTCCATTCACAAAATTCTCAAAATATCTAGTGTTAATTCCACTCAAAAATGTGAATTACAAATTACTTAAATAAAACAGCTTAATTTCATATTTCCCTGTAACGCAATCAATTATCGCAATTAACTCTGCTCCAGGAGCGTGATTTTTAGAAGTATATGTTAATCGAGCTTATTGACTATCCCCGAGCAAAGTTTCAGCCAAATCCATTCAGTTATTTTTGCGTGAAAGAGTAACAAACATCCATCCATCCATCCATACTCACAAACTTTCACGTTTATAATATTAGTAAGGATGGACGAGTGTTTTATAGTAAAAGCATTTTTTTACCAACACACAGTGCATTGTTTCCACATGCTACTGTCAACACGAGTATCTGAACAGTAATGAAATTCTCAGTATCAAATAGTGAAACTCTGACTGTTTTAATGAAATCAGTTTTACATATTTAATCCGAAAATAATGACCTGTAATCTCAGTTAAACCGTTTTAATGGTTGACTATGTAACGCCGTGGACAGAGTTAAATGGTTAATTACGGTAGTTTTAATGTAAGAGAAATAATTTATAGTTAACGGATTACTTATATATAACTTTAATATAGCATTGGGGCCAAATTTCATGCTTATTCAGTTAATACTTAAATAAAAACGATACTGTGTTTTTTTTAACAAACAGTTTAAGAGTTATGTATATAGAATCTACATTTTATACAACTGGTGGAAGTCAAATTCAGTACTATTTTATTATTATTTAAGTCCTTAAATAAAAATAAAACTTCAAAAGCATTTTCGTCTATTACTGGGGCATGTACAGAACAATGTACTTTGAGGCATTTAAAATCAAAATCATAATTTAAATTGGGCATTATGAAAGGAATCACATTGTATTGCTTTTTTGTTTTCGTACGGACATATCTAGTTAGCCCTGAGGCTTTTGCTACTTCACCGGGCACGAAGGCGAGCAGAGCTCCAGCCTAGATAAATGGCTTAAACACTACAAACTAAGCAACATGCACAAGAGGGCGTCCCCTATGGGACTTGGACCTCGGCTCAGGGCGGTCGCTAACGGGGAGATTGAGGGATTTTGGCTTTTAGTTTAGGAGAGTTTTGTGCAACTGTCGCTCTACTTTACAGTTCGCGGGCCTCTCAAACTTCGGGTCTACGAGGGCATCGGAAGGTTCTTAGCAAACTAAGGGTCGGGAGGGCGAGGGGGGACGCGTCGCGTTCACGGGCGCACTCTTCTCCGGCGGGTCGGATAGAGACATTTTATTGCCATTCCATGTCACGATAATGCACAAATTAACAATTGGATAAAGGCCTTTAATTATACACCCAGAAAATCATTTATTTTTAACTCTAGATAAATTATAATATTACGAATATTATGATGTATTGGTATCAGTATAATTCGACTACGATTGTTGATTCGTTATTATTTGTCCGATGGTTTAACAACGGCATAAAACACGCTCATTATTAGTAGCGTTTAGTTTATGCACTCTTTATGGATGGAAAATGAATAGCTTTAATAACTGTAAGGCGTTTTTACAAGTGTAATGATCTTCCGAATATTGAATAATCAACATTTTATTTATCAAGTTGCGCATAATTTTGGACTATTTGCCATTTTTGTTCATTTCAGACTTCCGGAGATATCGATTTTCCCAAAAAAAAAGCTTTCATTAATATTTTGATTGTTTCGATAATAAAAAACACAAAAAAGCGGATTGGCAAAACGAATGAAACCACAAAGCTACCAGAATGAAATTTTCACTGAACATTAACAATAGACTTCGATATGAACTCCAGTGTTCTCCCAACCGAGTAGTTTTAAATTGGCGGTTCATGATTGGTGTAACTCGATAAATACTTACCTTAATTACATTTCAATGTATTATAAACCGAACTGTACTTTAATGTTAATTTATTTAAAATTAACATGTGATTCTCGAATATGGAATTGGAATCGGTTTTATAATTATGGAATCTGAGCAAATATGTACACGATTCGTAGTAAGTAGAACATTAATTTGTGATGGTTAATACAGTGTTCATATCTCTCAAGCCCACGCAGACCGAAGGTGGACATGTTTATCAGTGGTCGTAAACGGAACAGTCCGATTACAGCCACTGATGAACATGGATGTCTGATGATCGCTGGTAATCTGAGACACAGGTCAAGACCTAGTTGGGACACCAGCTTCTCATAAAGGACATTTAATTAGAAGTGGGGCTGACGACAAACGGGGCGCTAACGGACATTAGACTTATTATATATTTTTAAATGTTTTTGAACACTTTATGGAAAAGTTTCAAAATTGAGATTATTAAAATCGGACCACCGGCAGGATTCGAACCTCCATCTTAGGTTAAGCCCCTAATGCCTCAACCAATTAGGCTACGGTGAAATCACAGCCGATCATCGAAATTTATTAATATCCTTAACTTCCTCCCCGCACGTTGGGAAAAAACGCGTGGCATAAAAGTCGACAAAACCCAGCACGCTTGATGGTAGGATTTAATTATCCGCCTGGCTAGCAACCACCCTCACATGTAAGGCCTGCGCCAAACAGTTTTACTGTGTATCGTAGTTAGTATGTGAGAGCCAGAGCCCGAAAGGTTGTCTACTTGAATTGCGTGTTCCATCTAGGACCCTGTCTGTGCTTACCATCAGGCAAGACTAGGGTCAAACGCAATCAAGAAAATAATAAAAAAAAAAAAAAAAAAAATCTTTTTGACACGTCTCTAATGGGGACGTTAGTGCCATTTATCGGTAATGATCCGCATTACTTCGACAAATATCTCCAAAGCTACATTTGGTATTAAATATTAAACGATGACACCGCCCGTTTTTCACATTTTTAAATGTTTTTGAACACTTTATGGAAAATTAATATTTAATTAATTGAGATTAATAAAATCCGACCACCGGCAGGATTCGAACCTGCATCTTAGATTAAGCCCCTAATGCCTTAACCAATTAGCTCTCTTTCACTCTAACTTTATTATTTACCATATTCTTTTACAGCCAGCAACCCTTATTTGCGGCCAGCTGTAATGAGGCAACCGTATATCATAACAAACAGAAAAAAACAGTTTATATTTGATATAATATAAATAATAAATGTTAAATTTTGTTAAATTTGCACGCTCATTGCGTGCAAATTTAACAAAATCATACCTGTGTATACCTGGCTGCGAAGAGGTGCTGCCAAGTAATATTTTATTGAAAAAAAAGTCAATGTATTTGGCTCGCCTTGAATCTCGGAGGTCGGAGGTTCGATCCCCACACCGGACAGAAAATCTTTGTGTAAATTCTAAGATTTCTTTCCGGGTCTGGTTGGTTGAGGGACTACCCTCCGTGCCTCGGAAAGCACGTTAAGCCGTTGGTCCCGATTGTTATAACATCATCTATAATAATCGTATGTCAAGGAACGGGCAACAGCGTTTCCTTATGTGGTACAACATAATACTGCGGTCACCAACCCGCCTGCTAAGCGTGGTGACTATGGCAAATACTCTCCCTCTCGGGAGGAGGCCCATGTTCAGCAGTGGACGTTATACGGGCTGATGATGATGATGATGATGATGATGAATCAATAATAATTTAATTAAAAATACTTGCGGCCACATTTTGATAGGCAACCTAGTAGATCTATATTCTCCTATTCATAAATATGCGTAGAAATTTGGTTTTTAGCAAATAATCGATGAGCTGATTATGCAGCCGGATCTCGTACTATATGTATTGAACATTTCATCATAATTCTAACAAAATATAACTCGCCGACTTAAGGCGCGGTGAATAGACGACTTTTACGTATTAGTTTTGTCACTCCGCGTAGAAATGAAAGAGAAGCGAAGAGACGCCGCGATGGCGCAACGTTTCGTTCAAATTATTAAATACATTAATCCTTGCAAATATCGTATTCCAATCGATAAATAAAAACAACAGTTCCCTTTATTATTATATATTACATCACTGTTATTAATATTATTAAGATTTGTTTATAAAAAACTGTTTTGTGAAGCCTATTTTGACTAAGTACAGCGCCTTAATATAACGATTATTATTTGGTCAATACACTACGGGGTTGTTGATACTCGTGTTTACAGTTCATACTCTGTAAGGCGCTCTATAGCTTGTTTGTACTCTAAAAACCGACACTTGTAAGTATTCGTTTTGTATTCAATCTCTTTGCTATTTTTATGTATACAGACTCAGGGCTTCAATAGGATAAATAGAAATAATTCAATATATTAAAAAATCACATTGTTTGAGGTTGTAGGGGGTAATCTCTTTGGATTGGTCCCGATTGTTATAACATAATTATGATCATCGTAAATCAAGGAACGGGCAGCAGCGTTTCCTTGTGTGGTACAACATTATACTGCGCTGCGGTCAAACCGCCTGCCAAGCGTAGTGACTATGGCAAATACGGCTCGGGAGAACGCCCACGTTCAGCAGTGGACGTTAGACGGGCTGATGATGATAGGCTCTGTTTTAAGTGAAGGTTTCCACGGGGACGGAATCTACGAAGGTAAAACTGCGCGGGACAGCTATTTAACTATGATTTGTTAATCTAACTTTAGTAGAGCATGGCGTTTGTAAGCTCAATGAGTTGCGTCACAGGGGATTTACCACCACCTTGTAGTCCTCCAGCAGCCAAATAATATAATTGATTAATGCTGTGTTCCTGGGCGTGAATTAGGCCAGAGCTCAAAAGGGATAAGGGGAAAGGGTAAGGCTCATGCTGTACATCAACATCAACACCCCGTTTATGTCCACTGCTGAGCATGAAACTCTTTACGGACCTTGGCAAGCCATGGTTGTTGAAGGTTATTGCCATAATAACCACGCTTGGCAAGCGGATTGGCAATCGCAATAAGATGGATGGAACCTTGAGATAATAGATGCTGCTGCCCATTCATCAGCTGTATGTCCCTTAGTCGTTCTTACTACAATCTCGGGAAGACATGGGGTAAACTATTCAAGCCGGAAACCACACGGCAGTATTGTACATATCTACTGAACTCGCACTAGCGGTCTTCTACCAATATGGCACTTAACGTTCTCTGACCAAATCGGAGACATCCTCGCAAAAGGTCAAATAAGATCCACCGTAAACCGACGTGCTTGTATGAAGAATGTTATGAGAGTGAATGAAGCGAAAGATGTGTGTAGGGATCGTAGCAAGTGGAGGTCCATTGTCTCTGCCTACCCCGCTGGGAAACTTACAGGCGTGAGCTTATGTATATATGTATGGCACTTAACTTCAAGTGGATACGTATAATTTGCCTCATCATCAAAAATAATCGTGAATCAAATACAGATCTTACGAATGAAAAGCTATAAATATTATGTACAAAATTTCATTGTTATACAATGTCTTTTCCAAACTAAAACAATAGTCTTGATCGCTTAATTACAAAGCTCACACACAAACCAAACAATTAGTATCATCCGGATTAATTCGGATGTTGGTATCGAAACAGATCAAAGCTAAAACTTTCTATTATAATAACGATACCATCTTAATTAAGCAATTTCATCGACTATTGTAGTTTGCGGACTATTAGTAGACAATGAAAAATATAGAGCTCTCAATTGGATAAACATCACTATCAGCCCATATAAGGTCCACTGCTGAACATGGGCCTCTTTCCGAGGGAGAGCTTTACCATAGTCACCACGTTTGGCAGGCTAGTTGGTTATGGCCGTGGGTGGCGTCGGGGGGCCGGATTGCTCATGCGTACCCGGCCCCCACCAACGGCGGATCGAAGGAGTGTCCGGGAGGTTTTAGTGGTTGGTAGGGTCCTCTCCTCGTGGTATGAGTTTAGCATACCACGCTATGGAGAGGGCGAGTCCCACATATCCCACCGCCAGCGCGCGAATACGCTGCAGCGGCGGTGGGAATGCGTAAATGCATTTCCCCCCGCAGTTTTACGTTGTTACACGCAACCAACCAGATCTCGAAATAAATATACGAATTTACACAAAGATGTCTTGTACGGCGCGACGCGACGTGGGGATCTAACCCACGACCTTTGAGATATATGAGGTAGACATAAGTTACTTTAGCTTTCATAATATTAGCAAAGCTATTTTCCATAACTGTCAGTGATCTGTGATGTAAACTTTAACATAATTGAATAAAGTTTAATTTCCTATGTCATTCACAACTGTCATAGTTCCGTAATCTCAACAGTAAACACCCAAAACTCGTTTAACTTTCAACTCCTAAAACCCAAAATTACCTTCACATTACCAAGCGTTGCCATTAACAACACAAAACTACTCTTATTACAAAACCACTCTAAAACTTTTAATTCGTTCGTAGGTGACTATAAATATGGGTTTCGTTATGAATAATAGCATTCAAGCCCTTTTAAATGTTAAGGGCGCTTCGGTCTAGGCTTTTGTATAATAGAAGTAGAACAAAAGCCTCTCCAATGCTTTTATAGTCGGTAACATTGTACCGAGCACTTGAAAACCAGTCAAGTGATCGGTAAAACTCTTTATTTTTAAACCGGAGATTAATTTGTGTTTCAATTTTGTATCAATATTTGTTTGTTTCATATCGGATACCGCTTTATACTACGCCAGGGCCGGATTAAAGTCCGGAGGCCCCGGGGCCACAAATTAGTTTCCCTCTATATGTGTAGAAAATTTTGATTATGTACCTACCTACTTTTCAGGACGTTTTGAATTCTGATATTTTACTGATTGTCTAATTTAAGTGAACAAGTATAGATGAATAACCGATATTACACAATTTAAGAACTTTAATCATGATTCTACAAAGTACTATGTAAAGGTACAACATACAAAAGTTGTAGAGTTTACCTACTCGTTAGAATTTGAAAGATTTTAAATCTCTATTGTAGCTTTTATTGATGAGGCCCCGGGGCAGTTGCCCTCCTTTAAATCCAGCCTTGTACTACGCTATCATTGCATCGTTAACGAATCTTTGAAGTATATTGGCTAATGATATTTATATTAAGGTTTATAGTATTCTAACAAGAGAATTTAGTATTGTCAATATGCTTGAAATCTTTGTATAAAATCTAAAATATCTTCCTGGGTCAGATAGGTTGAGGGAATAACCTACGCCCCTTGGTAAGTACGTAAAGCTGTTGCGTTGGTCCCAATTGTTATAACATCATCTATATCAATCGTATACCAGTGAACGGGCAGTAGCGTTTCTTTATGTGTTACGATATTATATACGGTAGATACGGTCACATACCGGACTGCCAAGCGTGAGACTATGGCAAAAATCTTCCTTCGGGAGGACTGTCCAATGTTCAGTAGCGGAGTTAGATGGGCTAATGATGATGATGACTATGCTTAACCAATAAGTCCCTTACTGGCCGCATACTGATTTTCTGTAAAAGTTTCTTATTTCCCTTGTTTGTATGTCCCTTTCGTAAAACAGTTTTTGGTAGTAACTCTCCAGTGGCGAGAATATGTAGACTGCATAACAAATTGAGAAATTATATAGATGTTCATGCCATATCTCTACACTACATTTAAACAATCAGTGTTGAAATCTGTATACCATTAAAGATGTCCTTTCTTCTTTATACACATTCAGGTCACAATGACTATCTCTGAAGTTTCTTGTAATGTTTTATGTTAACAATATCAACTATCCATATTTGTTTAATCATGGTAACCATTTATACATGTTATGTTCATCTTTAATTAGCCGTGCACTAGCCATAATTTGTAAATGTTTCCTGAGAATGTTATGTGTAAAATTGTTGATGGACTTATTACTTAAATAAATAAATAAATTTCCTGATGCGCATATTTTTCAAGATTGATGTTACAACTCGTTTGATTTGATACCATTTTTTCCGCAAGCCCTTGAAATCCACTAAGTACGGTGAAAATGAACCCAAGACTGCATAAATAAAAACATAGTGGCTACTCGTAAAACACTCAATATCTTAAGGGAAGATACAAATATATTTTTATCAATAAAATAGCATCACTTCCCGAGGAAAGATAAAACAACATTTGAAGTTCTTAACCCTTTCAGACCCTTAGAAGTTGACAACTTGGGATTATCCTACTGTTGCAACAAATATTTCGTGTCGACAAAGTTACTTTTACATTAGGCATCGGTTTGTTGGCGGAATATTAAACTGAACAGCTAATACTATTATTATAAAGCTGAAGCTGTGGTTTGATTGATTGCTTGAACGTGCTAATCTCAGGAACTACGGGCCCGATTTGAAAATATTTCAGAATTAAAAAGCTACATTATCCATGCTATATTTAATGATGGAGTTCTGACGGGAACGAAAATTACGGGGGTGAAACCACGCCCGGGAAGGGCCTATTTTAATAATAGAAAAATAGTCGTTTTACAACATGATAATTAGAAGATAGTGCAAAAACCAACTAAGAACAGTTGTTTTTATAATGAAGGCTAAATACTGTGTACGTACTTGTAATATACTCAGCGAAATTATTTATTTTTGGTAGAACAATAAAATTAACAGATTAAAATTACTTCAAATCTGTTGTTGTTTGTCTGATTTAGGAGCGACCGTTCGTATAGCCTAGATCATCGTTTCTCAAACATTTTTATGTAAAAGGCAAAAAGTTAAGTAGGTAAAACGACTTGCGAACACGTAACTATAACATGATAATAATATACCAACTATTATTACATAATTTTAAACCTATTATACATAATTATTGTAATAGGAACCACCCACACTAGCATTATAATATTTAATTTTATAACACTACACTAAAATGTTACCGTGCCTCGGGAAGCACGTTAAGCCGTTGGTCCCGATTGTTATAACATCATCTATAATACTCGTATATCAAGGAACGGGCAGCAGCGTTTCCTTGTGTGTTACAACATAATTCTGCGGTCACCAACCCGCCTGCCAAGCGTGGTGACTATGGCTAATACCCTCCGTCGGGAGGAGGCTTATGTTCTGCAGTGGACGTAATACTGGCTGATGATGATGACACTACCCAACCAGCAATACAGTCCTATAACTAAAGCTTATACCTCTAAAAAGCTGTGTAAACGTTTTATTAAGGTTTTAGCGGTGACAGCGTATTGTATAAAGGCGTTCGATAACACATTATTGCGCTATAAGCTTATAGAGCTAAAATGACATATAAACAATCGTTGTTAACGTTTACTACGCCATTTTATACAACCGTTATAGTCAGGTGCTATAGCAAGATCTAATATAACTAGTACAGAACGATATTGCTCTATAAAATTGTTCGCAGATGCCTTTATTCTTCTGATTTGCACAATAAGGGTTCCAAACAAACTGCTATAGTACTTTCGTTTTAGCAGTGATGAACACTCAACTATGGAGTGATATTGTGGTATTGTGGATACTCAGATCGTTGTTATAGTACTTAGTACGTTAGTAGTTACAAAAACTCTACAATAGAATGATTTTGTGATGTAGCCAAGTTTCAGGTTACGCTTATGTAATGTAACTGTACTATAATCATTTTCGGATGCCTATTATAGTTTCACTTATAAGACAATTACACAGACACTTTTTTAGAGCAGATTTGTTGTATAATTTCTTCTTTAGTTCCTTTAATACATATGTTAGTGTTATAATAGGGTATCTATCTCTTTAATAATACAAAAATGTCACACAAAAGTAGACAAATGTTGCTATTAAATGACAATTATATCCTGAAAAAGAATTTTTATCATGCTTTTAGAACAATACTCAGACATTTTGATTCAACGATCGACAAAAATGGATTTAAAGAATTGTAAAAGATATAAACGCAGTGGAACATATAGAAGATTAGTTAATAGACGTTATAAGCACCATCATCATTAGCAAACGATCTAACCAGTAATAGCAACCAAAATCAAATTGAGGGCACAATTATAGAAAACGGTTCCGCACAAAATGAATTTTGCAAAGATCATGAGCTTTTGATTGAACATAAGGACTCCAGCGATTATTGTGACAATATTTCAGAATCTTCCATTCCATTCAATGACTCTGAAAAAAAAAACACAATGTTGACTAGATACATTTTATATTTCTACATACTTAATAAAACTAATCAACTTTCCCGAAGAAAAAAGTGGCCATATGATTAACACAGTTTAAGCAGTAAACCCTTTAAATTTATAAAGAAAGCTTTTTTTCATGCGTAGAATCAGTGCTTCAGAAACATAACCAAAAAAAATCATGGTATATTATTTAGTTATGCTCACACGGATCCCCAAAATCACATTGAACCCATGATGACAGTGAAAACATTGTCACAACATGTACTATAAGGGTCCTTAGAAACTTGAAGTCACATTAATTGATAAATATTTTAGTAAAAACTCAATAATTCGAAGGCGTACTTAAAATTCGTACATCATTTTTACCTTATTAGACGAATATCATAATAACAAAATAAAATCTTACTCACCTCAAATTGTTTGTACTAGGTATCCTTTTGTTTTTTTTATTAAATTTTGGCATTGCACCCTGTCACGAATGATAAAATAATGAATGGTGAAGTATAGGAAACATAAACTCTAGTTTAGTATGAAAAAGTACTATAAAAGGTTCTATTACAAGCCATTACATCACTATTTTGAGAGCTGCGTTACTGTTACATAGATTGTATAGGACTGATTTGTGATGTGTGACACTGCTAACAGATCGTTTTGACACTAAACAGAGATATAACTGCGCCACTTTCGAAGAAATAACTCTTTTTTAGGTTTTTTATATGGCCATAAACAGTTTTTTACAAAACGTTCTATGGACTTTTATAAAACTAGTTTTTGCTGCTTGGGTAAAATGTGTTCTTTTAATAAACGATTCTTTTACATAGTTTGTATGTTTCGGGGTCTTTCAGTGACAGACTGACTGACCATCAGACTGCGACCCCCGACCCCCCGGTTGAGAAACGATGGCCTATATTGTCTTATATTGCAAGGCACTAACGCTTAATTTTTCAATACATTTATCATAGCTGCGTAAACGGAAACTTTGTTTGTAAAAAGTAGGTATATGTAGGTAAGTATAAATAAAAATTATATTAAAATGTTAATCTTACGTGTCAATAGTAATACTTAATGCTAATAGTCCTCTTAATTCAAGGCAACAATGAAAAAATAACGGTGTAATTTCCTCGTCCCACGATGCGCGGGACGACTGCCTACACGATAGACCGACGTCCTAATTAAAGTTTGCAGGGAGTCAGTAGATGCAGGCCGCTAGCACTCTTTGCTGCTGGAAATCGATATGGGAGGCCAGCAATGATGTGATATGATAACGATGAACTACAATAAATTATACTGTATTTCATATTAAAAGCAAATTTAGTTAGTTAATTCGAAATGGCCAAATTTATTCGATATTATAATTTTGATAAGGTACTTTCAAAATACATGCCATGCCTTTAACAGTAGATAATATCATGTCTAGTGATAACGTTTGTGTTAATTTTTACCTAATATATTTATTCAATAAAAAAATACATTAAAATACTAATACAAGTGCGAAATAAAAACGAATCACCCAAAAATGCACCGTATGTACAAATGTACAGTTTAATAAGCTAATATTGGAGAGCAACTTTACCTAAGATACATGTTTTAAAATTCGTTTTAATGAATGATTTCACCGTGTGGTTTGCGGTTTAGACTAGACCACCCCACCTAGACCATCTTAATGTAGGCGTCGCTCGTAAGACGCGATTAAGGGAAATACACCTGATAGAGGGGCAGCAGCATCTATAAGCTCAAAGATACACACCACGCTTGGCAGGCAGATCCACCACATTCCACCTGCCAAGCGTGGTAATTAATGCAATATCCCTCAAGGACTCTGGCTTGCAAAAGTCTTAAAAGAGGAGGCACATGGTCTGAAACGCACATGGCAATGGTAGTGGATGAAAAAGTAAAGTAAGTAGCTATCTCACTAATACTTCATCATTGCACGTTACAATATATAGGGTTAAAGGAATGGCATATATTTTGGAAGCACCTTATTCTTCCGCGCGATCTTAATTAAAGGGGCTTCTTGAAATACAAGCAG
Organism: Nycteola revayana; assembly: GCA_947037095.2. Taxonomy (NCBI): domain Eukaryota; kingdom Metazoa; phylum Arthropoda; class Insecta; order Lepidoptera; family Nolidae; genus Nycteola; species Nycteola revayana. The sequence continues at coordinate 17,621,196 of OX344847.2, read as the reverse complement.
ACGACCAACTACGTATTATTTTCAGTGATTAAATGTTCCTCTTGAGTTAATATAAGTTATTAACTTTGTAAATTATTATTTTGGTACAAAATGAAACGCACGTTTTTATATAATATACCTAACTATCTTTAGTAATATTCAAGAGGCTTAGAATGTTTTTTTTTTGTTCGCTACAGGACCGATATTAAAAATTATTTCATCAGTAGAAAGCTAGGTAATCCAGAAGTCATAAGCTATATTTAATTACTAGCTGCCCCGTGGTTTTACCCGCGTCACTCTGCCTTAGTGTGTCGGAACGTAATATTTTTTAGCCTATATGTTAATACAGATTTTAAACTATCAGCGTGCAAATGCATTCAGTGGTTTTTGCGTGAAAGAGCAACAAACATTCATTTATCCACACATACAAACTTTCGCATTTATAATATTAGTAGCATGAAGTTTTTACAGAAAGAGAGGAAAACCGCGTGCGGGAAGCTAGTATAAAACTAGATTTATCATTGAGATATATGTACTAGAGAAGCTGTTCTCTAGCGCCATTTTGAATTTGAACAAAACGCCGCTCCAGCGCTGCAATAATAGCTATTCGTCTAATTAGATGGTTTAAACATCCAGCGCTAAAGCACTGCTATGCACTAATTTCTCGCGACCAAAAGGTCGGAATCGCCATGAATTTCATGGCGCTTACGCGTTTTGTAAGACGCCATACTACATAAGGTAAACGAACTGACAGTGAAGTGAACAAAGTGTGTGTTCGGATCGCGAACTCTAATACGCTAGTACATATATATCGTATATGCCACCCGTGACCAGAAGGCCCGCTTGTATATTTAGCACAACGCATTTATAAGCATTATTACCATTCAACGTGGCAATGCTGTCAAACTTCTAAGCTCTCTTCCAGCGAATATAGATGCGGAGCAAATTTTAAAACCCCTATATATTTTTACATCACATTTTAGTTGTCTTTTACGTTTTTAATTAAGGATATTGTGATTTATATTCAAGTGACATAAAAAAAAAAACATTATACTATTATTACTCTATTTTTACTCTTTCAATCTTTCACAATATGCGAGACACAAATAATCATAAAACGCGACATATTTATAATACGGGGAACATCATAGCTTGTGGTCTTAACACACACCTCAGAACAGATATCTATGGACATTTGCTTAAAGAGAATCAAACCACAACACTGAAGCACAGAAACAATTGTCGATATTATCCAACGGTACGAAGTTTGGTCAATATCTGCACTTGATCATTAGAACAACGCGCAAATCAGGGCCAGAATTAGAGGTCTCACGGCAACAAAAAAGTGTAGGCCCCGTGTCCGCAAACTATTTTTCCTCAAGATTTCCTTCAATTATTCTAAGATATACTTCAATTCATTTTTGAAGTATTAGGGCATAATATGTAATAAATATTTAAGCGATTTTGAATTATGAAATTTTAACTGATTGCCTAATTGGAGTAACCAATTATAAGTGAATCGTTTTTATTAATCTCGTTTCCATATGTAGCTAAAGGTAAAACTGCGAGTACAAAATTGTTTACTGTCAGAAAGATTTTTTTACAGATATAAACTCGTTGGAATATGATAATTATTTTTTTCGAAATCTCAATTGTGGGCGCCCCTCTATTTTGAAAGCCTCGGGGCTGTAGCCCCGGATGCGCTCCCCCAAATCAGGCCCTGGCGCAAATCGTAACAAAATTATATTTGCAGTATAGTCAGCTAAATCTCAAAAAAACAATCAGCAAAGAATAGTAATTCTCTTCTTGTACCAAAAACAAAAAAAATCTACGAGCCTACCATTTAATATTATTGAGATCGCATTATTTATCTATGGAATCTTAACGCGGTTCAAGAGGATCTTTAGACAACTCCGAATCCTGTAGAATCTCTGCTTCCATCATGATCTTAGCAATTTGAAATTTGACAGTAGCCTGGCGTTGTTTTGTCATTTGCTTAACAGTTTTAGAGTAAGCCAGAAATAATAGATCCGTTTCATCGTAGCCTTCAAGACGTACTGGAGGGCAATGATTAGTTCTCTCTTCTCGTTGGTTAATTTGATCGGTTGATTGATTCTGTTGAAAGTATTGATAGGACGAGCTTGGTTGCTGAAAGGAAACATTGCTACTGCATTCATCTATTTCAACATCAATATTGAATTCTGATTCAGTTTTTATATCTATTGTATCCCCTATTGTCTTATTGGGAGTTATACCATATGGTATAACTGTCATTGGCTGCTGACATGAAGAACTGCTACTGCTTGTAGGATTTGACATGTTAGTGCTTAAAGGTTTAAGTTCAAAGGTGTCAGTGTTATCATGTGTTTCATCTTCAGGTGCACTTTTATTATCTTCGTCAATATCAATTAGTGTGGTGTTAGTTTCTTTGGGAGACGAATCGATGGTAATGTATGGCGCTAAGAATTTCAATTTCGCACTCCATGGCCACCATTTGTATGTCTTAATGTATTCTAATGTTTCATCTGCAGCCAATCCGCTGTTTGCACGTAAATGTTTGATGTAGCCGTCTCTTAAATTTTTCCATCTGCTTTTTATAACATTACCTGAGAACAAGAAAAAAGAATATTTAGATAAAGTACTAAAGTACTATCTAGAGTTTTGGTGAAATCGCTATTTTTACCCTACTAACCACTAAAACCTCCCGGACACTCCTTCGATCCGCCGTTGGCGGGGACCGGGTATGCATATCTTTTATAGTAATCAATGTTCCAGGAACAGTATGATTACTCAATTGTATAATAAACATTTTGTGCTATAACGCAGTCACCGATTTAGATGGGACTCTCCTTGTTAGATAGCTTATAAAATCCTTATTTTAGCAGCTATTTATAGGTACAATAAGTATTATTTAACGAGAACCCTCACCAACTGCCCGTACAGCTGTTCACTATTATCATATGAAACCTAATATTATAAAGAGGAAATACTTGTATTTTTGTATGTACGTTTGTAACTAAAATGTCCCTGGACGGATTTCGATAATTCTTTCACAATTGTAATACTTAATTTATCCCTGACTATCATAGGCTATATTTAATTATGAAGTTTTACGCGGGAATGGGACTGCGCGTGTGAATTAAACTGTACAAGGTGTAACGGAAAGGGTATATACATAGAAAGAGCAAGGCTTCTTTGGATCGTAATAAACGATATGGCAAGGGCTATTTAATCCTATCTCTTCAAGTCCGGAAGTAATGATTTTTTTAATTCATAGATACCAAAAACCAAACTCTTCAAATTGAAATAAATACATCAATAGCACTCAATCAGCTGATTGATGTCAACAAACTATTTGCAAGTAAAAATAAACTAAAAAAAGTCACTATTATTTTGCAAACAAAAAATAAAAATGGTACCTGGTATTTTTTTAGAAATACCAGATTTTTTTTTATTTTTTTTTTGTGTTGAAACCCTTGCCGTATCGTTTATTATGATCCAAAGAAGCCTTGCTCTTTCTATGTATATACCCTTTCCGTTACACCTTGTATATAAAGCAAAAGTTGATTAAACATAATATATTTAATGACCTCAACATTAGGTGTTGAAAAATAAGATTAACACTCTTTGTATCTGCATAGTTTATTTTTCTCCTGTTTGTTTCCAATTTGCAATCAGTCGTAGAACTATGAGCAAACCTTTTCTGTAAAGCTGTTTTGTGGAGTCGCTTTCCATTGTAATTGATTTTTCCAATTAATGAACGACTATTTACAAGTGCTTGTACCAATATCAGGCATTTGTAGATGACTGAAACGTGACCATATCATATCCTAGAGTTACAACTACAAGGCCGACTGACGTGTTGCACAGCAGATGAGCGAATGTTTCAGGAGATCCCGCGGTACCATATTGGCCGCAGGTGCCGTCGGGGGGCCGGATTGGTCATGCGTACCCGGTCCCTGCCAACGGCGGATCGAAGGAGTGTCCGGGGGGTTTTAGAGGTGTAGGGCCCTCTCCTCGTGGTATGAGTTTAGCATACCACGCTATGGAGAGGGCAAGTTCCACATATCCCACCGCCAGCGCGCACATACGCTGCAGCGGCAGTGGGAATGGGTAAAGGCATATCACCCCGGACAAAAAAAACAAACTTGATCGAATGCTTAAAAAAAACATTTGTATTTACGTCAATTAGTAATTAGTAGTTTTGTACAGAAGATGAGTGGTGAGTGGATGTTAAAAAAAATGTTTTTAGGTAAATTGGTTTACCCAAAGCTAAAAGACCGACAGTTGCTTTGTACCTACAGCAGATGAGTGGATATTAAAAAAAATGTATTTACGTCCTAAAGCTAAAAGACCGGCAGTAGCATTGTACCTACAGTAGATATAAGAAAAAATACATTTGTATTTACTTTAATACAGTTGGTTTACATCCCAGGGCTAAAAAACCGGCAGTAGCTTTGTACAGCAAATAAGTGGATATAAAAAAAAACATTACTATTTACGTCAATTGGTTTATGTCCCGGAGCTAAAAGACCGGCAGTAGCTTTTTACAGCAGATGAGTGAATGTTAAAAAAATCTGGTAGTCTTGCAGCATCAGAATATGGTGACATTTTAGTCGTCTCACATAAAGGTCCATGGTAAGTTGGCGGGCAAGTAAAAAACAACGACCTGACTATATCCCCCATGTGGATTTTGAATGCAGTCGGGACGGACGATTATCTCTTGTTTTGCTTTTTTTTTTAAATTACGTTTCACGTGCTTCGCGACAGTCTCTATGGTCTATGTTTGTTTTTAAATGCGGTTTATTTTTTATGTCTTTATAGTTTTCTGTATAAAAATAGTAACGATAATTTAAATGTTTGCTAGCCTAAACCTAAATCACGCTTATGGTGATCATCATTATTGCTATACGTCTGCTTCCTAGTTACATGACCAGGGGGTCTACTCTCTAAGCACGAAATCGTAGTTACGGCCGTAATTAAGGAACGTTTCCTACTACGGATCACCTACGTACATATGTTTCGTTCGGGGTCCGAACTAAGAATGAATGACCAAATGATATGACAGTTCATCCTACTCCTGATGTTTTTTCGCCCGTCCGAAAAATTGAATTTGACACTTGTTTTGACGGAACGTTATGTCAGTTTTCGCGACAGCAAAGTTGTTATCGTTCTCGTTCACGAAAATTGTCTATGATTCCGTTCGAAACTATTCTAAGTTTCGAGCTACTTTCGGACGGGCCCGTACTTTCGTTGACGGACTTAGAGAGTAGACCCCCAGGTTCTTTTCCTATTATATCGGGACACGCAGATGTGTTTATAAGTATGATTCATACATATATGAATCATAATTATAACTAGAGGCACTTGTGAAACACGTGTATTATAGAGAAGGCTTGAAGTTTTGTACGTTTGTAATAAGTAAACTCAAAAACTATAGGTTTGATTTAAACTATCCTTTAACTAATAGAAAATTATATTGTGCATGTTGTATAAGTTTAAACAATTGTTGTGCTAAACATAATCTATACTAATTTATATATATAACGCTGAAGAGTCTGTTTATTTGTTTGCTTGATCGCGCTAAGATCAGGAACTGCTAGTCCAATTTGTGTTTTGTTTTTCAGTGTTCTATAGCCCGATAGTATTTTATTAAGAAATTCATACGGAAACGGGAGATACGATATTGAAACCGCGAGCGGGAAGCTAATAAAAAAATTGGATAGGTATTGCTGAAAGTACCTATGAGTCGATATGCACGCTCAATGTTAGGTCTCAGTAGAAGGGAGTCATGCAAATAAAAAATTATAGAATTAGGCATATTTACTTAACAGTCTATCACAGACGTCGCAATAGCATATTATGCCGTAGCCCAATGGCTAGTCTGACTTGTGATCTTGTGGTCGCCGGTTCGAACCCCACCCATTGTACTACCGACGTGAACCCACTCGTAACACAAGCATTTTAGCTTAGCACGAGGGGTTAACAAGAGTACTAGTAGACTGCAAAACTATGCTACTAGAAACAATAAAAAAACTTTTCCTTACTCTCTCTTACTCTTCTCTAAATGTAACTTGGAACTGTACACTACCTACTTATCCTTCTGGGAGTCGAAGAGAACTCCAGTTAACACACTTGGCAAGACGAATACCTACATTTACTTAGATCTAATTCATTCTGTATGGCGCCAATAATATACAATAAATTACCGGCAGAAATTAAGGGCATTCAGAATTTAGAATAAAAAAAAGTATGTATTAAATAAGTTTCTCCAACAAAAGGCATACCTACCTACTATTCAATTAACGAATATTTAAATGGCAAAATCAAATAATATTGTCTAATGCAGAGGTGGCCAACCGGTCGATCGCGATCGACTGGTCGATCCCGGCAGTTATTAAAGTCGATCCACATAAACAATAAAAAGTGATATATTAGTCCACGTTTGAATGAATGTTATTCTACAAACACGTGCCACAGATGCAATAAGTTTGTGATTGTCGTGTAATAATTTGAAAAAATACATATTTATAATTTGATTGAGTTACACAATACGTGATTCAAAGTTATGTATGCCATGTGGTCGATCGCACACAGTAGACAGTCGATCTTAGGTCTTATTAAGTTGGCCACCCCTGGTCTAATGTAATGGCTATAAATAATTTAGTAAATCTAACAATGTATTGACATGTAATCGACTATGTATATTTGCATGCCTAGAAGGTAGAATATTGCTGTTCTCACTATCCTGTAATCCTGAAACAACTTTGTTATGTACCTATATTCGCTAATTAAGACTTTGTATGTCATAACAATTTTGACTACTTTCAATTATTATTAAGAAAAAGAACTAAATATAATCATCATCATCATCATCAGCCCGTATAAAGTCCACTGCTGAACATGGGCCTCCTTCCGAGGGAGGGTTTTTGCCATAGTCACCACGCATGGCAGGCGGATTGGTGACCGCAGTTTTATGTTGTAATACACAGGGGAAACGCTGCTGTTCGTTATAGATGATGTTATAACAATCGGGACCAACGGCTTAACGTGCTTCCCGAGGCACTGAGGGTAGTCCCTCAACCAACCAGACCCGGAAAGAAATCTGAGAATTTACACAAAGATTTCTTGTCCGGTGTGGGGATCGAACCCACGACCTCCGAGATTTAAAGCGAGCCAATTACCGCTACGCTACGGAGGTTGTCCTAAATATAATACACGAGTAAAATACCGTGCAACAGCAATTAGTTAATAATAATTCCGTAAAATTATTAAATTATAATTTTCATCTTAAACATCAATCAAGATGATACGATTTTATTTCATAACTTTGTGTAATTTTCTTTGACGTATAATTTATTTACCCACTGATTTTTTTCACCTTAAAGAACTTTCTCGAAAAATCTACAAAATTACTGACAATCTTGAGAAGTTTCGCTGTAATTTAATCAAGTCTAACATACAAGACGGAACATCGTAATAGACAGCTCTTTATTAAGAAATCTAAACGAATATTTCAAACGGTTGAAAAAAAAAGAAAAAAAGCTTATTGAATTTGTGGTATAAGGTATTTTATACTTACTACGGATCTTTGGCAAGCTTATCATCAAGTTAACATTAATTTTAATTACGAAATTCGTAATGAAGTTTCGTAATTAATCGAGAAAAATTGGAAAGGATTCAAACGAGATTTGTCATTTTTGTTAATTTAAATTCTTAATTTAAATAATTAAAAAAAAATCTTGTTATAATAAAATGTCAAACGACACCCATATCCTCCCATGGGTGTCGTAAAAGGCGACTAAGGGACATATGGCTGATAGATGGGCAGCAGCATCTATTAGCTTAAGGTTTACATCTTACTGCGATCACCAATCCGTCTGCCAAGCGTGGTGATTATGGCAATATCCCTCAACGATCTTGGCTTGCTACGGTCTGTTAAGAGGAGGCCCATGTTCAGCAGTGGACTTTAACGGGCTGTTGATGATGATGATGATGATGAATAATAAAAATTTTGACTTCTTAAATATTCCATTATACAAGTAGTACCTAACCTCTTACCACGTTTGGTGATCTTTGACTTCCCAAACGCCTTACATGAATGAGGACAGACCCGGTGTATTCCAATAGCGCGAAGGTCTCCCCCTTTCAACCGAAAACTAAGAAGATAAAAAAACCCCTCATGCTAAACTAAAATACTTGTGTAACGTCCCGACGTAAACCACATCACGTCGGGAGTGCAATGGGTGGGGTTCGAACCGGCGACCACAAGATCACAAGTCCGACGCCCATAGCCATAGGCTTCGGCCGCTTCGTTATATTTAACTATATCTAATATTATAAAGAGGAAAGATTTGTATTTTTGTGTGTATGTTTGTAATGAATAAACTCAAAAACTACTGTGCCTTTCACCATCGGAAAGCTACATTCACCCTGAGTGACATAGGCTATATTTACACTATACATACATATTATTATATTTAATTATGAAGTTCCCACGGGATCGGGAGTTATGCGGGTGAAACCACGCGCGGGAGGCTAGTCACTACATAGTATAAAACAAAGTCGCTTGCCGCTGTCTGTCCGTCCCTATGTACGCTTAAATCTTTAAAACTACGCAACAGATTTTGATGCGGTTTTTTTTAATAGATAGAATGATTCTAGAGGAAGGTTTATATGTATGATACATCAGCATTGTACCCGTGCGAAGCCGGGGCGGGTCGCTAGTAACTAATATTATCAGATATGTTGAAGCGCATTAAGCAATCATATTATAAAGGTCAAATATGTCAAGAAATATTTAATTCATCAACCCGTTTACGTCCACTGCTGAACATGGACCTCCACTTAACAGACCTTCCTTGGCTAGCCAGAGTCGTTGATGCATATTGCCATAATCACCATCACGTAAAACAAAGAAAATGTAGTTTTTCGAATAAAATAGCAACATTAATAAAAAAATGCTGAGTTACCTTCTTATAATTTACAGCTTTCTACCAATGAAGGCCCGCCTTAATCGGTACTACACGATTAGGTTAGTAGAATTTAATTTTTTGATTCACTTTTCGTTGTATGGGAGGCAAAAAAAATATTTTTCCATAATTTTAAAATCTTATTCGGTACCTACTACTGTTTTGGAGATTAGGCAAAATATACGGACAAACAGACAGATCAAAAACCTATATTGTACTCTGATTATACCTTACTAGCGGCCCGCCCCGGCTTCGCACGGGTGGACTTTTATACCCTACCCCTGCCCTACCCTACCCCTACCCTAACCCTACCCTACCCCTACTCTACCCCTAGCCCTACCCTACCCCTGCTCCTCAGGGCGGAGACAAATCCAACGAAACAAAAACCATGAAAATTGATCCAGCCGATCTCGAGTTATAAGTGTTGTAACAAACCCGTCTTTGTTATATATATATATATATATGATATGATATGATATGAAATATGAATATGATTTTTTTAATTTGTAATATCTTTTGAATGGAAAGTCCAATTTAAATAATTTAAAAACTATTTTATAGGTAGTTAAATGGTCTTGACCATTAAATAATTTATTTGGATAAGGATTAATATAAACACATAAATAGCATGGTTTGAATTTGGTTAGCATTTTCATCAATGTTTAAAATGAAAAAAGTTGTTGTAGTGACATAACTACAATAGTTGGACATATGCTACCGCGGAGTTTTTTGTAGACATTATGATGTTCTTCAATATTTTTGTACATTATTTTGTTCTATCGCTAATAGTTTCGGCAGCGCATTCGGCGAAAGACATTTTAACACTCATTTTTCTACACCTTCGGTTACATTGTTCAAATTTTACCAAGGATCCCTAATTTTTTTCAAAATGAAATGTAGCCTATGTCAAATTGGAAAAATGTAGCATTCTATTGGTGAAAGAATTTTTTAAATCGGCCCAGTACTTTTTGAGCCTATTCATTACAAACATACAAACATACAAAAATAGGTACAAATCTTTCCTCTTCATAATATTAGTGTAGATATTAGTGTAGATAAAATGACCTATCTGTCAGTGAAAATCCCGTCAAAATCGGTGCAACCCTTACTGAGATCAGCCGAAAGAAACGGACAGGCTTTATTTTTTGTTGTCATTTTGTTGTAAGTACCCTTTTAGTAATAACCTATTATTATTGCATTACAAACAATTAATGTGTATACCTCAGAAACATAAGGTCGGATGTGCCATATTAAACGTTAGAAACATTGCCTTTATTGTAAGCGGCCGAAGCCCAATGGCTTGGGCGTCGGACTTGTGATCTGGAGTTCGCAGGCTCGAACCCCACTACCGACGAGAACCCACTCGTAACATAAGCATTTTAGCTTAGCACGAGGGGTTACCATGAATACTAGTAGACTGCAAAAAATGTATAGTAATCTTTTTTTTTTTTTAAGATAAAAGAAATGGCACTTAGGACCATTTGCTTCTGAAGTATCTAGTACACTGAGGTTTAGGTATATTTATCTGTATGTACAGTCGCCCAAGGAGATAGTTTTACACCTTCAATATTAATTAATGTAAATAAATATATTTATGTAAGTACGACAGCCGGTAAATCCTTACTAATATTATAAACTAGCTTCCCGCGCGCGGTTTCACCCGCGTAACTCCCGTTCCCGTGGGAAATTCATAATAAAATATAGGCTATGTCCTTTCTCAGGCTCTAGACTATATCTGTACAAAATTTCATTTAAATCGCTTCATTAGTTAAGGCGTGATTGCGTAACAGACAGACAGACAGACAGACCGACAGAGTTACTTTCACATTTATAATATTAGTAAGGATGTGAAAGTAACTCTGTCTGTCTGTCTGTCTGTTACGCAATCACGCCTTAACTCCTGAAGCAATTTAAATGAAATTTGGTACAGATATAGTCTAGAGCCTGAGAAAGAACATAGGCTATATTTTAATTTGAATATCCGACGGGAACGGGAGTTACGCGGGTGAAACCGCGCGCGGGAAGCTAGTATTTCATAATAAAGAGTTCGCTACTAGCTGTATTAAAAATATACATAATAGTATTACTAAGACGCCAATATCTGTCTGCCTATCATCAAGATGACCTATCTCATGAATCATGAACCTTAATAGCTAGACAGTTGCAATGTTCACAGATTGTTTAGGTATTTCATTGCCACTTTAACAACAAATACCTACTAAAAACTGGTCAAGTGTGAGTCGGACTCGCGAACAAAGGGTTCCATACCATTTTCTAGCGTCTACCTGTTGCCGTTATTGATATCAAGCAAAAAAGGACAAAATAAAAAAAAGTTTGTTGTATGGGAACCCCTTAAATATTTATTTTATTTTTAGGATTTGTTGTTATAGCGGCAACTGAAATACATCATATGTGAAAATTTCAACAGTCTAGCTATCGCGGTTCTTTAAATACAGCGACAGCGAAGTCTTAGTAATAGGGTCCCGTTTTTACCCTTCGGGTACTGAACCCTAAAAACAAAAAAATAAACGAAAACGACGAAACGATATCGTTCGTTTATTTTTTATTTTTTTATCCCGAATAAATATCTTCTTTTATGAATTTAATACCTACCAATAACTAAGTTAAAACCGGCCAAGTGCGAGTCGGACTCGCGCACGAAGGGTTCCGTTTCATTTACAAGTACGTACCTATTTTTGATATCAAGAATAAATAAAAAAGCGTATGTTTATGAAATGAAATGTTATTTTATATTTTTATATTCGAGTTGATTGAATGAAAGCTAAATTGCGGTTTACGATTTTTGACGTATTAAAAAAAAAGTACTTACAAGATCTCGTCCAAACCAATTTTCGGTGGAAGTTTGCATGGTAATGTACATCATATATTTTTTTTAGATTTATCATTCTCTTATTTTAGAAGTTACAGGGGGGGGGACACACATTTTACCACTTTGGAAGTGTCTCTCGCGCAAACTATTCAGTTTAGAAAAAAATTACATTAGAAACCTCAACATCATTTTTGAAGACCTATTCATAGATGACGTATATATTAGATGAAATTTTTTTTTTGAGTTTCAGTTCTATGTATGGGGAACCCCAAAATGTATTTTTTTTTCTATTTTTGTGTGAAAATCTTAATGCGGTTCACAACAAACATCTACTTGCCAAGTTTCAACATTATAGTTCTTATAGTTTCGGAAAAAAGTGGCTGTGTCATACGGACGGACAGACAGACAGACAGACAGACAGACATGACGAATCTATAAGGGTTCCGTTTTTTGCCATTTGGCTACGGAACCCTAATAAAAAAGAAAACGAAAACCGCATCAGAACTTTTAGTACCTACTTAAATACTACCTACTTTGAAGACCTAAACATTTGCATACCTAATACCTACCAAACCGAAAAAAAAACGAAAGCGGTTTTTTTTTAAAAGAACTCCCACACTAATTATTTTGACCCCTGTATGTACACAAAGCACACCCAGACTCAAAACAATATCTGTGGTAATTGTCCCGTATCGGAATCGAACCCAAAACAAAAGACCTCAAAAGCCACTATCGTAACCACTGAGCCACAGGTGCAGTCAAAAAAGTTCTAAGAGACAGCTTAAATTTACACATTACCTATCTACCTTCCTACTTAGATACATAAGTATACCCAAGGTGTTAATTTTAGCTAGGTATTTTCTGTTTATAGGTTAAATGACAATTTTAAATACTTGCCATTGCAGTTGTTGTTGATTGCAATTGACAGAAAATGCATTAACCAATACAATACATTCATTGAGTAAAACAATACCTACTGTCCCCATAGAAATAAAACTTTTTAAGTCAGGCCGATATCAATGCGCACAAAGACTAATAGACCAACGAGTTTTAATGTCGAACAGCGCAAAAGAACGTACGATTCTGTAGTACGATCAACAATACACATGTACTGCAGTCAACGCTCCGCGCTCCGCGGCAAGCGACGCGTCACGGTGAATAATACCGTGACGTCACGAGGCACAAAATGGCCACCGCCCCGCGTTCGCGGGATACTGTTCATTCACAACGCGGCAACGTCGCGTCGCTTCGTTATCAATAGTCGCGTAGGTATTTGATATACCTTTTCCATTTCGGAATTAATAAACATGTTCGCATATTTCTATGAGGATAGTTATATTGATCTAAGGTTATTTAATCTATTTAATAACAATGATAACTTACCGTTGGGTTCTTGAAATTTTTTAGCGAGGTTATTGAAAATCCTGTCCTTCTTTACTCGATTTCTGTAGTCTGGATGTTTAGCGTCGTATATAATAGGGAGCTTTTTGATTTCTTCTATTAAAGCACATGTTATTTTTGGTTTTCTTCGACGCATTTTTGGCGGAATGACGCGAGACGCGGCCAGTGTAGCGATAGTCGGGCGGCTACTGATCGCAACCGCAGGCCGCTTCGTACAACGACGCCAAACCGACGCGTTGCGTTCGGGAGGGTTCGTTAATGCTCGGGAATAGTCGTGAAGTGCGAGCAAACACCAGCTGTTACTATTACGCGGACCCTTTTTTTGTAATATGATGTGCCGGAATGCGGCGGCAATCATTTATTTAAATATTCGCTCTTTCGCTGTACATTTGCTTAGCTAGTTTGCTACTATTTTATTACAGGTTACATGTATAGATAGGAACGAATTGACAATGTTATATAGACTAATACAATTTGACAGCGGAATGTAGGTAGGTATATAAATTGGTATCGGTAATTGATAATCGGTAGTTACATTGTAGGTAGGTACCTATTAAGTAAAAAATAAAGAAAGGTAGGTATTATAACTTAACTAGTTTATTTCATAATTAAAAAAAATATTTATTTAAGTATGCAAAATTGCACCTATAATTTGTTTAGGTTTATATATTTGAATAAATTGTTATTATAATGTTATACCAAATACCTATTACATTTCGCAGTTAGATTAGCACAAGACACTTAAAAACTCTTTTTGAGTTTTAAACCTATACCTAGGTACTAATACTATAAAGCTGCAGAGTTTGTTTGTTTGTTTGTTTGAACGCGCTAATCTCAGGAACTGCGGGTCCTATTTAAAAAAATCTAACAGTGTTGGATAGTCCATTTATCGAGGAAGGTTATTAAGGTAAATTAGGGATCCGTAAGAAAATTGCGATTTTGTAACTCAAGGTGTAAAAGCGAAAACCTATTTATGCGTGCGCTGCAAAAACTATTGACAAAAGAACAAAATGATGTACTACGGGTTTGTATTTCTTATTAAGATCTACAAAAAAGTCCACGAGAGCACATATCTAACTATCATAGTTTAGTCACAATAACCGCTTTTATGTTCATAAAAAATATTAAATCGTCTGAAGAAAGAAACTACGTTAAATGTGTATCGTAATATTAAAACTTATCCAAATTGAGTTCTATGTTATCAAGGCTATTTATGTAGAAGTAAAATACTTTTTGTTTTATTTCAACCGGACATTTCGTTGAGAAATTATCACGAGTATAAAAACGTAAAGAATTGCTACCTACTTAGTAATGAGTACTAACTTGCCATAATAGATAAAGCTTAAGAGTTTGATTGCTTGAACGCGCTAATCTCAGCAACTGCTGGTCCGATTTGAAAAATTCTTTCAGTGAGCCCATAGCCCATTTATCGAGGAAAGCTATAAGCTATATTTTATTATAAAGTTTTTACGGAAACGGGAGTTACGCGGGTGAAACCGCGCACGGGAAGCTAGTAGGTATATCATATATTTACAGTATATATATATACTTATAGGTATATTTATAAAATAAAATCGGGTACCTACACAAAAACGGTTGATTCCATGAAAATAATCTTTGATTTTATCGAACTGCCTGCACCCGGAATAACTTAAAGCTTATTTAAATATATCGTGAACAAAAAAAAAATCTTATACATTTTACACAATAAGTCCGCCATCTTTTCAAATGTGACAGAGCGTTGCTGCCACAATTTTAAACAGAAATTTTGTAAGGCACTAGGTAAAGATAATTTTGCTGTAATCTAGTTATAAAATTGTATTCTTACGTTTCAATATTATTAATCATCTTGCTAATTATTCGAAACTATATAAAAATTACGATGTGAAAAATAAAAATAAACATTAAGTAATCACATACCTAAAGTCCTACAACGTGATTTTTTTGAAAATGCGGCGAATAGTTAATTGCTATAAGATGGGAGTATTTTTTAAGCTGATAGATCTGCTTCCCATCCATAAGATGAAGGTTAAATGTCCTTTGGTCGCCTCATACGACACTCCTAGTTATATGGGATGGTATATTCTGAACTGAAAACCACACGGCTGAAGCACAATTGAAAGCTAATTACGCATAATTTGGGGTGTCTCTCTCAACGCATTGTTTCTAGTTTGCTGTCAGTAGCAATTGACGAGTGAACGCTGAACAATAGTTGTTACATGGCAACAATAGTCTTCAACTGTCATTTGCACACTATCCGACTGTAGAATAGACGGGTAAGGGTTGTATGTTTGATACTAATTTTTATTCTAAAATTAACTTATTTATGTTAGAAATATTAGTATGCACACATACTACCCTCCCCGTGCGGTTTCTTCCACACAGCTTCAGAAATCTCATCATAAATACCTAATTACCTATTTATATTTAAAAGAGGTCAATTAGGTGGTTAACTTTAGATCTACAGAACCGATTTTTGAAAATTCTTCACCAATACAAAACTGCATTAGTTTTGAGTGAAATGCGCGGTATGATTAGTAAAATATAACTTATGTTGGATACCTGTTTTTGGTGTTATACTAGATATAGTCACCAATGCGTGTTCGGGTTAAGAATCGTAGGAATTCTCAAGTAAAACACAATTATTATTTCTAGATCATGTAGCTTCCAGATAATGAAATAATGTTTAAAGACTGTTCAGTAGTTTTCACATTACTTCCTTACAAACCCGAAAACAAATCTTCTATCTTTTTAATTTAACTAAAGAACGTATTACTCAACGCATTGTGTCCAAATTGCTGTCAGTGCATGGCAATTGAAGCCGAATTGCTGAACAATAGTTACTACATGACACCTGTCACGTAGACTCACCAACTGTAAAAAAAAATATGTTAGAATTTCTACGTCTGATACTAAGAAGAATTTATTTAAGGACTTATTTAGGTACAAAATTATACTATCAACTTAGACTACTGCCGCGTTAACTAGAATCTACAGATTCGACTCGGATATAGATAATATGACTTCCGTTTGCTGGTAAAGATATAATTTAACTACATAAAAGATTAACTAACATTATACACTAAATGCATTTGCCCGGCTTCGCAGTAAAAAAAAAGGTCATTTCCCGTGGTTATATTTTTATTTATTTTTTACCTTATCTATAATTAGAAACATAAAGAAAAGAATGGCCGAAATTGGTCAAGTAGGTCTCTAGTTATGTGCGTACATAATAGCTAAAGTACGAGCATAACATTTACATACCTTGTTTGTAAGTAGTTGCATCTTCTAAAAATGCTAAAATTATTTTTGCCAACGAAAATTAACTAGAACAAATTTCTGCACCTTAATTTACTTTTGTCACTGGAGATTTTCATAAGGTCCTCCCAATGAACGCTTTTGTAAGTAGGTACAAAGGAAAGTTTACAAAGAACCGACGACCAACGAATTTATTAAGTTCTGCCTCAATACTCCGCGGAAAGCTATATATAATATTCAATGATGTACTACGGGCTCTTGCCGCCGCCGGCGTGCCAGCCAGGTTAGAACCAAATGGTTTGGCGCGTGACGATGGCAAGAGACCTGACGGGGTGACTTTGTTGCCTTGGAGGATGGGAAGGTGTTTGGTGTGGGATGCAACATGCGTTGACACCCTTGCTCCGTCTTATCTTCCAAGGACTGCGACCTGTGCTGGAGCGGCTGCTGCATTAGCGGAGACTTCCAAGCGGCTCAAATACGTAGACCTTGAAAGGGATTACGTGTTCGAGCCGTTTGGTGTTTGTCAAAACGCCTGGTTGACGTCACTCGGGACCAGAGGGCGGGCTTATTCTTTGCGCAAAAAATAAGCATCGCCATACGGCGAGGCAATGCTGCCAGCCTTCTGGGCACTATGTCCGGGGGCAACGGTGCGAAGGAATTTTTTGACGCCCAAGGGTGATAAATAATTGTTTTTTTTTTTCTTTTTGGTTTCGTATAATTAGCTACTTTTAGTTTTGTATATAATTATGTTCTTTTAAGTTTTATAATAGAATGACATACACCTTAATTATTTAATAAACTACATTGTACCCATTTCGTAATAAAGTTATTGCCTCTGTACTACTTATACTGTAACATTTATCTTAGTGTTTAGCGATGCCCTGAGAGACTTTTTTTTTTTTGTCCAGGTGTATATTTCGTGTTCGCTTTCCCACCGCCAGCTCGCAAATAGGCTGCAGCGGCGCGCGGCGGTGGGACTGGGACTGACGTGGGACTCGCCCTCTCCATAGCATGGTATGCTAGGACCTAGGACCCTACACCACTAAAACCCCCCGGACACTCCTTCGATCCACCGTTGGTGGGGGCCGGGTATAAGCGATCCGACCCCCTGACGGCACCCGCGACCAATGTGGCACCGCGGGATCTCCTGAGCCACACTTACAGACGGCTTACACAAAATGCCAATACAGCGAAACCATCGCTAGCATAAAATGGCTAACGAAATTAGGTTTGTTGACTGTTGTTGACTGATTTTGCCAGTCAAAAGTACTTTCGACTAGCAAATTCAGTCAAAAGTAGTTTTAGGTTAGGTTATGTTTAGTTAGTTTTGACTGATTTTGCTGGTTAAAAGTAGTTTTGACTGGGTAAGAGTTTTGACTTCAACATATATATTATGTACCATACAGAAGCTATTCCAATAGTGTTAATTTCAGTGTGATTATGCAAAACAAGTGGTCTGTAAAAAAATAAACATTTTGTAAAATGGTCTTTCATTGCTTAAAGGTTGGGAACTACTGGTCTAGACCCTCTGAGCCGTGGTCCTAACCCATTATGAGTGCCTTTAGGTGTGAGTCGCTTATACGTACCAACAAATATATTTAAACAATAGGCATATTTAAAAAAACTAATTAATAAAATGCCTCTGTTTTATAAAACTAAATAATATTAAGATTTAAATCATAGAATTGATTAAAGTTATTACTATACCTATGACGTCATACTAGACTGACAAACAAATAATTAGATAATCCGCAATAGATTTTAGTTGTCATATTTTATATTTAAATAAATTAATTTTATGTCATCATATAATTAATACTTATCGTTTAATTCGTTAATATATTGTACCTACTAGTTTTCTTCTTCTCATCAGCCCGTATAACGTCAACTGCTGAACATGGGCCTCCTACCGAGGAAGGGTTTATGCCATAGTCACCACGCTTGACAGGCGGGTTGGTGACCGCAGTATTATGTTGTACCACACAAGAAAACGCTGCTGCCTGTTCCTTGACGTACGATTATTATAGATGATGTTATAACAATCGAGATCAACATTAACGTGCTTTGCGAGGGACGGAGGGTCTCAACCAACCAGACCCGGAAACAAATCTTAGAATTTACACCAAGATTTCCTGTCCGGCGTGGGGTTCGACCCCACAACCTCCTAAGAGGATGTTGTTTATGCATTTTGATTAAACCAAAATAGCGGTATCGCATCGCTATTATGTTTTTATCTAAGACTATGCATATATAAATCATCTACGTAGTTTACTAGTACTAAAATCATGTGTGGAAAATAGCTAAAGCAAGTTATGCTGAGTCGCACAACCTAAACGCGAATACCCACCTCTCCAAATGACATCATCTATTGTCACCTTTAACAAGTGACGGAAACAACTTGATTAACGTGTCCCAAATGAAATTATTCTAGTTAGGAATAAACTTCGGTGATATAGTGACGCGAAGTTCTTATTCTATTTAGTAAATTGACTTTTGTATGCTTCAAAAAGTTAAGCTAAAAGGGTAGATGGAATATTTGGCTAACGTAAGCTTCCTTTACTGGTGAGATGACATGGTTTATCTATACGAATTATAATGTCAATGTGCGATAAGCTCAAGAACTACTGGTCCGTTTTGAAAAACTTTCATTCTTTCATCATTAGAAAGCTAGGTACGTTATCTAGGAGTTACATGATGAAAGTTCTTACGGGAGTTACCTACCTACGCGGATAAAAACCGCGCGCAGGAATCGAGAATCTAATAAAGTAAAGTAAAACGTATTTTAGCTTTAATCCGACAGTGTCATTGCGTAAAAAAGGTAGTTATTTTTGTTATAGAACCTTTTTTGTATAGTTCTATTTAATATTTGAAGTCATAATACAGAACATGTCAATGTAAATACACACAAACCTTTGTCGTTTTGCAAACTACAAAATTACAAGAGTTTGGGTTACGTTAATCAGCGGGTGTACTCGCCAATGCGGTTTAACTAAGCGGAGTTTGGTAAAGGATGGATATTATATCAATATTTTATGCATTTTGTGCGGTAGTAACATAAAAGATAATTAAAAAAAAGATTAATAAAAAAGAAGGAATTATACTTTATAATATTGTCAAAATTTAATAAAAAAAATACTGTGAAGACTAAAAAAATATAATAAGTCTATCATTTAGATTATTAAAAAATATTGGGCACGTATTTTTTTATTTATTAAATCAATAAAAAATAATAAAGATACAGAGCAACAACAATTTATCAAGTTTAGGAGAGGGGTGCTTGTGACGTCACTACTACTAGGTAAAATTGTACCTAGAAGTGACGTCACACAAAAATTTCAACGCGCTGTATCTTCGTCATTTTTTGTTTCAGGAACGAAAAAAAAAATATTTGTCCAATATGTTTTGGTAATGAACCGTAGACGGACTAAATAGAATTTTTTATTTTTCATATCAATAAATTTCATAAGATTTCCTAGTCTTTTTTAAACTTACAAAACTGTTCCGGATCGAAACAAAATCCAGTTTCTTATATAGATAAACAGATTGAATTTCAATTTTAATATCTAACATTGCCAATAGCCATTCCCCCAACTGATAGTATTCTACAAAGTAGCAAATAGCAACATAGTAATTGCCCAAGGGATGCACTGGTATGCCAACGAATATCTGCTAAAATTATTATTGTGATCCTACCGTAATGCAGACATCCAGATTGCATTTTATGTAAAGTACTCGGATCACATTTCAATATTCTAGGAAATCCAATTTTCATAGATACTCCTACTACTCTTTTTGTAGTTACGGTTTTACCTACACTACACTGCTTTGGGTGGGTTATAGCTCAGACTAAATAAAAAGTAAAGACAAAACGCTGAAAAAAATGCACTAAAGCCAATTGTGCAGAAGTGTGGATAATTAATTATTGCCATGATTTTGCACAGTACCCCGATGTTACAAAAATAACGTTTTGGTACAGACCAAGAATGGGACATGCACAAATAAATAAATAAAGAAACGTAATTAAAATGAACTTTTTCTAAAGTTTCTTTTCATTTCGGCGAAAACAAAAAAGTACCTATTTTGGCGCCATCTGATTAAGAAGCTGCTTGAATGGCTTGGAAGCTGATTGGATTTAAAACATCCATAGACAAAGAGTTATATTCTCGAGAAAAAATTAAAAATTGTTACTTTTCCTTCTCTTTGCCAGTAGGTATACCATAATATACTAATCTTCTATATTTATGAAATTGTATAGATACGATTATTCATATTATGTACTAATAGGAATAGAATATATTCATAGGTACATACCTATTGAAGTGATGTCTTCTTAGTGGTGCTATTTGTTTTAAATCACAGCCAGTAGGTAGGTAAGTACTATACTTATATTAACATGTGTTTGAGAACACGTGTTTGAGAGAAAATTGGTACAACCAAGAAGCGCGGTAATATAAGTAAAGTTAGAATATATATTTTTTGTAAGAAAATCTTGATAAATTCTCAATTTTATTTAGTTTCTAAGAAGATTACATAGTTGGTTCTAGTTGATGCGACACATTCTCCGGTGCAGCCACTGTTTATTTCTATATTTATAGACTTAGGTATCAATAAAACGTTACTTTACGTTTTGGTTTCCCAATGAATAGATTAAATGTACCACAAATATTTCTTGTAGAAAAACACTCTGTACTTTTTGTGGCCGGGAAATAAGTACCGTATAGGTATTATGTTGTAGCCCGACCACCAGTAGAAACTTACATTCTCTAGTAGGATGTTCAGAATTTAAAAAAGAAGACCATATTTAGTCAGAATTTGCTGTAAATCGAATAAATGTACCTTTTGTGTTCTTTTTTTGTAATGGAATACAAAACGATATATAAACAGAAAATGATTTCAAATTAAAGTTTACACTAAGCGCCTGTAAGACTTAAATAGCACGTTTGCTTATTTGTACAAAATTGCTAACGCATATATCTAAGAGCTATTCTCGCGCTTAGTTCCAATTCATATACAGGTAGGTAGATTATATATAACGTATAAGGATACTTCCCGGCCAAAACCCAGTGTTTTTTTAACAATATGTATTTGTGTATATGGTATGTGGTGTTTAATTTATTCAATGGTTCTTCGAGGATCACGCATGCCCAGTGTAGGTTCACCCTAAAAATTACTTTGATCCAAGCCTAAAACAATATTTTCTATCCCTCCTAGCAATTAAATCTGACCCCAAACCTAACTTAACCAAAATTGATCAACCCAACTTAAGCACTTTAAATAACATTAAACTTGAAATTTAAATCCTTTGTGAAAATTTTAGTGAATTTTGAGAATTAATCGTTAATCTGATTTATTTCTTTATATGACAGGTCCTCAAGCTCGACAGTTCATCTAGGTATACCTACTGTATATACCAGGGCTTGCCTAACAGTGGGCCACTATAAGTGTGGCCCAAGAAATCCCGGGGTACCATATTGGCCGCGGGTGCCGTCGGGGTTTGCTCATGCGTACACCGCGGCCGCCAATGGCGGATCGAAGGAGTGTCCGGGGGGTTTTAGTGGTGTATGGTCCTCTCCTCGTGGTATGAGTTTAGCATACCACGCTATGGAGAGGACGAGTCCCACATATCCCATGGCCAGCGCGCGATTACGCTGCAGCGGCGGTGGGAATGCGTAAATGCATTTCCCCTTGGACAAAAAAAACCCATGGGAAGACACAGGGTGGTCTTCTCTATGCCGGACACCAAACGGCATTCATTAGTAGGCAGTTAAGAAAATAAATAATATATTTTATAATTTAAAGTCTTTTTTTTCTTCATATTTAAAAAATATATATATAAAATTATTTTTGTATAATATTTTCCTATAACCTAGAACTACGACTGTTAAGGTAGGAAGATTTTTATAAAAGCGCGCAAAAAAACAAGAAAAATCCCAAGGGCATCAAAGTAAAAATAAGTTTGGAAATCCCTGTTCTATACAAAAAACAATACTAAAGTATCTGTCTGTAATGCAAAAGTAGCCGGTAATTATAAATGTATTTTTTTTACTGACTGTCTTTTTTATAAGTAGTTACCGTCCGTCTGTTTGATTCTGTATTTCGCCTAATTTCCAAAATGGTAGTACCGATTTATATGGGACTTCAATAATAGAAAGCTTATATTTTAAGGCGTAACTCAGGCTTTTTTTACTTTGGCTATCATTTTGGTATTATATCAACTTGCAAGCAGTCTATTGCATATATTTTACTAATAACAGGATTGTTTGCTCGAAACCCGAAATAGGTACGCAGATTACGATGTGAAATTATTGATTAATCTGAACTAAACCCAAAGCACAATGCACATTCAGCATTGGTTATTAATTTTCCCGTAAATGGTTGTAGTGGGAGGTTGCCCAGAATTAATGAATCTTGGTATAATCACTGTTTATTTTAGACGAATGAAAATTTGATGTACCTACCAATAGTGCATCATTTACTATTGATAATTGATAATTTATTTATTTCTCATTAATAATGCCTACATGGCACATTGGTTCTTAAAAATAGTTGCGTAAAATAAAATAAAAATCATTTTTATTTACTAAACCTATTACAGGCACTTGCAAATAGTCAAAACAATAATTAAGTATAAATTATTTATTAATCTTTAATGATTACATTTTATAAATTTGCAAATAAGCAGGTATTTAAGTTATTATTTTTTGGACTTATAATATATATAATCGCTCATTATTTTTAAGACTATAATAATATCATCTATAACAATCCATTGCTTTCATTCTTTTCATTGCAAGCTTTCATGCATATAATTTTCTAAGTCATGTAGGTAAGTATTAATATTAAGACTAACAATAATGTATGTATAGGTAATTAACTAAGAAATCTCAGAAACTAAGCTAGTGCAATATCCAGTCGAGCGAGCGAAACCATATTTATGTTTACTTAATTTATATTTAGACAATAAGTATATCCCAGATTTCTCCGTTTTTTTTTTCGTAAAGATATATTTATGTTACTACTTAACCGTGGATAAAGGTTCGTAAGGCCCTCCCTCCTCCTCCTTGTGTAAAGTCCTCTCCTCGTGGTATGAGTTTAGCATACCACGCTATGGAGATTGCGAGTCCCACATATCCTCTCCCTCCTTATTAAATGGTTTAAAAAAACGTCAAACCGAGCACTTCGCGCAAGAGTGCGCTTCCAATGGGGTTTGAGTCTTTCCTTCTTCGCTTTTAAGTTTTTTATGCAAGTTTAACCCGTATGAGCTAGTGACTGGCTAGAGCTAAGGATCCTAGGCCAACAGCTCCTTTTCTAGTCCTCCAAGAGGCTGTATGAGGGCACTATCCCTAAATATATTATGAAACACTTTAAATTATTATCATATTATCCATTCAAATACAAATAAATACCACGTCACTCTTATAAAATTATTAATATCACACCCAACTCAATCCGAAATTATTCTTGAAGTGACATTTCATTTCACTCAATAGAAAAATCATATTTATTTTAAAATATTCGTAGTATGGCTGTTAGGCCATTACGTCATAACGTCATCGTCATGTTTATTAAATAGAAACAGGAAAGTAGGCAGTAACTACTGTTGGGATAAGTATTTCAAATTAACTAGACAGGGCTAACTTAGAGAAGGAGGTCTAGTGTCGAACCTGACTCGGCTGGGCAGCGTTTGGGAGCTTCTCATCCAAAATACCTCAGTGCCTTAAGACGAAAGTTTTCAATCAATGTGTGTGACCAGAGATCTGGAACGTTTTCTCTCTCTATGTGTTTCATAAGAAAGCTCAAAGTCTCTCAGATAATTATGGTTTTTTATTGAGCTTTCTTATAAAACAGAGAGAGAGAGAGAGACCAAATTTCGAATAAAAAATAAAGAGATCCGCACGAGAACAATTATGTCACTGACATAGCTCATAGGAACTGAAATTGCAATGTTACCAGTCACCCTATATTATTCAACAATGAACGCCAACAGGCTAATGATGATAATGATGCTGATTTTACATTTCGCGGGCCTTTAGGAAAGGTTAACACAAACTGCAATGGTCCTCAATTAATTGCTTTACAAATAGGTATATAGGTTTGATATGAGATTCCATTCGTAACATTAGTTGTTCCTCCTTGAAACCAATCTCTGTACTTTGAATAAGATGTCGCTGGCTATTCAAATTCATTGAATACATTAGACCTGAATATAAAAGAAACTTGAAATGAGATTTGCAAATGAAGGAACAAACCATTTTATTTTAATTAACTTGCTTGGACTAGTATCTACTATTTTAACGGAGCGCGGTAGTTCAAAACTTAAGAAGGTTCACATTAAAGTTATATATCAGAAGTTCAAATTGCACAATAAAGATGTTATCACATAAAACTAGCTCCCAGTGCACGGTATCACCCGTGTAGCCGCCGTTCTCGCAAGAACTTCATAATAAATTATAACCTATAGCATTCCTCGATAAATAGGCTATCAAATATGCAAACAAACAAACAAATCCTCAGCTTCATATATTAGTATAGGTCCACTTTCTAGACAGTAAGTTGTTACTTAATTAAACAAAACACACAACTGATACGGATTAAGATGATATTTGGTACACAGCGAAATAAACGTTTTGCTGACAATCCAAAGATTCTACGAGATTTTTTTTTTTTGTAATTGGCCAAAATTAAAACTGTTAATTCAAAAAATTTGCGCTAACAATTCAAGACTTTAACAAATATAAGAAAAATTGTAGTTCTGCATTTTATATGTGTGCTGCACTGAGTGAAGTTACTTTCCGAATTAAGTATAAATGAGCTAGACTCATTGACGCCAGACTTAGGCACTTGGACAAATAAAATTAATAAGCAGAGAATCTTATGAATGAGATGTCTAATTGCAAAGAGATTGCAATCCAAGTTGACTGTAATTAACTAAATAACTTTCATTAATAATTGAAATTATTTTCACGTCCAAGTTGACTTTAATTATTATTTTTTTGCTTTTATTAAAGCCATTATTTCCGGACAATAACTACCTTTTCAACGACCCTGAGAGGGATTTTACTCATTAATCTTGTCATTCTTTGATTCTCATCTTTTAATGTGCAATTGAAAGTGCAGTGGGACATTTTTTAAGTGGTTTTTTTAGTTGAATAATTTGGTCTAAGTATCTATTATCACATATCATGAAATGCCCAATTCTATAGCCGATGGGAACTGTGACCGAATAAGTATACCTAGGTCAAACGATCCAACTAGATAGGACTAACTTAGAGAAAGAGGTCATTCGTCGCATCCGACTCGGCTGGGAAGCGTTTAGGAAGATTCGAGAGATCTTCTCGTCCAAAATACCTCAGTGCCTGAAGACAAAAGTCTTCAATCTATGTGTGTTACCAGTGATGACATATGAAGCTGAGACGTGGTCGACTGGTCGCTTTCTGTGTGTCTCATAAGAAAGTATTTCTTGTTGCTCGGCGTTTCCCTGCGTGATCGAATCAGAAATGAAGAGATCCGCAGGAGAACGAAGGTCGCCGACATAGCTCAACGGATTAGCAAGCTGAAGTGGCAATGGGCAGATCACATAGCTCGAAGAACTGTCGGCCGATGGAGCAGAAAGGTTCTCGAGTGGAGATCATGAACTGGCAAGCGCAGCGTAGGACGACCGCCTGCACGATGGACCGACGACCTCATAAAGGTTGCAGGGAGTCAGTGGTTGCAGGCCGCTTGCAATCGTTACCACTGGAAATCGATGGGGGAGGCCTATGTTCAGCAGTGGACTACAACAGGCTGATGATGATGATGATCTATTATAACTAATATCGTTTTGTATTTTTAATGCATTTATTACAACGAAAAATGCGAGTTATCGCCGTTTAAAATAGTGAAAACGCACATGTAATTTTTCTGACCAGGCATTTACCAGTATCCACCTGATGTTAAGTAAACCTAGGGGTCTAAATAAAACCACTAGCCTCCCATATCCTGGCGGCCATTTTCCTTTCCTTTAATTTTCGTTTTGGTCGCGATGGCAGAACATAACTTTATTTTCTTAGAAATGTCTATAATATCTGCCATTAAAGGTATTACCTACACATATTTTGTAACCACTTTAAATGGTTTTAAGGTTTTATGCAATACCTATGCGTAATATTTTTTTTAATCATCATCATCATCGGCCCGTATAACGTCCACTGCTGAACATGGGTCTCCTCACAAGGGAGGGCATTTGCCATAGTCACCACGCTTGGCAGGCGGGTTGGTGACCGCAGTATTATGTCGTTATACACAAGGAAACGGTGCTTCCCGTTCCTTGGTATATAATTGTTCAAGATGATGCTATAACAATCAGGACCAACGGCTTAACGTGCTCCGAGGCACGGAGAGTAGTCCCTCAACCAACCAGACCCGAAAAGAAATCTTAGAATTTACACATAGATTTCTTGACCGGTGTGGGGATCGAACTACAACCTTCGAGGCTTAAAGCGCTACGCCACGGAGGCTGTCCGAGGCTGATACTTTTTCGTGCAGCTAAAAATAAATTTGATCCATACATCTATATTAATATATAAAGCTGAAGAGTTGGTACTAGATTTTGAACTACTGGTCCGATTTGAACAATTCTTTCATCGTTAGATAACGATAATCGAGGAAGACTATTAGCTATACTTCATATGAGGTTCCTACAGGAACGGTCGGTATGCGGGTGAAACTGCTCGCGGGAAACTATACTAGAGCCATTACATACGTGCGAACTGAGTCATAAATCATTACGTCTTAGGAATGTGACAATGCCGCGTCACTCGTTATCGAAAAAGGGATGCCGCTCGGACGCAGGTAGCTAGGACGCCGCGGTCGTTGATTATTTAATACTAGCGGCCCGCCCCGGCTTCACACGGGTGGACTTTTATACCCTACCCCTGCCCTACCCTACCCCTACCCTACCCTACCCCTACCCCTACCCCTACCCCTACCCCTATCCCTACCCCTACCCCTACCCTACCCCTACCCTACCCTACCCCTACCCTACCCTACCCCTACCCTACCCTACCCCTACCCTACCCCTACCATACCCCTACCATACCCCTACCCTACCCCTACCCTACCCTACCCCTACCCTACCCCTACCCTACCCCTACCCTACCCTACCCTACCCTACCCTACCCCTACCCCTACCCTACCCTACCCTACCCTACCCTACCCCTACCCAAAATCCTATGTCCTTCTCCCAGTTCTTAGCTACCTCCCTACCAATTTTCAGCCAAATCGGTTCAGCCGTTCTTGAGTTATAAATAGTGTAACTAACACGACTTTCTTTTGTTTTTAAAATGTATTCTGCTATTCGGGACGGAAACAAATCCAACAAATCAAAAACCATGGCAATCGGTCCAGCCGTTCTCGAGTTATAAGTGTTGTAACAAACACGACTTTCTTTTATATATATAGACTAGCGGCCCGCCCCGGCTTCGCACGGGTGGACTTTTATACCCTACCCCTGCCCTACCCTACCCCTACCCTACCCTACCCCTACCCTACCCCTACCCCTACCCTACCCCTACCCTACCCTACCCCTACCCTACCCTACCCCTACCCTACCCCTACCATACCCCTACCCTACCCCTACCCTACCCTACCCCTACCCTACCCCTACCCTACCCTACCCCTACCCAAAAGTATCCTATGTCCTTCTCCCAGTTCTTAGCTACCCCCCTACCAATTTTCAGCCAAATCGGTTCAGCCGTTCTTGAGTTATAAATAGTGTAACTAACACGACTTTCTTTTGTTTTTAAAATGTATTCTGCTATTCGGGACGGAAACAAATCCAACAAATCAAAAACCATGGCAATCGGTCCAGCCGTTCTCGAGTTATAAGTGTTGTAACAAACACGACTTTCTTTTATATATATAGATTTTGCACTATGTCCTTAACCTTTCTCTCATTACCTGCTATTGACTATCGACAAATCCCTTTTCATTATTACACACAAAACTAGGAGTGCGAGCGAGAGTTCCGATATGCCTATAAGTGTGAGCGAGAGGTCAGATAAAAATAATTTATGACTTAGTTCGCACGTTTGTAATGGCTCTAGTATAGTTATATACTCGTATATACATCTTACAATGATCGTCTGTAAACCAATATTGAAACTGGTTTATGTCTACTTTACACAAAACAGAATACATTTAATTAAAACCCGACGCTTTGAGAATTACAGATATAATTGGAAATGAAATACTGAATACTGATATTATTGGCTCTTATGTTAATGTATAGCTACGTGGCTAATTTCGTAAGCAACTGGTAACTAAATTATGTATTCGATTACCTAGTAAATTATTCAGAATAACCGATCAAAATTTGAAAACTGAGGAGGATGTCTGCTTATTAGTAGATCTTTAAAACTACCCAACTGAAGTTGATGCGGTTTTTTAATACATAGCGTGAATCAAGAGAAAGGTTTATTTAAACTATCTTTTTAAACTATTTTTATATGTATAATACATCAGCTTAACACCCGTGCGAAGCCGCGGCGGGTCGCTAGTTACATATAAATGATATTTAAAGCCGATGGCATAAGAATCATTTACACCAATTATGATGGCTAAAGTGGACCAGGCGAATCCCCAGGCGTAAGTGAAAGTTTTAAAGATTTTGGATGTTCAATGAAATCTCCGGTACTACTACCTATTTAGAAAAATCTTTCGCCATTAGGCTTTATTTAAAGAACAAGAACTTATCATATGAGAACTATTCATATGCCGGCGAAACCGTGAAACCGGCAAAACCCGGAACATCTAAAAAGTACAATCGCGTCATTTTATCTATTTTTCCTTAGAATTAAAGCTTTCGTGCGTGGTACACATATTTACTGTGTGGTTTCCGGCTTAGAATAGACCACCCCATGTCTTCCCATGGGTGTCGTAAAAGGCGACTAAGGGACATATGGCTGATGGATGGGCAGCAGCATCTATTAGCTCAAGGTTTACATCTTACTGCGATCACCAATCCGTCTGCCAAGCGTGGTGATTATGGCAATATCCCTCTACGACAGCAGTGGACGTAAACGGGTTTTTGTTGATGATGATGATGACACATATTTATATTAACTATCTTCTACTAACTAATAATAATAAGTTTCGAGACCATCCCGAGGTCCATTCCCAAGGAGTAGTCGACTCGACGGCGCGGCGTCGGGCAACTAACTCGTTGCCCGGCACAAATCGGCGACAAATCGTGATTACAACAGGATAGTTAATATGCATAAATTTTTCTTAGATTAATAAAAAAAGGATCTAGTACATTGCTTATATTTACATTGTCATTAATTCATAAATTAAAAGTAAAGCTTGGAAAAATGAGCATGGACAAAAATAAAACAATAATACAAGTTCCCCGAGTGCTGGTATTCACTTTGCACAGCGGGTGAGCATTGCCATTTAACGGAGCAATGCTGCCAGCATTCTGGGAACTTTGGCAAAAAGCATAGATTTAGAATAGTTTTCTTTATAAGTTAGTTTTTTTACTTTTAAAAAAATATATCGAAAGTAACGCTAACATAAGTAGAAGTTATAATAATTTGTCCACTGCCATCTAAAAGATTGTTCGAAATTCAGATATACCAAATTTCTTCATTACTTCATCAGCTGGCAATTTAATTAAGGTAAGTCTGGTCTGAAGTTTGTTATAATTTTCGGATTAAAATGTAAATTTCCACAAAACATTGATCCATGACCATTGGGATGGAGATGTATCTTATCAAATTACGTAGAGTATTTCAGTAATAGCTTTAACATTATTATAACGTTTTTTTTTATAGTTTTGAACATATTTTGTTCTTTTTTAAAGAATTTATTTTTAACTTTTGCTTTATCTGCCCGCTTATGTCCACTGATAAACACGGCCTCCTCTTTAGCAGAAAACCAGGTTCGATGAGGGATAGTGCCGTAGTCACCACTCTTGAAAGGCGGATAGGTTTTACAGCTGTACGACAATAGGCTAGTTGACATATTATATGAAATTGTGATACAATGAAGTTTATTTCTAAAAGTATTTGTCATATGGAACCTAAATATAATAATTTCTGTTCATAAAACTTGAATGTGTTTGTATAAACTCAATATGAAAATTATTTATTTTGTCTTTAACTTCCGAAAACGCTAATAGCCATTTTGTTACGTCATATGTCTTGATAAAAAACATGAATGCGAACCTAATACTAAATATTACACTTTCTGAGTCATGACATCATCGATCTTGAACACAGATAATGTATATAGATCAACATGGCTGACATCGTTTTCATCTCTTAATGTCAAGCCAATTTTAAAATATTTATTTTAGTGCTTTCGTGATCTCAAATAAATGCCATATTTTTTTCTTGATCTAGTAAAACTTTTCTTAACCATATAAAAATATTTAAAAAAACGTGTCAACTAGCCTATTGTTATTATTTGC
The DNA here is from genome assembly GCA_947037095.2 of Nycteola revayana. Taxonomy (NCBI): domain Eukaryota; kingdom Metazoa; phylum Arthropoda; class Insecta; order Lepidoptera; family Nolidae; genus Nycteola; species Nycteola revayana. The sequence continues at coordinate 17,590,307 of OX344847.2, read as the reverse complement.
TCATGTTGCTGATAATAATTAGGTTAGGTTATGGAACTAGTCATCATGATGAAAGATGATTACATTAACTTTTTTTTTCCAAAAAATAATCTCGGCGCAAATCACACCCAAACTCAAAAACAATAATGTAATCTGTAATTCACGTAGGTATGTTTACAATGCAGCGCCAAGGCGGTGGTCGGTGGTGGAGTGCCGTGTTATGGTGGAATGACAATGTTTTAAGGACTACTACCCAGCTGTATTTTATGAATGCATACTTTCATATTAAAAAGTTTAAAGGAGAAATCGATAATGGATTCCAGTGTAAAGAAATACCAACTCTGGTTTATACAGCACTGTAGTGAGCAAATTAAAGTGTACAACCTCCGTAGCGTAGCGGTATTTGGCTCGCTTTAAATCTCAGAGGTCGTGGGTTCGATCCCCACTCCGGACAGGAAATCTTTGTGTAAATTCTAAGATTTCTTTTCGGGTCTGGTTGGTTGAGGGACTACCCTCCGTGCCTCGGAAAGCACGTTAAGTCGTTTGTCCCGATTATTGTAACTTCATCTATAATAATCGTATATAACGGGTGGCAGAGTTTCCTTGTGTGGCACAACATAATACTGCAGTCACCAACCCGCCTGCCAAGCGTGGTGACTATGGCAAATACCCTCCCTCGGGAGGAGGCCCATGTTCAGCAGTGGACGTTATACGGGCTGATGATGATGATGATTATAAAATAAATAAACTAAGGAGTTTCAATAATTCGTCCGTTTCAGAATCAAACACCAGAACCTGGTCTCAGAAACCTCAATCACCACATAGCCACGGGCGCAGTTTCTTTCTTGATGCAGGTAATTAGGTTAATATGACACCGTTCTTAATGCTTCATTCAAAGTAAACAAAGGCGTGAACATGAACCTGTCACTTTACTAACCATAGCGATACCCGTAGATTCGCATCCTGTTACAAATTATTATAAGTATTACTAGCTGACCCGGCAGACTTCGTACTGCCTCAATCGATACATACCCTACACTACCCCTACCCTACACTACCCCCACCCTACACTACCCCTACCCTACACTACCCCTACGCTACACTACCCCTACCCTACACTACCCCTACCCTACACTACCCCTACTCTACACTACCCCTACCCTACCCTACCCCTACCCTACCTCTACCCTACCCCTACCCTACACCTACCTCTAATCTACCCCTAACTTTGTCTGAAAAATAAAAATAAAAATTTAGGGGTGGACTACCCCTAACATTTAGGGGGATGAAAAATAGATGTTGGCCGATTCTCATAGATACCGGATAAGCACAAAAAATTTCATCAAAATCGGTTAAGCCGTTTCGGAGGAGTATGGCAACGAAAACTGTGACACGAGAATTTTATATATTAGATTATGTAACATTCCCTTTAGTTTAGAATGGTCTCTAAAAACTTAATTTTATTAACTAGCTTACCACGCGCGGTATACAAATTCTGTTGCCGTGGGAACTGTATAATGAAATATATAATTTAATAAAATATAATAGCCTACAGCCTTTCCCAATAAATGGACTATGTAACAGTGAAAGTTTTTTTTCAAATCGGCCAAGTAATTCCTGAGATTAGCGTGTTCAAGCAAACAAACTCTTCAGGTTTGTATACATATGAAATCAGTAGACCGATAGATATTATAAAACGAAATCCTCTGACGCGTCTGTCTGTCTATTTGTGATAAAATAAAAAATTAGTGGAGGGATTTTCACAAATTGATAGTGGTTAACTTATAGGTTGGCTTTATTTTATTTAATACTAGCTGATGCCCGCGACTTTGTCCGTGTGATGTTTGTTATTTCTCTGGTTTTTTATTTAACTATCCCACGGAATCTCATTAACTTCCTATGATTGTCCTTTTGAATGTTGACCGGGGGTGTAAGGTAACATGCAAGATTTCATTTAAATCGGTGCAACAGTTTCGGAGATTAGCCCGTACAAACAGACAGAGAAACAAAAAAAATTAAAAGATCTGAAAGTGTTCGGTTTTACTTCCAACATCGGTTGACTCGGTTTTTAACATTTTTTTTCTATGTACAGAAATTCGACCTCTACAGTGTTCTTATATGAATAGATTTCGCGCTAAATGTTAAACAAAACAAATAAATAAACGTATGTTGAAATAAATAAATGAATATTTTATTTTTAGTGCCGATTTTTATTTACGAATATTATTTCATATTCCTGTATGGAAATCAAAACAGGAGTAAAAAATTACCTTTTTGTGTTGCTCGACGACGTTTCGAATCAAGTTGCATTGATCGTTCAATAAACGTCGAGAAATAAAAAAAGACAAACCCTGTAAATAATGCATTATAATCTGCATTTTTTCCTGACCCTATGCCGCAAGAAAAAAATTATAAGACTGATTTTTGGTATGTGGAATGGCCAAGAATGCATGGCTGAAAGTCGGGAAATATGTTTTCATTGACTAAGAAGTTAAATTTGTTTTGATTGTACACAAACTCTGAGGCTTAACCTGCAAGGCCAAGGAGTTTTTTCGTTATATGAAAACTCTACGACCGATTTGTCGACCAAATCCAAATTCAATTCGCATTAGAAACATTCTTGCAACAAACAATACCGAATTCAATTAACTTACATTTTATCGGCGGCCGACAACATTGTACATTCAATCATTTCACTGAAAACTTTGCGAATGAGTTTTGTCCGCAGCAATCACGGCACAATCGGAATAAATTGAAACAATTGAATTGCGAAAAACGGTCAGTTTTGTTTAGAATTTTTGTTGTTGGTCTATTCTATTGTTATGGTTTAGTAGGTTACCAAATGTGCAAAAAAACATAGAAGAGATCGTCACAATGTTCTTTGTTTTTTTGAGTAGTCATAGTGTATGGTCTCGTATCATAAATTGTAGTTGTATTATTAGAATATGGTATAGTTTTAGTATTTTATAATAGTTAAGGTTTTCATTTGTATAACTACTGGCAGAAAATGCCTTTAACTTTAAATCGTGCATTTTTTGGCATCCTCCGCGTACATTTTAGAGAAAAATGCCCTTTTTTTTGTTGTCTGGGGGGAATGCATTTACGCATTCCCACCGCCGCTGCAGCGTATTCGCGCGCTGGCGATGGCTAAACTCATACCACGAGGAGAGGACTCTACCAACCACTAAAACCTCCCGGACACTCCTTCGATCCGCCGTTGGCGGGGGCCGGGTACGCATGAGCAATCCGGCCCCCCAGAGAAAAATGACCTAGAAACTTTATAATTGATGTAAAAAATCATATGCATAATAATAATTAAAACATACTTAATTATCTACTGTAATATTATGGAATGGCTGTAACGGCAATTCACTATTACTGTAATGAACCAAATATACAAGCCTTAGGAAATCGAAATCATAGCGTGTGTAAACTGAGTCCGTGTCAACAATCAGCGGAGGTTATTTTTGCACAAGGGCGGTAGCTGACAGTTGACACTCGCTCTAATGGCTGCTCACATTTATTGAGGGGTTACAGTGACAGAGATTTATTGAAATAAATCTAGAACTCAGAAGCATAAAGACGGATGTGCGATTATACGTCAGAAACATTCGTCGTAAGTGCCAGTTTATGATAAAGGCACATACGACGAATGTTTCTGACGACGTATAATGGCACATTCGACCTTAAGCTTCTGAGCTCTAGATTAATTTTAAGCGTATACAATTTAACTCAGGTATGCAACAAGACAACCTCCGTAGCGTAGCGGTATTCGGCTCGCTTTAATATCGGAGGTCGTGGGTTCGATCCCTACGCCAGACAGGAAATCTTTGTGTGAATTCTAAGATTTTCTTTCCGAGTTTGGTTGGTTGAGGGACTACCCTCCGTACCTCGGAAAACACGGTAAGCCGTTGGTCCCGATTGTTATAACATCATCTAAAATAATCGTATATCAAGGAACAGGCAGCAGCGTTTCCTTATGTGGTACAACTCAATACGCCTACCAAGCGTCCTCGTCCTCTCGAGGGAGAGTATTTGCCATAGTCACCACTATGGCAAATACTCTCCCTCGAGAGGAGGCCCATGTTCAGCAGTGGACGTAAGTCAGGTGGGACTTTGACGGTTTCTATGGACCGTATCAATAGAGACCAAAATATATTACAGACAAGATACTTGCTAAAGTGTTTATCCAAGTATTTTCTTGCATACCACCATTAATCTATTAGAAAATAATAAATTTAATCTCTCACAGGGCTAAAATCTGCAATAAATGGGTATATTTCCTAAGAAAATAATCTTACCTAAGATAAAAAAGTAGAATTCAAACCTACATTTAAGGTTTAATTTTAACCGGGTGTGTAAATTTATTATTATTTAATATATACAAAATATTTTCGCAACAGAAATAGATGATAAATTTTCAAAAACACGTTTACACTATAATATTAGTTTACATATTTTTATACAAATAAACAATAATTTAGTTAGACTGTCATTTTTAAAAGCACGATAAAATAACCGATAAACGCTTAAACACAAGTTTATCACAGTCCTAGATATTGGAAAACAAATGAACAAATATATATGACAAGTAGATTTTTGCTCTTCAAGCAACTTAGCATAGGCAAAGAGAAAACGACGATTTCTCTTCGCCTATGCTGCTTTTATTAATTCAGAATATTAAATGAAAATTTCACCGTCTATACAAAGAAAAACCCAACGAAACAAGCTTGCGTGATCCGGTACTAGGCACTAAAAAACAGATGACAGCTGTTTTCCAATCCATTTACCATCCCATCCACATAGTTCACTGCACGCCACTTCCTTCCCGGTAATAAGTTCGTATCAAAGAGGTTCGTTGATATGGGTCAACATAGACAGAGCCGTTTCACTTGTAAGTTATACAACACCAAAAACCTTTCCTATGTAGGCCTTTTCGCCTTTCAAATGACTTTACGGTTCACAGGAAAATGAACCGACAGTAAAATCATACTTTCGAAACACGTGTAAAATATTATGTCATCTTTATGACAAACTTATCTTTGATTATATGATACATATTTTTTTTATAAATATTTGACATGTAGGTACTTATTATTTTGTGTGGTGTGAGGATACTTCTTGTACTTATACTGTAAGTTTCATTTAGATTTAATTAATTTAGTTTTGAACTGAACCAGCATAAACCAGAAGATCATTCGCAATGTTGCATTTAAATATTTTGCCTTTTCCACAGATTGAATTACTTCAGTCATTTTAGGGTTCCGTACCTTAGGGACCCTATTACTAAGACTTTAATGTCTGTCTGTCACCAAGTTGTATCTTAAGAAGCGCGATAGCTATACAGTTGAAATTTTCACAAATGATGTATTTCTGTTGCCGCTATAACAACAAATAATAAAAATCCCACACAACATTTATTTTATTTTATTACAACTCCTACTCAGTTCAACTTTCCCCGCTTTTCATGGATTGATCAAAATCAACTACCGTACTGTCTTAGCTAGCGCAGCGGTGCAGTCTAAGTCTCTTACTATGTATTCAAAATGTTTTTCTGTCAGTTTCCTGGTAGGCAAAAAGCTATACGTTGAAACGATACTATACGATGAAAAGATGCTAAGCATAAAGATAAAACAACTTACAGTGAAACCATACGTTGTTATTCAATATCGCTAAACGGTTTACAGCTGGTTTTGCTGGTATTTCTATTATCATTTAGATTTTTTTATGCTTTTTTTTTCTTCCCTTATATTTCCGATTAAGAGTAGCGTTTATGTAAGATTACTAGCTTTCCATGCGCGGATTCACCCGCGTAGCGCCCGTTCTCGTATTCTTATGGCGTAATAATCATCGATATATGTCCAGTAGGTTTTGAGTTTATTCGTAACCAACATACATACACAAATTACAAATATTTCCTCTTAATAATATTATGAGTATATATATAAATAATAATGACAAAATTATAAATTAAATTCGCACCACAAATCTCTTTTATTTTTCTTATGAAATATTTTATATGTGTTTGTATTATTTACAAATTAATTGTCGCAGTAGCGATAACATGACATGCATGCAATTCGGAGTAATGTGATTGCTGTTATTGTTAAGTTTTAGCTATTGTTATGTTTGTATGATTGATTTGTCATTGGATTAGAATATATTGTTGAACTTTACGATATTAAAATAGCCTAGAATTATGTTATCCCGGACGCAAATGAAAATGTAATAAAATTTAAAACTTTTTTGTACTCAGTACTTTGAACAAACGACATTCGATTTTCCACTTTTTATATCAGTTCGTACGGGACTTGTAATTGGCCGGGTTTTTACAAGTCTGTACCAATTTTACTTTTAAAAAGTTCATTTTATTAATGTGTTTATTCAACTAAGTTACTATAAAATATGAGTTAGTATTTCTTGGAACTGTTCCCACTTAACATTAAGAAATTTGCCAACACTCTTAAATAAACAACACTTGCTGGAGAGAAATAAAAGCATAAAACTATATGAAGATTCGTATCTAAATTGTGCTGTCTTGTATTTTAAGATTGAAATGTTGCAGTTGAAATAGCATTCTTCTTGATTTATGGGTTAAAATAAAAGTGTTCAACAGCTTTAGAATGCATTTTGTATCTATTGAAAGAAAATGAAATGACTGGTTGCTGCATAATAAAAACAAAGAGAATAAACCATTCTTGGTACTTTTTTTACTATTCCTTGAGAAAAATTTCTTAGTTGTTATACATACAATATATTCCTACGTAGGCCACCGGTTAGCTTGACATCGTGATATGAAATAAATGTTGGTTTACTTTTATAAATAGGCATGGATAAAATAACAAAGTCATTAACAATTTAATACAGTACAAAGACCTCCACCGTCACCGTTTAACCTTTAATTTTAACCGACCAAAATGCTAAATAGACTAAATAAATGCCGGAAACATAAATTGAGTGACTTGAAGGGAAAATGGATTCTGCCATAATGAGGGTAAGTGAGGTGTTTGACTGGCATTTCATTGCCATTTACAATTTCCTTCACCGGAATTTCGTTTATCTTTTACATAAATATTTTAGCTTGATTTATTTTTTTCATTTATTAAGTTCAGTTTATCGACTTCACCCGGAGCAGACGTGCTACCAATTATATTAAAAGTATTTAAAATCAGTGTACTTCAAAAGTAACTAATAGTACCACTACAAATAGAACTCAAAACGTTATAACTGTGTGTTGTCAATTGCTACATTTCGTCGCTGTGTTATTAACAAGTGCGTGCACACTGCTGCGCTGGCGCACCCCGCGCTCGCCCTGCCTCACCGCTGCGAAACAAGGACCCCAATTATTCATCTCGCTCGCACAGAGACTCCGCGTTCAGCATAACATACTTCACCCCCGCAAAAGAGTACGTACAATATCATTCTTTGACTCTTGTACACACAAATACTGTACGCACGGAGTGGAAAGTTCCGCGATATTATAATACACGGCAACTTAATTATTTGGAAGAAGGTACGCTCACTGCTTACCGCCTACCGCTGTCAAGTAAATAAGTGTAAACACGATGAGTGTACAAAGATCGCCACCATCTGCTACCTTTAGCTCGCAACCCGACCTATCGAAGTTAAATGAACTCGCAGTTGAATCACAAATTACTTTTCGCTCCAAACGTAAAGAACGGCCGACGGACTGCGATTGTACTATTGAGATAAAACAGATTCATTCGGAGTTAAGCCGTATTGGATCGTTATTAGAAAAATATGTGGAATCTAATGAGCAGATCATAAAAAACATGCAGGAGAGTATTACAGAGGTCAAATCACAAATCTCTGAGTTAAAAGTATGTAACGAACAAACTAATCAGCTAATCCGCCAAAATACCACTCAGATTAACGAGATCAAATCTTCGACATCTAACGTCGCTAAAGAACAACACGAACTACGTCAAAATGTACTAAAATTGGAAAAACAAATTTGTCATGATGAACACAAAATCGTTACACTTGAATCAGACATCAGTGCCCTAAAACATTCATCCCCACTTCAACCCGTCACATCTAAAACAAACAACCAACTATATTCAAACGAACAACTAATTAAGGAGGTAACGGATCGTAACTATCGGGAAAAAAACATCATCATAGTAGGATTGTCAGAGACAACCACTAGCACAGGAGAAGGTTCATCTAGTGACGAAAAGAATGTCTGTGAAATCATTTCTCGGGTGTGCCAAGACCTCCCAAAACCTACAAAGATTTTTCGAATAGGCAAATACACACCCGGAAAAAATCGCAGCATTAAAGTGTGTTTTACCTCATCGGACACTGCTAAATATTTACTACGTAACAAGGATAGACTGCCTCAAAACATAAAAATATTTTCAGACCAAACCCCGGCACAGCAGCAATACCTAAAGAGTTTAAAAGATGAATTATTACGACGTCAAAATGACGGTGAAGACCAGCTTACAATTAAATATATCCATGGGGTACCAACAATAGTAAAACAGCCTCCAAAAAACTTCACTTAGGAAACGAAAATATAACTACCAATATTAACTGCAACACGTATCAAGTACTCAATAACTACCATAATATTACTACTAGCAAATCTCGACTAAGATTTCTGTACCTAAATGCTAGAAGCATTAGAACAAAAGGAAAGCTGGACGAGTTAAAATGTATTTTAAAGTCATTACCGAAAACAGCACATGTAATTCTAATAACAGAAACCTGGATAAGGTCAGAAACCCAAGCCTTAACATTACAAATTGATAACTATACGCATTATTATAACTACAGAAACGACTCAAGGGGAGGAGGAGTCTCGGCATATATTCACAACGACCTTAAACACAGTCTATCAGAATCTACGTATTCAGGAGGCAATAACTACTTATGGATATATTTGGAGAGGTATGCTTTTGAAGTAGGGGTAGTATACTACCCAGGTAATACCAACTACAGGGAATTCTTACAGGAATATGATTCACAGTTACAAAAAAGAAAAAGAGCAATTGTATTTGGTGATTTTAACGTTGATTTATTGGACAAAAACAACAAAGAAACAAAACAATATAAAGCAATAGTTAAAGAGGCCGGACACGTACTTCTAAACAAAATAAGTAAAAAATATTGTACGAGAAATTCTACTACTAAAAAAAGCATTATTGATCATATTAGCACTAATTTCAAGAACGACCACTTCCATATGGTAATACTTGAATCTTCCCTGTCAGACCATAATCAAATGTACTTAGAACTAAAAAAAGTTAAATCACCACCACGAATGAGATCTCAGTATGAGGCAATGGACTATACACAATTATACAAACATACAGAATCAGCGGAATTTAACCATAACGAAGATTATCTGAAATGGGAAAATGTTATAAAATTATGTGTGGAAAAAAGTAAAATAACTAAAACTAAAGTTCTTAACCCTCCGCAAAAAGATTGGATCAATAAGGACATCATTGCAGAAATAAATCAAAGAAATGAAATGTGGACGGAACTTGAAAATGACCCTAATAACGAAGCTCTAAAGAAGCAATTCTGCAAAAAACAAGACTGTGTACAAAAACTAATACAAAGAACAAAAAACACTTACTACTATGATGTAATAACCAAATCTATTAAAAAACCCAAAAAAATGTGGAGTGTAATAAACTATTTAGCCAATAATAAAGTCAAAAACAGTAGTACTCCCTCGAAGCTAGTTGTAAACTCAAAAATCACTACTAAACCGAATGAAATTTGTGAAATTTTTAATAATTACTTTGCCACGATAGGACCACTTTTAGCAAAAGAAATACCTGCATCATTTCACGACAACTATTATAGCGCTTTACCAAATTATCTTCCTCAAGAATTAGGTGAGCTGTCCAGTCTTAAACCATGTTCTGCCAAAGAAATACTACAAATAATAACAAACCTTGATCCAAATTGTAGCACAGGCATAGATGGAATAAACACTAAAGCAATAAAGTGCATTAAAAATCTTATTGTAAATAACTTATGTACATGTATTAACAAACTATTAGCCGACGGAAACTTTCCCGACACACTAAAGATAGCAAAGGTTACCCCTATTTACAAATCAGGAAGTCTTACAGATCCCGGAAATTATCGACCAATCTCAGTATTGCCAGTAATGTCAAAAATATTAGAAAAAATTCTTCACAACAGATTACAAAATTACTTAAACTCTATTAATTTTATTACCGATCGTCAATATGGATTTAGACCAAAAAGCAATACTACCACTGCTACAATTGATCTAGTTACTAAAATTAAGCAAAATATAGACAATAAAAATATAGTCGTGGGTATCTTTGTCGATCTAAAAAAAGCATTTGACACCGTCTGTCACAAATTACTATTAAAAAAGCTAGAATCCATTAACATCACCGGAAGTGCACTAAAAATGTTTAAATCCTACTTAACCAACCGTTCACAAATAGTTAAACTAGGCAATAACGATCAAAGTAACGCGTTACCAATAACATGCGGCGTTCCACAGGGATCCATTCTGGGTCCTCTGCTATTTCTCATATACATCAACAACATCACCGAAATAAAGCTACATGGACACCTTACCCTGTATGCCGATGATACATGTTTATTTTACTTTGGTTCTTCCATTCACGACATTATTAAACTAGCCCAAGATGATCTAAATTCTCTATACTCATGGTTTCAGTTTAATCTTTTAACAATAAACATATCCAAAACTTGCTATGTAATATTTAAGGCAAAAAATAAAATCATTCCACCATTTGATCCACTTAAAATTAATGACGTACCACTGCAGCTAAAAACAAGTGAAAAATACCTCGGTCTGAGAATAGATAGTACTCTTTCATGGAATGCCCAGATTGAATACATAAAAAACAAGCTCTCGACACTAGTAGGGACATTGCGCAACATAGTTCGATGTATTCCGCGAATTTTAAGGTACACCATCTATAACTCGCTAGTAAAGCCGCACTTACTATATTTAATAGAACTCTGGGGAAGTGCTACGAAAACAAAACTGTCAGAACTTCAACGATCACAAAATAAATTAATAAAAATGCTTTTCAACTATCCCTATTTAACATCAACTTCAAAAATCTATACTGACACAAAGTTAATGAACATCAAGCAACTCTATATCTATAATACATGTATATTCATTAATAAAGTACTTAATAAAAAAATACACACAAACATTATATTAAAACAATATCGACAAGTCAGCCAACGAAGCTCACGACGAGCGAGCCTAATAGTGCTACCTAAAACTAGAACCAATCATGGCAAAAAAATGGTTACATTTGAGGGAGTGCAACTGTATAATAAATTACCATCAAGTATTAGAAATGTACACTCACTCAATGCATTCAAAATTCAGCTCGGCCAGTATTTAACAGCAAGTAAAACACGCTAACAGAAATGAATGCGTTGGGTGGGTCGTGTTTGTGAAACTATACATAGTGGTGAAGTCGAACCTTCATATTGTTAACATTAATTTATTGTTCTCAAGTAAGTGACATTTGTGTATGTTTTTATTGAGAATAAAGTTTCTTAAACCTTTTCTTTATGACAAAGTCCGTGGCGTGGCGGTATAAGCCTCGCGTTTAGTCTCGAGGATAGTAGGTTCAATCCCCACGCCGGCCAATAAATTTATGTGACAAAAACAGACAACTAACGTATAACAAGAAAAAAACTTCGTTTTAGGGTTCCATAACGGAATGGTAACAACGGGACCTTATTACTAAGACTTCACTATCTGTCTGTCTGTCACCAGGCTTTTTTCAAGAACCGCCATAGCTAAACAGTTGTAATTTACACAAATGATGTATTTCTGTTGCCGCTATAATAAAAAATACAAAAAATAAAATAAAATAAATATTACAGGGGGCTCCCCCCAATACAACAACAAGATTTTTTTTTGTCCTTTTTTGCTTTATACCAATAACAGCAACAACCGCACTTGAAAATGGTACGGAACCTTTAGTGCGCGAGTCCGAATCGCTCTTGGTCCGTTTTTAGGTTGTAATTCATGTTTTAACAAACATTAATTCTATACATGAATCCGAATATTGCTGTCTTTAGATTAGATTCAAGAAAATAAATAAAGAATGAATGAAGGTTATACAGGGTGTTTGGCAGAACGTTGAACATACGAAAATGGTGGGTAGGTGGGGTCATCTGCTACTTACTCAGCCCTAATTTATTTGGCCCTGGCCGACTGGGTATTTTAAAAAAAAAAAAAATTTTTTTTCTTGTTTCACCACTTTCTTAACTTTAAAGTGTATTTTTTTTTATTAAAAATGGGCAATAAAACAGGCAATTTTTTTTTAATCTTTGATGTTGGCAGATTCTTATAAAATTATTGCTTTGTTCAGATGTTAGCTAGAAAAAAAGTTATGAGTCCTCAAACTTACAGAAAGATGTAAAAAATACTTGAAAGTTAATTTCAACTTGCATTTAAAAAAAAAAAAAAAATGATTGAGGAGTTCCAATTCTAGCAAAACATCCCTAGTGTGTGAGCTTTCTAATGGTATGTAATTTGCTTTTATAAAAAAAAAACTTTAAGAGTTATTTCATAATTTTATCAAGCAGGAAATTTTTGACGAAACTCTACCTTTACGGAAAGTTAAATGTTTTGCGAAATTTAATACTGCAAAGTTGGTAAAAATTATGGATCGACGGCTTGCCAGTAGCAGTGGTGCAAATTGACATTCACTATTCCCTTGAGATGGTTACACAAAGCAGGTAGAAATTTTGTTTCACTCTTGCGCAGTCATAGCGTATTTTTGCTCCCTTTCGCTCTCGTGGCACCGTGAGGCCTCAGAATGAATTCTTTTCTTTTATTCAGTCGAGACTTAACTGCCTCTGCGATCTCACGTGCCCGTTACGCTTACGTTTGTTTTTGTTCACTTCGTTTTCTTTTATTGTTATCACTAGTTAAGTTTAAGTTTAAGTTTGTTAAGTTTTTTGTTATTACTGTTACCTGTTGTTATTGGTAAAGAAATGGCTGCTTTTACCAGTGAGGAATACGCGGACATGTTGTTAGCGTATGGAAGCGCTAATACAAATTCGCGTGAAGCGCGAAGAATTTATCAAGAGCGTTATCCCAACCGCCGAGTACCCAGTCATCAGACGTTTGCGAGTACTTACCGACGTTTACGACAAACCGGTAACCTGAACTTACAAGAACCACGAGTGAACGCAGCACGACCCGATGCTACCATTGACGAACAAGTTCTTGCCGAGTTTGACGCGGATCCTACCAAAAGCATTAGACAGATAGCTTCAATACTTGGCTTAAGCATATGGAAAGTGTGGTCTGTTCTCCGGCAAGATGGTAGACATGCTTTTCACTACACTCCAGTGCAAGGTAAGATTAAGCCGTTTATGCACTGCATCTGATACGATTTTGTGGAATGTAGTAAATTATGAGACAGTTCAATTGATCGTTCCATTTAACCTTGATTTCGTCACTTTCTTTATTAGTTGTTTTGCCTCATGTTGTTTTTAGCGCATTCAATTCTAATTTCAAATTAAATTCAATAAACTATTCCTATTCGGCCGCATTCACGTAACAATCAGGCGGCCAGCGCTTACAGGATTCGGATTTCGGATTCGGTTTGCGCAGGTGGTCAGCGTAGGTAAACTTGCCAGCACTTATGGGTCCTTTTTAGAACAAAATTGGAAAGTCGCACGCCCTTTTGTGAATTTGGTCTTACGTCTTTATGGCTAAGCCATAAAGCCAATTAGTGTACTTAAAAATTGAAGATGAAAAATTTGGATAATTGTAGAGTTTGAACTCGGAGGAAGAAAAGATTCAGTATTGAAATCAATTCTTAGACATGTTTTGTTTGTTCTAGGTCTCGATGACAGTGATTTTGGGAGACGTGTGCAATTTTGTCGCCATTTGCTGCATACCGATGTGGACGACGTTAACTTTTTAAAAAGTATTTTGTGGACAGACGAGTCCAAATTTGACAAAGAAGAGATTGTCAATTATCACAATCTTCACCATTGGGCACTTAAAAATCAAAACCCACACGTGAAGAGACAAAGAGGCTTCCAGAGGAGATTCAGTGTGAATGTCTGGGCAGGAGTGATTGGCGATAAGCTAATAGGGCCTCATTATTTGCCCGACAACATCAACGCGAACAACTACTTGGATTTTTTGATAAATAAAGGTAGTAAAGGTAGAGTTTAGTCAAAAATTTCCTACTTGATAAAATTATGAAATAACTCTTAAAGTTTTTTTTTTATAAAAGCAAATTACATACCATTAGAAAGCTCACACACTAGGGATGTTTTGCTAGAATTGGAACTCCTCAATCATTTTTTGTTTTTTTTTAAATGCAAGTTGAAATTAACATTCAAGTATTTTTTACATCTTTCTGTAAGTTTGAGGACTCATAACTTTTTTCTAGCTAACATCTGAACAAAGCAATAATTTTATAAGAATCTGCCAACATCAAAGATAAAAAAAAAAAAATTGCCTGTTTTATTGCCCATTTTTAATAAAAAAAATACACTTTAAAGTTAGGAAAGTGGTGAAACAAGAAAAAAACTTTTTTTTTTTTTTTTTAAATACCCAGTCGGCCAGGGCCAAATAAATTAGGGCTGAGTAAGTAGCAGATGACCCCACCTACCCACCATTTTCGTATGTTCAACGTTCTGCCAAACACCCTGTATATAGGTTAGGTTTCTAATAAATTTCCCTTGAGCTTGCGATTTTTTTTTTTTTTTTTTTTTTTTTTTTTTTTTATTATTTTCTTGATTGCGTTTGACTCTAGTCTTGCCTGATGGTAAGCACAGACAGGGTCCTAGATGGAACACGCAATTCAAGTAGACACCCTTTCGGGCTCTGGCTCTCACATACTCACTACGAAACACAGTAAAACTGTTTGGCGCAGGCCTTACATGTGACTATTTTCATCTTATGGCTGTTCTGATCTTATGTATATTTACTTGAATAACATCGTAATAGTACTTTTTTTATTGAACTTTTATATATAAAACACCTGTTGTGTGTTTTAAGTAACAAGAGAGTTTTAGACTTATAAAAACCGACCAACTGTGACTCGCGCAACCGTTCCCGTACCTACCATTATCTATACAATGATGTTGAAAAAACACAAAAATAAATAATAATACGTGTAGCATAGCTAGGGTTGCCACCTTATTTGTTGTTTTAAATAGTACTTTTTACAAAAAAAAATGTACACATTTATTTTAAATCATTATCTTTTTTCCCATGCTTCGGCCATCAAGGTCTGTTTCCCTTTAAAATAATTATACGAATCTGAGCCGTGTGGTTTCCGGCTTAGAAGCCGTATGGTTTCCGGCTTAGAAGCCGTGTGGTTTCCGGCTTAGAATAGATCACCCCATGTCTTCCCATGGGTGTCGTAAAAGGCGACTAAGGGACATATGGCTGATGGATGGGCAGCAGCTCTATCTTTTAGCTCAAGGTTTACATCTTACTGCGATCACCAATCCGTCTGCCAAGCGTGGTGATTATGGCAATATCCCTCTACGATCCTGGCTTGCCAAGGTCTGTTAAGAGGAGGCCCATGTTCAGCAATGGACGTGAGCGGGCTGTTGATGATGATGATGATGATGAGCATATTAGATCCATATTAAAATAAATGAACATTTTTTTTTCATATACCGCGCTGAGTGTGTGATCAAAATATTAAAATGGGGTGAAATTTGGATTAGCGAAAAAATTAAGTACTTTATGTAGGTACTATATTACTTTTTATTACATATAGTACATTTGGCTGAAATATAGTATGATACTATATAATAAATGTTATATGCTCATGTTTCACCCAAATAATGACAATTGTTTTGGCATAACAAACACAGAACAAGCATTTTGCGTCTCTAGCGACAATATTCATTATAATAATTAATTTAATTATAAATAATTATAATAGGTTTTTAAATAAATAACAAATGTAATTTAAGATAAATGCCACAGAATGTACATTTACGTAAATAAAAATGATTTTTATTTTATTTTATTTTCTTTATTTATTTAATATAGTACGGATGGCAACCCTAATCATAGCTTTTCCTTCAAACGTGGTAGACGTTTGTTGCCGTTATTAATATCGACCAAGAAGCGGAAATAATTCACGTTTATAGTTTTGAAACCCCTTCAATATTTATTTTATTTATTCTGTTTTTCGTATTTGTTATTAACAACAACGTTAATAGATCATCGTCTGTGAAAATTTTGACTTCTATAGCTATCACGGTTCATAAGATAACATTCAGATAAAACCGGTTTGTATACGCAAAAACATCACGATAATGAACTTCACTGCATAGTTTAAAACAAAGGCGCTTCCCGATGTCTGCTTAGATCTTTAAAACTACTCAACGGATTTTTTTTATAGAAATTTGACTTTTGATTAGAAACTATCAATCAATCAATCAATAACATTTATTGTACAGGTTAAATAGATGTTACAATATTTATTCTTTACGATGAAGCCATGATCACCCTTAAAGGTATACAATATTTGGTTTGTGTCTATTCTAAAGTTATACATATTCAATAATAAAAAGACATGAGTTGATGAAGGTGATATGTCGCATTTTTGAGATTTTGTGTTTTTTTGCATAGATGAGCTTGAAATGTCGATGACTACAGACTAATGGCCTTAAACCGTCGATTTAAGGCTTATTTTTCAAAATTATATGTTGAAAAAGGTGTTATGTACAGTTAACTTTGAAAATGGCACTGGATGAAAGAGATATGGGCCCATATCACCCTTTTACAGATAAATAAAGTAAAGACTTTATTTTTCTTTCGTGGAAGAAAGTGATATGTACGTACATAGCACCTTCTTCCACTCAGCTTACGATGGTTGAAAGACGCGATGTCACTTTTTCATGAATTAAGGTGTTATGTGACATGCATATCACATTCATTTATTCACGACATTTAGTTATTTTGATTCTCATTCGGTCACATTATCGCGCATGTTTAGGGTTCCGTACCCGAAGGGTAAAAACGGGACCCTGTTTCTAAGACTTCGCTGTCTATTTGTCTGTCACCAGGCTGTATCCCAAGAACCGCGATAGCTAGACAGTTGAAATTTTGAGAAATTATGTATTTAATTTACTAAAAAATATATAGCAATTATTTAAGGGGGGCTCCCATACAACAAACGTGAATTGTTTGCTCTTTTTTGCTCGATATTAATGAAAACAACAGGCAGGCACATGAAAATGATACGGAACATTTTGTGCGCGAGTCCGGTTCGCACTTGGCCGGTTTTTTTAATAATGCATAGTGTAACTAAAAAATATTGTTAAAATACTGCTGATGGTCACCCAGTAACGGAAAAAAAACTAGAATCCATGATGATTCCAAGGATAAGCTTAAAAAAACATGGTCTTAAGTGTTAGTTTCTTTATACTAACACCTTGTAGCAGTTTCACCCACCTAACTTCCGTTCCCTTAGGAACTACTTAATTAAATATATTGAACTTAACTTATTGAACTTAAGTGAACATACACTTTCTAGGCAAGCGTGTATCATCTTAGGCCTTATCTTCGCCTTCCATCAAGCGAGATAATGGTCAAACGTAAGCCTATATATAGTAAAAAGAAAAAAAAAATATATTTAATGAAGACGTGAGTGGATGAAGGTGATAAGTCACAAAATCATAATTTCGAGTAAATCGAGTTTAAAGTTTCACTTTTATTTTTTTAAATAAGTCGCTACGAAACAGATTTTTAAATTAAACTATGATGCCAAGTTGTGTAAACAACCTGAAATATTAATGGTACGAAAGCAATTAAACAAATAAATATTTTTTATTATATAATTTCTAAAAAAACTACACATAACTCCTTCTTCCATAAACAAAAGACAACTTTTCTGCACTTTTAGTTAGGTATTAAAGTAAGAATGTAAGTTGTACTGTCTTAATTATAATATAAATATTATATTTTACTTTACTTATATAATATTATATTGTTTTAGACACTATTTGGTATATACCACACATGTTCGAAATTTCTTTAGTGATTCCTTAAGTTTTTTACGTTATACTTATTAGCGTTACTGCGTATTTCTGAGGTGTTTTTCCGATTTGTTTTGGTTTTTGCATATTAATATCTCAGAATCTTCACGTTCGTGTTGGTTACTAGTAGAAAGAATAATTAATTTTGCCTTGTACTGCTTGCTCACTATGTAAGTGATGCCTAGACCATTTGGCCACAATGGAACCCAACCGGTCGTTGAAATTTATCAACCTCTTTATAACACGTCTAACACGGTAACACGTAGATCAGATGCCATCTATCGATAATACTTAACAAGACAAATATGTCCAAAGTTGCATTTGGAATTAAATTTTTATACGATGACACCGCCCGTATTTACATTTTAAAAATGTTGATTATTTTGAATTGAGCTTAATATATTTACACTACCGACAGGATTCTAACCTGCGTCTTATGTATAGCCACTAATGCCTTAACCATTCGGTCATGCTAGAACATTCCTTTGGGTAGTGATGGTATTTTATTTGCGGAAAGCCTTTCGTTCTTGTAATGTAAGTGAGCAAGCAGTACAAGGCAAAATTAATTATTCTTTCTACTAGTAACCAACACGAACGTGAAGATTCTGAGATATTAATATGCAAAAACCAAAACAAATCGGAAAAACACCTCAGAAATACGCAGTAACGCTAATAAGTATAACGTAAAAAACTTAAGGAATCACTAAAGAAATTTCGAACATGTGTGGTATATACCAAATAGTGTCTAAAACAATATAATATTATATAAGTAAAGTAAAATATAATATTTATATTATAATTAAGACAGTACAACTTACATTCTTACTTTAATACCTAACTAAAAGTGCAGAAAAGTTGTCTTTTGTTTATGGAAGAAGGAGTTATGTGTAGTTTTTTTAGAAATTATATAATAAAAAATATTTATTTGTTTAATTGCTTTCGTACCATTAATATTTCAGGCTGTTTACACAACTTGGCATCATAGTTTAATTTAAAAATCTGTTTCGTAGCGACTTATTTAAAAAAATAAAAGTGAAACTTTAAACTCGATTTACTCGAAATTATGATTTTGTGACTTATCACCTTCATCCACTCACGTCTTCTTATATAAATACATCGTCTTATGATTTCGTGTTTATTTGATTGTCTGAGAGGTTGCAAGCATATGCATAGTTTTAGATCTGAAATAACTCTTATTGATAATGGTATCGGTCAGGGCGCTCAGGGAATTACTGAAATGTTGCGAGTCCTATGTTCATGCGCATGGCTTATTGTATAATGTCGCAAAAAGTGAGTTCTTGGTATTTAAGGCGGTCGGTGATAAATGCCCTGAATCCGTGCCCGCAATTAAACTTAACGGTAACGAACTACAACGGGTTTTTCAGTTTAAGTACTTAGGGCATTACCTGACCGACGACCTTAAGGATCAGGTGGACATTGAGAGGGAACGTAGGGCGCTGGCAGTTCGATGTAACATGTTGGTACGTAGGTTTGCACGTTGTAGCAAGCCAGTTAAGATAACACTTTTTAAAGCTTATTGTCAAGTGTTTTACACGTGCAGCCTGTGGACCAATTACACGCAGCGGACTCTCAGCGCCCTGCGGGTCCAATACAATAACGGATTTAGGATGTTGATGGGGCTGCCCCGATTCTGCAGTGCATCCAATATGTTCACCCAGGCACACGTTGATGGCTTCCACGCCATAATCAGACAGAAATCTGCCTCATTGCTCTGCAGAATGCGGGCCAGCTCCAACTCCATCCTGAAAACCGTGGCATGGAGGTACGAATCTCCATTACTATATGATGTTGTTCGTAGGTGCATCACGAGCAATAAGCTCGTCTCTAAATAGTTGTTCGCAGGTGCATCATGAACAAAAATAAGTATTTTTATGTACGAAATAGATTAGTATTTACTAACATAGATGTAGGTTTTTATTGTACTAACCGCCTATGGATGCCGCTGGTCCGAGATAATTTTTTTTTTTTTTTTTTTTTTTTTATTATGTGTCGCAATATAGACCACACTCTGATGTAACAAATGCGTCTTTGTCTCAAGGAGCAGTTCTAAGCATAGCTCGAGTGCAGTAGAAGTATTCTTTATTAGTTTCCTGCGAGCGGTTTTACCTGCGTAACTTCCGTTCCCATGGTTTCCGAACTTTAATATTAATATTGAATAGCCTAAAGCCTACCTCAATAAGTGGGCAATCTGAAACTGTAGATTTCTAATCGAACTAAGTAGTAGCTCTTAGGAACAGCGCGAAGGAAACAAATAGTTAGTTAGTTTGCTTGAACGCGCTAATCCTAAGAGCTCTGAGTTATATATTAGTCTAGATTAATATAGATATGACAAAAGCATTGGCCGGATTGCCTAGTGAAGGTACCCGGCCCTCGTGGTATGAGTAGCATACCACCGCTATGGAGAGGGCGGGTCCCACCGCCGCCACCCACCGCCAGCGCGGTAACGCCGGTAACGCTGCAGCGGCGGTGGAAATGCGTATATGCATTTCAGATTTCAAATGAGAAACAGTTTTTAAAAACTTTACTTTACTTTTAAGCTTAATCAAAATCGTCATACGTGTCACAAGCAACCGCTAGTTAGCTATATAATTAGACTAAAATGAGTTTCATTTGTTTTCTTATAGGAAGCATCGTAATAAGTATCCCTTGATTGTACACTTACATTTAAATACAGGAAACAATTGAAGGAGTTGTCATCCGAATAAAGACTTTAAACAGTGTTTGTAAAGTATTTTATTGAATAACGTCTACTACCTTGGCATCTTAAAAGCCTTGATGGCAGTGCCAAACGTGATCCTAATACGAATGTTCTGGTTTTAAACATCATCTTATTTTGTTACGTTTACGTTTTGTTGTAAGAAAAACAGCGGAACTGTGATTAGGTATACACTAGTTTTGTCACCACTGTGACTGTGCCAATGATACGGCACAGCACACGGTGGTGGAGTGTCCGGCGTGGGCCAACGAGCGAGAGGAGCTCGTTGGCGTAGTGGGAGACGACCTCTCGCTGCCGACCATCATTTCGAAGATGGTCCAAAGCGAGAAGTCGTGGGAGGCGGTTGCCTTCTTCTGTAGACAAGTAATGTCACAAAAGGAGGCCGCGGAGCAGGAGAGGGAAGTAGATCCCTCCGCCCACCCGCTTCGCAGATGGCGTGTTGGCCGTCGGCCCGCCGCCTACCGCCCTAGGCTCGGCTTCGGGGAGTGGGGGACATGGGCCCCGCTCCCTTCGAGGCTGACCCATGAGGAGTAGGGACGCCTCTTTACTCCGGGCGTCCCTATAATTGGGCAAATGGGCCACTGAAAGTGTGGCCCCGGAGATCCCGCGGTACCATATTGGCCGCGGGTGCCGTCGGACGGCCGGATTGCTCATGCGTACCCGCCCGGCCCCCGCCAACGGCGGTTCGAAGGAGTGTCCGGGAGGTTTTAGTAGTGTAGGTTCCTCTCCTCGTGGTATGAGTTTAGCATACCACGCTATGGAGAGGGCGAGTCCCACATATCCCACCGCCAGCGCGCGAATACGCTGCAGCGGTAAGAATACGTAAATGCAATTCCCCGAGGACAACAAAAAAAAAACGGTTTACACTAGTTTACCCACGCGTCTTCACCTGTGTAATTCCTTCGGGAACCTGTTTATTAATGCTTGTCTACGGTGCGCGGCTAAATCCGCTTAGCTTCCTTTTCCGTGGGAGAGAATAACGTAAGATTATTTAAGCGACCGTAGCCCCATTGGCTAGGGCGTCGGACTTGCGATCTTGAGGTCTACTTGTGACACTAGCATTTGAGCTTAGCACTATGGGTTAACAAGAATACTAGTAGACTGCAAAACTCTGCTAGTAGCTATATTTAAAAAATAGATAGATTAGATTGTAGATTTGATCGTTTGTTAAATAAGGCTCCGAAACTAATGGCCCGATTTCAAAAATTCTTTTACCATTATGCTGCGATATTTGGAATTAACATAGGCTAAATTTGATGACGAATTTCCCGCGGGAACGGGCGTATTTAATAAATGAATTACTACAAGTATTGTATCTATACGAAACTAAAGCAAAACTTTTTAAATAATATAAAACTCATTTCAAGTTCTCGTCTTATCTTATAACGCGGTTTTTAAAGTGAAATCACGTCATAGCACATCAAATTTAATTACTTCAGATCTCTACTCTTTTTCCATATTAAACAGTTTTTGCTTTGAATTTCATACAGGGTGAAAAGTCATTTTTAATGTCACGACACGATGTCGTGTCGCATTGTGAGATGAATATTTTTTTTGCATCGTATCAAAATGAAGGAATTAGAAGAAATTTATAGACCCATAGCAAGGTAATGCTTAAAACAATTAGCAATTAAACACTAAACAGATATAAATAATTAATAGTTCGATTTTTGAATGTTAACGAAAAAAATTGACAAGTCAGCTAACATAATATTGTAGAACACTTTAAATTCACAGTGGTATGCAAGAACAATACTTGACTTTTAATCTTAAGTAAGTAGTGCATCACATTCCCATTCCCAAGTAAACTCACAGTCTCAAGTAATGTTCTTTCATACGAGAGGCAATGTATATTCATATATTGACTTCCGTTTGCAAGAACAACACGTATCTTTATATCTTATATATAAAATTCTCGTGTCACAATGTTCGTTCCCGTACTCCTCCGAAACGGCTTGACCGATTCTCATGAAATTTTGTGAGCATATTGAGTAGGTCTGAGAATCGGCCAACATCTATTTGCCGGGTCAGCTAGTTTAATATAAAAATAATATATGACATAGGTTGGCCTACTATTAGAGCTAAAACTCCGTTTAATGGGCGCTCGCGAAATGCATTCGTCATCGAGCTTTTTTGCGTGGGTTCGATCCCTACACCAAAAAGAGATTTAAAACCAACTAGTTAGACTACCCTCCGTTCCTTAGATAGTAGGTTAAGCAGTAAGTTCCAACTCCCAACTGTCATAATCATATACCAGGTAACGAGCAGTTGCGTTTACCAGTGTATAAAATATACCGTAGATAATTCTGCGATCACCAACCCGCCAACCAAGCGTGGTAACTATGACAAAAGCCTCCCTATAGAGGAGGCGTGTTCAGCGATGGACAGTGTACGGGCTAATTTTAACTCCAGCCATAACAAGCGACGAACCGACACCTTAACGATATTGTATCGGATATTATAAACCCGCCATCTCGCGCTACGCTGTGAAAATTAATAAACTCTTGAAACCAGTCGATAGTGAATAATTCAGTGATGGTAATTTTATAAAATTGGTGTTTTATAATAAGCGCTCTTTATAAACAACTAATAAAAAAAAGGAAATATGATTTTAATATGGATTGGTTGTTAAAGGAAAATATGACGATTTATATCGCCTTTAAACCATTGGAGAGAATTTTTCTAAGACTTGGTAATATTTCGATGAATGTTGGAGGACGTAAGAACACTACTTTCATATAACCAGCTGACTTCCAACCTTAGCCTGTATAGATAACAAATCTGCTTTTGAAAGATCATATATTTTTACTAGCTTGTGCGCTTCTCTGGATTGGTTCTCCGCTCCTATTGATTTTAGTGTGAAGATATCTATAGCCTACCTCAATAAACGGGCTATCTAACATTGAAATAAGCTTTTAGAAGTTCTTGAGATTAGCGCGTTCAAGCAAACGAACAAACAAACTCGCTCCTCGAGGTAGGCGCTGACGGTCTTAATTATTAATTAGTTAAAAACTTAAAATGTAAAAATATTCAGACAAAATGTTATTCTTTTTCTAATTCCTTTTTATTACGTCACCAATTACAATGTCATCATTACTATTCAGTGCTGTAAGGTCATATTATGTGTTATCATAAAAAAAAACATTTATTATGTATACAATTCACCGCTACAAAGTTAGCTAGTAAGCTAGAACAACAGAAGATTAACATAGGCTATTTTCCGCAGGAGAACGAAGGTCGCTGACATAGCTCAACGGATAAGCAAGTTGAAGTGGCAATGGGCAGGACATATAGCTCGAAGAACTGACGGCAAATGGAGCGGAAAGGTTCTCGAGTGGAGACCACTAACTGGCAAGCGCAGCGTGGGACGACCGCCTGCACGCTGGACCGACCTCACAAAAGTTTCAGGGAGTCAGTGGATGCAGGCTGCTAGCTTTTCTGCTGCTAGATTCCCGCTGGAAATCCATGGGGGAGACCTATGTTCAGCAGTGGACGACAACAGGCTGATGATGATGAAAGACTCTATTTAATTATGAAGTTCCCATTAAAAACCGCAAGCGGGAAGCAAGTATTTGACAAAAAAAAAGCACATCATATTTTATTCTTTGTTGCTCAAAATCCATTAACGAATAAGTACGTTCTTAGTGAAAATATACCCAGATATACATAAAAGTAGACACATAATAGCGGACGCAATTAGCCTTGGCAATCACTTAGGCAGAATGGACAAACATCGTTCTACATAAGTATCAGTATCAACCTCGCTCTGATTCGGTCACTAGGTGATGTCTACAAGTTACTTTGTTGTTGTTTGTGCACGCTGTTTTACTAATATCCCGTTCTTGTGTTCCAAAATGGTGCAACTGAACTATCGGGTCCCGGTCGCGTGACAGACAGGTGTATATGCTAACTCATGGATCGATATCATTGGAATTCCTCCGTTTTTACCTTGAATTTTGGTAAACTAATTGATTTATTATGATTGTAAATACAATATAGTACATGTATTATTTTGGTTTAATATGTCGTTACATAAATAACACACAATTGAGAATAGGTTACTATGTATTTTTATAATCGGATTACAGATCTTGTAGTTCCGAAGATTAGTGCGGGAGCATGTGCAAAGAAAATTAGGGATTTACCTAAATTTTTCAGTCGCTAAATAAGCGATTAGGCTAAGCTATAATAAAATAAAATATTTCAGTGTGCAAAACTTCATACGCTTTCGTCCACTCCATTTTTATAAAAACAAAACTTTTGTACCCCAAGTTTTGTTAAACTTTTTAATATATCAATACCTGAGAATTGTAGACTTCGGCCAAATGAAATTAAGAGAAATAACTTGATAAACTAGTTGAAAGGCACCCAGTTATAATAGCCAGAACAAGTACATTCAATATTCAGTATGTTGTTGTTGTCTACAGTACCTCAAGACATGCAATGATCATCTACAGGTGTCTGATTGTGGTTCCATCCAATATGCTGTAACAATTATATCCCCAAAGTGGTTTAAGCTTATGTAGAAGCATACTGCGTATTACAACCACTATAAATTGTAGGCGACTACATAACGAATGAACTCCGTTGCCTAATGGTATTATAAGTCCTGCGTGAAGTTGGAGGCCATGAGTTCCATTTCCACGTGGGACAATGGAAGCTAGTGAAAATACGCAGGATAAACTTACTAGTTCATTTAACTGCTATTCTGATAATAAAATAAATAAATTCAATCTTGTAGGAAGAATGAGCAAGCTATTTGATTCTAGCACGGTCTGACAACCTCCGTAGCGTAGCGGTATTAGGCTCGCTTCAAATCTCGGAGGTCATGGATTCGATCCCCATTTCGGACAAGAAATCTTTGTAAAAGATGTAATGGTAGCACTAAAGCGCGTTCGTCGAGATACTTATGGTCCGTCTCAATAATAACATACTCAAAGGACAGAACTTAGATTCAATCATAGATATCAAATAATATTATATTTTTATACCTGGCAGCTTTTAGGCTAAAGCTATGTAAACTTGTAATAAGTAACAATAACCAAATGTTTTGACTATATTCAAACACCTGTAATAGGTTTACGTGAATAAAAACTTTTTTATTTTATGTATTTATTTTATTTTATTTGTTTAGATTCTAAGATTTATCTCCGGGTCTGGTCTCGATTTTTATAACATCATCTGTAACAATCGTATACCAGTAAACGAGCAGCAGCGTTTCCTTGTGTGTTGCAACATAATACTGCGGTCAACAACCCGGCTGCCAAGCACAGTGACTATGGCGACACCAGCTTCGAGAGGCCCATGGAACTGAGAGAACTCATGGAGAAGTTTGTTTTCTTTAATTTGTAAAGATAACACCTGTACCAGGAAAATATATCTTGTGTCGCGAGGTACTTCAAAAAGCACACTCAGACTCAGGACAATTTTTCGTTCACTCAAATGATTGAATCAGAACACCTGGTTTCAGAAGCCACTGCCGTAATCACAGAGCGACCGGTAGCTCAGTGGTTTAAAAAAAACATTAAACAAATTTTTATTTTTACACAAAGATTTCTTGTCCGGAGCGTAAATCGAACTCACGTCCTTTAAGGTTTAAGATTAAGACGAGCTTTACATGAAGGTTTAAGGTGGAATTAATAAATAACTACATGATTACTACAAATCATGAAGTTATTTGTATTCAAATCAAATACAACTCACGCTATTTATAAGCAAAACACTTACTTCACAATTTACCAACTGTTTTTACTCAATATTATTATTCAAAAACGTAAGAAGCTCAATTCCCTATGGGTGACCCACAAGTTATTTGTTTAGAATATTTGCTCCATCACTTTATTTATATGTCTGTTTATTTGTAAAAAGGTCGGAGAATTATCTAGTAAAATGCTGATACGTTTCCGGTACGCTGTTTACTACACGCTCAATAGCTTCAGTAGGTCAACCGTGTATTACATGTAAGGCTGCGACTACGAATTCTGCGTCCTGCGGAGACGCGAAGAGCGATTTAGTGGCGTGGATGCAGATTTTATTACTGACATGCGGGCGCAGCGTGACTCAGCTGACGTACATCTCTTGTGCGATTTTCGCCGCACCATTACCGCCCCACAGACTTCGTGCATCGTTTTAATTAAACAATATTAACGAGTATTTATGTAAAACATACGACAACGCATTTGGCTCGCTTTAAATCTCGGAGGGGGTTCGATCCCCACGCTGGACAGGAAATCTTTGTGTAAATTCTAAAATATCTTTCCGGGTCTGGTTGGTTGAGGGACTACCCTCCGTGCCTCGGAGAGCACGTTAAGCCGTTGGTCCCGATTGTTATAACATCATCTATAATAATCGTATATCAAGGAACGGGCAGCAGCGTTGCCTTGTGTGGTACAACATAATACTACGTTCACCAATCCACCTGCCAAGCGGTGACTATGGTAAATATCCTCCGCGGGAAGGAGGCCCATGTCCAACAGTGGACGTTATACGGGCTGATGATGTAAAACATGCCGTTACCGCCGTCGCTATGCAGAACGCTGAACTCGTGGTCGTGTTTTATGTCTTAGTAATTGCCTCGTGAACTCCCAAGATATTGGCTACATCTGTGTTTTGTGTCAGTCAAGCTCTTGTTAAATACAGACAGTTGGACTACATACACTTAATAAGAATAGGTACATTCTTAGTTCTGGTATGTTATTCTACATCGCTATTATTTGTTGGCTTTAATCTTGTTAGTTCTGGTATCAATTGGTAATTTTAAGTTTAAGTTTAACTTTAAAGTTTTTTTTGTTATGTATGTAAATCGAAAGGACGGAAGTTATAAGTTTATTGCAACGCGTTATGCTTAACCCAATTATACATATGTTAACAGACATATTAGTGAATATTTTTGTAGTGTGGTTTGTGCAGTATCGGGTACAA
The DNA here is from genome assembly GCA_947037095.2 of Nycteola revayana. Lineage (NCBI taxonomy): Eukaryota > Metazoa > Arthropoda > Insecta > Lepidoptera > Nolidae > Nycteola > Nycteola revayana. The sequence continues at coordinate 17,562,616 of OX344847.2, read as the reverse complement.
CTGTAAATAAACTGTTGATCACATGGCGAAATGAGCTTTGCAATACAAGATAATCTAAGTTGTAAGAACGGGCGCCCGTAACAGTGGTTCAATTTAACAACATTTTATCTATTAGTCATCTTCATCATCATCATCAGCCCGTATAACGGCCACTGCTAAACGTGGGCCTCCTCCTGAAGGAGGGTATTTGCCATAGTCATCGCTTGGCAGGCGGGTTGGTGACCGTAGTATAATGTTGTACCACACAAGGAAACTTTGCTGCCCGTTCCTTTATATATATGTATATACGATTATTATAGATGATGTTATATTAATCGGGAACAACGGCTTAATGTGCTTTCTGAGGCACGGAGTGTAGACCCTCAACCAACCAGACCCAGAAAGCAAGACCTCCGAGGTTTAAAGCGAGCTAAAGACCGATACGCTACAGAGGTTGTCATATTAGTACATATGTATTATTTGTAAGTACTACGAATCATTAATAATTTCATTGCGCACCGACTGACTATTTTTAAAAATTATTGAGAATAATACAAAGTTAATTGCCTTTGGATACAAATAAAAAAACAAAACAAGGTTAAAACACCTAGCAATAAGCAACTAAAGTAAGTAAACACTCTCAAATTAATAAACCGAACATTAAAGAAAAACTTACCTATTACGCCCAATTTAATACTAAATAATAATAGATCACACATATTTAGGAAAAATAAACCATATTGTGAAGACATAGAATTGAAAATATAAATTAATTATGTGAACGAAACGCTGTTGTATCATTATGGAAAATAAAAGAGATTTTAAGTTAATACAACCAATTACGGAGTAGAGTCGATGTTAAAAATAATATATTATATTCTTGTTTATAAGCTCTGAGTACTTCAGTTAACAAGGCAGGTAAAATATTCAAGTATTGAATCTGAATTGATTTAGGTATTTTCATTTAATACTGATATTTTATTAAATTATATAAGCGGCCAATGGCTATGGCGTCAGACTTGTGATCTTGTGGTTGCCGGTTCGAGCCCCACCCATTGCACTACCGACGTGAATCCACTCGTGACACAAGCATTTTAGCTTAGCACGGGGGGTTAACAAGAGTACTAGTAGACTGCAAAAGGTCTGCTAGTAATCTTATGAAGAAAAAACGAAACGGTACTTTTGATATATGTACAGAAGTTATATAATAATTATTGGAACGAAGTTCCTTACGGCAGGCTTGGAGGAGATAGGGATTTTGCTGCGCGACCGAACTGAAAAAAATGTGATAGTAAAACCGTAAGAAAAAGTCCGTGGAATAAAACCGTTAAATGAGACCGAACGTTGCCGAACCTTCCCGAGGCGGGCCGACGGACGCGCGACGGCGAGCGAGACTCGGTCGAGTGTCGAGCCCCGACGGAGCTTTTGAACTTTAAAGACTTGCAAGTATTTCAGGTCGGCACCTGGTGTACGTACTTAGCCGAAGGAACTTCGTTCCTACCTGGTGTCCCACGACACTACCATAGTTTTTTATGTCCAACTTTTTCGATATTTGTATTGTCCGATCGTATCTTATATATATAAGTAGTAGTATAAGTATATTTTACAATAACCTGCTACTGGTTAAAAAAATAAAACCTTTTAATACATTTGTGCCATGCTATTTAACCACGCAGGAAGTGCTTGAAGACTATATGTGTGTATCGATGTCACGAAAGTTGAATGAACTGATCATTCAACTTTCGTGACATCGATACAGTTTACTGTTAAAATAAGGTTGTACTACCATGTATCCACTAAGAACTAACCAACATCTAACTTAGAAAGGTTGATCAACGTTGACAGCCGTCAACCCAGGATTCATCATCTTCCTGCCTTACTCCCATTATTTGGGTTCGGCGCAATATGTCATCCTCTTCCATTTTGCCCTATAAGACGTCTCTTCCATACTCACACCTTTCTTAGACATGTCATCTTTGACACAGTCCCATCCATCTTTTTTTTGGCCGTCCTTTTCCAACATATCCTTTCAAATCAACATAGCCGTCAACCCAGGATTAGCGAAATTTATTGAATAATCATTAAAGTTTATTTATCTACAATAGGCTCTGAAACTACTGGACCGATTTGAAAAATTCTTTCACCGTTGGAACGCTACACTATCCCTGGGTGGTATAGGCTATATTTAATTATAAGGTTCTTACGGAAACGGGAGTTACGCGGGCGAAACCGCGCGTGGGAAGCTAAATAATTAATATTTTCTTGATGAAGGATTGAGTTGTTGATAGGATTTCCATAATCAGTACCATCATATTTAGAACATTATTAACTTTAAATGTTGTATAATATTGTGTTATTATCACTGTATCTTATCTTTAGTCTGTCACCACTGCTGCTCACCATAGGTTTCTCTTGAAGCGGGTATAGGAGACGCCATTGTCCCCAGGCATTGATTGGTATCAAATGTTTAAAACAACAAACTAAGCAACCTGGGCAAGAGGGCGTCCCCTGTGGGACTCTGATCTTAGCTCAGAGTGGTCACTGGCAGGGAAATTGAGGGATTATGACTTTTAGTGGTTTGGGGGAATTTGTGCAACTGTCCCTAGCGACATTCTACGTTGCAGTTCGCAGGCCTCTCGGACTTCGGGTCTACGAGGGCATCGGAAGGTTGGTATCGTGGGTTTGACCCCACGCCGCACTAGAAGTCTTCATGTGAATTCTAAGATTTAATTCCAGGTCTGGTTGATGGACTACCCTCCGTGCCTCCAAAAGCACGATTAGCCGTTGGTCCCGATTGTTATAACACCATCTATAACAAGCATATATACCAGGGAACGGACAGCAGCGTTTCCCTGTGTGTCATTACATAATACTGCGATCACCAACCACCAGTCAAGCCTGGTGTCTATGAAAACCCCTCTTTCAAGAGAAGACCCATGTTCAACAGTGGACGTAATACAGGCTGATGATGATAACTCTATGTGTATCAATTAATACAAACTAAAATGATTTTACACAAAAAAATGTTGTGAATTGAACCCTCAAACCCCGAGAGATAATATCTTTATCTGTGTTAATAGTATCTACTAGCTATCGCCCGCTTATGTGTTAAAAAGCTGCATGTACATACCTATGTATTCTACAATAACGTGGCAGTATTGAGGTTACCCTCATTAGTCCGGCGGTAATGAGTTTAGTTAACGAGTGATGAGATGCATCGAGTCAAGAAAAAATGGTACTTACTAGAAATTTACATAAGAAATGTCCCTCTCCTCAAAGATCCCAGTATCCTTTGTTGTGCCGTTTTTATTGCGGATGCTTCGCGACGAAGAGCATACCGGAATTGGACCCAAGATCGTGTGGAAGAGCATGCGCAGTAGTCGATTTTATGTGAGAACTCTCCCAATCCCTCAAACGCTTAACGGCTGAATTATATTAGTACAAGGACAGTGTATTGTAACAACTGCAAATACAGGGTCAAACTGTGACAAAACGGTTGGTTCCCTATTGTATGCGATCAGTTAACATTACGTACCTACTTATCTTCTTCGCTAAACATCGCTATGATTTTTAGAGTTCAGAAGCATAAGGTCGGATATTCCATTATGCGTCAGAATTAATTGTCGTATGCGACTTTATCGTAAACTGGCACTTACGACCAAATGCTTCTGAAGTAAATAGTTCATCCATCCTTTTGTTTCTGAGATCTACATTTTCCATATTTTGGAAGAACAAACGTAGATAGTCCATGAGGCTTTTGTGGGGTTTAGAGGCGAATAGGTCTTTATAAATGTTTTCTTTATTCTATTCAGTTCGAAGGGTTTCGTGACTAGTCCAGGCATATTAGGATTTCACCTCGGAATGAGAGATAGTCGGCTATAAACTTGTATAAACCTTTATTTTGGTCCCCTAAAACTTGTTTTAAAACCTACCTATCGTTGGGAGTCCGAGTCTCCAAATATCCCTGCCCAAGATATAAAAATAATGTCGAATAAAACATTGTAGAGAATTTAATCTTCTACAATATTTACATATATATGTATATATAAATAGCATAAAACCCATGGGAAACGAGATATTTGCAATAAATGTGTTAAAAATCGATTTTTTGACTTTTGACCATGGGATATCTGACGACGCGGACACCCTACGATAAACGACCAAAATATAGGTTTATACAAGTTTATACCCGACTATCATTCGTTCCGAGATTTTTGCCATTATTTGACTAATGTTCCTGGACTAGACATTGAGAAAATGGGTACTGTCCTTAAATCAGGTCACCGTGTCCAAAAATCGGTCAGAAGGACATCACGTACCACAACTTAAGCTATTGTACGATATAACTTTGCTCGAAACACGCTAAAAACTTCTTTAACTTTCCTTTAGCCTCAACTTAGCACCATTTCAAGTTAGTTCTCTTACACAAATAGTTTAACTAGTTTCTTGTTGGTGGTTTAATTATTTTATTAGAGTTAATGTTTCAGTTCTATTCACAAAGTTCTTAATAAATATTTTGTTACTCGCAAAAGTGTGAGAAAAATTATTCTCGCACAATTATTTTAGCTGAATAACTTCTATGGATTCATCATGCTGAACATGGGCCTCCTCTTATCAGACCTTGGCAAACCAGGATCGTAGAGGGATATTGCCATAATCACCACGCTTGGCGGACGGATTGGTGATCGCAGTAAGATGTAAACGTTGAGCTAATAGATGCTGCTGCCTATCTATCAGCCATATGTCCCTTAGTCGCCTTTTACGACACCCATGGGAGGACATGGGTGGTCTATTCTAAGCCGGACACCACACAGCTCCTTCTATGGATTACAACTGTAAAACCGAATACTTTTTTATATGAAAGCCCTTTTTTATATTATCTCAACTGTGTGTATTAATATATTTAGTAGTTAATTAAAATGTGGTATATTTTAATTAACTACTTTTTTTTATTTTGCAAATCAAAATATAATAAAATTATGTTACCATGCCCTTATAATCATACTAATTTAGCTACCATTATGGACAAATTTAGTTTTGACATTCAACCGGAACCCGTGTCATAAACTTAGGAACTGCTGCCCAAACTTTGATTGCGCGATTTATAACTGTTACCCACGTTAAATGACGACAGGTAAACAAGTTTACTGACGGTAAATATATTTCTTAAATATATCTACTTAAATTATTGATAATACTAAACTCAAACTCAAATATTTTAATGCATTCCATGTGTAGGTACATCATAAGGTGTTACAGATAATATCAATTTTTTAGATCCAACATGGACCCTGTCGGGCACAGCAAAAATAGAAGAGAGGAAGTAGGGCCATTTGTAGCCATTTTAACCATTTTTTTTTTTTACTAATTGAAAATCACATTACGGAGGAAAAACCAAGGGGTGGTTTTTCCTCCGTAATGTGATTTAGTATACGTTCGTATCCTTCTTCACTCTCTTTACTCGTGATGCCTCTTATCTGGAAAATAGCTGGACGCGCCGCATCTCAAAGAAATGTCGTGTATAATTAGGCGCACTGTCAAGAGTGTAAAACTAAGAAGAAGATCATTTAGCAAGAACTCAGCAGACAAGGGTCTTCTTAAAGATTTTTATCCAAATGGAATGAATTACGATGATGATCACATCAATAACATCAATATTTTAAACTCTGTTGTCTTGTAGGTAATAAAGTTCAATACCAATGAATTTTAAACATGCCTACTGTTTGGTAAAAGTTAAACATAGTTTCTAATACGTGCACTCGAATCATAATATAATAATCATATATTTTGTAAGAATTACACACGCATATGTGACTTATATGTTAAAATGCACGAATCAAAGCCATGCAACTTTTCACTCTTACATACAAAAAAATACAAAGACTCATTGGTACACATGAATTTTGCAGTAGGTGTCTACTGTTTTATTTTTTATAGAAATAAGTTTTACACGTCAACACACACTACTTTTACATACATCCATAAGCTCACGCCTGTTTCCCAGCGGGGTAGGCAGACACAATGGACCTCCACTTGCTACGATCCCTATGTTATGAGAGTGAATGAAGCGAAAGATGTGTTCTTTCGCTTCATTCACTCTCATAACATTCTTCATACTAGCACGTCGGTTTAGGGTGGATCTTATTTGATCTTTTGCAAGGATGTCTCCGATTTGGTCAGAGAACGTTTGTCGAGGTCTTCCCCTTCTGACTGTACCACTCACACTCGCCACTACTTTGACAAGCTGTTGTAAATAATCAAAACAATAATGATTACTGAGTAATATAGTCAATAACATTTCATATATACGCGAATTACTTGTAAATAGACTTCAAAGTTTATATAGAAGAAGAATAATAAAGTGTATTAATTAATTTACTTTACCGAGTTCATAAATTAAGAGTACAGGGAATGTACAAATGAAAAGATTTTGAAAACAATGCAATTAAAAGTTAGGAAGCATGTTGTTTTTATTGAGATTATCGTTTCGGTCATAAACAAAAACGTTTTTCCACGCCATGATCTGTTGTTGCTTGTATTTTAAGTTTGTGATTGGGTATTTAAATACTATAGATAAAGATATGTTTTCAATAAAACATAGACAAAATAAAATTGTGACATTGCTTGTTCTTTGCATGTATCCTTCAAATAGGCATGAAGACTAAAAAAATATATTTAGTCCGTTAGTTCGATTACTACAAAACAATAAAAAATACAAAGATACAGAGCAAATATCTAACTATAAAGTTCAAGAGAGGGGGGCTTGTGACGTCACTATTAGGTTACAATGTATCTAGAAGTAAAGATACATTTTCAACGCGCTGTATTATCGTAATTTGTTGTTTGGGGAACGAAAAAAAAATACGTGTCCAATATTTTTTGGTAATCTAACTGACGGAATAAATAGTATTTATTTGAAAGAAAGAAAGAAGAAAGAAAAAACATTTAATTCAGCAAAACACACAAGATATTATATATAACACTAGCTTTCCGCGCGCGGTTTCACCCGCGTAACTCCCGTTCCCATAAAAACTTTATAATAAAATATAGCCTCGACAAATGGGCTATCTAACATTGAAAGAATTTTTCAAATCGGACCAGTAGTTGCTGAGATTAGCGCGTTCAAGCAAACAAACTTTTCAGCTTTATCTATTACGGCAAATAACTCTTTATTAGGTACCAATTCCGTGCGTATTTATACTCGTGATAATTTCTCAACGAAATGTCCGGTTGGAATAAAACAAAAAGTATTTTACTTCTACATAAATACCTTTAATAACATAATGCTTAATTTGGATAAGGATTAATATAACGATATACGGGTAATATTAAAATAAATTGTACAGTCACCAAAAAGAAACGAAAATGAATTTCGTTACAAAAATGAAAAGTGTTACACAAAGGAAACCAAAAGGAACTAATAAGACAATTTCACACTATGAACAAAACAAAATAGATTTCAGTTTTTTTATTAACATTTATAATCATTCACATAGGTAATAACTGAACTAGATATAGCAACCTGGATAGGTTCATCTGAACTTTTAATAATAAAAAAACCACTCTTGATAAAAACAGTTCAGTAATAGTCTCATTTTCAGTTGTTGCCTCATCCGTTTTTTGACATTCAAATAACATTTTCTGTCGATAATTTTTTTTTTGAGTGCTGTTTTTTCTTTTGGATTTCTAGTTTCTTGTTCTGTTTTTAATGGTTTCTTTCAGTTTGTAGTAGGTTTTTAGGTAAAGTTTTCTTGATCTAGTTTTCTTTTCACGTTCTTTGAGATTCTTTTTCTGATTCTTTTTTAGCCTTCTCCAGTCTCTTCTTCCTTTATTTTGTTGCCTTTCTGGTAGTTTAGATATTTTAACATACCTGCACTTTACTCTTTCCAAGTTTCTTCTACGAATTTCTTCATATTTTTCAGAATCGTTTTGTTTTAGGCGTTCTCGGAAATTGCGTTGTCGTTCTGCAGGTGTCATGGGCATTTATTCTAGAACAAATATATATATATATATATTTTAAATCTCAGTTGTGAGTTTCGCACCTTAACCGATACACTATTTTAATAAACGTGAACCCACTCCAGCACAAGCATATTGTTGTATTTGTAGTAATCTGTTAAACTGTATAATTTAACTGTCCAATTAAGCTGTTCATTATTTAATCCAGATAGTAATTTGACAGGTGTAATGTTAAACTCGATACTAAAAAGAAAACACAAAAACACACGAAATGTTAAATTACTATCTGGGACTAAAAACGAACCTTAGAAAAAATATAGCAATATTTTCACATATTTTATATTAAGAACATTTTAATTTAATATTAAGAACATACACGTGCGTATTTTTTAGCAATATAATAGCACCCTTACTTCCTTTTTGTTAACTCATTTTTGTTATATTACAAAAAATTGTAACAAAGTGTAACGAAAAGGAATATAAAACATGTGTTGAATATAACCTCAAACGAATTAAAAATCAACAGACCTCCTTAGCTAAAATTGTTGTTTACTTTTGATTTGAGCGAGAATAATACAACATTTTAATGGTCTAATAGTAAATAAACAACTTACCAGGTGAGAAACAGATCAGCGAACAAAAGGAATGTCTTATAGTTGAAACAATTCACCACTGACTTAGGCACACTGCACTCAGAAAAACGCACGTTGCAAAACGGCCGACTGTCACTAGTTAGCGCTACGTGATTGGCTGCTAACAAAAATCGCAGTGCTGCCAATTCTACATTAAAAAAAAATCCGAATATTGGTGTTACAAAATACAATAACAAAAATGACAAAAATCGTGGACGCAGATTCGATATTAAATTAATTATCTATTTCTTTATTATTTTAAAGAAATAATGCAGGGTATGGATAGTCTTAATAATACTGAAGTTTATTTTTAGCTTGAATTGATGAAATATGTAGCACGCAAAAATTTTGAGTCTTTTTTGTTACGCACAAGTCCTCGAGGACATAATTATTTACATGGGAGAAATATGATATTCCCCAAAACAAAAATGTATATTTAAAAAACTTAATGCATTATTATACTGTGAAATTCATATTATTCATCCCTAATTCTGTATGTCTACGTATCATAACTTGTTTTATAAAATATACGCATTATTTCAATAGAACCTACTATGGACATTTCAGCATGTTAGAATGTACAATTATTTTTGATATTACCCATACATTTAACGTAGTTTCTTTCTTCAGACGATTTAATATTTTTTTATGAACATAAAAGCGGTTATTGTGACTAAACTATGATAGTTAGATATATGCTCTCGCGGACTTTTTTGTAGATCTTAATAAGACCTACAAACCCGTAGTACATCATTTTGTTCTATTGTCAATAGTTTTTGCAGCGCACGCATAAATAGGTTTTCGCTTTTACACCTTGGGTTACAAAAACGCAATTTTCTTACGGATCCCCAACTTTATTGAAAATAAAATATAGCCTATAACCTTCCTCGATAAATGGACTATCCAACACTGAAAGAATTTTTTAAATCGGACCAGTAGTCCCTGAGATTAGCGCGTTCAAACAAACAAACAAACAAACTCTGCAGCTTTATAATATTAGTATAGATTTATATTTACAAAACAATAAGACGCCTTGCTAGTTCTGCCGAAAAAGTCGCCACCTCTTTTTTAGTTTTCATGCTAATAATCAATTATTTTTTAGGTTTTATTTTGTGCAGTCAATGTACTTTTGATAAGTATTAATATATACCTATACTCAGTATATTATACTTTTTGCACCAAGGTTACTCGTTACTGGTAACACGTCTATGACAGAGATATATGAGAGTATTCTCTGTGATGTTCGTTCATTCGTACGAAATAAATCGCGTATTGGCGTGATATTTACTCGCCTGTATGTAAGGGGCTTACACTGTCTTTGTTATACTAAAATTGTATTTTGTAGCCTCTATTATATGTCAGTGAGTATAATATAATACAAATTTGAGTCTTTAATGTATTGAAGCATGCAATGATTCAGTTTTAAATTAAATATTATAAGATCACAGTGCAGAGCAGAATGTATTATTAACTAGCTTTCCATGCGCGAATTTACTCGCGTATCTCCCGTTCTCATAAGAACTTCATAATTATTGTCTATGAAGCCAATACACACAATAAAATATAAATTACTGCATTTTTGATCTAGCCATAATATCTTTTTCATTTCACCCAAGCATGGCTTCTTAACAGAGCTTGGCAAACCAGGTGTGTTGAGGGACATTGCCATAATCACCACTCTTGGCGATCTTGGATTGGTGATCGCAGTAAGATAGTAAGTAACCGTGCATGCTTTTCCATGCAACCGTCTCAACACTCGAGGACTTCTTTTCTCATCGATAATGTAATTTAAGTGTATTATTTTCTATAAGGAGGAGAATCTTCCCCAGTTAAGCAGCTCATTAAGCGTACTAACCGTATTATTTACCGCTCAAATGGAAAAAAATGGCTTATAATTTTAAAAGCTTTTATTTTTTCATTACTTAAGTAATATATTTACTAGCCAGCTTAATGTTGTACAATAAAATAATTGTGCATATTATAAATAATTGTAAATTAATTGATTTAATTAGCAGTAGAATCCGCGGCGCACGTAATTTTTTTTATTTTATTAGGAATAACAACAGTTTTTACAAATGTATTTAACATAAAATATATTATTAACTAATTAGACCAATTACAGGTATTTAGTTATTAATACGTCTTATATATAGTTACACTTGAGTATGTATCAGACACCAACACACTATGCGGCGCGGCGCGCGGTTGCGTTGCGAACAAAATTTCGTCGGTGATAATGCTATAATATCGCGTAGCTGATGACTGACAGTTGTTAATAAGGTATAATTTCATCTATCACGAAATATTTTCTTTGTTTGTGTTGTAAAGGAAAAAGTATCAATTTGCTACATGCAATCTTCAACCTTATTAACAACTATCAATTACGCTATATTGCATTATCACCGACGATTTTTTTACCCACTACATTCTACATAATATATTTTGTAGTACCTACCTATTGCGCTTCATGTGTAGCGCATCAAGCGCTAGTGTGTTTAACAACACACTGATGAACGAAATGATAATGATAAATATAGAACAATATTTAAAAATAAAACAGTTTTATTTTAAATTAAAAGCGATCATAATAATACTTATATCAATTTGCAAGTTCGTTTTATTGTACCGAAATCTAAATTAAACTGTTAATTATATTTCGCTTTCAAACATGGTGTTGAGCTACAATTTAATTTGTGAACAAATAATTAATTGTAATACACATTCCTTAATTCATTTCCATTATAGTAATGTAAATTCTTAAAAGGCGCGGTTTCTATCAAAAGTCTAAATGAAATAACTAAAATCCAAGCCACACATTACTTTCATACGCAAATGAAGTTCATTGTATGATAAAAATTAATTTTGCGCATAACAGAGCCATTCTAATTGAATTTCTTAAGGTTTCTTAAAGAATATTAGGCAATTTATTTACCTCGGTAAAGAATAATTTCTTTCGACAATGACATTGAAATCGAATTTCTACGCTTATTATCTCGTAGTAGGTGCTACGACGCGACGTCTACGACGTAATAATACGGAGCGGCGTAGCAGTGATTTCAATTTAAATTACAACTTTGTATTTTTCAGCGTATTTATTATACGTAATGCATCAATAAAAACGTAAATAAAGTATATAGATGAGCTTACACTGTATGCCCTGAGTTAACAGGCAATACTATTTTTACTAATTAAAAAAACATTAATTTATGGTCCCGAGACGTTTCACTTTCTGCCATTCTAACACTGATCACGTGACATGACTGAACCTAAGGTATCGCGGATCCAGCCCTCATAAAATGTTGTTTCCACAGCCTCACTCACTCACTCATAAACAATCATGCATTACTTTTGTATTCGAATATTTTATTTTTTTCCACGTATGCCTGAAGCGTTTGGGAATTAATAAAACATATAATTTAGGTATTATCATCGATTTCAAAGTTGCTTAGCATCCACCAGATAAGCTTAAGGTAGGATTGATCAGACCGATACATAAAAAAGGCAGCTACAATGAAACAAATAATTACAGACCAATTACAATACTATCCTGCATTGATAAAATAATTGAAAAGTACAACAAGAAATATAATTATGATTGAATGATTTTTTAGTAAGTAACTGCATTATTCACAATAAACAATTCGGATTCCAAAGAAATAAAAGTACAACGCAGTTGTTAACCTACTTTACAGACAAAATAAAGAAACTCCTAGATAAAAATAATAATGTCCTAGTAGTAATGGTTGATTTTAGTAAAGCATTTGACACACTAAATCATGAGACAATATACCAAAAATTAGAGCAGAGCGGTATACAGGGCCCGATGTTAAAACTGTTAAAAAGCTATCACACAAATAGGTACAACGCTGTGGCCATAGCAAACGAACAAAGTGACATGATTCAAACACAACAAGGCACGGCGCAAGGATCGATACTGTCAGCGACGGAGTCCTTGTTATATGTTAATGATATGTGCAACGTATTTCGACATAGGTACTTCCGTATATCAGTTCGCTGACGACACCTGTATCATAGCAGCAGACAAGGACATAAACAGAGCTCAAAGTATGATGCAGGTGGATATGAACCTATTGTGCAAATGGGCTCACGATCTCGGTTTAGCTATAAACTACAACAAAACTAAACTCATGTATATACACTCACCACATAATAAAAACAAATCAAATACCAAAAAATTATGGCACACGAGCAACAATGCATGCATCTTAAAAACAACAACAACACCAATGTACATGCTCCAATCTTGACATGGTGACAGAACATACTTTAACTTACCTTGAACTAAAAATAGATTACAAATTTAATTGGGGCCCACATGTCGACCAGGGGGCTGAGTCTGCTATTTTTTTAAGTATTGTGCCACCATAGTGCCAGCATGATATCATTATGCCAAAAACGGTAATCTACTAATCTCACTATGGTGTTGGCGCTGGAATGGCAGTCGGTGTTGCTACTGCAGAAAAAGGCCGTCAACTGAAGTAGCAGGGGAGATGATTAGGGAGATTGTAATGTTTATTTAGTTGATTTCAAAACTTATAAATGTATCATTTGTTATTATATTCAACTACGCCAATGTCATCATGGTCGTCGGACGGACGTCATAATGGTGTCACGATGACACCATTACGACGTCATTTGGATTAGTAGATTACCAAATAGGAAAAAAACCGACCATTGATCTGTCATTGACAGTTCATGGATAAGCCATTACGATAGTAGACTCGGGGCCCAGGTATGTTGCAAACTTAATGCTATATTGTCAAAATTGTGCATTCTTAAAAATAAAATTCCATATAGGACGCTAAGACTATTGTACATGTCATTGGCGGATTCTGTGATTGGTTATGGACTGGCGAGTTACGGACGAACATATAAATCATACCTTAGTTCAATATATAACTGCAACTAAGACTACTTAAAACTATTGTACCATTAAAAATAAAATATAAATATAAAGAAAATTATCATAAATTGTTTCACTACTGTAAAGTACTGAGTATATTTGATAAAGTGGATTTAGCTGTTTTAACACATTATAGTAATCTCATACTAAGCGAGACAAAAAGACCAGAGAATTTGCGCAATCTGTCATATCTTCCAATGTTTGATAAACCAAATTGTAATAACGAGTACGAGAAGAGGGTGTGGAAGTGTCTACTACCCGAAACATTAAAAAAGTTACCAAAATCACTAGTTGTTAAGATCTTAGACAAAAAAAAGTTAAAATAACAAATGTACTTAAACGGCACTTCAAAAACCAGTAATTTAATGTATTCTTTATAAAAAATGTACTAATTTTGCAACTCCTTAACTATAAAAAATCTTAGTTAAGTCAAGATTATACATAGTTAAGTAAGATATAATATATGCATGATTGTTCAAATAAACAGATTTTTATTATTATTATGTTGGTACATTTTACTGTCACGGGCCCATGGGGACCCGGTCATTTGAAAGGCATTCATGGGGCTGAAGCCGACATTGACGAGGCCTTTGGTACCTTTTAATATAAAAGTGAGATGGCTGTATCTATGAAGGTCTATCCACTGATATGCCATTGAGATATACCAATGGACAGTCCTCCACAGATACGAAACTATTGCCGGAAAGGAAGAAACTTGGTTTGGGCTATACGGATGGGATGTTAAATGTACTGGAATACTGGGCTATGGAGTGAGATCGGACATCTGCTTCGAAAACTCTCACATATTTTATATTGGCAGACGGTGACTCGCTGTCTGACGCTAACCAACTAGTTAGCTTCGGTGGCCCCCCTATCGAAGCCACAACCTGGCGGCCAGGGAGCAACACTATGTTAACAGCTAAGGTTGTCGAGAGGTGAGACTGTGGGGAGCAAGATCCTTGTACAGTCAAGTGCCCCCGGCGCGGCGTTATGACATTTTACACTTCCAACCTGGAGCAGACGTTCCGCTCTTGCAACTCCACTCTGACCGGCCAGTTAAGGCAAGCTCAGAGGCAGGGTATGTGTCACTGTGTGTATGTGTGTGTAGTGTGCATGTCTGTATATGTCCCCGGGAGATAGGGTCCGTGGTGTCGCCACTTACCAACAGCTCGCCACAAGCTGCCCTGCGGTGACTGCTTGCACTGGATAAACCAAGGGGTGATGGGGTCGTCACATCCCGACGTCTTTATTATTATCCATACAAACAATCTATTATAGTTTTAAATTACTCTGCAATCTAAGTAACAGTACATTAGAAATGCAATTATTATTTCTGATATAAAATAAACTTGTCGAAACAATATCAGCCATTTACTAAAGAAATAGAAAAAAACTTCGAACGGAGTAAAAGTTTACGCCGCTTGCATCTGAATGCTCTTTCGATTCTACCTCTGGTTTCGAAACTAAAAATTGAAACTACAGTTCAGTTAGGTTTTAAACTTTAAATTGAGTTATAGTTTTAATTTAATGGACTTGTTATTGGAATACAAATAAAGCAACTCACCGTTATAGCAACAGAAATTTGTAAGATATAGTAAAATAGGTATTTTTTTATAGATATGTTTTTTGGCTCAATGGTTTCGTTTCATTTTGGGTTCGATTTCCAACCGGGAAATTAATTTTTGTGACCCACATAATTGTTTTGAGTCTGGATGTGCTTTGAGTGTATAGTTCATGATATTAGGATTACTGTACCTAGTGCGGAAGCTGTGTTGAAAAAATCTACTGAAATAGGTAAAAAGGAGGTAAGCAGGAACTATTTTTATTAATTATTTTAAATAATACAACGCAAATAGGATGTTAGGGTAGTTTTGAGCACTCTCGGACTTAGGTCTTTGGAGAATAATAGCATATTATTGGTTAGGGGGGCGCAGCATAGGCTCACGCATCTCCGGCGGGTCGGATAAAATGAGATAGTAAAAATCTAAAATATGATTAGACCAAGATGCCGTTTTTAATTATTATTTATATCAGTATAGAACAGCCCATACAAAGTTAGAATTATAATTATCTAACTTGCTTACTTACTATTCATCATCATCATCAGCCCATATATCGTCCACTGCTGAACATGGGCCTTCTCCCGAGGGAGGGTATTTGCCATAGCCACCACGCTTGACCGCAGTATTATGTTGTAACATACAAGGAAACGATGCTGCCCATTCCTTGGTATACCTACTATTGTTATAGACTAAGTCATAGCAATCAGAACCGACGGCTTAACTTGCTTTTCGAGGCACGGAGGGTAGTCCCTCAACCAACCAGAACCGGAAATAAATCTTAGAATGAACACAAAGATTTCCTGTGCAGCGTGGGCATTGAACCCACGACCTCCGAGATTTAAAGCGAGCCAAATACCGCTACGCTACGGAGGTTGTCTCTTAACTTAACTTTGGTACTATTATTAATTTGCTTGAAATACTTTGCAGTCGATCAGTCAATAGGAAGAGTACGTTGTTCTAATTATCAGTGCAATAAGCTACAACACATTGCTATTGCAAATGTACTCATCCACCTATTCAGCTAAATCCGACAAATCCTTTGTGTCCAGTTTATATTCCCTTTGGGGGAACGGCATGCCTAATTACGTATAGTAGCCAATTGGCCGACCGCAACACGCAATTAGGCCGAAATGAAAATTGGCTATCTTACTCGGAAATTACTCCGGTGAATACCATTTAAAATTACAAGTTTGGAAAACTGATGTGAACTGTGTGTTTAATATGCTATTATGATGGAAATGATTGTCTTAATGTCAAAGGCATTTTGAACCAGTCAACCTTAGGGTGGTGCAAAGAAAGGAAGTGTAAGCAATAATAACATTAAAAACCACTATAGTTAATATTATAAAGAGGAAAGGTCATTGGGCGCAATCCGACCCGGTTGCGGACATAAATGAAAATATAAAATGAAAGAGTATAAATTCATTATAAATGGTTATTTTATTATATATACAAAGTTATAACCAATAATATATTTATTAAAAAAATCGAATACTACTATAAAATATAAGTTGTCGTTCGTTAAATATCTACTAAAGAGTTTTGGTGAGTGCATGTCCCTCAATCTGACAAAGAGCGCCGCTGTGCTCTTCTCGAGATTGAATAGTCCACCGGTCATTCCACGGGTCAAGATGTTGGGCGAACCAATCCCTTGGGAATAGCAAGCCAAGTACTTAGGCGTAATCCTTGACCAAAAACTAAACTTCAGAGCTTATGTAGAAACCGTTCGTGCACGGGCTTTACTTACGCTCAGGCGACTACACTGTCTTTTAAATTCACGCAGTAAACTATCACTTGATAACAAGGTTAGGATTTATACACATGTATAAGGCCGATTATGACGTACACGAGCACCGTATTTGCTCATACAGCGTCTAGCAGTTTGTACCGCTTACAAACTGTTCAAAGTAGATTCACTCGACGTGCCACCAAGCACCGTGGTTCATTCGTAATCGCAACTTGCATTCTGATCTCCAACTGCCTTCCATCAAGCAGTGGATGAAAGAGGCGTCGGAACGCTTCTTTGAATCCGCGGCTCAGCACCCAAACCCATTGGTGGTTGCAGCATCTGACTATAGGCCTTTGCCCACAAAGCGTCGTAAACACCGTCGGCCTCGGAGCGTCCTTGACGACCCGGACGACGGGATCACAACTTACCAACTAGCAGTACAGAGACTGCAAGAAACTAGCACCACTACACAGATACCACTCTATACCGCCGGAGAAGAGTGAAGAGAACGCGACGCGTCCCCCCTCGACCTCCCGACTCTTAGTTTGCTAAGAACCTTCCGATGCCCTCGTAGACCCGAAGTCCGAGAGGCCCGCGAACTGTAAAGTAGAGCGACAGTTGCACAAAATTCCCCTAAACTTAAAGCCATAATCCCACAATCTCCCCGTCTGCGACCGCCCTGAGCCGAGGTCCAAGTCCCTGTCAAAGCGCGACAATTCTACACATATATTTTAATAAACCCAGCGAGACAAGGAAGACAATGTGTTGAAGATTATTACTGCTCGTGCATACACGGTTGCCGAACCGTCGTCGGGAGATGCGCGCATATTGCCAGTATAGTTTATTTTTTATCCTGGGCTAGGCACCAACAACAAGCCGAAGCCCCTGCGGTATTTTTAGATGAAATCACAGTAGATATTGATCACGCCGAATAAATAATGTGAATATAAATAAGTTTTTTTTTAATATTCCCACAGCCCACAAGAAAGCGACCCTTACCATGATAAACTAGAGACATTTATCTATATATCCTCACAATTTCATTTCTGTCCGCCGTGGGTTTATCTCCCATACTATTTGCCCATTTACCTTTGTTTCAAATAAATAAAAAAACTGATTTCGATAATTCTTTCACCATTACGAGTAGAATACTACATTATCACTGAGTAACATATATAAAAGTTCACCCGTGCGAAGCCGGGGCGGGACACATATATACAGAAATAATAAATATATAAAGCCTGTCAAATACTACTACAATTTCCTACGAAAATAATCTCCACTGTGACTATTTTATCCGATCATTAGGAACTTGATTCCTATAAAATAAAACAAATAAATATTAATTCGAGATAGTCAATGTAAACAGTATAACAGTAAATGGAGGGATCTATTACACAACTAATCACTTATCTCAGAAGCAAATTAATCCAATTTACTATCGGCAATTAGTGGCCACTAAATGTTTATGTCACAGTAAATATAGACTGATTGGATTCGATGCATAATCAACGCGAATTTATGTGCAATTATGATATAAAATGACGGTTAACGATAGGTTTCCGAAATTGCAGTTGTTATTCTACTCGTATTAAGTGGTTTAATTCTAGTATTCTATTTGTCGATGATACTGCGATACGCGTAAGTGACAGTTCTAATAAGGTGTAATTTGATCAGTCAAGAAACATTATCTTTTAATAGGTTTTAAAGGGCATAACATCTATTTGCTATGTTCGATTTTCAACCTTATAGCTATTGTCACTTACGCAGTAGTGCAGTTGTAGTTGAGTAGCTATTCTCTATTGGTATAAAAAAGTCATTATTGTATACCTGTTGCTGTTGTATGTTTTTGCGTGAAAAAGTATCAAACACCCATCAATCGACACAAACTTTCGCGTTTATAATATTAGTAGGATAAAATAAAAAGTGTTTGTCAAATCATCATCAGCCCGTATAACGTCCACTTT
Organism: Nycteola revayana; assembly: GCA_947037095.2. Lineage (NCBI taxonomy): Eukaryota > Metazoa > Arthropoda > Insecta > Lepidoptera > Nolidae > Nycteola > Nycteola revayana. The sequence continues at coordinate 17,543,864 of OX344847.2, read as the reverse complement.
CTCCCGAGGGAGGGTATTTGCCATAGTCACCACGCTTGGCAGACGGGTTGGTGACCGCAGTATTATGTGCCACACAAGGAAACGCTGCTGCCCGTTCCTTGATATACGATTATTATAGATGATGTTATAATAATCGGGACCAACCAAAAAGGTGTGAAGAAACTAAAAGTCCCTCCCGACCCTTAGTTTTCTAAGAACCTTCCGATGCCCTTGTAGACCCGAAGTCCGAGAGGCCCGCGAACTGTAAAGTAGAGCGGCAGTTGCACAAACCTCCCCTATAAAAACTAAAAGCCATAATCCCTCAATCTCCCCGTTAGCGCCTACCGCCCTGAGCGAGGTCCAAGTGCCACAGGGAACGCCCTCTTGCGCAGGTTGCTTAGTTTGTAGTGTTTAAACCATTTATCTAGGCTGGAGCTCTGCTCGCCTTTATGCCCGGTGAAGTAGCAAAAGCCTCGGGGCTAATTTCATATGTCACTCCGAAAAAAACAAAAAGAATGAGTCTTAAAATAAAGGTCTTAGTAAGCCAATAATGTTGTATTCGCGTCACGGATTTAGATCGAACTTATTAGTTTCTTCTTTCTTGAACCTTTCGCGCAAGTTTTCAACTCAATTTCAATGTCCGATATCAGTCAGAGCTTGACGTATTGACGGGTACGACTCTTAATATATTTTCAGTTTAATAATATTTAAGTGATTTAATCTTAAGCTACAGTAAAATGCTCAATTCTAGTATGAAAGTATATGCTCCTATAAAGCAATTGGTACTTAGTAGCATGAATTTCAAAACATTGCTAATAATGAGCATGCTTATTTTGAGTATGCTCAAAAATCGTCAGCTTCTTTTGGGCATGCTTCCTGCCGCGAGTGGAAGGGGGCGTGCCTTTAGCGCGTTTGAACAGGTTTGGTTACTGAGCATGCTAGTAGCAGCTTATTTAAAAGTATTTCCATGCTTTTAGACGCTTTTGTACCACATACCCACTACTGGAATGAAAAGCAGCTCACGTGTAGGCCCCGTAATTTTTTACCCGTCCGTGGTGCTCTACAACTGGCTTCTCTACTTGTAAATTACCCCTGAAGACTACTTATGTCTTATTTTATATTTTCTTTTTGTTGTACTGTCTCCGCTTTGTAATGGAGGGAAGTGAAAACTTAAGTCTTTCTTACTCCTCGTATTCTCTTTCTGATTAAATTCGTTGCAGGTCCCAAGGTAGTTTAACGTTTCCCGGGACATGGTGAGCCTCGGTGTGTGCCACTGTCCGCACCGAGTCCCACATACCCCTACGCTGGCGTGGTAACTGCAGCGGCGGAGGAGAGAAGTACATGCATTTCCTCCCGGTCAACAAAAAAAAAGACTGTTTGCCATCAGTATTACTATGGAAACGTCACATTGAAATGTTATTTGTTTGCATTGAATTGGTCAAGCAAAGCTACAGGATATCTCAACTCTGGATAAAGTTCTCACAGAAAAAGGGAGCTATGCATATAAATCCGCGCGTGAGAAGCTAGTTTATCAATTCATGAGTGCTACGTACTTATCAGTAATTGTGTTTAACTCAAAAATATATAATAGTTACCAGATCCTCAACGCCAGTTAGAATGTTTTATTACCATTTTATGTATAGCACTTACAACTTGTTTATAATAACAGCTTACGAATATTCATAAAATAAAAGAACAACCTCGAGTTTATACTTAAGAAACTAAACTACTTTAACAAAGAAGGCAATTTCACGGCATGAGCTCCTTTTCTATTTAAATATAGCTACTTTGTTAGAAAAGCTTGCACGGTTTCAATCGGTATCCCCTTTTTATTTTTTGATCTTATGACTATTATACTATATATATATATATACCTATGTATATACTATAAAAGTTGTCCGAGACCTTTTTGAACTATCCACTAATAAAAATGTCTTTAAATCTCTGGTGGAAACGTAGCTTATCCACATTTCTGCCACTGTAACTTCTTATAAACCAAGAGCGAGATAGATGAAAGAGGCTCCGCCAGTGACTGTCATGGGCCGAGGTCCAAGTCCCATAGGGGACGCCCTCTTGCGCAGGTTGCTTAGTCTGTAGTTTTTATTAAGGCTGGAGCTCTGTTTGACTTTATGTCCGGTGAAGTAGCAAAAGCTTCCGGGTTCACTACATATTTCCATCCGAAAACAAAGACAAATGGAAGAGCTCTAAGCTATACAAGGTGTAACGGAAAGGGTATATACATAGAAAGAGCAAGGCTTCTTTAGATCATATCAAACGATATGGCAAGGGTTTTAATTCAAAAAAAAAAAGTCAGTATTATTTTGCAACCAAAAAATAAAATTGCGGAACCCTTTATTCAGAAATACCAGGAGTAAGAGGTTTATTTTTACTTGCAAATATTTCGTTGACATCGATGAACTATTTGAGTGCTAGTGATGTATTTATTTCAATTTGAAAAGTTTGGTTTCTGGTATCTATGAATTTAAAAAAATCATTACTTCCGGACTTGTAGAGATAGGATTAAATAACCCTTGCCATATCGTTTGTTATCATCCAAAAAAGCTTTGGTCTTTCTATGTACATGTTACGGCTAATAGCCGAAGTGCGGCTACACCTAGTTTTAGCCGGCTACAACTAGGTGCAGCCGACAACTTGCGGTTAAACTTAGGTCAACCTTAATAAGTTCCTATAAGTTCCTCTAAGTAAACTCTAAATTAAACAATACCTATGCAAGGGACAAAAAGGTGTTGGGGTGGTTAAAAAAATAAATAACCTAAACCTAAACCAATGGAGTCGAACAGGGACTTATAAACGCATGTGGCCGACTGCACCTAGTTGTAGCCGGCTAAAACTAGGTGTAGCTGCACTTCGGCTATTAGCCGTAACATATATACCCTTTCCGTTACACCTTGTATAGGAGACTCAGGCAGGTCTCTTTCTCACTTGTTCTCTCTGTGAGATACGCATATATTTTGCAATGGATCATTATGGATCTATTGTTAGCTATTGCTATTGATGTCACAAAGGTAGGTATTTTACGCAAATTTATAAAATTATCTTTGCTATCAAGTATTTCATAATAATGGTAGATGTACTCGTTCAGGGATGGCGAATCAATGCCACGCTACTATTGAGTACGAGTATATTATGAGCGGACACGAGCGATCCTACTCTATTCTTTTTATGTATTATGATTGTCCCAGTAATGAAAATGTTTAAATTCTTTGATAGCACATCTAATACACGTACCATCGACGTCGTCTAGGGTTCATAAAAATCTTATACCTATAGCAAAATGGCACATTGATGCATAAAGGATTGGCATGCCTGTACTAGTTAATGGTTACAAATTCTTGTCTTTAGATTCACTTGTTCCATTGCGACGACCCATAAAATATATGAGCAAACAACTTTTTTTTTTCGATGACACATATTGAATGACGGTGTGAATTGTAAACTGAGCACAATTAATTTTTGCCCTACTCGTTCCATTTTCTTGAATAATAAAACTACTGGCTAATACTTTGTTAATGATTTTATGGAACCAATTGACAATGGAAAAAATGAGAATGACCCAAAGCAGACACTTAAATTTTATTTATTTGTAGCTCGCGTTAAATACAGGATAAACTTTAGAACCATCATTCTTTAGGAGGCTAATTTTGGAAAGTCTTTACTTAGCGATTGTCTGAATAATTAGGGTGCTAAATTGCAGAGACCATTAAGTGGTAAAATTAGTGAAGTAACAGTTGCCTTAAATTATACAGATATACCTATTTATACCAGACGTCTAACGGATCTTCGGTTAACGCACCCATCGCAGACTTTGCATCCCTGAAGAGCAAAGAACTTTATTTGAAAAATGTTAAAGATAGCAGCGTCGACTGAAAACTGCACAACTTTTCACAATTTTGACAAGTTTTGCTATTCATTACGTAGTTTTGTTGGAACTTCTTCGACGAATTGGATGGACGAACTAGTAATTTAGAGTTCGTGTACTTTCGCTCTGCGTTTTCAAATTAATCCGGTTTTCTTAGTATATTAGCTATAGAATTTTACAATTCTTTTATTCTGAAGGTGGATATTTATCGTTCTACATCTCTTTAATGAAAAAATAACTACGGAATACATTTGATTGAAATAGCCTCAGCTATGCCGCAATGCCTGAAGGCCAGTGCATTCAAGTATGGTTATAAGCTTTTTTTTAATTATAAAGTTCCCACGGGAACGGGAGCAGGTGAAACCATAATATGTGGTATATTATGGTTCCCCATAATATACCACATATAAATACATAATATACCCTTTTCCCTGCGATACACCGGGAGACGACCAGCACAACTCGTATTGGCATATGTCATCTAACTTTATTCAACAAGAAAACAACGGTATCTTCATACAACTTCGTTTTGTATGAAAAAATATTAGTTATTATCTTACAGAATTTTTTGTTAACGGGACGGTATACATTTTAAAAGCACCTTAATGTGCTCTTTTTTAATAAAGTTAGTCAGACATCTAATACCAGTAAAATTGCTGTCTCATGAGAACAATAAATGTCCAAATCCAGTCTTCATTCCGCACGTGCCAACTAGAAATAAAGCACCAAAAACAATTCGTTTAGTCGCCAATCTCTTTGAAAAAAGCAGACGTCGACTGTTGCCATAGATTAAAAATGCTATAGAATGATCTACTACCGTTTTTGATACTTTTATACTAGTATTTCAGTTAAATCTGTATTATAAATGATGTTAAATAGAGGTCGATACTAAGCTAAGTGACACATTTGAATATATGTCTATCTTGTATTTGCACTTTCTTATTTTCTCTAACGTTTTAATACAAATTCTCTAGGGACTTTTGACTTAACAAAACACCATAATGACTTATCTATCTTTTTTTATTGTAACACTAGATTCCCGCGCGCGGTTTCACCCGCGTAACTTCCGTTCCCGTGGGAACTTCATAATTAAATATAGCCTATGTCACTCAGGGTGAATGAAGCTTTCCAATGGTGAAAGAATTTTGGTAATCGGCACAGTAGTTTTTGAGTTTATTCATTAGAAACATACACACACACACAAAAATACAAATCTTTCCTCTTTATTATATTAGTACAGAGTATTGTGTATTATATAAACCGTTACTAGCTCATCTTATAACATACTACGCTAACCACTGAATGGATTGCGCTTGCGACATTTGGCACGCAGTTATATAAAGAAAGGATTTTCCAGAACTCACCCCCTAAGTCGACTAAATAAGGGTCCAAAATTTGTATAATTATTTGGCTGTGCCAGTGATTGAATGATAATAGTAATGTCTTATAAGACGCAGTGTTCTGGTTTCAATAAGAACTTACTTAACCACAATCACTAGAGAGGAGTTCGAGTGTACTTCGCACCTGTCAATTGTCTTTGTGAAATATTGCTGAGGGGTTTCTGGCTTAGAATAGACCATCGCATATCTTCTCATGGGTGTCGTGAGATGCGACTAAATTACATACGCCTGATAAATGAGCTGGAGCACCGATCAAGTTCTTATCGTCTTTCTGCTATCGCCAAATATAACACTTAATAGAAATACACATTGTTATTTAAGGTAACGACACCTTTCGTAGCGTAGCGGTATTTGGCTCGCTTTAAATCTCGGAGATCGCGTGTTCGATCCCTACGCCGGACAGGAAATCTTTGTATATTTTCTAAGATTTCTTTCCGGGTCTGGTTGATTGAGGGACTACCATCCGTGCCTCGGAAAGCACGTTAAGCCGTTGGTCCCGATTGTTAAAACATAATCTATAATAATCGTATATCAAGGAATGGGCAGCAGCGTTTCCTTGTGTGTTACAACATAATACTGTGGTCACTAACCCGCCTGCCAAGCGTGGTGACTATGGCAAATACCCTCCCCCGGGAGGAGGCCCATGTTCTGCAGTGGACTTTATACTGGCTGATATGATGATGATTTGAGATAAAAGGTAAAAATTGCATATTGAAATAAAAAATGCACTTATGGAATTTGACACGCGCAACGACGTAATGTTACTAAGAGAAAATCGCTCAGTCAAAGGAACATTTCAACCATACCATCACATAATCTTTGCTATTAAGGATATAAAATTAGTTCCCCTTGCTATTCTGCGATAAAGTTAATCCTGCAAAGTTTCGCCATCATTGAAAAACAAGCATCAAAGTTCCATAAAAATTCGGCACATTTTTCAGAAACGTGATCAAATTAATAATAAATAACTCAAAAGTACGTTTTGAGTAGAAAATGCTTACTAAGAACAAAAACGATTTATTTCTAGTTGATTCACAGAGAACCCAACAACTCACTCTCTGTTTCGTCCCACTTACCTTTCGACCTACGAGAGGAAGAATAGAAAACTATACCTACAATTTTAATGACACATTCCATAGGACGTTAAATGAAAACTCGTAGGACGAAACAGTGTACTGATCCCCAATGTGTTTTGTTAAGTACGTTAAGTCCGATACCCGTTCATAAAATTGTCTTTTTAATCTTTACAATATGGCACACAAATAAACGACACAATATATTATATACTAGCGGCCCGCCCCGGCTTCGCACGGGTGGACTTTTATACCCTACCCCTGCCCTACCCTACCCCTACCCTAACCCTACCCTACCCCTACCCTACCCTACCCCTACCCTACCTCTACCCTACCCCTACCCTACCCCTACCCTACCCCTACCCTACTCCTACCCTACCCCTACCCCTACCCTACCCTACCCTACCCTACCCTACCCCTACCCAAAAGTATCCTATGTCCTTCTCCCAGTTCTTAGCTACCTCCCTACCAATTTTCAGCCAAATCGGTTCAGCCGTTCTTGAGTTATAAATAGTGTAACTAACACGACTTTCTTTTGTTTTTAAAATGTATTCTGCTATTTGGGGCGGAAACAAATCCAACAAATCAAAAACCATGGCAATCGGTCCAGCCGTTCTCGAGTTATAAGTGTTGTAACAAACACGACTTTCTTTTATATATATAGATTTGTTGGAGCGGCGCCATCTACTAGCATGGGACAGTGGTGTCATCTAGTTTATTTGAGGTGTAACTACACCGATAGTTGATTTGTGGCTCAATAATTAGTTCTCTAATAAGTAAAGAAACGTCAGGTATTTCTTGCCTGGGCGAAATCAGAGATGGCGTTGCGGAGTTGTTGATAACCTGACAGCTGTCAAAGTCAACATAAGAAAAATTAGAAAAAGGTTCGGCGAGTGATGCGGAGATTCTAGTCTGAGGAGTTGAACTGAACGGTCGATACGTAACGTGGTCTCTGAGATCACCACGTTTCTATTGCATTTCATATGTCGGCGAGCAACCTGCTCCTGTTCCTACTGATCCTGCCTCTGCTTCTACATATAAAACGAGATGCCCGTGCGCGATTTAGCTCGCGTAGCTCTTGTTTTCTTAAAAACTTTAACTTTAAAGTTTTTAAGAAAACAAGAGTTAAAATATAGCTTTTACAATTGATGAATATCGTAAGCTTTCTGATGGTGAAAGATTTTTTGAAGTCCGTCGATTGGTTCCGGAGTGTATTTAATTAAAAAAATAACGCACGCATTCTGTCAATGTTATGTCAAACGCCATAAGATTACAATAAAAACGATAATATTGTCAAAAACGCTAAGGTTACATTAGACATTTTTTTATAGTGGTAAAGTTTTCTAAATTTTTCTAATTATCCGCGCAATTTTCTTATTTTTTTTATAAGATCCTACTCCATAACAAACACAATAAAAAATAATTAGCGAAATCGGCCCCGCCGTTCACGCGTGATGCCGTGACCAAAAGAAATAGGGATTCATTTTTTATATAATAATATATAGATTACGTAGATCATGTTCTCTTGTTATCCTAAGTTAGACCAGGTTATATTTAGTTATGCAGTTCCTATAGGAACGGGAATTAAGCGGGCAAAACCGCGCGCAAAGCTAGTATTTATAATATTAGATTCAGGTCATTTGACCATGCTCTTATGAGATACTGATGAGGAAATTCCCATTAGCAAATTCTAATTTAATTACATAGCGGAGTCTGTGGCCTGCCGAGGAACACTGAAAATGAGAATATATTGCTACAGATAATCACCTGGCTTTAGTTCAAGAGCGGTCATTGTTCTGAAGTATGGATAGTTAAGCTTGTTCATTAATGAAACTAATCACTACATAGTATAAAACAAAGTCGCTTCCCGCTGTCTATAACCTACGTATGCTTAAACCTTTAAAACGTCGCAACGGATTTTGATACGGTTTTTTATAATAGACAGAGTGATTCAAGAGGAAGGTTTATATGTATAATACAGCAGCATTGCACTCGTGCGAAGCCAGGGCGGGTCGCTAGTCAATTCATAAATTTAAAAAGTAGGTTTAATAAATTGTAAAGTCTCGGTTATTGATTTAGTTTTCATTCATAATTGGCAATCAAATAAAACAGACAACGGTCAATAGCACACTGCTTTATATTTTACAATGAACATCTGTCATTCTATTGGTGTTCCATTTTCAAAAACATGTACATATGGTTTACAAGCGGCCAGTAACATACACAACATATATTTTGTTATTTTATACTAGCAAGTGCCCACTTCGTCCGCGTAAAAACATTCTTCATTGATGTTCCGGCCATATTGGTCTTAGCGCTTCGATCAATAATAGTACTAGATTAAGGATCAGGAACAAAAATGAGTCGCTCAAGTGGCCACGTTTGCACACACGTAAACATCTACATTTCTTAGAAAAAAGTTATTTAATATTAACAACTTCAGTTTATTATAAACCTTAATGCTTGAACATAAAGTTTAATTTATATTGCAAAATATATTAATTGAAGTCTTTTCATCGGAGAAAGGTTAGAAGCAATAAATTTAAAATGTAGCTTGAAAATAAAAAAATCATCAGTACAAATATATTTATTCTAAAATGAAACTTAATAGATAAGTGATAAAGTTAAAAACATTTTGTTTACAATTTCGTGCTTATTCTATTGTGTAACTAGACGTAGTTCTTGGTATTACATTTCAATGCTCAGGACACAGTAAGTATTGAAAGACGTAGAGTTGCAGAATATATTTTTTTTAGGTTTGTTAAGTATGGTGGCAAATATTATATTAATTTTTAACCGATTCAAAAAAGTAGTAGATACTAATAATTTTCTTGTATTTTCTTAGATTTAGTGTCTATAATTCTGCGACTGGTCAACAATTTCATTTTTAAGTACCCTTTTCTTGGAGTGTCACAAACAGATATTAAATCTGATAATGATGCATCAGGAGACTTAAAACCAACTGCATCAGCCCGAGACACGTCATGTATTCCCGTAGTATCTTTACAACTTAAAGTTTCCGAAGATGTGGCCTGTAAAGAAACACACACAGTATATTGATAACATTTTAAAAATACCTATTATTTAATAAATGATAAAGATATTTACAAAATTTACCTGATTTGATAAATCTTTCGTCAATTTTGAAGATGCACTTTTATTGGTCCGTGAATCTAAAAAAAGTCATAATCAACTTACTGTTTTATCAAAACGTTATCTAACACCAACTATTTTAATACTTTATAATAATTACCTGCAATTTGGGAACCGCTGTTTTTAGTAATCTACGCCTTTGCGTGTTTCCAGTTATGTCGAATCTGTCGAAATGAATCGAACATATCCTCGAATATATACAAGGGTTGTATATTTCTTCTCCTCTTTCTTTCGCGACAATAGATACTCATTCTGCACAGCGAAAGGGATCATGAAATATACAAACAAAAATAACATAAAATATCAACACTACTCCATGCATTCCCTGTTCAAGAACAGTCGATGTTTGATACAATAGTTGGTGCGTTTAGCAAACATTGGCCAAACAATTATAAAATTAGCTAACTGAATTATATTTACAATTATAGTTCTTTTTTTTTTATAAAAATAAATTAATGATTTAAATTTACCGAAAAAAATATATTCCTTCCAAAACCTTGGTGTTACGGTGGTTATTTACACAGTTTTTGAACGCGCACTGCGGCATTTTGACGTCTTAATGTTGGCTATGATTGGAACATACTAATTTGAAATAGAGCCACAAAAGTATTTGTGGCCCTATTTTTCGGGCCGTTTTTGAAGCGCTTATCGGGAATCTAGTACTATTATTGATCGAAGTCTTAGCGTGATGATATACAACCTTTAACCTTCCTCTATAAATGGGCAATCTAACACTGAATGTTTTTTTTCAAATCGATATAGTTTTTGAGATACAGTCTCTTCAGCATTATTATGATTTTTTAACCTTCCGATGCCCTCGTAGACCCGAAGTCCGAGAGGCCCGCGAACTGTAAAGTAAAGTGTTAGTTGCGGAAATACTCCCCTTAAAAAAACTAAAAGCCATAATCTCTCAATCTCCCCGTCAACGACTGCCATGAACCAAGGTCCAAGTCCCATAGGGGACGCCCTCTTGCGCAGGTTGCTTAGTTTGTAGTGTTTATCTAGACTGAAGCTATGCTCGCCTTCTTGCCCGGTACAGTAGCAAAAGCCTCGGGGCTGCCTACATACGTCCGTCTGAAATTATGATTTTGATTTTAGTTTGCAATAAAATGTTAACCGAAATAAATGCGACAGCGAAGACTTAGCAGATTAATTTCAAAATGAGGTGTTGCCATAAATAATAACCATTTAATAATTCAAGAAATTTAAAAATTCTAGAAGTTTGGTAAAATATTTTATGACATTTTACCGATGCTCATACCGTCATAATATTTCAAAAACATATCAAATTTCCTTATCACGTTGCGTCAGAGAAGTTGTCGCGTCTATACTAAGTATGATAAAGTGTTAATATAAATATAGAATGCTGTCCGCCGAGTGTGGTGATTATGGTTATATTCCTCAACAACACCGGCTTGCGAAGGGCTGTTAATAGGAGACCTATGTTCAGCAGTGGACGTAAATAGTCTATCAAAGTTAAAATTAAGTAGTTGTTAATGTAATGGTAAAATATTTGACCGTAACTATCAAAGTCGATTTCTGGGTCAGGCAAAAAAAAAACTCTCGACAAATTACCAGTCCAAAGTGAGGAAGTTGTTGGTGTTTCATCAATGCCTTGGCTTTGAATCTACACCTGATCTCAAAATTGGTCGAAAGAACTATACAGTCTCTTTCCTTTTAAGAAAACGGAACACTTTCTTTTTTTTGCGGATGGACATAAGTAGGTAGCCACGAGGTATTTGCTACTTCACCGGGCATAAAGGCGAGCTGAGCTCCAGCCTTAATAGGAACACTTTCCAAATACATTTTGTTTTATGAAACTATATAGCAAATGATTATAAATCAAAGAACATGTTACAACCTTCACTAACTTCATACCTATTTACATAACAAAAATTAGTTTTTATCACATATCATAGTCTTGCGATGCGTCAAAACAGATATTGTTCTACTCAACTAACCAATATGAAATAAATTAGCTGAACCGTAACATTTGGCTGTCTTCGATACTCTTGTACCCCATTATATAAGAGACGGACTTAAAAAAAAAACATTACTAGCTGCATTTTGCAGTCTGCTAGTATTCTTGCTAACCCCTCGTGCTAAGCTAAACTGCTTGTGTTACGAGTGGGTTCACGTCAGTAGTGCAATGGGTGGGGTTCAAACCGGCGACCTCAAGATCACAAGTCCGACGCCCTAGCCATTGGGCTACGCCCGCTTAAAGGCAAAATAAGGGCAAAAGTCCTAACGCACTCCACATGGATTATTTCATTTACTTAAGGAATGGCTGCATTATGCAACTACTATATTCTCTCAGTGAAAAATTCTAAATTCACTTCTCATTCTAGTACTAACTATAATAAACCATCCCACAATGTTCTCATTTATCTAGATCAAGTTAACAATTCAGTTAAAATATAGAGATACTTAAGTAGATTTGTGAATGCACTAATAGGAGAACCCGCAATGCAGTTCCTAACTTCAAAACTACCTAATTGTACAAACGAACATTTGGACAGTTTTCAACTTAACGAGTGAAATTGTATACAAAATAGTGGCGGTACATTTATTAGTTGTTTAAGTGTCTCTGTGATTTTTTTATAAGGTGCTTATACTTAACGATATAATTTACTTTTGATACTAGAATCGATCTGTGTACATACTTCTTCAATAGCATTAAAAAAATGCAGATTCAAATCACTTTTAACGTCTGTTAGGGGTGCTCTTTGAACACAAAACATCCGAAGCTGTAATACAGCTCTTAAAAATGGTTATTTATGATTAAATTTTACCTTATTTGTATCGACTGACAATAATGCAAAAGTTTAAAAAATCATAAGAAATGTAATTGAATAACTTATACTACTTGCGTGAAAATTTCACCCTAGCGGTCATCCATCTCTTCTAATAATATACGTATATAAAGCTAAAGAGTTTGTTTGTTTGCTTGAGCTCGCTAACCTCGGTAACTATTGGTCCAATGAGAAAAAATATTTCAGTGTTAGATAGCCCATTTATCAAGGAAACCCGCAGGTTATAATTTATTATGAAGTTCACACGAAAACGGGAGTTACGCGAATTAATTTCTCGCGGAAAGTGAGTCCATCTAGAAAGCGACTGCGCGTCTTGGTGCTTAACTTAACTGATGCTAAATATCACGGCTACGCAACAGAGTCTCAAGGCTTCGCTAAATAGAACGCGTACTTAGCGCCGCCTTTTAGCGTCAATAGCGACGCGTTTTAACGTCGCTCTCTTTTGTATGATAAGCGCCGTGCAATACAACTCCTGGCGTCAATGCGTCTTAACTCCGCAACAGAGCGTGGCGTACCTACTGATAGCGCCGGTGCTCAGTTTGACAGCTTAAAAGACCCACCACTCTAAGCATCTTTCGAGCGTTATATTCGTGCCAGCGTCGCGACCCGACGTCGACGCGCAACGTCACGGCGACGCAACGCTAGCGCTGACCGCTGATGAACTCTGAACTTACGCAGCGCCTAGCGCCGCGTTGCGTTGTGCATTGTACTTGTTCGCAAAAGAGCGTTGCGTAAGCCCGGCGTTAACGCTGGCACGACGATGACGCTCGAAAGACGCTTAGTGTGGGGGGTCTCTAATACCGTCTTAGTACAAGACAATTCGGCGGCACAGCGCGGCGTCTGGCAAGCGCTCTGACGCGCACTAACTACGCGTTCTATTTGGCGAAGCCTTCAGTGTTTGCATAAATAAACAGCAACATCTGTTACTACACAAATAAAACTTATACTAAAGTTTACAACTTTTATCGCCGGAACGTGACCACTGAACACGAACTTTTAGTTTACGGTTCCACGTAACAAATTGTTTATTTATACTAAATATATTTTCAACGCTTTTTGTTATATTTGTTAACTTAATTAACAAATACGTGTAAATTATTAACAACTAGATTTTTTTTTTAAAGTTTACTAGCATAGTTTTTGCACGCCACTTGTATTCGTGTTAACCCCTCGTGCTTAGTTAGAAAGTTAGAATTACATTACGAGTGAGTACACGTCGGTCACGGTAATGCTATGGGTGGTGATCGAACAGGCGACCACATGATCGCAAGTCCGACGCCCTAGCCATTGGGCTACAGCCTCTTTTAAATACTTTTCGTATTAAAGTTATTTTGCAATCTATATACAACTATATGGCTTAGATATAAGTAGGTGTGTTTTGTGCTTATTAAGCTTTACTACCCGTGTGAAGTCGAGGCGGGTACCTACTTAGTTACTGACTCATAATTTATTATAAATACTAATAAAATAATTTAATGTTTTATAGAGTAATATTTACTTTATCTCCAAAACTTGTCAACATACCGCGACTTCGTCGCAAAAATACCCACCTTTTGGGTATCATTTTGAGCTCTATTGTAAAGACAAATAATAATGTAATTTTCACTTCATTAATCAGTTATATCTCAGTTTAAAGTATTTTGGATATATCATACATTTTCCTTAAACAACGTTCAAAGAGTTTAAATTAAAGAACATGGGTCTGAACGTACCCAGTTTGTAGCAAGTTGAAATTGGTACCATTCGAAAGGTCTTTGAAAACGTAGATATTTTTTGTATGGGAGCAACTTTGTAACTTATGTAGGAAAAAAGATATTCGATGTTGAAAATACCGAAAATCCTTAGTAAAATCGACCCACACACGTTCAATTTTTTTTGATGTTATCCATTAGGTGGGTAAGTAGTAGTAGTAGTCCGGCAAGTGCCTGGGATGATATAATCATTGAAAGTAACAATACAATTTAATAAAACTGTGCTATTTAAGATTGATAGTTCTTATTTAATATTTTTTCTGTACCAAAAACCAACGATAGGAAGCTATATCGCTCTCTAAAGACAGAAAAAATGACTGGTTACCTATTTATTTAGTACAAAAAGCAGAAAAAGTGCGATTATTGGCAATTAAAAATGTTACAAAGAAGTTATCATAACTTCGGTCTTTCATTCATTCATTCATTCGTTCACTTATTTTCGAGTTACTCAATTAGGCCTCTTCTAAATTACACCTAGTCTAAAATGCTACAAAGTGGGTACGGGTTCCATACAAAATTACCCATTGTTCTTTGTTCATAAGATTATCAAAATTGCGGTGTGTTTAAATATGCGGTAGGGGTTGTGAGTTCTATTGTAGGGCTGTTTTAATACTCTACAAAATTCTACAGAATCAACAACATAATTATATACTTATTTTAGTTTAATAATAATAATATTGTATAATAAAATATTAAACAATTATTAAGATACGTTGGCAGCGTTCCTTCTTATTATTAAAATAGGGCGACATCCTTTCAAAGGCAGTGAAAGAAACGGTCAAAATACGTCATTTATTTTACCTCCATTTGCGTAAACCCCTTATTTATTTTTCTGTGGAAAGAACTGTTTATTTATTTTATATTTATTAGGAATACAATAATAATCATCTTCAAATATATTTTACATAGATTCACGCGTAGCTTCAGTTCCCGTAGGAACTTCTTAATTAAATATAGCTTATGTTACTCGTGGATAAAGTAACTTTCAAAGTGTGTTGAAAGATGTTTTTAAATTCGTCAAGTAGTTACGAGTAGTTCCAAGTCTATTCAATGCAAACAAACAAATCTTTCCTCTTTATAATATAAGCATAGATAAGAAACATATTATTAACTAACTGATAAGACCGATTACAGTTATTACAATAAACAGATTAAGTAGGTATCAGATACTTATTAAAAATATATATGTTATTTACGTTTTAAATTTGTTTAACTTTATTTGTATTGATAACACCACTTATTTTTTTTAAGTTTTGACCGCCAACTCTTACGGATTGTAGGTCTTAATAATATTATATCTATACACAAAACAACGCTCTTGGTAAGTTGTGTTGGTACGCTGGATATATTTACGTTAAATTATGGTTGAATGTATTAAATACCAGATATAGAACTTGAATCAAACTTAACTAAATTTTAAAACTGGGAAAGTACGTACTGTAAGTATTCTTAGTTTGTAAAATGATTCATAAATGGTTCTGTGAACACATTCGTCTTTAAAATCTCGATTTTGTTCGTCATTACAAGTTTAATAAAACAAAATACCAACCTAATTTATATAAAACTGCCATAATAATTAATACATATTTACACACACAGAATTCCACAAATTTATGATTTGTGTGTGTGTGTCACTTTGTTTCAATCTAGTCACCAAACAATAATAATTATATTTACAATATTAAACTTGATGCCATCCTGTAATTATATCGTCTCTAATGAATGGTAACTTTATAATCTATCTTCTATATCTATATCTATATCTATATTTATATCTATCTATATCTATATCTATATCTATATTCTATATATCTATATCTATATCTATATCTATATCTATATCTATATCTATATCTATATATCTATATATATATATATAAAAGAAAGTCGTGTTTGTTACAACACTTATAACTCGAGAACGGCTGGACCGATTGCCATGGTTTTTGATTTGTTGGATTTGTTTCCGTCCCGAATAGCAGAATAAATTTTAAAAACAAAAGAAAGTCGTGTTAGTTACACTATTTATAACTCAAGAACGGCTGAACCGATTTGGCTGAAAATTGGTAAGGAGGTAGCTAAGAACTGGGAGAAGGACACTACTTTTGGGTAGGGGTAGGGTAGGGTAGGGGTAGGGTAGGGGTAGGGTAGGGGTAGGGTAGGGGTAGGGTAGGGGTAGGGGTAGGGTAGGGGTAGGGTAGGGGTAGGGTAGGGTAGGGGTAGGGTAAGGTAGGGGTAGGGTAGGGGTAGGGTAGGGTAGGGGTAGGGTAAGGTAGGGGTAGGGTAGGGGTAGGGTAGGGTAGGGGTAGAGGTAGGGGTAGGGTAGGTGTAGGGTAGGGGTAGGGTAGGGTTAGGGTAGGGGTAGGGTAGGGCAGGGGTAGGGTAGGGCAGGGGTAGGGTATAAAAGTCCACCCGTGCGAAGCCGGGGCGGGCCGCTAGTTAATTACTAAATGCTAAGTTCATTAAGTCTCCACACATTTTGTAATCATCCCTTTATATTCAAAGGAGAGTACACATTATGGTCATAACCTTTATAGTTTATTACGACGTTAATTGCCAAACTTTTTTATAGCAAAAATTCTAAGAGCAGAAAGGGTACTTTTGCTTTCCTATTTCTTTAGGGATGAAGGTCAAAGGGCGAAGGTCGCTAAATTTGTATTCACGAAACAATGTCTTTTGATTTCCAAATCCTGACCCATTACTCGGATGCCCCGCATAGAAATGTTCAATTTGGGAAGTCAACTTTCCATGTTTAACATATTGGAAAAAATCTTTGCAAACTAGAAAATTCTTATCAAGTCAGCGATCCTACTTTTGATAAAAATCACGTGGTTTCGCGCATTCAGATAATAGAAATACCAAGTATAAGATTCCTAAAACACGACTTCCAGTGATTATAAAAGCGTCAAAAAATATTATGGGTTAAGTTTGTAGGTTTGCCTCACCTCGTAGCGGTATTTGGCTCACTTTAAATCTCGGAGGTCATGGGCATGAAATCTTTGTGTAAATTCTAAGATTTCTTTCCGGGTCTGGTTGGTTGAGGTACTACCCTCCGTGCCTCGGAAAGCACGATAAGCCGATGGTCCCGATTGTTATAACATCATGCATAATAATCGTAAATCAAGGAACGGGCAGCAGCGTTTCCTTGTGTGGTACAACATAATACTACGGTCACCAACCCGCCTGCCAAGCGTGGTGACTATGGCAAATACCCTCCCTCGGGAGGAGGCCCATGTTCAGCAGTGGACTTTATACGGGCTGATGATAATGTAGGTTTTATTTGTTAGGTAGAACCCTAATAGGCACATGAAAACCAAATTTTGGTAATTTTCAGTACCAGGCAAGTATGTTAACAGAGTACCTATATACGGTTTGTACTACCAAACATAAAACATTGCGCTGAGCATTAGCAACGATTAAAAACATTCGGTGTATAGTAATTGTTTCATAAAATTATTGAGGTTAGTACCAACCTAAACATCATGACGTACAACATGCATTATCGAACACAGGTCACCCTCGACGAGAGTTTTGCCATAGTCAAAACTCGCAGTTCTAATTGTGCTGCTGTCGCAAATAATTCACGTTTTATACATTGAGCAAGATTCATGTTTCATTGTAAGTATCTCATAAAATATGTGACTTCCTCGGATTCCTTTATTTATGTCATGATTTCTTTATTCCATTACAAGTCGAAAAGGAAATCAGTGATGCAACTACCAGCATCGCCGTTTCAGAATGTAGTTCATTTTACACCGCTTCACCGTTTCCAGGTCAAAGTTCACTATGAATGTGAATAAACAAACGAATGCTGAGTCACTGCACTCCATTGTATGAATAATGGGAAGAGAGGGGTTGAGTAGCACCATCAGATAAATTACAATATGAGCCGTTTTAATTTTAGCGAATGGACATTTAAAATAGGTTACTATTCTATTAAATATTTGTTCTTTATATAGATAAAATTGATATATAATATATATTCTTTTTTTTAATATCCCTATTAGATCAAACAGAATAACACAACTAGAAGTTTCATTCAAATATTACCTAAAATTATATTTAAGAGCTGTTTTTATCTGATTTTTTTTGTGAGTGATGCATTTTTCTTTGTTAGTCCATAAATGTCGTATATGATGTGAAGCGAAGTGCATCACTTACGTAGTTATAAATGTCCTAAGCATATGTTAAACTTAATTTCATCTAGCGAATGATAATGAGCTGAGTCAACACAGTTGAGCTTAGGTATATATTGTGTTACCTTAAATAGGAGCATCTGCAAAGCGAAATCTTTAATGTTACGGCTAATTATTACTTACATAAGTAATAATAAAATTAACCGTATATATCTACGCTATCGCACATAGGTCAAATGGGTGATAATAACATAATCAAAATTGAGTTGCTATAATATTATTGTAAATTATACCGATTTACACCTTTATTATCTAATCTAAAACGTCAAAGGTCAAATCACACGCAACAACTTGCGCGATATTTATTCAGAAAATATTTAGTCCATTAATAAACGTCAATCATGAAGGTTGTGGTCACAGGAGCAGGTGGTTTCCTTGGGTCCCGAGTGGCTGACGCTTTGCTAAGCAACCAATCTCCTATCAAGGTAACAGAGCTCGTCTTGTGTGATGTCCAGTTACCACGAA
This sequence comes from Nycteola revayana, assembly GCA_947037095.2. Classification (NCBI taxonomy): domain Eukaryota; kingdom Metazoa; phylum Arthropoda; class Insecta; order Lepidoptera; family Nolidae; genus Nycteola; species Nycteola revayana. The sequence goes on along the minus strand of OX344847.2, from coordinate 17,525,157 downwards.
CTCGTAATGACACCCGCGTCCGTACCGTACAGTTGGACCTTACAGCACCAACAGCAGCAGACACCCTCATAGATAATAAAACTGATATAATTTTTCACCTTGCCGCCGTGGTGAGCGGCCAAGCGGAGGCTGAATTTGATTTTGGTCTTAAAGCAAATTTTGACGCTACTAGAGCTCTTCTAGAAACTGTACGAAGAAAAACACGAAAAGGTAAATTTATTTTTGTAAGTACAGCAGCTGTTTATGGAGGAGATTTGCCACCTGTATTGGATGATTTGACTGCAGTCATGCCGCAAACATCTTATGGTACAGCGAAAGCAATGAGCGAGTTACTGGTTAACGACTACTCTCGCCGTGGATTTCTGGATGGTAGGATCGTAAGGTTGCCAGCTGTGAGTGTTAGAGCTGGTGCAGCCAATGCAGCTGTAACCTCATTTGTAAGTGGCATAATAAGAGAACCTTTGAATGGAGTTGTATCAATATGTCCGGTGAAACCTGATCAGGAGTTGTGGTTGACTAGTCCAGCAACGGTTGTGAAGAATATAATATATGCAGGAGTATTATCTTCAGAGTCCCTTGGAAAATGGCGTGTTGTAAACTTACCTGGAATATGTATATCTGTTGGAGATATGGTAGCGGCTTTACGTAAAGTAGCTGGTGATAAAGTTGCAGCGCTTGTACGGTTCGAGTATGATGAATTCGTGGCTCGTATTATCGCTAGTTTACCGTTGAGAATGGATAACAGTAGGGCATTAAAACTTGGATTTTCTGTAGACGATAACTTTGTTGATGTGATTAAAAGTTATATTCATGACGACTTGAAAAAGTAATCTTTAAAAAAATCAATGTTAATTTCTCTCACATTGTTGTATTTTATTAAAATATCTTTATGACAATCTCCTTTATTTACCTGGGTTCAATCATTACAGTAAAAAACATAATTTTCATTGGATTCATATTTATTTCTTATTTAAGTACCTACTTTAACTAACACAAATGACACAGGATATATCAGTATCCAGTGTGATTCAACAAATTTGAAATCTTAATTAATTTAAATTTATGGATAAACCAAAAGTGGTTTATCTCCCCCAGGCTCACAATCGCTTACGTGGTCTTGTCCATTATAAAGACAAAGATATTATTAGCAGAGTAGAGGTGGAAGATCGACCTTCACGTGACCTTATTCGTTAACAAACATGCCTATGATAACTTGCCTATTGAAAAGTGTTCATGGCTTATTTTCATTTAATTAATTTTCATTTACCTTATATATTGCCATACAAACTTACATCCCCTATTCCCTATTGTTATTTCACCACCTTACAAGTATGATTTTTACAAATTTTGAATGTCGTATTTATTTATGTGTAATCATCAGTCTGAAAAGTACGTTTTAAGATTTTGGCTTACAAAATATTTTTTTATTTATTCGCTTAAAAAATTATCATATTATTATGTTCTTTGTCAGACTTCAACACTATCTGTGTACGAAATTTTCTTCAAAGCGGTCCAGTAATTTTGACGTGAAAGGCCGACAGACAGACCAACGGACTTTCTTTCGCATTTAAAATATTAGTAGGGACTTATTTCGTAAAAAAAATATGTATTTATTGTAAAAAAATGAAAACAAAATAAACAAACGAATTCTGAATCACTGCACTCCATTGTATGATTAATGGGAAGAGTAGCACCATCAGATAAATTACAGTATGAGCTGTTTTAATTTTAGCGAATGAACATTCAAAATAGGTTACTTTTATAGTAAATTTTTGTTCTTTATAATAAAGATATAATTTATATAATTTATATATTTTATTTATTTTTATAAGTTTAAACAAGCAGGTCTTTCTCTTTACATCTTATAGTGTCTTTTTGAAAACATAGTATTACAAAAAGAAACTAATAACGCAGCTTAAAGTACTAAACGTGTCATAACAACCTAAATTAGATAGATATATAAACTTTGGTAGCTTTGTTCTAAACAAAACAAATTCTTATGTACTAAAAGTAAAATATTATGTTTTTTCTTAAACTTTGGTTATTAAGACTAGTGAGTGTTTACTATTACTAACAGCAACGACGCAGCATTACATAAGCAAAATAGAGTTGCCATAATATTATTGTAAATTATACCGATTTACACCTTTATTATCTAATCTAAAACGTCAAAGGTCAAATCACACGCAACAACGTGCGATATTTATTCAGAAAATATTTAGTCCATTAATAAACGTCAATCATGAAGGTTGTGGTCACAGGAGCAGGTGGTTTCCTTGGGTCCCGAGTGGCTGACGCTTTGCTAAGCAACCAATCGCCTATCAAGATAACAGAGCTCGTCTTGTGTGATGTCCAGTTACCACGAACTCGTAATGATACCCGCGTCCGTACCGTACAGTTGGACCTTACAGCACCAACAGCAGCAGACACCCTCATAGATAATAAAACTGATATAATTTTTCACCTTGCCGCCGTGGTGAGCGGCCAAGCGGAGGCTGAATTTGATTTTGGTCTTAAAGCAAATTTTGACGCAACTAGAACTCTTCTTGAAACTGTTCGAAGAAAAGCACGAAAAGGTAAATTTATTTTTGTAAGTACAGTAGGTGTTTATGGAGGAGATTTGCCGCCTGTTTTGGATGATTTAACTGCAGTCATGCCGCAAACATCCTATGGGACAGCGAAAGCAATGAGCGAGTTACTGGTTAACGACTACTCTCGCCGTGGATTCCTGGATGGTAGGATCGTAAGGTTGCCAACTGTGAGTGTCAGAGCTGGTGCAGCCAATGCAGCTGTAACCTCATTTGCAAGTGGCATAGTAAGAGAACCTTTGAATGGAGTTGTATCAATATGTCCGGTGAAACCTGATCAGGAGTTGTGGTTGACTAGTCCAGCAACGGTTGTGAAGAATATAATATATGCAGGAGTATTATCTTCAGAGTCCCTTGGAAAATGGCGTGTTGTAAACTTACCTGGATTATGTATATCAGTTGGCGATATGGTAGCGGCTTTACGTAAAGTAGCTGGTGATAAAGTTGCAGCGCTTGTACGGTTCGAGTATGATGAATTTTTGGCTCGTATAGTCGCCAGTTTTCCGGCGAGAATAGATAACAGTAGGGCATTAAACCTTGGATTTTCTGTAGACAATAACTTTGTTAATGTGATTAAAAGTTATATTCATGACGACTTGAAAAAGTAATCTTTAAAAAAATCAATGTTAATTTCTCTCACATTGTTGTATTTTATTAAAATATCTTTATGACAATCTCCTTTATTTACCTGGGTTCAATCATTACAATAAAAAACATAATTTTCATCGGATTCATATTTATTTCTTATTTAAGTAGGTACCTACTTTAACTAACACAAATGACACAGGATATATCAGTATCCAGTGTGATTCAACAAATTTGAAATCTTTATAAATTTAAATTTATGGATAAACCAAAAGTGGTTTATCTCCCACAGGCTCACAATTGCTTACGTGGTCTAGTCCATTATAAAGACTAAGATATTATTAGCAGAGTAGAGGTGGAAGATCGACCTTCATCCATCTGATAACCAGATGAGACATACTTTTTCCCAAATATTATGCGTTAACAAACATGATAAAGATAAAGATAAAGATAATTTTATTTTGCAAACATGGGTAACATTAAATGGTGACAAAAAAAACATATTGAAAGTTCAGCCATATTTAACCACGTAGGCATGCAAAAGATATAGAACATCAACTTATAACTAGAGAGTAGGTAGAATTAAAAAAACATTACACGAAAAAGTAGGTACACAAAATAAACATTATTCTAACTTAAAAAATCTTTCTCAGTAAGGTATTCACTTAAATTATAATAAGCTTTCACCACTAAAAAGCTACGAAGTCTTTTTTTAAATAATTGGACTGGAAGCCCTTTCCAACTCTTAGGCAAGTGATTATAAATAACTGGAGCCATGCAGTAGACACTTTTGCGCATGAGTGCTGTCTTAGCTGACTCCTGACAAAGCAAGCTATTGTCGCGTCTATTGCGGGGAAACACGTCAGCTATACGTCTGAAACGACTCGGGTTTGCCTTCACAAACACAGCTACTTCTAGTATGTATAGACAAGGTAATGTTAAAATCTTATAGTAGGTACATTCGTTGTGTACGCGCGCTCGAGTACGGACGTGCCTGCACTGTACACGGATTGAATTATTATTCGCGTTTTGCGCGGCTTTAGCCGCTGCACGGATACCTACTATGAGTTCGAAAAAACTTATAGTTAACGAGTTGTTGGCGTTTCTTGTCCATGCTATTGATTACATGGACGAAATGAGCATACTACAGATATGCCGAACAAATTTCAAGGAGGAAGATGTAAGCAGTGCCAAGCTGCTACTGTTCCAGTCCCTTGGAAAACTGGACCAGATGCCGTCCCGCCGTAGAGATGGCACTGAGAAGAGTCTCCAAGACATGATTAATGTATTGAAGACGACCGACCCAGACGACGTGCCCGATTTCGTGGCGAGGGAGCTGAGTAAATTGCCCCCCGTCACGTTTGACCACGTCGATGTGACGAGACTGCTCAAGGACATCACATCATTAAAAACTGAGATGACCAAGATGCAGTCCAGAATGGAGGCCTCAGATGACATCATCGCTGAGCTGCGTGCGGAAATTTCATCACTTCGCAACGTTGGATCAGTAATTAGGTCGCCTGAGCTCTCAAAGGTCAACACTCGTCGTGGAGCGCATAATGTGTCAATTGGCAGTTTTGAGTCAGCTAATACGAGTGCGTCACAAACTGCCGATATTGCTGACAAAGCTCCGGTCGCCCGCACGTCTGCACTGGCCGCTGTGACGTCAAACGTAGGTACGTCAACCCCGACACGTGACTACGCGGAATGTGTCGCTAAGACAAAGCGACCTAATGAAAGAGGGGTTACAAAGAAGCTCTGTATATCTACCACTAAGGATAGTAGGATACAGCCGAAGGAGAATGTCGACAGGGATGGCTTCGTGATGGTGCAGAGAAAGAAAAAGAAGCCAACCCAAAACAAGTGCGGCACTGCACCTACCGGACCGAACCACCTGCTGCGTCCTGCTGCACCCGTGACGCCGCTCTACGTGTCCCGACTGCATTACTCTACAAAGGCCGAGGAGATTGTAGAGTACATACAGGTCAAGACGAAGTGGACTTTGAGAGTTGTGAGGTTGGAATCACGTCACAACGTGAGTTTTAACTCCTTTGTGGTGAGAGTGCCAACTGCGCACCTTTCAAAATTCACTTCACCAGAATTCTGGCCTAAGGGAGTTGTATTCCGCCGTTTCCGTGGCCGGATACCGGATCCTGCGCAATGCACGGCGCCGATACTGCTGAACAAGCAGTAATCGTGTATAATTTTAGTTATATATTTTAATTGTTTATGTATAGTATTTTATTTTATATTGTATAGTATTATGTATGTAATATGGGTCTTTGTTACCTGAAATAAATGAATAATTAATTAATTAATTAATTAATTATAACTTTTAAAGTATGGTTCACAACTATCAGTGGGTTTAATTTTAAACATCGATCGAATGCATCTTTTTTGCGCCTTGAAGGCGGTTTCTTTTTCAGTAGAGTTTCCCCAAAATATGATCCCATACCGTAAATGTGATTCTACTATGCCATAATAAGCAGTAAGAAGAGCATCTGTGTTAATTATAGGTGATAATGTATATAGAGCGTATGCAGACTTACTCAGCTTCTTACATAAGGTATCAATGTGTGATTTCCAATTTAATTTGCTATCTATTTTGAGACCCAAGAATTTTGTACTTTCAACTTCTTCTATGATATCATTATTGTAGTGTATATTTAAATTAATAGTAGAGGTCTGTTGTCTAAAATGGATAACTTTAGTTTTACTCAAATTTATTTTTAAATTATCCGCGTCTAGCCAGGTTACCATCTGTTGGAAACTATTATTGATGTCATTCTCATAATTATCTATCCTTCTACAAGGTATTGTAATCGTACTGTCATCCGCAAATAGTGTTACTGGTCGATCAATAGATTTCGGTAGGTCATTTATGTATAGTATAAATTTAAAGGGTCCCAAAACGCTGCCTTGCGGTACCCCAAATAATAATTCACGCTCTGAAGACCGAAATATTTCTTCACGTTTATTAACATTATTAACTTTATTAATTTCAGTAATTTGTTTTCTATTTTGTAGGTAAGAATTAAGCAAATTAAGGACATTGCCTCTCATCCCGTAGGCTTCGAGTTTCTTTAAAAGAGTAGTATAGTGTACATAGTCGAACGCCTGGGTCATGTCGCAAAATACACTACATACAGGATTCCGGACATCAACGTTTTTTATGACATTGTATAAAAAATCATATATAGCCATATTGATAGTCCTATGTACACGAAATCCTTTCTGTTCCTCGCACAGAATGTTATTTTTTTCTACGAATTTATGAAGTTCCCTATAAATATATTTTTCAAAAATTTTGGAAATAACGGGAATTAATGATATTGGTCGGTAATTTTCCATCCGTTCTCTATTTTCTTTTTTAAATAATGGCTTTATAATTGATATTTTTAATGCGTCAGGGAAAACGCCTGCGCTAATACTTAAGTTAATTATGTGACTTAAATGGCCACTTATTTCCTTAGACACATGTTTCAATATTTTTGTAGCAATATCATCATACCCTACACTATTTGTATTGTTTAATGATTTGATGATTCTCTCAATATCTAGTGGTATACTAGGAGCCATAAACATTGTTTTATTACAAGTGTCAATTCTGTTACATTTAGGTTTGCTAGTCACATCAAGTTTCCCTTGTACTTTGTCGATAAAATAATTGTTAAATGCTTCGGCAATATCGTTGGGATTAGATAGAACGCTGTTATTATTTATAATTTTAGTAATATTAGACTTAGGTAGGTTAAATTTTGCACGATTTATAATTTGCCACGTGGTTTTAGACTTATTTTTAGATGTTGTTATATTATGATTATTCTGGGCTTTTTGTGTTAGGTGTATAATTTTTTTGTGTAAGCGAGAGTAGTTCTTGAAAGTATATTTATTATATTTGTTTGGGTTTAATCTGAATTGCCACAAAAGTTTTCTTTTTTTTTGACTGGCTAGTTTAATACCTTTTGACAACCATTTAGGTCTTTTTGTGACATCTACTTTGATCAGTTTAGTTGGAAAACACAAGTCGTAAATTAATTTAAATAGATCGAGAAATTTATTATAGGCTTCATTCGGATCGATTGTGTCGTAAATCTCACCAAAGGAGAGATTTTTAATGTGGTTTTTAAAATACAAAATATTGTCTACACTGTAGTCTCTTTTGACGGTATACCAATACTTTATGAGACACTTTGTTTGTGCTGGACAGTGAAGCAGCTGTGCCGTATGATCGGACAAAGCCAGTTCGATTACTTCGGTTTTACATACTGAACTAAAATTATGAGCAAAGTTGTCTATACACGTCATACTGGCCATGCGAGTCGGCTGTCTTAATTCTAGTTTTAAGTTAAAGCTCATTAACAGACATTCGAAAGCATTTGAGTGGCTATTGGGTTTAAGCATGTCTATATTAAAATCACCTGCTATTACAATGTTGTTATATCGTGTGCGTGATATTTCTTTCAAAAGCGTTTCCATTTTATCAAAGCAGTAGCTGAGATTATTTATATTTGGTACTCTGTAGATACATACAATAATTATTTTAAAATGGATGAGCTCAATCGCACAACATTCAAATATGCCTGATGTCGATAATTTTGAAATTTTAGGTATTTCCTTATATTGAACATCGTTTTTCACAAGAATACAAGCCCCTCCTCTTTTTCTGCCTTCCCTACAAAAACAGGCAGCTAGGTTATAATTTGGCACATACAGTTGATGTTGGAACCCTTCCATAATGAAATGTTCCGTTATACATAAAACATCCACGTCAATCTTTTTTTCGGACAGTTCATCTAGGCATACAGTTAAAACATTTGCTTTATTTAGTAAACCAGCAATATTTTGGTCTAACAATTTAATATGTTTTTTAACGAAAAAAAATATCACTCGTGTTGTCTTTTGTGCACGAAGAAGAAATTGGGGGAGACTCACCATCAATTACAGGAAAAACGTCGTAGCTATTAATCTCATGAAGCATTAAATTTATATTTTTAAATATGTTCATTATACCATTATTATTAACAGATCCACTTCTTGGCAAGAACATTTTATAATCATATGTCAAATAAAAGTTACTATCAAACAAATACGCGTAGTGATGAGTACAGGCATCTAAGTATAAAAGACTGTTAAAATTTTCTATTCTCCTATTATGCCTATGATAACTTGCCTATCGAGTACCTAAAAATGTTCATGGCTTATTTTCATTTACCTTATATATTGCCATACAAACTTTCATCCCCTATTCCCTATTGTTATTTTACCACCTTGCAAGTATGTTTTTTTACAAATTTTGTATGTCGAATTTATTCATAGTATGTAACTAACATTTCAGACTGTTGAAGTCTGAAATGTAAGTTTCAAGCTTCCAGTTTCTTTTTTTTTTTATTCGTTTTAAACATTAGCATATTATTATGTCCTTTCTCAGACTCTACACTATTGTGTACAAAATTTCCTTTAAAGCGGTTCAGTAGTTTTGGCGTGAAAGGCCGACAGACAGACCGACAGAGTAACTTTCGCATTTATAATATTGGTAGGGATTTATTTCGTAAAAAAAATGTTGTATTTATTTAAAAAAAAAGAAAAACAAAATAATTGCTATCTTTTTTTACAAATTAAGATGTTTCACAAACTATAAATTTATTGCAATTCCCACAACCTTATAAAATACATTTTGAACCATCATCATCACGATTTTCATTTTAGCCAAAGGACGTCCACTTTTGAACCATACTGTACATCTTTTCTGACCGCGAGAATCGTTGTAAGCAACTCAATCACAAATGATTGTCAACTGTCTATTGAGGAGTTAATAATAATGACGATGTTAATATTTACTTATATATTTTATATAATATTAATAAAAAAAAACAAAGTGTTTCTGTTGAAATATGAATCTGTAAAAACGTCAGCACATTTACAAAAAGGAATTAGAAAAGAAAATATAAGACCAAAAAGTCAACACTATCAAACCAATGTGTTTTTATGCGTTTTTAAGTCCATAGTTATAAATATATTATTTTTCTAAAAATACTAACAGACCACTAATTTCTGCCATATACAGATTTTTACCTTATACTAGTTTCCCGGTGTGAACCGCGACCCCTTCCCGGAGGGTATTGTACGGTGGCGCACTGAGGTCCGTCGCCAAACCCGCCGGAAATGGCAGGAGCTGATCGCAAACGGTGGAGACGATCCGGCCCCACCTAAAAAAGTGGGTGGGTCGCTGATACGGCGACGTCACCTACCACGTTGCACAGGTAGTAACAGGCAACAGGCCATGGATGCTTCGACCACTACCTGTGTAGCGTGGCGCAGAGGAAGTGGCCGAAGTACTTATGCGATAAAAATCAGTAGGTATACTATGTAAAATAAAATAATTATGAAGACCCTTTAAAAACTTATGGAAAAATGCATTTACTCTTGTATTCTATAAATAAAATTGAATACCGAAGATAAAACTGAGCAAAAATATATATCAAAGAGTAAATACACTATGCCATATTGTTTTGTTCAGGCACTTTTTTAATAAATTGATAAACTGATACTTTTCATAAGTTCCTCCCGACCCTTAATTAACAAAGAACTATCCGTAGACCCGAAGTCCGAGAGTAAATCTCATCGCCAGCGACTGCCCTGAGCCAAACCCCACAGGGGTAGCCCTCTTCCACAGGTTGCTTAGTTAATTTTTAAACAATTTATTAAGCTGGAAGCTGGCTTTATAAGGCTGGAGCTCTGATCGCCGTTATGCCCGGTGAAGTTACAAAAGTCTCGTGACTAACAAAGTATGTACGTCCGTAAAAAAAACTTGTTATAAGTGACATATATCACGGTAAAGCAACAGTAGAATTCATTGTAAAAGTAAGTAAGCTTAAAAAATGTCATAATATGTACCTATTCAATTTATACATAACTAGCGGACCCGACAGACGTTGTCCTGCATGATAGTATATTAATATATTATATATACACTCGGTTCCAAAAATAACGGGTCAGTCACATAAACCCGAATATCTCCCGAACTATGTATGCCATCCTAATGAAACGAAGACTGTTCAATTGCGAATTTAATTATACAGATAAAAAATAAAATAAAACTTAGTTGCACCCACAATATTAATCTCTAAATTAAAAAAAACTAAAGTAGTTATATTTTTCTTAAGATAAAATTTTTTTTATGATTGTTTCTTTGCTGTTTTTCATCACTTTCTTCATTTAATACTTTGTATTGCCTCCACGAGCTCTTCTGACAGCTTCCAGGCGATTAGGCATGCTGTACACCAAATTTCGGAGCCGGTGCTGAGGAATACCTTCCCATTCCTCCACCAGTACTTGTTTGAGCTCGGGAAGCGTGATTGGTGGGGGGTTTCGACCTTTCACGCATCTTTGAAGCTCGTCCCAGGCGTGCTCGATGGGGTTTAAGTCCGGGCTTCGCGCTGGCCACTGCATGAGTTCGATACCGACCTCTTCAAGGTAGTCATGTACAATTCTGGCGGTATGGGGACGCGCATTATCATGCATTAATATGCCATGCCGGTCCATCCTGGCCATGAAAGGACCTACATGTTCATTGAGGATCTCTTCCACGTACCTCTCTGCATTTAGAGTTCCATTTTGAATGAGTACCAGCTCGGTGTGGGCCTCAGCAGAAATCCCAGCCCAAACTTGTACGGAGCCTCCACCGTACGCCACTTTTTCCTCCACACACGCTTGATGGAAGCGCTCCCCTGGTCTTCTGTACACCAACTGCTTACCATCATGCTTATAAAGCATGAATTTAGACTCGTCCGTGAACATTACCCTAGACCAATCGTCTAGTGTCCAGTTTAGGTGCTCGCGCACGTATCTCTGTCTTGCAATTCGACGTCCCCGTTCCAGTTTGGGGCCATTTGCAGGCCTCAATGGTTTCAAATTAGCTTCAGCAAGACGTCTTCTTACTGTTTGAGCGCTTAAATTGCCACCTCCAAAGCGAATAAAGTGAGTTTTTAGACCAACAGCAGTTTGAAAACGATTTCGGAGCATTGTAGCCACCAGTTGTCTGTCTTCCCTGGCCGTTGTGCATCTTGGTCTGCCATTTCCTGGTCTTCTAAGGTGTGATCCGGTCTCTTGGTACCACTGGACTACCCGCTGAACAGTCGACAAAGATACACCACGGTTTCTGGCTGTTTCACGCTGGCTCCGCCTAAGCTATAAAAAAGTTAGGATTCTGGTACATTCCTCTAGCGTGACTGCCATGCTTCACCTCACAGAATAATAATTATGCACATGGAAGACGTTCACGATATTTTTTTTGTGACAGAATAGAAATGGAAAGCATCCATAATGACATGAAACAAAAATATTGTTTTTAAAAATAGTCATTTTTTTTAATTTTGTTTTTCTAATGAAGTTTTTTTCATCAACCAGTTTAAATAATATGCTATTAGAAGCGCAACTAAAAAGTCTTTATTCTGTTTTTTATTTCATTGATCTAACTTTTACAGTTCTGGAGGTATTTCAATTTTTGTGACTGACCCGTTATTTTTGGAACCGAGTGTATTATATGATTTGTGAATCTAAACCACAAGCCGTTTAGGAGGAGTTCAATGACATACACACCAACAGTAGAATTATATATATAAAGATTATGAAAAATAGCACGTATTTTAGAATCAAACTTTAACTTAGTGGTTGTAAACTTAACTGAAGTCAAATGAAAGCTAATTTGATTATTAAAGCATTACTTTTTATTTACATAATGAATAGTTTATGCGTAAATTTTAAAGAGGAAAGCTATTGTGTTGCTGATTTTTAGGGTTCCGTAGCCAAATAGCAAAAAACGGAACCCTTATAGATTCGTCATGTCTGTCTGTCTGTCTGTCTGTCTGTCTGTCTGTCTGTCTGTCTGTCTGTCTGTCCGTCCGTATGTCACAGCTACTTTTTTCCGAAACTATAAGAACTATAATGTTGAAACTTGGCAAATAGATGTATTTTGTGAACCGCATTACGATTTTCACACAAAAATAGAAAAAAAACAATAAATTTTGGGGTTCCCATACATAGAACTGAAACTCAAAAAAATTTTTTTCATCGAACCCATACGTGTGGGGCATCTATGAATAGGTCTTCAAAAATGATGTTGAGGTTTCTAATGTAATTTTTTTCTAAACTGAATAGTTTGCGCGAGAGACACTTCCAAAGTGGTAAAATGTGTGTCCCCCCCCCTGTAACTTCTAAAATAAGAGAATGATAAATCTAAAAAAAATATATGATGTACATTACCATGTAAACTTCTACCGAAAATTGGTTTGAACGAGATCTTGTAAGTAGTTTTTTTTTAATACGTCAAAAATCGTAAACCGCAATGTAGCTTTCATTCAATCAACTCGAATATAAAAATATAAAATAACATTTCATTTCATAAAAATACGCTTTTTTATTTATTCTTGATATCAAAAATAGGTACGCACTTGTAACTGAAACGGAACCCTTCGTGCGCGAGTCCGACTCGCACTTGGCCGGTTTTTTCTTACTACAATAATACCAGAACTTTAGAACATATCTATGCCTGGTTGCGCATAGCCTGATTGCACGTAACCTGGTTGCACGTAGCCTGGTTGGCCATAGCTTGGTTGCGCATACATCAGCCTGAAATTTGGATCAGAGAGTCGGGATACTACATACTACGTCATTCTTTAACCTAGAAGGTGGGGGGGCAATACACAATAGCAACAACCCAAATGTATCTTTATTAATATACTAGCTGCGCCTCGCGGTTTTACCCGCGTTACTCTGCTCCAGTGGGTCGGAGCGTGATGTTTTGTAGCCTGTATGTTAATCCAGCTTATAACCTATCCCGGTGCATTTCAGCCAAATCCGTTCAGTAGTTTTGGCGTGAAAGAGTAACAAACATCCATCCTTTGGCGGGAGTAGGCGGTGATCCTACTAATATTATAAACTTTCGCGTTTATAATATGAGTAGAATTACCGCCCCCCCCTCGCCCGACTGCCAGGCAGCGCAGCGTCTTGCCTTGCGCATCAAGCGCGCGTGTCAATTTTGTTGCGCAGTTATTTTAAAAATGTAAATCTCTCTTGGAACATCCGAATTGAAATTAACTGATTTGATGATTTCAATGACAATGTTGTTCACAATGAAATACTCTTAATCAACAACATATTTATTTCGATAAAGATTAATATTATTATGTTGATAAAACTCTTTGGAAAATAACTCATTATTAGGTTTGCCAATTAATTCTTTGCGTTTTTATACTCGTGATGAACTCAACGAAATGTCCGATTGGAATAAAACAAAAAGTATTTTACTTTTACATAAATACCCTTGATAACATAATGCTTAATTTGGATAAGGATTAATATTTGTTTTGTTTGTTTGTTTGATTTTATTCAGGGATTCCAGGACATCCATTTGGAGTAGACGCACAATATAGATCCTCTTTAGCTCAACCGGGTTCTGCTGATGGCGAGGTGTTAGATTCTGCAGGTGGAAATACTGAACCACCTGTTTATGAGGACCCTGTCTCTGAGCCAGCTGACTCTGCAAGAAGAGGCAATATACCACTTGACCATAATCCGCCTCCAAAAGATATATATAACCATTATCATCCAAAACTAAACGTGTATGTAACATTATATCGAGGGGTGAAAGGCTATTTGTTTGAAGCGACATTTTACGAACTTTACAGGAGAGCCATTTAAAGATTCAAAATTTGGAAAAAAAATCGTTATGAAAAAACTAGTGCTCTTTCTATAATGGGGATCGCAAATTTTTATTGAAAAAAAATCCCTGAATGTTTTGGTATAATTTTCAATTAAAAAACAGTTATGAGTATAAGATAAATTGTCGCTTAATGCAAAATGATCTGTATCGCCTTATTTTTAGAGTAAAGAAAAATGATTTAACTTCCAACATTGTCACTAATCAGCAGCAGGCAAAATGGTTTAAGTGACTTTACAGTACTTATGCAGGAGAAAGCAAAATGATTGAATCGACGCTACTCAATAATAATAGGAATAGGCTATTTTGTTTAACTACCAATTTGGGTTTGGGTTTTGGGTTTTGTTAACGATTCAGGAAAGTTGGCTTAAGCAACGATGAACATTCTTAAAGAGTTGTTTGATGTCTCAGACTTTGAAAGGAGTTATATAACTTGGTTGTTCTAAACAGAGTGAAAAACAGTTGTAGCGAAAGGGTTGAACCGACGACATGTCTTAATGAATTTGGCTGACGGCAAATTGGTTGAAGCGACATTGCACAGAGTAAGTAGTCGTAAGCAAAATGTTTGAAGGGACTTTTCATCTAAAGATAGCTACATCGAAAAACGATTTATCTGCCATCGAACTAAAATTTTAGGAAGGGAATAACGGCTTATGATCCGATTCTCTGTTTTTGTATACAGCTTAAATGATATACTAAAAAAATATGGCAAATTTGAAGTCTGATCATACATCATGTTTGAGAATTATGCACTAAAATGGCATTGTTTTAAGCGCCATAAAAGTGCTCAGAATTGTACGAAACCCGGCTCAGACGACGCAGAAAAATTCGCTGAATCCGAATATGTATATAACTCCATATCGTCCAAAATGTCGCTTCAAACAAATAGCCTTTCACCCCTCGATATGTTCATAAGTTAACGGTGTTTCCTATAAAATTAAGTTTCAGTTCCAAACATACAACATGTTAGTTTAGTTTAAGCTGAAATATCATAAAAACTTAACATATTGTTAACGTGTTTTGATTTTCTTGTAATTAAACTATAGACCCACATAAAAAAAAACTGTTTCACATCTCCCGTAATCGAAGCTGTGATTCGGTTCGATGACACGCATCGGCTTGGCCAGGTTCATATTTGTGTCGCTGAATCCATCGCGGAATGTGAATGTGACAGAATTATTTGCCCACATATATCAATTTCCTTTATAGTATTGTAAAATTCAGTCCTACCCAGGCCGATGTGATTCGTCAGTCAGTCAGACGGTCTGATTCGTACCACTATACGTTGCTTGGTTGGTTGAGGGTGTATTATTAATAACCGTATTAATATTCTACAGGAACTCTAAATCATCACTCTGAATCAGCTGACCCTCAAGCAAGTTCTGGTTCAGCACAAGCTGTCGGACAGTACCGAGGCTCTCCTAAACCTGGTTCTCCACTATCTGGCCCCGCTCCTTTCTATCCAGGACTCGGCTTTGTACAACCTGAGTATTCTGTACAACCAGACAGCGCACAACCTAGTTATGAGCAACCAAGCTATGTGCAACCAAGCTCTGCGTAACCAAGTTATTCACAACCAGGCTACGCGCAACCAGGTAACGTGCAACCTAGCTATGAGCGACCAGATTATGCGCAACCAAGCTATGGCCAACCAGGCTACGTGCAATCAGGCTATGCGCAACCAGGCTATGCGCAACAAGGCTATGCACAACCAGGCTATGCGCAACCAGGCTATGCGCAGCCAGGCTATGCGCAACCAGGCTATGCGCAATACGGATTACCTACTGGATATCCCGGATATACGATTGTTTCTGGATACTCACCATTTTATTCTGGATACCCCCATATTCAGCCTCATGTCGAACAAGATTCTTTGAAACACAGACCAGTCTTAAGATTTTTTAGAAATTTAGGAACGGCTGCCTTTAATTCGGGACACGAATACACAAAAAATTTTTCCCCCATGTTGATAATGAACTGCCATCATCTTAAAACAATTTGTTGTGTACAATAAAATATTTGTATGAATGAAAATACTTGTTTCAATCATGCTAATTTATCCTTAAACAAACCACACCACAAAACTCAACTATCATGCTAATCCAATATCCTATAACTTGACTTTTCTGAGTTTAAGCTTTACAACGCCTAACTAGTTTCTTTTATTGGGTATGTTAAGTAATCCTGACCTACATTTTATTAAATGTTATTTTATATTTTTGAAGATTAGAACACTGTATAAAGTTCAAATTAAGTTGAAATAATTACGTATGTTGAACATGGATCTCCTCTCACCAGACCTAGCTGGCTAGTCAATTTTTGGGGGATATTTTCATAATCCCCACGCTTGGCGGATGGATTTGTGATCGCAGTAAGATAGTAAGTATCCTTGAGCTGATAGATGCTGCTGCCTATTCATCGGGTGTATGTCCCTTAGTCGCATCTTACGACACCCATGAGAAGACCTTCTAAGGTCTATTCTAAGCTGGAAATCGAACGATTTGCCGGAAACTATACGTATATAAAACATCATCATCATCAGCCCGTACAACATCCACTGCTGAACATGGGCCTCCTCCCGAGGGAGGGTTTTTGCCATAGTCACCACGCTTGGCAGGCGGATTGGTGACCGCAGTATTATGTTGTAATACACAGGGAAACGCTGCTGCCCGTTCTCTGGTATACGCTTGTTATAGATGATGTTATAACAATCGGGGCCTACGCTTAACGTGATTTCCGAGGCACGGAGGGTAGTCCCTCAACCAACCAGACCCGGAAAGAAATCTTATAATTTACGCAAAGATTTTTTATCCGGTGTGGGAATCGAACCCACGACCTCCGCGAATTAAAGCGAGCCAAATACCGCCACGCTACGGAGGTTGTCGTATACAAGGTGTAACGGAAAGGGTATATACATAAAAAGAGCAAGGCTTTTTGGATTATAACAAACGATATGGCAAGGGTTATTTAATCCTATATCTACAAGTCCGGAAGTAATGATTTTTTTAAATTCATAGATACCAGAAACCAAACTTTTCAAATTGAAATAAATACATCACTAGCACTCAATCAGCTGATCGATGTCAAGGAACTATTTGCAAGTAAAAATAAACCTCTTACTCCTGGTATTTCTGAATAAAGGGTTCCGCATTTTTATTTTTTGTTTGCAAAATAAAAAAATTCTTGGAGTACCTATTTTATTTTGAGTTGAAACCCTTGCCATATCTTTTGTTATGATCCAAAGAAGCCTTGCTCTTTCTATGTATATTTTTTTTTTACTATATATAGGCTTACGTTTGACCATAATCTCGCTTGATGGAAGGCGATGATAAGGCCTAAGATGATACACGCTTGCCTAGAAAGTGTCTGTTCACTTAAGCCTTAAAAAGTACACCTTTCCGTTACACCTTGTATAAAACATAAATAGTCAAATATCTCAAAAGTAGTTTTCAAGAGTTAGGTACAGTATTTTTAAATGGCAGTTATCCCTAAGGAAAGTACGTACCCTCCCCTCTAGAAGAGCGATGAGACCTACTTTAGTCATACACTAGCATCCCGCGCACGACTTTACCCGCATAACTCCTATTCCCGTAAGAATTTTGTAATTAAATATAGCCATAAAACTTAAAGATTTTTTCTAATCGGACTAGTAAGTTTGATATTAGTTCAAGCCAACAAACTCTTCAGCTTTATCTGTTCTAATATTATAAAGCTGCAGAGTTTGTTTGTTTGTTTGTTTGAACGCGCTAATCTCAAGAACTACTGGTCCGATTTCAAATATTCTTTCAGCGTTGGATAGTCCATTTATTGAGGAAGGTTATAGGCTGTATCTTAATTTTTTTTTTAAAGGGATCTGTCATAAAATTACGATTTTGTAACCCAAGGTGTAAAATCTAAAACCTATTTATGCGTGCGTTGCAAAAACTATTGACAATAGAACAAAATAATGTACTACGAATTGTAGTTCTTATTAAGATCTACAAAAAAGTTCACGAGAGCACATATCTAACTATCATAGTTTAGTCACAATAACCGCTTTTATGCTCATAAAAAAATATTAAATCGTCTGAAGACCTCTGAAGAAACTACGTTAAATATGTATCGTAATATTAATCCTTATCCAAATTAAGCATTATGTTATCAAGGGTATTTATGTAGAAGTAAAATACTTTTTGTTTTATTCAACGACAACCTCCGTAGCGTGGCGGTATGGGTCGTGGGGCTCTTGGGACCGGGACCGCGGTCCCGGATTCCACTTATAAATGAACTATTAATTTTTAGTAGTATTTTGGGACCACAAATAAAAAATGTAAAGTATGTCTTACGAAAGTACGGTCAACCAAAAAATTTTGAATAATTATAAAAAAAACTATTTTAGTTAAATGATAATTTGTCTTTTATTTCTAAAATCACAGCTTTCTATTGGAATAAAAAAAATGTAGGTGCTTATTAAGAAATATAATTACTATACTATATAAATATGATAATATGTTTAAAAATGAAATACAACAGTTCAATTAAAAACATTTATGTTTTTATCCCTTACATCTACACATTGCATATAACAATCTCCTACCTAAATTTACCGTCAAAAATAAACAGTATCTTAGTGAGCACATGGCAGCAGTAATAAAAATCTCTACACTTATTGAAAACAATTACTATTGTAAGGCAAAAAACTGACAAAAATATGAAAGATCTTTTAACTTACAATATATAAAATCAGTCTCTCAACAATTTTTATAAAATATTTCTTTTATTTTTAAAATCACAAAATTATCTTAACTTAAAAATAATAAACAGCATAATAAACAACAACATAAAACCGCTATACATATTAATATATATAAAATTAGTCTCGCATACATGTTAATAATTATTTGAATATAATCAACAGTCTTGAACTTAACATTAAACATTTCAACAATATAAAATAATTTCGCATCAGTCTCAAAAGTATTGAAAATTGATTGGCTTTAAAATCTAAATTTTTCTAGACAATGACCAACACTCATCTGGTCATTTATTTTGGACGTTAAATTTAGGTAGGAGATTGTTATGTGCAATGTGTAGATGAAAGGGATAAAAACATATGTTTTAATTAATGAACTGTTATATTTCATTTTTGAACATTATTATCATATCTATACCGGGTGTTACGGAAAGCGTATATGAAGAAAAGATGGGTAGGTACTGTACCTTGTATAGATGCTGTATACGATATTCCAAGGTAAAATAAACACATAATTTTTTTTCATAAAATAAATAATGACCGACGAGAAAACAAATTTTGCACGTAAACAAACATGTCACAACACTATTGAGGTCAGCGACTCCATATCACGTATCACTTCACTACAATCACTGTGATTTCACTACTCTTCTTGCCTGTCATGCGCTCCTAGTACTTGTCGGCCGGCATGCAAGGGGCACCCCTGTGTCGCGGAAGCCGCCGCTTCGGCTTCCTTTGGCGGCATTTGACAAAGGAGGCGCTAGGTATGTCGGCGAACGTTTACTGGAACACCTGAAAAAAACGAATTAAGACTTATTAGTGTGTCTTAAGGACCATTTTGTTCTAACAAAGTTATGTTTTTAGTTTTTTTTTATTACTTACGAAATTTAAAAAGTTTTTCATAACAACTAAATTCAAATTGATAAAATCAAGATTAAGAAAAATAAAATATCAACTTACTTTTCAAAGAAAGGGTTCTAAATGTCGCCCTTCATGCTGGATGCATAAACCAGCCCGTCGGTACATTGAGTCGCGGACATTACGCAACATTTCGGGTGTCACTGTTCTGAAGGCAGCCTTGATGCGTTCTGCCATTTCATCCCTTGACGAGCACTCCACAGCATAAACTTTATTCTTGACGTAGCCCCACAAGAAAAAGTCTAGCGGAGTGAGATCTGGTGACCGCGCTGGCCATGCGACACGACCTCCTCGCCCAATCCAATGGGAGAAACGACTGTTCAGATGATTTCTAACATCTCGCGCAAAGTGTGCTGGAGCACCATCGTGTTGGAAAACCATGTTGTTATCCATCACCAGGTTGACGTAGCTGGACACTGGCAGTACTGTAAGCTCCTCGTCTAAACTGTTTAACAAAAACTCCAGATAATTTTCTCCATTTAAGGATTGCGGTAAAAAATATGGGCCCACCACAACATCAGCAATTATTCCTGCCCACACATTAATCCGCCACTGGTGTTGGAAACAGGACTCCGTAGAAACGTACGGATTGGTGTGCGACCAATAATGCTCATTATGAATGTTGCTGATTCCACCTCTTGTAAACGACGCTTCGTCTGTCCACAACACTTTTAAGGCAAATTCCGCTGAGCCTTCGACCTGGTGTCTGTACCATTCACAGAAAGTCACGCGTGGTTGAAAATCAGCTGGTAATAGTTCTTGCGTGCGTTGAAAATGATACGGGTGTTGGCGGTCCGCTTTCAGCACTCTCCACACTTGCAGATGATTGTCAGCCCCTAGCTGCGCGGCAGCACGACGGGTGCTACTCCTGGGATTATTCTCGAAGAGAGCCAATACGGCATCTTCAAATTCCGGGTCTCGAGTACTGGCGCGGCCTGTAAGCGTGGAAGGACCCACTTGAGTACAAGCGATGTACCATCCGACTGAAGCAAGCATATGACGGCAGACGCGTGGCATCCCCAGGTGGTCGTCCATCCACGAAACGCTGTCGGTACAACTCGCGAGCAGCACTCAGATTGCCGTCTGTTGCTCCGACACAAAGAATCATCTCGTAATATTCTTGATTACTCAAAGCCATCACGAAATAGCACTACGAATGGGTGGGAAGTAGGTAATACGAAAAAGTCGAAACACTTGACACGATCTTTTCACGGCAATGCAAAGTAAACGACTGAAGCACTTTTACCTATTTTGTTTCAATTTAGCAATAAGGATAGAAACAATAATTATTGTTATTTCCATGCTGCCTGCCTGCTCTAATAATTAGGGTTCCTCTTAATTTGTTTGTTACGTACTCGGACAAATAAACCTCTTCTAATTCATGAATTCCTGGTATTCCTGGCTTGTTTCTTTTAACATAAGTTAATATTTGTGAATAATCTTTGCACTGAAGTGTCATATCAAAGAGGCAATAAATTTCGAAAATGTTAGGTTTGCATTTAATTTCAGTGTACGAACAATTGGTTAAACTAAATAACATTCCTCTAAAAAATATAAAAAAATGCGGAACCCATTTCCTAAAACTGACATTATTTTTGTACCAGGACCACAGTTACGAGTCATAGCCGGAAGCCACGCCTATTTCAGGGTTCATTTGGAAAAATAAGTGATGCCATTAATTGGAATAGTTTTGTTTCTAACCCCCGATGCAAAAGATGGGTATTAAAAGTTTGACGCCAATGTCTGTCTTTCGTCTATCCGTTTGTCTGTCTGTGGCATTGTAGCTCTCGAAAGGGTGGAACCGATTTCAAAGCGGTTTTTTACGTGGACGCAAGTATCATTGCGGTGGGTTTTAGCCATTTTGATGGATATCGGTTAAGTGGTTCGAAAGTTATGGGTTTTTTGAAACAAATTACTAAATAATTTCTTAATCCGAAGAACTTGGATACAGAGACAAGTTGGTAGTTAGCATTTTACAGTGAAGTAATGTCAACTCCCATACTCACAATATCACTGTTTTATCCCTTACGGGTTAGACAGGGTCTGTACAGCAGTAAATTTGCTGCACCTGATATGATAATAATGATCATGTGTGAAAATAAAATATCTGGAACCCATCTTCGTAGATCATAATTTAATTTAATACCAGGAGCACAGTTGTGGATTGGTCAAGTAGGTGGGAACTGATTATGAATGGCATGGTCATGTTATTGACCTTACAGCTGTTTAGTGTGATAGTGTTGTACTAACGTGAGTTAGTTAAAATTTTGACTAGTATTTCAAAATAAGATTAAAAATCAACAAACAAACTTACACGGCCACACATGGCCCCATACAGTTTGTAACCGTTGTCTGATTTTGTACTTTGGATGTTCATATACCCTTTCTGTAACACCCGGTATAGTATCTATAGTAATTATATTTCTTAATAAGTACCTACATATTTTTTCATTCCAATAGAAAGCTGTGATTTTAGCAATAAAAGACAATTTATCATTTAATAAAAATAGTTTTATTTATACTTATTCAAAATTTTTTGATTGACCGTACTTTCGTAAGACATATTTTAATCTATATTTGTGGCCCCAAAATACTACTGAAAAATAAATATTTAATTTATAGGTGGAATCCGGGACCGCGGTCCCGGTCCCAAAAGCCCCACGACCCGGCGGTATTTGGCTCGCTTTAATTCGTGGGTTCGATTCCCACACCGGATAAAAAATCTTTGTGTAAATTATAAGATTTCTTTCCGGGTCTGGTTTGTTGAGGGACTACCCTCCGTGCCTCGGAAAGCACGTTAAGCGTAGGCCCCGATTGTTATAACATCATCTATAACAAGCGTATACCAGAGAACGGGCAGCAGCGTTTCCCTGTGTATTACAACATAATACTGCGGTCACCAATCCGCCTGCCAAGCGTGGTGACTATGGCAAAAACCCTCCCTCGGGAGGAGGCCCATGTTCAGCAGTGGACGTTGTACGGGCTGATGATGATGATGTTTTATATAACCGTATAGTTTCCGGCAAATCGTTCGATTTCCAGCTTAGAATAGACCTTAGAAGGTCTTCTCATGGGTGTCGTAAGATGCGACTAAGGGACATACACCCGATGAATAGGCAGCAGCATCTATCAGCTCAAGGACACTTACTATCTTACTTCGATTACCAATCCATCCGCCAAGCGTGGGGATTATGAAACTATCCCCCAAGAATTGACTAGCCAGCTAGGTCTGGTGAGAGGAGATCCATGTTCAACATACGTATTTATTTCAACTTAATTTGAACTTTATACAGTGTTCTAATCTTCAAAAATATGAAATAACATTTAATAAAATGTAGGTCAGGATTACTTAACATAATAAAAGAAACTAATTAG
The DNA here is from genome assembly GCA_947037095.2 of Nycteola revayana. Classification (NCBI taxonomy): domain Eukaryota; kingdom Metazoa; phylum Arthropoda; class Insecta; order Lepidoptera; family Nolidae; genus Nycteola; species Nycteola revayana. Next base: position 17,502,239 of record OX344847.2, on the reverse strand, counting down.
GCGTTGTAAAGCTTAAACTCAGAAAAGTCAAGTTACAGGATATTGGATTAGCATGATAGTTGAGTTTTGTGGTGTGGTTTGTTTAAGGATAATTTAGCATCGAAACAAGTATTTTCTTCCATACACATATTTTATTGTACACAACAAATTGTTTTAAGATGATGGCAGTTCATTATCAACATGGGGGAAAAGAACTTTAGTGTATTCGTGTCCCGAATTAACGCCAGCCATTCCTAAATTTCTTAAAAATCTTAAGACTGGTCTATGTTTCAAAGAATCTTGTTCGACAAGAGGCTGAATATGGGGGTATCCAGAATAAAATGGTGAGTATCCAGAAACAGTCATATATCCGGGATATCCAGTAGGTAATCCGTATTGCGCATAGCCTGGTTGCGCATAGCCTGGCTGCGCATAGCCTGGTTGCGCATAGCCTGGTTGCGCATAGCCTAGTTGTGCATAGCCTTGTTGCGCATAGCCTGGTTGCGCATAACCTGGTTGCGCATAGCCTGGTTGCGCATAGCCTGGTTGCGCATAGACTGGTTGCGCATAGCCTGGTTGTGCATAGCCTTGTTGCGCATAGCCTGGTTCCGCATAGCCTGATTGCACGTAGCCTGGTTGGCCATAGCTTGGTTGCGCATAACCTGATTGCTCATAGCTAGGTTGCACGTAACCTGGTTGCGCGTAGCCTGGTTGTGAATAGCTTGGTTGCGGAGAGCTTGGTTGCGCAAAGCTTGGTTGCTCATAACTTGGTTGTGCGCTGCCTGGTTGTACAGAATACTCAGGTTGTACAGAGCCGAGTCCTGGATAGAAAGGAGCGGGCCCAGATAGTGGAGAACCAGGTTTAGGAGAGCCTCGGTACTGTCCGACAGCTTGTGCTGAACCAGAACTTGCTTGAGGGTCAGCTGATTCAGAGTGATGATTTAGAGTTCCTGTAGAATATTAATACGGTTATTAATAATACACCCTCAACCAACCAAGCAACGTATAGTGGTACGAATCAGACCGTCTGACTGACTGACGAATCACATCGGCCTGGGTAGGACTGAATTTTACAATACTATAAAGGAAATTGATATATGTGGGCAAATAATTCTGTCACATTCACATTCCGCGATGGATTCAGCGACACAAATATGAACCTGGCCAAGCCGATGCGTGTCATCGAACCGAATCACAGCTTCGATTACGGGAGATGTGAAACAGTTTTTTTATGTTGGTCTATAGTTTAATTACAAGAAAAAACAAAACACGTAAACAATACGTTAAGTTTTTATGATATTTCAGCTTAAACTAAACTAACATGTTGTATGTTTGAAACTGAAACTTAATTTTAAAGTTTGAACCGTTAACTTATGAAGATATAGTGTTGCATACACGTTTAGTTTTGGATGATAATGGTTATATATACCTTTTGGAGGCGGATTATGGTCAAGTGGTCTATTGCCTCTTCTTGCAGAGTTAGCTGGCTCAGAGACAGGGTCCTCATAAACAGGTGGTTCAGTATTTCCACCTGCAGAACCTAACACCTCGCCATCAGCAGAACCCGGTTGAGCTAAAGAGGATCTATATTGTGCGTCTACTCCAAATGGATGTCCTGGAATCCCTGAATAAAATCAAACAATTGTGAATGTAAAATACATCAATATCTATTATTTTTATAATTATTAATGTGTACCTTTCCGGTGATATGGTTTGTATATTTAAGTTTCTAGCATGCATATATGAGTTTGGAAGATTTTAACACTTTATCTGAATTATTTATTTTTATTAATATGTTTAATTCATTAATTATTACGAAAAGCTAAGAAGAACATTATTAGAGATATTTTTAATTGAGTTTAATTAAAATATAAAAACAAAATATGTTCACGTTTTTGGTTACGGCCGCTAAATTTTCAGATTTTTCTTCAGACGGTCATAATAATATTATGAGATCTGCGCCAGGGCTTTTGTTACTACGTCTATTTTATACGTTTAAACACAACATAATTATGTTTATAAAAAATCATCTATAGACATTATAGTCATCATCATCATCAGCCCGAACAACATCCACTGCTGAACATGGGCCTCCTCCCGAGTCATAGCCATAGTCACCACGCTTGGCAGGCGGTTTGGTGAACGCAGTAGTATGTTGTAACACACAAGGAAACGCTGCTGCCCGTTCCTTGATACACAATGATTATAAATTATGTTATAACAGTCGGGACCAACGGCTTAACTTGCTTTCCGAGGCACGGAGGGTAGCCCCTTAACCAACCAGACCCGGAAAGAAATCTTATAATTTACACAAAGATCAAAAACCCACGACCTGCGAGATTTAAAGCGAGCCAAACACCGCTACGCTACATTATAAACTAAGTAAACTCAATTTCATAAAAAGGTTCTTAGGACAATAAGTGTTAAATGGGGAGAAAACTCGGTCTCGGGTGGAAACCATTCGACCCATAAGATCCCGGGGCGATCGGTGCCAAGAACGAAACCCAGTGAGTTTGTCACTTTAAAGCCGGGCATGCATTGATACGGTGACGGCGAAAACAATATGTTATAAACATATGTCGGTAACCGCAGTGCAGGAATCACAAGGGAAGTTTATTTGTTCGTAGCCTCGCAGTACCTGTGCAGACTCGGCCTTAACGAAGGAAATGATACTAATTCAGTACTTACGTATTTACATACACTTGTCTCGTACAAGTTGATGTAAATATCAAGAAAATGTACAATGCATTTAATATCACTACATAGTATAAAACAAAGTCGCTTGCCGCTGTCTGTCCGTCTCTATGTATGCTTAGATCTTTAAAACTACGCAACACATTTTGATGCGGTTTTTTTAATAGATAGAGTGATTCAAGAGGAAGGTTAATATGTATGATACATCAGCATTGCACCCGTGCGAAGCCGGGGTGGGTCGCTAGTTAATTATAAATAGGTAAAATTTATTTTTAAATTTTGTTTTAATTTATTTTAGGTGTGCCAGAAGTCTGTCAGTCTAGTGTTAATATAAAGTTACTTAATATTAACGTTATGAACTATTTGCTATATTCGTTTTGATGAAGGTACTTAAAATTTACACCCATTAGCCTCAGGGCGCCGCTGAAGCTAGAAGTCACACAGCAAATAAGGAAATAAAGAGTATGTGTTAGGACCGTATATATAATATATGACACTTTTTTTTCGGACGGACATATGTAATTAGCCACGAGGCTTTTACTACTTAACCAGCCCCAGCCTTAATAAATGGCAATTAAAAATTACAAACTAAGCAACCTGCGCAAGAGGCCGCCCCCTGTGGGGCTTGCTTGAATGTTTTTATTTTTATTTCTTTCGGACGGACATATGTAGTTAGCCCTGAGGCTTTTGCTACTTCACCGGGTGGGCTTGAATGTATTACAAATTACTTACATGAAACTCCCAGGACTACTAACACTATTAGAGACTTCACGGTCCGCATTGTAAAACGCAACTGTACCGTACTACGATAATCTACAGTTATATATACCTCTGTGATAAACTTATCATCATATTTAACCCATAAATATAAAAAAAACCCGGCCAAGTCCGAGTCGGACTCGCGCACGAAGGGTTACTTCCTATTTTCAAGTGCCTGCCTGCGGCCGTTATTGACAATGAGCAAAAAATGTAAAAAATAGTTTGTTTTTTGCTGTTATAGCGCGAAAAATTGTTTTGCCAAATATTGGTACGGTACCCCTCGTGCGCGAGTCCGACTCGCAATTGTTTTTTGGGGTTCCGTACCCGAATAGTAAAAATGGGACCCTCTTACAATGATTCAGTTAAAACAGCCCATCAATATTCACACATGTATGTTCAAGTATTTACCATTACTACATATACTTATACAATTAGCTGGACCCGAGGCTTAAATCGCATCGAAACGACAGTAACTTACTTCCTCCGACTGTCGACTTATTATTTCCAATGATCTTACTTTGTGTGTCCAATTTAAGCTCTTTTTTTTTCATCCTGTAGTGATATATAGCTACCCAAGACGTGTTTGTCTTGTTTCAAGTTTTCAATAGTTTAAAGGTGACGCTGATATTTGTAGTCAATAATAGTGATAATTCTCGCTGGAAGTTGCTTCGTCTACTGAAAGACATTCATCTGTGGTGGCTCTATTTTGTATCCCAATGCAAAGTTGCGCTGGATTACAAAATGTTCTAGCATTGGTTATATCATATATGCACAGTTCGTGTCTAAACAATTCAGCAGTATTTATCTGTCTAACCATGGAAGTAACAATGCTTCTAAAACCTATCTGGATCAAATTTGTTATGGTAATAGTTTATTTTAAAAGCACTTAAGACCTAAATATTGAATGGAAATGCTTAATAGTTATAAATAGATCAACGATACGATTTAAACCTTCAATACGATAATATTGAGTGTACTAAAAATAAGGAAAATGTTGAAAATGGGCCCCCGGCAGGGTCGGCTTGAACCATTGAATCCTGGACCACCAGGGCATCCAGAGCGTCAGTGCTGCCCCGGTAGACACAAGAACGGCCCTGGTCATAAACCACCGAACGCATGTTCCGCGAGTCGCTCGGTGCGCCCGACACCCCCGAGTGGTCCGACACCCTCGAATCGCCCGACACCCCCGAGTCGCCCGGAGCGCCCCGTACGCCGCGGCGCCGCCCGATACGTTTGGTAAATTTTTATAATAACATCTAAAAAAAAGTCAATTTCTGGTATCGATTTCAATTTATTTTAAGGCTTGAAAATTCACACATATATGTTACATTGGCCATAAGTTCCACCAAGTACTATCATAGTACTAAAGTTATAAATAAATGAACTGTTGTTGATGCCTGATCTGAACAGGGCGTGGTCCGACATGCACTTGGCTATTTTTTCAATAACGACCTATGTATGTTACGATAATGTTTTACATCTTAACTTCACATAAACAAAGTCGTGGAGATAAGTTATCAGTAACTAAATATTATACCGAAACATATTTTTGATTTTTGATTCATTTTCCTTATTTGTAGTACACTCAATATTATCGTATTGAAGGTTTAAATCGTATCGTTGATCTATTTATAACTATTAAGCATTTCCATTCAATATTTAGGTCTTTAGTGCTTGTAATATAAACTATTACCATAAAATTTGATCCAGATAGGTTTTAGAAGCATTGTTACTTCCATGGTTAGACAGATAAATACTGCTGAATTGTTTAGACACGAACTGTGCATATATGATATAACCAATGCTAGAACATTTTGTTTGCCAGCGCAACTTTGTATTGGGATACAAAATAGAGCCACCACAGATGAATGTCTTTCAGTAGACGAAGCAACTTCCAGCGAGAATTATCACTTTTATTGACTACAAGTATCAACTTCACCTTCAAACTATTGAAAATTTGAAACGAGACAAACACGTCTTGGATAGCTATATATCACTACAGGATGAAAAAAATCAAGAGCTTAAAATGGACACACAAAGTAAGATCATTGGAAATAGTAAGTCGACAGTCGGAGGAAGTTACTTACTCCTGTTTCGATGCGATTTAATCCGCGGGTCCAGCTAATTGTATAAGTATATGTAGTAATGGTAAATACTTGAACATACATAGGTGAATATTGATGGGTTGTTTTAACTGAATCATTGTTACAGATTTTCAAGCCTTAAAATGGATTGAAATCGGTACCACAAATTGACTTCATGTTATTATACGAAGTCACCGAATGAGAGGGGGGAACATATCGAAGGTATCGGGCGTATCAGGCGCGCCGGGCCACTCGGGGGTACCGGGCACACCGGGCGTCTCGGGGGTATCTGGCGCACCGAGCGGCTATTTTTTGATAAGATATCAATACCTAAATACTATACCAAAACAATTTTTTTATTTTGATTTATTTTCCTTATTTGTAGTACATACCATATTATCGCATTGAAGGTTACCTATTCATTCTTATTGCCAATAACTGAGACTGCCTTGTCGGCCGAAATATGATATGTTTTACAGTAACTACGTTGTCTCGGATTTGAAGCCTAATTTTCTAACGAGAAAAACCCGTGCCCGTGGAGAGCACGTTAAAAATAGTCTTGCGCCTGATGACTCATTGGTCGTATCGGCGGAACCAACGAGAATGATATTGATTTAAAAAAAAATCAGTTATGACATCGGATGATAAAAACCGGAAGAATTCAATGCCAGAAAAGTCTCAGATTTTATTCCTCCCTCCGGAATTGGATGGAACGTACCACCCTTTAGAACTTTTGTTATATAACAAAAGTTAAATTAAAAAACATAAGTTTATAATAGAGAGAGCTCTGAAGGGTGGTACGTTCCATCCAAACCCGGAGGGAGGAATAAAATCTGAGACTTTTCTGGCATTGAATTCTTCCGGTTTTTATCATCCGATGTCATAACTGTTTTTTTTTTAAATCAATATCATTCTCGTTGGTTCCGCCGATACGACCAATGAGTCATCAGGCGCAAGACTATTTTTAACGTGCTCTCCAAGGCACGGGTTTTTCTCGTTAGAAAATTAGGCTTCAAATCCGAGACAACGTTAGTTACTGTCAAACATATCATATTTCTGCCGACAAGGCAGTCTCAGTTATTAGCAATAAGAATGAATAGGTAACCTTCAATGCGATAATATTGTATGTACTACAAATAAGGAAAATAAATCAAAATAAAAAAATTGTTTTGGTATAGTATTTAGGTATTGATATCTTATCAAAAAATAGCCGCTCGGTGCGCCCGATACCCCCGAGACGCCCGGTGTGCCTGGTACCCCCGAGTGGCCCGGTGCGCCTGATACGCCCGATACCTTTGATATGTTCCCCCCTCTCATTCGGTGACTACGAAGTCACCATTATACGAATAATAACATGAAGTCAATTTGTGGTACCAATTTCAATCCATTTTAAGGCTTGAAAATCTGCAACAATGATGTAGTTAAAACAACCCATCAATATTCACACATGTATGTTCAAGTATTTACCATTACTACATATACTTATACAATTAGCTGGACCCGAGGCTTAAATCGCATCGAAACAAGAGTAACTAACTTCCTCCGACTGTCAACTTACTATTTCCAATTATCTTACTTTGTGAGTCCAATTTAAGCTCGTGATTTTTTTCATTCTGTAGTGATATATAGCTATCCAAGACGTGTTTGTCTTGTTTCAAGTTTTCAATAGTTTAAAGGTGACGCTGATATTTGTAGTCAATAATAGTGATAATTCTCGCTGGAAGTTGCTTCGTCTACTGAAAGACATTCATCTGTGGTTGCTCTATTTTGTATCCCAATGCAAAGTTGCGCTGGCAAACAAAATGTTCTAGCATTGGTTATATCATATATGCACAGTTCGTGTCTAAACAATTCAGCAGTATTTATCTGTCTAACCATGGAAGTAACAATGCTTCTAAAACCTATCTGTGTCAAATTTATTATGGTAATAGATTATATTACAAGCACTTAAGACCTAAATATTGAATGGAAATTTTAATAGTTATAAATAGATCAACGATACGATTTAAACCTTCAATACGATAATATTGAATGCGATGTGGGGATGAGGAGGTGTCAACCGGGCGACTTTTCCAGTAACGACTAATGTCTGTCACGATAATATTTTACGTCTAAACTTAACATAAATAAACTCGTTGAGATAAGATATCAATACCTAAATACTATAACAAAACATATTTTTTTATATTGATTTATTTTCCTTATTTGTAGTACATACCATATTATCGCATTGAAGGTTACCTATTCATTCTTATTGCTAATAACTGAGACTGCCTTGTCGGCCGAAATATGATATGTTTGACAGTAACAAACGTTGTCTCGGGTTTGAAGCCCAATTTTAGCTAGCTTAGAGCACGCTAAAAATAGACCTGCGCCTGATGACTCATTGGTCGTATCGGTGGAACCAACCAGAATGATATTGATTTAAAAAAAATCAGTTATGATATCGGATGTTAAAAACCGGAAGAACTCAATGCCAGAAAAGTCTCAGATTTTATTCCTCCCTCCGGATTTGGATGGAACGTACCACCCTTTAGAGCTGTCTAATAATTCCGTCCGTCATACATGATGGCTGCGGTCGAACCCTGGTTCCCAAGTCTATCATCAGACCAGCTGTAGGATATCATTATCATCATCCAAAGCCCATGAAAGGGAAATCGAATGTCAGAGTAGTAAAATTTCATCAATGTTTGTAACACCAGTTCTTGTTTGTGCACTAAACCTGCGTTAAACGTGCCGTAGTGGTGTGCCAATGAGATTAAATATGTTTTAATACATAGACCGTCTCCTCGTTGTCATGTAGATCATACTAATGGAGTCATCACGTGGAAAGGAAAGTCCCTAAATACCCCGCCGCTGTGGAGTGAAGATGTCTTATACATTTCCCCACGTAAAATGGAGTACAACTCAAAACAATTCAATTATTCCAATATAATACACCGCAAAGGGAGTGTGTAAGGATCGTAGCAGGTGGCGTTCTGTAGTGTCTGCCTACCCCCATAGGAGAAAGGCGTGATTATATGTATGTATGTATACACCGCAAACTTGTTAAAAATAACTAAAACCTATATTGGTCATGCCACAAAGGTTTAATAAGTCCAGAGCTTATACCTAGTCAGGTCATAAATTCTGTCACATGTTTAATATAAAATAATTGAAACATGTTTATTCATTATGTAACCATTTATATACCAAAATGAACTTAACAAAACATAGATTCTTATGACACAAAATTTTATTCAAAATGACCTCCGTGATGTTGAATACAGGCCTTCAATCTGCGCGGCCAGTCGTCTATCGCAGCACGAACGAGTGTCAATATCGGCGGGTGCCTTAATCAAGGATGCCTTGAGTGACTCCAAATTGGGATGAGGCTTTGAGCACGCCTTTTCCTCCAAGTGTTGCCATATCTTGTAATCTAACGGATTCAAATGTGAACGGGAGGAGGGCCAGTCTTCGTGCCGGATGAAGTCGATTTCACGCGCCGCCAGCCAGTCTTGTGTGCTCTTCGCTCTATGAGCTGGCGTCGAATCTCGTTGGAATACCCAGTGCCTGTTATTGAACATGGTATGAGAAACAGGTTCCACAAGGTTCGTCAGGACTGTATTTTGATACACAACTGCATTCGTTTTTACACCTTTCTCACAAAAATGTACCTCTGTTAAGCCCCAATAAGAAACTCCCAACCATACCATGAGCGAGGATGGAACATGACCTCGTTGGACACGCGGAATACGGTTGCTCGCTTCTTCACTACTGTGTGCGTACACCTTATCATTTTGTTTGTTGTAGCACTATTCTACGTTAAAAAAAATTTCACCCGAAAAAAGAATTTCCCGATATTTTTTTCCCACGTACCGCTTCAACAAAGCGCGGCATCTCTTCAGTCTCAGGTCCATTAGACGAGCATTCAAACGATGTCCTGTTTTTCTTCGATATGCCCGAAGCCCTAAGTCTTCATTTAACACCCTTTTCACCGTGGTTCTGCTTAACCCCATCTGAAGGGCCAACAGTTTCTGCTTACGTTTGGGATTTCTTTGAATTCGCGCCTTCACAGCTTTTATCACTGCTGGAGTCCTAACAGACCGAAGGCGACCACTTATTGCCTGTCATCTACACGATAAACGAATCTTTTGGTTATATTCAAATTTTTCAGTATGTCAAAAATTTTAAATTGGCGCGTAACCGCAACGATGCAACGCAATAACTGCAAAACGGTCTTCTTTAAGCGTCCACTCCATATTTAAAAATGAGTAAAATTCTAAAAAGTATACATTTTTATTTTCATGAACAATTCGAAATTCGAATTTTATAAAAAAATTTGTGGCCAGCATTCTAAAAGAAAAGTTTTTACTGTGTGACAATACTTATGACCTGACTAGGTAATATTGGAATACATAATTTTTACTTCCGCAAAGAATGTTCTGTGGCACACTGTTCTCTGGAAAATAAGGTTAGCTATATATACAATAAATATTGATATTAACGAAGGTTGCTGAGTTACTATTGTTAAAACTTGAAACCATTCAATAAGCCCTACTCGGATTTTCGCCCAGTGAAGTAGCAAGTTTTTACGTAGGTACTATTTATTTAATCAGGAATACTGGCCCCTTAATTATGAGGTAAAATAAATATTAGTAATATGTTCTCACATTCAAACTTTATTTGTTTCTTCATACAAAGGATTTTCAGCTACATAATTAAATCTTAATTAAATATATTGTACAACAGTAAAACTCAAATTATACTTTTTAATTGTTTTCAATAAAACGAATTAAACATTTAAATATTATGTTGAGAATTAACTTCCATTCAGAGCAACTTGGGCTAACATGTATTTAACAACTTGTCAGGGCCCTTAATACCCTTCGTTGATGAGCATAATCTCGGTTCCCTCATGTCTGGTTCCGGTACCCCCATTTCTGACGTTCTGAGAAGTTCTCGGACTGTTCTTGGTAAGAAGCATTCCATTGCTAAGTACATAAACACTGTGGCGGTGGAGCTGCCTGCCTGATGCATCTCCCTGCGAATAAAGATAGGATATGGTATGGAAAGTGGTAGCATCGTGAGGTATGGCTCAATAACTTCACTATCACTACATAGTATAAAACAAAGTCGCTGTCTCTGTCCCTATATCCCTATGTCCCTATGTATGCTTAAATCTTTAAAACTACGCAACGGATTTTGATGCGGTATTTTTTAATAGATAGAGGAATTCAAGAGAATGGTTTATATGTATAAAACATCAGCATTGTACACGTGCGGAGCCGGGGCGGGTAGCTAGTTAGGCTAGTAATTAATAAAATATGACTCGACTGGTAAACTGTAATTCAGGTTTTTATAACCTACAAAGGGCATGAGCTCTCACAAAAATACACTATAAAATAAAACTGCTGTATATTTTTAAACTTTGTGAGGGAAATAAATGAATATATTTTTATTATAATTAAAGAAACGTAACAAAATTATATAGGTTTTTAAGTACGTAAGCGCGTAGACAACGCAGATGTTCTAAATTTGCGAGGAGCTCCCTAACTATGACTAGTTACGCCCAGCTAGCTGTGAATGGAAGACATTTTTTGTTAATAGGTTAGTTAGTACTCCGTTTGGAAATTGCTTTTATATGGTTCAAAATGATTTTACTAGACCAGCAATTATAATACAGGCCTGAGGGCTGGAAAGCTATAAAATAAAATTTGACAACATAAGGCGACGGTATTTTGGACTACAGTTTATCAGTAACATCACATTATGTCATATTGCATTGCTACTTTTAAAGATAGGACACTTATATTCTTATACAGAGTTATAATTTAAATAATATGTTAATATGACATAATTTATATATTTCTAAAACATAAATTAACTATGTTTTATAAATATAATAAAACTTCTTTCTTCTCTTTCTTTCAGGTGTATTATATATTTTTGAAGAATAAGTTACAATTTAAAAATGAAAAGACATCAAAATCAGCTGTAATACATGTTCTTTAAGTTTAATAAAACAATTCTACAATAATGAAATTGATCTGGACATTTACTGACTATATACAAAATACTGCATTGCCTATAAGTCTCTCTCAAAGATTTGTACAGGATTATGTAATATTCATTTGAATATTACAGAAAGATACTAACTTATGTTATACCTCTAATATGTTTTATTGAATGTTAAGAAAATATTTAAGAGAAATATTCGTGGAATCATTTTCTTTGAAAAGTATTACTTATTAAATGAATTGTTTGTAACTTTTATATTTATTCTCGGCTTCAATTAATAATAAAAATATTCCATGCATTTATTATAGATGAAGCAACCATTTTAGTTTTATTACAATTTTTTTTTTGGTAATTCAAGTACATATTACGGGTTAACACTTAAAATTATATAAAAAAAAACTATACTGAAGTTTACTAAAAATTACATTAAATAAAACATATCTGTATGATAAGAATAAAGAATTTAATTTGTAGAACATTGAAGTCTGGACAAAAACATACCTCGAAACTACATATACATAATATATACCTAACTGCAAAAAAATTGTAAACCTATTTTAGTGGAAATACATAAATAACAATCATCATCATCTTCCTGCCCTGCTCCCATTATTTGTGGTCGGCGCAATATGTCATCCGCTTCCATTTTTCCCTATTAGACGTCTCTTCCATACTCACACCTTTCTTAGACATATTATTATCATCTTTCACACAGATCATCAACTTTTTTTTGGCCGTCCTCGTCCAACATATCCCTCCATCTTCATATTCAGCATTCTTTTCGTCACATGCATGCCATCCCTCCACATAATTAACATTAACTATTAAAAATGTAACGAAAAGAGTGTCCGAAACTTAGGGAGTTATTTGGTACCGTACATTAATAATACTTGCTCTCACATTGCTATTGCCCTACATATAAGCCAAAACCGAACCAAATTCCTATTTCACAAAAGAGGCGCTTGCGCAAGGAGTCTATTTGATAAAGCAAATGTCTTTTTATATCTAAGGCTTATATGTGCCTTTATTGTAAACGCCACTTACGACCAAATGCTTCTGAAGTATCATAGTTCATCCGTCCTTATACGTCTGAGGTCTTGATACTTTATTCCTTTTGTTTGTAAGTTTATATTGTGTTCAGGACTTTTGCCTTTGTTAATTTTACATCATTATTGATACATGCGGTATAGTAGGTACACATTAAGTTGTTTTATTCTAAGTAATTAAAAAAAGTTACGCGGGTGTGACCACGCGCGATTGTTTAATTATATCATAAAAATATACACAACGTTAAATATAATATTCATACCGCTTTAAATACTATGAAAAGTAAAAGAAACATATTTTTCAAACAATTTGAAATGATTTGAATATGATCTGTCGTTATTAAACTAGAATTTAGGATTGAGATGAGAGTGAATAATCAGAATAAATTGAGGTTCAACTATCCGTATAATCAGTTTCAAACTATTCAAAATATATTGGCCGCGGGTGCCGTCGGGGGGCCGGATTGCTCATGCGCACCCGACCCCCGCCAACGGCGGATCGAAGGAGTGTCCGGGAGGTTTTAGTGGTGTAGGGTCCTCTCCTCGTGGTATGACTTTAGCATACCACGCTATGGAGAGGGCGAGTCCCACATATCCCACCGCCAGCGCGCAAATACGCTGCAACGGTGGTGGGAATGCGTCAATGCATTTCCCCCCGGACAACAAAAAAAAAAAAAAAAAAAAAAAGGGCTATCTACGTCAAGAAAATGTCTTTTAAATCTTTTAATTAGTACACTTATACTGAACATTTCAATATTTCGTGTGATTATGGGAAGGAACACATATCATAAGGTAATATCTAACGTGGGACTACCTTACGGCTATATATATTGCTTAACATTGACTCACATTAATATTTCACATCAAATTCTAACTTGTTACCAAAGTTATCGACCAGTAAAAGCATTATAACTTAAAAAATATTTAATAACAGAGTCTATTGTTTTATGTGTTCGATACAATGTAGGTATTATAAATAAATACAAATCCAATATTAATAAATTAAAAATAATTAACAGAAACACTGAACAAGAAATATTAAACATGTCATCAATTCAAAACGGATTTGTAATGATATAAAAAAAAAGTCTCATCTTATTGGTTTTAAAATTATAAAATTAATTTATAATTCAATACTGCCGGCTCTTTAGTTACAGAAGTTGCCTCTGCGACCTGCTGTTCTGGGTTTGATTCGCACCGGGTACATTAACTAGGTGAAATACATATAGTTCTAAGTATGGGTGTGTGTCCGTGAATTACGTAATTATAAACTTCCCCGCAACATAGATATAATTATATTAACCTAGTGCAGAAAAGGGCTTTTATCATTAAAAAACGTCGTTCTAAAACCATGAAAGTATTTTTTAGCGGCTTAGACATTTTGTTGACACGTCACCATAAGCCCGATAACCACTGCTGAACAGGGCCTCCTCCAGAGGGAAGGATTTGCCTTAGTGACCGAAGCCAAACAGACCCGGAAAGAAAGCTTAAAATTTATACAAAGATTTCCTGTCCGTCATGAGGATCGAACCCACGATCTCCGAGACTTAAAGCGAGACTTATACCTCTACGACACGGGGGTTGTGTTGATGACACGTTTTTTTCCTAATTAGAATCCGATAACATACGCACTTAGTAGTGTAAGCACTAAGGCGACGATATGTTTTAATTAAAAAACGAACTATTTTGACTAGATAACCCTTAACCTGTGAAATATTCTTTTACAAGGAAAATGTAACGGTCACGTCGGCCGTTGTTGACATAAAATAAAATTGATGAGTTTGTATATGTCGCAGGCAATTGGTTAAAATAGCCGTTTAACGAAAGCAAGGAAGAAAAATAATTTATTGACAACGAGAATACATATTCAATAAATACCTTTATACACGAACCTATGAAACCTAAGAAAAAACGGCCAAGTGCGAGTCGGACTTTCAAGTGCGTACCTGTTGCCGTTATTGATATCGAGCAATTAAGGGCTAAATAATCACGTTTGTTGTATGGGTGGCCGCCTTTTTTTTTTTTTTTTTTGTGTTTTGTCTTATATCAGCAACAAAAATACATCATTTTTAAAAATGTTGCTATCGCGGTTCTTGAAATACAGCCTGGTGATAGACAAAAGTCACCTGGTGTCTTCGGAAACAAAACGCAAAAGAAAACAAACCCAACAAACAATATAAAATATTTGCCGCAGTGGGCCGCGCCACCACGTCTTCATCGGTAGCGGAGCTGGAAGCGAGGTGTCGTTGATTGACTACAAAGTACAATAACAATATCATTATAATGACGCAACTAGCTCTTTCATTGAAACACGCCATTCATCCACACGTCCTAATGTCGATTAACCGAGTGGCTGAACACCACGTTCAATAGTAGGTACCTACAGCTAGACAAAGCCAATTGATGAAATGTCAATTTGTTAGGGAATTATGTGTAAAATAGTAGTAAGGAATTAAAAAAAACCTTAAATATGTCAATACTTGTTGCTGCCCAGAAACGAAAAAAAGGATATTATTTATTCAGCACTTAGTTATTTACACACACTTGTACCCGCCGGTAAACCAACCAACCTCCTGAGTACACCCAAATACAGCAAAACATCGTCGTCAACCATATTTAAATCACGACTTTTTTTAATAGAACAATATAAATATTATTATTAAATATTAATATTTTATCTATAATTTAAAATGTAATTTAAGTTTTTTTTTTTACCACTTAAATTCTTATCAAAACTATAATGTCAAAAATGAAATACAACATCATGTTGAAAAATAATTAGACCGCGGCCACGATATCTGCGATCTGCGGGAAGCGGCACTACTCGGCCGATCCTGGCACGAAACCCGAGCGGGCACATAGCAACGCGCTGAAGTGGGGTAGTCTACAATATAATTTTATGTAGTAAGAAAAATTTCATTACATCAATGCAGACACGCTCTGCATTACAGTGTCTGGTTTCATTGAAAACTATGCATTAGAACGCGGCGCTGCGGACGCTGCGTTCGTAGTCGCAACCTAGTATTAAATAAAACTAACTCTCTCTAAACAAAACTCTTATCGTCTTATAGTTATCTAATTTAATGATCAAAAGTAACATTAACATTATTTATATATAAAATTTTTCGTTGACCAAATATGAACGTTTTGTAATAATCCAAAGGTTAGGTTTTCAACTTACTTTGTACCACTAAATTGTAAATTAAATTAAACATATTGCTTTTAATACCCAAGAACCATATTCATCAATTAATTAAATGAAACCGCGCGCGAGAAGTTAGTCTATACATATAATAAATCTGGTCTCAATATATATATTGAAGATATCTTGTTTTTTTTTATTATTGCCTATACAAGAAATGTAATGACCGAAAGATGGACAGACAGACAGACGAACTGTCTGTCTGACACATGTCATGCGGATGCGAAACTACTGAATAGATTGAAATAAATTGGTATGATGATTAGTACACTAACATCCTGAGCGCGGTTTCACGTGTGTAGCTGTTCCCGTGGGAATAATATTAACATATAGCCTTCCTCGATAAACACTGAAATAATTTGATCTAATGGAACCGATAGTTCCTGAGATTAGCGCGTTCACACAAGCAAATAAACAAACTCTTCAACTTTATATATTAGAATAGATAGTCACTAAGTAAGTATGTTATTTATTTGCAGATACAGGTATAAAAATACAAAGGTGTTATCATTAATTACAGTTAATAGGCATGCAAATACATAATACTGAAATAGATTGGTAGTTCAGTTTAATCTCTTAAAATATCAAACATTGTAATTATAAATGTTATTTACGTTATATAATATTGTAAGTCTAACATTTAATTTAGTTATGTCAAAACATTGTAGCTATCGTACAAAGTTAACTCAAGTCATTCAAAAATTAATTATTTAGCTACATTTATTTATAAAATTATAATTCATTTTTGTTTGATATCATTAGTCACAGATTTATTACATAGTTATATTTGTATCCTCTAGGAAGTCCTGAATATTATAATAACATTTGTCAACAAGAAAGGACTTGAGCTTAGTTTTAAACAAATTAGCATCACATTCCTTGAGTGTCCGTGGTAATTTATTATATATACGAGGTGCTATGCAAAAGACACTTTTGTGCATTAATGCTGTATTAGATGGTCTTGCACTCAATCGATCATCGAAACGACGGCTACGCGTGTTTTTGTTCCTGTCAGTTAGTTACTCTTACAACATAAAATCTTACTGCAGACTACCCCACTCCAGCGCGTTGCAGGTTTCGTGCCCGGATCGGCATAGTAGTGCCGCTTCCCGCAGAACGCAGATATCTTGACCGCGGCCTTATTATCTTTCAACATAATGTTGTATTTAATTGTTGCCATTCCAGTTTTGATAAGAACTTCTATATGAAAAATAGGTATAATGTAAAGTATAATGTTTAGATATAATAGTCATTGTTGCAACAGCATCCTCATTATACAGGGTGTCCAAGAACCTGGCGTCCAACTGGATTCCCACGATGCCCCAAGTTCTAACAGTACTCAGAAAAATATTTTAAAAAATCCACCCCATGTACTTACAGAATTATACTGATTTAAAAAAAAAGGGGAAATGAGCACCCTGTGACATACTTTTGAATGCTGTGACTGCTAATGCTGATAATTTCGATATTTCTTGGAGGTTTTGTAATCTAGGGTATTGCTGTGTCTAAATAGAATGTAAAAATAAAGTACTTATTGTACCATTTTAAAATAAAATATTATTTTAACTAAAGGTGATATGGAAAACTATTGAATTTCGCAACTTTGACCGACTGTAGTGTAAAAAAAATGTACCAAAATAGTATGGCAAGTGACGTCAAATTTTGACGCGTTTATTCCTCTTTTTAAAAAGGTATAATACTTACACATTAATTTGAAAAAAAAAATTTTGATAATATTTTTACTCAACAACCCAATTTTTACGATGTCTTACAGAATTCTTAGAAAGAAAAATTTACGACGAATTGAATCTAACCTCTAAAGAATTACTATTGTATGCTCATAAAAATAACAACAGGCCTCTCAAAAAACAGGTTAGACCGTAAGGGACGGTATGTGCATGCATCTCACCATAGTGATTCGTTATTACAACAGGAGGGAGCAAGACAGAAACTATCTTTGCGATTTGCTGGTTCTTCTTTATGGTACCCCATTATTCAGGTAAGAGTGAGGGAGAAAAAGGTTAGAGGTGCGAGTGAGATAGATAGTGACGCTATCTGGGATCGTGCTATTTAGGATAACAGTACGGTCAGTACGCGTCACTGCCTCCTGCCGTTACTACGCACCTCTCTCTTATTGTTACCATTGATCACGTACTACGATTTAAAGCTTTGTTTATTGGACTCGATTACTCTTTGTGCTCTGGACTTTGAAACGAACTCTTTACGACGACCTTTGCCTGTGTTTGGACAGTTTGTGTTTTGTGTGTGCTACCATGGCGACCTACACTCCGCAAGAATACGCAAATATGCACTACATTTATGGAGAATGTAGAGGTAATGGACGAGCTGCAGCGAGACTTTACAGAGAAAGGTATCCGAGGGCTACGCGATATCCCGACCATCGAGTTTTCATTAATGTGCACAGATCACTATGTGACGGGCGGTTCCCCAATCAAGTAGCTGGTGAAGGACGACCCGTAAATGACTTCATACGCGATGAAGTTTTAGAGGCGGTGTCGGCAAATCCAAGCATCTCTGTGCGAGGAATAGAAGCTGATACGGGGATACCGAAGAGCACAGCACACAGTATTCTCCAAAAAGAAGAATATCATCCGTACCACGTACAGCGAGTGCAAAGTCTTTTACCTCGAGACTATCCGAGCCGAGTCGCGTTTTGTGAAACAATCCTGCAAAAACATCGAGAAGACGAAAACTTTATCGACAAAATTTTGTGGTCAGATGAATCAACATTTAAGAAGGATGGCTACATGAACCTCCACAACTTGCACGAGTGGCATGTGGAAAATCCGCACTTGATGCGAGAAGATAGATCCCAGTACCGGTTCAAAGTGAACATGTGGACCGGTATTCTCTGTGGGAATATTATTGGTCCATTTGAGATGCCCGAGAATTTGACTGGCGAATCATATTTAAATTTTCTTCAAAATGATTTGCCAAACTTACTAGAAGAGACCCCACCAGATATGTGGTTCCAACACGACGGCTGTCCAGCACATTTTCGCGTATCCGTTAGAGAGTTTTTGGACGAGCAATACCCGAACAGGTGGATTGGGCGATCAGGAACAATCCCGTGGCCAGCCCGCTCACCTGACTTAAATCCGCTGGATTTTTTTTTCTGGGGAACTATGAAGGAGCTCGTTTATGCGAAGCCCATTAATGACATCGCTGACCTTCGTGAGAAGATAACACAAGCAGTGCATGTGATACGTCAAAAAAGTTACTCGCGAAACATAAAGCGGTCCTTTTTAAGGAGAGTGAGAGCTTGTATTGCCGCGGGTGGTCAACATTTTGAACATTTATTGTAATAAAATATCTTTAAACTAACATTCTTTGCTTTTATTCTACTGGGAACCCATCTACCTGTGTGTATTTCCTTCTTGCTCACTCTTGGAACCGAAGTAAATAATAGTAGTAACATAACAGTTTCTAAGATAAGAAAGGGTCCGACAGTTACCGTTAGTAGGTAGGCACTTCGTAAAAATTGGGTTGTTGAGTAAAAATATTATCAAATTTTTTTTTTTCAAATTAATGTGTAAGTATTATACCTTTTTAAAAAGAGGAATAAACGCGTCAAAATTTGACGTCACTTGCCATACTATTTTGGTACATTTTTTTTACACTACAGTCGGTCAAAGTTGC
This sequence comes from Nycteola revayana, assembly GCA_947037095.2. Taxonomy (NCBI): domain Eukaryota; kingdom Metazoa; phylum Arthropoda; class Insecta; order Lepidoptera; family Nolidae; genus Nycteola; species Nycteola revayana. The sequence goes on along the minus strand of OX344847.2, from coordinate 17,482,815 downwards.
GAAATTCAATAGTTTTCCATATCACCTTTAGTTAAAATAATATTTTATTTTAAAATGGTACAATAAGTACTTTATTTTTACATTCTATTTAGACACAGCAATACCCTAGATTACAAAACCTCCAAGAAATATCGAAATTATCAGCATTAGCAGTCACAGCATTCAAAAGTATGTCACAGGGTGCTCATTTCCCCTTTTTTTTTTTAAATCAGTATAATTCTGTAAGTACATGGGGTGGATTTTTTAAAATATTTTTCTGAGTACTGTTAGAACTTGGGGCATCGTGGGAATCCAGTTGGACGCCAGGTTCTTGGACAACCTGTATAAAATTGTTAAAAATCATATTTATATTTATCTTAGTGTAAATTTAAGCAAAAACACGTACTTCAAGTCGAACCCGCGCCTAAATTATGCTCAATTATGCAACGTCCACGCTTATCTGAACAAAAACTTGTTTTTATTTACAAGCTTTTATTTAACTTGCAATGGATGTACCAATGTAAGTTCGGATGGAATCTTGCAAGTTACATTTGACAAACTTCGTCACAACGCAATAATATGGTACCATGGAGCTGATCTGATGATGGAGTTGTGTTGCTGAACGTTTTTACTTCAATTATACCAGAACATCTGAACACATCTAGGTGAAAGGACACCACCACCACCACCCTTTCATTAATTTACAAGAAATGTAAATTATCCAATGAAAATATGACCCTTGGTTACTATTGTTATTCTGTTACACTTGCGGATAAAAAGTTAGTAATAAAAGGAATTTAAAAACCCAACGCCTATTTCCTGTTTTTATCGAGACCACTAGCGTTACTTAGTACGCGTACATGAGAACAAAACGAGTAATTTGATTTAAAAAAATGACATCTATTAATGTATTATGTACAGATTTTAATATGTAGGTACCTATTCGGTTTAAATACACACAGTTAATGAAAATAATGTTTTTCATATACCTATTATGGATGTTTATTCTTATAATTATTTGGCATATGAGCGTTAATGATTACGTGTAACGAAACGTCCATGGCGCGCCTTTCTTTCATAAAATGATTATGAACCCGACTGTACTTCTTTTTCGCAAAAGAATTAGGTATGACCAGTTAACGAAACCATAAAAAGATTAAATTTAAGTTTCACTAAGTGGACACACATATAAATATCGGTATGTCCAGATGACGAAATAATAAGTGATCCTAATTCCGGACACTCATGCCCAGTCTCGTATGTCCAGATAGTGACTAACCCAAATAAACAAGCCAAATATATCTTTATTAATTAATAAAGCAAACCTTCTGTCCGATTAGAAAAAAATCTTTGTGTTAGATAGCCCATTTATCGAGGTAGGCTATATACAATATATTCAATTATGAAGTTCCTACGGGAAGGAGAGTTACATGGGTAAAGCCGCGCGCAGGAAGCTAGTGTATGACTAAAGTAGGTCTCATCGTTCTTCTAGAGGGGAGGGTACGTAACCGAGGGTACTTTCAAAACCCAAGATAAAATATTTGACTATTTATGTTTAATCGATTTCCAGCTTAGAATAGACCTTAGAAGGTCTTCCCTTGGATGTCGTTAGAGGCGACTAAGGACATACACCCGATGAATGGGCAGCAGCATCTATCAGCTCAAGGATACTTACTATCTTACTGCGACCAGCAATCCGTCGCCAAGCGTGGTGATTATGAAAATATCCCTCAAGAATTGACTAGCCCAGGTCTGTTAAGAGCCCATGTTCAACATACGTATTTATTTCAACTTAATTTGAACTTTATACAGTGTTCTTATCTTTCAAAATATTAAATAACATTTAATGAAATGTAGGTCAGGGTTACTTAACATATTATAAGAAACTAATTGGGCGTTGTAAAACTCAGAAAAGTCAAGTTACAGGTTTTTGGATTGGCACGACAGTTGAGTTTTAAAGTGTGGCTTGTTTAAGAATAAATTAGCCTGATTGAAACAAGTATTTTCTTCCAAACAAATATTTTATTCTACACAAAAAATTGTTTTAAGATGATGGCAGTTCACTTAATAGTGAACTTTTCAATCTTGATTAATATCAAGATTGAAAAGTGTTTGTATCCCGCAACGGCTCCCAAAAGGCATTCGGATTCCAAAGCAATCCCTTGGTTTCTTCCAAATTGGGAGTCTTAAGCGTGGTTTTAGTTCCAAACCACCTTCTTCGAAACCGTCTTTCGAAGAAGATGGTTTGGAACTAAAAGGAGGCGGAATATAGGGGTATCTAGAATAAAATGGTGAGTATCCAGAATCAGTCGTATATCCCGGATATAGAGTAGGTAATCCGTATTGCGCATAACCTGGTTGCACGTAGCCTGGTTGTGCGTAGCCTGGTTGCCCGTAGCCTGGTTGCGCGTAGCCTGGTTGCCCGTAGGCTGGTTGTGCGTATACTGGTTGCCCGTAGCCTGGTTGCACGTAGCCTGGTTGCGCGTAGCCTGGTTGTGAGTAGCTTGGTTGCTCATACCTAGGTTGTGCGCTGCCTGGTTGTACAGAATACTCAGGTTGTACAGAGCCGAGTCCTGGATAAAAAGGAGCCGAGCCAGATAGCGGAGAACCAGGTTTAGGGGAGCCTTGATGCTGTTCGACATCTTGCGCTGAACCAGAACTTGCTTGAGGGTCAGCTGATTCAGAGTGATGATTTAGAGTTCCTGTAGTATAATATTAATAGTGTTATTAATAATACACCCTCAACCAACATAAGCAACATATAGTGGTACGATTCAGACCGATTGACGCCTCACATCGGCCAAGGCAGAACGGCATTTGACAATGCGATAAAGGACATTGAAATATGTAGGCAAAAAATTCTATCACATTCACATTCCGCGATGGTCTCACCACCCAAGTATGAACTAGGCCAAGCCGATGCGTGTCATCGGACCGAATCATACGTACGATTACGGGAGGTCGATTTTTCCTGATTTTTCCTGTGGGTATATATATATATATATATATATATTAGTTACAAGAAGAACAAAATAGATGCGTTAAGTTTTTATGGTAGCTTAAACTAAAGTAACATGTTATATGTTTGATACTAAAACTAAATTTCAAAGGATAAACCGTTATCTTATGAAGGTAAAATATTGCATACTCGTTCAGTTTTGGATGATAATCATACTAATATCATAAATGCGAAAGGTTTAATATGTGGATGTATGTATGTAAGTTACTCTTTCACGCAAAAACTACTGAATGGATTTGGATGAAAGTTTGCGCGCGGATAGTTTATAAGCTGGATTAACATATAGGCTATAAAATATCACGCTCCGACCCATTGGAGCAGAGTGTCGCGGGTAAAACCTCGGGACGCAGTTTTTAATGTGTAGTCTTTTTTTTTTTTTTTTACTAACCATAATATGTCAAAAAAATATTAAATATTTAACATTATTTATAGTATATACAGTATATCTTTATACATAGTATATTATATTGTAATATACATGGTATAGGTACATCATAGGTGGCCAACCGGTCAATCCCGGCAGCTTTGTCTAGTCAACAAGTTCAAATTGGTGAAAAATAGTGATAAAGCTCCTAAAAATATGAGTGATACCTTATTGGATTTGGAATGACGTCTAGAAAAATGTATTCGAAGGAATAATTAGCACGCAAAAAATTACAAAAGTTATTAACAAATGATGTTGCAAAAAAAAGGATTTCATTGTTTGTCAATAACTCCGAAACTATTCATATTTAAGAATTTTTTAAAAAAAGCATCTTAAAGAAGAAGAAATTTCCAATAAAAAATTCTTACTCCTGGAGTTCTATCACCATTATTTATAATTTTAATTTAACGCTGAAAATAGGACTCCGCGCGGCTGCTACGGCATGCGCGCGCCACCTCAAAAGTGAGTACCCCACAGAAAATATATTTTTTATAGGATTAAATATCAATTAAAAAAATATTTGAATTAATTATGGTGTATTTTGAACCCTTGAATGAAAAAATTCCCGTTGGAAAAAAGTTTTAAAATTATTTTTTCAACAAATTAGGACATTGTTTATTAACAAAAAAAACTTATGTTTTAAAAAATGATATTTTAGTCTACAAATATGGGCCACAAACGCACAAAGTTATTGTTTGTATTTATCATTTGATTAACTTATGCATGCCATACATATATTCAATGTGTACCTATATGCCATTAGTTGATCGCACACAGTAAACAGTCGATCTAAGGTTTCATTAAGTTAGCCAGCACTGGTATATAAAAAAGTGTATACCAGACTTTTACATGTTATGAACTTACTATTGAGGTCACAGAACCTAGCATGTGTGGTGGCTATAGAAACATTTCAAGAGAACGATATGTCAAGCAACGTTACTTAAATAAAAACTAGCTCTGCCCGACACTTCGTCCGCGTGGAATAGTGGCTTTGAGTAGCAGTTTTGATTATTTTAATTATACCCTTTTTTCGCTATAAAAAGTACATACATATAATACAATACAATACATACATACATACAATAATTATGTACATTCTTAGGTTCTACACTATCTATGTAACAAATTTCATTTAAATCGGTTCAGTACTTTTGTTGTGAAATGCCGTCAGACAGCGGCCGTATCCCAATGGCTAGGGCGTCGGACTTGTGATCTTGAGGTCGGCGGTTCGAACCCCACCTACACTACTGACGTGAACCCACTCGTAACACCAGCATTTTAGCTTAGTACGAGGGGTTAACAAGAATAGTAAGTTAATTGAATAGTATACTAGTAATCTTTAAAAGAAAAAATACCGACAGTTACTTTCGTATTTATAATATTAGTGAGAGAGTAAAAATTATTATTAGTTTATTCATACCGTTTTGAGGTGATTTACTGTCTGGTCTTGCAATGTCAGCTGGCTCAGATACAGGGTCCTCAGAAACAGGTGGTTCAGTATTTCCATCTTCAGAACCTAACACCTCGCCATCAGCAGAACCCGGTTGAGCTAAAGAGGATCTATATTGTGCGTCTACTCCAAATGGATGTCCTGGAATCCCTGAATAAAATCAAACAATGGTGAATGTAAAATACATCAATATCAATTTTTTTAATAAATTTCAGTTATGTACCTTTCCCGTGACATGGTTTGTATATTTAGTTACGATTATTATTTATTTAACTTTCTAGTATGCATATATGTATGAGTTTGGAAGATTTTAACACTTTGTTTGAATCAATTATTTTTATTTATATGTTTAATGCATTAATTATCACGAATAGCTAAGAAGAACATGAATAGAGATTTTTTTTAAATTGAGTTTAAATTAAATAAAAGAACAAAATATGTTCACGTTCTTTGGCCGCTTAATTTTAAGATTTTTCTTCAGACGGTCATAAAAATATTATGTGATCTGCACCAGGGCTTTTGCTACTTCGTCTATTCTATACGTTTAAACACAATATATGTTAATAAATGATCTATGGTGATGATGATAACATTATAGTCATCATCATCATCATAGCCCTCTGGGGCTTGAATGTATTACACATTACTTACATGAAACTCCCAGGACTACTAACACTATTAGAGACTTCACGATCCGCATTGTAAAACAACTGTGCCGTACTGCGATAGGCTACAGTTATATATACCTCTGTGATAAGTTTATCATCATATTTAACCCATAAATATAAAAAACCGGCCAAGTGCGAGACGGACTCACGCACGAAGGGCTACGTACCATTTTCAAGTGCTGCCGTTATTGACAATGAGCAAAAAATGGCAATTAGTTTGTTGTATGGGAGCCCCCTTAAAATATTTATTTTATTTTCATTTTTAGTATTTGCTGTTATAGCGGCAACGGAAATATATCTGGGGGCCGAGTCTGCTATTTTTTTTAAGTATTGTGCCATCTTGATATCATTATGGCAAAAACAGTTATCTACTAATCTCACTATGGTGTCGGCGCTGGAATGGCAGTCGGTGTTGCTACCGCAGAAAAAGGCCGTCAACAGAAGTAGCAGGGGAATGGTTAGGGAGATTGTAATGTTTATTTAGGCGAATTCAAAACTTATAAATGTATCATTTGTTATTATATTCAACTACACTACTGCACTTGGCTATTTTTTCAGTAACGACTAATGTCTGTCACGATAATATTTTACATCTAAACTTACCATTACTACATGTACTTATACAATTAGCTGGACCCGAGGATTAAATCGCATCGAAACAAGAGTAACTAACTTCCTCCGACTGTCGACTTTCTATTTCCAATGATCTTACTTTGTGTGTCCAATGACTAATCTAATGATGAAAAAAATCAAGAGCTTGAAGCTCTTGATTTTTTTCATCCTGTAATGATATATAGCTATCCAAGACGTGTTTGTCTTGTTTCAACTTTTCAATAAATTGAAGGTGAAGTTGATATTTGTAGTCAATAATAGTGATAATTCTCGCTGGAAGTTGCTTCGTCTACTGAAAGACATTCATCTGTGGTGGCTCTATTTTGTATCCCAATGCAAAGTTGCGCTGGCAAACAAAATGTTCTAGCATTGGTTATATCATATATGCACAGTTCGTGTCTAAACAATTCGCAGTATTTATCTGTCTAACCATGGAAGTAACAATGCTTCTTAAACCTATCTGGATCAAATTTGTTATGGTAATAGTTTATATTACAAGCACTTAAGACCTAAATATTGAATGGAAATGCTTAATAGTCATAAATAGATCAACGATACGATTTAAACCTTCAATACGATAATATTGAGTGTACTAAAAATAAGGAAACTGAATCAAAAATATGTTTCGGTATAATATTTAGGTACTGATAACTTATCTCTACGACTTTGTTTATGTGAAGTTAAGATGTAAAACATTATCGTAACATACATAGGTCGTTACCGAAAAAATAGCCAAGTGCATGTCGGACCACGCCCTGTTCAGATCAGGCATCAACAACAGTTCATTTATTTATAACGTTAGTACTATGATAGTACTTGGTGGAACTTATGGCCAATGTAACATATATGTGTGAATTTTCAAGCCTTAAAATAAATTGAAATCGATACCAGAAATTGACTATTTTTTAGATGTTATTATAAAAAATCACCAAACGTATCGGGCGGCGTACGGGGCGCTCCGGGCGACTCGGGGGTGTCGGGCGCACCGAGCGACTCGCGGAGCATGCGTTCGGTGGTTTATGACCAGGGCCGTTCTTGTGTCTACCGGGGCAACACTGACGCTCTGGATGCCCTGGTGGTCCAGGATTCAATGGTTCAAGCCGACCCTGCCGGGGGCCCATTTTCAACATTTTCCTTATTTGTAGTACACTCAATATTATCGTATTGAAGGTTTAAATCGTATCGTTGATCTATTTATAACTATTAAGCATTTCCATTCAATATTTAGGTCTTAAGTGCTTTTAAAATAAACTATTACCATAACAAATTTGATACAGATAGGTTTTAGAAGCATTGTTACTTGCATGGTTAGACAGATAAATACTGCTGAATTGTTTAGACACGAACTGTGCATATATGATATAACCAATGCTAGGACATTTTGTTTGCCAGCGCAACTTTGCATTGGGATACAAAATAGAGCAACCACAGATGAATGTCTTCCAGTAGACGAAGCAACTTCCAGCGAGAATTATCACTATTATTGACTACAAATATCGGCGTCACCTTTAAACTATTGAAAAGTTGAAACAAGACAAACACGTCTTGGATAGCTATATATCACTACAGGATGAAAAAAATCAAGTGTTTAAATTGGACACACAAAGTAAGATCAGTAAGTCGACAGTCGGAGGAAGTTAGTTACTCTTGTTTCGATGCGATTTAAGCCTCGGGTCCAGCTAATTGTATAAGTATATGTAGTAATGGTAAATACTTGAACATACATGTGTGAATATTGATGGGTTGTTTTAACTGAATCATTGTTACAGATTTTCAAGCCTTAAAATGGATTGAAATCGGTACCACAAATTGACTTCATGTTATTATTCGTATAATGGTGACTTCGTAGTCACCGAATGAGAGGGGGGAACATATCGAAGGTATCAGGCATATCAGGCGCACCGGGCCACTCGGGGGTACCGGGCACACCGGGCGACTCGGGGGTATCGGGCGCACCGAGCGTCTATTTTTCCAGTAACGACTAATGTCTGTCACGATAATATTTTACGTCTAAACTTAACATAAACAAACTCGTGGAGATATGATATCAATACCTAAATACTATACCAAAACATATTTTTTATTTTGATTTATTTTCCTTATTTGTAGTACATACCATATTATCGCATTGAAGGTTACCTATTCATTCTTATTGCCAATAACTGAGACTGCCTTGTCGGCCGAAATATGATATGTTTTACAGTAACTACGTTGTCTCGGATTTGAAGCCTAATTTTCTAACGAGAAAAACCCGTGCCCGTGGAGAGCACGTTAAAAATAGTCCTGCGCCTGATGACTCATTGGTCGTATCGGCGGAACCAACGAGAATGATATTGATTTAAAAAAAAATCAGTTATGACATCGGATGATAAAAACCGGAAGAATTCAATGCCAGAAAAGTCTCAGATTTTATTCCTCCCTCCGGAATTGGATGGAACGTACCACCCTTTAGAGCTCTCTCTATTATACTTTATATATAATGCACAGTTCGTTTCTAAACAATTCAGCAGTATTTATCTGTCTAACCATGGAAGTAACAATGCTTCTAAAACCTATCTGTGTCAAATTTGATATGGTAATAGATTAAATTACAAGCACTTAAGACCTAAATATTGAATGGAAATGCTTAATAGTTATAAATAGATCAACGATACGATTTAAACCTTCAATACGTCATTGTTACAGATTTTCAAGCTTTAAAATCGGTACCACAAATACGAAGTCACCGAATGAGAGGGGAGAACATATCGTAGGTATCGGGCGTATCAGGCGCACCGGGCCACTCGGGGGTATCGGGCGCACCGAGTGGCTATTTTTCCAGTAACGACTAATGTCTCTCACGATAATATTTTACGTCTAAACTTAACATAAATAAACTCGTGGAGATAAGATATCAATACCTAAATACTATAACAAAACATATTTTTTTATTTTGATTTATTTTCCTTATTTGTAGTACATACCATATTATCGCATTGAAGGTTACCTATTCATTCTTATTGCTAATAACTGAGACTGCCTTGTCGGCCGAAATATGATATGTTTGACAGTAACTAACGTTGTCTCGGGTTTGAAGCCCAATTTTAGCTAGCTTAGAGCACGCTAAAATAGACCTGCGCCTGATGACTCATTGGTCGTATCGGTGGAACCAACCAGAATGATATTGATTTAAAAAAAATCATTTATGACATCGGATGATAAAAACCGGAAGAACTCAATGCCAGAAAAGTCTCAGATTTTATTCCTCCCTCCGGATTTGTATGGAACGTACCACCCTTTAGAGCTGTCTAATAATTCCGTCCGTCATACATGATGGCTGCGGTCGAACCCTGATTCCCAAGTCTATCATCAGACCAGCTGTAGGATATCATTATCATCATCCAAAGCCCATGAAACGGAAATCGAATGTCAGAGTAGTAAAATTTCATCAATGTTTGTAACACCAGTTCTTGTTTGTGCACTAAACCTGCGTTAAACGTGCCGTAGTGGTGTGCCCATGAGATTAAATATGTTTTAATACATAGACTGTCTCCTCGTGGTCATGTAGATCATACTAATGGAGTCATCACGTGGAAAGGAAAGTCCCTAAATACCCCGCCGCTGTGGAGTGAAGATGTCTAATACATTTCCCCACGTAAAATGGAGTACAACTCAGAACAATTTAAGTATACCAATATACACCACGAACTTGTTAAAAAAAACTAAATCCCATATTGGTCATGCCACAAAGGTTTAATAAGTCCAGAGCCTATAATATTGGAATACATAATTTTTACTTCCGCAAAGAGTGTTCCGCGGCACACGGTTATCGGGAAAATAAGATGAGGTATATCATAAATATTAGCTTTAAGATTGCAAAGATGTGTAAAAAAAAACATTCCTCGCCAGTCGACCAAGCCCCACAAGAGGCACTTTAACGAAGGTTGCTGAGTTACTATTGTTTAAACTTGAAACCATTCAATAAGCCCTCCTCGGATTTTCGCCCAGTGAAGTAGCAAGTTTTTACGTAGGTACTATTTATTTAATAAATATCAAATTAATAAATAGTAAAATAAATATCAGTAATATGTTCTCACATTCAAACTTTATTTCTTTCTTCATACAAAGGATTTTCAGCTACATAATTAAATCTTTTTTTTTTATTAAATATAGGCTTACGTTTGACCATAATCTCGCTCGATGGAAGGCGAAGATAAGGCCTAAGATAATACACGCTTGCCTAGAAAGTGTCTTAATTAAATATAGCTATTTTACAACAGTAAAACTCAAATTATACAATTTGAGTTTTACTGTTGTGCATGTGGATGTTGTTAATACGTAGACAGTCACTGACCAATAAAACAAATAAAACATTTAAATATTATGTTGAGAATTAATTTCCATTCAGAGCAACTTGGGCGTAACACGTATTTAGCAACTTTTCAGGGCCTTTGATACCCTTAGTTGATGAGCATAATCTCGGTTCCCTCATGTCTGGTTCCGGTACCCCCATTTCTGACATTCTGAAAAGTACTCGGACTGTTCTTTGTATGATAAGCATGCCATTGCTAAGTATATAAACTCTGTGGCGGTGGAGCTGCCTGCCTGATGCATCTATCATCCCTACGATTAAAGATGGTATGGAAAATGGTAGCATCGTGAGGTATGGCTCAATAACTGAATTAATAAAATATGACTCGACTGGTAAACTGTAATTCAGGTTTTTATAACCCACAAGGTGCATGAGCTCTCACAAAAATACACTATCATATAAAACTGGTGTATATTTTTAAACTTTGTGAGGGAAATAAATGAATATATTTTTATTATAATTAAAGAAACGTAACAAAATTATATAGGTTTTTAAGTACGTAAGCGCGTAGACAACGCAGATGTTCTAAATTTGCGAGGAGCTCCCTAACTATGACTAGTTACGCCCAGATAGCTGTGAATGGAAGACATTCTTTGTTTATAGGTTAGTTGAAAATTGCTTTTATATGGTTCAAAATGATTTTACTAGACCAGCAATTATAATACAGCTCTGAGGGCTGGAAAGCTATAAAATAAAATTTGACAACATAAGGCGACGGTATTTTGCACTACAGTTTATCAGTAACATCACATTATGTCATATTGCATTGCTACTTTTAAAGATGGGGCACTTATATTCTTATACAGAGTTATAATTTAAATAATATGTTATTATGACATAATTTCTATATTTCTAAAACATAAATTAACTATGTTTTATAAATATAATAAAACTTCTTTCTTCTCTTTCTTTCAGGTGTATTATATATTTTTGAAGAATAAGTTACAATTTAAAAATGAAAAGACATCAAAATCAGCTGTAATACATGTTCTTTAAGTTTAATAAAACAATTCTACAATAATGAAATTGATCTGGACATTTACTGACTATATACAAAATACTGCATTGCCTATAAGTCTCTCTCAAAGATTTGTACAGGATAATGTAATATGAATTTCAATATTACAAAAAGATACTAACTTATGTTATAATATGTTTTATTGAATGTTAAGAAAATATTTAAGAGAAATATATTTTGAATAATTACTTTGAAAACTAACTTATTATAAACCTATCACATTAAATGAATTGTTTGTAACTTTTACATTTATTCTCGGCTTCAATTAATAATAAAAATATTCCATGCATTTATTATAGATGAAGCAACCATTTTAGTTTTATTACATTTTTTTTTTTTTTTTTTGGTAATTCATGTACATATTACGGGTTAACACTTAAAATTATATAAAAAAAAACTATACTAAAGTTTACTAAATATTACATTAAATAAAACATATCTGTATGATAAGAATAAAGAATTTAATTTGTAGAACATTGAAGTCTGGACAAAAACATACCTACGTCGAAACTACATACATACCTAACTGCAAAAAAATTATAAACCTATTTTAGTGGAAATACATAAATAACAATCATCATCATCTTCCTGCCCTGCTCCCATTATTTGTGGTCGGCGCAATATGTCATCCGCTTCCATTTTTCCCTATTAAACGTCTCTTCCATACTCACACCTTTCTTAGACATATCATCTTTCACACAGATCATCAACTTTTTTTTGGCCGTCCTCGTCCAACATATCCCTCCATCTTCATATTCAGCATTCTTTTCGTCACATGCATGCCATCCCTCTACATAATTAACAATAACTATTAAAAATGTAACGAAAAGAGTTTTCGAAACTTAGGGAGTTATTTGGTACCGTACATTAATAATACTTACTCTCACATTGCTATTGCCCTACATATAAGCCAAAACCAAATTCCTATTTCACAAAAGTGTCGCTTGCGCAAGGAGTCTATTTGATAAAGCAAATGTCTTTTTATATCTAAAGCTCAGAAGCATAAGGTTAGAAGTAGCATTTTACGTCAGCAACATTCGTCGTATGTGCCTTTATTGTAAACGCCACTTACGACCAAATGCTTCTATGATGAACTATGATACTTCATCATAGTTCATCCGTCCTTATACGTCTGAGGTCTTGATACTTTATTCCTTTTGTTTGTAAGTTTATATTGTGTTCAGGACTTTGCCTTTGTTAATGTTACATCATTATTGATACATGCGGTATAGTAGGTACAAATTAAGTTGTTTTATTCTAAGTAATAAAAAAAGTTACGCGGGTGTGACCACGCGCAAGTAGTTTAATTATATCATAAAATATACATAACGTTAAATATAATATTCATACCGCATTAAATACGATGAAAAGTAAAAGAAACATATTTTTCAAACAATTTGAAATGATTTGAATTTGATCTGTCGTTATTAAATTAGAATTTAGGATTGAGATGAGAGTGAATAATCAGAATAAATTGAGGTTCAACTATCCGTATAATCAGTTTCAAACTGTTTTTATAAGATCCAACACTGGATACTAGATATTGCCCAACACTTCGTCCGCGTGGAATAGTTACGGTAGGTATGACTCCCGTGTTTTTTAAACTTTACTAGCATATTTTTACATCTACTAGTATTCTTGTTAACCCCTCGTGCTAAGCTAAAATGCTTGTGTTACTAGTAGTTTCACGTCGGTAGTGCAATGGGTGGGGATCGAACCGGCGCGGCGTACACAAGATCACAAGCCCGACGCCTCTAGCCATTGGGCGATTAATGATACCCTACGTCCTTTGCTAGATTCTAGTATATCTCTGAACAAAATTTCATCAAAATCGTGTCAATCGTAATACACAGACCATAGTTACTTTAGTAAAAATAGTAAAATTGGTTTGATGTAGTCCCAACTAATGGTTAGTAGGGCTATATACGTCAAACAAATATTTTTAAAATCTTTTAATTAGTACACTTATACCAATAATATCAATTTTTCGTGTGATTATGGGAAGAAACACATATCATAAGGTAATATCTAACGTGGGACTACCTTACGGCTATATATGTATATATTGCTTAACATTGACTCACATTAATATTTCACATCAAATTCTAACTTGTTACCAAAGTTATCGACCAGTAAAAGCATTATAATTTAAAAAATATTTAATAACAGAGTCTATTGTTTTATGTGTTCCATACAATGTAGGTATTATAAATAAATACAAATCCAATATTAATAAATTAAAACAAATTAAAAAAATAAAAATAAACACTGAACAAGAAATATTAAACATGTCATCAATTCAAAACGGATTTGTAATGATATAAAAAAAAAGTCTCATCTTATTGGTTTTAAAATTATAAAATTAATTTATAATTCAATACTGCCGGCTCTTTAGTTACAGAAGTTGCCTCTGAGACCTGCTGTTCTGGGTTTGATTCCCACCGGGTACATTAACTAGGTGAAATACATATAGTTCTAAGTATGGGTGTGTGTCCGTGAATTACGTAATTATAAACTTCCCCGCAACATAGATATAATTATATTAACCTAGTGCAGAAAAGGGCTTTTATCATTAAAAAACGTCGTACAAGTTCTAAAACCATGAAAGTAATTGTTTTGCGGCTTAGACATTTTGTTGACACGTCACCATAAGCCCGATAACCACTGCTGAATAGGGCCTCCTCCAGAGGGAAGGATTTGCCTTAGTGACCGAAGCCAAACAGACCCGGAAAGAAAATTTACACAAAGATTTCCTGTCCGTCATGAGGATCGAACCCACGATCTCCGAGACTTAAAGCGAGACTTATACCTCTACGACACGGGGGTTGTGTCGATGACACGTTTTTTTCCTAATTAGAATCCGATTACATACGCACTTAGTAGTGTAAGCACTTAGGCGACGATATGTTTTAATTAAAAAACAAACTATTTTGACTAGATAACCCTTAACCTGTGAAATATTCTTTTACAAATCTATAAGGAAAATGTAACGGTCGCGTCGGCCGTTGTTGACATAAAATAAAATTGATAAGTTTGTATATGTCGCAGTCAATTGGTTAAAATAGCCGTTTAATGAAAGAGAGAAATAAAAATTGTTATTGATTACATTCACAACGAGAAAACAAATACAAAATATATCTTAATAAACGAACCTAAGAAATGCTAAAAAAACCGGCCAAGTGCGAGTCGGACTTTCAAGTGCCTACCTGTTGCCGTTTTTGATATCGAGAAATAAGGGCTGAAAAATCACGTTTGTTGTATGGGTGTCCGTTATTATTTTATTTTTTATTATTTGTTCTTATAGCGGCAACAGAAATACATAATTTGTAAAAATGTTACTATCGCGGTTCTTAAAATACAGCCTGGTGACAGACAGAAGTCAACTGGTGTCTTCGGAAAAAAAACAAACCCAACAAAAAATATAAAATATTTGCCGCAGTGGGCCGCGCCACCACGTACGTTCAGGATAACCTTAAAAATAAGTAAGGTATTTTAGGAAAGATTTATCCTAAATTATTATTGCACAAAGCATATTAAAATCTAAAATATACTCATTCAATATTACGGCAGCTTATAAATCAGACGCGTGGTTCATTGACGTTATTCAATGAAAGAGCTAGCTGTTTCATTAAACGGCTATTTTAACCAGTAAACTGCGACATAAACATATATAAGCTTAAAGCGATCGTAAAACATAACAGTCGCATATTAATAGATACTTAGTAATCACAATGTTGGTGCTGAAGTGCCTTGTAGCATTCGTTATCATCGGCGTGTCGTGTAAGTTCTTAAATAATAAGTCTTTACCTATTAAATTGCCGTTTTGTATGAAAAAATTTAAACGATTTTTTTTCATGTATTTTTTATTTGTATTAATCGAAGTAATCACCCTTGCAATCAATGCATCTGTGCTAACGCAGTGGCAGTTTATTGATGCCCTTCTTAAAGAAATCAGCTGGACGGGAGGCAACAAATTCTTCAAAGGCATTTTGTACTGCCTCTCGGGTATTGATTTTTTTTCCCGCCAAGAAGTTATCCAAATTCTGAAAAAAGTAGTAGTCTGTAGGCGCAAGGTCAGGTGAATAGGGCGGATGACGGAGAGCATTCAGACCATCATCAGACCAAACAGTGACCATCACTTTTCTAGGGGTAAGTTTTCGTTTAGGGCATTGTTTAGGTGCTGAACCAGGATCCAACCAACTTGCTGAGCGCTAGCGGTTATCAAACAGAATCCATTTTTCATCGCAGGTAACAATGCGGTTCAAAATTCCTTCATTTGTGTGTCTGTTGAGCAGTGCAAGGCACGTCTCGACGCGTGCTTCGCGCTGGCGATCATTGAGTTCGTGGGGCACCCATTTGTCAAGCTTTTTTACCTTGCCAATTTGACACAAATGAACCAATATTGTTTTGACGCTAACGTCGAAAGCTGCTGCTAATTCAGCCGTAGATTGTGTATAATCAGCTTCCACCATCGCCTTTAATTCGTCATTGTCGACCAAAGTCTTCGGACGACCGCGAGGTTCATTTTTCAGGTCGAAATTTCCAGAACGGAAGCGAGCAAACCAATAACAGGTGGTACGTTGGCTTGTAGTGTTAGCTCCGTAAACGTCGTTGATGTTGCGTGCCGCTTGTGCCGCGTTGCTGCCACGACGGTACTCATATTCCATAATTACTCGAATTTTTAACGTATCCATTATGACGAAAAAGATTGAAATGCGATGAAAATGTAACACTAATCAATAAACAAATGACTACTTTTGGAAAAAAAAACCATGTTTTTAAAATAAAATTAATTTGAAATTAGAATTCTTAGCCAAACAAAAATTATTTTGATTTGAAATGGCCAGTACTGCAGAACGGCAATTTCATAGGTAAAGACCTAATATAACCTTAACCTTAGTTTAGATAATATATGAGTATGGCTCTCAGGCTTTTGCAGAATAGGTAAGAAGAAAAAAAAATTGTCCGTCAGTTTTTTTTAATTTATAAAGTCAATAAAAAATGTCTAAGATGAAATGGCAACGCGCTTTATCTTTGTCATTTTATATTTAAGGAACGAATAAAAAATACGTGTCCAATATTTTTTGGTAATCTAACTGTCAGACTAAATAGATTTAATTTGTCCTCACGCCTATTGCATCCGTAGCATAGCGGTATTTGGCTCGCTTTAAATCTCGGAGGTCGTGGGTTCAATCCCCACGCCGGACAGGAAATCTTTCATCATCACCAGCCTGTTGTAGTCCACTGCTGAACATAGGCCTCCCCCATCGATTTCCAGCGGGAACGATCGCTAGCGGCCTGCATCCACCGACTTCCTGCGACCTTTATGAGGTCGTCGGTCCATCGTGCAGGCGGTCGTCCTACGCTGCGCTTGCCAGTACGTGGTCTCCACTCGAGAACCTTTTTGCTCCATCGGCCGTCAGTTCTTCGAGCTATGTGTCCTGCCCATTGCCACTTCAGCTTGCTTATCCGTTGAGCTATGTCAGTGACCTTCGTTCTCCTGCGGATCTCTTCATTTCTGATTCGATCACGCAGAGAAACGCCGAGCATAGCTCTTTCCATAGCTCGCTGAGCGACTTTGAGCTTTCTTATGAGGCACACAGTAAGAGACCACGTCTCAGATCCATATGTCATCACTGGTAACACACATTGATTGAAGACTTTGGTCTTCAGGCACTGAGGTATTTTGGACGAGAAGATCTCTCGAAGGTTCCCAAACGCTGCCCAGCCGAGTCGGATTCGACGATTGACCTCTTTCTCTAAGTTGGTCCTACCTAGTTGGATCGTTTGACCTAGATATATGTATTCGGTCACAACTTCGAGAATGGAGTTTCCAACGGCTATAGAGTTGGGCACTACATGGGCGTTGGGCTTAGAATGAACATGGGCAAGAGCCCATGTTCATTCTAAGCCCAACTTGTTGAGAAACTCCATCGAGGTCATTGAGCATCTGTCCAAGGTCCTCCAGCGATTCTGCCATGATCACTATGTCGTCGGCAAATCGAAGGTGAGTGATGTACTCGCCATTTATGTTGATGCCGTGTCCTTGCCATTCCAGGAGCTTGAAGGCGTCCTCCAGAGCAGCCGTAAAAAGTTTGGGAGTATAACATCTCCCTGTCTTACGCCTCTCCGTAGCGGGATTGCCTTCGTACATTGGCCCTGTACTCGGACCGACATGGTGGCGTTTTTGTACAAGCACTTCAGCACTTCAATGTACCGATAGTCGATACGACACCGCTGAAGAGACCTTAGAACCGCCCAAATTTCGACCGAATCAAAGGCTTTTTCATAGTCCACAAACGCCAAACATAGGGGCTGATTATACTCCTCGGTCTTCTGTATAATCTGCCGCAGCGTATGTATGTGGTCTATGGTACTAAAGCCTTTTCGGAAGCCGGCTTGTTCGGGAGGCTGGAAGTCATCGAGCCTGTGTTCGAGACGATTTGTGACGACCCTCGAGAACAGCTTATAAACATGGCTCAGCAATGTGATGGGTCTGTAATTCTTCAACATGGTTTTGTCACCTTTTTTGAAGAACAGAACCACCACACCTCTGCTCCATGATTCTGGCGTTTGTCCCTCGAGTAAGACGGAGTTAAAGAGCTTCTGAAGGACTTTAAGTATCGGTGTTCCACCCGCATTCAGAAGCTCAGATGTGATTCCGTCATCACCTGGCGCCTTGTTGTTTTTAAGCTGTTTAAGGGCCATCATAATCTCGTATAGGCTGATGTCCGGGAGATCTTCGGTATTGTGTCGGGTGAGCCTTGCTCTGGGGTCTTTGGCTTGGCTGTTAGCGGGCTTGACTGTTGAGGCATACAGCTGATTATAGAACCTCTCTATCTCCCGTAAAACCTCTGGCTTACTCGACGTCACTACCCCATCTTCCTTCTTCAGCTTTGTCAACTGGCTTTGCCCAATAGAGGTGTCTCTTGCGAACACTTTGGAGCCTTGGTTTCGCTCTATCGTCTCCTTAATACATTTTGTATTATAGGAGCGAATGTCGTGACGCAATGACGTTAAGATATGTCTATTGAGCTGCCTAAATGACTCCGCATCGTCTGGAGTCTGGAGCATCATCGTACGTCGTTTAGCCATGAGGTCCCGGGTATTAGTGGATAGTTTCTGAGGTCTATTTCTAGGGTGGGGTTTAAAATATTTAAGCCCCACCGTATGCACAGTGTCTACTAGCCCGCTGCTGATATCGTCCACAGATTCGCAGCTGTCTAGACATTCGAAGCGATTACTTAGTTCGATCTGAAAGCTCTCGGGGTTTTGGATGTGTGCGTTTGAAGGTCGGAGCGTAGACTTCATCAGACGGGATCGTTCCAATTTGACATTAATATTTAACGTGCCTCTAACTATTCGGTGATCACTTCCGGTTTTGACCCTGTGAATCACAGAGACATCATTAAATATTTGTCTTTTGGTTGTCATGATGAAGTCAATCTCATTTTTTGTGGAACCATCAGGGCCCATCCAGGTCCATTTCCTGTGAGGTGGCTTCTGGAAGAAAGAGTTCATCATATAGAGTCCCTCTTTCTCCAGGAAATCAGGCAACCTCTGACCCCTTCGGTTCCGTTGCCCATATCCATGCAACCCCACTCTCATCTCATCATCGCCTCGTTTACCCAGTTTAGCGTTGAAATCCCCCATAACAACGGTGTAGTGGGTCTTGGAGCTATGTATGGCTTTACTAATATCCTCATACATAGCTTCCACTTCTTCGTCTGAGTGTGTTGAGGTCGGTGCGTAAACCTGTATAATCTTCATGGAATATCTTTTTGATATTCTGAGTATAAGGTACGCTACCCTGCTCGACACACTGTCGACGGCCACCAAATTGTTAATGAGGGACTTGCGGACGATAAACCCTACACCACCTTGGGACCGCTGTTCGCCCTCCGGGTAGAAGAACAAGTTGCCGGAATTCAGGGTCATCGTGTCCTGTCCCACTCTTCGGACTTCTGACAAACCCACTATATCCCAGCGCAACTTGTCCAATTCCTCTTCCAGCTCTACGATCTTCTCGTCTGTCCTCAGAGTGCGTGTGTTGTGTGTTACCAGGGCCAGTTGTCGTGTGGGGTGGTACCCGGATCTCTTCCGGAGATTCTTAGCACCCCCTGCTCCGCCATTACCATGGCTGGTACCGTGGCCAGGACTAGCGGAGCGGCCGGGGACTAGGGGCCTGATCCTGGTATGTGTCACCATGAGGGGTGTTTTGCCAATACTCGCCACGCTTGGCAGGCGGGTTGGCGAGCGCAGTGGAGTTCTTTTGATTTGAACATCACAGGAAACGCTGCTGCCCGTTCCCTGGAATTTCTCTTAGTCGCCTTTTACGACACCCACGAGTAGAAATGGGGAGGTAACATTCTATGCCGGCACCCCACATCTTTGTGTTTATTCTAATTATCGATTTCTTTCCGGGTCTAGTAGGTTGAGGGACTACCTCCATGCATCGGAAAGCACGTTAAGCCGTTGGTCCCGATTGTTATAACATCTGTGGTGACTATGGCAAATATTCTCCCCGGGAGGAGGCCCATGTTCAGCAGTAGACGTGTTACGGGCTGATGATGCATACACCCTTACGAATATTATAAACGCGAAAGTTTGTGCATATGGATGGATGAATGTTTGTTACTCTTTCCCGCAAAAACTACTGAATGAATTTGGCTGAAAGTTTGCATGCAGAGAGTTTATAAGCTGGATTAAAGTATAGGCTACAAAATATCACACTCCGAACCACTGAAGTCGAGTAACGATGGTGAAACCGCGCGCGCAAGCTACTTAGAATATAATATTAATTTTATTGCACAATACAATTTTGTAACATTCCAGTATAAGTACATCAGTAGAATATATTATAACAAAGAATTAAATTATAAATTACAGGCATATTTGTATGTAGTTTTAAATGTAACTATTAGTGTGTATGTTTATAGATATGTTTTTACCAATTTTAGTATAAATTAATTTCAATTTAAACTGTTGTGCACTAGCTAAACACTAATATCTTCATGTATCTCTTTCGTAAAGGTTTGCTGAAAGAAAATTCATAATTGAATTAAGCTCGCCTTTGTACTTGTTGTTTCCAATTTATATAATCTTCTGTGTGAAATAATGTATAAATAAGAATTGTTTATTTTTCCACAGGGACGCCAGGATATCAATCTGGAATAGTGTACGCACAAGCGCCTTACCCTGTCTATGGGCCTGCTCCATATCAACCATTACCACCCCCACCGCCATATTATTCACCCTACGGATACCCTGCGCCGGCCCCATACCCTTATTTACAATATCAACGCGAGGATCCGCTGAAACATAGACCGGTTTTGAGAGTTGCCAGAAATTTCGGCCAAGCTACTATAAATTCTCTTCATAATTTCCTTAAAGTATTTCTACCACATGTTAATAACCAATTGTCTCCAACTGCGTCAGATTAATCCCTACCAATCAGTGGCGTAGCTATCGTAGTTCCAGGTGCCAACTAAGCTTTGAAAAAAGCGGGTCAGCCGACTCGCCAGCTCTTGTAGCTATGCACCGGGGCCCTTGCCCACCTACCTACGCCACTGCTACCAATACCTATTATAAATATGAATGTAGATTTGTTTGTTACGCTTTCACGCGAAACTACTTAACCGATCATCATGAATATTTGTACATAGTGACCAGTTAAGAATTTTGTAAACCTATTATGTTTTGTTAATGACTTAAAAATGTATTTAAACTTTAGAGTATTTTATATTTTTTGAATAAATTCTTGAACTGATTTGTAGTTTATTTATTATTGATTTGACTTAATCTTATATTGCTTTAACTTGCCGATAACAAGATAACAAACGAACAACTTAACTACACTTCCACTGTACTATAAGTACATATTAACTTTAAAAATCATTTGCCTAAACACTGAATTCTATGCTAACACAAAATCAAAATTTATCTGCACTCAGAGACTTTTATACAATATTACACAAATCTATAGTAAGTTATCTAAACACTACACACAACTATGACAACTACTTATTTGAATGTACTCAAGGAGGCTAATGAAACCAAAACTGTTACTTCTATATATCTCTCTTCTAATTAAGACTGGTGGAAGTCAAATTCTGTATATTGAAAATACATAAAAGAAATGTAATTTAGAGGGCAGATGGTGGGCGTCAGCTACGTTTTCTAATAATACAAACCTATTGTAGGTTTGAGGTACCTTAAAGGTTAATTTCCATGCATCGCGTATGCGGCTGATGTGACAATACGCAGAGTATGAGAATGTTTGACGCCGTTCCCGCGGTCTGCGACAGACGCACGGGGCTATCGACAGCCGTCGCGTCGGTCTCTGACTGATACATAAGCCGCGCATGTCAGTCGTGTGCGTTCCGACGTTCAGTCGTGTGCAGCTGCGATCGGCCGCGATGCACGAAAATTAAACTTTAGGATACCTAAAATATCATACAAAATTAGTTTTTCATGCCGTAAACTACCTCTCAACCTCCTGAGTACACCAAAATACATCGAGACATCGTCGTCAACCATATTTAAATCACGACTTTTTTTTAATAGAACAATATAAATAAACTTTATCTGTAATTTGAAATGTAATTTAAGTTTTTTTTTACCACAGAAATTCTTATCAAAACTATAATGGCAAAAATGAAATACAACATTATGTTGAAAGATAACAAGACCGCGGCCACGATATCTGCGTTCTGCGGGAAGCGGCACTACTCGGCCGATCCTGGGGGTCTACTCTCTAAGTCCGTCAACGAAAGTACGGGCCCGTCCGAAAGTAGCTCGAAACTTAGAATAGTTTCGAACGGAATCATAGACAATTTTCGTGAACGAGAACGATAACAACTTTGCTGTCGCGAAAACTGACATAACGTTCCGTCAAAACAAGTGTCAAATTCAATTTTTCGGACGGGCGAAAAACATCAGGAGTAGGATGAACTGTCATATCATTTGGTCATTCATTCTTAGTTCGGACCCCGAACGAAACATATGTACGTAGGTGATCCGTAGTAGGAAACGTTCCGTAATTACGGCCGTAACTACGATTTCGTGCTTAGAGAGTAGACCCCCTGGCACGAAACCCGAGTGGGCACATAGCAACGCGCTGCAGTATAATTTTATGTTGTTAGAAATTATTTCATTACATTAATGCGGACGCGCTCTGCATTACAGTTTCTGGTTTCATTTAAAAGTATCCATTAGAACGCGCCGCTGCCAACGCCACTGTGTAGGACGCTGCGTTCGTGATCGCAGCCTTATATTCAATAAAACACACTCTCTCTCATAAACAAAAATCTTATCGTCTTATAGTAATCTAATTTAATTATCAAAAGTAACTTAAACATTATTAATATATTAAATTTTTCGTTGACCAAATTAGAACGTTTTGTAATAATCCAAAGGTTAGGTTTACAACCTACTTTGTTACCTAACTTAATTTGAACAACAAAATTATACATTATAATAATTAATATATTGCTTTTAATCCCCAAGACTCATCCTGTATTTAAGTAGTTTTCGGGGAACCCACTAACATCAGAGGGTTCCCCGTACTATTGATCGACCCAATCGACCCGATCAAAAGTATTTATTCCCTAAATTATCAAATCCTGTTTAGAACACATAAATGAAACATTACAGAGGGCCTAGATAAAAAACATGATTGAATCGATCGTTTAGTTATCGCAACCAAATATTTTTTGGACTAGCCAAAAAGATTTTTAAGTCTATCGCTAAAAATGACGATAAAACTTGATAAGGATCGCTTACAAAACTATGACGAACAACATTAAACTTAAAGGTAAGGTAATCGGTTCTATTTGGTCGAATATATTTATAAATATTTAAGAAACCGCGTCTAGGCCCTTAGTGTGTCTAAAATATATAGTATATAACAGGAAATATATAATTTTAGATTTGAGTAAAATTTGTCATGTATAGAACATAGTTATGTGCACAATTCCATATCATGATAGACTTATTTATTACTAACACAGTCGTAAAAATACCACACAATAACTACTTTTAAGTAGCCAATTTTTATACACAGAACACCCCTTATATTACTAAAAATTCATAAGACAGTGTATAAGTTAGATTTAAAACTACGTTAGGAGTATGTGAATTAGGATAATAATTATTTTAAACAGACTTTTTGAGCTACTAACAAATGTTGTGCTTAGGAACTACGAATGAAGAATTATCTCTCATGGTAGTGTCATTGTAAAGAATGCGACAAAAATGTTGTATAAGCCATTTCACTGTCTCATTACATTACTGCTTAGGTACTGCTTTTAGAAAACAATTTTTAGCCTCAGAATTTTTATATAAACTTCTTTCAAAGAAAGCGAGCTGAAAGAAAAGTCAATTGTTTAATGCTGTCCCTCTCACCACTTATAAAGTTAGACAGTTGCCATGACAACGAGTATTTGTAAGGAGAGTGACTTGTTTGATTTATTACCTAACAAAAATTACTACCGGGAGTTACTTTAAATAAGATGCAACATATAAAAATATATAATTTATTTATTTTAACGTGATGAAATAAAATGTTTTGTGTAATTTTATATTGTAGCTTAACACATAATAATTTATCTTCTTGCTGCTCTTTCTGAGAAAGGGACGCAGTCAGACTAAGTACTTCTCTTTCGGCTCGTGATTTTTGTTGCGATTGCCAAAGTAAAGCAGATACAACGGTATCTGCTATACTTTGGCGTTCAGTGCTAAAGCAATAAGAATTGTCAAAGTACACACAAAAAAAATACATGTAAATTGATAAGCTAAAATTTATTAATGAAATAAAATGCACTATTCTTTCGCAATTCAATTATTGATATAAAAATTATATCGACAATATCAGTCAAAGTTAATCGTAAAATTTATTTGAATCTTTCGCTTTTAATTAAATCTAATAAAAAACTAACAGCTTATACAACGTTTCTGCGGTTACCTGTACTAACAGGTTAAAACGTTCCTTAATATTTAATTACTACAATAGGTAAGGCTACAGGTAATCATCAAAACTTCCATGATTCTAATTCTATACCGAAATTTAATTTTACCGACAACAAAAGGCTTTGAAATATCGAATCAAAGTTTACTTCTTTTATAATAGATCATCCTCAATAAAATGTTAAACTTTGAATTTCATATTTTCAATAGCGCTGAAATGTGGTTATCTCAAGAGTTGGCCTTCATAATTTTTTGTATAACATACGGCTCGAAGGACCTTTTATTCAGTTTCATTCATTCCTAATAGACCTTAATACTAATGTTGTTAGGTATAGTAGGTACTTTGGATTAACGTAAAAAATATTATTAACAATCTAGGGTTAGTAAATCGATAAGCGTAATTCAGTAGTCAATTGTGCACAATAGTAAAGATATTTTCAGTCAAAAATAAATCTTCTCCAAAAATATCGGGAACTCTTACAGCTATGTATATTTTCTCTTTTCATATCTGGGAACGTTTCCATCGACGTACCTGGGAATAATAAAACATTATTTAAATCCTCGGATGGATTCCCAAAATGCGGATATTTACTCTAGCGGTAACGGATAAATATACAACGAACCTTTTTTTTCTGCATAATTATGATTTATTATTGATTAGAAAATTATAAAAGATATAAAGTTTAACATTTAGGATGGAATATCCTGATTATATAATTTAAAAGTAATAAAAAAGGCTAACATTACCTATATTAAAATTATACAACACTCACCCATGACATCAACTGTTAGAATTGACTCTGCGTCGGTGTCCCATCAAATGACTCTTCGTTGATAAGCCTCAGTTTCACGGATTCCCTCCTAAGGTTATAACTCGTGGAAATGTGACAATGCTTCACGTCTACGGTCAATAAATCCTCATTCAGTTCTACACCACTCTTTTCCACATCCGCCGCCGCACTGGGCTTTCGTTTATGCCTGAATGATGTGGCTCTTTGGGAGCTTGAACCCAAATAACTGTCCGTTGTCGTATTACCATTTAAAGTTTTCTCCGATGGACCGACACCTAATTGATCTAATTGAATATTACCACGCAGGTTAGCAGAAGTATCAATACATGGAATCAATTGCTTAAATTCTTTCCGAAAATTCTCATTCATCCATGCATAAATAAATGGATTATAACAAGTTGACGACATTGCTATCACGTGTCCTATAAAGAACACTAAATAATAATACTTTAGATGGATAGCAAACATGTAATAATCGTTACATAGGTTTATGACGTTCAAAGGCAACCATGATATTCCGAATATAGTTACCATTGCAATCAACATCTGGTTCGTTCGGCGTTTTCTGTTTTTATCGAATTCTTCTTTTCGTGAATTTTTGCTAGCGGCTTTTGCTTTGGCTCTGTCATTCAATTTGAAACTGACACATGTGTAACAGAATGCAATCACGATAAAAGGCAATACAAACTGCAGCACTGACGTCGCCGAGCCAAACACACGCCGCAATCGCTCGGAAGGCCAAGTCTCTTCACAATATCGGCCAACTTCTAAATCCCAGTACGTCATAAATATAGCATATGGCATAGTAACAACTATAGCAAATGTCCAAATCATTACTATTACAATCAGACAAGTCTCAATTTTCATTCGAGGTCTGAAGGGGTAAATTATTACGAAAAATCTATCAATTGCTATGGACATAAGCGTTAATGTGGATATGTATACGCTGCATCCCTGTGCAAAAGGCATTATGTGACATAAAAGAGAACCCCAGCTCCAAGCACCGCGGAAAGTGTACAGAGGAGTGAATGGAACTGCAAAAATACAAAGCAAAATGTCGGACAATGCCAAATTACTGATGAAGAGGTTAGTGACAGTTTGCATGGCTTTGTTCCTGATCACGACAAAACACACCAGAATGTTTCCAAGCAATCCTAAGACAAAAATGATGGTATAGATGATGCAGAATATGGATTGTACCAATTTATTATCGATGACATTTTCAATGTCGCTGTGTGCAGGTAGACCATCTCTTGTTGAGTTTGGAAATTTTTCAGTAATATTCTGATCGGTGTAATTTGCAGTGGATTCATTCATCGTTACCGCCTTTTCTTGTTGTAAAGCAATTTATTTCGGGCTTAAAATGTCAAGCTTACGAGTATTGATGTTCGGAATGTTAACAGTGTCGTAACCTGAAACAAAATAAGATCTTTGTTTACCATTTCCGTCTTTAGTAGATTGTTTGAACTGTAAAATAAATATAGCTTTCGATAAACGTTACAAAATGTCCCTTTTCAAATTGCTGTGTCCTCTTGAACAACCGTTTCCGTTCAAAAGATACGTGTTTATCGATAAACTAAATTATGCACTTTACCCACTACCAAAAGGTTGAAAATTTAATTAAAGATATAATTCAAGTGTCTTCTCTTTCTACATAGTTACAATCACAAGACAAACAAATTCAATAAAATGTAATTGGAGCAGTTCCAAGTTTTCGCGGCGATTGCTCCTAGCGCCTATTCAAATGTAAGTAATTGTATGATCGAACAAGGTTGTCCCATAGTAATATATTTTTTTTTTAAATATATTTCATATAATATTATTTGATCATATAACATCAAATACATAGATTTATTGTAAATGAGCACTTTTTAAAGTAAACCATATATTTTTATATTTAAATTTTATAGTAATAAATATATTGGGTGACTTTTTTTACCGTCTTGAAAATAAAAGTTAGTAATATAATAATAAATTATAAATTTTGTAGTAAACTGTATATAAATAACATTATACGAAATAAGAAGGACATCGTGATTACGTACCATCGGTAGTGTCTTATACACACTACAATACTGAGTTGCCGCATTTACGAAGCTATGATTTTAAGCAAGCGAATTACTTTTAATTGTAGATACCGATCTAGAATTAATATTTGTATGCTTTGATGATTTTTAGTTATGGGTCTATTCCTTAAATAATTTAAAGTTTTCTAGATCAAATATGTATTTTAATATTCTGATTATAGATCTCCTAATAACTGCACTACGATTATAACTAAACTATTTGATCAAAACCAAAATATTATGAGTAACATACAACAAAATATTATTGATTCACTGATTTGACTTGGTCAAGATGAATGAAAATGAAATAAAAATAATAATTAGTCTCCTTAGGTATCTTTTTTGTTACATTTTCCAGTGTCTAACTATACAAGATAATCAAGGTTTTACAGAGCATCCCTAACACAGGTCCAACGTGATTTTAATCTGTAATACATACAAAGATCGATTTTACTACTACGAACAAATCATTGTGCTAACTAATAAGCAGTATACATACATATTAATAGACGAAGTGAAAACTTTAAGTCCCCTTTTTAAGAAAGTTAGGAGTTTTACTAGTTGTACAAAATTTGGCACTTAGTATATAGTCAACGCACACCCAAAACAATTCATGGTCTTATAAAATATAAGGAAATATTCCAATGTCTTTTATATTTTATTATTTACCAGCAAAAATATATACCTGGCCATTAAATGCATGCAGCCATTTGCAAGCAATAAACGTCGCCGGTCAACATCCGCTTTAGAATATAAATAACGAAAATATAACTTTAAAATTCGTGGGTAACATTTTCAAGTCGTTCTAATGTACATTTTTATGTCTGTAATCCGACTTAATGTGTTCTGAAAAAGGAAATAACGACTTTCTTACGCAGGAAAAAGCCAAGTATAATATACTATTTCGTTTTATATAACATTATTAAAACGAAACAATATATTTATTTTATTGCATTCGGAAAAGGTTTACTATAGTTTATTTTATTCGTTTTGATTTATGAATAATAGCTGTCACTCGCTTATTAGTCTAGTCAACAAGTTCAAATTGGTGAAAAATAGAGATAAAGCTCCTAAAAATATGAGTGATACCTCATTGGATTCGTAATAAGGCCTCCAAGAAGCGAAAGATTTTTAGAGCAATTATTTAAACATTTTGTATTACCTACAATGAAGACGAAGTCCCGAAAAAAATATGCTAATAAACAATATCCTAACTTGTTGAAAAATGAATTATTAAACTTTTTTCCAACGGGAATTTTTTCATTCAAGCATTCAAAATACACCATAATTAATTCAATTTTTTTTATTGATATTTAATACCATAAAAAATATATTTTCTGTGGGGTACTCGCTTTTGAGGTGGCGCGCGCATGCCGTATCTGCCGCGCGGAGTCCTATTTTCAGCGTTAAATTAAAATTATAAATAACAAACAAACAAACAAAGTTTTCCTCTTTATAATATTAGTATAGATGGAGATAGAACTCCGAGAGTCAAGACATTTTTATTGGAAATTTCTTCAATAAAGATGCTTTTTTAAAAAAATCTTAATTATAAAAAAAAAAAAAAAAAAAAACTAACGAATTTCGAACTTGTTGACTAGACTATATGGGCGATGAATCACAGTTGCCTAATCGCGCAATATGCCTAGGGCTACGCCTAGGTTCATATTTACGGCTCCGTGCTAATGCCCATGTCTGTTCTACCCGTGTCTACGCTGCTGCTACCATGTAAATTATTTGTATTCCTTACGCACTTATAAATTTCGCTAAAACCCATTTTAGTGACCACTTACATCCTAAAAGGTAGCGAAGCCTGATTCAATTCAATTCAACAAATTCTGGACACTTCAATTCTGAGATTTTGTAATAAGTGACAGATCTAGGTGCACGGTAGTGCCCCAGCCAGTCGAGAAAAAAGCGTTACGGCTGTACCATCCTTTTCTCGAAGCAGTTTAGGCCATTTTCGCCCCCCCTTTAACTTCGTTTTGGATAAAACTAGAATTAAAACACAGCATTATTCAAGTGTCAATAAATTTGAGCCAGTAGTTTAGGAATTATACTGGTTATAGGCAAAAGTCTTTAACCAAGTGTGTGTTGCCACTATGGACCCAAAACATGGTGCTTCACTATAGGTTTTATGAACAGACTCAGAGTCGCTTAACGAGCTATGGAGAGGGTTATGCTCAGGGTTTCACTACGAGATCGAATCAGAAATGAGGAGATACGTAGAAGTACGCGGGTTACCGACATAGCCCAATGGATTAATTTGTTGAAGTGGTAATGGGCAGGCCATATAGCACGGAGAACAGATTGCCGTTGGGGCCGAAAAGTTCTCGAATGGAAACCGCGGATTGACAAGCGTAGCGTAGGACTTCCACCAACTAGATGGATGGATGACCTGCTAAAGGCCGCGGAATCACGGTGGATGCAGGCCGTCTCCAACCGTAGTAATTGGAAATATATGAGGGAGACATATGTCCTCACTTACATACTGACTGACCGATCATCAAAACTAAAAGGCACTTCTAGCATGGAAACTTAAAATTTATAATACAATTAGTGTTTAAAGTGAAAATCAAGGAAAATAAAATATTTTGCCATTTTGGTCCAGTTTTCTAGATACACCAACTGCATAAATAGCTTTGTAATTTGTGAACGAATCAGTGTTCAAAGTCAATCTATTTGTTTAAAACTCGAACGATTCTTAATATTGATGTTGAGTTGAGTTGTGAGATCTATCTTATAGTGCCATCACTATAAGATAGATCTCACTACTTTTCATGGTAGAAGTACTGAGTTGCGGGACGTGGATTTTTACAGGTTATGTTTCTGATGGCACCGACCTTTCGCTTTTAAACCAACATTTACTCACTTATAGCCTACGAGAAGATATAAAACACAAAGTAATCGAACTGTTTGACAACTTAGTATAAGCTCCGTCTTAAATGTCGGAAGTCGTGACCTCGATTGCTACTCAGGACAAATTTTAATAATCTTTGCATAAAATAATTTTTTTTTTTCAAATCTGGTTGGATGAGAGACAAACGTCCGTGCGTCGGAAAGCAAGTCGTTGAGCCGTTGCTGACATTGACATTACATCATCAGTAGCAGCAGGGAGTAGCGTTTGCTTGACTATACCAACTTGCCTGGTAACTGCGACACTTTGAGGGAGGCTAATGTTCAGTAGTTGACATGATACGTGTGTGCTGATGATGATGATGATTAGAACATTGCGAATGAGAGCGAATAGTAGTAGTGAATAATAAGATTATTTTTGCTCTAGTATCGATAACCTAAAAAAATCATAATACCTATCTAAAAAAGATCAAAATATCTTCAATTTACAGAATTCTTGCTCCAGCAGCTTCATAATATAAGTATAAATAAATACAGAAGACAACCAAAAGCATAGACTCGTATACATCATATTTAAACGGAAATTGTTGTTGTTTTGCTTAAGCAAGGTTTCTGCGAATCTGTTCAATGTCTCAACCAGGAGTTTGGATTTAAACAACAAATAAACTTTGTATGTATTCCGGCCCTTTCTACAAGCCTCAGCCTTGGAGGAATAAAACGGTATTGTTCATAATCAATGTTAGACTTGCCATTTATATCGTTTTCTCCATTTTCTGTACGTAAATATACTATGTAGGCCGTGTTCAAACCAAACTGACTGCCAGCCGCCGAAAGTGAGCAAACCTTACGCAGTTACTTTTTAGTTCACATCTAACCGACGATACGTTATTACGCTACGCGTAGACGCTGACATTCGGCGGCCGATTAATATAGCGTGTCACTACGCTCCGCGGACGCTGATTGGACGAACGGACGTAAACTACAGCGTATTGTCAGCATACTGTGAACGAAAAGTACCGTTTATTTTCACGTTTACACTGGGGCTCACCGTGAGCCTGCTCACATTCGGCGGCTGACAGTCAGTTTGGTTTGAACACTGCCTTATACTAAAGAGTATGTATTCACTTAAATTACATTGTCCAAAATAACATGTGTCAACGTCACTCTATATATTTAAGCGCCCGTAGCCCAATGGCTAGGGCGTCGGATCTGTGATCTTCAGGTCACCGGTTCGAACCCCACCCATTGCATTACCGACGTGAACCCACTCATAACACAATCATTTTAGCTTAGCACGAGGGGTTACATTAAAAGCGAGCCCGAATAACGTTCACTGCTGAACATGGGCCTCATCCCGAGGGAGGGTATTTTACCATATTCACCACGCTTGGCAGGCGGGTTGGTGACCGCAGTATTATGTTGTACCACACAAGGAAACGCTGCTGCCCGTTCCTTGATATACGATCATGTTATAACAATCGGGACCAACGGCAATGGCTTAACGTGCTTTCCGAGACACGGAGGGTAGTCCCTCAACCTACCAGACCCGAAAACAAATCTTATCATTTACACAAAGATTTCCTGCCCGGCGTGGGGATCAAAACCACGACCTCCGAGATTTGAAACGAGCTAAATACCGCTACGCTACGGAGGTTGTCTGATTTTGATCGTACTTATTCGTATTCGTAGTTACGTTACTACTCGACAGATAATAGAAACGATTTTCTTTTTTACTTTCACGTGAACAAAACCGGTTTGTAATCGGTTTGACTGTATAATGACTGAATAATGTATTTAATAAATAAGAAAACCACGCGGGAAGAACAAGGAATGTCAGTATTTTTCAAGAATTAATATTAATGCCATCTAGTGGCATTTCGGCAACACTTTTATAACTGTTATTCCGTTTGACGCAAGAACATGACTAGTAAATGACAGTTCAGATTTTTAATTTGAATAGGCTGGTTAAAAACAAGGAATGTCTGAGCGTGGTCTACAAAAAAAACGAAATGTCACGACGATGCACTCATTCGCGCGCGCATTTAGCTGTCAACTGCTGGCTGTGTTTCCGTAATAGTGTGATGATTACTGATTACTATTAATATATACCTATAATGTAATGTAAAAATACTAATAAATAATTATTTCATGATAATTTTGTTTATTTATTTAAAAATAATTAATGTAAGTAATCAATAACAAGTAGAATAGTCAGTGACATTCCTCGTTCTTATCAATTACAACTTAATGACAGTATATTGTTTTAGTACCTATGCCACCTTTTCAAAAGCAAATTGCAATTTTGTTAATAAAATGCATACCTACCCTAACTAAGCTAAAATAATATTCCAACAAAATCAGTATTTTCTGGACTTAAGAATAAAAATATACCTATTGAATTGTAAACTTTAAAATCAATTTTTCTCATAAAAGTTTCTACCTGACATTTCTTGTTCTTCCCGAGTGGTCTTCGTATATAATATTTATATATCAATTTACCATAGTGGTACACTACGGTAAATTGATATTTATATTATTATGTACAATGTTTATCTTTATTTTTTTTATTGCTCCTGCGCGCGGTTTTCCTAGCTTAACTCCTGTTTCCGTATTAACTTCATAATTAAATATAACCTATAAATGGGCTATCTAACAATGAAGATTCGTTTTAATCAGACCAGTAGTTCCTGAGATTAGCGCGTTATACTCGTAGAAGTAAACATTAACATTCAATTTTTATTTGCTTACTAGCGGCCCGCCCCGGCTTCGCACGGGTGGACTTTTATACCCTACCCCTGCCCTACCCTACCCCTGCCCTACCCTACACCTACCCTACACCTACCCTACACCTACCCTACCCTACCCCTACCCTACCCTACCCCTACCCTACCCCTACCATACCCCTACCCTACCCCTACTCTACCCCTACCCTACCCTACCCTACCCTACCCTACCCTACCCTACCCTACCCCTACCCAAAAGTATCCTATGTCCTTCTCCCAGTTCTTAGCTACCTCCCTACCAATTTTCAGCCAAATCGGTTCAGCCGTTCTTGAGTTATAAATAGTGTAACTAACACGACTTTCTTTTGTTTTTAAAATGTATTCTGCTATTCGGGACGGAAACAAATCCAACAAATCAAAAACCATGGCAATCGGTCCAGCCGTTCTCGAGTTATAAGTGTTGTAACAAACACGACTTTCTTTTATATATATAGATTTCGGTGTCATCCGGCAGACTATTTGACAGTTATGGCAAGAGTTTTTTAGGGTTCCGTACCCGAGGGGTAAAAACGGGACCCTATTACTAAGAATTCGCTGTCTGTCTGTCTGTCACCAGGCTGTATCTCAAGAACCGCCATAGCCAGACAGGTGAAATTTTCACAAATGATGTATTTCTGTTGCCGCTATAAAAACAAATACTAAAAATAAAATAAAATAAATTTTTAAGGGGGGCTCCCTAACAACATACCTTTATTTTGCCCTTTTTTGCTCGTTATCAATAACGGCAACAGGTAGATGATTGAAAATGGTACGGAACCCTTCATGAGCGAGTCCAACTCGCACTTTCATTTTTTAAATGTAGGTAAAGATTGATAGATAGATAAACTATTTATTGTACACTTTCGTAAAGAACAAACGACAGGAAGAGACTTAAAACCTAACTTAACAATTAAAACATTATTAGGTAGTAGCGTATGCCTATTTTATGAAAACATTTCCACGAAAACGGGAGTATAGCATGTCAAACCGCGCGGGAAACTTAGCTACAAGTTTTAAATGATAAATTAATTACCTTTACCTATGTAGTTACTAATTTAGGAAATTATACCACTGGGATAAAACAAGGCTTTTAACATATTTATAATTTACGATGGGATGCCGCAGCTTGGTAATTTAATTAAGGATAATGAGTTCTATTTAGCAGCCATTCATACTTTATGTAGGTAAAAAATATAGTATATGAAAACAAAGAACAGATCAGTTTAGTTTTCAAGTCAAAATGCATAATTGAAGTCACGCCTTGTCTCACAACACGTGCGTTACAGGTATCCTATCATGACCTTGGCAATATTTACCTATTTATAAATAAATGTCACGTCAAAATGTTATAGTAAATTCCCAAAACTAACCAAAGTAATAACTTTTAAATGTCTGATAATACTAATGAATATAAAAGAATCAATTATGTACAAACATCTGACAGGAGTTACCCTAAATTTTCAGGTTATTTGATCAAGGAAAGGTCATACAAGTAGGTTTTACTTACGAAATTCGAAGCCACCGTGTAACACAAATCCATAGATAACTTAAAACTTCTTTAGAAACAATAGAGTAACGATTTTTGTTTTAATTTTTCAAATAAAGAACACATAAAGTAATATAATTATTTGTTTTTGATAGAGCGAGCTTACACTTCAACCCATGACATGCGCGGTTCTGGTTCGCGCATGCGCTACAGTCAGTAAGGGGATACCTCGACAGGCAATTATTTCTGTGAAATTTCCGTTTAGCCGCCCTGTATCGGTTTTTTAAGGCTTGTCCGTACCTCGATTGCTTCAATCGAAGTTTTCACAGATAATCATGACTGCGAAGTTTTTTGGCGATACGATCAAATGATTAATAGGTTCAAAGCCAGCTGTCGTTGTTATGTGTTTTTGGAAGTATTATTTGCTCTAATAATTGAGTCCTGCTTAAATAAATTATTTTTAGAAATTAGATGTAATGCTCTAAGAAAGCTCTTGTCGTAAAGGTACCTAAATGCATATACATATATTTAGTTTTAGTCTATATTCATCTTTAGCTTTTATATTTTTTCTTCAATCTAAAAGCATGTCAATTGACCTTTGAACAGTTTAGACCAAATTAGATCATTTTTATTTATAGGTGTACTTTGATACAAATTTAGGGTTAGCTTGTGGTTGGAAGCTAGGTAGTGCCTATCAGCCTATTTTGCTATATACTTGATACTTTTTAAAATTATTGTTCTTTTTTTAAATGTAATTGAAACATAACTCTTCGTTGGTATTTAACCTCAATGGACGCTCTATTGAGTCTAAATTCTAGTTAACGGCTAGTCAACGCTGGAAACTGGGATTATGGATTTAAATCAGCGGAATTGCGCCTTTTGTTTGTTTCGATATATTAATTAATTAAGTTCTTGAGATAAACAAACAAACTCTGCAGCTTTATACATAATTATAGATTATCATCATCATCATCATCATCAGCCCGTATAACGTCCACTGCTGAACATCGGCCGCCTCTCGAGGGAGGGTATTTGCCATGTCACCACGCTTGGCAGGCGGGTTGTTGACCGCAGTATTATGTTGTACTTACGTACGTACTTCTCCAAGATTTAAAGCGAGCTAAATACCGCTACGCTACGAAGGTTGTCATATAGATTATGCATTTGTGAAATTCCCGCAATACAAGGATTTATTTCCCTAGTAAGAGATTAAGCTTAAAAGCAACAAAGACTCATTGTTCGGTAATTATAATTAAATAAATAAAATAAAAAAAGTTTTTATTCACGTAAACCTATTGCAAGTATTCGTAAATATTCTTAAAATATTTTGGCTTATCAATTTACTGTGTTAAATTAATTAAATTTATTTGTTTATTGCTACTTATTATAATATTTTTTATAAAATTTATATAAAAGCTGTCAGGTAAAATACAATATTTATAATTAAATCTAAATTCTGTCCTTTGAGTATGTTATTATTTAGACGGACCAATTACTTACCGAACTCACACACCTAGGGATCTAAACGAAACTATATCATATTTAAGTACCCAATACATTTATTACGATCACTTCGAGTAAAATTTAATTGAATTAGTTTTGAATTCGAAGCGACTTTGTTTGCCTACCAAAGTTCGTTAGCTCGAGTTTCACAATAGAAGAGCACACCCCTCGCCTTCTCGCGTACTATTTGTCGCAGGAAGTAGCGGATATTGCGACAAACTGTTTCCTCACCGATATCGTAGTTGAATATCTATAGCGAACCACATTTACTTGCGAGACTTTTATGAGAAATGATAGTAAGTGTAGAAATATCTATATAGTAATGCGTGAAGCAATACTTTGTTCCAATACAAAAATCGTGCGGATGGAGGAATATGAAATTAGGCACACTGTTTTTAGTTGTCAGAAGAAGAGTGCAGAATGCTAATATTTTTTTTAAATTATGATCTAATTACGACCATAATTAAAAAAAATATTAGGAGCATTTCAAGTCAAGCGGACAACCCAAAAAATATGAGATCGTGAATTTTGTTTATATTCTGGTCAGTTATACTTTTAGTAGACGTGGATGTGTACACCGTTTTTTTTTTCGTATGTTGCTTTATTGCTCAGTTATGAGCTTTTAAAAATGTAATAAGAATGAAGTCATGAATTTTTGGATGCTTATTATTTGTATCAATTAATTAAAAAAAAAACTAAAAAGTATTGTTTTTTATAGTAGAAAAGTTGAAGTTTTTAAATTTTTTCGTCGAATTCTAAATTTGAATTTTTTCACGTATAATAAACAAAAATAAAAAAATGTTGAAGTTACTTAAATATCTATTTGAAATTTTCACTTCCGGGTTACTATACGTGAAAAAATTCAAATTTAGAATACGAATAATAGAAGAAACAATACTATTTAGTTTTTTTTACAAATGAATTGATACAGATAATAAGCATCCAAAAATTCATGACGTCATTCTTAGTAAATTTTTAAAAGCTCACTCAGCAATAATGCTTTATACAAAAAAAACATTCGATGTACACATCCACGTGTACTAGAAGTATAACTGACCAAAATATTAACAAAATTCACGACCCCATTTTTTTTTTTTGGTTGTCCGCTTGGCCTGAAATGCCCCATAACTAGGTAAACATATTGTGTTTAATTTTTGTTATAAAATTTACGGCATTGCAATCGTTGGTACTAAAATTTACAATTAACATTTAATTAATTAATTTAGACCGGCACGATTCGAACCTTTATCTAAGATATTGCCACTAATTTGAATATCTAGACCTCAGAAGCATAAGGTCGTCTATTTAAGGTACTTTAGAAGCAATTGGTCGTAAGTGCCAGTTTACGATAAAGGCACATACGACGAATGTTTCTAATTTATAATGACACATCCACAGAGAAGTAAGATATATGTTTGTACATTTTTATTTTACTTTTGATAGTAGTTTGTTGTTCTTTTTGGTCTTCGGCCTAGAGTAAACAATCCCATGTCTTACAATGGTTGTCGTAAGAAGCGACTAAGGGATATAAAGCTGATGTATTAAACGGGCAGCAGCATATATCAGTACAAGGCTAGTTACCCCTATACTGCGATCACCAATCCGCGTGACAAGCTTGGTCATCCGCAATATCCGCAACGGCATCATTACATTTTCATACTAACGGAGCCAAAAAGGTTATGGTTTCCAAAAAGATTTGACAAATGTATCAATGAGACAAAAATATTATTGGAAATAAAAAAGTCACATTTAAAAAACGAACACTCAAAATGCATCAACGGCGGCGCTTTTATATTTAAACCTTCAAACATTTTATAAAAATAAAATTTGGTATCAATCTATCATGTTGGCAACACGACATTAATAAAAATGCCTACCAATAAGCTCAAGCGTAGGAAACTGAACAGGTGATTTGGAAAATACATGATTCTTTAGCAAAAACATTTTCGGCAGTAACCCAAAAAATATATCGATTTCATGTCGCTTTATTAGTTCTTATAGTATCACGCAATAAGATCTTACAGTGCTAAAAGCTTTTATCTTGTATTTGAAAACCTTTCTTACGAATTATAGAAGTTCTTATCCTCTATATGATCTTGGTTACATCACCCCCCCCCCCCCGGGCTCGTAGGCTTCGGTAGCTACGGCAGTATCAGGGAGCAAATCAGTGATCTGCTACGCCACACACTTAGGGGACCTTGTAGTCCATTATTGATACGGCTGATACGGCGGTAGCTACGACCCAGGATCAACCTCATTACATTGGTGTTAAGTGTCTACCGCGAATTAAAAAAATATGAACGTCCTTTACTAAGATGTACTCATAACTACGACCTTGTGCCTACGCCCACGCCGATGCGTACAACCATGGCTACACCCATGCTTACAACCATGCCTAAGCAAATTGCCGATACCCATGACGGCGTAGGTAAAGAACCTACGCCGTCTAATCTGTCTAAACTCGATAAATTTAATTCTATTCTTTAGGCTTTTATAAGATTTTCCCCAATGGATTCATGAATAAGTATAAATCAAAGGTACGCAGTTGAAACTTACTGAGACAAATAAACACATATTTAATATCTATCTATATTACTAATACACTTTGTCCTCAACACCTGACCGACAGATCGCACAGCTACCATAGAAACCTATAAAACGACCTATAAAAACTTGAAAATCCATGAAACTTGAAAGCTGTACTTACTCTCTTAATATTTATGCCCGGCGAAGTAGCAAAAATCTCAAGGCTAACTACAAATGTCCATACGAAAAAGAAAAAAAAAACTCTCTTAATGACGTTGGCATTTGATACGCGAGGATGTTTGGAAAATTCCATTCCTAAGATAATGAACTCGGTGGCAAGCTTTGTATGGAGAAATCGAAAACTACGCGGACAAAATTGCTGGTAACGGCAAGTCTACAATAAGAATACTCCAAACTCGACAGTCCAGTTTTTAATATATTCCGAATGCAGAATGCTGAAACAATACCTGTCTAGATTTCAACCAATCCTTTAAAAATGGCTTCGGGAAATTACTTTTCAGTGCAATGGTGTTCAAATTGTGTATATTTATTTTCACTAGTGGATACTTTTTAAGATTATTTTAAGTATTGTGTCATCGTAGTGCTGTCATGATATCAATATGCCAAAAACGGTAATCTACTAATCTCACTTTGGTGTCGGCGCTGGCATGGCAGTCGGTGTTGCTGCGGCTGAAAAGGCCGTCAACAGAAGTAGCAGGGGAGATGGTTAGGGAGATTGTAATGTTTATTTAGGCGATTTCAAAACTTATAAATGTATCATTTGTTATTATATTCAACTATGCTAATGTCATCGTGGCGTCATAGTGACACCATTATGACGGCATTTGGATTATTAGATTACCAAATGGGACAAAAACCGACCATTGAACTGTCATTGAAAGTTCATGCTCACGCCATTACGATAGTAGACTCGGGGCCTAGGTGTAGAAATAAGACCATAATTAAAAAAAAATATATTACCATTCTGCGCTACTTGTCTATATACACATCTTTCTGTCACGCGCGGTTTCATCTGCGTAGATCCCGTTCCTGTAGAAACTTAAACTTATAATATAGACTATGACACTCACAAACGACGTAGCTTTCTATTCGTAGAAGAATATTCAAAATCGGTTGTGTAGATCCAGAGATCCATACAACAACGTCACAATCTCACAATCTTTACCTCTTTATAATATTACTATAGATTATCATCATCATCATCAGCCTGTATAACGTCCACTGCTGAACATGGGCTACCTCCCGAGGGAGGGTATTTGTCATAGTCACCATGTTTGGCAGGCGGGTTGGTGACCGCAGTATTACGATGCACCACACAAGGAAACGCTGCTGCCCGTTCCTTGATATACGATTATTATAGATGATGTTATAACAATCGGGACTAACGCTTAACGTGCTTTCCGAGGCACGGAGTGTAATCCCTCAACCAACCAGACCCGGAAAGAAATCTTAGAATTTACACAAAGATTTCCTGTCCGGCGCGTGGGGATCGAACCCACGACCTCCGAGATTTTAAAGCGAGCCAAACACCACTACGCTACGTATGTTGGTGTTAGTATAGATAGTTGCGCGAAATATCATAATTCCTCCGTCCGGCTATTCGTTAAAAAGGATACAAAGTGTTTGGTTCACGTATTAAGAGTTACACAGTACACAGTAGTAAGAGTTATGTTTGTTTGTATGCCTTTTCTTTATTTCTAACCTGGCAAATAACCCCTCCACCTGATTGTAAGTGGCATAGGGGTCTATGGCGAGTTTGATACTCTAGTTCGAATGACTTTACCTCGATGGTCATTACCTCGACCCTCTTGGTCGGAGTAATGACCATCCAAAGACCAAATGACCCGTCGAGGAAGAGATCCTTCGAGCTATTGAACTTTCGAGGTAACGAGCCATCGGTGAAGTATACCGTCGAGCTAGAGACATCGAGGTAACGTCATTCAAACTAGAGTATCAAACTCGTATATGGCATACCGTAGATATGTATGAACAGCACTAGCCACCCTTATCCTGCTTAGTCTTAGTCTTTGGTCCTTCCCCCTCCCCCATTAAGCTCAGACAACCTTACTCACGCACAGGAATATAACAATAATCGATGAAGTTATTGTAACAAAATACCACAGCCATATTTTTGTAAGGTGAAGTTAATTCGCCAGGCAAGCAGCGCATTAAGCGTATTTACGCAATGCTCTACCTCGCGCGATGTCCGTACCTAGTAAAAGTTACGGACATCGCACCATTTTGCAAAATAGTCTTTTATCGTTTAAAGGTTAGGAGCCACTGGTATCTATACTAATATATAGAAATGAAGAGTTTCTTTGTTTGCTTGAACGCGCTTAGCTCAGAAAATACTGATCCGATTAGAAAAATTATGTCAGTGTTAGATAGGATTTATCGTATAAGGCTATATTTAATTATGAAGTTACAACTTGATCGGGAGTAACACGGATGACCGCTTGCGGAAAGCTAGTAGATAGATAGACGGCATTGTATTCTGTACTCCTATTGTGGGTCTGGCTGAAATTCTAACTTTTAAAAGCATTACTTTTTTAACCCTACCAAAGAAAAAGGTCACATTCGTTTTCCTTTTTTCCTAAATCTCTTAAAGTGAACATCTACCTTTTAGTTTATAGGTAAAGCTCGCCATAATACATTGTCGTTTTTTAAATAAATCTCTTTTACATCCAAATATATATTTTAAAGAGTATTTATGTTCACGTAAAGGATTTCATGGACGGTTCACGCCCACGTCATAAATACACAAACGGTGTGCTCATTCTACCTGATGAAAATAAGGTAAATATATTTGGATATAATGAAAATATGTGGAATGAGAGAATGACTTTATAATATATACGTTACGGCTAAAGGTAGGTGTGAACATAAACTTAAGATTAGCCGGCTAAACTTAGGTTTATCTTCGAGAAGCAGCTAAAGTTCGATAACATGTTAGTTTGCGTCGTGATATTCTAGGTTTTAATTAAATTAAACAATACCTATGCACGGAACAAAAAAGTGGTGGGTGGTTAAAAAAAAAATAACCTAAACCTAAACCAATGGAGTTGAACAGGGACTTATTCAGGTTGATCTAAGTTTAACCGCATGTGGTCGGCTAGACCTAGGTTTAGCCGGCTAATCTTAAGTTTGTGTTCACACCTACCTTTAGCCGTAACATATATATATTATATTATATTATAAAGTCACATAATAAATACTATATTCATTGATTATCAATCTTTCGCTGACCAATAGTTTTTAGACCAGTTACAATTTTTTTTAACACATTTGTTGTATGTTAGCCTCGTTAAATATTTATTTTATTCTGTTATTAGTATTTGTTGTTATAGTGGCTACAGAAATACACTATTTGTGAAAATTTCATCTATTTAGATATCACGGTTTATGAGTACAGCATGGTGACAGACAGACGGACGGCGGAATTTTACCCTTTGAGAATGGGAATAATTTTGTTTTCATTATAAACTTAAGCTTTGTAGTAATAATAATTTATAATTCTACCATTTAGGTTGAGTATTTTCAAATCAAGCATGAAATGGATGATTTTTATTCATTATAATTAGTAATTATATTCCACCATTCCTTAAGGAGAAGTTATACCCACTAAAATCCCTTCGTTCTCCTGCAACAATTGACCACCGCGAGCTGCAAAAGCAGAAAAGATCTGGTGGGTCTTGGCGATGCCCGCGGACCAGAGAGTCGTTGGCTCTCCTGATTTCATTTTAGTGGCATTAAAATTAAATTTATAAGGAGCAACTGAAATCTTCTTCAGGAGCTCCATCATTTTCCCACTCTGGGGAATGGCAAAATGTTGAGGCCGAGCAGTATTACATACCAAAAAATCTATATACTAATATATAAAGCTGACGAGTTTGATTTTTTGTTTTCTTGAACGCGCTAATCTCAGAAAATATTAGACCGATTTGAGAAATTCTTTCCTTGGTAGATAGCATATTTATCGAGAAAGGCTAATTTTATTTTGAAATTACCACGGGAACGGGAGCTACGCGGGTGAAACCGCGGGCAGAACCTAGTATTTTATAATTTCCATTAAACAACGTAATTTTTAGTCATGAGCTTAGGCTATACTATATAAGGGCTACAAAGCTGTTAAACATTGAATGTATCGATCAATCATTAAATTTCGAGGAGTCACCATCATAAATCTATGTCCGTGTAAACTACTCGAATGTTCTGTCTTTGTCATTTCCTTTATTGTGTTATTCCTACAATATCACTTAGATAAGGTACAATTTAAAATAGTTTTTTCTTTAAAAAGAAAAGATTAATAGCAATGTTTTTGCACTCTACTTACCCCTTGTTCTAAGCTAAAATGCTTGTATTACGAGTAGGTTCACGTCACTAGTACAATGGGTGGGGCTCAAACCCAGCATTGGACTACGGTATAAAAGTTATCAAAAAAAAGATGAACTGTATAGGTCACATTAGTTACAGTTTTATATCTTGATAAATCATGGGTATATATTTTTAATACAATATTTTGATTTTTTTTTCGTCATTTTACAAAGCCTCTAGAA
Source organism: Nycteola revayana (assembly GCA_947037095.2). NCBI lineage: Eukaryota > Metazoa > Arthropoda > Insecta > Lepidoptera > Nolidae > Nycteola > Nycteola revayana. The sequence continues at coordinate 17,439,761 of OX344847.2, read as the reverse complement.
AATTTTACGAGTTACGAAATAATTATTATTATTAACCTAAGCCTGAACATCAATATCAAATCAATAAACGCAAAGTTGATTGTTTGACAGTTATGTCAAAAGAATAAAGAAACCGCCACACAATTTGAATGGGTATTCGTTAGTTCTAACGAATACATATTTCTTTTTTAATCTTTTCATGTATGTTTTGACGCTTGAATGTATTGATTTAATAAAGCTTGCATGCAGAAACAGAAGCACTATTAGCTACAAAAAGCTGCTAGAAAAATGTCTAAAATAGTTCAGTTTAGTTTCAGCGTAGTTCCTCGTGGTAAGCTCTTCGTGGAATATAATGTTATTTCTGGTAACAGTCAGTTGTTGGAAAACTGTTTAAAACTTAACACAAACATGGACAGCAGCGCTAGTCCATAAATTCAAAATTGCTTAACGAGATATAGTGCGAGTATTGCTTGGGATTTCTCTGAAAGATAAACTTTGCAATGATTTAATCTGCCAGGCAACTAAAGTTACCGACGAGGCCCGCAGAATTAGCAAGTTAAAATGGCAATGGGCTGGCCATGTCTGCAGAAGGACCGACAGCTGTTAGAGCAGACGCATCCTAGAGTGGAGACCGCGTCTTGACAAACGTAAGGACCGATGATTTGACAAAGGTAGCCGGAGCGGAGTGGATGCGGAGGGTGGAGGACCGAGTGTAATGGAGCAAACTAGGGGAGGCCTATATCCAGAAATGGACTGAGAAAGGCTTATAGATTGCAAGAATTCCTTTGTTAATGGAAAGAAGTGTTAAGTTCTAACTTAAACTTGCTAGATGAATTCGACACAAATGTTCCAATATGTACTTTTGTTCCTAATCTTCTTTTATATATAATTCGTGTGTATGTATGTATGTTTGACACCTAAATCAACCTAATTAGGAAGACCGATTTGAGTGAAATTTTGCGTGTATAAATTGGATCCCTGGATGGTTTGAAAATACGATTGGATCCGGTAGATGACACTGACATCGAGATCCCAAAATTATACTCTGTTGGGGAATGCAATCTCTTTGGCAAAGAGTTCATATTGTAAACTTGACAATTCGGTATGTCATCTCTGTAGGTATGCCATGTGTGTAAAACAATAAAATTAATATTATATTTAGTTATTATATTTTAATATCTTTGATTTGTGCCCTCGTTCCTTCATACTCAGATAAAGCTGTGCGACGCTAGTATCTTTATACTATACAGTTACAAAGTTGTCGTATCGTATCGCAACAAGTTTGTTGAACAAGATCATACATACTCGTAATATTTGTCGCTAACTTGTTGCGTTACTTCATACTAAAGTTTGAAGTGAGCTCGTTCGATGCAAGTTGCAACTCAATTTGTTGGCACGGACCCCAGTTTTTTTTTTTCTTTTGGTAACGACTAGTTCGGATACAACACTTGTGGAATAAATAACTAGCTTGCTCGATGCTATAATAAAACTACGCCTAAAACCACAGGGTTTTAGGCGTAGTTTTATTATAGCTGCATAACCCGCCACGGATGATTTATACAAATAATTGAAACTATAGTTAATAACGGAAATCCCTCCTAAACTAAATTTATCATCTTACTGCCCCGCTCCCATTATTTGGGTTCGGCGCAAGATTTCATCCTCTTCCATGTTTCTCTACTCACATCTTTCTGAGAAGTGTCTTCTTTCTTCTTTCATACAATCCATCCGTCTTTATTGATAGGACGATTTAAAATCAGTTTTAGTTTATATTAGTATCTAAACGTTACATTATAGTTTTAAAATAGTAATTGTAATACTAATATAATATTATGTTTAATACAAAAAACGTTGCCCAGATGATATGTATCGATCTCCTTTGAGAAACTCTGTGGTTTTGATATTCTTTATTATAAATAGTTAATTATCGTCAATGTCATACTTGTAAGTGAATTAAAGCCTAATTAAATGGTTTATCGTCTTATATCACCAGACAACAATGATCAATTTACATTGCGAAATAAGCTATAGTGCCTTGCAATAAGCGACAATCCAAGTTGTAAGAACGAGCGCTCCTAACACTGGTTCGAAGTCATTTTAATCTGTATTGTGTATGTTATTAAGACAAAAATGATAATTTCGCTGAGGATGACTAAAGAATCACAAAACAAATGACTTAGCATATGTATTTTGGTAGAACGAATATAAAATTAATTATTAAGAGCATTCGTTAAACCGCAGGGTATGGCCAATCGCTAATTGCGAACCGTGACCGTCCTTATTATAGGAGAACTATCAGTGTTGCCACAAATAAATATGTCACCAGTACCAGATCCAAAACACTTTATTTAAACATTTTGTATTATTAAAAACGCCTAGAAATCGATGACAATGTATTATATTTTTAAGTAGTCATTTTTATTTGCATGATCGAAATTGTCTTGTAATAAAAACTTGTAATTCTATCAACCTGTATTTTATAATTTTAGCGAATACCTTATATTTTAATACTAATTTCCTGCGCGTGGTTTCACCCGCGCATCTCCCGTTCCCGTAAGCCTATAGCCTTTCTCTATCAATAGGCTATCTAACACGGAAAGATTTTTTCGAATCGGACCAGTAGCTCCTAAGATTAGCTCGTTCCAACAAACAAATTCTTCAGCTTTATATATTACTAGCTTCCCGCGCGCGGTTTCACCTGCGTAACTCCCGTTCCCATAGTTTATAATAAAATATAGCTTATAACCTTCCTCGATAAACGGACTATCCAACACTGTAAGATTTTTTAAATCGGACCAGTAGATCCTGAGATTAGCGCGTTCAAACAAACAAACTCTGCAGCTTTATAATATTAGTCGTTCGTTGTCGTGTGTTGTTTCATAAATTTTACTATAATAATGATCGTGTAACACAATAGCTATCCTAACACCCAACACCTGTGCCACTAGCGTGCACTGCGAGATACCATCTGATTTATGATTTTCTATCCGTGCCTATTGCAGAATCACGCTTATCTCGACATAGAGAACTGCTTCGTTATTCTGCTTTTCAGTACGATTAAGATACTCTCTTTATTGCACACCAACATAACAACACAAACACAAATAGAAAAAAAGTAATGGTTAGTTATGTACAATCGGCGGTCTTATCGCAGACAGCGATCTCTTCCAGACAACCTTTGGATGGAATGAAGATGAATAAGAAGAGGCATGAAGGGTAGTAGTACGCAATAGGTGATGGGAAAATAGTAGCAAAGAGTGAAATAATAAAATAATACTATTATTTATATACTATTACATATTTAATTATATAAACATAATGATACATACTCTAATAAAAAATATTAAAAAATATATACATATATGTTTCAATATAAATACTAATAATAATAATACATACTCTTGAAAACATAGTAAAAACATAGTAAAAACATATAACAAGTGAAAGTTCAGTAAAAATTACAGTGATAAATAGAAATTTTTAACGCGGGTTTTAAAAATGTTAAGGGTCTGAGAGCGTCTTATGGATAATGGCAACGCATTCCAAAGACGTGCAGCTTGGACGGTAAAGGATTTAGTATAGAACTGTGTGGAATGCGTTGGCAAACATAAATTTAGGTTTTCCAATGATCTCAGCGATCTTGTGTGGGAGTTATACAAAAACTGAAAACGTTCTCTAAGATAAATTGGGGTGGAAGGACTGAACAGAATATTATAAAGAAGGGACAAAATATGCGAATTCCGGCGATGTCGAATGGGAAGCCACTTGAGTTGGGAGCGAAATTCGGAGACATGATCATATTTACGCAAACCAAATATGAATCTAATACAGAAGTTTTGAAGTCGCTCAAGTTTATCTAGCTGTTCCTCTGTTAAGTCAAGATAGCTGGCATCGGCATAGTCAAGTATAGGAAGAAGAAGAGATTGAGCTAGCGCAGTTTTGGTGGCGACTGGTAAAAAGTTACGGAGTCGACGCATGGAACCTGCAGAAGCAAAAAGTTTGCGGCTTACCTCTTGCAGTTGCATGGCCCAGTTGAGGTTTTTATCGAAGTGGACTCCTAAATTCTTTACTGTGTCACATATTGCAATGATATTGTTATTTAAAGTTATATTAGGAATATGTGACCAGTTGACCTTAGCTCTCAATCTGCTGCTACCAATAATTATGGCTTGTGATTTAGTAGTATTTACAGTAAGGCCAAAACTTTTACTCCATTCAGAGATAGTTGCCAGATCCCGGTTAATTTGATTGATGGCTATTGTTAAGTCATCTGGACGAGCTTGGCTATAAATTTGAAGATCATCAGCGTAAAGGTGGTAGGACGAAGTAAGTTTTAAGGAAATTGTATTAATAAATATAGCAAATAAAAGTGGAGATAAAACGCCACCCTGTGGCACGCCAGCTGAAATATTGCACCAAGAAGAAAGTGAATCTTCAATGCGAATCCGCTGACGTCTGCCAGACAGGTAACTATGAAACCAGTCAATTGCCGTTGGAGATATGTTAAGAGAGCGCAGAATACCAATCAAAATGTCGAAGTCAACATTGTTGAAGGCATTGCTGAAGTCGAGTAAACATAACACCGTGAGATTGCCATTTTCCATACCAGATCTAACGTCATCTGTAATTTTGATTAGTGCGGTAGTCGTACTATGACCAGGACGGAAACCAGATTGGAAAGGATTAAGGAGTGTATTCTTACAGAGAAAGGAGTTGAGTTGGTTATGCACCAAACGTTCTAGGACTTTGGATAGGAAAGGCAGTATTGATATTGGGCGGTATTCGGAGAAGGATTGAGGATTGCATTTTTTGGGTAAAGGAGTAATTTGGGCATCTTTCCACAAAGAGGGAAAGCAGCCTTTGGTCAAGGAAAAATTAAGGATGTGCGTTATGATAGGAAGGATTAGATCAAGGATAGGAAGGATCATTTTACGACTCAGGCAGTCACTACCCACAGCATTTGATGTTATCGACTCTATGCTTTTCTTAACATCACAATCGGTGAATTGCGTGAAGAAGAATGGGAAGTGATCGGGAGTAGGAAGCAAAGAAAGAGAAGTTAGAGTATTGATTTTAGTTGCCGTATCTATACAAGGCGAAGATGCAAAATGGTTGTTCAACATATCAATGTTTAACCCTGTTGGAGTTGTACTTTGACGCGCTTTGCCTACTCCCAGCGATCTAAGAAAGTTCCAGACTTTAGCTGGATCACCGTTTTCTACGGATTTATGAATATGCTGGCGTACGGCTTTCCTACACACCTTATTGCAGTGATTTCGAATAGTGACAAATTTTTCCCAGTTCGCAGGTGACGGACGAGCTTTATATTTAGATTTGGCTGACACTTTTTTATTTATTATTGCCTTCAGCTCGTTTGTTAACCAAGGTGCCGGAAGGTGCTTCAGTTTAACAGGGCGTATAGGAGCGTGTTTATCGTATAGCCGGGTAATAATTTCATTGAAAAAGGAAATTTTTTCATCAATGGATTCTGATGAATAAACAGCTTCCCAGTTTAAAATACTAGCATCCTCCCGTAGATTATGAAGGTTCATGGAACCAAAGCTGCGCTGAAGAAGAATTTTTGACTTAGCCTTGGGCGGGCGAATTCTATAAGAAAGATATATCAGATCATGATAGGAGAAACTATCAGCTGAACATTGTCCGTGCTTAATGACATGGTCATTGGAAGATACTATCATGAGATCAAGAAGAGAGGGAACAGAATTAGGGAAATGATGAGTAGCACTCAGCGGCAAGACCGTCAAGTTCTTAGACTGCGTTATAGTCAGAAAAGATGAAGCACGAGAGTCTTTCTTAAGAAGGCAGGTGTTGAAGTCACCCATGATAATTACATGCTTATAAGAGGGAATAAGTTTGTCAAGAAGATTTTCAAAGGAAGGAAAAAAATGTACTCTAAGGGAAGGGCTGTAATATACCCCAAGTAGGAGTTTAGTGTGGTGAAGTTCAATCTCTAAGAGAAGATGTTCACCAGCGTTTTGCGGCGGCGGTTGTGCTGATATATCAACAATGGTATAAGGAATATGAGTTTTAAGATATATTGCAACACCTCCACCGCCACCCACGGCTCGATCATTCCTTATCAGTTGATATCCTGGAAGAGAGTATGAGATAGATGATAAGCATGGCTTGAGCCAAGACTCGGAAACAAGTATTGCATGTAAATTATCGAAATCGAAATTTGCCAGCATATCAGAAAAATGAGCCGGAATACTTTGGGCATTAAAATGAACCACGTTAAAACCGCCAAGAACATTAGAAAACTGGTGTTTTAATGTATCACTGAGTGTGGGAATACTTTCAAAACTCTCGTTTTCACTTAACGAAAAGAATTCATCATCACTGTTATCTGAATTATATATTGACATATTAAAAATAAATAAATAATCTTAAAAAATAAATACTAATAATAATAAAATAGCAATATGTATAATGTATATTTTACGTATAAACAATAAAAATTGATGCTTCATATATACCATCTGCCAGTTGTGCCTGTACATAATATCATAAAAAAAAGATAACAATAAAAACAACTGTCACATTCAAGTCATTAAAAACAAACAAGTAAAATAAAAGTAAAGTAGCGTCCAAAAGTAAATTTTATGACCACAATTTAATAATGGTAAATAATCAAATTTACTAAGGACTGGAACGCACCCGATCGTAAACAAGAATATCTACAATTTTTATTCTCGTCGACCAGATGACATTTGACATTTACGAAAATAGAAATGTGCGGTATAGTTAAAAATAACAAATAAAAGTGAAACTGTGGGTGTAACTAAAGAAATGACTGCATTACCTATTAAAATAGTAATATAATAGCACTAGATATCCTGAAAATCACTTCTTCGTCGTTCCAGTACGCCTAGATCGGGAAGATATAGGCTTCTGCGACCCAGTTTTCGCTGCCGCAGTCTCTCGGGATATGGTGAAATCCCCAAGATTCGAAACATCCCCCACCGAAGATATATGATGACGGGCATTGTTAAGACCCATCACGTAAACATTGCCATCCTTGGTATAGCATTTGGAGACACCGAACTTCTCCCTGGCTGCCAAGAAAGCGTCGTGCCGAGATTTAATGAGAAATTCAGACAGGGTTATACCAGTGCCCTTAAGTTTAGTTTTGGAATACCAGATAGCATCACGATCCCTTTGTCTGATCAACTTTAGAAGAATTGGCCTGGATTTATTGTTGGTCCGGGGCTTACCCATACGCTGACACCGCTGAATGTCATTTACATGGAAGCCAGTAAATTGAAGATGTGTGTGTACAATGTTTGAAACAATTTCATCAGTATTCTCCTTGGACGTCTCTGGCACACCATGAAGTAATAACACCCTTCTTCGGCTTCGCACTTCAATCTGGTCTGTAGTTTGAGCAATCATCTCAATCTGCTTTTGTAGAATGTCAAACTGCAGCAACATAAATGATTTCAGTGAAGCAAGATCAGCGGCTATAGATGACGGAGCAGCAGACCCAGCCGATGACTTCTGGATTTCTGCCTCAACGTTAGCCATTCGCTTCTGGAATACCTCCTTCATCTCCTCCAGAGTGCTGTGAATATGTTCCATTGTGTTTGATGAGAGATGACACACCACAATTTCAATTTGGATAATACTATGTGTTATGTTATCTTTAGGGTAAGGATAACACTAGACCGGCAGGTGAGGTATATTAGCTATAATATTTACACATAAAACAACTATTATATTGAGTCTAAATAATTAAATTTTAAATTAAAATACGAAACGTAAAAAAAATGTGTCCGTTCATTTATGTACAATCATTTAATACAAAATTACACTTAAATTAATACGTTACATTAAAGTCTTTAAAGGGTCTGTTTACACATATCACGAAACTCTGATATTAAAACTAGTGATTAACACTTTATGTTAGAGCTCGTAACCAGTCATATTTTTGACGTAAAATAATTGTGTAACGAGTGGGTTCACGTCGGAGCAATAAGTGGGGATCGAACCGGAGACCACATAATCGCAAGTTCGACACCCTATCCATTGGGCTACGGGCGCTTATATTATACTGAAGGATCAAACAAAAAACAACTGCATGCCAAAATTTCGTGTGAAGTTGTGCGACGTAAAGAGATTGCGGAACAACTCTTAAATAGTAGGTTCTCCCGACCGATTTCGGCCACGGCGGCCAATCTCTAACAGGATAAGCCATCTGCGTAAGAGATATTATAGAGCACAAATGTGTAGGCAAACACTATTGCACTCTCTATTCCTTTACTCTCAAATCGAATGGGATGGTTATACACGACTAGTAACTTTGTGTTGGTACTTAAAATTTATTCGAGACAAAATTTCTAGAAACACAAACCTTTACCCGACCCGGGAATCAAACCCCAGATAGTTACGGTCGAACATATTACCACTAGACCAACGAGGCAGTCAAACAATATATTAAATTGAAGGTTCAAACAAAAACAACTACACGTCAAAATTTCGTGTGAAGCTGTGCGTCGTAAGGGATCTCGGAACAACGCATTATGCAAAGTGGTACAAAGTTAAATACAGAGCCATCTACCGACGGTGACATGCTGAGAACATTTTATAAAATCGTTTAAAACCCCTTGCAAAGCAGTGGTTGGAGTTGTAATGAGTTTCATGCTAATAAGAATGTATGGGTACTTTTACCTTGGGTCAACCGAAAGTTGATGACGCTGTACTTTATAGTATAACCATAGAAAAATGAGGGTATGAAAAATAATATATCTAGCAGAATAGGCATGAGGCAAGATTTTGAAATCCTCTTGCGCAACGTGGGTAGTCATTTTCTAAGTACGAAAAACACAATATTTCGGTAAGAAATTTAAATTTAACGAAGTTTAAGCCATATTTCTATTAAATTTTAAATAGCGCGCGAAAAAAGGCCTCAAGTGTCATGGCGTCGGCTATGACGTCACGCTATTGTAAAAAATGTAATTGAGTCCGCCAAACCTAACGTAGTGGTTTAATTATCTTTGATGGTTACAATATCGTGACGTCATGCGCCGTGATTGGTGTTTCAGTCAAAATGGCCGATTGCAGTATTTTAATCTTTTATTTTATTAAAAATCGCATTAATCTCAAGGTTATATATAAAAATAAATAAGTGTAATAATTTCTTTTTATATGTACTTTCCCCTAATAACATTAAATCTTTAATTTTTTGATACTGTCGTCACGCCTATTATGTTTGTTTAGGTTATAATGCCGCGCAAGTCCTTTTTTATCTGTCCTGCAATTTGCTAGAGAACGGAATGACACCCGTTAAATAAAATAAAATTGTGTCTATGTAGTTTAGTTCTTACATTGTAAGTATTGTAATATGTAAAACTTTTTCACTGTCCTGGAAACTTACGTAGTTGTAGAGTTTCATCATCAGCCCGTATTGCGTCCACTGCTGAATATGGGCCTCCTCACAAGGGTGTTACCATAGTCACCACGCCTGGCAGGCGGGTTTGTGACCGCACTATATGTCTCACAGAAAAACGCTGTTGCCCGTCTTTTGGAACACCGGCTTAACGTTCTTCTCGAGGCACGGAGGGTAGTCGTTCAACTAACCAGATCCGGAAAGAAATTAGAATTAGAATTTACTCAAAGATTTCCTGTCAGGACTGACCTCCGATAATGTCAAGTAATGTGTAATATTACCTATGGTCGCCTATTCAAGAATAATTTACGAATTGTATGCTGATTTTGTATTAAAAAAAAAACTTACGTTTCTTCATTTTTTAATATTGAATTAATTGATTGAATTACAACTTATCATTCCACTTGCTTATTCTGCCAATTTTCGTGCATATTTCAAGCACTTTTCATGCATATTTGCATGTATATAATAAGCTTTTTATGTTGCATATACCTAATCCGGTCTCTTCTTTTAACAAAAATACAATCTAATAAATGTTTGTCTGTTTATATTCTTTATAATTATATATCTGCCTTAATCTGTCTGTCTGCGTATCCGTTGTGTTCCGGCAATTCTCAGTAACGGCTGGACCGATTTTCATGGGACTTTCACAGGAAGATTGCTTATTTTATAAGGTATCAAATCATATACGTTGTCGTGTAATTTACGTTGGCTGTCTGTTTGTTTTTCCGTATTTTCTACCGAATCTACAAAACGAAAGTACCGTCTAAATAACTGGTTTTCTTATTGTAAGATAACTTATAAAATCCTTACTGAACGCGGACGAACTCGCTGGCAGCAGCTAGTTTTAAAATAAAATGATCCACCCACAAACAATCTCATTTAACATTAAATGTTGTATAACATAATTAATGACTGAAACATATGAAATGGAATCATAATTACCTGCCATTGACATCTGCAATGTAATGTAATTAACTACCGCATTCATATATATGCACAATAAAAGCTAATTAACTGAATTTTGTAGAACCTAGTAACTAGAAAAGATTTACTATTTTACACATCTAATAGTATACATCATCGCCTTTGGGCTATGTATACTGAGACTATCGTACAATGAGAAAATCATCTAGACTATCACCTAAAAGGTTTACAGAATACTAATAAATTTCTAAGTTTTGAATATAAATATCAGATCTTGTATCACCATCATCATCATCAGCCCGTACAACGTCCACTGCTGAACATGGGACTCCTCCCCGGGGGGTATTTGCCATAGTCACCACGCTTGGCAGGCGGGTTGGAGACCGCAGTATTATGTTGTAACACACAAGGGAAAGCTGCTGCCCGTTCGTTGGTATAAGAGTATGATAGATGATGTTATAATAATCGGGACTAACGACTTCACGTGCTTTCCGAGGCACGGATCTAACCCACGACCTCAGATATTTAAAGCGAGCCTAAGAGCTACGAAGGTTGTTTATCAATATCTATTTTTTTAACTAATGTCAAATAAAAAATATGTACAAAAAGAAATTGGCTATGAAAACGTGCCATTGATTCTGTAAGACATGACTCAAAATAGTTTTCTATAAGTAAATCCTTTCGATTATATTCTAAAGGATTTTCTCATTGTATGCTATTAATACTTTGTAAACGTCTAGTACACAATAGATTTCAAACGGCCCTAGTATATTCAGGATAAGATTTGTAACAATGCGTGTAACCGCTATTTTGGTTAGTTTCTTAGATCCTTTTATGTATGCTATGTATTGAATAAGATAAACTCCAGAAATTCAGAGCCTCTTTAATCTAACATTTGTCCAGCTGCGCTGAAGTTTGATGAATACCTATTTTAAGATTAATGTTAACAGACGCAACAGACGAAGGCGTAGATGAATGTGTGCGCACCGTGACAACAGTGTTTGTCCAATGCAGGCGTAGATGAACGTGTACGCACCGCGACAACAGTGTTTGTCCAGCGCAGGCGTAGATGAACGTGTACGCACCGCGACAACAGTGTTTGTCCAGCGCAGGCGTAGATGAACGTGTACGCACCGCGACAACAGTGTTTGTCCAGCGCAGGCGTAGATGAATTTGTATGGCACTGCGACAACAGTGTTTGTCCAGCGAAGGCGTAGATGAATGTGTACGCACTGCGACAACAGTGTTTGTCCAGCGCAGGCGTAGATGAACGAGTACGGACCGCGACAACAGTGTTTTTCCAGCGCAGGCGTAGATGAATGTGTACGCACCGCATTATATATGATGTTAATACAATCGGGACCAACGGCTTAACGTGCTTTCCGAGGCAAAGTCCCTCAACCAACCAGACCCGGAAAGAAATCTAAGAATTTACACAAAGATTTCCTATCCGGCGTGGGGATCCACCTACTACCTCCGAGATTTAAAGCGAGCCAAATACCGCTACGCTATGGAGGTTGCCTTACGATACACGATAATCGGTAACAAAAAACAGGTTGTACGAACGGGCTCCCTTAACAGATTCAAAGTCATTTAAACCTGTATGTATTTTAATGCTACTAAAAACGTAAATACATAATAAACGACTATAAAACTTAAATAGCGTAATGTTGGCATAAAGTACGTTTTAAATAAAAAGAATATAAATTCAATACGAATCGCGTTAAAGAAATCTGAGGCGGAGGCTACGAATACCTCAGACAGCGGTGTCGTCGTGCCACCACGCACGTAGTAGATAAGACAAGATTTATTACTGTGAGACGTGCTTGCCGCTAATTATTTCAAATGAGAGCTTCGGTGGATAGTTTTAAATGTACTAGAACTTAGAATTGAGGTAAAAAATTTGAAAAAGAAAAATAATGTTGAAATCATCGTTTGAGTGGCGAGTGGATCTTTAATGAAAAAAATATTGTTTTATGGAAAAGAAACTAAATAAGTTATATAAAAAAGTTAAAGTTATCTTTTACAATTTGAGACTTTTAAAGTTATTTTAAACTCAAATAACTTTAAAAAAATTCAAGTAAGCCGACTTGATGTCGTTGTCAAGCGGCCGGGTCAGTGGGTAGTCTTAGGGGTGGATTTCCTATATATTTATTTATTTAATTAGACAATTCGTTTGAGTGTTTTGAAAATACAAAAAAAAAAAACTGTGTTACTGAAATTGGAAATCACAAAGAGTCTCTATATTAATACGGCCATATTAATATTTAATTATAATAGTATTTTTTCTCTGATTGTATAGAATGATTTGAGAGAAAAACTTTCTATAGGAGTTCCGAAACAAGGTACAACAATTTTTCACGTTCTAACCACTGTCCTTGCTGTTCAAAACACAGTTCTAGTCCCTCATGGAATATTGTTCGTATCTATGCGATGGCTCCACTAAGAACTCGATCACTCGATGCAAGGAAGGACTCGCCACCTGAAACCTCTGAAACTACGCTTTGCTTAAGGCCATAGGTACGAACTCTGCGGGGCAGCGTTTGATAGCGAGCAACAACATTGTTGAGAGTCAGTTAAATAAGGTCCTCTCCCCGCCGCCGTCCCTGCCACCGCCCCGCCGCGCCGCGCTGATCGCTGAGTTTGTGTCCGCGGCCTAACGCGTTCTACCATAGGAATTGACAAACTAAATCTCTTTTACTAGTGCTGTACATCACCTGTATAGGCACTAGCTATGCTTATATTCAAGTTGAGATAAGATATAGAAAGGGATGATTTGTTTGCATATAAAAAATGCTTATATTTCTTTATTCAACCAAATAAGTACCTAAACAAAGCAAATACAACGACGACTTTTAAAATGTATTCGAAGAAAAACAAATAATGCACCATATTTTTTCTGGAGTAGGTAATCAACAAAACCTCTCTGGCCAGTATTATTACGGATGCTAAACAAAGAGTTCTCATTTTCAGTACAAATCTTTTTTTAATCAAAGAAAATGATTTTGGTGTCTATTGTTTCAGTTAAATTTTAGAAAGGAACAATTTATGTTTTTATTTAAATTTCACAATTCAACCTTTTTTTAAATCGTTTTGTATCTTCAGTTCTGGGGTACATTGGCTTGGGTTTTTCTTTTGAAGTAGAGTACGTTACTATTGTGGTTACTAATATTTATCTGAGATATATTAAAACTCGGATGTCGTGAGTTCGGTTCCCGGTCCCCATAGAAAATCTTTCTGAAAATGAAAACGTTTATTGATGATGTAAATCAAATAATGATAATGTCAAAAAAAAACAAATCTTGACTAATAAATTAGTTTACATTTCAACAATAATATTATTAAATAAAGTTTATCAATGTTATGGTATATTATGATAGTCGCGTATTATAAATATAATGAGAATCAACCAGCGTGGGCTAGGATTAGGTCAGAAGCATAGAACGCGTCGCGAGCCTCGCCTTCAGAGTCTTTCTTTATCTACCTCCGTTGTAACACCCGGAGAAGAAAAACTATAAGAAGTTCTGAGCCCTTTTTGTTAATGCACCATCATACATATTTTTCCGGGTTTGGTTAATTTATTGAATACCGACCGTGTCTGGGATATATCATTAAGCCGTTTGTAACAGTTGTCACAACCACGGAAAAAATAATACAGCGTAAGTGGCACACTATGTGCTATAATATATTTGTTCCAAGTCTAGGTATGCTTAGTGTCCGTTAATGATATGTTTGTTAAGTCCCCCGCGGTACAGAAATTTATTTCTAGTGCGAGAGATGTCTTTTTGAAGTAAAAACGGTTGTAATAATAATTAAATTTCCATCCAAAAAGTATTATCCCCTATGGCCTAAGTAACTAAGGACGGACTTATAAAACATATAATATGTATAAAATTTATAACTTACCTTCAACTTCACAGAAAAAAAAGAAGAACAAATACAAAAATAACTATCACAAACTATTTCTCGTTTGTAAGTACGAAATTTTGTCTTCTACAAAAAAGATCTCTTCTGTTTTTAACGTAAAACTTACCGTTTTCAAGATATATGCAAAAAAACAGTTTCCAAGATGGCGGCTAACGCTCGCAGTTTCGGGCGACAGATACTCGGTTTTATACTTGGGGGGCACCCTCCGACATAATCCAATCGAAAAATCACGTAGAAGGATTTTATGCAGAGCGAACATCTAAAAATCTTGGACTAAGGTAAGTGTGACGAAACGATTGCGACTCGACTATACAATATAGGTCAAGCAATTGATATCAGATGGCGTTTTTCAATTGTTCTAAAAGGAGCATTCATTTTTATTAATTTTGTTGTAAATACATATTGTATTTTTATAAGCAGAAATTGCTGAAACGTAACACGTTCACGATGTCAGCCATACAGTCGTGAATGAATCAGATTGTTTTTCCATAATTTCTAAATTCAAATTCAATTTTTTTTTATTCCGTTATAGTTAATGGTTATATTTGTTTGGAATCGTCGTATTTTTTTCCTACCGTGCAGTGCGTGACATGGCGACTACGAAGAAACACTGTCAAAAACTCAGTAGAACCCTCTTTTAAAGTTTTCAATACAACCAATTATTGCAACAGACACATGAATATTTCCATGAAATTAAGTAAACCTTTCAATACGCATAATTATGTATTAATTTGTTGGGTGAAGGCAGTGAATATTTCACAGGAAAATTTCATATGCAAAATTCCGTTCGTTTTCATTTACGTGATACAATTTTGCTTCTACCCAATTATACTGAAACACATTCTCAATTATAAAGGTTTCCTTAATTATGGTTCAAAATATTAAACAGACAATTTGACCGAATATTGCTTTCCTTATCTCTCTAGATTATTTCATTAGTGAATGTCAAAGGCAGTTTTGATTAAGCCAGAAACATGCACAAAAGGACTATTTACTACTATTTGATACTGCTGCTGTCTCCTACTGCAATTAGCAATTAGGAATCAATGAACATAGATCTGTTTTTACATATTTGAATAGTTCTTTATTTCATAATCTTAAAAAATAAGTATATCGTCTTTTATTGTACCCGGCCAGTATCTTTGTTGTACCCGGGATAACATTTTTTTTTATTTTAACTACGAATTTAATGCCCTTTGACGGGACAATGCTTCGAGCATTCTGGTAACCGTGCCAAAACATATAGATGTAGAATAGTTAATATTTTATAAGATAATTTTAATTTTAATTAGCTACTTTTAATGGTGTATATTTATAATATTATTACATTTACCAAATATAATAATGAATCAAATTGTTATGTTTTAAGAACATCGCCGGTTTTTTTTTAATTTTAATTAAATTTAATTAGTATAAAATATCCAGTCTAGTATTTTTTTTTCATGATGATCATATTCCACAAATATATTTCTTTACCACTACAGTGGAAAAAAATAAAACAAAACAATCCGTAAATAAATTCTTATGCCACGGGAGAAAAAAAAACTTTTTTTAAACAAAAATGTCACGACAACGGCTTTATGCGGTGAAACTTATTTGTAGACCGTGCCTAATAGAATAAGCGCGTTTAGTGAACTTTATAATTGAGTTCAAACATTGACACAAACTGTCCGACAACTTAATTTAGAACCTCGACAGCGTTTTTCAACACATTTACTAGTTGAGATTTAACTTAAAAGTTTTGTAGTTACTTTTAAATCTGTTGACGTTTGAATTTAAGTAGTTAAGTTGACGCGGTTTTTATTTCAAGATGTCTTCTTAATGAATGAACGTATTAAAATGTTAAGGCTTGTTTGATCGAAGAAAGTTATTAGCGATGTTTATGTTATCTTTTCAATAGGCGTGACGACAGTATCAAAAAATTAAAGATTTAATGTTTTTAGGGGAAAGTACATATAAAAAGAAATTATTACACTTATTTATTTTTATATACAACCTTGAGATTAATGTGATTTTTAATAAAATAAAAGATTAAAATACTGCAATCGGCCATTTTGACTGAAACGCCAATCACGGCGCATGACGTCACGATATTGTAACCATCAAAGAGAATTAAACCACTACGTTAGGTTTGGCGGACTCAATGACATTTTTTACAATAGCGTGACGTCATAGCCGACGCCATGACACTTGAGGCCTTTTTTCGCGCGCTATTTAAAATTTAATAGAAATATGGCTTAAACTTCGTTAAATTTAAATTTATTACCGAAATATTGTGTTTTTCGTACTTAGAAAATGACTACCCACGTTGCGCAAGAGGATTTCAAAATCTTGCCTCATGCCTATTAAATATAATACATTAATCTTTTGAATAGTCCTGCAAATATGAGGAGATAATAAGTTACCAAGACGCTCAAATCGCTCAAAATGCTACGAATGTGCTACAGTTGCTACGACTATGCTACGACAGTGCTACAAAAATTCTACGACAGGTACACTTGAACACATTCATTTTCGTTTACCTTTTTCCGATTCCCGTCACGTCGGTATTTTGTTATAAGATATATCTTATAAAAAAGGTTTGGTTTATTTATTAATATAGTATAATCTTTTGAAATATTATTTATTTTTAATATTATTGATTTATCTCATAAAACGCTCGTAGCACCTCTCCTCATTCGTGGTTTTCTAACGGTGGTTTTTTTATATCCTTATTTTTCTTTTTTATTAAACTTCATGCACAGTACATTGTCCAATGGCGGTCTTAACGTCAGGAGCATTATCTACCAGTCTACCTTTGGGTGATGCAGAGATAATTTTCGTAGGGTGTATATTAAACGCAAAACTTACTTCTAATAGTCTCTTAAGCTTTTGACAAAGAAATATACAAACTATGAACACACTCTTTACTATTAATATTTCAGTTTTGAACTTTGAAACGATTTTTTTTTTTTTTTTTTTAAAAAGACAACTCCCGCACTAGGGAAATAAATCCCTGTGTCGCGGGGGACTTTACAAACATTCATTTCACGGACACAAAGAACACCCAGACTCAGAACAACTATTTGTGGTTCACACAAATAATTGTCCCGGGTGGGAATCGAACCCAGAACACCAGGTCTCAGAGGCAACTATTGTAACCACTGAGCCACCGGTGCAGTCAAAGTGTTACTAACACGATCAACAATAACCCTAAAAATCGTTATCCAATTATGATTTGAGTGAATAATTTACATACTTGCGTTACCTAAAATCGCTTGCATTTCCAAATAAGTAAAATGCAACTTCATTCAAACAGGCACTTTGGCAGTTCTCCAAAGAGCTACGAGCACCAGTTACAAATGTACTAACCTTGTTTGAAAGATTTAAAGATAGAGGTACTGAGCAAAGCTTTTGTGTAACCGAAGTTGATTCAGTTCGATATTTTTATACTAGGATTATCACAAGTCTTTTTAGCACGGATTTTTTGTGTTAATGTAATGGTTCTCTGCCTTTTCGCCGATTTTTTTTTTGCCAGATTTTCACTTGCCAATTAATGTTTCGCAGAATTTTATTTCTCCAAATAATAATTTGCCAACTTATCATATAATTATGTTTTATTTCCCAACCTCATAGTTGCCAACTATACGTTTGGTCTGCTTTTCGTAATGACACTTTTGAAAATGCCAACATTCTAGTAGCAGAATGTTTTAGTTAATAATGCGTAATATTCATTTAGTTTACCAAATCGAGAAAGCCATTTTCATTTGGGACAGATAATGTACAGGTAGTTATTGTTATTAAATTATTTTTATTTACTTTATTTTCAATGTAAATTTCAATTTAACCTAACCTAACCTAACCTGTTTTTTTTTTGTCCGGGGGAAATGCATTTACGCATTCCCACCGCCGCCGCTGCAGCGTTTTCGCGCCCTGGCGGTGGGATATGTGGGGCTCGCGCTCTCCATAGCGTAGTATGCTAGCTCATACCATGAAGAGAGAACCCTACACCACTAAAACCCCTAGAAAAAATTAAGAAAATTGCGCGGAAAATTAGAATAAAACTTTCTAATGTAACCGCTTTTGACAATTTGAACTTTATTAATGTGACCTTATGGCGTTTGACAAAATGCGTAGAGAATTTTAGTTAAGACAAGACAACATCGGTCCTCGGTCATGTCAGCTAATATTATAATAAAAGGTGTAACGGAAAGGGTATATACATAGAAAGAGCAAGGCTTTTTTGGATGATAACAAACGATATGGCAAGGGTTATTTAATCCTATCTCTACAAGTCCGAGAGTAATGATTTTTTTAAATTCATAGATACCAGAAACCAAACTTTTCAAATTGAAATAAATACATCACTAGCACTCAATCAGCTGATCGATGTCAACGAACTATTTGTAAGTAAAAATAAACCTCTTACTCCTGGTATATATATCTGTATAAAGAGTTCCGCATTTTAATTTTTTGTTTGCAAAATAATACTGACTTTTATTTTTATTTTATTTTGAGTTGAAACCCTCATTGCTGTATCGTTTGTTTTGATCCAAAGAAGCCTTGCTCTTTCTATGTATATACCCTTTCCGTTACACCTTGTATACCTTTATTATCTCATGAGAGATTTGCCACCGTATATATGCAATAACACGACACCATTAATTTTAAGAATAAATCCATGGTAAACGGTTCAGTATATTTGCATTTCTAAGAGACTATTACAAAATGATTATTCAGATTTCCTGTTAAATATGAATACCATGAATATTAGATCGAGCAAAAATGCAATGTTAAGTGTGACTTTATGTATATTCAACACACTTTTGAAGACGTTATGATTATTGACAACCTCCGTAGCGTAGCGGTATTTGGCTCGCTTTAAGTCTCAGAGCTCGTGGGTTCGATCCCTACATCGGACAAGAAATCTTTGTGTAAATTGTAAGATTTCTTTTCGGTTCTGGTTGGTTGAGGAACTACCCTCCGTGCCTCGGAAAGCACGTTAAGCCGTTGGTCAAGATTGTTATAACATCATCTATAACAAGCGTATACCAGGGAACGGGCAGCAGCGTTTCCCTGTGTATTACAACATAATACTGCGACTATGGAAAAAACCCTCCCTCGGGAGGAGGCCCATGTTCAGCAGTGGACGTTGTACGGGCTGATGATGATGATGATGATTTTTGATCTGATCTATTCTAAAGAGGATTTTTTTAAATATTTATGTTTGTTTGTATGTTTGCATTGAATAGGCTCTAGAACTATTGAAGCGATTTAAAAACTTCTTTCACTTTTATAAAGTCACGTTATCCTGAAATATCATAAGCTATATTTAATTATGAAGTTCCCACGGGAACGGGAGATACGCGAATGGAATCGCGTGAGGGAAGCTAGTCATAAATAAATTTGAGTTACAAATAAATCGTTCGACAAAGTCTCGCACAATGGCTTAATTTATAAGCTCTACCAACTCAAAGTGCCGGACCGTCTCGTGCACATCATACGAGAATACCTCTCGGGGAGACCCTTTAGGTATCGTGTAGAAGGAGATTACTCCTCCCCTCACCCGATCCAAGCAGGGGTGCCACAAGCCTCAGTACTTTCGCCACTCTTGTTCTCCCTTTACACAAGTGACATCCCGAAACCCAAGAAAGCCCATCTGGCACTCTTCGCGGACTATAGGCCTTTGCCCACAAAGCGTCGTAAACACCGTCGGCCTCGGGGCGTCCTAGACGACCCGGATGACGAGGTCACAACTTACCAAGCAGTACAGAGACTGCAAGAAACTAGCACCACTACACAGAGACCTCTCTATCCGACCCGCCGGAGAAGAGTGCGCCCGCGAACGCGACGCCCTCGCCCTCCCCAACCTTAGTTTGGTAAGAACCTTTCGATACCCTCGTAGACCCGAAGACCGAGACGCCCGCAATCTGTAAAGTAGTTACAGTTGCACAAAACTCCCTTAAAAAGAACTAAAAGCCATAATCCCTCAATCTCCCCGTCAGCGACCGCCCTGAGCCGAGGTCCAAGTCCCACAGGTTGCTTAGTTTGTAGTGTTTAAACCATTTATCTAGGCTGGAGCTCTGCTCGCCTTTATGCCCGGTGAAGTAGCAAAAGCCTCGGGCCCAGAATTGTCCGAAAAAAAATATACAAATATACTACTGATTAAATAAATAAATCTAAAAGAAGGTATGAAATTATCTTTGAATGGAATTTCACAAGGAAATAGCAGACATAACATAAACTACTTTTATTAAAAGAAAAAGTTCACAACCCTAAATAAATTAAAAATAATTACATTGGTTTAGTTTTAGTAACTGCAAGGCTCAACTAGATTTTAATAAATGTATGAAAAAAAACAAGAGTGATATACACAATAAAATAACAAACGTTAAAAAAATTAAACATAACTACTAAAAATAAATAGCAAATAAATCAATACTTAAATTAAAATGAAAACAAACCCATATCATAAATCTATTGCAAAAAGTCACTGAATTACAATAATTAATGAATGAATTATAATCATTAGTCACATTATTGTGAGCAGCAGCAAGTTCTTAGTAAAACGATTTGTCTGTAATCTTTTGAGTAATACTTTAGTGTTAATATAATATTATATAATAACCCCGTCACATGCTTCAGTCACTTCTAACCCAGATCTCAAAACACGTTATCCCTTTCGTATTGATATCCTCTCGCAGTAAACGTAAAAAATACTCTATGTATCCTCCCTATAAGCTAACGCAATAAACGAGAATTACCGAAGCGTACAAATCGGCATTCACGGTTAAAGAGCAAAAGTAATTAGCTAGGGAACACGAAAGGGTACGTGAAATAAATCCGGGTATATAGGACACCAGAGTAAAGTTTTTCGATCGCTTGCGTGGTAGGATTTACATTATTTTATAATTAAATTTGATGGCAGGGTTGTTATGTTTTACCGCGTGGTTTTATCTTCCTATGGGAGTCGAAAGAGGCGACTGAGGGACATACAGCTGATGGATGGGCAGCAGCATCTGTCAGCTAGATAGCAGATAATCACCATCTTACTGCCGTCACCTATCTGCCTGCCAAGTGCCAAGTGTGGTGATTATGGCAATATCCCTCAACGACCCTGGTTTGACAAGGTGGGTTAAGAGGAAGCCCGTGTTCAGCAGTGGACATAAATGAACTGATTAAGTAAGTAAGTTATTAACAATATACCGTGTAATTTCAATGACAGATCAGTATTTTACTAGAGCTAATTACGTCTACTGGAAGCCCACGGTAAAGTAGTTGCGGGCTGGTAAAGCTAGTATTAATTTAATCACAACCCAGTTCAGAAGCTCTGAGGTTTTTCGTGGTTCTTCAGCAAGTGATCCAGACACGTTTAATGCATCTTTGTGATCGCAGTAAGCACCTAAAGCTATGGCTAAATTTGATATTCATTTGAACTACAGACATGCAGATGAAACGGCGTAGGTCCGTTAGTATCTTATCTGTATACACAAATCCGTACGTTTCAGGTAAAACTAAAAGAAAATCGAAAGGCTTGTTACACAACCTACTTTACTCGTACATTGAATATAAATCCTGGTATAAATCTCGAACTGAATCTACATTGGTTACACAAAAACTTTGCTCAGTACCATCTTTAAATCTTTTAAACAAGTTTAGTATATTTGTAACTAGCAGGTACTCAAAGCTCTTTGGAGAACTGCCAAAGTGCCTGACTGTTTGGATTCAGTTGCATTTTATATTTTTGGATGCTAGATTTTTTGTATTCTAGCAATATTATAAACTGCCAGTATGTCAATCAAAAATCGAATTTACAACATCCTCATCTATTAATAACATAGTCAAAGCAAAATAAGAATATGCAAACGACTAAGTGGCAGGAAAAATATTGTATTTGCACCGGTTACACAGGCATATGTCCTGTAGTTTTTTTATACATTTAACCCGGTTTCTATGCTCTAAAAGAAATCCCTACATTACTTCAGAGGTGGCATGGAAAAGTGTGCATATTATAACGATTACAACTTTTTGAATAGTTAGGTATATCTTAAAAACGGTGGCTCAAAGTAAAAAAATATTTGTATCTTTTTTACTGATAATTTGATAATCTTGAATATTCAGGTAATTTTATGGCCAAAATCGCGAAAATCTCAATTTGTTGACGTGTGACATCGAGTCATTTTTAGTTCAAGTACCGGAACGATGGGGAATTTTGAAATGTTATTTTTACCTTCACTGTTATTTATTGGCCTAATTTGACCGGATTAACTACGTAATAAAAGAATAAATAAACATTTGAATGCTTTATTAGCATTACGTCAGGGACAGGCAATATACAATGATTTGGATGATTTAAAATACTCGAATTATGGTTATATGAATTAAGACTAGGTATTTGTTTCGTTACCCGGCCCCCGTCAACGGCGGATGGAAGGAGTGTCCGGCCGGTTTTAGTGGTATAGGGTCCTCTCCTCGTTGTATGAGTCGCTATGGACAGGGCGAGTCCCACATATCCCTCCGCCATCGCACGAATACGCTGCAGGGGCGGTGGGAATGCGTAAATGCATTTCCTCCCGGACAAAAAATATAAAAAGGTATTGTAGGTTTCGTTGAAATTGTAGGTATTTCAGCCGAAGTTGATGCGCTCAAAATATTTGTAATGTAAATAATAATCATAAGAAACTAAATAGTGTATTGTCCCAAAAATATTTAGATGAAAGAATTCCTTATGTAACTAACTTCAAAAATATGGGTAAGAAGGTCTCTAAGCAACTATGATCACCGATCCCTGAAATAAATTGGCTTTATCCTTGTCCAATTTATCATATTCCTTTGAAAGATACATTTATAATTAAACAAAGCAGGATATATTTTTATAAAGCAGAAAATATTTCCTTGTCAAGACATAAGACGAAAATAAATGAAAGCTAAAAAATATATTTATCAACTTATTTTGCAGGTGGTACAAACAGAGGTGGATTAACCGTTGAAAGCGCCGCGGCCGTAGGCAAGCATCTCATCGGCGCCCCTATTTTATAAATCACTAGTACTAGCAGAGACTAGTACTAGTAAAAATATTATCTTGTACTACTTGACTTGTAGTAGCCTCAATATTTACTGTTCCAGCGTCTTTGTATCGTCGTACCTAATAAAACTAGTGGAGGTCAAATATGCTGTAAGAAATATTTTCAATCGATTAACGATTCACTTATCGTTACCGAAGCAAAAAATTTAGGTGTTTAGTATTTTTTGTCAATCTGTCTATCCATCTGTTTATATGATTATGCATATCATGCCGAAACCACTGAATAGATGTTAATTAAACTTAGCACAAAGAGAACACTAGCTGACCCGACAGACGCTGTCCTGTTTTATCTAAAACTCTAACCGTGATGTGCACTAAAAGCAATCAGAAATTTTTATATGGTGGTAAAGTATTCTTAATATTTCTAATTATCCGCGCAATGATATTATTTTTTCTTTGAAAAGAACATTCTTCTGAAAATAACTAACACAACAAAAAAAGAATTAGCGAAATCGACCCCGCTGTTAACGCTTGAAGCCGTGACCAAGGGAAATAGGGATTCATTTTTATATATCGGCGCAACCACATAAAATAAGCATAGCAACAACACTTCATTAATGATAAACACATAAATACAATTACTCGTCTCATCAAAATAAATAAATTGTGAATCAATGCATGATTTGATAGAAACACAAATATGTTCATAAAATACTAGACTAATAAATAAGTATTCAGGATCAAATTATGATTTGTAAATCGTTGAAATATTTGTAGAAATAATTATCTGTTCACATAGTTTGAAAATTATCAAACTAAATTGTTTACTGTTTGTGAGCCGCTCGTTTAGTATAAATACGGCCGGCGGACCGATTGCAATGCAGTCTCGCTCGAGCTGCCGGACTGTACGGAGCTCCTCAATTTACTGGAATAAAACTTGAAAACCATATTATGGAGTTTTGCTGTTACTATGGATCAACAACCCTCGATAGAGAACCATCCTGATGACTGTGACGTCAGCAATGATGACGTCACACCTTATTAAAAACAACGATGCTCGTCCTTCCTCGTCATCAGAAGTGGGACTCGAAGTGATCCTTGGAACTGTTTCATCACGACCTGTTGCGACTCAACCTTGGCTTCAAGCAATGGGGTCTACGCAACAGGGGCAACAGCCGATGATCAATGTACCTATGCCGAATACGTCCATGGGTGGGGTGCCACCTTAATTCTTCATGCACATGATGCAAATGAATCAGCAAATGTTCGAGCGTTTATGCAAGAGTTGTGGGAAGAGGGCGAACACGAAAAGTCGCTCATGATCAAAAAAAAAATGCACCTCTCTAACATCCGAGGTCTGCACTCCGATCTCATACCGGTCCATCACCACCATGAGACCGAAAAACCACATCTGCTGTTCCTCATGGAGACGCAAATCAGATGTCCGGCTGACGCAGCATGCTTGCGCCGCTCGGGGTACACCCTGGAGCACAGTTTTAAGCCACGCGCTGGCGCCTGCGTGTGTGCTCGCGATGACATCTGCTGTCGGTGTCTCCGTAACATTGAGGATTCCAGTTTCTCGCTTGGAGCAGATACTCTATGCTGGTGTCTATCGGTCGCACACCGACAACATGGGGACAACCAGGTTGTTTCACTATCTTTCGGACTCGGCTGAACTGGCTCAGCTCAGGTGCCCATCGGCGCAGCTGGTTGTTCTGGGGGACTTCAATGCTCACCACCAGGAGTGGCTGTGCCCATGCCGGAGCACCGGCCATGCTGGGGGATTGGCGTGTGCATTCGCACTGACGCTTGGTCTCTCCCAACTGGTGACTGGACTGACACGGGTGCCCGACATTGATGGCCATGCGGCCGGTTGCTTGGACCTTCTGCTGACAACTGATCCAGACCCATGTCAAGTCGCGGTTTCCTCGCCGTTGGGTGGCTCCGACCACTGTCTGGTGAAATCTGTGTCTGTCTGCTCGCCACCCGATCCCGATCTCAAGGGGACTAGGCGAGTATGGC
Organism: Nycteola revayana; assembly: GCA_947037095.2. Taxonomy (NCBI): domain Eukaryota; kingdom Metazoa; phylum Arthropoda; class Insecta; order Lepidoptera; family Nolidae; genus Nycteola; species Nycteola revayana. The sequence continues at coordinate 17,414,496 of OX344847.2, read as the reverse complement.
GATACAAGTCAGCAGATTGGGATGGGATGCGGTATTTCTTCGCGTCTTACCCTCGGCTGCGCTTATGCTTCTCTTCAGACGACCCAACTTGCTGCGCGGAGGCTGTTTCTGGGGTGATATGCCAGACTATGGAATATTTCGTTCCATTTTCTGATGTCTCACTCCGAGACAAGGCCCGTTCATGGTTCGGCGCTGAGTGTGATAGTACTGAAGCACATAAGCACTCTGCTTGCCGAGCGTGGGCGGATGCTCGAGCCCGCAAAGCGCGAAATGTTCGGGGGCTGAAGAGAGCCTTCAATGGTGCTGCCAAGTCTTGCAAACGTGCGCTACGCAGGGCCCGCTTTGACCATATTGGACGCATTGGAGCCACACTAGCATCTTACCCATCTGGGAGTAAAGCTTTTTGGTTTCTTGCCAAATCGGTCGAAGCCTATTTCTGTCGGTCCTCTTTTCCGCCACTGCAGGAGCCGAACGGTTCATTAGCTCACACCGCCAAGGAGAAAGCAGACTTATTTGCATCTCTATTTACTAAGAATTCACAACTAGATGCTGCTGGTAAAAGTCCACCCAGGTTACCTCATTGGACTTCTACATTCGGCAAAAAGTGGTACTTAAACATTCTTTGCACTCTGGATGTGAATAAGGCTGGTGGTCCTGACGACATTCCTCTCCAGGGTGGGGCGGTACTTCACATCTTTCTATCTATCTTCAGATATTAGCTGGATGCTCTGGATGCATTGGGGCGTCGAGCGAAGAGTCATAGGCAATGGCTCACTTGTGGAGGCAAGTCTTCGGAGCCTCGAGTGGCCTGCCTATCGGTTTTTTATCGGTTACATTTCAGGGAGTGTGCGGAGGTTCTACATAACCTGATGCCCCCTTCACCCTTCCATCACCGGACGACTGGGTGCGGCGACCGGTTTCACCCTTTTGTTGTTGACATTCCTTCGATACGCACGAGGCGATTTGCTTCCTCTTTCGTGGTGCGGACGGCTGAGGAGTGGAGTTCTCCTGCCGGGGTCAGTTTTTCCGGAGCGCTATGTTCTGGAGGTAAGCCTAAATTTAAACTTCGTCGTGCACCACAACCTGGTGATCAGGTAACCGTATCGGCAGAAGATGAGCCACTACCATCACCTGAAATAGAAATAGAGCCCCGTACCAAGCACATCAAGTCACGGGTTGCCTCAGCAAAAACTACGAGATCAAAGTGAAGAAGATTCATTGCCACAATAAACTGTGAGTTGAACATATTTACAAAATATTACCTTGAATTTAACTCTTTTAGAACCTGTGTATAAACACCTTCAACCTAGTTCCATTAGTAGAGCATCCAGTAGAGCCTCTGTGTACCACGGCGAACAGGACCGCCCAGAGCACAGCATCATTCCATCCCCTACGAGAATCTCCGAGAACCCTACGAGAACCTCCGAGAACCCTACGAGAACCTCCGAGAACCCTACGAGAACCCTACGAGAACCTCCGAGAACTCTACGAGAACCTCCGAGAACTCTTCGAGAACTTCCAACACCTTACACACCTTATTAGCATTGATATTCCTAGACTAACATAGAAATGCATGTTTTTGCATAACAACAACAAGTTGCTCACAGATACCCAACTCAGAGAAAGTTATTTCTTGTATTGCAGATTTCGCGAAGAACCCTACGAGAACCTCCGAGAACCCTACGAGAACCTCCGAGAACTCTACGAGAACCTCCGAGAACTCGTCGAGAACTTCCAACACCTTATTAGCATTGATATTCCTAGACTTACACAGAAATTACTATCTGTAATAATAAAAATAATACTCCCAAATATTTATTCAGTTCTGTCTTTAAATAAATTATTTAATCTGTTTTTTAATGAAAACGTAAATAAAATTCGTATAAAGACAACCGATTGGTAAATTGTGAATACCAACTAAATAATAAAAGTAACTGGACCAAAACTTCTTGGACATGCCCATCTGAGTATGTTTCGCCGGATCGTCTCGATGAGGCCGCGTTGAAACCGGCAGTAGAATAACTCCACTGAGTTTGTTTCGCCGGATCTTCTCAGTTGGGGCGTATTGGATCCGGTGGTAGCACTAAAGCGCGTTCGTTGAGATACTTATGGTCCGTCTAAATAATAACATACTCAAAGGACAGAACTTAGATTTAATCATAGATGCAAAATAATAAAATAAAATTGTACAATTACGCAACGAGAATCAACGAGGCTGGTGCAGAGCGCGCACCGCCTGTCAGAATGGCCGTATCGGCGCAACCACATAAAATAAGCATAGCAACAACACTTCATTAATGATAAACACATAAATACAATTACTCGTATCATCAAAATTAATAAATTGTGAATCAATGCATGATTTGATAGAAACACAAATATGTTCATAAAATACTAGACTAATAAATAAGTATTCAGGATCAAATTATGATTTGTAAATCGTTGAAATATTTGTAGAAATAATTATCTGTTCACATAGTTTGAAAATTATCAAACTAAATTGTTTACTGTTTGTGAGCCGCTCGTTTAGTATAAATACGGCCGGCGGACCGATTGCAATGCAGTCTCGCTCGAGCTGCCGGACTGTACGGAGCTCCTCAATTTACTGGAATAAAACTTGAAAACCATATTATGGAGTTTTGCTGTTACTATGGATCAACAACCCTCGATAGAGAACCATCCTGATGACTGTGACGTCAGCAATGATGACGTCACACCTTATTAAAAACAACGATGCTCGTCCTTCCTCGTCATATATATATAGATAAAACACGATCTTACAAAAATGTTATTCCCATTTTATCACAATCTACACGTGCGGCACCAAGATTTACTAGTGAAGAATGCGGCGCTCTTCCCGCAGACGAACCATGGCGTCTGCGCTGAGTGAGCGCTCAGCCTTCACTTTTCGACGCTCGTCTTTTATTAGTGGAAGTGGAGTGGAGAGCAAAAAAAATGTTTTCACTGTTCACTTTAAAGGAAGATAAAAATTTAAATGTTTACATTTTTAAAACGCGTTTTTCGATTAAGTACATCGAAAAACGCGTTGTAACAAAGTAATTGTTTTAATTTTTTTGTAAATAGATAATAGTTTAATTTTTTTTTTTGTAAAAAATTGGAAAGTCATTGGTTTTGTAGTTTTAAAATGTGTTCTAATATTAATCTTTCTATTTTAAGAGCTAACTCCCGCAAACTACTTTGCGTTATTTATTACTGTATGTTTAGTTTAAAAATCTACGCGCCAAATTTAGCTAAGACAAGATTCTTCAAAAATCCAAAGTTTGTATAAAGATATCGAAATCAACCCGGTACATGAAGATACACAACTTATGTACTAATGAAGTGGCAATAGCTTTCCTTGTATTTGACCCCTATGCCACATAACGTCAAGCGTATCATTAGCCTAGTCTATTTATTAAGGCTGGAGCTCTGCTCGCCTTTATGCCCGGTGAAGTAGCAAAAGCCTCGTGGCTAACAACGTATGTCTTCCCGAATAAAAAAAAAGGCTCGTCATTTTTTTTTTGTTCAGAGCTGGCTTTCTGTAGGGCTTATACCACTAAGCCACGAAAGCCTAAGCCATAAGTCAATTGAAGGTTTCAGTTAAAGAATCTATTTAATTACATTTCTGAAATCTCGGAGGTCGTGGGTTCGTGAATTTATTCCGTAAAAATGTTCTTTTCCCCTACCGTGCAGTACGTGACGTGGCGTCTATTGAGAAATAGGAAGGTACTGCCAATAAAACTCAGTAAAACCCTCATTTAAAAATAATAACATTTCTCAGTATTTTATTAACCTCATTAAAAAATATTTATTTTCAGAATGCTTTATATCGTGGACGTGATACGGGCTGATCATGATGATATTTTTTTTTTCAACTCATGAAATAAAATTAGACTACTATGTTACATGAGTTGAGAATAAGACCCCACCGCGTAATAGGCGGTTGGAGCGTGTGAGACTTCTTTATTTACACCCGACTCCGAAAGTGGTAAAGCCGGGGCATCCGGATACCCTCGAATAACTATGACACCACTGGCACCTAGCCAAGTGAAAGATGGAAATGAAATATCCAAATACTACCTAATTTATGACTAGGCAATTGACGTCCCAGTTGGCGGAAAGCCGAGATCGTTGGATAAAATAATAAAGACATAGTTGTTAAGGGTTTTTTTTATTTTAAGCCCATATTGCGGTTCAATATAAAAAAATATTATTGAAGAAAAGTTTTTCTTACTAGCTGATATTTGATTAAAGTAGTTCATACTTACATAATACTAACTACTTATAATACTTACATATACCTATTATACCTAAAGGGGGGACATGAGCTAAGGCATTAGTGTGGGCAATACATCTGCCCAGCGGCTGTGTGATGGATAGCTCTGGCCGTGTTTTAGCTTTTGCAGAATAGGAGGCGACATTGTGGCTGCAAGCTCTTACGTCAAACCTAAACCAAAGACCTTAATGGTTAGAAATACTTTTCGTTTTGCAATATCGTCGTACCTGGGTGCACCTTTTTTTCGGACGGACATAATAATATGTAGTTAGCCTCGAGGCTTTTGCTACCGGGCATAAAGGCGAGTAGAGCTCCAGCCTAGATAAATGGTTTAAACACTACAAACTAAGCAACCTGCGCAAGAGGGCGTCCCCTGTGGGACTTATACCTCGGCTCAGGGCGGTCGGGAGGGCAAGGGTGGATGCATCGCGTTCGCGGGCGTACTCTTCTCCAGCGGGTCGGATAGAGTGGTATCTGTGTAGTGGTGCTAGTTTCTTGCAGTCTCTGTATTGCTAGTTGGTAAGTTGTTATCTCGTCGTCCGGGTCATCTAGGACGGTGTTTACCACGCTTCGTGGGCAAAGGCCTATAGACGGATGCTGCAACAACCAACGGGTTTGGGTGTTGAACCGTGGAATCAAAGAAGCGTTCCGACGCCTCTTTCATCCACAGCTTGTTCATCCAAAACATCCAAGCTTGATGGAAGGCAGTTGGAGATCAGAATGTAAGTTGCAATTACGAGTTAACCACGGTGCCCCGGTAGCACGGGTTAGTGAATAGCGAATCGTTCAAACTGCTTACAAAACAACTGTTTTGTAAGCAGCTTGAACCGCTTACAAAACAGTTTGTAAACGGTTCAAACTGCTAGACGCTGTTTGAGCGAATACGGTGCTCGCGTACGTCATAATCGGCCGTATACACGTGGTATAAATCCTAACGTTGCAGCGTTGTTATCAAGTGATAGTTTAATGCGTGAATTTAAAAGATGGTGTAGTCGACTGAGCGTAAGTAAAGCCCGTGCACGAACGGTTTCTACATGCGCTCTGAAGTTTAGCTTTCGGTCAAGAATTACGCCAAAGTACTTGGCTTGCTGTTCCCAAGGCATTGGTTCGCCGAACAACTTGACCGGTGGACTATTGAATCTCGAGAAGAGTACAGCGGCACTCTTTGTCGGATTGACTTGGGTGCACCATCCTGTGCTCCACACCGCTAGGAATGTGGCGCTTATGTAACATTGCTGGACGTCTGTCCAGTCACGCTACAATTGTAATATTTTATTGTGTGCCACTGCCAAACAACCAAAAACCGAAAAACATCGTCGCATTTATATAAATATCTGTTTAAAGAAGAAAATACTGAGCCAAAAAAGCTTACTATATTTATTTAGGACTAAATAACTTACTCTACCTTAAAAATACTCTTTAAACATACCAACACCAACCAACCATCGTTTTAACGAACATATCTTATTTTTTTTTAAATTAAGTTCAATATAATTGCATTTAATTGTGTGGTGTGGTAAGTGTGGACTAACGGACATACGGCTGATGGATGGGCCCAAGAATACTCAACATCTTACTAAGATCACCAATCCTGCCAAGCATGGTTATTATGGCAATACCTCTCAACCACCCAGGCTCGTCAAGGTTTATTAAGATGAGGCCTATATTCAGCTGATACATTATTAAATTAAGAAACATCAGGCCCAAACACTTTAATATACGCCAATAATTTCAAATTCATCATAATACGGTTCCCTCATCTCATTTTAAATAAAAAGGAGACCCAAAATAACAGACCCACATTAAAATTAATGAAGAATATTATCCCGAAACATTGTTAGCACACCACCAATCCCCTTGTTAAAAAGATAATATAATTCATTATCATTTTCTCTATGGACACTCAGTATGCTCTACGGATAAGAATGTTGAACACAATGATATTGCGTTCCGCTCTAACAATGAATACTTTTATTACAGACTTAATTCTAAAAAGATATAAGACTTCAAAAGCTTTTGTTGGTAAACAGCGAAGTTGACTGACTGCACATTATTTTCATTAAGTACGATAAATACTTACGAAATGAAATCATTTTTTTTTTAATTACCTGAATTAAAAAAAACGAAGTATGATTTCATCCAAACTAGCATACCAAGTGGGCTCGCGATTGCTGGGTTGTGGGTACCTCCAGGGGCCACCGGATGTCATGCATTATCATGTCCTAGTCCCCCTCTTATTGGCGTTTGGAGGATCAACTGGAGGGTAATAGTGGGAAAACCCTCTCCTCATGGTATGATTAGCAAATCATCGCTATGGAGAGGAGAGTCTTACATACCCTCTTGCTGGGGTGAAGGGGATGGCTTATACATTTCCCACCCAGAAAAAAAGGGCAACCTAGTATACCATACGCCTGATTCAAGTGATCGCCAAAGCAAACTAACGCTTTCTTAACATAATCTATACAAGCTATACAAATATATATAGCTGAAGAGTTTGTTTGTTTGCTAATCTCAGAAACTACTGGCCCGATTTGAAAAAATCTTTCAGTGCTCCATAGCCCATTTAGTGAGAAAGGCTATAGGCTATTATGAAGTTGAATAATTTATAACGAAGTTGCAACGGGAACGGGATCCAAGCCGCGCAAGGAAAGCTGATCCATTGTAAGCTCTGAGCCACAGGAACACAACATACCTAAATGATTTTTTGCAACGGTCAACGGTTGTTCCCTTAACCGAAAAGTACGATTTGATTTGAATCCATTTCAGGATGCCTAGAATCAAAATCAAAGGTGGTTTATTAAGATAAACTTGCGAATTCATCGATGAGCCTGGTTTAGGCCAACCGCACTCGCATTTCCTCTTCACTTTTCCCCCCTTGCCTGCCACTTGCCATGGAGTCTCCAAGCCATTATCGTCCAAGACCGAAGAGTCAGATGGCCGGGAGCTTGGGTGAGCAGACGGAGCGGAAGGTAAAGGAGATCGTGAATACTTTCCGGACGTGATAATTGGCGGAGTTGGGTTGGTTAAGGGACTATGTCCCTTAACCAACCAAACCTTGAAATAAATCTTGAAATTTTACACAAATATAATGTATTATAGAGCTGAGATCGAACCCACGAACTTCAAAACTTATACCGCTATGCCGCAAAGATTTTACCGTTTATCAATTGCCCTTCCTATTTTTTAAACTAAATCACTCCCTTCTGAAGGTATCGACAAATCACTCGGCGCTACAAAATCGCAATTTCGCCGCGATACGGAAAATCTGTCAGTTGACAAATAGCTGTCTTGAGTTCGCCCCTGAGTTGGGAAGATCATTTTTATCAGTCTCTTAGAGGTGGGCGATGAAGAGATGGGAATGTATTGATAAAATAAGTTAAAATATATCGATGAAATATGATAAGACTAGCAGAGCTCGCAATAACGCGGTAAATTGGTAACTCATCCAAGTCAGATCTAGTTCTATAGACTAATAATAGGAGTACCTGTATTTATATGTAAAACCTATCCCTACTAATAGCAGATATATTAGTAAAGGAAATATTTTGAGAACGGGCAAGCAACTCACTATAGACATACTGAGTTGCTTGCCCTTGTCTGTTAGGCTTTTACGCCAGAATACTCAATCGATTTTGATGAAATCTGTATATCTGCCTACTGCATGCATTTGTTATATCAGCTCCAACGGTAATTACGCGCATACTATCAAACTTATAATATAGATATACGTCTTTTACAAAATTAACTTTCCTCAAGGAGACTGAAATCATGGAAATATAAGTTCTAGTGCCGTACAATAAATGATAATCTACTCGTGTGTATGTTATACGGACAGGCAATCCTAAGACAATGTAATTTTAACGATAGAAAAAAACTGCTAACGATTTTAACATAAAGATATTTATTCGATTTATTCTTTGTGTAATCTAATCTTAGTGTACCGAACGAGTCTATTCTTGGTATTAAATGTAAGAATTTATACTCTGTAACAAAATATATTTTTCTTATATTGGTAGGATAGGTATAAGTACCTACTTATTTAATGATTGTGTTGTGTAGGTTGGTACTATGTTTTAAAAACTAAAGTTAGTCTATTACGGAAAGCAAGCAACGTCTTTTTAAAACGAAGAATAAATAATTTTGCTGAATATTTGCAACTATTAAGAAATCACGGTATACCTACGTACATATTATTATATCGATACCTCTCTTGTCGCTACACTATATACGATGGGCGTGCCAAATTGGTTGGATAAGAGGACATAATTTTCGAGTGCGAAATATTTCTAGTCACGTAAATCTATTCTTCAATTTGGAACTGTCGCACGTTGTGAGTAAAGAGATAGTTTTTAGAAATTATCGTTATTATACATACTGTACTTGAGACCGATTTCAGCGCCCAATCTTTAAGGAGATTAGCCGTCTAAGTGCTACATACAATACGTCTAAGTGCACAAACTGTGCAAACACAGTTGCAATCTCAATTCCTTTACTCTCAAACCCGGTGGGACGGTTGCACCGACACAAGCAGTGAAAGATCAGACGCAAAACCGACAAATTAACGTGTTATTTAAGGCACTGGGGAAACACCACCATCATGAATTCAGGCCAGTGCCGTAGCTAGGTGATCAAAGGCCCTAAGGAAAATAAAACTACTGCCCCTAAACTGTTAAGGGTTTATCAATACCACATATTTAAAAAGGCTATAAGAGGATTGCTAATAAGGTTTTGGGGCCCCCATGACCACGGGGGCCCCGGGGCACTAACCCGCCCAGCCCTTCAGTATTAGTCATTTGGGCAGGGAAGTATTTAGATTTTTAGTAACACAATTTTTGTTCCCTAGTTGAGTAAAAATCCTCTATTAAAAGCCTTTAAAATTTTAGGGATTAAATTTATGAATACAGTAGTTTTATGGATGTAAGACAACGTGACTGTTGGTCCACTAGGTTAAGATTTATAATTTAATAGCTGCGCCCCGCGGTTTTACCCGCATTACTCTGCTCCAGTAGGTCGGAGCGTGATGTTTTGTAGCATATATGTTAGTTCAGCGTATAACATGTCCCGGTGCAAAATTTCAGCCAATTCCGTTCAGTAGTTTTGGTGTGAAAGAGTAAAACAAACATCCATCCATCCATACTTACAAACTTACGCGTTTATAATATTAGTAGGATGTTAGTAAGATAGTACCTAAATACCTAAGAGATACAAATTTCTTGCTAATAGCTATAATTTTTCATAGAGTCCTAAATCTTATATACCTAATAATTTTAATTACTTGCTGCATGTACATGCATTGAAATGTCTCGCGGTACCTACATACAATTTTATGATGTTCTTTTTTTTATTCCTGAGCCTTTCCTTTACTTTGTACAAAAAATATGACTAAGGAACGCCACAAAACTAAAGAAGATAAAAATGCAACGTTGCAAGATAAGCTAATTAAACTATCGGCTTCAGAATATGCAGATGATCTGCTCTGGAATATTTTAATTAAAAATGTATATATAATGAAGCGAATTTCTAGTTTTTTTTTTTAATATTTCTATCACAGTTTTTCAGTCTACCTACTAGTATTTTTTTAACCCCTCGTGCTAAGCTAAAATGCTTGTGTTACGAGTGGGTTCATATCGGTAGTGCAATGGGTGGGGTTCGACGCGGCGACCTCAAGATCACAAGTCTCTTATATAAACTTATTATTTTTATAAATAATATAAAGAGAACCATAATCATCTTCCTGCCTTGCTACTATTATTTTAAGTCGGTGCAATATGTTGCCCTTCCATTCTTCCCTATTAGACTCTTCCTTACTTACACATGTCATATTTCACCATCCTTACCATACCCCGCAGTCTATGGTTGACCCTATGATATTGGCTGTGTGCGTTCTTCGAGCGTGTGACGCGTTGACACGCCCGAAGAACGCAAACACGCTCCATGTTGAGTCAACTATACCCGTGTTGGACTGCTACTCTATTCCAGTGGGTCGAAACATGATGTTTTCAGCATATATGTTAATCAATCGATGCCTGTGCAGAACAGCAGGTAAATCGGTCGTGTAGTTTTTGCGCAAAATAGAAACAAACATAGATGAGTGTTGTTAACTGGTATTATTCAGGCAAAAATGATGCCAAATCTGGATGTTGGGGAAAAAGTTTCTTCGCATTTTTTAAGAAAATTCAAAACATTTTTTAATATAGTTTATTTACATTTAACTAAAGTACTTTATTGTTCGATAACTTTTTGCCATCTTGTAGGCAGGGACATGATCCCATTGCTATAAAATTTTTGAGACTTCCGATCAAAATACCGCGACAAATGGTTTTGGCAGTCCTCTCGTGATGTTAACCGGTCTGTTCAGAATTCTTTAGGCAGTGTCACCTAAAGAATTCTTTAGAGACCGAAACAGGTGGAAATCTAAAGATGCAAGGTCAGAACTATACGGCGGATGCATTAACAGCTCCCAGCCAAACTCTCTTAATTTTTGCTGAGTGGCTAAAGATGTGTGACGTCTAGCGTTATCATGATGAAAAACCACACCCTTGCATTTTTACCTTTTTTGTAGTAAAATTTTAAAGTGTATCGAATTTCTTCATTAGATTCACTCATCTTGACAGTACGAAAAACAAATGAAAATCACACATTTTACTAATTTGAATTTCAAATTATGTTTTTTAAAATTTAAACTTTCGATGATACCAAAACCAGCCAGATACAAACAGCCAAAGAGATTTTATTACAAGTTCATACATACTATAATGTGAAAAGACTTTTTCCCCAACCTAATAATTTATCACAAATACCTATACATTATAACCTAGAATATAGTACCTAAATTATTCTTTATATATAAAACTTAGCTAAGTACTATATATAGGTATAATATTTACGCAAATTAATTGAAAAACAGTGCGCAACTATTGTTAAATAAATCCTGGTAACATAAATCATACCGTTAATCGGTTTACATTCTAACTCATTAACACCAACATGTGCCTCCTCCGGGTGGTTTTGCTATAGCATCACCCACCAGCAGGGCCGGATTTAGAAGTCCGGAAGCCCCGGGGCAACAAAGGAGGAGAGCCCCTCTGCCCACAAATTAGTTTCCCTCTAAATGTGTAGAAAATTTGAAGCATGTACCTACTTTTCAGGACGATTTGAATTCTGATATTTTACTGATTTAAGTGAACAAGATGAATAAACGTTATTACAATTTTAAGAACTATTACATTAATCATGATTCTAGGGATCTAAGTACAATCAATCAATCTAAGTACTGTATGTAGGTAAAGGTACAACACCGAAACATAAAGAAAAGTTGTAGAGTTTACCGTCAGAATTTGAAAGATTTTAAACCTCTATTGTGGGGCCCCTTTATTGTGGAGGCCCCGGGGAAGTTGCCCTGGGTGCCCTTCCTTAAATCCGGCCTTCCCCACCAAGATTAAACCCACGATCCCTAAGCGAGGCTTTACCACTACGACACAATCTAAATAAAATACATAAACTATTTGGTTAGGTACTCCGTTGCTCCTTTCGCAACGTTCCATACGACACTATAATTGCTTTAGCGTCCTCAATTGATACAGACCAGAATTAATCGAAGTAAACTAACCAAGATGGATCAAAGGTGTATCGAGAGCTTTACGGCCCCAACGTCTGAGGTAGACCTTTGTTACGTTAATGTACTTACATGTGTTGGAACGTAGGCGTCGTATTCCAACAACTAATAGGTTTATGTATTATGATTGCAACTTCGAATGTCGCATTGCGTAATAACAAGTAATTACGTAAAGATAATGCTATGGCTTCGATAAAGAGCAACCTCGTGAACCCATATAACATCCATTAGGTACTGAACATGGACCAGCTTTGATGAGGGTTTTGCTATGTCACGAGGGTTCCAGAGTCTATCAGGGTTGGTGACCGTAGTATTATTTAAATCGGACGGGCTGCTGTCTGATGGATGGTATATTATCTATAATAAATAAAATGAAATAAAATAAAATAAAATAATATCAAAGGTAGATAAGATAATGGTATGACAATTGGACGGCTTAATGTGCTTTTCGAGGCACAGAGGGAAGTTCCCTCAACCGTATAGACACTGAGAGATTTTTTGATTTTACTTACACATAGATTATTTATCAAGAGTGCCTATCAAACTCACGACCTCCGAAATTAAAGACGAGGCTTAATAGCTACGCCACGAATAGGGTCCTCAATTTTTATTATATCATTGTTACTATAACTATGTTTAAAAATACGTAAAATAATATTCTCAACTTTTCGCGTAAATACATTCGATGTATAGTAATTACGCGCAAAGTTCAAAATATTTTTACCGATCCGGTTAATTTTTGTGTTCGTGATGGTCAATTAGTTGATATACAAGCCACTTTTGAAAATGCATAAATTGTACTGGATAAAGCTACGCACGGTAGCTATATATTTTCATGCACGGTAATGTCCGGGTTGCATAGCAATAATGCTCTAACACATTGCCTCGACGTTACGTACCTAATTTGGGAGCAAGCTAATTTGTATTTATACTTACTAATGGTTGGACTTTGACTCTCGTTAGTTTGCAAGTTACAAACAGGTCGCCTAGTAAGTACTTAGTTGGTGTAATTTAATACTGCGAAACCACGAGATATTTGTCTTAGCTACAATAGCAAATTGGTTAAAGTCTTAAGTAGGTTAATTACTAGAGAACGGATTATATGCAACATAAAAAGCTTGTTATATGCATGCAAATATGCATGAAAAATTCTTGAAATATGCATAAAATTGGCAGAATATGCAAAATTCAATTATTAGTTTTAATTCAATCAATCAATTCAGTCCTTAAAAAAGTAAGTTTTAATTTTATTTTATTTCAAAATCAGCATACAATTAGTACCTACCTAAATTATCCTTGAATAGGCGGCCATAGGTGTCACTACACACTACAGTTTATTATGTGTGTGTTTTTTTTTTCTTATAAATGTATAGCACTATTTTTATTATTAATGTATATATTTATTTTGTGACTATAATTTGGTTTAATTCGCGACATTATCACTTTTATCGAATATCGGAACGCAGGATGACTGCACTGGGGCCACTGTAAGTGTGGCCCTGGAGATCCCGCGGTACCATATTGGCCGCGGGTGCCGTCGGGGGGCCGGATTGCTTATGCGTACCCGGCCCCCGCCAACGGCGGATCGAAGGAGTGTCCGGGAGGTTTTAGTGGTACGGTCCTCTCCTCGTGGTATGAATTTAGCATACCACGTTATGGAGAAGGCGAGTCCCACATATCCGAATACGCGAAAACGCTGCAGCGGCGGTGGGCAGGACTAAAAGCAATTGCCCAGCACAAAAAAAAAATGACTGCACTGCACTGGAAAAATATTGTAAATATACCGATAATATGCATTATGACTTGATATTAGGTAAAATATGCTAGTACCGTTGAGAATGGCTTAAATATGCCAATGGATATGCAAATACATAGAATCCGGTCCCTATTAATTACATACCTAAGTCAATTAGAAGGTAAGTTTTGTACTAGCAGGTATAGTCATAGTACCTATCCGTGTGCCGTATTTCCGGCTCAAAATATACCACCCACTGTCTTCCCATTGTGGTCGTATGACACAAATAAGGGACGTACAGCTGATGGATTTGCAGCAACACCTATCAGCTCATGATTACTTACCACTGCGATCACCAATACGCCTGCCAAGTGTGGTATTTATGGTAATATCCCTCAACTGTCTTGGATTGTTAAGATCTGTTAAGAAGAGGTCCATGCTCAGCAGTGGACGCAAACGGGCGGTTAAAGGAGTACTTAAGTATAACATGAAAAACTTGTTTTTCCATTTTGATTTATTGCTTAATTTCCACGGTATAAAGCAAACCCCACTATGAATTTTATGATTAAATTTGTTGCAGGATCTGATCAGGATCACAGGATCTGAAATGTCTTACATTTAGGTGTGCTGACACCAGGTCTAACAGCTTAAAGTAATTTCAATGTGTGCCGCTGTAGACACATGGAAAAGACTGTAAGCTGTTACGCTCAGACTGGACCCAGCACACCTAAATATCTTGGATGCTGCATCCTGGCTTACAGGAGTTACAATAGCGGCATCAATCCTTAATTCAATATTATGGTATTAAGGATTGATGCCTTAGTGGTTCAAACTATATCTTTAACTGTATCAATTTAAGACTTTCCAATTACTTAAAAGTTCCTTAATCGGTAAGTAGTAAATTAATAAATCTCTGAAAGTCAAGTTTAGTTCAATCACTTTATAGTATTTCAAAACTCATATTTAAGATTATATTAGCTTCTTAGCATTAACGATGTTACAAATCTGAAAAGTTGTAAACGGTTGAGAAGTTCGTCCAATTGCCACTAAAATATTCCTCGTGATTGACATCCATGAAAACATTTTATTATTAAACCACGGTTTTGGCAATCACTCTGACAATTTAGCGCATTTGTCCGTTTTGTCCCGATTTAATAGTATATAATAATAGGTATATTGTAGGGTATACCTAATGTAGTCTCTTTTTTGGTCCCATGATCCATTACACGATAATTACCCATACCCCACTTTTGACCATAGAGTATTAAAAATGTTAATACTACATAAACGAAAACTACTGATTTCTCTAGGTACATACTATATTTAGGACAAACATCGTACTTAAAATTTACATTCACATCACATCCACATGCATGATCATCCGTGACATGTCTATTGAGATTAATGACCAGTTTCGGCCCAACATTAATCACTGAATTTGTAAATGTACCTTCCTATTGGTACGACGACCCTTGTGTATAAATTGTGACGTCGACGTGTGATGTGATCATGTTAATTGTATATTATACGTTAAGGTTTAAATGTAGAAGGTTTAGAACTTCATGTTTCTGGCTCAGTGGTTACGGTAGTGGCTTCTGAGACAAGGTGGTCTGGGTTTGGTTCCCATCTGTGGCACAACAGATAGTTGCTTAGAGTCTGCGGGTGCTCCGCGACACAGATCTATTTCCCTAGAGGTGCATGAGGTGTTTTTTTTTTTAAAGAAAAGTTAATGAAAATGGATTACATTAGAGTAAACTTTTTAATTGTAGATTACACATAATTATAAAATCAAAGTTTATTTTGAAGCCTTAACTTTTAGATCTATAACTACATACATATACATTGTACTAGAAAAAACAAGTCTAGATATTTACGAAGATTAGAAACATAGAGATAAAACTGTATCATAAATATATAATATGTACATTGAAACCTCTTAGTTAGCAATTCATTTCATCCATAACTTATGGCGCCCCAACGTGGGGCAGACGAAACAAAAGCCTTCACCTCCAGCTAGCGCAATAAATATCTATTTTTAACGCATCATACAGCTCAGAACGTTTTATGAACAAATAAAAGACAACAGTTGCATAACCATGGGTCAAAATATAACATGATAGTATTGACAAAATGGATACCACTTAATATTCTGCAGTGCACGTCTATATGCTGATAAGTTTGTGTCACAGAGATTTCTTGCCCGGCGCAAGAAATCTCTGTGTAAATTCTAAGATTTTTTTCCGGGTCTGGATGGTTACCCCTTGCCTCGGAAAGCACGTTAAGCTCGAAAAATAATAGGGCGTAATATGTATATAAAATAGACTTGATTTCGGTAAGGCATAGTTATTTTATCATTTTATTTTTTTCACTGACGTACTGGGAAAATCTTTACCGTCAAAATGTGTTCTTACGAAGTTAGTTACGCTATTTCTCTCACTCTTTTCATTCATGTGTGATTGCGGCCTAGGTATTATAGGCACCTATTTCATTATTATGCACGGTAGGGTGTATTTCTTTTAAGAAATTTATGAGATTTTCGAAACTCTATTTAGCAAAATACTAGTACAAATGTACTGTGGTCTATAGATTCCATTCCACTTACACAACACACCATATTATTATCAAGATGGTAAAATAAGTCTCCCAGTATATAAAGCTGATGAAAGAGCAGCAGCCTCTATCAGCCCATGGTTAATTATACACTATCCGATGCCCTCGTAGACCCAAAGTCCGAGAGGCCCGCGAATTGTAAAGTAGAGGGACAGTTGCACAAAACCCTCTAAAATACTAAGTCATAATCCCTCAAGCTCATCGACAGTGAGCCGACGTCCAAGCCCCACAGGGGGCGCCCTCTTGTGCGGGTTGCTTAATTTGTAGTTTTTAAACCATTTATTAAGGCTGGAGCTCTGATCGCCTTTTATGTCCGGAGAAGTAGCAAAAGCCTCGTGGCTAAATACGGAAGTGCTTCAGAAAAAAAAACTTTAATTATAAAACTTCATATACTGGGTTAGGACTAGTTTATGTTACTGTGAGTGATCACTAATCCGCCTGCTAAGCGTGGCTATCATGGCAATATACCTACCTCAACAACCATGGCTTCCCAAGGTCCATGTTCAATAGAGGACAAAACTTAAAGTGTAAATGAATGCATCGATAAAATATACTAACTTTAAATTTCCAGCGGGGTAGGCAGAGACAATGGACCTCCACTTGCTACGATCCCTACACACATCTTTCGCTTCATTCACTCTCTTAACTTTCTTCATACAAACACGTGTTTGGTCAAATAAGGTCAAATAAGATCCACCCTAAACCGACGTCGGTTTAGGGTGGATCTTATTTGACCTTTTGCGAGGATGTCTCCGATTTGGTCAGAGAACGTTCGTCGAGGTCTTCCCCTTCCGACTGTACCACTCACACAGTTGTCTCAGCCTACCCCGTAACCTAAATTAAACATATTCAAATCATTTGAAACCAAATGATTTGCTATGAACTCCTGGTGGAAAGCCTGTAAATACTGAGAACTGGCGCTGAAGGAACAAATTGTTTTAAAACTTGTGACAATTGCCAAGAAGATATCAACTTTCTCTCATAATTTATGGATGTTGTAAAATACGCAGTGGCGATGATGAAGAAAGGTTATATCTATGTAAATTTATGTAAGTGTTTCTGGAGGCTAATCTATTATTCTCAATTATGATAAATTATCATCATCAGAATCATCATCAGCCCGTATAACGTCCACTGCTGAACATGGGCCTCTTTCCGAGCTCTTTCCACCATGCTTGGCAGGCGTGTACGCTATGTATTATGTTGTACCACACAAGGTAACGCTGCTGGCCGTTCCTTGCTGTACGATTATTAAAGATGCTGTTATAATAATCAGGACGAACGGCTTAACGTGCTTTCCGATGCACGGAGGGTAGTCCCTCAACCAACCAGACACGGAAATAAATCTTAGAATTAACACAAAGATTCTAACTCTACGAGTTATATAACGAGCCAAATACCGCTACGCTACGGAGGTTGTCTTAAATAACATATAAGATAAATTATAATAACATGTAATTCTAAAATAATAATAGTATAGTGATTGTTTATTTCTTCCAGTTGTTACCTACTGAAAGAGTATTGTGTGCACAGTAACATAGAGTTAATGAGTTAGCATAGTTCTATATTGAAGCATACCTACAGTATAGAACCACGACCAAAAAAAAGTAGCAAATTTTAATTAGGTAGGTACCTACCAATCTTAGTACGAGCGCCTAGTTTTGATACGTTTTTAGAAGTTTAATTTACAAATATTTCAATTTCAATTCTTTATTCCCTGCATCATGGAAGCATGGAAGTTCCAAGGTTAGGTCTTAATAATGTCACCTACATAAGGTTCACATGGACCAAATAGTTAGTAGGTACCTAGACCCACAAAACCTAATTAAGGTAGGTACCTACTTAGATACCTAAAGGCAACCAATTTCTTTTTATGACTGAAGTCTCCGAATATAGTTACTTAAGAAGTTTTAATGTAAGGAAAATAAAATAAGCGGCTGTAGTGGGCCGAAGCAATTTTCCAACATAATGAAGCGAAAACGGAAATGTTATCGTTTCGTAAGAGATCCTCTTTTATTGGGTGTCCATCGTTAATAGATGTTATTAGGTATATAAGTATATAAATAATTCCATGTCTTTATTTGAGGTCAAACACAGAAGGAAATGCCAGTAGGTAATGCGGCGCCACAGGGGACCTCTTGCGAAGGTTGCTTAATTTGTAGTTTTTAAACCATTTATTAGGCTGGAGCTCTCGTTTATCCCCGGTGAAGTAGCAAAAGCCTCCTTGCTTACTACATATTGTTCGTCCGAAAAAACTAAAAAATAAGGAAGTATCATCACCCGCCCATAGACGTGCACTGCATAATGTCCACTGTCGAACATAGGCCTCTCTCACCATGCGTGGCAGGCGGATTGGTGACGACCGCAGTATTGTTTAAGTATATGTATCCAATTTTGTTACGATTCCGTAAAATTTTAACATCATAGAATTTAATATGTGCGATGACACAGAATTATATTGGTTAGAATATTAAATTTGGGCTACCTACTGAATTTAATAGCGTACCGCGTTGAGAAGGAAGCGAGTGAATTAATAATCTATAGCTACGGTTGTCAAACTGCGGCCCATGGCCCGTGACATGACAAACAACTGTAGTGAATAATGACTACAAGATGATTTGACAAATACATTACTTTACTATAAATTATGTTAGAAACTTACTGACAGCTCATTCAAATATTTATTCACTAAGAGCTGATTTATAAATCGCAGGTAATTTTTGACCGAATTTCCACACAAAATCTGTAATCATTATGTCTCTACAGAGATACAAATGATCAGAGGAAAATTTATATCTATCATATCAGTCTATTGACGTCCATCGATTTCCAGCGGGAAATTGATAACTAATTTGTACTTATGACTTTAATAAATCAAGCCTTAATTATGACACGAAAATGCGGTCCGAAGAGACAGAAGTATGACAACCACTAAAAACTTTAGTGATTTTCCTATTAACAAATATTTTATTATATTTCAAAATTGAGATTAATTAAATTCGACCACCGCAGGATTCGAACCAGCATTTTAGGTAAAGTTCCTAATGCCTTAACCAATTAGGCTACGGTGGAACCACAGCCGTGACGTGTTACAAACAGATTAATAAATTTCGATGACCGGCTGTGTGATTCCATAAAGTGTTCAAAAAAAACATTTTATAAATATTTTTATAAAAACTTTTACGGTTATATTCACATGAAACAAGGTATTACCATGTTTCATGTGAATATAACCGTACGTGTAGGTACTTTGCTTTAGTTATTTGTACATAGGTACCTCTAATATTACCTAATATTCAATGCCAAATAGCTTCCCGTGCGCTTACTACTGGATAGGGCTGCCAGGTCGCTCAACCTTATAGCCGGACAAACCAGCCATTTTGGACGGACATTTAGGTAAATAAACCTAATTAAGAATTATTAAGGATTTGGAGTGTCAGTATTCTTTTTTTTATTATTACATAGTCAAAAAGAGCTTGATTATACATAATTAAATACTTAATTTAAAAGCTGGGGCGACTTTGTAAAAAGCCGGACAAGCAGGGCAATGTTTATTTTGGCAAAAAAGCCTAACTATGTCCGGCATTATATGGACGCCGCAACTCTCTGATGGCAAAATATTTTTTCAAATCGGACTATTATTTCCTGAGATTCATATTTATTCGCGTTCATAAACTCTTCAAATAATAATAAATTCCGATAAATAATATTATGTAAATATTTATTACCGGAATAGATTAAAAGAAGTTACAGTAGTAAAATACCACACAGTTGCGATTTTTAAATGTAGAAAAAAATAAAAAATTATGAATATTAGTAATTTATTAAATATGAATAATAAATACAAGTACAACACAGGTACAGATGACTTCAACTATCTGTAACTTTACAACTTTTTTTGCTAACATGAAGGAAGCACCTACTACTAGTTTTATAACAGAGTTAAGTACATATATATTCATTATTTTTATATAAATGCTACATTCAGCTATTCAAAAAATTCATCATCAGCCCGTATAAAGTCCACATCAACTGGTGAACATAGGCCTCCTCCCGAGGGAGGGTTTTTCATAGTCACCACAACTGATAGGCAGGTTGGTGACCGCAGTATTTATGCTGTTAAACACACGGAAATGCAACTGCTTTGATATGGTTAGTTATGTTAAATTTGATTAAATATGGCTTTACTTGTAACTACTCAAAGAGATTTTAACCTCCTGGAGTAGTGCTAGTATATGCTTATACTATTATTATACTCTTTTATAAAAACTATATTATGCTATAACTTCAAATATTGCACTTCAGCTTGACCACCATCACTGAAAATACTGCGGTCTTTAAACGCCACACATTTTTTCTTCAAATTTTCTTCACTAGTCCTTTTAGTACAAATTTGTTTAGAGCAGTCTCTATAGGCATTATTAAATTCTAAAATTAAACTGTTCCTCCCACCATTGGGTCCCACCACATAATCACATTCAATTGATTTCTTCATCATATCATTTAAACAACACTCAAGTAGTTCATAATATTCCAACCAGTATTCCGAAGGTAACTGTTTTAATTTAATCCCCAAGGACTCCGTAAGTATTCCTGTGATTAAAATATCATCAATCCAAAAATAAGGATGAAAAATTGCTTCATTGCATAATTTTGCTGCCAATTTTGGTGTAACTATGTAATACCAACCTGATAAGTACGGTGGATATTCATGTCTAGAATACTCATTATATGTGACGTACCATTTATTTTCCCGATTTCTTCTTGGTTTCGTATTATTCAGCATATATCCCATAAAGAGATCTGGAGAATAATTTGTTTCAAGGCTTTTTATTAAGTCATAGGTCTTTTTGAAGTTAAATACAGTGTCGTCATCCACTTTGAGTATGTAAGAAGCTTTGTAACATGTTTTAGAGGCCCATTGTAAGCCCATAAGGTGTTTAAAAGTTAAATTTCTATAGTTTTCTATAAATGAACCTTGGAGTATATCTCCAAAGGTGTCACTTTCATCTTTAATGGATGCTTGTGTGATGTACCTGTAAATTATAGTTGCATTAAATTAAGATACAGAAATTGAAATAATGTTGTTTTATACTATGACTAGGCTTCGGTCTATCTTTAGACCTCAGTATGGGTGCCCAATAGCAGCTTGTCTGAAGGTAGACATGGTTTTCACCAAGAAGTTTTTAATGTTGTCAACGTCTACATATACCAGTAGAGTGGAAGTAATTTAAAAAGAATATACTTTATAAAAACAAATGTATACAATCAGCATGTGCATTAAATATAATAAGTAATGGTCATTTCTGATTATTTTAAGAATATGGAGACTTTTAGGATGGACAGTATAAAAGGTCAACATACATCTCTGTCTCTGGTAACTGAGCTAACAGAAACACTCTAGCTACATTCAGTTTAGTCAGCTCATCCTGTGGCATTGCTCTTCGGTGAGCACTTCTCAACTCTACGTGCCCGACATATGATGTCACTATTATAACAAACAGAGGTGTACCTGAAATTAAAGAGAAATTGTGTAAAAATATAATTTAAAATCCTCTTTGAGAGCAAAAATATTCTGACCAAAGTCGACAAAGTTTAACAGCAACCTTAGTTTAAGACTGTGTGAAGTGTATGTGAAGAACACATGGATTTTATGTAAGTATGTTAGTGTGCCAGTAATCTTTAAAAAATATAGTATTACATTAATTTATTAACTAACGGAGAAAAGATTAATTACAAAGAGGTAATATGCAATTCAATTTTTATTTTTATTCGGCAAAAAAGAAAAAAAAATTGAAGCCGAAATTAACAATCGAAATTCGAAATTTAATGTCCAAATTAACTATGTACCTTGACATGTTTTGTTTTGAGGCCTAACTACCGTATGTACCGAAACAAAGTTGTTGTTTTTCAAGATAATGTAAGTTCTATTGTAGTCATCCTTAGATTTCCAATAAATCCAGCTAATTGAGGCTATTACTATTAGCAAAAACATGTAAACAAACTTTCTCCTCATTTTTATAAATTATAAAAATAATTTTACTAGATAACATAATTATACTGGATCTTTATTGATTAAAGGTGTGTAATTACACACATTATTGACTAGATCTAATACAAATCAATATTTTTAAAATCTAATTAATTCAATAAACTTTTAAAGAAGTTTTGTAACTTTTCTAGTCTATAACTTTGACATTAATGACATAGCTGAGCTGCCAACCGTTATCAGTGTTGCCAACCTCATCTTAATGTTAAACTGTAAATATGCTATAAAAAAGTTAGTTTAAATATCAAACTAAGAAACATTAAATCTTAATTTTTATTTTTTCGTTATTTTGTAGTATTAAATGAGAGTAATAAGTAAAACACATCAAAGTTTTAATCAAATTAAATTATTTACAATTTTATCTGTTGTAAATTTTAAGTTAAGTGTATGTGTGTGAACAATAGACTGTAATTGTCTGAAATAATTGAATAAATGAAAACAAAAACAAATAAAATTAGTATTACTCTACTCTGGTATAACGTAAAAACTTCTATTGCCATGCTAATCCAGCACATTACAAAATAAAATACATGACGCCTGCACCCTAAATAGAAAATTGTAGATTTCAAGGTCTAAATTAAAAACTGAGAACATTTCCAAAAAACTGTAGATAAAACGTATAAAACAGTTATATTAAACTGTAGGGTTGGCTATTCGGGTTATTGGTGATTATTTTATGTTCTCCGATTTTTGTAGTATCTTATTTGTAAATACGCATGGGCTAACTATATCCGATAAAAGATTGGATATATAGTATATCATTCCAAGTAAAGATATATATCCGATTAATATATCCATATCCGCTTAATATATCCGGGAGTGAAGTAACTTTAATGGAGTGAGAATATGTTTGGATCTGGGATTGATAGATAATTCCGACTTATTAAAGATCCACAGAAAGAGTTTAATAATTCCTATGTACCTCAAGAGTGATATATCCGGGAAATGGTAAATCGTAATAATAGATTTCCCTTCATATTTAGCAGGCTTAGGACTGACTATAAAATATTGTAAAAAATATAAACAATAACAGAAAACTACTACACGTTTATTAAAAGCGGGAACAGTTCCTTTTTGTCCCTAAAGCTGCTGTATCGCTTTAGTACAGAATCTAACGTTAGCGTGTGCGCCTTATACATAATAGATTTATTTTCTTACAGCGCTTTTTTTGCTTAAATTCATAAACACATCCAAGTATCAGTGTCGTTCATTGCTGCGTTCGGATCACTGATATATACTTATTCTATGGTTAGGATACACTTGCATTCGATTCGGTCTTGGTCGGAGTTACTCGGATATAGGATATATCATTTTTTCTTAAAGGGAAGGAGTTGATATGTGTCCGCTTGTGGATATATATCCGAAGATATAGATGTGTCCGGAGTTACCCAAGCCTATTGGTAAATGTCCATTTACAAAATTTTCATCGAGTAATTCGAGCTATTGTGAACTAGTGCACGAAATAAATACTTAAATATTAGTTTATTATTTGGCTTTATTTACATTTTAATAATTAGATCTCTATTTCATCTATAATAATATTACAAAGAAGATAAGTTTGTATTTTTGTTTCGAATAAACTCAAAAACAACTGAATGGATTTTGATCATTTAGATTTGATCACATTTGATAAAAGTCCACCCGTACGAAGCCAGGGCGGGCCGCTAGTATTTAATAAAGGCTTCCCAAATAGCTGAAATATTATTAAAATCTGTCAAATTAAGAATTATTATTTGCGTCATTAAACAGATGCTCGAATATCACGAATATTCAATATTGCATTTGCTATCAATCGGTATCGTCAGTTTTTAAATTTAATTGAGAAATTTAAAAAAAATATAAAATGAAATTACTAAAATGTTAAATAATTAGCTCAATTCGTCCGATGGTATCAGAATGATTTATCTTCACAGGCCATGAATTGAACGTGACGTTACACAAAACGTCAAAGATGTTTAAAAATTAAAAAGTTACAATTTAAACGGTTTTGTTTTGAAATAGTGTTTTGTTGTCGTGTGTGAATTATATTAAAATTATGTTGAATACTTAGTGACTTATATTAAAAAATAATTTAATCAAATACTGTGACGAATATTTATGTTGGTAAGAGTTAAACCAAATTTTAAGTGAAAATATTGTAAAAAAAAATCGTTACCACAAAAAAACGCGTATAGCAGTTTGTATTTCATTATTTTAGGAATAAGACCGTATTGAACCATGCCGAAATCTCGAATACCGTCTCCATCGCGGTCTCAAGGTGGTATAACGCCGCGACGACTTAAGTCTCGCAGCACCCGAAGTGTCGGCTCTCCGGCGCGGTCTACAGCCTCTGGCAGGCTTACCTCCGTGATTGATCATGTTAGAGACAGGAATATGGACTCGTTTGCTTTATCGCCGCTGACCAGTCGACGCTCTGTGTTGACTGATAACACTGATATTGAAGAGCCTAGACGTGAGTATCTTTTTTTTCTTTTGTTGTCACACCCAGGCTCAGAGTGGGTTCATGGTTCACAAAGATACTTTGTTGTTCTGGGTTTGTTTAGAACCCAAAAAAATATCTTAGTTGTTACTAAGACTACCCACTGACACTTTTAGGTAACTACAACAATAACAACTGACAGTGTATTTAGTATAAATTTCTATACACCAAAATAAGGAAGTTATTTTCCTTGTAATACAGAATTAGTGTTTTTATAATATGTTATGAAACAATTTGATTTTATTACTAGATAATCCTCAAGCATAGTCATCTTATCTTACTCTATATCTATACTTATATATAAAGCTGAAGAGTTTGTTTGCTTGAACATGCAAATCTCTGGAACATCTGGACTGAATTGGTCCAGATGTTCCAGAGATTTGCATGTTCAAGCACACTAACACTTTGTGTTAGATAGCTCATTTATTGAGGAAGGCTAGCTTGTAAGTCTTAGTCTATGGTTGGTATAGAACTAAAAAGGAACTGATAGTAAATAATATAGTTTAAACTAAATCTAAATATTATTTACTTGATAAGTTGGATGTAGTTACATAGAAAGAACTCAATCTATTCAAAGTGAAATTGCTTCTTGACTGGGGAAGTACAGACACCTAGAAAATACATTCAAATAACATAATTGCTTAAATTTGTGTGTGTCATTCAAGGTAGTACTGTATCTTTGCTGCACAGGCATCTCTTTAACTTAACAATATGATTCTTAAATATAGATATAATTCTTACTTCCTTACTAATATTATAATAGACAGTTGCACAAAATTCCCCTTAAAATACTAATCCCTCAATCTCCATCGCCAGCAACGACCCTGAGCTGAGGTCCAAGCCCCATAGGGCGCCCTCCCCAGGTTGCTTAGTGTTAGTTTAAAACCATTTATTAAGGCTGGAGCTCTGTTGCCTTTATGCCTGATGAAGTAGCAAAAGCCTTGTGACTAAATACATATGTTTTTTTAGTGTAGAGTCTCAGACTCACTAAAAAGGCTTATTTTTATAGCAAATGAAGGGTTGAAAGGGGCCATGAAGGTTGTACTAATATTATAAGTGGGAATAAGCCTAAATAATTAAAAATGCAATTCAAAGTCACTATTCCACATGGACAAAGCCCTATAAATCCTACCAAGACCATGTTGATAAGACAAGATAATTCGGGTGATACAGAGGAATTGGGATATTTATTAGCTACTAGCTTCCTGCATGTGGTTTCATCCGCCTATCTCCCATTCCCATTAATTAATAATGAAGATAACACTAATGGAGAAATAATTTTTGAAATTGGTTCAGTAGTTTTGGAGAATATTCAATGCAAACAATAGAATTGCATAAAATCTCCCATCTTCTGTAGCATAACAAATAGAATTACATAAAATCTGTCCCTCCACTCCAATGAATAGGCAGTTTGAAAGCATTATTATTCAGCCAGATAGTAGTCAAATCACTAAAGTTACATTCTAATTATTATTTTACAGGCAAAAGTTGGTGGAAAAATTTAAATGATAACTCAAGGGATGTTATGGAAGTATTAAGTCAAGATATAAAAGTTGCAGATAACAAAAGGATTGAAGAACTGATGGATATAGAGGTGTTGAGGTACATTGATTTTAACATCATCTCATACAAATATTACTGTTGTTAGACATATAAATTATTAGTTTAATTTAATTGTTACTTTGATTTTCAGTCAAGAAAAGAAGAACTACACCTTAGATTTACCTGAAAGCAGTGATAATGAATCTATCCACAGCATAGTACTTCCAGAACGAAAGCTATTCATCCAAAAAGAAAATAAACATCAAAAGAAATTTGGTCAACTTATTGGAGCCAGAGAAACACTGGCTAAATTGAACAAAACAAATCATGACAAAACAGTTAATGCTGGCACTAGAGAACTTTTTCAAGGTGCTAAAAGATCAAGACCAATATTTCCTGCTGCCCTCCTCAATATATCTCCTGATAAAACAGTGGCAGATAAAACTAAAGAGAATGTTGCTATAGAGAAACCACCAGTAAGGAACATATTTGGTAAAAGGCCAGCAAATAAACGAAAGAATATATTTGCAGATTTCATTGCATCAGAAAGTGAAGATGAAATCTCAGAAATACAGCCCAAACAAGTTTTTGGTTTTCAAAAGCAAATTGAACAAAGAAAAGTCAGTTCTGTTTCAAATCGTGGAGATTGCATAATCAATTCACCCACATCAAGTATAACTACTGATATAGAAACAGACTTTTTGAAGTACCTGCCATCCTCAACTATGGTTGAACATCAACTTGAAGATTTGGAAGCTGGCACACCTGTAAAACGTGCCAAACTTAGTAAATTATCAGAAGACAAAAGATCTGAAGCAGGCACCACTGTAAATATGACAGTAGATAAAACTAAACAGTCTAACAAATCTCGAAATAAATCGAAATCTCCACTAAATACTAATGATATTTCATTAAACAACTCCAGAGTTACTAG
Organism: Nycteola revayana; assembly: GCA_947037095.2. Taxonomy (NCBI): domain Eukaryota; kingdom Metazoa; phylum Arthropoda; class Insecta; order Lepidoptera; family Nolidae; genus Nycteola; species Nycteola revayana. The sequence goes on along the minus strand of OX344847.2, from coordinate 17,387,256 downwards.
AAGTCAATTGAAAAACATATCCAAAATAAATGTAAGTGCCAATGTGTCTAAAAAACAAAATAGAAGCAATAAATCCCAGAGTGTACTTAACACCAAGGATTTGAATACTTCTAGTGAGAAACCTGGGGACGATAATATAAGAAATATGTCCAAGGTTAACAAATCACTAGGCAAAATTAAGAATAATTCACAAGTGATTGATAACCAAAATGATGAAGAAAACATCCACAACCAAACTAAAGTATCTAATAAAACTGTTACTAAGTCAATGTCTACAAGTAAAATCTCGAAAAGTCATAAAGAAAATGATGTTTTAGAGGCACAACGTGAGAGTGATAATGGTGAAGATTTACAAAATGAAGATAACTTCACACTTACATATGAAGATGACAATGAAACAGTTGATGCAGAAGTTGACAAGATTAACAAAAACCGAATAAGTTCCAAAACAACAAACAGAAGTGTCAAAGATACTACTGTTATAGAGAAAACTTTAGCAGACTCCAGTAAAAATAAATCGCTCAACCACTCGAAAAAAACAATGATACATTCTTCTGAAGATAATATTGATGGGAAATTGAATAAAGAAGAACAAGTGTCTCAGTCCATCATCAATTTTTTATCAAAAGTTGCAGCCACAAGTGAAGAATTGGAAGACTTGAACGATTACCAAGAGGATGAAATAGATAATCTTGAAATAGTAAATGAAAGTAAACACAAAAGTAAACTAAATTTTAGCAAAACAATGCAAAATATGTCTAATCATAGTAAAAAAGTAAATGACACACTTAAAAGTCAGCAGAATTATGTTGAAGAAAAAGAATCCGCTTTTAGTGATAATCAAAATATGAATGTCGAAGAAAATCAAAGGACAGAAGCAGTTATTGGAAATGAAGATATTGATAATGCTGTTGAAAATAATATGGACGGGAATGAACAAGTCAAAGCAAGTAATGAGGTGAAACATAAGAAAGCTAGTGATGGCAAAGAAATTGAACAGATTGAAGATGCGATTGAGAATATGGTTGACCATGACGATGTGAATCAAAAAGAAGATATTAATGAGAGTCAGGAGGAAGTATTGCTTAAATCAGACAAAAGCCTAGAGATTGAAAACAATAAAAGTAATGAGGTTGAAAGTGACGACGATGACAATCAAGACAGTGGAAATGAAGAAGCAGACGAAATTGAGATGATAGGAAATGAAAAAAAGGATGAAAGCCAAGACGTCAAAAACGAAGAAGCAGACGCAAGTCAAGAGATTGAAAACGAGGATGTTAATGAGAGTCAAGATGTTGAAAATGATGCCGCCGATGAGAGTAAAGAGATTGAAAATGAAGAAGCTAATGAAAGTGAGGAGATTGAAAATGAGGAAGAGGATGAAAGTCAAGAGATTGAAAATGATGAAGTTAACAAGGAGTCAGAAAATGAAAAAAATTATGAAAGTGAAGTACAAGATATTGAAAACGAAGCCGATGCAAGTCAAGAACTAGAAAATGACGAAGCCAACGAAGAGTCGGAAAGTGAAAAAGAGGATGAAATTGGAGTAGCCAATGAGAGTCAAGATATTGAAAATGAAGCCGATGAAAGTCAAGAGGTGGAAAATGAAGAAGCTAATGAAAGCCAAGAGATTGAAAACGAAGAAGCTCATGAAAGCCAAGATATTGAAGATGAAGAAGATAACCAGGAGTCGGAAAATGAAGTAGCCGATGAGAGTCAAGAGATTGAAAACGAAGAAGCTCATGAAAGCCAAGATATTGAAGATGAAGAAGATAACCAGGAGTCGGAAAATGAAGTAGCCGATGAGAGTCAAGAGATTGAAAACGAAGATGATGAAGAAAATAAAGAAGAGGATGAAAGCCAAGAGATTGAAAATGAAGAAATTGATGAGAATGATGAAGTGGAAAATGACAGTGAGATTGAAGAGCAAGACATTGATGAAAGCGATAAAGTGGATGCAACTTATCAAAACGAAGCAGAAATGCCTGATGAAGTTCATCAGGATGATATGGAAGTTGACGAAGATGATGAGAACCACCAGGAATCTGGCGCAGTCAACGGAAGTGAACAAAACCAAAGTGAAGTTATCGAAGACGTTATTGAAGAATCGCCGAACGTTACTCACGACACAACCGGTAGAAATAGAAACAAAGATATCAACAGGTCCCCTGAAGCAATCCTTCACGACAAAACCAAACAAATGAATTCATTCATTACCAAAGGAAGGAACACAAGTATTCGACAATCTAAAAGCATGCTTAACAATCTTAACATCAAACCCAGTTTGGCTCCCCCAAGAGACAGTATAGGCTTCTCAGACGGCACAAGAGATTCAAGTGCCGAAGGATCGGGTTGGGATTCCCACAGAACCACGCGAAAAACTTTGCGCCAAACATTTGGTAAGGATTACAGTATACGAAAGTCTTTGCGTGCTCTGGTCATGGAGAAATCTGCTAAGCGCCAAACCGAATATTTGGACCAACATGAAACTGCCAAGTTTCCTCAAGAGAATTCTACAGAACATGAAGATTTGGCAGATAGGGAAGAGGCACCTAATCATGAAATGTCGCCACGAACCCGACAGACGACCTTGGAAATGTATTTGGATAAGATAAAACAGCAGAATGCAGAGAAGAGACTAAGAATAGTAAGTTGTTTTAATATTAGTTTGGAAATCATTATCGTCCATTGCAGGACTGCAGACAAATTCCTTGACGTAACGGTCATAGTCTCGCTGTAGGTTTTGGAGGTCGTGGGTTCGATCCCCAAGCCGGACAAGAAATCTTTATACCAATTGTAAGATTCCGGGTCTAGTTGGTTGAGGGATTACACTCCATACCTCTGTAAGCACGTTAAACCGTTGGTCCCAATTTCTAAAATATATATCAGAGAACGAGCAGCAGCATTTCCTTTACAACATAATGCTGCGGTCACTTAGTAAGTGACCGCAGCATTATGTTGCTTACATAATGCTGCGCACACTTACCCGCCTGCCAAATGTGGTGACTAAACATGACTGGTATACAACTATATTAGATGATGTTATTACAATCGGGACCTTTTACTTCTTGGGGCTTTTCTTTTGGCAATATTATAGTTTTAAAATCTTCGTAAATATATTAGTCTAATTATTTGATAATATGTTACGAAAAAATACGGTCCTGCTTATTTAATGTTCACAACTTTTTCCAATCAACCTTTTTGAAATCGGACCATTAGCTTCTGAGATTAACGCGTTCAAGCAAACTCTTCCGCTTTATATAGTAGGTATATAGAGTATATCAATGCTTGGGGTTTTATTATAAAAATGCTTTATTAGTTAACAACTTATTTAATAGTATTAATTTTTAACACAAAAATCTAATACTTCCAGGAAGAGGCAGTAAGAAGTTCATTGAAACCTCATTACCGTGATCCGCTGAATCTTTTCAAAGTGCCTACTAAGCCTCCTCCAAAACGACTCAAACCATCACTTAAGAAGCCAAAGCAAACCAAGCCAATTATTCCTCTAGATGAGCTGCCTACAGAAGTGATTGAAGATATGAAATACAAACCACCTAAAAGATTCCGGCCCTCGAATGCATCGTGGATTACGAAGCGGTTATATAAGTTCTTGGAAAACAAGTTGGAGCTAAAGTAAGTTATTATTTTCTATCATCTCAGCTTGTTTGCTTTCCCCGTAAGGCGAAAATTAAATATCTTAAGATTTTATTCGGCAATCCGCTCTGCAAGCGGTCGCCCTGGCCCCCCAAGATGCAAGCTCAACAGGAGGCGCCCGCTAACACAGATTGCTTAGTTTGTATTTTGTAAACCATTTTATAGACATGGGGCCCTTTATATCCGAACTAGCAAAAGCCTTATGTCCAACTACATATTATGTCCGTCCAAGAAAAAAAAATGTAGATTAATATCAAATATTATTATTATTCTATCAATGCTCATTTTTGAGTCAAGAACATATTTTTTCTACGGGAATTCATATTATAAAGTTCGTATGTATAAAAATACAATAAAGTGACAATTGATTCAATCATTTCATTAAATAGTAAGTTTGTAATGACTTAGAAACTGTCATTATATTTGTGTTACCAATTTCGAAGACGGCACAATTCATATGACTTGTCAAATGACATGGGCCCTTTACAAAATGAATTTTTAAAAACGCTTAGCAGTCTACTAGTATTCTTGTTAACCCCTTGTATTTAACTAAATTGCTTGATTTACGAGTGGGTTCACGTCGCTGCAATGGATGGGGATCGAACCGGCGACAAGTTGCCGTAAACAATAGGTTGCAAATGTTTCAAAAATGTTTGATTGTTACTTTAAATTACAATTTTAATTCTTGCAGTTACGACTACAAAGCCCGCGTTCGTGCCGAGAAACTCGTAGAAACAATGTACGAATTCGCAAAGTCTATCAAACGTCACCACGTGGCGCCGACCGACGCTACAGACGTGCTGAAGCATGAACTAGCCAGGCTCGACGTGGTGAAAACACACTTCGAATTCTATGAATTCATAAGAGAGTTTATGCCCAGAGAAGTTAGAATTAAGGTAAGGTTCTGCAAGTAAATCCTGTAATAGGTACTTCTGATCCCTTGAATTTCTGACCTGTTTTACATCGTCCACTCAGAGCAAATTTTTGACAAAATAATACTTAGCCAGTTGTTCGGACATTTTAATACTGTTATCTAAGTCACTAAGAGAAGTTTCGGCTTAGGTACGAGGGATTGGTCAACCATGTGGAAAGTGAATCATTTGGAAGTATATTGGCAAAATAGGAAGATTTACAGGAACACAACTCCCGCACTAGGACAATGAATCCCTGTGTCACGAGGGACTTTACCAATGCTCATTTCACGGACAGAAAGTACACTGACCCAGAACAATAATCCACAGTTCACACAAAATAAATGGATTATATACTCCATGACACTGGTCAGGAAATAACATCCATGAGACATTAGAAACCAGGTCCTCTAACTTCTGATTTCTTACCTGCTCAATAGAATTTAAAAGGTTCATATAAATGGCTCTGTTGTGAAATGGACTACAGCTAGCAATGTATATACATACCATCTACAAGTTTAGTCGATATAGTCGCATGTATCTTTGAAAAATATTTTAATTCAACTATGCCAATTTTGTTTTATTCCATTTTTAAAATTCTTTGATTTCAGGTTATACCCGACATAGTAAACAAAATACCTCTGCCCCGCCACGGAGTGTTTACGGACATTCTGCGAGGGAACACAGTCCAAGGATAATTATTTTAGTTTTAATTGTTTGCTCCGAAGTATTGTATTAATTAAGTTTATATCGTGGTTATGAATTTAATATGTTAATTATGGATTAAATGTTATTTGAACATGAAGATCAGCTTTCCTATTGTATTTTGGTGAGTGTAAGAACCGCGGAGCCATGTCAAAATTTTGCATGTTGGATAGTGTACATGTTTAATACTATGCCAGTACCTTTTAGTACCTTTATTCAAAATATTAGTACCTTTGTATAGTTCTACTTTATCTTATTTTTAAATGGTCCGCCATAATGACGTCAGGACCGCGGAGCCACTGCCGATTTACGAAATACCACAAGGCTTAACAAAGACTTTAATGTAACAACCTTTAATACCTTGTGTAATATAAAAAATGGCATTTAAAATTTGCTTGTAGATGCCACCATCTTTAAATTATAAGCATTATTAAGCATAAAATCTCATAAGACGCCTACAACTTAGGTCACATTAATATTTTTTATTTCACATTGCTATCATAAACGAACAGGCGTTAATAAATAAAATGCTTATAAATTAAAGATGGTGGCATCTACAAGCAAATTTTAAATGCCATTTTTTATAATACACAAGGTATTAAAGGTTGTTACATTAAAGTCTTTGTTAAGCCTTGTGGTATTTCGTAAATCGGCAGTGGCTCCGCGGTCCTGACGTCATTATGGCGGACCATTTAAAAATAAGATAAAGTAGAACTATACAAAGGTACAAATATTTTGAATAAAGGTACTAAAAGGTACTGGCATAGTATTAAACATGTACACTATCCAACATGCAAAATTTTGACATGGCTCCGCGGTTCTTACACTCACGTATTTTGTCTCGAGTGTAAAAAAAATGAATAATATAATTTGTAACAGTTTGATGGTACAGGTTTTCTAACATACAAGTATAAATTATGGGTCAACAACATTTTGATCGACATTTAACATAATGAAGGCAAAGCTATTTAAACTAGTACTACGCAGTATTTATTTTACTTTTTTACGGTAACGTTCACTAAATCCTAAGCACATTTTCAAAGAGTTTTAACTAAGTGGCCCTCACAGCACACGGACATTTTTAACGTATTGTAACGAAAGTAGTAAAGTAATTTTGCGCGCAAGCAAACGCAGAGGTAGAAATATGGGGGCGCATCGTGGTAAAACTTAATTACTAAGAAAACAAAAACACCACAATATTCCGGAATCTAGTACTTGTTTATTTGGAAAATATTAGGATACAAATGTAAACCTATGTTACAAATTACAATACATTGGAGCACCATACACATAAAATTATATTGCAGTTACATAGGTACAGTACATAGAGAACATAGTGTCAACATAATAGGAAAAATACATCTCACTTAACTTACCACTATCATGTATAGAAGGGGAAAGGCAAAGCTTAATATTACATAATACCTATTTGGGACACATTGACTAACATACCTTAGACATATTAGATGATTGAAGTATAGTAAAAGTGTGTACGTTTCACAAAAAATATGACGACACTGTACATTATTTATAATCTCTTGAAGGAAGCACTTAACGAATTGAAATACAGTGCAAACAATTAGAATGCTAACATATATTTTATCTATAAGTGCATTTGTGACGTAATTAAAGCTTCGAACACACCTAAGAAACTGAATATAACATAAATAATAATTTAAAATAATTGAGGAGTGTTTAACCAAAAACCAATATGTAATTCCATGTAATTAAAAAACTATACTTTTTGTTACAATCGTGAGTAAAAATTATGACATTCATTTAATAGAACAGTTCCTTTAGTTTGCTTCAAAAATCAAATTCTATAGATCATCAACAAACCAATTTTATTCAAAGGCCAATTTATAAAAGTGTACCCGCTTGTAATAAGTTTGTGCTCTTTGTGTGAAAGTATATAGAATGGAAATATTAGTTTTTTAATCAGACACTCCTCCCTTGTCTAAATATTAATCAAAGTCGACGTCACATTTATATTACCTACACTGATATTAAAAAGTATTTTGTTTAAAGCAATACTAATAATGTTAATATAAGTATGTTCAACAAAAAGTGAGATCCACTAAATCAACTACAGTTTATAATATATTCGGCAAAAATATAAACATCCACGCATATTACTTTACCTGTACATAATATATTTATTCTATTTGCAAAGCTAGCTTTACTTAAAAACAGTGATTTAAAAAATATAGTCACCTATTACAATATATATTTAGTTAGTTCACTATGTTTTACATATACAATAAACACGCGGATTAAAAATATTAGTGATTGTAAAATAAGTTCAATATTTTGCTTTAAAATTTACGAAGAAAAAATATAAAATTATGACTACAGCAATTAAATGCAATAGAACAAAATACTAAGTTCATTCGGGATATTGTGACAAAGTAAAAGTATTCAAATTTGTTTGCAATTAGGGTGAAAACTATGTTGGGACCACCTACGATGTTTCTATTCCAATATGAAAATGACACAAAAAAACATTCAACAACTAGTTCAATATGATATACCTATCGTTTATTAAGACGACATTCTTTGACTCCATCATTTATGTTTGATTAAACCATGTTTTAGTTATAACAACAGTCCCTAAAGCGGTTGAGTCTGTACAAGTCATTGAATAAATAATATTTATGTGGTTAAAAAGCCACTGTTTTTAGAAACAGGGTTAATAATTACAACTAAAAATTTTAGGAAAATGCCATAACAATTATAAATAAAGCAGTCAAATTCAAGCTTATTTTTATACTAGGATAGTTTACAAGGAATACATCAAAATACGTAATATTTCAGCTTTGGCCGACATATTGGCAACTACGTTATTTTGAGTGTTGCCAATTTATGAAGACAACTATGTTTTAAAAATGCAAGATATAGTCTTTTGAAATAATAATACCTAAATCATAAATAAATGGCAGTCTAAATGACTTATTAAATAATTAAAAATCTAGATTAAATTAACATTATTTTCCAAATTAATAAGCTCATAAAAAGTTTTAATATTACAAACTTATAGATTGCTTGATAAAACTTAATACTTAAACTTACATAATGAAATATATTAAAGCGACGGTCTTATTTCATAACTTAATAAAAATTCATATAAAATAATCGCCAGACATTGAGTTTTGTCGAAAGAATCGAAATAATTAGTTTTAATTTGGTGGCGTTTAGGCCAGATACTGTTACTCTAAATTCTCTCAATTTAATATTATTTTTTACTTATAGACGTAGAGAAATGCATTATTAAGTTTACAGAAAGGCAATGACAATCTACTCCAAGTTTCAAGTCAACTAGAGTAAAATGGGCTCAGTTTATTAGTTGTCAAATTATGTTAATGAAAATGGACCTTAAAATTCTGACTCAATAAAGATCATATCCACTCGTTATTAAATTATTACAGTAAAATTATTGTCAAGTACTTTTATCGACAATATAGAGTACTTATAATAGACGGTCTACGGTATTGAACTTATTTTATTTTTAGTGAGAACAAATCACCCTCAGAAATGTGTATTCTTTATGTAGTTTGAGGCGGGGGAGTATCGGTTGCTCCAGTTCGTCGATCCACCGGTATTGCTCATGTCATGCTCTTTCCTCTCTGGCCTCCACGTCGCCACACCAAGACCTTATTTACGGAGACGTTGTACGTAGCGTTGATACGCAGGACCAGCATCGTTATAGTACAATAAAATCGTTTCTCCGTAAGCGTATACAACGTCATATGTTTGAGTTTAGTGCGCTCAATGACACGAGCTACTTCCAAATGTATGCCTAAGGTGCAGTACAACGGTTTTAGTTAAACTGTACTTTCGTTTTATATACGATAGCGATACAAATATTGGTGTAGAGGAAATTTACGATGTAACATCTACTTACTACTCATTTTTGTTTCTGTAAAGATAATTCCATGTTCTATGCACCACTTAGTTCAATGTTGTAAAATAAGTGATACACAGTTCGTGGTCCTGATGGTACATAAACGCGGTGTAAGCCCGTCTATTCTTAATTTATCAGGTGGAATAAAAGTAAATCGGATGACATTTTATTATTAATTTTGTGACAAATCTTATCAAGAGTATATTACCATACGAAAAAGAACCTATTAATATACTATTGTATTTTTTTTTTGTTAAACCAAGCCCATTGCAATATTTATTATATAAAGAGAGAAAAATACCCAACCGTGAGTTATTACACCTACTCTAACTAAGAAGGTTGGTATATAAAAACCTAAATCTATAAAATTCATTCGATCAAAAACTTGGAAATCGAGTAAAAATTCTTTCGCATCACAGTCTAAATTGCTTGAAACTATAGTGTTGCCACTTTATTGTTAACAAGTTATGTGAATGCACTATTTCATTACAAATACACTAATTAAGAACTACTGAAAAATTTGTATTTTTGTTGATATTCAATTTGAAAAATAATCTTGGAATATATATATATTTTTTTTACTTTGTATTGGAATTTTATGATATTCCATTTGTTTGCATCCATTATAATTAATCAGGAGTTAATTAGACTAGTATGCACGGTCCAAAGTTATTATAACTAGTTATTGTTGCACCCCCAAATATTATATAAAAGATAAAATAAAGTTGAACCCAGTTTCTGAAAGGATACTTAGCTGTCGAAACTCCTCAAATTGTCAAATAAGTTTCCGTAGATTTGGTTAGTTTATTTGATTTAATTATTGTATTAGTTAATCTATGATTTCGTTCAGTATTGTCAAACGTCCTTTTGGATGCACTAGAAGATTTTCGTAATAGTACGAAACGGTGCACGAGGGAGATAACAATATTTATTCGAGCGATTAAGGCAAATAAGTATACAATCTGACGATTTGAGAAATATATATTTCTCCCACCAGATTTGATCTTTAGATTATTGAAATGTAAACTTGCGTGTTTGCGGGCTCGAGTAAATCCACATCAGCTCCGTCGCCTGCACTGTAGTTCATATTTCAGTAACATTTCAATTTCATTTGACAACAACGTTAAGTTAACAGCTATGTAATTAGATGTTATTTTAAATATTTTTATGACGCCGGTTGCAACGTAAATACACCACAATATCATGTATTGCTACAGTATCCAAACTGAATGTTTTGTTTCGTTTTAATAACAATCGCATTAATTAGCATTTTAGTACTAGATACTCTTATAAGTAAAATTGCAGATTATCTCATTATAATCCCAATATGAGCACAATAATGGTACTAGAAAGAGACAGACATACATCTATTGAACCTTTATAAGTACCGACTTAATCAATCATTATCAATCACACACCTGTGTGATTGATTGACTTTCAACTTTATTATAGATAGTTCAACTGATCTAGTGTGCGCTATGTGCAAATACCCTCGATTATAATTAATCTATTATCAACTTTATGATAGATAGTTCAATTTATCTATGCATGGGCATCCTTTATGACGTCACACACACACATATAAAAAGCTGTATGTAAGCGCACACATAGCGCCGCGCGCGCATATATGATTTGTATAATTTGTGTAATACCGATGCCATCTTTCCGAACATTTTCAGAAGACTATAACTTAAATAATTGAATTAAAATTACCGCTTTCTGAAAATGTTTCGTAAAGGCCATATAATAATTACTAACTTTGTAATATTCGTATATTAATTAATCTCGCCAATTACCATGACAGCCCTATATAAAGGTTTAAAGATGTCTTATTAACTCTCAATTCTTAAAACTCTCTCGATGTGTAAGGCTTACAATATGACCCTTCGATTCGTACTACAATAATGAATAAATCTCAAAAATTAAAAATAGAGATCCTATACATATCTATGTGCATTCCTTTCTTATATAAAAAAAAAATACAAATCAAAATTTTGTGCACTACATACATACCACAAATCAATTTTTCAAAGTAAAAAATATACACCTACTCTTTTCTATAACTACTTGACCGATTTAAATTTTTTCGTATCGATTAGATAGAATTAATCGATTCGGTATCGTAAGTTGCAAATTTGTGTTTCAGGATAGGCACTCTGTTCTCTATCATTGTTTATGGATTTTGATGAGAACTTTATGGTTAAATTAAAGTTCAATTTCCTATGACGTTCTATTTTTAAATTAAATAGACTTGGGGTATGTTTTTTACTTTGAAATATTGAAGGGTGAGAATTATAACCCTACGTCTTTTCTTGACTAAATAAAATTATCTCGGCATTAATTGCAGTCGGTGTCGCTGTATACTCACGGTGTATACCCTAGCGGGGTTGGCAGGGCAATAGTTCTACGTAGTTGGCTGGGAACAAACCGAATACGCCCTGAGGCCCAAGCCCTTGCCACCATCCCGCGTCTATCTGTTCAATGTGAGTGATAATGTCGCCGGGATCGAAAGTGATCTCGGATTCGTCCGCTGTAATGACAAAATGATTTTATTACTTTTTGAACATTTTTTGTAGATGTTTAGTGGATAAATTCGGTACACCGGCAGGACTCGAACCTGCATTCTATGTAATAATTAGACTCCTAATAGAAGAGGAGATCCTTATCCAGATAACCAGATAAGACATACTTATTACCAATTAAGATTCATCAACAAACATGACTATACAATAAACTTGCCTATCGAAGTGTTCATGGCTATTTTTCATTGGATTAATTTTAATGAACTTTCTTTAACTTTAATTCTTACCGCGATTGAGAGCCGGGTTCTTTTTCGGATGGACTTACGTAGGTAGCCACGAGGCTTTTGCTACTCTAGCCTTGATAAATGATTTAAAAACTACAAACTCAGCAACCTGCGCAAAAGGGCGCCCCCTGTGGGGCTTGGACTTCGGCTCAGGGCGGTCACTAGCGTTGAGATTGAGGAATTATGACTTTTTAGTATTTTAGGGGAGTTTTGTGTAACTGTCGCTCTAGATTACAGTTTGCGGGCCTCTCGGACTTCGGGTATACGAGGGCATCGGATGGTTCCTTGCACACTAAGGGTCAGGAGGACGAGGGGGGAAGAGACCCGTGTTTACTAGAAACTATGCGTACAAATCGCGAGTTTAAAAACATTGATAGTTTATGTATAGTAATTTAATATCCGTGTCACATGTAAGTCGTGTGGTTTTCGGCTTCGAATCGACACGCGGTTTAGAATAAGCTACTTACCAGCTTGGTAGTCATAGAGCGCCCTGGCCGTGAGTCCCGGGTCATCGTCCAAATCCTCGTATATAGCGCCCTCTTCTTCTAAACCTTCGGGTGATACATCTGAAAGTATTTGTAAAGTAAATATTATTTACTAGCTTCCCGCGCGCGGTTTCACTCGCCTAGCTCCTATTAACGTAGGAACTTCGCAATTAAATGTAACCTATAGCCTTCCTCGATAATAATAAATGGGCTATCTAACACTGAAATAATCTTTCAAACGACCAGTAGTTCTTGAGATTAGCGCGTTCAAGTAAACAAATTAACTATTCAGCTTTATATATTAGTAGACTATAGATATACCAAAATTTGTAGCCTAGCGGTATAAGTTCTTTCAAATTTAAGTACTTTGTATATTAAATTGTATATTGTATACCAGCGCCGGCGCTGGGATATTTTAACAAAAGTGATCGGTTTACACCATCAGTATCAAATAAGTTTAATAAATTATTTTTTTGTCAGACAACAGCCGGTAATTCTTCATTGCTGAAGAGTTCGGTTCGGTGCTAGCTGTGTACAAATACACAGAACAGTAAAATATTCTCATAAAAGTGTACATATATATTTAAAATGCGTTTCACAAGGCGTAAACCTATCTCTTTTGTTGACTGTACATGGTCGGCATCTTCAAAATTCTGATAATTCACAAGACTTTAAAAAAAATTGTGAACCGCCTGTATGAACATAAAAAATACATAGATAAAAAATAAACAGCTAAATTAAAGAAGTTTTTCTCAAGTTATGGTATTCGCGTGAAATTTGGGCTAAAACTTGTTTATTGCTGCTAACTATTTTATCTATACAAATAAATAAATTAAAGTGTCTGTTTGTAATATTAAAATAACCGCTATTTACTACATGTATAGTACATAGGTATACCAAAATGTTTTTTATTTTATTTTTGTCTGTCTGTCTGTTTGTTACACATAAGGAGTAACTTAAATAACTATTTTGTTAAATTCCACGCGGACAGAATCTCACCTTCAAGCGTAGTTCCATTCGTTTCCTTCTTATAATTGACATTCTCTATAACCGTGTTCTGTCGACTAAGCTCAGACCGTTCGTTCTCATCAGCGACATTATTCTTGCTATACGGCGACCGCTTTATTGTGCTGAACTTATTATCACTATCATCATCATCGTTCTCGTTCGAGCTCGAATACGACGCGTCAAACATATCATTTTCTAGAATATTCTGTTTGATCATTGGTTCACTCTGTTTAAGTGGTTCAATGTCTCTATACGAATTGTCTTTGAATTCCGAATAGTTGATAGCGCTGAAGGACGCTGGCTCATTATCTGTACTAGGACTCAAGTCAGCCGGGTCGATTATAGGCTCATATTGTATCTGCGAAGGAGTTTCTAAACTCATTTTTATCTTGTCTATGTTCTTGATAGGTGATGTTTTTGGTTCTTCTAGTTCAGGAACAGGTATTTTGGTATCGAGTTTGATGGGAGATTTGACGGGTGACGTGGGTTGTGGCGACTGAGCTTGAGTGAATGTATTGATTCGCTGCGCTATTACTGAACTGCGGACTGGCTTTTCGGGAGTTGAGTTTGATCTGGAAGAAATAATACGGCTGTGTTAGATGCTTATTAAATGATGTAAGAGTTGAAATAGAAAATATGTTGCATATTAACAAGTTATATTCAAACCGCTACATAAAAATAAAAGATTCGCTTTAATGATACGGACCCTCCGTATCATTAAAGCGAATCTTTTATTTACTGCTTTAACACATAAATCCAGGTCTTATTTAGGGTAACCCGTACTATATTATATAATATCGTACTATATTACAGCCAAATGTACTACATGTTATAAAAAAATAATATAGTACAAAAAGTACTATATTTTTAGCGAATCCAAATTTCGCCTCTTTTAAAAATTTAGGACGAAATATCAGCGCGGCATATGAAAAATTAATTGTTGATTTATTTTAATATCTAACCTCAGATTCTTATAATTATTTTAAAGGTAAAAATACCTTGATGTCCAAAGCAAAGAGTAATAACAAATTCCTACACATAGAAAAATAAATGTGTACCTACTAATTATTTCCCTGAATTTCCCTAAATACTATTGCAACTTTTTCTAAAAAGTACTATTTAAAACAAGAAGAAATGTAGCAACCCTAGTCTTATTATAAGGTAGATAAATTGAAGCCTTTTTCCTGTCGTTCATTTTTTATTCCAAGAGTGGTGACTACTTAGTGGAGTAGTACTATTCATACTAATATAGCTGGACTACTACTGAATATTTACTAACTACTCGGTTCACACACAGAATCCTTGACGACTACAGTGGAAGCTAGCTTTGCTTCTTGGGAACGAAGGACTTCTAGCTTTTGGGTATGTAGGATTACCCTCCCTATCCCAATCATACATACGACGAGGAAATCCTTTACCCACGGGGCTCCTGGGGTTCTTTCAACCCTGGTAGCTGGAAGCCTAACTTTCAATAGGGTTTTGCTAGAACACATACTTGCTGGTATTTAGTTGTCCTTGCGCCAGATTCTGTTGGAACAGGGCCCTGGCAGCTGCAGTAGAAGCTCCTATCAGTTGTCGCGCCTCTTGAGACCGTTGTCGCCGCAACACCTCGCTAGTCGACATCGAGGTCGGACTTGTGACTTCAGGGGTCTCCACTCTAGGGGACAAATTGCAAGTTATTAATAACATTTTTATAGTTAGTTTGACATTGACAATCTTCGTAGCCAGGTGGGATAATAATTATCGTTCTAAATTTCGAAGGAAATCAAGTTCCAAATCTATTATTTAATTCAGAGTCTAGTTTATTCCGAATCACTTAACTATCCCAATTTTGAACTCCTTTGTATGGTACCTCCTTTGGTTGCCTGGAAGAGATAGCATTTTGTGATAAGGCCGCCAATAGTACCTACCTAAAGGCGCGGACCCACCGCGGTGCACAGAGAGGCTACGCACGTGTATTATGCTTCGCATTGTAAGAAAATGTATGTGTTAGTGTCCACTGCAGCCCACGGAGAGGCTACGCTTGAATTGACGTTTTTCATACTAATTAATACACGCAGCTAAAATGGGTCGCGCGCCCGTGCACAGCATGCACCGCGGTGGGGCCGCGCCTTAATGGTAGGTACAATTGGCGGCCTAAGCCGGCCGACGGTTAAGTTTAGTTTTCAAGTCTCTTTTTGTATTTACTTCTTTTGAAAGTGCGTACAATAAAGAGTATATCTACCAAGCTATTCTATATATAGGGTGACTGGTAATTAGTGACCGATACCTAAACATATGATTGTACTCATGATAACAAACAACTTTTACTATAGCACCTAACCTGAAATCGCGAAAAGAAATCAGCTGTTCCATACATTCATGTTCACATAACTCGTCACCATGGTAAAAAAAATCAGCTGCTCCCAGCTGATTTTTTTTCGCGATTTCAGGTTTGCTGCCATAGTAAAAGTTGTTTGTTATCATGAGCACAATCATGTGCTTAGGTATCGGTCACTAATTACCAGTCACCCTATATATATTGTTGCTAGTATATAAAAAATAAATAGAAATTACCGAAATAATTTTAAAGTAAAGTGTCTCTTTACACTCCCGTTAATTGCAACACACACTCGTTTATTCCTACGGGTATTTGATCCAGGGGTGTTTAACGCTAAAATCTTTAAAAAATATTAACTTATAAATAAAGCAATAATCACACGGCGGTATCTAAAACTTACTTCTCTTGTTCTATCTTCGCTCTTTTTTCTGCTTCCAATTCGTCTCTTCTCCGGGCAGCTTCTTCTGCTTTTCTCTTTTCCTGAAAAAAAAAGGAGTTAACATTGTGAGCTGTTTTGATACATAAAGCTATGTTTATGTATATACATAATTAATTGGGATTTTCGGGTTTTTTAATTTTAGTTCAGTGTGTTTTCACACGCCAGATGTCCAGAATGTACATACATTCTGCCAATATTCCATTGAATTTAAAATAGGATAAACACACGAACTCACACTTAATATAAGTATATATGTACTTTCAATGGGAACTGAAGCATCACATAAGAGACTCAAGAGACAATGTTACACAGTTCGTTAAATAAAAAAATCTATTACATTTATATGTTGATATAAAACATGCTTATTTTTTGTAACATATTCAACTAGCATATAAAATTGGCATTGACAATATGAGTATGTATTTATTATTATTATATAATATGTATAAGTTATACTTTTCATCTATACATTTATTATAGAGTAAGATTCTCTTTTACTCGTTTTGCTTTTATATGCACATACCAAAATATATCTGCATCACCCAAAGGTAGACTGGTAGTAAATGTCCGCCAATGTAAATGTACAGTGCATGAAGTAAAATAAAAAAATATAAAAAAAGAGGAAAGACTCTTTAGTGAAATCTATTTAAATAAAGGAGTATCATTTACCTCTTCTCTTCTTTTCCTCTCAGCTTCTACGCGTTTCTTCTCTTCCTGTTCTTCTTTTAACCAGAACTGGTCTCTTTCTTTTGAATTTATTTCTTGAACTGTAACAAATATATTTTATCAGTATTATATGAATTTATTTCCATTGAATGATGGAGGCCTATGTACAGCAGTCAACGTGCTACGGCTGAAATTATGCTAATTATTAACCATTAAACTTGGGTAACTAGTTACCAAGAATAAATAATAACCAAAGACGCACAGACAATTTATACATCGTCAGCTTCGGTACTTTGGTTCTTTTTTTTCTTTTTTTTTACGGACATACGTCACGAGCCTTTTACTATTAATAAAAGCCTCGTGATAAAGGCGAGCAGAGCTCCAACCTTGATTAATGGTTTAAAAACTACAAACTAAGCAGCCTGAGTAAGACGGTGCCCCCTGTGGGGCTTGGACCTCGGCTCAAGGCGGTTGCTGGCGATGAGATTGAAGGATTGATGCTTTTGTTAGATTTAGTTTTATGCATTGTCATTCTGTCAAGTACAATTTTACGTGAAGAATAATATTCAATATTTCTGACAAAACTGTACTGTATCAGTTCGTTTACGTCCTCTTCTGAACATGGGCCTCCACTTGACCACTCCACTGACCTTGGCAAGGCAAGGCAAACCACCCTGGTTGAGGGATATTCAACACGCTTATCAGGCTTGGTGATCGCAGTATGATGGTAAGGCTCGTTGTGCTGTAGTTGCTGTTGCTATTTTTGAAAACAATATTATAAGTTAAATATTGTTACAGCAGTAGTAATTGCATTAATAGAAAAAAAAGGATCGTTTGCTGCCTAACAAAAAAAAAATGCTATTTATAATAATCAGTGCAGCCAACAAAAGAGGACTGAATCCAAGGAATCTACTTTAATTATTTTTGTGTGGAATAATAAAATTAATAATTTCACACAAATCTCTGATCTAACTAAATTAGTATACATAGCACTAATAAGAAAGAAAGAAAGATAAATATTCAATAACAATGCACTGATTTGCGAAAAAAAAAACATGATATAATTAATTAATAGACAGAATCTATTTTGTGCACCATAAATAGGTACCAACTCTAGCTTCATGCTACATCCACACATTGATGTATGAATATAGCGCTGGTATTCTAATTGGTCCCATTGACTTAATATTTATAACATTAATCATCATGCACAGTTACACAGCATTACGATTGTATTATCTTTCGATTAGCGGTTAAACCGAATGATTACGACACAATGAATCAAGTTACCAAACCACGATAACGCATTAAGCCCCTATAAACTGTATAAATCAACTTTATTAATGTATCTAACGTATTAATCAAACAATCGAAATTAAGAATCTTCAATCCATTTTATAGCTTTATCATTTAGTTACGAAGTTCCGATATTGGATCATCATCATCATCATTAGCCCGTATAACGTCCACTGCTGAACATGGGCCTCTTACCGGGGGAAGGTTTTTGCCATAGTCACCACGCTTGGCAGGCGGGCTGGTGACCGCAGTATTATGTTGTACAACACAAGGAAACGCTGCTGCCCGTTCCTTGATATACGATTATTATAGATGATGTTATAACAATCGGGACCAACGGCTTAGCGTGCGTTCCGAGGCACGGAGGGTAGTCTCTTAACCAACCAGACCCGGAAAAAATCTCAGAATTTACACAAAGATTTCATGTCCGGTGTGGGGATCGAACGCACGACCTCAAGAGATTCAAGGCAAGCCAAATACCGTTACGCTTCGGAGGTTGTCGATATTGGATAGTTTTATGAAATAGATTATATCTAGACCACAGAAGCATAACGACGGATGTACTATTTATCTTCAGAAGCATTTGATCTTAAGTGCCAGTTTACGATAAAGGAAAGAAAGAAAGAAAGAAAGAAAAAACATTTAATGAACACACAAAATGAAAACAAAATAGTAAATTACAGTCATTAAAAAAAATAAAATAAGTACATAGATAAGGACAACACTTGAAGCTCGGACGCCAAACATATAAAACACAAACATGGATAAAGAGAGAGAAAAAATACAATAATACATACACATTAAACATTAACAACAGTAGGCAGCGAGGTGCGGGGCGGGGGCGCGAACGAGACTCATTATAACATCATATCAGAACGCAGACCGCTCGCGCGCCGGCCGTAGGTTCGTAAAGGCACATACGATGAATATTTCTGACGTATAATGGGCACATCCGACCTCATGCTTCTGAACTCTAGATATGTATTCAGCACTTGGGTACCTATTTACATATACAGATATTTGACATTATATCATAATATAAAATATAAGAAGAGGGCGTTCCTCTGTGGTACTTGGACCTCGGCTCAGGACGGTCGCAGGCGGGGAGATTGGGGGATTATGGCATATAGTTTTTTAGGAAGGTCTTTTGTGGCTGTACTTTATAGTTCGATGGCCTCTCGGACTTCGGATCTACGAGGATATCGGAAGGTATAAAATACATAACATTAATTAAATAAATGTAACAAAAACATTTTATTTAATCTGGGTGTTCTAGGCAACTGTCTGTCTATGGGTATAATAATATGGTCTAAACCTCTATTGGTTTAACCAACATTCCCCATACTGTATATGGTAAAATATTGGTATTAGTTCTCTGGATTATAGACTACAGAGAACTACTACCTATATGTAGCCTATAGGCAGTTCTTTTGGGACAAACTGTGTTAGTTTCCCGGATGAACATATTATGCTGTTCGCCATAAGGCGTTTGCTACTTCACCATGCATAGAGGCGAGCAGAGCTCTAGCCTTAGGCCTAATGCCTAGGGCATTGAATCCATTTCTCTTTACAAACACATTATTCACAGGCACAAAGCACTCCCAGACTCAGAACTATTATTCGTGGTGCACACAAACAATTAGTGACGTAACTATTTACTTCACTAATTGCTTTTTCTGCGCCCTGTGCGAGATTCTATACCCTTTTTAGAGATATTATAGGCAGTCCCGTAAACAGCCTTTCTGTGTCTCACTCACTAAAACTCTTATTTTTTATGAGTAATTAGGAGCAAACCGAATAAACAATAGACCTGCTTGGTCTAGCCATTCTTGCATCCCCAGAGTCTACACCCTGAGCCTGGGCACCGGTGGCACCGCCCTATTTACGGCACTGCCAACAATTATCCCGGGTGGGAGTCTAACCCAGAACACCATGTCTCTGAAGCTACTACCGTAACAACTGAGCCACCACACCGGTGCAGACAATAAAAAAAAAGTGGTGATAAAGAAAAATACCTACCGCGTTTCAAACTACTCTTCTTCTTTCTTATTTCATCAGCTGCTTGAAAGGGCATGTTTGCACACCACTTGCCCTTTAAATAGCCGGGCATAATCACAATACGAAAAAGACTATTTTTAAGTAAATAATCTTTCGATTTCTTTAACACAACTTTCCTCACTCATTAACTGCACATAACACTGCTAACTGTTTATATTTACGTTTAGCACTGAATGGTAAACATTTCCTTTGTGCACTGTTGGGCGTATTACGAACTTATAATTCGTAAACAATACTATAGTTACTTAAGAATTCATTTTATAAAACGTTTTTTTCTGATTATAGAAAATCATTGGTTTTCTAACTAATTAAAATGATAAAAGCTAATATAGCGTGTCAAATTCAGGGTAAAAAAGAACATGAAAAAACTAATATTTTTTGTTAGGAATGCGATACGAAATATCGCACTTACGAATCGGATTTTTTCGGTTTAGTTTTTATTTAAAAAAAATACGCGTACTCATGTGTATGCGTGTTAAACTTGGCAAATTCAAATAATATAGTGACCGTCAAAATGAGATGAGTTTAGCAGACAAAACGACACAATGAGACAATTGACGTGGTCGGAAATTAAATAATGACTATCCAGCATGTAGTGTGGTTTTACTACGCTAGAGGTGGCGCCTAATTTTATCTGCTAATGACTTACCACTGACTGCAAGATGTGTTTACACAAAATAAAAAATAAACTAAATTGATTATTTTCAACTATTGGAAGAACTCTTCTTAAGCATAATGTAGGTTGTTCTCCTATATAAACATTAAAGCTTGACAAATTAGTTATATATTAAAAACGAGCGTCCACGCGTGGTTTCACCAGCATAACTCCGTTCCCGTTGGATCTCCATAAGTTCCTCGATAAATGAGGTATCCAACACTGAAATATTTTATCAAATTGGACCTACTGGTCCAATTTGATAAAATATTCCTGAGACATGACCTGCGTCCTTTTTCATTTATTTATTATAAAGTCAATCATTAAAGTGATAGGTATACAGAATAGTCATATGTATGATGAGTTTCTTGGATTTTGTTTAATATCGTTAATACCATTATCGCCATCAAGTTTCATATTCAATAGATTATCAAGTTATGAATATATTATGATATAAGGTAATAGCTAAACTAAAAACAAACGCCCAAGTGCAAAATCGCGCACAAATGGTTCCGAACAATATTCAAGTGCCTGTCGCCGCTATGGACATCAAGAAAAAAAGTAAAAAAAAAAACATATTTTGTATTGTATGGGAGCCCCTCTTCAATATTTATTTTATTTTAAGTACTAGTTGTTATAGCGGCAATAGAAATACATCAAAAATTTCATCTGTCTAGCTATCGCGGTTTTTCAGATTCAGCCTGGTGAGACAGACAGACAGCAAAATCTTTGTAATCTTAGTAAAAAAACGGCTACCTAAAGTCAATGGAATAGTGACTATGAGTAGCAGTTTTAATTGTTTTAATTGGACCCTTTTGTGCTATAAAAAGTAGCATAATGTCCTTTCTCAGGTTCTACACTATCTGTGTATCTGTGTTAGTAAGGATACACACATACATAACACATGTTTTATAATATACAACTTGTAACCAATAACTCAAGTGTAGATTAGGTTTTATACTGAGGACAAAAGGTAGACAAATAACAACACTAAAATATGGTAGTTTAACAGCTAGGACAATTACCATACGTATCTCAAGTTCATAAATTATGAGCACTGTATCTTATTCAGATAAACAAAATGCAATATTTATTTTTTACACAATTAAGTAGGTACTTTGTTTTATCTGGTGCAATAACTTGCTTTCCGGTTAGACGCGATTTAAATGGATCTCATGAATCACAATGATTAAAACAAATAACCGTTTAAATAAAAAGTGGAATTTTATATAAAAACTTTCAACCACCTGCAGATGCACCCTTTTTTTTCTGATGCACATTATATAGTTAGCCACGAGGCTTCTGCGAATTCACCGGGCATAAGGGCGAGCAGAGCTTCAGCCTATATAAATGATTTAAAAACTACAAGCTAATATCTAATACCTGCGGAAGAAAGCGCCCACTTAGGACTTGGAACTCGGCTCAAGGCAGTTGCTAGCGGGCAGATTAAAGAGTGATGACTTTAGATTTTTAGGAGAATTTTATGCAACTGTCGCTATACGCGGGCCTCTCGGACTTCGGGTCTATGAGAGTGCATTAGATTTTAGCACACGGGAACGATACTCACGTACGTTGGTATTAGCAACATCTTAAAGATCATGGTGTATTACTATTCCTGACTGATTTATCTCTTTATCTGGAACTATACGAATCATTCTTGTATAATAGAGTGACAAACATACATTTACACATCCAAAATTTTGCATTTATATAATAATATTTATATAGAAAATCAAAGACTTACCTGGATTAACCTTTTGGTAGGTAGTGCCCACTGGTCCACTAGGCGGCATCTCCTCCGGCCGACTGGTTTTAAAATTGAAGGCTGAACCAGCTTTATCCAACTTGTCTTGAATCATCTTCTCATCTAAATCATCTTCAGTTCTTGCATGCATTTGAAGGTGAAAGCCAGTAAAGAAGTTTGCCACATGTTTAATGTGGTTTGCGCAGGTTCCCTTGCGTACGGTAGGAGCGCCTTCTCCCTGCAAACAAGATTTAACTTAATATTTTCTTTCCATAGCATACCCTTATTGCAAATTTAAGAAAGCTTCAAAGGAATTGCAGTGGTTTGTCAGTTTTTGGTAATTTTATATTTTCTTAGTTTCAGCGCACTGATTTTGCCATTAAATAAATATGGATACTTTTTTTTTTCTTGTTTTGAGTAATCACTTGCATTCTTTGTTTGCTCCCGTCATATTAAAGCTATAGCCTAATGTACTGTGATGAATTTTGGTAAAAATTTTAGCAGAATACCAAATACATATGTGACATATTTGGTATTCTGCTAAAATTTTTCTCCCAAAGAAATCTCAAAAGAGTCACAGGAATGGCGATTTTAATTAAATTGGAGGAATTGAGCTGGGTTTTCGACCAGTAGAATTATGTACATGAGGTAAATCATTCTTGTGGCAGCTCGAAAACGCTGCCACTAGTATTATGTTTTTCTTTTAAATATACAAAGTAATTTTGTACAGATGATGATACAATATTTCAACCATTTGGGTACCATGACAATATAATAATAATTATATACCTATGTTGTGATTTAAGCCACTTAATTATCATCAAATACATTATTTTTCCTCATTGTTTCATAATGTGTTTATTTATAGTATGCGTATTTCTAATAAGTATTTAAATATTTAAGTACCTACCTAAAATACATAAAACAACTAACATATTGTGGGGTAAGTTATCAGTAAATAAAAAAGTCTGCTTTTCAATTTCTGTTTAACTTTTCGTACCGAACTATAAGGCACTAACTAAGGATTTTGTGGGTTCAGTAAAAAATGCCAGTTGTCATTTAATAAAAAACTTTCTTTCTAGCTAGCTTATGCTAGGAATATTCGATATACATCGATGTTTACAATGCAATACATCGAATCGATCCGATGTTTTAAAATTATTTTGATATACTCGATGTATCGATGTTTTTTCAGTTTAAGCATCGAATCGATTATAACCCATCAATTTCATAAAAAACTCAAGTTTGACCACTAAAATTTTACCTAACACCTTTTTTCGTATTTGATTATGTAAAAAAGAAAAGTTTATAATTCAATAGTGGACTGACAATATAATGCCGACGCGGCCGACGTGCACCTACTAAAAATATGTTGGCAGCTCTACGCACTTATTAAATTTTAATATTTTTTGTTATAGCTGCAACAAAAATACATCATTTGTAAAAAAATCAACTGTCAAGATATCGCGGTTCTTGCGATACAACCTGACAGACAAATGGACAGCGAAATCTTGGTAATAGGGTTCCGTTTTTACCCTTTGGGTATGGAACCCTTAAAAAGTACTCGATGCGTACAAAATATCGATGTTTTCACCCGATACATCGAAAGACATCGATGTACAGTTCCAATTTATCGAATCGAACAAAACATCGATGTTTTTTCAAAGTGGACACCCCTAGCTTATGCAGGACGAAAATAGTGTAATAAAAACCCTTGTTTATTTTATTATGCAAGATTGATCAGTTTTGGTCAGTTGTCATTTTGGTCAATAATGAACCAAAAATGTTCAATTTTTGGTTCATTAATAATGTGAGGAAAGCATCCAACCAACAAAACATAGTAATTAATTTTAATATTATGAGTAATCATACACTTAAAATATCTTATGAAGAGTAATAGAAATTTCAACCTTATCTCCAAGCAACTAACAATATATTTTAATAATACCAAAACAATGGCAAGAAAATAATGTTATCTTTCTCATGCCCATCTAATCTACTTACTTGCCAGTTGATAAGCACATATTTAGATATGCTTCCACTTGGTACATCCACTTTGAGGAAGGCATATTGTATTTTACCACTGTTGAATTCATCAATTAGTTCTGTGAGGCCTCCATCACCTTTGCTGATAAACTTCAAGTCATTTGTTAGCCCATCATATCCAAACAAGGCCCTAGAATTTGAAATAGGAAATCAATTAAACAATATTGTTACAGAATATTTTTTATTTTAACACAGGACAATAGTAATAGTTATAAATATACATTATTATAATACATTTATATATATGGATAAAAATGATTAGCTTTTATATGGAGCATATATCCACAATAACAGGCTTTTGTTGCTTACTCAAACTCAAGCAACCTGCATAAGAGAGCAATCATTGTGAGCCATGTTCTAAGTTTTAGTTTAGGGTGGTCATTGGGGGGAGTTGATTGTGGAATAATGATGACAATTTTTAGAGGAGTTTTGTCACTCCACTTCACAGCAGACCTCTCAGACTAAGGGTCTACCAAGAGCATCAAAAGGTTCATTGCAGCTGACAGTGTCCTGCAGCTCCAATTGAATCAAAATTCTAAGTGACTTCACAGTAGAAAGTAGCATTGTAATAATTTATAGGCTATGTGTTCCACAACTGGTGTAAAGCAGTTGAAACTTCTGGATTAATAAAAAGGTAGTACTTTGCTTTAAAATTGTGCAGTGATTGAGACCACCACCAGAGATCTACTATAAATTATGTGTACAAATTGTAAATGTTTAAAAACATTGATGTGTTCCAGTTCTAGATTATAAGCTATGTGTATGTGTTATTTGATCTTAAAACACTGTTTTGCATGATTGAACATTAAGTTAAATCTCTTGAGACATACAGACATTGAATAACTGAATGTCTCAAGTGACATAGAAACATCAACATTAATAGAATTATAAGAAGATGTTTAATTAAAGTACAAAGTAAACAACTATATAAGTTACAAATTATATACTTATTTAACATAAAAAAAGATAAATGTTGTATTACAAGTATAAACATGTAATGTGATTTAAATTCTATTTCAAACAAATAAAGAATATTTTAGAGTAGCTCTCATATTCTTAAAGGAATAAATTACCGAGTTGCTAGAAATATTGCAGTATGTTCATAAAATACATAAATAATGCTGACCGTATTTCTTAATAAAACTTGATGACTTATGAAACATTATGTACTAATATTATACGAACATATAGATTGTATTTACTGCACATATTTGTGTTTATAAAATATGTACCTACATAAATGAAACTTATATTTCAGATTAAATTAAAAACTTTACTGATAACATCATAAACAATGCAAAGATAGGGCTAGTGTTGCATTCAAGATCAGTGAGTCATACCTATGTTTTGCTACGGTTTAATGCTAATTATACTAGGGTTATCAGTTTCATATGCTATAGGTAGCATTATCACTACACGCTTATCACAAACTGTAATTACGACATTTGTGAAATGAGTGCACTTGAAAGGCGATTACTGCATGTTAATTGAAAAAATCAGAGCAACAACCAAATAAACAAGTTTTTCGGGCGATATTTGCACAATTTTATTAGCGCAATTGCATTACGACCGCTTATGGCAAACGGAATGCATGTCGTGTAAATGCATCGAGTTCTTATATCCGACACCATTGTTAACCCTTTTAAGGGACGCTAACAAAGTCATATTAATGAATTCAATTCATCACTTTAATCAACGATGACTATTTATTTAATTTCCTCTACAAGTAGGTCGGTAAAATGAAATTTTGGCTTACCAGTTGGTTTCTGATTTCTCGTCTAATACGTCCTTCCATTCGGCGATTAATGCCTGTTTGTATTTATCCAAATTTATAGACATTTTACATTATTTGTTGTATTACCTACACGAAATAATGAAGCCGAATTTTATGAAAAAAAGCAAAATAAAACGCCGATAGTCGCCTGACTCACAACACTTTCTGTCATCGACACCGACACCGACACAGATAAAAAATCGTAAAAAGGTTTTTGAACTTTGTGACAGCTTTAATGTTGCCAATGTTAAATTATTTAAATTGTAATTAATTTTAATAGTCTTCGCATTAATTCTGTAGATTAATTTTAATAAAATTTAACAGATTATTTTAATAAATATATCTGATAGTCGTATAGTAGTCGTTTAATACATTTTGTTCACTGACTGCTTTAGTTACATATTTAAGGACACATGAAGAACAGATACCTCTATAACTGAAATAAAACTTATTCTATGTTTTCTCTTGAAATTATATAATTACTTAGGTATTAACATTAATCATGGAAAAACATATGTTCACTTAATTTCAAATGTTTATTGTGTTCAGTGATAGGACGTCATTTTGCTCATGAATAATTTGCAGGCGTTTTTAAGATTACACAGTTATTACTACCTACTCAAACATTAACAATTATCACATAGTTTTATATAACTTTCCCACATAGTTAAGTACTTCAATTTTGTAGGAATTTCCCTTGCGCGCGCATTGTTTTTTCGAAACAAACCCTTAATACGACGTTTGTACTTAGGTAGCAAGAAACTTTCATTTATACCAACAAGGTAGTCACGAGTCAGCTCGCTTGCTGTTCAAACGCCGCGACACTTCACCATGGCTTATTATCGTCAAGTAAACAAATAAACAAAATTAAAATGTGGGTAGATGTGAGTAGGCGCGAAAAACAAAATTATATGTCGCAAACTAACGGAGCCTTCATACCTGGGTAAGTTGTTGTTTATAATTTAATAATAAGGTAGCTACTTAATTGATTTATTTATGTTCAAGAATTCTTGAATGTGTAGAGCTATTTGTGAGTAAGTCCATCGTTCTATATAATTGTCATTTAGTTGTTCTCTTATCAATAATTAATTAATGTTTTATTTTACATTTTAATAACAACTTTAAAGGTGGTGTAACAGCTGTTTCTCGAAATAGAAAACATTATAGTTTTCTTACTATTCTTTGATTGGATGAAGCAAATTATGCGTAAATAATATTAAAAAAAAACTTATTGTAATATTAAAAAACAATAACTTGGATCATAATGTCACCTGAACAAAAGATAAATGCAAGCTTTATTCCTTTTTGGCATACTTTTTGATGTTATTATTAGTTCATTAACAGCGTGGGAACGTTTAAAATCTTCATAAGTTTTTGTTTAGTAGTGGTAAATGGACATGTTTGAAATAACTAATTGAAGTCATTAGTTGTTTATAATAATAATTAATGTTTAATTTGTTTGTGTAGATACTTAGCCACAAAAGATTTTGTATTTCATTTTTATTCTGTATGTAAGTAGGTAGGTACTAGCCGCGCCTCAGGGTTTTAGTCGTAGCGTGATGTTCTATCGCCTACTTATGTAAACCTAGCTTATTTATTAAAAATAGTATTTCTCTGAGTTTCTTGTCCGATCTTCTCAGGGTTGCCATGTCCAGAACTGGTGTAAGTAAAAAAAGGACGCATCAAAAGAACATTTTTTTTAATATTTTAAATGTGTCTCTATATGAATAAAGAATATTTAACTTTGGCTTATAAACGATGCCATAGCCAAATATTAACAAGATCGGTAGGTACAGTAATATTTGCGTGAAAGAGTAGCAAAAAACCATACAAGCTATCCTATTTTTATAATATTACTAGCTGTTTTGGTAATCTGACATTTCCCGTGTTTTTTACCAATTGCAATATTTTCATAATTTAAACCTTATCCTGTTAATGAGAAAAGAGAATGAGCCAAATTGGTCATTCATTTTTATTTATATAAATGACTAGCGACCCGCCCTGGCTCCGCATGGGTACAATGCTGATGTATTATACATATAAACCTTCCTCTTGAATCCCTCTATCTATTAAAAAAAACCGCATCAAAATCCGTTTCGTAGTTTTAAAGATTTAAGCACACATAGGGATAGAGGGACAGAGAAAGACTAGTTTTATACTATGTAGTGAAGATACTAGGATGATAATATTATAATCTAGATACCGACGTAGGTTAGATTTGCACCACGTAAAAAAAGTTACGGATGTAGGTATCTAATTACAAATACGTAGGCGTACCTAGGCGTTTTTGATCAGGAAGGGTAGGCAGAGCAAAATGGAAATGTTATGAACTAAGCCTAATTGTATACAATATCTGAGGTAGGTACCTACTGAATCAGAGAATGCAGTAGAGGGCAACTGCCCCCTTGCCTCACGTTAACTACCTACCTATACCGTACGGTCAAGGAATTGAACTATATCACCTAATACTATGCAACCCTATCTTAATACGTAACGATATGACTAGGTATGACTTTGATAAACATGTCTTCATTACCTACTGTAGGGTTTTTTTTTCGGACGACCATATGTATTTAGTAACAAGGCTTTTGTTACTTCACCGAGCATAAAGGCGAGCAGAGCCTAGATAAATGCAAATGGAATTAAAAACTACAAACTAAGCAACCTGCGCAAGCAAGGGGGCGTCCCCTGTGGGAATTGGACCTCGGCTCAGGGCGGTCGCTGACGGGGAGATTGAGGGATTATGGCTTTTAACTGTAGGATTATTGTAACGAATTTCCTATGTTATTGTTACTATTATTTAACCTACATTAACTTAATAAATTGACATATATTTTTGCAACGTTGAGTCGCTAAGACATTTTTATTAAAGTCATAGTAAATATTGTTACGTGATTAACCTCCTGTGCAGAAGTAGACAACTGCGTCGTTGGTCTTGGTCAAGGAAGTGAACTATGGCATCTTATAGGTACCACGCAACCCGATCTGTCCTTCGCATTCGTATCAAGTTGTCCTGCGGATCGACTACAACAGTCATTGTGATTTGGACCATCTACTGGCTCTGAATGCAACAGAACTTTGTAATAAGCATGGGTACGGTCGGCAACATCTCTCATTTTCCATTTCAATTCTTTATTGTTTTCGTGGTTATAATTATTAGATTTTAAAAATGTAAATACACAAGGTTCACATCAAAATATGATAGAGGAAGGTATTTTTTTAAGGAATTTTACAAAATCAAATCGGTCGTAACCATTATCGCTCACTACATGCGGGTCGTAATAGAATATCAGTGAAAAGACGAATGATAACTATTCAGTAGGTATATATCTATTTATTAAAGTAAGTTTCGAAGTAGTTATAAGTAGTTTTACCCGCGTAGCTCCGTTCCTGGGTTCTTCATTACTAGCTGCACCTCGCGGTTTTACCCGCTTTACTCTGCTCCAGTGGGTCGGAGCGTGATTTTTTGTAGCCTATATATTAATCGAGCTTTTTAACTATCCGCGTGCAAACTTTCAGCCAAATCCATTCAGTAGTTTTTGTATGAAAGAGTAATAAACATACATACATTCACACATACAACTTTCGCATTAATATTAGTGTTACTCCATAGATTATAATGCGTGCTAATGGCGAAAGAGTTTTTAAAATCGGTCCAGTATTTCGGGGCGAATTCAATGAAATCAAATTTTCCTCTTTTATCATAGGTATTTGTTGATATATATTTTATAGTGAAACTCTGTACCTAAGTATAATGGGGTGGGTTACTGGTTACCTACGTCTGCCCAAACTTAAAATTATTTAAGCAATACCTAGAAAAAAATCAACAATCTTTAAAATTAATAGCATAGATACTTTTATTATTATGTTATTTGTAAAGAATATTTGTTATATAACATATTCACTAACATATCTTGTCATCTGCAGCTCGGCACCTACTCTTGTAGTACTAGATGACATCGACAGGTAAAAGGCTAATTGTGGTAAGCGTAGTGTATATTGAATTTCATATTTTATGTAATCCATATAAAGTACATAATTCAATGTCGCTCATGATGTCGCTTAGTTCAATTATCCTTTAACACCTCGACATGTTCAATCATCGCGGCATCGGTATAACAACGAAACCTCTTCAATAATCTTATACAAGCAAATGACAAATAATAAATTTATGGGTTTACATAAAACTTGTTCCCTTTAGCAAAGAATAACAAACAATAATTTATCCTTCAGCGTAATGTAAAGTCTGTTGCGTGCCCAGAATGCCTATTTATAAAAATATTCATAAATGACTATATAACTTTTCATTTCGTTCACGAGAATGTAGGAATTGTTTGCGAAACTTAAATAATTGGGAATATTAAAAATGTTTTAATTTACTTCCAAAAATATGTGACAAATAGGTAGGTTTTAAATATTGATCGTAAAGGAACGTTCCGTTTGGCCAGGAAGGTTTACCTATTATATTTTATATGGTGGTGATGGCATTTGACATTGTATTGGCACCTAGGTACTAAGGTTGGAACAACACTTTTTTACCTCTATGAGGTAATCCATTATCCAGTACGTAAAGCTGGGCTAAGTGGGACTCCCCTCTCCTTGGCAATGGTATGCTCAGTGGCATAGCTAGGTGGGCAAGGGCCCCGGTGCATAGCTTCTATAGCTAGCGAGTTGGCTGACCCGCTCTTTTCAAAGCTTATGTTAGAGGCCCCCCTGAGGCCCTGGTGGACTGCACCACCTGGCCCTACGATAGCTACGCCAGTGGGTATGCTACTCATACCATGTGGGGAGGGTCGGACCACATAAACCTCTCAAGTGCTCCACCAAACATTTGTGATGGGGCACGGTAATTTTATCTGTTGGGGTCACTCAGATCTACATCAGCAGGACTTACCTAGACTCCAAAGCTTTTTTTTTTTTTTTTCTTACAATGACAACTCCCGCACTAGGGAAATAAATCCCTGTGTCGCGGGGGACTTTACAAACATTCAATTCACGGACACATTGAACATCCAGACTCAGAACAACTATTTGTGGTTCACACAAATAATTGTCCCGAGTGGGAATCGAACCTAGAACACCAGGTCTCAGAGGCATCTATCGTAACCACTGAGCCACTGGTGCAGTCTATTTATGAAATTTATTTATTTATACGACAAACACTAACATGACATTTTCCCAATGCGTTAGACTTAACATTCAGTATTTAGGTACTCATTCATAACACACTAACTTTTTGACATAAACAAAGTTGTGATCAATATGAACTCATTCAGAATTCAGATGAACTAGTGAAATAATAATAATAGAAATAAACTGCTCTTCCCGCGCGTGGTTTCAGCTTCGTAGTTTCCATTCCCGTGGGAACTTCATAAATAAATATAGCCCTGTCATCCGGGAATAGTGTAGTTTCCCATCGGTGAAAGAATTTTTCAAATCGCTCAAGTTGTTTCGGAACCTCAATATAAACAACAAAATCTTTACTCATTATAATATTAATATAGGAAGTATAAATGTTTGCTGCTTATTATCCTTATGAATTGTGTTTTCTTTCTTTTACATAAACTGGCAATCATTGTTATAAGACAATAACCTACATTGCATAACGCAGCAATAAGTAAGTAGATAGGTAAACAAGACACGGTCTACCTACACCATTACACCAATATGGTTGTCGGCTATTTATTCAATCTTCAAACATGAATAAAATACATAACAAAAAGTAACTAATTAAAAATAAAACTAACTTATAAAATACTACTATTCTAAATCTATTCTACTTGGCAAGGTTCCCAGAATGCTGGCAGCATTACCCCGTTGAATGGCAATGCTTACCTGCTGTGCTAAGTAGAAACCAGCACTCTGAGAACGTGCCGCACTTAAGAGGGCCGCTGCGAGGTATTTATAAATTGATTTGGCTCCCGGCTCCCTTTGTCGGCTTAGAATCGACCATCCCTATTACAGGTATTTTTAAATAGTCAAAACATAATTTGGCTTATCAATTTGTTATGTTAAATTAATTAAGTTTAGTTGATTTTCTTTTTACTATGTGTTGTTAAAAAAAATCAATTTTAATTTATTTATTCAAGAAATAATTTACAATTATTATTGTATATGAATATGACTTAAAGACTAAAATATAAAATTAAGAAAAAGGATAAAATACTACAACGAACTTAAACCCTTATTTGCTCGATGTCAAAAAAGGTAGTATAGATATTAATTATTTAGTTATAACGAATAAAATCATATATACAACTGAAAGTAGCTTGGATTATTGCTGCTTGTTATAATAAGTACCTAGCTTATCTATATAGGTTTAGCCTAAAGCTGTTAGATATAAAAATTACAGTATAAGTATTTCAATTATTTTTATATCTATGATCGGATCCAATACGCCCCAACAGAGAAGATCCGGCGAAGCAAAGTCAGTGGGGTATTCTACTGCCGCTTTTAGCGCGGCCTCATCGAGACATTTATAAAGTAACATATATATATGCCCCACCAATCGCCTGATATGCATGACGAAAATACTTGCATTACCTAATATAAATACATAATGAAATATAATCAAGGTCATAAAAAGTATGCTAATTACTTTATATATCTACTGTATATAATTAACGTTATAGTAGCCTATTTAAACATAAAGCAGGTATAGTCATTCTAGTCACGCACCGCAGTAACTAGGGCTCTTAGTTATAACTTATAAACTTTCGAATCTCATCATTTATGGCTAAGCTACGATGACAATGAACGATTATAGGCACGAAGACCAAATGGAGAAGATATTTATCTGCGCAAGATATGTTACATAAATACCTACATAGTTCAGGAGTGTGAGCCCTTATCTATTGTTTTGTCCCAGGGGAAATGCATTTACGCATTCTCACCGCCGCCGCCGCGACGCCGCGCCGCTGCGCAGCGTTACCCCTCTGACGGTGGGATATGTGCAACTCGCCACTAAAACGCCGAGAACATGAAAATATTTAAAACGTGTAAATTACTATAAATGATTATATACCTAAAATATTTTAATTTGATGTATTCATTAAATTATGCATAATTATTTAATTAATCTTATATCGCCAATTTGCCAAATATTTAATAATTTTAGTTGTAAGTAATATCAACTTTCGCTAACGCTTCATCCCTATTCTCCATATATTTCTATAAAACCCAATTAAGTAACTGTATCTTTTAGTGTTTTTTTTTTAATTCAGTGAGATCGCATTTGGAACCGATTGGAAAAGTTATGGTTGTGTACTGACAACAATAGCCAGCATACGCCAGAAGTTGGCATTTCGGACACCTAAGTCAAGCTTAGCCGATCGCTTCATCGTTGACTGCGCCTAAAAAGAAACACATGGACGGTATCGAAGCTTATCAAATCTAATTTTATAAAAATGTAATAAGTACGTAATCTAAAATGTCCAAAATGTCTATAATTCCATATGAATAGCCAGGCCCGGATTTAGAAGTGCGGAGGCCCCGGGTCAACTAAGGAGAAGAGGCCCCTGGCCACAAATTAGATTCCCTTTAAATGTATAGAAAATTTGAAGTATGTAGGTACGTACTTTTCTAGAAGTATGTAGGTCTAATTTATGTGAACAAATACAGATGAATAATCCTTATTACAATTAAGAACTTGGACGTTAATCATGATTTTACAAAGTACTGTATGTAAAGGTACAAGACCGAAAACATTAATAAAAGAAAAGTTATTGAGTTTACTTGTCAGAATTTTAATCTCTATTGTGGGGGCCCCTCTATTGTGGAGGCCCCGGGGCAGTTGCCCTGGTTGCCCTACCTTAAATCTGGCCTTGTGAATAGCACGGTTTTAACCTTACGTACCTCTGATTTAATATTTAACAGTGTCTATAGAACAAATCGTGACTCTATTTTAAGTTCGTTATTCCCAGTAATTATTTATAATTAGTCTCATAACGACATAATTGACGGACGTTGATTGTTCATTAACTCATCGTTTTTAGTGCTAAGACTGCTAGCTGCAACGTTGTACAAATGCACTCTATAAACTGACGTGACAGACTTATTAATAGTTTGCAGTGGGTGTAACCTTGCAAATAATAAGTAGGTACATAGGTAGGTATACAAAATAACACACACTTTACTAAGAAAAATATCTTTCTGTGATTTTTTTCTGGACGGACATTATTAGTTAGCTGGGAGACTTTTGCTACTTCGCTGGGCATAAAGGCGAGCAGAGCTACATCCTAAATAAATGGTTTAAAAACTACAAAATAAGCAACCTGCGACAGAGGGCGTCCCCTGTGAGACTTGGACCCAGGCTCAGTGCGGTCGCTGGCAGGGGGTTTGAGTGACTATGAATCACTCAAACCCCCTGCCAGCCATGTTTTATTTATGTTTCTGTGGACAATTTTTCCTTCTCAGATAAAAATTATCAAAGGAATAAAATCTAACAAATTGAATTAAAACATCAGTTCAATTACGTTTTTACTTAGTTACTTTTTTATAGGTGTTCTTATTAACCATACCTTAGGTACCTCTGCTGAACGACAACAGGCTAATAGGCCTCCCCCATCGATTTGCAGCGGGAACGGTTATTACTTATTAGCGACCTGCATCCACTGAGTCCCTGCGACCTTTATGAGGTCCTCAGTTCATTGTGCAGGCGGTCATTAAGTGCCAAAGTACTTGTAAGTAAAGTACTTACGAGTATTTAGGTATAACCAAAACGGCTAATTAAGGCTTATTAATCGTATTTTTTAAGTTAACTTTGTGTATAAACGTTCTCATTGCGGCCGACAATCATAACAGCCAACAAAAACTAGTAGGTATCTATTAATTTGTTAGATTTTATGTTGGATATTTCGGAATTGTGCTTAGGTATTTCACTTCTTCTTCACCAGCCTGATTATGTCCATTGCTAAAAATAGGCCTTCTTTTTTGGCAAGCCAGGATCATGGAGGGATATTGCCATAATCACCACGCTTGGCAGGCCGATTGGTGATAACAGTAAGATGGTAACTAATGTTGAGCTGATAGATACTTCTGCACATCCAAAGTCGCCTCCTACGACACCTATAGGAAGACAAAGGGTGGTCTATTCTAAGCCGGAACACGACACCTTAAGTATTGAACATTACCTGATTCAAATAATGGGTTAATTTTACAATGTAAATACTGTATCTTGAAAAAAGTAGGTCATCATTTTTTATCATTTCAGCCGTAGGACGTCCACTGTTGGACATAGGCCTCCCTCATAGATCTCCAGTTGTTGCGGTTAGAAGCGGCCTGCATCCACCGTGATCCTGCGGCCTTAACCAGATCGTCCGTCCATCTAGTAGGTGGACGTCCTACGCTACGCTTGCAGATCCGCGGTCTCCATTCGAGAACTTTTCGGCCCCAACGGCCATCGGTTCTACCTGCTATATGGCCTGCCCATTGCCACTTCAACGAACTAATCCGTTGAGCTATGTCGGTAACCCGCGTTCTTCTACGTATCTCCTCATTTCTGATTCGATCTCGTAGAGAAACCCGAGCATAGCTCTTTGAGCGAATCTGAGCCTGTTCATAAGGCCTATAGTGAAGCAAAATAAGTAGGTACAAAAAGCTTATTCTTTCAATCTAACAGATTTAATATGGTGATGAACTAAACGACAAACAACCTAGGCCGGTTGTAAGACTCCCTAGAGAAAGTCTGAAAAGTATTTCCGTCACGCCGCGTTTGCCAATGCAATATACATGAGCTGACTGGATCATGTTAATGTAGATTCTTTCAAACAAGACGTAAGAAAAACAAGATCATTTGTCTAATACCTACTTATCTATGTACACACATTTTTACTGTAGTTAGTAGTAGTTACAATCATCATCATCATCATCAGCCCGTACACCGTCTACTGCTGAACATGGGCCTCCTCTTGACGGAGGGTTTTTGCCATAGTCACCACGCTTGGCAGGCAGGTTGGTGACCGCATCATTATGTTGTAACCTTGTAACATACAAGGAAACGCTGTGCCCGTTCCCTGGTATACAATTGTTATAGATGATGTTATAACAATCGGGACCAACGACTTAACGTACTTTCCGAGGCACGGAGGGCAGTCCCTCAGGCAACTAGACCCGGAAAGTAATCTTGGAATCTACACAAAGATTGCTTGTGGGAATCGAACTCACGACCACCGGGATTTTTAAAGCGAGCCAAATACCGCTACGCTACGGATGTTGTTAGTAGTTACAATACAGCAGAAAAAAGTGATTTTAGTCAACAAGTTAGAAATTCACCTTTATATTGAGATAACATTTTCCCAGACGTTTTTTTCATGAAAGAAGGACCCTAGTATGTACATTAACGCTAAGTGCCTGTAATTTACCTCTTAATAAATTTAAAATCGAGGTTAAGAATACCCTAATGAAAAAGGGTTATTACACAATCAATGACTATACGTGGGACACTCAGAAAGATTTGCGACACTAAAAAAAATTGTTCTACAGGTACATATATTTTTATTAAATCTTTTCAAAGTACTCTCCACCAGCCTCTATACAAAGATTCATGAGTCTGAACCAGTTTTAAAAACACTTTTTCCAGTCCGCCGTAGACACCTCGTTTACAGCCTGCTCGAACGCAGCCAGCGCATCTTCCGGCGACGAAAATTGTATCCCCTTGAGCTGATTTTTTATTTTTGGAAATAAAAAGAAGTCACACGGTGCTAGATCAGGGCTGTAAGGAGGGTGACCCAGGAGTTTGACTGGTGTGCTGTCTAGGAAGTCCCTCGTTTTGAGCGCGGTGTGTGCAGGCGCATTGTCGTGGTGGAGCAGTAGTCCGTGAAGCCCTGTGTTTGGTCGCTTGTTGCTCACAACAGAAAAAACTTCTGGTAAACATTTGGTAGTATACCATTCGGCGTTGATGCTTCTTTGATCTCGAAAGGGAATTGAGGCCAAGTGGCCAGTCAAATTAAAAAAGCTGGCGATCAAAATCTTCCCCCCGCTTCGAGATCGCTTCACTTTGGTAGGCGTTGGTTCATTTTGAAACACCCAAACTGTCGACTGGCGCTTGGTTTCTGGATCGTATTGATAAATCCAGGACTCATCACCTGTTACGATGTCGTAAACACGCCGAGACGAGCCTGCTTCAAATTTGTTCAGCATATCACGGCACCATTCCACCCGGGCCTGCTTCTGAGCGTCGGTGAGGTAGTGCGGCACCCAGCGCGATACTATCCTCCTCACGCGAAGATGCCCGTGTAGAATCTCGTGAACGCTTCCCGATCCAATCTTTAATATGTTTTGAATCTCCTGATATGTAATTCGCCTATTATCTTGGATTAAATTTTTCACTGCTAGCACGTTTTCTTCCGTAATAGCCGTCAAAGGGCGACCGCTTCTTTCTTCATCCCCCAAGGTTGGTCGACCGCGCCTAAATTCGTTATACCAACGATACACGGTTGCCTTGGAGGGGCTTTCATCCATAAATGCCATTTGAAGTCTATCGAACGATTTATCCGGTTTCAGGCGACACTTGAAATCGTAAAAAATCATAGCTCTAAAATGTTCCCGGCGCAGATCCATTTTTCAGTAAGACACGATACTTTGAATTGGCTCGCAAAAAATGTGGAGGGAAATTTTGAAAATGGAACACACATATTTTTACTTACAAGTAATCATATTTTCGAAAAAGATTCTAACCGGCCAGTCTCCCATATATAAAAACTATTTTTCGCAATACTTTCTGAGTGGCCTGGTATTAATGATAAAACTGCATGGTGCAAGCAGTAAAACAAAGTCATTCTCACAATAAGTACCTATCTGTTGTAATTTTATAAGTATGTATTTATAAAATGGTTAAATATTTTAATTTGTATAGACTCACTTGTATTGGAACATGCTATGCTGAGTTAAAGTTTAGATATTTTTTATTATTATTGACTCCACAAATGCTACTGTCAGTGAGTTCGTCATGCTCCCTTTGTTTGTCATTGCTTGCGGTGGCGATGTGAGTCGGGTCGCCTCCTTCCCTCTAATATGGCGAGGGAGGCGATGGCTGTGTGCTCATACGTCATACTCGTGAACGGGTGCTGCTTGCGGTGGCTGGTCGTCTTGCTGATGGATGTATTTGAGGTGGTTGTTTTGTGTCCTCTATGACGAGAGATTTACCTCGTGTAGTTTGTTCCTTAAAAATGTGCGTGGATGTTTCCTCCATTTTCATGTGAAAGAGGCTGTTTTTCTTTTGCTTGAGGAAATCCAGTAAATACTTCGCCTACACTAATGGAAATGTTTCAGGGCGTACATCAGCGCACATGGTATAATTGCAATGTAATCAATGAGATTTTGTTAACAAGCTTTTTTTAAAAAAAAGAAGACGAAAAAGAACAACCCCGGAGTTCCTTTCTTCCTTTCTTCTCCGGGTCGTCCACTTAGGTAGCTAGTGAAAGGTTGCAGGTTAGCTAGGGTAGGATTCTCGCCGGCGAGGACCGCGTTGCGCCCCTACCCCTGCCCTGTGATTGAGCGCCTGTAGTCGGTACTGGTGATCACATCCTCTTTGTATATCTACCTTTTTACTTCAGTGGCACCCTGGGTCGTGGTCCTAAACCCCATAAGGGTGCCCTCAGGTGTGTGCCACTTAGATATAATCTGACCACTTGCAATTTGGATGCGGTTTTAATTTCTTCTTATAATAATAATAATTGGTTAATTGCAATAAATATCACAGGACAGACGGACGGACTTTGCAGTCTGTAGATTTGTATGATTTGCTACTACTGTTAATAACTTAGTCGGATATCTTATGGAGTAAGAATTATTTGTTAGTTATAATTTTTTATTATTTATTATTTTATCTTCTTACATTGTAATTCTGACAAGTACAAGTGTATGTAAATACCTAAGTGCTGAATAAAATTCATTATTTCATTAAAAATCATAATAAATCTAATAAATATACCTATGATAGCTTTACGAACTTAAATCGCAATTTGCGAAGTGCCAAAAACAATTGAAATCAATTTGTTTTGTTTTTGTAGCTGACTCCCTCTCCATTTTTGACACTTATTATGTAGCTGGTAGTAACTTGCATGGTTTATTAGTAACCCTATCAACATCTCGACAAGTTATTCAAGATTTAAATCTACGTAGCATCTAAGTTTTGATAGATAGATACTTAGGAGTTTTTAAACAACCTCCAAGTATTTAGCGAGCAAAAGTTGAAAACTATAGTCATTAGCATACCAATTTGATAAGCCAACTATGGCGACAAGTTTGCTTATGTTCAAGAAGTTAAAAATAGTTTTTCTTGTTTACAGTTAGACACTAATTAATGTGGTAAATTATTTTAACAGAGATATTGACTTTCCTATTTTAGTAAACAGAGTAAA
Organism: Nycteola revayana; assembly: GCA_947037095.2. NCBI lineage: Eukaryota > Metazoa > Arthropoda > Insecta > Lepidoptera > Nolidae > Nycteola > Nycteola revayana. Next base: position 17,347,424 of record OX344847.2, on the reverse strand, counting down.
CATTTCAACTAACTGTGATTGTGTTCTTAATGTGTATGACTCTGTTTCCTTAGAACTCTATCATTCGACGTTGGTGCAGATTAAAATGCGTTTTTTTATTATTAATTCCCACAAAATACCTACTTCTTTAATTATTTCAAATCCAGTTTTGCAGAATTGAGTGGACGCCTCCAAACTAGAATGTGTACGAAACCCTACATACAAAATTACTATCATTTTTGATGCACGCACGACGCGTAGCCCTAAATTCCCGTTGGGAGGGATTTATCTAATCGTGTAAGTGCATAATACATCTTAAGCTTCCCACATTTATAAGATGTATTGTGCATTTTTGAATAATAATGACAAAAAGCACTTTATTCACATCAAAAATAGTGAAGTTACATCCCGTACTGAAGGAGTGGAAACTAAACATTTTTCATCCTAGTAAATACCTATCTGGTCGAAAAATTAGAATGATTCGCAAGATAAGTGTTATCTTGGTATGGGTTACGTTAAATTTCCTATGGGATACCTATCTAAGAACCTTAGTAAGTATATCTGCCTTTTACATAATAATATCTGGCTATGTTTACCATTATATGTTATGCTAAATTGAGAAGTATGAGTGGAGTAAAATTGATAGATAGAGTGAAAAACAGCATTATTGGGGAGTGATGTGGGTTGAAAGAAGACAACGATTTAGAAGGGAATGTTGCGATGGTTTGAACATGTAGGATGAAATAAGAGTTACGAAAGATGTAGTCGAATTAGTGTGAACGGAGACGCCGGAAGAAGGCGCCCCAGCTCCGGTTGGCTTGCTTATGCGTACCCGGCCACCGCCAACGGCGGATAGAAGGAGTATCCGGGGGGTTTTAGTGGTGTAGGGTCCGCTCCCCGTGGTATGAGTTAAGCATACGCCGCTATGGAGAGGGCGAGTCCGAAATATCCCACCGCCAACGCGCGAATACGCTGCAGTTGGGAATGCGTATGCATTTCCCCCCAGAAAACAAAATAAAAAAGCGCAAATAAGTGAACCAAACTGGCGACATATTAAAAAAGAGCCAAATCAAAAGAGGAGCATGCATGAAGAGTCATGCATGTCTTTTCATGCATGCTCCCGGTGAGCTAGGTAAGTGATACAAATAAGGCCTACCTAATTTCAAACATTCATATCTTGATAAATTATTCGAATTTGGTGATAAATAAAAGCAAGGCATTATTTTTTGGTTTATAAATTTTAATTATTTAAGAAACCATATTGTAATTTTTTATAACAAATCACTTAAAAAGAGGTAATTGTAGAACCTTAGTCTTAGGCCTTTTAAAAATATAGTGACTTAACAAAGCCTATGTACTTAAATTATAGGAATATTGTTATTAGAGTATTAAATACATAAAATATATATTTCTGAGCCTTTTATCAAGTGTTTCCATGAGATCTTTGAACAACTTTCTAAGTTATTTAACTAAATATTGTGCTTAAATTGCTATTCAGACTTGAAGTCGAATATTAACAACAAATAAAGAATAATTTAAAAAAAATCGTATCCATTCAAACAAATATTAGCAAATTAACATATTTTCCAAAAAATATTATTAAATATTGAAAAATGAAATATATTTTGATAGGCTTTAATTAAACAAGGTAGGTAACTAAATAAGGCCTTGGAACATATAAAGTCGCATAACTTGCTTAGGAACATTAATCAGTCTTACTGAAAATAAGTACTTAAAAAAAAATTAAATCGATTGAATTTAATTTATTTTAAAGCTAGCCCCGAGCTTTAAAATAAATTAAAATCAATCGATTTTCAAGGTAACTCTAAAATCACTTTTTCTGACAATTAGGACATACAATACACATAAAATATATCTAATACGGGGTACCACAAGGCAGTGTGCTTGGGCCCCTTTTGTTCATTCTCTACATAAATGATTTACCTAAAGTCACAAATTATCCATTAACTCTTTTTGCGGATGACAGTACGGTCACTATAAAGCTTGAAGATAAAAATACCTACGAAAGGGAAATAAACAACACCCTTAGATCCATAGTCGACTGGATGATATTAAATAATTTAAAAATTAATATAAAAAAAACCGTAATAATGCACTTTAGACAACGTACTGCATCATTTAATCTTTTGACTGCCAAAATTGACGAAGAAAAAATACTTCAAGTAGACACAACCAAGTTTTTAGGATTAGTAATTGATGAAAAGTTGACATGGAAGCAGCACATAGAGCAGTTATGTAAGAAAATAAGTAAAAGTGTTTATGCGTTACATGAATTAGCAAAAATAGTGAATGTTAATACTCTCTTGACAGCATATCATGGATTAGTAGCGTCGGCCCTTAGATATGGTATTATATTTTGGGGCAACTCTACAAATAAATTGATTATCTTCAGGGCACAGAAACGCTGCATTAGGGCGATGTTCTCTTTAAAATCGACCGATAGTTGCATGCCTTATTTTAAAGAATACAGTATTATGACTTTACCATCACTCTACATATACGAAGTAGCTGTATTTGTTAAATCAAATCTAAATCTATTTGACAAGGCGTCTGAAACTTCTCGTCACAACCAAAGAGATATCAGTAGACTGTGTTTATGTAGGGCAAAAACTACTCTAATGCATCAAAGTATTTTTTGTATGGGTCCAAAAATATATAATAAAGTACCTAAATATGTAAGAGAAATGAATACAGACATGTTCAAACTGAGATTAAGGAACCTGGTAATAGAAAAATGTTATTACAGCATACAAGATTTTCTGTTAGATAAATTATAGACACAGAATTCATTGACATTTCATTTATTTATCATTTTATTGTGTATATTTTATTCTTTTTTTGTAGATATTTCACTGTAATGTGTATATTTTGTTCATTTTATTATAATATTCGATTTGTTTTTTTTTTTTTTTTTTTTTTCCACTTTTAGCATGAATCTTATGTATGATTAATTTAATTTTTTTTTTTTTTTTTAAATTTTTAAAATGTATGCATGATTTTTGTTTTATCACAATTATTTTAATGTCTTAATTTAACATGTTTAATATTTGTAATTTTAAAATCCTACTTATATTTGCATACCTCCTCGAGGTTATAATACAGTGGACTTCTAATATATAATGCAACATCCTATGTAACCTGTTTTATGCAAATAAATACTGATTCTGATTCTGATTCTGATTCTAAATCACTTTTTGTCAAGCCGTCGCAGTCCTCTTAGTACCACTGATGATAGGTACTCCACGCATTGTCTCATATCTGCAATTCTATCCTGTTTACATGCAAGACAGTACCACGGTTTTCTATCTTCAGTCTTGCTTTCTTCGGACCACGTAACACGTTTTGGTCTTGGAGGAGACATACTAAGACGATCAATCTGTAAATCAACGTAATGAAAGAGTTAAATTCAGCAAAATTCCTATTAAGGCCTAGGGTCAGAAATAAGGCCTATTAAAAAAGTAGGCCTTATTTAGTCCATTATACTTTATAAATGTTAGAAGCAGTACTTAATTCGCATATTAAAAAAAAAAAAATTTAAAGTCATAGTTACCTTTTTGATAAGTTATACCGTGATCCGCATACATTACTTGGAACAAAACTTCAATGAATAACGTATTAAAATTCGATACAAATGACGACAAATTAATAACGCGCAATGAAAACGCGCATCCCCGACAAATGACTGGCCACTACATTCGCTGTGAGCACGGCCAGGTCTCACGCGCACTGTTTTCGGAGTCCTGGAGCTGTCGAATATGTTAGTGTAAAGTATTTCTGATGTAATTATATTTTAAACGACTTTTTCGCACTACAGGCCTTATTTGAGCATAGGCTTTATTTGTATCAAGTACCTTAGTATAAAAAGCAAAAGAGGTGTGCAAGGATCGAGACAGTTTGTTTCTGCCTATCCCTATGGGCAAAAGGCGTAAGACAATAATTATGTATATGTTATGCTAATATTTCACCGGCGTAACTCCCGATCCCGTAGGAACTTAAAAATTATATATATATATTCCTCGATAAATGGGCTATCGAATACTGAAAGAATTTTTCAAATCGGACTCAAAGTTCCTGATTTTGGCGCGATCAAGCAAACACACTCTTCAGCTTTTCATATTAGTACAGATCATAGGAATTCTAATACTACTTATAGAGTATATTTTTACATAGAGAATCTTAGAACATACCTACACGAGTTTCTATCTTTAAACCACTTACGATAACATTGCAAAGGAAGCACAACAATATAAAGGTATATACCAATTTATTGCGGGCAGTAACGTGCGAGCACACCGAGATAAATTATTTCGTAACTAACGCCGAGCCAGGACGAACTCAATTATTTATGGGTAAAAGAATACAGTCCTTCGTCGAGACGTCAATTAGTTTATTGCTAAAGAAAAGCAAACAAATTTGCTTGATAATAATAGTTAATCACGAGTATGGTGTACCTACATATTTGCGGACCTAATTATACCTCAAGATATGGCTATTTACTAAAACCCAGGCGCACGCCCAGTGTGGGATCGGCCTATCCTTACTATCCTTACTAATCCTTACTAATATTATAAATGTGAAAGTAAATCTGTCTGTCTGTCTGTTACGCAATCGCGCCTTAACTACTGAAGCGATTTATATGAAATTTGGTACAGATATAGTCTAGAGCCTGAGAAATTAAGAACTTAGGCTATATTTTATTATGAATTTCCCACGGGAACGGGAGTTACGCGGGTGAAACCGCGCGCGGGAAGCTAGTATTCTATATTTTATACTACTTTGGGGTTATTGTATGCAAATATTTCGGGACGTATGCGACTTGGATTAGACCACCCCATACCTTCCCATGGGTTCCGCAGCCGTAAGGGGCGACTAAGGGATATAAAGTTGATGAATGGGCTGCAGCATCTATCAAGTCATGTTTAGTTATCATCTTATTCCGATCACCAATCCGCCTGCTAGCCGTGGTGGTTATGGCAATGTTAACGGCTGTGGCTTGCAAGACCCCAAAGTGTCCTAAACTAATTAATCTCAATGATGCATACCCTCAAGCTTAAGTTCAATTGGTAAAATGAAAAAAAAATCGTATGCATACATGCAACATAATTATGGACTATTTGTCTAGTGTCTGTGTACTTTCCAAATAAAAATATTTTATTTATTGCTATCTCGAGTTTGACTTATAAACACGAACACTTGTAGCCGACGGGACGTTATCTCTTGGCGAAAGTAAAGTATCTATTAGAAGTCGATGACTGTATCGAATGCCAGATGCTTAATACAATTGTACCGCGATTCTTCACGGTGATAGCGAAAACTCGTTCAATTGTTCTCACGGACTTGCTCTTGAGATCGTTTGTTTAATAGTTTTAATTGTTAAATAGATAGCTGAGAGAAGGTTGTGGCGTATTTTGAACTTACGTCGTAAACTGAAGAACGTCAGTTGCAAGAAACTCAATCCCCCGCCAACGAAGCTGAAGAGTTTGTTATATAATTGACATTAATTGATAATCTCACGAACTACTGGTCCGATTTGAAAAATTCTTTCAGTATTAGATATCCCGTTTAGCGAAGGCATTATTGAAATCTGATGTTTCTATGGGAACGGGAGTTATGTGGGTCAAACCACGCGCGGAATGTTAGTGGTTAAATAAAATTGAATATTACGCAGAATTATCTTCACTAACGTAGCCACTACACATTATACTATCTTCTATTAAAGGGGATAACTTGAGAACGACTAGACGATTAGGTTAATGGCACGAATAGCTAGTTCGCAATGATAGGGCAAATGGAGTTCTTTCATTTTGATCTATGGTAGGGAATCTTGCTAATTTTGGCTTTCACGGAGAACTAAGGGAATAGTTGTATTGATAAGTCTCACTTTTAGTCTCGGAGATTAACTATCACCACTGCACACAGACCACTCTATCTGACCCTCCAGAGAAGAGTGCGCCTGCGAACGCGACACGTCCCCCTTCGCTCTCCCGACCCTTACATTGCAGAGAACCTTTCGATGGCCTAGTAGACCCGAAGTCCGAGAGGCCCGCGAATTGTAAAGTATAGTGACAGTTGCACAAAACATTTTCTCACTAGTGACCGCCTTGAGGCGAGGTCTAAGTCCCACAGGGGGCGCAAGGTTGCTTGGTTTGCAGATTTTAAACCATTTATTAAGGCTGGAGCTCTGTTCGCCTTTATGTCCGGTGAAGGAGCAAAAGCCTCGTGGCTAACTTCATAATTATGTCCGTCCGAAAAAAATAATTTATGAACGGGAACATCAGCTTGGTTTCCATGGGTCACGAAGGTAAAACCCCTTAGCCCTTTGGTTTTTCTTAAAGATTTTAAATCCGGCGCGGAAATCGCTCCCACGATAACCAAGTATTTAGGCAAAGCTAGATATCGCTAGACCACAAAAGTAAGCGTGTGAAAAAGTTATTACGGTTAGCGAAAAACAAATAATTGGGAAAATATAAAATAAGATTTAAATATAAAACTTTTCTTTTTTCTTAAGCTAGGTACGGAAAGGAAGTCAAACCTTACAGAGATATCTAACCTATCTATCATTCTAAAAACATTATGCTCCCCATTTCTTTTAAAGGGCTTTAACACAAATCCAAGTGATGCTTACTTGACTACTTGAACATAGGTAAGTGTTTGGCGGCTTACCTACTACGTGCCTAAGGACAATTTAGCTAAACCAGTGCTTCAACCTGCCGGGGTTATACACATTTAAATTTACCTTTGTTAGTAAAATTATGGTTGTTATTCTCATTGGCTAATTGAAGGTCTATTTTCGTAACCTAGTTTAGACTTAACTATCACCTAAAGTTAGGGTTACCTACCTACCATTATTGTTGAGCAAATAAATAAAAACTGAAAATAAGGGTAATAACGGTTTATTATAATATAAAAACCAATAGAAAACAACGACAAAAAAAAATTCACTCCAATCATGATAAATTAATCGAGAAACCAGTTCAATTACTGTTGAGAAGAACCACCGGGATGAGGTTCCTGTTGTCCCATATACCTATGGGACAAGTAACAATACGGGACGTGATACTTAAATACGGTGACTGTCCCGTATATATGGGACGTATGGCAACCCTACCTAAAGTCCAGTTTTTAGGTCATGTCCACTATTTGCATCACCAGTCTTACTTGATACATTCAAGCCACCGGGGGAGTAATTTCCTGGTAGCTATCAAGTCAGATCTTTAGTGAACTTTATGTACAGTCAACAAAAGAGATAGGTTTACACCATCAGTATCAAAGAATGTAAATAAATATGGTTATGTCATTACGGCAGCCGGTTATTCATTATGGGTGAAGAGTTCACTGCTAGCTGTATACAAATGTACATAATAGTAATCTCTCCTCATAAACGTGTACATATAAATTTAAAATGCATTTTACAATGTGTGTACCAATCTCTTTTGTTGACTGTACCCATTTAGGAACTGTAGATCAGGGTTGGCCAACCGGTCGGTCGCATCGACTTGTCGATTCCGGCAGCTATTACAGTCGATCAACTTATATACTAAAAAGTGATATTTTAAACCATCTAAGTCTACAAATACCTACGTGCCTCAGACGCAAGAAGTTAGTGTAATAATCTGAAAAAATTACGATTTATCATTTGGTATACCTAAGTCAATAAGAAATGTTATTCAACGTTATGTATGCCATATAGTCTCTCGCACACAGTGAACAGTCGATCTCAGGACTTATTGGATATGGTCAATCAAGGAAATTGCTAACGGTCAATTCTTTACTTATATTTTTATTGTATTCGTAGTTATGAGTTAGGTTTTTACAATCCACGGGAAATGTCAGTACGACGGAAGGGCAAAGTAGTCGTTCACGATCAGCTAGTCAAAGGACCATGTACTTTGCTTAGGGATCCCTTTTTATGACCACATTGCGGCAGTGAAAAACCGACAGCTAAACAAATCGGCCATCGCTGAGCATGTCGTTGATCCAGGCATTGGATAGCCAATTTACATCAACCACAAGTCCTCTCCACCGATCGTCACTATTACTCGAGAATAGTACGTGAAGCGGTTGAAATAAAAAAATATTCCAATTTCAACCGGGAAGATGGATACCGGTTATCAACGGCTTGGAACCCTGTAATCACCAAATTTCATCGTCGCGACACCAATATAGTTCCCACGGGTGCTGACGTTGTGAGTGTGGTGTGTCGAACTACCGACAGTTCCGTAGTTAGTAAAAATAAAAATTATTACGACCAAGTGGGGGTAGTTGAAGAAAACCGCCCTGTTCGAAGACGCCGTTGCTGACACTCATCAGTCTATCCGTGACCACGACTGGTGTAACCCATGTCGAAACGTCGGATTATAAAAAAGGTAATTATTTGCCTTAAAATTGTACCGCAATTGAGACCCGCGTCTACTAAAAATTATGTGTACAAATCGCGAAAGTTTAAAAACATTTATCTACTAGTAATCTTAAAAAAATAATAAGATCATAATGAAGGGATCATCACAGAAATGGGAGCTAGATGGTTCCTCATAAACAGCATATTTTCATTAATGACATAGTTACTAGTGAATATTATTTACTAGCGTACCATTTCATCATGAATCAAAGTAGGTAATATTCAGCATGGGGTGAATTTGGGTCATGGGCATCTGACCTAGGTTTGACCTGGCCAACCCTACCATCACAATGTGACGATTTGCTATTTATAATAAATAGAGTATCATCATTTATCTTGATATATTAATAATCGAAATAGTTTTAGACATAATATTTAAGCGTCAGTCTGTAGGTATTTCCAATGGCATATTTTATACACTACAGCGATTTTTATTTACATTTACAAAATAAATGTTCAGACAACATTGTGTAATAATGTAATGAAACATACTCACGACCTCATGCAGAGAAAAGAACGGGATATTAATGCAAAAATACGTTACTCCATAAAATCTTCCTGCGCTTTCTATCCTGACCAGCAACAAGATGGTACATAACAATATGTGTCTGTTACTTGAGATTCTTTTGCGAAGAAATAGGTATAAAAATTCCAGACCATGATCTACATTTATCGTCCCGGCCCTCAGTTTGCAAAGAACTTCCCGATGCCCTTGTATACTCGAAGTCTGCAAATTGAGCGAAAGTTGCACAAAACAGATTCAAAATTCTTAATTAATAAGATACCTACATTTTCAAAAATTCAAAATGCTATTAACAAGTCTTTCCGGCCTCACTCATTAGATGACGAGCAAACTAACAGTGATAAAATAGGTTAGATTTATTGAATTGAATCATTAACCTTGAAACACAATAGTTAATAAACAATCGGTTTACATAGACTGTTTATCATAATATAGGTACAAATCATGAAAGCATTTCGTAATAAGTAGTTTCGTTTACTTGATGTTTTATGCTGTGGGTAAATGCACGACTTTTTGGTGCACGCGATGTGAAAAATCCCGTTAATGATAAATTGTGATTCTAAATGTCGAACGCAATAAGGTTGTTATTACAAGATCAGTCTGCACCATGCTCCTTTTGATAAATGATCTCTCAATATCCTACTCATATTATAAACACGAAAGTTTGTAAGTATGGATGTTTGTTACTCTTTCACGCCAAAACTACTGAACGGAATTGCCTGCAATTTTGCACCGGGATAGGATATACGCTGGATTACCATATAGGCTACAAAAAATCACGCTCCGACCCACTGGAGCAGAGTAACGCGGGTAAAACCGTGGGGCGCAACTAGTTTAAAATAATCACTAATACATCTATCCACACTATAGATTACATCGCGATTTTTAAGTATCTAGTTGCCAATGCTCAGCGAAATATTTGGTAGTACAATCAATCTATGAATCTGATGTTTCCAGTAATATTAAACATTACAGAATTACTTCGAACCCAGGTAAGGGGTTCCAGTTTATGCAAACTAAACTATATTTTTTTGCAAGGTTTATCATTGCTGTCCCTTTGAGAGACTTGATAGATATTTTTTTGTATAAAACATATGCTACTTTAAAAGTTTCATGTTACGTTTTTATAGTAATAGGTAGGTTACTTATGGCAAATGGTTCTGCGAATTCTAAGCAAAGGAATAATAAATCACAGTGTATGATACTACGACCATCATTGGTTGGTCATTCGACCATTTCCATTGAACACAACTTCAACCTATCATTACTAGCACCGCGTCGGTTGCTACGGATTCGACTATTGAAAATTCATATGATATTAAAATAATGATGTCCATCCTTATTGATGGCACTTAAATCTAGTGAGTGTCTTTATCACAAATACACTGCGCAGAAAATAAAGAAAAAACTAAAATACCCCAACTGTTAATTGGATTAAGTAAGGGAGCCATAAAAGCTATTCATACGTAGTTACTACGTATAAACTACTATCTATGGACTAAATCAATTTATATGGCAATTTGCCATGAAACTTCGGGCCAGTTTGATTCACCGAAATTGACCAGAAATCTTTATCGAAGTATCTTTAGTAAATGAGGTACTGGTAATTTAGTAAGCAAGCGTGGCAGTAATTCCAATTTAAACGAAGAACCGTAATAAACTGTCATAACTGAGTAATCAATCCTCCATAAAATTTGGTGCCCACCAAGGGGCCAATTGCAGTTTAATAAAAGGACCATATTTATTAGGTACATGAGTAATATATACTTTTATGCAATCCCATTTCATATGGAATAATAAGTTTGGCAAAAGATATTGTTATGAACAAATATTATACACTAGCTTCGCGTCTGAGGTTTCACCCGGTAGCCCTCGTTCCCGCTGGAACTCTTTCATTAAATATAGCTTATGTTACTCCGGAGTAATTTAGCTTTCTAATAGTGAAATATATGTATAGCGAAATCGGTCCTTTAATTCCAGAGCTTATTCAATGCAATCAATCAATCCAATCTTACATCTTTATTACCAATTGATTAGGTCGGGCTTTATATATAATCTTTAATTTAAGGGGTTAACTATTTTCAAAGAGCTTAATATTGTAATTATGTTATCTACGTTAACTTGACTGTACAGTAATTAACGACAACGTAAAATTACGTATCAGTTTACAAGGAACGTTTAGTGTACCAGTTACTACTGTTCGTCGTAGCTAGGCCGCACGCCGCGTGCTTTCGTACCAGGCACATTTATATATCTCGACTACATTTCTTATACCACTACGTATACGCAACCGCAATTCAGTAGTAACATTGTTTTAACAAAATAGTCTATAATGCGTCAACATTAAGACTTAACTGTTTCCACCAATGTGCTGTTGACTATACCACCTATTCACCTATATTTCTTAGCGTTAAACGGGTCATAGTTTCGTGTGTAAAGCTCATTTGTTAGGATTCGCTAACAGCTGTTTTCCTTTGATACCACTACTGAAGTTTTAATAAACACTTTGAAAGTTGTCCAATTGGCACTGATAGGTTTCAGCAACTTCGGCCATTTTCGCACAAATGAAACACTACTGAAGCGATGTTATTAGCAAAGTCTAGGATTAGTTAGGAGGCATATTAGCGAAACCTATCAAAAGCAATTTTAGATCGTAGACAAGGGCGTTTTAGGATTACCTTGAAATTTTATTCAGGGATGTTGTTTAGACAAAATTGTATTGTATTAGGTCTGATAATTTCTGAGATTAGTGACTCCAGTTGTAAATGTTAAAGTTGACGATGTTTGATATTAAATAAACTTCATTCAAACTAGGAATCGAACTACTGAAATAATGTAGGTATACTTAATAATAAAAAAGAAAGATTATTATTAATATTATATAGGTAAAAACATTACGATACGTCCCATTGGAGCAATGTAGCTATTCATTGCATGTAAAACTTCCGAGAGAAGTTTTCATAGCAGAGCAGGGGCGGATCTACATATAGGATTTTTGGGCTGCAGTCCAAGGGGCATTATAAGGCTTGAATAGTGTTGGCCACCGCCTAGGGCAAGAGACCATACTTCTTCTTCTTCTTCGTCTTCGTCTTAGCCTGAAATTTGGAAGCCCTCTAACCGGACCGCGCCTGACCAAGCCACTGGTAGAGGAGGTTTTTTCCAGAAGGCACGCTGAATTGAGGGATATACTTTAACATAACATACAAGAAGAAGAATTAGTTCAGAATAAAAAGGCTAATAATATAATAATAATAGATTCGAATATCTTGCCAATTTCATTCCAAAACATTACCTACCTACCTACCTACTTTATCGCATTTATTTAATCAACCCCTAGTAACACAAGAACACGGGTGAATAACTAATAGAAAATTCAATGAATAGGTATAATACAAACACCTGCAAGGTTTGTTATAGTACTGCGATTACATAACTATGTCTATTAAACTACTGCAGTTTGCTACAATCAAGATTGCTTTTAAATATGTGATACTCAGGTGCGGTGAAGTTAAGGGTATCCACCATTTGAGTATGCACTTATACACTTACGCTTACGTATTATTGTACCTATCTGTATAAATAAAACTGCCAACATTTATTTATTCCTTGAACTTGCCTTTAAACATTTGGTTAATTCTTTTTCTATCGTATTCGTTACTATGGGGACAAGGTTTGTATAAAGAAAATTTTGGGAAAAATCACGGGAAGTGTCAGAATATTTGACTGGTAACACCGGGTAGACAGCAAGTTCACAATAATTATGGAATCAATCACATCAATATGGGACCACTTCCGAGGGACGTTTTTGCTATTAATCACCAAGCTTGCCATGCGAGTTAGTAACCGAATTAAAGTTATAATTTCTTAATTTCCCCCCCAGCGACCGCCCTGAGCCGTGATCCAAGTTCCACAGGAGCCAGGGGACGGTATCTTGAGCTTGTTACTTAGTTTTTTTTAATAATTTATTAAATAAGGGTCTACCGGGTGACTAAATATTATGTCCTTCCGAAAAAAGTGACCGTATACTAGTCAATATTTTAACACTTATTCTTTGATTAGACAAGATTTTTTTGAGGAGCTTATTACCTATTTACGAGGTTATTTCTCCCCTCCACAACCCCACTTCTGACACCGGACAATGCTGTGAATCCGAACCGTTTGACAGTTCTATTTTCAAAACATCAGTTACATAACATAAACAGAAAATGTAATAAAAGTGCGAATCGTGGAGTGTTATCGGTTTCCATTTCGGTGCTATTATGTTGGGCTAACAATGGATTTCTCAGTTATTATTTTACTTTCATCGGTGTACTTTGTGCACGGATTTGCGGCGAAGCGATGTCTTCTTTACAAAGGAGAATGTAAGTATAGTATACCTTCAATTATGGTCAGTTTATTTAACCCTTCAACGGGCATTGAACTTTTTTATAAGAAGTCTGCGCGTCAAAGAGTTAAGCAATCACAAAATAAATGAGAGGTACCATTTGTGAAATAAAATGGTGATGATTGTTCAGTTCTACTAGGTAGGTTCGTATTGTATGAATGTTTTCTAAAAATAGCAGCTTGACTTGAAATGTAGAAACTCTCACATAACCCCAACCAAATAGGTAACTTTATCACATCGGGCAAGAAATATAATTTAGAAAATGTTAATGCATTAAGGTAACGTTAGGACATCGGGAAGCAAATTTATGATTCGGGATGCAATTTATGTTTTTCATTGGAGTTAAGACACAATTCTCGAAAATGTCAATGCATTTTAGATAATGTTATGACATCGAGACGAGAAGTAAATTTATGGAGTTTTTATTAGAATTAAGATGAAATGACATTATGTAACTCCATTGAATGAGGGAGAAATAACGGAATAGAGAGCTAAAGTATCTGCCAATTACAATTTAGGCAAACCCAAACCCATTGGTCGTGAAAACAATACGAACACCGAATTCCCGGCCCGTCACCAGCTACAGCTGCTATCGCCGCCATCCGCAGAGAAACGTGGTGTTAGCCTTACACAGTAGAAATTTTGAAAATCAATGGCTAAATATAGTATCACATATTTTGTATTTTCAGGCGTCAACAATTGTCCTCAGCAGATGCATCCGTATCATACCAAATGCGACGGTCAAACCTTGTCACAATTGTCCTGCAATGACCCGAAACAGTATGTACTAGGTAATTAAAACTATCAAGTTACGTAAGTATGAACTAAAATTGGCCCAAAAGAATTAAAATTATTACCTACAATTGCCATTGCCTAAAATGATAAAGTATTAGGGGTTTCGTTTCACATGTATAACGTGAACGTAGTCACGGAAAATCCACAGATAAGAAAGTAGTAAGTACTGATGGATAACAAAGCATTGAAAAGGTTTTTATTTTATCGATAAACGGAAGTTTAATGAGATGGCTTATCACCAAAAATCGGCTCTATAAATTAACTAGGTAATCCGTTTTTGCACAAACCAAAAGTGTTCCCATAGTAATGTGAAGGGTGAAAGGTCGTCAAGCACTTAATCAAGGGCCTATTCAAATACAGTTCTTAACCTTATGTCTATACCTAAGTACGAGTTACGAGTCGAAGATCCTGATGACAGTCAGTTTCTATATTCCCAGGCTACACATGCGGCTGGTCCAGATGCGATTGCAACGGCCATTTGTTCTTTGACGAGGCCACCGGTGCCTGTGTAGAAGAAGAATTCTGCACTCGACCATTCAGACGAAGACGCTTCAAAGGAAACGCTGACATTCGGAGGAAATCTATAAAAGTTCGAGCTCGTGATAAGTTTGATATCGCTGAAGATGCGTTAGATGATGATTGAAAATAAAGTGCTGTTTCCATACCGGCTTTTCATTTATGTGTTTCTTCTAAAATTATGCAAACAAATTGAGCTTCAGGGCTCTACTAGTTTTTTTTTTTGGCACACCTAAATATAACATGTTAACCACTGCACATGGACTTAAGCAATATCAAGGGTGTGATTTTATATGAGTGTTTTCTTTAAGACTCGTTTGAAGGATGTGTAAAGAAAGAAGGGGTATGAAGAATCTGGCGAGCAGAGTAACTCCTAGTACCCTTGATTCCACTGATTCCGTGTTACTGTTGTGTATTTGTATATAGGCAAGTTAGAAGAGTTGGGATCCTTGACCTGGCCCCAAAGTTCTGTTTTAATATTCTCTAATTTAAACTTTAGTGAAATCCGACCCATGGCAGTGAAATAAAATAAGGAGTAAATGACCTAAGTTGTAATCTCTGCTTATTTTGTGCATTATTGAAAGCAGTAAATAATCCTAACTTCCATAAACATAGCTAGTACTAGTGACATCACGTTATCACGTTTATGAAAGCTATAAGAAATAAATGGTTACGTCTTACGTCGTCGGAAATCTTCGTGTTACCATGGCTGCTTTTTTCTTAAAACATTTCCTTTTCCGGAAACGTAACTCTTAATATACTTTCATATTTTTTTTCGGGACGACATAATAATTATGTAGTTATTTTAACACGCAACTTTATTTCAAGGTAATTGAAACAATTTCAAATTTATCTTTTCGTGATTTGGTAATCTTCTTTCTGTTCCGTAACAACAAGTAGGTACATGTCATGTGGCATTCCGATTTCCGAGGGAGAAATCAAACAATTTAATCTACACTATCGTCAGCGCAACTGCGCACTAAATATGGGCTTTCCCCTGGAAGGTGGTGTTGCCATAGTCACCACGCTGGACATGTAGATTGTTGACCGCAGTATTATGTAGATAAACGGCAACAGCTGTTGTAAACGATTGTCAAAGATGATGTTATGACCATCGGTACCAACGGCATTTCGAGTTAACAAACAATTGTATAGCAGATGTAAACAAAGTCTTTGTCAATCTGACATTACCACAGAGGGCGAAGACGGAATTAGACGCAATGCTACTTGTACTGATTATTCTGTGTTTCGTGCATTCAATACGGACTGCCTCCTTTGCCAGAGTGGGGATACCCGGGTGCCTTATGTATAATGGAACTTGTAAGTACCCATCAAAATATAGTTAAACTAAGCAATCTGCGCGAGAGGGCGCCGTCTATTGGGCTCGGACCTCGACTCAAAGCGGTCGCTTGGGATTGGATTGATGACTTTTAGATTTTTAAGGGACTTTCATGCTACTCTGAGGTGTCACTGCCAAGGATTTTTCTTGAGACTGAAGTTTCAAGTCATTGTCAATAGAACATAAAACGCAAAGCGTAGTATAGATGGCGCTAAAAGCACAGTCCGTAAACAAAACATCAAAAATGTATGATTCGCTACATTCCAACATTTCGGATACCTACATAACATTGAAGCGTAAATGTATGCTACTATTTCACTTTATAAAAAATAACATTGATAACTGAAACCAAAACGTTTCGTTTGTTGCCCGTGGACTACCACCGGTAGAACTACCAGTAGTATACAATGGGTACAAAAATACCCCGTAGTTCAGTACCAGACCTAAAAAATATGTCAGGAGTTTTTATATACGTATTGTGGTAGTGGCGCCTCTAGTGGTAATAATTTGCAAGATATCACTAATTCTTAAAAAAAAATCCTCATTACAGGTGTGCAAGAATGTCCTGAAAACATGCACAGTATAACGAGTGAATGTCGGCCGACGCGATCGCAGCGTACGTGCGACGAACCTGTCGCAACGTCTATGGGAATAATTTGCGACTGGTGGCGATGCGACTGCGACTTTCCCTTTGTGTTACATCTGCGCTCCGGCTATTGTTTCGCTTACGAAGATTGTCCCGATTAGAATCACCGTTAATTAAATAATACGATATATCGGAAACTGTGTAAAATAAAGAGTAATAACATTCAATTTTGTTGTTATTTAAATATAGTTTCTATGTAATAAGTACCTAAATAATATAGAATTACTTATCAATAAAGTAAAATAGTCTCACGTATGAAATAACTTTTAGGTTTTCTTAGGCAATTAATCTTTAAGTTACTCATTATCCGTCAATAACCGATGCTTAAGGCATCTATTATAGACAAATATTCAAATGAATGATCTATTATGGACTTTTAAACCAAATTGATCCGCAACCAGACTGCGACCAACCAACTTTAACCCCTAATTAGGTACATATGAAAATTTGTAGTTGGGTTTTAAAAACCCAATCGGTTACCATTTACTTAAAGGAAAATGCCAACCGATCGAGTAAGTGAACGAGCTAAAATATGTATGATTGGAAAAATTGTACTTAATGGAAAATAAATTGTAATTTTACAGAAGATTGAGTTTTATTTGCAAGTGATATTTTCATGCGGGATTAGACACCCCCGATATTAAATGAATTTGTCGATGGGTTCGCGAGGATTTTACTAATATTTAGGGAACACAATATTTAAAGGAAAGATAGAATGCAAATATATTTACGGTAAATTAGAGTTGGTATAGATTGCCCAGCATTATTTCTTTACCTGCCTTTCGGGAAATTAAACGAACCTAGAGATCTGGTGTATCTACATATAGTCAAAATATATATAGTAAAATTGACTTGATATGTTTTTTGTTCGACGATATCAATACAAAGAACATTTGTTTCAGATATACTGGTCACTGTCCTATGCTAAAATTTCGTTTTGGCAAATGCTATGGAGACAACACAAGGCAAATTCTGAAAGAAATACGCTCTAAGGGATTATACAAGTGAGTAAATGTTTTTTTAACTTTAAAAATATTTTGAATTTATCTTAAGCACCAACAGTAATTGTCAACGGAACGATATGACCATGCCACCATGACTATAAAAATGTCTTATGTGAAGTGTCGTAGTAATACATCCTCTTATATTGCTGTGTTAGGTAATACAACATAACAACATTTGAATAAAAAGTTAAAAAAATTACATGGGTCCGGTGGTAGCTCTAAAGCTCGTTCGTCGAGATACTTATAGTCCGTCTAAATAATAACATACTCGAAGGACAGAACTAAGATTTAATTATAGATATAAAATAATACTGTATTTTCATACCTGACAGGTTTTAGGCTAAACCTATATAAACTATTATAATAAGTAGCAATAATCAAATAAACTTAAAAAATTGACATAAATACTTGTTAATATAAATAGGTTACGGTTTTTTGTTTACCTGCATTCACAGCCTTGAGTAGCATAATAATTTTGTCAGATTTTGAAGGTAACTAATAAGAGGACTCTACAGGCAATCAAAAACAGTTTTTTCGCAGTTGAATATGCAAATGTTTCGACCAAATATATTTTATAAGTAATTTTGGATTTTAATGGGGAGGCCGATAGGCGTTGAACAATTTGTTTATGGTGTGTCATAGATAAAAACACCTATCATACACTATACAGTACTTGAGTACCGTAAAGAAAGTAAACGTGCCTGTAACTACAAATCAATTGCGATGTTTAATGTAATTTTGTTTCAAGTCTTTAAACAAAATGTAAAAATTATGTTAGTTTCAAGGCCAAATCCAAGGGTAGATTCTTGCTTTGAATTTATCGCCATCAATCAATCTCCCCTTATCACGCAATGGATGCCTTTCGTATTCAGCTGTATTTCTAATGGATCAGAATGCGTGCGCGAGGAACGTGAACCAAAAATAAACATGCAGTTCGTAACCCAGGAATAGGATTTTGATGATCAAGTTTGTACATGCTCCTGAATCAATATAATACGGACTTATGTAGTTAGCCCTGAGACTTTTGCTACTTCACCGGGCACAAAGGCGAGCAGAGCTCCAGCTTAGATAAATGGTTTAAACACTACAAAGTAAGCAACCTGCGCAAGAGGGCGTCCCCTGTGGGACTTAGAACTCGGCTCAGGGCGGTCGCTGACGAGATTGAGGGATTATGGCTTTTAGTTTCTTTAGGGGAGTTTTGTGCTACTGTCGCTTTACTTTACAGTTCGCAGGCCTCTCGGACTTCGGGTCTACGAGGGCATCGGAAGGTTCTTAGCAAACTAAGGGTCGGGAGGGTGGATCCGTCCCGTGAATCATTGCATTGTAGCGCATTCTCTGTACCTACACAATTTTCATAAATAACGTTCCAGCTGACCGCGTCTCATTGACCCGGTAACTATAACATGATTATCATCATCAGCCTTATTTTTTATCCCAAGGAGGGTTCTTGCTATAGTCACCACGCTTAGCAGGTGGATTAGTGACATCAGTATTATGAATAGCATATGCAGAAATAAACGCTGCCGCCCGTTACCTGGTATATGTTTAACGTGATTTCCGAGGAGGCTTGTCCCTTATTAACGAAGCAAACCTGGATAGAAATGCTAGATTTAACACAAAGATTTCTTGTACAGAGTGGGGATCTATCCCATAATTTTCGAAATTAAAAGCGAATATGTTGCCACTACGCCACCGAGATCTATAGCATCGCTAACCACGATTAACGTTTTGACGGCACAAAGGGTAGTCCCTCGACTAACCAGCGAAATCATCGCGTCATAATAATTATGTTTCAGTAAACCATTAGAATACCGTCCTCGTGACAACTACGAGTTAGAAAACGCATATCCACAGCGCAAGCGAGACGAGCCACAGCGAGACGTTTACGACGGTCTCAGAAACCGACCTACCGCGCACATGACCGGCTACACTGGATACATTCCTGGAATGAACTTCAGGTGAGTAGTGGTAATCATCGAAAAGTAAGCTTCGTGAAAAAAATGGTACGGCCGTAGCGCTTTTATACTCGACACAGGAAGTAAATACTGAAGGATGATAAAATCTTTAAAATGGGAGATTGAATTTCTAAACCTCGTCATTGTCCTATTGGTGAATCATGGTTGGATATTAATTTACTATTAAATCTTAGGTGGTATCGAAACCTGGTCGTGATAACAATGTATGTAATTAATTCCAGATTTATTCCTAATTCTTCTTTATTTTTTGTAACTCGTATGTCAGTTAGCTAACTTGTATGCTTAGACCTATAAATTTAAAACATTTTTATTGGGACCAAAAAAATCGTCATATTATTCGCATAATGTGAAAGATAACGTTTCCAACTGCAGAAATGCAAAAATAACTAGACAACTTCCAAGTTTATTTACATTATTAGATATTTTTAAAAGGAAAAACAACAATTTAGTTGTCAAGTGATACTTGTTTTAACGCGAATAATAAAAAAACATTATCTTTACTATTTTATTGTTTAGTTACGGAAAATCGTATGGACGAACTGCGGACGACTGCATGGCAAATTTCACGGATAAACAACGGGAGCTGAGACGCAAAACCGACCTGAACAGAAGTTACGTGCGGTCCAGAAGTGCGCCAAAGATGGAAACGGTGCATTCAAGAGACGAAATCAGACGGGACTTGAGCAGATTTAGAGAAATTAATAAGTACAAAGGTAATTTCGGAAATAACACAGAGATTTTATTTAAATTTCCAAAATTATTTGTTTCATGCTGAAATTATCCACTGAATGAATTCAGCCTAGCCCTCTGATATGTCGGATTATATAAGAAACTAAAAACAAGTAAAATATTATATGATTATTCCAGCGAAGTCCCTACTCTATAAAGAATATTGTTATTTACTATAACCTTTTTCTCAAATATCCGACATTGTACTCTATAAACCAATCATTTAAGACATACCCCAAGGAACCAGTATATGCCCACTCATTTAAACCATCTTGAATTTCAGAAAACACAATATCTCCGGAATTCCCACCGATAGCTGGCTATACCGGCCACATACCACGCATAAAAGGATCCGAAGCTTCTCTCAGTCAAAGATACCACTGCGCCGCTAAACGTGGTTTAGAATTAATCAAAATGGAACGCGACAAGCGAAAAGAAATAATAAACGCGGATACCAACATAAAGACAATACTGAAACAACAAGGGAAAAAGTCTTCTTATTGGAATTGGGGATAGCATACGGGGAGAAGAATGTTCTTTTCCAAGTGTAGATGAGCATTCTTCTATAAAATGGAACGATCAGTATTTTTGACAGTAAAACTGAAGAAGATTAAGTCACTAATTGTTAAATTAATACCATATTTTATCACACAATCATGAGCCTAAGTTTAGTTCTAGTAACAGAAGATATTTTGTAAGTAATTAGATTATGATTATGAATGGCAAATTTCCTGTATTTTGTTAAGGGTGGTTGCTTAAATAATTATGTATTCTAGAATCTACACTTTTCAATAATACAATTTTCAGCTACTGCATTCAAAGAGTATTTTACTATACTTCCAATTTGATCATGCATACAGTACAAACACTAATTTAAAAATAAACAACATAGTCTATGGTATAGTTTGTTTTATTAAAGTCATACTTTTTAATAAAACTAAACGTATATACGCTAGTATTAAACTTAATTAGTATCAACATACAAAAGTATATAATTTATTAAATAAAACTAGTATTATTTTGGTTTTAATTTAACTGGCCGATGTTTACACATAACCATTAAGAGCAATAAACTTTTTTAATAGGCGTTTGTTGCATAAGAACAGTTAATATTTTTTGTTCTAATATATAGGGGTTTACATGACAATGTCAGGTAATTAATGAAACTGTTAATGGTTTATTTTAATATTTTATAAAATTATTAGCCAGCTACAGTTACTTAATAAACCACTATAGTTTAACCGGCGAAAAGACGAGACTTGGGCAGTATCGGTCGCTCCGTTCCGACAGTCGATCAACTTTATGGAACTTATGTTCATAAATCCCCTGCCCCCCCTTCACCGCGCTTTCCCATGGCGCAGTACAGCTTACGGTCTTAACTTTAGTTTCGACTTCTACCGTCCCCCCGACCGTATTCGGCCAATCTCTAAGGAGATTAGCCGAGAGATCTAAATATATAAATACTAAGTAACACACGAGCTTCTGTTATTGTTAATAGCCCTCAATGGGATCGCGTCCTCATAGTTTCATAGTATCTATCTGTTACACCGTGCAGATGGTTGGTTAATTATCAGAAGGTAACATAGCCGATATATTTTTTTCTCCCTATATTGCAAGGTTATCTAAATTTAATTCTTATAAAACAATATAAGGTGTTTTAAAAATATATGCCTTCTCGTTAACGGCAGATATTAATTGGAGCATGATTGGCAATAATGAAACGCAGTGCTTCTGTGGTGCTCAGTCTATGCCACATATGCTCGCGTGCTCATCATGCCCTGATACCTTGCACTATGGAGGACTTGATAGTGAGTTCCACTAATGACATGAGTGTGGCCAATCATTGGTCAAAACTCTTTATTATATTATTAGGATATTAGTATAGATGAATCTATCTGCTGTTAAAGGTAAGACATATACTATGAAAGGACCTTATATAAGAGAGTTAACATATTTGGGTGTATATTATTGCCATGTTCTACACGACTAAAACTTAACTACTTTACAACTAAAATATTGCTTAACAATACAATTTTTGTTATTTCGTACATCAGTTAAAGCTTTACGTACGCGTTTCATTCATCATTGTATCTTTTTTTATAAATGTCACCGGTAAATAATAGATACTAATCGTAAGTTGATCAACTTTCGAGTTAGTTTATCAACTAACTAGGTTTCGGGTGGGTAAAAAAAATAACCTAAAACTAAACCAATGGAGTTCAACAGGACTTACTAAAGTTTTTTGTTTTGTTACAACAGTCGCATAGTTATATTATAGCATCGTTTGTTTATGTTGGTCAAGTGTCATAATAATAATGTACTAAATCTTACTAATATTATAAACGCGAAAGTTTGTAAGTATGGATGGATGTTTGTTACTCTTTCACGTAAAAACTACTGAACGAAATTTGCTGAAATTTTGCACCGAGATAGGCCTATACCCTGAATTAATATATAGGCTACTAAACATTACGCTCCGACCCACTGAAGCAGAGATACGCGGGTAAAACCGCGGGGCGCAGTTAGTAATATAATAATTATACGCGTTCACTGAAACTGGCAACTAAATTTAACAATATGAGTGGCACAAATTTTGATCAACTTACGATTAGTATTATTTTCCGGTGACATATACATAGATACATATTGACAGGTAAGGAAATATTTAAATAGAGAGAATAGAAAGAGGTAACACTATATAAACTTTACAGTAAGACAAAGACAGCAACAGCACACAACATCAAAACAATTCTCAAATTACTTTTAACTTATAAAAAAAATATTTATTCTTTTTATAGTTTTAAATAATATATAATATATTCTATTTAAGTATAAAACATCTTTAAGAATAAAATCTATAGTAAAGTTTTATTCGTTGTGTTTACTTCTTTTTCGTTTATACCTTAACCGTTTTATCTCAGTCATACCGAGTATTTTCGAAGAATAATAAATATTATCAAACAACGTTTATGAAAAATAAATGTAAATAATAATCCAACCATATTATTAAGGCACATTACAGTAAGGCACCTATGATACAGATAGTTCAACTCATCTGTACGCACGACATGTGATGCTATATGTATAACATTGTATATATATTTTTTTTTATTAAAATAAAGATTACTAGCAGAGTTTTTTAGTCTACTAGTATTCTTGTTAACCTCTCGAGCTAAGCTAAAATACTTGTGTTACGATCGGGTTCACGTCAGTAGTGCAATGGGTGGGGTTCGAACCGGCGACCTCAAGATCACAAGTCCGACGCCCTACGGCCGCTTAACTTAATTTAAAGCTGAATAATAACATCGCCGCCATACAGATGAGTTGAACTATCTGTAATGTGTATAAAAAATCTTAATCATTAGCCGCCTAAATAGTTGTGTCATAGGAACAAACAAATAGCTATTTTTTTAATTTATATTTCAGTATATAAAACACTAGCTCGTGTAGCGCGCAGCTCCGGTTCCCGTGGAAACTTTATAATTAAATATAGCCTAAGTTACTCCTGGATAATGTAGCTTTCTAAAAGTGAAAGATTTTTTTAAATCTATCCACTAGTTCCGGAGGTTATTCAATACAAACAAACAATCAAATCGGTCCTCTGTGTAATATTAGGTAGTAAAGATTTACTGACTAATATATTATAACTTATAAGAGAAAAATATGTGGTTATTGCTAATTCATTATATATGTATATATTACTTTCTATATAATATATACTTACTAAAGTTAATATAGTTATTATGACAACATTTAACATAACACATAAAAAGTTCCACTGTATTGCCATCTGACCGTTCATTCAAATTTGAACTATACTAACCAATAATTACGATACGTTATAAGTAATACAAAATCTTTAAATGCAATAAAGCTCAAATTCGAATGACAAGTTTTTATTTGAAACGTGATGGACCGTTTTTATTTCTAGTAGTAAACTTTATGTTTATTTCATACATATTTTACTAATTAAAATCGATAACTCTGTCATGTTGTTCAACTTAGGGGGTCTACAGAAACGGCAAACGAACAGTAAGAGCGGTTTCGCACTACGTCCGATCCGAACCCGTGAAAATATGGTCCGTAGTAGCCGTAGAACTATTTCTATGGTAATTTACGCACTAGATCCGAGATCCGTCATCCGATTTCTTTCCAAATTTCTAGACCAATATTTTCACGGGTTCGGATCGGGTTCGGATCGGATTCGGATCGGACGAAGTGCGAAACCGCTCATATTCAATTCCCAGCATCACTTCTAACCAGCCGAAGTGACGGAAAAATGTACAGGTGTTGTAATTTCTACGTAGGCTCTATATTGTACAGTTATATCCAGAAATCCTTTAGTCAAGTGCATATTTACTTAATCTTTAAGGAAGCATGTAACATAGAGTGCAACTTCCCGCGTTTGGTTAAACCCGCGTAAGTCCCGTTCCCGCGGCAATTTCATAAAATAATTTTTGAAATCGGTTCAAAAGTTCCGGAGCATAATCAATGCAAATATACAAATCAATCTGTTCTCTTTATAATATTAATATAGATAATGCCAGTGTCATATAGTGGATAGTACCATTGAAGGCAACATACTAGATTTTTCGGCTCTTTATCATCATCATCATTACCAGCCCGTATAACGTCCACTGCTGAACATGGGCCTTCTTCCGAGGGAGGGTATTTGCCGTAATCATCACGCTTGGCAAGCGGGTTGACGACCGCAGT
This sequence comes from Nycteola revayana, assembly GCA_947037095.2. Taxonomy (NCBI): domain Eukaryota; kingdom Metazoa; phylum Arthropoda; class Insecta; order Lepidoptera; family Nolidae; genus Nycteola; species Nycteola revayana. Next base: position 17,322,398 of record OX344847.2, on the reverse strand, counting down.
ATTATGTTGTACCACGCAAGGAAACGCTGCTGCCCGTTCCTTGATAAACGATTACTATACATGATGTTACAATAATCCGGACCCAGGTCTTAACGTGTTTTACGGGGCACGGAGGGTAGTCCCTCAACCAACCAGACCCGGAAATATATTTTAGAATTTACACAAAGATTTTTTGTCCGACGTGGGAATCGAACCCACGTCCTCCGAGATTTAAAGCGAGCCGAATACCGCTACGTTACGGAGGTTGTCATTACGGCATTTATTATCAACTGTAAGTTAAATGATTCCTCGAAGTTTAAATGTAAATATGCACTCAACTATCAGATTAGAGACAGAACTATATCTAGTTATAACATTATAATATATGTACTTAATATGTTAATTACTTTTAAAAAATACAAACTAAAGTAGCACCTTTTAACTCTGTGGCAATTCTACAATCTTACCAGTTCTCTCATCAACACCATCAACAATAACTGGATTTTCATCTTCTACTGTAACATTGACGTCACTGATTTCGCTTTTTTTATCTGTGGCAAGTTCCAGCATTAAAGTTTCTAGTTTTTGAGCTTTTCGCGTCTCGTTGTGAGTAATTAAAGCACAAAGATGTTCAGTTAGTAATTCCTTCTTCTCTCTTTCTTTTTGTAATTGGATTTTGGCTTGGAGGAATTCTTTTTCGACCTTCAAATAATGTTTCCTGAAAAAAGATTAGTTAAAATTATTAATATCTATATATTTTTAAATGTTTTAAACACTTTATGGGAAAGTTTTACCTTATATACTATACTTCAAAATTCAGATTAATAAGATACGACCACCGGCAGGATTCGAACCTGCAACTTAGGGTACCCCGTAATGCCTTAACCAATTAGGCTACGTACGGTCGAACCACAGCCAGTCATTGAAATTTATTAATGTCTTTGTAACACGTATCTAAGGGGACGTTAGTGCCATCTATCGGTAATGATCCGCATTGCTCCGATAAAGTTATAAAGTTAATCCCAAAGTTATAAAAATATGGGAAATATTATAAACAGTTTTTTCACATGCTATGAAGAAATTTTAAGTTAAGAATAAGACAAATGCATCGTCTGACCCTGAGAAAGTCAAGGACACACAATAATTAAAAACTGATGGAAAATCTCAATCAATTCCAGGTAAAAGGGTTACACTGATATTGGTTGTGATCACGCGAAGAAGGTTGCATGTACGTTATCAGAATGGAGCTTACAGGCTAAAACCAATCTTCGTGTTTTTTTTTTTCAAATTGATTTTCGCTTTGTACTGATACCAAAGTGTTCGAAACATATTTTTTAGGGGTTATTTGTTCAGTCCTCAGATGGAAATTATCAAAATAATGAATTGGAATTGATTTGAAGAAATTTAAAAATTTACTTATTTAAAAACTTAAATCCGTCGATTAAAAACATCAGCCCTAAGATTTTAGAGACTGCAATCAATCCAAAGAACTTAATTTGATCATACAGGATGCTTATAAACTTTTATTTAAATAATATTTGATGGAGTGATTTGGAGCTACTTAAAATAACTCAACAAGTTAAATTACTTTATGTTGTATAAAACATAATTCTTTAGAACATGGCATTCAATTCACTGGACTAGTAAACCAAGGAATATCAATACAATGAAATGGCCAATTTCAATCCTAACAATACAATATTTAGACGGGAGAGATTGACAAAGTAATTTCTACGATTTTGACCGAATCATTACTAAAAATACTTAGTTCTATAATTTCTTTTTACATTCGCAAAACAAATACAAGAACATGTACAAACACTAAAATATAAATGTTATTTTTTCAAGCACTTACTCTGCATCAGCGTAACTCAAACAGGCGTGGTCGATCTTGGCTCTCAAAACAGACACATCTTGTGAAAACTGACTGTCCAGAACTTGCAACTCTTTCTTGATCTTCTCCAGTCGCATAACTTCCTCCGCCGTTTGTTTTGTCCTAGAATAATATATAAGGAGTTTAAATCAGTACTATAGACGTCCACTGCTGAACATAGGCCTCCCTCATCGGTTTCCAGCGGGTGCGATTGCTAGCGGCATACATCCACTACCTTCCAGCGACGTTACGTGATATGTTGTTAGTAGACGGGTGGCCAATAGTTATAAAATACCTTAGGTACTTTGTACAGGGGATAAGTTTTATTTCGTACACAGACAGAAATTCATAACAATAAACAATATGTTTAAAACCTTTTTACAGTTGCTAATGTTAACTTTATGTTTATCCAGTCAAGTATATTCAACAATTTATTTATTAGGTCATCAGTCAATCATGCAGTCAGTCCTCCTACGCTGCGCTTCTCAGTCCGTGGTCTCCACTCGAGAACCTGAGCTATGCTATGGTGTTACATTATAAACATATCTAGCACATCTTGCGATATATTAGTTAAAAAAACGTAACGCGAGGTCTATCTTGTATATCGTATTTCATATGACGTATTTACTGATTCCCTTTTGTCTGAATGGGACGAAACAGTTAATGCACCTTTCATCTTCAGAAGAAAGATAATAGATAGCTAACATGGCTGATTGTTTCTTAAAGCTGAGTATAGTGCTATAGTGCTAAATGATGTATCAGTTAAAATTAATAAATCGTAGGAAATCTATAGTCGTTTCTAATTGGTGAAATAATTTTTAAGATTAGTTGAGTCATATAGCAAGCAATCAAAAAGAATCCAGTAGATATCTGTTAATTATATTGTTATGTTTTTTCATTAGGATCTCAAACATTTACATCAGATATTCCAAAGTTGTAAATGAAAAAAAAAATACATGTCCTGTCTTATTTATCTCATTTTTACAATATAGAGATATTACAGATGATTTTTCTGTAATTATATTATATACCTACGAAATCAAAGTTGCATTTCTAATTCATACAACTGTTTTTAAGTAAATAGTATGTATTATAAATTGAGTATCCATATAGGTACTATTAATAATGCATCCCGCATCCCCTCCACCAGCACTGGTATACTTTTCTACACAGCGGCGATGTATGTTACCTTTTTTTTCGGACAGACGTACTTCCTTAGCCACGAGGCTTTTGCTACTCCACCGGGGCATAAAGGCGAGCAGAGCTCCAGCCTTAATAAATGGTTTAAAAACTACAAACTAAGCAACCTGCGCAAGATGCGCCCCTTGTGCTTGGGACTTGGATGGAACTCGCCTCAAGGCGGGCGCTGGCGATGAGATTGAGGGATTATGACTTTTGGTATTTTAGGGGGTTTTGTGCAACTGTCGCTCTACTTTACAGTTCGCGGGCCTCTCGGACTTCGGGTCTACGAGGGCATCGGATGGTTCTTTGCAAACTAAGGGTCGGGATATGTGTGACTCTCACATACATTTTACCTAATAAAACTAAGTGCAGGTAGAAACGCCTCCAAACGCCACCATTTGAGGCACCGGGAATGGTATGAGTTCAGTAGCAGTTCCAGAGAGATAGCGAGAGAGAGGACTTTAAAAATAAAAGCATAGCCTAAACAAAACAAGTAGTGTACCTTCGTTAACATTTAAAAAAGCTACTCTTTGTATTTCATTAACACTTTATGAACAAAAATTGTGGTGTTGGTACTAACCATATTGACTTTGTCACAAGATTATAAAACTTATTCAAGTTAACCATTATTAATAATAGACTTTTTTCTGAACATCAAATAAACCATAGCACGGGACATTTGATTGGCACCTAAAAAAACACTGATATAAAAAGATAAAATGCGACCACTCAAAAGATAATAGTGATGATAAGTAATAAAGATAAAAGATTGAGTCAATCGACTCTTGTCTGTGGATGTGATAATGTTACTGTATGAAATGTGTGCAAAATGTTCTAGTATAGGGATTGTCAACCAATGGCACGCGACATTTTGAGTATATATGTATATACATAAAGTAACATGTCCTAACTAACTGACGCATCAACGCCGAGGCAAAACTATTAAAGCTAGAAAATTTATATTTAGATCGTGGCTACCTTTTGTGACGTATAGGTCCACTAAGAAAGGATTTTGTAAAATTCAACCCCTTAGGGGGCGAAAAAGGGGGGGCATTTAAATATATATAAAGCTTCTACGAGAACTGAAGTTACGCGGGTGAAACCGCCCGCGGGAATCTAGTTAGGTATAAAGCGATCCTACCAATGCTATGTATGTATTGTTCTCAGCCAACCTCCGTAGCGTAGCGGTTTTTCCTTGCTTTAAATCTCGGAGGTCGGACAGTAAATCTTTGTGTAAATTCTAAGATTTCTCTACGGGTTTGGTTGGTTGCGGGACTACCTTCCGTACACAGAAAGCAAGTTAAGCCGTTGGTCTCGATTGTAATAACATCATCTATAATAATCGTATATCAAGGAATGGGCAGCAGCGTTTCCTTGTGTGGTACAACATAATACTGCAGTCACCGATCCGCCTGCCAAGCGTGGCGACTATGGCAAATACCCTCCCCGGGAGGAGGCCCATGTTCAGCAGTGGATGTTATACGGGTTGATGATGATGATGATGATGATTGTTCTCAGACCAAATAAAAAGTAAACACGGAGCCCTGCGAGTGTTGTACGGACGCCGGTAAAACTGCACGCCAAGGCAGAGTTTGCTAGTACATACACAGCCTACGCACACCACACGTACCAAAACTGAACGCTATCTCAGTCCATCTGTCGCAGCGTCAGGTGCTTGATGACAAGCTTCATTATTTGTTAACATAAATGCCGAATTGTGGCATAAAGGGTGTAGAAAACTAACTCTAAATCATTTTTATAACATTGTGGTAGGAACAAAATCATAGCATCAGTTTTACCCACACTAATGTACAAAAATATCCTCAGAGCATTGTTCGACACCATATTTACTTTTTACTTTGGTCTGAGGTATTGTTATTCAACATCATCATCATCATCAGCCCATATAACGACCACTGCTGAACATGGGCCTACTCCCGAGGAAGGGTATATATTGTTACTATCAAAATCAAAATTATTTGATGGCACATGTATGGTTATATTAAACTTTTTTTAGAAAAATAACACAATGATGCAAAGTTCCGCCACCGCTGTTCTACTATGATAAAGTTATGTGTCTAATGTCTGATAAACTGTTTCCTGAATGATATCTCGGCAACTAACATTGCATTTGTTAACACACTTTTGCTAGATTTTTAAGGCTATTTTTACTACTGTTAAAAAAATTACAATTTCAAAGTTCCTATACCTACTTGTTATATATTCCGAAAATTTTTACTATTATTAAAGTATGTTTTTTTAGATTTGTTCATTAATCAGAGTCACAATAAAAAAAGTAGAGGAAATAATAGTAGGATGTCCAAATTAAGTTAAAAGTACTTTTTAAATCCTTAAAAAAATAGAACTTTTTAATATGCACAGGTATTGTTATTATTATTCATATATGGAAATAAAAGGCACTGGTCTGAGAATAATTATGGTATAATTTATGTTACAGACAAAAAACCGGGAAAAACCACTTTTAACTTAAAAATCAGGCAAAAGTAGTTTTGACTAATGCTTTTAGTTAAATCAGCCCTATCATCCCCCGTGAATATTACCGTGTGTTTTCCGGCTGAGAATAGACCACCCCTCCTCCCATGGGTGTCGTAAAAGGCGACTAAGGGACATATCGCTGATGGATGGGCAGCATCTGTTAGCTCAAGGTTTACATCTTACTGCGATCACCAATCCGTCTGCCAAGCATGGTGATTATGGCAATATCCCTCTACGATCGTGGCTTGCCAAGGTCTGTTAAGAGGAGGCCCATGTTCAGTAGTGGACGTAAACGGGCTGTTGATGATCCCCCATGAAACCACAATTGTCTACAATACCTATAAACATAAAAATATACACTTACCTATCAGCAAGAGCTTTAGCAAGCATCTCCTTCCTTTTCTTATTCTGTTCTTCCATTATCTTCTGTCTCAACTGTAGTTCTTCCAACTTAACTTTATGATTGGCCAGTTCATCTTCTGTGTAATTCTCTACTCCTCTTACTATATCTGGTGTGTCTACACTGTTCTTTCTATTAATTACTGTTTCTTCCTCAACATTACCATTACTCATGGGTTCAATAATAGTCTTATTGTCATTAGTTTTAGGGTCTAAATTAATATTGGCAGTTAATATGTCATTTTTATCAACATTTTCTTTATTTTCATTAAATTCCATATTGTTAGGTGGGGTTGAAGGAGATCTAATACTGAGTTTGCATTTGTCAAAGTTGAAGTTGTCTATGGCATCATCTGATAATGTCTGGGATTTTAATTGTACTTGGTATTTGTTTGGGATCTTCTTTCTGTAGCCACCAAGCTGTGCCTTCTTAAAATTGCCTGTGTTTATTTGAGAATCTGGAAGAGAAAATAAGCCATCTATAACAGTGATTCCCTAAGTGGTCCATGCAGTGGTGCGAGGGTCTATGTTGGCCTTCACAAAAATTGGGTTAAACAAGTTGTAAGAGTGAAATATAATGGAAATAAAGCAACATCTGTGTGGCAAAATCTGTGGACCACCCACAGATTTTTGTTTTAGTAAATAATTGGTATACAAACTACAGAAATTTCTTTGTCAACTAATAATACTGTTAAAGCTATATTTATACTAGGTGGCCGTGCCCGGGCCATAATAAAATTTGGACATTTTAGGTGAAATTTTTCAAAAGCTACTTAATTATTATTTTTTTTCTAATGATGTTCGAAATTTTTTTAAAATTGTAAGTCAAATTTGTTTGTTGTCTTAGTTTTCAAGTTCATTTTTATTTATTAAGATTACTACTTAATTATACTATTTTTTATTTCTACATATACATAACATCACTCATCAGAATGAATACATTTGTCTGTATTATCTTTAAAAACATAATATCTTATGTAAATGCCAATTAACCTCAATTAAATATTACTTAGTAATCCAAAGAAACGGAAAGTAACTTTACATTGCTTGAACATTAAATAAATTGTTAAATTTTTTGTATACATGAATAAATTAAGTAGTTTTTATGTAAATTTGGTGCATTAGCCCAGAAAAGCAGAGATTGCAATGTTTATTCTTTGTTAAGAATTTTGATTCAATTATTTTCAGAAGTTATTGATGGATGGAGATGGACACAGTCCATCCATCAAGATGCAAGATGACATGTGTAAGAAAGGTGTGAGTATGGAAGAGACACCTAATAGGGAAAAATGGAAGAGGATTACATATTGCGCCAACCCCAAATAATGGGAGATGGACAGGAACTTGATGATGAGGATATTTTCAGAAGCAACAATATGTCTGCCTGTCAACTGAAATAAAATTATGTTAAAATTTTTATTTCTAGAAATGTTTGTCATAAGAAAACTAAATATAACAATTACATTCCATAAAAAGCAATTTAACTGAATTGGTTTAGACATGTAGAGAGAATGATTGAATGGAAACAAGTTTTATATACATATATTTACATGATATGCTATGAATTGCTAGTTTATAAACTCACATTTATTCCAGTGCCTATGTAAAAACCAGGCTGATAAATAGATACATATACTGTCTATCAAGATTGTAGTATGAGAGCTGGCTAGAAGCATAGGCCTTCATTCTCATAAATCAGCATGCTTATTAGCATTTCCCATCAATTACAACAAATAAGAAAAATGTATTTGTGACTTATTTTTACAGATAAGCATTAATAACAATAGTTTATCAAATCAAGATCTCAAATGCAATCTCAAAATTTACTATGATTTTGTTAAAATAAATGATATGCCTATCTTTCTTTTACACTAAGGAAATCAATGCATGTGTCAACTATCCATGGGACAATTAAATAAGAGTGTAACCACCAATCTACTGTTGCTGACTGTAAGACAAAATTGTTTTGGTCACTATTTTTTTATTATTACAGTTACCTCCACAGCTTACAAGTATAATAGTTAAATGTACCAACTAATATGCCAACTATTAAGTACATAAATAAAGAAGCTAAGAGGACATATACAATCAATAACATCATTTTATATGAACCAAGTTTTTAAATGAATTATAAGAAATTAATGTCATCTTTTTAATATACTTGCCTAATACTCAGCAATAAAGGACAAAATCAACTAAAGTTTTAAAGTAGGTATATAATATATGTTGATAAAATACACTGAAGCACACAGCTCCATTTTTATGAATAATTACTGTATTACATCATACTGAGATCATTAGTATAGGTATATTCTAATGGATGAATAAACCTCAACTCCAAACTAATAACTACTACTATTAGTATGAATCAGATTATTTTGTCTTAAAGATATCCGGGTAGAAGGACCAGGTACACAATACAATAGGTTCCATTATAAGCAATTTAAGTTCTTCTATACTTTTATTGAAAATTAGGCATATAACACTATATTAAATATGTATGAAATACAAACTATAAATAAAAGTTAGTTAGTAAGATTACTTACCAATTGAACTGTAAGCGACAAATTTTGTTTCGATAGACAACTTATATAAATTTAAATAAAAGAGCAACAGGTACATAACACAAACATAAAACTTTAAACAAGTAATCACACAATAGTGTATACGCAGGCACAATAAAGACAATCAATTAAAACCGTGAGTAGGCCTATGGGAAATGAATGGTATTAACAATACAGCAAAATTAGCTACGGATAGGATGTATTTACCGCTCTCTGTGCCAGTTTCACCGGATTTGATGCGATTCAACTCCTCCTCACTAAAACCTGAGAATGTAGACATTTTAAAAAGACATGCACTTAGTGTCTTTGCAGATTATCTGTTTAAATAACTGTTTAAGAAATGCCGACACTTATAAATAAAAACGTAAAATTAAAATATTAGCAGAACAACTTTGTTTGATTTTGACACTTGATTCGTACTTGACACTTGACATTTAGACGTATCATTTTTTTATGGATGACGTGTTTTTAGAAAATTCCATTATTAATACTGAAACGATGAAGAACTTGTCTTGACTTTTTTGGACTAAGTGTAACTTTTATTTTATGAGACGTGTATCTTAACTTTTGACAAATTTTAAAATACGTAATATTAGATGTCAAAAATAGAGTGAAAAGACTGAAAAGTTAAAACGTGTGAGCCTATAAAAAAGTCTATTAAGTCTATGATACGTCCAGTGTTGCAAATTTTTACCAATTGAGCTAATTAGTAGAACTTGTAAAACTTATATCTTGAAAAATTTAACGTTCGGTCCATGCATCGTCAGGAATCAGGATCTTAGATCTCAGATCTTATCTTCTATTTCGGCTAATATTGGCTGAAGTTGAAGTTTTTACCGATCACGGTTCTTTTGGGTGAAGCCGAAGCTTTAGATGGACACTATAAACGAGGTATCATAATATATTATTTTGAAATAAAAAGAAAATTACAAATCTTTGGAGTTTTCATTAAAGGTTAATTGATGGACAATTTATTGACGTAATATTTTTGTTATAAAAATAATTGCATACATTTTCATTAAGTTATACTTACAAAAAAAATTTGATGTGTAGTTATGACAATTTTAGCTTTGCAATACAAAACAAAGCAGCAATTGCCACCCATCCCATAGACAAAAATACATCAATCAGTTGGCGGCTTTGGTTAGCGGTTTTTAGGTTATATTTTGTGTTGAAATAGAGTAAAGGTATAGTTCTTATTCTCAAAATCGCGATTATATTAGCAGTGATTCCTTAAGACACACAAACCCATCTCATTTAATATCTTTTTTCAGAAAATCCGCAAAAATGGCAGCGGCTATGCCCATTAACCCTAAACCTTTCCTAAACAGCCTAACGGGTAAATCTGTGCTCGTGAAACTAAAGTGGGGCCATGAATACAAAGGATTACTAGTGTCTGCTGATGGTTACATGAATCTACAGCTTGCTAACACTGAAGAAATTGTAGACGGAAATTGTACAGGTTAGTTCCATGTCTAAACAAAGTATGCCTTTAGTATTGAAATGCGGCAATAAATGTTTTCAAAATCACGTAGTGATAAAGTAAAAAGTAGTATTACCTACTCTTTGATATTTTTATCTAATTTACTAATATACTTATAAAGCTGAAGAGTTTGTTTGTTTGAACGCTAATCGCTAATCTCAGGAACTACAGGACCGATTTGAAAAATTCTTTCAATGTTAGATAGCCATTTATCGAAGGAGGATATAGGCTGTATTTGATAGCGAAGTTCCTCCGGGAACGGGAGTTAAGTGGTTGAAACCACATATTTAGTACTGTAACATACCCACAGTTTGTTTATTATTATAATCAGTAATTATTTTTTCAAAACACACTGACCAAATATTACTCTGTTCTAAGTATTCTTCATAGAATATAACCAGCCAAGGATGAGTTAGTCACATGCGTCAAGGGTTCTATACAATTGTCAATATAACATTAGACACTATATTACATAGAAAAAAGACACAAAAGAGATGATAAACAGACTAACAGTGGAGTTTTAGTAATAGGGTCCAGTTTTTAACCCTATTATAAGGAACCTTAAAACTCAACTATCTAGAATATTATTATGTTGCCAATTAGCAGCCTTAAAGTTTTTATAGAACCCTGAAAGATCCACTAAGCACGAATTAAAATGATATCCAGGTACCCATTCCATAATACCCAATTTTAACATAGTAAATAGATTAAATATTATGTAGGTAATAAGAACTATAATTAATTATTTTTATAACTCTATGTAATTTTGCTAATTAATTATTATAAATATAAAGTACCTATTACTTTTCTACCTAAAAATTTCTGTGAAATAATTAAATTTGAATTTAATTTAATATGTCAAGTCAGATCAGATTCCGCTGGCCAGAATATGTGAGGTCTATAATTTTTGTATTTTATTTCCAGGTAACCTAGGTGAAGTTTTGATCAGGTGTAACAATGTATTGTATGTACGAGGGGCAGAAGAAGAAGATGAAGAAGGAGAAATGAAAGAATAATAATAACTTTACTACTAGCTATAAGGTTTAGCCTAAGTATGTATCTGTAAGGACTGATTTCTCAGTTAATAAGTTAAAAAAAATGTCTCTCAAAAAGCATTTTGTTCCCCAAAGCAGAATTATTTGTTGGTACTTTACGGTCTTATACAATATTCTGTAAAATTACACAAAGTGGTATGGTATTTATAAGTGTGATACTGTAATAAATTCTTTACATTTCCAAGAAACACTAAAATTGTCATTTTATTTAATTCAACCCCACTTATAACAAAACTACTAATTCTATTGTGTAACTTTTGTAATTTGATAGGTTATCAGTATTACATTTTCTAAATTTGTTAAGATTTATTGGTTTGTTTGTTACACTGATGACATTGATAATATGAGTTAACTAGATGCACTCCGCGGTATTACCCATGGTACTCTGCTCCAGTGTGTCGGAGCGTGATGTTATGTAGCCTATACGTTAATCCAGCGTATAATATATCCGGGTGCAAAATTTTCGCCAATTCTGTTCAGGAGTTTTTATGTGAAAGAGTAACAAACATCCATCCACCCATCCATACTAACAAACTGTCGCGTTTGTAATATTAGTAGGATCTTATAGGTATATTAGCTTTTTTTTTTTCTTAATGTCTGATTTTATGTATGTGTGTACAATTATAATATTACAGATTCCAGTTGCTGATAGGCACAAAAACTGTTTTTTTATAAAATCTTGGTGAGGCTATTCTTACTCAAACCTCAAAATATATTGTAGAATAACAAACTAGTATTTCCACAGTTTATTTTATTCTTATTTAAGCGTTTGAAATCTTTATATTGATTTTAATATTTCACACAGAAGAGAAAAAGCTGGTTTTAAATCAGAGCATATTAGATATAACTTGCATTGCAATAACAAAGTAATAAATTTTTAGTTGGTAGAGGAACAGTGAAATTGACAGAACTGAAACACAGTGACCGGACAGAGCAGAAAATGTAATATGCCCTTATAACTAAAATACCAAATTTCAATCATATCATTTTTTAATAATTAACAGATATTTACAGAGATCACAACATTTATTCACACATTACATCATACTTACTAATTCAGTTATTGTATGGTTACAATTTACAAACTTTTGATATTTGTGAAAGTAAAATAAAGAACCATAATCACTGAGAAATGCACATCTATGGACTATGAAGCGTAGGTATAATTGCTTATTAGTTTGTAAGTATATTACTTATACGCCAAATTCCTTCTACTCTATGAATAATTTGGGAGAAAAGTGTTACAACAATATATATTGAATGGGTTATAATCACAATTGAGCTAAATACTACATTTCACATTGAATAGTACTGTGACCATTATAGAAAAAAAAACTGATTAGAAGTGTTGTTTGCAATCCGGACGTTCCAAATTCAAATCGGGGATATTCTAACGAAAGGCCAGGTTAGAAGTATCCAAAACCGAAGGATAAGCTTGAGGAGATTCATGAAGGAGGCAAAAGTGGTATGTAAAGATCGTAGCACGAGAAGGGAAGTGATTGCTGCCTATCGCTATGGGAAAGAGGCATTAATGTACACTCTCCAATCACTTTAATCTTTAACCTTATTGTAATTAAATATATATCTATTTCCCACGCCAATCACAGTGCTATTCTTACGTGAAATGGATAGGTGACGACGCCTACAAAGTTATATTTATGTCATAATATAAAAAAAAAAAAACAATTTTATGATAAAACAATAGTAGGTATATAATTAAGTTGCTCCAACTTGCATGCTATTATTGATTATATTTCGATCTGATCTGACAAACTGCGTATAGCGTAAGTCTCGGGAGTTTGTGGGTATAATCCCCACGCCGGACAAGAAATCTTATATTTTTAGGGCAGACCCTCTGGACTACCCCTCCTTGCCTCAGTTAGCACGTTAAGCCGTTGGTCTCGACTGTCATAACATCATCTATGACAATAACGGGCAGCACTGGCCACCTGTGCATATGCTGTACACAAAGCTGCGGTCACCAACCCGATCGCCAAGCGCGGTGACTATGGTAAAATCCGTCTCTGGAAGGTGGCTGATGATCAGCACTGGACGTTATACTAGTTGATGATGATGACTCAATTATTATTTCAGCTTATAAAGCATTCTAGTTACCTACTTAAATATAATTAATTAAAACATTTATGGATACGTCATACGGCAGTTTAAGTTGTGATCATTAAGTAATAATATTAATTATATCTAATTAACTCTGCTTTGTTCTTTAGCACCAAATCAACAGCGAACCAACTTCAAAAAATGAGTATTTTCAGCGATATACAGATAGGTATAATAAAGTATAATTCTACGTCTACTATTAGTTTTATCACTAAAGGAACGCCAAAATACGTATGCTCTATAAAAATACTTCCCAAACTTATCATTCATAGCCTCCCGCGCGCGATTTCACCCGCGTAACTCCCGTTCCCGTGGGAACTTAATTATTTAATACAGCCTATGTCATCCGGGGATAGTGTAGCTTTCCAACGGTGAAAGATTTTTTGTAATCGGTCCAGTAGTTTCGGAGCCTATTCAATACAAACAAACAATCAAATTTTTCCTCTTTATAATATTCTAGCTGCGCCCCGCGGTTTTACTCGCGTTACTCTGCTCCAGTGGGTCGAAGCGTGATATTTTGTAGCCTATATGTTATCCAGCGTATAAACTATCCCGGTGCAAAATTTAAGCCAATTCCGTTCAGTGGTTTTGGCGTGAAAGAGTAACAAACATCCATCCATCCATACTTACAAACTTTCGCGTTTATAACATTTATTAGTAGGATCAATACGTCGTGAAGGTTATGCCATATATACTGAGGCAAAATAAATGTAAGAATGAAGGGAATCATGTATTTTCTTGTGATATTAAAACTATCTTCAAAAATGACGTTCCGTTTTGCTTATTTGTTTGCTTGCAAATATATATTGTCTATGATATTTAAAAAAATAACAAGTAGTTCAATGTAAGTATGTTATGTATAGTTTGATAAAATGTTATAGTGCATCGGCAACATTTATATTTAATTTTCTTTTTTTAAAGATTACTAGCAGTGTTGCTGTCTACAGTATTCTTGTTAACCCCTCGTGCTAAGCTAAAACGCTTGTGTTACGAGTGTTAATTGTAGTGTATTATATTGTAGGTAAATATTATTTTCACTTTAGGTATATTGTATTAGCTGTCCCGTGCGGTTTTACCCGCGTGGATCCCGTTCCCGTGGAAACTAACATACAGCTTGGCAAAAAAGTCTAGAAACGGAACTAATTTTTTGTCTGTTGGCAACATTCCCAAAATAATGTCATTTCATAATAAACAAAATTAAAATCATTAAGTAGAATTACTTATTGATTTGAAAAAAAAATACATAAATAAAATAGGAATAAATATATGTCTAAAAAAAAACCAGGTAAGTATCAAGATTAGATTTATATGCTATTCGGTTGCAACGGGTTGCCACACAAACAATACAGTGGCGCCCCCATTATTTTCTACTCTTTTTTGCCAAGCTGTAAAATATAGCCTATAACACTCACAAATGACGTGGCTTTCTATTGGTAAAATAATTTTCGAAATCGGTTAAGTAGATCTAGAGATTACCCCCTATAACATCACAATCTTTACTTCTTTATAATATTAGTAAAGAAGTATTGAAAATTGCTTACCTTGAATGAGTTAAACATTTTAAATGATTGCAGAAAAATGAATGATCTTAAAATATCTTCATGGCATTTGAGATTATCCTGAGCATTATTAACAAAAGATAATATATACAGCCATAAACGTTTTTTTTCTCTCTTTTTAAAAAGATTACTGGTAGAGTTTTGCACTCTACTAGTATTCTTGTTAACCCCTAGTGCTAAGCTAAAATGCTTGTGGTATGAGAACCCAACGTCGGTAGTGCAATGGGTGGGGTTAGAACCATCGACCTCAAGATCACAAGTCCGACGCCCTAGCCATTGGGCTACGCCCACTTAAATGTCTATATAATATACCGAGGTACATTTAATATCAGATAGAAGTTTTTATACCTATAGTATTTCAATTAAGTCTATTGAGAAATTCCGTAACGGTCGAAAATATACCTTGTATCTAGCAAACATATGGATCAAAGTTACATGAAAAGCAGTCGGATCCCAGCAAAGTATAATATTGTTATATAAAATACAATAGGTATCTATAAATACAGCGCAACAGCATAAATATAGATTAGTTCAAACTAAGGGAAGTCTTATTAAATCTTAAATAGCAATTAGTTAGTAAATACACAGTTTTATTTAACCTTTTGAACGCCAAATTCGGCTATTGTAAACAAGTCGCAGAAAAACACAAAATTGAAAATATATATATAAAACATATAGTAAAATTACTTAGGTATGTGTTGTATTGATATAGCTCAAAAACGGAATCTCCAATAATTACCTAAAAGGCATGAAGACTTAAAACACCTAGTTAGTCCGTCAGTTAGATTACAAAAAAATATTGCACACGCATTTTTTTTGTTCTTAAAACAAAAAACCGGCCAAGTGCGAGTCGGACTCGCGCACGAAGGGTTCCGTTTCAGTTACAAGTGCGTACCTATTTTTGATATCAATAATAAATAAAAAAGCGTATGTTTATGAAATGAAATGTTATTTTATATTTTTATATTCGAGTTGATTGAATGAAAGCTAAATTGCGGTTGACGATTTTTGACGTATTAAAAAAAAACTACTTACAAGATCTCGTTCAAACCAATTTTCGGTGGAAGTTTACATGGTAATGTACATCATATATTTTTTTTAGATTTATCATTCTCTTATTTTAGAAGTTACAGGGGGGGGGACACACATTTTACCACTTTGGAAGTGTCTCTCGCGCAAACTATTCAGTTTAGAAAAAAATTACATTAGAAACCTCAACATCATTTTTGAAGACCTATTCATAGATACCCCACACGTATGGGTACGATGAAAAAAAATTTTTTGAGTTTCAGTTCTATGTATGGGCAACCCCAAAATTTATTGTTTTTTTTCTTTTTTTGTGTGAAAATCTTAATGCGGTTCACAACATACATCTACTTGCCAAGTTTCAACATTATAGTTCTTATATTTTCGGAAAAAAGTGGCTGTGACATACGGACGGACAGACAGACAGACAGACAGACAGACAGACAGACAGACAGACAGACATGACGAATCTATAAGGGTTCCGTTTTTTGCCATTTGGCTACGGAACCCTAAAAATGACGCAGATACAGCGCGTTGAAATTTCGAGTGACGTCACTTCTAGGTACAATTTTACCTAGTAGTGACGTCACAAACCCCCACATTCCTGAACCCTATAGATTGTTTTTGCTCAGTATCTTTGTAAAATTTTATTGATATGATAAATAAGAAATACGTGTCCAATATTTTTTAGTTATTCAACTGACGGGCTAAATATATTTTTTTAGTCGTCATGCCTATTGTATACAGTTGTATTTACATTATGTTTGTATTTTTGTACACAATCAAAAATACATAACAGTAATTCAAATATATTAATATAAAATCAACATACCGATTTTCGGGCGTGGCGTGGCGTAATGATATAATAGGTTAATGAGATTAAGACCTAGTATATTTTTAGGAAATGATTTATTTTGAAACTAGACACATTGAAAGGCGACAATAGACTAAAAAAACTCTTAGTACATCTCCATAAACTAATAAATGCAGTTGTCTAATAAGGGAACAAGAAAATACTTGAATATTTTTCAAAATGTGACTTGTTTATGTATTATAAGTTTTTGTATGTGCGTCACAAACACTACTAGCACTACACACATGTAGACAATACAGTAGACGTTCAAAATGATTTCTATACCAAAACAATTTGTTAACATTTCAATTCAGAATCATTTATAGAATGTAATATTTTTTATATGGTATTATTTTCGTTACATTATCCCTTTTATGTTTTATTTACTTAAGTCTATACAATAAAATCACAATACCCTTAATTAATAGACATGACAACTCCATCAGTAGAAATATGCTGTGATTGCGACGAATCTTCGATCTAAGAAGCTTTGTTCTACTTCCACTGAACCGCCGACTTCTTTTGCTAGAGTTAATATCTGTAAGTTTACAATAATTTTGTATAAGTCAAATATATCATCATAATCGTAAATAACAAACTGTAGCACAGTAGAACATTGCTGTCCTCCCAAACCAATGTAACTTTTGGAAACCACTTGTGAGATATTTTACTAAAATATACATAGAATAAAACATTAATCAGTAATACTTAAAAAAAGAATAATTGGGCGTTGTTAAGCTAATACACGTCTATTTAGTCTTGTCGATTTTCTTTGGCATAAAGGTGAATCGGCCCCATTTATTCTTTTGGAATGCCTGATTTCTTTAATATTATAATAAGGTAGGAGAACAGGCAAGCAGTTGTTATTATTTGAATAGTGATCTTTTTTGGTTGTGATATATTTTATGGTTGCATAGTAATTTGTTATTTCTTACACAAAATCTGCTCATCATATTTTGTAGAATCGGCTATGAACCATTTAACGTGGTTAGCAAAATTTGAATGAGGACACATTAACACATTACACGTTCTACACATTTAGCAACTTGAAAAGTGTTACATTGTCGAAAAAAAAATTCGTTACAGCAGCTTTTTTTTTTAATTATTTATTTTTAAAATGGACCAAGTGGAAATAATAATGGCTCACCTGATCTGGCCGACTGTTCCTAGGCAGGTACAACGCTATAGTGGGCGAGATCGTTCGAGCCACACTCATCAATTCCGACGCCGGACGAGGTTCTAGCATCGTCTCCAAGTCATATTCTTGGTTCTGTAGAAAATATTATATTACTGGTATCTTCATAGAAATTGAAAGGAAATATTATGATAAAATACAAGTCGTAAAATAATTAAAAAGTAACGAATGACAAACATTTTATTTTACTAAATTAATTCAACACAAAAAAAAGGAAATAGAAAAATTATATTCTTGAGTATGCTGGTTAAATAATCACCACTGCAGCATTTGTTAGTCATCTAACTAATATTGGCTATCAGCCGGTGGGTCCCAGACATAAATAGGAGAAAGAGGTGCAATCACCAACATAAAATCATTAATCTTCTGAATGGCAATATTTAATAAAATGTCTACATTTTGTCCCGAGTTAAAGTCGAAAAAAGATAAGTCGTAACAAAAGTGCGGTTGGAAGGAGCCAACATCATTTTTGTTACAACTTTTTTTTTGGCTTTCTTATGAATTTATTTGCTAAAAGTTAAGAAAACTTACATCGGAATAATTAGGGCCGCCCCATGGAGGACTAAGGAATACCATATCAGCCTTTATCTTTGGAGCCAGTTCGAAAAAGTCACCTACAATAAACTCAATACGGTCAGCAACTCCGTACACCGCTGCATTGTGCTTGGCCATTTCGATTTTCACAGGATCTATATCGATGGCGATTACTGTAAATAAATTAGAATTACATATTATTATCATTTAACTATGCATATTGAAATCAATAGGATTATAATTGAAAGGTCCAGAAATAATACCCTGTGGGACACCTTAATAAATTAATGACTTATTTAGGATTAATAATTTAAAAATACTTGAATTATTAATCCTTGTAAATAAAAACACAAAAAAAACAATAACAAAAACATTATTATGAAAATTGTATCATTGCTGAGAGTATAACAATCATTTTCTTCAATTAATTTTTGTAGTTTACGCAGTCAAAGGCATTTCAAAAGCCTATTGAAAACATTAAGACATAATTCTGTTTGACTAATGTCTTACTCAAAATATATTTCTCCTACTATAATCCTCTCAGGATAAATATATTATGGGTTTAATAATGACATTAGCTTTACCTTTCTTAGCAGTTTGTGCGAATTGTATAGTATTACCACCGGCGCCACAGAACGCATCTAACACAACATCGTACACATATTTGTTAGCAATGTGTGCAGCAACGCTTTCTGGAGTTACGCTGAACCAACTCTCGCGGTCTAGCTTAATTCCTTCATCAAATCTGGAGAAAAAATGAGTGTTTAGATATAAACGAAAATATAGTATCTATATTTAAGAATACGACAACCAATTCAATATTTTTGACTAACATCGTCATACATTATTTATATATAATACAAATGAATCAAAGAAAAAACGTCAACCAATATTGCTCGTTTTATCTTCGTAATGATTTATGATAAACGATCTACGATTTTAGACATCACTGCCTGCGGTTTTATCGCCTTGCAACTCGATAAAACTAAAAACTAAACTATCCCAGCTTAGCTTAAAACCTATATCTATATACATTTCGAGTCTATTGTCGCTTTTATTTTTGGTAAATCACACATATAAATTATTTCATACCTGTGGAATAATGAATGTCGTTTCTTCCAATACTTGTACATCTTGGGATCATCTTTCAGCTCTTGTGGCATATCTGATGAGTCAATATCATCTCCCAACTTGGAGTATCGTTTGGGCCTTCTCTTGCGTTTTGTAGACTCCACTTGTTGAGCAACTGTATGCCAAAGATTTTTTAAGTTTTTTAGAAAATCCATTTTTAATACACTAATATGTTACTGCACTACAATTGGTTAAATTGTCTATAACTTTATTGGACTGTATGCTGTTGTAATTATTAACTATCCCTTTAAAGGTTTGAGAGTCAAAAAAGTTTGTTAATTATTTTAAACTAAAAAGAACTCTTAATGACACACATAATTTGCACAATGAGAGTACTTTAATGGATTATGCTTAAGTGATTTAATTAAACAATTTGTTAACGACTTTCAATTGGCTTCTGATTAAAATGTATTTCACTGAACTATTAATCATCACTATTATTAACCTTGCAAACCTGAAGTATCTTCAGATTCTTCTGTTTTCTGATCTTTACTATCTACGTCACCCGAATTGTCATCTTCTGGCAGTGGTACATCTATGGGATCAATGTTACTGTCGTCATCCAAACTTGGTATTTTCATTAATTCATAATCTTTGGCTTTACTGGAATCCATACTGAAATCCTCAGTTTTCTCAACCTCAGATTTCACCTCTGTACAGTCTTCATCTGTTTGCATATCTCTTTCATCTTGTGAGTCTTTATTCTGTGAAAGATATATCATTTAATAATTGTTTCAATGTTATAAATTATATGAAATTGATACTTACATTTGTTCCATATAAGTGTGTTAGCAATATTGACATGATACTGAATCCAGTGTCCTCAATCTTGTTGAGTCTTGGTTAGGCTGTAATTATTAGAAAATATTTCACATAAAGAATTTTTCTTACCTGTTCTGCATGAGCATTGCCTTCGTCATCAAAGTAAGTCTTTCTGCCAGTAGCAAATCTCTTATACCTCGGTGGGCGAAGTTTCGCCAACCGTTTTCGGTATATTAACTCGCCTTTAGGTAACTTGTCTGGGTGAATACTGAATCCCATAATTTGGAAGGTATTTTTTATTTTCTCTGATGTTATAATTTCATCTTCATCTAGTTCATGGCTGCAAATGTTTATATTGGTAAGCAATAAGATTAAACATTTTGTTTTATTTAAATATTACAACATAGATATTTTTAAGACGAGGAGATTTAAGGCATCTACTGCATTATTACTACAAGTAAATTTTATAATGTAAGTTAAAATACCCAAACATTTTTAAATGTTTCTGTTCACTTTATGGAAATGTTTACCTTTTACTATATTTCAACATTGAGACTAATAAAATTCGTGATGACCTATGACACCATCTACTTTGTTTACAATGTCTAAAAATATATCTAAAACAACATTATATAAAACACAATACCTTCTTTTCAAAGACACAGGAGTTTCATCAGGTGGTTCATCATCTCCTTCACCATAATCACAATTATTCAAACTACTTTTATTGAATGCCTGTTGTACATTTGTATTAAAAGTTGTATCATCCACTGCATTTGTATTGGTTTTTTGAGATTCAGTACTATTATTGGTATCTCCTGCATCTACTGGTTCCCCTGTATCTACTGGTTCATCTGCATCTACTGGTTCCCCTGCATCTTTCTTTGCCTGCTCTTCTTTTAATAAATTCTGTAATAACACTCCTACAGAGTTCATGTACCTTTTATTTGTTTTCTTATTTTTCTTTTTAGTTTTAGGTTTGTCTTTCTCTTCTAGACTAATTTGGTCTACTTGACTCTGTATTTCTATAATAGTAGGCATCTCTTGAGAATTTCCTTCACTGTTCTCACATTCAATTTCACCAACTCTATCCTCAACTTTTGTTTTTTCAGGTAAAACATCAATATTTATTTCAGGTATATCTTGTTTATTACTTTTTTCAATATAGTTAGCATAATGTAATGCATACTGATCACCAAAATGTTTCTTCCATAGAAACTGCCAGTATTGTTCAGTATCTAATTCTTCTGAAGGTACTTGTTCAACAAGATCAATGTCTAAATTTGCTATCCTTGTTTGATCATTTGAGTGATCATCAGAAGATGATGAAGATACACTGTAGTCATCAGTAGGTGTAGAATCTGATGTTACATGACTAGAAGTTACATCATAGCTTGATAATGTGAGTTTTGTCACATTAGTCATTGAGTCTGTCCCAGCTATAGTCCTTGGACTAACAATTCTTTCCTGTTCTGAGCAAGACCTCCTTCTTCCTATAGGCAGCCATGTATCATCTTTATTAGCTTCATTGTTCTTAGCTACTTTATCAGTTTGGGTCTGATTAGTGTTACTTTTCTTTTTATATGGATTCACTTTAGAATCATATGAGAATTTTCGTTCCCTCATTTCATCATCTTCTACTTTCTCGTTTGTGTCTGGCTTGCTATAAATTTCATCAACAGAATGTTGTTTAGGTATATTATTTTCATCCATAATAATACCGTTATTCTCATCAAGATATGCTGGATTTATGTAGTCACTGTATTTTTTTATCCAAGAGGCCCAAATGAGTCGTTCACCATTGATAGCCCAGAATTTCTCCCAAGTATCTTCAGAAAGATAGTTTTCATCTATTTCCTGCAAGTCATGATCCATTCTGTCAAGTTTGTCATGAGTGTCAGAGTGGTAGTCTTGGTATGTGAGATCAGCGCCACTGTCACTGGGCTGTAGAGCATGGGGTGTGCCATGGATATGTGCAACATCATGCTCATCTGTGGAGCAACAGTTTTCTGTGTGGGATGCACTGCAATAGCAGCTAGCACCTTCATCTCTCTGTAATATTCATAATGAAATTGATTATTATTATACTTATTTATTAATCATGTCAAATCAGAACATTCAAATAAAGTTGTCTCTTAGCATCAAAACCTATTTTTCATACAAAAATACACCAAAATATTTATATTATATTTAAATGAATGGGGCACAAACATGTTGCAATCTTTTAACAAACTTTGACATGAAAACAATGAACAAAAAATATTTACGAGCCAGAAATGTGATTTGTTGAAGAATGTAAGTTGGTTTACTCAATAGAGTGGGCATGATATAACCCAGAACACTAAAAGTAATCCACATAAATACAAAGTTCATAAGTTTCCTCCTTAAATAACTGGAAATTTGGGTCAGCCAAACCTACCTAGGTTTGACTGTTTAAATAAGTGTCTGGAATATTTCTTTGCTTACCTCACACTTTACTTTGTAAGATGTGTCCAAAGAAAAATGTACATGAGAGTGATCATCACAGTCCTGTGACTGTGAATCACGAAGGACTTCTACATCACTCTCACTTGCACACTCTTTCTCTATAAAATATGTTTTTACGCCATCCCTAAAAACAAGGACATAAAGGTGTTTATCACTTAACTAATTTCATCAAAATAGATGTTAGTTTATTATTTTTTTTTAAGATTTAAAAAAAGTATGGGATTTTAAGATTACACAAGACACAACACAATATTCTGCAGTTTAATATGTTTATTTTTTAATAAAACAAAGGGTGCTAAAAAGTCCCCATAATATTTTATTGACTAATTTTTTTATTTCATTCTGAATGATTTGGAACTTACCTGATGAACACTCGGCTGCAGTAACAATAAATGTAGTTATTGTCATTATCGATGCTTTGCTCCGAATCATCACCGAAGTAAAAATTAAATTCAGCGAGCGTTTCACAACGTTGATAATAATCATGGTATTCCGACATTATTACTAAACTTTAACTATCAATGAAATCTTATTACTTCGTTAATAAATATGGTTTACGGCAGCGAACGTCATATTTAGGGATATTATTCAATTTTTGAACAAAACAAATTCAATTTGTAACCCTACTCAGAAAATCGAAATCGAAGTTTTAAGTACGCTCCTTTCTAAGCATAAAAATAAATTGTATAATTGAGAAAAACATTGAAATTTAAAATGATACTTAATGCGTTTAATGGAACGTTGGATGTGTGTTCCAGTTTTGTAAAGTTTGATGTTGCCCAGTTTCTAGCATCCTTGTGTGAAAATTTAGAAAGCACCATAATTTATTCCCGATTCTCAAAAAGAAAGCACAGGAATAACTTTAATTACAAATTGATCGCAATGAAATTTAAAATATATTGGTACGAACACAAACAATATTGTAACGACAATTTTAGTTATTTAGATACTTGCGGATGGAACGCAACTGCAAGATAAAAAAAAGGGTTTCGATTCAAACATGTGTTCTAGCCTCGTTCTAGCTGTCATTTTGAAATTGACAAAACGCGATTCGCACGTTTATGTTAGTCGAATTACTGTTTGTTTAAAGTTTTCTACTTTTAAGCTGTTATTAAGTAAAACCCATAGTTATGGGGAAGAAGAATAAAGAGACTTTGGGTCGATCCCTTATCAAAGATAGATTTGCAAAAAATCGTCACCGAAAACATGTTGAAGACAACACCATGGTAATCATTGTTTATTTTGCTTTTATTTTCCTCATAAACTCTTTATTCTAATAAGATATTCAAATAATGAATTATGTTTTATCAATTCAATTACATTTTATCGGATTGAGGTATATTACAAACATTTTATGTAAATCTACCGTAGATAAAAAAAAAAAAGAATTAACCTTAGATTTTGTTTATCTCATATCACCATTGCAATTGGAATTAGACTGTAATGTTCTCTAGTATCGTATATTAAGTACTATTTTTCTTCGTTATCTATTTATATTTAACAATTAAATTATGTTTGCATATTTTACTGCACTTAACTGTAAAATTAATGGGTATTTATAATGTGTATAAGGAAAATATATAAATTACTTGAACAATTAAGCCTATGCTTTATATTTTCTGAACAGTTCCTCTGATATCAGGAAAACGAACTATTTTGCATTTTTTCAGTTACACACAACAGAGGTTAATGACGGCTATGACTGGGGTCGCCTCAATTTGCAATCAGTGACTGCAGAATCCTCACTCCAAGAGTTTTTGTCCACTGCTGAGCTTGCACAGAGAGAGTTTACAGCTGAGAAGCTTAATTTGAGATATGTCAAGTCTGCACCGAGTGAGGTTGAACAAGCTACTTCACAGCCTAACTTTGATGAGCCCTTGACAGTGCCAAGGAGGTAAGAAATCATTGATGTTTTGAACTCACTATATTCCCGCGCAAGATTCTACCCGTTCTTGTGGGAACATTGTAATTAAATAGGTATAGCCTAAAAGCCTTCCACGATAAATGGGCTAGGTAACAATGAAATATTTTTTCAAATCGGACCAGTAGTAACTGACGTAAGTGCATTCAAGAAAAGAAACAAACTCTTCTGCTTTATATAATAGTATAGAAAACAAGCATTCTAATTGACTACAAGTATAATACTTGCTAAAATCTAACAAAGGAGGGTTGAAGAGGCAATTTTTGGCCATCAGCAACTAATTGTGATACTAATTTTATTTCATAGTAAACTATAAAAAAGCTTGTCTCTTGTAAGCTACATGAAATAAATATTGTTACAATCAATATATAGTTTGATTTTGTGAGTCTTAGGTTGTATTTGTGTTATAGGATATAATATATATTATAATAAAAAAATTAATAATAAGTTTGAACTATATTTTCAATACCAACATGATTAAGCCTGTGACCTCAAGTCACACAAGCTTAATCATGCTCAAGCTCTACTAGCTTGTTTACAAGTATTTATTACATTTATAATGATAGTATGAGTTGGTTTGAGTTGACCATTACATTTCGCTCAAATAAAAATTCAAAGTAAAGGATGAATCTGTATAATATTATTATCTAAGTGATTTCATGTCACTTTTATTCCAATTGGCATAGTCTTATTTAAAATTATTGACCACAACCATGATGCACCTTGAAGACAACATGTTTAGTTTCTCGAATAGTGGAAAGAGTGACTGTAAAACCATCAAGAAAAATATTTTATGCCAGATATTAAAATGAATCACCATTTTAATATCTGGCATAAAATATTTTGACAGTTCCAATTCGTCCCCCTCATCCCTCTCCTCTGGGACTAACACCTGGTTGTGTACTCTCTTGCTAAGGTATGTTTTCGTTTATTCTTTAGACCACCATGGCATCCAGGCATATCTGCAGAAGACCAAATATCTCGCGAACGCGATGTATTCCTCGACTGGCGTCGTCACCTCAATGACTTGCAGGCAAAGCTCGGGGCCGCCGTCACGCCGTACGAAAGAAACTTGGAACTTTGGAAACAGCTCTGGAGGACTTTGGAGAAATCAGATGTTGTACTGATTCTTTTGGATGCGAGGAACCCTCTGTTGTTCAGGTGTGATATTTGTATTAAATAATTATTTACATGCTAATTGTCCCGCGCGCATTTACCTGTTTAGTTGTGTTTCTGTTGTAGCCTCATCTTAAAATATAGTTTATGTTAGTCCTTAATGATGCAGCTATCTAACAGAGAAAGAATTTTCAAAATCTTATCAGTAGTAGTACTTGATTACCCCAAAAATTGAAACTGACAAACTTAACTTCATAATAAAATATATCATAGATTGCTTAAAATCTTTAAGAAATTATAAAATTGATATTTTTCTGCAATTTCGTAATTTATTATTAGCTGTTCCTAAATGCATCTTAACTCAATTTTATAACTCGCGATGTTTTACTTTATTTTACTTATATTTAAATATTGAATCCTTTATTATTTTGTTATGTTAGCCTTGCAAGATCAGAAGTTTGTGTATGAATGAACATTATATTCTTTTTTCAGATGTGCTGACTTAGAAAAATATGCACAAGAACAAAAATGCAAATGTATTCTACTTTTGAATAAGGCTGATTTAACTAATGAATTTGAGAGGAAATGTTGGGCTGAATACTTTACTAAAGAGGTAGGTAAACTTTAAACCCCTCTAAGTACTAATGATGATAGATATTTTGTATATTTTATGTCTACTCTCGGATATGCCTTTGTCTATAGAAAGGTGTCAAGCAATGAAATCAATCCGTTGCATAATGGGCATGAGGACTAAAAAAATCTATTTAGTCTGTCAGTTAGATTACTAAAATATTGGACACGTATTTTTTTATTTATCAAATCAATAAAAATTGACAAAGATACAGAGCAAAAACAAACTATAAAATTCAGGAGACGGGGGCTTGTGACGTAACTATAAGGTAAAATTGTACCTAATAGTGACATCACACAAAATTTCAACGCGCTGTATCTTCGTCATTTTTTGTGTGAGGAACGAAAAAAAAAATACGTGTCCAATATTTTTTGGTAATCTAACTGACGGACTAAATAGATTTTTTTAAGTCGTCATGCCTATTGAAAAGATAAAATCTTTGTGATTTCCTTACCACAAGTACTTCACCGTACTAGCCCTAGTTTGTAAATGTTTGAATCAAAAATATTCTATTGATTATAATAGAATATTTTTGTTTCTGTCACTATCCATCAATATGCAGGTTCACAAATATGTTTTGTTACAGTGTTATATATAACTTATACTAACATATAAAGCTGAAGAGTTTGTTTGTTTGCTTGAATGCACTTAACTCAGGAAATACTGGCCTGAATTGAAAAAAATATTTCATTTCATAGCCCATTTATCTAGGAAGGCTTTAAGGCTTTATTATTGTTTTATTATGAAGTAAATCGCGTTCCCGTAAATTGATAAGATACATTATAAGAAAATTGATGAACTGATTTATTACTTTATTTTCAGAATATCTCCATAATATTTTTCTCGGCAGCCAAAGCTAGTAATGAACGTAAAATATCCGAAGCTAGCGACGAGCCTCCTCAACCAGATGACTCCGACTCTGAAACTGATTCAGCCATATCTGACGATGATGATATTGATGAAAAAGATGACTTAATATCTACAGAACAAGACATAGAATTGTTTAGAAAGCAATTAGGTGATCTCAATGTTGCTGTCAGTAATACAGCAGATAAATTTGATAGGATACAAGAGGCTTTGGATAAAGTGATGGAAAACTTAAGATTGGGTAAACCTATCGAGGATTATAGGGATTTAGAAAATAACACAGATACTTTACCAGATGAAGAAAATGTAGAGAGAGTACAGAATTCCCATGAAGTTTTTGATAGAAATGGTTTATTGGAAGTGTTGAAGGCTAAAAAGCAAACAATTGATAAATTGAAGAATCCTCCAAGATTGAGTGTAGGAATGATTGGATATCCTAATGTGGGAAAATCTAGTTCAGTCAATGTTTTAATGCAGACGAAAAAGGTAGGAATTTTATGGTTATCCATCAGTATATATTCTGGGCTATTTTATAATATTTAGATAAAAATTATTTATGGAACAAATTTGAATTTTGAAAAAATGTCCATACAAAATATATCAAATTAAAAAGCAGTGGTGATTGATGAGTCCTTATTTTTTTTGTTACTGTTTCAACATATCTGTATTCAAGTCAAATTATTTTTGCCCATGGTATTGTTCAATGTGACTTTTTATAAACCTATTTAAGTGTAATTTCCATGCAAAACATTCAGTAGTTTTTGTATGATTAGACATATGCAATCTCAAAAATTTTAAGTTTTATCTATACTATATAAAGTTGTGTTTGTTTTATGGCACTAATTACGGGCCCGATAAAAAAAATTGTGTTAGCTAGCCTATTTATCGAGAAGTTCCAAAAGTTACGCGGGAAGCTGGTTTATAATATTTTGAGTTGCTATAATGTTTATATTATTTTTTTGTACCAGGTGAGCGTAAGTTCAATGCCCGGACACACGAGACACATTCAGTCGTTGATACTGGACGAAGATATAGAACTACTCGACTGTCCTGGATTAGTGTTGCCAGCTTACGCCGTAGCCCCCGATCTATTACTTACAGCTGTGTTGCCAATTGATCAGGTAAGAAATATGTTATATTTTTTAATAGAAAACATGTATTCGTAACTTTTTTTTTAAATAGTATATTTGCTTACAGTATTTCTCTATTTCTTCAGGAAAGAAATTTCAGCAGTTCTTATTAGAAGATAAAATCAAAATATCTGTTTGTTGAATAATAAAATATAATATATTATTTGGTTCACAGATGCGTTCTCATGACGCAGCTATGGCGCGTCTATGTCAACTCGTGAGCAAACACACGTTCATAGAGAAGTACGGGTTGCTACTGCCTGACGATGGGTCCAAGGAGCCGGACTATAAGCAGATACTGACGGCGCATGCGTGTGAGTTAAGTTTTACATAAAAAATAATATAGTATTTTTTCCGTGCGCGGTTTCACTCGCTTAACGCCCGTTCCCGTAGGAATGTCATAATTAAACACAGCCTCCTCCTTCCTCGATAAATGCACTATCAGAAAATGAAACATTTTTCAAATGGGACCAGTAGTTTCTGAGATAAGCGCGTTCAAGCAACAAACATACTCATGAGCTTTATATATTACTAGCGACCCGCCCCGGCTCCGCGCGGGCACAATGCTGATGTATTATACACATAAACCTTCCTCTTGAATCCCTCTATCTATTAAAAAAAACCGCATCAAAAGCCGTTGAGTAGTTTTAAAAATTTAAGCATACATAGGGATATAGGGACAGAGAAAGCGACTTTGTTTTATACTGATACCACCTTCACCCTTCCATCACCGGACGACTAGGCGCGGCGAGCGGTTTCACCCTTTTGTTGCGGACATTTCTTTAATACGCACGAAGCGATTTGCTTCTTTTTACATAATGCGGACGGCTAAGGAGTGGAATTCTCTGCCGGGTCAGTTTTTCCGGAACGCTATAATCTGGACATATTTAAGGCTTAAATGAACAGACACTTTCTAGGCAAGCGTGTACCATCTTAGGCCTTATCTTCGCCTTCCATCAAGCGAGATTATGGTCAAACGTAAGCCTATATTTAATAATAAAAAATAAAAAAATACTTTGTAGTGACTTGCTATTAAATTAGGTTTTAATTTAATTTCAGCTGTGCTAGAAGTCTGTCAGTCTTGTGTCAATAAATAAGTTCTTAATCAAAGTATCATCATCATCAATCTAATCTCAGGAACTAATCGCCTGATTTGAAAAAATATTTCACTTTTACATAGCCCATTTATCGAGAAAGGCTATAGGCTGTATTTTATTATGAAACTTTTATATTTAACTGGCTAGAAATAGTGCTGGATTAGCCATAAAGCAAGAGTAGCAAATGGTACGGGCCCCGCACACCACAATACGTGCGTAAGCAATAAATCGGATCCAATTGAGCGACTCTAATTCATTACTAAGAGGGGCCTCCGGACAGAATTTACTCCAGGCCCCGCGCTGGCTTAATCCGGCACTGGCTAGAATACCAGCACTGCTGCCATAATCTTTTAGGTTCTTGAGGTAGCATTATGCTGAAGCCAGCACCCATTTATGCCACAGTTACCTATCTAATTGTTGTGAAATTATTTATCACACACCCGCGCGCGGTTTCACCCGCGTAACTCCTGTTCCCGTGAGAACTCCATAATTAAATATAGCCTATATTAATCAGTGATAATGTAGCATTCAAATGGTGAAAGAATTTTTAAAATCGGTCCAGTACTTTTTGCCAATTCGTTACAAACATACTTACATACAAATCTTTCCTCTTTATAATATTAGTATAGATTGTACCTATAATATGCCGTAAAAAAATAATTTTCTTTCTTTTTTCTTTCTTTCGTTTATGATGTGAAACTGCGAGCGGGAAGCAAGTTTACATTAAATTTTCCTGACAAGTAAATTTTGTGTGTACATACCTAAGTGATGATTAAATATAATTTATTTTATTTCGTTTATTTCGATAAGAAACATCCTCATTGAAATATAGTTTCAAAATACTTATATATTTCCCCTATTCCAGTTAACCGTGGGTTCATGACGGCCGCTGGTCAACCAGACCAGTCCCGTTCAGCTCGCATACTGCTCAAAGAGGCGGCCAGTGGTCGTCTCCGATGGGCTCAGTTACCGGCTGGCTATCAACCGCAGCCGATAGACGATATGTTGAACGACAAGAGGAATGAGAAGAGGAAGCCTACGCCTAGAGAAGCGAGAGCTGTAGAGGTAAGAAAAGGAGAGGAACTGTAAGAAAGAGATGGAAATTGATTGTTATTAAGATATTTTTATTATAATAATAGGAATTCTTTGTACAGGCCTTCACTTCACTTTATTTGCCTTTGTACAGGCAAAGGTTAACAACCTTTTTAGAATTGTTTTTAGCCATTACTTCACTTTATTATGAGGCTGACGCGTTTTTGTTATTTAAAAAAATTACACTTTATATTAGGCTAGTTGAGTCATATGGAAATATGATACAATGGTGTTAATATATTAAAATATTTGTGATAGGGACGATAAATATAAAGTTAGTTCAAAAAATTGGACGATTGTTATAATATTTTTCCAATAGCCATTTTGTGACGTCATAGACCTGGTATAAAAAATAACTTTCATTCGCTGTTTTCAACTTATCGGTTTATTCTTGCAGCTTCGTAAGATACTATGGTTATTATTATTGTATTTCTTATTTATTTAAACTCATCATAAGAATATAAATTTGTACGTGATCCTGTACGGCAACAATGACGTCATGACACAGATGATCTATAGACCAAATTGGCTGTCAGCATAGTCCTTTTCAGTTACTTTTGAGCTTATTTGTGCTAAAAAAAAATAAGAAGCGCTATATAAGCGTTCTGAAGTTTTAGTATACGAAAAATTGAGCTATATTTAGCTGGGTTGTTTTTACTGACCCTTAGTATCTATATTTTGGATCAGTTTGGTGCACTTAACTCGTTTTAACCCAGTTGTGGATTGGATCCTTTTTGCTTAACTACGTCCAATTGACATCAATTATAAAATATTTCAATATTTGATTCAATAGTTAATAAACAATAAGTAGTAACATTTATGTCGCAGGGCTGGCAGAACAAATCGAAAGATATTGACAACGCGTTCTTCGCATTGAAGAAAAGCACAGCGCACGTGAAAGGAAAACCTATTATCCCGTAAGCATTTCTAACATAATAATTTCGTTTGTATTAAGTGGCTCAGTTTTTCAGAGGAATTGGAGCTGATTTGGAGCCATAATTTTGTATGTATCCTGTTTGAACTTCGGCTAGTTGTGGGCTCGACATCTGTCCTAATAAAGATGCAGGTTTGTGAATTGTACAAATTCTTTTATTTACAGAAAAACACATTATTTGTTAGTATCATAGTTTATATTATAAGTCAAGGTTTCCACGGGAATGGGATCTACAGTATTTTTTTTATTATGTTGGCATTTTTCATTTATTTAATTTAATTTTTCATTTATGTCAGGGGGAGGATCCCCCTGACATAAATGAAAAATTTAGAAAATTGAAGCAAAAATTCGAAAATTTAATTTGTCCACCATTTTTTTTAATGTAACCACACTAAAAAATAAAGGCGGTTAAGCGCTTTTGACAATGTAAACTTTTTGAATGTAGGTCAGCTAGTTATGAATATTTAAGATGCTAAAATACCAATGTCATATGGAGCTGAGACGTGGTCTCTTACTGTGTGCCTCATAAGAAAGCTCAGTCGCTCAGCGAGCTATGGAAAGAGCTATGCTCGGGGTTTCTCTGCGTGATCGAATCAGAAGTAGAGAGATCCGCAGGAGAACGAAGGTCGCTGGCATAGCTCAACGGATTAGCAAGCTGAAGTGGCAATGGGCAGGACACATAGCTAGAATAACTGACGGCCGATGGAGCAGAAAAGTTGTCGAGTGGAGACCACGAACTGGCAAGCGCAGCGTAGGACAACCGCCTGCACGATAGACATTTACTGTTACTATCTATATGATGCTGAATGTACCATCTAAGTTCACATTGTGGAATGCAATAAATAAATTGAACTAGCTTCCCGCGCGTGGTTTCACCCGCGTAACTCCCGTTCCCGTGGGAACTTCATAATTACATATAGCCTATGTCACTCAGCGTGAATGTAGCTTTGCTATGGTGAAAAAATTTTTGAAATCGGCTCATTAGTTTTTGAGGTTATTCATTACAAACATACACACACACAAAAATACAAATCTTTCCTCTTTTAATATTAGTATAGATATAGCCTATGGTCTTGCTCAATAAATAGGCTATTTAATGTTGAAAGAATCTTTCAAATCGGACCCTAATGGTCCCTGAGATTGGCGCGCTCAAGTAAACGAATAAATTCTTCAGCTTTAGTATTCTTTATGTATTCTAGCGAGAGCGACAACCTCCGTAGCATAGCGGTATTTGGCTCGCTTTAAATCTCGGAGGTCGTGGGTTCGATTTCTTTCCGGGTCTGGTTGGTTTAGGGCCTACCGTGCCTCGGAAAGCACGTTAAGCCGTTGGTCCCGATTATTATTACATCATCTATAATAATCGTATATCAAGGAACGGGCAGCAGCGTTTCCTTGTGTGGCACAACATAATACTGCGGTCACCAACCCGTCTGCCAAGCGTGGTGACTATGGCAAATACCCTCCCTTGGGAGGAGACCCATATTCAGCAGTAGACGTTAAACGAGCAGATGATGATATATTTGGAGATATTTACTGTCACTATTGTAACGGAACGTTCGTACGTTACGTTATTTATGTTTATTTATTATTTAATTCGTTTGATTATATTTCAATCAAACTTGCTCGTTAGTTTAATTATCATTAAATTGCGGACTGTAACTAAACGTAATATCTTACTAAAGAACCCCCAAAGCCCTTTGAGGGGTGATAAAATATATCGATTAAGATCCCCTACAAACGGAAAATAATATCAACAGCTATTTATAAATAGGGTAATCAGTGACATCTAGTGTAAAAATGCAAAGTTACTAAATAGTCAATTATTACATCGACCAATATTGCTAATAGTGGTGACATCTAGTCAAAAACGTTATAAACTAATTTGCATTCCATTGTTTTTATGCTACGTTAGATGGTTAAATAATCTTAAAACATTAAGTTAAAATAGACTAATATATTTAAATAGGTTCAATAATTCTTTTAGAACTTAACGCAGTTTACTTATTATAAATACTATAAATTAAATTAAAAATATATGTTCAATATTTATATTTAATCTATGGCTGTAAATCAGAGATAGTTCGTATTCAATCATATTTCTTTTATGAACAATTATTTTATAATAGTTTAAATAATTGAGATAACTTAAAAAAGAAACATATTTAATTAATATTTAGATAATAATAATTTAGGATATCGTTTCAACAAATAGTTTAAACAACAAAAATATTTAGTATTGAAAAGATATTAACTTGGAATTTCGTTTGTTTTTAGATGTTGACAGCAATGATTCATACGACCAAATATAAAAGATTCTTTGAATATAGAGGAATTCGAACATTAATTAGCCTATTATAATTTGGTCAAGTTATGATTCGGACATAACACGCATGCGCGAATCCGCGATTAGGAACTTTGATTTGGAGGGAAAAATAGAAGTTTGAGAAAGAAAGGAAGACATCTTGGGGCTTCTTGATTTCAGTGTTGCCAACTTAGCACTTTCGGTGCTAGACTTAGCACTATTTTCGCAATTCTAGCACTGTCATTTAACATTCAGCACCTAGCACTAAATTTAGCACTAAACAGACATCATTCGGATTTTCTCTGGTAGCCGTAACAAAACGCAGCCACGCAAGGAGTAGTAACAAAACGCTACTTACTACAGTTTTTAAATCGAATGAACGCGCCCATATCTATCTAATCTATGTTAGGGGAATTCCCGGCAATCCCCGAAAAGAATTCTGTAGGTACTGATATGTATGTCTCTCTCTCTCTCTTACTAATATGATAATCTCTTCTTTGTCTTAGTCAGTTTACTGAGTAATGCGAAGCGAATGTTTTTAGTTGTGAATTTGTCAATTATCGCTATTAGTAAAATATAAAACCTACAAAAATGGATATTCCTTTAAGAAAAAAAGTGAGTTATGTTCAAAATTACAGTAAAGAGTGGGAGAACAATCCAAATTACAAAAAGTGGCTTAGACCTGTGTTTGGAAATAATTTGAAAGCAATGTGTGCATTTTGCAAAACAGAATTTAATGCGAGAGTATTTGAAATTAAGCGGCATTTGGTATAAAAAAAAACACATAGAAAAACTTAAACCGTTTTCCTCGGGCCAGGCAATAATAAATGGGAAAATGTAACTGACACATTGAAGTTTTGGGTAGAGGTATAACGAAAATCCCTATAATGAACTAGTTTCATTGGCATTTATATTACTATCATTGCCGCATTCTAACGCCGATGTTGAGAGGGTGTTCAGTTCAATGAACATTTTAAAAAATAAACTGAGGAATAAAATGAATTTGGACACTTTGAATTCACTTCTTCATGTTTCAGCTCTGAAGCTGAAACATGAAGAAGTGAATTCAAAGTGTTTTATTAAAGCTTTTGAGCCCTGTTCTGAAACAGGGCTCAAAAGCTTTAATAAAACCTGCCATACATATGAAATTCCCCAAGATATTCTTAAAAAAATAGGCAAAAAAGATATGTACTCATTTAAATTGAAAAAGTTCGAAAGCGAACAACCTTCTACTTCCACGGCGGCTTCAGCGTCAGTACAACGAGAAGCAGAAACAGCAGAAGAGACAGATAAAAGTGAAGATGATTGGATGTAGTGTGAAATAATTGTTATAATTATTGGCTGATTCAAACAATTATTATCATATTAAACCAAAATTAAACAATTTTATCTTCTTTTTTGTCATATTTAAAAAAATAGCACTGTTTTTGATTTTTTTTATCAATCTAGCACTATTTGAGATGTCATTTAGCACCTACCTAAGATATCGAGTTGGCAACACTGCTTGATTTTAGCGTCTTGAGAGAGTAGGTGTGTCCTTTGGAAAAAGATTTGTTTGTACGTTTATCTCTTGTATTTTCTCAGTGATTAAGTGATTTCTGTAAAGCACTGTTTCGTCTTTGTAGTCATTGTTTTATTCTTTTCACTGTGAAGTTGTTTGAGTCCCGAATTTAGAAATAAATAAGGGAATAATGGCGACTTGGCGGTGAACGGAGTTAATAGTGGGGTCAGGGTAGAGGCAGTGTGAATGGATTTACACTTTATGGGAATGTACTGGAGAAGGTGTACAGATTGTCTTTTAACGTAATTATCCAGTCATGGTGCTGGGTTAATCCGATCTAGCTGTCCGTTAGGATATCTTGTGAGGATTAACTATCCCTAACATTAGCTAGTGGTAGAACTCGGAAAGGTTAGGGCGCCTCGAGAGATTGATTTTGCCCTTGCATTGGGATCAGTCTAATTGCCCTACACATGTTCTAATTGTGTATACTGGAGTTTCGGGGATCTGTCGAAGTGGAACCATGCTTATTGTTAGCGCCGAGACTCTGTATGCATCGTTTGAATACTGTGTTCTATCTTTATATATGTATATATTCACTAAATTATAACTGTCCGGTTGGAGGAGTATTCCCGCCTAAGGTCCTGTTTCCGACCTTGAGGTGAATCTACGGATTCCTATAATACTCTTTCGTGACCCTTAGGGAAGGTTAAGGGTTTAGGTACACTGAGTTTACCAGCTCAATATAGCAAGATTAGAAATAGGCAACACATTCACGTTTAAAATATAAATGAGCCGCGACTCGATTGGTTTTGAAATGTACACATTTAGAAGTGTAGGAATGTAGGGACAGTTGAGGTATACCTAGTCGTTGTTTAAGGTGCACTAGGAGAGGTATAGATTTAGGTTTTTGTAAGATAACTTTATTTAATAATACTTATAAAGTTATTACCAAATCTTAGTACATTCAAAGGTATAGCGATGATAAATTGTTGAAGGATAATTCGGAAATCAAATGTTTTTGATACACATTTAGAGGTGTGAGGAAAGTAGGGTAAAAGGTACAGTTGTTATTTACGACGGAATGATAGGGGAAGGTAGGAATATTAGGTATAGAAGTGTAGGAAAGTAGGGGAAGGTAGGAATGATATGTACCTATAGAAATTTAGGAATGTAGGGGAGTGTAGGTAAAAGGTACAGTTTATATTTATTATATAATAGGGGAAGGTAGGACTGTAAGGTTTTTGTAAGATGATTTTATTTTATAAAACTTAGTAAGTTATTTCCAAATCTTAGTAAATTTAATTTTATTCAAAGTACATATAAATAAATTATACTGGTTTTTGAAGACTGAATGAACTTAAATTTATGAGTTGAGTTGTTTTAATTGAAAATTCAAAATAAATGTATGTTTTACTGTTCTCGTTTTGCCTTGGCGAGCTTCGGCAACCAAAGTGAACATAAAACTAAAAATGTGATCTTACTATGGGTAGACGGAAATACGAATGTACATTTGTTGGTAGAAATACAAATATTTACATCCGACTTATCTATTGTTATAAGTCAGTTCATTCTAGATTCAGAATCCCGGTTAAGTCAGAAAATCTTAAGTGTCACTCAATTACTATAAAGAGCATAGACTTACTAAAGATTCGTATTCTTTTCCATCAAAACTAAGATGGTAATTTATAGTAATACAAACTAAATAAGTAAATAGCAATATAAACTTTATAAATATATTTAATTTGAAATGATAATATCATTTCAAATTAAATATATTTATAAATATAAAAGGAATGTTTACTTATCATGATTTATGGAAACGAACCTTAATCATGCCACATATCTATTAATATTTGATAAATGATCAGAAATACAATGGTTCATATTTCTTAGTTGAGAAGCATAAAATAGTTTCAACTAATTATATACTTTTATTAATCTTGTATATTACGTAATATTATTTCCCTTATATAAATAAAGTTATTAGTTATAATTCTGAAATCGATGAGCTCTGCAATTTAGACTAATTATTTAACTCCATAGTGTAAATATAATAGATGTATGTTTTACTGATCTTGTGTCATCCTAGGCGAGCTCCGGCAACCTCAAGTGACCATAAAGCTAAAAATGTGATCTTAAACAGGATGGGCGGATATACGAATATACATTTGTTATTTGATAAATATAGTTGACTTACTGTATAACATTTGCTTCTTGTCACATATAGTATGAACACTCTTAAGGAAGTAGGTAGAGGACTACTATCACAGACTGTCTAGACCAAAGACATAGTTTTGCTAAAAGAGAATGTCCTCTTGTCCCTTAATTTCAATGTAACAAATAAGTAATAAGGAAATGTCCCTTGTAAGACCATCAGCGGTCCAGACACGGAGGACGATTATCCAAGTCTGGAGACGAGATCGACTGAATGCCTGCGGGTGAGGGGCAGGATTCCTCAAGCCGTGTAAAAAAGGGCCCTTTATTAACATTTCCTATATTTCATAGATTTTGACTAAATGCCTTAAAATCTATATAAGTTATGACTTTTATCATGTTCAGTTTACCATTCTTTACTTAAACATATTCAATAATTCTGTCTTTGAAAATACCCGAAAAATTTAGTAGCGTAACAGTTATAGTTTAGGTAGTTAGTTTAGTTTCCTCCTTTCAATGTAATCAGGGTTATCTTCGGTCACAACGTATTCCTGACCACTTGACGATTCACCAATCACGAGCCATTTCTTTAACATATTTAATCAATATAAACTCCAATACAAATCCCAATTATCGTTATTTTCCATTTAGGTAGTTTAATTTAGGGTCTTTAGGCCGTGATCCTCTAGGTAGGTTAGGACATGGTTTAGGTAGGTGGGTGGGTTGTTACACTATTTATATGATGCTGACTGAATCATCTAAGTTCACATTGTGGAATGCAATCAATAAATTTAATTGAACAATATGAATTCCTGCTAATATTATTAACTCGCAGGTTTTTAAGAATGTATGGATATATGTTTGTTACTCTTTCACGTAAAAATACTGGACGGATTTGGCTGAAAGTTTGCACGTGGATAGTAGATAAACTGGATTATAATATAGGCTACAAAACATCATGCTCCGACCCACTGAAGCAGAGTTACGTGGGTAAAACCGCGTGTTAACTAAAACCTAAACTAGCGAGTATATACCAGATCACAAATATAAATGTATACACAGCAACCCGCTATTTCGATCACATGCATGAACTTTTCGACCTCCACACCTCAAATGTGCAATATAAAAATATCCGAGTTGGCCAAGATGAAAGATATTCCGACGTTATTATCAATTAGAGCTAAGGGAAACCTAAATAAACTTTGAAATGGCTACACTGGATGTGCGCCAAGTGTTAATTCATAAAGTATGACTTACTTTACGAGCCGAACTAACTGTGGTGAAAATTGGCGTAACCTCTTAAGGGTACGTTCACTTTTAGAATAGGTTAAGAGGAGATCGTATAGTTACCAGTAATCTATACTTCTATACTAATATTGCCGCGTGGTTTCCGGCTTAGAATAGACAACCCCATGTCCTCCCTTGGGTGTCGTAAAAGGCGACTAAGGGACATATGGCTGATGTATGGTCAGCAACATCTATTAGCTCCAGGTTTACATCTTACTGCGATCACCAATCCGTCTGCCAAGCGTGGTGATTATGGCAATATCCTTCTACGATTATGGCTTGCCAAGGTCTGTTAAGAGGAGGCCCATGTTCAACAGTGGACGTCAACGGGCTGATGATGATGATGATGATGATACTAGGTAATTTTATGAAAATGAAAGATTTGATTATTTGTTTATTTCATCATCAGCCCGTACAACGTCCACAGCTGAACAGTCCTCCCGAGACAGGGTAGTTGCCATAGTCACCACGCTTGGCAGGCGGGTTGGTGACCGCAGTATTATATTGTACCACACAAGGAAACGCTGCTGCCCGTTCCTCGATATACGATTATTATAGATGATGTTATTACAATCGGGACCAACGGCTTAACATGCTTTCCGAGGCACCTCCCTCAACACAAATTTACACAAAGATTTTCTGTTTTCTGCCCGGTTTGTATAAAACAAAGTCGCTTGCCGCTGTCTGACCGTTCTTTGTATGCTTAGATCTCTAAAACTACGCAACAGATTTTGATGCGGTTTTTTTTAATAGAGCGATTCAAGAGGAAGATTTATATGTATGATACATCAGCATTGCACCCATACGAAGCCGGGGCGGGTCGCTTGTACTCTATAAAATATTCGTTTTTCGGTCTTCATATAGTTTAAGACTTAAGACTATCTCCGTGGCGTAGCGTTATAAGTCTCAGATGTCGTGGGTTTGATCCCCAGAAGAAGAAATCTTTGATTGAAATCTAAGATTTCTTTCCGGTTCCGGCTGGTTAAAGGACTACTCGCGAGAAGCACCTTTAATCGTTGGTCCCGATCCTTAAGACATCATCTTTAGAAATTGTTATCCAGGGAACGGGAAGCAGTGTTTCCCCGTATGTGTTACAATGTTGCAAAACCCGCATCACGCGCCCGTTTCCATCCGCGTAGCTCCCGTTCCCGTGGGAACTTCATAATTAAATATAGCTTATGTTACTCCTGGATAATGTATCTTTGTAATAGTGAAATAATTTTTGTAATCGGTTTTGTTGGGGTCAGTATTTCCGTAGCTTATGAAATGCAAACATACAAATCTTTCTCTTTAAAATATTAATATAGATATCCTACGTTATTCTGGATAGTGTAGGTCTCACACACAAATATCGCAGCTTTAATGGAATAGTGACACAAAATAAGGTTATGATTCAACACAAATTGATCCGTAATATCATGTGACTAAAATGCATTATCGTTAAGTTACACATTTGGTTTTGTGTCACTATTACATTAAAGCTGCGAATTATGTACACGGGTAGGTATTATACTAAACACATTAGCCAATTAAACTTTACTTTGTAAGAGAGACATTTTAATTAAACTGGTGTAATTTATGTAAGTTCTGTGTCTAAGCAAATTATGTGTTAAATTTATTAGTTGACTAAGTAAATTTAACTAACAGTATAAACAGTAACAGTAACTGTATTTGCCCTGATGCCCCAGTATGCTCCGTCGTTGTTTCTGTGTCATGATATTTAGTTACGATTTCAAAACTGGACTGTATGTTATATATATGATCTTAGGCTGTCCCCACATTGGGCGTCGCGATCTTCAAGCGTGTGTCATGCGGATGATGGTGGGGGTTGCGTTATTTCCGTTTTTGCCACACTCGATTCCAATGTGGAATCAGCCTTTGTATGAAGCTCTGTTAATTTGTTATTACAATTAATAAATCTTTGAAAGCTTTTGAATGTTATGAAACTAAATATATACTTTACTAAATGCCAATTTTGGTCCTAAAATATTTTTGTAGTTCTTGGAGTTATCGCTAAAATAACGACAAACAAATACATATAGTAATAATGTATTGCCGATCCCAATATATTATTTACCATCTAAAAATACTATACCACACAAATCATAACCTCCACTTGTTAATATGAGACGAAAGTACCCCAAAATATCCCTACATACAATTTTGTGTCGTCATTTCTCAGTATTAAAGTCCATTTTTGTTTCAGTATTGCCGGAGCCCAATCCGCGGGTGATCCCATCGCTAAGCCCTGGAAACATGAAAAGAAACACGCAAACAAAAACAAGAGGGAAAAACTTAGAAGAGTGTACGCACATTTAGACGAACACTGAGTGCGAGTAAGATATCTATATAACATTAACCGCTAAATGTGAAAGAGAGGAATATATATTCATGAAGTAAACCTGAAATAGTAAGATCACTGGTGATGCAAAACTTTTTTTGTAATTTGTGGTTTCTGCAAAGAATTACCTACTTTGTTCAACGTTGTGTACAAAAAGAAAAAA
Source organism: Nycteola revayana (assembly GCA_947037095.2). Taxonomy (NCBI): domain Eukaryota; kingdom Metazoa; phylum Arthropoda; class Insecta; order Lepidoptera; family Nolidae; genus Nycteola; species Nycteola revayana. Next base: position 17,281,166 of record OX344847.2, on the reverse strand, counting down.
TAATTAAAAATGCATCAAATGTAATTTAAGTTTTTTTATTAAATACCTTAATCACTTTACCTTAAATATTTAGTTGTGGCCCGCCATTTAGATTTCTCCAAACAAACTTTGCCAGCCCATAGAGTCCGTAGCCCATTGGCTAGGGCGTCGGACTTGTGGCCTTGAGATCGCCGGTTCGAACCCCACCCATTGCACTATCGTCGTGAACCCACTCGTAACACAAGCATTTTAGCTTGGCACGAGGGGTTAACAAGAAAACTAGTAGACTGCAAAACTTGGCTAGTAATCTTTATACAAAAATAAAAAAACATCCTTTCTTATCTGATGTCTACGTCATATAGAGAAAACACCCTCTAAGTTTCAGATCTCTAACATCTGTTTAGGCTGTACGACAAATCGACATTTGTCGTCAGTCAGTCAGTCGGTCATCGAGAAACTACGTAAATATGTTTCAAGTTTAAATCATTAACTCCTTCAATTGGTTATGATAATATGCGGCTACTACTTATTGTGTCAGCAACAAAGTAGTTACATAAAAAAATATTGTTCCTAAGTCAAAATGCAGACCACGGCTTTTGCATACTCAGGATGTATGTCCAAATATCAGGCGCCTGCACTTTCCTACTCCCGACCTTTAGATTTCAATTAACTATGAAGTCCGAAAGGTAAGCAAAGTATAGAGCGATAGTTACACAAAGCTTATAACCTAAAAGTCATTATTCTGAAATTTGTTCCTCCAGCATGGTCCAAACTTCCAAGGGCCTCATGCGCCCTCATGCGCAATTTGCTTAGTTGTTTGTTTTTAAACCTTTTCACTATAAGTGGATTCTTATTCGCCTTTATGCCCAGTGAAGTAGCAAAAGTAACCTATAAAAGTAACCTACAAATTTCTCACTCGAAATATAACTAAAACAATCAAGAGATATTGGAATTCCAACACCTTTTAATCTTTCACCTTAATTCATGAACCGACATTGATATTTAACAGTCGAAAAATATCTGTCTGTAGACTAAACATATTGATCTATCAATAATTAGTTGGCTCCCTTAACTAAACAAGATAGGGGAAAAGTATGCCAAACAATTCTAACAAATCTGGTTTGGATAATAACTATGAACCTGTTGAAATGTATACCTGCCGTGCCGATTTATATTTGATGCCAAGATTGCGTGGGCATCGTATCATTGATAGATATCTGGCAAATAGGGCTAGTCGTGGTAGTGTCTAGGAATTCATTGGTTATGCTATTGTAGCGTCATCTATAAAAGCCGCACAAATGTCACTAGAACACTAAGCAGCGCCATCTCGTACCTATAAGAACAATTAACCTATATCGCGCTATAATAGTTCGCAGGTCAAGTCAAATGTTGACTTGTTTGACAAGTCTTGAAAAGTAACATACCTACCTACGGCCGGCGGGAATATCTGACCTAATTCGCCCAGCCACGAAGATCTTCATTTCCTGTGGAGGAACACTACCAACCCTTTCTATACACCAGAGGCACCCAAATTAGGTACCTACCTCCTCTTAGACCCCTTTAAAAACTTTAATTGATATCGATGGATCCCCTGTTTCCTATTATATTACATAATTACCCCCGTCAAGTCTTCTGTAAACCCCTGCGGGTTCACTGGAAGTTATTTCCAAGCCTAGTGAGCAGGGATTCCCAAAGTGGTTCAAGTGAACAGTGGGGGTATACAGGAGACTCGATGCGGGTCTACATTGACTGTTATAGTCGAGCAGGACTTTATAGTTTATGCAATCAGAATCAAATGGCGGAGTTCTTTCTTACATTCAGGTTAACTGATCATGTGCTTTTTAGGGTTCCGTAGCCAAATGGCAAAAAACGGAACCCTTATAGATTAGTCATGTCTGTCTGTCTGTTCAAAAATTGCATCTATCCCATACGTGTAGGGTATCTATGGATAGGTCTTTAAAAATGATATTGAGGTTTCTAATGTCATTTTTTTCTTAACTGAATAGTTTGCGCGAGAGACACTATTCCAAAGTGGTAAAATGTGTGTCCCCCCCCCTGTAACTTCTAAAATAAGAGAATGATAAAACTAAAAAAAATATATGATGTACATAACCATGCAAACTTCCACCGAAAATTGGTTTGAACGAGATCAAGTAAGTAGTTTTTTTTTAATACGTCATAAACCGTAAACCACAATTTACCAGTCATTCAATTAACTATTATTAACATCGATCAAAGTTGCAACTAGTACGGAACCCTTCGTGCGAGAATCCGACTCGCACTTGGCCAGTTTTTCTAAACTGAACAGTTTGCGCGAGAGACACTTCCAAAGTGGTAAAATGTGTGTCCCCCCCTTCTACTTAACTTCTAAAATAAGAGAATGATAAAACTAAAAAAAATATATGATGTACATAACCATGCAAACTTCCACCGAAAATTGGTTTGAACGTAGTTCAAGTAAGTAGTTTTTTTTTAATGCGTCATAAACCGTAAACCGCAATTTACTTTTCATTCAATAAACTATTATTAACATCGATCAAAGTTACAACGAACTACAAGAACTTTTATACTATGTTACTTGTTGTATTCTTGATATAAAAAATAGGTAGGCACTTGCAACTAGTACGGAACCCTTCGTGCGAGAGTCCGACTCGCACTTGGCCGGTTTTACATGATGTCGCAGACATTTTTAACTCTGAATTTGCGTGCTCGGTGGTCATCTACAGAGCTATCACATTCGGGGAAGATTTACGGTTTCCCGAAGGGTGTATATTTCATTTTCGACGAAGATTTTGTAGGACTTTTTATTTTTTTCGTCTTGGATTCGACTTCTAAGAAGAAATAGATACTTATTCTTAAAATCCTATAAATTTTCTTTTGTTTTCAGTAGGATTAAGTACTTACCTAAGTAATTCCTTCGAAGCAAGTCTACTTAAATGTAACCGTCCGATGCCCGTAGACCCGAAGTCGAAGAGGCCCGCGAAGATTAAAGTATAAGGACAGTTGCACAACACTTTCCAAAAAAGTGTCAAGCAGTAACCACCCAGAATCCAGATTCTTGCCCCACAGGCGTCCCCTGTAAAGCATGGATAGTTTGTAGTTTTTACATCATTTGATAAGGTGCCCTGGAGCCCTCCTGTATTGCCCGGTGATGGACAACCTCCGTAGCGTAGCGGTATTTGGCTCGCCTTGAATCTCGGAGGTCGTGGGTTCGATCCCCACACCGGACATGAAATCTTTGTGTCATTTCTAAGATTTCTTTCCGGGTCTGGTTGGTTGAGGGACTACCCTCCGTGCCTCGGAAAGCACGTTAAGCCATTGGTCCCGATTGTTATAATATCATCTATAACAATCGTATATCAAGGAACGGGCAGCAGCGTTTCCTTGTGTGTTGCAACATAATACTGCGGTCACCAACCCGCCTGCCAAGCGTGGTGACTATGGCAAATACCCTCCCTCGGGAGGAGGCCCATGTTCAGCAGTGGACGATATACGGGCTGATGATGATGATGATGATGAGCATAAGCTTCTTACTGCACTACATACCTAAAATGTCTGAAAAATAAACAAGAATAACACTTTTACTTACTAACTGAACTATATATTTGATGTTTTAAAATACCTACTTTAGTTGTAATAACAAGCAGGCAGTTTCACAAATATGTGTGTGAGTTATTCTGGCATAACGCTGGCCCAAATCCCTTGATTTATTGCGCGTCTAATTTAAGACAAGTGGTAGATTTCTCGCCACTGTTCCTACCATCGTTAATAATGCTGCGAGTCGCGTGCTTCCTTCCTGTTGGGTATAGAAGATATAGAAAAATGTAATATGGCAATAATAAACTTTCGTTAGAGGTGCAGAACATTAATTTTGTTAGAGGTGGGATAAAACAAGCTACGCCTCGCGGTTTTCCCACGCTACTCTGCTCCAGTGGGTCGGTGCGTAATGTTTTGTAGACTATATTTTATGTTTATCCAGCTTATAAACTATCCCGGTGCAAACTTTCATCCAATTCCGTTCTGTAGTTTTTGCGTGAAAGGCTAGCACTAAAGCGCATTCGTCGAGATACTTATGGTCCGTCTAAATAATAACATACTCAAAGGACAGAACTTAGATTTAATCATAGATATAAAATAATAAAATAATATTGTACTTTCATACCTGACAGCTTTTAGGCTAAAGCTATTTAAACTATTATTATACGTAGCAATAACCAAATACAATTAATTAATTTAAATCAAAAATAAGCCAAATATGTTTTGACTATTTACAAATATCTGTAATAGGTTTACGTGAATAAAAACTTTTTTTTATTTTTATTTATTTTTTATTTTAAGGTTAACTTAAATCCATACATACTTTCGCGGTTATAGTAATTTTAGTAGGAAGTGCTGGTGTATAATATATAATTTTGAAGAGCCATGAGAGTGCCATCTCTTATTAATATTATTTCTAATAGTGCATAGTGATAGTGCCTTTACACACAATCTTGGAGCACCAGGAGTCAGCCCTGCTGAGCTACGACCCCCAGTCGCGAGCTGATAAGCAGGTCGCAGGCATTACAGTATTAAAAGTATCCATCCATATAACAAAGGGTAAGCGATAACATATCTGACATAATGTACCTACTTACCTGATACTTGCATGAGACTGTAGAGAAACGGTTGGTGGTGTTCTTTCATTAAAATTAAGATCTTCAACCGACGGCCATTAGTTACTATTCACAACTTGTATATATTCTAAATAGCTTGAGAAATTGTATTGCGCGATACAGGTTAGTTAGGATTCTAGGTGCTAGAGGGCGCTGCTCGTCATCTTGCAGTTTGTGCGGCTACTGTAGATGTCGCTACAAGAACAATCGAACCGAGGTGGCTGTGTACAGATGTGGTCAGACTAGACTAATCTCAGCATATATGTATTAAAGGGTATAGTGTGGTTTAAATAGACTATCTCACATCTTCCTATGGGTAATGGTTCCGATATTGTAAGGCGACTAAGGGAAATAACCATGATGGATGGGCAGCAGCATCTATTAGCTCAAAGCAACTCTTACTGCGATCACCAAATTTGTCGACGTGGTGATTACGGCAACGACCCTGGTTTACCAAGGTCTGTTTAAGAGGAGGCCCATGTTCAGTAGACATCTGAGGTAGAGTTAACGGGTTGATAAAGCCAGCGTGATAGAATGCAATCCAAATAAATTTTACTCATAATTATTTACAGTGTTAGTGTATGTATATGTAAGTAGGTACTTAGTTAATTTATTACAAGTAATTTTAGAAATAACTACTTATATACCTATAAACATTCACGGGTGACTCACATGCTAAAAGTTTGCACTGACGTTTAATTGTAATATCATAAAGATCCTTCAAAATCAAAATGACCTACCTACTTTATTGTGTCAGTAAACTAACAACTTGTTCTATCGCCCATGTTCAGCAGTGGACATCTTACAGTTAAAATGATGATGAACAACTTGTTATTTATGATTACCAATTGGATTATTTATCCTACAAAAAAATGGAAACGCACGAGTGATACTATAGAATTGGAAGCATTCATAAGCGACGGTCACCACTTACCTTATCATCTGACGGGCCACACACGCTTAAAATTAGGTATATTAGAAACCCACAAATACAACAGTAACAGTCGAAATATCTTAATAAAAAACGCTATCAATGGACGTCATTTTAAGTAAATAGAAAGTAAAGAAGTTGTCCCTTGAATACTTAAGCCATGTGCTTTCGTTCATCGTAGATATACCTGATTATTAAATTACCATATTAAAGTTAACAACGACTTTCTTATTTTTAAAACTAATTCCGTGATGATATTCCGCATTCCTGGTTTTATGACGTCTGGTCAGTCTATTCAGGTTACGAAAGATAGACTCATTTCGTTAGAAATTACTGTTGTAGTCATAAACTCGTATGTCCTATTACTATGCATCATTAACTTTGTAGGAACATATAATACAGGAACATTAAATAAATAAACTATTCCTTAAATAATAAATTCATAAAGAAATATTTAACCTTTGTGAACGAAATTAAATACTTATGATGTTACATTTAGTACATACACATAATTACCTAATATTGTTCTACTATAAATATTGGCGCTTAAAGTAGATATCCAAGTCAATCATTTAATAAAAACATATTAAAGAAGCTTAATAAGCCATAGGGAAAATGGCGTAATAGTAGATACCTAAGTTATGGCTAAAACCCGAAGTGTGGTTACATCTTATTTAAGAAGGTTACAACATGGTGGGTGGACTGGAATTCAGGAGTGATTGCGGCATTTTTGTTGCGGGTACCCAAAATACGAGCAAGGTCCTTGGGTACCCTATGCTCTCACCACGGCGCAAATAGCGCGCCGCTATATTTAGTTTGAAGTGGAAGAGTCCTACATATATTTCGCTGACGCGGAGATCACAAATTTCGTGAACCCCGCGAGAGCGAAGGGAGGTTTAACGCATTTTACCCTGGTAAAAAAAAAATAGGTTAGAACTTGCTGTAGGAATTTACTCTTGGTTAAAACTAGTATAAACCGGTGGCGTTCGGGTATAACTAGGTCTAACCAGTATCATTTAAGCTAGAACTAAGTCCAACCAAACCCTAGTGGCTGATACTACGTTTAGTCGATATCATATCGGTTACAAACAGCGGCGGCATTAGGGGGGGGCGAACAGAGCTACCGCCCGGGACCCCGCTCATGAAGGGGCACATCAAATAAACTAAAAAAAAAATAATTTAAACTCTATTTTTAGAATTTAAAACATTTATTTTGATCATGAGTTTAAAGTTAGTTAATTGATCCTAAATCAAACAACCAGACTTACTTTCGCGGCACACACTTTTCACGCAGGACAAAGGGCCTCGCAAAGACCTGCCGCCCGGAGCCTCGCAATGGCCGCCGCTGGTTACAGCTAAATATATGCAACCATATCCTGGTGGCAATTACTAGGAGCAGGAGAAAGAGTAAGTGAAGTCGCACTTCGGGTTTTAACTGTAAAGGGGGAGTTTTTTTAAAACGAAGACCCTTAATAATAAATAAAATAACTCTGACTATATTATGTCAAAGACAACAAAAAATTTCTAAAAATCCTATAAAATATTTAATAAGTTAAATTCATATAAAAAATATTCTTTTTTCTTCTCATGTCTCTTGTTTTCTTGTTCACGAAGATATCCAGGCGTAGTTTCGGAGATCGTTCTCATAAAGGAGACCTTTTCGCTTTGCTGTTGACATACTATCAATTATCAGCAGCAAAGCGGAAAAAGACAAATTTATGGAGAACTTGGTTTTCTTCTTTCGAGATTCTTCAGTCTTCTAATCTGCCATCTTTTGCTCGATCTTGATTGTAGCTTTAAGCAATATTAGTATATTATTACTTAGTACGTTCTTAATTTTATTTAATGCATTAAAGAAAAAAGGTATGGGACAAGCAAGACATAGAGATCTCAGAAACGAACGTCAATCGTGAAGTGTCAACGACACGGGACGACGACTGCCCTCTGTGTCTACCTTTGGAATTTTGACGGTAGCGGGTCCATGCTTACGGCAAAAATATAATGACGTTCGTTTGTACAAACTCTTAAAACCGTATCACATAATGCAACATCTTCTTATGCTGATTCTACGAGATGATCCTAATGCTTTATTGTTGTATTGAGTCTGAAAACAAGTAATTAAGAATAGCTGCAGTAGAACCAACTTTTTTTAAAGTTATAATACCTCCGCTCCGCCGATCCGAGGTTCACCACGCGCGCCACTGGGGGTTCCCTCTTACACAGGTTGTTTAGATGTAGTTTTATCCAATTTTTATAGGCTTGAGCACTGCTCACGTTTATGAAGTAATAAAAGCCTCGAGGATAACTTATGTCTGTCTGAAAAATAGCTCTTCGTTTTTGCTTTGTAGCATCCCTTGTCCGTGGGACACTCTAGTTCACTATTCGAGTTGCCAACTGAAAACCACCGCTATTGATACGTAGCGGTGGTTTTCAGTTGGCATCTGGGTGATAATCTAGCCTATGCTAAGGTGGCGACTTTTTCGGCAGAACATGCAAGGCGTCTTACTGTTTTGTACATTTACCTAAATTTTCTATGTAACATCATGTGTGTTGTGCTGAAATAAATGTATTTTCTTTCTTCTTTGTTATTTCAGATTAGTTATCAGGAATAATCGAATGTAGTTCTTAAACCAAGGATACCTACGTACTTTTAAATTTAATACAAAAAATGCTGAACCCTATTTTCCACCTTTGGGCTACAGAAATAAATGTTACTGAAGCTGGATGCAGAATGTGCAATCGAAGTCCTTGGTATAGGTACACAGTATAGGTGGCTAAAGGAGGAAGAAGGAGACAACGTTTGAATTGCCAACGGGCTGTAAATGTAAAAATCCGCCACTGGATACATTATGTACATAAGAGTGTACCGATACATCAACATTTTTTCCCAGTAGAGTCAGAATCTGAAATAAAACCGTATGTTTTATTATTATTAGTGTGAAAATGGCCGTTGGCAGTGCGCATGTTACCTATTTATAGTGAGTTGTATATCATTGCACGGAAAATGTAAACAAAATTACTGTTTGTGTAAATTTACACGAGTATAGAACGAAGGCCGGACCGACCGAAGTTGGTTAGGGCGGATTTTTATTCTTTTTAACACTGGTAGTGGAATATTCTTTGTGTAGACTTGCTGAAGAGCCAAACGTTGGTACTTAGTTCAAAGTTCAAGGATTTTTTCGGGAACACTTGATATGAGCAAATTTTAGGAGCTATGGTAGGTAATATTAATCACAACTGCTTGATGGATGGTTGATGTTCAAAACTAGATAACCTCTAGAACTCGTTCGATTAATTGATTTTAAAAATAAAAATCTATCCTCATTAAGTTCAAGCTCTTCCTAATGTTGGATAACTCAACGATATTCAGCGCACTTAACCTGCAACTTGCAGGTTAAGTGCGCTGAACATTTTAAGGAACTCAAAAATGTAAGGTCTTTGAAAGGACCGCTTAGTCTTGTCGACTGCTAAATAAAGTCTCATTGTTGTTGCAAGAGAAATATATATGTCATGTCGTATATACGATATATATATACGACAATACAGTATTTTGGTGTAACAATTGGAGCTTCCTTTTTCATTTTCCCAACACAAAACGATTGAAGAAACAGTTAATTTGATTAAAGCCTGGAAACAAACCGTTAATCTTTTGTTAACATAATAAAACGAGAGGAATTAAACAAAAGCTTGATATTTCGCCAATATCCTTACATTGAGAGAGAGAATAATGGACATTTCAACACATTAAATCGATTGATGGGACTGTGTGTCGGAGAAAAATTTAACCGACTGCAAAATAGAATTTAAAACAAAAATATAATAATATGTTTATATCATTATAAATTATAAAGATTTTACTAACTAATGGCGTAGGGGATAGCTATATTAATATTGTAAAGAGAAAAGGTTTGTATTTTTGTATATTGGTTTCGAATAAACTCAAAAAACAATGAACGGATTTCGATAATTCTTTCACCATTAGAATGCTACATTATCCCTGAGTAACTATAAAAATAATAGGCTATAAAAGTCCACCCGTGCGAAGCCGGGGCGGGCCGCTAGTCACTACAAAGTGTAAATCAAAGTTTAATATCTTTTTAATAGATAGAGTGATTCAAGAGGAAGGTATGTATGATACATCAGCATTGCACCCGTGCGAAGCCGGGGCGGGTTTAATATAAACCCAAAGATTCCTGTAAATTGACGTCTTGGGTTTAAAATTGGTTTACCAATGAACTTGTCTTTTCATTAAAGAATTAAAAGAAGTTACCACTAATTCATTTTACGTAAAAGTTGATGAATGTTTGAGAATTTTAGATTTTTAGCAAGTATTCTTAAAAGAAATGATTGTTGACAATACTAATATTATGAAAAGGAAAGATTTTATTGTTTGTTTGCATAGAATATTGTTTCAAAATCTTAAAGTAATAAGTAGTCCGACTCGCACTTGTTTGATGTTGCCAGTTTATTAGTAGGTATTACTGAACTTTTATTGGGCTTTTTTGCGATGATGATGATGAGATGTGCACATAATAATTAACATATTTGAATGGTTCAATTTATACATTACAGTGTAAGCAATAATAAATTCCTGGCGCTTTGTTATCAACTGGCTACCATCCAAGTCTACAGCTCCAGGTGTTTTAAATTTGCCTGTTTTATTCATATATTTTATAATCCAGATACTTTTTTACGTACTCTGGCTTGATCGAAGATTGAAATAGTACAAGGTTGATCTCTAAATAATCCGACGTTTCGAAGAAAAGCGTAGGTTATGAATATAGATAAATTTATGGCGAGGCGAAACCAACGGTTGGGATAAATAATTCGATCTTTGCGGTCTACATGCTAGAGTGCGTCATGCAAAGATATATGAAGTGTTTTTTTAATAGAGATTTGTAGCCATCGAAATAGTTAAAAAATTAATACTGACTGACATAATGGCCTGCAGGATATTCTAGGATAAGTTAAAAATTGTTGAAAATATTTTATCTTTTTTTTTCGGACGGACGCTTTTTACCCACGACGCTTTTGCTACTTCACCGGGCATAAAGGCGAGCAGAGCTCCAGCCTAGGTAATTTTTGAAAGTGTTGTTAAAGTGTGTGTACGGAGAAATATAAGTCTTAATAATATATGTAATATGAATCAACATTTTTGGAGGAGAAAACAGTATAACTATTACAATGTTATAAAAGATGTACCGAATATCAACCGATTAAACTATCTTAGATTATTCTCGAGAATATTTAGGCATATATATTTCACAAACATGACTGCAGCAAGATTTTTGCTTCCACTTTTCGCTTTTCAATTTAAGTTTCTAGTTAAAATTAACAGTAATGTTCAAAATTTCAGTAATCTTCCAATGATAGATGAGGAGCACAGAATTTCAAAATGTTTTGGGAAAAAAAAAGGTATAAATGAGAAATAGTTATATTTTGTGGACTTTTTGAGATCCCCTTTGGTAATCCGTCAATTAAATCTTAAGAAATTCGTATACCTACTCAAAATACCATAACAATAAAATCCGTAAATTTATATTGTCCCGTATTGTAATAAAATATTGACCAGCTGTAATTAAAGACAAGGTTTTATAGACTCTACTTTTGAAAACCTTTGAATTATGACTAACAATTGTAAATTGAATCAACTTACTTACTTCATTAAGTTTTTTTATATTCTAAATGAAATCGTTTTGTTACGTAAGTAGGTACAATTATATTTTTGCAATTAGTTAATACATTTGTATTATGATTTATATATCTATTCTATTTATTTTTTAATTTGATTTTTTCGACGAAATTTTGATGAATGATGCGGATATAGAATTAGTATGGTTTATGAGACTGAGCTCTACACATATCTATTTAATAATATGTAAAGCAAAAACTTTTCATTATAAAAACGATTTTAACGAAAATTGCACGTACGGAGGAGTAGGTACTTATGTAATTTCGCACATTACTATAAACTATATGTAAAGTTTATATGGAGGAGTGCAGAATTTTAATTTTAATTTTAAATTATGGTCGAATTTCGACCAATAGGCGAACTAATAAAAAAATAATATCTCAGATCTTACCTAGGAAATAAAATTGCACATGTAGAACCATCACTAGATATATAAACTAAGACATCTACGAAAAACGTAACATATAATATCTTAATTATAATTAATGGGTTCACAAAATAACGTCTTGGTCTTGTAGCACTTAACATGTCATTGTTTTCAAGAAATGTGTCTAGCATGAGTTGATCTTCGACCCGAGTTACCGAATACTGGCGCATGATGCGCGCGCGCCGAGTGCTACCCACTACTCTACTAATACATATTTTTTGTTCTGGAATCCATGGAGTCATTGAACGAAAATGTTGTTTTTGACAGGAAAACATCATTTTCTATCTGCCTACATATCTAAGTGTTTGAACAATAGAATAAAATGAATGTGGGTGTCAGAAACAAATATGCAAGTTATTGGGTTATTTTTGGGATATATTGGTTTATTAGCTGTTGCCCGCTACTAAGTCCGCATAAATTTCGATTCCTCCATACAAACTTTGCCGCCCCTTTTTATCATCTTTTGTTTGGAATTTTTATCAATCCATTCTCATTATCATCATCATCAGCCTGTATAACGTTTACTGCTGAATATGGGCCTCCTCCATACACTCCATGTTTCAGGTAATGTAGAGCGACAGTTGCACAAAACCCCCTAAAATACTAAAAGTCATAATCCCTCAATCTCATCGCCAGCGACCGCCCTGAGCAGGCTCTTGCGCAGGTTGCTTAGGTTGTAGTTTTTAAACCATTTATAAAGGCTGGAGCTCTGCTCGCCTTTATGCCCGGTGAAGTAGCAAACTACGTAAGTCTTTCCGAAAAAAAAACCATGTTTCAGGTCTCTACTATCAGCAGTTATGTCCAGCAGTGGACTTCCTACGGCCGAAATGATGATGATGACTATTAGTGGTTTAGGCTGTGCGTCGATATGTCAGTGAGTCAGGAAAAAGCTTTTCTATACATATAATAAAACTGTAGAGGTCGAATGTCTGTACATTGAAAAAAAACGCAATAAACCGTATCAGGGCGCAGGGGGATGTTAGAAGTAAAATAGAACACATCCATATTTATTTTAATTTATTTGTTTCTCTGTCTGTTTGTACGGGCTGAATTCCATAACTGTTGCACTGATTTAAATGAATTTTTGCAAAGTGGTTCCTTACATCCGCGAACTATAACGTAGAGCGACTGTTACACAAAACTTCCCTAAAAACTAAACGTTTAGGGCGGTCGCTGGCGTGGGGATCCCTCAATCCCCACGCCAGCGACCGCCCTGAGCCGAGTTCCAAGTCCTCTGAGGCCCTCTTGCCGACTCTTGCGCAGGTTGCTTAGTTTGTAGTTTTTAAACCATTTATTTAGGCTACAACTCTGCTCGCCTTTATGCCCGCTGAAGTAGCATAAGCCTCGTGGCTATAACTACATATATGTCAGTTGTTAATAATTATTAATAACAATTAAAAAACACTGTGTTTATTAACAGACTCAAAATATCATAAATTTATTGAAAGTAGCACTGAAATATTATTTTTGGCAGATGACAATCTAAATTTAGATGTGCTTTTTTTAAAAATAGCATGTGTGCGTATGTAATAGATGTATAATGTGCGGGGTTCCGACGCAACAGTTTAAATACAACAGTATTGACGTCATTAGTAACATCGTGCGTCTAGACAAACTAGATTTTTAGGCGGTCGGCGTTTTTAAATAGCCAAATTAAAAAAATTGCTACGTTATTAAAATAATCGACGAATACATTTCGTCTAGATTTCGTCCTGTAGAAACATATTTATAATGAAATAAAGCCTATAGCCTTAATCGATAAATGGACCAAGTAACACAGTTGTTTTGAATCGGACTAGTATTTCCTGAGATTAGCGCGTTCAAGCAAACAAACAAACTCTTCAGCTTAATACCAAACTTAACCATCCCTATCCCCCATATAGCAAAATACAGCTTCCTAGTTTGAGGTCTTGACGATCAACGGTTTAGACGCTTTGTCTTGACTCAATCCACAGTTGATCCGTCAGTTCTACAGTTGCACAAAATTCCCATAACAATCTAAAGTCATCATTCCTCAATCCCCCCGCCAACGACCGCCCCGAGGTCCAAGTCCCACATGGGGCGCGCTCTTGCGCAGGGTGCTTAGATTGTAGTATTTAAACCATTTATTGAGGCTGGAGCTCTGTTCGTCTTTATGTCCGGTGAAGTAGCAAAAGCCTCCTGGCTAAATAAAGAAGTTCCGTCCGAAAAAAAAAATATCCGTCAGTCAAGAGTCAAGTCAGTCAAGAGTCAAGACAAAGCGTTATATTAATTTATGCTGTGTTCTGCTTTCCGAGACACGGAGTGTAGACTCAACGAACCATCCAGAGGAATCTATAATACATAAAGAGTTCGAATTAAGAGGATTGGCTACTTAGGTTTTGCACCCTATTGCACACTTGATGCATGACATCAAGTGCAGTTGTCTCTGCAGTTCCCAGTGCGACCATAACTTGCGTTCGCCTAAGGCAGTTTTTGTTAGTAGATCCTTTTCTTGTGGTTTGATTACCATATGGAGAGGGAAATCTCAAATAACCCGATGCACCACCCGTCACCACCGATGCCTAAGGCAGCAAACAAAAGAGACTCAACGGAGCTTTTAAAATTTGTAAGAGCCTATTTACCATTTCATTGTTTACATACAAATAAATGAATGTTTATTTAACAATTTGCATAAATCTTATTTATAAACATTGTTTCACCTTAATTTAATGTATAACATTATAATTAATGTACCGCAACATATCGAATTGGCTGAAGTTTCCACTTCCCTATATTTTGGCAAGTTTGCAACGGAAGCGAATGACGCAAATTACACAAACATATTCCTAGTCCGTTCGTGTATATATAGAACAGATATGTATTTTAGTAATTTTCATTCGATTCTATAAGTAGTGGAATACCGGAAATGTAAAATCGATTTTTATTGCGAGAATTGTATTTATTGAATCAATAATCAACAGGATATCCGTAACAGATTCCGATGTTTGAATAGTAGTTATAAAATGATCTAAAGGAATATAGCAGCCACGATTATGATTAAAATTAATAATGATTAATGTATGTACCTATCTTGAATTAATTTTAACTAGAATTCCGCACGCGCTTTTACTCCTGTAATCCTGTCCTGTTTACTCCTCGATAACGTTACTTTTTAATGATGACATATTTTTTTTAATCGATCCGTAGTTTCGGATCCTATTCAATGCAAACTAAAAATCGAATCTTTCCTCTTTATAATTTTGGATTAGATCTGAGTAGTAAGTAGTGTTCTGTAAAATTTGCTAAGTTTACGTTATAAGTATATCTGCGATTGGATTTTATCATGTTTCTCCCATCGTTTACTTATTATTGCATCTCAGCCATAGTCTTGGATTGCATTTATTATAGTTATCTGCAATTACAAACATCAATCAAAATCTAAGCCAGTTAAAGCTAGGTATAAAGACGAAATGTTTCCATAACTAATTTAGCACCTGTTATATAGATGCTAACACACTTTTAGTCTGTACAGCAATTTTAATTGTGTGTTATATATACGCGCGCCAAAAATATCCCAACATCTAATATCACTTAGAAAAGCAGACAAATTAAAAATGACTTGTGGGATGGCTCTCATGGGAAATTATAACTGTCTCAACTCATGTGTCAGCTAGTGGATATGGTGACTCAAACATTTCTTAAAATTTTTGTTTAAAGGGCTTGTAGCCGTCGCACGTCTGGTTGGGTGTAGCTGCTGGGTAGTCACAGAGTCACCGGGAAACATCTTTGTCCAATATTAAACTTTTCGTGCAGAAATTTGGTAGGTATTCTGACCCCATAAAGGAGCTTTGTCATTCTATTATACATGCCTGTGTAAAGGGGTTGATCCTGAGCTTTTTCGGCTACAGCCCGGGCCTGATGATATGAAGTGTCCATAATTCTCCTTTGGAAACAACGGATGGTACAATATTATTGATACCTATTTTTTGGTTAAATAGTTGCATTATTTAGGAAGTAATGTAAGCATATATAGCCTAGGAGGCTAATGTAACAATATTACTATGTCTTTGATAAAAATATACATTTTGGCGATGCATTTTTATATGCATATCTTGATTAAGACTTTACCAATTTGGTTAATTCTTTTTTTATTGCATTCGTAATTATGGGGACAAGGTTAGAATCAAAGAAAATTTTGGAAAATCTATGGGAAATGTCACTGACAGGCATGAGCGACGGCGGGTATGAGCAGCAGTACTTATAAAATATTCTTAACTACGAGTATTACAACTACTAATTAAATAAAATTTTGAACGCATTCAAATAACGGTGTCATCTATTTTGATGCCGCCATTTTGATTTGATAGGTGTCACAGAAAGCCACGTAAAGCTTATTAAACAGATATTATTATATGTTTTATTAGTTTATATATCACGTTGTGGTTTTCATCAGTTTTATACATCCGCTGTAGACAAAAATGTCGTGCGTTTGACTTTTATGTGGACTGCTGGAGATTCAAATAAATGTCGCTGTAAATTGTGATGGCGGGAAATATTGGTGTTGTAAATTCTTTCAGATTGTGGAATAGAATCGGTTGAATGAAGATGACCTTTAGAATATTTACGATTGCTGGTAGTAGGAGTAAGTAGTAGTACTGTTATTCATTATCTAATTAGGTACCTATACTTACGTATCGTGGATTCTGTTCTAACACAAAGTAATGTCAGAAAATATAGTAACTTTTTAGAATAGTGAAAACACGATGTAATGTAACGTAGACAACAGGGAACGGGCAGCAGCGTTTCCTTGTGTGTTACAACATAATACAGTGGTCACCAAACCGCCTGCCAAGCGTGGTGACTTTGGCAAAAACCGTCCCTCGGGAGGAGGCCTTTGTTCAACCGTGGATTATGTGTTAATTGGCTGAAACAACGTGTCTCGATACTCACATTAATCGATAAATACAATATAAACTTACATTTGTAGTGTTTATAACAGGCGATTGGTAAATAAGGTTTTAAAAAAGTACGGATATTCTTACCTTTAGACTATCTCGTCAGTACAAGATACAGTGGTGGATTTAACTTATGGGTAGTCTAGGCTTGTGACAAGGGCGGCAAAATTTGGAAAGTGTAAAAAAACTAAGTAAAATTCCAGTGATAGGGCAGCATTTTCTTCAGTTGGGCACTGAAGAAAATGCTGCCCTATCACTGGAATTTTACTTAGTTTTTTTACACTTTCCAAATTTTTCGGCATTAGGTTTAACTCACTAGGTTATTTCCATTATCAGTTGACATCCTAGCTATAGATTTTAAATTCTAACAATACATTTTAAGAGCGAAAAGGGGTCGCTCCTATAATATTTTTTCTAAATAGAGTAGGTATAGACAATATTTTTGTAATAAACAATATTCAGCTTTTAAGTGACTCTTTATGTCAAATAAGAAAAGAAGCTGAACATTGGCTAGGAAGCCAATTTCAAATCAAAAGTTTATTTGACACCGGAAGGAGCTATTTTCTTAAATATATTTCTTAAGTTTCGAGAACTCAAATATATCTAATATTTGATTTATCGGAAAATGAAGATGTCAAATACCCTATAGTCACCGGATGTTAGAACTTGGCAATCGTTGGTTCGTCTGGCGCCCGTCTACAATGGCGAATCATCTTACTTTCTGCAATACCCTGATACCTGTCCATCCATCAATGTCATTTGTACCTATTAACAAACAATAAAAATCAAACTATTTTAAATGCTAAGCATCCTGTTGTTTACTAATTAATGCCAATTTTGAGTCACTTACCTATATTATGTATTTAAAGAAATAAAAACAATTTATAATCCACGTTTCTGCATTAGGTGTCAGTTTCTGTATTTTAAAACGGAACTGGTTTTTTTTAAACGGATTTATTTATAATGCCGTGTTAATTTTTTAAATTTTGTTTATGGAACTTAAAAAACGACAGATTTCTATCGCTAAGGTAGGCAAATTATATCTATGCCTATTTTTTTTATTTTATGATTTGAAACTTCATTTTGAATGTTTCCTTGCATCAGCTTCGTTACATTTAATAACGAAGAATTAATATCTGGGATTGTTGATACCAGTATACTTACCAGATATGCTTGAATATTACTAGCATACGTCGGTATCTAAAACAAAGAAATTAATAATAATTAGTGTCATTTATCTTCGCAGGCGCAAAATAATTATATCTTAGAAATAACTGCAAATGCCACAAAAAATAACTGCACATATGTAGGTAACTCAACCTAAAATATACGAGTAACTACTTATTAAAAATGTAGGGTAAGTACCTAATAAATGCGAAAGTATGAAGGGAAAACTATGAAAATGATTTTACTTATATTTGCACAAAGACAGTTAGTATAGGCACATGGTTACATTACATTAATAACAGCTTTTGAATGGTTTGGAATTTTGAAATGGTACAATGCAATAATGCAATGCATAACTGTAATAGTATAGACCCATGGGTGTCGTAAGAGGTGACTAGAGATATACAACTGACGATGATGGGCGGCAGCACCTATCGGCTCGAGGTTAGTTACTATCTTACTGCCTACCAATCTGCCTGCCAAGCATGGCGATTATGGCAATAAATGGTCGTTGAGGTATATTGCCATAATCACTCGCGAAGTGCCAAATCCTGCCAAGACCTAGAGGAGAGCATGGTTCTCCTCTTGGCCTTGGGAGAATAAGAGGAGGTCCATGTTTAGCAGTCAACTTAAACGATATGGATAGAGACCTATTTGGAACTATTTTGCTCTATTTTCTATTTTTTACGCGTTGGTATTATATTGCCGAAGACATTTTTGAAACTATTCTGTAGCTTGCTTTCATCAGGGACAACGACGAAAGATTTTTTCTTAAATCGGTTCTTTCGAAGCCAATTTAATGAATTTCAATGCAAATAATCAAATCTTTCATCTTAACAATTTAATATATATAATTCATTATAAATAAACGGCTATCGACGTACCTCAATATAAAAACACATTGGCATTTCCTTATATCTATAACCCATCTAATTATCAAGATGAACCGAGGAAGTTATTCGTGTACTACTCGAAAGTTATGAATGAACGCATGTGCACTCTCAAAATACGCGTCTAATGAGTCGGCCACAATTTATGTGTTAATGTCCCCGGCAAGATGTTCATTCACTAACGGGCTCTGCTTTTGGCCCCCGTTTGTTTCAATGATTCAAATTAAATCCAGGAGCTTAGTCTGTTAGCTAGGTTTTACAGTTCAGTTCAGTTCTTTTGTTGTAGATTTTGTCGAGAGACTTCGACAATTTTTCTAATGTTTTGGATAGAACGTCAAACGAAGGAAATTGTACTGTCAAAATGTATATAATTTAGATCTTGACCATGATGAGTTTCATAAAGTCTAAAGCTACGACTGAGTACTGTAGTGAGGTTAAGGTTTTAATCCCTCGCTAAATGACGTACTGGCCGCATTCGAATAACGAATAAAGAACTTATTTTATATTTTAATAAATAAAAACGAATTAAGACTTCAAGCTTGATGTTGTTCTAAGTCAGACGTATAATGATTGTTAATTTTATAAAAAGTGATATGATATTAAATAATTGAGTGTAAGTTTAAGCCCTTTGTAATTTTGTATTAAAGTGAAGCGTTGGTCTTGCTTGTGTGTTCTATAATATATCAATAAAGAGTGCCATCTTTCATTTCAAGAGTGTTTAGTGATAGTGATCGTACGACTATACGATACGATCACACAGCCTCTGCACTAGCAGTAAGCCCTGCTGAGCAGAGATGTACAAAATACCATGAACAAAGTATCTGAAATACAAAATACAAGATAATTTTAAATTAAGTATTTCAAATACCAGATACAAAATACTTTCGAGAATAGTATCTGATATACTAGATACAAAATACGTATCTTCTTAATACTTCTTAAGGTGAAAATACTTTTGTAAAAAAACAAGATATTATTTTAATGATTGTTTATTTTTGTCAACCTCCGCAGCTTAGCGGTATTTGGCTCGCTTAAAATCACGTAGGTCGTGGGCTCGATCCCCACACCGGACCGAAAATCCTTGTGTAAATTCTAAGATTTCTTTCTGGTTCTGGTCGGCTAAGGGACTACCCTCGTTCGACTAATAAGGACATGTTCAGTTTTGCGCATTTATTTTATAAATTTCTACTAACATATTACTAAAAGTATTTTATCAGAAAAAGTATTTATAAAATACTAAGATACCTAACAAAATATATTTAAATACAAGATACAAAATACATTTATTTAAATGTATTTTAGATACAAGATGGAAATACGTATCTTGTATCTTGTATCTGTATTTCAGATACATGTATCTTAGATAAGGCACATCTCTGATGCTGAGCTACGCACCCCAGTCAGGCGTGACAATACAAAATACCTACTTACATTGAAATAAAAAAATGCTAAGTTATTTAAATAAATAAATGGCTACGTATTACAGTGGTAGTGTAGTTGAGTGATACTTGTTGACAGTTTACCTAATAAAACATGTAAACATACATCTGACAGCTGGCCTAGACTAGAACTTTAAAATCACTATCAATCTAATCATTTCCGAACTCACATAGGCATCTCTCAATGGTATTGCCATAGAGACTACGGCGGCGGGAGGGCTAGCGATAGTTGCATAAAATTCTCCTAAAAACAACAGTTCTAAGTAAAAGTTATAGTTCCTCAAATCCCCCGGCAGCGACCGCTAAGTACCCTCTTGCGTAGGTTGTTTAGTTTTAATAAGGCTCGCGTACAGCTTGCATTCATGCCCAATGAAGTATCAAAAGCCTCGTGGCCGCCCGGAAAAAAGGGCAGACTAGCTGCTGACTGTTCCTTGATAAACGATTGTCGTAAATGTTGTGATAATGTGATCTTGATGAACAATCGGGTAAATCGGGGTGAACAAACAACGCACGGCTTAAAGTGATATGAACTCTGATTAATATTTAGAGTTCTAATCAACTACACACCATTTTCAGGAAGTTTTGCAACTCTATGTGCTTGTAATAAAGTTTTAAACCAATTAATTCTAAACATATCTAGTGCCTGGCTTAGGGCTCAAAAACCAAGCTCTAGTCTAGCTGTTAAATGTGTATTTTTACATATTTTATTATCCTTCCGGCATGTACATTTTTACGAGCAAGAGGTCGGTGCCAAGGCGCTACCGAGAATTAAACTTATTTTAAGCGTAATGAACATTAGATAATTTAGAAATCCTTAAAGAGAGACTTAGTACCTACAGTCAAAACCGTTTATTCCGACAAAGTTGGACGTTCCGTCATGGAGAATGTGCAAGTCCGCACAACCTTTTTGTATTTATATTGTCTATGTTTTTATACTTTTTCTTTGACTTGTTATTTTAATATATTATATTTTAATTAAACTTTTGTTTCCATCGAAACCAACTGCGTTTTTGTTATACAGTCCTTAATATTTGGTGATATTCGTAACTACGTACCTAACCGGACAATCACTTTAAAGTCGTTTTAATTACATTTAAACGGTGGTTTACACAAAGATTTTTGTTCAGCGTGGGGATCTCCGAAATTTAATGCGAGATTTATGCCATCACGCCATGAAGGCTTTTATTTGTAGTATGTAATTATTTTATATGACGTGTTTAAATCATATTTTAAATAACGTTCACACTTCGTTCTATTTTAAATAGTTTGTAAAGGTGATTCTCCGTAACGTATCACTTTACAAATCAACGAGGGCTCTATAAAAATAAAACTCGACAAGATGTCACTAAAATTAACATAAATGAGTCCAAACAGATTTTTCTTAATGTTATGTTGTCGCGTTGCTAATTAATGCTGATTGGGAAATGTAGTAGGTACCCAAGTATTATTTTTAATAAGAATTATTATTAATAACAGTGTCAACTATTTAGATTATTTTAGATTATATGTCTACTCGTATAGCTAAAAGACGTTTGTAACAAGATATTGTAATTTGGTGTGAATGTCACTTCCTTTTCGTATCTGTTTTACGCGTATAATGAGGGTAGTAAGTTTAAAAAAAGAATAATCAGTAAGTAGGTACATCGTCACCATTATCTGAGAGGCCCGCGAACTTTAACGTAGGGCGACAATGCACAAACTTGCCCTGGAAATCTAAAGTCATAAATTCTCAATTATCTAATCTAAAGTCTCAATTCTGAATATAATTCCTATTCCTATTCTATAGAGGGGCGCTCTCTAGCAACCTGCGCTAGAGAGCGCCCTCTATAGAATTTGGAACTCGGCTCAGGGCAGTTGCTGACTAGTTTGCATTCATTAAACCATTTATCTAAGCTGGGGTTCTACTCGCCTTTATGAAGAAGTCCGGTGTTAAAATTCATTCATTTAAAGAAACCTACAGGGCTATTATATTAAAAGCACTTGTAAATAGTCAAAACAATATGTACTTACCTATTATTATATATATGTATATACATTTTATAATTTGAGATGTGGTTTCGGCTTAGATTATACCACTCCCTGTCTGTCTATGAGTTTCGTAAAAGGTGGCTAAGGGACATGCAGCTGGTGGATGGGTAGCAGCATCTATCAGCTCAAGGATACTCACCATCTTACTGCATCACTCCGCCTGCCAAGCGTGTGATTTTTATTTGTTTTTCGTACTGTCAATACAATAAGTAATGTCTATAATAAGCGAATTAAACAATGCTCCGTTTTTATTTTATACTTAGTTAATAGTTATTTATTATACAAGAGTGCAAAGTTGCTTTTTAACCGCGTGTTCAATTTTGATGACCGAGCAAGCGAAGGATTCTAAAATTGAATCACGAGCGCAGCGAGTGATTCAAAATTAGAATCCTGAGCGTTAGCGAGGGAATCAAAAGAGCACGAGGTGAAAAATCTTTGCACTCGAGTGCAACACGTAACTTTTCATTCCACCTCAGCGAGGAAATGACTAAATGCAAAAAAAAAAGTTTACAATCACAAGATAGGTACACTTTTATTTCAGTTTAGGTATTAATTACTACATTATGACAGGTAAGTATTACAGAATAATCTTTAAATTATAACAAAATAATACTAAGGTATAATTAAGAAATTTTTAAAGTAACGTTGCTACAGTTATTTAAATTGAGTGTAATATTTTTGTTTGGTACTGTAATATTGGTGTTAGTCACTTGTGTACTGTTTTTCGGTAAACTATCTGTCATACTTATTAGTTGTACCGATTCATCGGATTCCCTTGGCGTGAATGTTGGAGAGAGAGGGAGATGGTTAGGTGTTTCATAACGGCTTATTTTTGATGTAGAAGGGCCAGTCCAAGGATCCGATTGAGGCTCTTTCAGTGTAATGGCTCCTACGATGCCTTCACATATTTTAGACTTATTTTGGATGGAATCCTCTATGTATCCCTCTACAACTGCATTGGACTTCCAGCCTCCGTGGCGCTTAAGGGACAGGAGATCAGCTCCGGAATCAGCCAAAAGTGTGGCTGAAGTTCGTCGGAAACAATGACCCGTGTACAACAGGGGTTCTGGAAGTTCAAGAAATGTTGCTATTTCTCGTGGGATACTGCCAATTTTATTAGTACCCATAGGCTGTCTAACACACTTTCCATTGCGATACTGTAGAAAAAATCGATTGATTGGAGTGTTAGGCGGGCGTAAGGCTTGATATTTCTCAACAATCGTTACGTATTCCTTGCGAATGACGAAGTTGCGGTCTCTTTTTGTCTTTGTATTAGGTAAATTAATTAATAGTAAGTCATCTGAATGTTTCTCAATGTTTTTGACATTAAGTTTTGTTAGTTCATTAGTTCGACATGCTCCGTTTATTCCAATAATAAGAACAACCTGTAACGTAAAGAGTATTGTAGTAGATAAATGAATAAAATTGATATGAATGCATAATTATGCCTATCAACATCTACTAAGTATACCTACTATTTAATTGAGATTAATATACTTAAGTAGATACTGAATGTGCAACTGACTTACTTTTGCCGCCAAATATACGGAATCGGTGCTTCGTTAAGAAACTTTTCAATATCAGATACTGTGAAAACTTTCGATTTTTTTGGTTGATGACCAGATGAGGCTCTTTTTAAAAATGCCACTAATTTAGGATAGGTATCGATATGTACGTCTTTTTTCATCTTTATTGTTGCTTTTAGCATCGAATACGTACTCCATAGAGTGCTTGCTTTCTTGTTCTCGGATAATTCTATAAAATATGCCAGCAAAACGTTTTTTGAGAAAGTTTTGGCTCCTTTTGCTAGTCGCCACGTGTTGAACATATCGTACTGTTTTAAATACTTCTCGCGTGATTGTTGAGGGAGAAAGCTCATTTGCGCATTATTAACAGTTTCAGTCAATACTGTTGGCGTCAAACAAACTTCCTCGTCGCTAGAATCACTCATTTTAGTTTTTTCACTTGTTTTCAAGTTTCTTGTTTTTAATATAAGGTTTAACAATGACGTGAAAAAATGCCGCGTAAATAACCGCGTACAAAGCAAATTGAAAAAAGAACACCAAGAAGGTTCCGAGTCTGAGTTTTTAACAAATTAAAAAAAGTTGTATGATATATTCGGCACCATAGAGGTAGCAGTAAATAGGTTTAATGTTTTTTTTAATTCACAAACTTAGTGCACACGATGTTCTTAATTCAATTTACTTTATCCTCTAGAGAATAAAAACGGCTTTTCCACTCAGATATTGAAGATTAAAAATACTCTTTCCGAGATGGTGGGATGAAAAATATTTAAATTAAACCTGTCTGATTGTATTGTGCTATTTTTTTTCCAGAGCTCCAGCCTTAATAAATAGTTTAAAAACTACAAACTAAGCAACCTGCGCAAGAGGGCGCCCCATGTGGGGCTAGGACCTCGGCTCAAGGCGGTCGCTGGCGATGAGATTGAGGGATTATGACTAAGTATTTGAGGGGGGTTTGTGCATGTAATAGAACAAATTGTCATAAGTTGTATGGACCATGAGATTATACAGGTGGACGCGTTTTGTATATACTGAACTATTATAACGATTTAGAACAAGCAAATAAGAAGGATAATTTCTTATTCTATTTTTAATAGAAACTGTGTTAAGCTATTTAGAACGAGTAACTACAACAAATCCTCGATTAACCACCAAATGTTTACACAACCTCTCTTACCGCTGAAAGAAACTAAAGTTGCACTATCAAAGCTTTTCATCAGGTTTTAATAAATGTTGTATAGAATAAATAAACGTGTGAGAAAACATATTGCGCTATTTGAAGCACGCGTTTAGTTGTTAGAGCGAGTTTATTTCAGTATAAGGGTAACGCCCTTGTTTTAAAACTTGGTTTCTGTTCTTAGAAATAAGGATGAATTCCTTTGGCGCGTTTAATAAACTTGGGCGGCAAATGGGGCGTATTTTGTTGCACGCTATCGAATAGATACAATGTCAGTTGATGAGATGCCAGCCACTCCTATATATCTAATTGGAATTGGCAACTATTTTTATTGATCAAATAAATAAGGCTACTAAAATGTATTTGTATCGTTAAATAAATTTAAATGTTAGTATTGGTATCGAAAAGATCATATGTTTTATTTATTTCTCTAGTTCCATTGGTTCTAATTTATTTCTTGCTGGCGTCCCGCGCGCGGTTTCACCCGCTTAACTAACGGTCCCGTGGGAACTTTTATGGTAATTAAATTAAACTTTAATCATAATTAAACATAGCCTATGTTACTCAACGCAATAATGTAGCATTTTAGTGGTGAAAGAATTATAAAAATCGTCCAGTAGTTTTTTAGTTTATTCGTAAAAAATATGTATTTTTGTACCTATGTAAGGTACAAAAATACATATTTTTTTTACCTTTTTAATAATAATATAGAAATAGATTAAAAGGTTGGTAGCTACATTGTGAGATCTAACACTTAGGTTAGTGAAGCGTTCCCCAAATATTATTTGGTGGTAATGATTGTAATTTAAATTACCTATGGGGTTTAAGAAGTTGGATAATTAAAGCTTAGGTACACTCTGTATTTTATTCATCAACTAAATCGAACGCTTTATTACTGCGTGCTCAAGCAATTTGAGCACGGACTAAACTGGAGAATCAATCCATTTATAAAGTATCACAGGCAAATGCAATGAATATAAATTTAAAATTACCCAAGTGGCGTAGGAACGTGAGAAAATCACTGTAGGTACCTACTCCTCAGTAAGAGGAACAGTGTTTTTCGTCATTTATCTGTGATAAATATATATACAGTGTAAATTACATAAAAATAGTAGGTCATTCCATTTAAATAGTTGTTTAATTGTTATTAAAGTCATATGATTGCTAAATTCTGGGCCATCTGTTCATATTTTTACCAACTCGTTGTTGGGAACCAATCGCGTAGGTATGCGTTTTTATACGATGATGTAGACTCGTGGCAATTTCCTAGGTAATAAATATGTATTTATACCATCTACATATGTATTTAGATAGCTTAGTAAGTGTCTAACATGTTTCGTTGAGTGCAACCGCATTACGAAAATGAATGTCGATTTTGACTATCTGCCAAGCTCAGTCTTATTATCCATCGCAGTTGATGGCTTTTCGCTGACTGAAGCAAAGGAATTATATTCAACATAGATACAAGCTTCAATATAAACATATAGGTTAACCGGTTGTTAACTGGCAATTAAATAAGGTGAGTTTACATTAATTTTGTGTTCCGTAAACTGAGCTATGTTTAGAGTAACCTACTGGACTGGGTGTTAATGAGACCGAGGAACTGGTCTATATCTACTCAAGTAGATATTTCATAAATTTGCTTACAGTTTCCAGGTTCTAAAATCTATTTTATACCTACCTTAAAAATAACGACAAGGTTTTTGATGCACAGAAAAAAACACATTTATTTGTCATTTCAGAGAATGATGGATACTGTTTCATCATTAAAAATATTCTGTCACGTCTAATTTTAGAGATACTTGACAATAAATGGTAAAAATTGGCATTTAAGTCCTTCTAAACATATGTAAATAGAATCTATATGTAAAATTGTATAATGACTATTTTGTAAGTAGCTATTATGAAATCCAATTAACATTTATGATTTTGTTGCTGTAATATTAATATGAAAATATTAACATTTGAGTGCCATCAGTAAAAACTCAATGTATGAGAAAAATAAAGATCAGCAAAATCTTTAATATCTTTGCATTAGAAAATCATAGAAAGTATTTGTAAACTATAAAAAAATTTA
This sequence comes from Nycteola revayana, assembly GCA_947037095.2. NCBI lineage: Eukaryota > Metazoa > Arthropoda > Insecta > Lepidoptera > Nolidae > Nycteola > Nycteola revayana. The sequence continues at coordinate 17,254,268 of OX344847.2, read as the reverse complement.
GATGTTTATTAAAAATTACAGATGATATTAAGTTAAGGAAAAACAGTAATATTCTATTCTAAATAAAGTTGAATATAGCTAAATGAGCTTATATATTTTTATATGTTTACAAGCAAATATGTCAAAAATGTGACGTGATATATATATAAAATGTAATTACATATTATTATACAGTTTTTAATTCACACTGATTAATTCATAAATTCAAATAGTAGCAGTTCTGCACCTTGAAAAAAGTAAAATTTAGTTGACCTGTGTTATAAAGCTCTCAGCAGTTTTAGGAAGGTAGAGGTATATTACAAAGAAAATATTATTGTATGGTTGCACGGGCCGCCGCACCTGGATTAAAATAGTCGTGTAAGTAGATTAAAAATATTTTGTTTGTAAATAAGAATAAAAGATTACTTAATGGTAAAACGACAAGAGAAACAGAAAGATTTACTGTTAGATAATATTAAAATAAAATATTTTAACTAGTTATAAATCATTAACAATAATGCAACAATCATTTTATGAATCATCAAAGAGGCGCCATCCTTGTTGTAAAGATAGAACACAAGCAGTCTGTCTTCTAGAACATTATCGAACAACATTTAAATTTAATTGAAAAAGATGAAAAAAATCTAGCTGTCATCACACCAAATGAGTAACGAATTACGTTGTAAAAATTTAAAATTTATCCACTTCATTTTTGTGCGGCTTTTTGATGGTGGATAGCGTTCGTATTAAGTCGTGTGTATATTTTTACTATTATTGCGTTTTCAGTGTGACATTAATGGACTATCAACGTGTTGGTATCACGACATATGTTTCATTGTGGACAGGAGATTGTGGAAATATGCAACAATCGTCTTTTTACAGTCGCATAAATCGACATCATTCAACTGGAACGATATTGGACTCAGTCAAAACGATGACTCACGTTGAAAATGATTTTGCTTTAGTTTCAGAATATTCTGCTCCATTCAAGAGAAACATTTTGCTAGGTCGTGCTTTAATTTTATCATTAAGATCCATTCAAATGTTATCTTCCTTTGTTGATTTTGGTTTTTTTTGTCAATTGTTTGATAAACTACTGTCATATACACAGCATGTTTATCGATCCCTCTCTATCTTTATTACACAAATGAATATAGTAATCAATTCGACATGTACATTCAACACAAGAGATAGGTTTACACCCTCAATATCAAATGATGTAAATATGTTTATTTCAGTACGATAACCGGTAATTCTTTATGGGTGTAGAGTTCGCTGCTAGCTACGTACAAATGTTCATAATAAATTTTATATGTACAGGTTAATGAAAAGAGTTTATCTTTTCATAAACTTGTACATATTAATTAAAAATTCGTAAAACCCATCTCTTTTGTCAACTGTACCTACATACGATTTTAAGGAGTTTAAGAGTGAGGTTTCAAACGACTCTTGAGACAATCATTATCATCATTTTCTAGAATAAAAAGTAGGTAGGTAGGTATAGTAGGTACCCAATCTTTATCGATATACTATCTAAATGTGGAAACATTTAAAACGAATAACGCAATTGGACCACAGAATCAAACCTCAAAAACATTGTCATATGTTAACCTTTTCAACAAAGACAATTTTAGTAACAAATGTGTCATAAATATTATAAAGCTGCAGAGTTTGTTTGTTTGTTTGTTTGAAAGTGCTAATCTCAGGAACTACTGGTCCGATTTCAAAAATTATTTCAGTGTTGGATAGTCCATTTATCGAGGAAGGTTATAGTCTATATTTTATTTTTTAAAAAATTAGGGATCCGTAAGAAAATTGCGATTTTGTAACCCAAGGTGTAAAAGCGAAAACCTATTTATGCGTGCGCTGCAAAAACTATTGACAATAGAACAAAATGATGTACTACGAGTTTGTAGGTCTTATTAAGATCTACAAAAAAGTCCGCGAAAGCACATATCTAACTATCATAGTTTAGTCACAATAATCGCTTTTATATTCATAAAATATATTAAATCTAAAAAAGAAAAAGATACTACGTTAAATGTAGGTATATCATAATATTAATCCTTATCCAAATTAAGCATTATGTTATCAAGGGTATTTATGTAGAAGTAAAATACTTTTTGTTTTATTCCAATCGGACATTTCGTTGAGAAATTATCACGAGTATAAAAACGCAAAGAATTGGTACCTAATAATGAGTTATTTGCCATAATTTGCTTGAACGCGCTAATCTCAGCAACTACTGGTCCGTACTATATTTTATTGTAAAGTTTCAACGGGAACGGGAGTTATGCGGGTGAAACCGCGCGCGGAAAGCTATTGTGTCATATAACTTATTAGACGAAGTAAACTACAGGCAAATGAGACAGAAACCATTCTTCAAGCTGACATAAAACAAAAATTGTAATAAATGCTTCTGCTTTATAATAAATATCAGAGGAAGTGTTGAGTTCATTAAAACACGACGTTGCAGTCGGAGAATTTAAAGAAACAACAACACATCTCGAGAAACGTTATTTTTGATATATATAAATAATGCTTAAGGTAAGTTATTGACTGCACCGGTGGCTCAGTGGTTACGGAAGTTGCTTCTGAGACCTGGTGTTCTGGGTTCGATTCCCACCCGGGACAATAATTATTTGAGTGAACCACAAATAGTTCTGAGTCTGGGTGTTTTTTGTGTCCGTGAAATGAATGTTTGTAAAGTCCCCCGCGACACAGGTATTTATTTCGCTAGTGCGGGAGTTATCTTTTTAAAAAGTTATTAGGTACCTACCTACATTAGTATCTTGATATACGTACGTGACAAAATTGTTAAATCAGAGTCCAATACCTAAGAATAGTTACCTAAACCTACCCATTATTTCTTTTTCTTTTTTTTTCTGACGGATATTTGTTGTAAGCCACGAGGCTTTTGCTACTTCACCGGGCATAAAGGCGAGCAGAGCTCCAGTCTAGATAAATGGTTTAAACACACGCAAGAGGGCGTCCCCTGTGGGACTTGAATCTCGGCCTTACCTATCAACATAATCTGATGTTATTTTGAGAAATTCCATGGTGGAATAAGATAAAAATAAAGTAAAATCAGTTAATTTCTGGAATATACTGTGGAACCGCCTTTTCGCCGACAAGTAGGTATACCTCCTTACAGATTCATTTATCATTAAATATTTTCCAATCCTATTTTTCACTTATTAGGTTCCATGTCACGGACGATAATTAATCTTATACCTACTTATTAATATATAAAGCTGAAGAGTTGGTTCGTTTGTTAGCTTGAACGCGTTAATCTCAGGAACTATTGGTGCGATTTGAACCTACCGACTTTTCAGGACGATTGGAATTCTGACATTTTACTGACTGTCTAATTTAAGTGAAGAATTATAGATGAATAACCATTATTATAATATTTTAGAACTATTACATTAATCATGATTCTACAAAGTACTGATGTAAAGGTAAAAGAAAAGTTGTAGAGTTTACTCGTCAGAATTTGAAAGATTTTAAACTTCTATTGTGGGGGCCCGTCTATTGTGGAGGCCCCAGGGCAGTTGCCCTGGATTAGAGTTACCAGATGAAAACAACAAAAGTCCGGAGAAAAAGCCTGATTTCCATTGGAAAATCCTGAGATTTTTTAGAGTTTGAAAATTTTCTCTCAAACGTACTTAACAATTTAAAAAGTCGTAATATTATCGCTTTTATACATTGCGGATCTCGTTCACGCGTTGCTCATCGCAATCAAGTTTTAGTTTGTTTAACTTTTTATGAAATCTTTAAAATGTAAGCTGTATTTTATTGAAAATTCTAAAAATCCTGAGATTTTATGAGATTTGCAAATCCGGCCGCAATCCTGAGAAGAGTCCAAAAATCCTGAAATCTCCGGACAAATTCTGAGATATGGTAAACCTACCCTAGATGCCCTCCCTTTAATCCGGCCTTGATGGTATCTCCTCTTCAACAACTGCTCTAGACTAAGATGAGTAAGAATTACATGGAAACTAAAAACAAAATGTAGATTTAATTTACTAAATAAGTTGTTACCGGAAAAAGCTAATTAGTTGAATTTCTTGGCTATTTCGACGACTACTTACGCCCACAATTCTTTTAGAAAATGTATATTATTATGTACCTACGTAATATGTCAATCATATAGGTACTTACTGAATTCGATTTGTTTGCCTTGCGTTAAGCATAGTTATTATTACTATATATGCTATATATTTGCTTAACGCAAGGCAATGAAATCATTAATCAACACATAAAAAAGCATCTAAGGTATGTATTACTTTGCTTAACGCAAGTTTCATTAATGAAGTAAGTAAGTACACATCTGACTATTATTCATTACATTACGTTTTATTCAATATTTGGTTTACAAAATTTTTAGAACACGCCAACCGCCAATATTTTTTTTTAGCAATATCAATTTGTTAATTTGTTGATTTGACTAAGAATATCAATATTTTTCACGAAAAAATACCTAAAAACATTTGCTGACAGATTTAGTAGTCCCCAGAACCGAAAAATCTTAAATATTTTACAGCGATCTAAACATATTTATGTCCCATTCATAACGAAAGAGCTCAATAGGTGCTGAAGTTATTAAAGCGATGTCATAATTCTTATAAATAGGTCAGTAATTATATTTGGGTTAGATTTAAATAGAAATTGAGCAAAGGTCTGGCCTCACCATTATTATTTTAGTACATAGAAGAAAATACAGAGTGGTTTACAACCTCCGTAGCGTAGCGGTATTTGGCTCGCTTAAATCTCGGAGGTCGTGGGTTCAATCCCCACGCCGGAAAATAAATCTTTGTGTATTTACACAAAGATTTTTTTATCTCGGAGGTCGTGGGGATAGAATTTTCTAAGATTTCCGTTTCTAAGGGTCTGGTTGGTTGAGGGACTACCCTCCGTGCCTCGGAAAGCAAGTTAAGCCGTTGGTCCCGATTGTTATAACATCATCTGTAATAATCGTATATCAAGGAGCGGGCAGCAGCGTTTCCTGGTGTGTTACGACATAATACCGTCATTAATCCGCCTGCCAAGCGTGGTGACTACCTATGGAAAATACCCTCCCCCAGGAGGAGGCCCATGTTCAGCAGTGCACGTTATACGGGCTGATGATGATGACATATAAGAAAATACGAAGTAAGCTGCCTTTTTTTCCTTGTAATTTATTATCTTGTGAAAGAAAAGATAAAAATCTATGTACCTATAGATCGCGGATATCGCTGCGGCTACTGCCGTTCATTGATTGTAAGCAGGTGTAAATTATGCCGAGGCGCTTTAATAGTGAAAATAAATATTTATATTGCTTTTATTAAAGGTAGTTCCGCGAATCGGTTTTGGGGCTTGGTAACAGTACCAAATTGCAAAAGCGATTCGTAGTTATGTGATCTGATAATTATTTCGGCTCATACTCTGTAAAACGCGCTCTATCCTAGCTATTGCTATCTCGCCTTTTTGCCCGGTGAAGTCCTGGTTAACTACATAATGTCCGTACGAAAAAAAAGAAAAGATTTTATTTGTACATTAAGTGGGCATGTATAATTGTATAAGTGAACACACACTTTGATGTTCTAGACCATCTTAAATTAGAATAGAAAGCACAAAGCGTGTTGTTTACGGAAGTTCTAATGTTTTTGTTTTTCGTAGTATGTGACGTTTTGTTTTGGTCTTGTTATGTTAACTATGATATTTGAAAATAACTGGAGCATAACAACCGGCTCTTAGATGTTTCAATTCCAAAGGCACTCTGAATTAGTCTTACAATAATTTTAAAATGCAGCGAGATATACTGGAATCTAAAATGCAATGGTGTTAGGTATATGCACTGTGTCATTGACAGTGCATATAACATATGCATACGATCATAAATAGGTATATAAGTAAGGTTGTTTTACGGACAATGAACAAACTTACAGTAGTTCGATGTTGTCTTAAATTGTTATTTCGTTTCTTATAATAATAGGGCAATGGTTTTATACATCCAAACTCTCTAAACAAACATTGTAGTAAAATAATAGAAAAAAACTAATTTAAATCGAATCAGTGGTTTCAAATTGCAATCGGATTTCACCCCGACCAAACGTCTCCATCAGGATGGCCGGTCACTAGGCGTATTAAACTAGCCGTGATAGTTACAGTGTTATCGTTGGAAAACATTGAGAGAAGTAAAAGAAAAGTAATTAATGGCCACCGTGAATTCCAATAATTATCTTTATTAGGGACACTACGACGCGGTGACCCTCATGCTATCAGAATGAACGGTCACTCTTAAAATGTAGTATTTCTTCTAGATCACGATGGAAGCAATTGTTTGAGAATAGGAAGCAAATAGAAGCAATAGGGAAGCAATTCTTGGGCATAAATTCGACGTTAAATACGCCTAGTGACCGGCCATCCTGATGGAGACGATCAAACAGAGAAAGATTCTTTCTTAGGGTAAAACATAGAATTAGATTAGTTCTAAAATGTATGTTACCACCCACAGCGGCCCACGTCCTGATATACCTATATCTACCTGCTTGGAAAATGTAGGTACTGAAATTTAAAAAAACAATATACTTTAATAGTTGCGACTATACTACTATATTAACCTAACTGAACTGCGTCATGAGTAAAATACCACCCAGATTGTGTGAGCTGCATTGACGAGGAACCCTTTTGTGGCAAAAGGATAGGTTTAGTTCCTAAAAACTTTAAATATAAAGAGCATTATTGTGGAATTATCACTAGAAAGATTTGACTCTACAATATTCTAATGACTTCGTAAACCCTGAATTGTAAAAGTGACAATTGTACCTACAAAAATCCCCTTAAGATCTTAATCACCCCAAGCAGAGGTTAAGCTAACACTGGCCGCCTAGGTTGCAAATTTTGTTGTTTTAAACCATGTAATAAGGCTAGCTTAATGCTCGGTGTAAAAAGCGTTTCTCGACACTTTTACATGTCAACTATAGAGCAGATTTAGCACCATAAGATACTTTATGTAATGTTTTTATAATAAATCAGTGATAAAACTAGGGCCTTTTTGGGGTTCTGTAAACGTTTACAACACCATTATAGTACTAATCATGAACACTAACTAGCACGTTCTAAAACGTTCTCAGGACCAACCGTTCCTCAGCAGAACTATTAAACGTAGAAATATTATCGTTGCAAACATTATACGGTTAAACTCTTTGAAGACTTTGAAGTTGTTTAGGACGCCCCTCGTAAGAAACCAATAATATAATCGGGTTTACTACGTACTGTCAGTTTACTAGGAAAACATATAATAATCAACACATTTGTGATCTATTTGAAATGAAACACTAGAAATTAACGTTTAACCGTTCAACAAGATATGGAACTAAAACATTACCGAGATAGTTTAACGAAGGGAATTTATGATAGAATTTTGTTATCGAAGGGACTTCTTTCTTTCGTAATGATTTATGAGACGTATGGTAAAATGATGATATTTTAACACAAAGTGTAGCAGCATATTGTGATGTTTTACTGTATAACACAGATTGTCCAAATCAGTAAATCATTTTTAGTAGGTAGTGCTAGATTTGAGCTTTTTTGAGACGGACTTGACGGATTATAGTAGCTGTTAACCACGAAGTTGTTGCTACTTCACCGGGCAAAAAGGCGAGCAGAGCTCCAGCCTTATTAAAAACTAATCAACTTGGAGCTAAGGGCGGTCACTGGGGATTGTGGGACTTTTAGTTTTTTAGGGGAGTTTTGTGCAACTGTCACTCTACCTGCTCTTTTCAGTTCGCGGGAATTCGGGTCTACGAGGGCATCGGAATCCGATCGCAGAGTAGGTATAAAGAAGGTATCTACCACCTAATGTGCTGTAATTTCTACAGGAATATAAGGAATAAATGAAAGCTTTAAAGTTGGTTACTCTCGTAAAATAGGTATTGCGGCGTTATAAACATTATTGCTTCCGAAATAGCAACCCTAAAGTATCTTCTTCGTCGTAAAATAATGTTATTAGCTATTGGTTGAGTGGTGTAAAATAGGTGACTCAGAGGTTCAATATTCATCAAAGCACAGACCTGGAAGGCGGTATTTCGCGAAACATTCACTCACTTTCACATAGGGGTAGGCAGATACCAATTCCTTCCATTTGCTACGATCTTGACATACCATTTTCGCCTCTTCTACATTCAATAAACTCCTCATGCATATCTTCGGTTTAGGGTAATTTTAACCAAGCTTTTCATAAAAAAGTCCTCGATTTGAACGTAGAACGTCTGCCTTAGTCTTCCACTTCCAACATTACCGTTCACATTCGCCCCATAAATGTTACTTGTTAGTCTCGTTTCATTAATTCTCTCTATGTCTGCACCAATTTAGCACACCTTTCTCAATCTTGGTCACTACATCTACTTTTATACTACAACGATACCTAATCACTCTGTTCTTAATTCTATCACTCAATTTGAAAAGTTTGTCTCGACCGACATTACGAACATAATAAATATATAATAAGGCATAAACAAAGCTTGGAGCAACTATGTTTGTACACAAAAATAGATGTCTCACGAGGAGAACAAACCCATAAAGGTTATTAATTTTTTTATTTTAACGTTAATATCCCAAGCCAGACTTCCTAATTTCCGTTTAAATTGTTAATTTTCAGAAGTTTTTTTGGGACGCGTACCTATCTACTGATATGTTTATCTTAGCCTGATTATCATTTTTGTAGATATAAAAATAGGGTAAAATCTTTTTCTAGAATCGATTTTTTTTTAGCTAAATAGAGCTACATTTGCCTCATAAGTTTAAAGAAAAATATGAATTATCCTATTGCATTAGCTCCAATCCTTCATGGAGGCAATTTAGTTTTAGGTTGGTCTTTGAAGTAAATATACCTTTTTAAGCGCTATATTTATTTATCTCAATTTTGAAATATAGTATTAATAAGGTAATCTTTTCCATAAAGAGTTCAAAACATTTAAATATATTTATATTCATAGCTGGTATAATTTAATTAAAAAAAATTATAAGACATAACCATAAACAATTTGGTAGCAGTTTTATCCCTTCATTCGGATTGATCTTTCGTTGTCTGATGCCGATTTTATGTTGTCTTCTAAATCATAAAAAACTAGTCAATATTAAATAGTATATGAATAATATTTAAATACTTACAAATGTATATAAATGTATAAATTATTTACATTGGTTACGCACAAAATACTTTGTATCAGCTAAACATGGTATGGAATGTAAAATTGTTTATAATAACGCAACTGTACATTGGCGGTGGGTTTATTTCGGGAATATTTGGACTTGTGTGTAACATACATTGTGTTACACGGTGAATATTAAAAAGAGATATTTGAATATTTGATACCCATGTGAGATATTGTTAAGTCCACCATATCAAGGTAAAAAACATTTCAATATTTTTTTTTACCTCGCAATAATAAAAACGGACGACATAGTCAAAATTGAATAAAACTAGGTATTTAAGTAGATGTGTGTGAACATTTCAAAATACGAAGGCAAACATCGCAACTGCTGAAGTAAATGTTTTAGATATAATCAATTAGTACCTATATATTATATTAATATTGAGTTAAATAGTGTGAATTCTAAATGTATAAAATGGATTTCAAATCGTTTTTAAGTTAAGTTATTCATAAATTTTGTGAAAGAGACATTACTAATAAGCAACATTCGATCTTCAACTATTTCTAACAAATACCTACTGTAGGTCAATATTTGGAATATTAAAGTAGCAGTTCATTTTTGTAGTAATCAGCATATGCCTGTGACATGTGTACACATCATCAGCCTGTAAAACAGTCGTTTTTTTCGGACGGGCATTTATTCTGTACTTCGGATGGCTACTTTACTGGGTATAAAGGCGAGTAGACCTCCAGCATGATTAAATGTAACAACCACTGCGGAACATGGCCCATCTCCTCTGTGGCAACGTTTTTGCCATAGTCATCATGCTTGGCAGGCGGGTTGGTTACCGCAATATTATGTAGGTACCTATAGCATATACACACGTACACGCAGCCGCCCATTATGACAGTAGGGACCAATAGCTTAACGGGCTTTTCGAGGCACGGAGGGTAGTCTATACATCTACATCTAGTCTATACACTATTTCTATCATCATCAGCCCGTATAACGTCCACTGCTGAACGTGGGCCTCCTCCCGAGGTAAGGTATTTGCCATAGTCACCACGCAGGCAGGCGGGTTGGTGACCGCAGTATAATGTTATACCACACAAGGAAACGTTCCTTGATATACGATTATTATAGATGATGTTATAACAATCGGGACCAACGGCTTAACGTGCCTTCCGAGGCACGGAGGGTAGACCCTCAACCAACCAGACCCGGAAAGAAATCTTAGAATTTACACAATTCAATTCACAATTTCTGTCCAGCGTAGGGATCGAACCCACGAGATCCGAGATTTAATGCGAGCCAAATACCGCTACGCTACGGAGGTTGTCACACTATTTCTATAGACACATGCTATTCCACAAACATACCTATATACTTATAGGTATATAAATATGTAAATACACAAGTACAGATTATCAGTAGGGAGTAGGTACGATTGTCTATCTATGTTTATGTCGGAATCGTGATTTAGACATAAATCCAGTTACTAGGTACCTACTGAACTGACTGAACACTATAACAATGGCACGCGTAATTATTTAAATGTAGACCGTAATATGTATTCAAATAATCCATATCTTAGCTAATCAGCTAATTGATAGTGTTACCGTGTTGAATCTCTAACTTTTGACGACCAGAAAAAATCGAGAAAAGTCTTAATACGTACCTACGTATCAAGAATTTAGAATATCGTCCAGCCTCCCCCGTCCTTGTCACAGCTGGTCGCATTTCAGAGACTCCCTCGTCCCTAGTGTTACGTCAAATTACTTGGAATTTGACATATAAAAATATGAAATTAAATATCATAGGTGGTCGGCGCGTATCACTAGTAGAGCGAATAACTCACTTTAATACATAGCTACCTACCAATACCAGATTTTGAATTGGATGTCCCATGTCCCTTTGAAGATGGCTTAACAGAGTTTTAACTGTCTCTTCTCGTCGATCATTTGACCACACAAAACTGCCACCACATACCTTCCTTCCTAGTAAAAATGGAAACACGACGCTTGATATTCTTAACCGCGACGGTCTTTTCTGTTCCACTAAAATATCTTTATTTGCTATCAAAACGGCATTATTAAGAGATAACTTATTATCTGTATCTAACAAATTTAAAAAATATAAAATAAATTTATAAGTAAAATTGCAACTCGTTATTTCTATCACACAATGTTCCATAGTAAAATAGTTTTTTTTTATATTTATGGCAAAGGAATTATGCACAATGTGCTGTCTACATCCAGACGTTGTTAAAATAATCGTAAATCGTAAAAAAACTGTAAGATAGGTCCATTAAGCATTTAGCAAGATCATATCCTCATAAAACTTTATGGTCGGCCTGTGTTCAAAGTGCTGAAATGTACCAAAATAACTGTTTCCATGCTTCATTTTCGGATTAGCTACCTACATTCTGCGTCTTATGATTTATTGTATAATAATCTTTTTTTTCGTCTGTTATACACATAAATCACGCCACTGAAAATCCTAGACGGCTGTAAATCAGCTAAAATTAACGTCAGTCTGTTAAGAGAAGAATAATGCTTGTAATTTTTGAATAATCTTTGTTTATAACTATTTTTGATGGAGCAAAACATACCTACGGATGCTGGCTAATAGGTATTCATGTGGATATGTATGAAGTATAGGTACCTACTTACATTATAATGTACATGGTATATCGTACTTTTACTTAGAATATAAACCGCAAATAGAATTACATATTAGGGACAAGATATTTAAGCGAATAAACAAAGTGTACAACATGAATTACTTACATTATATTAATCAGCCAATTTATCACAAATCCTTTCCACCGCGCCACCCTTGCGCACACGCACGTCACAGTGGCGCCAACTCCCCCGATATATATATTTAATATAAAATTCTTTAGACGCGTATCGAATCGTAAATATATATATATTACAGGAGCAGCACGCGCGCTCCGCCCGACACGTCCCGTCTGCCCATTGACGCATACGTTTCGAACTAATTTCGGTGCAGCGACTATTCCGCGATTCTGTAAACACCGCAGCGGTGGTAAAATTTGTCCAGAACACATTGAACTCCCTCCTACATGGTGACTTCTTAGTTCCGTCTTTAAAACGAGGTAAAGAGGGAGGCGAGATAGGTCAGTTTAAAATGGGATCACTATAATGTTGCTAGGTTACATCTGCAGTTATGAGTTACCTTAATTCGTAAACATAAAGTTCAATTTTCTTTGTCGATGTATTTTGCTGAAAATGGTAAGTAATAAGTTCTGTTTTGGGCACGCCGTGAGTCAGCCGGGATGAGGAAATGCGTGCAAGTTATAATTTCGGAGCGGCCGACATTGTTGAATGATTTTATAAATCATTGCGAGATGCCTTTCAATAGGAAAAGAAAATATTTGTGGGTGGTAACATTTTGCTGTTATAAATACTTCGTGGGGATTAAAAATATTAGTAGAGATATATCATAGTATCTTCTACATCTTTCTCAGATATTTTTATTTGACAAGTTAATGTATGGTTTTTCTAGAAATGCGTAGATATAGCGGCGTTAGATTGCTACTAAGTATACTCTAATGGTAATAGGTATACCTAATAATTTAAAATGTGTGCATACAGAATACTTACCATATAGGTACTTATCTGTAGTCTTTGACTGAAATTATAATAAATTCTATTCATCATTACATTCTCACTAAATAAACTACCTCCTGTAGTAAGAATAGAATAAGGAATTAATAATATACCTTATAATAATACATATACTTACATAATATATAGGAACTTCGCAACTTCGTCTGCGAGAAGTATTACTTTGGGCAGGTAATTTTTAGCCATAAAATGTAGTACTTACCCAAGGTACGACATACCGCTGAGCCAAATTACACCACAATTCGTTCAGTTGAGTTAGGCGTGGAAGATTTTTTTTTTGGACTGCATTCTGTAGTTAGCAATTATGCTTTTGCTATTTCACCGGGAAAATAGTTCGATCAGGATCGAACCTTTAAATGGTTTAAACAAGGCCGGATTTAAGGGAGGGCATCCAGGGCAACTGCCCCGGGGCCTCCACAATAGAGGGTCCCCCACAATAGAGATTAAAAATCTTTTGAATTCTGACCAGTAAACTCTACTACCTTTCTTTTACTGACTTCTTCTTCTTCTTTCTGTACTTCTTTGTAGAATCATGATGCATGTTCTTAAATATAGGAATAATGGTTATACATCTATACTTCTTTACTTTAATTCGACAGTCAGTAAAATTTCAGAATTCAAATCTTCCTGAAAAGTAGGTACATACATACTTTAAATTTTTTACACATTAAGAGGGAAACTAATTTCTGCCAGGAGGCCTCTTCTCCTTTGTTGCCCCGGGGCCTCCAGACTTCTAAATCCGGCCCTGGGTTTAAAAACTACAAACTAAGTACCTGCGCAATAGAGCCCTCTGTAGATCTCCCACCCTGTGGGCTTCGGCTCAGAGCAGTCGCTAGCGGGGATTGAGGAATGATGACATCAAGTTTTTGAGCTTTTATTTTAAACAAAAGTAAGTACTACGGAAATAAATCCGTATCGCGGGGATTTTACAAACAGACCCAAAGTACACCCAGATTCAGAACAACTATTCGTGGTTCACACAAATAATGGTCTTTGCTGGGAATGGAACCACTTCATCTTCTCAGTGCCGTAAATAGGGCGGTGCCACCGGTGCCCAGGCACAGGGCGTAGACTATGGAGGGAGCAACAATGGCCAGACCAGGTACAACTATTGTTTTTTCGGTTTGCTCCGTACGCATATGTATGAATCGAGCACTACTGAATAAAATAAAGTAGGCCTAACATTGTTCTAGCTAGGGTAGGTTATAGAAGCTCGCACAGGGCGCAGATAAGGCAATTTACGGCACTGCTTCTTCTCTCGAGTTTTTGCTTATGTTTCCTTTATCCACTTCTTCAGCTTAGCCAGTATTAAACTGTTGGCCATAGGCTTCCTCGAAGGGATTTTTTAGTCACTATGCTTGGCAGACGAGTTGATGACGACAGTATCATGTTCATACAAAGGTAATTATGCACCATCTTTGATACACAATTTTATTATCATAGAAGAGTTATGACAACTGGGACCAACGGTCTTCATCTCAGAAAGTAAGTTAATAACTCTCTGAGATGAAGGACTGCCTCGACTGACCAACATGGCCAAAGAAAAAGGGTTTGCACGGGAATTGAACACAAGGCCTCCAAACTTCCGTGATATAAATATACAGATTGTGGTTTGGTGTAATTGCCTGCGCTGGTGGCTGAGTGGTTACGGTAGTAGCTCAGAGACCTTTAATTCTGAGTTCGATTCCCAACTATGACAATTATTTGTGTGAACTACAAATAGTCGTTCTAAGTCTACGTGTACATTGTGTCCGTGAATTAAGCGTTTGTAAAGTTTTGACGATACGTGTAAATCACGTATCGTCAAAACTTTACAAACGCTTAAAAAAGAATATTCACCATCATCATTATCAGCCCGTATAAAGTCAACTGCTGAACAAGTGCCTGTTCCCGACGAGGGGTTTTTGACATAGTCACCACGCTTGGCAGGCGGGTTGGTGACCGCAGTATTATGTTGTAATACACAGGGAAACGCTGCCGCCCTTTCCCTGGTATACGCTTGTTATAGATGATATTATAACAATCGGGACCAACAAGACTTAACGTGCTTTCCGAGCCACGGCGAGTATAACCTCAATCAACCAGACCCAGAAATAAATCTTAGAATTTACACAAACATTTCTTGTCCGGTGTGGGGATCAAACCCACGACTCTCACACTCAAAGCGAGACTAGTACCGCTAGGCCACAGGGAGCTAGGAGGTTGTCGTAAAACGAATATTATTTCTATAAATAAAATAAAAACAAATACTTCTAATCAAAATGCAGTTTTATTCGCTTCCTCTTACAACTACGTTTAGCCATATGTCATTTAACATTCTTGAGAGCTTCGCATGCGTCAGTCATTTTCAACCCTTCCATTATATAAAGCAGGTTCTCTACTGAAGCGTCTTCGTCGTCATCGAACCATAGTTGCAGCATGTTTTTCGCCCTTAGAAAAAGAAAATGATATAAATAATATATCATGATCATCATCAGCCCGAACAACGTCCACTGCTGAACATGGGCCTCCTCCCGAGAGAGGGTTTTTGCCATAGTCACCACACTTAGCAGGCGGTTTGGTGACCGCAATACTATGTTGTAGCATACAAGGAAACGCTGCTGTCCATTTCCTGGTATACAATTGTTACAGATGATGTTATAACAATCGGGACCAACGGCTTAACGTGCTTTCCGATGCACGGAGGGTAGTCCCTCAACCAACCGGACCCGGAAAGAAAGCTTAGAATTCGCACAAAGATTTCCTGTTCGGAGTAGGAATCGAACCCACAACCTCCGAGATTGAAAGCAAGTTAAATACCGCTACAAAGTCAAAAGTCAAAGTCAAAAATTAGATATAGACACATTTAAAATATTTTAAATCATGTTCTTATGATGCGTCCCGTTCTTTTTCTACCACCAGTCCTGGACGTGGCAACTCTAAGAAGAACTGGCAAGAAACTCAGAGGATTTATTTTTTGAAAATAAATTTTATTTTACAATTATTAATAAAGCAGTATTGTTTCAGAGCAACTCACTCCCAAGCAGTTTTGTCATTAACTACGCTACGGAGGTTGTCTTCTGTATTAAATTTTGTATCAGTAACTCATATTTCACATACCTCAGTGCATCAGTAGCATTTTCAGTCTCAAAGAACATGACCTCATCGGTTTTGTAGCCCAGTTTGGTGGCGAGCTTCTTCCAGTCCGTTAGTTTAGAGGACACGGCCTCCAGTTGTGTGGAAGATATCATGGTGACTCGAGAACGGGTCGTCTTGTCGTAGTCCTCCTCTCCAGCATGAGTTGAATCTGGTACCTGGTGAGTATACATATTATTATATTGATAAATAATGTAATATCCAATTAATAGAATCAGGCGTTACTTTGCGAAAATCCATATTAATCTAAATTAAAATAACAACATATCTAGTGTTAATTCCCATAAAAAATGTGTCTAGAGGTATATGCTGCAATGCTATTTTTGCATCGCTCTCCCGCCCGCAAAAATGACGCACAATATATAGTAAGCAATATGCAAAAATACAATCACCAGCCGATGAATACATAATTTACATAAATAATATTTCAATGGTAAAGTTAATATTGTATTGACATCTGTTCCTGCGTCTCATCGCGCCTGCGGTCCCACCTGCGGACCCCCGCCATTCATCATTCAATTCACCTGACCGCCACGCGTATGTGCGCACGCACCGCGACAATCTTATGTATCAGTCACCTATTTAAATACAGTCATCAAGAATATATCAAGTCTTTTAATAGTCAAGACTAGCGATCGAAAAGCTCGAGCCTTTTAGCCCTTTTTTAAGACTCGCCGCTTTATAGCGATGGCTAGAAGGCTAAAAGGCTAAATAACTCTTAAGCCCTCGAGGCTAATTGTATTTATGGCTTTTGCTAGCGGTCGAAAAGGCTCGAGCCTTGTAGCCCTAAATTTAAAGCTTGCGAGTCTTTTTTAAAGGCGGTCTTAGATATTACAGTTTATTATATTTTAAATCTAATTACGACGCCAGTCTTCTAAAAAGGCTTTAAAAAAAGCCTAGGCCTAAAAAAGCCTCAAGCCCTTTTTTAATGAGCAATTTTAGAACTACTGTTTTGTGAGTCCGCCTTTAAAAAAGACTCGCAAGCTTTTAATTTTGGGCTACAAGGCTCGAGCCTTTTCGAAAGCCTAGGCCTAAAAAAGCCTCAAGTACTTTTTTAGTGAGCAATTTTAGAACTACCGTTTTGTGAGTCCGCCTTTAAAAAAGACTCGCAAGCTTTAAATTTAGGGCTACAAGGCTCGAGCCTTTTCGTCCGCTAGTCAAGACCCCCAGCCATACAAATGGAGCTTGATACTCAAACACATCAGACATGTAATCGACTTTGTTTATAGGTATAAGGTAGAATATAGGTGCTCTCAATACCCTGTAATAACTTTGTTATATACCTGTGGGTTAAGTTATTGATTATTTAAATTAAGTTATAATTTGTGTGAGTTTTTGGTTTGGTATTAGTTGGCAACGTTGTAATAGACTATAAAAGAAAAACGAATGTCAGTTGACATTTCTTTTTTTTTCTTTTTCGGATTGACATACGCAGGTAGCCACGAGGGTTTTGCTACTTCACCAGGCATAAAGGCGAGCAGAGCTCCAGCCTTAATAAATGGTTTAAAAACTGCAAACTAAGCAACCTGCGCTGCGGGGCGCCCCCTGTGGGGCATGGACTTCGGCTCAGGGCGGTCGCTGGCGATGAGATTGAGGGATTATGACTTTTAGGTCAGTTGACAGATAAAAAGGATGTTGTAAGACTCCCGCACTAAAAAAATTAATTCCTATGTCGCCAAAGACTTCACAAACATATAATTCAGGGACACAAAGCCCACCCTGACTTAGAACAACTCTGTTGTTCACACAAGTAATTGTCTCGAACTACCGTCACAACTAACCCAATGGCGTAGTGGAGGTCTGCTATAAACGTTGGTAACTCACCTGCTCAATATCATTGGCGTCTCCTTCCTTTATGAGATCAGCTTCCATTTGTTCTTCAGTGATTTCTTCATCAGCGTTATCCTAAACATAAATTTTATATATAGTTATTAACTAAAAACAACTCAGTAAGAATAGCGGTCAAATCTGCCGCATGTCGTAAACAAATTGGACGTAAGTCACCACAGATTAGATTTCTAACACTAGAAACTGAGAGCAGGGTGAGCCCAAAAGCGGAGGGTAAGACGAATTGGGCTCTTTACTGAAGGATTGGACCCAGTTGGCTTGTGATACGGAAAAATGGAAAGGAGGTGAGGTCGTTGTCCTACAGTGGAACACATCGGGCTTATAATAATATGGTGCCGTATGTCGGTTGTTATAACATCAACATTAGATTAAATTTGTGAAGCTCATTCAAAGGACCAGATCTACATCATCAAAATAGTAAGTATCAATAAGATAACTATTGTAAAATTTCAGGATTCATATAAAAATCAATTACTTGTTTAAAATTTAAAGTATTATCGGCAGATATATAATTATGATATATGAATTTAACTACCACTACATTTTATTACCCTTATATTTTTGTAGAATAGTTTAAGGCTGATTTTCTACCTAATTATCAACTAGCTTTCACCCGCGGCTTCTCTCGCATTGAAGCCAATGTCCCTATGTTACTACTAACACCTCCAAGAGTAATATATGCACAATGTTTCATGATGATGGGTTAAGTAGTTTTCGAATGAAAGCGTAACAAACAAACTTACATCACATCTATGTATATATATAAAAGAAAGTCGTGTTAGTTACACTATTTATAACTCAAGAAAGGCTGAACCGATTTGGCTGAAAATTGGTAAGGAGGTAGCTAAGATCTTTTATACTTTATACTTTTTAGGTAGGGATACTTTTTAGGTAGGGTAGGGTAGGGTAGGGTAGGGTAGGGTGAGGGTAGGGGTAGGGTGAGGGTAGGGGTAGGGTGAGGGTAGGGGTAGGGTAGAGTAGGGGTAGGGGTAGGGTAGGGTAGGGGTAGGGTAGGTGTAGGGTAGAGGTAGAGTAGGGGTCGGGTAGGGGTAGGGTAGGGGTAGGGGTAGGGTAGGTGTAGGGTAGAGGTAGGGTAAGGTAGAGTAGGGGTAGGGTAGGGTAGATGTAGGACACCGCGTAGATTTTGAGGCGGTACGAAGTTTGCCGGGTGAGCTAGTTTATAATATAAGTAGGGGTCACTTAGCCGATATTAATAATTAAACTTAATTTTCTCTCTTCACAATTTTTACCGGTGCACATATTTTAAGTGGTTAATATAAACGTAACATTGTGAGAGACACGGGCGTGCCTACGGTAGCTTTATAAAAAACAGTATTACTGATCACCAGGCCTCTACTTTTCAATGTGGTTTCACATATTGCAGTGTGCATGAAAGAAAACTTGAAAAAATCGATTTAATATGATGCGTGAAAATCTAAAAATATAAATTGTGTTTACCTGTTTCCCAGCCTTATCGTTCTGGTTTTTGGATGATTCTCCATTGGCGCTGGCGGTAGCATTCGCGGCTACGTCACGAGTTACGCGATCCACCTGAGTTATACGTATGTAATAGTTAATTTAATTTATAATAATTAAACTAAATAGTTTATAAATTATATACTAGATTTGCTTAATATTTAGTGCTCCAAAATGTATGCCATCCCTTTAACAGGAGATAGTAATTACGTTAGTGAAGCAATTTAATAAGAAATTTTATTTTTTGAAACAAAAAATAAAAATTATGTTTAAATATGTGTTTCTCTTAAATAAAGTAGTCCCTCAATAAAATGTCCCCTGGCCGCATATCTTGGTGTTCTGCGGGGTAAGATAGGCCTCATCTCACACAATATTATGAACTAGCATAAGGAAAGGCAGGCAGCGGGAAGCGGCTTTGTTTTATACTATGTTTTATTTTAATATAATTAAAGTTTATACAAAACAATTATTTAAAATAACATTGCTTATATTTCAGCAATTTCTTCATACGTAATCTCTACACTTGATACTTCCTGCCGATAAAGTGATAGCATATACCTACATATTTTAAAAACACCATACATAAAACTAAAAAAAATAAAAATTTTAATCGAAAGTAGTTAATAAATTAGAAATGTCTCACCATAGCAGTTAAATAGTCAGGCAGTCGTCCAATAGGGTTGTTAGTGTGTACGAAGAAGTGTGGGGAGCGGCGCGCCAACAAGCGTAAGGCCCGCCAGCCCCAGCCCCCGCGGGAACGTTGCGCCGCGTCCGCACACACCATGTACGACTCTAACCACCAAATATTAAATAAGATAAGTATATAATAATAATAATAACTCTTTATTTCAAGCAAGTATTGGGTGCATGCTATATGGAAGCTCTGTCTCCTGAACTAGGCTATTGACCTGTGTCTCAGGAGAAAGGAGGACCTTCCTAGGTTACATTAATCATGTTTAAATAGGTGGTACAAAGGTAATTTAAATGAAATTATACAATAACGAAGAAAAAAAGTATATAATGTGATAAACTATTTATGAAAAGTATTTTAATTATTCATATTAATCACCACTGATGCACATGGGTCTGTCTCCTCCCGAGGGAGGATTTTGCCATAGTCACCACGCTTGGCAGGCGTAATTTATTCCTATGATATTTTTTATCTGTCTTAAGATTGATAAATCAGCCATTGCTATTTAAAAGTAATACACATTCTAATTTTAAACAATACTAACCTAACGATGGCATAAAATCTCTTTCTTTAGTACGGCAGGCGGCGAGATTGTCGGGGCAGAGATTCCACAGCTTCGTCAATTCATTGCTGAAAATAAGAGAACAAACAATAAGATTTTATTATATCTGACACAAGTAATTTTATTTAAAAACATAATCATTGTCAACTGGACTGCTCTTAGAATGATAAAATAATAATATGGCTGATGTAACAAGGAAAAGAGACTTAGTAAGTTAATAATTTTTGTGATATAATCACAACAAAATTATAAATATCAACAACCACCATCATCATCATCAGCCCGTATAACGTCCACTGCTGAACATGGGCCTGCTCTTAAGGAAGGGTATAGTCACCACGCTTGACAGGCGGGTTGGTGACTGCAGTATTATGTACCACTCAAGGAACCGCTGCTGTCCGTTCCTTGATATACGATTATTATAAATGATGTTATAACAATCGGGACCAAAGGCTTAATGTGCTTTCCGAGGCACGGAGGGTAGTCCCTCAACCAACCAGACCCGGAAAGAAATCTTAGAATTTACACAAAGATTTCTTGTCCGACGGGGGGATCGAACCCACGACCTCCGAGATTTAAAGCGAGCCAAATACCGCTACGCTACGGAGGTTACCACCAACCATAATATTGTAGAATTAATATGAATACATATTAATATTTCTTGACCTCAGAATCATACGGACGAATATACTTTAAAAGCAACGGGTCTTATGTGCCAGTTTACAATAAAGACACTTACAACTAATGTTTCTGACATATCAGACTGTATGCTTCATAGCTCTAGATTTACATTTCTCAATTCACAGTTGAAGAAAAGCATGAGGCATATGGTTCTTGCATTCCCTGAACCAGATGTCATGCACATATAGTTCCTGGAACCCCTAAAACTGGCGTTTGGAGGATTTGGAGGAGCACCTGGGGTGTTTAAGTAGGTACACCATGAGGAGAGGTCTTTGTGGTATGATAAGCTATGAAGATGGGAGTTCATGATGGATTGAGCATTCATTAGGTATGCATTACCTTTACCCCAGAAAAAAGAGGGTTCGCCAACCCATGTGTTGGTAGTGATTTTTAAAACATATAATTTATGGACAAAAATGCACACGGAAAACCACAATATTTAGTTGACACTTTTTTTTAATTATTTTTATATGGTTAAGAATGGTTTTACTAGATCAAGGAAAAATACGGCTTTCACTTGAGATCTAGAAAGCACTAAAATAAATATTTAAAAATTTAACTTTGGAGATATTTATCGAATTAATGCGGATCATTACCGATAGATGGCACTACCGTCCCCCTTAGAGACTTGTTACAAAGAGATTAATTAATTTCGATGATCGGTATCGTATCGGATCGTAGCCTAATTGGTTAAGGCATTGGGGGCTTTACCCAAAGATGCAGGTTCGAATCCTGCCGGTGGTCGAATTTTATAAATCTCAATTTTGAAATATATTTAAAAATTGGCTTGACATTTAGAGATGAAAACGATGTCAGCCATGTTGATCTATATACATTATCTATGTTCAAAATTGATGACGTCATGACTCAGAAAGTGTAATAGTAAAGTATCGTGTTTTTAACAAGATGCATGACGAACATACAATACAAACAAAGTATGAAGTTATAAAAATTACATACTTTCCCATATAAGATTTCTTTTGGTTTTCATATTCTCTTATGATATCACCGACGGGGCGCCGACGTTTTGGTCTCTTGACTTCTTCAGATTCTACTTGTACAGGAGGCTTTGGTTTTTGGAATTCTGCAATTAGATATTTTATTGAAGGACAACTACAGTAGACTAGCAGTATAAGTTTTACTTTAAGTCTCGGAAAATTAAGTTAGATGTATAAATAAATATTTATAACATAATTCACAACAGAATCAATGGGAGTCCATTAATAAACTAAGTATTAGGTAGTTAAATATCCTACTAATATTATAAACGCGAAAGTTTGTAAATATGGATGGATGGATGGATGCATGTTTGTTACTCTTTCACATAAAAACGACTGAATGGATTTGGTTGAAACGTTGCACGGGGATAGTTAATCAGCTCGATTAAAATATAGGCTACAAAAAATTATGCTCCGACCCACTGGAGCAGAGCAACGCGGGTAGAACCGTAGGGCGAAGCTAGTTTAGTTTATAGCTAGTATTACTGTTGTATAGATAACAAGATGAAGAAAATAACTGATCTACTACAAAAGCAACTTTCCAACCAAGGATATACTGAACATGTTTTACACATTGCAAAAATGCATAAAAGCGTATCAGTGCTACACTATTAATCCTCAGCCCGTACAACATCCCTCCCAAGGGAGGGTTTTTGCCATAATCACCACACTTGGTATGCTAGTTGTGCGTTATTAGGCGGATGACCGCAGAAATAAGTTGTAATTAGTGTCCGACCGAAGGTGCAATTCTGGCCGAAGCCGAAGCCGATTAATCGGTATTCACCAAAACCTTCGGCCGAAGCCGAAGCCGAAGGTGTCATTGACCTTGAGAAATACGATAGTACTTTGATCTCAGAATATACTAGATACATATTGTGAGAGCTTTAGAGATTTAGCCCAATAACGAGCCGAGTGACCAACATAAACAAGTAGGTAATAAAATATTGTCTAAAATAAAAGTTTCAAATATACAATGTTAATTAAATATTTATTTACTTAAAGTTATTTTAACAAAAATAATCAAATAATTAGTCACATTTTTTGAATTATCAGACGAACACAAAAAATATTTCTATAAAATAATTGAGCAAAGTTTAACGCTTTTTCAATATCTATTTTTTACATATAATTTTTTGGAATTTTTGAGAAAATTAAATACTCATAAGTAATTTCTTAGGATAATTAAATTAAACATTTTTGATAACAATTGGAGAAAATAAAAACTTAACAAGTTTTGGTAACAATTTGAGGCACCTTATTAATACAAAATAAACTCACTTTTTTCGACTAGTCTTAATTAAAAATAGCTCTTTATACTTAATTATATGGCGAAGCAGTCATTTATCAAAATTATCAATAATATGCCTATTTGGAAAAACTAAACTATAATAAAAACTTACAATTAAAAGAAAATATGAACATTTTTGTTCACTATTTGGAAAAAACCTTAGGTAGTAGAAGAGACTAGACTTAAAGTTATAAATGCACTTTAATCAGCTAATTCTAAAGATTCTCTAAAATAAAATAAAACATTCATTCGGTCATTGTGTACCTGAAAGAAAATATTCTATATAAATGCACAAGTACCTTCCGAGCCGAGCCGACCGCCCCGTACTCGCAGTAGGACTCTGCAACGCGGATGCGCCTATATCCTATCGGTTTAGGTAGTTAACTAAAAGTAAACAATCTTCACATGTCTTTTTATCTAAAAATTACATAAAAAAACATATCAACATTGTTTCCATTTAGTTTCCTACCTAACGTTAGATAACATAAAATATTTTAAACCAGACAATACTTACGGTTTTTTGGTTCTTAGAGTGCCTCACAATAATGAACGTTGATACGTACCTGTGGTGATCCACAGGTACTACTCACAGTAATATATAAAATAATTTGTAATAACAAATATGAAATATTTAAAAACAATTTAATTTAAAAACAACTTATTAGAATTTTAAGACGCGCTCTCAAACTTGTTTTGACTCGTTTAGTTTACTAACTGCGATTCGTTTGGGCCGGTGCGGCGGCGCGGCGAAACTCTGCTGCTCTGCACACTCTCCGTCTCGCTCTAGCATCGTTCAGTAAATTTCAAATTTTGACAACTAGCAAACCTTCGGCTTCGGCCAAACCTTCGGCAATTTTTTGGCCGAAGCCGAAGATTTGGCCGAAGGTGCTTTTTTGGCCGAAGGTGGCCGAAGCCGAAGCCGAAGCCGAAGCTTCGGTCGGACACTAGTTGTAATACACATGGAAACACTGCTGCCCGTTCCCTGGTATACGCTTGTTATAGATGATGTTATAACAATCTAGACCAACGGCTTAACATGTTTTCGGATGCACGGAGGGACATAGTGTTGCACTATGTTTAGGTAAAACTTCTATAGGAAGGTATGGTTGACCCACTGACATAGTACACAGATAAGTTGAACTATCTGTATTACAGCTTCATGAAAAATATTTTAATATTATTGAGCCTTTACCTGGGCAGCCATCATTTTTCCAGCTGTTCCAATGTTCTTCCCTCTTCAGTATATGCTTCACACACTCTGCAAAGGCCTTTCCATTAGGTGGTGTTTCACCCAGAAGCTTGTAGACTAGAGATGTTGTCTCTTTCACCCAATCACCTTGGTCTGATTTTAATTCTTGTGACTCCCTTTAATTGAGATAAAACATGAAGTTTAAAATATTGAATCTTTAAATAAACCTTTGAACAAGAAATAAAAAATAATTTTAATCATTGGACAATAATGGATCAAACACAAAGACTACTCCAGTGCTGTGAGATGGACAAATCAGCAAACTCTGCTGCTCATCAAAAAAGCAAAAGTGAATCACTTTGTGTCTTATGAAGTAGTAAAACCCTCATGGCTGACAACTTATATCAAAAAGGTTTTTTTGAAAATAGACATGACACAACCAATAGTTTAAACAGAAACTATTTTAAACATTGTGAAACTATGTTTAAAATAGTTTCTGTATACAAAATAGTTTCACTTATTTTCACTTTAACAAAAATATATCTAAGACTATGATACTAACAATTATTTGGTAAGTAGTTCCTGAGATTAGAGATTAGATACAACCTCACAAACTTTACATCTTTATAATATTAGTGCAAATGTACTAAATCCATTCAGAAAAAAAATCTTTCACAATCTTATACTAACTTTTACAATGAATAAAAACAGTATTCCCTTCATCACATTATACTAGTAGGACAGATACATTCAAAGTTAGAACTGATACTATAATAGTATAATAAGTCTTGTTCGCCCCCCACCCCACACCTCGCTGCCTACTGTTGTTAATGTTTATTGTGTATGTATTATTGTATTTTTTCTGTCCCTCTATCCATGTTTGTGTTGTATATGTATGGCATCCGAGCTTCAAGTGTTGTTCTTACTTATGTACTTCTATTTTATTTTTTTAATGATTTCCGTTTTGTATTTGTTTTGTGTGTTCATTAAATGTTTTTCTTTTTTTTATTTCTTTCTAATTGCATTAAAATCTAAATTGCCAACAATTACTTACATTTTAAATTTGACAGTTGAAGTCAAATACTGGAACAGTATCAAGAACTGTATTAGAACACATCTTCTGAAATTGGAATCAGACAACTGTAGCTCCAACAACTTCTGGTTGGTCAGGAACTTGGCGAAGTAGTGCTGTTCTTTTGACTCCGGCATTTCAACATCCGACTTGACAGGTTTTAGAAGATTGAGTTTGGATTTCTGCAGCTCTATTGCTTCAAGCTTGTATGATGAAAATGCTGAAAGTACACTGCCGGAATGCTGAAACAAAATGGTTTTAGTTTTAGAAGGATGGTACAACTACAATTTATATCTATACTTCAGAAGCACCTGATAGTCAGTGCTATTTTACGATAAAGGCACAAAGGGCAAATGTTTCTGCCATATAATGGCACATCCAACTTTATGCCTCTGACCTCTAGAGACATCTTTAAGGCTAAAGTGAACAGACACTTTCTAGGCAAGCGTGTATCATCTTAGGCCTTATCTTCGCCTTCCATCAAGCAAGATTATGGTCAAATGTAAGCCTAAATTTAGTAAAAAAATATATATATATATAGTTGACTAGCGACCTGCCCCGACTTCGCACGAGTGCAATGCTGATGTATTTAGCGCAAACCACACGCGCGAGCGAGCTAGGCGGGCGAACATCGTTTCACCTCTTTTACATACTTCGGTTCACATCGGTTCGGTCGCGAGCTACCGACTAACCTACGTCAGCGATGCGAGCGAAGCTAAAAAACTATCCAAAGACTCCAGCGAAGCTACCTGTTCACCTCATTAGGTTAGGTTAGGAACCCCATAGTTTAGCTCACCAATTTTCTGCATAGTTTGCTGGCCAGCCTGCTGGCAGTGTGACCTGCGCCTTTATACATATAAACCTTCCTCTTGAATCACACTATTTATTGAAAAAAACCACTTCAAAATCCTGCTCTTATATTTATGACAGTAATAGGATTCAAGGGTTTGTTATTTCCTAGGGCAGGAGATAACAGACAGAGAATGGATTAACCATTAAGTCCACCAATGAAGCATTCAGTTCTGAATTTTATTGAAAATAAAGGTGTATTTGAATATCTACCTCTCTAATTTAAGTACACCCAAAACATTATCACAATGTGAAATAATTATATGGAATCATATCACACCCAAAAAGTAAGAGTGCTAATAAATGTCAATGTACATTATACTTACAGCAACAAATGTCTTCCATTGTATTTTATTGTAACAAGTGTTCGGATTTCTAAAGAAGTCCTGAAGACTCCAAAATCTGCAGTACAGATTATAATCTATATTCAGTTTGTTTTTTTCATTGTTGTCAACTACCATGTCTTCATCCAAGGCATCTTTTAAGGTACTTGAATTATCAACACCAAACTCAGTTACATTCTCTAGATTGAACTCAGAAACAATGTTCAAGCCAGACCGTTCAGAAAACGGGAAAAACTTTGCCAAAAACAGCAATATTCGGCCACAGAAAACTGTGTTCTGTGACCTGGACAGCCTTCTCAGAAGATCATTACACATTCTTAACAAATTATTCTTGCAAGCAACAAAGAATAACTCTTCTTTCCAAATGTTGACGCCGTTTTCAACGTACGAGAACATTTTTTCGCATTTATTCAATGTTAAGGCGTCAAAGATATCTCCGAGTAGCACAACTGGCATCGTTGGAGTCACCATCTGTCGTCTGCAGGAGTCTATGCAGAAGGATACGAAGTTCTCCAAGGTATCGGGCTCTTCTATGAGTAATTCCAGCAGTTTATCGCGGAACGCTTGGTCCATTGCCGCTTTTCGATCTGCCTCATTTGTGTTCTTCGAAAATGAGTCGAGAAGATCGAGGTTATTCGTAGTAAATGCTTTGGATAAGACATCCTGTAACAACGCCATGTATAAGTAATAAAAACAACATCCACACATTTAATTATTATTAAACAAAAACTTAATAGTATTGTTAACACGGGTGAGGTTATTTTTTTTACTTTGTATTTGTTGCGAAGATCTTCAAATCCATGTTTGTCCGACATGTTAAATATTTATATATCTTAGCAGATTAATAAATGAAATATTAATTCAGCATTTGTGAGAGAAATAATTTGCAAATTCCAACAAAGTTTACCACCGAAGCGCTACTTGACATATCTTAGAAAAAGTAATATTTAGAGGCGTTCATATATTTTTTTTTGTATTTTAATGATCTGGTCACCTGGACCTTTAAGTCAAGAGGCGTTCATAGAAAGCCTAGTGTTTGTAGAAACAATTATTATTAATCTAGAGCGGGCAATGGTTTTTTTTTTCGGAAGGAACTAGTTAGCCTCTAGGCTTTTGCTACTTCACCGGGCATAAAGGCGAGCAGAGCTCCACCCTTAATAAATGGTTTAAAAACTACAAACTAAGCAACCTGCGCAAGAGGGCGCCCCATGCGGGGCTAAGACCTCGGCTCAGGGCGGTCGCTGGTGATGAGATTTAGAGATTATGACTTTTAGTATTTTAGGGGGTTTTGTGCAACTGTCGCTCTAGTTTACAGTTCGCGGGCCTCTCGGACTTCAGGTGGGCATTGGATGGTTCTTTGCAAACTAAGGGTCGGGAGGAGCGGGCAATTGAACGCGGGTTAGTGCTAGGGGCAGTAAATATAAGGCTATCTTTCTATTTTAAATAATAATAAATCAATTTTATTCATATTATTTATTTTCTAATACTTCTTATTAATGTGTTCTGTTAATGTTTAATGTATTATTGTATTTTTTCTCTCTTTTTATCCATATTTGTGTTTTATATGTATGGCGTCCGAGGCTCAAGTGTTGTCCTTACCTATGTACTTATTTAATTTTTTTTAATGACTGTAATTTACTATTTTTTTTCGTTTTGTGTGTTCATTAAATGTTTTTTCTTTCTTTCTTACTTTCTTATATTCCAATAGTAACATATTTTTTATGATAAGTTTCTTAATCAATCTCTATTATTGTATAAAAGACTGATTTCGTTATTTTTATTTACGCACCCGATTACTTTAGAGTTGGGCGTTACCCTCACGGTTATGTAGGTACGACGCAACGTTAAAAATACGAAACTGATATCTACATAGTTTGAGATAAAAGTATAGCTAAACGTATAGCCGAGCCTAGCTCAGTCAATTAAATAGAACCTACAGAAATATAAAGCTTGTAACTAACTGAAATTTGTAGAGACACAGTTAAAAAAGCCAAGATACAAAATGATGGATAATTTTATTGTAAACATTAGATTTTTCTCAGAGGAATAAATTTAAATTTTGACAGATTTTGTGTGAAAATTTTAATTTATTCTATTGATAATTTTTCATATACTTACACCTATT
Source organism: Nycteola revayana (assembly GCA_947037095.2). Lineage (NCBI taxonomy): Eukaryota > Metazoa > Arthropoda > Insecta > Lepidoptera > Nolidae > Nycteola > Nycteola revayana. The sequence continues at coordinate 17,225,237 of OX344847.2, read as the reverse complement.
TTAAAATAATGTAAACGCAAAAGTTTAGGTGTACGTAACTAATTTCTATAAAGCTTTAAAATAATTTCTTTATCGATCTTTTTGATAATAACTTACTTTGTAAACCATCTGCATTTTACATATTGTATTTGATTGGTTCAACAATTTTTGCGCATTCATTAAAAATATCATGATTGGCTTAAATGTTTTTCTGTAGAATTTTAAGCCAATCATAGGTTGAGTTCAATGTACGGAACGGAAGTGCAGCTGATAATTTTTGACAGATGTATGTCGTCGTGTTGTGTGGCGTCCTGTCTATTTATCTTTAGAATTTTATTATTATTTACAGATTTTTTACTCGATTCTTTGTTTAGAAATGTGTTAGAGATAAAGATTAAGGTAGAGTAGTTATACATAGTAGTCATTGTTAGGATAATATTAGAGGACTGCGCATTTCTTTGGAAACATGGATCGTAACAATATGAGGTAAGGATACCCTTCGCTTGTATTCGTGTTAATACTTTCACGATTGGCTAATATATCGCTACGCACATATTGTAAACAAAGACGTGCTTTAATAGATAAATAGATTTGTCTTTACAGAGTGGGTTGATTAAAATATTCAAGTGTGTATCGTAAAGATAACCCACATTTATTTTGCTTTGTTTCCGTTGATTATTAAAAAACAAAAGCAAGTATATACAACGTAGATTGGCGCGTTTCTACCTTGTTAATAGTAATGTGTTGCTCGTGATCGTGTTGTATCAGTCACGTCTATAATTTGTTTACATAGATGTTATTTATATTGTTATCACAGCACGCACTGAGTTATCGCGTCGTTATAAATATGTATACACGCGATATAATACTGGGTCTTAGTATCTGTACGTATTTATACTTTGTACTGTATTTTTGATGAAAGTTCATTATTTTTTGTTATTATATTTTACCACTTAATTTCCTATTATTATTTCATTATATTTGTTATTACTATATTATTAACTTATTAATATTCTTGGTCAGTGGGTAGTTTAAGGGGTGGATTACTTAATAGTTTAAATGTAATATAATTAATAATTCACATAATTAAATAATTTAATGACTGTTAATCAATACTCATTTAAAATGATGCACCTAGCTATTAACTGAGTTATGTATTGGTCATATTAAATAGTAAAACTCTTTATTGTACCCTTATAACAGCAGAACACAGAAAATTGACAAATTAAATGCTATATAGGGTAGGTACAATGGGCATGAAGAATAAAAACATTTATTTAGTTCATCAGTTAGATTACTAAAAGATATTGGACTCATATGTTTTTATATATCAAATCAAAAAATGACAGAGCAAAAACAAATTATAAAATTCAGGAGAAGAGGCGTGCAATTTCAATGTGTTGCACATTTTTTGTTTGAGGAATAAAAAAAAAAGTGTCCAATATTTTTTGGTAATCTAACTGACGGACTAATTATAATATTTTAGTCTCCATGCCTATTGGTGACATTATTACATTGTCATTTTAATATTAACAGTTGTACAAAACTCCCCTAAAAATCTTATGAGTTGTCACTCTGCAATTTCACCTGCCACTGATCACTATTAGCCATGTGGTTTTATTATAATTAAGAATTTTTGTAATCATAAATATTTCAGCATATAATGATAACTCTTGACTTATACAAGTTAATGTAATATAGCATTACTTAAAACAGCTAGTGATACATAATATTTTCGATAATCAAACAGTTATTTCAACACATCTTTGCATGCATGGGTAAACCACATAGGAGAGAGTTGGGTAAATCTACTCAATAAAATAAAGCTCATTATGCACAGATGATTTAAACTATCTTTTATAAAATGTTCATCACTTCTATAGACTTACCAATAAATAAATAAATATGAGATATTCAAAGCATAACTGTATTTATGATGCAAATAAACTAAAATATCTTGTGTTTAATTTCTCTTTGTAGTAGTAGTAATAAGTAGAAATGTATAGAAAATGATGCTGTAAAATAGTAAAAGGTTTTACCTTTTATTCAAATTGTTGTTTTTTTTCAAGTCTGTTCCTCTCGGAAAATAGGATGGTCTCAAAATACAGGTAACATATTTCTTAAAACATGTGTATGTTTTAAGATTAAAATATTTTTTTTATTCGGGTGCCTGCCGTTTCGCCGAACAACGCCGACAAAATTTCATTACCCAAACAAATTTTAGCAACCTTTTTTTATACCATTGCAATATTTCGAATGATTTTAGTACGCATATTTTTATTTGGTCAAATTTTTACTTGGCAAAATATTACCAAGTATAATGTCATTATGGCATTTGGTCCTTAATCAAATTGTTTATTACAGCAAACAATCTGCAGACAATAAACATTTACCCGGAACTCAACTATTTAGATAAGGTTAATTTCTTGTTTAAAGGTTAGGTTAAAACTGTGACCTCCTACGCCTACTGCCAGAAATGACTTGCATTGATAGAAAAAAGAGATTGTTTTTTGTAGGTTACTTGTTGGTTATTGACTTATTTGATTTAGCATAAAAACTGTTATTCCAACTGAAATATTTGACTAAATAAAATATTTTAAAAGTACTAGTTGGTAAACAAGTTATAGTTTAAACTTTCATTTCCCAAACATTAGGTTTGCGTTTCAATTTTTTGTGTATAGATTTTTTGTTAAGTAATAATTTGGCAAATGAAACTAAGGGAAAAATTTTTTGGGAAATGAAAATTTGTCAAATTCCTTTCAGTCAAACAAGGGAGACCCTTTTTATTCAAGTCACAGGTTGGATTCTTTGTCATTTCATTTTCAATTGAGGAATTCAAATTTCGATCTTTGTGCCATATCTATGTCAATATGCTAGACGGCATGATTTGGATATTAAACATCTTTACCCAAGTCTTTTATAAGGGCAAAAACCTCAAATTTTACAATGTTCCATCTACAAAATTTATAGAAATTATGCAGTCTTAGAGGAGAACCTACAAGACAAGACAATACTGCAGCTCTTGCCCATTTACCACAAATATCACTCTGAATATAGTTTTCTAGAAAACTTATAAATAAGTTAAGCCCACCATTGTACATAATTTTTAAATGATTTTCATAACTGGCTCTCATGTGAACAATAAATTATAAATAAAATGTTCCAAAGTTTTACTGGTGCACTGCGAGATACAAAACAAAACCATTCAGTCAATTCTATAATGGTACATTTCAGGTCAAGCTACGTAAACAGCGGGCCGCGCTCCCTCCCGCCGATGGGGGGCAGTAAGCGTCACAATGGCAATGGACACAGCGCTCGGCTCAGCCCACCAGCACAGTCACAGCATACTAGCAGCAATAACCAGCATGATGATCTCATTAATTACATATATGATTCTTGGAATAAGGTGAGATAGAAGAGGATCAATTTGTGATGTTCATTTTATGTACTACGTACTATGTGTTACTTTTAAAGTCATGCTTTAATATGGATCAGCTTAATAATCTCATAGAAACAAATTCTCTTTTTTAGCTGTTACCATTTCTTACCAATACTAACTTTGGCAGCAAATTTTATACTTTTTGCTTAAAATTATGAGTTATTTCCTTTTGAAGCATTGTAATATCATAAAAATGAAAAAATTGTGTCATGTTGATTTGTCTCTTTATATATTTTTTATTGATATTCGATTATTAATCATCTCTACAAATATTAATGAAACATTAGCTTTTGATTTCATAAAAAATGCTTCCATCTATTACATTAATGGTTAACATAAGAAACAATACATGGAAAACATATTACGGGGGCTAATGCATGCTGTTAGTCCTTTTTCCCTAATATACAAATTTAATACAAAATCAATCATCTATGGACTTCATTTTAAGACATTTTTTTATTGTTATTGACGTTATACCTAACTATCATTAGAATTTGACTTGAAGTTTATGTTTATAGGTGACCCGTGATCTAGAACGCGGCAATGATGATGCGAAGTACTACCAAGAAGTGTTAGCGCCACGTCAGCTTGCTAACTTCAGACCTTTTAATCTCGATGAGTGGTGGGCTCGCCGTTTCGTTCAGACCATCAACCGCAACAAACATCGGTCTTAGTTACGCAAATACTGGAAACTTCGTCCTTGAACCACCTGGGCCTCACCATGACTTAAACTATCAAAGTAATCTGGTAAGCATTGTATGCCCAAAATAATGCGAGAAGCACTGAACACCACCAATTGAGAGTATTTCAAGATTATCCATTGTTTTTGGTAAATTTTATTATGTATATTTAGGACAAATGCCATTGTTTTTTAAGCCGTTAATCACTTGAAACTTGCAAAGTATTCTGTAAGTTGATACTCGAATGAGTTTTTTTATTTGATCCCTCTGGGGGCTATTGGTTTACAGTTTAAGAAACACTGGAATAATATTCATGAGCATTTTAAATTGGTACAATAGAAAGTTGTGTATGATTAAGTGTGATTTTAGAATTTATCTTTAGTCTAATTAAAAAGTTTTTCTGTAATAATAATATTGGAATGAAAATGATTTTAAATTATAATAATAATCTTGTGTGAAAAATGTTTTGTGTGTGTTATTATTGTTAAATATTTTAAATTTGTTTTGGATCACAAATAGGTTGTTACATATGAATCAGCTTCTGAATATTTGTAGTTTTTAATACATTTTTCACATTTTACTATGATTCACTGTTAATAAATAACTATATCAGTTTTTGTAATGACTTGTGTGCATTTCATTTAAAAGTGCATGTTATACATAAATAAGAATTTATTACTACATAATGTTGTACAACCTGTTTGTGTTAGCAAAAAATACAGTCAATTAACTGAATACACATACAGTGACTATGATAAAAAAAACATGGGTAGACCAGGTATTCACGACGAAGTATGTAGTGTCTCATTGTACAATAGATTTGGTACATATAGAGGTAATTAAAAAAACAATTTATGACCTTATAGATTATAATAAATAATATGTTACATTTTGACTTCCAAGCATTAGAGCACTGTTTCTCAATCGTTGATGTCGCCATTCCTTTATTAGCAATAATAGATTAAGGACTTACTGTTTTACACATTTTTTCTCCCCATGTGATGTGATGCTGGGGTCGCGACACACAGATTGACAAACGGTGCATTAGACGCATAGATATGATATTACATGAAAATTATGAATTTTACTAGATATTGATATATGCACGAATAAAATTTACAATATGCGGCATAGATTTTTGATAAGTACATTTTTCCAGTAATAAATAGTTGTTTGTAAAAGTAATATTTTTATGTTGAATGTAAATTTGGAATAGTCTTGTAATATTTACGTAATATAATCCTTTTTTTAAATTGATAGTTACAGCATTAAAACAATATTGATTAGGCTGCATTCAGATTTTAGGATATCATAAAAATAAATTATAGTTTTTAATTACAATGAGACATTACTAACGCGAGATTAGGTATTGCATTAAAAGATTTGTTTCCCTTCGTTGTGTGAACTTTTTAAATCATTTGTTGGGACATTTTTGTATACTTCCTCTACAATAGATGTGTTAGAAATCATTATCTTGAGAGTCAACCTGTTTTCTTGATAAGTTTTACAATAAATAGTTCATGTTAAGAATTTAATTGTTATTAGTAGGAATAATATGTTGCTGCATTTTTTAGATTTTTATTTTTATTTGTAGATAAATATAATGGGCATGAGGCAAAAAAAAAACTAATTAGTCCGTTAGATTGATTACAAATAAAATATTGGACACGAATTTTTTTTTTTGGTTCCTATACAACATTACGAAGGTACAACGCGTTGAAATTTCTCTTCTTCTCTCTCCTGAACTTTATAGTTTGTTGTTGCTCTGTATCTTTGTAATTTTTTATTGTTTTGATAAAGGGGCCGTTCAAGTATTACGTAAGCAGATTTATTACAATTATTTACCCCCCCATCCCCCTTGTCAGCAAAAGTAAGCAAAGCTCTTACCCCCTCCCCCATGCTTACGTAAACATTTTTCAATTAACTAACTTTTGTACATTTTGTACTTTCGTACTTGTATGAGATTTTTTAAAACTTTCAAACAGTTTTTGGTATAATTTGGATTTGTCTATTTGAAACGACATCTTATTTAAACATTAAACTTTGGCTAAAGGAATACACGGTAACACAAATGTTAACTTGCTTTGCTATGCTTACAATACGTCTACTCGCTATAGTATCCAAACGAAACAATACACTGACAGAGGAAATTTAGACAAGTAAATAACGCGCGGTAATTCCCCTACTCGGTTCCAAAGCGAGTGCCTAAACGTATGCATTATTTGCGGGAATCCCCGAAAATGCGTTTCGTTTTCAAGCAAAGACAATGTGAGGGATGCCATTCGTGTAAAAAAGTAAATAACTACCGATGACGTAATCATCATCTAGACTCCCCTACCCCCCATGTCATCCAAAATAAGCAAAGCAAAGACCCCCCCGCCCCCCCATAGTGCTTACGTAATACTTGAACGGCCCCAAATAAAAAAATACGTGTCCAATATATTTTAGTAATCGACCTGACGGACTAAATAGATTTTTTTAGTCTTTATGCTCATTGTGTTTTTTTACGCATGCAATAACGTGTTTGATGTTTAATGGTTGTGGTAGAAGTAAAATTATGTTGTTTTGTATTATTTTTAATGAAAACGAAGTGTACAAGGCAAATTTAACTTAATTTCTACGTTAATATATCTACACAAATAATGTCATGCGTTTGAAAACTGAAGCCTCTATACAATAAGTGTAAAATGTATTAAATGATTCATAATACAACCCAGACCAAATAACAACTAAAGACGGTCAGTCGATATGTCATTCAATAGCAGCGTCAGGTGCCTGATATCATAACAAACTTCATTATTCGTTCACAAAACATCCCAATTGTAACATTAAATGGTGTACAAATTAAAGTTCAACGTTATTTTTATAACATTGGGATACTGTAAAAAGTCATAGCAACACTACTGCATAAAAATGGCTTCAGAGCATTGTTTGACTGTCTTTTATTTGTATTTGGTCTGGCAATAAAACATACCCGCATTAGAAATCACATTAAAATATTGGTTTTTTGCCATTGTCATTGAAGCTCACATGACAGGCATCACACTACTTAGCCTGAAGCTAACATATGACTTTCCTGCACCTTCCCTATTTATAACAAGGTATATAGCAACTTGAAATTATTAACATATTGACATAATAAACCAATATTGTGATATAAATTATCTATGGATATGATGGACTAAACAGTAATTTTATCAAAGTTTACATAAAGTTGGGGAACATGAACTATTTAAAAAATGTTTTTGCAAACAAGTAGGTGATCGTAGGCATTGTAAATAAGTTAGTTAATTTGTATTTTTTATTTAATATTAATGATGATTAAGTGAACATGTCATTGCGTATTAGAATTGGCTAGATGTTATGTTGTATTCAGAACCCGTTGTTTGTTTCTAGTAGATTGACGAGAGATGGCGTTGCTTAATAGTTTTTTTTACCAATATATTTATTAAGTAAACTAAATTGGATTTTGGCGAAGTACAAAAATATAATTAATTGCATTTTTATTCATATTTATTTATTTATATAGGTACTTAACTTAATGTAACGTAGTATTTCGTAATTCACAATTATAGCTACAAAATCAGAATGCCTGTTAATTTCTCGTCAATTTACTAAAACAGTAGTTTTAAAATATTGACTTAGATCTGCCGCAGATAGACATTGTTGACTTAATAGATACGTTGTATGTTTGTCTGTAGGCCATAGCGTTCGTCAGTTCAATTACATTCCACATGCCTGTACTTAGCGTTTCAACAATTGTATATACGTTTTAAGTGACGCAGTGCTGACAGATTATGGATTTGAATAAAAGTTTTTTAATGAAAATAAAAAGTTGTTTTTTTAGTTTTGACCTTTCCAGTTACAATCATCCCATGGCCGCACTGTGATGAGACGGCGACTTCGTGAAAGCCACACTCCAGCAACGATAAGCGAAATTGATTTGTTTGTAGTGTCGCGGCTTCGTCCTCGGTCTCGGCCTTAAATTGAGGTCCGAGAGCCGTTGAAATGTCCGCGTGCTTACGACTACTGTAATGCAGCTGTAAGCTCGCGGTGGCCAATTAGATCTTGCGATAAATATAAGATGTTTAGGGTTCCGTACCTGAAGGGTAAACAGGGGACCCTATTACTAAGACTTCGCTGTCTGTCTATCTGTCACCAGGCTGTATCTCAAGAACCGCGATAGCTACACAGTTGAAATTATCACAGATGATGTATTTATATTGCCGCTACAACAACAAATAAAAATAAAATAAAATCAAAATTTGAGGGAGCTCCTATACAAAAATTTTTTTTTGCCCTTTTTTTCCTCGATATCAATTACGACAACAGGTAGACGCTTGAAAATGGTACGGAACCCTGCGTGCGCGAGTCCGATTCGCACTTGACCAGTTTTATTCACATTGTCACATGTACTGTGCCCTTGAACGTAAAATTTTTGGATCCGATTGACCGAGGGACTCCACCTGCATCCTCGAAAATAAATAGACCTACTGAGAAATGGTAGTAACGAATTTTATTTACTATAGAGATCGATATCTACAGCAGTCACCATACCGTCTACAAAGCATAGTGACTATGGCAAAACGCTCTTCAGAGGAGGCTCACCCAGATCAATGCTTACACAAGCGGATATTGATAAATTTAAAGACATCACTTATGCGTATTGTTTATGAAATGCGTTCCCTTCCAAATATTTTGATTCTATGAATTTTGAAATAATATTATAACGGGCCATATTAACATTTTTTTAACTACTATGGTGAAACATTTTTATATGTGGGCTATGTACGTACCTACATAGCCACATCATCATCATCATCAGCCCGAATAACGTCCACTGCTGAATCCTCCCGAGAGAGAGGGTATTTACCATAGCCACCACGCTTGGCAGGCGGGTCGGTGACCGCAGTATTATATGTTGTACCACACAAGGAAACGCTGCTGCCCGTTCCTTGATATACGATTATTATAGATGATGTTATAACAATCGGGACCAACGGCTTAACATGCTTTCCGAGGCACGGAGGGTTATCCCTGAACCAACCAGACCCGGAAAGAAATCTAAGAATTTACACCAAGATTTCCTATACGGTGTGGGGATCGAACCCACGACCTCCGAAATTCAAGGCGAGCCAAATACGGCTACGCTACGGAGGTTGTCATGGCCACAGAAACCCATAAATATGTACTAGGTACCTACCTAGTATTTATGGTTTTCTGTGATTGAATTGAATTAAGATAAGCATGTGAAAAAAGCGCGGGCTGAGGATTGTTGGAATATTTAATATTTTGAATATTTTTTTTACGTTTGAATATCTTTGGTTAGTTATAGCTACTTTAGTACATACTGTGATCCCCGCAAAATCGATAGCTACGCTTCTACGCCTAGATAAAACACTACTATCCAAGCCACTCTAATAGAGTGAACGTTTGGCAACGCCCATGGGCGCCTCTTAGTACCTACTTTACACAAGATTAAAATAAGCAACAATTAAAGCATACATAAAACTGATGGTAAACTTAACTCCAAAGCGCCTTAACAAACACGAATAACAAAAAAGTTTTCATGTACATCACTTTGAAACAGTTCACCAAACTCATTAGCTGCTCTTACTCGACTTGGGGCGGTCCTCTATGTAAATACACACTAGAGCTGGGATAAAGTCCCCAATTTTAGAATCCCGGGGCAGAAGAATGGTTTAATACACTCACACTCAATTGTAAGATTTTTTGGCTTTAAGGTGGATTTACTCGGATGGAAAAAGATTAGTGAGATATTTTTTTATTCGAACGGACATTTGTGCAGTCACGATGCTTTTATTACTTCACTGGGCATAAAGGCGAGCAGGGCTCGAGCCTCATTAAATGATTATTGGTGTATTTTTTTGAAAATTCAAACTCTATCTTCATCCTATTGAGCTGTCATTGAATATGTAGGTAGGTACCTAGGTATCTATTTAGTTTGGGTGACAAACCGGTACGCTAGGTTAAGTCAAAAGAAGCTTGTTTTAACTTTTTTTTTATAAGAATATGAGTAGCATAGCTAACCCTCGTCGGCCCGCATCAATTTTTCTGCCTCACAGCAGCGAATACCAAATTGAATACCTACTTATACTTTTAGACCTCGTTTCTACGGTTGATCCGACATAGGTTGCCTACGTTCTTGCCGATTATGAGTGATTACAGCAGCATATATACGAAATTGCAAATGTCTCCACGGCAATGTAAGATATTTAAGTCGATTTACAATATAAGTGTTGATTTACAATATAAATGGCGATGTAAGTGTTGGTTCCGGGGTACTATATTTATTCCCGGAAAATTGCTTAAACCGTGTACACGCCTAAAGGAGGCGCTTTGAACAAGACACTTTTGTTTGACATACGACCATACACCACTTTATGAATTCCAGAACATTCAGTTTGTATGAACTTGTTTTACTTAATACACTTAGCGTCACCAAGTTTGCGGTTGAGTTCCAACCTAGCTATATTATAATTATACAGAAAGTGTACTTGGGAATTGTATACAGGTTTCAAGAAAATAATAAATTTAATTACCTACCTGAAAGCGATGCCGATATTTTTGCTGCAAATTATATAAAATATAGGTTATATTGTTGAATTTAATGTGTGAGGTGTTTGCGAATTCTAGGTAGGTACTATTCTTTTATAATTCTTTTCATCTTCTATATAAATAAGAGAGGATGCGACGTAAGCGTAAACGAAGATTTCAGTTAAGTTACGGTTAAAAAAAATACAAAGCAGATAAGTATCACCATTTATTCAATAAGACTTGAATGGTTTTTGAGGGGGGCAGAGGCACAAAAAATTTGAAAAAATAAGTCCATATTAAACTTGCACAAAATTGTTTGTTTATGACCCTCATGATCCCACTGCAGCCGCCATTATGTGCCGTGATTTTTTAGTTGTTTCTAATAATTGGCTAGATAATTTGCCACCAAATAACATCACCATCGTTAGCCTAAACATTCCTACTGCAGGCAAAGGCCTCCCTACTCTCCTTACATAAATGCAAAATGTCACCCGGAACCATTCTCAATCGAAGGTCAAGGTGAGAAAATAGTTATTTATAAATAAATAGTATTAGTTATTTATGATGATGTGTTTATGCGGATTATGTTTATATTTTCAAAACTTTTCGTGAAGCAATGATGAATGTACATGACAAAATGAGCTTTATTGCATAGGTTTTACGAATGGGCGCCTTCAACAAAGATTGTAAATAATTTTAATCTGTAATTTTGAATACTATAGAAAACGAATATACAAAATCTATTGTACTATAAAAATAAATCATTTGGCTGGCTTTCTTCAGCAGCCCATTTACGTCCACTGCTGAGCATGGGCATCCTTTTTTTTCGGACGGATGGTCCTCAGACCTTGGCAAGCCAGGAATTCTGCCATTATCACCGTACCCGACAGATGTGTTGGTGATCGCAGTAAGATGGTAAGTTATCTTGAGCTGACAGATGCTGCTGCCCATGCATCCCGTGTGGGGTGGACTATTCTAAGTCGGCATCCACACGGCTGTTTACATTAAAAAATCACAGTGTTATACATTTCAAACTAAAGCGGTAGATAGGCATGTACGTACTGATTCGCTTAAACACACCATTCATCAAATTGAGTTATCGTGTTTATTCAAAAGTTAAACTGTAACTGTAGATTTAATTAATTGCGGCGCGAACACGGCTGGTGGCTTGATGAATCATCCTATTTAGGAGGCGTTTAGATTTACATTGCATCACCAATTACGGCTTAGCAATTACCTACTTTTATTTGGAATATTACTTTTTGTTTTGATTCAATTTGTCTAGTAAGTAAATTATCCTGCAATTGCATCGTATCGTATCTAAACTAATATTATAGAGAGGAAAGAGAGATTTGTCTGTTTTTTGATGGCATTGTATAAGATCCGGAACCACTGCAACGATTTCAAAAATGCACACCCAGGGTCTGATGTTGTACTGAACCTGGATGTACTTCGTATTCGTGGTTCACATAAATAATTGTCCCGGCTTGAAATCAAACCCAGAATAAAAACCACTGCCACCGGTGATGTCTTTTCTATTATTCCTCCTCTCTTCTAACTTGCCGTACACGACAGGGTCCATACTTTATACTGGTTTTGTCTTTCTAACAACTTATTATAATACATATGGTGTGCAATAAATGAATATGAATGTTTAACTACAGACGAATTGTCAAGTAGGTAGTAAATAAAGTCAGATTATATCTATTGTTCACTGAAGTGGTTTGCAGAAGTTCTCTGAGGGCTCTTTAAGCATTGTCTATTAGTTCCACTCGTCTGCATCTCCATAAAAATGTCTATCTCGGACTTTACTGTTCATTAGGGCGGTCTCAGTACCCGATAAAAGGGCTCCCAGTCTAAGCTTCTTTACGTTGTCTCATTACGCTTTTTATTTTTTCTCTCGTCCTTGTTATGATGCGAATTCTTGATTTATCTTCGCGAATTTTGTTTTGCTTTCCAGGTTTTTTCACTCGTTTGTAGGTTATTGGGGATTTAGAGGAGCCGTCGAAAGATTTCTTAAATATTTTAAAAATTGTTGCGTCGATTTTTGGAGTTTCTTTTTTGCTTTCATTAGACTGTTTCATGTTGATGGGATCCATCAGCGGTCAATGCCATGGAATCGATAAACGGAGAGTGTTTACCATTTTCATTCCAACTGTGTAAGAAGAAGAAGAAAACTTTTTTGTCATGCCTTACATTCTCAAAGACACCTAATAAGGAAACAAATAGTAAAATTATTGTTGAAGTGATATGGTGTAATTTGATGTAACTTAATAATTTCAGATAATTTTATTTGAAGATATTATGTTCATCATCATATTTCTGCCCTGCTCCCATTATTTGGGGTGGGCGCAATATGTCATGTTCTTCAATTTTTCCCTATTAGAAGTCTCTTCCATACTCACACCTTTCTTAGATTATTTTTTCATCTTTTTTTCTGCTAAGCTAAAATGCTGGTGTTACGAGCTTAGGTTCACGTAAGTAGTGTGGGTGGGGATCGAACCGGCGACCACATGATCGTAAGTCCGACGCCCTAGCCATTGGGCTACGGCTGCATATTATATTATATGAAATAATTGAAAGCTAACGAATGAATTGGTTGTACCTACTTGTGGTTCAGGTATTACGGTTCTTGATTCTTAGTTCTGGTGTTCTGGGTGGGATTCCCACCCGGGACATTTATTTGTGTGAACCACAGATAGGTATAAGTTGTTCTAAGTCTGGGTGTGCTTTGTATCCATGAATTGAGGATTTGTAACGTACAACAAGAGTTGTTTTAAAAACATAACAGATAGAGATATTTTAGACTACTTAATAAACTATTCAGTATTAATAATAGTCGTTAATACTTTACGAACGAAAGTAAGGCCAGTTGCTTTGATTTGTATGTAAATGTAGCTACGGCGTAGTAGGTCAACCTATGTCAAGACTACGAACAACATTTATTAATTACATGCGTCCCGCGCGCGGTTTCACCGGCGTAACTCCCGTTCCCGTGGGAACTTCATAATTAAATATAGCCTATATTAATCAGTGATAATGAAGCATTCAAATGGTGAAAGAATTTTTTTAAATCGGTCCATTACTTTTTGAGCCATTTCGTTACAAACATACTTAGATACAAACAAATCTTTATTCTTTATAATATTAGTATAGACTAGCGTCCCGCGCGCGGTTTCATCCGTAGCGTATCTCCCGTTCCCGTGGTGGAAACTTCATATTTAATATAGCCTTTATCATTTGAGGATAGTGTAGCATACCAACGGTGAAAGATATTTTCAAATAGGTTAAGTTGTTTCAGAGTCTTCTTAATACAAAAAAACGATCAGTCAAATCTTTCCTCTTTATAATATTAGTATAGACTATTAGAATTAAAACAATCACACTTTTAGAATTAAAACTTCGTGAGTGGTACACATATTATATTATTCAACAACCGGTTGAATAATATAATATGTCTCACGGTACTCACGGTTTTTAATCATCGGATATGTCCGACTAGTTTCGAGACCATCCCGAGGTCCAGTCTCAAGAAGTAGACGATTCGACGGCGCCACGCCGTCGACTACTCCTTAAATATGATTAAAAACCGTGAGTACAACCGGTTAAATAATATAAATTTTAATAATAGTAGGCATTGCCTACATACGAAATATAATTCATACAAATATATAAAAAAATGGCTTCCGTTCACCCATAGATCAGCCCCTGTGTTCGACAAAGAGCCGCAAACCCCACAAAATCTGTTGTTAATAATGCGAACTAATTTACGATTTCTGTGGTAAACTGCGTTTGGTACTTGTTTACAAAGCCGCTTCAGTGTTTTTGGGTAAAGCGTTTTATTAATATATATTTACTAGCTGTTACACGCGATTTTGTCCATATAAATTTCCATTTCTCCGTACAAATGTTGCCAACCCTTTTCATCCTCTTAGGAATGGAACAATTTTTCAATAGCATTAAAATTAAAGATCAAAATGACTCTGAACCTATGTTACCTGTGTGTGTGCCCATTGGTACAATTTAAATTACCGTTTAGCAAGACACTAGAGTGTCTCCTTTGAGGATATCTTTATTAAGGCTGGAGTTCTGCTCACCTTATCCCAGGTGAAGTAGCAAAAGCCACGAGACTTGCTACTTTACCGGGAGACAAGGCATTTTTATCGACGTTAAAGTTATCATCATCATCATCATCATCAGCCCGTATAACGTCCACTGCTGAACATGGGCCTCCACCCGTGGGAGGGTAATTGCCATAGTCATCACGCTTGGTAGGCGGTTTGGTAACCGCAGTATTATGTTGTGCCACACAAAGAAACGCTGATGCCCATTCCTTTATATACAATTATTATAGATGACGTTATAATAATTGGGACCAACGGCTTAACGTGCTTTCCGAGGCCCTTAACCAACCAGACACTGAAAGAAATATTAGAATTTACACAAAGATTTCCTTTCCGGAGTAAGGATCGAACCCACGACCTCCGAGATTGTCATAGTAATATAGTTTCGTGATAAGCCTTCAGATCCACATTTTACGGAAAACTGGAGTAGGAGATAAAGTACTTGCCCATTCGAGTTTATATTGTGTAAAATTTGTTTGGCTGTCGGTTAGTTAACACTGTAATAGGCGTAATAAACCCAAAAATATTATATCCTAGCGCCTCCCTCTCCCTTTGCATTAAATTCCATCTCAAATTACTCAAGAAATAAAACACACTCATAAATTGCATTATAACAAGTTTATTTGTTCATAAACAAAAGTACGCGCGGTCGTTGGGATCTAGCCGTTTTTTTTAATAAGTATTCTTCATTTTTTTTGTTTTTTTTTTAATTATGCTTCATAAAAAATGTAGTAGTATATATTCGGAGAACGTTAGGCTTCGCTTTAGTCGTCATTATGTAGTAATTAATTAACGTAATAAGTAGAGTTATTTGCTTAAGCAGTGAAAATGAAACACGTCTTACAATGAGGAATTAAAACAGACATAAGACATTACTTAGTGAAGAGATTCAGTCAGAAGTGCGCATGTGTGCTTAATTAATTTAAGCTACTTAAATTCACAGCGTGTGTACTACTGAGTTTTTATGACATATGAGTTGTGTTATATGCCTATATGAATATATTTATTTTCATATAAATAAAGTTTAAACCTTCCAGATATTCTAGCATTCAATTTAATTTGTTAGATTACCAATAGGAATTATCACAACGGTATCGCAAAAAATAATAGAAGACACATAACAAAATATTTTGGTTCTCTAAATACCTAACTATTTCTTGCTAAGCGTGATATAAGTGAACACATTAAGTTAGTTCCTAAAAGTATTAAGGAACATTTCGAAGAATCATTCAAGATTATCAAAAAAGGATTTAGAATATGTCCACGACGCACATAGGGGTATTTTGCCAATTTAGGCGGCCAATATTATTTTGTTTCTTTTTATATATTAAATTTGGTTTTTATATCTTTCATTAGTTGTAAAATCTTTTAGGAGTGCATTGATTAAAAAAAAATGAAATTATGAACAGTATGTATTTAAAAAGAAAAACAAAACAAGTATAAAAACCACAAATTATTAAAATCTTATCAAAGCTCTTCGTCAGTCATTTCCTCCGCAGATTCCTCTGAAGAACTTCCGCAGTTGGTATTGGGCTCAGCAGAAAGAAGCATTTCTATTGCTTCTTTGCTATGCGGCATTGATCTTTTATTTGGTTTCGGCCTTATACTCGTAATCAGAGGATCAGAGCTGAGCAATAATCTATTCAGTACATCTAAATTACACTGCTCTCTAGAGAATTTTCTAGCAAAATTGATGCGGTACAAACGGAAGTGCTTGTTCCGCGCCTCTGCTGCTTCTTCGGACATCAATCCTATAGGCAACAGTGCTTTCTCCATGACCGTTGCACCATGGATTAATATCTTGTGCATTGTGGGTGTCATTGGATGCCAGGGGTATAACTCCACATACATTTTGGCGGTATCATAGCCGTAAACAGCAAATTTTTTTAAATCAGCTTTATGGCCGCTAGTGATTACCTCCAAAATCACTTTTATCCGTATAATAAAATTGTAGTCGACACCGGTAATTTCAGCTGCCATCTCTGGATCAGCGAAAAATCTCCTGCTGGTGTTACCATCGTTGGTGTTGCCGAATCCAGCTTTTGGAACATCAACGATCAAGCCCGTTTTCTCTCGGAATTTCGCCTGTATTTCTGCTTAACAATTTCTTTGTCACTTTCCGATCTTAACTGCCACTTTTGCACGGGAATTTTGTATGACAAATGGAGAATACTCTCGAATAACCGTATTCTAGCGTGCAGTATCGATAGGCCAAACTGCAATGCTTCTGTGTCTACAGTATTTTTGACATTAAGATCATTGAACTGCTTTGAAGTAGCACCACAAATGTAGCATCTCATAGTTGAGATAGTTGAAGTAGCAGCATTGCATACTTTGGCATCGACCATAGTCAGCGATAATACATGTTTCATAGAAATAGAGGTCTCTCCAAGTACAAATTCGCTATTTATCAAATTATTTATAGCGTCTTCTATGTAAGCGATTTCAGACTTTGTGATATCCACTGTTTCTTTCAAAAATCTAATCCTATTTGGCAACTCTTGCTCTTGCATTTTGTCAAAAAGAAATCTACGCGTTATTACTCGAGCCCCTGAGTTACCCGCGGATCCTGAAACGAAACAAAAAACCGTTTAAAGTAAATTAAAATAAAAAATTAAATCACGTGGTTTTTTAATGTCGCCTTTGAAACCCCAAGAATGTCAACTTCACGGGAGATCACGGTCAGTGTTGATTTGATAACTGAGTACAAACACTCTTCTTTCATTTGCAATCTACTAAACAGCTGGGACGCACCCTGAAGTATAACAAAAACCTTTTTGAAAATAAAAAAAGGGGTAATTTGACAATAATTTTGAGTACTGTTTCGAACCTCAAAAACATTATGAGTTATTCGAAAAAATTACATAAAACTAATATATTATAATGTGTTCTTACCTGATGTACTCGAATCCATCACAGTTTTATTTAAAGCAACTCCAGAACAAAAAATATTCACTGTTTAAATAACTGTTTTTCACAATTTGCCAAAATGGATACGTGTACTTAGCAGAACGATCGCATTCCGACTGAGACACCGGCGCGGGCGCATACAAATGGGTATCAGGAAGGGTCGGCTATTGTTCTATGTCTATTCAACATTGTCATGTAACACTTTTTTTCTACCTGAGACAAGTTTTAAGAAATCGATTTATGGCCGCCTAAATTGCTAGAATACCCGTATGTGCGACGTTTCGTTATTTAAACCTTTATGATTAATTTAAACAGTTTTATACGATATCGCATCTTTGGTACTATATACTTTGATCTATATTCCGTAGTTCAAGACTTAATAA
The DNA here is from genome assembly GCA_947037095.2 of Nycteola revayana. Taxonomy (NCBI): domain Eukaryota; kingdom Metazoa; phylum Arthropoda; class Insecta; order Lepidoptera; family Nolidae; genus Nycteola; species Nycteola revayana. The sequence goes on along the minus strand of OX344847.2, from coordinate 17,207,164 downwards.
TTGAAAAAAAAACATGAGTCTCGGCACTATTCGCCTCCTGGATGACCTTTGACCCTGCGAACAAAATTCGTTGAAAATGTTCATAATTTTATTCGAATGGTCCAAGGTCCACAAACTCTTAAATGTGTCTAAGTAATATCTTATTATGTATCGAACTTCACTCTTACTGCACCAATCACATCTGATTAACACGATCCCTTACACCTTGATGGTTATTAAAATAAATCAATATTACACTTTATAAAAACTTAATGTGAGGGGCTATGCTGTTCCTAATATTATTTATAAATGAATGTTGGTATTAGTTTTCGACGTGATTGTCTATGCTTCCGCGGCGGGAGGTTGTGACTGCGCGGTGGCAACACTAGTGGTGGTGGACACGGCGTCAGGGTCTTGTTCTCGGACACCCATCCAAGGTAAACGCTTCTGGAGTTCCGCCCTGGGGAGAGAAATAGATCTATTAAATACATTTTGATTTCTTTATAAAAACAACTCTCGTTTTAAGAATAATCTTAGCCACAGCATTTACCACGTTGTTATAGTTGCTTTTTATTATATATTTTAATAGCACTCTGGCGTTTAAGACGATATAAATCCATCTGATCACTGTCTCACTTAATAACAAAAATATGATAACGACATTTAGTGGTGAAAAATAGAAATCATAACTTTGAATATGGGGTGTAGAACTAAAAAAAAATATGAAAAAATTGCAGTCCGTCTTGCTACATCCACATCACTACATAGTATAAAACAAAGTCGTTTTCTTTGTCCCTATATCCTTATGTATGCTTAAATCTTTAAAACTACGCAACCGATTTTGATGCGGTTTTTTTTAATAGAAAGAGGGATTCAAGAGGAAGGTTTATATTTATAATACATCAGCATTGTACCCGTGCGGAGCCGGGGCGGGTCGCTAGTAATATATAGAATTAAACAAAAAGAAGACAAAGAGATGGACAGACCTGTATCTGGGATGATTAATGGCGTAAACCCAGGGATCTATGCAGGAGACCACCTTACAGCACACAGCCGGCACCATTGTAGCAATTGGAGTTAAAAGATTCCTGCGGAAAACATTAACATTTTATAATTCTAAAAGGTTGGCATTTACACTGGAACTTTTCCGTGTAGGTACCTAAGTAACGAAGCCAAGGCCATAAAATTATAAAAAAGAACACCAGTTTGCATTCGAAATTTGAATGTTGTTTTTTTTTACTTATCGTGTAGGTATGAAATTTAAACTGTGTTGGAGGTTTTTTATTGTTTTTTTAATTATGTGTGATTATTGCCAATGTAAAATATGTAAAATTAAGAATAACAGGACATCCATCAATATTTTTTCAGTTCTATGTATAGTGAATCAAATTATTGACTAACCTGTCTCCAAAAGCCCCTGTCATGGCGACAAACGCATACGGTGTCCAGGCACATATAAATAGGAAGAATATTGTGAAAGCTACTTTCGCTATCCTGATCTCTACGCTGCGGCTAGCATCCTCCTTGTTGGACTGAAGGGATTTTACGTTCATCTTCTTCGCTTGTTCTTGTAGCATACGCTCGTGGAGACGAACCTAAAAAAATAATACAATATATAGGCTACCCGAAACAAGAAATACTTTTGTTTGGATGTATAACGTAAGATTTTGTTAACACACTTGTTATATTTGTATAAGAATAGAAATACAGTGCATAGGTAGAGGTAATATTTGCTTTATTCATTCACACAAAGAAAAGATCGACCTAGAGACCGCGGTCTAATTATTTTTTTGTGTAGAGAACTATTATAATAATAATATTATAGCCTTAAGCGGCATGCGAACTTCTATTGCGCGATGTGGGATTCGTGACGTCATTCTGACTCTTGACGTCTGTCGCAACACATAAAAAGAAAGTAAAAGAATTTTCACGCGACAATCACAAAACCTTTATTTATTTACATGAGGTCTCATAATTCAATTATTTGAAACTATGAATACGAATATAAACTTATGAAGATTGGCTTCCCAGATAAAGCTTTTTCATTTTTCTTCAAGAGTAAAATTAAATTTTACACCAAATGCAAAAAAAAAACAGGTTTCATTGGTTACAGCTGCCTTCAGCTCATCGTCACCTTGTATATATATGTACAATGTACATATATACAAGGTCGGTTAATCTACTCCGCAACATTTCAAGATTCTAGGTCGAATTCCTACATCGGTAACAAGTGTAATTGGATTTTATCGGTCTACTATCTAAGCCTGTGATTTCTCTCAAGTAGTATTTAGTAGTTACAATTTAATTAAGTAGTATTAGTAGATGTTAGTGAGAAGAAACTTTATTTTTAATGAATAATGTATAAAGATATATATACGTCGTATAGGTACCTACCCTCACGATAGTAATTTTATACTTCAGAAAATCAATTTTTTTGCCAAAGAAAATCTAAGTTTATCACTGCGCTGGGCCAGATATCTTTTTGTAAAATCTATGTTTGTTGGTCTTGTAAGTTGAAAGACTACTCTTATTGCCTCGGAGAACAATAAAAGCTGTTAGGTTCGGATTGCTATAAGATCATCTTTAACAATCGTATACCAGGGAACGCGTAGCAGAGTTTCCCAAACATAAGCACAACTGCGGTCATCAACCCGCTTGCCAAGTGTGGCAAACTATGGCAGCTGTGGACGTTATACGGGCTGACGGAACCATTTACAGTCACTCCTAATCCATTCAGTCGCTTGTTACGCAACCAAACCATCTTACGCGCAGATTAATCAAGTAGTACTTACTTCAACATCAACAGCCCGTTTACGTCCACCACTGAACATGGGCCTCCTGTTAACAGACCTTGGCAAGCCAGGATCGTTAAGGGATATTGCCATAATCACCACGCTTAGCAGGCGGTTTGGTGATCGCAGTAAGATGTAAACGTTGAGCTACTAGATGCTGCTGCCCATCCATCAGCTATTATGTCCCTTAGTCGCCTTTTACGACACCCATTGGAGGACATGGGGTGGTTTATTCTAAGCCGAAAACCACACGGCCATACTTACTTATCACCACAAAATGCTGTTTAAAATTTTCTTAAAGGTGGTATTGATCATGTATCTATAATTGAAATACCTAGCTCAAACCAACCGGCTTTAGTTAGTAGTGCATAATAATATGCTATAACTCAGCCTAAGGGCGCGTTCTCACTATGGCGTAAAGAATATTATCATGTCATTTAAAGCTTTTGGCTTGTGAATTGAAATTGAGGTGTAACTCGAATATACCATACATATACGATCACACTACCTAATATCGTGCATAATTTTATTTGCCTGTAACATAAGATTATTTCCTTCCCTGAGAATTTATGAACAGATGATACAACGGGAACAGCTAGTACGACAGTCGTACATTGGAAAATTGAATGCCACTACAACGTACAATGTGTAGCTCGACTTTAAGCTGGGTCCTGTTTGATATGTAAAACTTAATTACGAGCGATACGCTGCTAGCAGTGATCGTTATATTTTATACCTATTGTCTATTAATGCATAAATAATTATTTGGTAAACAATCTCGCTTCCGATTTCATAAATTGTCATCTTGAAATATTTTATTTGGTTATCATTTTGAGAAACAACAGTTTTGAATGTTTTGATGTTTATCGTCTGCACGACAAATTTATTGCTAAAGTCAGTCTATTAAGCTAGCTTATTCCACTGTACGGAGCATTTTTGTATTAATTAAATACTTAATCATTCGTAGCTGAAGTAAGAAATAAAAGTATATTTCCGATTGTTCACTCAACCTCAAGACAAAGTCGACTTTATTACATCTACTTAAAGTTTAAAATAAGTAATAAATTAGTTTCTCGTTAAAGAGAGTCTGGGTTTAGTATAAAACGAGCACTAAACTTTCTTTCCCTGAGGGTCAAGGGTCGTTAATGGGCGGTTTAATTGTTAGATGACATAATATGTGCAGGAAACAGGAAGGGTAAAGCTGAATGGAGTAGAAAACGACAATCATAATGATTTCCAACTAATTGCTTAACGTAGAAATGGACTTCATTATCCTGATTTTTATAAAAAAAAAGTTTTGTTTTTAAGTAATTGTTCCTTAAAGTCGGTGCTTTTGAAAATGAAATCGTCAGTCAGTGTTTCCTACTTTATTAAAAATTGAAATTAATCTTCTATTGTACTCTATTCTTTTGATTGGCACGTTCTATCGAGGTTTGAAGAATCATATTGTTAAGGAAACAAAACATACATTTTGGTCTCCAACATAATATTGAATATTTTACAACATTTTGATATGGGCAAAATGACGACTAATTGCGATGCCAAGACATTCATTAAAGATTAAAGAACCATTTTATGATGACGAAAAGAGAAAAGGTAAGTAAAGTTTAATTGGGAAGAGGACGACTATAATAATGGTTCCCAACTAGTAGCGTGTACTGGGGATCAAGTACATTGTTCTGAAGTTATAATATGTATTCACATGGGTGTCATAATAGGTAACTAGGAGTCTATCAAGTCAGAGTTGGTTAATATCTTACTGCGATCACCAATCCGCATGTCAAGCATAGTGATTATGCGTGTCCCTGAATGACATTGGCTGGCCTAGGCCTGTAAAGACGTAAACGGGCTGCTGTAGACGAAGAAGTAGGCCGAAATATCTAAATTCAAAGACTATCAAAACATAAATAAGTCATACACAGAGAGCAACCATTTGTATTATTTGCAAACTGATTTTTTATGAACTAAACCGTAATTAACCACATATTATAGTTATTAAAAATATTTATAGGTGCGAGCAGTTGTAGCGTAAGTGAACTCAAAACCTTAGGTTTTGATAAGACTTTTCTTGAATATTTGAAAAAGAATTCCATGATAGCGAAGTTGATATTATTTGTTGTGTGACTCTTTCAAATTAATATTTTCCAAAGAAAATTCCAAAAGTTTCTTTTGATATTTACTTACAACTTCGCAGATCTGCCTACGCATTATAATGTTATAGTTATGACGTGACTTTATATTCAGATTCAGATACTCCCACTTACTGAAAACTTTGGATTGATTAGTCTAGAGCAGTGGTTCCCAACCTTTCAGCGATGGAAGACCATTTTACAAAAATTGTATCTCGTTACGGACCACCTGTTCTGCGTAATCACACTAAAATTAATACTATTACAATAAATTATGTGTGTTATAAAATACTATGTTGAGAGAATAGATATTTTGCTGCGTAGCAATATCTTTTGGGCAGCTTCAAGTCCCTTTCCTGTGCTACCATGGACCATCAGTGGTCCGCGGACCACCGGTTGGGAACCAGTGGTCTAGAGAGTTTAAATAGTAAGTACTATTAACTTACATTATACTTCTCGAATATTCTCAAAAAAAACAAGATAAGATTCCAACAAATGAGTTTAAATGTAGTATATTATGGATAAGCGTCAACAATTTGTTTCTGCGCCTAAATAAAGAACCCTAAAAGTAAAGAAAATACCTTGACAGTGAGAGGAGGCAAAAAGACAATTTAATGCCAAGTGCTATTAAGTACAGTCCAGCATACTCAAAATTTGTTTTCTAAAGGTTTCTAGAGCAGGGTTTCTTAAACTTTTTGCAGTCACGGACCACTTTCACAATTTAAAAAATGCCACGGACCCTGACAAACACTATTTTTGGAAATGAAAAAAAACCTTATTTATATGATAAAATAATACTTTTATTGGTAGTTTCATTACAGTTACTACTCAGTTAATGAGACGTTCTCATTGAGGCCAAACAGCAGCACGAGAACGTTAAATTGTGGGATTGTCTTCCACAAGGTAAAGCGCATGTCATCTGCGACGTTCAATCAATTGCGATTTTTTGTCTTTATTGACACCAGCACCGAGAACCCTGCCTCGCAAAGATACGTAGTAGCAAATGGCAACAGAACGGACATAGCTCGCTTGACTCAAAAGTCAAAGAACACCAAAACTCGCCAAGATCTTTTGCATGAAATTCAGCTTTCAAAATTCCTTTAGATCTCATGTCAATTAAGTCATCTTTAATAATTCATATTCATATAATTTCAAAGACATCTGAAGCTTTCGTAGTTTCTAAAAGTGAGTCGCAAAACAAAAACTCTTCTTTGATACTACGCGTGTCATGTTTTACGTAACGGACAAACACCAAGAGTTGGCTGCATTGTGATCATCAAATGCCAATGCGTCTCGTCGAGTTAACTAAAAAAAATCCTAATAGATATTACCTTACAGACTGACCTACTGCGGACCCCTAAGGGGTCCGTGGACCCCACTTTAAGAAACCCTGTTTTAGAGCATCATAAAATATAATTTATTACCGGTCGGACATACAAGCATGTCATCCACGAGGCCTTTACTACTTCACCGGGCAAACAAGAAAAACAATGGTAACCATTTCAGTTGTTGATAATATATAGCATTTCTGTCCAATATATATACAAACGATACAGCCCAGAGTTCCCTTTATAACATTCTTCGACCATTCCGTTTCAGAGGGGTGATTCTTCCTCTATCTGTCAATATCACTTTTTAAATATGAGAGAAAATATTAATAGACTTATTGTTCGTATGTATTGACTATTCTATTTTATGTAATATGCTTTTGAATAGTGATTATCAACTACGGCAACCACCCTACACTACCCCTACCCTACACTACCCCCACCCTACACTACCCCTACCCTACACTACCCCTACCCTACACTACCCCTACCCTACACTACCCCTACCCTACACTACCCCTACCCTACACTACCCCTACCCTACACTACCCCTACCCTACACTACCCCTACCCTACACTACCCCTACCCTACCTCTACCCTACTCCTACCCTACGCCTACCCCTACCCTACCCTACACCTACCCTAAAAAATCTTAGCAAAAAATAAAGCTCAAATTGACTCTACATTTTAGTTAGAAAACGTTTGTATGGGAAAAAGAAAAAGGCTGTTTTAAGGGGTTTTCAGGCAACTACTAATAAATTAAAAATTAATTAAAAAAACATTGTCCAGCGGACAAAATTGTGAATCTAAACCATTCCCAGATCCCCTTGAACACACACAAAAAATTTCATCAAAATCGGTCCAGTCGTTTGAGAGAAGTTCAGTGACATACACACACACAGAAGAATTATATATATAAAGATTATAGAAGACTAGCTTCCGCACGCGGTTTTATCCACGAAGTTCCCGATCCCATTTCATAAATAAATAGCCTATATGATAATGATAAATGGGCTTTCTAACACTGAAAGAATTTTTCAAATCTAACGAGTGGTTTCTGATATTACGTTTAAGCAAACAAACAAACAAAGTTTTTTTGATTTTTAATAATATAGACTAGTTTCCGCGTGCGTATTCACCCGCGTAACTCCCTTCCCAGTGGGAACTTCATAATTAAACATATATATATAGCCTATAGCCTCCTTCAATAAATGGAATATTATTATCTAACACTGAAAGAAGTTTTCAAATGGGATTCAAGCAAACCAACAAACAATCTTATAAAGATTTCCCGCCCTTTAAACGCCTGAACGTTTTCTTGAAATCTATGATTTCCTAGATTTTTACAACTACATACATGCCATGGACAGATTAAAATATATTAATAGACTCCATAGTAAGTTGGCAAAAATATGCCTTTGAAATCGCTTAAAATTATATTTATTAAAGCAAACAATATTAAGAGAATTATAATCACCCCCATATTGGGAATTTGTGCAATCGTCCAGTACAAATAATGCTTTCTTCTGAAGAGAACCGGCAAAACTTGTGAATTTCTCGCTTAAATTGTTACTCAAAGAACTTCAGATAGCTTTGTTATAATTTCGTTCATTGTTTACCGGTAAGTTTAAAACAATGAACGAAAATATACTTATCATCTATTTGAGACATTTAAGTAAAGATTGGAATAGTCTGTAAATTGTTTTTAAGAGTAAGATTTCATTCTTAAAAACCAATTTACAATTTAAATTTAAGATTATACGTATTTATCGGTTTTTGGAAAAGGTTTGGAAAAGGCAGATACCAGATTATAATCAGCCCGACTAAGTTTGTATGTAGTATTGTATTCAGCCTTTGCTAGGATTTCATTAGTCCAGTACTGAAATATTCTCTTTTAGATAATCGTGACCTAAACACATATGTGTGCCATAACAGGCTCGTGGCTTCCTAGCATTGCCGTAGTGGGAATTGTGGGCGAGATTAGTCCCATTTTAAATAAGTAAAAATATCATCATCATCGTTCCGTACAACGTCCACTGCTGAACATTCTTCAGAGGGAGGGTTTTGCCATAGTCACCACGCTTAGCAGGCGGATTGATGACCGCAGTATTATGTTGTATTACACAGGGAAACGCTGCTGCCCGTTCCCTGATATACGCTTCTTATAGATAATGTTTTAACGATCGGGACCAACGGCTTAACGTGCTTTCCGAGGCATGAACTGAGTCCCTTAGCCAACCAGATTTACACAAAGATTTCTTGTCCGGTGTGGGGATCGAACCCACAACCTCCGAGACTTAAAGCGAGCCAAATACAGCAACGTAAAGGTTGAGGAAAAATATAACCGTCAAAACATATTTTGTAAGGTTGTTAGTTCAAAATACAAACAATTAGTTTAGTACTTATTATTCTGGATGAACTTTGTCGAAATTTTGATTTACGAAGTTCCTCGCATCTCAATATTCGAGGACGTTAACGACGAAAATAAACAAATAGAAGGGTGTGAACAGTGAACAGTTAAAAGTATGGAGGATATAAAATATTCGTGTCATTAAATCATTAGTGTTTACGGAAAATTATGTTTTAAGTATTTAAACTGAATCATTATGAAGATTGATCGCGATTAATAAAGTCGTGAAATAGAAATATGTATATTTGGAACTGGTATAGGTAATCATAATAATTATGGTGGACGAAATAATGGGACTAATTTACATACTAATTAATATTTACAAAGAAGGTATTATTTTTTTTGCTATTACCAAGTCGAAACATAAAGCAGCTTCTTAATGAAAAACAATACTGGCAGCCAATTATTAGGTACACTGTTTAATAACACCAACGAAATACGATGAAATGTTCGTGAATTTTCAATTTTGGTCGGACAAAAACGATTCTGTCCAATTTTCCTTAAAGGGAAAACGAAAAAACTGAGCAATCAGAGTTTTAATTATCAGCCTTGTTAAATCGGGCTCTCTCGTCGACGGTTTTGGTGTTCAAAAAACATGAACTGTGAAAAATCTCGGTTCATTTGTTCATTTTGTGGGGTTAATTATGATGTGTCTATTGTTTGAAGACCTGGTAATTCCAGTTTTTTATCGATGAATTCTTTTTAATTGGACGCTTTGAAGATGGATGATTTTTTTTGGGACCTGTGGTTACCTACCGACCTTTTTGATCAAAATTTTAATGTTCATTTCTAACCACGAGTAACGGGTTGTTATTTGTAATAAATAGGTATATGGCCCAATAAGAACCTTTTTTTCCTAATGTAGAACAATGAAAATGTAGGGATTTTCGTTTTCTTTTATGTGTCTTTAGATTGTTCAGAAATTACCAAATTTTCTTTAGAAGGCGCGACCTAGTCCTTGCACAAAACTCTCCTAAAAAATAAAAGTCATAATTCCTCAATCCCCCAACAGCGACTGTCCTGCACGATTGCCGAAGTCCAAGGTCCACTGGGTGCGCCCTCTTGTGAAGGTTGCTTAGCTTGAAGCCATTTAATAAGGCTTGAGCCCTGCTCGCCCGGTGAAGTATCAAAAGACTCCTGGCTGACTACATTAATAGCTCTTCAAAAAAAATCTTCGATATAGACCTTCCTAATATTACCTTTACTCATATCTGCACCATATTAACCGCACTGAGCACTAAATTAAGTACCTATCAAATTTAAACGAATTGCTGTGACGAGAGTAAAAAACGTTTTACACCTATAAAGCCTGAATTCATAAAATACCTTTTTATAATTGCCTTTTTCACTCACATTTACCGTGGCTAAAAACAATTAATTGTTCAATTTTGGATACAACCATCCAAAATTGAACAAATAATTGTTTTAGCCAATGCAATGTACCCGGCTTGTTCGAGAGCGGCAGCGGATTAGTTCGTTGAAGTGGCAATGGGCAGGCTATATAGCACGGAGAACCGATGGCCGTTGGGGCCGAAAAGTTCTCGAATGGAGACCGCGGATCGGCAAGCGTAGCGTAGGACCTCCACCTACTACATGGACGGACGATCTGGTTAAAGCCGCGTGATCACGGTGGATGCAGGCCGCTTCTAACCGCAACAACTGGAGATCAATGAATGAGGCCTATGTCCAGTGGACGTCCTACGGCTGAAATGATGATGATATACAGACACGTCATAATCGGACGAACAGCGCATATTTAATAATAATATAGTCCCTTTGTTACTCTTTAGTAGCTAAAATCATCCCGAATTTATGGCCAGCCCAAGGTAATTGTATCGTAAATATAATATTAAAATGTAACATAAAGTACGTTGTTCACAAATCAGGTTGTTACGCAGCGTGATTATGTTAATATACTGCGGATAATTTATTACAAAGGAGCATGTAAGCGTACCTACTTCATTTAAAGACGCGTATGAATGAGGGAGATAATTGTATTATCTCGCTCACAATATTACATTCTGCGAAATATATGTTTGTATTAGTACTGGAGATTAAGGATTTAAATATACCTTGTAATTAGTTAGTTAGTTTTCTATTAACTGTGTCTGTGGTATACGATTTTAAATTAGATTTTGAAATTGTTATCCGTCTTTAAAAAGGTCACGTTGTAGTGCCCTTTTCGTATATTTTGTTATATTTATCTTGCCCATAAGTACTATCCCACAGTTTGTCAAAAGCCTACTAATACACTTACATTTATTAAGCAATACAATTGAATCATATATTTAAAGTTATACCTAAAACTATACAAAAGTGTCACATTACATTTTTAGGGTTCCGTAGCCAAATGGCAAAAAACGGAACCCTTATAGATTCGTCATGTCTGTCTGTCTGTCTGTCTGTCTGTCTGCCTGTCTGTCTGTCCGTCCGTATGTCACAGCCACTTTTTTCCGAAACTTTATGAACTATAATGGTGAAACTTGGTTAGTAGATGTATGTTGTGAACCACATTAAGATTTTCACACAAAAATAGAAAAAAAGCAATAAATTTTGGGGTTCCCCATACATAGAAATGAAACTCAAAATTTTTTTTTTCATCGAACCCATACGTATGGGGTATCTATGAATAGGTCTTCAAAAATGATGTTGAGGTTTCTAATGTCATTTTTTTCTAAACTGAATAGTTTGCGCGAGAGACACTTCCAAAGTGGTAAAATGTGTGCCCCTCCCCCTGTGTCTTCTAAAATAAGAGAATGATAAATCTAAAAAAAATATATGATGTACATAACCATGCAAACTTCCACCGAAAATTGGTTTGAACGATATCAAGTAAGTAGTTTTTTTTAATACGTCATAAACCGTAAACCGCAATTTACCTTTCATTCAATCAACTATTATTAACATCGATCAGAGTTACAACGAGCTACAAGAACGTTTATAAGCCAAGTGCGAGTCGAAGTCTCGCACGAAGGGTTCCTCGTGCGAGACTTCGACTCGCACTTGGCCGGTTTTTGTATATAATTTAAACAAATGTGTCCATAATTATAATATTTTTTACAAGGAAAAATTCCTTCGGATATCATGTAGCAAGGCAGCTACGCCGCGTACCGAGTAGTGATTACAGCTATGGTTGCCAATTAGATATTTCGTATTAACATGATTCAGTTGAATCTGTTATATAGGCTTATATAAATTCAAAAGCGTAGGTCGTAACGCAACCTACCCGTAAGTTGGCATTTACGAACAGTAAACTAACAAATTTGGCTTTAGAATTATTATTCAGTAGAAATCCGTAATTTTGTTTAAATCTATACTAATATATAAAGCTGAAGAGTGTATTTGTTTGTTTGCTTGAGAAGACATATCTCAGGAACTACTGGTTCGAATTGATAAATTATTGATCGAGGCCTTCCTCGATAATTTACTCCCTTTCCCGAAGCACTTCATTTTTAAATATAGCCTATCACTTCTGGATAACGTAGCAGTCTAATAGTTAAATATTTTTTTAAATCGGATTAGCAGTTCCTGAGATTTGCGCTTTCAAGCAAATAAACTCTTCAGCTTTATAATATTACGGTAGATTAGTTAAACCCAAATGGGAAACGATACTGTAATAAATAAAATAAGTTGATTAATTATATTACACTATATTAATACCATAAAAACTATTTAAACTGGAACTTATAAAATGGTAAATTAAAAAACATGACAATTAATCGGTATCTATATATTTCTATCAGTACGGTATTAAAATTAAGTCCGATTTACTAAAGAACTAAATCGAAGTACGGATTATCTTAAAGCCATTAAAATGCGACCTAAATCCTACAAGGCGAAGGATTACTATTAAATTTCATTGGGCAGGTGACTAATTAGGAAAAACGGTAATCAACAACTTAACGTGGGTCCTTTCTTAGTGTACTTTAATTAAATAAAGCTGTGGAAGTCTGCGTTATATTAATGAAGAGTATTTAGTGCAATTTACGTGTTTGTATTTTATTACATATAGTACCTATTTTATTTGTTATAATTTGTATTTTATAGAAGAGAGATGTTGTGTCCCCCTTAGAAACGTGTTATAAAAGAGATTGATAAATTTTGAGGACCGGTAGGGTTCCACTGTAACCTAATTGGTTAAGGTATTAGGGGCTTAACCTGAGATGCAGGTTCGAGTCCTGCTGGTGGTCGAATTTTATTAATCTCAAATTTGAAACTTTTGAAACGTTTATGGTAAACTTTACCGTAAAGTATTCAAAACATTTAAAAATGTTGATTGTTTTTGTTTACAATGATTAAACGTCGTCTTCTCTACTATTACATTTAAACTAAAATAATATAGAGGAAATATTGTCTGTTAGCAGTGAATAAGCTCTAGAACTATTGGATCGAATTCCTAAAACATTAACCTACCATATATAGCACACAGGTATGTGGTCGCGGGCAGAGTCTGCCTGCGACCACGTTCAATGTAACTTGATCGAAACGTCGGGTAATATAAAAAGGTAATATATCGCGTTAATACCTGTGTGCTATATATTATAATTATGATACGCGAAAGTTTAAAAGTTAATATTAACCTACCAGTTATGAAGTTCCCACGGAAATGGAACTCCGCGGGCATAACTAGTAGGGAATAAAACGCAGTTTTCAGTGTTAGATAGCCTTTTTTATCTAGAAAGGCTAAAATATGTAATCATAAGGTTCCTGCAGGAACGGGAGTTCCGCGGGTGAAACCGCGTGCGGGAATCTAGTACTAATATATAAAGCTGAAGAATTTGTTTCAACGCGCTAATCTCAGAAACTACTGGATCGATTTTAAAAATTCTTTCATTTTTATATAGCCCATCTATATATATAGGTACACGTATATTTACAAATATGTCCTAACAGGTAATGACTTACAGGAAATGATACACTAAAGATACAAAAGATGATGAAAAAGAATAAGCCCGCATTTTCTTTCTTCCTTTTTTTTACCGGGTCGTCCACCTAGGTAGCTTGTTAAGGTTGCAGGTGGCAGGCCGGCGAGGACCGCGTTGCGCCCCTACCCCTGCCCTGTGATCCTGCGCCTGTATGCCGTGCCAGCGATCACTTCCCTTTATTTTCATAAATCTGACTTATATATCAGTGGTACCACTGGGTCGTGGTCCTAATCCCCTAAGGGTGCCCCCAGGTGGGTGTCACTTTATTGTATGTGTTTACCAAACTTCTATATTAATCCACTAAAACCTATAATAATTAATGTGAACTTAAACTTATTATGAGTAGAGGAATTAATGACCAGCTGACGGACGGACTACTTTGTCTGTAATATCCTACAATTTGCTACCTGTTAGTTAAGTATCTAGTTTAATTCATAGGTAATAATAATAATATATGTTTTTTAGATTAATGACATTCATACTTAGTATTTAAGCAAATTTGTATGTCATGATGTATTGTATAGTAATATTGTGTAATATATGTACAAATGTGTGAAACTAAATTTTATTATATAAGACCACCAATGTACAAACCACATTTTTATTGTTGTGATTCTGAAAAGTAGAAGTGTAGGTATGTAAATACCTAACTGCTGAATAAATTCATTATATATGATGACTTCATTACATTTATAAACCAATTTTGTCACAATAAAGGACAAATGAGAGGCAAAACAATTAATAGCCTTAAGAGGAAGTAATAAAGACGAAGTGCGAACAGACCCGAAATATAAATAGGTTAATTATTGAATTGATGCAACTGAAGTAATATCACAGACGGGGTATTAGAGGCCGAGTTAAATAGAACGGAAGACACCCTTTGGGCTTTTAGTAGAAAAAGACTTAAAATAGCACATCTGTAGACTCAATTAACACGCTAATGTAAACTGAGTAAGATTTACTTTTATATCAAAGTGTTAAGATTATTGTGCGGATGTGAAAAGAAGAAAATTTGGAAATTATGAAGTTGTGAGTGATTCATTCGGGATTGATAAATGTAGATTGAATGTTGTTATGATTGCTCGTTTTGTGGACGAGGGATGGCTGCCTACTCCAATTTAATCAGCCATCCGGTACATTAATTCAATTTGTTTATTTTGAACGTTTTATAAATAGGATACAATTTTTCCCACTGCGTGAATTAGTTACTTCGGGCAGGTATTTTTACAGTAAAAGGTGGATCTCTGTATTAAATTTCATCAAAATTGGTTCAGTGGTTTATGCAAGAAACAGTAATAGACCAACAGTTACTTTCGCGTATATAAGTGAAGGAGAATAAATGGGAAAAAATACAAAAATACCTTTTAAGCAGTTACCTGTTGAAAAGATACCTGTTACCTGTTGCACTCGTCGAAATGAACGATATCTAATAAAATAAAAAAATAAGTATTAGGAAAAAGAGTATAAAGCTGACCCCACATTGGCTGTGGGAGTCAAAAAAACGCGCTTAGCTCCCATCACATCACCCGCAACCCACAACGTCGTCCGCATCAGACACCCTAATCACCCTAACATATAACTTTTTTAACTCCAAGACGAAAAATAATATGTACCTATTTCCGTATTAATACGCCTACTAATTGTATGCAACGTAACATATTACGTGTCATCCCACCAGATGGCGTTGCACACTACAAGTTCCCAGTTAGCGGTTTGGCCTGCTTACAAGTCGCCCCAGAACTTGCCTAATTACGCCCACACAGAGGTGGATTAAACGTTGAGAGCGCCGTAGGCAAGCATCTCATCAGTGTCCTAACATTTTGATCACTGTAGTTGGCGTTACTACATTGTGTGGTAGAATTTAATTCAATTTGGAGCTGGCATTTCTTTATTCGGACTTGTAGTAACCTCAACTACAGTTTTCCAGCGTGTATTCCGCCCGCGCGCCCGTTTGTACCTTCGCGCCCGTAGGCATGTGCCTAGTTTGCCTTATGGATAATACGCCTCTGCGCCCATAGCCTTGAAATAAACCAACTTAGCCTAGATTACCGAGTGGTTTACTACCGAGCTTAGTTTGACAACGTTAGAACATAATTAGGTGAATATGTGTTTAGAACTTTAATGAATTTCGTGCTTTTGGACAGATTGTGTTTCTGAGTAGGTGTGTTTAGGGAGTGGTTTGTTTGGTACATAATCAACATATTAGATAGATTGGTTAATATTATATTGTCAGGATTAGGTTCTTCATAAAATAAAGGCTGTGTTACTCCTGGATAATGTAGGCTTCTAATGCTGAAAGTATATTTGAAATCGATCTAGAAGTTTCTAATATGAGAGTCCAAAAAATACTCGTTATTAATATAACAAGTCAAAGAGAAGATTATTATTTATTGGTGCCGGCCTTAATAGGTGGAGACCAATATTTTAACATTTTTGTCATAATAATGATGAAATCTACAAAACCAAGTAGGTCTAAAAAAATGGCGATGTAAAATCAGCGAAAAAAAAAAAAAAAAACACCTCAATTTGTTGCTTTTTTGTTGCTAATTAGTTGCCAGAAAATTAATTTTGTTGCTTCAACCGATCGAAAAAATCGACAATAACGCTAACTTTTCAATAAGATAGCGTGGAAATCACTGGATGTGGGCTGATCGATCAAGCGAATAGTGGTCAATTTGTTGCTGAAAGATGGAAGGGACAAATAAATAAAAAAAAATTAAAATAGTTTTTTTTCAATTATGCCAACATAAATAATGTCCACGCTAGCTTAACTAACGATTTTTCCGTAAAAAAACGATTGTAAAAATTTGTTGCTGCTCATAATGCAGCTTGTTTTAGCATAAAGAGTCAGCAACAAAATAAGAACCGGAAGTCAAGATTAGTTGGAGATCGGTATACAAAAAAAACCGACCACGCTAGCTTAACTAACGATTTTTCCGTAAAAAAACGTTTACAAAAATTTGTTGCTGCTCATACTGCAGCTTGTTTCGGCATAAAGAGTCAGCAACAAAATAAAAACCGGAAGTCAAGAGAAGTTGGAGATCGGTATACAAAAAAAACCGGCCACGCTAGCTTAACTAACGATTTTTCCGTAAAAAAACGATTGCAAAAATTTGTTG
This sequence comes from Nycteola revayana, assembly GCA_947037095.2. Taxonomy (NCBI): domain Eukaryota; kingdom Metazoa; phylum Arthropoda; class Insecta; order Lepidoptera; family Nolidae; genus Nycteola; species Nycteola revayana. The sequence goes on along the minus strand of OX344847.2, from coordinate 17,190,481 downwards.
CTGCTCATACTGCAGCTTGTTTAAGCATAAAGAGTCAGCAACAAAATAAAAACCGGAAGTCAAGAGAATTTGGAGATCGGTATACAAAATAAAACGGCCACGCTAGCTTAAGTAACGATTTTTCCGTAAAAAAACGATTGTAAAAATTTGTTGCTGCTCATACTGCAGCTTGTTTTAGCATAAAGAGTCAGCAACAAAATAAAAACCGGTAGTCAAGAGAAGTTGGAGATTGGTATACAAAAAAAACCGGCCACGCTAGCTTAACTAACGATTTTTCCGTAAAAAATCGATTGCAAAAATTTGTTGCTGCTCATAATGCAGCTTCTTTTAGCATAAAGAGTCAGCAACAAAATAAAAACCGGAAGTCAAGAGAAGTTGGAGATCGGTACCTATACAAAAAAAACCGGCCACGCTAGCTTAACTAGCGATTTTTCCGTAAAAAAACTATTGTAAAAATTTGTTGCTGCTCATACTGCAGCTTGTTTTAGCATAAAGAGTCAGCAACAAAATAAAAACCGGAAGTCAAGAGAAGTCAGAGATCGGTATACAAAAAAAACCGGCCACGCTAGCTTAACTAACGATTTTTCCGTGAAAAAACGATTGCAAAAATTTGTTGCTGCTCATACTGCAGCTTGTTTTAGCATAAAGAGTCAGCAACAAAATAAAAACCGGAAGTCAAGAGAATTTGGAGATCGGTATACAAAATAAAACGGCCACGCTAGCTTAAGTAACAATTTTTCCGTAAAAAAACGATTGTAAAAATTTGTTGCTGCTCATACTGCAGCTTGTTTTAGCATAAAGTGTCAGCAACAAAATAAAAACCGGTAGTCAAGAGAAGTTGGAGATCGGTATACAAAAAAAACCGGCCACGCTAGCTTAACTAACGATTTTTCCGTAAAAAAACGATTGCAAAAATTTGTTGCTGCTCATACTGCAGCTTGTTTAAGCATAAAGAGTCAGCAACAAAATAAAAACCGGAAGTCAAGAGAATTTGGAGATCGGTATACAAAATAAAACGGCCACGCTAGCTTAAGTAACGATTTTTCCGTAAAAAAACGATTGTAAAAATTTGTTGCTGCTCATACTGCAGCTTGTTTTAGCATAAAGAGTCAGCAACAAAATAAAAACCGGTAGTCAAGAGAAGTTGGAGATTGGTATACAAAAAAAACCGGCCACGCTAGCTTAACTAACGATTTTTCCGTAAAAAATCGATTGCAAAAATTTGTTGCTGCTCATAATGCAGCTTCTTTTAGCATAAAGAGTCAGCAACAAAATAAAAACCGGAAGTCAAGAGAAGTTGGAGATCGGTACCTATACAAAAAAAAACCGGCCACGCTAGCTTAACTAGCGATTTTTCCGTAAAAAAACTATTGTAAAAATTTGTTGCTGCTCATACTGCAGCTTGTTTTAGCATAAAGAGTCAGCAACAAAATAAAAACCGGAAGTCAAGAGAAGTCAGAGATCGGTATACAAAAAAAAACCGGCCACGCTAGCTTAACTAACGATTTTTCCGTGAAAAAACGATTGCAAAAATTTGTTGCTGCTCATACTGCAACTTGTTTTAGCATAAAGAGTCAGCAACAAAATAAAAACCGGAAGTCAAGAGAATTTGGAGATCGGTATACAAAATAAAACGGCCACGCTAGCTTAAGTAACAATTTTTCCGTAAAAAAACGATTGTAAAAATTTGTTGCTGCTCATACTGCAGCTTGTTTTAGCATAAAGTGTCAGCAACAAAATAAAAACCGGTAGTCAAGAGAAGTTGGAGATCGGTATACAAAAAAAACCGGCCACGCTAGCTTAACTAACGATTTTTCCGTAAAAAATCGATTGCAAAAATTTGTTGCTGCTCATACTGCAGCTTGTTTTAGCATAAAGAGTCAGCAACAAAATAAAAACCGGAAGTCAAGAGAAGTTGGAGATCGGTATACAAAAAAAACCGGCCACGCTAGCTTAACTAACGATTTTTCCGTAAAAAAACGATTGCAAAAATTTGTTGCTGCTCATACTGCAGCTTGTTTTAGCATAAAGAGTCAGCAACAAAATAAAAACCGGAAGTCAAGAGAATTTGGAGATCGGTATACAAAATAAAACGGCCACGCTAGCTGTTAGCGATGTTGAGCGCCACAGCGGGGAGGGCACGCACGCGGGGAGCAGTGACGCGCCGGCGGCGGCGGGCGGCCAGTGCTACCACCTCAGCGACTTTTCATCATATGCAACACAAATCGATTTTCGAGAATCGATTTCGGAAAAAGACGAATGATTTTGTATTATATATAAGTACTTATTATGTAGAGAATTTTAATAAATAATCGTACCATTTCGTGACTTTTTTAGTATTCCCCATGTAATCAATGATAAACAAGTAATATGCTTAAAACAACCAACGTTACAACTCAAGAAAATTATTTTAGACGGTTGAACAACAAAAACAGTCACAGAAAGTAGTCAGTACGTCGAAGTATACACCAGCATTACGAAATACTAACAATTTTGTAAAATATATATATTCCTAACAGCCTTATAAGCCGATCAGAAATTTTATTTTCCTCTGTTAATCTCATGCCTCTGCGTATCTCATTACTCTGTTATAAAATCATACATAAATCGATTTGAACGATTCTTAATAATTCCTTACTGTAAACACTTACTCAATAAATGTATATCCGTGCAATAAATAGTATTCGTATAGTAATTGTGAAATTGTATATACAAAGGCGAACTCGAATCGATTCAAACCGCTAACCGCCGCCGCGTAAGGCGGCGTCTTCCCATCACTAATTAGTGCTTGTGACGTCATATTAGGCATTCAAAAAATGGCACGCTTGGTTTTCATATAGATCGTGATACTTGTGTCATCTAGGTATATCTAAATCTGTGGTCGGGACCAATCTTGGCCTTGGATGGGTGAACCAATATTTGTATTCGTTTTTATCGAGTGAGTATATCAGAAAATCGCTGTGCAGCTCTGAAAATCACTAGATCTAGCGACAAAGTCGCTGAGGTGGTAGCACTGGCCGCCCGCCGCCGCCGGCGCGTCACTGCTCCCCGCGTGCGTGCCCTCCCCGCTGTGGCGCTCAACATCGCTATCAGCTAGCGTGGCCGTTTTATTTTGTATACCGATCTCCAAATTCTCTTGACTTCCGGTTTTTATTTTGTTGCTGACTCTTTATGCTAAAACAAGCTGCAGTATGAGCAGCAACAAATTTTTGCAATCGTTTTTTTACGGAAAAATCGTTAGTTAAGCTAGCGTGGCCGGTTTTTTTTGTATACCGATCTCCAACTTCTCTTGACTTCCGGTTTTTATTTTGTTGCTGACTCTTTATGCTAAAACAAGCTGCAGTATGAGCAGCAACTAATTTTTGCAATCGATTTTTTACGGAAAAATCGTTAGTTAAGCTAGCGTGGCCGGTTTTTTTTGTATACCGATCTCCAACTTCTCTTGACTACCGGTTTTTATTTTGTTGCTGACTCTTTATGCTAAAACAAGCTGCAGTATGAGCAGCAACAAATTTTTACAATCGTTTTTTTACGGAAAAATCGTTACTTAAGCTAGCGTGGCTGTTTTAATTTGTATACCGATCTCCAAATTCTCTTGACTTCCGGTTTTTATTTTGTTGCTGACTCTTTATGCTAAAACAATCTGCAGTATGAGCAGCAACAAATTTTTGCAATCGTTTTTTTACGGAAAAATCGTTAGTTAAGCTAGCGTGGCCGGTTTTTTTTGTATACCGATCTCTGACTTCTCTTGACTTCCGGTTTTTATTTTGTTGCTGACTCTTTATGCTAAAACAAGCTGCAGTATGAGCAGCAACAAATTTTTACAATAGTTTTTTTACGGAAAAATCGCTAGTTAAGCTAGCGTGGCCGGTTTTTTTTGTATACCGATCTCCAACTTCTCTTGACTTCCGGTTTTTATTTTGTTGCTGACTCTTTATGCTAAAAGAAGCTGCATTATGAGCAGCAACAAATTTTTGCAATCGATTTTTTACGGAAAAATCGTTAGTTAAGCTAGCGTGGCCGGTTTTTTTTGTATACCGATCTCCAACTTCTCTTGACTTCCGGTTTTATTTTGTTGCTGACTCTTTATGCTAAAACAAGCTGCAGTATGAGCAGGAACAAATTTTTACAATCGTTTTTTTACGGAAAAATCGTTACTTAAGCTAGCGTGGCCGTTTTATTTTGTATACCGATCTCCAAATTCTCTTGACTTCCGGTTTTTATTTTGTTGCTGACTCTTTATGCTAAAACAAGCTGCAGTATGAGCAGCAACAAATTTTTGCAATCGTTTTTTTACGGAAAAATCGTTAGTAAAGCTAGCGTGGCCGGTTTTTTTTTGTATACCGATCTCCAACTTCTCTTGACTTCTGGTTTTTATTTTGTTGCTGACTCTTTATGCTGAAACAAGCTGCAGTATGAGCAGCAACATATTTTTGTAATTGTTTTTTTACGGAAAAATCGTTAGTTAAGCTAGCGTGGTCGGTTTTTTTTGTATACCGATCTCCAACTAATCTTGACTTCCGGTTCTTATTTTGTTGCTGACTCTTTATGCTAAAACAAGCTGCAGTATGAGCAGCAACAAATTTTTACAATCGTTTTTTTACGGAAAAATCGTTAGTTAAGCTAGCGTGGACATTATTTATTTTGGCATAATTGAAAAAAAACTATTTTAATTTTTTTTTATTTATTTGTCCCTACCATCTTTCAGCAACAAATTAGCAACAAATTGACCACTATTCGCTTGATCGATCAGCCCACATCCAGTGATTTCCACGCTATCTTATTGAAAAGTTAGCGTTATCGCCGATTTTTTTCGATCGGTTGAAGCAACAAAATTAATTTTCTGGCAACTAATTAGCAACAAAAAAGCAACAAATTGAGGTGTTTTTTTTTTTTTTTTTCGCTGATTTTACATCGCCATTTTTTTAGACCTAAACCAAGTCGCAAAAGTGATTCGTAGAACCAAAAGAAAATAAATATTACATAGGTACTACATATTTAACTATCATAATGTCCGTCAGAAAAAAAACATAGATAGTTTGATGATCGTATGATCATTGTCATTGGACGTATTGCACGATCGCATGACAGCCAATAAAAACTAACTTTTGAAGAGTTTGTTTGTTTGCTTGAACGCGCTAATCTCAGGATCCGATATGAATATTTCAGTATCAGATAGCCCACTTATCAAGGAAGGCTATATTTTATTATGAAGTCCACACGGGAGCGTAATAGTATTCTTGTTAACCCCTCGTGTTAAGCTAAAGTGCTTGTATTACGTCGATAGTGCTGTGATGATTGTCGGGTAGGTATCGAACCGGCGACCACAATACCACAAGTCCGACGCTCCCAGCCATTGGGGTACGGCCGCTAATGTTGTTTTTTTAAAAAAGAAAGATAATATACTTACAGCCCCAAACAGCTGCGAGTAGAAGTAGCAGATGAGTGTCATGGGGATGCAGTAGCTCCACACGAAGATACAGCCCACAAACACCTTCGTGTCCTGGTCGTCCGTGAAGTAGTCGAATGAGCATGTTGTTAGGAAACCCTCTGGAACAATGCCACAGTATTAGAATTACAGTAGTCCTGGTTTGAGGTTTAGGATAGCAAGAGTCGGGTAAGAACTTAGGTAAGAACTCGTTTTTCCTTTCTGATCAATTATGCCACTCCAATTAAGTTGGAAGTGTATATGGCCTGTTAGGCGATAAGCGGACTACCCAATAAATTCTTACAATACAAAAAGTTTCATTATGTGTTAACTAAACTAATCCCTACCAATATGAGCTTTTTTTTTTTTTTTTTTTTTTTTTTTTATAGAAGATGGAGGCAAACGAGCAAGTGGGTCACCTGGTGGTAAGTGATCACCGCCGCCCATGTACACTCGCAACACCGGAGGAGTCGCAAGTGCGTTGCCGGCCTTTAAGAAAGGAATAGGCTCGCTTCTTGAAGGTTGCCATGTCATACCGGATCGGAAATACCTCCGCTTTTAATTGATTCCACAGAGAGGTCGTGCGCGGTAAAAAGTTTCTCGAGAAACGCACGGTGGAGGACAACCATTCATCCAGGTGATGTTGGTGGAAGTTCTGGCGAGTGGATCTAAGGCGGAAAGCAGCGGCAGGTATGAGTTCGAACAATTCCTCAGAGCACTCCCCGTGATAAATGCGGTAGAGAATACAAAGAGACGCTACGTCTCTCCGCAAGGTAAGAGGATCAAGCCGATTAGTGGGAACCTCGTCGCCGGCGATGATTCGAGCTGCGCGACGTTGAACGCGATCAAAAGGAAGAAGCTGATATTGTGGTGCCCCGGACCAGAGATGGCAGCAGTATTCCATATGCGGCCGTATTTGCGCTTTATACAATTGAAGGCGATGCGCCGACGTGAAATACTGCCTGGCTTTGCCGAGGACACCCAGCTTTTTGGAGGCTAATTTAGCCTTGTCTTCCAGATGACCGCGAAATTTGACGTCACTCTCGACGTCGACGCCGAGAATCCCAATACTCTGGCTGATATTAAGGGGAGTGCTTTGAAAGTGAGGAGGTATGACAATGGGAGCCTTTTTCGCAGTAAACGCGCAAACCTGTGTCTTTTGGGGATTGAACTTGACCAAGTTACGATGGCCCCAATTTGAGACTTGGTCTAGGGTAGTCTCAATTTCAGACACAAGTTTGTTCCGACCCTCAAGGACGTGTGCCCGAGAAATGTTGGAGCGGCCAAAGTAGGAGGCATCTACCGTACTGTCATCTGCATAGCAATGAATGTTATCTGATTGTAACATGTCATTGATGTGCAGAAGAAACAGGGTTGGCGAAAGCACACAGCCTTGTGGGACGCCAGCATTCACGGGCATAGAGTCGGAGCATGAACCGTCGACAACGACCTTGATGCTGCGCTCCATGAGGAAGCTGGCAATCCATCTGCAAAGTTTCTCGGGCAGCCCGTAAGAAGGAAGCTTGGAAAGAAGCGCCTTGTGCCACACCCGATCGAAGGCTTTCGCAATGTCCAGACTCACAGCCATGGCTTCCCCCTTGCTCTCAATCGCCAACGCCCAACGATGGGTCAGGTAGGCTAGAAGATCACCAGCTGACCGACCCTGACGGAATCCATATTGGCGGTCACTAATTAGCTGGTGTTCCTCTAGATACCGTAGAAGTTGGCGATTAATAATGGTTTCCATTATTTTTGAGAACAAGGAGGTGATGGCAATTGGCCGGTAGTTACCCGGATCAGAGCGATCGCCTTTTTTAGGGATGGGGTGCACTAAAGCCATTTTCCACGCTTGCGGGACTACCCCTGTATTGTAGGAAAGTCGGAAAAGGCGCGTTAACACAGGAGCCAACTCTGGAGCACATGTTTTCAGCACAATAGGAGGGATAGCATCTGGCCCACTTGACTTGTGGATGTTCAGAGAGAAAAGTACTTTTCGGACGGATTTTTGTGTAAACCGAATGTCTACTAGAGTACTGTCACACCGTGGAATGGTTGGCGGTGGTTTCTCCCCGTCATCCAAAGTGGAATTGGATGCAAAAAGAGAGCCCAGAAGATCGGCTTTCTCTTTTGCATCGTGAGCCAACGTATCACCTTCCCTGCGCAGAGGTGGAAAAGATGGCCGACAGAAATTCCCTTCGACAGCCTTAGCGAGAGACCAAAAAGCACGTGTGCCTGAAGGAAGACGAGCCAATCTCTCGCCAATTCTGCCGATGTGCTTTGCCTTTGCCATGGCTAGGACTCTTTTGAGGGATCTGGAAGAAAAATTATACTCCTTTTTTATCTGGTCAGCTTTCGGATTCCCAGTTGCTACCGCATCGACCCAGGCTTGAAATTTTTCTTGCTTTTGGCTAGATGCCAGTTTGCAAGAAGAAACAAACCAGGGCTGGGACCCGCCACCAACGGGCACTGAAGAGCTAGGAATAAAGAGTTCCATGCCCTGCAGCACCACATCAGCGACGGAGTCGGCAGTTGCACTGGGATCCTCTAGCGAGAAGCAAATTTGTTTCCATGGGTAGGATGAAAAGAAGGTCCGCATCCCATCCCAGTCCGCTGACCTGAAGTGCCAAACACGGCGGCAGCCCGCAATGCGAGACCGCGGTCGACGCATGAGTGGCACCACACTCCGAATCAAGCAGTGGTCCGACGTGCCTAGCTGAGCATCGACGGTTACCTGAAGCCCTTCCGGATGAGAGGTCAGCAGAAGATCCAACAGTGAAGGCGTATGGTTTTCCACATCTGGAACTCGTGTAAATGAGGAAACCATCTGTGTCAAAGCATAAGCCATGGCAAGGGCATGAACAGATTTACCCGCATGGTCCGTTTTCTGTGACCCAAGCCATTCAATGTGATGGGCATTGAAGTCGCCGAGTACCACAATCGCGGCGGACGGGATCTGTTCTAGCACGGAATCAATGGCCATTTCGACGTGCTCGAGGAGTCGGTCTGTTTCTGCGTCACCACTGTGGGACCTATAAAGGCAAGCGTATATGCGCGGGTGGTCATCGCAATCTACGCGCAGCCAGATGATGGAGAGGTCCCTACCTTCAAGATTGCTTAGGCGGCGGATACAGATATCGTCTCTCATGTATACGCATGCTCCAGCTCGAGACACAAACCTGTGCTCAATTTTATAGCCTGGATAATTTAGGTATGACGTATCAGCAGGAGACGAGATCTGAGTTTCCGTTAAAAAGAACAAGGCTGGCTTCTCAGTCTCAAGATGGTGGTGGACAGAGTTAAGGTTGGAGTGTAATCCCCTGATGTTGCAGAAGTGTACATGAAGTTCAGGGGACGGCGCCACGGTTTTGTTGCTCTTGCCTCGAGCAGAAATTGCGAGCGGGATTTTGCCCTCCCCAGAATACGCAGGGCAGCCTGAGCGAGGGTGCTCAGGGAGGGATTCTCCAGCACGGAGCGAACTGGTACCCTCCTGGGGTACAAGATCTTTTAATTCCGCTGCCATGGTTAGATAAGGGGAGGGGGGGGGGGGTGTTGGGCCACCGGACATCTCGCTCACCGTACGAATAGCAGTAGCTAAACGCTACTACTGAAACGACGATCTTCTGCGAGAGATGTGGTATTTCCCGGTCGAGCCGGCCCATTCATGCTGCGAACAGCGTGGCTCTACCACAAGAAAAGCCTCCTTTTAGTCGCCTCTTACGACAGGCAGGAGATACCGTAGTCTTATTCTTAACCCCAGACTACAAGGGCAAAAGCTCTGCTAAACTTAATCACATACGAGACCACAATAAAAATCATAAGGTATAACATGCTTATTTTTAGGGGTCCGTACCTCGAAACCAAAAACAGAACCTTTTCAGGATCACTTTGCTGTCCGCCCGTCCGTGTGTCTGTCAGTCATCAAGCTGAAATTTATATCAAACTTCTAAGCCTACGCAGTCAAAAGGTTAAGCCGTTTTTGACGCAAATTTTCGACATTCGCAAGGCAATTAAAACCACTTCCCGTGAACTCAGAATCTTGAAATTTGGTACGAAGCAACGGAAAAATTGTGAAAACCGTTAACGTTTTGTAACATCTTATAATAAAAACAAGTTTTTACGTAACCTCGGTGCGCGAGTCCGAGTCGGACTTGGCCGGTTTTTTATATTATCTGCTTGTTTGTTTGTCCGTGTATTCCGCCTAATATCTAAAACTGAAGTTCCGATTTAGACGGGACTTTAATCGTAAGATTGCTTATAAAATTCTTATTTATAACAATATTGCGGCCATCAGCTAGTCCTTGCTAATAATATTATAAACGCGAAAGTTTGTAAGTATGTGTGGATGTTTGTTACTCTTTCACGCAAAAACTACTGAACGGATTTCGCTAGAATAAGGCACGGGGATAGTTTAACTGGATTAATATATAGGCTACAATATATTACCCTAAGACCTACAGCGGCAGTAAAAAAGTCCAACACGAGTAAAACCGCAGGGCGCAGCTATTTGTGTAATAATTCAATAACTTCTATCAACGTAATATCTACAAAGCTCTCGCTTTTGCTAATAAAATTTAAAATCGATTACTCATCGAATTACTTTCGAAGACAATAGCAGTAAATTATAATGCCCGTTGTCGACGGATGAGAGCAATTTGCAACACAATTGATACAGTTAATCAGCCCGAAGTCCGATTAGCTTCATATGCGTTCGACTAAATGGCAATTGTGACACATTCTATGTGTTTATTATCTGTGTAGCTATCAATACGGTTTAGTGTGAGTAGCAAGTAATTGTCGGGTCAATTACTACCTTAGTTTAATGGGAGTAACCTCCGTAGCGTAGCGGTATTCGGCTCGCTTTAAATAGATGATCGCTTTAATTCGATCCCCACGCCAGACAGGAAATATTTGTGTAATTTCTAAGATTTATTTCCAGGTCTGGTTCGTTGAGGTACTACCCTCCGTGCCTCGGAAAGCACGCTAAGCCGTTGGCCCTGATTGTTAAAACATCATCTATAATAATCGTTTAACAAAGAGCGGGCGTCAGCGTTTTCTTGTGTGGTACAACATAATACAGTACTGCGGTCATACCCTCCCTCGGAAGTGGGCCATGTTCAGCAGTGGACGTTATACGGGCTGATGATGATGAATCCCTCCCACACTCCCACCACTGTAACTCCTATAAGCCAAGATTATTAGCAACACATACGGAAGAGGTTTTAGGCTCTGGCGTGTCCCGGGACACCTTAACGTCTTAGATTTCAGAAAGTTTATCAGAGGAGTGGAAAATAAAACCCACTTTCCAACTTCTCCCGTCCATTTTTACTATTCATACTTTAGTTTGCAATAAACTATCCGATACCCTTGTAGACCAGAAAAGTCCGAGAGACCCGCGAATGGTAAAATAGAGCCAGCATACATTCCGCAATCCCCCTCCACCGGTCCAAGCCATAAAGTGTGCCCTTTTGTCCAAATTAAATACGGTTTAGTGTGTGTAGCAAGTAATTGTCGGGTCAATTACTACCTTAGTATAATGGGACTAATCTCTCCACTTCCTCCCTCTCCCGCCACTGGAACTCATGTAAGCCCGGATCAACAACGGCACACATGAATGAGGCTTTTAATTGTTAGGCTCAGGATGGTTCCGGTATACCTTAATTTCTTAGATTTAATCAGAAAGGTTAACGGAGGAGTGGGAAAGTAAATTCCACTTTCCAATCCCTTCTGTACATATTAATTTAGTTTGCAATTAACTATCAGATGCCACTGTAGACCACAAGTCCGAGAGACCCGCGAATAGTAGAGCCAGTTCGACAAAAGTCTAAAAATCATTCCGATAGCCCTATTTTTCGGATGGATATTATGGGGCCAGCCTCAGCGATTGCGTTAAAAGGATGCCGAAAAGAGGGCCACGCATCAAGCTATAAAAGAGTGCCCTCTTGTCCAAACTGATACGTTTGAAGTTTTTAATAATTTAATAAGACTAGAACAATGCTTGGCTTTATATGTCAGTGAATTTGAATGCCTATTGAGAACGGATGAGAGTAATTTGCTTCACAATTGATACAGTTAATCAGCTTGCAGACCGATTAGCTTCAAATGTGTCCAACTAAATGACAATTGTGGCGTACGTAATGTGTTGATTGTATTTGTAGCTATCAATACGGTGGGTGAGATAGCAAATAATAGACCCGACCGCTTTGAACGACCTTCCGATGCCTATCTAGACCTGAAGACCGAGAGACTGTCTGACCAAAGGTCCAAACTCCTTATCGAGTCGCACTTTTGATTGCCTCATTGGTCTGCAGCTAATATATTCGACCGTAACCTTGCTTGGTTCTGGGTATGGCGAAAGATTGTCTTACTAGAAAAAATCCTTTCAAGAAAATCTAAGTACCAGTGCTCGGGAGAAAATTGACAATTTTTATTAGCAATTCTTCAGAATATTTTGCCTAACTGGTTACAGCTAGATCAACGATATTCTTCTGATTAAATTCGTTGCGGGTTCTAAGGCAGCTTAACTTCTTTCCCGGGGACAGGCCTCATTGCCATTTCTTGTGGAGTTGCAGTGGTGGAAATGTGATTGGGATTAGTTAAAAAAAGCATATACTAATGAGATAGCATATAAAAATAAAAAGACATATATTCCCAAATACAGACTTACCCATATAGATTAAAATCTATATCCATACTATCTATATCTATACTAATATTATAAAGAGGAAAGATTTGTAATTTTGTGTATATGTTTGTAAAGAATAAACACAAAAACGACTAAGCTGATTTAAAAAAAAAACACAATTTCAAAGCTACATTTACCCTTAGTGACATAAGCTTTGTTTAATTATCAAGTTCCCACGGAACGAGAGTTACGCGGGTGAAACCGCCCGCGGGAAGCTAATAATATTATAAAAAGGAAACACTTGTATTTTTGTATATTTGTTTGTTACGAATGAACTCAAAAACTACTGGACCGATTTCGATCATTCTTCCACCAGTAGAATGCTTAGTTATCTAGGAGTTACATAGGTTATATTTAATAATGGAGTTTTCACAGGAACGGGAGCTACGAGGGTGAAACCGCGCAAAGGAACCTAGTATACAATACAATTATCTGACTGTATTAAATTATTTGTAACCACCTACGTAAAAACGACTACAAAGGTAATATTTCAATTTAATTAAATATTAAAGTGGAATTAATTATAATTCAGTCAGACCTTTGAATTATCTACCAACTTGTGACATTACCAAGAAATTTATTGTTGCTTTACTTTAGTTTAGTGTTTTGAGAAAATATAACTAATTAGCAATCGTTTGACTTAGCGAAGAGGAATGAGAACCTTTTAGAAAATGTACCTATTTACTTTAAATTAGTGATAAATTATCCGTCAAAGCGTCTTCGCAGTATAAGTATATACCTAGCTTCTTTGACTATTTTCTTTTAAATTGTTGATTTATGTAAAATTGTATATTTAATTTTTTTTAAATTATTCACATTTAATGTATGTAACGATTACTGGATATTCATATAAAATTATAAAATAAACCTATATATCAATGTTACTTATTTTTAATACGAACAAAATTATATAATTAGTCACGAGGCTTCTGCTGATTCATCGGCCATAAAGGCGAGCAGAAAGCTTAAGTCGCTAAGCCAGCTATGGAAAAATCAGGCATAAAGAGATCCACAGGAGATTACAAAGATTGCTGACATAGCTTGACGGATTAGCAAGCTGAAGTGGTGACGGGCAGGACACATAGCTCGTAGAACTGACGGCCGATGGAGCAGAAAGGTTCTCGAGTGGGACCACGATCTGGCAAGCGCAGCGTGGGACGACCTGCACGATGGACTGATGACCTCATAAGGGTCGCATTAAGTCAGTGGATGCCGCAATAATAATAGCAATCGTTTGCGCAGGAAATCGATGAGGGAGGCCTATGCTCGGCAGTGGACGACAGCAGGCTGATATGATGATGATGATGAAAGGCGTGTAGAGCTCTAGCCTCCATGGCTTATAAACTACAACATGCGCAAAAGGGGCGCCCCTTTGGGACTTGAATTCCCGAGTTCTTGGATTCATGTGTCGCTGAGGATTGGATTGTGACTTTTAGTTGATAAGGAGAGTTTTGTGCTACTGCCGCTCTCAGTTAAGGCCTCAAATTTATCGTTATTTTTTATTAAATTAAGTTAATTTTTAATAGTTTAACAAAGTTGAGTTTCTTGCCAGTTCTTCTCAGAGTTTCCACGTCAAGAACTGGTGGTAGTAAAAAAAGGAAGTATCATAAGAACATGATTTTAAATAAGTCTATATGAATTAAGGTTTTTTGTGAGTTTGAGTTTGTAAGAACAATATTAACGTTTATATCGATGTAATAAGTACTTATAAAAAAAATTGAATTAAAATATGAGTAAAAATGAGCAACCACCGTTGCACTCTGCATGATAATTAACTTAATTTCTTTGGCTAACTGCAGGGTTTTAACAATAATAATATCGGATCGAAAGTATGAATAGTGATTTAATATGAAGAGAAAACAGTAACATACAATTACAGATTAAAAAGACATCAAAAAAGTATAGACAATGTATAAAATTCAAGGAAGCTTTCAGAATTAAGTAGGTTCTACTTAATATTGTTTGATTTACGTATATGTACTTCTAACACTATCAATTATTTATTTTACAAACTTTGTTTTGTGTCTCGATGTTTTCGTCTATATTCAATAGACATTGAAAAAAGTATAAATAAAAAAAAAACACTCAAATAAACATTTAAATCTAGGTACTTTCTCAAAATGAATTTATTCTAGAAACTACAATTGTCTTCGTAAAGAACTAGAATTGGTTTTATAACTAGTTTCTTTTGTATTAACCTCTTTTTAACTTCAATCTTTGGAGTTTGCATTAAGCTATAAAAACGGTTTTCTGAAGTACTATTCTGGATATTTACTTAAATGTGTTTGTTTTTTTTTAAGTTATGCGAAATGTATTCTTATTCATTCTTTTAAAATATTGTTATGAGATTAAGTTATGACGAACATTTAATAAGTACTTACTTAATTATAAATAGTTCCTACAATGCATTCCGCATAGTTTTCAATAACGGAGTTTTATAATGGAAATCATTTTCAAGAATTCGAATATATATTTGCGAAATACTGATTTTCATGGCATTTTGATCTTTATAACATTTGTAGCCGGCACGATATCAATGTCGATTTTTCACTTCTTCATCACAACGCCGTAATAAAGGTGTTACAGAAATGTAGCTCACTGGGAATTTTCCGCAAATTGCAAAATGCCTCAAATGACTGTACTATTATACTGACTTCATTATGGCGAATCACCATTAGAATGCTGTATTATCCCTGGCCTATATTACGGCTATTAATTATGAAGTTTCCACGGGAACAGGAAAATTAATTTTTTTTTCGAAAATCGGAAAGAATGAGAGAGAAGAGTTTGACTAGTGGCCGAAGGACTGGTTTTTTAATGCTTTCAGTGGCAAACGAGCAGTGACGACAAATAAGCCCACATAACGTACAATTACTAAAAACAATTTAACATTAATAGCAGAGTTTTGCAATTTACTAGTATTCTTGTTAATTCCTCGTGCTAAGTGAGTTCACGTCGGTAGTGCATCACAAGTCCGACACCCTAGGCCATTGGGCTACGCCCGCTTGGTATTGGCGGTATTAAACATCGTGTTCAATATAACAATATACTCACCAGGCACATAACGACCCCATATCCTCAAAGCCGGTAGAATTGTAAAGGGTAATGCCCAAAACCACGTGAACGCTATCAGTAACATCGCTTGCACTTTGTTTATCCTTCCGTCCAGGGGGCACGAGATTGTTCTGGAAATAAACTTCTGTTGTTACTCGTCTAAATATTTACATCAATGGGAGAAAGGGGTTTTATTGTTGTTCGTCATTTGTTGCATTGTTAGTGCGCTCTGAGGTCGTTGCGCTTGATTTTGTAAATATAGATGTTGAAGGTTAAATTAGTAAACTTGTGTCAAATTGCAACGTAATTTCAGGGCTGATACTAATGCCTATACTTATAGATAAGTATGAATCATTAGTGCATTAGAGTTTTTAAGATGTTTGCTGTTATTAATATATAATATTTTTTTTATTATTTGGTAGGATAATCCGTTTAATATTATTATTTTTAAATTATTTCTAGGGACAGAAAAAAATGCATTCTTAAAATATACTACTAGGTACTTTCGGAGTATCTTTTTATGAATAATACTTACACGAACGAATATGGGAGGTGCAAAAACAACAGTTGTAACTATGTCTACTTGGGAATGTCAGGTGAAACTTTGATGATTTCTATATCACAGAAACAGAGACCACGACAGTGAGACACTACTTACTCCAGTGAATACTTAAGCTAAGTATTGCTGATTTATTATCTATATTATAATTTGACTTGATATTTGACGGCGTTTCAACATTTGACTATAATGAATAAAATACACATATACGACTAAAAGTAGCTAATATAATTTGAAACTAACTTATAAAATGCTACTATTCAAAATCTCTACAACTTGGCAAGGTTCTTAGAATGCTGGCAGCATTGCCTCGCTATATAAAGTAATGCTTACCTGCTGTGCAAAATATATACCAGCACTCGGGGAACGTGCCGCACTAAAGTATTAATTACTAACCTTTTTTTTATTAAGAACTATGCAAGAAAACTAAAACTGTTACTCACTTATATCTATCAAACGCTATCACAGCATTCGTGATAGCTCCCCCAATGCCCGACAAGGATCCCAGAATCGCGTAAATGTCACACCCGACCTGGTACCCCACCAGCCGTTGGTAGAACGAGTTTATGATGAGGAGCGGCATCTCCAACATCATCATCAGATCGAACACTGCAAGGTTGATGACAAACATGTTGCTTGGATTGCGGAGTGATTTGGAACTGCGAAAGAGAAAAAAAGATCTTTTTAGAAGGTGTCTATGAGACCACATGTCATGAAAAGTGTTTTTTCACATTTAAATAAATAAATGAAAAACATTTTTATTTATTTATTTAAATCTTTAGCACAAAACTGTACATATAGGCGGACTTAATGCCAAAGGCATTCTCTCCCAGTCAACCATTGGGTGGTGCAGAGACAAAGTGGTAGGTGCACTGAAGTTGTAAGCACTCGTAATGAAATAAATACCGACAAGGTACTATTTAATTAACATACATAAAATATTTTACATACATGGAGACAATACAATATTATAGAACAATATCATTTAATACGCGTATACATTCATTTGCATTTAGTAAAAACCATTACTAAAAGATACTTCAATTTTATTTATATAATTTTGATGCCATTATAAGGCATGTTTATGCACCATCTCTTCCTTAAAAATGTGTACGCCACGAGCAGCTCGGCTGCTGCTGCGGCTGAACATGCTAGAACTTGTATTTAATAATTATTATCTTGCATGCCTAATTGAGCCAAGCGACATCATGAGCGATATTAAATTATAGACTTTATGAATAGATAACATAAAATATATTATTCATCACGTCTATAGTGTCGCTTAGCTCAATTTGCTTTTTACCCGTCGATGTACACCATGTTTAAACAAATAAATATTTACTTACTAACTTGTATATATAGATAGATATAGAATGGTGAACCGAAACTAGAAACAAGTTGGCCTGATACAGAAAAGTTTAAGGACCTTTGGTCTGATAGATAAATAATGGAACACAACTTTGGTTTTATCAACTTTCCACCGGTCCCTTTTCAACCAAATTCTGGAAGATAAATCCTGAATACGATAATCAAGTTGACAAAGATGCTATAAATAACTTTTTTCTTTTAATGTGAGAAATTTCTGCCGTGCCGTTCGATTCCCGTTCCAAAAAAATAATCTTTGTGTAAGTTAAAGTTTTATTTCTGGGCCTGGTCGGTTTACATGCTTTCCGAGGAAAGTATGTAAGTCCCTATTGTTACCGTCATCTATGATTTTTTTTTAAGGTGGGAATGCGTACATGCTTTTGCCCCGGACAACAAAAAAAAAAGGTAACACTAGGTAGGGCCGGATTGCTTATGCGTGCCCGGCCCCCGCCAACGGCGGATCGAAGGAGTGTCCGGGGGGCTTTAGTGGTGTAGGGTCCTCACTCCTCTCCTCATGGTATGAGTTAGCATACCACGCTATGGAGAGGGTGAGTCCCACATATCTTACCGCCAGCGCGCGAATACGCTGCAGTGGCGGTGGGAATGCGTCAATGCATTTCCCCCCGGACCACAAAAAAAAGGTTGAACCAGGTAAACTAGGTAACGGACAGCAGCCTGCGTTTAGCTGTATATACCAATACCTGTATAAAACCGACCTGCCTGCCAAGCGTGGTGACTACGGAAACACCCCTTCGAGGGAGGTTCAGCATTGGATGTTATACGGGCTTATGATGTTGCAGATGAGGTGCAACAAACAAATACAATAATGTAACAGTCTTCATTATCTCCTTATTGCTTAAATAAACATTTAATAATTAATTACTTAAACACTTTAAAGTCAGTAGGTACTATAAGAATAGCGAAAACAATCCATTAAATCTTTTGTATAATGTATACCTATTCACAGTGGGATTTGTACTTACAAATTGCTATTATGTAATCTGTAGGGATTACATGATATCGCTACAGAATCGCGATGTTCGTGATAGGGGAGCAGCCATATAATTTCATCGAGTAAGACAGTGTAACATAAAACATTTCATTTACTCATATTTTTGTACTAGAACAAATAATTAGGGCAAACATGGGATGGGATCCACCGTGCCCGAATACTTTTTTTTTGTCCTGGAGGTAATGCATTTACTCATTCGCTCCGCCGCTGCAGCGTTCCTGCGCCGGCGAAGGGGTATGTGGGACTCAAATCTCCATAGCGTGGTATGCTAGTCATACCACGAGGAGAGGACCCTACACCACTAAAACCTCCCGGACACTCGTCCGTCCGCCGTTGGTGAGGGCCGGGTACGCGAAGCAATCCGACCCAACCGTGCCCAAATCCTGGTGGCATTAGGCATTATGGGCTATATCTAAGATGCAGGTTCGAATTCCTGACATTGGCGTAAATTTATTTATCTCCATTTTGGAATCTAAATAATTGTAAGCTTTGATAGCTTACAATTATTTAGATTACAAAATATTCTTATTGGTTCTGAGTAAATAAGATAATTAAGTCAGTAGGTAAAAAAAGATTATTGTCAACATCAATATATTATTAAATCTATGACTAGCGACCCGCCCCGGCTTCGTACGGGTACAATACTGATACTTATACTACAGAATGTCTTTAATCCTCTAACAAACTGGCGAAATTTGGTCAAAACAAACAGAAACAAATTAATATGGGTACCTACTAAAACTCAGTGAAATAAGTAGGTATACTTTTATCGTATGAAATACCTATACGCTTCAGGACTAACAATACAAAAAACACTAAATAAATAGGTATTCAAGTATCTATCCATCATCGTTATAACGAACACAAAACAAAAAAATTGTCCTATAATTCTTAAGGATCGAGCGCGCATAATCGCATTCGGCCTACCTCACTCGCTGCGCTGCGAAAACACGCGCTGTTATTTTGCGATAACTTCTAAGTATTCATTTAAAGTTTATTTTGCAGGTGTAAAAAAATCTGCATGAAATGCTTAAGAATATTAACTCATTTAAAATGATAAGGATAAATACTGAATCCGTCTGATTAGCTTTACAATTACCGCATTAGAAATGATCATTTTTCTAAAAGATTTAATGGATATAGCAAGTTGACCTTGAAAGATAGACATATGCTATTGTTGATTTTTTTGTAGATCTAAAAGAGAAAAATATTTCCGCCATACATTGTTTTGTTATATCTTATAGGGTTTAGGCAGCGTTTTCGTTGAAAGCTCCCAAATGGCTTAATTTTTTCCGACACCTCTGACAAATATCAATATATATAAGATAAATGTAAACATAAACTAAACAAATCATATACGTAAACCTTCCGGAAGAATCGTTCTATCGATTGGTAACAACCGCATGAAAATCCATGTAGTAGTTTTTGAGTTTATCGCGAACAGACAGACAGACACACAGACGCGGCCGGGGACTTTGTTTTATGATATGTAGTGATGTAGTGATAGCGGTCGCCCGCGGCTCCGTGCGGATGTCAGTTACCGCTGCAAAAAGCCTACCCAGGAAAGACACGGTCAGCAAAATGATTCCCAGGTCAATTCACAGACACCGACACAAACATCGACGACGCAGTCATTATCCGCAGGCTGCACAGATTGTCTTTCTGTGGATGTTAAAGTTGTTAATGATGAACATATTTAAATGTAATTAATAGGCATTTTAGGCATTTCAAATGTTCAAGAAAATATTAATAGCGTGTAATATTCTAAGTCTGAAAATAACTGTTGTTTAGCCCTAAAAAGAACTGTTGGTTAGCCCTGAAAATAACAGTTGGTTAGCCCTGAAAATAACTGTTGTTTAGCTCTAAGAAGAACTGTTGATTAGCTCTGAGAAGAACTTTTGCGTAGGTGTAGTTTTAAGAACAAAAAATCGCACGAAAATTATTAGACTTCGCAACGGGCCGTGCAGCAGAAATCATAATATTTTAATTTCGCCATAACTTCAAAACCAAACGTCCAAATTTAATCATTCAAAGACCGAATATTATCTACATAAACTTTTCTTAGTGATGAAATATATTTATTTTGATAAAGATTAATAGCATGAGTAAAATAAACGGTTCTAAACGTAGTCCAAAAAAAATCAAGATATCTAAATAAAAAAATGGTTGTTGTGCCACGGCATAGACGGCATAGATAGGTATAGTGTGTCGCGGACTTTTTTGTAGATATTTATAAGATCTACAATGAATTATAACATTTTATGGTTCTATCTTTTATAGTTTAGGCAGCGTACGCAAAATAAGTAACTTTTCTGGTTGATTTTTTACACCTTTTGTCCGAAAAAGCCAAATATCTTACGGAACCCTATTTTTTTCCAAAATAAAATTTAGCCTATGTTACTCGTGGATAATGTAGCTTTCGAATGGTGAAAGAATTTTTGAAATCGGTCCAGTACTTTTTGAGCCTATTCAATACAACCAAACAAACAAACAAACAAACAAAGTTTTCCTCTTTATAATATTAGTATAGATGACCGATCGGTTATAGATTTGTCATTTTGTTTATACCAAGTTTGACTGATATCACATTTTTTTTTAAATGTAGGCTAACACCTTTTTTGTTCTTACTGTTTTAATGTAAATAATTAAATTATTGTAGTCTTTATTGTAATAAATGAATATAAATGTAAAATTCTGAAGAATCACAACATTTTTATCGTCGAAATAAAGTAAATCAGTACACAACAAACACACAAATCGAAGACGTTCCCCGACCGCGATAACTCGAGGAAGCGTTGTTCGTTACCTTGATAAGAGCAGATGTAAATTTATTCCTTCGACTCGCTCTTACAATCGATGCATCAAGTAAAGGTAGCTTCATACTAGCGAAATTATTTGTAAATTTTGAAGTTTGAAAAAAAACCACGCTTGGCAGGCGGTGACCGCAGTATTATTTAATAACACTCACAAGGAAACGCTACCTCCTGCTCCTTCGCATACAATTCGGGACCAATGGCTTAACGTGCTTTCCGAGGTACGGGGAAGTGCAACAACCAATCAGACCCCGAAAGACATGATAGATTTTATACAAAGATTTCTTGACCGGTGCCGGGATTCTTCGCCTCTGGGCCTATTAAATGGTTTTAAAACTACAAGCACCTGCGTAACAGGGCGCCTTCTGTGCTTAGACTGCGGTTCAGGGCGATCGGAGACGTGGCGTGGTATTGCGGCGTTTAGATTTTTGGGGAGCTTTGTTCATTGTCGCTCTACTTTAGCGCTTGCGGGCCACTCGGCCGGGCTTTGATTGTGTACAAGTACCTCACTTCTATAAAGTAAGATTCTTGCAGAAAATCACACAATTTGAATGGCGAAGAAATAGTCAGTATGAAAGAGCATTATGTGCTGTTCGCAAAGTTTTAAAACTTATATGGGACAGTTTGTAGTTGAATGGAAGATAATGGAATAGCGCCCGTAATGGTGGGGTCTGGGGAGCTTATTTAAAAAAGTGACTTAAAAGCAAACAGAGCTGAATGTTTAGATTTAACGCTTTGTGGCTTGATTAAGGGAGAAAAATACATTTCGTTTTGATGTTTCTAATTGTCCGATGGTCGCAGTATTTTGGATGGTTGTATTCTAAGCATACATAGGTACATATAGACAGTGGGAAGCGACTTTGTTTTATACTATGTAGTGATAGTGATTATAATATTATTAAATAATTAAAAAGAAGAACATTAAAAGATTAAAACAAATTAAATGCTCCACTTGTATTATAATTACTGACTTTTCAACAATTCCTTTATTACTCAGTATTTATCAATATAAAATGTAATTTGATCGATTGGCCTACTTTGTTTCAACGCCGCTAAGCACTTCCATCAACGTATCGAATAAGCATTCGCGAATCGTAAACAAATAATAAAAAAAACATCGTAACTGCCTAAATTCGCGCTCAGTGACACAGATAGGGAATAAAACGACTAAGATAAAGGAGATTGAGGATATACGAAGATATGCGATGCTAAAAACAGTAGCAAATAACACAACAATAAATAAAACTGCTCAAGTGCGAGTCGGACTCGTGCACGAATGGTTCTGTACCATTTTAAAGCGTCTACCTGTTGCCGTTATTAATATCGGGCAAAAAGAAAAGTTTGTGAATGGGAGCCCCCCTTTAATATTATTTTATTTTATTTTAGTATTTGTTGTTATAGCGGCAATAGAAATACATCAACTGTTAAAATTTCAACTTTCTAGCTATCGCGGTTCTTGATATATAGCCTGGGGACAGACAGACGGACAGCGAAGTCGTAGTAATAGGGTCCCGTGTTTACCCTTCGGGTACGGAATCCTAAAAATGTGGTGCTAGAAATTTTCTATTTAGTAAGTATCTAAGCTTAAGCCTAAGCTGTCTTTCTTGCGCCTGATCTCTCATTGATCGTATCGGTAGAACAAATATAAGAATTGTTTGTTATAAAGAGCTATCAGAATTTGTTTACACTAATATATAAAGAAGAGTTTGTTTGTTTGTTTGAACGCACTAATTTCAAAATATAATAATATAACTACGATTTCATTAGTGCCGCACGTTCTCCGCATGCTGGTTTTTACTTAATGGGTAATGCCGGGGTAATGCTGCCAGCATTCTGGGAACCTTGCCAAGTAGAATAGATTTAGAATAGTAGTATTTTATAAATTAGTTTTAATTTAAATTAGCTACTTTTAGTTGTATATTATGTATTTTACCGGTGTTAATAAAATCAGTACAAAAAAAAAACTAATTCGTCCTGTCAAATTGTCACGCGATGATATTTCTTTCTTCCATAAAACTGTCGAGTGAGTTGCGAACTAGGAATCAATTTTCTTTCAAAATAATAAGATAAAAATTGTTTGGTTTGAGCGGCATTCCATAACTGTTACTGTTACTGCTAGCCTGCATCATCCCACTGCTGGGCAAAGGCCTCTTCCCATAACTATGTTTAATAAAATGTAGTCGATCTAGAACAGTTGTTTATTCTTGCTAGATAGTTTTCTCCGTTCTAAGTTTTGATACATATTTTAATCAGCGAATATTTTAATAGAAATATCTTTGTTAAAGCGTGTAGGCTGTTTTAAAGTTAGCTTATCACCCTGTGGAGTTTCACCCGGTAAAAACGTTAGTGGAGGAACATCGGAAACGTTTTCCGAACTGGCGGCACGTCGGGCGGTTTAGAACTTTGCTTCTGACGCTCGCCCCACGTCTCAACGACGCCGGATAACCAATTTTATCTCTTCCTCGTTTTCTTTTTAATTCATTTCTATATATTCTAGTTATACATAGAATAAGTGCGATACTTTAGTACTTTTGTTTTAAGTCATTTTTTTGTCTTTTTTTAAAGATTACTAGCAGAGTCTTTCCACACTACTAGTAATCTTGAAAACCCCTCGTGCTAAGCTAAAATGCTTGTATTACGTACGAGTAGGTTCACGTCAGTAGTAAAGTTGGTGGGGATCGAACCGGCGACCACGAGATCACAAGTCCGACGCCCCTAGCCATTGGACTGCGGCCGCTTAAAGTTAATGCGGTGCGTCTAAATTCTTCAGTTAGAACTCGTCTGTATAACTTGATCCTTATATTAGAAAATTTAAGAACATCTTTGGTTTAACAGAATTATAAAAAATCGGCCAAGTGCGAGTCGGACTCTCGCACGAAGGGTTCCGTACAAGTGTGTACCTATTTTTGATATCAAGAATAGTAAAAGTATCATAGTATAAAAGTTCTTGTAGTTCGTTGTAACTTTGATCGATGTTGAATGAATGAAAGGTAAACTGCGGTTTACGGTTTATGACGTATTAAAAAAAACTACTTACTTGATCTCGTTCAAACAAATTTTCGGTGGAAGTTTGCATGGTTATGTACATCATATATTTTTTTTAGTTTTATCATTCTCTTATTTTAGAAGTTACAGGGGGGGGGGACACACATTTTACTACTTTGAAAGTGTCTCTCGCGAAAACTATTCAGTTTAGAAAAAAATGACATTAGAAACCTCAATATCATTTTTGAAGACCTATCCATAGATATCCCACACGTACGGGTTAGATGAAAAAAAAATTTTTGAGTTTCAGTTCTAAGTATGGGGAACCCCAAAATTTTTTGTTTTTTTTTCTATTTTTGTGTGAAAATCTTAATGCGGTTCACAATATACATCTACTTGCCAAGTTTCAACATTATAGTTCTTATAGTTTCGGAAAAAAGTGGCTGTGACATACGGACGGACAGACAGACAGACAGACATGACGAATCTATAAGGGTTCCCTTTTTTGCCATTTGGCTACGGAACCCTAAAAAACTACATGATGCGAATAACTAATCCATATAATTGAAACTCATTTATTATTTATGTAAAGCAGTACCGTGACTGATTGAAGGACTACACTACTACTATACTACATAAGACTACGGTTTAGGTTATATGTACCTACTATGTATATACTGACTTATATTACATATTAACCGGATATGTAATATAAATTAAAACCGGCTATTTTGTATCTTTATATATTATTTACTATCAACTACAAAACGTTTCAAAACAGGTGAAATGAGAAATAAAAGTTTGCTTATCGAAATCAAAATTGACACGAACGAATTTGCGTGCAAAAGTTACATAATAAATTAAATCAATAATGATGTTGACAACCTTTTGACAAATCAATTCAAAGTACCCAAATATACTATTTAAAGTTATAAGTGTTTGCCGAAATTAATTTAGTCAATCAAGTCCCGAGAACGAACAGGGCAAACCGCGCCGGTTGTTAACGACACAAATTCGAAGCTAAAACTATTAAGTCTTGTTAACTTTAAACTAAGTTCCACAAATTGTTTGGCATCACTACTACCATTATGAAGTAAACCTGGTAGGTTCTATTATTTTGGTGCGTTCCGTAAACTTAATGGAACCGTAAGACGATACGTGTCGTTTGCACGTCTTATCCATAAGTAATTTTAATTGCCATGTATTATTATATATATTTATTATGTTTAATTATAATAGGTACTATAATAATAAAAGATTTCGTTTTTCTTAAGATATCTTTTTGGAAAAGTGATATAGTTTGAAATGTGTTTTTATCGTGTGAGATTTGAAGTACAAAGTACAAGCAGACTCGAAAAAATAGCTATGAATTCTACAAATAAGTACTTGTTGTGATATAACCCACAATTCCTGATTTAAGTATTGACTTTTTTTTTGCTAACGGACATTATGTAGTTTGCCTGGAGGCTTTTGCTACTTCACCGGGCACAAGGGCGAACAGAGCTCCAGCCTCTATACATTACGTATTGACTCAGTTACTACAACTTATTATGAATATTTTTTTATTTTTTTCAAAAATATTTCCATGTCACCTTTCTATATATTTAC
Source organism: Nycteola revayana (assembly GCA_947037095.2). Taxonomy (NCBI): domain Eukaryota; kingdom Metazoa; phylum Arthropoda; class Insecta; order Lepidoptera; family Nolidae; genus Nycteola; species Nycteola revayana. The sequence goes on along the minus strand of OX344847.2, from coordinate 17,164,975 downwards.
GTTTGTACATTACTAATATTTCACAATTCATACACAACAAATAAGTATCGAGAATCTTCAATTAAATAAAAATTAAGAATAATAACGAAATAATTCATAAATAGAATACATTTTGTTACTTACGTGCTAAATATCCAAATAACTATGCCGTTGCCAGTCAGCGATGTCACCATCAGCATAGTGTAAATAAGTGCCAAGACATAGTGCCAATACTTGCTGACGGCTGGGAAGTTCCGCCAGTGCTCGTGGACCAGGTCTTGATGCTCTTCGGGAATGTTCCAGCCGAGCATGTGCTCCACAACTTCTGATGCCACCCTGACAAAAAAAAAACATATTTTTTTATGCTTTTTAAACGTATTGATTATTTTTTGTATAAAGAACGTTTTAAAGAAAACATCTTTTCATCTTCAATATTGGAAAAAATCTACAAAGCATTTATTTGTAGTCGACATTTAATTAAAGCAATTGAAAGACTTCCATTCAATTACAAAAAAGAGGCTTCTATAAATTACCTGTTGACAAAACCAGATAAAGAAATAAAAGTAATACTAACATTTTAAGCGGATAAGCCATTGGGCCGATACCGTCCGTGAAATTCGCCGCCATTTTGTGCGCTTTTGTTAACAAAATGGCTGATTAATATTCCTTTTTATTTTCTATTGTCTCATGGATTAAATGAAATTAATTGAACTTTTATTGTTAAATAAATAAATTGATTTATGACGAAGTGAGTAGTCCGACATCGAGTCGCTTCTCACTTGTGGTTATGAGAAGGCTTGCAGACTGTTTTATATCGTACCAAAAAGTGCGTGTCGGTTAATACCTTAATTCAATAAAATTGTAAAGCTTCTTGTGATTGGGTCAAGCGTGAAACACTTTGACGCCGTTAGGTTCTCAATCTGTTTTCTAGTTTAGACTAAAAAACGAATTACTAAATTATGAAGTCCATTTCACTTTTTAAATTCTTCCCTCTATGATATCTGTTTCATGACATTTTTTCGATAAATATCAGCAAGCATATCGTGTCGTGACCTCCGTAGCGTAGCGGTATTTAGCTCGCTTTAAGTCTCGGAGGTCGTGGGTTCGATCCCCACGCCGGACATGAAATCTTAATGTAAATTCTAAATTTCTTTCCGTGTCAGGTGGGTTGAGGGACTACCCTCCGCGCCTCGGAAAGCACGTTAAGCCGTTGGTCCCGATCGTTATAAAATCATCTATAACAAGCGTATACAAGGGAACGGGCAACAGCGTTTCGCTGTGTATTACAACATAATACTGCGGTCACCAATCCACCTGCCAAGCGTGGTGACTATGGCAAAACCCTCCCTTGGGAGGAGGCCCATGTTCAGCAGTGGACGGGCTGATGATGATGATGATGATATCGTGTCGCGCGGTTTCCTAGTTCCTGCGTAGATCCTGGTCCCGTGGGAATATTGTGTTAAAATATAAAAATATCATATGAAAAAAAAATCTTCACTCTTTCTTTAAGTGATTGAGTAGCTTAATCAAATACCTTATTACCTCTGGTTGGTAAAATTATGCGATTTTTGAAATACGAAAGACTTTATTTTTCCCTTCCAAAAATGATAATAGTACATGGTATAATGAATTTAAAATGTTGTTTTAATTAAGTAGATCTTTTAAATAACTCCAAGTTTCTTGCAATGAAAGACTAGCATCTCCGTTCAGAGTCGAGTCTTCGTAGTCATGGCACATATCTTAGAGCTAAAAACATGAAATATTGTTTTGGTTTCTTTTCTTTTTGGACTTGTTCCTTCACCGAGCATAAAGGTGAGAGCTCCAGCATTAATAAATGGTTTAAAAACTACAAACTAAATGTATTACTTAAACTCCCCAATATATGTCATCCCTTTAACAACAGTATGTGTCATGTAGAAGTGACATTATATCGAGAGATAGTGTCACATAGAAGTGTCGAATGGAACCCAGAAGAAACAAGTTACCTACAGTAAACTAAGCTACCGGTGCCGTCCAAAAATTCATTAACGGCTCTTATTTACTTAGTTTTGAAGTTATTTCTCTATTCAATCATAGCCTCATACATTTAGTCAGCATTACGCGGCAGGCAGATGTCGGGAGTGGAATGCCCCCCGTCACCCATGACAGCGTGTCTGGAATGCACCCAGTCTGGAGCAATAATGAGAAACGGCTCCAACGGTGTCCGGCGTTCTTCAGTTACTTGTCTAAGTACGTCAATAAATTGGAAAATATTTTTATTGGATGGTTTACTTTTACTGCAGGTATACTAATAACGTAGATTGCTAGGTGGTATCAACAACCTACGTATCGTGGCGGTATAAGTTCTAACTTAAATCACGTAGTTCGTGAATTCGATTGCCACTCCGGACAAAAATCTTTGGGAAGAATGTTGTGCAAGATTTCTTTCCTGGTCTAGTTACCTTCTATTTCTTTCCAGGGTAGGTAGATACCCTCCGTGCCGATAGTCATAACATATTGTAAGTTATTATAACTAAAATATCCCAAACATTTTTCAAAAGCATGGTATTCTATCACACTGCATTTATATCATCGAGAATATTTAAGAAATGCATCAGAAAAAACCTCGACTTTTTCATTAAAATCGTAAATCAAAATGGAACTGGGTTGAATTGTGTTAATGAGGTCACGATAAATAGGTATTGGATGAGATAAATATTTCTCGTTTCGCATCTGTCAAGTGTTTGAGATGAAACGCGCTGATGGGAATAAATGGTAAATAGTTGTCTTCATTTTGATATCGGCTTTATTGAGAAGGCTAGTATTAGTATCAACTTACTTAATTGCAGTACTGCCTTTATACAATACAATACAATACAAAATTCTTTATTGTACCCCAACAAAACATAAAAAAGAGTGAAAGAACAATATCTGTCCTCTTCGTGATAATATTATTATTTGTGTATGTATGTAATATATATCTACCTACATACTATTTTTTTTTCTTTATTTTCATCTCTTCTTTCGCAGGTCTACTGGAAGAATTGTTTTCAGAAATAAGTCAATTCCTTTGTACATCTGCCTTTTATTTGTATTTGTTTTTCTCTTGACTATATTTCTTGTGTGTACATAAAAAAATAAAATAAAATAAACGAAAGAAAACATACAAGTGGTAATAAATCATGTATGATGGGCGGTCTTATCGCTACCTGCGATTTCTTACAGACAACCTTAAAATGTACGGGAATAATAAGAACGAAAAGGCAGATAGAGGTGTAACAATTTAGCCAAAAGAGAAGTATAGTACTAATTAATTATGGAAATATTATCAAGTAATATATTTTATTACTTATATTAAAATATTGAAACAGATACCTATGTCATAAAATATACCTATAGTATTTTGCAAACGAGCAATGTATATGTTATATAGGCCTCTATATGTATTTTTGATTCAAAAAGACTACTCTCTCAATATGGAAACAAAATCAAGTATCGCGGGGGATTCTACAAAACACTGACTTTCTGGATACAAAGCATACATAAACTCAGAAAATTAAATTTGGTTCACAAACAGTAGAACTTCCTGATGGGAATCAAAACCATAACAAAGTCATTACTCTTTTATTCCCCCGCCAGCGACCGCGCTGAGATGAGGTCGAAGTCCCACAGAGGACGCCTTTTTTGCAGGTTGCCAAGTTTGTAGTTTTAAAACCATTTAAGAAGAATGGCCGATCGATCGCCTTTATGCTCAGTGATGTAGCGAAAGCCTCGTGATTAAACTTAGAGCACCAGGGCTCAAAAATAACAATACAATATTTTGACTATAATGTTTTGAGGTTATTTTCATTTCAAGTATTTTTCGTCGTACCAGTAAATAAGAAGATAAACCGAAAACAAAGAAATTGTAACACCGGTTACTGGGTATATTATTGATGCAAAGCAGACAACAATGACACCCATTGTTAATTAGGGCTAAGTAGTGACTTAGCGCTAATTGTAAATGGGAACACTATTGGACAATAAAGTGCAATTAGTGAATAGCACTTTATAATCCAATAGTGTTAGTAGTCCAATAGTAGTTTTACCCGCGTTACTCTGCTCCAGTGGGTCGGAGTGTGATGTTTTGTAGCCTATATGTTAATCCAGCTTATAACCTTTCCCGGTGCAAAATTTCAGCCAATTCCGTTCATTAGTTTTGGCGTGAAAGAGTAACAAACATCCATCTAGCCATCTATCCTTACTTACAAACTTTTGCGTTTATAATATTAGTATAGTAGGATAGTAATAGTCTTATATTTACATATATTCTTTATATTTACAGTCAAATCGTAATTATCACACATTATGGCGGTGACTCATCTGTGTTATACGTTAAAAGTTAAAACCATTTATCTACTTTATATTTGTACTAGCGGCCCGCCCCGGCTTCGCACGGGTGGACTTTTATACCCTACCCCTGCCCTACCCCTACCCTGCCCCTACCCTACCCCTACCCTACCCCTACCCTACCCCTACCCTACCCCTACCCTACCCCTACCCTACCCCTACCCTACCCCTACCCTACCCCTACCCTACCCCTACCCTACCCCTACCCTACCCCTACCCCTACCCTACCCCTACCCTACCCCTACCCTACCCCTACCCTACCCCTACCCTACCCCTACCCTACCCCTACCCTACCCCTACCCTACCCCTACCCTACCCCTACCCTACCCCTACCCTACCCCTACCCTACCCCTACCCTACCCCTACCCTACCCTACCCCTACCCTACCCCTACCCTACCCCTACCCTACCCCTACCCTACCCCTACCCTACCCCTACCCTACCCTACCCCTACCCCTACCCCTACCCTACCCCTACCCTACCCCTACCCTACCCCTACCCTACCCCTACCCTACCCCTACCCTACCCCTACCCTACCCTTACCCTACCCCTACCCTACCCCTACCCTACCCCTACCCTACCCCTACCCTACCCCTACCCTACCCCTACCCTACCCCTACCCTACCCCTACCCTACCCCTACCCTACCCCTACCCTACCCCTACCCTACCCCTACCCTACCCCTACCCTACCCCTACCCTACCCCTACCCTACCCCTACCCTACCCCTACCCTACCCCTACCCTACCCCTACCCTACCCCTACCCTACCCCTACCCTACCCCTACCCTACCCCTACCCTACCCCTACCCTACCCCTACCCTACCCCTACCCTACCCCTACCCTACCCCTACCCTACCCCTACCCTACCCCTACCCTACCCCTACCCTACCCCTACCCTACCCCTACCCTACCCCTACCCTACCCCTACCCTACCCCTACCCTACCCCTACCCTACCCCTACCCTACCCCTACCCTACCCCTACCCTACCCCTACCCTACCCCTACCCTACCCCTACCCTACCCCTACCCTACCCCTACCCTACCCCTACCCTACCCCTACCCTACCCCTACCCTACCCCTACCCTACCCCTACCCTACCCCTACCCTACCCCTACCCTACCCCTACCCTACCCCTACCCTACCCCTACCCTACCCCTACCCTACCCCTACCCTACCCCTACCCTACCCCTACCCTACCCCTACCCTACCCCTACCCTACCCCTACCCTACCCCTACCCTACCCCTACCCTACCCCTACCCTACCCCTACCCTACCCCTACCCTACCCCTACCCTACCCTACCCCTACCCTACCCCTACCCTACCCCTACCCTACCCCTACCCCTACCCCTACCCTACCCCTACCCTACCCCTACCCTACCCCTACCCTACCCTACCTACCCTACCCCTACCCTACCCTACCCCTACCCTACCCCTACCCTACCCCTACCCTACCCCTACCCTACCCCTACCCTACCCCTACCCTACCCCTACCCTACCCCTACCCTACCCCTACCCTACCCCTACCCTACCCCTACCCTACCCCTACCCTACCCCTACCCTACCCCTACCCTACCCCTACCCTACCCCTACCCTACCCCTACCCTACCCCTACCCTACCCCTACCCTACCCCTACCCTACCCCTACCCTACCCCTACCCTACCCCTACCCTACCCCTACCCTACCCCTACCCTACCCCTACCCTACCCCTACCCTACCCCTACCCTACCCCTACCCTACCCCTACCCTACCCCTACCCTACCCCTACCCTACCCCTACCCTACCCCTACCCTACCCCTACCCTACCCCTACCCTACCCCTACCCTACCCCTACCCTACCCCTACCCTACCCCTACCCTACCCCTACCCTACCCCTACCCTACCCCTACCCTACCCCTACCCTACCCCTACCCTACCCCTACCCTACCCCCTACCCTACCCCTACCCTACCCCTACCCTACCCCTACCCTACCCCTACCCTACCCCTACCCTACCCCTACCCTACCCCTACCCTACCCCTACCCTACCCCTACCATATAGTCACCATGCTTTACAGGCGGGTTGGTGACCGCGGTAATATGTTGTACAACACAAGGAAACGCTGCTGCCCGTTCCTTGATATACGATTATTATAGATGATGTTATAACAATCGGGACCAACGGCTTAACGTCCTTACCGAGGCACGGAGGGTAGTCTCTCAACCAACCAGACCCGGAAAGAATTCTTAGAATTTACAAAAACACAGAAATGTACTTAAAACTAAAATTAAAATTAGATAGGTACCTATCTTATGTATTTTAAGTTTAGTTTTAAGTCCATTTCTGTATTTTTCTCTTTGTGTAAGTGTACAATAAAGAGTTTATATATCTATCTATCTTCCATTTATCCGACTAATATATTAGAAAAAGTAAAATAAGATGTAGGAACTTCTTAATAGGGAAGCTAGGGGTCGCCGCGTCGGGTAACCGAATACAATTTCAACTTTTATACTCGTTAACCCACTTACTTACTTACGGGATTCGTGCGCACAAATTAGAATCTGCAGGTTTTAAAATGTACGTACTTCTTCTATCTAGTCCCAGTTTTAATAGGAAATATTAAAGGAAGTTTTATTAAATATTTTGCATAAGACTCTTGCAAGTTTAGCAATGATGAAACATAGCGTTTTTATTAGCGCGATAGTAGATAGATAGGCGTACAGTATCGTTTAATCTATACTTATAAAACTGAAGGGTTTGTTTGATTAAACGCGCTAATCTCAGGAATTACTGGTCCAATTCAAAAAATTCTTTCGATCAATGAAGGCTATATTTAATTATGAAGTGTTTATGGGAACGGGAAGCTTGTGGTTTCATATTAGGAGTTGGCTTGTTATATTGAAAAAAAATAACATTGTCCATAGGTGTAGGTGGTAGGTCCTTTTCGTTGGACATACGCAATGCATTCAACACCCTCCCCTGGGCGTGCATTGAGGAGGGCCTCAGGCACCATGGGGTGCCCAGGTACCTCCGGGCTCTGGCGGGACACAACCTCCAAAGCAGGGAGGTAGTGTACCCGACGTCCGGCGGCGAGACTGGCCGGAGGGCGGTCACGCGCGGTGTTCCGCAGGGGTCGGTATTGGGGCCGCTCCTGTGGAACATCGGGTTTGATTGGGCGCTGCGGATGCGCGGTCTCCGGGGGGCCAGCGTGATAGCGTACGCTGACGACACACTGGTGACCACCCGCGTGCCTGATCATCGGCATGCGACCATCTTGGCCACAGCAGCCGTGGCACAGATGGTCGCCCGTATACGCCGTTTGGGCCTGCAGGTGGCGCTCGGTAAAACCGAGGCCCTTTGTTTTCATGGGCCTCGGCGAGCGCCACCTGCAGGCGCCCACCTCATAGTGGGCAGTGAATCCATTGCTGTCGGGGACAGTATGCGATATCTAGGCATAGTCCTCGACAGCAGATGGAGCTTCGGGGCCCACTTCCGGCGGCTGGCCCCAAAGCTGGTGGCGACGGTGCAACGTGGCGCAGAGAGAGCCGGACACTCGCTGTCACCACTGTGACTGTGCGGACGATACGGCACAGCACACGGTGGTGGAGTGTCCGGCGTGGGCCAACGAGCGGGAGGAGCTCGTTGGCGTGGTGGGAGACGACCTCTCGCTGCCGACCATCATTTCGAAGATGGTCCAAAGCGAGAGGTCGTGGGAGGCGGTTGCCTCCTTCTGTAGACAAGTAATGTCACAGAAGCAGGCTGCGGAGCGGGAGAGGGAAGTAGATCCCTCCGCCCACCCGCTTCGCAGACGGCGTGTTGGCCGTCGGCGGCGGGCCGAAACCCGCCGCCTACCGCCCTAGGCTCGGCCTCGAGGAGTGGGGGTCATGGGCCCCGCTCCCTTCGAGACTGACCCATGAGGAGTAGGGACGCCTCAACACTCCGGGCGTCCCTATAATTGGGCAAATGGGCCACTGTAAATGTGGCCCTGGAGATCCCGCGGGGCTGGATTGCTCATGCGTACCCGGCTCCCGCCAACGGCGGATCGAAGGAGTGTCTGGGAGGTTTTAGTGGTGTAGGGTCTTCTCCTCGTGGTATGAGTTAAGCATACCACGCTATGGAGAGGGCGAGTCCCACATATCCCACCGCCAGCGCGCGAATACGCTGCAGCGGCGGTGGGAAAGCGTCAATGCATTTCCACAAGGACAAAAAAAGGTGGTAGGTCCTTTAATTTATATTCATGGAATAGCATTTCCGCTAGCATTACTGCGTGTTAATCGTTTTATAAAAATACTAGCTGCGCCCCGCGGTTTACCCGCGTTACTCTGCTCCAGTGGGTCGGTGCGTGATGTTTTGTAGCCTATATGTTAATCTAGCGTATAACCTATCCCGGTGCAAAATTTCAGCCAATTCCGTTCAGTAGTTTTGGCGTGAAAGAGTAACAAACATCCATACATCCATCCATACTTACCAACTTGTGCGTCTATAATATTAGTAGGATTGTCAATAAATTATAACTTGGTAAAGTAGCTCTCTCTAACAGTAGATAACGATGATTACGTTAGTGAAGAAATTTCATGCAAATATTTTTTTTGTTGCCAATTTTTTTTAATAAATATATTAAAATATATAAAACAAGCTCGAGGCTATGCTATTCTCACTCCACGATATACTAAAAGGAGCAGCCATCACAGTTAGTAATGAGAGACGACTTTATTCAAAAGAAACATGTATTTTAACATAATTTTATCACAGAAAAATTTATGTGATAAATTATTCACATTCTATGACATTATTCATTATATATAAATTATTCAATTCTTCACAACGTTATCACTATACGTTACACTATCTCCCGTTAAAAGTATGGCATACATTTGGAAGCACTTTATAAAAAGATGAAAAATTGTGTCAATGTTTAAACTTTTTTGTGTTATTTTTCAATTTGTAGTAATTTTGTCCTATGATTACCGTGTGGTTAATGATGTCATTAGTTGAACCCACCACCATCAAGTCATCCATAGTGCAGGTATAAGGCCATGGCCACAGCCAGTGTGGCGCAGGAGATCCCGCGGCGCCATATTGGCCGCGGGTGCCGTCGGGGCCCAGATTGCTTCGTGCGTACCCATCCCCCGCCAACAATGGATCGAAGGAGTGTCCGGGAGGTTTTAGTAGTGTAGGGTCCTCTCCTCGTAGTATGAGTAAGCATACCACAGCTATGGAGAGGGCGAGTCCCACATATCCCGCCGCCAGCGCGCGGATACGCTGCAGCGGCCGTGGGAACGAGGAAATATATTTCCCCTGGGACCAAAAAAAAAACGTTTAACGCCATGGCGGGCATGAGAGCACATGCGGCATAGACACAGATGCACACCACAGAAGCACTACGTTTCATTATAGCCAATCATACTTACTTATAATGAGTATATAAAGAAGCTGCATATAAAAGTAAAAAATAAGAAGACTGCAAATATAGGTCAAAACAAACATATAAAAATGCTGAAAGATGCCTCAAGTAAAGCTCGGCAAGTTTTAGTATCAGCTCCACTTGCTAGCTTGGAAAATAAGCCTAAGAGTTTGGTAAATATGCTAGCTTTACCCATATTCTCAACATACTAAGAAGCGACACAACGGCGCCGCCTATTACAATATGAATTGCGGAGATAAATCTTTGAACACACGCGTAGTCGGCCAAGCTATGTGCTGTTATAAACTCTATGTTTAACACGATATAACATATGATATGATAAAATTAGAGTAGAAGGAAATATTGTTGGTTTTTGTCTCTTGAAAGATACGATGGCTTGGTCGTGTGTTTAACTAAACATTGTGCTTATCTACATAGTCTTATGACCTCCGTTGCGTAGCGGTATTTGGCTCGCTTTAAATGTCGGAGGTCGTGGGTTCGATCCCCACGCCGGATTTACAATCTTTGTGTAAATTCTAAGATTTCTTTCCGGGTCCTCGGAAAGCACGTTAAGCCGTTGGTGCCGATTGTGTACCAGTGAAAGGGCAGCAGCGTTTCCTTGTAATACTGCAGTGCCCTAATACTGCTTGCTAAGCGTGGTGCCTATGGCAAGAACCCTCCGTCGGAAGGAGGCCCATGCTCAGCCGTGGACGTTGTACGGGCTGATGATTATGATGAACGACTTCTCCTTGTCTTTGGACATAAGTATGTAGTTAGCCACGAGGCTTTTGTTTCTACCGGTTATAAAGGCTAGCTCCAGCCTTAACAAACGATTTCAGTCACGGTGGCCAAACTCTAAGGATATCGGCCATATGCACCGTATGGATTATTACCGATACGAGCGGTGAGAAATTATAGACATAGCGATATAAGTAAGCGAAAGTGTAATAGTTGAAAAGGAAAACGAAATTGCAGTGTTCTCATTGCAAACCCAACAAGCGTATAAATAATTACTGAATGAATACATTCTTCAAAATTATATATGCAAGTACACAAGCATAAACTGAGATATCAATTTCGAAAAGTCCCCTTTTGCATTTTCAATTATTTTGTTTTACTTGTAAGATATCTTACTGGCTGGTTGGCTGTCTATCGCAAACCTTTGCTTATAATTTTATAATTCGAATATAGAACACAGCAGGAGTTTTCCAGTATTTAAATGATAATAAAAAAACAGTGTGATTATGACCGTTGCACACGTTGGTTGTCAGTCCACTACTTATCTGAAATATGAATGAAAATGAAAACATAGAAGCAGGTAGGTACCTGGGTGTATAAGTACGGAAATGAAAATTTAACGTTATGTAGGAGGGATGTTTGTAGAATACTCAAAGTAAACACATGTTTGCTTACTCTAAGATGTTGTATGTCGCGGTTGGATAATTTATTGAAATTATGTTTAATAATATTCATTTACTCCGTTTATTTATTTATTGCTTTCACGAGTTTTACAAAGATGTTATATTAAAGTAACAGAACCAGATATGAACCCCGTTAGGGCACTGCATTTTCTACAATATAAAATTTATATAAAAATAAAACATTACTCTATAGTTTACAATTTACGCTTACAACTAAAACACTATAGCATAAAACATTTAATTAAGGTTAAATTTAATATAGGTAAAAAATTTTTATTTATTTTTTTGGTCTATTTATTAAATGAATTATTATTTCTTCACTTGCTTCCTGCGCGCGGTTTCACCCGCATGGCTCCCGTTCACGTGGTAACTTCATGATAAATTGTATCATTCCTCGATAAAAGTGCTATCCAACACTGAGATATTTTTCAAATTGGACCAGTAGTTACTGAAATTTGCCCGTTCAAGCGAACTAACAAACAAACTCTTTTTTATTTTACATATTATAGTATAGATTATATATTAGTACAGATGTGATAATTATAGGTTAATGTGACAGTTCCTTTTTCAATCAAAAACGAGTAGTGGCTTTCTGTGCTGGAGCGTTTTAGTGGTGTAGGGTCCTCTCCTCGTGGTATGAGTAAAATACCATCGTTATGGAGAGGGCGAATCCCACATATCCCACCACCAGCGCGGGAACGCTGCAGAGGCGGTGGAAATGCGTAAAAGCATTTCCCCTCGGACAACAAAAAAAGGCCGGTTGATGATCGCAGTATTATGACATACACAAGAAATGGCTGCTGTCCGTTACCTCATAAACGATTGTCATAGATGATAATATGTCAATATGGACCAACGGCTATTTTACTTTCTGAGGCATGGAGGGTTGCAACTAACTAAACCAGCCAGCTTTTCTTAAATTTTACCAGGAGCGGGAATCGAATCTCCTTTATTAAAATTACCTTAAAGCCAAGTAGAGCAGAGCTTACGATGATCCATTATTGAAAGTAATAATAGAAAGGTATTCAACTTCATCGAACTGAATAGTACTGTTTTAAAAAATAGACGCACATAAAATGAAATGATCGTCATAAAAAATATGAAAGCCCTATATTTCTCTTTAAATTTATTTCCTGTGCGTTTCATTGCACAATATAAACAAACTCGGGAAATCATTTTGTTTAAAAAATTTGTACCGCGAGCGGTCTCGCTCGGATAGGTAAAAAGACAAAGAAATAAATTTAAACCTGTCGGTATCGGTTCAAAGCTGGAATTTTATGGACAATATTGTAAAATTGTACATGTACAATTTGTACATAACGTTAAAAGTTGATTAATATTAAGTAGTATGAGTAAAATAAATTATAAAAAGTCATCCATATCATCTTTTTTCTTTTGTTCAGTCGGACCTATTTTGTTAGCTTTTGCTACTTCACCATGCATAAAGGCGAGCAGAGCTCCAGCCTAGATAAATGGTTTTAACAAACTAAGCAACCTGCGCAAGAGGGCGTCCCCTGTGAGACTTGAACCTCGGCCCAGGGCGGTCTCTGGCGATGAGATTGAGGGATTTAGACTTTTAGTATTTTAGGGAAGTTTTGTGCAATTGTCGCTCTACTTTACAGTTCGGGTAGGGCAGAGGTAGTGCAGGGGTAGGGCAGGTGTAGGGCAGGGGTAGGACAGGGGTAGGGCAGGGGTAGGGCAGGGGTAGGGCAGGGGTAGGGCAGGGGTAGAGTCGGGGTAGGGTAGGGGTAGGTTAGGGTAGGGGTAGGAGTAGGGTAGATGTAGGACACCGCATAAACGAAGTCTCTCCGGGCCAGTTTATTTTATACAAATGTTTAGGTCTTTTATTTATCGATTGAGGCAGTACGAAGTTTCTCGGGTCAGCTAGTAATTAATATAAATGATGTTGTAACAAATCTGGATCATTGGCGTAACGTATTTTCCGACGCACGGTGAGTAGTTCTTAAATCAACCTGACACAGCGGAAAGCAATATTTGGTTTTACACATAGCTTCTTTTTGTGGGGATCGAACCCACGACCTCAGAGACTTAAAGCGAGATTTGTACCGCTACGCTACGAAGGTACTACGCTGCGACTACCTAATACAGGTTCACATCAATCACCATTATTAATCGTCATCTGGAATTATACCTACTTTTAGATATGTACCAACTAATCAGTAAACACTCCTATAATTTTCATTAATCTACTAATTACTAAAGCAGCAGCGTGTCCTTGTGTGGTACAACATAACACTACGGTCACCAATCCGCCTGCCAAGCGTGGTGATGGCAAATACCCTCCCTCGGGAGGAGGCCCATGCCATGTTCAGCAGTGGACGTTATATGGGCTGACGATGATGATGATGATGGTGACTAATTAATGAAAAGCTTCTTCTGAATGACTGACTGACTGATGAATCAACGCACAGCCTGAATCACTGATTGAAGAGACCTGAAACTTGTAGAGTGCATTACTTATATGACATATTAGGCATCCGAAACGAAAAGATAAAAAAAAATCTGCCTTAAGAGTAGCCTAAAATTTGTTTGGTGATGACTTAATATCAGTTTTATTTTAAATAATCATTCATTCATCATAAAACAAATTCGCTTCCCGCTGTCTGTCTGTACCTTCTATGTCATGCTTAGATCTTTAAAACTACGCAACGTATTTTGAAGCGGGTTTTTTAAGTAGATAGAATGATTCACGAGGAAGGTTTATATATATAATACATCAGCATTACACCCGTGCGAAGAAGGGGGGGGGGGTCGCTAGTTATAAATAAAAATGAATTGCCAAAATGTATGTATTCGCATAACTAGAGAACGAGCTGACAAATTTGACTGATTCTTATTTCATTGTGGTCGTGATAATTAGAACAAGGTTTCTATGACTTTTTTTTTAAATATACGTGAAATGTCAGAATTTCATGTCAGGCGATGCCGGGCACGGCCAGTTAGCTAATTGCAAATAAATAATCATTGTCAAAATCCAAAATATACACTTGTACAAAAAAATTACGTGGTTATTCCATCTCAATTCAATCTTTGTAAATTAACCTTCCGATAAAGTTTTTGCGGAGGGGCTTAAACTCAGTTAGATAAATATTTTGCCGAAGTGAGCTCAAACAAATAACTGGAATCATCTCTGAGCACCTGCTGTTATGGGTGAATTAGAACATCTTGGATCTTAAACTTGGTAACATTAAAGAATTTGATTTGCCTTTCGTCTTTAACGAGATGGTAATGAGTTTTATAAAAGAAAGTGTTATTTACGGATTTGTATGATACTAGGAAATGGGTAACTGTCTATTATTTTGCATCTTGGATCTTGTAATAATTAAATAGCGAATTTACTTAGGACTTACATCGTGGAGGTCGTGGGTTCGATCCCCACGCCGCGCCGGACAAGAAATCTTTGTGTAAATTATAAGATTTCTTACCAGGTCTGGATGGTTGAGGGACTTCCCTCCGTGCCTCGGCAAGCACGTCAAGCCGTTGGCCCGATTGTTATAACATCATCTATAACAGTCGTATACCAAAGATCGGGCAGTAACGTTTCCTTGTGTGTTACAATACAATACTGCGGTCACCAATCCGCCTGCTAAGCGTGGTGATTATGGCAACATTCCTCCATTGAGAGGAGGCCCATGTTCAGCAGTGGACCTTATACGGGCTGATGATGATGACTTACATACACTTGTACCTACTTGTCAGAATAACAATGTTACATGAATATACAATAGGTAGCAAATTGTAGGATATTACAGACATAGTAGCTGTCTCAAGAATCTTAACATTGCCTTTGATTTTTTTTTCTAATCAATAAGGTATAGAGTGAAAATTCGATGCATTAATTTGGCGATCATACTGGTCGCCAAATTATATTTATCTGTTTTATGATAAATATTTAGAAATTTACAGTACGAAGTGGCATAAGTCGCGGAACCAAAATACTTGATACAAATATTTATTTTCACTATGATAGTGTAGCTTCTAATGCCCTCGTAGACCCGAAGTCCGAGAGGCCAGCGAACTGTAAAGTAGAGCGACAGTTGCACAAAACTACCCTAAAAAAACTAAAAGCCATAATCCCTCAATCTCCCCGTTAGCGACCGCCCTGAGCCGAGGTCCGAGTCGCACAGGCGACGCCCTCTTGCGCAGGTTGCTTAGTTTGTCGTATTTAAACCATTTATCTAGGATAGAGCTCTGCTCGCCTTTATGCCCGGTAAGTAACAAAAGCCTCCGGGCTAACTACATATGTCCGTCCGAAAAAAAACTATAATAGTGTTGTATATTACACCTGCTTACTATGAATGCAGCGAACCGCAGCGATATCCGCACTCTATAAGTTTGATATATACTCTAAATTATGAACTCATTATAGAAAGAAACACAACATTACTAATGATTTATTTGGCTTTGGAATTCTATATGGAGAAGTACTTCCCCAGTCAATCCCTAACTGAGGATAGAATTGAATAGGAATTAGGCTAACGAAAGTATAAACTTAAAAAAACACCTATGTTTATATTAAAATTTCTACATTAAGATAAGAACGAGAACCACAAGGCTTTCATGGTACCATGAGCGTACAAATATTGCGCCGATAGCGCTCTTTTGTTCTTTTGTGTTATACTTTCCTACTGTGCCTAGGGTTGTCAACTATCGCCGGATTTCTTATGCGTATCCGGCCGCCGCCAACGGCGGATCGAAAGAGTGACCGGGGGGTTTTAGTGGTGTAGCGCTCTCCTCGTGGTATGCGCATACCACGCTATGGAGAGGGCGTGTCCCACATATCCCACCGCCAGCCCGCGAGTACGCTGCAGGGGCGGTGGGAATGCGTAAATACATTCCTTCCGGAAAAAAAAGGATTGCCAACTAAACTGTTCAAAACAGTACTTTACTGTTTTCACTACATTATACTTTTTACTGTTGAACAAAAATAAAGTGTACAAAATACTATTTTTAACGCAAAAATGCTTAACACTATAAGTCCAATAACTTGGAAGCTGACTGAATTTTTTTAAATGTTTTATGTCAAATATATAAGACACCAAGTGTGACTCGTGCTTACTCTTAATTTAAAAAAATACTGTTCAATATTCTTCCTAAACCTAAATATACTTTTTCTTGTAAGTAAAAAAAAGTTGGGAACCCTAACTGCGCCTCTTCTCAGATGTTTGCCGGATTCCTTTTAAAATCCTTGTTAATCTCGCACGGTCTTCACAACAACGGTACCTTTGGTTTAGAAGTTTGAATTGTTGTTTGAAATTGGTGTTTTAGCTTTTTTGTTAGCGGACTCAGTTTGATTGTGTGGTTTCATGGGTTTTTGTTAATTCTGGTTATTAAATATGGATTTTTGTTTTAGATATGAAACACCAATCCAGATAACAAAATATATACATGGTGTACCATGGTGAGTTTAGCAACGTACAACTTCCAATGCGGACATGACATTAAGTAATGAAGGACGCGACGTAGAAGAAGACCGAACTTCAACCTTCCTAAGGGTGTCGTATAAGAGGCTTCTATGGGATATACACAACACAAAGCTTCAAGTAGACGAGCAGCGCCATCTACCACCTAGCATTATAACTAACCTGTATCGCGCTATAAATGTTCGCAAGCTAATTCGAACATATACAAGTTCTGAATATCAACAAATGGCCGTCGGCCATCGGGCACAACACCTCGTCCGATAGTTGATATTTAAAACCAAACTTGGAAAAATAAATAAAGAAAACACATTTAAAACGATAAGGTGGAATTACCCAAAGCATGTCCATAAAAATATGAAGGTATTTATTTAGTCGCTGTAGCTAAATATTTTATCGATAAAATATTATCGGTTCATTAGGGAAAAATTTAGACTTTCATCGGAATGTTTTGGGCTCAAAAATGTCCTTATTAAATTTATTTACATAAATAACTTGACACTACGATAGATATTTATAATGATTTGAAGAAAGTTTTGGATGATTTTAATTGCTTAGTATTCGAAATTCGAATTCCAATTCAGATTATTGGAATCAAATTTAACTTAGAGAATTCATATTGTTTTTTTTATTTAGGCAAGAAAATGATCTCGATTTACCTTAAAATAGGAATGTAATAATCTTTCTTAGTTGTATATTAAAATTGAATAGTAGGTATTTTTTCGAATGGACACACGTATGTAGGCACTAGGCTTTTGCTACTTCACCGGGCTTAAAGGCGAGCAGAGCTCCAGCCTTAATAAATGGTTTAAAAACTGCAAACTAAGCAACCTGCGCAAGAGGGCGCCCCCTGTGGGGCTTGGACCTCGGCTCAGGGCGGTCGCTAGCGATGCGATTGAGGGATAATGACTTTTAGTATTTTAGGGGAGTTTTGTGCAACTATCGCTCTACTTTACAGTTCGCGGCCCTCTCGAACTTCGGGTCTATGGTTCGGGTCTAGGGCATCGGATGGCTCTTTGCAAACTTGAATTCATGACTTCCCATGGGTCCAAGAGGAGACTAAAGGATACACCTGATGCATGGGCAGCAGCATTTATCAGCTCAAGTATACCATCTAACTGTGATCACCAATCCTACCAAGCGTGGTGATTACGCCAATATCCCTCAAAGACCTTGCCATGGTATGCCAAGAGGAGATCCATGTTCAGGTTTAAAGAAGCTGATACAATACAGATACATGGTCGATATTCCCAAAATGCGTACGAAGCGCTTCGAGTCCACGTTTTTTGTACGTACTGCGAAGATGTGGAACTCCCTGCCGGGGTCTATATTTCTTGGTAAGTACAATATGGGTTCTTCAAATCAAGATTAAACCGGATCCTTCTAGGTAAGCGTGCTCCATCCTAGGCTATGCCAATGTTTAACATCAGGCAGGGTGTAGTCAAACGCTAAACCATTCTTCATAAAAAAAAGATGTAGTCAAGAAAAGAAGTTCAATAAATATGAACGAACATGCATATCCGTGTTTCACACTCCTTGTCGATGCTCGAGAAATCAATTATGTACACTACTTGCACAATATATGAGCGACATGAATATATGAATTGCCATCGCGCTGAGAAATTTATGGCCGCCCTATGGTGTTTCATCTATTTTATGTAGTGACCTTCGTAGGGGATGCTCTTGGGTATATTATTACGGGGTTTGTGAGCTCAGGGAAGTGTATGTATATCTCATTACCGACAAAACTTGTCAAAATAAAATGTATAATTAAAAAAACCCCCAATGAAATGAACGAATATTTTTCGAGTTTTTAGATTTCATTTCGATATTTAATACAACTCATTCCCTTTCAGTATAGTGTACATTATTCTACTATTCAAGACCTTTCATATGATATCCATATTAAGGGAGTTGTTAAAAAATATATATTCGGCCATTTTGTGGCGGCGGCCATCTTGGACCGATTTTCATCAAACATAGCTAAGAAAACTCTAGACTAATTCACCTTTCAAACAAAAAATAAAACATAATCAAAATCAGTTCATCCGTTCGGGACCTACAATGAAACAGACAGACACACAGTCGGGAGTTAAAAATAAGATTAGGTTATATAACATGTATTTTTAATTCGAACTAGCTTTCCAATTTTACTCTCACAGCTCCTGTTTCCGTCGGACTGCTACGTGTTGTTCATGGATAGCGTAGTTTTCGAATGGTGAAAGGATTTTTGAAATCGGTCCTGTAGTTCCACCGGAACCACCACACAACAATTTAATGCAAACAAACAACCAAATCTATCCTTTTTATAATAGAAGTCGGTATAGATAAATTGTTAATTTCGTATTTACAATATGTACCTACAAACTCTACTCGCAATAATAGAAAGTGATTCAGGTAAGCTCATGAATTCCGTTACTACTTATAGTTAATTAACTTAATTAAATAAATCAGAACACGACTTTAAGTTTGAAGAGCTTCGGGGCGTCTGTTGTTCAGTGTTTGATATTTAAATAATACTTGATTTTCGATATACATTTTAAACATTTAATTACAATACGAAATCACAAATAAAAATATCGGTCACCGGCTTCAAACGCATTTTTTTGACGGCTTATATTTTTTTTTTGTGTCGTGACAACGATTGAAAAAGCATGTTTTTTTTTGTCTCATTGGGAATTTCTTTTACGGATTTCCACCGCCGCTGCAGCGTATTCGCTGCTCGCGCTGGCGGTGGGATATGTGGGACTCGCCATCTCCATAGCGTGGCATGCTAACTCATACCATGAGGAGAGGACCCTACACCACTAAAACCCCCCGGTCACTCCTTCGATCCGCCGTTGGCCGGGGCCGGGTACGCATAAGAATTCCGGCCATGACCAAAAAAATGACTGGGTTGTGACATTTCTTAAAATTGCACACAAAATGATTCCATTTACAGAAACTTAAAAACAAATCACGTCGCGGTACACTTTTCTCCAACCATTTTACCTCTTATCTCCGTCTATGTTCCCGCCCTTCACTTAATGCCTATTTCCTTAACACTTAAGGACTAATGCGATGTGAATAAAACGGCGTTTCCACTTGAACAGTTCTATTTATAACAGTTAATTGAAAAGGTTTTACATATTCCGACTTTTCTGTTCAATATTCACGTTGATTGAGCTATTGCAATAACTCTCGTATTCGGGATTACAGTTTTAGTTCGATTGTTGAATGAAATACCTAGTCACTTTACATAAATGAATAAATTCGTAGGTATGTATCTATACAAACAAATACAGTAATACCCCGCTTTTACGCGACCCCATGTAACGCGGATTCGCTATAACATGGTTTTTAAATTTTCGCGTTAAATTGCCCCGCTTTACGCGAGTGCTCTATTGGTCACTGAATTAATATCTGATTAGTTATTTACTTGCGCGATTTGATGAATCGGAAGCAAAAGGCCACTAAGAAAACATTAGAATGTAATTTTTTTTTTTGTTAAATGTTAACATTTCTTTTAACAAGCGGTATGATTGTCATTTCTTGTGTTAAATTTATACAATTTTCTATAAAAGCGGTTTGACTATAAATTTCGTGCTTTATTTCAAAACCCCGATAAACGCGATTTTCCCTGGAACGCATCTCTCACGTAAAGCGGGGAACCTATTACTGTAAAATTGAAGTGCATATTATTATGTGTGGACTTCGTCCGCGTGGAATACTAACTTCCCCCACTTTTAACATCCACACTATCTATGTACCTACCCAATTTCATTAAAATCAGTTCAGTAGTTTTGGCGTAAAAGGGCGACAGACAGACAGTAAGAGTTACTTTCGGATGTTATAATGTTAGTAAGGACAAGGATTGTCTTTATTTTTGTAGCGAAGGGCGAAATATTAATGTGCTACGTTCGATCTTATTAGCTACTTGCTTCCCGCGTGTGGTTTTACCGTTCCCTTTATAAAATATGGCCTACTAGTTGCGCCCCGCGGTATTGTTGGAGCGTGATGTGTTGTAGCCTATATTTTAATCCAGCGTATAATTCATTTCAGCCAATTCCGTTCTGTAGTTTTGGCGTGAAAGAGTGACAAACGTCCTGGATGGACGTTTGTCACTCTTTCACGCTCTTTTCACTCTTTCCATACTTAAAAACCTTCGCGTTTATAATATTAGTAGGATATCCTTTTTCAAATCAATGTAATAATTATATTAAAAATATTAAAAAAATAATAATTCCTGACATTTATTTCATTAAAGTTTCATGATGATCGGTAAAGTAGTTTGTTTTCAGATTTATAATTTTAGTGAGGATCTCACAAATCGGTGTGCCTTTTGGCATAGGCCTCCTCCAACTCTTTCCACTGAACTCTGTCAGCTGCTTATAAACGGAAAGTGGCTAAATACATAATTATGTAGGTATGGAATACTTTTCACGAACCTTAATATGTTCATTCACTTGTACAAGTTATGAGAAAGGATTAAAGGATTTGCTGCGGCAAAGAACGTTAGGCAAGTATTTTATCTTTAAGCACATTGGTATTATTTATTTTTCCATCGTATAAATGTGTCCTTGAAATGGTGCAAACACACGCAAGCAGACAATTGAACCACTAATCTCTTAACAGACCATGGCAAGTCAGGGTTGTTGAGGGATATTAGCCTTTTTCCTGGGAAGATTTAAAAAAGATCCGCTAGGGGCAGCACCGGTGGGGGGTACATATGTTTTGAATTCTCTATTGACAACAACGTCAAACGTACGTCTTATTATTATTAGAATAAATAAATATTATGATAAAAAAAAATTAAAAAAACATTGTCATGCCTACAAAACATCGTGCATTCGCTAATTGTACGTCTGATAGTCGATACAAGCAGGATGGTGTAAATTTCATTTGTAAACATGCAAGCCATCGTTTTAAATCCCGGACAAGATGATCTTGCAATTTTGCAAATTTTAATTTTGCTCCAGGTACATCATCTTCCCTTAATTCCATTATAATTATATACGTTTGACGTTGTTGTCAATAGAGAATTCAAAACATATTATTATGTACCCCCTCACCGGTGCTGCCCCTAGCGGATCTTTTTTAAATCTTCGCAGGAAAAAGGCTAATTGCCATAATCACAACGTTTGGCAGCTGGATTAGTGATCGCTGTGAGTATTCTTGAGCTGATAGATGCTGCTGCCCATCCATCAGGTGTATGTCTCTTCGTCACCTCTTACAACACCCATGGGAAGACATGGAATGGTCAAATCTTAGCCAGACACCCTACGGATAAAATTTCACCACTAAGAGGATGAAAAAGCGTGGCGAAGTTTGTATCGAGAAATCATAAAATACGGAGACGAAGACGCAGGCAACAGTTAGTTCATTATAAACACGCTAGTAAGAAGATAATAATTATTAACAAAACGCATTATAGTACCAGATATAGAAAGAAAATTAACGAACCACAAAATAAAGGTACTTTAACTTATATCTACCTCCAAAAGCGCATCATAAAACATTCTTTACAAACGAGCCAGCATAGCCCGAAAAAAAATAATCAAGCACTCTGAATAAAAGCTATTTCGTTCAAAGCACTTAAAACTGCTAAAAAATAAAAAGTATATCTAGGTAGTAGGCATGGAGTACTTAGATATTAAGGTAAGCATATATCGCCGCGGGCGGTAAATCATCCAGTGTTCCATTTTCAAATTGCTCGGCGCTCGATGAGGCCGCCAAATCGCAGGGCTGGATAAATTAGAATGAATGGGGAACGGGCATAGGCGTGCTGAAAGGGGTAAGGGGGGGGGGGGTAGCTAATGATCTAAAAATATGTCAGAAGTAAGTACGTAAAACTTTGCAGATTTATCTCTTATAAGTTAATGCACTGAAGTGTATTTTAAAATACAGGGTTATTTTTAAAACACCAATAACCTTTTAGAGGGTGAAAGTACTGATGATTGTAAACAACTTTTACTATGGGACCAACCCTGAAATCGTGAAAATAAAATCAGCTGTTCCATACATTTTGTCGAGGTAACTAAACATAAATGTATGGAAGGAACAGTTGTTTTTTTTTTGCGATTTCAGGGTTGGTCCCATAGTAAAAGTTGTTCATAATCATGAGTACTTCTATTCCCCAAAAGGTTGTTGGTGTTTTAAAAATAACCCTGTATATGGTTCCGTATGGTATGTAATATAAATGAAAAAAATAAAAATACTGTTTTTGGTATTTTTTTTTATCAATTTTCCTCTTTTGATTCTAGTGTAATTTATCATCAAACATGCTCTTCCGTGTTGCCCCAGCTCCAAAGTCTGGGTACGCCAATAGAAACGGGATTGCATCTACCAACTTCGGTCACTTTATTTTCTTTAAGAATGTTCGTACAAAAATGTGGAAAACGTGAATTTTGGCGTGAATAGGTAATACGATGGATGACTACTCATGGCAGATGGCGGTGAAAAGTATTATGCGTTTGCAAAATTAGTTTTGTATGAAAAAAGCATTTTTTGTATACTTTTACTAAGGCGTTGTGATGGATTGAATGGGGATTGCATTTACAAATATCAAGATCTGATGTCTTTTTGACATTGTTATCGCTACGATATTTGGGCGGTTACCTACGTAAAGATTGTGTTGAGCAGATAACAAATAAGCAATTGCAGATAGGAAGAAGAAATCTATTTTTCTAAAAAACAATGCTTAGTCACTAGTTGAAAATTTACCTGTATATCAAATTGCAATTTAGGAGAAATTATAACTCGATATCTGCTATTTCGTTGTTACATATTTAGCAATAGGTTACTAAATCGTTGCTATTGCTAAAACGTCAATCATCAACCAAAGCAAAAATCAACTTAAGTCCAACTTCACTTTCAAATCTAATTCATTTAGAAACATGAATTAATCTAAACTTCAAATACATTTTCTAAATTAAGTTTGTAATTAATCACAACAAAAACATTAATCATAGTTCATTCGTCGGAATACCTAATCAATTCAAGGTAGTAAATCTCATAATTGCTAATTATTAAGGCGTTTCAGATGTAGTAAAGTAATTTCTGATTAAAGTGCCGTTATTAATTAAGTATATGGCTTAGTTAAAAACCTCACCAACACCCATTTCCTGAATGAATGATCAACGTTGAAATTAATTAATCAGCTCTAAAAACTCGAGTTAAGTGTCATTGAAGCTCATTTTATTTCTATTCACTATTCGTATTAGCTTCTACAAATGTCACTTTTGTCAAACGTCAAATACGACGCGACTCCATCCTTTTCTTCATTCTTGTCCTTTCAGAAAATTCTATTTACCTAAACCAATAGATAGGTCGTACCTACATTTCCAACACCTATCACATCAAAAAATCTTTTGTAGCTACTTGATTAAAATCCCTGTCAACTTGTGTGCGCGCATAACAATAAACTGCTCAGTGCTCACCCCATTTTTAAAACTCATAAGTTCCACTGGCTTGGCTTTGTGACTGAAAATTGTCTGCACCAACTAAACCATTGCGAAGTGAAGGAGTTTTATATAGTTATGGTGGAATATTTTGACTGAGTTTTATTTTCGGTCGGATATATGTAGTTAGCCTGGCTTGCACTGCTTCATTGAGCCTTAATAAATGGTTTAAAAACTACAAACTAAGCAATCTGCGCAAGAGAGCGCCTCCTGTGGGACATGGACCTCGGCTCAGGGCGGTCGGTAACGATGGGATTGAGGGAATTTTAGTTTTTAGTGGAGTTTACTGCAACTTTCGCTGTACTTTACAGTTCGCGGGGCTGTCGGACTTCGTTCTACAAGGGTATCGGAAGGTTATTTGTGCAACTTTATTTCATTTAACAGTAAATTGCAAAATAATGCTCGGAATGGTTAATAATAAATACAAACGGATGCATTGTATGATACCCATAGTATACTACATACATATTATTATAGATACAAACCATAACTTTAAAGTGTAGATATAGCGCAGAAATGTGTACTTCTTATAATATTATTAAGAAAGAATGGATGAAGAAAGATTGACAAAACAGGTGTATATGGGAAGTGTGAGTGGCACAGTCGGAAGAGGAAGATCTCGACGAATGTTCTATAACCAAATCGGAGACATCCTCGCAATAGGTCAAATAAGATCCACCCTAAACCGACGTGCTTGTATGAAGAATGTTATGAGAGTGAATAAAACGAAAGATGTGTGTAGGGATTGTAGCAAGTGAAGGTCCATTGTCTCTGCCTACCCCGCTGGGAAACAGGCGTGAGCTTATGTATTATTAATCTTTCCGTAGAATAGTTCGAATAAATAATAAAAAAAGGTGAATTTACATCAGAAGTTCAAATTCAATATTCGAAATGCAATCTTGCGTTATACATAATGCTTTGTACACATATATACCTACTTTGTTTTACATTTGTACGAAAATGTTAATATTTATAGTCTTACTATATACCTAAGTTAGTAAGTTTGGATGGTTACAATTTTTATGAATAAAATATATGCAACTGGCTTGTACAAATAATATTTTCTTAAAGAAATCAAGTTTAACAAATCCAACAAAACTGTCATGTAGTCGAAAATCATATACCTAAAGAAGCTAAATAAATGACATTCTCAACTTGTATACCAAGATTATAAGGCGAAAAATGTAGGTACAGTCAGCTGCACCAATAGGTACATTCTGAATTATCTTTGGAGTGATTGCTTATTAGCATTTTATCGTAAATTATCATATCAACATTAGAGATAGATTTAAATTATTAATTTCAAACATCAAGTTTAAATACAACTTGATAATTTACGATAAAATGATAATAAGCAATCATTCCAAAGATAATTCAGAATGTACTTGATGTTTAAATATATAAATAATTATCAGACCAACTTAACGTTTTTGTGTTTCTTAAATAAGTTAGTAAATTTTTCAAAATTGAGATTAACAAAATTCGACCACCGGCAGGATTCGAACCTGCATCTTTGGGTAAAGCCCCCAATGCCTTAACCAATTATGCTACGGTGGAACCACAGCCGGTCATCGAAATTTATTAATCTCTTTGTAACACGTCTCTAAGGAGGACGTTAGTGCCATCTATCGGTAATGATTCGCATTACTTCGATAAATATCGCCAAAGTTACATTTGGTATTAAATATTAAACGATGACACCGCCCGGCACCGGCATTGGGGGCTTTACCCAAAGATGCAGGTTTGAATCCTGCCGGTGATCGAATTTTATTAATCTCAATTTTGAAAAATAGTATAAGGTAATCTTTTCCATAAAGAGTTCAAAGCATTTAAATAACTTAATAAATATCTTTATAAATAAAAAATAATCGCCAAAATGTATGAGAAAACTCGAGAGCAACTGGACAAATTCGTCTAATTATTTTTTACTGAGTTCGTAAATATGAGGCTTATGTACAAAATTCACGAGACACGTAAAAAAATTACGACGGGTGACGGCGGACATGTACAACTAGTTGTTTATATTTGTTATTTCAGTGCAAAATAAAAAGCTATGCTAAAACAAGTATAGAATGAACTGCTCATCACTTCATTGTATAGTATTAAATCCATATTATTGGTTCAAAGAGCAAGTTGATCTTATAAAAATGTCTAGACTTCTACATCCTGCCATATAAAAAGGAGGATGTATACATATATCTGCCTCTGACTGTACAGAACATACGACACGTACTAAGCTAAGTCGCAGTAGGTCGCTAGTGTCGCATGACTACAGTTGAAGACAGCTGCACTGAATCGTTTTGAGGACCACACATATTAAATGGAGATACACCACGTGACATATCATGTACTAGGCGCTATTCCTCTATGCAACTGCGTTATTGGTATGTCTTTAGTTACTGATATTCTATCTGTTCGGTTTTACCCACGTAGCGTAGTTGGTCCACTAGTTTCGGTGCCTTCAAGGCATACAAATAAACAATGTATTCCTTTTAATAATAAAGTGCTGCAACAAAAAATCCAGCAAAGAAAAAAAATGTAGAACTTTCAGCAATAATATATAACTAAGGTTCCCTCAAATCATAAAACCATTCATATTTTTTTCATCGTTTGCGTTACAGACAGTCTTACTGACAAATATTTAAACTTCTACAATCATAATAGGAACATTATACATTTCGTTTCCCACACCCTGGACCACAGGGCCGGATTTTTCTTTCTTTTTTTCATACATGGCGATCTAGCTAGCGTTCTTCGCGCATTCAGCTGCTATCATATCGTCGGATGTTGTCTATCCAGCGCTGCGGCGAACTGCCACGTCTTCTATTCTACGACTCTTGTCCATTCTTACGATGTATCACATATAATTTTCTTTTGCTATGCCAGCTATGACATCTTCCACTTTGTACTTACATCCCATCCAATAATTGCGTTACCAGTCTCGAAGAGTGAATCTGAACATCGCTCCAAATTACTCTTACATAAAAAAAAAGACACTCTGACCAAAAGGTTGTCTAAATAACTGTTTATCCGGCTTATCCTAACACTATGCAAACGTGTTTCTAAGAACATAAACAATTCAAATCCTCAGTAATCTTTGTTTCAGCCCTTTGTATACAGAATGTTACCCCTTGCTACAAACTGTGACAAAACATATGCCCGTAGGAGCTTTAAGAAACAACCCGATGCTCCTTTTAGGAGTGTGACTAAACCGGATTATAACTGAGTCATATGTCTATGTCATATAATTATTGGTATGTTTTATCATCGTTATCAGTCCTTACAATGTCCACTGCTGAACGTATCTCTCCTGGTAACGTGATTATGTGGGAACACACAGGGAAAGGTTGCAGCCTGTTCCCTGGTATACTGTTGGTAACGATTATGTGGGCCAACGGCTAACCGTGCTTTCCGAGGTTCCGTCAACCAACGAGACTCGGAAAAAAATCAAAGATTTAGAATGTGTTCTATTGAAAATAAAATAAATATAGTGATATTTTGTTTTCCTAACATTCCATAGGTCTTCGTAATGGACAATTAAAACTTAAGTTAATCGACAACGCAATAACATATATTTTTAAACTAGTATTTACTAGTATTGGGTTTAGCTGCCTATATATGTGCATTTATTTCTATAATCTACAAAGATAATAATTGAAAAATATTATACTTAAGCGACTTACGCGCCAATGCTTGACAAACGCAAATCTGATCGACAATTTAGTGGTATCCAATCTCCAAACACATTTGTCAAGATTTAAAAACAATTTACATGAGGAAACCTCCAAGATTCATTCAAGCTTCAACAATCTTCTTATCACAGAATCATTCAAATTAAATACCGACTCTAATGACATTCGCTTTCACAGAAGTTTTCGTTTACTATTTCCCTCCCCACTTCGTTTCAAAGAGTTTAGCGCAGCGGGGAAAAGTAAAAGGAAAAATTCATTAAAAAGTATTTGGTTGTTTATTGACTAGGAAAATAGTTGTTTGTTTATTGAACATGGACTAAAACGTTAATACAATCCGTTTCCAACATCTTCAGTACCATTAAAAACGCCATCTTATACGGTTATCTAATTGGGTCAATTGACGTCCATTCAAATTCAAATATAGGTTGATTCTTAGTCAACTTAAATATAAGTAAAGTATGTATATACATACTTTACTTATATTTAAGTTGTCTAAGAATCAACCTATATACTATATAGTTCTATACTATATAGTATAGAACTCAAAAATATATAGACTAGGTATAATAATGATACATTTAGCTATCTATGCATATAAAAGGAGAAGTTCCCATTGACTTAGACGCACTGCCGTAAACTGATGCTGGTAATGGTAGAAACGTAAAATTTGGTTTTAACATCCTCATAGGTAGTAAAATAAGGATTCATAGTTTATATGGATAATATTTTAGAATAAAGCTAGGAAGTACTGGAGCGATTTTAAAAATATTTTATTATTAGAACGCTACGTTATCCGGATGTTACATAGACTATGATTAATCATGAAATTCCCACGGGAACGGGAAATACGCAGAAACCGCGCGCAGGAAGCTAGTTTAAGACATAATATAAGGCAGAAATCTGGTCCGTCAACTTTATGAAACAAAAGTTCAATAACAAAATGTTACAATAATAAATAAAGTTTCCGATTCATTGATACACATGACCAACATAATAATAATGTAAGGTCCTCCGTTATTAAATACTTCTTCACTAAGAAAGGAACTTCTAATAACATTAAATCGTGAGACAATAGCGACATGAATCATTGCCGACTGCCGAAGCCGACTAAATTACATGTCAAATGGCCGAGCATCCAGAAATATTCCCCGATAATTTTCCCGGCGTTCACAACCACCCCAGGACCTCCCCCCCCCTCAGGATTTCCCCCTCCTATAGCAGTGGTGACAAGGATATCTAAATGTCATTATAAGTTTGAGTGGAGTGAAATTCCGAACTGTCGGAGGTTACCAACGGTTTTCGTATTAACGCTATTTATTAAAACCCCAAATGTTCAAGTAGTGGAAGATTCATATGATTTTGGTTAGCATATTTTGATGTGTACTGAATATTAAATAAATTTATATTTATATAATTCTATTGTACGCGTGCATGTCATTAAACACTTGCTTATGAAAGTTATTTCAGAGGATTGGGTCCCAGATACCAGTTAAAATAAAGATTATTATTTTGTCGAGATTGGGACACAATTTTGTTAGTGTCATAAATGAAAATGTAAAATGGTATGGATATAACAAGTATATAAATACAACATATAATTGCATTTTTTGCAAGATTCACAATAAAAAAGTATTAGATTAAAGTGAAATTTTAATTTCTTAATAAATTATAATTATGAGAAACAAAATACAACATTTTATATCAAAATTAACATAGAAAATAACCGGCGAAGTGCTGACGCACTGAGAATTCCAAGCTAAACAGTTTCGTATCTTGATTCATGTAGTTCTCAAAGATTTCCTTGACATCAGCCTGCAAACGCCTTCAGGAGAACATAAGTTCCTGAAGGAAGAGTGGACATAGTCACCACGCTTCACAAGCAGGCTGGTACCACATTGGCAGCGCACGTTCCTTGAGCGTTTGAAAACCGCGATCTCCAGTTCCCGTCAACCAGTACCTTCGCCGTGTCGTCCGCATATCATCATCAACGATGCTGTGTATCTAATACGCTATTGGAGATAGGCTTCTTTCGAAGGAGGTTTTTGCTATAGGTATCTCACTTGGCAAACTTTTTGGTAACCGCAGTTTTATGTTAAAATACACACCTAAACGCAGTTGCTGCTTCCAGTTCTTGGATGACAGAAGCTCGAGAAACACGCACACGCAATATGACGTAAGGCTTATGGTAACAGATAATAGTTATGGTCAGCGGCGGCCTTACCCATTGCGAGGCTCCGGGCGGCAGGTCTTTGCGAGGCCCTTTGTCCTTCGTGAAAAGTGTGTGACGCGAAAGAACGTCTGGTTGTTTGACTTAGGTATTTGTCATGCTTAACGAGAAATGCTAAGGTTAATAAATAAGGCAATGAATAAAAGAATCATGGCCAAATTTCTATAGGAGCTGGAATTGACTATTATTTTTCATGTCCCAAAGCAAACTATAGTTAGATTGGTTTGTTTTTATGTTGTAAACACCATTCCGTTTGAAAATCATATCTAAATAGCCACGATTTTTTATAATAACGTCAACAATACTTTTGAGGTTAGAATCAACAACTAACTTTTAACCGACTGCGACATAGCCT
Organism: Nycteola revayana; assembly: GCA_947037095.2. Lineage (NCBI taxonomy): Eukaryota > Metazoa > Arthropoda > Insecta > Lepidoptera > Nolidae > Nycteola > Nycteola revayana. The sequence goes on along the minus strand of OX344847.2, from coordinate 17,134,672 downwards.
AAAAGTGCAGTAAGCGATAGGCGAGGAGGGTAATCAGCGATCTCGTTTCCATTTATTTCGATTTCTCTCAGATAATTACGCAAAAAATAGGATATCTCTCAGCGCGAACCCCTTGTCTGTCCATCAGACAGAACGCTTTGCTTCCTATGAACCTACGTAATTATTTTTATGACAAGAATCCAGTAAATAATAAATCAGCGTAGTAGTTGATTTGATACCTAGGTACATACTAATTAAATTGAATTATAACTTACAACTATTCAGAAAAACGTGATTAATTATAGTATTTGAATACCAAATCCTTTCATACGCGATTGACGAAATCACAACTTACCAACTAACAGTGCAGTCTCTGTGCAAGAAACGAGCACCACTACACGGAGACCACTCTATCCGACCCGCTGGAGAAGAGTGCGCCCGCGAACGCGACGCGGCCCCCCTCGCCCTCCCGACCCTTAGTTAGCTAAGAACCTTCCGATGCCCTCGTAGACCCGAAGTCCGAGAGGCCCGCGAACTATAAAGTAGAGCGACAGTTGCACAAAACTCCCCTAAACTAAAAGCCATAATCCCTCAATATCCCCGTCAGCGACCGCCCTTAGCCGAGGTCCAAGTCCCACAGGGGACGCCCTCTTGCGCAGGCTGCTTAGTTTGTAGTGTTTAAACCATTTATCTAGGCTGGAGCTCTGCTCGCCTTTATGCCCGGTGAAGTAGCAAAAGCCTCAGGGCTAACTACATAGGTCCGTCAGAAAAAAAAAATACATCAAAAATTGTTATAGACCACAAACCGGGGTCATTTTGAAGATTCCGATTTTCTATTTCAGAAGTCATTGAACAGATACTGTCTAGGCAAGCGTGTATCATCTTAAGCCTTATTTTCGCCTTCCACGGTATAAGTCCTTATTTTACGGTACTGGTGAAATAAGAGACAATTATGTAGTTAATTCATCATCATTCTCGCTGTTTTAGCTACTTGATGGCGGTGGAATGATGTGGAATAGTGCAGTCATTGAAGCGAAAAATTAGGTCTTACCTCCGAATTTTTTTAGAAGGAATGTTTATAGCTGGATCACGATAAGAGTCACTTTCAGGCAATAAATGTTTTGGAGAGGTTTCTTGATCGTCACTTTTTATATATTTATAATGAATATATATAATAAATAAAAATATAGTGAAAAAAAAATTACTTGGGTTGTTGCGCGAGGCCCCTGCAAGAGCGAGGCCCCGGGCGGTTGCCCTGTTCGCCCCCCCCTAAAGCCGCCACTGGTTATGGTAGCAGCTGCTTCCCATCCTCTGGTATACGATAATCTTAGATGTCGTAATAATCAGAATTAGTTAAAAGTGATTATCAATAACTTACGTGATTAAAGATTTACAAAGTTTTTAAATTAATAAAGCTTATAATTTTTAATTTTAAGTCGATTTTTTGCGACCCCGTCAATTGTCACGAAAATAATTAGATTGATGAACTGTCATCTACAGTAATAAAAAGCCTTTTGGTTTACATTTTAATAATGCTTACGTTTTATGAGATAATGTTAATGCTACTAACATCATTATAAATTTTAAATCTTTAATTGGCAATCTCCGTTGCTTAGCGGTATTTGGCTCGCTTTTAATCTCGGAGGTCGTGGGTTCGATCCCCACACCGGGCAAGAAATCTTTGTGTAAATTCTAAGATTTCTTCCGGGTTTGGATGGCTGAGGGACTCCCTCTGTGCTTTGGAAAGCCGTTGGTACCGATTGCTATAACATTATTTATCTATATCGCATACAAGGGAACGGGCAACAGCGTTTCCTTGTGTGTCACCAACCCGCCTACCAAGCGTGGTGACTATGGCAAAACCCTTCCTTGGGAGGAGGCCCATGTTCAGCAGTGGACATTATACGGGCTGACGATGATGATGATGACTTAGTAAAGTAAAATACTCCTTATTGTACACCAAGAATGAAAATCAAAATCATACACCATAGTTATTTATATTATCATCATACGAGTATCAATAGCCTGTTAATGTCCACTGCTGAACATGGGCCTCCTCTTAACAGGCTTTGGCAAGTCAGAGTCATTGAGGAATATTGTCATAATCACCATCCTTGACAGGAGGATTGGTGATTGTAGAAAGATGGTAAGTAACCTTAAGCTGATAGATACTGCTACTTTATATTTATTTCTTATTATTATACGTTTGTTTCGTATAATACGAATAAGTTTATCTGTTTATTACTTATCTATATATATAAAAGAAAGTTGTGTTTGTTACAACACTTATAACTCGAGAACGGCTGGACCGATTGCCATGGTTTTTAATTTGTTGGATTTGTTTCCGTCCCGAATAGCAGAATACATTTTAAAAACAAAAGAAAGTCGTGTTAGTTTCACTATTTATAACTCAAGAATGGCTGAACCGATTTGGCTGAAAATTGGTAGGGAGGTAGCTAAGAACTGGGAGAAGGACATAGGATACTTTTGGTTAGGGGTAGGGTAGGGTAGGGGTAGGGTAGGGGTATGGTAGGGGTAGGGTAGGGGTAGGGGTAGGGTAGGGTAGGTGTAGGGTAGGGGTAGGGTAGGGGTAGGGGTAGGGTAGGGTAGGGGTAGGGGTAAGGGTTGGGTAGGGGTAGGGTAGGGTAGGAGTAGGGTAGGGTTAGGGTAGGGGTAGGGTAGGGCAGGGGTAGGGTAGGGCAGGGGTAGGGTATAAAAGTCCACCCGTGCGAAGCCGGGGCGGGCCGCTAGTTTCTATATATATAAAAGAAAGTCGTGTTTGTTACAACACTTATAACTCGAGAACGGCTGGACCGATTGCCATGGTTTTTGATTTGTTGGATTTGTTTCCGTCCCGAATAGCAGAATACATTTTAAAAACAAAAGAAAGTCGTGTTAGTTACACTATTTATAACTCAAGAACGGCTGAACCGATTTGGCTGAAAATTGGTAGGGAGGTAGCTAAGAACTGGGAGAAGGACATAGGATACTTTTGGGTAGGGGTAGGGTAGGGTAGGGTAGGGTAGGGTATTTTTTTTTTTTTTTTTTTTTGTATATATAAATATATTGAGAAAGAGGGTAACGCTTATGATACGTCTTCCCTCTTTCCTATAAAGAAGATGGGAGAGGTGAAAGTTTTTGGATTGGGTAGGGAGAAGAGTAAAGAAGGTTTTATATAAATAATTATAAGTATAAATATAGATATAATATTTATTTTCTGAACTCTTGAATCACTCGCTTTTGGATGTGGTAGTCCTTCTTGAGTGGTTCAAGTGTCCAGTTTTTATATAATACAATAATATAAACGTACATAAACATATAAAGCATAAAATTTTGTCGCATATGACTTAGACGCTGGGGTTTTTTTTTTTTTACATACTTGAAAGGTACATGAGTAACAATGAGTAACAATTAAAATATAACTTAAAATAAGGCTCTAAATTGTGTCAATAATTGTGAGTTTTTTTTTTTTTTTTGAGTTTTCTTGTTTTTGATTTTGTTAGTTTTTTTTTTTTTTTGTGAGTTTTTTTTTTTTTTTTGTTTATTTTTTTTTTATTTTAGTTTTAGTTTTGAGTTTTTTTTTTTTTTTTTTGACACAACGCAAAATTAGTTCTATGTTTATACAAGGATAATGAAAGTTAATTAAGTAGAATAAAATGCAATCTTAAGTATTAAGATAAATTTGGTACATAGAGAGTAAATTTTACATCTTAAAACTAGTATGAAGATATAGCTATTTCCATTCTTACGAAAACAGAAAATTATTAACAAAGTAAATAAAGTAAGGTGAAGTATGTTTAGTCTTAAAACTAGGTAAATATTAGTAAAATGAAAAACGAAATGAAATCTTAAATCTAGTTAGTTTATAGAATCTAATTAGTTTATAAATAAAATGAGTTGAATAAAATGAAATCTTAAAATTAACATGGTACAAAATAGAATAGTTTTACATCCTAGAACTAGTTTAAAAAGTACATCTGCTTCCGTTTTTACGAAAACAAATTTCCGTAAAAACAGAGACAGAATGAATTAGTGAATTGAAAAGTAAATTTAAATGTAAACATGGAGTAGGTATATGAAATCTTAAAATTAGATGAAATGAATAAAGTAGTTAATCTTAAATCTAGTTAGTTTTATTTGTAGTATAAAATTAGATGTTAGTTTCTTAAGGGGCCGTTGAACGCTTTTAGTTGTTTAACGATAAAATAGATGTGATCATGAAACGTGTCAATGGCTTCTTTGTTTTTGAGGATGCCTGCGATGTTATAGGCATCATTTGAGCCAGTGACCGTTTCATGATCACTGCGAGTCGCTGCAAACCGTGGACAGACCTCGATAAGGTGTGTCCAATTCTGCTCAGACTGTCCGTCACAAGGGCAGAGGTTATTGTCGGATATCTTGAATCTGTGTAGGTAGGATTTGTGGAATGCATGATTAGTCAGGTACTGTGTGATAGCGAAAGTGGGTGTGATAGCGGAGAGGTACTGCTGAATATCGCCGAAGGTGGGGAGGAGGGTTTTAATATAAGTGGATTTATCGTAAAGCTTTGCAGCATGTTCTAGGGACAGCTTTTTATTTCTTAATCTAATGTAGCTAATGGGGATGTTGAAATAATCCGGGGTGCGGTGGAGGAGGGCAGCAGATTTTGCTGCCGAGTCAGCTATTTCGTTTCCAGCGATGCCACAATGAGCTTTCACCCATGCGAAACGTATATGCAACCCAGCCGTCTGCGCGGTGTGGAGGAGAGTGTGTATTCTGGAGGCAAAGGCATTAGGGGAGAAAGGGTTGGATAGTTCGATAAGCGAGGATTTGGAGTCGGAGAGGATCAGAGAGTGGGTGATGCCGCGAGGTAGGGTAGGGTAGGGTAGGGGTAGGGTAGGGTAGGGGTAGGGCAGGGTAGGGGTAGGGTATAAAAGTCCACCCGTGCGAAGCCGGGGCGGGCCGCTAGTATCTATATATATAAAAGAAAGTCGTGTTTGTTACAACACTTATAACTGGAGAACGGCTGGACCGATTGCCATGGTTTTTGATTTGTTGGATTTGTTTCCGTCCCGAATAGCAGAATACATTTTAAAAACAAAAGAAAGTCGTATTAGTTACACTATTTATAACTCAAGAACGGCTGAACCGATTTGGCTGAAAATTGGTAGGGAGGTAGATAAGAACTGGGAGAAGGACATAGGATACTTTTGGGTAGGGGTAGGGTAGGGTAGGGTAGGGTAGGGTAGGGTAGGGTAGGGTAGGGGTAGGGTAGGGGTAGGGTAGGGGTAGGGTAGGGTAGGGGTAGGGTAGGGGTATGATAGGGGTAGGGTAGGGGTAGGGTAGGGTAGGGTAGGGGTAGGTTAGGGTAGGGGTAGGGTAGGGGTAGGGTAGGGGTAGGGTAGGGGTAAGGTAGGGTTAGGGTAGGGGTAGGGTAGGGCAGGGGTAGGGTATAAAAGTCCACCCGTGCGAAGCCGGGGCGGGCCGCTAGTATTATAATAAAAATGATTTCAATGAAAGCCTACAAAAGATATCTCTAACAAATATTTCCCCGAAACCATTAAAACTTCAAAGAAATTTATTTGTTCAGACCCTGTCTGGGATGTCTACTACCAAATAAGCCAAATACCAAATAAGGTAAATATATTGAGAAATCATGTACTCATAAAATCAGTATAATTTTATTTATACTATATTAAGAGTTTGATTCTAAAGGTGACTTTGGCTGATCCCAGAGGTCAGCTAAGGTGACCATTAGTAGTTTATGAGGGTCATTTATTACAGGTTTCTAGAGAATTAGAGATAGCTGTGTGGTTTCTAGTTTAGAATAGACTACCCCATGTCATCCCACGGTTTTTTTTTTTCGTTTGGACTTACCTAATTAGTCACGAGGCTTTTGCTACTTCACCGGGCATAAAGGCGAGCAGAGCTCCAGCCTTAATAAATGGTTTAAAAACTACAAACTAAGCAACCTGCGCAAGAGGGCGCCCCTTGTGGGGCTTGGACTTCGGCTCAGGGCGGTCGCTGGCGATGAGATTGAGGGATTATGACTTTTAGTATTTGAGGGGAGTATTGTGCAACTGTCGCTCTACTTTACAGTTCGCAGGCTTCTCAGACTTCGGGTCTACGAGGACATCGGATGGTTCTTTGCAAACTAAGGGTCAGGAGGACGAGGGGGGACTTTCCATGGGTGGTTTAAGAGACGACTAAGGGATATACAGCTAAAGATGGGCAACAGCATCTACCAGCTCAAGGTTACCTACCATCTTACTGAGATCATTCCACCTGACAAGCGTAGTGATTATGGCAATATGAGGGACATTACCATAAACACTGCGCTTGGCAATGACACTGGCTTGCCAAGTTCTGTTAAGAGGAAGTCCATGTTTAGCAATTGACGTGCTAAACGAAACTGGCAGATACAGTAGGGACATAAAGGTAGAGGGACTTCCTAAATGTCGTCTATTTATCTGGTAAAGTTAATTGGATACCGCTCATAAATGTACCGCGTTTTTTTATCCACGGTATGTGTTTTATATCTGGTTGCGCGGAAGCCTGACAGTTTCTTTTATTAATAATTATTTTTATTAAGTATGTTTACATAATATTCCTATCTGACTGTGACAAATAAATTTGTATAATAAATACTGCCAAATATATAACACTATCTTCCCACGCACGGTTTCACTCACATTACTCCCTTTCCCGATAAATGATCTACATATCTAACACTTAAAGAATTTTTGGAATTGGTTTAGTAATTCCTGAGATTAGCGCGTTCAAGTAAACAAACTCTTCAACTTCACATTTTATATAGATTTGAATTCCTCCCAGTGAGCTCTCACCTTACTCACGCACAGGAACACAACATTAATCATTAATGCTAGAGCTCAGAAGCATAAGATCGGATGTGCCATTATACGTCAGAATCATTCGTCGTATGTGCCTTAACAGTAAACTGGCACTTAATACCAAATGCTTCTAAAGTATAATAGTACAGTCAACAAAAGCGATAGGCTTACACCATCAGCATCAAGTAATGTACATAAATATGTTGTTGTGACTACGACAGCCAGTAATTCTTTATGGGTGAAGAGTTCGCTGCTAGCTGTGTACAAATGTACATAATAGTAAACTCTTCTCATAAACGTGTACATAAAAATTTAAAATGCGATTCACTAAGTGTAAACCTATCTCTTTTGTTGACTGTACATCCGTCGTTATGCTTCTGAGGTCTAGAATGTTATGTGGCTGTGGTAGGCTGTAATTTGTCTTCGACGTAAAATTAGATACGTGATTGCAATTGTAATATATTGTACATCTACATATATAATATGATCGATACGGACCTATCTTTGACGCTCCATAGATTTTATTTGCATATCAAAATGAGTAGAATTTTCATTAAAACTGATCCTTTGATGTTAAGGTGGAGTAATAAGTTCCGTAAAATGGGTTTTCAAATAAGAGTTAATGGCAATATGGGAGGGAATGTAATATATCAATGTATGAGATTAGGAGACGGTTTGTTTTGTTGTATCGGAGTAAAGACTTTCTAGTTTTTTCTATACTTGTATTTTTAAGAGGAAAGATTTAATTGTTGGTATTGACTTTGCTAAGAAACTAATTGACCGATTTAAAATAATGTTTTACCGTTGGAAAGCTACACTATTATCGGATGACAAAGGCTATATTTAACTATGTAGTTCCCATGGGAACGGGAGCAACGCGGGTGAAACCACGCGCGGGATCTAGTAAACTTATATATCTAATATATTTTATATATATATATCTTCTTGACTCATGACTAAAGGAATAAAGAAATAATAAACAAATGTTAATTATTTTGTTTTTAATAACTAACTTTCCTTTCGTATTTTATTAATAAATTTTACGAAAATAATGTGTTCTTTTTTTGTAAATAAGTAAAGTATTTTGTATTAAATCTATGTATAACGTATTAAACTATGATATTGGACCAAACCAATTTAGTACCTTTATTGAAGTTGGGGTGTTTTTTTGTGGGCAAAAACTGTTATAGAAACTTTTTAAAAGAGTTTTTTTTAAGTGCAATTAACACTACATTATGTTACGCCGTTCTATTATAACTAGGCGTAGCATTAAAAAAAAACATTTTGCGTGCGTGTAGTTCGAGCGTGTGAACGACGCGTGCGCATGTGACAGATGCTTGAGAAACGCGCACACGCAATATGGGGGCATTGGTAACAGTTGCTTCCCATCCTCTGGTATACGATTATCATAGACGATGTAATATTGAGAACCAACGGTTGGGCAATTGATGATTGATGATTTTCAATAACTTATAAAAAATTATAAAAATATAGTAATTTATTGGTTAAAGTCAAAAATAATGCAATTTGACCAACAACCCAGCAAACAAATCGGCAAAGTTACAATGAATACTCGATTTATGGTTTTTTTTTGTTTTAAAAGTCTACTACTATTCTTGTTGACCCTCGTGCTAAGCTAAAATGCTTGTGTGACGTATAGGTTCACTTTGGTAGTGCAATGGCTGGGGTCGAACCACAAGATCACAACTCAGACGCCCTAGCCATTGTGCTACGGCCTAAGCGGCCGTAGCATAAAGGCTAGGGCGGTAATATTTATTCTAAAGAGACGACGACGAAATTAATAGATACTTATTGATAGCAACGTGATATATTTGGGCCTCCTCCCGAGGGAGCGTATTTTCCATAGTCACCACGCTTGGCAGGTGGGTTGGTGACCGCAGTATTATGTTGTACCACACAAGGAAACGCTGCTGCCCGTTCCTTGATATATACGATTACTAAAGATGATGTTATAACAATCGGGACCAACGGCTTAACGTGCTTTCCGAGGCACGGAGGGTAGTTCCTCAACCAACCAGACCCGGAAAGAACTAAAGACCTCCGAGATTTAAAGCGAGCCTAATACCGATACGCTACGGAGGTTGTTCCAAATACCAAAATTACAATTTACTTACGAACGATTAATTTGATCGCGTCAATGATAGTTTTAAAATACTAAGTTACAATCGCTGTGACAGCTTAAGCCCTTAAGTGGATTAATTAGATTAACCTTGAAGGAGATTATAAAGTGAAAACACTTCAGGTCAGAAGTCTTAAAAACCTTTTACACGTGATTGACTATTATTCTGCTCCATATAATCGTAGCGTGATGTTTCGTAATCTTTATTAGTAATATATTGTTATACAATATTTTAGGTACTAAGTAAAATTGATTATTTACGTTTTTTAGATCCGCACTCTAGACAAGACATCTTTGTGTAAATTCTAAGATTCTAATTTTGTATATATTATTCAATCAAGTAAAAGTAACTGTCATCTACACACCTTTTTGTACCTGGCAACCCAGTAGTTCGTCCAGGTCCAATCCAAGAGCTGAACGTTCTATATGTTTTATAATTTGAGTCAGAATAAAATTTACTTTTTATCTTATCTTGTTTTATGCTTTTTAATTAATTGTTGCAAACATTTAATCAAAAATAAAAATAGTCTGTCCAGGATTGCTTAAGCCAACCCATTTTTAGTGTATTTTCTAAGATACTAAATTCATTATAAAAGATTATCAGCTCGGTTAAGGTCGATGTAGGTTCTTATATTAGACCAAACCCGCCTTCGGGAGGGAGGCCCATGTTTAGGAGTGAGCGTTATACGGGCTGATAATAATGAATAAATTAATTAGTTTAACATTAGTCCGTACAACATTACATAATACTACAAAAATAGCTAATTTAAACAAAAACTAAGTTATTATTAAAATACCGACTATTATAAATCAATTCTATTTGGCAACGTTCCCAAAAAGCCTATTAATATAATACAGATTATCATTGTGCTAAATTTCAGTTAGTTCCATTCAGTCGTTTATGGCAAAATATTTGCAAATATCTGTCTCATAAACTTTTTTATTTATAATATTTATTTTATTAGGATATAGAATTCGAAACATTTTAAACAACGCTATAATGCCGATGCTAAGTTGGTATTTCGAAATACAAGATAGTAATAAAGATTAATTAACACAAAACCGTGCTAAACTATATACGTGAAACTTCCTCACGAATCACTCTATCTATTAGTGAAAACCGCTTAAAATCAGTACAGAAGTTTTGAGTTTGTCGCGAAGAATCGACATAGTTTTTGTTTTATAATATCGGATGGTCGGATGTGCCTTTATACGTCAGAAACATTCGTCGTATGTGCCTTTACCGTAAACCGGCCCTTACGACCAAATGCTTCTCAAGATAATTATGTTTTAAAGATGAGAGTGTCTATTACATATGTACTAATACGTAAGTTTCCGTTACTAAATTTTTAATGAAAAGTATAATATTGACATTCTATGCTTTACAGAAACGTGGCTGAAGGCACACAAAATGGGTTTTAATATAAATGGCTATACAGTTGCTAGTTTTAATAACAGGGTCTCTGCTGAGGGTGGAGGTGTACTTATATTAATGCGAGATGGTTTGAAATTTAAAGAACGTAAGGATATTAGCAGTATGTCAGTAGAACGGATTTGTGAGGTTGCTTGCGTTGAAATACAGCATTACTATATAATATGTATATACCGACCACCTTCGTCAGACTTCCAACATTTTATTTGTACAATGGAAGAAATACTTAAAAAATTCAAAAGTAATAAAAACATATTGATCTGTGGCGACTTTAATATAAATATATTAGTAGATTCACCAGAAAAAAATAGTTTTTTGGCTCTTTTTATGTCTTTTAATCTTAACTGTTTATTTTCTGAGCCCACTAGAGTCACACCAACAACGTCCACCTGCATTGATAATATTATCACAAACTTTGAGGTGGCCAGTAAAAGTTTGGTAACTGGTGTTCCTTCTGACCACAAGTGCCAAATTGTTAAAGTTAGTAACGCATTGATCATAGAAAAATCTATTATTAGTTTCAGACCCCTCACAAAGAAAAATCTAGATAAGTTCAGTCATAATTTAAAAACGAGATTGTGTCAACTAACTTTAGATTCAGACAGTAGTTCTAATGCTATGTACAATACATTAGCACAATCAATTCATGAGGAGTTTGAGAGAGTGTGTAAAACTAAACGTTTAGAAATCGACCCTAATAAACTAAAATTTAGTACTTGGGCTACCAAAGGTATAAGACGGAGCCGAGATGTTTTGTATGAATTATATAATATAAGGTCCTACACAACTGATGACAATTTTATAAATACTGTAAGGAAATATTCTAAAATTTTTAAAGTAGTTTGTATTCAGGCAAAGTCACTATATATGAGTGAATTAATAAAAAAGTCGGACAACAAAATAAAGTCTACGTGGAAAATAATAAATATTGAAACTGATAAAAACAAAATTCAGGATAAAACTATAAACTTAAATATCAGTGATAAGTTAGTCTCGGATAAAAATATTATTGCAGATTTCTTTGCTAACTTTTTTACTAATATACCAGTTGATACCACTAAACACCTGCCTTCTTCCCCTCAGGAAGCTGAAAGACTATTAAAAACGAATATTAAATCAAACGGGTCTAAATTCGGCTTCCAGTCTGTAAATGATGTTGATATAGTAAAGGCATTCCGAACAATTAAAATGAAAGGTACAGAAGACTTGTGGGGACTTTCTGTTAAAGCTATTGACACAGTAATACAAAATATCGCTCCTACTCTAGCAGCCATCTTTAATAAATCTCTGACCGATGGAGTATTTCCTGACTTAATGAAGGTTAGTAAAATAGTGCCGATATTTAAATCAGGTTGCTCAAATAACGCGACTAACTATAGACCTATCTCGATATTACCAACATTAAGTAAAGTATTCGAAAAGATTATGCTCAATCAAATGTTGACACATTTTAATCTAAATGGGATATTGCACGACAAGCAATTTGGATTCACTAAAGGCCGGTCTACTCAGGACGCAGGATGCACTCTGATCAAATCCATACTGGAGGCTTGGGAGGGGTCGCAGGATGCTCTTGGAGTCTTCTGTGACCTTTCCAAGGCTTTCGACTGTGTAAATCATGAGACGCTCGTTCTGAAGTTAAAATATTATGGAATGACTGAAAAATCGCTTGATCTTGTTGTATCCTATTTATCTGATAGGAAACAAATAGTATACGTAGACGGCGTTGCTTCGAAAGAGCATTTGATAAAAATGGGCGTGCCCCAAGGATCTATTCTGGGTCCTTTTCTGTTCTTAGTCTACATAAATGATTTGCCATACATTTTAAATAAACTGTCAGATATAGTTCTTTTTGCTGACGATACCTCATTAATATTTAAAGTCAGTAGAAAAGATACTAACCTTATTGAACAGAATAAAACACTTAGTATACTTTCACATTGGTTCTCTTCAAATATTCTTTTATTAAACGCGGGTAAAACTAAATGCGTCAGATTTGTGCTCCCAAATGTAACTAACGCTAAACCAATTGCTTCATTAAATGGAGAACCGTTAGACCTAGTTCAATCAACAGTTTTTCTAGGTATAACATTAGATTCAAAACTGCAATGGGGCCCTCATATTGAAAAATTAACCGGTAGACTTAGCTCCGCATCTTATGCTGTCTGGAAAATTAGGCAATTGTCAGACGAAGCAACTGCTAGACTAGTGTATTTCGCGTACTTTCATAGCATTATGTCCTATGGAATACTGCTTTGGGGGTCAGCCGCTGATGTCAATAGTATTTTTATATTACAAAAAAGAGCAGTTAGGGCTATTTACGGTTTAGGTAGTCGCGACTCCTTGCGTACCAGGTTTAAAGAGATTAATATTCTTACGGTTCCCTCTGAATACATATACCAAAATATCATTTTTGTTAAAAAAAATATTGATCAATATAGCAAAAAAAGTGATATTCATAATGTTAACACGAGAAATAAACATAAAATTGCCATACCCGGTTTTAGAGTTAGTAGAACCAATAAATCATTTATGGGAAATTGCATTAGGTTTTATAACAAACTCCCTAGTCATGTAACTGATTTGCCAGATCCAACTTTTAAAGTATATATTAAACGGGTCCTCATATCTAAAGGCTATTATAGCATTAAGGACTATATTGAGGATAAAGACGTTTGGCTTCATAAACCTACTTGCGTAACACTTCCTAGAGACCCCGTACCCAAATAAAATAGTAGTACGCATAATAGTGTGATGTTCTGTGAACTATCTGTAATTGACCTACTTACATAATAATATATTATATTCATAGACCGCTAGTTCTGTCTCAAATTCTTTTATTTTTCTATTACCTAGTATAAAAACACAATAAACAAATATTTCAAAGACAACCGTTTGGGCAAAAAATGTGTATGCCAATAAATAGTTAAAGTAACTGGACCAAAACCTACGTTCTGCCCATTTGAGTATGTTTCGCCGGACCGTCTCATGTGGGTCGTGTTAAAACCGGCAGTAGAATAACCCACTGAGTTTGTTTCGCCGGATCTTCTCAGTTGGGGCGTATTGGATCCGGTGGTAGCATTAAAGCGCGTCCGTCGTTATATACTCATGGTCCACCTAAATAATGACAATTGTTCTAACCTACTATAGACAGAACAAGCTATTTGACACAATATAGTTAAATAATAAACTAAGACGTTAAGACTAAAATATTATTAAAATAATAACTTAAATACTTGTTTAATTTGAAAATTTATAAAATATGATAATTAATAATAATAATATTATAAAATATGATATTATCTAAATAATACTTAATACTAAATTATTGTTTTGACTATTTGCAAGTGCCTGTAATAGGTTTACGTAAATAAAAATGATTTTTATTTTTTATTTATTTATTTATTTTAATTATCACAAGACTAGCTGCGCCACGTGGTTTTACCCACGTCGCTGTGCTGCAGTGGGTCGGAGCGTAATATTTTGTAGCCTATAATATGTTAATTCAGCTTATAAACTATCCGCGTACAAACTTTCAGCCAAATCCATCAGTAGTTTTTGCGTGAAAGAGTAACAAACATACAAACTTTCGAATTTATAATATTAGTAGGATTCGTCCGTTGTACCTACTATTAATCAATTTATGCATCTTTCATAAAGGTTTGTTGGAAGAAAATAATAATTGAATTAAGCTCGCCTTTGTACATGTTGTTGTATATGTTACGGCTAATAGCCGAAGTGCGGCTACACCTAGTTTTAGCCGGCTACAACTAGGTGCAGCCGACAACTTGCGGCTAAACTTAGGTCAACCTTAATAAGTTCCTATAAGTTCCTCTAAGTTAACTCTAAATTAAACAATACCTATGCAAGGGACAAAAAGGTGTTGGGGTGGTTAAAAAAATAAAATAACCTAAACCTAAGCCAATGGAGTCGAACAGGGACTTATAAACGCATGTGGCCGACTGCACCTAGTTGTAGCCGGCTAAAACTAGGTGTAGCCGCACTTCGGCTATTAGCCGTAACATATATACTCTATGTCGAGTATTTACTGTGTGCAATAAAGAATATAAAATAAAAAAATAAATACGTCTGTCTCAAAATGAGTGTGTGAAACCGAGTAAAACCGAGTAATAGTCTTCAGTAATAATTAAGCAATACACTTTTATTACATTTTCCTGTGGTTCTGCATGTGGAATACAGAGACATAATACTAATTACGCTTCGTTAGACTAGGAATGCAAATGTAATTAGTTTGAACGTACACCATGTACGTAAGTGTATCTTCTACTTCTTTACAATTTTTAACGGTTAAAAGAGCGAAATGACTCCATGAAAAATATTTAATTGTACACTTTATAAAAGGATTACATCACTACATAGTATAAATGACAACCTCCGTATCGTAGCGGTATTTGGCTCGCTTTAAATCTCGGAGGTAGAGGGTTCGATCCCCATACAGGAAATCTTTGAGTAAATTCTTAAATTTCTTTCCGGGTTTGCTTGGTTGAGGGACTACCCTCCGTGCCTCGGAAAGCACGTTAAACCGTTGGTTCCGATTGTAATAACATCATCTATAATAATCGTATATCAAGGAACGGGCAGCAGCGTTTCCTTGTGTGGTACAACAAAATAGTGCGGTCACCAATCCGCCTGCCAAGCGTGGTGACTATGGCAATTACTCTTCCTCGGGAAGAGACCCATGTCCAGCAGTGCACGTTATACAGGCTGATGATGATAGTACAAAATAAAGTCGCTTCCCGCTGTCTGTCTGTACCTATGCTTGGCTTTTAAAAACTACGCATCGGATTTTGATGTGGGTTTTTTAAATGGGTAAGTAGAGTGATTCAAGAGGAAGATTTATATGTATAATGCATCAGCATAGCACCCGTGCGATGCCGGGGCGGGTCGCTAGTAATATATTATTCAATATCGCCCATCGGTGTCGCTGTTAATCCGTCGATATAATCTGTATCTTATATGTAAAATTCTCGTGTCACAATGTTCGTTCTCGTACTCCTCCGAAACGGCTTGACCGATTCTCATGCAATTTTGTGAGCATATTGAGTAGGTCTGAGAATCGGCCAACATCTATTTGCTGGGTCAGCTATTTTTACATAAAATCATACAAATAGGCGCGCTAATCTCAGGAATTACTGGTCCGATTTGATAATTTCTTTCAGTGTTAGAGAGCCCATTTATCGAGGAAGGCTATATTTCATAATGAAGTTTCCTCGGGAACAGGAGCTGCGTGAGTAAAATCACGCGCGGGAAGTTTCCTTAAATTATATTCTTCCAAAAAGTTTTATCTGACGATTCCGATAACAAACTTACACTCAACTTTCCTTCACAAAATATCATATTAATCATATTCTTTAATTATAATATACAAGTATCTTATTAAATATAACGCAAAGCTAGCGACGGATAAATGTGAGATAAACGTACTAAGTCGTGTGCCGTTTCATAAAATGGAACGCGACACGCTTGCTCCTATGCACTACTTAGATATGAAAAGCGGAGTTTATTTAAATTTCAGAATTTTTAGATATGTATAATAAATTCTACTACTTTCATAGCATTATGAGAAACGAAGACTTTCGGGATTAGAATCTAGGTTAGAGCTGCTAAAATTACTTGGGTAATTACTTATTTCTTTTCCCCTTCCAACGAATATGCATAATACTCTTATATTATGCATGTTCGTTGCAAGGGGCAAAAAAAGACATTTGATACAGATAAAGGGTCCCTGCAAAAAATTATGTATTTTTTGCAGGGACCCTTTGGCGGTCTGCTGCTTTTCCTCAACGTCTCAGGCGACGGGTACCTATTGCCGTCTGTGCCGCAGAAGACTTGAAGCGATGAAAATATGCTTCCATTGGTGACGGATACATTTCTTCCGTATGGAATCAAAACATCATGGGGCCCATATCCCCGGTATTTCTTTAAGAATCTGTCCAGATACTTGATGAGGATGTCGGATGACCTAATTAAAGGAGTGGCTCTTACCTAAGCAAACGAATAAGCTTGGCTGTCCATCGGCTATGTATCCAGAGTTTTGGTTACCCAGCCTGCGGGCGGCCGCGGCGGCCTAACGGATGATTTTTATTTATAATAGTTTTAATTTTGTATAATCCTTTATTGTTATGTTTTATATTTTGATAAATAAACAAATCAGTCTTTTTCCGAGGGCATGGGAATGGGTAATTCAATTATAAGTTCTTATAGATTATAGACTATTAATTAGTACACAAATGTCCAAAAGAACAGAATCCCAAAGAATCTTAGCATCTCGATCATTTATAAAATTGTGATAATATAGGTCACTGATAATAATCCATTTTACGATCTAAATATTAACTACAATTTCAGAATGTGTTACAAGTTCAATGTTCGCTAACCAATCATGCACAAGCCGTTGAATAGATTTAGATAAAATGAGATACACCAATATCCAGCCATGTCCGAGATTAACCTATTCATAAATTAATATTGTGCATTACATTTTGTCCCCGTAATGCACTCCTGTCGATCCATAATATATTCAGCACTACATTGTATTTATATACTTGAGTGATATGTTATATTCTTATATACCTACTAATTAAAGCTAAAGAATTTGTTTGCTTGAACGCGATAATTAATTAAGGTATACCCTTTATTAATTATCGCTAAATGATATAACGAATTTTCTACGGGAACGGGAGTTACGCGGGTGAAACCGCACGCGGAATTAGTACTAATATTTAAAGCTGAAGGGTTTGTTTGTTTGCTTGACCGATAATTTCAGGAACTACTGAACCGACGTTCAGCGTTAGATAGCCCATTTATCGAGGTAAGATAAACGCTATCTCTAAAGGAGAAGGCTATATCTAATTATGAAGTTCCCGTAAGAACAGGAATTACGCGGGTGAAACCGCACGTGGCAAGCTGATCATGAAATATAGCTCAATAAACACGGGATAAAAACGCAGAAAAACTAAAAATTCAAAATGTAATTACAAAGCAATTAACAAATAGGTAACAAATTTATTAAACGGGTCGCAGATTCGTCTGAAGCTGAAACACATTTCAAAAGAAATACAGTCAGTAATAAGTGGTTATATAACAGGCAATAATTCTCCGAGGTCAGTTAACAATTCTTTTGTGAACTAAACGAATTCTCGAAGAAAAAGTAGGTCAGGCCAGCCTATACGTAAAATGCTTTGAAATCCACGGGTAGTTAAGTTAAAAGCTACAGAGAATAGTCGCGCTAAACGCATCTGCATTGTTCCATCACACTTGCTGTGTGAATCAATTCCGCAGCTACTCGTTTGTCCAATGACACCAGAATGTGACAGTTGTTGTCAACTACTATGGACGGTATGGTAGCGACAAAACACGAACTAAATGATACGACATGTTCATTGTTAGGAAAAACTATGTGTTGAACGATTTTCGTGTCATTGTTGAAGTTGTGGTCGTCGGTCCGATCCCCATCCATTGCACAACCGACATGAACCCACTCCTTACATAAGCATTTTAGCTTAGCACGAGAGGTTAACAAGAATATTAGTTAGTAGTGTGAAAAACTCTACTAATAATCTTATTTAAAAAAAAGTTATAATCTGTCTCAATCATAAGATCAGTTCGAAGATTTCTAATAACTTATTTCTATTATCATCTTCCTTACATATTAGAAAAGTGACGACTAGGTACCTACCTACTTAGTACTAATATCCAAGACTTGTTCATTGGTTAGTTAGTTAAGTCGTCATAGCAATGGCTAGGGGCGTAGAAAAAGTGATCTTGTGGTCGCCGGTTCGATCCCCATCCATTGCACAACCGACATGAACCCACTCGTAACATAAGCATTTTAGCTTAGCATGAGGGATTAACAAGAATATTAGTAGTATGCAGAAACTCTGCTATTATCATTCTCCCCAATACATAGCTACTACATATCAGAAATATTTCAAGGCGATAAGACAATAAGTAGTTAGTTGACACATTTCCAAGACTTGTTCATTGGTTAATTACAAAGAATCTAAAGAAACTATCGTTGATTTTCCTCAGCGATTTTAAAAATAAATTCGCACAACTAACAAATCTCATTCAAAAGTTTGTATCACTATGAAAACGTCACGAATGCGGTTCCTGGCTTGTCGTTCCAAATTGTCACATTTGGGGGGAATGCGAATAGCGCGGGAAGTAGTTGATAGGTATGCCGCCATTTTGTTTCCTGTGGTTTGGCGCGATATTTTTGATGCGTGCTTTTAAATGGAACGTGTTTGAGCGTGTTATTGTTATTGGGTTCATTTATTTCTCTGAAATGCTTGGTCTCATATTTGGGAATTTTACGCTTTAAGCGTGCCGTGTTGTTTATTTGATGGGGGAAATTTACCTGCCGGTTGTCCATTAAATATAGGGACTTTAAAAGGTGGTGGCTTTAATTTGCTCAGTTATAAAGTGGATGTGGATATTTGGTACAATGGTACCTTTTATGTCAAATATACTTTTCGGACTTTTCAGACTAGTGGAAGGTAAAATATATCTACGAATGGGAATGTATGGTAAACACTTCTGCCCGTTATCAGTTTCAAGATGATGTCATGACAATCGGGAGCAACGGCTTTACCAGCTGTGTGTGGTTGAGTGACTTTCCTCCACTGTTACTCCACCAACTAGACCTGGAAATATTTCTTTGATTTTAAACACATATTTTGTCCGGCGCAAGAATTAGCTACGATCTCAAATAACACTTAGCTGCGGAATGTTTGATATTGTACAAAACTCCAATTCCAACGAAGTCCTAATTCCAGTTGTCGATTGTCGAGCTTAGCATTATTTTCTCATCTTAGGCTTTAATTAAAGTAATGTACCAAGGATATTTCTAAGATTCGTCAGCTAAATTACGAGACGAGGAAAAGTAGGATTGAATGAGCAACTTAATTACTGGATAATCCATCACGTTGTAAGAATCGCTTACTTGTCTAAAACCGTTAAACCCGTATTTTGACCAGAAATTATTCGACTAATTCGGAATTTGTCAAAATGGAGTCAGATCGTAAAAGCATACTCCATTACTTAAAGAACTTTAATAGTTGAACATTGTATATAAGGAAGGGCGAATCCACAATAGAGTTGTGACGTTTTGTCCTGGTCTATATACCAATATATAAAGCAGAGTTTGTTTATTTGCTTGAACGCGCAAATCTAATTAACTATTGCTCCGATTTGAAAAAATATTTCAGTTTATCCTACGAGAGCGGGAGTAACGCGGGTGAAATCGAGCATGGAAGCTAATGCACGGATAAAATGAAATAATCACTTTCAAAATTCGTGTCATAATGGTTAATGAGCACGTTCATATTCCGACTCGCACTTGGCCGATTACGGAACGGGTGACTGTGACCTCAATCTTTATTAAAGGCTGGATCCGCGCCAGTATAAGAGACCTCGAGCTGACGGGCGCCCCGAGAGTGAGGAAGTAAAAATTTCTAAAATGTTTTAGAATCTCACTCAATGTATTAGTACCTACTAATACTTTAAAGGCATTGCAAAAATTTCAAAAAATAATCTTTTATGTATATATGTGTATTCTGTGACAATATATTTAAATAAAGAAACAACATTGTATTTTAATTTGGTAATAGTACAAACAATGTTATAATTCAAAGCAAATTGATCTATAATACTAAACGCCTAAGACTCCTTATCAAGAAGTGACACATGTGGTTTTGTGCCACTGTTAAATGAAAGCTGCGACATGCACAAAGGCGAGTTTAATTCAATTATAAATTTTCTCCCAGCAAACCCACTACAGAGAGATATTTGATCATTTATCATGATCATCTAAGCTATAATATTTATCAAGCTTCCTCATAAAATGTTCGATAACGGGGGCTGTCTAGAGCTCGCTACGCCACTGCTTAAGTTATTTCTATATTCTTTTAAAACATATAATGACTATTTGATACATTTTGATAGCTATTTGTTGTAGTGTCACTCTTAATAACAAATACAAATGAACTTTATTGTGGTACATAGGATGTTATTTTTATTTTTTATGAAAAAGTATTTATTTAGAACTTATGTCAAATTAATTACATTATACTTCTGCCAAACTACAGAGCAGTTTGTTGGCAGACGTAGCTCCCACGATACTCTCAATATTAACGTATATAACGTAAATAGGTATGTTGTAATGCGCGAAAAGTGTTATTAAACCAAATGTTGGTCGCTAAGTATATGTTGCATAATTAGAATGTTGAACAAATCTGACGTAACGACAGTATTGTAATACATAAATTAATAAATTAAATATAAAGTAATTAATAAGTTAATGGGTCGTGCGTTTGGTTCCCGCTCCGGACAAAAAATCTTTGTGTCAAAGATTTCTTTTGGTGTCAGGTTAGTTCTTGTAAAGCATGTTAAGCCGTTGGTACCGATTGTTATAACATCATCTATGACAATTTTATACTAGGTAATCGGTAGTATCGTTTTCCTGTGTATATGCTTAACAATTAATTAATACTGCGTTCACCAACCCGCTTGCCAAGCGTGGTGACTACGGCAACACCTCCTTCGATGCAGCAACAGCATATGTTTAACACTAGTTTACAGCAGTAGTTTTTTTTAAATTAATTTTAATAATTTCTTTTATAAGATTTCTAGAAATAGTCGAGCGAGTCGCAACTCGTAAAATATTCACCAAAAAAGTGATATCAACGAACTGTTGTTTTTTTTCAGTAAGTGCGAGTTCGTTCAGTGGAAAACATTCAGATAACTGGCTCGCAGCGGTATTTATCCTCTTCTTTTTTCCATCTATCGAAATCGCTGTAGTCAGCGTGCCTACATTTTCAGCGTATGCACCGATATGAGGTTTCCGGCATTGGCTACTGCTCTCATTCATACGGTATTTAAAAAATGTGTGTTTGGACACGAAATAAGTTTTGGGGATCTTATCATCAGTTGTTAAATTTTCATCCTAACTTGGACTATATTGACCTTTTTTTTGTTTTTTGTGACATAAGTAGTTAGCCACGAGGCAGGTTAGCAGAGCTTCAGTCCTAATAAATGGTTTAATAACTACAAATTAAGCAAACTGCACAAGATGGCACCCTATGTGGGACTTGGATCTCGGCTCAGGGCGGATGCTGGCGATAGGATTGAGGAATTATGACTTATAGTTTTTTAGGGGAGTTTTGTGCAGTTCGCTGGGCTCTCGGACTTCGGATCTACGAAAGCATCGGAAGGTTCTTCGCAAACTAAGGGTCGGGAATAAAGACTGCACCCGTGACAATTATCATATTAAGTATTACATTATCTTCCAGTTTGAATGAACTACCTTGTATTTCAAGAGTAATTATTTCGCTATTAGTATTAAGTCCGCTTGCCGCCGCTGCTTTCTGTCCGTGAGTAAAGTGTAAGTAAAGTGATCAGTGATCCGTAAATCATAAAAGAATTAGATATGCAAATAATCCATCAAGACACCTGGTTTACAATAAATACATAAATTCAAAAACTTTTGAATTGTTTTTTTTTTATTAGCGTTACCCAGAAGTAGGTAACTTATGAAGAAAGGCCGTCGGAACGGCCTGTTATCAATAAATTAACAAGTTGCGATACTTAGTTAATGTATTACTATGCGATCGCAAGTGGTTGAGTATAAAAAGCTCAGGCAGCATTAGGGTTGTCAGATGAAAAAACTAAAATTGCGAGACAAAATTTCGCGAAGTCAGGATTTAAGGATTATCGTCGGGACTAATAAATTATAGATCCCACAACTTTTTACGGTAAAAGAACTGATTTGCGTGACTTGTATTTTTGCAAGTTATGTTTTTGATGGAATTTACAAGAAGATATTTGTCGGGATATTTTGTATTTTGTCGGGAGTCTGGACATCATATGAAATGTCGGAACATTCTAGACTAATCGCGACCATCTAGATCTAGATTAATCTATTATCGGCAACCCTACCGATAACAGATGAATCTATTAATCTTAAGAGCAATGGCTTTGCTAGACTCTTCTAGTCCTGGGGCTCAATTCTGCCAATTTAAGTAAAATGATATACAGTCCACGTTCCGACGACACTTTATTCAGATTCCCTTGCGATTGTTACATATTTGGTATTCAGCACAAAAACACAAGAAAGGCAGTTTATCAAGATAATTGGGACGGGAAAAAAGATTTTTTTTATAACGTATGGAATTAATAAAAACCAGAAATAATATAACGCCAATAGTGACCTTATGGCAGACTTGTGCATAAAAAAAGAAAAACACTTTTACTAGAATACGAAAAACCAACTAACAATTACTGCAGTTTTAAATTAACAGAATCTGCAGCAGGCTGGAAATCAGACCTCTTCTTGTCTGCGACGCGACGTACCCATACTTTTTTATTTAGCCGTGGTATCGATCTTTAGTATTTTTATTAGCTCTTGAGGTAATATTGGTTCAATATGTACCCTTAGGCTGCCTTATAAGTTTTAATGAAAATCTATCAATAGAATTTGATGAAATATCTTTCCGCTCCGCTACTACCGACTGCAGGCAGCCTAAAGCCTTTAAAATGTATCAAATATTATAATGACGCATCTAGAATGATCTGATCTCTGATCTGACTCTTCATGTGATTTCAATCTATACTAATATTATAAATTATAAAGAGGAAACCCTTGTATTTTTGTGTGTATGTTTGTAATATAATGTAATAAACTCAAAAACTACTGTGCCGATTTCTTTCACCATTGTAAAGCTACATTCACCCTGAGTGACATAGGCTATATTTAATTATTAAGTTCACACGGGGACGGGAGTTACGCGGGAAGCTGGTATTTAAACTTACGGGGTTTTTTTAATCTTACCCATGATCTATGTACCTTGTATAACTTAGGCTATATTTTATGGAAAGATCCTCACGCGAGCATTTAACAGTCAAGAAAGACAAGGAATATAAAAAAGTTTATCAATAAAAAGCTTCGTGTAAATCGTATTTATCACAAACGGTTTCATTTATCGGCTAATTGAATCCGAGGGATTAGCTAAAAGGTTAAAGCATTATTAACCTCAAGCTATATCGAATAACAAATATACATCGTGTCTTTTTAATCCCTGACGCAGGGGTGTTAAAAGTTTTCCGTGTCTGTGTGTGTGTGTGTGTCTGGTCTGTAGCATCGTAGGTCCCGAAAGGATGAACCGATTTTGATTTTGTTTTTTTTTGTTTGAAAGGCCAATTAGTCGGGAGTGTTCTTAGCTATGTTTCATAAAAATCGAGCCAAGATGGCCTCCGCCACAAAATGGCCAAATATAGGTATATTTTTTATCAACTCCCTCAATATGGATATCAAATGAAAGGTTTCGAATAGTAGAATAATGTACACTATACTGTAAGGTAATTAGGTGTATAAACTAACGAAATTAAATCTTACAACTAGAAAAATATTTTTGGTTTTAAAATTTTTCATTTAATAGTTAGTAATCGTTGCTTATAGTTGCAATCAGTACCTATTATCTACAATCAAAACGTAACATTAAAATGCTAAAAAATACATGTTTTTACAAAAAAAAAAACACAATGATAAAGTGCATGACAAAATGAGCTCTAGGTAGAACCTTGCAATACAAAATGATATATGTCTTACGAATAAGCGCCTATTACACAGGTTCGAAGTCATTTTAATCTGGAGGCTAATTCTGCCCTGCTAATTGAAATTGCAACACGTAATTTTTGGGATTTTCCCTTTTTTGCGATAATGACATTTAGGACCCTAATCTATACATAAAGATTGATTTTTTATTTATTTTTTAAGTTCACTTTAAAATTCATGTAATATAGACTTGTTGTTTAGATATTTAAAAAAAAGTGTTTACCGCGTTTATCTCGAAATCGCAAGAACTGCGTTTGCATTAAGGAGGGCAGAATTAGAATCACGTAGCAATGAGACTATGATTTCGATAATATGTCTTCATTACTGTAGGGTTATTATAATTCATTTCCTATGTTATTATTTTATATATTATAACAGGGTTATTTTTAAAACACCAACAACCTTTCAGGGGGTGAAAGTACTGATGATTATAAACAACTTTTACTATGGGACCAACCTTGAAATCGCGAAAAAATAATCAGCTGTTCATCATACATTTATGTTCACTTACCTCGACAAAATGTATGGAATATCTGATTTTTTTCCCCCGATTTCATGGTTGGTCCCATAGTAAAAGTTGTTTATAATCATCAGTACTTTCACCCCTGAAAGGTAGTTGGTGTTTTAAAAATAACCCTGTATAGCATAATAAAACTGACACATTGAAAATGAGTTTCGCTGAGTAGCGAATATATTGTTGTCAAAGTCATAGTATCGTTACGTGACTAGCGTCTTTTTTTTTTGTCCGGGGAGAAAAGATTTTGCGCATTCCCTCGACTCGCCCTCTCCATAGCGTGGTATGCTAACTCATACCTACCACGAGGAGAGGACCCTAGACCACTAAAACCCTCCGGGCACTCCTTCGAACCGCAGTTGGCGGGGGCCGGGCATGCATATGCATACGTGATTAGCCTGCTGTAATATTTAATGCAATTAAAAAAGAATGTGCATAGATCGATTCGTACTACCAAAATAAAATTATTTCGTATTAGCAGGGTCTTAAAACATTGTGTATAGGAAAACTCCAATACAGTCGAAATTCCGTCGAAATGTTACTCTCACAATCGTAGTATTTTTTAATCAGTTTTTGCTTTTTAATTGGGACCATTGGGTGGCAACTGGGCTAATTGGGGTTCAGGAGGACTTTTGAGTATTTTGCGTCGGTTGGTTTGTATCCGTCGTTGCCGGATAATTTTTGCGGTTTTGCGATTAGCGGGATTTCACTATTATACATCATTAGGTTTTCACTATGTTGCAATGTAGTTATATTAAAGTAGTGAATATATTGATTTAATGTTTACTGCATCGGTGGTTCAGAGGTTACGGTTATTCCTTGTGAGTCCTTGTATTCTGGGTTCTAATAGATGGTTGGTTTATAAAGTCCCCATAAATACAACATCCGTAGCGTAGCGGTATTTGGCTCGCTCTAAATCTCGGAGGTCGTGGGTTCGATCCCCACGCCGGACAAGAAATATATGTGTAAATTCTAAGTTTCTTTCCAGGTCTGGTTGGTTGAGGGACTACCGTCCGTGCCTCGAAAAGCACGCCAATTGTAACAACTTTATCTATAATAATCGTATATCAGGGGATGGGCAGCAGCGTTTCCTTGTGTGTTACAACATAATACTGCTGTCATCAACCCGCCTGCCAAGTGTGGTGAATATGGCAAATTCCCTCCCTCTGGAGGAGACCAATGTTTAGCAGTGGTCGTTATACGGGCTGATGATGGTGGTGATGATGATGAAAGTCCCCATCGACATAGGGATAAATAAAACAGTGTTACCAGACTTGTATTAAACAAAAAGTGTTCACAACAATATTTTTTAAAGACATCTCCCGTGCTTGTAAATTAAATTGATGTCTGTGCCGCGTAGATACACAATTCACGGACACTTGGCTTTAGCTACCATACCATTGAACCATCAGTGTAGTCAAAAGCGCAGGTATGAAATAATAAAGGCAGGTGTATTAAAATATACGACAACGATTATTTAGCAGATTAATCGCAAAACGTCAAAAAATGTAGCATCGTCATCGCACCGCGACATTTTTGTATGTTACCATTGCGACCAACATCATTCATTAAAGCTGCAATACACACCAACAACTAGCCACCAATGGCTATGAAAACGCGACATTATTTGATACCTGCTAAATTATCGCTGTAGCATATTTAACGTAATATGTTGCCGCGCTTTCATCCTATTTTTTGTGCATTTGCAAGAATATGCTTAAAGCTTAAAGTCATAAACCCTCAAGCCAGCGACCGCCCTGAGACGAGGTCCTAATCCCACAGGAGACGTCCTCTTGCACAGGTTGCTTAGTTTGTAGTATTTCAACCATTAATTTTTTTAAGGCTGGAGGCAAGTGAAGTACTCTCCTTTTTCACCCTCTTAGGGATTTAATTTTAAAAATCCTTTTTTAGTGGACCTGTACGTCACAAAAGGAAGCCACGGTTCAAATATCAGGTTTATAGCTTCAGTAGTTTTTTCTCAGCGTTGATAAGTTACTTTAGTCAGGACATGTTACTTTATGTAGGTATATATATTTCACCTGCATTGGGTTTAGTTTGGGTTAATTTTTAAGATTTGAAAGTGGAAAACACATGCACATTTTCATATTTAAGTAAATATCCAATATTTATTCAAGGATACAATGTAAAAACAGCAATTTTATATGTTTCAAAAATTGAGAATAATAAAATTCGACCACTGGCGGGACTCGAAGCCGCATCTTAGGTTAAGCCCCTAATGCCTTAACCGATTAGGCTATGGTGGAACCCTACCGGTGATCGAAATTTATCAATCTCTTTATAACACGTCTCTGTGGTCGAATTTTATTAATCTCAATTTTGAAACATAGTAGTTATATGGTAAACTTATCCGTAAAGTGTTCAAAATATTAAAAAAAAAAGTTGTAGTTACACTTTACGTGTGAAATAAACGTTTCAAGGTGGGAATGTGAATTAACTTTACCCAGTTACTTACTGTTTATTGTTTTTTTCATTGCACTCGCCTGCGTACACTTTAATAAAGCAATGGCCGTTTTAAATTCCCCTCACTTACTCCATTACCACACCTCGAACTGGCCCTTTCTTTCCAACAACAACCCTTTCAAGTATTATAAACTAGTCGCGTCTAAGAGTGTAAACCATTCATTACGGGTGACGTCTTTACAATTTTATTCTCACTTTACTTCATGCTTAATCCATTTGTGAATAATAATAAAAATTAACGGTACTCAAAGTCAAAGTCAAATTCAAAAATTCTTTATTCATATAGACACATTTAAATATTTTAAATCATGTTCTTATGATGCGTCCCTTTCTTTTACTACCACCAGTTCTGGACGTGGCAACTCTGAGAAGAACTGGCAAGATACTCAGAGGAATCCTTTTTTAAATAAATTTGATGTTACAATTGTTAATAAAGTAGTATTGTTTCAGAGCAACTCACTCCCAAGCTGTTTTGTCATTGACATAATCAGAAATTGTATAATAAGCTTTATTACATAATTTATCTTTCACATATCGTTTAAACTTGTTTGTAGATAGATCTCTAACTATTTAAAAACTTATATAAAAGATAACTCATTAGCGAAATAAAGCCCTGGGCCGTGATATAAACCCATAATTCAATGTCACAAAACGCACCCAGAATCAGAATAAGTTCAAAAAAAATATTGCACCGGTTGGAAATCAAACCTGTTCTGGCTTAATAGTGCTAATTTAAGAAAGCTAATATTCAATTCACGTTCCAACTGAGTTTGTATATTGAATATAAGTTAATAATTCATAATTTTCTTTTATTTTATTTGTTATACTGCTATAACTTTACCTCAATATAATAACGCCAATTGTATCTGGAGGAAATGGCCGAAGTCCGAGAGCCCCGCGAAGTGTAAAGTAGAGCGACAATTTCACTTAACTCAAAAAATCGTTTTCGTTTTTGAGTTTAGATGCACTAGAAGTACTAATATGACGTTGTAGTGAAATGAAAAAAAAAAAGTTTATTGATAATGTAGGCGAATCGATCGTACTTATTATAAGTCAAATACAATGATAAAAAGATACAAAGCAAAAAAAAAACTTGACTAATTAATTAGTATACAGTTCAACAGTAATGTTATTAAATATAATTTAAATCTACCAATGTGGCATGTGATAGTCGCGTATTATAAATATAATTAGAATCAACCAGCGCGGGCTGGGATTAGGTCAGAAGCATAGAACGCGTCGCGAGCCTCGCCTTGCAAGAACGACCGGACCCTATCCTAGCTTCCTACGAGGCTTTCTCTATCTACCTACGTTATGACACCCGAGTAGTATGAGTTTAGTTCTACTACTAGTAGTACTAGTATGGCTTTTGTCATTACCACCATTACTTATCAATCCTTGCCAGCGGGCGCCCTTAGGTCCAAAAGGGGCGCCATTTGCGCAAGTTGCTTAGTTTGTAGTTTTTATACCATGTATTACGCCTGAAGCACCTTTAGAACTAACTACAGAATATCCATACGAAAAAAAAACTTGTTCATAAGGCTCGGTTCGTTTCCACCATAAAAATAAAGCCGTATTGTTTAAAAATGCGTAATGTAAAAACTAGCTTAGCTTTAGCTACTGTATTAAGTTAAAGAGTTTGATTGTTTGCTTAAACGGGCTTATCTCAGATACTACTTACCTATTGGTAGGAGGTGCAAAATTAATTCAGTGTTAGATAGCCCATTTATCGAAGTAGGCTATATTTAATTATGAAATTCCTGAGGGAACGGAAAAATGACAAAGATACGCTCGCATAAATAAACTATAAAGTTCAGGAGAGGGGAGCTTAATTGTGATGTCACTATTTGGTAAAATTGCAACGCGCTGTATCTTCGTGAATTTTTACGAATTGTCCCGTGATTTTTACGAAAAAAAAATACGTGTCCAATATTTGTATTGTAATCTAACTGACGGACTACCTATAATTTTTTAGTTTTCATTCCCATTGACAATCGTCGAGTCGCATAAATTATTTGCTGAAACAAAACTTAGAGATGCATACTTACATACTGCATATCCGAACAGTTTTATTATACCTTAACTGCAACAAGACAGTAAAGACCAAATTATTACAACAGTGAGTTTAATGGCCCATAAAATTAACTAAACTCCCCTGGCAAGCGTTTATTACATCATTATAACATTAATATGCATTGTTTATATTAGTTAGAAACGTTAGGGGGTTACAAATAAGTTTGTCACCTTCTAAGCGCTTGTAGGTTTGAGTTGGTTCTCTGTTTGAGTTGATTTTTGACAAAACCGATATATAGACAATAGACATAATATATAAATTACCTGCGTGACTGACTAAGAAAGTTGAAATTTAGAAAATATATACCCAAGGCCCCAGAAGCTATTTTCAAAATATGGCCTTATAGGTACTGAGTAACTGACCCATATGGAAGTAAAGCTGACCCCACATCATTAACATCATCATAATAAAAATATGTATCTGGGCAGATAAAGTCGCAAGCAAATGCAAAAGTACTACTTTAACTATACTTTTAAACTAATGAAAACTAAAACAAATATGTTAAAATATGTTCTTGAAACTTAGTTTTACATTACATATAACTTAGTAAAATGACGGTAGCATGCCTCTATTTTGCAAGGTTAGTGCTCTGTTTTTATAGTATTGATTTGAATTGGCTATCACATTGCCAATGTTTAAGATGACACAACCAACTTAAAGACACGTACAGATGACTTAGTAAACAAACCAAATGCTTTTGCAATCTCCTAAATGCATATCTATCTTCCTCTGGGTGACTCAGATATCCACTGTTTGATATGACTAAGAAAATGTGTGGCCTCACATGGAACCCATTAACATGAGCTGGGAATATCTCGATGTAATATAGCTTCGAATTTATGGTTTCAACGAACGGGTATTGGTCAAGTTCTAAACACATTGGATTTTTACTCTGGACACATAAGAGTTCAGACATTTATGTAATCAGCGACGGGACATTTTACTGGGCATAGAGGTGACATGGGCTGTGGTTTATCAATTACAAACTTAGCAAACTACATAAGAGGGCGCGCCCAGTGGCACTTTAATCTCGACTCAGGGCGGACGCTGGCGGAGAAATTTACTTGTAAGTTTTTTACGGGAGTTTTGCGTAATTATCGCTCTAAGTAGACTTCAGGTCTACGAGGGCATCGAAAAACTCGGTTGTAATATTGCACGCCTCATCATCCTCGAGAGAAATGCTCATTCGTGAGAAAGCAGAACTTACAAATTTACCTGCCATTCAAGAAGTTTGAAAAACCGGATTTTAATCCAGAATTTTGAGAAAATATTCTCAAGATGAGAGAGAAACAGGCTATTATTTCGGTAGTTTACGTGCTGTTCAAATATGTATTCTCAATTCTCAATTGTTCAAATATGACTTCGGTATGGTACAGAAGTTTTCGTGGCAGACATTTTTGCAAAAAAATTTTTTTCCCCGGCATCATTATCTTAGGTCGAACTCATCACTGTTAGACAAACATTGTGGACAAAATCAACGTAGCACTTTCTAAATACCCTTAATTAGGTAATTAAAAGTGTGAAAGCGAAGCATACTAAGTATCAAGATTTTCAACATGAAAGGCTATTAAAATGTCAAGTCAAAGAGTGAATGCCGGCGACGTATCTTAATAAGGATTCTTTCAAGTTTTCATCAAGCGGTCTTATCGGAGGCGGATCACCTAATTACTTGATTTTTTTTTCGTATTTTCCACTCAGGTCGCGGTCTGTGAGCGGACGGCCTTGATACGGTACGGCTGAAGGTAACCGGTTAAATAAATTGTAGGGTAATATTTCTCAAGCATAAATAGAAGTTATTTAATAGCATTCAGAATAATTAATTTATTTAAATCACTCAATGCATCTTCGGAACAATGAAATAAAAACCTTGGTCGTTTAATAATAAAGTTCGTATTTAAATTTAAATAATCGACATTTAAAATGTTAACATGGAATGAACAACGTTCTAAGTCAAACTAAAACGTTTTCTCGATGCATTTATAACGTGTAAACAACTTAACCGATTAAAACCGTGTGACCTAAGTAGCCTATTTTTGCACGGCGTGAAGCTAGCGCCCGAGCGTAGCTAGGCTGCTAAACGCCGTGCAATAATAGGATACTTAGGTCACGAGTATCGTATGCTATTTTATAGCAGATGTGACATAAACCCGTCCCGGACTCGCGGGGGGTGGTGGATTACGATACGCGTGACCTGCTGATAGGCTGCTTAGCCTATTATTTCACGGCGTGAAGTGAGCGCCCGAGCGTAGCGAGGGTGCTCGGGGGGTGGTGGGGGGAGCAGGGGGGGGCACAGCCCCCCCCGCTGGTTGAATTTATTAATTTAAAAATTACATTCAAATCATTGCAATTTTTAATGTCATCATTTTACTATTCATTTCTTCATACTTTTTTTCTGTCATTTGTTCGCTGTCAATTTTCAAAGTTCAAATGACATGTAAAAGTGTTTGCTTTCATTTTTCGTACATGTGTGAAGTTAGTCGATTAATTTACGCACCGTGCAGAAATAGGCAACTTAGGTCACGGAAAAGCGTGCGTAAAATGAGGGGTTCAGGTCACACTGTGCTATAAACTAATTTTTAAATTCCCAGTAATAATTATCAGAGGAATAAAGTTTCAATTTAAAAGATCTTTTTAATTTGTTTAGAAAGACAACAGCACTATAGATATTAATCCTTATGTTGCAATTGCGGAAATTTATAAACCCTCAGTTTACGGAGACAAATCACAGCCAGACTCAGAACAACTATACCTATCTGTAGTTTACACAAATAATTGTCCCCGCTGGGAATCGAACTCAGAACATCAGATCTCAGAAGCAACTACCGCAACCAATGAGCCACCGGTGCAGTCAAGTTAAGGACGCACAATAATGTTTTTTCAATAACTGATTTAGGTAGGCTAAGTCAGTTATTTGAAACAACATTTGTTTTGCGTTCGTATCACACGAAGGTCGATGTAAGCGTCATCTGTATACAATTATCACGCAGTATGACATGAGGTGACAAATTGAACTGCCCTTCAATTAACTGTGAGCCAGATGTTGTTGTTGTGTGAGTTTATAAAAAAAATATTATTATTACCGTAGTGAGAGTAATAATAATCGAGACTTGTGCTGTCTACTAGTATTCTTGTTAACCTCTCGTGTTAAGCTAAAATGTGTTAAGAGTGAATGATTTTTCAAATCGGACAAGTAGTACTTGAGTTTAGAGTTTTTTTTTTGGAAGGACTTACGTAGTTAGCCACGAGACTTTTGTTACTTCACCGGGCATAAAGGCGAACAGAGCTCCAGCCTCAATAAATGGTTTAAAAACTATAAACTAAGCAACCTGCGCAAGTGGGCGCCCCTGTGGGGCTTGGACCTCGGCTCAGGGCGGTCGCTGACGATGAGATTGAGGGATTATGACTTTTAGTATTTTAGGGGGTTTTGTGCAACTGTCGCTCTACTTTACAGTTTGCGAGCTTCTCGGACTTCGGGTCTACAAGACCATCGGATGACTTGAGATTAGCGCGCACAAGCAGACAAAGAACAAACTCTTCAGCTTTATAATATTAGTTTAAATTCTATGAACTTTCCACCATGACCCATAAACATTTAAGTGAACACGAAGTATGTATCTATAGCTACAGTAATGCAATTTAACCGACACAATTTATTGTACAGAATAAATGGTTATCCACATAGCACGCTCCATTTGTCCTGTTCGCTTGTTGCACATAAAGCATCGTATACTGAGTTATCTTTAAAAGTGTACACTCTTTTCATAACTTCTCTATGGCACAACATTAACCGTTCTATGTTTGAAAATATTGCTGATGAAGATTATAAAATATTAAGGTTTTCGATTTAGAACTTCAATGTTGTATTCTTACAAATAGGTTTGGTTTAGAAATAAAATTTCAATTCTGCACGTAGTTGTAAAAAGTATGTATTTATATTTAGTATGTAGATTATACTTATTTTATATATATATTTGAATTTATGTATTATGTTTAGTTATTGTATGTATATCTACCTACAAACTTCTAAATTCTTCTATCTTTCAAAAACTTCTTACGAACGTAACATTGTTAGAAAAGGCTTAGTTTAGAAAAAAAACAGTTTTCCACATCGTTACCGATCTATGTTTGAAAATATAGCTGATGAACATTATAAAATGGTAAGGTTTATTTTATTAAAAACTTACTACTATTTGGTAAAGTTCATTAAGACACTGTAATAAAGCAGCAGTTTATTAGTTCAGTAGCAAATTTATAATTATGTCTTCATCAACGTATTCGGTACTGCATAGCAATCTTTATGAGTGTTATTTCACAACTTCTCCGTGGCACTTCATTACCCGTTCTGGGTTTAAAATGATTGCTGATAAATATTATTATTAAGTTTGTCCATGCCCATGTTGTCTCTAAATTGTATTTGTAATACATTTTTACAATTAAGCAATTGTGGCCTTTTTGTATTCAAGGAGCGATTTGTACCTACATAATAATATTAATATAGTCTGTACTAAAACGCTCATGGTAATCATTTACCGGTACCGCTTCTCTCCATTTCAAATTCAAATATGTCTGTACTAAATGGCACGTCCACTGTTATTAAATAATGACATCGAACTACAAATGCATAGTGAAGTTAGTGTAGTTGCAAAGTGCAGGCAATATTGGATCGAGGGGGTTTCAAATGCAATTATAAAGCAGTGTGTCGCGTCGGGCGCCCCCAGGACAATCGGCGCTCCTCCATCGGTCTATAGCAGAGGCACCCAAACTTTTTTTTGCCGTAGACCCCTTTAAAAATTTTACTGGTTGCTTTATTTCTATGATTCTATCATAATAAAATAATGATGAAGCGGCCGGCGGCCGTAGCCCAATGGCTAAGGTGTCAGACTTGCGATCTTGTGGTCACCGGTTCGATCCCTACCTATTGCACTACGTAAGCCCACTCGTATCACAAGCATTTTAGGTTAGCACGAGGGGTTAACAAGAATACTAGTAAGTAGTGACCAAAACTTTGCTATTCACCATTAAAAAAAACAATTTGGTTCAGCACATGGGTTTTTTACATACACTTGTACTTGTCATAATCAAAATTAAGACTAAAACTAACAAAGCATTACTTAAGTAGCTAATCACAATGTATACTTTACATATTTTACGCATTTTTATGATTCGTCCGTCTGTCTGTCCTACAATTTATTTCAGTTATTTCTAAAACATTTATTTATTACCTGAACACTCGTATCTTAAAATACTTAAGGTGTGAAATCAACTCGAAAGAAACTGGCCAAAGTGATATACACACACATATACGTCATATTTATATTTAAATTATAAGGGCCATGCCCCTGAGGGCACCCTTAAGGGGTTAGGATCATAGCGCTAGGTGTCATATTATACACTTACAACTTGTAAACCCGATCTTTTTAATGCCAACGTGGATCCCCGTCAAGTCTCCCGTTGGCCCCTGGGGGACCACTTTGGGAATCACTGGTCTATAGCAAACATAAATGTTTTGCACCGACCGATGCAGCGATGGTCTGTTACGGTTCAATAGTTTCTTATATATATAATTTTGTGTTTATATTTTTGAATACAATGATGTTATTTATGTAAACGAAGATGTTTTGTGTAAGATTCGTAGGCACTTTGTTAGATGACTAGGTAGGTACCTACGTATCGAAGGAAAATAAAAATGTAAAGTAAAAATAAACCAATTTACATAAATAGAAACATATCGTAAAAATGTATGTACCTACGCACATAGCTTGATAACGATTTAACTAATTTGGTTAATTCTTTTTTTATTGTATTCGTAATTATGAAGACATGGTTTGTATGACAGATAAATATGACATTTTGGAAAATCCAGGGCAAATGTACGACCAACGGGCACGGGCTAACCGGGCATGAACAGCTGGTGTAAAATATTTTAAACAAATGAAAATTTATTGTTTGCTAAAATTAGTTGAGCAATTCCTATGCCTGGCCTATCTTTACGCCATAAAAAATTAAGATATTTCGATACACATTCAATTATTTTAGTTCAGTCGGTAGAAAAGGATCAATTTGTTCTAAAGCTTATGTATTTAGTTGTCAGAAGCATAAGGTCGGATGTGCCATTATTCCTAAGTCAGAAACATTTGTCGTATTTGCATTTTATCGTAAACTGGCACTTACGACCAAATACGTCTGAAGCATAACATACGTATAAGTAGGTAGATACATCCGTCTAAGTCTAGATGTGAATAGTCCTCCCAACTGATTTCGGCCATGGCGGATAATCTATAAATAGTTAGCCATCTGCGCAGGACACATTATAAAGCACGAGTGTACCTTTACCCTCAAAATCCAGTGGAACGATTCTACCGACACGACAGGTGAGGTCTGAGCACAGGACTGACCGGCTTTACATGCTCTCTCATGTCCCAGATATTTCTATTCGCACCGAATTTAGATTTTTCTAAATATATACATTTTTTAGTAACATAGTTTTTATCTCGGGACTCTCTTACGGTTGAACTGAATTACGGTTGAACATATTACCGATAAACCAACGAGGCCGAATAGCGGTTATAATTCATACCGAGTAGGTAAGTAGGTACCTGTACAAAAATCAATTTAGACATATTTTATTGTACAATGGTCTATCGCTACGACCATTCCTGAACGAAATAACCAAGTATGTTTAATTTATAGTAATAATATTTTAGATATGTTCAACCACAAACTAACTACAATATTATCCGTAAATAATTCCCTTAATATAATCAAAGTCATTAAATGATCTAATTAATTTTCCATAACTTGTTTTGCTAACAACAACTTCCAAGTAACCTCCCCCGGGAACGGAACCTACACTTCTATTTCCGCGGCCTACAAGCCCTTGGCGGCAGACAGTAACCAGACGATATTTCCCCCGGGTATCATAAACACTAGAGTGAACGCACTCGATACATACTCTATGGGTAATGTGCACTTCATATGAGGCGGGAATGGATGACGTTATGTATTTTGCTTATAGGTTTTTATTAAATATAAAATGGCAACATTACAGAATTGAGTAGGTATTCTTAATTATTTGGAAGACTATCATCTAAATAATTTTGACGGGTTTTCCACTGGAACCCGCTCTGTCGCGTAGCGCGGAGTCGCAGCTTTTAGATAAATAAGTAATTGCCTCAGATAGTATAAAAAAATCTACTTGGTAACACACTGACAAAGCGTTGCCGCGCGCAGATTCTACCTATCGGCGCGGAGTCGCGGAGCATCCCACGGGATATAACACACGGCTTCGCAGTACCACACGGATTTCAAGTGTTCAAGATGATCGAAGTGAAGTTCTTATTTCATTTGTCACATGTCATATAACGCCGTTCCGCGCAGAGATCCGGAGCAAACCGCGCGGGGACGTAGATCTGCTTCGCCGTCATCTCCGCGCGCGTAATTTACCGTTATATTAACCCTTCTTTTTAAAAGAAAAACTAAAATAAATAAAACTTTCAGAGACAAGCAATTGTTTTAAAAAAAGGCTCTAACATTTCCAGTTGCATTCATCTCGTTCAAAGTTACTGTTGAAGAAATAAAACAATATGGAACGGGTTATGACAAATAGAGGAATGCCCCTTTGATCACACGTGTCCGTTATTATGTGCAAATGTTGCGAATATCAACTATGAAAATAGAGGATCTATTTTCAATTTCACAGATTTGTACAAACGGCTTTCGAATCAAGAATGATTTTATTAATAGAATAGAAACAAATATTTCTATAAATAAGCTCAATGTAAGTGTAAGGAAGTATCATGGGGTGAACTTAAAAATGACTAAATCGCTTGTAAAAATACATCTAATAACACAAGTTAAGAAAAATTATTTTAAAATGCTGCTAATTTTGAAGGCGTATTTTTTCATGAAATAAATAAAATGTAACGATCAATTATAAAACTTAAAAAATATACCTATATATTTAGAAACCATCAATCGCTAGTTGATGGCACTAACTTAGGTATATCTACGATAGGTATTAGTTTTGTTTTAGGTTGTACCTACCTTCATAATACCGCAACCGCATTAGCAGCAATTATAGCACGATTTCTAGTGTCGCGTTGATATTGTCTAGTGTCTACGTGTCTAGACACGTAGGTAATTGACATACCAATACCTCTACTACCTTAATTGACTACATAATGGAGCCAAAGCAAAAAGTTCACAAAGGTCTTTTGAGTGTTTTTTTTTTGCCCTACCACTTGCTAAGTAGGTACACAACGCTGTTATTTCCTAAATCTTGGCAAAATAAACGAGAATTAACGAGATGCATCATCAATGTGGTTAAATATATGTATTTAACCACATTGATGATGCATCTCGTAGGTATTTCAAATGTTTGCGGGTAGCCCCGACCTTAACTGAGAGAGTGTCTTTTTATTTATTTAGAATTATTTTACAACTAGCACCTCCAGAGTTTAATGAGAAAACTATATTGAAATAAATATGCACCTATTTGTGTGACATAATCAATTATAAGTAGATAAGTACTTATAGATGGCTAAAAATTTTGTAGAGCGTTGAAAACGTAGTAGCAAGTTTTCATTGCAGTTGGTTCTACGTCTACTACAAAGTGCTACGAGAAAATGCCACAGTCTACTAAATAATAGCTCGTTTCACGCAGTATCTTCACAGTTCACAGAGGCCGTTGACTACTATATCATCCATCCTCTTCTAACAGCCATCTATACTCTTCCGTAAATCGAAATCAAAGCTCGTCGGGATTGTAGTGCAGTGAAGTTCGTTCAGATTATTTAACTGCGTGAAGTGATACGCAGATGAAAGTGTGATCAGAAACTATCAACTCTCTTCATTTCTTATCTATGTTTGACATTTGATACTATTTTTATTTTATTTTTATTAGAATATTATAAAATAAAATTAGCCATTACTTGCTTTTCTGCGGTAGCTGTATTTGGAATATTGGTATTCTAGTGTTATTTTGATCTCAAACTTTCATTTTACGTTCAAGTAGTTTGACAAACGCGTCGGATGTTTCGCGCATCTAGTCATACTTTTTTTCGAGTGTATGTGCGGAACGTACCTGCATATGGCGGACGCTCAGTTTGTGTTTATGTCAATAAGAAACTGATTTTTAACATTTGCGCGGGTGTGGATTAAACTATTTATAAATAATTATGTGTTAGTGGAACCTGTGTATTGTGTGTTTTTTTCGTGATAATGGTTTACGTGGTTGGACCTTTGGATAACTTGATATCTTGGTTGTACTTATAAGGGTACGTATTTATTTTATGTTTCTCTCAATAATTACGATTTATTGAGCTTTAGGACATTCTGTAAAAGCGGTTTTAGTTGGAAATGTTATGCTAGTGCTAGGTAGGAATATAAATTATGCACGCGATTCATGTTGGTCATCGATATCTGGTAGGTCAATTCACATAACTCTCTTAGGTTATCGCCAAATGATAAGTTATGGCTTAATATAAAAAAAGCTTTGAGAAAGTTGTGCACTGCAAGTGTTGCATACCAGTCTTTGCATTGCGACAGAGTGTTTCATTACGTTTTCATAGGCAATTCTGGCTAGGATCTTTCCCCAGTCAATGAATCTACATATAAGTAAATTTGGTCTTGAGTCTAGGATTGCACTATTTGTAAGTGTTTATTGCAGTCCAGATCACTTTAACATTGACATACTACAGGAATATTTTAGCAACAACAAATTTATAAATTCACTGCTTACTTACTTAAAAGCTAAAAATAAGCCTTATAAAAATCTAGTTATAAGTTGTCATTACTACCAAAACAATCTTTATCATATTAAATATCATTATTTAAACACTTGTGACCAACTATTCAATTGAAGCTCAAAAACCATATGGTTAAAATCATTCAAACCATATCAAAAATGATGTAACCATAAAAAAATAAACATTGATATGAGTATTATTATTTATAAAACAGTATGTGAGTTACAGCATGGAGCACACATTGTTTATAATTTGTACACATGTGTTGATAACTGTGTCCCATGATTCATGAGACACATGTCTCACTGATTTATTCACACATTCTAATTTTAATTGTCTGGCTAATATTGTCTTATTCATAATCAGAATACCTACAAACTTTTTTTTATATCCTCGGTTGTGGGCCAGTTTGATATCAATTGAATCAAGTTTTTTCTTTTTTATAAATGTTTAAAGATTTAACAATAAAAAAAAAAAACAGTCAGTAATTGGTAATTTCTTACATTTTGAATATAAAAGTTTGAGTTTAAGGTATATGTTCTGATCTGTATAATAAATCCCACATGGGAAAAATGCTTTTAATCAAATTTATTTTGCTCGGAAAAGTGACCTTGCAAATGCCTTATGGCCAGCTTCTTTAGACATCCCTTAAAAAACTGCTACTAATAGTCTATTATTAAATTTAGGCACCATATTAAGATAATATGTGTGCTTGTAAAGTGAACACAAAATCAATGTGTTATATTTACTATCAATTAGTGAATGTAGGCAATACCGTAAATGAAGATAAAATATTTGATAAAGAATTGATGAGTAAGCTGTATGGTGTAACTGACCTCCATATTTAGTTTCTATACCATAATACTGGAACCTCACACTAATCAGTTAGATATGCCTATTTTTTATTTTATTTAAAAAAGACAACTCCCGCTCTAGGGAAATAAATCCCTGTGTCGCGGGGGACTTTACAAACATACATTTCACGGACACAAAGTACACCCAGACTCAGAACAATTATTTGTGGTTCACACAAATAATTGTCCCGGGTGGGAATTGAACCCAGAACACCAGGTCCCAGAAGCAACTACCGTAACCACTGAGCCACCGGTGCAGTCAAATTGTAGATGCACTGTTCAACAGAAATTAAAGAATTTTCTTTTGGAAGCAAATTTTAATCAATGGTTGATTAATATGCAATCACAAACTTTTTGAATAAGTATGGTGGCAAATTTATGGTTTTTATTTATGACCAAAACATAAATCTCAATGCAAATCACCTCTAAACTTTTAATTGCATTCTCCTTAAAATATTATGATATTTCCTGTTTTTTATACCCATCCTTTTTTCTTACAGTTATGGTCTGATAGTAGATAACCCCAAAAACATAGTTATTATAAGTCATGGCAACAGATAACTTCAGCAATATTTTGTCGCAGATGACCAATTGCTTTCATCAATATGTTAACTCACAATAACTTTAACCATAAATCACATAAAGATAAATGTTATCTAATCATGCCCATTTAAATAATTGAATACTTAAATGTCATAAAAGTTTGATGGTCAGTCAGAGATTTCCTTAATAAAAGCATATTTTGTTTTATTAATGTAAAAATTTAATTGATTTGTTAATTTCTTGCAGTGAAAAAATGGTTTTATAATGAAAAAAATATATTCTGAATATTAAATACTTACCTCAATCTATTTAAGTAACTAATACAAAACTAGATCCTGATAATTAATTGAACAGTTTGACTAAATAAATAATTTACGAATATTCCAACTTTAAAAGATTGATAACATGCTTGCCATCAACTAATTACAATGTAATACATTTATTATTTTGGAGATTTAACATCTATATTTAAAATACAATAGATAACTTAAGTATTTATAACTTGACCATAAACCAAATTACAGATTCTCATGCATAGCAATAGACTATTAATATCTACTTTTTTTATCCACAATCAGTTTTAAAACTATGAGCGGATGGGTTGTGAGGCAGTAATCCCTACTATTAAATAGAATCTATCTCCCATTATTGCTATTGTAAGTAGGATGATTAGTTATCGAATGTAATAGGTATTGGACAGATTTCATGATAACTTTGTTCAGTATTTTTCTTTTTTTCATCCTAGAATTCTGAATCAACATATAACTGCATTTTGTAAAATCCTGTTTGTAAATTTATGATATTAGGTAATTTTTATTGGTTTAATGGAGGTTACATAGGTATCTAGGGTTAACTATTTAATAAAAGTTAACACTACATTCCTATGTAACCTCCATGTAACACTATTATATTCCAATATTATCATGATTCTATAGATTAATATAGAATCATGATATAATATTGGAATATAAGAGTGTTTATTTTAACCTGATCATTCATAGGTAGGTGTCAGTGAAGATTTACTTTAATACCTATAACTACTACTAGTACACAGTAACATAGAGTAGAACAATTTTTTAATTACACAAATGGTCATGTAGAGTGTTGTGAATGTTACTGGCCATTTAGCATTACAGGCCGCTTGTAGACCATAGGTACATGTTTTTGAAAATGGAACAACAATGGAATGACAGATGTTCATTGTGAAATATAAAACAGTTTGCTTTTAACCTTTGACTGTTTTATTTGATTCCTAATACATAATATAGGGTGGAGACTAAATACACAAAATTGGGTAGAGAAAATTACAGTTCTACTAGGACATCATTGCAGGTTCATATATAGTTGAACTATTGCATAGATTTGAACTAAGCAAGAAGAAACTTAACCTAGAAACAGTAAAATAAATTGTCTAATAAGTTATCTTACCACTAATATCCTTAAACAGGAAAATATTTGAAATAGTACTTAATCTAAGCAATAAAATGATTAATTAACTAGGAAATTTAAAAATAGTGGCAGCGTAATCTAAGCAATAAAAAGCTTAATTGAACAGGAAAGTAAATACCTAATTAATAAAATCCTTCGATATTATTATGGGAAACAGGAAACACAGTCCCATTAAATGTGTGAGTAAAATAGATTTTTTATTATAAAATTCAATCCTGCTTTGTGCCAATTCTATCACCTTTCATTTTTAAAATAGTAATTTACTTAACAAAATTAGGATCAAACAGAATTATGAAACTTCTAAAGTTTCCTAATAAATACATAAGTAGGTATTTATTATATCCTACACATTCCATCCTATACAATTTATTACGAGAAGTCATTCCAGCTAGTAGTTATATACCGTTACTAGGATAGTAGTGTATATACTAATATTATAAACGCGAAAGTTTGTAAGTATGGATGGATAAATGGATGTTTGTTACTGTTTCACGTAAAAACTACTGAATAGATTTGGCTGAAACTTTGCACGGGGATAGTTAATAAGCTCGATTAACATATAGGCTACAAAAAATCACGCTCCGACCCACTTAAGCAGATTTACTCGCGCGTAATATAATAATTTGCAGTTTAGAATCCTAAAGTTTGTGGAGAGACACAATTTCAAAACTTCCAATTATTCTACGTAAGTTAATCTGCAAATTTATTAATGAATGAACCATTTCTATGCCATAATATAGGTAACAATTGCTTTCCATGTAGTTCAATTGAAGTCTCATTATACCATCTTATGTGTGTTAACCATAATGTACCTATACATTATGGTTATGCTATGCAAACACAACAGTTAACCACCCATAAAATGTTTTAGTTTATGTGAAATACAAGGTTACTA
The DNA here is from genome assembly GCA_947037095.2 of Nycteola revayana. Taxonomy (NCBI): domain Eukaryota; kingdom Metazoa; phylum Arthropoda; class Insecta; order Lepidoptera; family Nolidae; genus Nycteola; species Nycteola revayana. The sequence goes on along the minus strand of OX344847.2, from coordinate 17,092,102 downwards.
TAAGAACTTTTGATTCAGAACGGTTTAGTTATAGCTTTATAACAAACTAGGTAGACTGTAGATTTAATCCACATTAAATAGTTACTTACGGCAAGTTTTTTTTTGTAATAAAAGGTGACTTTGTCCTTTCCCAATACTATCTCTTCCAAATGTGAACGCATAACATAGAGACAGTGACATTCGCATTTATAATATTATCGGTAGGTAGGTACCTAAATATAGTAGAGCAGTCCATCATATCCGTTATTAGCGGATTTCCTGAAAATGTTGATAAATTAAATTAAAACGAGGCGAAAATATTCAAATTGGATGTAATTTGAACATGTTCGCCTCATGACCTTTCGTAAAAATCAAAGCAATTTAATGGCTAATAAACTTGCACCATATTCTAAACTAATTGAATATAAATTAAAAAACAATAGCTTATTTCGAGGAGAACACGGCCATTGGACAATTACTAGGACGGTTCTAATTATGCAAAGGTTATGTAGATTATTTATTAATTTTATTTTGTAAAATGGCTTTTGTTGCCGTAGCCGTAATTATCCAATAAATATAGTATAATCATATATCCCAGATACTCCTAAAACTATGTATTTAACATTTCAGAACTTAGTAATCTTGAAAATAATTACTAAAATTTTGAAAAAAAACCTGTTCATCTGAAAAATGGATTCAAACACCATGGGCTTTATACCTATAACGGCCCCTAATTTGTACGGAAAGGGCATAAAAAAATGAAGTAGGTAAGTATTATGTAATTCGTGGCGTTATATCGCCCGGCAGAAGTAAATGGGATTTATAGGTAATATATGGAATTATGAATTTAGATCGTCCTTACACCTACTCTAAGAACGAAAAGAAAAATCATTACTTTCCTCGACTGTGACTTCTCAGACCATAAAACATTAGCCGCAAGCAATTACCCTCTTGAAGATGCCTTGAATTCCACAACAGGAATAAGACGATTCCTTCCTACGCCATAAGCAAAAATATTAATATTGGTAGCTACTTCTAATTAAGATACAATTAATATGATAGACGTCTTTAGTTTCGATATTGTTTTCTATTTATGACATCATAGCCATACATTCTGGGTATCATGCACATCAATTTACCTCCAAGGCCAAACATGTTTGCAAAGATAATGTTTTGATTAAACTCAGACACAGTGACTGGAACAATGTGGTAGTATAAAAATAAATACTTCCTGAGAATTATACCTACCGTATATATACTATTAATTATAATTTACTATTTTATTATTTATAATTATACTAATATATAAATCTGAAGAGTTAGTTTGCTTGCACGCGCTAATCTCAGCCCGGTTAGCATAGGCAGCGCGACTCGTGTCTACTCTACGGAGGCCGATCACATCGCAGAAAGTGTCACGTGACAGTGCGTTTCTGCAATGTGATTGGTCGGCCTCCATAGAGTAGACTCGAGTCGCGTTGCCTATGCTAGCCGGGCTGGAACTACTTGTCCTATTTGAATTTGCCTATGTATATTTTATTATGTAGTTCCCACGGGACGGGGGCTTCGCGGGTGGAATCGCGCGCGAAAATATAGTTTAAAATATTCTTGTCGTAATTTAAACGTCAGTACAACCGAGGCCGCCTAATTGTGATTTCAACACAAATCAGTTTTACTGTGTTCTTTCATGTGTAGGTATGTTGTCATGTCAATGTCTCAAAGGCTTTACTTCGAATTGCTTTATAACTTTTTAATGTGTGAAGAACTTTGATGGAGTGTAACAGCCATTACAAGTAACCATTTAACATTTAGTACATCTTTTATTTTATTCGTTACACTCTTGACAGAGGTCGTGGTCCTTACTTCAGCAGCATCGGTGGCAGTGACCCCTCGAACAATACGATGCTATTTCGGCCTCGCGGTGGCATTTTTGGTTTACAAGCTCGATTTAGTCTGTCCATCTTGTAGATGACCTGCTAACATTGTCTTAATTGACCTACTGAAACTGGTGAGTTTGGTTTACTGTAATAAGTAACCATAGGCTTATTCATTACTAGCTTACTGCGCGTCGTTTCACCTGCATAGGTCCCGTTCCCGTGGGAACTTCATGATTAAATATAGCCTATAGTCTTCCTCGATAAGTGGGCTATCTAACACTAAAATATTTTTTCAACAAACAAACAATTAAACAAATAATCTCTTTAGCTTTAAGTATATGTCTCTAGATAATCTACTATAGATTCACTAAATTACTGTTAAAAATATATTTAGAAACCAAAATTAGAAAGAGAACAGATTTTTTCGAAATTGACTAAATATTGCTTAGCTAATAGATGTAACGTATTTTGTTTTGAATTGGGTTTTGGCTAGATCGATCTTCGTCTTCGTCTTTTTTAAATACATAAATAATGAGATATTTCTGAGATCGCTGGCATTATGGTGTCAAAGGTTATTGATAAAGTAAACCGTTTATAACACAACACACATTAACATGGTGTTTAGTAGAGGCAGTACCTGGTAAAGTTAACGATAACAAACGCAATCTCTGGAGCGTTTGGCCCTGGCCGTGATCGAGGTCATAGAACTGACTGATTTAGAACGATCGGCCACATGTACATTTAATCACTAATATACCTACTATAGATTTTTATAGGAATTGATAGAGTTGGTTTAAGTAATCTATATTTGGAGATGGTACCTAAAAAGTGACACTGGATAGGAACATAATTTGTACGCAGGAATTAAAAAATAAGTGCTTAAGTTTCAACTGGTTTAAATGTCACAAGTTCAAAACGCGAAGTTCCCGTCCAAAATACTAAAAGCAAGCGAGATATTTTGTGTCCGTAGTTTTTATTCAGGCTTGAAACTTTAAAAACCTACGTTGAGTAGTTTATTGGTAACTAACTTACATTTAATATAATAACAATATTGCGAAGTATTAATCGCATAGGTTGTTAAGATTTTTATCCCATACCCCATACTGCTATATCATAATAAGTGTGATAAGCAATGTAATAAAGCTGGTATTCAATCTCTAAGTTAAGTAAATTACTTAATACCGTCGCTATGGTGACCAAGCGTGTGTATCTTATCTCTGGTGTAATCATATCTTATTATTAGATGTCGTTGCCCTCATCTCGTCTTATCATGTTTGTGCAACGTACCTACTCAGATTTACGTTTAGTTATTCTCGCTAACTATACCGTATTCATCGAGGCGTGAGATTAAATGTAAACAAATAATAAAAAGGGTACTTTAAGGGTCACGATTGATGAAGTGAATATATTTTATTACAGCTGTCACTACAATCAAGCCTATGAAATTTTGAATTAAGTAGTACTGACAGACAGTACCTGCCAATGTTATATTTTATGGGCATGGCGACCTAATAAGTGATGGGCAATGAATCATCGTGGCCATCGACTATAAACTATCGATATTTTTATATAAAACTTAATTCAAAATAAATTAATTAAGGTCAGGTGGGGTAAGAGGGACGCCAGGTGAAGAGAAACAGTAACTCATAAATAGAAAACTATAAAGCCCAGCTCTATGGTTACTCTGTCGATAAAACAGTATTAGCTATAGTTTCAATATTTTATGGATAGATGGCACTACAACACAATAAGTAGGTGAGTAAAACAGAAGGAAAAAATCAGTTGACAAACTATAAAAATGTGACCTAGCGGTGTTTTTTGTGGGCGATTTTTTAAGGGATAGAAACATCTGTGATACGGCAAATTTTGTTGGTAAGTGTAATTCTAATGTTGAATCTTTATTTTCCGCATGTTATGTTGTTTGTAGCATGTGTTTTTAGTGCTTTTTCGATGACATCAAAAACATAACCTACAAAATACCAAGCCGGGAAAGAGGAGCTACCATACCAGGTTAAGAGAAACATTATGTTCCTCTTTCCCGGTTTTAGGGGTAACAAACATTTTGCAAGTTGAAAATCACCTATCTAGATTAGGTAAGTATAAATACATGGTTTAACTCATCTTGGCGCGCGGAGCTATTTGTGCATGCGCTTTATACAGCTTTAATTTGTGTGCGCGCCAAAATGTGTTGATATCTCTATACAACAGGCTTGTTATTTTTTTATAGAGGGTTTGATCAAGATGATTATAAATATCTTGTTTTGTTAATTGCTAAATTGCATAAAACACACCACACTAATCAATTGTTAATAGAATAGAATCTATTCCTGTAATTTATTTTTACTGTATTGGAGGTACAAATATATTTATTTGTTACAGAAAAAGTAAAATGCCTCGAAATTATATAAGAAAAACGGAACGGAGCTCTTGCCCGAAAGAAAAATTGTAAGAAGCAGTGGCGGCTGTTAAAAGTGGTGCACTGTCGGGTTATGCAGCCTTATTGAAAACATGAACCGATTATCATTACTTTTTGATAAGCCTAGTATATTAGAATTTAAGGCCTATGCCAATTTGATTTTAGAAGTTCCTATTCTATTTTTTTATTTTGGTAATATTTATATAGAAAGTAAGCAAAGGTTTTTTTTAGTTTTGTTTATTTATTTAAATAGAACATAGTCATGTTGATTGAGACTGATTAAAGTAATGGAGAATATTTTTAAGTTATAAGTTGAGAATATTTTGGCGCAGTGCAGTATATTCGTTTATGCATAACGATCAGAGTGAAAAAAAGACAGAAAAGTGTTTTAAGTTTTTTGTACGTTTGTTTAAGTAAAACAAAGATTTTTACAATTATTTGTGTTTGTTTTTATTCAGTTGAGTTACTCAAAGTTGGAAAACCGATTTAGATACATTTAAAATAAAAACACACTCACTTAGTGACATTCATCGTATATTTTAAGTATATTATTATATTTTTAACATTCCTAGTTTACAACCCCTGAGCTTACTAATATGTTCCTCTTACCCCAATTTTTTTTTAATGTTCGGTAATGCTAAATTAGACCATATTTTAACTATGGTATGGTTTCATTTCCATTACGTCGAAAGGCAGTTCTCTAATTTTTAGAGATACATATAAAAATACGTGTTTTTACTTGTACGAATCGAAGCGTTTCTCTTACCCCAAACTTCGGGAAAGAGAAACAATTAGAAGACCTGGCTTTGTAGTCAGATTGTTCCGTTATTACTGGAAGAATCAATTTCTGTGTTAAAATAACAGTTAGCATGGTTCGCTAGCGAAACTTTGTTTGTATTGCTATTAGAATACGTACATATTTTTACTTGCTGGAGGTCGTAATGTTCAAAAACCAGTAAACTATGTTCCTCTTACCCCACCTGACCTTATTAAATTTTATTATATATTTTAGTATCATAATACAATTTACATATGTACGCGTACTTGATCTAAAATAATAGTGAGTAAATAAAATCCAATTTCTAAAAATAAACTTTGGATTTCAGAGAGTATAAATGTATCTTATATTAAAATATTTGTTTAATTTAGTAACGTTTGTAATTAAATTAATCCCAATTATTTGTTACATTATCGTAAATAATAGTAAGAAAAGTCGATAATTACTATCGACATTTGTTTAAATCTTAACAACCCTAGGAATGTCATATTTTATGAAGTATAATGATTTATTAAATCGTTTACATGTAAAAACACCCAAAAAAGACTTGATTCCCAAACTTCGAATGCATTTTAATACGACTAAATTATAGACCACAGGTACTCCCGAACATTTTACATAAAAATGTGACGTTTGGTTATCGGTCGGATTATATCTGCTATTTTTACTATAGATCAACTTGTTGATACGAGAGTTCTGCTTATTTATTATTATAGATATTTTCGTTGAATTTATATCTTTTATGAAGTTTAAAGTTATTTGTTGGTTGTTTTGTTTTTGTTATATTTACGTTTTCGAGCTTAAAACATGAGTGCACCTGGACCAAGCAACGCTTGCACATTTTCTTCGCCAAAGAAAAAGCGATCAAAGAAAACTCCAACGCATTCAACGGAAAAGGTGGCTGTTATTAATGTGTTCAAACTCATAGAAGAAACGTGGTCGAAGGATTCGTATCCGTACAAAGGTATCAATTAAACCACTGAAATTATGGGAATATCGCAAGCCACAGTAAACAGGTTCTAAAAGGACATAGTGAATTAAATCCTATTGAGTTAATATGGGCCCAAGTTCAAGGATTTATTGCTGAGAATAACAAAAGCTTTAAGTTAAGTGAAGTTCAAATTTTACTAGCCGATGCAATTAAAAATATAACAGTAGAGGCTTGACAAAAGTGCATTGACAATGTGAAAAAGAAGAGCAAATTATGCTTAAAATTGATGAAATAATTGATAGTTGAATATAGTTGACCGCTTCGTTATTCCCGATGGCGACAGTTCTTCAGAATCCTCCTAATTCTCCGAATAATTAATTCAATAAGAGCGATTTATGATTTTATTAACTTCATAGTTAAGTACCTTATCTTAACCCGAGCTGCTAGACACACAAATAGGAAACCCTACATTAAATTAAATAGCAATAAAAAACATTGAAAAAAGTTTGAGAAACAATGTTTTCTTTGTTTACACTTTGTCTCAAGCCCCGATGAATAGGGTATAGATGTTTCCTCGGTCGGGTATGCGTCGACATTGAATGTGATATATTAACTTATTATTTCTGAATAACAAGAAACTACAATTATCCAATTTCACCCGCGTATCTCCCGATTACGTTGGAACTTCAACATGAAAGGTATTGTTATTATGTTACTCTTGGCTAACGTAGCTTACTAATGGTGAAATATTTTTTCAAATCTTAAAGAATTCTTTAAGATTTAAATCATAGAAGTAATTATTGTTATTACTATACCTTTGACGTGATACAAGACGGACAGATGATAAGCTAATCCGCAATAGATTTTAGTTGCCATATTGCGTATAAATTTAATATTTACTTACTTAGTAGGTACTATTTCTTGAGGTTGAGGTTAACGCTTTCAAGCAAACAAACAAACTCTTCAGCTTTATAATATTAGTGTAGATTACCTCGTATGTCAACTTTTACAAAATCTTACTAATATCTTTTGAAAGGTGAGAAAATCTTGATTCGTTGATTCAATGATCCGTCTGCCGCTCTCTTACGGATGTCCGGCGTCGACCGGATTTTCTTTTTTCCGCCCCGGGTTTATCTTAGTTTACGTCCGTAATCGCTTTCAGTGTGGTTCAATGGTTTATTTATTTATATTGTACATTGGTGGACTTAATGCCTAAGGCATTTTCTACCTGTCGACCATAGGGTGATGCAGAGATATCATGGTAGGTGCACTAAGTGCCTATAGTTTAGACCTGTTTATAAATAATATGAGCACAATAATAAGTAATTTGTAAAGTATTTGACAGCACCGGTGGTTCAGTGGTTACGGTAGTTCCTTCTAAGATCTGATGTTCTCGGTTCGATCCGACCCGGAGATAATAATTTGTATAAACCACAGATAGTTAGTTGTTCTAAGTTTGTGTGTGCTTTGTGATATGTAATTAAGTATCTGTTACGTCCCCCGCGACTGGGATTTATTACCCTAGTGCGAGTAGGTAGAGTAGAGTAGGCGTTTTAAAATATTTAAAAAATATGTAAATTCTTAAAAAAAAAAACATCATATTTCGTAAATGTTTTAGGTTATATGATTTGATACACAAATATAAAACGAACCAAAGTCAAGTATCACTAGATAGATCAAATATCAGAGATCTGTTAGCTACAATTTTTTATTTCCAAAGAGTTACTCGTGACTTTTCTCGCTCGGGTAGACATAATCAAATTCACATTCAAATAGGTAGGTATTAGTTCTGTGTTCTATAATACCATTTAATTATCATCCGATATCAGAACATATTTATTTATTACTTATGAGTAGCTAAGACGCAAAACAGTTTTGAAAAGGCTAGAAAACTTTGTCATATCCAATTAAGTGAACAAAGTATTTGGTCCATTTGAAACAAATTATTTGGACCGTATAATTTGATAGGTATTTTCATCTTGTTCAAATTAAACTTCGTAATCATATACTTACCTAACTACTTTTTCAAAATATTTTACACTGAATCTGAATTTACTTCTTTTCTAACAGTCGAGCAGGTAATCGTTATCGGACCCTATCTACATATCTAACCTTGAGTTTGCACGTTACGTTAGTTCCCAATCATCTTTAGTACATCCATTTATCATAATGTTGGCCCCGCCGGATATTTGGGATTACTTGTATTAACGTTCTCTATGTGCCTACAACATTAAACGAATTGCCAACTTAGCAAATTATTACCATGTTTAGATATAATTTATTAATAGTTAAGTATTTTGTTTAATAGCTAGTCTATCTTTGGTAGTTATTTAAATTGCTAAATGATGGAATAGTATTTGCGTCTAGTTACTGGAGTGTTTGCCTGTTATATTCATCAAACCCACACTCATAGTTTTAGTTCTAAAAATACTCGCAATGGTATAGTATACGGTTGGCTTCGAACGGAACACGGAACGGCATTAATTATTCCCACTCAATGTGCGCTACTGTCATAAGTTATGAAATAGGCATGGTTTCTTCTCGCCAAAATTGTTCACATTCGGCCAAAATAGACTAACAGATCATACGTTGTTGAAGAACACTGTCCAGCGGTTCGATAAATGAACCGGTGAAATTTTGAAGAGACTGGTACTATGTTAAACGCGGAATACGGACACACTCTTTGAAATTTGTTTTAAAATCGTGGTTTCTAGTTTGTACCTAACTACCTCGTTTACTATTAGGTATTCATATGGACAAGGTACTTACTCAGGTGGCTGGAAGATAATGAATTGATTTTTCATTTGCTTGTGCCACGATTTCATTCCTTAAAATATTGCCGGTTAAGAAGTTATAGATTTTGTTAATTATAGTTATAAAAAAACAATGATAATAATGAAAAAAAGTTTAAAATTATAACATAAATACGATAAGTTCATTGTTATGCCTTGATAGTCCCGAAAAAGTTGCTATGCAGTTCCAACTTTCATTCGCTAGGTTTTTAACATTTTTTTCAAGCCCTGGAAATCTAAAAAGAATTACAGGCGTCCATTCGATTGACCACTGGTTTTTAGAAATACGATTTTAATCCATTTCCAGTACCTTTGGATGTATTTATAGGTTCTTCCGCGAAAAGCTGAGAGATTAGGGCGTCGCTAGGGAATCTTTTTTATTATTGCGAAACCTCTTACAGGCAACTTTGTGCCTTTTTATTCGAATGTATAGATATTATTTTGTCTATTGTAGTAATATTACGAAATCGGTTGCTAAACGTACGTAGTAGGCATGCTGCTCACTGGGGAGAAACGTGTAATCAATGAGTTACAAGGTTCTTTGTCATGTACCTACGATCTACTATTTCCTAATGAGTGCATAAACTCAGATGAAATTATTTCACTTTATCGGTGACCTAACTGACCATATTATTATACAAACAATTACCAACTGAGACCCGCGATTTCTCTCTGTAGAGTTATACTTTAGCTAATTTTATTAATTAAGCAACAGTGAAGTTGGTCTTCTTCTACACGAAAGGCCCGTATTTGGGTGGTCATCATTCCCCGAGGCTGCATGTCTTATCTTTTTGTCTATAATGAAAAAAAATGAAGTAGAATTTGTCGAAAAATGAAGATGTTATTTACCTAAGGATTTAGTTGTTTTTATAATTATAAATAATGTTACTACACCTCCTACATATTATCAAGCTGAAATTTCTGTTTAATATTATTTCTACATTACATTTATACTACATATTTATTTATACATATACGTAATATATATTATAGTAACCCTTTTCATCTCTTTACTAGTTGAATATCTTAATGTTCGTTCATATCCATCATAATAAACATCATAAAGGAAATCACAAAGCGATATTTCAACTTTCTTTGTTCAAGGAGTCAATAAGTTAGTCAGATTCCCAATTTTTATATTCAAATACATTGTATAGGTAAGTGTAAATAGCAGTGAGAGCAAACTAATGACCCGTGACTCCCCTAACGTAACGGCGCGTCGCGTTGTCGCCCCGAGGCGTTGCACTATTTGCAAACCGCAGTCATAGACAATTAATTAAACTTACTGTCTACCTTCGTAGATATGTCTTGATTTACGTCTTGGATGCGATTCTGAGAAATTGGAAAAAGCTTTGTTTAAAATTTATTATGTTGAGTATGATTGGTTGAGAGAAACAAAGTAAGTTAAGTAGTTTGTTCCGACACAATCTTATGCCGGGGAACGGAGTAAGGGCAGAAGCGTTTATATTGCACGTAGTACTGCGGTCGTTTACCCGCCTGCCAAGTATAGTTACTAACTACTAACAGCAAAACCCATCTCAAAGTAAGCCTACGTATGTCCAGTTGTAGTCGTTATAAAGAAAGAAGATGATACTGTCAACCGGCTATTTCGTGGTAGGGTATTACGTGCGATTGCGGTGCCAAATTGTATATTTTCCTTTAAGTTTTCGCGTGAAAAAATAACGAACACCCATCTATTCATTTCTTTATGAACTATTACACAACACATTCTATTATCTCGCTATGCGCGCTCTAGGTATTTGTCATTGTTTACTTTAAAAGCTAGCTGTAGTTATAAAGTAAACGTCAAAAGTGACAGTTGTTATCTCTACTTATTGTTATACTTAAAGCTATACACATATTTGTCAATGTCGAGAGCAGTCATATTAATGAATAGAAGACTTGATACATTGTTATAAGTGCACTTATAGGTTAGTATCTAACTTTATGTTTCGATGTAGAACTGTAAACATTTATCCATTCTCAACCCTCAATTTTCATTGAACTTTCGCAGACCCGAAGTCCAGACGGCCTGTACTGAACTGCACATTGTAGAGTGACAGTATAAGATTTAAAAATTAAAATCATCATTCTGCATTCGCCTAAGCCGAGGTCCAAGTCTTTCCTGGACACGTTGCTATGTTTCGAGATTCTACTATTATAACCATTTTAAAAGCTCTGCTTCTCTTATGCCAAATTCTCGCTGGTGATGCATAAATTGACTCGAACACACAACATCTTTCTGTTTTGTTAATTATCTACCTTTAAGGAAAAGTTAAACAGGGTCAAAGAGGGGTTTACAAGGGTATTGGGTAGTGAAAACTTTTCATAGCCTGTCCCTCTGAAAACCAGCGTAAGTACAATTTAAATTGTATGTTTTACATTTATTATATTATTATGTTTATACTATAACATGCCATCTTAACACAGAGAAATGCGTAAACATTTTATCTTAATTGTTACTAATTATTCTCTTTTAGTATATCAATAGGCATATGTTAATATGAAAGTAAGTACTTACCATGATATTAGCACAGTAAGTAACATATTAGTACTACAATTTATATTGCGAACTGATAACTTGACCTGCCACTTGTTCCGCCGATACCCTTTTCAATTCTACCGTGTGAAGATGGAACAGAATGTAAGTAAGAAATATGGTCCCTAAGTCATTAACTAAAAAGCTTAATATCCTGATAAGAGTTTTCTGTCACTGCCAAATTATATCACTCCATATGGCCTTGTACGACCACTAAGGTCGCCAAAGGCCATATCGAGTAAGTGTCGGCAATGCGTACGCTACTGTAATCGGTTACGATTACACGGGCGGTATTGTTCGCTAGTTAAACTTTTTGCCATAACAAAAGAAAAAGTTTCCCTTAAAAACCTTTGGTACAGGATGACCAAGGCAACATATCCGTAACTGTAAACAAATTATATTAAAAACACGTTTCTGAAGTAGTAACAAATTGCCTGTGATGTTGGGCTGTCTCCTCCTGTACGAGGGCTTCACAAAATTAATCTTTAATGATCCAATGAGATGCTTGTACCTACCTCTTTAAACTTGACATTAAGCTGCCTCTATTTAACGTTTAGTGGTTTCTTAATTTAGTCGCTTTGAAGTAAGGTTTCAAATACACTGCGATATAAATTAGGTACGCAATGGTTTTATGTTTTCGACAACTTTCAATAAATGTTTGAAGTCAAATTTCAAATATCAATACGATTTGCTTAATAGCTAGTTACGTCGTTACAGTAATAAAGTTATCAGTGGGGTTGAATTTAATTAGAGTTAGTTACTCCAACTTCTGTCAGTTGTTGACATGCAATAAAATTGTCAACAGCCCGTATAACGTCCACTGCTAAACGTGGGCATCCTCCGAGGGAGGGTTTTTTGCCATAGTCACCACGTTTGTTAGGCGGTTTTGTGACTGCAGTCATTATTATATATTCCTGCAATATATACATAGGTAAACGATGCACCCCGTTATTATAGATTGTCATAGATAATGTTATGACAGTTGGAACCAACGACTTAACGTGCTTTCCGAGGATAGTCCCTTGAACAACCAGACTCTAAAAGAATTCTTTGATTTTACACAAATATTTCTTGTCCGGCATGGGAATCGAGCCCACAACCTCCGAGCGAGTCTTATACCGCTGCGCTACGAAGGTTGGCAAATACAGAAACTTTTTCAAGTGTGAGGTTTATTACACTATAAAATGGGACAATTACCAGCTATTAAATCGGTACCTACGACGTATCTTAACTACCGTCGTAGTTATTGCATTTACAATATGCTTATTTTTCCTAGAGCCAATTTTAGAGCAGATTTTATGTATTGTCGAGAAAGTCAAAGGAAAATTGGTTCTTACATTGTGAAACGCGTTTTAAATGTATCAGTCCACGTTTTTATGAAGAGTTGACTGTTATGTGCATTACATATCTTACACTTAAATTCTAATTCATAATGTTTATTAATACCTATAGTTTAAAAATGTTTTTATTCCATAGAAGAACATTTAAATTGTGAACCTTAATAAATTTAGATGCATGACTAAATTGTTAGTTTAAAGTGAAAAGAATTTGAATCAGGAAATTACAGCATACTTTTTATTGCTATGCTATATGAACTTATCTAAACTAATCAAAAACCCTAAAAGGCAACTTTGTTTCTAAGTATCAACATAGTCAACTTTACTTTCCTTTCTTAACTTAACTGTCAACTTCACAACTTTCTTTTATCGTTTTTTCTTTTATTATTAGTATCCTATTTCCTTCATTTCAATTTTATTTAAATTTTTATGGATTGCTGTAGTTTTCTGTAACAAAAATACGATGAAAAAGAAATGCATTGGGGTAAAACGACGCGACATTCAACCAGGCTGGTAGTAGGTAGTATAGCTTCACAAACTCTAATCAGGGTCCTGTCTAAAGCTAGCGACGTCTACTCTTAGCTGCCAGGAGCGAGAAAATGAGACGAACAAATCCATCGATTTCAGACACAAATTAACCGGTGGATGGAAATTGCCTGCTTTCAATCGTATGCAAATTTCCATTTGAAAAGGGGTCCGACGTAATGTGCTGGTAACGATTTTTAAATAGCTATCGTCTGCCAATATCAATAAATGTAATGGCGTGTATATGAATTGTGGATGTAATTAAATCTATAGGCAGGTAAATTACATTCAGGATTGAGCGATAATTGACAATGGCTCAGTTGTAATTTGTATCCAGAAAAACAGGTAGGTATATAAAATAATGCTTTTTATGGCATTAAGAGACAAAATTTAATATTTATAACATTCTAAACAAATTAAAAAGTTTTATTGTTGAGTGTGATTTTCAATGTCTATCAAATTGCAAGGTAGGTATAAGGGATCAGTAATAATCCAGAAAAAACTATTTTATGTACCTACTAGCTTTCCGCGCGCTGTTTCACCCGCGCAACTCTAGTTCCCGTGGGAATTTTATAATTTAATATAGCCTATGTCATCCGGGGATAGTGTAGCTTTCCAACGGTGAAAGAATTTTTCAAGTCGGTCCAGTAGTTTCGGAGCCTATTCAATACGTAAACAAAAAAAAAACAAACAAATCTTTATAATATTAGTATAGAAAATAATTTATCCACTATATTTTTAGCAAGCTTGAGCAGACACGTACGTGTAACGAAACGTAACGTGAAAGCAATAACGTCATATCCGTATTTATCGAAACGTATCGAGAATCACTTCACATCTGATTCTTATGCTGATATTATGTATGTTTACAAACGCACGTACAGTCAGCATCAAATAGATTTATACTCTATTTATATACAGTAAGTATAATGATAGGTGACTACTTGTACTTGATGAACTACTTTAATATGTTTAACGTGTTAGTTCATCTATTATTATGTATGTACTGAAAGTTTATCTAATTTCATTTTTATTTATGTGTACAAATATACAAAGGAAATTATAAAAATAATACTTTACTAGAAACGTCTAATACGGTCGGCGATATGAACAGCAGTTGGGACAGGTCGTGGTCTATGACATACACGATAAGGCTCGTGTCCTACTGACGCTGACCGATGACATAGTAAGGCAAAATATTAAATTTGGCAATACCATTAAAAAAAGTTAAGAATCACCTATGAAAATGGGCCGACCGTTTCACATAGCGTTCTAAGACGGTTTAAGTCATTATTTGAATAATAATAAAAATATTACTTGCCTAAGTTAACATTCAGTAAGATAGATAGGTACTTATAGCCTCTTAATATCATGCGGCTCAATAAACCCTTAAGAATGAAGGCGCAGGAAATAAATGAAAATTTCAGCTCCAATTATATTACGTAGTTTGCAAAAACCCTTACTACAATGACCGTTGATTGAATTGAATTATTATAAAATCAGTTTCATTTATACTCTTCAAATAAAATTTCATTTCTACACTTAAGGGTGCCAGGTGAATGTCACTTAATTGTATGTTTTTACCAATTTTTCTATATTGATCTACTAGATCCTATAATAATTGATATGTATATAAACTTATTATGAATAGAGAAATTAATGGAGGACGGATTGTCTGTAATATCCTACAATTTGCTGCTACCTGTTAGTTACCTAGTTTAATTGTGACTCTGACACGTACGTGTATGTAAATACCTAAGGGCTGAATAAATTCATATTTTTTTATAGTTAAGGCTTTTAAATTTACTCTGAATGAATGAAAAATGTTTTGCCCCCACCGCAGTAAACAGACAAATCAAGTCATTTACAGAAATGGAGCACGTACGCTGTCTTTAGAGGTCGATTTGACAAGCCGGCCTACTTACGAGATGAATTTATTGACTTTTATTTCAAGGGGTGACACTGATACACGTTTTATGCTATCTGAACGGTAACATGATAAGAGAGTTATATTTATGAGTCCAATATTAGTAGAATTCTGTTCCTGTCGCCCTAGAGGTTATCGATAATTGTGGTCGTTACGTTTACAAATGCAAAATGACTTGTTATGAGTTGTTTCTAATGTAACTTACAAATTCGAACAACGAGCGTAGAACGTACTTAAGACAGAAACACGCTTGTACGATACCACTATATATATACAGAAAGCATAATTCATAGAAATCTCGATACCCAGAGAAAAAAATATTAAATATCTCGGTCCATAGAAGCACTGAAGAAAGTTTAATTTTCAGTCTCAGTCTCTGTTCATAGATAGCACTTCTCGCCGTAAACTTTATTCATAGAAACCACTGATTCCAGATATCTTGGTTCACAGAACTACTCGTATTATGTACCGTATTGCGATTTAAGGACACTGAACTTATTCGCTTGATAGATTGACATTTCTTTTGGTGTTACATTAACACTGTGTGATTGCGAGTAAACAAACCTACAGACAAGCATAATTTATCAAAATTGTTGTTCTGTTTCCAATTATCTTTATCTTATTACCTATCTCTATTTTCGTGATCAATTATATATGTTCTTACTAATTTTTACTGTCCTAGTATTTTCTATTAACAGAAAACCTTTATTTCTTCTTAAGTGAAATAAGTTTTAAGGTTTAGTGTCATCTGAATAGTTACCTAATAATTTATGCACCTAAGATTTACAATCCAATTACCATAGTAATTAATTGGCAGTCACCAAAGAAATTTACTACTACAGACTTTCTAATTATATTTCAGACACTTGGAGATCTAAGCCTAGACTCATGTCCCAATAAATAAGGATTAGGCTAACCAAAGCTACTTACCTTGTTATTGTTATTATAAATTTAAATACGGCTGCTCAGTCATTATTTTCATGTACCTACCTAGTTACTTAAAAATGTCAAGCTACAAAGATATATTTTTATTACCTTATATTACAAGATTATTATTTTACTGTAGCCTTGAATACACGATATTAATATTAGCGACAGGCGGCGTTGAGTCACTAGTGTAAAGCTTCCATCTATAATTACCTATTAGTATATGCAGTAATATGCCGTATGGTTTCCGGCTTAGAATAGACCACCCAGTGTCTTCCCATGGGCGTCGTAAGTGGCGCCTAAGAGATATACAGCTGATGGATCATCATCATCATCATCAGCCCGTACAACGTCCACTGCTGAGCACGGGCCTCCTCCCGAGAGAGAGTTTTTGCCATAGTCACCACGCTTGGCAGGCGGGCTCCTTGTGTGTTACAACAAGTAACACACAAGGAGACGCTGCTGCCCACTTCCTGGTATAGGATTCTTATAGATGATGTTATAACAATCGGGAACGGCTTAACGTGCTTTCCGAGGCACTGAGGGAAGTCCCTCAACCAACCAGACCCGGAAAGAAATCTTAATAATTTACACAAAGATTTTATGTCCGGCGTGAAGATCGAACCCACGACCTCCGAGATTTAAAGCGAGCCAAATACCGCTACGTTACGTAGGTTGTCATGATGGATGGGCATCTGCAAATATTAGTTCAAGGTTACTTAACATCTTATTGCGATCACTAAACCACCTGCGTGGATTATGACAATATCCCTCAACAGCTCTGGCTGCCAAGGTCTGTTTATAGGAGGCCCATGTTCAGCAGTGGACGTAAACGGACTGATAAATTAAAGTAAAATATATAGTAAAGAGATATTTCCTTACCATACGAAATGCAGCACTATGGAACTAGCAAACAGTTTATAAATCTGGAAACGGAAACCTCGACTTCTTTATTTCGAAGTCGGTTTGAAGTAATCTATACTTCTATATCTACTATATCTATGCTAATATAATAAAGAGGGAAGATTTGTATTTTTGTGTGTGTCTATGTTTGTAATGAATAAACTCAAAAACTACCGGAACGATTTGAAAAATTATTTCACCGTTGGAAAGCACTATCCCCGTATGACATAGGCTATATTTAACTATTAAGTTCCCACGGGAACGGGAGTGACGCGGGTGAAACCGCGCGCGGGAAGCTAGTAAATAATAAAGGACCTCATATATTAATAAAATCGGATACGTAAAACATACGATACTATAATCATGCATTTCTAAAACCATAACCTTTGGCTTTACTGTTATCGGTAACAAAATTGCTATGGATATAAGGATATCCAAACAAAACCAAATTAGTATTCCTTTTTAGTTTGCAATGCTAATATCATGATAAATACGAGCCCGGCATGCCAATTACATAACTCGCGGTCAGCGATAATTTAGCAGATTAATCAAAAAACGTTAAAAAAACCAAAGTTATTGGTGGCTTGTTGTTAACTATGGCTGTATTGTTGTAAGTATTGAAGACTTGATGTATGACTTCTTAAAAAAAAATCGCATTGCTATGACAATGCTTAATTTTTTGACGTTATGCGACTATCGCTGTCGGTTTTTTTATATATATATATAATTAGCATGTCGAACGGATCTTCGGCCTAAAGTGTACACGTGTGTGTAATTCTTAAGTTATGAATTGTTAAAGTTGAGTCCATTCTTGTTTCGTCCCGTCTCAAGATACTTCACTGTCTGCCTAGGAAACTGTTAATGTAGTGATCAGGTTTGTACAGACTTGAGACATTTAGCAACTTAAACCTAAAGACGTAAAACTTGACTTCTTTATTTTGAAGTCGTTTGATTTTTTATTCCCGTACCATAATAAAGTTTTGGAGACGATTATCGCTTTCGCATTTTACGTAATTATCGGAATGGATGTTCGGCCTAAAGTGTACACGTGTGTGTAATTCTTAAGTTATGAATAGTTAAAGGTTAGTCCATTCTTATTTATGGCAGGGCATGAATCATCGTCCCGTCTCAAGATACTTCACTGTCTGCCCAGGAAACTGTTAATGTTGTGATCAAGTTTGTACAGACTTGAGACATTAGTGTTGATTTTGTCGTTTTAAGAGACTCACTTAATAGTCTTGCTTTGAAACCATAAATAATCTTGCTGTAAATATGAAGCTGTACAATGTCACTCTGCGACTATTAAGAGTTGATATTGATTTTGATGGTGGATGTGAGAATACTATGTTTTATATAAGCATTTTTCACCAAATTAGGTATTCATAGTAAATGTACTGGTGAATAAATTGGTTGTTACTGTAGTTGCTTTTGAGATTAGGTTTTTGTAATATATGTGGTTGGCTGTATACGAAAAGTCTTTGCCATTATTTAAAGATAGAACACTCACGTCCTTCAATTGTTTATTGATGATAATAAAAGACTGTTCATCATCAACAGCCCGTTTACGTCCACTGCTGAACATGGGCCTCCTCTTAACAGTCCTTGGCAAGCCAGGATCGTAGGGATATTGCCATAATCACCACGCTTGGCAGACGAATTGGTGATTGCAGTTAGATGTTAACCTTGAGCTAATAGATGCTGCTGCCCATCCATCAGCCATATGTCCCTTAGTCGACTTTTACGACACCCATGGGAGGACATGGGGTGGTCTATTCTAAGCGGGAAACCACACGGCACGACTAAACTGTAAAAGACTGTACGCTTTTGATTTTTGAATGTTACAATACGATCCCTATATGTATAATAGATTTCTGTCTTAGATTTCTATCTTACGTCAGTTTATAAAGTCGGTAATATAAGAGAAGAAGATAAGGTTTTGATTGAGAATATAGTAGGTCTATCCCATGTTGTTTAATTATTACCTAATGATAAAATTAACTGTAATAATAAAATAATATATACTTTAGCTATATAAAACTGAAGTTTGTTTGTTTGCTTGAACGAACTCAGGAACCGATTTGAAAAACTCTTTCAGTGTTAAATATCAAGGAAGGCCTACAGGCTATATTTTATAGTATTACGCGGGTGAAACCGCGCGCGGAAGCTAGTTAAGTATATGTAGTTAGTTAGACAATTAGCGTTTCATATAGCAATTGAAATTGTACAGTTCAAATTATGATGATTACCTAATACGATTATTAGAGTTACTGTGGTCTGAACCTAACATATCGACAGAACAAAGTTATAATTAGACCAATTTTCTAATAACAGAGCAATTTGTACCCAATAACTAACTTATTACGTCCGCTATACTCTGTGTACTAATTCAATATATCCTTCAATAAAATAGAGTGCATTTTCCCTTAAAGACTATGTTCACATAGAACGTATTTGAATATAGTAATATGAGTCGATTAGGATGTAAGTATTTTTATCAAGACGGTACCATTATGAAAGAGGCATCTTTTATCTTCTAGTTTTAAACAAATTGAAACTGCTACTAAATCTTGTGTTTTATCCCAGTGTAATTCATGGAAAGCACAGACTTTTCCAAGATTAAATTCACGAAGAATACATTAGGCAAGTTTCTTAAGTATCTAAACGTTCTGCGAGGTTTCTTTAAAGTATGAATACGGTTGATTGACTTGAATAGTTTGAATCTAGATAGAATGTTCTTTATTTCTAACTAACTAACTACTAAGGCTTAGATCAATGCTGGTAATAATATTAAAGCGACCGTAGCTAGGGCGTCGCACTAGCAGTCATGTGGTCGCCGGTTCGATTCCCACCCATTGCATTACCGACGTGAACCCACTCGTAAAATAAGCCATTTAGCTTAGTAGTGTGCAATAAATCTGCTTGCAATCTTTTAAAAGAAAAAAGAAATTCCTTAAGTTTTTTTTTTTTTTATTATGTTAAGGAAATACTTTTACCACTCAGGGTCTTATAGATTCGATCGTAGTGTATATTTGAATAGTAACATGTTGCCTTTTATTTATATTAAATTTATGTATAATACATTCCCCAGGGTAAAGCATGGAAGGAAATGTGACGCTCTCCATTATTATAGGAATAAATAATGTTATATATTCCAAACTACACCATCATATCTCTAAATCAATCCCAACCTTTAAGTGACGGAAGACCATTTAACAAAATGTTTGTCTATATACGGACTACATGTTTCTCTGTTTTCAGCAATCACAAAATATACACTATTACAATAACTTTTTAATCCTATTCTTAAGCTTTAGATCCACTTTCTGTGCTTCCAGGCACCAGCGGTTGGAAACCACTGCTCTAATAGTATAAGACTAAGTAGCATTACTTACTTTATTTAAACTGTTTTTTTTTTATGTAGCTTTTGCTACTTCACCGGGCAAAAAGGCGAGCACAGCTAAATGGTTTTAACATTACAAACTAAGCAACCTGCGCAAGAGGGCGACTTGCCTTCCCACAGCGAGAAGCCCTGTGGGACTTGGACCTCGGCTCAGGGCGGTCGCTGACGGGGAGATTAAGGGATTATGGCTTAGTTTTTTTCAGGGGAGTTTTGTGCAACTATCGCTCTACTTACAGTTCGCGGGCCTCTCGGACTTCGGGTCTACGAGGGCATCGGAAGGTTATTTTGATTATGATACATACTACCAAACTCTTTAATATTTTTTTAGAAAGATTATAGCCAGTAACTATTTGCTGCCCGCGACTTCGTCCGTCTAAATTAATATTTTATAAGCTATCTAATAATGAAAGTCGTTACTACCGTTTTGGAGATTAGGCGGAAAACGTGGACAATACACACAGACAGACAAAAAAAATGATTTTGTTATTAGTAGGTACCTATCCTATATCTATACTTAATATTATAAAGCTGCAGATATTGTTTGAACGCGCTAATCTCAGGAACTAATGGTCCGATTTCAAAAAATCTTTCAGTGTTGGATTCCATTTATCGAGGAAGGTTATAGGCTAGTTTATTTTCAAAAAAATTAGGGATCCGTAAGAAAATTGCGATTTTGTTACCCAAGGTGTTAAATCGAAAACCTATTTATGCGTGCGCTGCAAAAACTATTGACAATAGAACAAAATTATGTACTACGGGTTTGTAGGTCTTATTAAGATCTACAAAAAAGTCCGCAAGCGCATATATCTTACTATCATAGTTTAGACATAATAACCGCTTTTATGTTCATAAAAAATATTAAATCGTCTGAAGAAAGAAACTACGTTAAATGTGTATCGTAATATTAATCCTTATCCAAATTAAGCATTATGTTATCAAGGGTGTTTATGTAGAAGTAAAATACTTTTTGTTTTATTCCAATCGGACATTTCGTTGAGAAATTCACATAAAGAAATTCACGAGTATAATTTCGCATAAAAAACTGGCGTCCTAGCCACGGCCAAAGTCTATAGGCTATGTTTTATTATGAAGTTTCTACGGGAACGGAAGTTACGCGGGTGAAACCGCGCGGGAACTTAGTTAAGTATATAGGATAGGTACCTATTTACGCATACGGTACACATTTCGTCATAATCAGTTATTTTTCTATTACAAACAGACACTTTAATTTTATTAATTTGTTATGGTACCATTAGATTATTTAAGAAATCCTTAAATTGACATAAACTTAAAAGTCACATCGTTTTTATAAAACCTAGTTTAAAAAGGTTGGCTTCAAGTAGCTATAAAAAATAAATGTAGTTATTCTGTTTGAGAAGCAAAGAGATACACCCGACAAGTTAAACTTAAAGCAAGCCTTTGCGGTTTTGTCTTGAAAGGGTAAAAAAAGGGACTGACAAAACTAAGTATCTCGTAAAGCAGATTAAGTCCAAGGTAGCAAAAGTCTCGTGGCTACCTACGAATGTCCATCCGAAAAAAAAAACAACAAAACATTGTGTTATATTAAAATAATTTAATAGATACTAAAAAAACTATGGCAAAAAGTAATTTATACATGGACCACATCTCGAAAGATTACTTACTGTCTTGGTACTGAATATCTATCTTGTAATACATTGCTTGTACACACAACCATTTTAACAATACCTAGGATTTGTAGCTTTAACTATCTTCATCCGATTGAGCTGACATTTTCCATTCACGTTTAGTTTTAGAGCTAGTAAGTCCGACGAAGGACGTCCTATAGTTAGTCTCATTATAAGAGAAAAAAATATAATAATTGTTTTTTTTTGTTTGCATTGAATAGGCACTGGAATTATCAGACCGACTTAAAGAATCTTTCACCATTAAAAAGTAAAGTTATGCTAGAGTAACATAGGCTATATTAAATTATGAAGTTCCCACGGGAACGCAGGAAGCTTGTAATTACACAAGATTGTAATAATAGCGCAATAAATTAAAATGTATATTTATGAGCGCAATAAATTAAAATGTATATTTATTATTTTAATGCTTAACTCATAAAATATAAGTACTTATTGCCTACCTTACCTTACCTTGCTTTACCTTGTGATTTTCGCTAGGTTCAGTGCGGTCCCGTAGGCCCCGTTCCCCTGGGAATCTTTAAAATAACCTATACACTCAAAAATAGTGTGGCTTTCTATTGATAAAGTAATTTAAAAAATCGGTTCAGTAGATTCTGAATATATTTCCATTAACTTCACAAACTTTACGTTTTTATAATATTAGTATAGATTGACACCTTTTTACTTATGTAAAGTTGAGTTACCACTTAGCTTTAGTAAAAAATAAATAATGTGGGTATCTATTGGTTAAAGAATTTGCAATATCGGTTCAGTAGATCCAGTGATTACCTCCCGTAACCTCATAAACTCACAAACTTCACCTCTTTATAATATTAGTGCCTATAGATTAACACTTTGTTAGTTCTGCGAAGTCTAGCTGTTACAACTTAGTTTTATCAAGGAAGATGTAAGGTAAAAGGTCGCCTTTACATTTTAGATTTTATCTGTGCCCTATAAAGATATTTTATGTTTCCGCTACGAGAGAAAGTAGTTATGCTGATTTTGTTTCCAAGTGCTTGCATAATAAGCAAGTACTACTAGACTATTTTTGCTTGTATTCGTTTAATTAAGTTGGTCCTTTCAGTAACTGAGTGGGTTTTTTGTTGGATGAATGTCTTAATACAGCTATGGAAAATAAACACGAAAGTTGTCAGCTTTATATTTGTTTAAGTGGTAGATAAATTCTCTCCGATTTGAGAGACATAAATTTATTTTCTGTTTCAGCTCTTGAACTGAGAAGCCTTTGACTTTAATACGAGTATTTATTTGTTAAAGGCTAGCTTGTCGCGCGCTCATTTTTAATGATGAAATTCCCGTGGGAACGTCGTAATGATTCAATAAATATGTCGTAATATGCACCTTTAACTAGCTGCGCCCTTCGGTTTTACCCGCGTTACTCTGCTCCAGTTGGTCGGAGTTAATCCAGCATATAAGCTACTAGCTTCCCGCGCGCGGTCTCAACCACGTAACTCCCGTTCCCGTGGGAAATTCATACTAAAATATAGCCTATGTTCTTTCTCAGGCTCTAGACTATATATGTACCACATTTCTCCAAGCGGTTGGCAACCCTAATTGTCACAGAATTTACTAAGATTAATAATTCTCCGGCCAGCAGTACATTTTAATCGCCATTCTACCATATAAGCTTGTTGCAAAGGAGTCAAAAAGTAGTTGCTGTTTACACTACTTCTACAAATGTTGATAAAAGTCTCTTTGTAAATTTTAATCGTGAATATTGCCGCAACAACATTTGATACTCCTATTTTAAAGCGCCGTTTTCGTATTTACGTTGGTAGCATTGGACAGCCATATTTGCTATTTCGTGTACCTTTTGTTTACATGTCGGTTGATTTCGGTTGGAGCTTAACCAATGTATGGGTCATTATTTTGTCGAGTTATTAGTTGGTTCAACATGTTTCAAAAGAGCTTTGTTCTCTCGAGTGAAATGTTATAAGCAGGGGTCGCAATGGTGCTGGTAGGTTTTAAGGAGATATAACATGGACATGCCTATAAAAAAAAGAACAGTTGTACGGGCTTAACACGGATTATTTTTGTCAACTATTTGTAAAGCTACATTCAAGCTACATTAAAAATGTTTATCTACAGGGTTATTTTTAAAACACCGGTAACCTCTCAGGACCATATTACAAACATCATAAACAACAACTTTTGTTCTACGACTTTTTACAAAACATAATACATTTACCAAAAACAAACCTTCAATATTTCGTTGTCCTATCTAACACATTTCAACTATTGTCGGTACTATCGCTTTCTTTTGCTTCGCATAGACTTCGTAACATTTAGAGCGTTGAATTTAAATGTTTTTATTTTTGTGTGTAAATCTGATGAATAAAAACATGATGAATTTTTAAAAGTCATAGAACAAGTTGTTGATTATGATGTTAGTAACGTAGTCCTGAGAGGTTACCGGTGTTTTACAAATAACCCTGTATATTAACAGTAATCTATATCTATAATAGTATTATAAAGGGGAACAGTTTGTATTTTTGTATATTTGTTTCGAATAAAGTCAAAAACTTCCGAACGGATTTTAATAATTCATTCATCATTAGAATGATACGTTATCCCTGAATAACATAGGCTATAAAAGTCAACCCGTGCGAAGCCGGGGCGGACCGCTAGTTTAAAGTATTACTGTTTTAACTTCATATGACAGTGGTGTTAAATGTTAATTACAGGTCTTTTGAAAATATCGATTTTCTTATTCATTTAACTGAACATAACGTTAAATTATTTGAAATCACGATATTTCCGCAGAATATTGCGGCATGTCCTTATTCAGATAACGCCTTGAAAATTTATTAATTTGGTACTTAAGTACTTAACCTATACCGATCCCTAGTTATTAGTATTAGCAAACTATACATGACTAGCTGCGCCCCGCGGTTTTACCCGCGTTGCTCTGCTCCAGTGGGTCGGAGCGTGATGTTTTGTAGCCTATATGTTAATCCAGCGTATACCATATTCCGGTGCAAAATTTCAGCCAATTTCGTTCTGAAGTTTTGGCGTGAAAGAGTAACAAACATCCATCCATCCATCGATCCATATTTACAAACTTTCGCGTTTATAATATGTATAGTAGGATTAGTTGACTTCATATATTATTATCTACATATGTTTCTTGGGTATGCAATTTTGAATATTGTGATATTGTCCATATATATAGGTTAACAATAATGGTTTACCCGGTATAGATCATCATATTGTGTAATTTAATACAAATCTATTTCTGGCGATCTTCAGTTAAGGGGACTATATCGCTCAAATCCCAAAACCACCGCATGTTTAAAGTAATTTGTAGATGAATCCTTTTGTGCGATTTCCATATAAAAAATATATGTTATAGTTAAGGTCATCACAAATAGATTGTATTGTTTAAAATTGTAATAAACTTTCCCAAATTTTGGAAAAAAAACGTAGTATAAAGGTCCTTTTACAAACTAAATTGTAAATTTTCTCTGTAACGGCACAATAGTTTGGTATGATTTTTTTACCAAAAAATATGTAATGACGTATTTAACAATTTGTATTGTTTATATTTCTTATTTTTCTTACAAGTTTTGAATAATAAATAAAAACCTAAAATATCACCAGTACCCCGCGAGAAGCACCCCCGCAAGGCCTGTGACGCGTACACATTCAGTGTCTGTATGACACTTGTGACGGGTGGACTATACGCGTGTTATTTTTTTCAAATAAAACCTAAAAAGTTCACCTTTTAAGTGATTTTTGAATGAAATCATATTGTAAATAGTACAAATATAAATATTTCGTAAAATAAGAATAGAAATAAAGGTTGTAAATATATATAAAGTAGATTGTAATTACGTTTTGTTTTTTGAACCGATCATAGAATAAGCCCGACTATGCCTAAATATAAGAATAAATGTAAAGTGAAGCGAGGCCGAGCTCTCCAAAACTATTTGTACCAAGTAGGTGCCTAACTACCTATCCACTAAATAAATTATTTTCATGGTGCTTATTTTTTATCGTTTTTGCTATAGCTATCTTGAGAATTTCGTTCGATTAAGGATGGAGACTTATGTGACTGATGGATGATGTCACCTACCTGATGGTGGACTCCGAAGGTGGGTATAGGATCTCAGTGACGGTAATACGTAGAACCATCGTGTTTGGACTCATTTAGAGGGCTCATGGAGACCTTGGTGACTGATGATGTCACATACCTGATGGTGGACTCCGAAGGTGGGTATAGGATCTCAGAGACGGAACTACGTAGAACCATCGTGTTTGGACTCATTTGAAAGGGCTCATGGAAACCTTGGTGACTGATGATGTCACTTACCTGATGGTGGACTCCGAAGGTCAGTATAGGATCTTAGTGACGGTACTACGTAGAACCATCGTGTTGGGACTCATTTGAAAGGGCTCATGGAGACCTTGGTGACTGATGATGTCACTTACCTGATGGTGGATCCGAAGGTGGGTATAGGGTCTTAGTGACGGTACAATGTAGAACCATCGAGTTGGGACTCATTTGAAAGGGCTCATGGAGACCTTGGTGACTGATGATGTCACTTACCTGATGGTGGATCCGAAGGTGAGTATAGGGTCTCAGTGACGGTACAATGTCGAACCATCGTGTTTGGACTCATTTGAAAGGGCTCATGGAGACCTTGGTGACTGATGATATCACCTACTTGATGGTGAACTCCGAAGATGGGTATAGGATCTCAGTGACGGTACTACGTAGAACCATCGTGTTTGGACTCATTTAGAAGGCTCATGCAGACCTTGGTGACTGATGATGTCACTTACCTGATGGTGGACTCCGAAGGTCGGTATAGGATCTTAGTGACGGTACTACGTAGAACCATCGTGTTGGGACTCATTTGAAAGGGCTCATGGAGCCCTTGGTGACTGATGATGTCACTTACCTGATGGTAGACTCCGAAGGTCGGTATAGGATCTTAGTGACGGTACTACGTAGTACCATCGTGTTGGGACTCATTTGAAAGGGCTCATGGAGACCTTGGTGATTGATGATGTCAATTACCTGATGGTGGACTCCGAAGGTGGGTATGGGATCTCAGTGACGGTACTACGTAGAACCATCGTGTTTGGACTCATTTAGAAGGCTCATGGAGGCCTTGGTGACTGATGATGTCACTTAAGTACCTGATGGTGGACTCCGAAGGTCGGTATAGGATCTGAGTGACGGTACTACGTAGAACCATCGTGTTGGGACTCATTTGAAAGGGCTCATGGAGACCTTGGTGGCTGATGATGTCACTTACCTGATGGTAGACTCCGAAGGTCGGTATAGGATCTTAGTGACGGTACTACGTAGTACCATCGTGTTGGGACTCATTTGAAAGGGCTCATGGAGCCCTTGGTGACTGATGATGTCACTTACCTGATGGTAGACTCCGAAGGTCGGTATAGGATCTTAGTGACGGTACTACGTAGTACCATCGTGTTGGGACTCATTTGAAAGGGCTCATGGAGCCCTTGGTGACTGATGATGTCACTTACCTGATGGTAGACTCCGAAGGTCGGTATAGGATCTTAGTGACGGTACTACGTAGAACCATCGTGTTGGGACTCATTTGAAAGGGCTCATGGAGACCTTGGTGGCTGATGATGTCACTTACCTGATGGTAGACTCCGAAGGTCGGTATAGGATCTTAGTGACGGTACTACGTAGTACCATCGTGTTGGGACTCATTTGAAAGGGCTCATGGAGCCCTTGGTGACTGATGATGTCACTTACCTGATGGTAGACTCCGAAGGTCGGTATAGGATCTTAGTGACGGTACTACGTAGTACCATCGTGTTGGGACTCATTTGAAAGGGCTCATGGAGCCCTTGGTGACTGATGATGTCACTTACCTGATGGTAGACTCCGAAGGTCGGTATAGGATCTTAGTGACGGTACTACGTAGTACCATCGTGTTGGGACTCATTTGAAAGGGCTCATGGAGACCTTGGTGATTGATGATGTTTTAGTTCATTTTGTAAACAAACCGTTGGAACTGATGGTGATGGTAATGATGAAATGCGTTTTTTCTTTTGTTTGGTTTTACTAACGATGTATTAGCAATGTACTAAGATTATATAAAAAATAAAGTAAACGTGTCCTTCCATCAGTAAGTTAGTTTGTGATATTATGCGTAATTAATTTAAAAAACAATTATTCTTGGCAATTCTTAGCAATTATAATACCCTCAGTAATACCTGGTAATACTAAATTTGAGAAGAACAAAACATTCGTATTACATTGCTGCTTTTACTTGGAGCGGTTGATGAGAGGTTTTGTTTTAACAAGTGATGAATATTTAAATAAGCGATGTTATCGTATATCGCTTCGGTTTTGTAGTACAGAAAATTTTGACAATTTTACCGTTGTAGTGCTGTTTATCATATTATTATTATTATCCAACACAAATCGATTTTCGAGAGTCGATTTCGGAAACAGACGAATGATCTGCTGGAAGAAATTTCATTAGAAATAAGCAGTACCTTTGTACTATGTTTCTTGTATTTTAATATTTTTCTTTTTCATGTTTCTTGTATTTTTCTTTTTCATGTTATGTGTGTACATAAAGTAAATAAATAAATAAAAATGATTTTGTATTGTATAAGTACTTCTTATGTAGTCAATTTTAATAAATAATCGTACCGTTTCGTGACTTTTTTAGCTTTCCCCATGTAATCAATGATGAACAAGTAATATGCTTAAAACAACCAACGTTACAACTCAAGAAATTTATTTTAGACAGTTGAACAACAAAAACAGTCACAGACAGTAGTCAGTAGGTCGAAGTATACACCAGCATTACGAGATACTAACAATTTTGTAAAAAACATATATTCCTAACTGCCTTATAAGGCAGGAATTTTATCAGGAATTTTATTTTATTGCCTTACGCGGCGGCGTCTTTGAATAGATTTGATTTTGCCATCACTAAATAGTGCTTGTGACGTCATAATAGGTATTCAAAAAATGGCACGCTTGGTTTTCATACAGATCGTGATACTTGTGTCATCTATATCTGTGATTGATACGGTAGTTAGTAAATCCATCCAACCCTGCACTTTATTCTGCTATAATACCGGGCGGCCTTGCATATCTGAGTCTCTGAGATTCTTTAGCGTGTAGGCAATAATACTGACCGAATAGCGCGCACCTCTGCGCTTCTGCCTATTCTTTGATCAGCGCGGGGAGTGGTGTGCGCGCGGGTATAGCGCCTAAGCCCCGCCCTGACGGCCAAGGTCATTGATAGCTATAGTCGCCTTAAAACGTAGAATAAATCTACTTTTAACTGTAAAACTAAAATATATATTTCATAACAGCCCGTATAACGTCCACTATTGAACATGGGCCTCCTCCAGGGGGATGGTATTTGTCAAAGTCGCCACGCTTGGCAGGCGGGTTGGTAACCGCAGTATTATGTTGTACCACACAAGGAAACGCTGCAACCCGTTACGTGATATATATTATTATAGATGAGACCCACGGCTTAACGTGCTTTCCGAGGCACGGAGGGTAGTCCCTCAACCAACCAGACCCGGAAAGAAATCTTAGAATTTACACAAAGATATCCTGTCCGGCATGAGGATCGAAGCCACGATCACCGAGATTTAAAGCGAGCCAAATACCGCTAAGTAGCACGGAGGTTGTGATGACGAAATAAAATTTACGAATTTAAAAAAGGTTTGTTATGTATTATATTGTTAATAGTTTAAGAGAGAAATATGGTTGTACAAAAACATATTTCGTGCTATAGCTTTTTATTTCGGCCATCTCTCATGCAGATAAATGTGTTTTATCGAAACATAAATATGGAATAACCAACGATCCTAAGAATATGAATGCCGAAAGTCTAGACTAATAAATGTTATTGTCCGTCTTTTTCTGCCAAGATAAGTTCTACAGATATCAGTTACTTGTATTCTATAAGTTATTTGTGTAAATATATTCATACTTCATAATTTTTCGTATGATCAAATAAACAAGTATGCACGCGTACGGTCTGGATAAGTCGATTCCTTAGTTTCGAAACTCACTCGTATGTTCGTGGTACTTGAAAGTATTCGTAATATCATGACGAGATGTTCGGCTAATGAAGTTTCTGTATTGATAGAATTTTACGCTGTGTGTGTAGGGTTGCCATACTGTATTGTTTTATACTACGTAAAAAGTTAAGACATGAATGGTAGTGAGTGAGTCGCATAATAATATACTAGTTGTAATGTCATCCAGCGACGCTATAAAGTAGATCACTTTAGGTTATGCATATCTAAATATTTGTTTTGTGTTCTCATTTTGCAGATGCCATAGTATATCTATTGGTAACTTATCTTGCTTTTCAGGCATATTATCACGATATAATTGCTTAACGAAATAATTGGTACTAAAAACGATCGGTTTACAGATTAAAATGACTTTAAACCTTGTTGGGGGGTATTCGTTCGTCCAGCATAATTCATCTTGCTTTGCATAGGTAAATCGTCCTGACAATTATTATCACCAACAAAAACATATAAATGTAATAATGTGTATAAATAGTGCAATTATGGGAGTAAATACTACAATAAATAATATATTTTACTAGTTGTCCCGACAAACGTTGTCCTGTCTTAATTATAACTCTTTTAATGTGAGACTTGTAAGCTCTGAAATAACAGTGAGGTGCACTAAGAGCAGCACTCATTTTGTCAATGTTATGGCAAACGCCCTAAGATAAGATAGAGAACCTTTTCCTGACAATAACAAACACAAACAAAAAATTATTATCGACATCGGTCCCACCGTTCGCGCTTGATGCCGTGACCAAGGGAAATAGCGATTCATTTTTATATATATAGTATTTAATACAAAGAAATGAACGCACAGGGATGCAAACAAATATTTTGGGATGCAACTAATGGTGTTGCCTAGATACAACTAGGATTAGTTACGTTCTATTAAAATTGTACGAAATTTTCTCTATCAATCCGAGTATAAACAGTTACATTATAGTAGGAACATAGTTTTATGTAAGATTATTGGGCTTTCTAACTGATTGATCATTACTCGAGTGAGGAAATACGTCGATCTTTCAGAATATCATAGCCAAAAATGCGCTATTGATTGATGATGATGGATGTTTTGTTCTTGTAAGTGAGTACGGTCGCCCACGACGGACAGGGAAGGGTGTTTGGAATAACAGAGGGTGGCTGGAGGACCAATATTTTTTTGGATTCGTCAATATAACATTCACAATCACACAGAAAAGGAAAGCATACTTCATGAAGCACTACTTTAATGAATATAATAGGGTTTTCCGCGCGCGGTTCCACCCGTGTAACTTCCGTTCCCGTAGGAGCTTTGTAGTTAAATAAGTATAATGGGCTATCTATCACCAAAATAATTCTTTCAAATCAGATAAATAGCAAACATACAAACACTTAAGATTTGTATACCTACTAGTGATATAGATTTCATTCTAATGATGGTTTCTTTAAATGTCATACATCTTATTGTCTTATTCAATAGTACATAGGTACTCATAATTAATATGACACCTGACTCGAAAATTAACCTCCCACTACCCCGCGCGAGCCCCGCTCTTGTCCTGCAGTAGCGTTAGCATGACATGCATACAATAGTCGGAGTAATTTGTTACTGTTTTAGATTTTTCTTAAGTTTTAGCCATTGTTACATTTGGACGTTGTATTTGTTTTGTTTGGCCTTTAATTATGTTATTCTGGACGCAAACAAAAATTTAATGAAATTCAAAACATTTTGCCATTAGTAGTTTAAACAAAAGTCATTCGAGCCAGGTGTCTTGTTAAATAGTAGTTATACCAACATGTAAGACTTTGTGATTTTCATTAGTTTCACAAACCAAGCG
The DNA here is from genome assembly GCA_947037095.2 of Nycteola revayana. Taxonomy (NCBI): domain Eukaryota; kingdom Metazoa; phylum Arthropoda; class Insecta; order Lepidoptera; family Nolidae; genus Nycteola; species Nycteola revayana. Next base: position 17,060,244 of record OX344847.2, on the reverse strand, counting down.
CTCAAACATTATACGTTAACCTGACCTCAAAATACTAGTTTGATATGCGGGCAACCCTGTCACTAGACGTCAAAAGTCTGTAACCGTCTGTTTTGTGGATGAGTGCTTACAACATGAGTGACGGCTCATCGGCCTTAATATCTTGTTCGCAATTCGCATCACTAACGAACGACCTCTGGTACTGTATTAATGGAGTATGCAATGAAGGCATTGTGATGTTAGTCTTGATTAAACAATAGAAACTCACTTTACATTGACGTAATTGACATGTAATTCTGTGCATTGTTGCGATTTCTAGTTAGCTATTCAATCGGGGTTTCGAACTAGAACATAAAAGAAGGAATCTTTAGGATCTTACAGTGGTAATGACGGATATGATATTTTTTATTTGCAAGCTGTCGAAAAGAATCGAGATAGATTGTAGATATATATATTATTATGTATTAGTAGATTTGATTGAAAAATGAATTGAAAAAATCTTTCACCATTAGAATGTACATTATCCAGGTGGAGCATAGGCTATATTTAATTACGAGAGCTACGCGAATCCGCGCGAATTTAGTTAGTAATTGAAATGTTCGGGCGCTTGATGAATATTGGCAAATGTTACTTGACAAGGGTTTTACAAACTCGTATGACCAATTTTGACAAACCTTTGATTTGAAATTTGGTTTACTATTACTTCGATAGTGTTCTAGACAATATACAATTATTAAAATTTAAATTTACTGGCTGTTATTGATATGGACGCTTCATAATCACCTAAAAAAAGGCATCGTATAACATATCTCTTTCTTTTGTATTAGTCATAATGGAAAGACACATGTCAAGTGTCTAAACTACTTATTATTCAATTATAGTAATCTTACGGCATATCCAAAGATACATAGTAGACTGTGTATTGTCCGCAAAGTCATATAGATACAATATTTAATAGTAAAGTCTAATTACGTAGTCTGGCACGTGCTGCACCCAGAGGAATAATCTTCAACCTATTTATCTCTCTTTTTGATTTATTATCGAAGACAGACAGTTGAAGTTGTATTTGGTTAAAGTCAGTACTTATGTATTTGGTATTATTTAATTTAATTGGATTGCGGTTTGAGTGGGATTTCGATTGACATACATAGCTTTGCCATTAACTTGGTAACAGCTGTTGGTACTTGTGGTTGAAAGCATTTCGCTTGCGTGATAATTTCCGTACAATTACAAATCGTAATGTTTCTTCATGGTAATGCTCACAATTGACAGACTAATATTTGAAGTTACCATTATTGTGTTTCTAATTCGATTTTTTGTTTTTATTTTATCGAAATTGTTTCAGTGTAATGTATAAAATGTATAACTAGCAAAGTATTTTAGCTGGTTTCTGGGTTTTATGAGAATGGTTGTCTTATTTATTTATTAATTTAAAGCCTTTATCAAAATAAAACTGTGTATAAAAAACCTATCATAAAATTACTGATTATGTAAACGAGAAAACGGCTTGGGAGTGACTTGCTTTTAATTATGAAATACTAGTAAACTAATTGTAATATTTAAACATATTTAAGTTGTGTTTCTTGCCATAGTTCTTCTCAGAGTTTAATCGTCCTTAACTGGTGGTAGGAAAAAACAAAGAGGACCCATCATAATAACAATATTTTTAAAATATGTCTTTGTGAATAAAAGTATTTACTTTAACTTTTTACTAAGTAGGAAGTGATAAAAATGTTAGTCGGTCTATTTGTCATTTGTTGTATTGTATCATGTATCTTAGTATTGATTTATCGTTAGAAAATTTGCTTTGTAATTAATATTTCTTCATCATTATCATTTCAGCCGTAGGGCGTCCACTGCTGGATATAGGCCTCCCTCATAGATCTCCAGTTTTTACGGTTAGAAGCGGCATCCTACGTTATCCCGCGGCATTAACCAGATCATCCGTCCATCTATGTCTATGTCGGTGACCCGCGTTTTTCTACGTATCTCCTCATTTCTGATTCAATCTCGTAGAGAAACCCCGAGCATAGCCCTCCTAATCTTTCTTACTCACATTAAATTTCCATCGTCATTTTTGTATACAATATCTACAGTATATTCCATTAACACCCTACTTCAAATTGAAAATTGTACCCCATAGTTTTTCATTGATTTGCGATCCCTGCGCTGTGATAAAACATCTGCTAGGTACTTGTTACGGGTCCGATACGGTCCGGGGTTGATGTAGGTTATAAATAAAACAGATACGAGATCTAGGAAAATGAAGTATGAGATAACTTAAGGATAACTTAGTTATTTAGGCACAGGTGAAACCCCTTCGGAAATGAAGATAAGGCTTCAGTGGTGTAGGTACGTACTTAGGTAAGTAATACGAGCGGAAAATTATAATCGGAGACTGAGAATAAATAATATAAGATAAATGTAGATCTTATGTAGTAATTTAGTCTATCATTTTTGTTTAATTAAAATAATTATGAACTTCAAAAAGATGGGAGTCGCCTAGTTTTGACCATAGAAAATCACATGAGTACGATTTAAGACAATATTTTTATTACTCTTCTGGTGTAAATATGTAAAATATGTAAAAACTTGGCATTCTCTCCAAGGTGAGTCGGTACTTCACATCGGAGCAGCTCTTAAGTCTTTACAGAGCTCAAGTTCGCTCCTCAATGGAATACGGTTTTCATCTTTGGGATGGGTCTGCTAAATATCAGCTGGATGCTCTGGACTCATTGGAGCGCCGAGCGAAGAGAGTCATACGCAATGACTCACTTGTGGAGGATAGTCTTCAGAGCCTCGAACACCGTAGACGACCTATCGGTTTTTTATCGGTTACATTTCGGGGAGTATGCGGAGGTTCTGCATAACCTGATACCCCCTTCACCTTTCCATCACCGGACGACAAGGCGCGGCGAGCGGTTTCACCCTTTTCTTGTAGACATTTCTTCAATACGCACGAAGCGATTTGCTTCTTCTTTCATAATGCGGACGGCTAAGGAGTGGAATTCTCTGCCGGGGTCAGTTTTTCCGAAATGCTATAATATTAAGACTAAATGAAAATGAAAAATGTCAATGAACAGACACTTTCTAGGCAAGCCTGTATCATCTTATGCCTTATCTTCGCCTTCCATCAGGCGAGATTATGGTCAAACGTGAGCCTATATTTAATAAATAAAAAACAATTTATTGACATCTTTTTTATTGAAGTAATAGTTTTAAACGTAAACATAGTCGTAGGCACAATATGGTATTATAATTTGGTGTGTTTGGTTTACGATCACTCAATATATATTTCATTAGCTGAATAGTGGTCACGCCATAGTGATATAAAAATAATGGGACCACTTTCTTTGAAGAATATTTTGAATATTAATCAGTCTAGATTTTGAATATTGTATTATATATCACGATCTTTGAAAAATACTGCGGGGTCCCGATAATATTACTCGCTATTAATCACTTCTGTGCTCCCATATCGCATCAAAAATTTACCTTTATCCTACTACATCTAAGCACCATCGTTTGTGCATTTCTAAAAGCACTCTCTGTTCCCATTAACACTTACAGTTTTCTTCTATACACTCGCATCGTCTCCAACTCCGATCTATACTAATACCTATATAAAGTTGAAGCGTTTGTTTGAGTCATATTGTTAGGTTGCGCGCTAATCTCAGAAACTACGGGTACGATTTGAAAAATTATTTCAGTGTTAGATGGCCCATTGGTGGCTATATTTACATATAAAGTTTCTACGGGGACGGGAGTTAAGCAAATGAAATCGCACGCGGAAGCTATTAATTAACTAAAACTTAAGTCATCCTGCTTTCAAATCGTTTTACTCAACATCTATAATAACGCTAAAGTAAATAGCAGGCACCTTATCCATTCAAGAAATAATGGCTATGACAAAACTCCGTGCACTGTAACTTGGGAGTAGATGTAACTTTTAAAATTTCAACTATAAACTAGAAAAACTTTGATATTGTGGTGGCTGGAGCACTAGACTATGTATTTAATCTACTATCTTCATACGAAGTTGGCGAGTTATCGCTACTAAAAGGGTAGACTTAAATTACTTGAGTTGTAATAAAATAGGTTACAGACTTGGTAGGAAAATGCTTTTGTATTGGTATTGTAGTCAGACAACCTCCGTAGCGTAGCGGTATTTAACTCGCTTTAAATCTCGGAGGTTGATCCCCACGCCGGACAAGAAATATTTGTGTAGATTCTAAGATTACTTTCCGAGTCTGGTTGGCTGAGGGACTACCCATCGTGCCTCTGAAAGCACGTTAACATCATCTATAACAATTGTATACCAGGGACGGGCAGCAGTGTTTCCTTGTATGTTACAACGTAACACTGTGGTCACCAACCCGTTCAGAAATGAACGTTGTACGGGCTGACGATGATTAATGATGATTGTAGTCGGTCGATTATTATTTCGCCGTGTGGTTTTCGGCTTTAAATATACCATCCCTTATCTTCATATGGGTGTCGTAAGAAATGACTTAGGGACATACAACATCTACATCTTCTCCGGGTCGTCCACTTAGGTAGCTAGTGAAAGGTTGCAGGTTAGCTAGTGTAGGATCCTCGACGGCATGACCAAGGACTGCGTTGTTGCTTATTCCCCGAACTGTGATCTCGTGCCAGCGATCACCACCACTGTTCGTAAATCTACTCTTTACTCCAGTGGCACCCTGAGCGTTGGTCCTAACCCCTTAAGGGTGCCCTCAGGTGGATGTCGCTTAGACTTGGGCCGGATTCTTGGAATTTTTAGACCTGTTACCTCTTAGGTATCTTACTATAATGTGTACATTTGTTGTTATCGTACGACAGACGGACGGACAGACTGATAAAAAATTCTGTAATATCAAATAATTTTAGCAATGTTTTTAGCCACTTAAGTGATACTTTTGTTTGATATAGTCTTATACAGTGTAATTTTGACAAGTACAAGTGTATGTAAATACCTAAGTGCTGACTAAATTTCATTATTTCATTATCAGCTCAAAGATACTCCCATCTCACTGCGATAACCAGTAGGTACAGTAGGTGCCAAGCATGGTGATTACGGCAATATCTCTCTACGACACTGGCTTGCTGCGGTGTTAAAGAGGAGGTCCATATTCAGTAAAAAGCTGATAAAGTAAAAGTAAATGAAAGTTTATATGATAATATAGCATTACAGTAGTAAAAATTGCGCTAAACCTGCCGGAACAGAAACGAGGTATAGGACGCCCCCCATCTACCTGGTGGAAAAATATAGAGAGAGACCTCAAGAAAGCCCAATTGCCAGAAACGACAACCCAAGATCGCATGACTTGGCGCAAAATTGTGAGGAGACCCGACCCCAAATGATGGGATCAGGAGCAGAAGAAGGTGATAATATAGCATTACTAATTATGATATGGTATGTTTTTATTATAAAAGATTTTCTTCATGATATTCATGAAAGGATATGTACCTAAAACTAAAAAAAGTTTAATAATGTGGTGGCTGGGTCACTAGACTTATTTAATCTATAATCTTCATACGAAGTGAGTTATCGCTGCTAAGAGTAGAGTGAAATAGAGACTTGTAGTACGCGAATGAATCCTCAAAATGAAGCACTTCAGTTGGAATAACTCTGTATCTCTTTCGTTCAGTACAGTTTTATTTACTTCAACAGTTCAGTTTATTCCATTTCGTTCTCAATGTTAAAATACTTATATTCAATAGTATGTACACAACATTTCTTAATGCTTTTAAATGAAAGCGATACCTGATAAGAATGTTTATTTTCCTAAAGAACTAAAACAAATAATTGAATGATCGATTAAAAGAAACGCGAAAAACTGATTCAAAACAAAGTAAACTAAACTGAACTAGTGAACTAAACGAGTGATATAGTTCACTAGTTCATGAACATTCTACTAATACTCATTTCTCGTTTGATTTTGAATTTTCATTTCTTGCTGAAATCTGTTGTGTGGCGATTTTCCGCGATTGCCACCCAGCTTTCGCTTGAGCTCGAAATAACTCGATTCGGTGCAAAGCTATGCAAAAATATCCTAACTATCCTAGTTTGGAGCGAGTCAAAGCAGACAGTCTATTTCACAAAGCGTACTAGCAATGTGGGTAATGCCACTTTGAAGACTTACCCGATCTCATAATTGTAGCATACCAATAACAGAAGCCAGAAGAATTAATAGTACTTAAGTACCGCGATACTATCTCTAAGTAGAGTGATCAATTTAGTGTGATTTAGTATATAATATTTCTAGTAGCAGGATAACGTATTAGTATTTTATTATTTTATATATATAATTTTTTTTTACTTTATGTACACACATAACAATTGAAAGAAAAATATTAAAAACAAGAAAGGTAGTAAATAGGTACTCCTTATTTCTAATGAAATTTCTTCCAGCAAAACCTAAAACCCAAAACCAAAAAAAATAGTGTGTAGGGTTAGGAACCAAGATACTAAGATTAACAAGAACTTGACTATGAAAAATAAAATATTTATAAAAAAAATATAAACAAATGGACTTACATACTAATTCATAAACTATTTCTTCATTATTCTACTACTATATATATTCCTGTAAGAATACTGGTTTTGTTTGCATATTTTTGTAACTACCCACACACCACATCTCTGGAGAATAAAGTGCAATGGGCATGAGGACTAAAAAAATCTATTTAGTCCGTCAGTTAGATCACTAAAAAATATTGGACACGTATTTTGTTATTTATCAAATCCATAAAAATTTACAAAGATACAGAGCGACAACAAACTATAAAGTTCAGGAGAGGGGGGCTTGTGACGTCACTATTAGGTAAAATTGTACCATATAGTGACGTCACACAAAATTTCAACGCGCTGTATCTTCGTCATTTTTTGTTTGAGGAACGAAAAAAAAATACGTGTCCAATATTATTTGGTAATCTAACTGACGGACTAAATAGATTTTTTTAGTCCACATGCCTATTGTATTAATTTTTTATGAATGAAAAATCTATAAATGAAACTCTGAAGTCGACTCTCCTTTCAATCAGTAACTTAACATCAGGTTTCTTCCAGTACCAATTTACTGCTTCATTTACGACTCCTGAACTGCTCCCGTATACAAAAGCCATCAGGAGCAACGAAACAAAGTCACACTATACAACCGAGAATGCTGGTTTAACAAGCTCTCGTATAATAGTGTTAAAATGCATTGTATTAAATTAACTTTATACAATGCCGTACAATGGAGGTATTACACGATAATTTCCCGCTGGCCCTGATTCATTTGAGCGCTCACCTTTGTAATTTAATGGGAGCGTACAACGTATGGGATGTAGTTATTAATTACAAAAACCCAGATACTATTTATATCTGTTGGTGGACTTTTAATTAGCCAAATTGCTATTATAAGTGGATAGGGGAAGAGTCAGATTTTGATGGAATATACGTTATACTAATCTAACAACTTGAGTATTAAGCACTTAGGGTTATTATATGTAGACAAACTGTTACCGAGGTAAAGCTCTAGTCATGTACTAAATAGGGCGAAAAGTGACACTTTTTATTATAGAAATAAGTAAATGTAACTGTAAAATGTTGAGAGCTAACTAATAACAAGAATGCATAGATAGATAGGAAGGTAGGAATGTAGTGAAATAACCGACTTAGATTACTTAATTTCACAACATTTAACGGCAACATTATTGCGTTGCGAGAGTTGTTTTTTTTTTTATGTTATGTTTTTGATAAAAATCTTTTTGACGATACAAAACCCACTATTACTTCTATTTTTTTTCCTATTGCCTTATACACTCCACCTTAACGAATTGTGCCATATTATGTCGTCTGATTTCTATAGTATGAGTAACTACGTACCCTTGTTTAATCTGCCCCTCCAAGTGTGTTACTGTATCAATCGAGTTAGATAGGAAGACCTTGAAATAATCACTGCAAAAGAAGTGTTTTCTTACATATTATGTCAGTGCCAGTGTACAATTATCCTGCAAAATTAACACTATTTCTTTATGTAGTCCTTTTTATACAATGACTGCATTAAAAAGGACTATTTATATTGCGTATACAAAGGGAATCAAATGGTTAATATACTTACGTACTTTTTTATAATACGTATCTTATACAAGGTGTAACGGAAAGGGTATATACATAGAAAGAGCAAGGCTTCTTTGGATCATAACAAACGATATGGCAAGGGTTCCAACTCAAAAAAAAGTCAGTATTAATACGCAAAAAAAAACAAAAATGCGGAACCCTTTATTCAGAAATACTAGGAGTTACTTGCAAATAGTTAGTTGACATCGATCAGCTGATTGCTGATGAGTGCTAGTGATGTATTTATTTCAATTTGAAAAGTTTGGTTTCTGGTATCAATGAATTTAAAAAAAAATCATTAGTTCCGGACTTGTAGAGATAGGATTAAATAACCCTTGCCATATCGTTTGTTATCATCCAAAAAAGCCTTGCTCTTTCTATGTATATACCCTTTCCGTTACACCTTGTATATATATAATAGGCCTTGAACTTGCTGTTCTTATTCTCAAGAATCCAATAAAGGAAACCCGTTAACAGCTTCCCCTACTTCCGAAGCGAATATTCTTACCATTTTATATTTTCAGTCGAGTCCGAAATCAAGTGGCTGAAAAGGGTTAGCGCGAGTTATTTATTACTACTTATGTTACGTACATGTACGATATATCGTCTCGTGAGACTTTCGGCACTTGGAATCAACTTACTTACAAGTTGTAGTTACAAGTTTTGAGGTGTTTGGGTTGAGTAAATAAATGTTTGATGTTAATTGAAATGCAGGGTTGCTGTTTTGGGTGGAATCTAAAACAATCTATATAAAGTTCTTCCTAAATATATGGCATCCCCTTTACGCTACGTAGTAAATATAATGTGTAGTGAATTTCTATGTCACAGGAGACGCCCTATTGCGCTTGCTTAGTATGTAGTTTTTTAGTCATTTGTTTAGGCTGGAGCTCTGCTTGCCTTTATACCGGCTAACTACATCATATCAGTCAGAAAAAAAGTGAATTTCTGTAAAATTATATTTATAAAAAATAAAATTTAACTATACACGTGCGAGATTAGGCCCTTCTTACTCCTTGATACACTGGGAACTGCGGCAACTATAGCATTTGAACATTGGGGAATGTTCTTAAAATTCACTTTTTGGACGGATATTATGTAGTTAGGTAGGAGGCTTTTGCTACTTCATCGGGTATCAAGGCGTGCAGAGCTCCAGCCTAAACAAATGAGTTGAAAGGAACAAGTTTTTTCTTTATATAAAAATAAAAATATTATTTCGAAAACTTATGTTATCAGTATGCCTAACATTATATACTATTTAAGGCATGGCATATATTGTTGGAGCAACATTTATATTCCATGGGATTGCAGATAAACAGTGCAAGGCCCGTGCCCCGTATTCAAACAATAATGAGACAGAACATACGGCGCCGGTTAATGTATGCTTTGCGATCATACTCATCAGACAGTTCCTATTTTCAATTTCTCTTTAGTGGTTCAGTCAATGTTTTGCGTTTCACCTTCATATATACACTTCTTTCACTTTAATACCCCATTTACGTCCACTGCCGAACTTGGGCCTCATCTTAACATACCTTGGATGCGTGGTGATATTACCATAATCACCACGCGATTGGTGGCAACAAAATATATATATTAGCCTTGAACTGTTAGATGCAGCTGCCCATGTTTTTATGACACCCATGGGAAGACTTGGAGTAGTATATTTTAAGCCGGAACCCACGGAAAGAAAAGAAACCATATACATATAACATAGACGATCAAATAGAAGAATAAAACGCAGAACTCTGAGACCGCTCGATGCTTGTTCCAAGTTTTATTGGCCATTTTAAAATGGCAACTGTATTGACCATTGTGACTAGGGCATTAGCAGTCCCGTCTAACGTTATATAAACTTAACTAGCTTCCGCGCGCGGTGTCACCCGCATAACTCCCGTTCGCGTAGGAACTTTATAATAAATTATAGCCTTGTTTTCAAATCGGACCAGTAGATTCTAAAATTAGAGCGTTCATGCAAACGAACTAACAAACTCTTTAGCTCTATATATTGGTATATACTAGCTGTTGCTCGCGGCATAGTCCGCGTAGATTTCCATTTCTTAAAACCGCCGCATTTCTTAAAAGTTTGTAGCAACGAATTTTTGCCAACTGGTTTTTCAAAAATCCTTTGTTAGTGCATACCTACAGAATCACTTAAGGAATATTTGTGAAAACTTTCATGTTCCTATACCCAGCGGTTTCAACTGTGCGTTTCTCGATCTGTCAGTCAGTTTCTGCTTTTATATATAGATAAAAAACAGATAGTATCAAAAATAGCTTTTGTATCGCTACTATTTGTACCATATTATACTATTAACTAAAAACTACTCTATCATATCCGAATTATAATATACTTAGCTAATCTCGTTTGCATCTAATGTGTTATTAATTAATATTAATGTGCCTACGTGTTAATCCATGTTATAAATTATGTTTATACGAAATTCTATTCGCAAAATCTACATGTGAAATACCTACACGACTGCTAAAAACGTATAGAGTATTTTGTCGTCCAAAAGAAGCTCGAAATTTGCTTAAAACTTCTACACAGATTTTGCAGATTTTTGTCTTACTCTAGCTTTAGATCTATATGTATACATGGCCTTATTCTCGGTCGGGGTTTTCTTGTAAATACATCACGTTTCACCGCTTCGTGGCAATTACTAAGTATATACAGTTTTCCAAGCTTTGTGAACGCCATATGGGTACTTTATACCACTTTTTCGATATTCCTTCACATATTGAAAATACTACCATACGATTTTCGCAATGTTTAATGGTTAATAATCAATAGAGAAAGACGTTGATTTTGACTTTTAAAGCACCTTATGATAATGTCAACATCCTTACTAATATTTTAAACGCGAAAATTTGTGTTACTCTTTCACGCAAAAAGTTCTGAATGGATTTTAGGAATAGTTTATAAACTGGATTAACATTTAGGCTACACCACACTACAATCCTCTGGAGCAGAGTAGCAGTCCAACGCGGATAAAACCGCAGGGCGCATCTAGTTTGTCTTATATAACAGGACAGACGGATATAAAATCTGTAAAGATCAAATAATGTATTCATGTTTTCAGCTACTTAATTGATAATTTAGTTTGTTTTATTATACACAATGTGATTCATAATGTATGTCATAACAAAGGGCTATAAAAGTGACAACAATTAGTTTTTAAACCTTAATGCCATCGATAAGTCAATTGTTCGACGTTACAAAAGTTCATTTAAAACAAAAGTTCATTTAAAACAACGTTAAAAAAGTTCATTTATTAATATAACAATAACCCATATCCAGACAAGTATCATTTAGCGACCACCACATTTTGAGCTCAATAACCTTCTAATAAATTTCTAAAATAATAAATTCAAAACATTCTTAGTTTCTATGCTAAGTAGTATAAATTTAGAAGTCCATTGAAGTCGTTTTGAAGAGAATGCCTGCAAAAAAATGATGATGATTAATTAATTCTTAGAAAAAAACATATCTAAATATATTAATAAACAAACACGTTAAAAACAGCAAGTGTAAATATAGGTTATCTTACAAGAGGAATCATTTCGATTAGCAGCAAAAAGCGTTGGTCGTTGCGATAGCGCTGTCAGTTTAATAGTTATGAGTTCTATGTCCGGTGAAGTAGCAAAAGTCTCCTGGCTAACTACATAATGTCCGTCCGAAAAGAGGAACAAAAAAAGTTATTAGTTAGCTAAAAACACCATGTTAATCACATAAATATAACAATACACAAACGCGTTAAAAAAGCGCACGTGTAAATATAGGTTATCTTGCAAGAGGAATAATTTCGATTAGTAGCAAAACAAAAGCGCCGGTCGTTGCGATAGCGCTGTCAGTTTAATAGAAAATGTCAGTGCAAGTTGGCTGTTGTTTGTCGCTGATAGCTTGTGGTCGTGGCTTAATAATATCGGCTTCATACTAAAACTCATTTACAATGGGTTTTCCTGCTGTCTATGATTTGTAAGGTTAGTTCTACCTTACAAATCATAGACAGCAGGAAAACTTCAATTTTTGCTTAAACTTTATAAAATATAAAAGCATATTTATAAAGATTTAAGACTTTCTCGTGAAGATTTTTTAAATCTTAATTGATAAATGTCATAAAACTAGTTTGTACACTTACTTTCAGGTAACTCCGATTTTGAAATATTTTTCATTGTGCTCCGCTTCTATTGGTCTTAACGTGGTGGGTCTATGTAATAGGTACGGAAATAATTTTACGAATCGGATGTGGTTCCTGAATTTATCGCGTTCAGGAAACAGAAAAACTCTTCAGCTTTATAATATTAATCTTTACTAATTCATGAAGATTAAAAGTTTGTCTGTTGGTATATATAGGTACACGGTAAAATGCAATTAAGTAATGAATATATATAAATTTTGGAGTTATTATGGGAACGGGAGTAATGGGGTCTGTTTAGCTTATCTCTGTACCAAATGTCATGAAAATCGCTTGAGTGGTGAAGGCGTGAAAGTGTAACAGACATACAGAGTTAAATTCACATTTAAATACATACATGTTTCTGGCATTCAAATCTACTATAGATATTTGCATGCCAGATATGTTTTACTTAAAGTCCTGTCGTAAAATACCTACAAGGTTTTCGAAATCTGCTGTGGTGTATTATATTTCATGTCATAATTTGATTTAAATAGTACTATAAACACAAATTACTAGAACATTTATAGGCTATATTGCGATTACAAAATGCAATATAAACTTCTATGTTTGTTGAAATAATTTTATGTAAGGTGCTTCCAAAATATATGCCTTCCTTTTAACAGAAGACATTATTACGCAAAGTATTTTTTTTTTCATATATCTCTATATAAAATCACAGTAATATACCTCTACAGTCTATATCGTCGGTGATATTGCAATACCGCGTAAGTGACAATAGCTTATAAGGTTGAAATCAAATATAGCAAATTATATTTTTTGCCCTAAAAGATAAAGAAAAAAAATATTTTGACATATGAAATCACACCTTAGTAGCAACTGTCACATACGCGGTATTGCAATATCACCGACGATATCAAATCAATACTAATATAACCTGAAGAGTTTGTTTGTTTGAATGCTTGAACGCGCTAATCTCGGGAACTACTGGACCGATTTGAAAAATTATTTCGGTGTTAGATAGCCCATTTATCGAGGAAAGCTCCTATATTTAATTATGAGGTTCTCACGGGAGCGGGAATAATGCGGGTGAAACCGCGCGGGGGAAGCTAGTAGATACATATTTTGAATAAATCGTCACTTACGCAATCACTGTATATTATACTATTTGATGGTAAAGGCAAGGCATATATTTTGGAACCACCTTATATTTAACTTAGTTCTAACGTTTATGTCCAATTTGATTGATAAATGATTTGTTACATTCCTATTTCAATAGGTATTATATTCCTTCATATCAGTTTCAACATAATTTACTAACCATTTATTATTTTATTGCTTTATATTGCCAAGTTGTAATTTATGAAGAGTTGAACTTAATTTATGACAGTTGCCTTAAGGAGCCATATTAAATTGAAATTTCAAATATGGTAACGATAAAAATTATGAATAAAGAAGATGTTGTATATTTTTAGTCTATTTTATTTAAAGAGCTCAGTATATCCTTATCCCTACTATATTATTCATCATCATCGTATGTCGTCCACTGCTGAACATTGGGCTCTTCCCGAGGGAGAGTATTTGCCATAGTCACCACGCTTGGCAGGCGGGTGACCGCAGTATTATGTTGTACCACTAGGAAACGCTGCTGCCCGTTCCTTGCTATACGATTATTATAGATGATGTTGTAATAATCGGGACCAAAGGCCTAACGTGCTTTCCGAGGCACGGAGGGTAGACCCTCAACCAACTAGACCCGGAAAGAAATCATAGAATTTACTCAAAGATTTCCTGTCCGGAGTGGGGATCTAACCCAAGACCTCCGAGATATAAAGCGAGCCAAATTCCGCTAAGCTACGGAGATTGTCTTTACTTTAATATTATTAAATATGAATATAAGTTTGTTTGTTACACTTTCACGCGAAAACTATTTGATCGATCATCATAAAACTTTATACATATACTAGCTGACCCGGCAGACTTCGTACTGCCTCAATCGATACATAAAAGACCTAAACATTTGTATAAAATAAACTGGGCCGTAGAGACTTCGTTTATGCGGTACTCCTACCCCTACACTACCCCTACCCTACACTACCCCCACCCTACACTACCCCTACCCTACACTACCCCTACCCTACACTACCCCTACCCTACACTACCCCTACCCTACACCTACCCCTAATCTACCCCTACCCTACCCTACACCTACCCTAAAAAATCTTAGCAAAAAAATAAAGCTCAAATTGACTCTACATTTTAGTTAGAAAACGTTTGTATGGGAAAAAGAAAAAGGCTGTTTTAAGGGGTTTTCAGGCAACTACTAATAAATTAAAAATTAATTAAAAAAACATTGTCCAGCGGACAAAATTGTGAATCTAAACCATTCCCAGATCCCCTTGAACACACACAAAAAATTTCATCAAAATCGGTCCAGTCGTTTGAGAGAAGTTCAGTGACATACACACTCACAGAAGAATTATATATATAAAGATGGAGGTATTGGAAGTAACATAGGGACATTAGCTTGAATGCGAGCGAAGCCGCGGGTTAATGCTAGTACTTAATATAATAAAGTTTGTTTGTTTAGTTGCTAGCCTTTAGTATTTCTCGATAATGGGCTATTTAACACTGAAAGATTTTTCTAATTGGCCCAATTAGTAGGAGAGAGCAATTAGTAGGGTCCGGATTGCTTACCCGGCCCTCGCCAACGGCGGATCGAAGGAGTGTCCGGGCGGTTTTAGTGGTGTAGAGTTCTCTCCTCGTGGTATGACTTAGCATGCCTCGCTATGGAGAGGGCGAGTCCCATATATCCCACCGCCAGCGCGCGAATTCGCTGCAGCGGCGGTGGGAATGCGTAAATGCATATTCACCCGGCCAAAAAACAAAGTTTCTGTCAAGTTTTCAGCTTGCCTCAAATAGGTACCTACTCAAAAATTGGTGCCAGCTCTCGGATTAAATAGTTCCTGAGATTAGAGCGTTCAAGCAAACAAACGCACTCTACACCTTTATGTATTAGTATAGATAACGCCCATGTAACACTTCAATTAGTTATTAAGTTTTCATGTTTGAAATATGAAATAAACCAGTTTTACTCGACAGGGACTGAATTTTTTTACACGTTACGAAGTATTGTGTTACACGTGTTTTATGCTTGTAATAATGTAGGTACTACCTTTTGTAAATATGACACGCTGTTAAATTATAACAGCGTGTTTAATAAAAATAGACATTATATAAACACAACAACCTCCGTAGCGTAGCGGTAATTGGCTCGCTTTAAATCTCGGAGGTCGTGGATTCGATCCCCACACCGGACAACAAATCTTTGTGTAAATTCTAAGGTTTTTTTCCGGGTCTGGTTGGTTAAGGGACTACCCTCCGTGCCTCGGAAAGCACGTTAAGCCGTTGGTTTCGACTTCCGATTGTTATAACATCATCTATAACAAACGAACCGGGGAACGGGCAGCAGCGTTTACCCTGTGTATTACAACATAACACTGCGGTCACCAATCCGCCTGCTAAGCGTGGTGACTATGGCAGAACCCTCCCTCGGGAGGAGGCCCATGTTCAGCAGTGGGCGTTAAACGGACGGATGATGATAATGATTATATTATAAAAAATTCTTATGTATGTACATGTACTGAGGCTATGGTATCAAGTATCAGGTATTTTAAGAAACAACAAATGGCGATATTGTGTTAAATTTCGGGCTTCTAGATTCTTCATTTTAGATTTTAATTCCAAATCTGAATTTAATTAAATTTAACTAATTATTTTAGACTAGCTTCCCTCAAGCGGTTTTTCCTCATAGCTCCTGTCCCGCGGGAACTTTAACTAAAATATATAGCCTCACTCCAGTAGTTATAATATAGTTTAGGATAGATAATGGGATAGACCGTGTTGACGACTGACTGAGGTTCAACCTATTTATAGGCATATAAACTGTAAAATGCTTTTTAAATTTATTCTCTTTTTATAATACTTTTATCTTTTGTACGTCAACGTTATTATTTTCATGTAACGATTCGTGCTGTCAGGTCACAATAAGTGCCACCATAAAAAAATTAAATAATTACCGACTCATTCATAACATATTTTCATTTATTAAATACATATATTTTTATATAACAGACCGTATTCCATAAAATTACAAAGATTTGATTGTTTGTTTGTTTGCGTCGAATAGGATCTTAAACTATTGAACCGATATAAAAAAAATCCTCATTCCACACGGTATATTTAATTATGAAGTTTTCACGGGAACGGTAGCTACACGGGTGAAACTGCGCGCTCCCGTAGGAAGCTAGTCTATACTTATATCTATACTAATATTATAAAGAGGAAAGATTTGGATTTTTGTGTGTGTAGGTTTGTAATGAATAAACTCAAAAACTAGTGTGCCGATTTCAAAAATTCTTTCACCCTTGGAAAGCTCCATTCACTCTGAGTGACATAGGCTATATTTAATTATGTAGTTCCCACGGGAACGGGAGTTACGCGGGTGAAACCGCGCGCGGGAAGTTAGTATTCTATAAATTGGATTGGATAAGGTTGGAGATTATTTTTAATAATTAGTGATTTTAAATTACTATTAACGTACATATTAATTACTCAAAAAAGATTATGTGAAACAATTTTTAAACTAATGATAGTTTAGTCTTTATTCAGGTAAGGGTAATAAACTTATCGGTCATGGGGTTGAAGCGAGGCCATGGCGGTTTCTTGAAGGTTAAATGGATGGATTATTTTGATGGGGCGTGTACCGAACACAAATGCAGCCGTAACACGCGTTTAGTTAAGTTAATACTAATTGATTCAATATCAATATCAGTATATATTAGAGTGTAAAAACAATTCTAAGCCTTCGTAATTACTAGAGAATCATAATAAGCCCGAATAAAGTCCATTGCTGAACACGAGGCTCAACCAGAGGGAGGGTTTTCACCAGTCACCAGCAGTTTTATGTAATAACACGAATAGGGAAACGCTGTTGCCCGTTCTTTGGGAACTACTATAGAAATTGCTAATAACCATCGACTACCGGCTTAATGTACTTTCCAAGGCATGGAGGATAATCCATCAACCAATTAAACCCGGAAAGAAATCTAAGATTTTTCTTGCTCGACGTGTTGATAGGCGGTCAGTGTAACAAGTTCGGTATATCGCAAAAAAAAACTAACATATTATGCTTTAGACTGAATTTTTTTTTTGTTTTTGTGCCACGATATATTCAAACAGAATATAATTCTCAAACGTTAATCTCTGTTTTTTTTTTCAGACATTCAGTTCACCACAATTCAACCTACAATGAAGGCTGAAACCACACCCGTAAGTACATTGAATATAACTAAACATGATTAGGTTTTATCTTAGGTATTAAAGTTAGAATTTCATTAACTTAACGTTTTTGCTCAATTTATACATCACAACCAATTTTGTGCATACTAGTGCCATCTGTTAGCAAGCAAGTTGTTATCGTAACAACTTTGTGTTCCCACAGGACGACGACAGAGTCGGGTTCGGTTAGGTGTCAAAGTGATGTCACAATTTTGTACTAGATGGCGTTACTGTGTTGTTACTGGACACGACGCGTTCGTGTAGATGTCGCTGCGTAGTTTGATGTGACGCAGGGACGCTTATGATCTTACTACGAGTTCTTTTCACCCTCCGCCAGATGTCGTGAACCTTTGTAATATTTAATAAGTGAATACTTCAGGAATTTTGACTTCAATTAATTTCAAAGAACAGATATTTACTTTTGTTTCATTTTTATTGGCCGTAAATTTTAACACATTTTGGTACAAATTTTGAACAATCTTAAAAGCCTATAATTATATTATATTAAAAACACAGGTATTTGTCATAATACATATCATTTGTACGTTAGATACGACCTAGCTGACTGTAATCATATTTAACATCCGTTTTTAGGTCTGATTTTTCGAAAGAAGTGAAAAGCTCGTAGCCGTTCTTTTATGACTCATTCCATGTTTGCGCTTGATGAATGTCCCACATATCCTAATAGAAACCTAAAAGCTTGCCCGTGTTATTTTTAAAAATCAACCTTTCAGAAAAGGGCTCCGTACGTAAGCTTAATTTAATACTGAATATGGACTTCACACGCTACATTTTTCGCACAATATCACATGGCATTCGTGCCGCGTTATAAGTGCCGAATTAACACATTTTGGCACGGGATTTCGCTTTTAAAATATTTTAAAAGATTACATATGGCACCGTCCTACTGCCAGAGTATCCATTGTCCGCAGGGCGATATTCGGTGAATTTATCGAATGTGTTTCGTGCCTCATATTGCTCGCTATCGGTTCATTAATAAACTATATTCCGTTACCGCCATACAATACAATAGCCGCAAACTGTTTCAGATTCGATCGTGTGCGAAATTTATAGTGGTTAGGATTTTGAATATTGGTCTCAGTTATTACATTTCATTTAATTAAAAAAGAAATCTTAAGACATCGTTGGACGTTGGTGTAATATTTATGTCTATTAAATATTATCTTATACTTTCTTTAATATAAGATTTATATAAAAAAACCTATTTGCATAATACCTACGAACCACTCCGCTGCGAAATTTTGACAAAATTACAACTTAAAATAGAATTCGTAGAATTGCTGTATAAAGCTCATACAACCGCTCATATTTGGCGCTAGGAGTGATAATAAATATATATACTCTGTGGTTAGATGCCGTTTCAAGCGCCAAGTTCTACTTCTCGTACCCTGCCTCGGGCGAACCGCGGAGTAGCTCACGTCTATTCGGATTATTCTGCTTTACGAATGGCTTCATTAAGGCTAAATATTACAATTTCAAAGAAACTATTATGTTGGTTAGAATTGCTAACGTGCCTTCGAAAGCGTGTACTGAAAAGATGCGATTGCATCAAAACCTTACCATACGCTTTCTGGATCCTATTTTACGAGCTGAAAAATTGCTGTTTGACGCTGAATAGTCCGCTAGATGGATCAAACCCCTAGTCGAAAAGATTTGCGTTTTTTCTTTATTTTACCATCGTGAATAATTTCTTATCGTTTCATCAGATCGCAATAACCATGAAAACATTAGGGCCTATTTTTGGTACCGCCATACTGCTGCGGTGTCTCGGAAAAGGGGCTGCGTCTTGCAACACAAATTACTATGATTTAATATTGCTTAGTTATCTGCGGGTTGGTAATTTGTTAGAGCGTTCCTCGGCCCCGCGTTGGGCGCCATTGTTGCTTTTCAGCCTTTTGTTCATCGCCTTCTACCGGCGATACGATCTTGAGTTATTATGATTAGGATTCTTTGCCAAGTGACGCGAACTCGCTAATTCCCCCATTATCGTTTTAGTTTTACTCACTTGTGAGCGTTTTATAACATTCTTTGTTGTCATCTCTCGTTATTCATGGCGATCTTGTGAAATTAGTGCCATTCTTTACAGAGCCTTTGTGTTTTTACATTTAGAAGTTTTTCTGTTAAAGTGAAAAGAATAAAGTAATTCGGCGTGTGATATTATAGTAAGTTAGCTTTGGACCGTATCAATTTATTTGCATAATGCCTCCAGTAAATTGGTCGATTAATATACGCATACGCATAAGCTTGGAAGTGACCTAGTAGATTAATAAACGTCACCACCGCTCGTAAAGTCAATGGAGTTAATATATCAGGCGTCACGTCATGCTACGACATGTTCAACTTTCATTTCATATAGTGCTCTTAAATGAATCGATCCACGTGTGGCTTTTTCAATTAGTAAAAACATTCGATTGTCATTGTGTTTATAGTGTAATTGCTGGTTTGTTATCCATCCATCTTGACCGGTGTAATGGGTGGCCATCAGGGAAATGAATCGCCTGGCTGTCTGGTCGAATGGAATGGGAACACAGTACAAGTGTTCTCGCGAAATTGCTTTCCGTTTTAATGTCCGAGGTATCATGGGATGCCTCGTTTCTGTGCTGATTGTTTTAACATTTATAATTTAAACGGTAGTTAAGAGATAGCCTTATTCCTTTTTATCTTTCATTGTAGTCGTTAGTAAGTTGTTTCATTAATTATTTTCTCTAAATTGTTCATTGTAACTTAGTAGTCATTATCATTGCGTTGTTAGTATTAAGAAAACGTAACAACGTAAAATTATTTTTAAATCATTACTACAACTACAAAAGATTTTTATTTAATTAATTGCCTTTCACTTTCTTCAGATCCCATTCCTGCATGCGCCCGAACTTATTCTATACATAAAATTGATGACGTACCTGTTTAAAATCCTTAAATAAATTGTTATTTGTATTTTATTTAAATAATAATGAAATAGCAAAGGCATTCGTACAAGTGTACAAATGAAATTTAACTAACGCTATCCTTAGCTTTTCATGGCCTGGAAATTCTGTTACAGTGGTATCGTAAATATCTGTATACGGCCTGGCAGTAGTGGCAGGGCAGTTAGCAAGGATTGCAGATACTGCAATGCCATGCAGTGTGCGTGCCACACCCCATTCATTAGGCGTCGAGTGCTTCCGCGCATTTATCAATCTGCAGCACATACAAGGGCTCCCCCTCCTCATAAAATGAATGAAACTAATTTTCAAAGCGAACATCAATGACTTTTTGAATAGGTAGCGTATAGTTTTAGTGTCGATAACTTGTGAAAAGATTTAATGGTGTATTAATTTAAATGTAGATAAGTATTTTACAGATATGAAAAGCTTTTCAAACGCAATTTTTCAACTAAGGCATTGTTATTACAAAAGTTCAAATGTTGGTTGTAAGTATCGGCCGTTTCGGTGTTGTTTTTCACCGGTATTTAATTTACTAAGCAAGTGCCTGTTTCTTCGACTCCATTTTGATACAAGTTTATGTAGGTTAAACATAAACACAAACGTGCACTTATCAGTGAAATACCACCGCACCTCGCGACCGTGTCCAAATTGCTGATAGTTGAGCGGATAAGATATTTTTTATAATAACGCAGTTATAACAACCTGAAGAGGGTGGCCTAATATCTCTATGTAGGTAGTTGATGTACTTAATGATTCAATGTTTGCTATAGTTTAGTAAACGCTGTTAAAGTTTTGCTATGTAGATTGCGTGGTACTATAAATTTAGAGGCATAGAATTGGATAGCATATTGCTGTTATAGCCTGCAGGCTGAAAGTTAACCCTAAAAATACACCTAGGTATTAAATTTTACACCAGCTTTGACGTAGCGCACATTTTTAATGTTTGCTATATATGTGTATTGTATAAATCTAAAACGAATTAGCCATTCCACCAGAATTATTCTTAATATTATTTCAGAAAGCAATTCTTAACAAAACACCCATCGAAACTGTTCAATTCAATCGCCAAATTTCCAATTTGTCAAGTACTTAAACTTGAGTAAACGTTAACCCTCCGGCCCTTGAGAGAAATTTAGCAAAATTCATCTGAATAGAGGGGAGAATAGAGTGGAGTAAATGATCAGTTTCGACTGGAGCGAGTGTTGGCACACCTGCGTCTTCAATGATCCAGGCTTACGGACAGCCACTACGGATAAATGTTAAGGCACCGATAGTGATAAAGCGCCAACATTAACGTCCTAAATAGTACCTTCCACTATTTTGTATCAACATTAACCTGTTAAAGCTAAATAAATTTGGCATTTTCCCGAAGTTTATGATATCGTTAAAATATTGACGGTTCTTTGTTATGAAATAGGTGCACTGTCGAGACTGTTGCCGGCTTTAAAATTTAATCATTTGTAAGATATTACTCGCCAGTTGAAGGCATCAAGATAATGTTTTCATCGACTTTAATTAAACGATTATAACTGTCATTAACTTGAAGAATTGTTATAAGTGCTATAAAGACGCGATGGACGAGGAGTCGCAACCTGAAATGATGTTCGTTTAATATCTTTTTATGGAATATTTTGCCCTATACCTAACTTCTTACTTGCGAGTTAAAGTATTTTTCGGTTTAATTAGATTCAGTAATCGTAGCATTTCTTTGGAAACAGTTTAATTACCAAATAGATTTCGAATACCTAGGGTTCTTTGGTTTTGTTTTATGTATTACTAGCTTTTATCCGTGGCTTCATGGCGTTTGCATTGAAGCCAGTGCCCCTATGTTATTTCTAGTACCTCCAGGTTATGTGTACGGAGTAGTTTTTGCGTGAAAGCGTTACAAACTCACATTCACATTTATAATATAGAGTAGATATTTCATACATTATTATTTGTTTTGACTAGTTGATGATATCAGACTGGAAGTCATAGATAAAATTATGTTGGTATTTATAAATGATTGAAAGTAACAATTTACGTAGAATGCATTTTATTTTAGTAGAGTAGGTACATTCGACTTGATCACGTGACAAATTGATTAGTTTTGTTTGGTCATGCCAGTTCGAAGACTGGCCATATTAATGATCTGTTCATATACCTAGTCAGTAATATGAGAGTGGATTGTGTCTAATAATGTCCATCGTTCAATTATCTTATGGCGTCCGGTGACGAGATATAAGGGTTAACTCATTCGATATTCCGCCACATCCCCACGTAATGGAATAACGTTGTGAGCGCACGGACCGATACGATCAATCTACCTTCCTATATATATTTTATTTTGGTAAATTGTACCGAATGATGTCCGGTTACCCTTGTCACTTTACTAAAAACGTATCTCATGTGGTGTCAACGTTAAAATCACACTGATGTTGCTATTACCTTGTGTTCTAAAGGTTATAAAAGGCATGAAGAATAAAAAAATATATTAACTCTTAATATAAGTTTTTAATTGGCCCTACCCTGTAAAGATTTGATAGTTACTATTCTTTTTCAAATACAGACTAAACATACTTAAAAAAGAGACTACTTTATATTTTAAATCCATAGGAAACCTAATTAAAATGTGACTTTCACAGCACTCCTCTATGTTTATTTACTGTGGCCGTCGTGTTGAAGTTTTTACTGTCGTTAAAAAATATATGAGATGGCAGCTTTATATCTATTTGATTGATAGAAAGCGTAATAAAATGTTATACTTTAATGTATAATAAACACCAAATGACATTGACGATTTACACGCTATTTCACTTAGCAATTCTATATACAAATGCATTCTAAACAATAATTAAATTCGGTCACACGCTAACGTTTACAAGTTTCAACTGTTTATGTTTAAACATCGAACAATTATAAAATAGTAGATTGTTTATCTAGGGAGCAAACAACTATTTTAAAGGCGAGAGTGTTTTTTAATCCAGAGCGGAGCGAAGGATTAAAAGTATGTCACTCGAGCTTAAAATAGTGTTGCTCCCGAGGTGGACACTCTACTTTTTATCACCCTCTATGAGAAAATAAGTAAGTGCAACTTATGAACAAGAATTTATTTACGTACAATGAAGAACCATAAGACATAATGATACTTTCACTTGAGGAAGACGCACTAATTGTTTATAATTCTAAAATCTGAGTATGAATCAACTACGAACGAAAGCAGAATGCATTTAATCTCGCGCGTTGTTTATTTTTCATCAACTTTTTTTAAAATTTGGCGCGCTCGCAGTTTTTCATCCAGTCACATATTCAATACATTGTTCCCGCATGGTTTGTGATTCACCTCTTAGCTGATTGAAAAATTATTAACAATATCCACATTTCAAATTCAAATCAATTTTGGTCCCTAAGGGATTAATGAGCTATTTTGGTCCCTGTTTACGAAGAATAAACTAGCTCTTTTTGAATAGATGTGATAAAAATGTTATTTAAAAGCCTTAATTGGCTGCGCACTTAAATTGCCCACATGTTTATATATTTTTTTAATATTAAGGGCCGGATCAATCCTTTGATCAACCTTCATATACGTAATTATTTTTCAATGCTTTATTATTATCTATTAGACTGAACCTCTGTACTTCTAAAGTTTTAGGTATTTGTTGATTTTCCGTAACATAGAGACAGTACAAGACATTAACATAGTGTAAAAACGAATGTGATTACACTGGAGTTTTTGGCAATAGTGACATTTTTATGATAAATCGTCAAAATGTAGAATTTTTGTGTTATGCTGCAGTTAAGGCGTTGATGAACAGTTACATTTATTTCTACAGATATCAGTAATCAGTCTATAAAAAATGTCGGATTTTAATAAATGCTGTCTAATAATTAAATAATCGGCCCTTAAGCAAACAATTCCCCTATCCACTTGATATTGAGTGATAGAGAGATCTAAATATAAGGATAGCCAGTGTCTGTGCAGCATACGTACAGCATTAGTAGAAGAGAGTTCCTCGTAACACTCAACGCGGTGCATACGATATAAATTGTTAAGGATAACTATATTGCGACACCTTTTCACGAGAAAGATAGGTAGAGGTATCGCTTATGCTAATACATTTTGCCCGCTATCTTTTCTTTTAATAAACTTGTCTCAATTATAGAATTAAAACTGTGACACTTTAATTCTTATAATGTTCTATTTGATGTAAACTTAATGTCAATGTATTATGTAAGGGAAGACACTAGAATCTGCAACACAGTTTTTAACTAGCGCAGATGCTAATGATTCTTATAAATTGCAATCCATTTTATGTCAATAAAGAATATTATTATTTGGCCTGGAAATACAATTAATGGAATCAAACCAAAAACAACCTAAAAAATACCATTACATCGTAGGTACCTATGCAATGTGTACATATGCCAGTGTTAATTAATTATATTAAATATAATATTCAGTTCATATTTTATTCAAGTGTTAAAACTCCTGCTATAGTAGTGATAATTATGCCGGTATTTTGAATGAAATCTGTGCATTATTATAATGTTTTGCAAATTAAATGTGAGGTGAAATATAGTTTTATATTTAAAGGAAATTCTCTATTAAATTTGTTAACATACAGTAAAACAGCTGCAGACTGCAGCTACCTATGTAAAATTGTTGAGTAATTACAATTATTATTGACTGCCATGTTAACTCATCGATATTGAGATATTGTATACTAAAATGAATGAACTCTGGCTCAATGGTTAAGGTAGAGCTATTGCGTCGTGGTATTCTAGGTTTAATTGTCACACAGTATAACTATTTGTGTGAACTACAAACAGATGTTTCGAGTCTCAGTGTGCTTTGCATCCGTAAATTATGTGTCATTTAAAGTCTACAAATGGCTATAACCTAATTTCCCTACTGTGAGAGCTGGCTTCAAAAACAAAACAAAACTGTACACCTAGCTTTATTATAGTTTTTCGATACCATAAGTATATCAAAACTATATGTTTCAGTTAACAATATTATATCGAACTTACATTTGTCCCTCCTCTTACGAAATAAAACGTATACAGGGTTACAGGAAAAGTCGACCTAGATCCGTTAAGGGCGTGTAGTACACATCATTTCTGAATGATTTCACTATGGAACCCCCCATCCTAAACTTAACCGTTTTCGAGATTTTCGAGTTTTAATTTTTTTTATGAAATAGCCCAATTTTTCGGCTATTGAATTGAATATTTTGAATTTTTTTGACTCTTATGATTATTTTTTTGATTTTTTACATGAAGAATGAGATGCTTAATGACCTCAATGACTAAAATTGCACGTAAGTTAACTAAATAGGTCGTTGTAGACGATCGAAACCTAAGAAAATAAGTACAAATTATAAAAAAATATTTTTCTTTTCTGTATATCGCAAAAAAATATTATGGCACTTGCTCTGCAGATGTGCTTAAAAACATCTACATTTTATCAGCTATCCAACGAGGTATAACAACCTAGGGTTGTATTTAAACTCATAGAAAAAAACATAGTTAAAAAGGTTCAGGTAGTAGGTCTAACGGGTACCTCGGCTATTGTCCTTCACGTTAATCCGGTGCGTGTGAGCGAGACAACTTACGATTTATGCAGGTGAGAGTGAGAAAAATAATGTGCAAAAACAAGTTTGGGGATACAACATGCCCATTGTTTTGTATTTGGTCGTTTGTTTGCTTGCCATCCATTTTAGTCTGCTCATGCGACTCGTCCATGGTAGATGCGAATTATTGTGCTTCCGGATTCCCACTGGACTTGGCTTTGTTTCTGGACTGATTTTTCTAACTGTGACTACTGTGCTTGTTTACTGGACTCTGATTTGTGCTTGTGATACTGGACTGTTGAAAATGGCAACATACTCGAACGAGGAATATGCGGATATGCTTATCTGCTACGGATACTGCAATTGCGTGTCCGCACAAGCTCGGACTGAGTACATACGACGCTATCCCGACCGTCGAGTACCTGATGTGAGCGTTTTCGACGGAGTTTACCGACGACTTCGTGAAACTGGCTCTGTTTCGCGACGACGTACGGACTTGGGAAGACCACGTGTCATTGATGACGACGAGGAACAAGACAACGAAATCGTAGAACGGTTCAGAAGCGACCCAACCACTTCGACCAATATTGTTGCCCGTGAACTGGGCCTAACTCAGTGGAAAGTGTGGTTTACGATTCATACGGCAGGCCTGTATCCATACCACTACACGCCGGTACATGTAATTGAAGAAGGAGATCCCGCGAGACGCATGGACTTCTGCAGATTCATGCTCAATGCAGATATCGAGGACCCGAATTTCCTAAAATTAATATTGTGGACAGATGAATCCAAATTCGATCAGGACGGGATTACTAATTACCATAACGCACACTATTGGGCTCCTAAAGAACTAGGCAATCCAAATAAGAAAAGAGTAAAGGGGTCACAACGACGATTTAGAGTAAATGTGTGGATGGGCATCATTTCCAACCATTTGATTGGGCCTTACTTTCTTCCAGACAATCTGAATGGTGAAACTTATGAAAATTTCTTAAGAGGTGACTTAGGTGATCTACTAGATGATCTCCCATTACAATTACTGCGGGACATGTGGTTTCAACATGATGGCTGCCCTGCTCATTTCAGAAGAAGCGTTAGGGAATGGTTGGACACTAACTATCCTAACAAATGGATTGGACGAGGTGGGCCTTTACCCTGGCCAGCCAGAAGTCCCGACCTGACCCCCATGGATTTTTATGTATGGGGGCACATGAAGAGCCTCGTTTACAGTGAGCCCAACCCCATATCGTCAGTGGAAGTTCTCAAAGAAAGGATAATTAATGCTGCTAACGAAATAAGAAGAACATTAACCACTGGTGTAGTGAAAAGTGGACTACGTGAAAGAATGAGAAAATGTGTGCGAAATAGAGGTGGACACGTAGAACATGAACTATAAAAAAATATTCAAAAACATTAGGTGAATAAATGTTATTTTGAACTGATTTATTGTTTCATTTAGCTTACTACAATCATTGACGATCTGTACGCCAACTATGAGTTGAGCGTGAGTGACTTTGTATGCGAATTAGCGTTAACAACGCACCGATTACGTTATTTTCCAAACAAAAGCCAGTAACTAGTAACTTACGCTCAACTAATGGTTGGCGTACGGTCATTATTTGTACGATCGACGATCTGAACAAAAAAAAAAGCTATAAAAACTGAATGATCTCCTAGGTCAGGATAGCGGGACATCGATGGATGCATGAAGGTTGTACCCAGCCGAGGGAGGCCTATGTTCAGTAGTGGAAGCCAGGAGGCTGAAATGATGATGCTGAACTTAAGTCAAATTAATTAGATTAAATAAGCGCTATTTATTCTGACTGCCATGTAGCCTTAGAAACTAAGTTTCACCTTTGAGGTTAATAAATACCCTAGAGTGTTATACCTCGTTGGATAGCTGATAAAATGTAGATGTTTTTAAGCACATCTGCAGAGCAAATGCCATAATATTTTTTTGCGATATACAGAAAAGAAAAATATTTTTTTATAATTTGTACTTATTTTCTTAGGTTTCGATCGTCTACAACGACCTATTTAGTTAACTTACGTGCAATTTTAGTCATTGAGGTCATTAAGCATCTCATTCTTCATGTAAAAAACCAAAAAAATAATCATAAGAGGCAAAAAAATTCAAAATATTCTATTCAATAGCCGAAAAATAGGGCTATTTCATAAAAAAAAAAAAAACTCGAAAAACTCGAAAACGGTTAAGTTTAGGATGGGGGGTTCCATAGTGAAATCATTCAGAAATGATGTGTACTACACGCCCTTAACGGATCTAGGTCGACTTTTCCTGTAACCCTGTATAGTCCGTCAAAAAGTATTAGTTCTATAGAAGAATTACAGTTAAATTCCATAGAGTCGACAGATACTTTATGTCTGGCATGCGGGGCGTGAGGGAGACTCAGCACTCTTAGCTCTTATTTAATACTTATCGGTACAACACTTTTATCTCCGCATAAAACGCTAAGCAGGGTGCTTTTAACATTATATTATGCAGAAACAGAATACTAAGAGGGTTTAACTGTACTTTTAAAATTCTCTTTTAGAAGTACACCTAAATAAGTGCATTCAACTCTCATACACTACGCGTTTCGCAAATTAAAACATAAATCGCTGTAACTTGTGATTTATACACAGAAAATTGTGTTAGTGTTTGGTTATATTAATTTTAGACTGGAGCTATATGGCTTCTTTTTTATTTTCGTTAGTACATACTGTTGTGACTGATTATACCGATAAATAAATATTGTTAAAAGAAATATAATTCTCAAAAATGTTTCTCATTTAACATAGTTTCAACTTTTTTCACAGCATATCGACGGATCCTTAGAACTTCGTCGTATTTGACGTGTTACCAATGTTTCAGAAGGTATTTTAAAGCAGCGATAAGCAACACTAGCGCTAGTTTTAAAAAGTAATAGTTTGTAAAATTGGTAACACGTCTAATACGATTTTGTTTTAAATATATTCGTCGAATAACACAGTGGATTGTTCTCATGCGGACGTCTACCTTTTAGGTAGTTGTTATCCAATTAACAAATATCAAATCATGTCTGACAATAAAAATCATATTTCACTTTTAATATAGTATTGATAGGTACACAAAAATGCAACAACATTAATATACCTACGTTTGTATACACTTCGGCATGTCACTGCAGAAAGCTATTTGATGTGCATACGCTACGCTATCACAACTTTTCAATTTAGACGCCGTCGATTCGGTACCACGGAACAGGGTGCGAAATCAAGTTAGAGCGACACAGTGAGCGCGTTAGATGTACCACAGAGAATATTTCCATGTTTCTATTTGTGTACGTTGCGGAAAAATAAAGTTAAATCAGACGCGTTAACGCGTCGCTAGGCGGGGATTGCACGAAATTGTTCTGCTGTTTTGTGTCGAGAGTTTCAAGTGTTTTTTACTCGGTTTGCTAATGGACGCGGACTTTACTTACCGCCCCGTTCCGTTCTACGCTTGTTTACTATTAATTGCGCCTTTTGTCGCCTACAGCTGTTGTCTCGGTGGCAGGATACGGCTGCGGCCGAGTTGTGCCCAGATACAACCTTTATGGGTGTTTACACAGCTCTCCTAGGAAACGTACGGCCGATTACCTTTGCCCGCTGTTTGCGGAAACTTAATAAAGATTTCAACTTGTTTCCCTGTCTACTTATTTAATTTGTATCCTGTTGGTATGGGTTTTTGGTTGTAT
Source organism: Nycteola revayana (assembly GCA_947037095.2). Taxonomy (NCBI): domain Eukaryota; kingdom Metazoa; phylum Arthropoda; class Insecta; order Lepidoptera; family Nolidae; genus Nycteola; species Nycteola revayana. The sequence continues at coordinate 17,030,469 of OX344847.2, read as the reverse complement.
TATTAGCGGTTTAAAATTATTTTCTTCTATAATAGGAAATCAGCTATTATTAAATAGGATTAAAAATTAAAATGTATATTATTCTAATGCTATCAAATTTTTGCCTTTCTAATATTCAACTAAGACTTAATAAGTTTTATGATAAAGCAACTATATTTACAAGTACAAATGGTATGGGAAAAGAGCAAACTATAACTATACCATAGGTAAACATATTTGTATTTTGACGTAACAATTAATCTAAACTTAAATACAATCAGATGATTTTTAAACTTTAAATCATTTAAACCATTTATTTATGCCACACAAAAAGTATACAGCAAATAATAAAAATTGTAAAACTAAATTTTAAGATATGTTTGCAATACATTTGAAACAATCGTAACATGTCTTGTAACTCACTCTCACTTTAATGTATTCGTAGGTACGTTGAAGATATCCTAACATAACATTCCAAGTTGCAAAGTGAATCGTTGATAGCCAACACAATATCTATGCATTTAAATATTTACATTGAATCGTTCCATTGCTGAACAGTTACCACAGATATAGATATACCATAGATGACGCAAATGCATCTACTTCGCGTGTCCGAACTCGACCAAGCGTCGTGGTTGGCCGCTGCTAATTACAGCCCGCGCGTGTCTGTTGTTGCATTTGGATAGCCGCGTAAACTACAAAAGTGCCTCGTGGGGTGATAATTAGCTCAAATAATACAAAAATGCGAGCACCCAAAGACACCCGAGGACATATTTTCGTCACAGTATTTGGTAAAAAGTTGTTTCGCTTGGTCTCAATACAAATCGTGATGCTTGCGTTATCTAGGTATATCTGTGTCTGTTTTCCGTACAGTTTGGAGTATAAACCACAAAAAAACATGCATTGTTTCCATTTCACGCAAAACTAGCGAACTGCATGCGGTACCAGATTTTTTTATATTTTCTTTTTTCTCGCATAGCTTGGGAAATAATTTTATTTATCGCTGTCGCGGTCCGTTGTCGTGCAGCGTTGATTCGCAACTTTTTAATTAAATTATTCACTTGATAATTGTTGGCGCAGGAGTGATAGCCTCGCTATTTTTACTCTTGGTTGTTGAGCTGGGCTTATGCTGAAAATTATCGTTTCGATTTACATAAAGGAAATATTATGACTTTGTATGTAGGGGTTCGTGTGTCTGTTTGATATGCAGGGTTGAATCGTGTAATAGAGGATAAAAAACTTTGATTACGGTGTAGGACTTTGGTATGTAAAAATGGTGCCGAGGCTTTATTTTCATACGGACTTATGTAGGTAGCCAGGCTTTTGCTACTTCACCAGACAGACACGTGAGAAGATCTCTTGCCTTATTAAATGGTTTTAAAACTACAAAATACGCAAACTGCGCAAGAGTACGCCCCCTGTGGAACTTGGACCTCGGCTCATAGCGGTCGCTGACGGGGGATTGAGGAATTGTAACTTTTAACTTGAAAGTGGTCATTAGGCTTTAAGGTACGAACAGTACATCAATTTTATTGTTCAACGGCTGATATGCAAAATCAAATTTGTTTAACATACAAACCAAACAAAACGAATACTCTCCGTTCGAAATGTAAAAATAAAGAACATTATATTACAACAAATTAGTTAAATGCAAGGTATCTTTACTTACCACTTACACTAAATGCAACAGAACTTTACTTGCGTACGTACTTATACTAAATCCACTACAGAAACATCAAATTAAGTTTTATAGTTTGTCCTCAAGTCCTTGCTGTTAGGACACTTCTTTAGTTCCGTATAAAACAGTTTCGTAGACGTGCTACGAGACAGCTACGAAACGTCTACGATTGCTACGACGTAATTACTCTCCAGTTTAATTTTAGTTTTTATCTTAGTCTGTATTTTTCTCGTTGAAAGACTATCTTAGTGGAGTTTTACTTTGAAATAATTGTTACACTGAAGTAGTTTGTTATGTATCAAGCTATTATAACTTAAAACTTGAGTTATATTTCGATGTAGATTTAACTTAATTTATTCCTGTTTTTAATTCAAAACAAAAGTTGTGTCAACTTCCCGTCATCGATTAATATTTTAAAGTTTATAATTCAAGAACGTTTAATAATTTGGGCGTAAAATGTGGTGGAGTCGTGGAACCGTGGAGCAGTCGCAACTGGCGCCAAATAAATATTGTTTTCCCAAGTTTACACAGTCAATATAGGACTTGGCTTTGTAATTAACACTCGTGTGATATTTCTCTTGACAATAATTTTGTAGGACTTGAAAGTAGCTTCAGAATTAAAAGTAGCTTATGACTCACTTCAAAAGTTTTCATTTTACACCCTGAAATGAAATTATTTTTTATACCTTACTGAAATTAAATAGCGAAATCTAAAAGTTAAAACTGCAATTAAATAATCAAATTTAAAAATTGACTATTTTTGGATACTTGTTTGTAACAAATAAACTATTGGACCGATACAAAAAAAAACCTCACCATGTCAAAACTTACATATGCTTTATTGTATGACGAAGTTCCCGCGGGAAAGTCACGTCATCTTCTTACGGTCTGAAACCCAATTTTAACGGGAATTCAACAATTTCACACCTTTGTCGAATGGAAGCAAGATTGGAAAACACTATAACGCAGGTAAAACCGCGCTGGACAGCTAGTGTATTAATACAAAGCAAATAGTGTGTATGTGTAGTGGGTTGTAGTTGATACATAGTGTAGTTAATTTGATAGTGACACAAAATATGTTTATCATTCAATGCATATTGATCTGTAATAACTCACTGTCGTAAAGTTGCACATTTGGTTTTGTGTCACCCCAGACCAGGTGGGAAGTAGGGACGGAGCGCTGTCAAACAATGCACCGAAGCCATTATTTACGCAGTAGTGTGGGTAAAATTGTTGCTATGATTTTCACAGTACCCCAATGTTATAAAAATAACGTTCAACTTTAATTTGTAAACCATTTCATGACAAATTTTGTTACTATATCAAACACCTTGATTGACTTGTCGACTCACAAGGTAAGGCATAGTTTTGGTACGCGTGTGTGCGTAAGCTGTGTATGTACACGCCACGACCGAGTTTTTACCGATTTCAGTGTGTTACCTGCAGCGCTCCGTATTTATTACAAGCTTTATATTAGCTTCACTTGTATGTATGTTTGTTTGTAATCGACTCCTTAGGGCGCTATTTTGACCCACTTTAAACGGCTAGATTTCATTAAAATTTTGCACACCTGTCAAAGACCGATGACAATGCAATAATTCGATTAAAATTTCCGATTATCCTGATTAGATTCGCCAGGATTCATCAATTTCTTTCCGCATCCTTTCCATGCGAGTAAGATAGATAGAGCGAGTGCGCGATGCATGAGAGTAAGAGAAATAGAGCGTGTGCGCGAACTATGCACGCGAGCAGTTTTAGATACTTACTCATTTATCGGGCACAAGCGTGTTTTTTAGTTTTTTTTAACTATTCTATTTATTTTGTACTTGTTCTGAGTTTGTAACTATAAAACTGAAGCAGCGATATATTAACCAGTACTTACGTGAAGATAATATTATGCTTGACAATGTCATGTTATACATATTAGTAATTTATAAATAGGCACTTTCATGAAATCATTTTTAAATTTTAAATTTTGTTCCCGCCACATTTTATTTTGTTCCCGGGTAATAGACAACGTATCCCGTAGGATATTGGTCGTTGGATAAAAAAGAGACGTAAGGCAGTAGCACACCTGACGCCAACAAGTACATCGATAAATATCTTATATGGAGCTGACATGTTGTTCATATTCTGTGGGCTTGTTTTCTTAAGCAATTTGTCGGATGTATGTGTTTTCTTTATAAAGATTGTTAGAGATTATTAAAAGCGTTATTTGGTGGACCCTTAAACGGACAGAGGGAATATAGAACCCACCGTATTTTGAACTTTATGTACTTGTAATAAAGATGAATGATGATAATGATTTCGGGAATCGCTGTGGCCAAATACTGGTCAAGTTTGATTTAGATTAATGAATAGCCTTTGGACTCGAGAAGAAGAAGAAGAATTCTAAAGATATATTCTGCCCGATTAAGGGTTTACTCTTTAACGGGTAACAGGTATGTTTAGAATTCTCTATTATAGGTACTTATAGATCAAAATGGGGCGGCAAATATATTGCCATTACTCATTAAGGTTAATTTGAGTATCGTATAGTATAAATTAAAAGCTGTCCCGTTTTTAAAAGTGGACATTTGTTCTCTTTATTTGACTTTTTAAATAGCTGGCAAAATTAACGTACATTCGGCGAAAAAATTTTAAACGCAAGAAAAATATTGAGAATATCTTAAAAAAATTCTAGAGTATCCAAGACATAATAGCAAGAGCATATCTCGATGTGCCTCCCTGGCACTTAAGACCCCCCGTCGATGCAGATTGGATGACGCTATACCAGTGGTTCTCAAACTGTACCATTCCACTGCGTACTTGAATAGTCCTCATAAATAGACTTGTCTCCACTCTACGACTCGCCTACGTTATGGTAGACATTCGGAACTTTGAAGAAAATAAGAAATGACATCAAAAACATAACTTGTAAAAAAAACAAGTTTCGCAACTCCGTTCTTTTTACCGTAAAAAGTTGTAAGATCCATCTAATAGTCCCAAGTCGGTTAATTTATTCAATCCCTACAAGGAACCTTCTGTCTTAAGCTATTAGGTAATTAGCTAGCCTAACAACATTTTATAGTGACCATATCAATATTTTAATATTTATGTTTATGGACGTGCGGTTTTTATACTCGACTTGGCGGGGTCACTGCCGTACAGTGATTTCCGTAATTTCGTTTTTAATGGCCCGTTCAGAAACTTGAATGTATGGTCGCCAAGCTAGCTAATGTTTAGTAATTTATCTTGGCGTAACGTAAGTAAGCTAGTCGAAATATATTTTACTAGCTTCCCGCGCGCGGTTTCACCCGCGTAACTCCCGTTCCCGTGGGAAATTCATAATAAAATATAGCCTTTGTTCTTTCTCAGGCTCTAGACTATATCTGTACCAAATTTCATTTAAATCGCTTCAGTAGTTAAGGCGTGATTGCGTAACAGACAGACAGACAGATAGACAGACAGAGTTACTTTCACATTTATAATATTAGTAAGGATATACTCGATTGAATATGTAATTCATGTTCTAAGTACAGTTTACTTTTTCAGTTCATAAAGATTCTAAACACTACGCAGATTGATAGTGAATAGATAAGCATAAAACATTCACTTATCACGTATAAAATATAATGTTATTGAAATTTGTCATTTTAAAGTTTAAATTCAATTTTGGATTACACTTTAAATCGAATAATAAATATTTTAGCTGCCAGAACGCCATACCGGTCAATCAATGTAGTGAGGGTTTAAAACCTTAATCTCACTACAGTATATGTCGATGTTGAAGATTGAGTAACACATTGAGGTTTGAATGTTACTATAACATTTAACTACATAACTTGTTATATTTTTCTAAATCCTAGTATTTTTACTACTCTTTCTACTTTTAATCTGTCACTGTGGCTCATTCGATACGCGTCTTGCATGATGCGCGTGAGGAACCGAATGTTTAGCGTTCAAATCCTTGTGATTATGGAAAGGCTTGATTGAATATTTGGATTCTACTCTTAACTGCGCCCCAGTCGTACACTTTGGGAACCCTTGCGCTATATGATTTACACCCCGGCTCTCCCCCCGACGTCGTATACTAAAATGACGCACTGGGGATTGAAGTAGATACCCGCTATGTTTTTGCATGTGTCAATCTAATTTCTTTTTAGCGTGCGACCTGATATTTTAGTAGTAATGGAAGCAATTTGAATGCTGACGACTTTTTCGACTATGCGACTTTATTAATCATGATACTAATTTAGGTGTTACGAATTGCAAATATACGGTGGTACTTATATTGTATGTATTTTTGTATAACATTTCTGTTAATAGCGTAATGAAGAGTTGACTAACAACATTACGTGTTGTTTGTTTCGATTAATTTTCCAAAAAAGTGCTATATCAAATATATATTAGGTACTTTCCTTTGAGAAAAATGTTGAATTAACGAATCGTCTCTTGTACCAATATATCAGCTTTGAAGTATTTTTGTAACTACTATTTTACTTAATAATAAATACATAAGAATAGTCTAAATGTTTTGCACGCTTTATGGAAAAGATGCAGGTTCGAATCCTGCCGGTGGTCGAATTTTATTAATCTCAATTTTGAAATAAGAATAGTCGATTAAAATTACCCGAAATAAAGCAAAAAACTTCTACCACAAATTAATTTCGCTTGTATTGAAATAACAGAGATGAGAGAAGAAAAAAAAATCGATGTCTATATTTGAATGAGAGCCGTATTTTGCCCAGTACTGGAAGTATCTGTCGCTTATAATCATTTTTGATTGGATCTCTCAACTGTAGGACTGTACTTGAATCGAAATTGGATTGGGATTATCTCGATACCATATCGAAAGTAACCCTATTAATCTTGATAAGGATCGGTCCAAGTATCGATTGTTGTCTTATTTTTGTGTCGACTTAATGTTATTTTTTAAAATACATCTGTACTCAGAATGTATGAAATGTATGGAATTTGTTGACTGGTAAAGAAACTCTCGGACATTAAGTCGGTCAATGTATACAGTATACTGCATTGTGCTGTTTTTTTTAAATCTATCCTATTATATAAAGCTGAGAGTTTACTTGTTTGCTTTAACACACTAATCTCAGGAAATACCGGTCCGATTTGAAAAAATATTTCAGCGTTAGATTGTTCCTTTATCGACGGAGGCTATAGGCTATTATTAAATATAAAGTTCCTACGGGAACAGGAGTTACGCGGGCACAACCGCGCGCGGGAAACTAGTAAAAAAAAAACAACAAGCCGCTTTGACAACTTTCGTGAGACTGCTACTCAGCTCCAGTGTATCGTATCGTATTGTTTCGTAGCCTATATGTTAATTAAGCTTATAAACTATCACCGTGCTAGGTTTCACCTAAATCAGTTCTCTAGTTTTTGCGTAAAATAGTAACAAACACCGTTCCATACTAACTTTCGTCGTTTTGTAATTTTAGTGTTTTATTTAACAGATGAGACTTAATAAAAGAGGTATCGAATTAGTTATTACGTTTACGAGAAAAATTGTTTTGATAGCAAGATCCAAATAAACAGTAATTGTTATGGTTATAGCGGGAAGCCTGTTCTCCTCTTTATCTTTATTATTTAATTAGCACTTCAAATCAAATGAACGGGAAGGAGTCACGCTCTTTTGATCGTCAGTGTTTTAATGGACTTGCGTATTTTTTGTTTTTTGGATTAAGGTTTAAGCAATTCTTAGTACTTAGTAGGTAGGTAGTTAATATTATTAGTCAAAGTTTATTATTTCGATTTATTCTAAGTGTAATAAACTAATTTATAGAAATGTACGGTTAAATGCTTCGACTATTCAAATTAAACTTTGACCTTTTTTCCGTGGATCAATGGTTACAGTAGTTGTGTGTGAGACCTGGTGTTCGATTCCTACCCGGGACAATTATTTGTGTGGATTACAGCTAGTTGTCCTGATTCTGTGTTTGTGAAGTTCCTTGCGATTAGGGATTTATGTCCCTTGTGCTGGAGTCTTCTTAAACAAAAAAAATTAGTAAACACTATTAAAATAATTACGTTATTATATATTTAAATAAATAGGTATCATACCGGCCTCATGAAATTGTCATTAATCTGAAAACATTATTTTAATGTACGTAAATAAGACATACAATACAATGAGTTATTATTACTCAGTTTAAATAAACATTAAAAAAATAAAATGCTTGTTAATAAGTATTTGACCCTCGCATTCGTTTGAGGATATCTCTTTCGTAATATCTTATCATACACACGTTTATTAACATGACTTCAAACATAATTAGTGTAATATAAAGATAATAGGACTCCCAAGAAACACATTAATGATCCCTTCGTTCCTTTCTGTTGTCAATTATTTTTTATCAGCCCATTATAAAATGTTACCTGCTTACCCCATATACCGACATTGCGTTATTATGAGGGGCTTGTCCAACCAATGGGTTAAAATGGAGAGTACTTTACACATTACAGCGGGCCACTAAAAAGAGATAGAGATATAACTTTACTGTGTGAGAAAAGAGACGACAATACATTATAAGTATTGTTTTGTTTTTTTAAAAATCGAATGTATAATATTTTGTTGTTATATTTACAGAATAAAACGCTTTGGCCAAGTAGTTTTATTCGTTTTTCCTGCGATTAATCTATATAAGTGACACAATATTTTAAGAGCCCGTTTTAGAAAACTGTGAGCATGTAGATTAGTACAGTACTAGTATGGTAAAGTACTCTAATGTCGAGCTACTAGTTTTGTCACTGTTAAAATCTACGCTGGTATATAATGCTTCTTTGATAATAACAAGTACACTACAAAAACGTAGGTAACTATAGTTCATATTAATAATACTTAATCGGATTAAAATACAGAGGGCGATGTTTACAAGTAGATAAGTCAGTCCTTGTGCATTAAAGTAGGAAGCTAGTCTTGTGGTAAACAAAATCACAAAAAAAAAATTATAACCAATAATATGATTCTGATTTAGAATGCCGAATAGTGACGCTCCTTAAGGGCTGTATATACGAGAAGTACAGTGCTATTACGGTAAAGTACTCTCATGGTAAACACAAAGCGTTATTACAATGTTTCGGGCTATTAGTTTAGTCACTGTTATTAGCTACGTTAGTATAGAAAGCTAGTTCAATCTATTATGTATATTGCTTAAGCAACGGTATCCAAAAGCTCATTTCAGGAAATGTAATATCGAATTATTAAGATGAGAAGACGGTTTTGCAGTGTGGTTTGTATAAATACGAATATAATGTTTTAGTTAGGATTCAATAATATAAATATAAACCGTAAAATGAGTGTAGAGGAGCGGTTGGTGGTGTTCCTCCACAGAAAATTAAGATAAATGGCTTGCGAACTTATATTGCGCGATACAGGTTAGTTCGGATGCTAGGTGCTAGATGGCGATGCTCACCTTCTTGTAGTTTGTGCTGCTACTGAAGATGCCGCTACATATAATTTATTTAAAGTAATAATATGAAAATAGCGATAAAACAACCTTTTTATTGTTGGCAGACATGTAGGTACAGGGTTCGAGGGTACTTGTTTGCTTCACTGAGCAACATGACAATATTGTTCTAGTATTATTAAATTATAGTTCAGTATCTATCCAATTACCACGTTTAGTGTACAGTAAAGGACTAATAGCTAAAGTGGTTGAGCAAATCGTTTGATGTTCGTTGTTGATAGATGGCGCTGAGATAAATATTTGTCAGCTCAAACGTGAAACTCCTGATTTCCAAAGTGGTTCCAATAAACACTATGCATGCATGTTTACATGGCTTGTATTTATATAGATGTGTGTCAGGTTGCTTACTGTTAACATTATATAATTAAACGTAGCTGTTTAGTTTATTAACATAACAGCAAATCATAGGAAAATGTAAGTTTTGTGTAATCATGGATGTGTTTAATGTACATATTTAATTGCATGTCGCTTCACTTTGAATCACTTTTTAAGAAAATTGCGCACTAGGTGTCAATTGATGAGTTGACATGGAGATGAAGCTAAATTAATTCCAACTTATTAGACCAGTTAGTTAGACCCGCAAACTGTAAAGTAGAGTGATAGTTGCTCAAACTTCTTACAAAAAGTCATAAATTCGCATTCGCCTCCGCGACCGCCCTCAGGCCTAAAGCCCAAGTCTGTATTTCTTAATCCAATTATTAAGGCCGGACTCTGTTCGTGAAGAAGCAAAAGCCTGGAGACTATGCACTTAGGTCTGCCCGAAAAAATAAAAACCACAGCCACAATACAACATGTCCCAGCTTTACTAGTTTCTATAAATATCCAACATAAATTTCATCTCATCTTAATCCTAAGTATTGTTGAAGTTAATTAATGTTCTCCTTTCTTTTAATTTAAACGAACAGTTCACGAATTCTAATTATCACAACAATTGAGGTGTTTAGACTTTTTGAGGGATGAGTCGGAACTGCGTGAAGAAAATTAGACTTTTTATGCAGAAACGTGAGTTGATTCTGTAGTGCCAACTTACTTGAGACGGATACGTAGATTGACTTCGTAAGTTACAAGTCTGATGGATAGGTATAAGTTTTGTTTTACACTGGTTGTACCTTGGCTATTGTATTGAGTGAGAAAGGTGTAGATAATATATTCTAAAAATATAAGTCGAGTTACAGGAGCAGCTTCCAAAAGAAGTAGGTAACAAAAATTACAAAATAAAAAAAATATATATATTCTAGACCTCAAAAGCATGAGGAAGGATGTAATATTATCTTCAGAAGCATTTGGTCGTAAGTGCCAGTTAACGTTAAAGGCACATACGACGAAAGTTTCTGACGTATAATGGCACATCCGACTTTATGCTTCTGAGCTCTAGATATCTCCCAAGGAAACGTAGATTTCAAAGTTGTTTGACCAACCTAGTAATCAGTTATCAAACGAACAGCTTGTATTTTAGCTTTTTAATAAAGGTAAGTATAAGTTTTTTTTATATACCTACCCAAAATAGTGACCTATATTTTATTTTATACAAGTCGCATCTCAAGGCATTGTCGTATAGGGAACGTGTTCATGTTTATGTCTCCCTCCCATCTTATTTCCTGCACCCACCAAGTTATACGAGCCTCCAGCTATAAATGTGTGTCAAGTTATATATAAATATTATATTAAGTTTGGTATGCTATGGAAAATAAAGTAGGCATGTGTTTAAAATTACCACCAGCCGCCAACGCGGCGACACATGTCAAAGTTTCGAAAATATCTTTACGAAACGTATTTTCATAGTATTATTTTCACACAGAAACAAAAGAATAAAATTAAATATTTCATCGGTTTTTATGTAAAACTGTTGCCGTTAAGTTTAATGTTGCTGTTTCATTTTTATAATGTACACTACCTACTATGGTTTCATGACCCATTGTTAGTAAACGCAAAGAGCCATCGTGCCATTTTGCCATAGAGCATGGCAACATTGTGTCATAAGAAATATGACACAGAAGGTAAAACTGGATTTGATGCCATTATTCTTCTACCACCTGACTACAGTAACACACTTTTGCCATTATTTCTACTACTGTATTTTCTTGAACATTTGTACACATTTCGTTTGTTATGGATAAATTCACAAACCAATAGACCGATTACTAAAATTAATCCATTCCATTGTAACATGGGCTAGGTATAGTCTGTGACGAGGTTCCCTCAGAACCGGGAGCTACAGATGATGATACAGTTTCATATTTAGAAATATATAAACGAAAACCGAAGTCGTTAAAATAACTTTACATATTATATATTTATTGTACGAAAAAAATATTTTTCAGTTTTATTTTATTGTCGTAAGCATCAACAGTAGTTACTGTCCGTCATTTCGCATCGAGCGATCGCAATCAGCGCAGCGAATATGTCAGTCGCGTCCGTTGTCACAAATTGCGAATATCCATTAACCAACTTCGTAATGTTGCCAGCAAAAAATATATTTTGTTTAAAAAAAAGAACTACCCACTCGCAATTCAGTAAATATATCAAGTTGAATGTAAACAATTCTACATTTTTCACATGTACTTATATAGGGTACAATCGGGTTTTATGTATACAGGAGCAACGACGCGGTCGCAAACTGCCTGCAATGTTTGTATTGAAGTGTCCATTATCGTGATGAGGCGCATACCATTCATGTTACTACATATAAAAATGCGAGTGGAGACTCCCTAGTCCCTCGGCTGTACACCCCTCTTTTGTATACAAGTGACATGTCCTTAACGACTTTTTGACAGTATGAGGACACCTCAATTTTGCAATATTTATGTGTAGTTGTTTATGAAGTAGTAAATAATCAAACATGATTACTTATTAATGTCGTTTTGTCTTTTATGTGGTGAGAAAGACTAGTGTCAATTAAGAAAAATATATTTTGTTCTATAGATTGCGTCCATTGTGAAACGTATAAATCGGTTGATTCTATTGCGTTATTGCAAGTTTTTGGGGCTCAATAGACTTGTATTTTCTTATTTCAATTATGTGTCAAAACCATAAACTTCCATTTATACCTATATTATATAATGACTGGAAAACATGAAATGTAGGAGAAAATAACAGCCAAAAACCAAGTTTCTAAACCCATAAAAACTTCTCAAGAGCCCGTTCTCACCTTTTTTAATATACGAAGTGCACGAATACAAGTACTATTTTAAGCTATCCGTAGATATGTCGATGTTGCTTCGTCTCCCCTTCCCTTATGTGTGTATAAAATGTTTTGTTCACATAATTGACTAATGCCTGCACATTTTACGCGTTACGTGCGTTCTGTGTTGAAGAGATTAATCAGTCTTGAGTAAACATTTTGTGTTATTCCGTGATAACATTGACTTTTTTGCGGCATAATACATTTTGTTTTATGGTTATCATATATCCTGTTTGTAACGGGACTCTTGATTATTTTGAAAGATTTCTTATATAAAATCCTCCCACACTTACCCACAACTTCCGATACTTTTACAGATCCGAATTCTGAACCGCAAACTGTAACGTAGAGCTACAGTTGGCTGTCCTAAAAATCCTAATTCCTCACACCGCCTTCCCCCAGCGACCGCCTTGAACCGATGTCCAAGACTTCCAGGTCCGATGCTGTTTTACTGACAGGGTCTGTAAACCAGGATAAATGTCTGTTTTACTGACATGGTATGTAAACCAGGATCAATTTCTGATTTCGAAATTCTCCAATCTCACAACGAATTTCAGTAAGTGTTTTGCCAAAACAAAAAGCACAGTCCCTCCGTCTCTATATCTATGTTACATGTATACACATATTAGTCACTTTCCTGCCAAATAAGATACAAAGTTAGTTGATTGTACGTGCATTAGTTTGTTGGGCCCACCTCGACTAACTAAGTAACAAAGTTACTGAGTGTTGTATCGGTACCGATTCCGATCACACTAAGCTACAGATCGATAGATAGACCGACGTTTCTATACATACATTGTGTTTTTTCCTCTTCCTTTTATACAATATTAATTATGTTACTTTGTCGATATGACGTAGACGTTTACGATAAAACAAGATAGATAGATAAACTCTATCAAGTACAATTATATGAAAAGGAAAATAAAGAAATGGACTTAAAACTAAACTTGACTTGAGGTATTGGTGTTACGAGGTAACTATAAACATTTATTAGTACTTCTTTATAGTATATAATATACTTTCATGTTGAATAAAGGACGGACGTCAGCAGCTGTCAGCAGGCTAATTCGGTAAAGGCTCAGAGTTTACGGTTATCTATATACAAATAAACATCACAATTAACTTTTTATAGAAACTACGATGTTTACAGTCTTCTGGCCTATATATTCAATTTTGAAACTCGGTTAACTTAACAATACATGTTAACTAAAGAAACGGTACTAAATAACGCTGATTCTTAGAGACTAGTTGATAGCGTTCTGTAGATAGATTAAGATGTGTCAAGGCGACGGGCGTGTAAACAGTCTCTTGTCGTAGCAAATTAAAGCTGCCTGTGTTGTATGAAGCTCATGATTTTCTTTAACGTATTATTTTATAAGTACGAAGGCACAGAAACAACAATGATAAAATAAATGTATTAAGGACGAAGTGTACAAATAAATAAATAATTATTGTTTACTATAAATACAATGTTTATATTACTAATACAAAAAAGCGGTAGGCCCTGAATTATTTTACTTGTAGATAAGGTACCTCATTGGTTTTATTTTGGCAAAAATTGGCCGTGGCCGTTTGTCAAATACCTAATCGTAGTAGGTATTTTATTTGTAAAAGCGGCATTGTTGAAAATAATAATTTCACGTTATTTTGGAAGTTTTTGGAAGTAATAGTATTTAAAGTCACACTGTGTCGAACTATGATTTATCTAAAACACATTCTATAGATTTCTATAAAATTGCTACCGCTAATCCTGTGTTTGTTCTCTGTTTATTGATCGCAAACATAATTATGAGGGTAGGTGGTACTATTTACGTGGACGTTCACTCCTGTAGCCATCACGATAAGCTTTCGCATAGATAAGTTACGCACAATACATAGAACATGTGTTTTCAAAGTATTTTTATTTAGACTTGAAGACGGTAGAAGACATTTTCTTAATTACTACACGCAATAATTCCCTGGGAATTCAGCAGGGAATAATGTGAAAACATAAAAACTAAAAATTATAAACACATAAAATAATAGTACCGAATGAAACTTAATATCAAAATAAGTCAATTTTATAAAACATTTTGAGTTTTTTTTAAGTGCCGAAGTAAAAGCTTTGCTGGTCCTAAATTTTAAATTTGTAGGTAGACACCTACATTCGATCGGCAAATTGTTTGTGCTAGCTGTTACTGAAAGTTGACGCTGTACTCGCTCTACCGTGCGTGTTCACAATATCTATCAGTACATAACCGATTTGTTTTCAAAATGACCTAACACAACCTACCATTACACATCGTTTTAGTCGACTGTCACGACCAATTTTCATTCAGTCAAAGGACTAAATTTTAACGTGAAAACATATACTGAAACTCGTCATCGTTGTATCTGACCTCTGCTACTAAAATACTGTTTAATTAATCAAACCAACATGTCAACTCGAACGTTTGAATGAACTGCTTTGTAATTAGCGTTCATATGAACACAAATAAACTTACTGAGGCACCACTTACCAAACGTCAAAACTGCGAAGTAAGACGGGCTGAGTTAATTACTCTTGATATGCCAATCAACAAAGCGAAATGTACTTATGTCACATAATTGCTTCTTTACACGCGACAGGCACTTTAATAGTGGAGTTTTTGGATGGATACCATCTTGTTATTGCGGTTAAAATTCGATTAATAGATCTGTATGTATGGAGTAAATATTTACATCTGTATATTAAAGACGGCTGACACTAGCATAGCTCAAACTACTGAACGGATTGCGCTGTCATATG
This sequence comes from Nycteola revayana, assembly GCA_947037095.2. NCBI lineage: Eukaryota > Metazoa > Arthropoda > Insecta > Lepidoptera > Nolidae > Nycteola > Nycteola revayana. The sequence continues at coordinate 17,015,398 of OX344847.2, read as the reverse complement.
GCACGCCGATAGTTATTATGACGACAACATTCGCTAATTCGCTCTTTCAAAATTCATCCCTTAACAGGATAAAACGGGTGTCCAAACTTTTGTATTGTGAAATAGAAATCTACCCACACCCAAACCCCACAGTCAAACCGCTTGTGGAGCAAGGACTCTTAACAACAATTGTATTTAAAAATAAATATTTACTAATATATAAAAATGAAGAGATTGTTTGCTTGGACGCGCTGATCTCGAGAACTGCTGGTCCGATTTGAAAAATTCTTTCAGTCTTATATAGCCCATTTATCAAGGAAGGCTATAGGTTTTTTATGCAGTTCCCATGAAAACGAAGAGCTACGGGTGTACAACCGCGTGCGGGAAGCTAGTAATAAAATAATGTGGATGAATTGACTTTAGATATCGATGTATTTTAAGTCAATTCACAGTGAGCAAATATATGTCCCAAGTAGGTACTTAGCACATACATAGTGCAAGCTATAAGCACATGCCACTAGCAAGTCGTTTCATTTGAGACATATCAAACTCATTAATTCTTGTACTGTAATTAGATACAACTGCACGTAATCATTGCCAACTAATTTATACATTATAGCCCCTCATATCCATTCATGCCATAGGTTATAGTTATTATTAGCTGTCAAATAAAACGGCAATATAATACGGCCGTTTGCAGCAATATTCATTGCTCTAATGAACATCGAGAGACACACCCACTTAGAATAGCGTTTGTGTTTATAGTAAGGTGCTTGTATGTGGAAGCATGTGGATAGGTTCTCGTTTGAATGGTTATGCTCTTTGTGAATACTTATTAAGGTGTTACTTGTAAAGTAAGCTAGGTAATGTATGTAAAGGACTGTGCAAGGTATATTTAAGGCGTCAATTATTTGTAGGCTGCGTGCGCGCCGCTATGTTGTTAATTCTTTTTATATACTAATAGATTCCCGGGTGCGGTTTCACCCGTGTAGCGCCTGTTCCCGTGGGAATTACACAATTCAATATAGCCTAGGTTACTTAGTGACAATGTAGCATTCTAATTGTGAAAGAATGATCGAAATCCATCCAGTAGTTTTTGATTTTATTCGTAACAAACATACATCCTACTATGTAATATTATGAACGCGAAAGTTTATAAATATGGATGGATGTTTGTTACTGTTTAACATGAAAACTACTGAATGGATTTGGCTGAAAGTTTGCACGCGGATAGTGTATATACGCTTGATTAACATATAGGCTACAAAATATCACGCTCCGAACCACTGGAGCTGAGTGACGCGGGTAAAACCGCGGGGCGCAGCAAGTACTTAAATATAAATCTTTCCTTTTTATAATATATAATATTATATAGTATACATGACATCATGTATGTACTTTAACTCTAACGCCGATTGCCGCTTCATTGCCACACAAAGTTGTATGCGCGCACACAAGAGTTGAGAATTATTTGCAAAAAAATATTTGATTGTCTTGCTTCCAGTGTTGTACAGAGTTAGCTTACTTCTAGTTTTTTTACTTATGATTCTAGTAAACTACTTTGAAGTCACTCAAAGTGGGTTCAGCAACAAAGGAAAATAACTTTAAAAGACAAATAACAGTAGAAAATACTACTACAGCTTATTTATATTACGATTGTTGTGCAGTTTTTCGAAACGAGATAATAAAGAAATAAAATATTAAACTGTAATTTAGTTATTTGGACCGGGAGTAGAATTGAGTGACTGTCAAATGGTGTTGAATTGTCTGTCTATCTGTTGCACTGTTACGCTTAAATTACTAATCCGAGTTTGATTAATTTTGTTACAGAGACCTTTGGATACTAAGGGCTACCTTTTATCGCTGAAAAAAGGCTTGAATATTTGTATCGAAATTCATAACTGTCGAGGATAAAACTCATGTTACAAGATATTTATGTACTTGATATGATAAAATATAGACTTTAGCCTATAGTCGGGGCTATCGAACAATGAAATAATAATTGTTTAAATCAGACCAGTAGTTTCTGAGGTTAGCGTGTTCAAACAAACGAACTCTTCAGCTTTATTTATTAGAATAGATAAAGATACATAACGTTAAGTACCCCAAATAGCTATGTCTTATCGTCAGCATTTAGGATTATTCGGATATATTGGATCTCAAGTTAAATTCGGTTACTATGTAACAATATTACTAATTCTTAGTTGCTCGGTACCTACTTGAGTAATAATTTAGGCTCTTGAAGCCTGGAATTTCTCTCTTAGCTGCAAATATAACTCAGGTTTAATGGCCGCTTTTTGGAGTACGGAATAATTTAAATGGCCTTCAATGTTCGCCGCTGCAGATTCGCTAGATACCAACCTGCTTCTGAAAATGTATTAAGTATAGGCAAATGCTTTACGTACATAACATTACCAGTGACTGTTTTAAAAGAAAATGAGCTCACGTTTTCATATTATTCTATGATAATATTTTGATTATTACGCTCTTAGATACTTTAATTATAAGGTTCTTAATCTGATACGTGGTTTTAAGTATAAAGTAGGTATGTAAATATCAAAGATAAAGAAAGCTCTTTTCTCTAAAATCATTCTCAAAAACGTAGCCTTTACCTATATCTATATTAATATTATAAAGAGATAAAGCATATGAGTTTTTAAGGTGAGGTAAATATCGTGCATTGTGGTTGACTTATAAACAATGTAATGTATTTTAATCGATTGCATACAACTATCGACTATTCGATTAACGAAAATACTCTTAAATCTAACAGGGTAGATTTGGTTGGGCCAATTATGCCAAGGTGGGCTTAGTGTTGTCATTATCTGTCATTTGACCTTAGGATGGTGGAGACTATGTGGCTTGTGTGTGCTTGATTTAAAAAAACGAACATTACCGAATTAACCCTGACATCTTAAAATTTGTTCAGTTATATGCAGGTACCTGATGAGTATGATAATAATTCGAAACTCTTTTCATATTAAATAAATAAAAATAATGAATTATTAAATTACATTTCGTATAATTATTCAAATATATACATACCTGAATGTATTTATTTAATTACATTCGCTACTGATAACATGAATCACCCCGTTTCTATTTGAGTTCATCTTTTACGAGTTGCACTGAAACTAACGATCAACAATGTAGTTCAACTAGTTCGAGCAATAGAATCAACTGTAAAATCGTCGGATAAATCAATATCAAATGCAATATAGACGCCACCGCTACAAATTTAAAAGTATAGTTTTAAACTAGAACGGAATCGCTCTCCCGACTGTGGCTAGTCCGGGGTAGACTGGGATAGAATCATGAATCTTGTTCTCGTAAAACGTAGGAAATTGCTTGCTAAAAGTTTTCGAATTTATAGCGTATTTGTACGTCCGAACTGGCGTTGTAGGATTAGACATATTCGTCGCTATCGCTTCCACTGGCGTGCCACTCGGTGCTGAGATAATTTTATAAAGTGTGGTCAATTTATTTTTAAATTTAAACCTAATTCGGTGCCTACTGCCTGTTTTATTTCCGTTAACGGTTAAGTGGTGACGTGCATATGTGATTTGTGAATTTTAATTTTGGAACGGTCTGGCTTTTTTATATATCTGACCCTGACTCGCGGGATATTTATGGAGCAATGTTCTTTTTCCTCACATCAATCCTTTGCTTGCTCCTATGTCTGTTTTAAAGATTAATAGCATTGTAGATACCATCAGTTAAGTGCTAACACCACTTATATCAGAAATAGTAACTTTTCAGGACAGTGTAAAAGTATACTAACTTAAGTAACTTTGTACCTATTTATACGAAAAATGCGCAAACGGAAGAGTATGAAGGTTTGCACACTCAAAGTTTATAAAGAAAAAGAGTGCAGAAAAAAAATTTTGGTAAAATTTCAACCACTGTGCCACTATTAGTACCGATTAATTTACGTTTTATATGATACTCAATGTCCATCTATAACATTCCCCTCATTTTTAACTCGTTAAATTGTTACTTCCTACAATTAAAAGGTAATATATAAAACAATAAGTTACCACACGTTTTATCTACCATCCAGCGGGTTGAGTGAATCCAGCCCATAATTCAGAGCCTCCGCAATTTACATAATTAACCAACTTCCTACGATTTTCCTACCTTGGTATCTCTGATGCCGTAACTATGTGTCCTGTTTTACTGATTGCGTGATATGCTTGTATATAGAGAAAGAAAATATGTTATTTCTATTTCTAACTAGGTAGTAAGCCCAATGGCTAGGGCGTTGCACTGGCAATCAAGTGGTCGCCGGTTCGATCCCCACCCACTACTTTGAGGGCTCTGCTCGCCTTTATGCCCAGTGAATTAGCGAAAGCCTCCTGGCTAATTATATAATGTCCGTCCGAAAAGACTAAAACATTGCTCTACAGACGTGAACCAACTCGTAACAGAAGCATTTTAGCTTACCACGAGGAGTTAACAAGAATATAATTAGTGTGCAGAAACTCTAGTAGTAATCTATTTTGAAAAATAATAACTCACATGAACTGGGATATGTGCAATTGGAGGATAATCACGTAACAATATAACTATGACTTTGATAAAAATGTCTCCGTTACTCCGTGTTTACTTACTTACATGCAAAAAATATTTTCAATTAACTAAGTTAATGTAGGTTATCTTTTCGTATTTTTACAGTACAAATTTAACAAGCGGCCATAGATAGCCCAATGGCTAGGGGCTCGGACTTGTGATCTTGTGGTCGCCGGTTCAATCCCCACCATTACATAAGCATTTTAGCTTAGCACAGGGGTTAACAAGAGTACTAGTAAGTAAGTAAGTAGTTTTATTTTATCTTTACCCTTAAATCTTTCTTTGTTAGGTTTAAGATGAAAGGTTAAATAGATATAATAATTTAGTGCCTAAATTAAGCGTAGGCATAAATCATTGTTAGAGTTTGAAGACTTAACTATTAAGATTATAATATAAATATAACCTACCCTTGGAAAAGGTTAGTCTAATTTCAGTAATAACCCTTAAATGCTTCTACTTATTTAATGAAATACTAGTGACTTGCCCCAGTTTCGCACGTAATAGATAAGTAAGTTGATTTATATATACAACATGATATGTAGATAAAACATAATTGAACAATATTCCTTTACCTATAATCTAACATAATATTTGATTTTATCTGGAACTGAACATATTACAGTCAATAGTAAATTCTTCTTAGAGGCTGTCTCGTTGGTTTAGCAGTAATTTGTACTACCATATCTAGCTGAGTTTCGGGTTCAATTTCCGGGTATTGCAAAAAATGTTAGCAACACATTTTTTTATTTAGAAATACCTAACCACCAGCCCGAAGTATGCGACTACATTCCATACTTAGGACTGATGGTCAGATTTTTCGTACGTACATATGTTTTAAGCCACTAGGCTTTTGCTTCTTCACCGAGCATAAAGGCGAGCAGAGTTCCAGCCTAGATAGGAAATCACGATAAGCTGTTGGTCTTGCTCCTTATATCTCACCGGTCGTGTCAGTAGAACTGTCCCATAATATTTTGAGAGTACCTAAAGAAATAGAAAATGCGCCTGTGTTGATCTGTTCTGCGCAGATGGCTAATCTCCTCAAAAATTGGCCACCGTGGCTTAAACTGGTCGGGAAAACTAAGACTACATTTCATGGAGAGATTCTCACGAGAAGATTAATTCATATAGTCACGACTGATTTAATCTACCTACCTAGGAATCCTTTTAATGACAGTTTCTCAGCGTTTCGCATCCATTCGTTATCGATTCCTTTTCTTACTTAAATGTCAATTTGTAAAATAATAGAACCATTAATCCATCCGTCACGAGCCAGCACTTTATATTCAATTAGATAGAAAAAGAATCCAATTAAAAATATTTTAGACGGTTATTATACCGCGATATTTGAATAAAATAGAACGTCGTATTTGGAAGAACTTCTTGCACTCGTCGACTGCACCAGTGGCTCAGTGGTTACGGCAGTGGCCTCTAAGACCTGTTCTGGCTTCGATTCCCATCCAGGAAAACTATGTGAGATCCAAGAATAGTTCTGATTCTGGGTTTACTTTATGTCCGTGAATAATGTGTGTGTAAAGTCCCCCGCGACAGGGATTTATTTCACTGGGGGGGGGGGGGGGTTGTCTAAAAATAAATGTTTTTATGTCATAATCATTATCTTGCCTAATATCTGTTCAATTTATCCCCAATACAAATTATTGTTATATTACATAGTACCTACCTACGTCATAAATAAATTACATTAAGTAATCCGAAGAGTAGATAATAAATGACTATAAAACAATTATGTAATGAATAATAAAATAATTAAAAAGTATCCTGGCGTTTAAAATTATTTAATTTTCTATTTTTTAAACAATTTATTTACAAGAAAATTCTTTTAATGTTAATAACGACGAGGTAAAGGAATTAAAGTTCATACTTAAATTTATCTCGTAATTAATATAAAATACCGACGTGAATTTGGGTAAATATATTTTCATAATATATTGGTATTCATATTTAGTAAAGTCTTAATTGCCTCCATTATGACTTAGAAATACACATTGTAAAGAACTAGCTTGTGCCCGCAACTTCGTCCGCGTAGAAATATTCTTCATTGGTGCTCCGGCCGTTTTGGTCTTAGCGTGATGATGATACGCGCCTTTCTCGATAATAGGCTATCTAACACAAAAATGAGACGGTTCGATCCCCACCCAAAGCTCTACCGACGTGAACCCACTCGTAACACAAGCATTTTAGCTTAGCACGCCACCTCGTGCTAAGCTAAAATGCTTGTGTTACGGTTAACAATAATACTATTAGATTGCAAACTTTGCTAGTAAGTAATCTAAAAAAAAAACTAATCGGGCCTGTATTTCCTGAGATGAGCGTGTTCAAGCAAACAAACTAAGTCTTCAGCTTTATCATTTTATATAACTAGAACTTAGGCAAATTAATACATTATACTCCTTTTAAATCTACACGAAATCAATTTCAAAATTTAATTCACATACAATGTTAATATATGCCAAATTTACATAAAGATTCTCTGAAATTCGTTAATGCGTAAGTCCTTCATTCGGATCTCGATGGACTTAATTAATTTTTGACACGACCCATCGTGATGGTCAATGGACCCCTGTCGATCCCTATAATCGGGTCTACGATCGATTGGTAGAACCTTTGAGTGGAAGCCAGGTAGGTAAATTAAATAATGAATATTTTATATTTTAGTCAATAATCTGAGCTTAGGCAATGTTAGGTATATTTAGATTGTTCAATTAAAATATAGCGGCCGTAGCCCAATGGCTAAGGGCGTCGGACTTGTGATCTCGAGGTCGCCGGTTCGAACCCCACCCATTGCACTACCGACGTGAACCCACTCGTAACACAAGCATTTTAGCTTAGCACGAGGGGTTAACAAGAATACTAGTAGACTTAAAAACTCTGCTAGTAATATTAAAAAAAAAAAAAAAAAAAAAAAATACTTACCGCTTTTTAATTCGTAATAAAAAAGCTTTTAACTAATAACTAAGTTTAGATTGTTTAAATCTATATATATATAACTTCCAATTTGTGGTTAGATCTTAACCAAAAAATTGGAAGTTATAATTCTGCCTGTGGTCTTTTTTTATCTAGTTATTTTCTTAATACATAAATAACTACATCTTCACAGTTACCCAATGCAATTGTTATATGTAGTAAATATACATTTCGAATAATTTTAATGATAAAATAACATATAAAAATACAAAATAACAACACATTCATAACATTTTTACCAACATCACAACGGACACAATTGTTTTTATGTTAAAAAATACAATGTAAACAGACTAAGAATATGCCTATTAAATACAACTTACACGAGTAGAGTAAAATAATTTAATTCGTAGATATAATTGCATATTTTATTATATGGGTGAATATACAAAAGTTGGGTAACTTTTAAGGATATTTTGTTTATGATATTTTTTTAATAATATTCCCACAAATTTGGGCATATAAGATAAGTAATATAATAAATATATTGTACGTGTTTGGGCCAGTCACTTTTTTAAGTAGATTCTGAGATATTTAGATTTTTCTGAATTTTACTGCCAGGGGACTGATGAGGGTGACATAGTACTGACAAAAAACACAATTTCATGAGATTTGGTTGTCATTTATTAATATTTAGAAGAAATCGCTTAGAATCTAAAGGTGAGGCTCTTGCCGTGTCTCTTGATATCTCTAAGGCTTTTGACAGGGTTTGGCACGCAAGTCTCATTGGTAATCTTTCAGTTTACGGTATTGCTCCCGAACTTTGTACCTGGATTCAGGATTTCTTGACGGGAAGGTCGATTCGAGTTGTCATTGATGGCGCCTCGTCCGATCTTCTTGGTATTAATGCCGGTGTCCCTCAGGGATCTGTTCTCTCCGCGACTCTTTTTTTGCTGCACATAAACGACCTGCTAGTTACTCCCGGTATCTTTGGGTATGCAGACGACAGCACAGTCTCGGTGAGATACTTGTCTGATGCGAAGTCTGGGTCAAAGGTCCAGTCGTTCAGGGAGTCGATGATTGAGGGGGTGAACTCGATCTTGGAGGCTGTCTCCTTGTGGTGTGATGCCAACCTGGTTGGTTTTAACCCCTCAAAAACACAGGCGTGTCTTTTTTCGGCGAAACGGAGTCCATTCCAACTGACTCCGACTTTCCGCAATGTCTCCGTTCCGATCAGCGACCATCTTGAGCTCTTAGGGCTTGACCTCTCTTCTAATCTGAACTTCGGTCACTACATCGAGTCCATTGCAAACACTGCACCCAAAAAACTTGGCATTCTCTCCAAGGTGAGACGGTACTTCACATTGGAGCAGCTCTTAAGTCTTTACAGAGCTCAAGTTTGCTCCTCAATGGAATACTGTTCTCATCTTTGGGATGGGTCTGCTAGATATCAGCTGGATGCGCTGGACTCATTAGAGCGCCGAGCGAAAAGAGTCATAGGCAATAACTCACTTGTGGAGGCAAGTCTTCAGAGCCTCGAACACCGTAGACGAGTAGCCTGCCTAACGGTTTTTTATCGGTTACATTTCGGGGAGTGTGCGGAGGTTCTACATAACCTGATACCCCCTTCACCCTTCCATCACCGGACGACTAGGCGCGGCGAGCGGTTTCCCCCCTTTTGTTGTAGACATTCCTTTAATACGCACGAAGTGATTTGCTTCTTCTTTCATAATGCGGACGGCTAAGGAGTGGAATTCTCTGCCGGGGTCAGTTTTTCCGGAACGCTATAATCTGGACATCTTTAAGGCTAAAGTGAACAGACACTTTCTAGGCAAGCGTGTTTCATCTTAGGCCTTATCTTCGCCTTCAAAAAATATGCTTACACACTCTAAATATCAGTACTTTGGAAACACGTCAGTCCTCTGGCGCAATATCAGACAAAGGACTGACGCCAACGGACTGACGAACAAGACATGAATTTAAGGTTATCATTAGAACCAACGTAAACTTTGATATGTTTGAATAGCAACAAGCTACATTTAAAAAAATCAAAGCTAGCTACGTATAAATTAAAATATCATTCAGGTTTACAAGAAAATAACGACTCACCATAGGACTGACATTTTGACTGGATCGGAGCGTGTTTCGGTGACAAACACAGTGCTAGCACTGGCACACTAGGTGATGGCCGTAAAATGGCGCTGCCTGCAGCTAATTTCACTACCAACGTTGAAATTTAACAGGGATTTTAATTTGAGTCGACAATATTTAGCGGGAAATTCAAATTCGAACAACACACAGCGGACTGACGGTTAAAAGTGAACACAAAGTATTTTATAATTTTTACAACAACGATAAGAGTATAATTTTATAAAAGTTGTAATATACATCGTTAACTACTTCATAGATTATAGTGAAACAGTAAACTTGCTTAAATTCATGGCAATATTTAATACACAGCCACTTCATTGCGCGTTTTTGGGATTATGACATGCCAAAGTACTGACGTTTTGAGAACATATTACGGAAATTTACCAACTTGTATTTAAAATGAGTAGCTGAAATTGAGTGACCAAATAAGAGGCGTTTAATTGTTTTAAATTAACATTCAAAATATATACAAACTATACTAACACATCGTTCTATTGTCTAATGACATTGAGTTACCCAAATTTTGTAGAATCACCCATATCCTAAAAGTTTAAAACACTGGCTTAAAATAAAATACTGGCTAACGATAGTCCAATCTCGTTAGAACTCAACTTACTGCCAACATAAAAATAAACAGTGACCCCGCCATAGAATCATAGACGTCAAAAGAGCAACAACGCATTCAACTACCAGATTCACAGAGCAAAAAGTTTATCAGAAATGGGCGGTACGGGTCGTGTAGATTTCAGTACAGATGTCAAGCAAACTGCGGTCGTGCTAACCGCAAAACACAGCTAAACGTCGCTCTTGTAGCCCCACTTTATAGTGGAGAGTGTTGCAAATAAATCTGACTGACTGTTTGCGCTTTCTGAGTTACATTCGAATGTTGGCGACACTGATATTTGAAGTTTGTTTTTTTTTGACATTAGTAGGGACCGCGCTAATTTTGGTGAGGTTGGTAACTCTTTTATTTTTTTAAAACCATAGTGAAAAAAAGCGTGGCCCGTTTTTACAGAAAATGGTATAGGTAAATATTTTTAAGATAAAAAATAAAACTATAATATAACAATTCTCGATTAGCCGATCTAAAAATATATAGGATTTTAATGGTATTCAATTAACAACGACCTTAAGCTAACGTCTCTTTTTTTTCTTGGCCAGCCTAACCACGTCCATAGACAATAGCCACATGCCTCTTTTATAATAAATCACATTATGATTAATGAGCTTAAGAAGACAGGGGTTGACTTAACTAATCATATCAGTCTATTTAATACAAAGGCGTTTCTTTGTCAACGACGGTTATCCGGGTGTTTGGGTATAAAAGGGTACGGAGCTTACAAACTAGGTGTTTTGTAATCAGTGAAAAAGCGGTTTCGTATTGTATTACTGTAAAAGTTTCCTCTTAGCGGTTAGCTGGGTTTGTTTCATAAAATCGAGGAATTGTTTCCGGAAACGATAACATACAAAATTAAACGTCAAATTAATATTTCAATACGTAATTGAAATATTAATTCGACGTTTTGTATGTTATTATACGTTATCTCCCTTTAATTGAGCTATTTTATATTCAAAGTACGATTCGCAAATTATCTTTATACTTTTAACTGAATTAAAATTCGCATTTTCGAGCTGTTGTTTTCTGTCAACATTTTGGCGCGCTAGTTACGAACGCGGCAAACATTTAAAAATGGAACTTAAGCAAATTGTCCATGAATTGAAAAAAAAATATTCTGAAACTCTTTCACGTTATGAAAACTCGATTAATTTACGGCCTTTATCAAAAGGACAGTTATTACTTCACGTAACAAAATTTCCGCTGAATAAATATTGTTGAAAGTGACCCAGTTTATTATTAAGTTTTTATGTTAAATAAAATAGTAGATAGCTGTTCATACGATGAATGTTCTTTAAAAAAATGTCTAAATACGTAAGCAAAAAGTTTCAATGTGAAGTTAAAAAGTCCGTTGGCAATGTGTTCCGAGTGTCCCACCATTGTTCTTTTGTTTCCTTCTAAGATAAACTTTCGTCCGTGAATGAGGAGTGTTTTATGCCCGTGTCAAATGTACCGCCTGTTCAACTTTGTTTTTTTTTTATAAAAATCGTTTGGTTCACGTAGTTTACTGTGTATCTATTGTTTTATCATTTAAAAAAAACATTTAAGTTATGCAACGTATTGGGCATAATATTGATGAAGTTATTGAAGATTTTATCACAGTAGCTTTTGTGGTAGGTATATTTGATTCTTCTTCGTCTTTCGTCAATGTTTCAATTCTTTTTTCCCCATTCAAAGCCATTTTGACCAGTGATTGGCCAAACTGATGGCATTAGTGATAACCACCATCAATACCTCCATAGTGCAGGTATCAGAGCATGACGGGCACGCGAGTAGGTAGGTACATGTGACATTGACTGCAACTGGACTTATATTTAATATTCATTAGTCATTCAATTTATGTATGTTTCTAATTTCTATAACGTAGTGGTAGGTACTGGTAATAGACAAAGGCATAAAGTATCATTATTAAAACGGAATCCCTAGCATCAATAATGTTATGTGTTGTTATACATGAAAATAAAAAATGTTTTTAAAGAATTTACAACTTCTGTCTAAATATTGTCTATGGCTGCATACTATAGTCAATATAAAACTTATAAAATGGAATGCACTTGCCAATAGCACTCAGTTATCAGGGTCCATTATGTCGTGAACAACAACTAAGCTAATATCTCGCCGTGACTAGGGTGTCAATGCTGCAATAATCCAACAGTCTACGTGGCGGCGGTGACAAACAGATTGGGAAGTGTCGGGATATTCCCAATTTCCGTGGCCCGGTGGTACCTCAGATTTATGTCATTGTATAGGGTTGCCTGATGTCGGTAGAACTATAGTTTGACATTTGTTTGTACAAATGTTTTAGAAAACAAGTACATAGATAGAATACTTAGATCTTTTACTATTACGTATAAATAAGCAATTGTAGTAAGTCGAAGGAAGTGGTCTTTGCTTACCTCTATAGGAAAGAGGCTATCTAATTTTAAAGTTCTTACGGGACCGGGTGTTACGCGAGTGAAATCGCGCGCGGAAAGAATATACTAAGATAAAATGAAATTTCGTATTATTCGGTACTTAGCAACCCTATTTGAATGACGTCACAGCGACCTGTTGGTGATATTTGCAAGGCTCGTCTAACGGACAATATGGAGGATTATGGATAGTTTCATATTTTAGCTCTAGACATTTGAGATTCTCCTGAATTTATTTCCTAGAAGATGCCGAGGCTTCGAATGGATATCGCTTTGATATATTGAGCTTTAAGTTACATGGTAGAATAAAATAGAATATATTATTCTAGAGCTCAGGAGCAAAGGGTCGGATGTGCCATTATACGTCAGAATCATTCGTCGTATGTGCCTTTATCTTACTACCACCATACCATATATTACTGGCACTTACTACCAACTGCTTCTGAAGTATAATAGATCATCCACTTCTAAGGTCTACATATATATTGTGCCTACGTAGTTAAAGTAGAGTAAATACTATGCCTATATATTTTATTTATAAAGCTGCAGTTTGGTTGTTTGAACGCGCAAATCTCTGTAAACACTGGTCCGATGTAATAAATCGTAAGTTTTAGATACCTAGCTCATTTATCGAGAAAGGCTATATTTATTAAAAGTTCCTATGGAAACGGGATTTACGTAGGTAAATCCGTGCGCGGATATATAGTAGGTATATAGATATCTTTGGGTTTTCCTCAAATAAAAAGGTAGGTGCCCTTGTTTTTCTTCGGACATATGTATTTATATACAAGATTTTTACTACTTCACCGAGCATAAAGGCATGCAGGGCACCAACCTTATTAAATGGTTTTAAAACTACAGACTAACAACATACGCAAGAGAGCGCCACTTTTAGGCTTGGATCTCTAGCATAAATTCACGAATTCGCACTATGAATAGGAAATACCCAACCAGCAATACAGTCCTATAACTAAAGGTTATACCTCTAAAAAGCTGTGTAAACGTTTTATTAAGGTTTTAGCGGTGACAGCGTAATGTATAAAGGCGTTCGATGACACATTATTGCTCTATAAGCTTATAGAGCTAAAATCTAATAGGTATATAAAATTCTCGTGTCACAGTTTTCGTTGCCATACTCCTCCGAAACGGCTTAACCGATTTTGATGAAATTTTTTGTGCTTATCCGGTATCTATGAGAATCGGCCAACATCTATTTTTCATCACCCTAAATGTTAGGGGTAGTCCACCCCAAAATTTTTATTTTTATTTTTCAGACAAAGTTAGGGGTAGATTAGAGGTAGGTGTAGGGTAGGGGTAGGGTAGAGGTAGGGTAGGGGTTGTGTAGGGTAGGGGTAGTGTAGGGTAGGGGTAGTGTAGGGTAGGGGTAGTGTAGGGTAGGGGTAGTGTAGGGTAGGGGTAGTGTAGGGTAGGGGTAGTGTAGGGTAGGGGTAGTGTAGGGTAGGGGTAGTGTAGGGTAGGGGTAGTGTAGGGTAGGGGTAGTGTAGGATAGGGGTAGTGTAGGGTAGGGGTAGTGTAGCGTAGGGGTAGTGTAGGGTAGGGGTAGTGTAGGGTAGGGGTAGTGTAGGGTAGGGGTAGTGTAGGGTGGGGGTAGTGTAGGGTAGGGGTAGTGTAGGGTATGTATCGATTGAGGCAGTACGAAGTCTGCCGGGTCAGCTAGTGACATATAAACAATCGTTGTTAACGTTTACAACGCCATTTTATACAACCGTTATAGTCAGGTGCTATAGCAAGATCTAATATAACTAGTACAGAACGATATTGCTCTATAAAATTGTTCGCAGAAACCTTTATTCATCTGATTTGCACAATAAGGGTTCCAAACGAACTGCTATAGTACTTTCGTTTTAGCAGTGACGAACACTCAACTATGGAGCGATATTGTGGTATTGTGGATACTCAGATCGTTGTTATAGTACTTAGTACTTTAGTAGTCAAAAAAACTCTACAATTGAATGATTTTGTGATGTACCCAAGTTTGAGATTACGCTTATATAATGTAATTGTACTATAATCATTTTCAGATGCCTATTATAGTTTCACTGATAAGACAATTACACAGACACTTTTTTAGAGCAGATTTGTTGTATAATGTCTTCTTTAGTTCCTTTAATACATATGTTAGTATTATAACAGGGTATCTATCTCTTTGATAATACAAAAATGTCACACAAAAGTAGACAAATGTTGCTATTAAATGACAATTATATCCTGAAAAAGAATTTTTATCATGCTTTTAGAACAATACTCAGACATTTTGATTCAACGATCGACAAAAATGGATTTAAAGAATTGTAAAAGATATAAACGCAGTGGAACATATAGAAGAGAAGTTAATAAACGTTATAAGAAAGCACCATCATCATTAGCAAACGATCTAACCAGTAATAGCAATCAAAATCAAGTTGAGGGCACAATTAGAGAAAACGGTTCCGTACAAAATGAATTTTGCTAAGATCATGAGCTTTTGATTGAACATAAGGACTCCAGCGATTATTGTGACAATATTTCAGAATCTTCCATTCCATTAATCTTCAATGACTCTGAAAAAAAAAACACAATGTTGACTAGATACATTTTATATTTCTACATAAGTACTTAATAAAACTAATCAACTTTCCCGAAGAAAAAAGTGGCCACATGATTAACACAGTTTAAGCAGTAAACCCTTTAAATTTATAAAGAAAGCTTTTTTCAGGCGTAGAATCAGTGCTTCAGAAATATAACCAAAAAAAATCATGGTGTATTATTTAGTTATGCTCACACGGATCCCCAAAATCACTCTGAACCCATGATGATAGTGAAAACATTGTCACAACATGTACTATAAGGGTCCTTAAAAACTTGAAGTCACATTAATTGATAAATATTTTAGTAAAAACTCAATAATTCGAAGGGGTACTTAAAATTCATGGTAAACCTAACCCTAGTTTATCAGTAAAATTGCGTTCGTACATCATTTTTACCTTATTAGACGAATATCATTATAACAAAATAAAATCTTACTCACCTCAAATTGATTGTACTAGGTATCCTTTTGTTTTTTTTTATTAAATTTTGGCATTGCACCCTGTCACGAATGATAAAAGAATGAATGGTGAAGTATAGGAAACATAAACTCTAGTTTAGTATGAAAAAGTACTATAAAAGGTTCTATAGTAGCCATTACATCACTATTTTGAGACCTGCGTTACTGTTACATAAATTGTATAGGACTGATTTGTGATGTGTGACACTGCTAACAGATCGTTTTGACACTAAACAGAGATGTAACTGCGCCACTTTCGAAGAAATAACTCTTTTTTAGGTTTTTTATAGGGCCAAAAACAGTTTTTTACAAAACGTTCTATGGACTTTTATACAACTAGTTTTTGCTGCTTGGGTATATATAACTCTAGATTCATGCGTTTTAACATACACAAGAATCTATAGATATATTACGTATTAATATACATACACTTATATATTAATGTACGTCCATTACGTTACATAATTTCAGTCGATAAAGTACATAAGCATCAATAGAATATCGCTTCAAGTTACTCAGTAAATACGAACAAATTTACACACATCGAACAGTAAAACAGTCCGTAAATCCGTAGCAACAAGCATTTACCATTCGAAATTATTTACACCCACATTTTTATTCCGATACTAAATTGAAACATTTTGGATTGAACCTAAACAACTGGTAGGTATAACTTTATAAGCCCATCGCACATATTTTATTCTCTATCTGCTTTTATAAATGAAAGCCTGTGAGCTTTGTTTGCTTTTAATATCTACCGTATCACTCGGAAAAGGACGTAGATATATATTCTAATAGACTTATTTACAGAGGTGTTGTATGGGCTGTTAGCTTTATGATGTAGAAAACGTATCTAAATATCAATGTCGGCTGAATTTAGGACTCACGAATGCGAAATTTGCTCATAAATTGCAAGATTAAAGTAGCATAAGTCATCAGTTTTTGTTTAAAATTAATTTCTACTACAAAATTACTGGATCATCTTACATATTTTATTCGAAGATGGAATTGTTTTCTGATCTACTAAACATTTATTCCATCTAGATGATAACTTTTATAATGTTTTGTTCTATTCTTAACAATTATATTTTATTAAAATCAATCTGAAATAAAATAATAATTGTCTGCCTCATTTATTAAGCTGACACACAAACAAGTGTCTTTAAAAAACCTTAAGAAAAATATATCCCCACTAATATGATAAATGCGAATGTAAGTAACTATGTTTGTTAACTACTTAACCGATCATCATGAAACTTTGTACACATATTCTCGGAGGTATTAGAAGTAACATAGGGGCATTTGGCGAACTCGCGGGTAAATGTTAATTATCAAATAATTATAATAAAATAATCTTTGAGGTGTCTATCGAACTTTAGTCTGTCTCGCCCACCTCTTCTTATTATACGTATATATGCCCAAAAAGGTAATGGAATAACAAAATGATTGTGCACAAGAGCCGCTGTTTACACATATACATGGTGTTTACAGATATTGCACTCAGTGTGATACTTTTTTTAAATATTTAATGTACAAACGTGAACAGCGATTGGTCGCTTTGATCCTGTAAAAAGTTTTTAACCACTAAACCCCGGACATGTCCTGGTTAGGTTGTATATATAGCGACAAAATCAAACCTGGAGCACTACACGTGACGGAGATTTCATATATTTTATAGGTATACAAAATAAACTTTTAGGTCACCTAATACTAATTAAACTAGGGGACCAGTCACTTTTTTTCTATCCGCATATAGCCACGACGCTGGATAATTAAATATTTCACAATTAATAAGCTTAATTTTTTTTAAGATTACTTACTAGCAGACTTTTGCAGTCTACTAGTATTCTTGTTAACCCCTCGTGCTGAGCGAAAATGCTTGTGTTACATATGAGTTCACGTCGGTAGAACAATGGGTGGGGATCGAACCGGCGCCCATGTGATAGCAAGTCTGACGCCCTAGCTATTGGGCTACGGCCTCAGAAACATAATCTAGTAAGATCCGGATATATTTTATGATAAGGTTCCTACGAGAATAAAAGCAACTCGGGCGAAACCACAATACATGTCAAGTCTATTTATTTCCCTCCAATTTTGATTGAGTCAAAAATAATTAGTTAAACTTTAAACCCAAATGTCCATCGCAAATAAAATGACTCTACTACTATTGATTCCAAATACCGACATTATATCTACACACTAATTAAATAAAGTATTCATTGAATTAAATGAAGTCCAAAACTTAAATGTTTCACAATACATTTTGGCGGCACGTTTGTACGTTCACTCTATATTGCGATTTACACTGTTTGGTAGATGGATGGGCACCCCTCGGCCCCCTGACATAAATTCTTACTTTTTAGCTCACCGTCACAAAATGGAATAAAGCAACGGTTCCCAAAGTGTTCTCTACAATACACTCCGTTATATTTTTGGATATCATTGTCTGGCTATAGACCCATAACATGTAGATGAATGGAAAGGGAGAGGAAGGCCAAAGAAAAGATGGATGGATTGTCTGAAGAGTGATATGAAAGAAAAAGGAGTAAGTGATAGTGTGACGGGTGACAGGACAGAATGGAAGAAACAAACGTGTTGCGCCGTCCCCTAGTAATATGGGATAAGGGCAAGAAGAAGAAGAATTGACTGGCTATAGAATTGACGTATTACTGCTGCGGGACATTTGATCGTAGATTTAGAATTACAGTAATTATTTTAATTAAAGAATACAAAGGTACATTTATCCTTTTTTTTAAGGATAAATAAAGCGCTTTTAATATATTAGTCGCGGAAAAAGTAGTAGGTACAAAAATAACTACCATCATTATATTATTTTCTTCTCGCTTCTTTATCCATAGGTAATTTCTTATTTTTTTTATACCACAGTGCAATTTTGCTGCCAAGTTGAACCATGGCATTTTAAGATAGCTTATTTTTGCGTGCTAGTTATCCATGACTTTACATTTTCCGGCAAGGTAGTTAGGTCGCCGATTACAAATACAGACGTAAATTTCTAAATGCGGGTAGACTGATAAAGTTTGGGATCCCCTGGAATAATGTATCCCTGTCGCAAAATGGAATAATGTGCCATGTGATTTCTCTGACACCTGCTTCGTATGTCCCTGTATGACTTCAATTTATCATGTTGTTTGGATTATTTAAGCATTTTTTATGATTTGTTTGTGTCGCTGACGAGTTTCCGCTCGTTGAAGGTTCAACTGGCTTTTAAATTTGGAATAATAGAAATACAAAATGAAGGTATTAGTGTGATGGAATGTTGTGCTTTAAATCTTTAAAAGATTTAAAGCTTTCTTTTTATTTTTAAAAGATCTAAAAAAAAAAAACACCGAAATCACTCTGAAAATTAGTTTTTAATTTTTTGAATCAGGCGTTATTTTGCAATAACCAGTTGGTATGGTACTAACCAATTTTTTATTAGACTTCTATTGTTATAGAGAGGAATTAACTCTAAATACTTTGTTTTGACAAATAGAGCTATTTGTATAGAATAGGGGTGGCCAACCGGTCGATCGCGATCGACTGGTCGACCCCGGCAGCTATTACAGCCGATCAATTTATAAAATAAAAAGTTATATTTCAGTCCATTTTACTCTACGTACGTGCCTTGATGCACAAAGTTAATGTTTGTCATACAATAATGTGAAAAAGTACCTATTAATAGTTCGATTGACTTACATGAAACGTGATTCAACGTTATGCGTGCTAAGCCACCCTTGGTATAGAATAACTGTTATTAATCGGTAGCAATATTTTTATCAATTTATAGAACTTTAACTTTAGAAAGATATGCAATGTTAAATAAAGTTTAAAGAAAGGAAGAAAACCTGTACGAACTATGGACCCTGGCAGAAAAGATCACTCAGTATTTATTATTTAAAATTATTCGAAAGATTTGTTAATTTTATATAATGATGCTGTTTAATATTTTTTTTATGAGTTTAAAGAAGCTTTTTCAAATAATATAAAAAGTTATTATACAAATTAATATTCTAATTGAGGTCGTTAGATAATTAAGTCAGTAAGTTCTTATCCAATTGTCACCAAAAAATCTAAACAACTTAACAAAGGCTCGGTGAGGGCCCGAATTGACTATTGTTTTTTTTTATTTACATCCTTTGTTTACTGACCGACAATTGTAAGCTTTGATTCACGCCATTGTTTGTAGAACCTTTTTCACAACCTTTTTGTCCCAATTCAGATTCACAATTGACGACTTAAGATGAAGAAACAAAACAATAAATAAGTTTTATTTGTAAACAAATTAATTATTTTAAGATTTATTTTTTAATTCAATGATCAACTTTATCTTGCCTGATTATTGTTGTACTGTAATTAGATGCTTGTGAATATATAGAAGCAAGCTATAAAGCGCGCCTCAGATAGTAAGAACTACAACGAACTAATGGCATCTTGACCAAAAAATACTTGTTATATTTAAGTCTACAATATATTTATATTTTTGTTAAATAATTCACAAACAGCAAGGTAATGTGGATAGAAATAAAACGTTCTCTTCAACAGTCAACAACGGAGTCCGCATTTTATTATGACACACGCTTACAGAAATACATGAATCGATACGCAATTTATAATATCCAGTAACAACTCGACAAATTACAAATCATTCTAATAATTTTATAATTATTTAACAATTATGATGAAATCTGTAGTAGATACTAAGTTGCAATATTGAATTGCGGAACCAAAATAAACGAAATATTTACTTTTACGGTTCCCATGGCAACTTCATTATTAAAAAATCTGTGTAACTCCTAGACAACGTAGCTTTCTAATGATAAAATAATTATCGAAACCCGTCTAGTAATATTTGAGTTTATTCGTAACAAACAAACATAAAAATAAGAAGTAGACTATTTACCTCAACGTTCTGTTTCACGAGTAGAACACTGTATTGCAACAACCTTTCAATAAACACTTACAACGACTCTTATAAACTTAAACACAAAAAGCTTACAATACACAATAAACACAATGTTAAATAATGCCTTGCTTGCTTCCTCAAATCTGTAGGCAGCTGTCATGTGGATAGCTACCTGACACAATAACGAGCACAAAGCATGTTACATTCTATGTGTAAGTGTAAATAGGGTTACCAGGTGGAATATCGAATAGGTGTTTCTAACACAAACTGGCATTTGTCTAATAATTGTAAAATGTTTTGAGATGCATATCGTCGGTTGTAAGGTCTCTTAACCTCATAGCCGGACAGAACAGCTAGTTTAGCCGGTTATTTGGGCAAAAAAACCGGACTAAAAAACTAGACTAGACTAATAAGACTAAAAAAATTTATGTAAAGTCAATTTTTTTTGATGATTACCTACAGATTCCCATATGTAGGTAATCATCTTGGCATGGTTTTGTAAAAATCTTAACAAAAGCCGAACAAGCCGGACACTGTTTATTTTGGCCGAACATGCAAGCAAAAAGCCTAACTATGTCCGGCTTTATCCGGACGCCTGGAAACGCTAGTCGGTTGTCATTCCAAACGCCTTAAATGAAAGAAGACAGACCATATTTCGATAGCGCGTGGGTGTCCCCTTATCGAACGAAAACTCAGATTAAAAAAAAACCCTCGCAAATACGCATATGACAGTGGCTAATAAGGTGTAATATCATTTGTCGAGAAATATTTTCTTTAATTATGAAGTTATTTGCGGAATATCAATGTGCTACATTGGATTTTGAACCTTATTAGCTACGTGGTGTTGAACTTTACCCAACGATATATAGTTTCTAATTTTGTGGTATATTTAATGCAGTCATGCAGTCCCAATGATACCATTAATCAGTTAACAAATTGTGTGTAGTGTGTGTTTGAGTCAGTGGTAGATGCGTCGAGTTTGCAATATGCGGTCATGCGTAAGATACCTCACGGATGACTAAAACCAAAAATCATTGTTTTTGTATGTGATTACGCACTCAAATCTGTAGGCCGTTGTCGTGTGAAATACGAAGTAGTCAATGTAGGTGTTATGCAGCAATGCTGACTTTTGACTTTTTTAATGTATGTTCTATAATAAATAATAATAATTGAATCATCTCAATGGCTCTGATCGACAAGATAACTCCTGATCTGTTGTAATAAATTCTAGTAGTGCAGGGTAATTTATTGATTAACGTAGATACTAGGCATAGCCAGATTAAAAACAACGATCTGTGTTTCACACAAATAATTTTCCCGGGTTGAAATCGAACCCGAGGACTCAGGACTAATTGCCGGAAACACTGTGCCATTGGTATACTCAAAATAGCAACCAACTACCTCCACTTTGATCTATAGAGACTAAACAACGGCTAGTAATAAATGCGACCCACAAACGACTCCTACAATTCTGAACGTAGCATACGAAATAATTACATTTGCAAATCAAATGTCGATTCGAGGAAACAATTATTCAAAGTGATTACAAGTCGCACCCGCCATAACTTAATGCTCTTAATGTGCAAATGTAAAGGGGTGCCAATCAGAGGCGTAGCTGTCTGAGCCTAGTGGAAAATTCCTTGATAGGGTATAACATCATCTATAATAATCGTATATCTAGGAACGGGCAGCAGCGTTTCCTTGTGTGGTACAACATAATACTGCGGTTGCCAACCCTCATGCCAAGCGTGGTGACTATGACAAATACCCTCCCCGGGAGGAGGCCCATATTCAGCAGTGCTCGTTATATGGGCTGATAATGATGAGGGTATCCAAAAATATGGTTTTAATTTTTAATACATTCATTTAGTAGGTACTATAATTGAGTATAGAGTTACCAGTGATATTATTAATTAATTAAAATTTCAAGGGCATAGGTATTATGAAATAACAATTTGATCTAATAATGTGATTTTTGAATCGGTGGCAAAACGATTTACCATCAGTATTACCTGCTAATGCGTAATGTCATATTAAAATGTTTGAATAAACATATGTTATTTTGCAAAAATCTGTATGAATGTCTGTAACACAGATTCGAAATAATTTTAATCTGTAGTTTTTAAGGATATTAAAAAAGTATAGTATACACATAGATCGATTTTACTTCTAAATATAAATTATTTTCCTGATTGTTAGCAACAAAAAAAAATACGGTGTATTTATTAGTAACAGATAATAAATTTGAAACTTTTCTGACCCGGGGTCCATGGCATTTTGCCAGTTCTGCCACCTATAGTTACGCCACTTATGTCAATTGCCAATGTTCATACCTAATATGAAATTATCGTTGCATTGGAATTGAGTGCGATCTCTATAAAAAAATCATAGACTTCTAGAGATGCGGCCCTATATTATTATATCTCCGAACGCTGGCCGCTGAATATTCAAAATAAGGTTATCATTATTTCGAATATTCAGCGGCCAGCGTTCTGATTGCAATCTGACATGTGCGGCGTGCGTATCATCCAACGATGTTTTTGTATTCTCAACTAAATGAGTGAAGCGTTCGAAACACGTACGATCGCATTGCTGAATATTCTAGAGTCTACCTAGAGAATTCTAGGAAGGAAAGAAGAATTAATTCATTTATTACGTTAAATATAAAAAATGATACAGTGACAAATTATTAGGAACCAACATACTTACAAACTCCATCGTTTTGCATACTTCTTTACAATACAAATATCTTGTAGAATTAATATCGCGTTGAAAGGAACTTTCTCTATTATTCACTAATTGTTCGAAGTAGATTCACTCGACGTGCCACCGGGACACCGTGGTTCTTTCAACTTACACTCTGATTTCCATCTGCCTTCCATCAAGCAGTGAATGAACTTAAATTACACTTAAAACCAGAATTCTCCATGTGATTGACAGTACCTAACCTAGTTTGTTAGTGAGCTTGTCATAGACAACCCTACACGTCATGTGACCATTGACACCTGATCACTGGCGTAATCGATGCTAAGTGGTGGCTTCGATACGGCACCTGTATGAACGTACAGGAGGCATATTTGTATTTATCTACTACTAGCTTCCCGCGCCCGGTTTCACCCGCGTAACTCCCGTTCCCGTGGGAACTTCACAATCAAATATAGCCTATGTCACTCAGGGTGAATGTAGCTTTCCAATGGTGAAAGAATTTTTGAAATCGGCACAGTAGTTTTTGAGTTTATATATTACAAAATATATACACACAAAAAAAACAAAACTTTCCTCTTTATAATATTAGTATAGATATAGACTAATGGCTATAAAAGTAAAGATATTATGAAATATTTGTGATATGTTTATGAAATTCTAGCATGTCTTCTACATAGAGAGGTCTTCAGTTCAACTGCCCGGTTACGCCACCTATACTGAACATGGGCATCCTCTTAAACTGTCAGGGCAAGTCAAGGTCGTTGAGGGGATATTGCCATAATAACCACAAATGGCAGGCGAATTAGTGAACGGAGAATACTTTTTTTTTGACCTTGAACTTGAGCTGCTAGATGCTGCTGTCCATCCATCAACCGTATGTCCCTTAGTCTCCTTTTACGACATCCGTAAGAAGAGAAGGTGGTCTTTTATAAGACGGAAAACACATGGCATCATAGACAGGTATAATTTTTGTGAAATTATAATTTTATTTTTCATCTTAAATGACGGTAAAAGGATGGCATATATATATATTGGTAGTACCTTATTTATAACTAACAATTAAAAGGTCTGTCATCATTATAATGAAAGTCGTTTAAATTCGTCTGTGTGAAAACTTTGTTGACAGGTGACTTTGTTTAATTACACTAATCACGAAACTCATGTTACATGCTCACTAATTAACTGAAAAGTTCAAATTTGATGACGGAAACAATTTATGGTTTTAAATTGTCATGATGGAATTTGCTGTAATAGTGGCACAGTGGTTAAGGTTGCTTTTGACACGTGGTACGGGATTGCCATATGGAAAACTATTTCTGTGAACCACAGATAATAGTGTTGATTTAAGGGTAGCTTAGTGTCGGCGAATTATGTTTGTAAAGTCCCCGGTGACGTATGGATTTAATTCCATTGCGCGTGAGTCTCTTACAAAAAAAAATCTTTCATTACATCGAGATGTTAAAGGATAATTGAGCTAAGCGACAGTACGAGGAATATTGAATTATAGACCTTATGTTAGGATTATATAAAATATATAATTCAATGGTGGTGTTACTAAGCCCTCAATTCATAAAAAAAAAAAAAAAAAAAAACATCGATGTGTTTGTCAAGCTACACCGCTACACAGAATTTAATTTCCGTAGAGAGAGATATCTATAAAAAATCTTCAGTCCTTAAAACTTTGCTTGTACTATGCTCTGATACTCATTTACTATTTTTGAGACAAACATTATTTCAATAGTTCTCAAAAAGTATAGTCTTAGGGACAATTTGTGTCACCTTTTTTAAAGTCGATAAGACTTTAAAAAAGGTGACACAAATTGTCCCTTGTGTGTGTAACAATTACCAAAACTGACACACAACCACAGGTCTCACTTTACTTTGTAAAAAGTAAATAGAATATCCCAAAAAAAATACAACACTTAATATAAATTAGCTTGTCTACTCGTCGGAAGAAGTCTTAGTAAAGCTGTTCTTCAAATTTAATGTAGCTATTTTATACTAGCGCCTCGTAAGTGCTTTGAAAATAAGGTTTTGGGTACTAAAGCATTTTAAGTCTTCATTTCAAGTCTTTCTTCTACATTCAGCGTAAAAATATGTAGGTACTTTCTGTAATTTTGAAACTAAAATTGCCTATGTTAATTTCACTATTTTATACATTGTTTATAAAAGTTTATGTCTGTGACCTATTTTATGTATAGGCTATAGTCATATAAACATTTTTTTTTAAAGGTACATGAAACAAAAACACTTTGTCGAAAATTATGCACACTGAGAAGTATGACATTTCTCACAATTATTAATTAATATAGAAAGAGTGAAAAATAATAATATTATTTAATAAAAAAAAATTGGACTAATTTTTAACACTGGGCGACCGCTATAATATTAAATGTATAATATAAATTAGCGCTATAATATTAAATGTATAATATCCTTGCACCTGACTGTACGGTTCCGTTATGATTAATAGATAGTACTTTACCTAAGTACCGTGAAATTACAATTACCTAAGTGCTTTGAAACTATATTTTCATTTCACTATTTCTCTGAACTATTCGTTATACTCTTTGTTAGAAGTCATAGACTAAAACGCAGGTCTTTTTTGTAGAACAATCGTTGAATGGATATGGTTATTCTGTATTATTCTTTAATTTAAAACAATTCATTATTTAAAAGAGAGTGGTATCGGAATTTGAAGTTTGATTTTGGATTTAAGAAATTAAATTTACACGTCGTGTTTTTTTTTAGTATTCATTTTAAATGATAAATATTTTCACTTCATTACTTTACTATACCTATGGTATTTATTCAGTAGTTAAAATGATGATTGAGAGATTTTGGGATTAAATTAGGATAATCTCATTAAAAAATGTCCAATACCTAGTGTAAAGGTATTTTTTGCATTGCTTAATTAAATGCGATCCACTAGATAAACATATTTGTTAAGTAAGTATGTTAAGTAACGTATTTCAGAAATTTTTGAACTTTAAGAGAGTCATAAAACATTGACACTTCTTTATCCACTTCATTTTATTTTACGAGTTTCTATTCGCATTTTCTTCTAATTGTTTTAAAAAACTTGTCCTCCGATACATCCATGGAAATCAAAATAAAAAACCGTTGTACTAAAACGACTATTACTTATGTCCTTCCAGAATGCATGCATCATCTATGTGTTAATATAACACAAGCCTAGAAATTATAGTCTCTGCTTACCACCCTGGAAAGTAGGGGTGAGTGTGTATTTGTGTAACACGTGTGTAATAATGACACAAGACTAAGTAATCCATTATTGGCAATCAGACTGATTGGTGCCTCCGTATTAATATATTTATTGGACAATTTGGTTGATGTACTTACGGGTGTTATTATTTATTGATTGTAGTTACAATATTCTAGAAAATATAAGTAAAATATTATTACTTTAACGATAGTAGTCGTTATAATATTGTATGATGGCCCCCAAGGGATATACACAATACCTGCTTAATAATTAGCGTTTACAATATTTGCGGTATTGTATTCCCTCAATAACAGGAGACAACGTCATGCACAATATAAAAAAAAACGTAGCATTATCTTAAAGCTATGATCATTTAAAGTAACTAATTATTAGTGAAGTAAATAATTAGACCAGGGGTTCCCAAAGTATGGGTCGTAGAAAGTTAATAAAGGCGCCATGAGTCGATCCTCTATCATTATACGAAACCACAAATATTCGCGACTACCTTTTGTTGGCTCTCGCATCGGCAAACGGCATATAGGTAGGTTTCTAACACACACAAGCTTCAGATGTATTTTAAGCTGTGGAGACCAAGCTCCCCAGTCACACATTTGACTGAGAAACTATCGTATTAAATTTTACGTTTAAGTAGTTTTAAGTTTTAATTATTGTGCCTATCTAACTTAATACTGTTATTGTAGGTACCTATTTCTTCCGACTTTTGTAGTATAGAGCGCCGTTCGTTTGTAGTTTTATAAAGCATTTATCTAGGCTAGAACTCTACTCGCCTTTATGGTCGGTGAAGTAGCAAAAGGGCTACATGTCCATCCGAAAAAAGAAAAGTGCTGAGAACTTTTTCGGCAAATCATGCGAGATTATTTATTGTTCTTTTTTTAATTTCTATTACATAAAATATAACGTTTATTATCTTGTATATTGTGCCGAAATAATTGTATTTTCTTTCTTATGGTATAACATAAGGTATAATATAACAGAAGTGAAACATAATAGACCATGGTATTGCTTTGTAACTAGTACCTACTGTAGACGTTTATTGTACGCTTTGTATTCTATCTAACAACGTCGAAGACAATACACATACACAAAAGTAGATTGCGTATTAGAAAATGTTCATGAACTGCTATTAAGGAACACTTATTATTACTTATTGATTATAAGTGATAAAGTGATTTATATTCACCATTCAGAACAAATAAAGACGGAGCTCCGCGACTAACGCTATAGCTAAAGCGAAAGGTCATTCATCACGAAATCTCTAAAACTACAAGAGCACTTGTAGTTTTGGAGATTTCGTGGCCGTTTCCTGATTTGGTGTCACAAATGTTGTATAGGGTTTTTCTTAGAACGTAAATGCTGACTAATAAGGGATTTTGGAAAATTCAACCCCAGCGGGATACTTTGGCACCCGTTTGCACCCCTAAGGGGTATCAAAGTTATAATTTAACTTATATAGTTTAAGGCACACATCTAAATTTTCATACTACTAAGTCGCAGGTAGGTAATATAATTAATTTACAGAAATGCCTTATTGGAGACAACCATACTGCCTTGTAACTCTATAATAAGAATGTACATGACATTGTAAGACATATAATTCTTAAACCCCGTAGATCGTAGTAGGATAACCAACCACCCTTTAAGTAAAAAGGTTGTAAAATGATACAATGCACCTGCTCACCCCATAAAGCCAATAATAGCACCATAAACCATCAAGTGCATTCACCATAACCCTGTTACGCCATACGTAAGTATTACCATAAAAAGCTATACAGCTGTTGTTAAGTCAACCGAAGTTTCTAGAAAATGATTAGAATAAGTAATTTCTACTTACTACTTGTGGTGAAAAAAATAACATACATAATTGTAATTATTTCAGTACATTATTAAAGGTTTCGTGTTAAAAGGTATCAACATTTTAGTCTAAAAATGACAAGGAAATTTTAACTTTATTTCAACTTTTTCTTGAAATTAATTGCTATAGACAAATAGCTCTGTCTATTCAAAATAATCTTCACGAATATAAGAGTATTTATTATTTATCATGTATTTTTTTTCTATATATACGTATTTTCATATTTATTTCATCTATACAAATCTCAGGAACTAGTGATTTTTTTTTTGTCCGTGGGAAATTCATTTGCACATTCCCACCGCCGCTGTAACGTATTCGCGCGCTGGCGGTGGGATATGTGGGACTCGCCCTCTCCATAGCGTGGTATGCTAAACTCATACCACGAGGAGAGAACCCTACACTATTAAAACCCCCCGGACACTCCTTCGATCCGCCGTTGGCGGGGGCCGGGTACGCATAAGCGTTCCGACCGTCGGCAGGAACTAGTGATCTGATTTGAAAAGTGATTTCAGTGTTATATAGCCCATTTATCGAGGAAGGCTATATGATATAATTTATTTCGTAGTTCCCACGGAAATGGGAACTACGCGAGAAGCTAGTATAGGTATAACATTTTAAAGCAGCTTTTTACACGGCTTAAACAATAATGTTATTTTTGTGTTTTAATATCTGATGTCGAGGTTCTTCCCGAGCAGCTCATTCAAAGTACAAATGCTATGATCTACGTCATTGTTTTTTTTTCGGATGAACATACCTAGGTACCCACGAGGCTTTTGCTACTTTACCGGGCATAAAAGCGACCAGAGCTCCAGTCTTAATAAATGGCTTAAAAACTACAAACTAAGCAAACTGCGCAAGAGGGCGCCCCCTGTGGGGCTTGGATCTCGGCTCAGAGCGGTGGCTGGCGATGAGATTGAGGGATTATGACTTTTAGTATTTTAGAGGAGTTTTGTGCAATCTACGTCAGTCAATATTCAGTAATCCAAGCTGTATATTTACTTTCCGATTTCATTCAGTAATAAGTAGGTATTCAAAGGATCGCAGCTCCCGATCAGTTCCATTAACCATAATTTCACGTCCAACTTTGCAGAAATTCCAGCTGCATTTCCCCGTTTTTATTTGCGTCTAAAAGTCTACAGCTAATTAAGTAGTTAGTTGGTTGGTGGCTTAGATATTAATGTATATTTATTCGATGGACCGGTTAAATCTTCGCAAAGTTGAATAACCAATATTGAAGGCACAGTTCAATAAATACTATATAATATATACAACGTGTTTATTTTTAGTTGCTAATAATTTGCCAACAATATGTACGGTGTTCACGTACACTGGTAGTGAATTTAGTTCATATTTGTGTCAATAGATGGCGCTGTTCTAAATAAGTTATAAGTCGCTTTAGAGCTTTCCCGCCAGTTATTGACATTCCTGGTGTTAATATTTATTATTTAAGACTATTTGGTGTGATCTTGAGAGCTAACCACTACCGCTTAATTAGAGTTCATTTACATCCCGCTTCGTATATTATAAAGCGCCCAGTGCTCGCAACTTCCCGATTCGACTTCGGCCCTCTTCAGTAGGTATTACTATTGAAAAGTTTAATAAAAAAAAAACGTGTTTTGTCTTCAAAAAAGTTTTCCAAGAGCATATGATAGCAATGTATATGGCCTCAAAATGGCTTGTTATACGAGATAATGTAGGTTATCGAACATCATCATTATCATCATCATCAGCCTGTACAACGTCCACGTTCGTATTCGTGTTTGCCATAGTCACCACGCTTGCGGCAGGCGGAATAGTGACCGCAATAGTATATTGTACCAAACCAGAAAACGCTGCTGCCCGTTCCATGATATACGATTATTTAGATGATGTTATAACAATCGGGACCAACGGCTTAGCGTGCTTTCCGAGGAACGGAGGGTAGACTCAACCAACCATACCCGGAAAGAAATCTTGGAATTTACACAAAGATTTCCTGTCTGGCGTGGGGATCGAACCCACGATCTCCGAGATTGAAAGCGTGCCAAAAACCGTTACGAAGGTTACAAAGGTTCGATGACGATATTTCAACCTGTAATTTTTAATGCTATTAAAAAGAAGGTATACCTCCATAGATCGATTTTACTACCAAAAATAAATCATTTCCCTGAGTTTGAACATTAAAAAATCACGGTGTTTTAGTAATACTTCAGCGAAATTCTCGAAGCTACGTTTTATTCGTCCATAATTTTAAAATTAATTCGTCCTATCCCAACTCAATTCCAATCCAGTTTTCGAATTCAGTGTGTAGAAAACTCATATAGAATGCATAAGCGGAACTGACTTTATAACTAGATCATTTTAAATTATAATTTACTGGGCTCGAATTGTGAATACTCGAACGTGAAAACATTAACAAAATAATGTTGATACAACAACAATTTGTATGCTAATATGACATTAACATTTGTAAGATTTACTGTTGTTTCATTTTTGTTCTTGTATTGTTAGCCACGAAGCTTTTTTACGTCACTGCGTAAAAGGTTAATGAAATTGTTTTGTTAGTAGAAACTACACTAACTGCGCAAGATTGTCCAAGTCGTGGGGTTTAGACGTCGGCCTATGGCGGGAAGATTGCAAAATAATAAGTGCTTTATTATTAATTTTTATTTTACAAAAATGACACAAGGTACAATACCTAGTCACTCTTGATTTGTTTTTGTTCGGATTGACTTACATAGTTAACCACGAGGCTTTTGCTACTTCACCGGGCATAAAGGCGAGCAGAGCTCCAGCCTTAATAAATGGTAATTGAACTACAGACTAAGCAACCTGCGCAAGAGGGCGCTCACTGTGGGCTTGGACCTCGGCTCAGGGCATAGACTGGCGATGAGATTGAGGGATTATGACTTAGTATTTTAGGGGGTTTTGTGCAACTACCGCTCTACTTAACAGTTCGCGAGCCTCTCGGGCTTCGGGACTACGGGGGCATCGGATGGTTCTTTGCAAACTAAGGGTCGAGAGGAAGTCACTCTTGAAGTGCCATTATTTGTATAGAAGAAGATTATAAAACAAGAACAGTGAATTATTTTAAGTTTACATCTTAATGAAAATGACACATAATTATATTTTGCGATCGGCCTTATCGCTATAGGCACCTCTTCCAAGCACATAGTGTGTATAAAGGAATATGATATAATTGTACTAAATAAGCTGACTTATTACCTGAGCGAGCACGTAATATGAGTTAAATATAGATAGCTATTTTTATCAGACTTTCGTTACGAAAGTACTCGTTAATTGTAACTTATTATATTTGTGTTCAGGTGTCGCCCTCAATACTCCGATAAAAAAAAGTGAATTTGGTAATACAACTACACAAAGTGTTTTAAATCACAAATCCTTTCAAGAACCTGAAAATGAAATTATATATGAATTCTAATTTAGGTATATCTGAATTCTAATTTTAATTTTCACTCTTTCAACTTGATGACAGTTAGTATAAAAATGACAAAGATTATTGAAGAAAAAAACGTCACACAATTTATGATACTTTGAAGTTTGAAAAAGTGAGTTAAAATGATTAAATTCTGTTTCATTAATAACGACAGATGCTCTAGACGTTCAACATTATTTTATTTAAATTCATCTTACTATGCAAATGATTGAAAGAATTTGGAGTGACTTTCTTTTATTAATATTTCACATTTCATACGACATTTGTAGAAATTATTAAAAAGAGTAAAGTAATTTTAAGAGAAGTATAGCATAGTGTTAGTATGGTCAATAAGCTCGGCTGGGGATATACCTTCTCCTTACGTTAGAATATCATCGTATAATATCATTATTGATTAATGTTGATGCCGTGTATGAGTAAGATCGCCACAGCGCACAGAGAGGAAAAGAGTTGTCAGGGTATGACTGTTGATATTAAAAAAAATAGCAAAAGTTTATTTTATTTTAGAAAAATATTTAAAAGTCCTCACATAAAAGTTGCATCGCCTTCGTGGTACGTTTCACATCGAAGTTGATTCTGCCTTAGCTACATTACTTTGTTCTTATGTTATACCACCTGCAAATGTAACTGTATGTTCCTGCGAATGAATGATTATGAATATAAAGTATATAGGTATAAGTATAACTCTCACACACAGAAACAATCTATTTATTACTTCAATTTGAAATCTGATTCTTTATTGTATCTAAGAAATATTAACAATGGTGCAGAATATAAGTAGCCATACAAGTAAGTCGATATTAATATACACCCCAAATAAACCTTTGAGAGGCCAATGAAATGTTCTGTTCCTTTTACTAACAAATTAATTTCAATATTTTATACAGAGGTGAAAATCGTGCGTTGTGTAATACAATATTGTGATTTTTGATACCTATGGTAACAGGGTTTTGGAAACCAAGAAAATGTTAACAAAAGTTATCATTTTACGCATACTCGTGTACGTTCCGAGAGGCCCGCGAACTGCTTAGTAGACAGTTGCACAAAATTCCTCTAAAAATCTAAAGTCATCACTTTTTTATCCCTCCTCTTGCGACCGTCCTGAGACGAGGTCCAAGTCCCACAGTAGGCGCTCTCATACGCAGGTTGCTTAGTTTGTAGTGTATAAACCATTTATTTAGGCTGGAGCTCTGCTTGCCTTTATGCCCGGTGATGTAGCAAAAGCTTCGAAAATTCTTTCATCATCAGTAAGCTACGTTACCTAGGAGCATCATAGGCTATTTTTAATTACGAAGTTTCTACGGGAACGGGAGTTACGCGGGTGAAACCCCGCGTGTCATGGTAGTTGCAAATATTTTGGTCTTCGCCGTCGATAAACAACACCAAGGCTTATCTCGGAAGGACGTACCGCCTAAGGGCCAGGATAAAAGGGCTTTTCACTTAACTGGAAATGTGTGACTCGCTTTCATGTGCGTTACTGTTTATGTTACTATATTCCCCTTGTAATATTAAGTGGTATGGAGGATTAGTCGTAGTCGATGGAGTCGGGTTCATGTCTACTGTCGCTATGATGCTTCGTAGAACCATAAGGCTGAGCTTACATTCAAGTACGCGTTCCTAGAACGTCGCGTTCACTAGTGGGTGGCGTGTGTTGGGCGCTAAACTAAACCTAAAAGTCATCACTCCTCAACATCCGCCAGAAACCGCCCTGAGCCGATGTTCAAGTCTTACACGGGGCGACCTCTTGCGCAGATTTCTTAGTTTGTAGTTTTTAAACCATTTATGTAGGTTGAAGCTCTGCTTGCCTTTATGTCCAGTGAATTAGCAAAAGGCTCCTGGCTGACTATATAATGCCTTTACGAAAAAGAAGTTACATCGCCGCGAGCGCGCCACGTTCAAAAAAAGTAATGATATAGCTCCATTGCGCACGAGATTATACTGAAGTCATTGTGACATTAGTTGACTAACTTTTGATAAAATATAAATATATCTTAAAACTATAATGCCTATCAGTTTAGAAGCAATCATGAAAAATCTTTTTTTTTAATATTTCTTGTTTGGTATATTAATTGAAGCCACAACCAACGTTATTCATATGTCAAAGCACAGTTATAGCAGAGTATGTATATTTTACTATTCTGTTTGTAGATGTCTACAGGTTTTCCGATCTTCAATTTGCACCCAGGTTCAATATTGCACAAGTTTGGTGAATATTCCTGCACACTGAATCATAAAAACCATAGCCCAATTCCTAGGGCGTCGGACTTGCAATCATGAGTTCGTCGGTTCGATCCCCACACATTGCACTACTGACTCGTAACACAAGCAAAAGGTTTGCGTTACGAGTCGCTTAGCACGAGGGGTTAACAAGGATACTAGTAGGGTCTAAAAACTCTGCTAGTAATCTTTAGAAAAAAACTAACCTATATTCTGTTACAAAGTAAATAATATATCAGGTACAATTCTCTACCTAATACAGAATCTTAAATGAGCCATAACTCCTACCAAAATAACGTATGTTTTGTGAACGCTTCGTCTATTGTACTGATTGAACCAATAAAACTATACGATCGAGGATATTTTTACTGCTTCGGCTAAATAAATACACATAGTAACCATTTACTATTGTTTTTTGGATGTAACTGTGGAAATTTTGATTTTACTATTTTGTATCACTAAAAGTGAACTCTTTGATAGATATCAAGCAATTTTTCCAGCGCTTCGGCTTGTCATAACCATTATTTACCAACACGCCCGATTGCATTGAACAATGCCGTATAAAATATCATAGCTGACTAAAATTGACTGGATAGGTACGTTTTTTTCTTTTGGGCATACGGACTGCAATGCAGTTTACAGTTTTGTTATTGATATTGATATTTGGAACAGATTTTAGATTGCTCGTCAATACTCGAATAGGGCGAATGTTTTATTTTAACAATTTCTCCACTACTCGGTTTTCTATTTTTTTATTTGATGGGAGAAAATAAATAGATTGCTTGCTATGCACTCATTATCATGTATCTCTTTCCTTAAGGTTTGCTCGAAGAGAATTCATAATTGAATTAAGCTCGCCTTTGTACATGTTGTTTCCAATTTATAAAATTTATTTATATATAATAAAAGTGTATATGTATGTAATAATGTAATAAAAGTGTAATAAAAGTCTTTGATTTTATGTGAAATCTTTTACAGTTATTTCGAATATAATCGTATTACTTAAGTATACATTATTAATAGGTCATACTTGGCACCAGTATAAATAAGTAGGATGCACTACCAACATGCGTGTTTCCTGTCACACTGTTCTCATCCATCCAATCATTATCTAGAAAATACCACTTTTATATCGTGGTAAGACCGCAAATTGTATCTCCATTTATTTTATTCTGTACTTGTATGTATCCATCTTGAGCTTAGTGCAATAAAGTGTACTCTACTCTACTCTTAGTTAGTTAAAATGTTTTTCTTCTACCTCTTTTCTTTATTATTGTTCTTTCCATTTTGCAGTGGAAAATTTCAAATATGGAACAGCGTTTAAAGTTTCACTCATATTTAAGAGGAATTCCAATGTTACTCTGTGGCAACGCGCTTTTCAAACGCGCCGACGCGACTCAGCTACTTAAACACCAACCAGCGAAAACATTTTACCGCTCAAGTACCGTAAATATCGTAATAGCAGCAAACACGATCTCGCAATAAAGCAAAAAAGGTCTAGAAAAACAGATATTAATTTAAAATCTCCTCCATAAATCACGGAACTGCGCATAAACCATTAGAACTTCCATTAAAAATATACCATTATCATCATTGTACATTGTATAATTTTATGATGCAAAGTAAATCTTTGCGTAGTCAACAATGAAAAAATGTTTATCTGATTTATTTATCGTAGTAAGTATTCGGCCCTTTAAAGAGAGATCGGATAGGGCTGAGACGAGCAAAGATGTACCTAAGTACAAGTATAAACTACCTCTCTTACTATCTTATGTCGCACTTGTGTTTTAAAATATATTACTTCCTTTTCACAACTTTTTAAGGCAATTTATAGTTAACATCTTAGTTAACTGTGAGTATGATTAATTTCTGTATTTTTATGAAATCTTATACTTTAATTAATTACTTTTACAATATAATAATAAACAACTAATATTATTTTATATTGAGTCTTCGTATTGTAACATGGTCGTCAGCACTTAAATTACAAACCAACCATGTGTAACATGCTTTTACCCAATTGGCTCATAACTAGACAATGGTTGTATATCCGCATTACCACCCACACGGCTCAACTAGAAACACGTGGCTATAACTGAACCGCTTAATGCCGCATTCCATTTATAAATTATATTCCATACCAAAAAAAGGACAGCTGGCGACCCTGACAGGTGCAAACGCGCCGTGCCCCTCCCTGAGATAACGCACGGTATAAAATTAAAACACGCAACGCTTAGAAAAGGCACAATTTTATACCAAATAGGCCTTAACAGTTTAAAAATGAAAGCTCTTTTTAATATTACCCGAGCCGTCGATAACAAACTCTGATTATCATAATTTATGATAGCACAAAGTAAGATTGAATTTATTTTGGATAATTTGCAAAATATTTCATGTTTAACGGTTTTGCCAACAGTATTATAGATTCTACTACCTTACTTATCATATTTACATATTGTAATAATGTTATTAAAGGGAATGTTAAGGACGAATTTTTGTTATTGTGGCAGCAAAGATAAAAAGTCGAATGTGTAATTTAAATTTATTTAGTTTTAACTTGCTATATTGTAACTTAGTTTTAGGATTTTAGTGTTAGGGTAGGGAGGTTTAGGGTGGTCAACTTTGAAATTAACTAAACTATATTTATATATATTTTAAAAATATTATAATATCCATTCAATTCGTATTTGGACATCTTTAAACGTCCGACTATTTTTGGTTTTATCTGTTATCAAAACTATTGGCAAAATTGTCTTCATTTGGCACATTGCCATTGAATAAAAGAAGAAGAACTATTGTCAAATGAGTAAGCTTGACTCTTAAAGAGTCGAATTCGAAAAAAAAAAACCAGTAAACGTAATTTTGCAGCATAAAAATCAAGCTGTTATCTAAAACGATTCAAAAATTTGTTTGAGCTTATATACAAAATATAACAGCAAAGCCATTTCAACAATAAACGTTAGCATTTTACTAAACGCTTGATAAATGATGCGTAAGTTTAATAATTAGATAGAATATTTTGGTCACACATCCGGATCCGGTATACCTAAGTTTGATCCGGATATCCGTTGTCCGCGTGATTGACAAATATTTGCATATGAAATGCAATTTATGTTTATCTAATCGATACATTAATTTCAAAATAACATTTGATCAAACAATTCAATAATACAGTTTTTACGTAGGCTATCTAATCCCCACGTCAGACAAGAATTGTTTATGAAAAACAACAAGAAACAAAAAATTACAAAATCTAGGGTTTCTTTCCGGGTCTGGTTGGTATCAACCTGGGACTACTCTCCATGCCTTGGTAAGCACGTTAAGCTGGTCCTGATTGTTATAACATCATATATAATTGTTTTATGCTGATTGTTATAACATCATAAATATAATTAAAAGAAAAGTTTTTATTCAAGTAAACCTCACATATTTGTAAATAGTCAAAATATATTTTGGCTTATCAATTTACTTTGTTAAATTAATTCAATTTATTAGTTATTATAATAATTGTATATGTTTATTACATAAAACTGCGGTCACTAAGGCCTTTTCTCAGAAGGAGACCCAGTGGACGTTACACGGGCTGACGACGAATAAATGATGTATGAATTAATTTTACGATCGTCCGTCTACTTGTCCTAGTATATCATTACTATGTAGTGTCCTACAACTATCTCAAAGGTGCAATATTATTTGACGACATCGTAATGTACCGATGAATTTACTCTAAATACGTATAGTATCGGAATTTACGAGAACATGTGCACTTAATAGCGCCCAGCGGCTATTTGTAGGGATGTCTCAACTAACTTGTATTAAAACTCTTTATGTTTGTATTGTGTGTACAAATTGGAAATTTTGGCGGAAGCTATTACTTAGAACTGACATCTGAACATGGCAGTTACTTAACTTTAATTGTAACTTACTAAAGTATAAAGCTGAAGAGTTTTTTTAGTATTCAAGAACTACTGGTCTGATCTGAAAAATTATTTCAGTGTTAGATAGGTCTGACCAAATCGGAGACATCCTCGCCAAAAGGTCAAATAAGATCCACCCTAAACCGACGTGCTTGTATGAGGAATGTTATGAGTGTTAATGAGGCGAAGGATGTGTGTAGGGATCCCTACACACATCTAGGCGGGTGAAACCGCGCGAGGGAAGCCAGATTATTCTTTGACTTTATGGTATTGATGTTGTCACGTTTTCTTAAATGTAGAAATAGTTTTTTTTATCCCTGACCAGGAAAACGACCTCTTTCCACCTGTTCTTAAGTGGCATACGGATCCAAATATGGGGTCAGCTAGTGCCAATACAGTTGACACTAGTCAATCTTATCCTTTTTTTTTTTTTTTGTTGTCCGGGGGGAAATGCATTTACGCATTCCCACCGCCGCTGCAGCGTATTCGCGCGCTGGCGGTGGGATATGTGGGACTCGCCCTCTCCATAGCGTGGTATGCTAAACTCATACCACGAGGAGAGGACCCTACCAACCACTAAAACCTCCCGGACACTCCTTCGATCCGCCGTTGGTGGGGGCCGGGTACGCATGAGCAATCCGGCCCCCGACGGCACCCACGGCCAATATGGTACCGCGGGATCTCCAGGGCCACACTTACAGTGGCCCATTTAGTCAATCTTATCCTACCGGCTAGCCAGTCTTATCTACTGTTATAGGGATGACAGATATCTTGAAAGCACCTTACATAAATAATGTCTTTAAATAATTAAACATTTTCTTCATAAAGATAAGTAATTGAAAAAGTTTCTTGAAACGAATAAATATTCTAGAAATGCAAGAACTAAATCTACACTTTAATCTAAAGCAAGTTAAATATTTAAGGTCAGTCCACTTAATCACATGGTTTATTAAACTTTTAGACGAATTCGTACAACTATTATGAGATAAAATCAAGGTTTTCAACCATTTTGTTCGTGAGATAACGAAATTACTTATTTAGGAATTCTATTTCTTGCCTTCAAATCCAAAGGTATTTTACGAGAAACAAAAAGTTGAGTCGCACGAGTAAATAGTGTAGAGTAGCACGTCGGCCGTCAATAGATGGCGCCACTGCGTATATTATAAGTCGCAAGCGTTTCCTTTTTTATTTAGATCAGAAGTAACATTTTTATTAAATCCTTCTCACTCTGAGGAAACGTGTTTTATTTCACTAGTACCTCTGGCTTTTGGAGACATTGACTCCATAGCGTACACCTAACGACGTCTCGAAATAGAAAGACCTTTGGTACTGTAAAGTATAACTACAGTTGCAGTCCCCTAAACATCTAAGTGTTCATAATTTGTACCTACCTACATCATTCCTCTATCCCCAAGCAGCGACAGTCGCACAAAACTCCCCCTAAAAATCTCAAAGTCAACATTCTTGAATTCCCCTGCCAGCGACCGTTCTGAGCTGAAGTTCAAGTCACACAGGCTGCGCCCTCTTGCGCAGCTAGCTCAGTTCATAGTTTTAACATTTTAAACCATTTATTCTGTACCTCGTTATGCTCGACTTTATGCCCGATGAAGTAGCAAAAGCCTAGTAGCTAAATACATGTGTCCATCCTAAAAAAATAACCATTAATATAGTTCTAATAAATCGAACATGGCTCTCTGAAGCTTTCCAACTGAGCATACTGCAATTATGTTAGGTGCTCCTATAATATATGCCGCCCCTTCAACAGCGGACCGTATCATGTAAAGTGATGATGTTAATGAAGAAATTTCTCCTAAATAATAAATTTTATCTTAATACTTTGTAATCGAATAGA
Organism: Nycteola revayana; assembly: GCA_947037095.2. Lineage (NCBI taxonomy): Eukaryota > Metazoa > Arthropoda > Insecta > Lepidoptera > Nolidae > Nycteola > Nycteola revayana. The sequence continues at coordinate 16,975,574 of OX344847.2, read as the reverse complement.
GACCGCGGATCGGCAAGCGTAGCGTAGGACGTCCACCTACTGGATGGACGGACGATCTGGTCAAGGCCGCAGGATCACGGTGGATGCAGGCCGCTTCTAACCGTAACAACTGGAGATCTATGAGGGAGGCCTATGTCCAGCAGTGGACGTCCTACGGCTGAAATGATGATGATGATGTTGACTTTGTAATCAGGAATGCCAAATAAATTAAGCGTTAGGTGTGTGGTGTCCGGTTTAGTATAGACAACCCCATTATCTTCCCATGGGTGTAGTAATAGGCGACTAAGGGTCAAACACCTCATGGATGAGTAGCAGCATTTATCAGCGCAAGGACACTCACCATTTTACTGCAATGACCAATTTGCTATACATGTAGTAAATACATAAGTTTCTCAAAGGTTTGTAAAGGATAAGTCTTAAACGACAAAAGCACAATTAAATTAAAACTTCGGATCTACCGTTGATTTAAACAACTTTTACTATACCTTAATGCCTTCAATGTAAAGCACATTTTTAAACTAAATTGTTACCTCTCATGTACCTGCCGTCAGAAATATCAAAGTTAAACGTAAGAAAGTTGGTGCAAATTAAATAAGTTATTGCCAGTCTACTTTCGTATTCAAAGTGCAATAAAAACTAGTAACATGTATTATGAAAGTTAGACATTTACTACAGATAGTGTTTTATAGCCAACAACGGGAAATATTACGATATAAATTATAATACTAATACGTAATTCATAAAATCTATTTACAACACAATACAATTAACCTAAATATACGGACTTAAATGAAATAACTGTTTAATGATGCTATTATAATGAATCCATATTGGACTGTTGACTCCAAATACTGATTAAACAAATAAACAAATGTGTTTTATCACCATACACAATCGGCCCTAAGTTAAGCAATCTTTTAGAAGATTTTTATGCAACAACATTAAAATATCCTAAAATATTACTTAATTTATAAAAAATATCAAAGGAATAAGTTTGTCAATAACCTAAAAAATCTGTCAAAATTTAATTATTTATGTTATTATTTTTAAATGAGGATTATATTATCAGCATTAGATAAATCAGCCCTCAAAATCTCACAACTCTAACTGAAATTCGTAAAATAATGTCAACCTCACATTTTAGGCCTAACAAAGCTTAAAAGCATCTCAATCAGTGGTTCCGTATCCGGTTTGTACGAACAAAAAAAAAACAATTTGATGCCGGCATTGATTTCAAGAGCTCTAATAGACTTACAGGTAGTTAGATAAATGAATTCAGCAATAAATCTTCATTGCTTAGTTCGTTACTTACATTAGAAGCCGAAGTATACCTTCGGGGAATGGCTTTTTAAAAGACATCGTTTGCTAGTTGATCGAACTCGGAAGTAATGGATTTTAGTATGTGTACTTTGTATATTATTTTGAGTTAGTTTTGCTACCAATTGTTTCTTTTCAAAGGACATGAGGTACGTACAATCGAATCCTTACCGTATGTTAGGGGTCTGTTCCTCAGAGGGAGCCAGTTTAGTCAAGCTGGTTTAACTTGACGTCCTCTAGATGTACCCTCGCGGTGAACACACATGAGTCTCTCACAATGAATGCCTGTATCTTAAGATATATACCGTATGTTAAGATTTGGGTGATACGGACGATTGCGACCATACAGTTCGAGGGTTTGATAATAGATGGCATTGATCAATCTTTCTAAAATTCGCAACCGATTCGTTCACACAGACGTACTTAAGGTCATCATATAATGTTATTTTTTGCGTTGGGTATACCATTGTACTTACCAATGGTAGAATAAAGTGATTGAGTCGAACAAGTGCTTTTACTTGGACACCGTAACCGTAAGGACAAGGTAAGATCCTCTACTTCTGTTCACCGAGTATACAAAAAGTACCTAATAAAGTAGATGTAGTGACGCCGGTGGCTCGTTGGTTACTGTATGAGTGTTTGAGACCTGATATTGTGGCTTCGATTACTGATATCTATATCTATCTATACATTTAATAAAACTGTAGAGGTCGAATGTCGGTACATACAAAAAAAGGACGTTTAAAACCGAGTCAGGGGCATGTTACAAATTAAAATATGGATGTGTACTATCCCCAAAATTAAAAAAAAAATTGTTTCTCTGTCTGTTTGTACGGGATAATTACCTGTTAATGTAGTAAGTAGTAGTAGTATAATTAATAACCACCACGAAGGCATCAGCTAGTAAAATATAAATACGTAAAAAGATACAACGCCTGCTATTTAAAGATAGATTTTAATCAAGCTACTAAAAAGAAATTCAATATCTCAAATCAAATTTCCAACCTATTTCCTATAGAAAAGAACCTACATATTATTTAGACGTAACATTTACTGAAGTACTCCCAGCATGATGGTCTATTTTTAGCAGGAACCGATAGAAATCTGTATACCTTTCAACAAGTACAAAACTAAAATCACCAGCTTCCGGAAACCTAGTAATTGAATGCAAACTAGAATATCCGAACATTACGTGGAGGCACTGTTATGCTAAACTCACTCTATTGGGAAACTGGTAGGGAGTTAGATCTTACCTACATACCTACTATGTTGATAGAACAAATTGCTGTATGAATACGTAACATTAGCAATTTTGAGAGTTTAGGATAGTGAGTTGGCTGGAGAGGAAGAGGAAGGCCTAAGAAAAGATGGATGGATTGTGTGAAGAGTAATATGAAAGAAAAAGGAGTTAGTGATAGTGTGACGGGTGACAGGACAGAATGGAAGAAACAAACGTGTTGCGCCGACCCCTAGTAATATGGGGTAAGGGCAAGAAGAAGAAGATAGAAAGTTGGAAGATGTGACTAAAACAAAATGAATATATGAATTCGTGAGTTGTTAATGCAGGCCGCGAAATCTACTTAGTACTTGCGCGCAGCCAACAGTTACGTAGTTAATACATTATATATCCATACAATGTATACTAGTTTATAATGCTGTAGAGTTTGTATGCTTGAACGCGCTAAGATCAGAAACTACTGGTCCGATTTGAAAAATTATTTTAGCGTAATATAGTTAATTTATTGAGAAGAAACGTAGAAACTTCATAATTAAATATATTTAATTATAAAGTTCCTTCGGGAACGGGAGATACACTTGTGAAACTGCGCACGAGAATCTAGTGTACTCAACGTCAAAGTCAAAGTCAATATATCTTTATTCACATAAACACATTTAAAAATATTTTTAAATAATGTTCTTATAATGCGTCCTTTATGTTTTTCTTTCCTACCAACTTTACTACTTTAAAGTTATTTATTGGATAAATCCGCAGCGTGTTTTTATTTTTCGGGATAAACAGTATCTTGTATTAATCAAAGTTAGAGTAATATAAAGATTTAACACCGATCACAGTTCGTTATCAGTCCTATCTCTCTGTCCAGACTAAGATCGTATTGAGAATGAGCTATGAACAACATTCTGTTAAAGATCGTCCCTTATAATATCAGTAGGAAGTAAGATCATAGACACAAAATCCTGATTTCTTAGTATTTTGCTTCATCAAAATTCACTAACGCATTAACACAACACCAACTCGACGCGAGCTGTATAAACGTAACGGAGCGATTTCAGTAACTTGCTCGTTTAATCGCTAATATTCTGTGCCATTGTTCGGCCAGCGCGCAATGTACATTAACTTCAGTATTTCACTCCATTGTGGGTACACTGATGAGTTTGCGAATAAATTATGAATTGGTGTACGTATTATGTTGAATTTAACTCCCGTCTTCGGCGACCGCTACTTACTTGCGCTATTTGGGAATTGAAATGGTGTGGGAGCTTAAGTTTATCGCCTTCGTATGTTATCATGATCTATTACAGCAGTTCCCGAATTATGTTGGCTGCGGCACCCTTTTTTTTAATAAGATTACTAGCAGAACTTTTGCTGTCTACTAGTATTCTTATGAAGCCCTTGTGCTAAGCTTAAATGCTTGTGTAACAAGTTATCGAACCGGCAACCACAAGATCACAAGTCCAACGCCCTACCCATTGGGCTACGGTCTCTTTTTGTTTCATCATTTATGCCCGAAACCCTAGCTTAAATAAAGAATAATTGTAACATCGTTTATGTAAACTTCATCATCATCATCAGCCCGTATAACGTCCACTGCTAAACATGGGCCTCCTCCCATCCCTCATGGTATTTGCCATAGTCACCACGCTTGGCATACGGGTTGTTGACCGCAGTATTATGTTGTGCCATTTAAAGAAACGCTGCTGTCCTTTCCTTGATATACGATTATTATTGATGATGTTATAATAATCGGGACCGACGTCTTAACGTGCTTTCCGAGGCACGGAGGGTACACTCAGCCAACCATACCCGGAAAGAAATCTTAGAATTTACATAAAGATTTCCTGTCCAGAGTGTGGATCGAACCCTCGACCTTCGAGATTTAAAGCGAGCCAAATGCCTGCCTTGTTATGTAAACTTACTCTTTCCAAACCAAAATTAAACATACTTGTTTTTTTGTAAAAGGTTTGTTATCATTACCACTACCAGCACGTATTACCATCACTGTTGAACATGGACCTCCTTTAGAGGGTAGTTTAGCCTTTTAGTTGTATTAGCTATTTACAAGGGTAAACGCTAGTGTCCTTGTGTCAACAGTACCTACTTATATCAAAATATTTTATTCCAATATATTATCTACAATTATTACTGAGCAACATTTATGACTAAATTAAAACTGCGTCCAAAAATAAGAAAGAAAATGTGTATACTGCATTTAGGTATATTCTTAAAATATTAAACTCAAAAGTTCTGTAAAGACATCTAAATAAAACTACAAGATTACAAACTTATTCAAAACACAATAAAACTGAACATTACATGCATCTCTTCTAAACTCATCTGTTAGAAAGAGACGGAACTATCCGCATTTCGTAGCCATTGAAGTGGCATCACGTGTGACTGTCTGTTATTGCTTCAGTTTTAACATTTAGTTAAAAAATATAGAGATATTTCTAAAGTCAAACGTTATTTAAATAAATAAATACAAGCTTTAAAGTTTGTTTACGAAATAACTACTAAAATAAATGGACACACAGGACTGGATTAATAATAATAGAAAGTCAATAAAAATGTTTATGAGTCTGTTCCGTTTAATTCATGAAACGGCTGACACATTAAACGCTAGCTGCGCCCTGCAATAAATACAAAATAACCTATCAGTATATATTTTGGCCTATATGATAATCCTTATAAGCTACCCCTGTGTGTAATTAATTCGCTTCCAGGTTTTTCGAATATTTTGCTATGAGGCTCATTTGCCCCATCGAATAAAAATAAAGACTTAATCAATTAACATGCTGCGACATATCCTTACAAAATCATGTTAAATAAGTAATTACTTTTTAAAACGTATATTTAATAAGTGGGCTCTTCAACATATTAGTAAAAACCTAATAACAAAAATAAAAGAATTGCAGTTCGTTTGGATTTACTTGGTGAAAGGACGAATCATTCCAACCGAGGTAACAGTAGAAAAACTCATATAACTTCCTACGATAATGTATAAAAAAACGTTCAATATATTTATTACGTACAAAGGAAGCGTTCTATTTCTGCTATAGTCTAATCTATACTTATAAAGCTAAATAGATTGTTTTTTATTGTGCTTGAACGCGCTAGACTGAAGAACGAATGGTCCGATTAGAAAAAATATTTTACTGATATATGAACGAATCATCATCATCAGAATCTACAGCCCGTTTACGTCCACTGCTGAACATGAGCCTCCTCTTATTAACAGACCTTGGCAAGCCAGGATCGTAGAGGGATATTGCCATAATCAACACGCTTGGCAGACGGATTGGTGATCGCAGTAAGATGTAAACCTTGAGCTAATAGATGCTGCTGCCCATCCATTAACCATGGGTCCCTTATTCGCCTTTTACGACACCCATGGGAGGACATGGGGTGGTCTATTCTAAGCCGGAAACCACACGGCAAACGAATGGTACTAAAGAATGTTTTAAATACAAAATCGGGGTTAGCCCAAAGTAACTGTACTAGGCCGAGGAACTCGCGGCTAGTATATTATAAATTGAATAGTCAATATTCAAATTCTATATTTAACTAACTCATACCCGGCATGTGGTACAGCTAATACATATTCCAAACGACTGTCTTCTCTCAACGATTGTGTAATAAAATACATTCTAATACTTTGTTTGAGTCGTCTAAAACCAGCTATGAAATATTTCCTTATTGAAACCGAACCCAGAATACTTGGATGATTTCCATTTCTTTAACGAATATTATATAGATAAAACATTGTTTGTGCTTTTTACATTATGTAGTTAACAGAAAAATTATCAATTACCTTCGAATATCTTGAACGCGCCTGTAATATTTTACGTTGAAGTAAGCGAATGGTTAGCCGCCTGTAAAACTTTTCGGTAAAATAATATTTTTAAAATTAGTGTTAATTATTCAAAAGAGGTTCGCTGCATATTACCTCTGACCCGATAAATTCTAACTCCACATTCCCCTTTATTTTTCGGGAGTTTGTGTGTAATTTCGATGTTCCCAACTCCATTTTCATTTCTCCCCATATTTGAATTTCAATTGTCTACATACTGCTTTCATTGGGTCCGATAAATATAATTTTATAGTACTTGACCTACTAAAATCTATTACTTCGTTATAGTAGTGAAGTTGAGTTAGGAAATTGTGAATGTATGGGATGGTTAACTTTCACGACCTCCGTAGTCCGGTCAAATTGGACCACGTTTGATACAAATATTGGTATCAAACATGGTCCATGTTTGACCTGTAAGGGTGTTATAAATATACTAATTTATTACATTTAAATTATTTGTGTAAAATTTTATTCAATTCTAGATTTAAAATACTAACAGTAAACGGTTGTAAAAAATCAATAAATGGAAAAATCTTTGCCTAAACATTATATAATTTTATATTACTTATTTATATGAAGGTTATTCCTTATTTAAATTTAACCTCGAAAAACTTTCAGAGTCCACGACTAGCAATACTCAATACACATATTGCATTTCACAATGTGTTTACTGGGGTTTTAAAGTTAGAATAAAATCTGGTACCAATTATGAACCATGTCGGGACATCATCATAATTATAATATAAAGTAATATTGTAGTAGTACTACTGTAGTAAGTATTTGACTACGTGAGTTCGACTCCCACACCCGACCAATTTTCGTATGAAATCAAACATTAATCTCCTGGTTAGTTAAAGGACTACCTTTCTTATGCAGGGGGCCTGTTCGCCTTTATGTCCGGGTTACAAACAAAGGCCAAAACATGAAAGCATGTCATGTTGTTGGGCCCGATTACTTGCACGTCATCTGCGAGGATTGTGTACCAGGAAACGGGCAGAAGCGTTTACTTTTGTGTTGCAGCATGATACTGCGGTCCACATATTGAACACCTATTTAATACTGGATAAAGGGTCATGATACACAAATATTATTGGAGCTACGCCGGGCCAATCCGTAGCGCGGAATAATATCTGCCCCATTACGAGAATTTCTTGCAGTTAAAAAAAAAAAAAATTCGTTGCTGATTGGCCAGACAAAAGCTCTCTTAGATCATAATCACTTCACAACTTTTATTTAATATTAATTAGCTTATCATCTGCCTTGTTCAACACAGCAAATATTTTTGTACTAATTCGTGGAAAATGTCGTGGTTATTACATTGACGAATTGTTATGTATACATACTTTTTAACAAAATAAAATGTAATAATGTTTTTTTCCCTAATAAAGAAAATAAAAAAAAATTATAATGATGGATAAATTATGATGGTGACACTTTGTTGAAATTATTTTTATATGATTTAGAATGGTTTTACTAGATCAAGAAAAAATATGGCATTTATTTGAGATCTAGATAACACTAAAATAAATATTTTAAAATTGGCTTGACATTTAGTGATGAAAACGATGTCAGCCACATGACGTCATCGATCTTGAACATAGATAATGTTCATCTATATACAAAAGTTCGATGACGTCATGACTCAGAAAGTGTAATAGTAAAGGATTGCGTTCATGTTTTTTAACAAGATGTATGACGTCACAAAATGAAATAATTTTCATATTGAGTTAAAACAAACACATTCAAGTTTTATGAACAGAAATTATTATATTTAGGTTCCATATGACAAATACTTTTAGAAATAAACATCATTGTAACATAATTTCATGTGTCAACTAGCCTATTGTAGCATTATAAGCCTTTTTTATTAAACTAATTACATATAAAGTACCGTTGTCTGCTAAATTCAAAGTCAAAGTCAAAGTCAAAAATTCTTTATTCATATAGACACGTTTAAAATATTTTAAATCATGTTCTTATGATGCGTCCCATTCTTTTACTACCACCAGTTCTGGACGTGGCAACTCTGAGAAGAACTGGCAAGAAACTCAGAGGAATCCTTTTTTAAATAAATTTGATTTTACAATTATTAATAAAGCAGTATTGTTTTAGAGCAACTCACTCCCAGCTATTCCCAAGCTGTTTTGTCATTGACATAATCTGAAATTTTGTAATAAGCTTTTTTACATAATTTATCTTTCACATATCGTTTAAACTTGTTTATAGACAGATCTCTAACATTACTAGGAAGTTTGTTGTAGAAGCGTATACATTGCCCCATAAAAGAATTGCTTATTTTGTGGAGACGTGTAGCATGTAAAACAAGATTATGCTTAGTTCTAGTATTAACATTATGAGTGTCGCTTTTTTTCTTAAAACTATCAATATTCTTATGAACATATAAAAGGTTTTCATATACATATTGTGATGCGACTGTAAGAATATTAGTCTCTTTGAATTTCTCCCGTAGGGAAACTCGCGGACCAAGTTTATATATGGACCGTACAGCTCTTTTCTGTAGTACAAAAATGGTGTCAATGTCCGCACAGTTTCCCCATAGAAGAATCCCATAAGACATTACACTATGAAAATAACTAAAGTAAACCATTCTAGCAGTATCCACATCAGTGAGTCGTCTCATTGTTTTAACAGCATAGGCCGCAGAGCTAAGTTTCCCTGACAGTTTCGCAATATGTGGGCCCCATTGTAATTTGGAGTCAATAGTTATTCCCAAAAAAACAGTTGACTCCACTGGCTCCAACCGAATACCATTTATTTTTACATTCGTGTCAATTTGTTTTACATTAGGTGTAGAAAATTTAATGACTTTGGTTTTGTTTTCATTTAAAAGTAAATTATTAACATTAAACCAATGGACTACCTTCGAGATTGCATTGTTTACTTCGTCATAGTTGCGTAACTGTCTATTTATTTTAAAAGTTAGGGAGGTATCGTCAGCAAACAATACTATCTCATGATTATTTCCTACATAGTAAGGTAAGTCATTTATATACACAAAAAACAAAAATGGCCCCAGGATTGAGCCTTGCGGGACGCCCATGGATACAACAGAGCCTGATGATATTTTACCGTTTATATCAACCTTCTGAATTCTACTGCCCATGTAAGAAATCAGAAGATTGAGAGCCTGGTTCCTAATGCCATACCGGTGTAATTTCCTGACCAGAGTGTCATGGTGAACGCAATCAAATGCCTTAGACAGATCACAGAAAATACCTAAGGATTCCTTCGAATCTTCCCAGGCCGCGAATATAGTTTTTAATAATTCAGTTCCCGCATCTATGGTTGAGCAACCCCTCGTAAACCCAAACTGCTTTTTATGTAATAGATTAAATTTATTAAAGTGTCTGAGCAATTGGCTAAGAATTAATTTTTCAAAAATTTTGCTCAGAGTGGGCAATATAGAAACAGGTCGGAAATTCGAGGGATCAGTACTATCACCGGATTTAAATAATGGTATAACCTTACTATGTTTCATCAAGTCAGGAAATACACCAGAATAAACACAACTATTAAATATGTTTGCTAGGTAAGGCGCTATTATTTCAATAATATTAGATATAAATTTAACAGAATGACCCCATAGGTCTTTAGTTTTTTTCTTCTCTATGGTATTGAAAGCATTAATTACATCTTTATAGTCTATTAAAGTAAAAGTAAAATCGGTAACACAAGCAGAAACACTTTCTTTTAATAGCGCCTCAGCAGATATTGAAGATGAATTTAGAGTTTTAGTTGTTATTAAAGGTACGTTAGTGAAGAAATTCTCAAACTCAGTTGCAACTTCCATATCTGCTGAAATATTACCATTTTTTATTTTTAGATTAAAATCTCTATTACAATCTATAGCTCTACCTGTTTCGTTATTAATAATATTCCATATTTCTTTTATTTTATTGGATGAGTTTTTAATTTTATTATTTATATACATTGATTTGGCAGTGGAGCAGGCTTCTTTAAATACTTTGGAATATCTAGCTACCTGGTTTTTAAAATTCGTACTTTTATCAAAAGTCTTCTCATAATACAATTCATACAATTTATTACGACTTTTGTAAATACCAGGAGTTGCCCATTCACTGAAACTTAACTTACCGTTACTGATCAACTTTGTTTTAGATGTAAATATTGTATTATATTCAGCAATAACCATATTAAAAAATAAATTATACTGCTGATTTGGGTTATTGTGAATTGGCAAACCTGATAATTTGTATGACAAGTTAAATTGAAATGCCTCTATACGACTTTCACTAATGGGTACAAAACTTATTTTTTTACTTTGGATTTTATTGATTTTCTTGGGAAAAGATACTAACTGTCCACAATGGTCCGACTGTAACATATTAATTACAAATTTATGAATAGGTTTTAAGTTAGAAAATATATTATCTATACAAGTAGCACTAGAGGCAGTAATCCTCGTAGGCTCAATAAATAAATTATACAAATTGAAAGATTTAAACAAATTCAAGAAGTTACAGGTTAATGTATTCTTTTCCAAAATATTTATATTAAAGTCTCCACAAACAACAATTGTTTTATGACTATTCGCTAATTTGAACAGGGCATCCTCCATTATTTTAATAGAAGTTTCATAAGGCGCAGATGGAGGTCTGTACACACTCAAAACATACAGTTGCTCCAATTCAATACATGCTATCTCTAAAACCCTTTCCACAGAGAGGCTCACAATGTCAGTTCTTTCTTTAAATTTTAAACATTTCTTTACAATGATTAAGGAGCCACCTCGTATCATACGAACTCTGCTGAATGAGCTAGCAACCTGGTGATTATTGGAACTGAAAATGACCTGATGGCTTTTGAGCCATGACTCAGTAATACATAAAATATCTATATTGTGACAGTTCAAAAACAGTTCCAATTCTAACTCTTTACCTAACATCCCCTGTATGTTTTGATGCACCAGGTTGATACAATTATTATTTTTACAATTAAGAGAAGTTACAGTTGATGGGGATATAACATTACCATTATATAACAATATGCTACTATTTACATTGCCAGAGATATACTCTTTTGTCTTAGACTCTAATTTAAAGAATTTGGAATAACTTCCAAGGTGTCATTACATAATGTCAAATTATTATTTAACTGCTCAATAGAAGCAGTGCCGTTAGCCAATATTTTGGCTGATTTATAAAAACAATATGATAGCGAATTTGCTATCTGTCTCTTATAAAAATTACTTAGACAATAGTTATTGTCTGTCAACTCATAATAATGATTATCATTGAATACGTTTATGTCAATTAATTTAAATTTGTCATTATACAATGTCATTGTATGTAGCATATTATTTAACTTAAATCTATAAATATTTTCCGTCTCGGGCAACAATTTACTATAAGGAAAAGTAAATATGTAAATGTTTTCTACATCTAATTTACTGAGCAATTCAAAATATTTAATAAAAGAATGTTTATTTAATTTCCCTAGTCTCCCAATAAAAATAATTAATGTTGTATTGGGTTGGTAGGTACCCTTCATAATTTTTTCTATTATTTGTGTAAAACTGGCGCCATGTATACAGTAATTAGTCACCAGTTTTCCTGATTCTTGTAAAAATAATTTACCCATATTTTTTCCTAGTTCGTCACTGTACATTATTATATTTGAGTTACTTTTATTGTAATTTTGGGTATTGCTTGATAATATTGGTTTATTTAATGTTTGTTTTGAAGCACTATCATTGAGAACACTATCTAACTGCTTAATTTGATATTTTTCCAATGAAAATTTAGAGGAAACAGCTGACTGTGAACTTACCGGTGTCCGGGTAACTCCATTCATATTGTAACAATTTGTTAAGGACAATAGTTTTTGTTCATTATCTTTTAGGTCAGCCACTAAGCCATCCATACCAATACAGTACTCCTCTATTTCTTTTTGAGCATCCTCATACTTTTTTGTTATAGTATCTAAAGTTGTGTTTAACTGTAGGATCTCTGACTGAAGGTCACAAATTATATACTCATACTCTCTATTATTACTATTTAATTTTAATTTACAAAATCTACAAATACTAACTTGATCAACCTGATTATTTGAAACAAGAGAGTCATCACATGTCAAATCAATTGTCGATACATCAGGCTCATCTGAAATGGGAGGAGCAGAAATGAAGTCAGGAGCACTGCCTACCAACTCATCAAACAGCGATTGAGAATGTTCGGCTATTGACCTCTGCTGGGTACATTCGAGCTGTTCAATGGTGTTCAGTGCCTTTTTTAACTCAGATTCCAGCTCAAAATTACGTTCAAGAGTGGTCTCGAACTCCATCCTACACTGATCAAAAGTACATACTAATGATTGCAATGCATCCCGGTCTGCAATGGCACTGTCCAATTGTAAGTTAATATCTGATAACTTACCCTTCAGTATTGCATTATTTTTAATAATAGATAGTGCTTCTAACTCATTATCCGCACGTTCCTTTTGCAACTTATCTGATAAGTCCTTAAATTTCTTTAAATCTTTCAATACAATTAAAAGTTTACTATTCAGCTCCTTACAGCGAATCTCTGAATATTTTAAATCCTTTTGAGATGTTATATATTTGTCATTCAACTCCTCATAGCGTGCTTCAGCAATTGCCTTTCTGGTCATCATCATTTTGTTTTTTATTTTTTATTATGTACCTCAAACTGTCTAGTAGAAGGTAAGGAAAAATGCTGATAAAAGTAAAAGCTAAAGATGAAGTGCACTAAATTGCATATAACTAGAGAGAAAGAAAAATAAAACTTATAAGGTAAGTAGATCTAGAAAAAAAAAAAAGAAATTAAAATGTATGTATAATACTTAGAATAAATGATAAGCAGACAGTTATTTAAGGTTAAGTGACTCAGATAAAAATAAATTTAACTAGTATGGTAATGCTATTTCAATTAATTATTTAATAAACAAACAATAACAATTAGCTATACAAGGTCACTCAAGAACTATGCACCAATCCACCACGGGGTTCCACTATATCCTTATGGTTGTAGTGTTAATAATGTTGTGTATATTGTAGTGTTACACTTGTCTGTAGGCAAAATTTGCCTGTCATTCAATTCCACTTCAACTTATTGTTAAGTGAAAAGAGACAATAGCAGAGCCTGTGTGTTTAGGGACGTGGCTCACTATTAGGGAGCTAGTATAGTGTTAGTTTAAGTAGTTATGATGTTAAGGTTATAGCAACAATCCACCTGTAATGTTTATAGTTCAAGTTCAAGAGCATCGACCCCTTAACAGCTGTTGAGTTTGTAATTTGCTAATTACAACTGTGTCGTACTCTGTGCAATAGACTATAATATGTATTTATTGTACTATTTCTCGATAATATATACCTAACATAAAAAGAAAAGTTAACTTTAATGGAAAGCAAACTACAGGTTTGAACGACAATAAAAGGAACACTTAATTGTTTATTTATGTAGGTAGGTAGGTAAGATTCGCCGTTATTTGTGTAGGATGCTGAATAAAATAGAAATAATAAGTCCAGGACTTACCAAAATATGCGAGTTACAATACAACAATCCGTTTGATTCACTTATTTCACAAAACAAAGTTTGAAAGTGATCGTTACGAACTATTGACAGGCAGTGGAACTTTACTATAAAACATATGTTTAATCACTTTATTATTTATTTTATCACTGGTATATGTCTTTAACATTACTTGGAATAAAAATAATCAAGCTAATTTGATAATTATGCACAAAATTAATTAAATTATTAATAATTTATTGGGAGACGTAATTTTGACGACCTATCCTTAGTGTTGCCAGAGTCGAAAAAAAAAAAAAAAAAAAAAAAAAAAATTCGTAGCAAGTCATAGATTCTAGTCCTTTCAACGTGTCTTATGGTCATCCAATAAAATTTCCCATTAGTCCTTCGGTCAACGTGTAGTTCACCATCTAATCATATATACCACATCTGGTCTCATCGATCATACGCCAGCAATTTTCCGGCGTACGCTCAAATCCGTCCCGTGTCGGATCAGCCCTAATGCGTACACCCGATTTGACCCAATATCCAATTTAACCACAAGGGAGGAAACGGAAAATTTTCATTTATCATGCTAAGTTTAAAATGTGTGGAATATTAATTAGGTAGGGTAACAAAGGTATAATGTAATGTCAACCTCCGTAGCACTGCGGTATTTGGCTCGCTTTAAATCTCGGAGGTCGTGGGTTCGATCCCCACGCCGGACAAAAAATCTATGTGTAAATTCTAAGATTTCTTTCCGGGTCTGGTTGGTTGAGGGACTACCCTCCGTGCCTCGAAAAGCACGTTAAGCTGTTCCCGATTATTATAACATCATCTATAATAATCGTACCTATATCAAGGAACAGGCAGCAGCGTTTCCTTGTGTGGTACAACATAATACTGCGGTCACCATCCCGTCTGCCAAGCGTGGTGACTATGGCAAATACCCTCCCTCGGGAGGAGGCCCATGCTCAGCAGTTGATGTTTTACGGGCTGATGATGATTAGGCGGATTTGTGATCGCAGTAAGATATTGAATATTCTAGACCTGCTAGATGTTGTTATTAATCCTGAAAAATCTGAATTATATATAATTATCTTATCTGAATCGATCGACTTTGTATTACAATTTAGTACATCCAAATCGTAACATATGTCGTCAGTAATATCCTTCTGTGGAACTGTTATCGCTTTAATAGCATACTTAGTACATCTCGATAAATTTGCATAATGTGACGATTAGCTAATGTTTATCACCTGATTGCGCATATCAAACGGTCAATGCTGTATGTTGACTGCTGATATTAAGGCTGTGATTATGTTTACTTTTTTACGCAAATTAAACTCTGTTACAATAAATATTTTATAATTTTTCAACGAAATACTGAAGTTTATTCAGCACTATTTATATACACTTGTATCTACTTGTCATAATCCCAATGTTCAAGACTAAAACTAACAAAGCATCACAAAACACATCTTCAAGATAGAATAAGGAATCTGTTACTGTGTTTTCTTGTGACTTTGGTAGTGTTAAAAATAATAGAAATTATAGCAGCATTTCAGAAATTACAATAAAGTGTACTCGCGAATATGGAAAATCTGATTTGAACTGTAAATCCAAAGGATATACGTGTAAATTCAAATAGTTTTTGTTACGTGTTTTGTTGTGTTCCATTATTCACAAATCTTTTTATACTCACTTTATAATTTTATTTCATGTATTCTTTGAGTATGTTTATCTTTAAACTCATTTTATAAAACTTTTCAAATTTTATTTCCTGTTTCTTGATCCAATTATTTTTGACATAGTCTCGTCATAAACTTTTAAGCAAATGTTACTTCAATTCTATTGGCTCATTCTATCTCATGAATGTGTACGATATTGATAAAGCAATTGTCACACCGTAAGTAGATAGAGAAAGACTCGTAGGAAGCTAGGATAAGGTCCGGTCGTCCTCGCAAGACGAGGCTCGCGACGCGTTCCAGACTGCTTCAGACCCGACCCCAGCCCGCGCTGGTTGATCTTAATTATATTTTACTAGCTTCCCGCGCGCGGTTTCACCCGCGCAACTCCCGTTCCCGTGGGAAATTCATAATAAAATATAGTCTATGTTCTTTCTCAGGCTCTAGACTATATCTGTACCAAATTTCATTTAAATCGCTTCAGTAGTTAAGGCGTGATTGCGTAACAGACAGACAGACAGACAGACAGACAGAGTTACTTTCACATTTATAATATTAGTAAGGATAATAAGGGATTATCGCATGCCATAAAAACATTGGTAAATTTTATTTCATAACATTATTGTTGAAATGTAAACTTATTTGTTAATTAGGATTGTTTTTTCCTGTTTTTTTCCATTATCATTGTATTTGACTTATAATAAGTACGATCGATTCGTCTACATTATCAATAAACGTTTTCATTTCAATTATTGTGGCAGAGTATAATTTATGTTTGTATAAATTATAAGTTATGTACAGGTATTCTATGACCATGTAACCAAAAAGTAACATTACCCACAAACCAAGAGGCATACAGTCCCTAATAATTTTAACAACAAAAAACATGGCTAGACCGTAATAATTTGCTCCGGGGTTGACGTTTAAACTTTACCGTTGATGTTTACTGCTTCAAGCTACTTACTATGTCACAACAAGTTGGAACTTACCTGGATGTGGCAACATTGTCTATATTTTTTAACTTGGTAATCTATAATTCTATACTAATATATAAAGGTGAAGAGTTAGTTTGTTAGCTTGAACACGCTAATATCACGAAATACAGGTCCGATTTGAAAAAAATATTTCAGTGTTGGATAGCCCATTTATTAAGGAAGGCTGTATAATATTATGAAGTTCCTACGGAAGCTGGAAATACGCGGGTGAATCCACGCGCGGGAATTTAGTGTACTATGAAGTTATTTATTGGGTAAATCTACAGCGTGCTGACCTCGCCCAATTTATACAAGTGATATCAGATAATCATGAAACTGTAAAAATAACGTAACACATTGAAAATGCATATTTTATTGTTATTAACATGCCTTTCCTGTAATAATTTGAGTTTTAACATTATAGGTGATGTTTACTGTTAGACCACTTACTGGGCACATGTTGGAACTGGGCTGGATGTGGCAACATTGAAACGTTTGTTTTGCTGATGGAATGTCGCTAATGAAAATTATTTAGTTAGCCTAATTAGGTTGTAGCAGCTGTAGACATAGGTAAGTTGGCATATATCAAAACAGTTACTAAATATAAAAATATGTAGTGTAAAAAATAGATATTCACTCGATTAGTTCTTAAAAAGTTAATAAAAAAATAGTAACGTATCGATATGCCTTGCCGACATATGATTATAATTAAATAAAATAGTAATGAATATGAATAATGTATAATCAATAAAATATAAATTGCTAACATGGGATAATGTATAATCAATCAATCTTAATTGACAATGACTGAAATTATATTTCTGTAAAAAATTTGCACGCCGAAAGGCTAATTACGAAATGGACTGTATTATATTTAAAAACTTTGTGTACTCATATTTTCGCAAATACATTAATTAGTTTTATTTGTAAATATTCAATCATTAATAGGAAAATTCAAGATATCCTAAAAGCGATAAAAGTTACAAAAATGTATTAAACGGATATTTTGAATACAAATTTTATAACTGAGATATTATTATATAATTTGACTATGTAACAAAATGTTAGATAAGTGTTAATACAGACGTCAAATAAGTCACAAAATAATGAGTACCTACAACTTACAAAAATGATGACCCTTCTAGCAACATAACCTCTCAACATAAAACCTTAAGCAGATAATTCAGGCTAGTTGCGTTTGAGTCGCCACCTGGGAGCTCCTAATTGCCTCGACACCCTGAGAACCTAAGGTGCCGTACACACTCCTGTTTTACTACTTTACTTCACATAAAATTACGTACACTAATCACAGAAGATTCCGCTTCCAACTGTTTGTACCGAAACGGAAATAAGGACACAACTTGACGGAAACTTCACTGATCTTAATTTTGTGTTTATAGTGTTTCTATTTTAATGCTCTAATGTGTATTTAGTTACTTCATACATGGAAATACTCGACTTTCCCTTTGTTTAGTTCTTGTGGCATAATGAGTTTATCGTAACAATATAATGTGAAGCAATGCGCAAAACTATAGTTTTAATTTTAAACCATTTTTTGATTCTGTGAATAATGCTCGCGTGTTATTCCGAATTCTTTGCACTGAATATAAACGGTGACATTCTGAGTTATTACAGAATTTGTAATTCGTTTAGAACATGAAAAATGCCTCGGAATATTTTTCAGAAAGTTCCAAATAAAATGTAAAATAGTTTGCGTTCAAGGAACACTGATACAAAGAATTTACAATAACGATAAGGATAAACATAATCAAGCAGTGTGTACAACTTTGTCACAACTTTTTTCTGTTAAAAGATTGGATTTTTCCGTTCCTTTTTTATTCATTCAACGAGTCTTTTTTTTTTCTTTTTTACTCAATTTTAATGGCGACGGACTACATTACAATTTTTCGAATGCAAAATCATTTTCTGTTTAATAATTCTGTTAGTGAGTTTCTCTGTAGTATTCGCGGCGTTGCGCGTTGGGAAATTTAATTTGGACAATATATACTCAGTGCTTTCTGTAAAGGATAGGGTTTAATTTAAACAAACGCCGTAAAGTTGGTAGGTTAACGAGTGCACGATTGTTTCGTGAGCCTAATTCGAACTTGCGTCTCTCTCTTTACGAGTTTAATCTATGGAGATAATGACTTCGAAAAGAAGGGATACCCTTTGTTCTTAAATTTTTACATTTTTGTTATATACATGCACGCTACTTCCTTCCACTTGCTTCAATCTTGATATACCTCTTTCTCCTTTTCTACATCAATCCTCATGTCCTTCGGTTTAGGGTACTTTTAACCTGGCCTTTTTTTTTTTTTTTTTAAGATAACTAACAGGGTTTTTGTAATCTCCTAGTTTTCTTGTAAACCCCTCGTGCTTAGCAAAAACGCTTGTGTTACGAGTGGGTACACGTCGGTAGTCCAATGTTTGGGGATCGAACTGGTGACCCCAATATCACAAGTCCGACTCCCTAGCCATTGGGCTACGGCCCCTATTAAAAGCTAGTTATAAAAGAAAGTTATTCTGTTAGAGTTTAGTGATATTAGCTTTAAAGAATTTTCAATTTACTTGAAGTGTAGACAATAGTAATAAATACACATCAGCATGTTGACTAAACTTTTAAAGTACGACGTTTTGTGAGCAAAGAATGTGGTCTGCAGTGAAACTTAGTTTAAATATTGTTTCCGTCGCTTTTGAGATTTATGGTTTGTAATATATTTAGTTAGGTGACATTTTAATTCCATATTTAGATGGTTGGTATTTTATGAACACACGCAGAAAGTTAGAAGTTTATTATTAAAAGGTATAACTTAATAACTAGTGTACACTACCGATTTTCTAGTGAAGTAGCAAATGTCTCTTGGCTTTCTATATATGTCCGTCCGAAAAAACACGTAATAATCCATTTTTGTTTTTAAATATCTCACTTTACAACTCACCCAATCTGCTGTAATAAATTATCTTATTAAAATAGAATCAAACAGTCGCTACATTTGCAGTCGAATTATTTGGTCAATTCCTTATATCCAACAAGTACTCATGTTATTAATACAAGTACTCTTACTAATAGAAATGTAACAATAATTCTCATAGATAATAACGAGTGTACATACAATAAATGTTAAGAATAACAATAGTTTCTTATTCGCGTGACTACAATAATGGAAAACATAAATCTAAAGAGACAAATTGGTGTCCGACGTCTGTGGCCTGAAGACGCGGACGGGTCTGACTGCTTTCATGCCTCTTGACTATGCCGACGCTTTAGTTGCGTACAAAATCACCTTCATTCCCAACGTCCAACATCTTTAACTTAACGGCTTAAAGTCCATTTTCGTGTAACCCAAACGTAAGACGACAATCCTCCAAGTAAATGCTGCGAATACATTTTAAATGCTTCTGAAATGAACGTTATGTGGTTGTGATAAAGTTGTGTTTAAAGTGGCGGTGGTGGTTGTGATGTTATGCGGTTGCGGCTGCGTGTAGTCCGAGTTAATTCGGAACCGGTCACGTCTCGTTGCCGACGTTGCAGCGACCAGACATACTGACGGAGAAAATGTCGCTTATGTTGGTTTGGTAGGGGTTTTAGGTATTCCTATTTACCTAAAGTTATTATTTTTGTCTAATTTCTAAATGTGATTTGAAAATGTACTATATTTTACATCAAAATTTAACTTATAAGTATAAGTTAATTTTTTTTTAAAGCCAATTGAAAACAAATGTCTTCATTGTCTTTAACAGGATAACTTGTGGACCTGCACACTAGAAGGTATACTTTGAATGTTTACCTATTAGTTTCATAGGGACGGGCTTCTTAGAAACATCGTAGAATTTATGTGACATTTCAATATTATACCATTTTTCTTGTAATCAGTATACGGTGTATTTTCACTTAAATGTCGTAACTATTAAGCAAGACCGGCTAACCCAGTCCCGAGGGTCAAGAAGTGGCAAGCCAGCGCGTTAATCTCATTTTTCTTTTTTCATATTCGGGTTTCTTTTTTCTTGTTAATTTTTTCAGTTTCAGTCCGGCGCCACAACAGACACAAAGATACTTGCCCATCTAAAAAATTTAATGGCCGGTCTTGCCATGTTAAAGTTTTTTTCTAACATCCGATATCCTTCAAATATTCACACCATCCGTGCAAACGGCGTTAAATATTTTTATCAGTTATCGGAACGCTCTCAGTTAGCGATGTTTTTTTTTTAATTCATTGCATCTCCGAGTGGTCGTTGCATAGTGTATTGCATTTGAACGATTGCTATTCGAAAAAGTTGTGAATTGGTTTATAACAGGTTAGAATTTGTTTGGCTATTTTTTTATAAAAGACATAACATAGAAACTAGTTTTTCACTGAACCGTTTTATGGTTTGCGTAAATTGCTTTACTTTTTTTCGCGGACATGTGTAGTTGGCCACTATGCTTTTGATACTTCATTGGACATAAAGGTGCAGTGATCCTGCCTTAATAAATGGTTAAACAACCTGCACTAAAAGGTGTCCCCTGTAGAACTTAAACAGCTGACGGGTAAATTGAGAAACTATGCCATAGTTTTTTTAGGTAACTATTGTTTTATTGTGTGTAGTTTATTTTCAACACTCAGAGTTAGTTCAAAGAATAGAACCAGAGTTTGAAGAGTCTTCCTTTTCTGGGTTTCTATGACCCTTGGCACCAACAATGAACCATGCAGGTTTTACTATACGCAATGAGGTTATAAACCTCTTTAGTAACTTAATTAATATAAAAAGAAAACTTAATGTAATTTTTTATTCTGTCAATTATATATTTAAGTTACTCGAATTAAAACAGATTGCACTTATGAAGGAAAAATAAATTTTCTGCGCCATTAGTTTACTTTTTTTGAAAAAGTTTGTGATTGGGAAAAAATTCAACAATGTGATATTCCATATTCCATTCTTTGCCTTTCTTACGCTAATCATTTTTTTTTTTGTATATTTCATCAAAAACAATAACAGAAAAGATCTTAAGCGACGCATAGGCAATTAAAGTTATAGTAGATTCAGTTATATCCAGCTTAGGTTTAGTAGTATTAATGAGCTTTGCCTTTAGCACAATTTACATGGCACGAATCATAAGTGCCAAGAAGATAAATAAGGTCCGTAAGTACATCCTTTGTACAATAAAAATGTAATAACCAGCCGCGAACTCTGAACTTTAAATTCACCCCGAGTTGGCCGTTATATAAAATATTATAATATCTCGCGAACAATATCCCGAGTATATTTCGTGGTAAATGCATACATTACGAAACTGACAACAAAGGGAACTGAAACTAGATTCGGTCATTGTGGGGCGCAAGTTTGTCAAGAAGCAAATTAGTGGGTAGTAAGAAACGTGGCAACGGACGACTTGCTGCCGCGCCGGCAATTTAACGATGTTCTGTAACTTGGGCCTTTAATTCCAACATTTACCCTACCTTATTGTGTATAAATAGCTTGTTGATATTGGCAGGAAAGTGAATTTAATGGGTGATTTTGAATATAAAGAACGCGTAAGAAACGTTGTTATGATTTAGCAACGTGTCTTACGATTAGCGATGCCCTGAGCCGTGTTCTCAGGCGATTGTCGCTTATACGTACAAATATTGTTTAAAAACATGCCTCCGTTCTTTAGAGCTAAATTATATTAAGATTTAAATCATAGAACGAATGATTGTTATTACTATACCTATGACGTCATGCTAGACTGATAGACAAATGATTAGCTAATCCGCAATAGATTTTAGTTGCCATATTTTGTATTCAATTATATTTATATTATTTTATTGTGTATAGTTGGCAAGAACAAGTGTATGTAAAAACCTAAGTGCTGAATAAATATCGTTTAATTCGTTTACGCATTCTTAAAGCTTCTGTCATTTTAGAAAGAGTTAAAAAAGCAACTTAATGTATGTTAACAAACGCTGCACCGCCTATATATTAGTTTGTAGTTTAAACTATTCGAAAAAAACTTCAATACATCTACATTATCCACAATATTGGCTTATTTTTATGTATGGCCCGTCAGATTACCAAAAAATATTGGACGCGTTTAGCCGCGTAGCGGCTATCGTGGCGGCCGCTTGTGTACATAGGTCATTATTCACATCACAAAACGCACACGGTATTATACCCAAAGATGAGTCCGCCGATAGGTAAAGTTATTGGACGTCAGGCTAAACACATTATTTATAATATTTACCAATATTTTAAAACTCGTAAGGAAGACCCAGCTTCGATTGAACACCAAAATGATGTTAACTTGGCAAATTTAGTAGCTGACATTAGTGGTTTGTCGAATACTGCAGTCCGAAATGTTATTCGCCAAGGAAAATCACTATGTGATAATGAAGGCACGATCAAAGTTCAAATCCCCAAGAAAATCAAAAATGGCAAAAAAGCGAATTGAAATTGATAATTTTACGGAAGGTGTTATTCGTCGAAAGGTAACACAATATTATACCGTTAAGAAAGAAGTGCCTACCTTAAG